>OX465499.1:12670778-15341557 GCA_950022335.1 Eurois occulta | reverse complement strand
GAAGTTTAATTTCTAAAAGCTTAATGACGTAAGCGAAACAGTGTCTAAGTCAGGAGGCCTAACTCAGTCTTCTTAGGGCAAATTTCTCCTATGCAACTTAACACCGGCAATATTTTTGCCAAATGATGAAACGACTAGGACTCTTTTCTGCGTCTCTATCTGTTTCTCGGTGCATTCATAGTAATTCACACGTAAGCACTATTAAGCTTTCATTGACGTGCGGTGCTTCAGACAACAGGTTTTGTTAATCATTGACTTATCACGTAACTGACGCAACATGATTGCTAATGGAACAGGAATAACAATACTACTAACATTGAATACTACTTTAAATGTGAGTGTACTGTCTAACGTAAAACTCTGCTTATCCCATCGGAGATTATGGCGTGATTTTATGTTACGAAAACTACTTTATTCATTAAACTTTAAATCTCTCTTTAACTTATATGTATATGTATGTATGTTATATGATTTTACATGGGCCGACCTCTAACCGGAGTGGCGAAGCTTGGGAGAGGTCTATGCCCAGCAGTAGACGTGCTGAGTTGATTGATTGACAACTTATCTGACCTCCACAATCCAGCGTTACTGGGTAACAAGGTATCAATTAAATCCAATGACAATAATATTAGGCACATAATCGTGTATCTAAAGCACCTATTGTTTTTATCGCTAATACTTAATCTAGATTAGCGAGGGAAGTGCTTTTCTTAATCCTGTGCAATCAGCAACGCACACGTTCTTTTATTTATTTGTTTTTGCTTCCATAATAGCTTTCTAACTAACGACGAACTAATACTGTATTACTTCGATAAACTACAAAATGTTGTAAATTCACTATTTGTAGGTTTTAAATGAAACAGGTGTTTTTTTTTGTAACTTTATGCAGTTATGGAAAATCCACATTTTACACAGAATTGTGGCTACCCTAACTATTAGTTAGGGTCACTGAAGAGGTATAGCTACTGTCGGGGTGGTTGCGGTTATGTCGATTGATTCTAATCATTTTGCGTGTTGTTATTTACTTTTATCAAATTAGAGCGATTTAGAGGAAGTTTAGAAAAAAATCACTCGGTTGTGATGTCAATGAATTTGTTGTTTTCTGTGACTATCATACAGACCTTCAGATACCAATAATAATTAAAACAAAATTAATCAAATTTAATTTACGCGTAATTTTCAATGAACCTTTATCATTGGAAGTGCCGTAAATTCATCATAACAAATTATTTTATGAGTCCATCATATAATTTGGTATCGCAAATTCGTCAATGTAATATTTAAAAAGTGCCAAAGAATTTGCTATCAACAAAATGGGGTTATCAGCAAGCAAACGTTGCTAGTAAAAAAATACAGTATGAAGTGAGCAGTAGGTCTAACTAGAGGCATTTTTTATTACAAATTGTCTAGAGAAACGCACTCAGTTATTTTCAGTACTTAAGTATTTCAGAACCAGAATCATAACTGACTAGGCACTACCCTGGCATGGCTATCTACAAAATATTTTTCTAGTAAGGACATTTTCAGAATACTTTTGAGTTATTGTCACGCAGGTAACCCTCAAAGGGTTAGACAGTGGCACAGCCACATTTCGCCGGTTAAGTTTTTATGTTCTATGTTAAAGGGGGGCGAGTCTATTGTTATCAACCGGGCAAAAATCCTGGCTTGTGCCTGGTTCTACTGTACCGTGTGTACTGCATGGCTCGTTAAGCTAAGAAATTCTTAACGGAAAACCCAATAATACTTTGCTCGACCTGAAAATCGAACCCAGGATCTCTATATTTTGAAAACACTTTTAAGAAGATATTTTTTAATCTATCGTAGAATGTCTAAGTCATTGTCAATTTATTATTAGCAGACTACATAACGACAAATATTAACGACCTCAGGTGAAACCTGAATTACACGAGACACTTATAGTTAATCTGAACAATAGAAGTAACGATAGCATTTAAAGCCAAAAATACATATTGAGTACAATGTGCTGAAATGATAGATTGCTCTGTCGGTTCTCCGATTTTATGATTTGCATAGATACTTGATGATTTTCATGACAGACTGTGAAGGTCATAGACAACGTATCTTAGTAGGTACTACTTATATTAATTACGAGCGATAGACTGAGAAAATCGTAATCCGATACTTGTTACAACTTAATGGTAACAAGTCGGTCTGTCTAGTGTCACACGCACAGCTTGTCGGGTAGCATTCGTGTGTCAAAAACGTAAATGTTCGGGACCAAAATTTTTGTACGAAAATATTCCCAATGTCCGCTCTATAACTAAGTCACAAAGTCTTTTAAATCTCTTTGTTAAGGTGGAAGCTTCAGGGTAGCCCGCGAATTTCAAATTTTCTTACGTTTTTTGCAATTTGTAGGTCAGTGTCAGGTTGTATGTTGATGAAAAATGAGTCGCGCTAGTAACAAATATGTAGTTACAGAATTATAATCATTGAAATCATGAACTCAATCCTCTAAGCTCATTAAACCCCATTCAATAACTATTTCATGAAAAAGTCAGTCAATGGGGTTAAATGAACTTAGAGGGTTGTATTGATGATTTTAATCATTATATTTCTGTAACTACATACGTTTCACTAGCGCGACTCATTTTTCATCAACATACCTACAACCTGACACTGACTCTGACCTGCAAATTGTAAAAAACGTAAGAAAATTTTAATTTCGCGGGCTACCCTGACGCTTCCACCTTAGTTTGTAGAATTAGACTCGTCGGTTGGCTGAACGGATTTTGGTTAAAATAATATGGTATCATCCTCGGCATTGGTTGAACAGGTAGGATTTTGTTTTTTATCCCAGTATGAACTATGAATATTAAGTCATTTAGAGTGTAACCGTGGGCCAAACTTAACTAAAATATTATGTTAGAATTTCAAAAAACATTCTGAACAGATAATTAAAAAGGCAAGAGTTTCAGTTATTAGAATCCTCTATTGCAATCACCAATGCTTTTTATGAAAGTGTTAAAATTCATGAAGACTTTAATATAGGTACCTGACGTTTGTTGTCTAGGCACTGAACGTTAACAAAATGCCTTAATAAATGTAAATATGCATTTCCTCATTTAAAATACTTAATGTAAACACCTACTTGCTTTGACTAAACATTAGTCTATAATGTATGTATGCACATTGTCTATGCTTCATTTTTAATAACAAACCTTTGTAGTCACCACGACATAAAAGAGCATCAAAATTACGCAACACCCGCCACTATTAATGAATGAAATCTAATAAACTATATTATACGAACCTAGAATATTAGAGGAATCGTCCGTTCAACCCATCCCGAGTCAATGCCAAAACTTATGCAACGGCCATTTGCAATCAACAAAAAAACGCGGGAAAATAATCAAAGCGATCCGGTATGAAAACAATTGTTTTTCCTCTAGAAACACACTGACTCCTATTGTTATTCGATGACCCACACATTTCATACATATTTTATAAGACAGTGCCCGTCACACAAGTCATACATTTTTCTTTGCTTATTTTCCTATTTTATATCACCGTTAAATGTTACACGACATAGGTGTTACATCTTGTTACACAAATAATTTGTTTCATTGCTTAGCAAAAATGGCCGTATAAAACTTCTTTGCGTTTTCCACACGTGATAATTTTTATTGCGATGTAAATGTCATTGAAATGTACTTAAATATGTTCGATGTTTTTTCATTATAGATTCATGAAATATCACCGGAAAAGTTAGATTTCGCGCTACAATTCAAAAAAATCTTGCGTTCCTATTACTTGCTTAGGAAAATCGAGTAGTCTTGTGAATTTATGTCATTAAATTGTGATTATTTCACTATTCGTTCCGCCATAATGTTGTACAAAATAATTGTTTCAACTTTAATCTTCGCGTTGTTTTAAATAGTTGGGTATCATTTAGTTTAATCACACCATGATACTTCAACTTTGTTTTGTTCACTGTGATTTATTTTAATCGGTGTTAACTCACACTATTTGAATTTGATTTGAGTAAATTGAATCATTTCATAAGTCACTCTATTTTAAATTAATTCAATTACATTTTAACTCACATTACGTAGAAGGATTTAATTTCAATAAAAATACACTTACGATATCATACACAAACAACACCAACACAATTCCTACTTAATAAATATTTTACCGCTCATTTATTTCGACAGATTATAATTTTTTAAACGTTATGCACTTAATTTTTGTTTATCCATACAACCACTGTGACGAGTTTAAAACTAAAAAAAAATACATTCCAATTTCATTTAAAAACATTTACCGCGCATTTTTTTGACACATTCACATTTTTTTTAAACGCTTTGACACTTGTATTTAAATTCCTTACAGCCACTGTTACAGAAAAGAAAATGTCGCACTTAAAAATAATAAAAAATACATACCGATGCCCGCGATGACATATTGCCGCCACAGCTGCCCTGCCTCCATTCTGTACGACTGCTGGTTGAGTGCCGCACCGGTCTGACCAACCGGGTCGTAAGCGTAATTCCTATCTTCCATACGTCAGGTGACGTCACCCGGTGTGTGTTACGTTCCGCTTACGTTGAGCTGGGCTCGAGGGTGGATGTTTGGCAAACACCCGATGTTCTGCCGCCAAGACTGCGGAAGAAGACTCGTGTTAATTTACGTGTGATACTTTGGGATTTTTCCCAAACCCCATAACCTCATGCTGACTTAAACATCATCAATGACGGGAAAGTTGGCAAGGGATAACTTCAGTAGACGCAGCGTGGGCGACTGTTTACGGTTATTCGCCCTAATGGGTTTTAGAAAGAACATCTTTCTTTAGGGTAAGCGATTATGAAAAGAGCATGACTGCAGCATCATTTTTTCTACTGCGATCATTAATTTGTTTGGTCATAATAGTGATTGCTCTCATATTAGCCATTGCCTCGTTCATTTTACTCAGCACATGTTTTAAGTATGAAAAACGTAACCCTGTCTTTGCTGTCGTGTCGGGTAAAAAGGTTGAAATCATAGTTCAAGATGAAATTATTCACAGCAAGACTGTTGCCGTCTACCATAGACAAGCAAGCGAGTAAATAGTCCAGGCAGAAGTGTGAAATTTCATGGAAGCTTTATCAAATTTTATCACATAAAAAACGAAACCATAATAAAGCTACAAGATAAACACTAGTAAATAAACAGATATGAAAATAACATATAACTGCCATTGACAAAATATGGGACACCCGCGTCGATAAGAAAGACATCGAACGGTCAAAATAACACTCTCCCTATCGTGTTCTTTTTTTGAAATGTTTGGATAGGCTGTCTCAGTGATAACTACTGACCTCTCATATCAATGGTGGTGCTATGATCTTATTTTTTTGAAACAGAAAATTTTGGTGTATTATTGTCCCATGTCTTATAAGCCGTTGGTCCCGGCTGTAATTTGTACATTTTTCACAGTCGTTACAGGTAGTGAAGTGGCCCGGAAGTCAGACAACCAGTCTTACCAAGGTGGATAAACCTTGTATTAACTTTTCCCAACTTTGTTGGGGTCGGCTTAGAGTCTAACCGGATGCAGCTGAATACCAGTATTTTACATGGAGTGACTGCCTATCTGACCTCCACAACCCAGTTAGTACTGGGTACCTAATACGATTCCCCTTGGTAAGACTGGTTGTCGAACTTTATAGCTGCTGACTGACCTGTAACAACTGTCAAAGATCTACAAATAACAGCCGGGACCAACGGCTTAACATGCTTTCCGAGGCATGGAGGAAGCTCGGTGGTCACCCATCCACGGACCTTAACCTAAAGATCGACCCGAGCGACTGTTATAATTTAGCCACGAGCTCCTCTTTAGCTACGACTCACGAGGGTCCCCCAAAAAATTGGTTGTCTGTAAAGTTGGTTTACGGACGATAGTTTAACGTGACAACGTCGCATAGGCCAATCGAGTGGAAGAGAGATAGATGCGGCGCAAGCGTACAATGAGCGTAACGGGACAATGAGTCATCCTTTTTCGTGCATGCAGCCGGCGTTCATAGATTTATTAGACGTTGTCACGTCAAAAATAATGGCATCGGCCCTATTTTACATTATGGTTATAAGTCACAACCAAAATTGAAGTCATACTAGCATCTCTACTGACTCCTTCAGAGAATACACGGACATTACGCTGAAGTAGGTATGTACCAATTTTCATCGTCCAATAAATCTACCATTTCATCACACAACATACACGTTTATTTCCACAGATTGTTCTAACCAGTGCATTATATTTACGTACATATATAGCATGTGTATATACATACATGTATATGTATAGTTAAGATAAATTACCACGAGCATATCGCACATGTATTTATTATGATAACTCGCAGATAAATAACAGATACAGTAAAATATCGGTTGGATATTATGTACAATTACACATGATATGTTGTTTTGTATATAAACGTACCTAATATTTAAATGTCAAAACATTCTCGCCTCTCCTATCGGCAGTGAGTAAATGAAACAACCCAGTCAGATTTTTGAATGATGATCTACAGGATCTTCTAATGACATAAGCCTTTTTAAAGTTGAAGAAATTATTTCAAGAAGAAACTCCAAAATCATCATCATCCCCTGCCCTTATCCCAATTTATCGAGGGTCGGCGCAGCATGTCTTCCTCTTCCATACTTCTCTATTAGGTAATAGTCATAATCAGCAGACCTCCTTTCTAGCCATATCATCCTTCACACAGTCCATCCATCGTTTCTTTAGTCTTCCTCTACTCTAACAGAAAAAAATATGAAGAAATTTCAAAATATTAAAAGTAAACGAGTTCTAAATTCAAATGTTCTTACGTTTTTTGGAATTTGCAGGTCAGTGTCAGTATGTACGAGTATGTTGAACAAAATATGATTCGCGACGTAACACGTATGTATTTCCAAGATTATATTATAATTATAAAATCATTAATACAAGTTCAGTCACGAGTTCGATTCCCATCAGGTATCTTTCAGAAGCAGCCAAGAGTTTTGATTTGTGCTCATTTTATGACACCCCCTGCTATTCCACGAGACTATAACCATAACTGACGAAATGTGGGTGTAGGCACGTTATAACACCACTGCAAGACCCTTCAGCGAAACAGACGCGTGGTTATGTTAAGGTGAATGCTCCAACCAACCCGCGAAATTCAAATTTTCTTACGTTTTTTGCAATTTGCAGGCCAGTGCTAGGTTGTATGTTGATTAAAATATTATTCGCGGCTGTAAGACATATGTAGTTACAGAATTATAATCATCAAAATCACCAATACAAGCCTCCAAATTCATAAAGGTGTAGGAACAAAAAAAAAACAGAAAAAGTCATTCCTACAGCTTTGTGAACTTAGAGCGTTGTATTGATGATTTTGATGATTATAATTCTGTAACTACATATATCTTACAGCCGCGAATAATATTTTAATCAACATACAACCTAGCATTGGCCTGCAAATTGCAAAAAACGTAAGAAAATTTGAATTTCGCGGGTTGGTTGGAGCATTCACCTTAAGTCCAGTCAGTACGAGTTTATATCGCCAATTTGGGGTACCGTAGTTAGTCTCAGAATAAAACAATAGTTGAACCTTTGATTTGTCATTAATTAGCAAAGATCGGGATACTCGAATATTTATAAGTTGCGTAATTGTAATGAAGGGGTAAGCGCCAGGGTAGCTCGCGAAATTCATTGTTTTTGATGTTTTTTACAATTTTGCAGGTCAGTGTCAGACTTTATGTTGATTAAAATATGATTCGCGACCGAATTATAATTATTTAAATCATCAATACAACCCTCAAGTTCATTTAATCCCATTGAATGACTATTTCACGAAATAGTCAACATAAAACCTGACACTGACCTGCGAAGCAAAAAAAACCGGCCAAGTGCGAGTCGGACTCGCGCACGAAGGGTTCCGTACCATTATCTATAAAAACGGCAAAAAAATCATTTCTGTTGTATGGGAGCCCCCCTTAATATTTAATTGTTTTTAATTTTTAGTTATAGCGGCAATAGTAATACATCATTTGTGAAAATTTCAGCTTTCTAGCTATCACGGTTTATGAGATACAGCCTGGAGACAGACAGACAGACAGACAGACAGACAGCGAAGTCTTAGTAATAGGGTTCCGTTTTACCCTTTGGGTACGGAACCCTAAAAACGTAAGAAAATTTGAATTTCGTGGGCTACTAAAGCGCATCGTACTTAAGCCATTCAATTAAAGGGAGGTATTATCCACATGATAGAAACCACCTTGAGTCCGTGACGTTCAAGTACAATACTCTATTCCGATTTTTAGTCACGATATACACTCGCCAAGTAATAAACAGAAAACAAAATGTCACAAATAATTAATTAACTAATCAGTATTCTGTAACAGTCCACAGCAAGCTGCACGCATATCGGAAGCTAAGGACCAAATGAATAATGTCTTCGGACTCATTTCCTCGTACCTTCTTCCTGTATGACAATTATTTTGACACACTGCACACGTCAAGTATAGGTTTTCCTCTGAATCTAATCAGATTTAAGAATAGCTATCCTTAAGGAAAACAGTCGGTTCATAATATATTTGTGGACTGTTTCAATCTGCGTTTAAAATCTGCCAACAGGTAAATATGTCTCATGACCTCTGCTAATCCAGAGGACACAACCATTACGCTTGTTATAATCGCTGTAAGGTAGGTAGGCTGTACACCTACATTTCGCCAGAATTTATATTTTTAAGTCCCATGAAATGGGGGCGAGCCTGTTGCCATCAACCAGGGGCACAAATCCAGACCCCGTGGCTGCTACTGAGAAATTCCTGATGGAAAAACCCAATAACACTTTTGCTTAGATTGTGTAGTACTAATTAGGGTGACCTAGTCTTTTTGGTGAAAAGTAAAAGGACAACAGCTTAATAAATTGGAAAATATCTATTGACAGCCGATCGATTACGGTAGATTTGCGAGGTGATTAAAACAAGCTTAGGATTTACGGCAATGTTTATTCAATGGTACTAATGAATAAACGTAACGAAAGGTCTGTTTTACAAGATTCTATTTGTTTGTTTACAGTGCAAGTGTGAAATCATTCGGAATAACCATAACTCTAACGTATAATTTGTGGTGATAATTCATATTAATAACGTATAATAATAACCCATAGTCGGATTGGTAATAATAAAAAAATGCTTGTTGTTTCTATTATTCTGGCTGAAATGTGAAACTGAAAACAATTACAAAAAAATGATGTTCCTTTTCGTAAACGCTAAAAACTTGTAGAAATAATTTGCAAAATAAAGCAATATCAAATACTTAGATAACATAGACATATTCCTATAAAAAAAAATTAGTCCAATAACTCGTCTGTGAACGCCTAAAATTTTTCTCATAGCAATCAATATTATTTTCAGAAAATTGGTGGCCTACAAATTTTCGTGTAGCAATTCAATGCTATGAGGAAATTGGCAGGCGTTACACTGGTTCAATGAATTTGTTTTGCCTATACTGATTGCTATAGTCTACCATGCGTGACCTGATGAACATGGCAGTAAATAAATCTATTTTAGGCAATACTTAATTAATTTACTTATTTCATTGATTGATATTTACACTAAGCTTAAGACCTAAGTAAACGAGTAACGATTATACTTATAACATTAGTATAGTTGACGTAAACAAAATTGTTAAAATAGGCGTGAATCACGTAAATAAAATTATAATAATTAAAACATTATTATTCATTCTTCACGTTCATGAGCTTAGACAGAGGAGGGGCAAATTGTCTTATATGCATTTATATTTACATGCATATTTCTTGCATGTCTAAGCACTATTTTATCGAGGCAGGTATTTAGAAACAAATGCATAATAATTTGATTTTTATCCTAAGTGCCTGATAAAATTTTGGTAAAGAGATCGTCAAGTCTAATGGAGAATCTGAAACAACTGGGAACCTTAAATGGCCGCTTCAGCAGAATCATAGTAAGATAAAAATATGAATGACATTACATTCGTAATTGGCCCCAAAGTGACAATTCATAATATTAACTGCGTCCGTGACCATTTAAGAATTTTAACGCGATTCATATACTATCCTTGAATAGCGCCATACTGAGATATGTATCCTGAAATTATCGGTTACCCACATAGTTCTCCATATATATATAGTAGTCTTTGACATAGTGATTTAAACATTTTGGAGTGTGAAGGCTCATCTTTGCCCGGATTCAAAATGAATTCAATTGAACTTGAAAAAGGAAATTGAACCTTTTTTTTATGGAATGGGAAATCATCAAATGACTCCTCCCGCTCTGAGCGGAGAGGAAGGGAGTGTCAGACTTTTACTGACTAAAAACCATCCATGTTCCTTCTTTTGCCCTTTATGTTCCAGGGCCGCGGTATCTCTTTCGAACAGTCCCGCAGCCCTGGGGAAAATTGAACCTGCCACTACATAATGAGCACTTAGTTTTTCGAACTATTTATTTTCTCAAATCCGAAATATCAGGCGCTTAAGAACCGCTTCATAAGGAAAATCAACATGATAATAAATCTATAGATTGCGCAAAATTAACCAACATACGACTGTCCAGGCGTTTTATGTGGATGTTCATGTATTCCTTCATTACTTGTCCGACATACGAGGAGATTCGGCATTTCGCAGTAGTTACCAGAGGAGGGAAAGGAATCTCCGTGGACAACGAATCAGCAGAAGAATGCCACATACAGTGATACATGAACGTTTTGGTGGTCATAAGAGGTAGTAAATAAACTTAATATAACATAACATGTCGCAAGTAATCCCTAAAGGGTTAGGCGGACGTGTATGCAAATGTAGGTACCTAACAGTACACCCACATTTCGCCAGTAATGATAAAGACCCATGTAATTGGGGGCGGGCCTATGCCATCAACCGGGCACAAATTCAGACTCCGTGGCTGCTACTGAGAAATTCCTGATGGAAAAAACCCAATTTCCCGACCTGGGAATCAAACCTTGGACCTCTTGATCAACAGTCGCGCTTACGACTACTACCTACACCAACGAGACAGTTAGTAAACATAATTATATGTTTTTTTTTTGACAAATGTAGTATAAAATGGCGTTTAAGATCCGATTTTGGGCACACGTCAGAAGATCCGTACCTACCGTAACACCTTTTTACATCAAGTTAGAAGGTTTCTAGCGGACACGACTTTTCAGCTTTTTACATGGACTGATCACAATGACAGCCTCGTTGGTCTAGTGGTTAAGCGCGTCTGCTGAGCACAAGGTCCTGGGTTCGATTCCCAGGTCCGGCAAAATGTTATTGGGTCTTTGCATCAGGAATTTCTCAGTAGCAGCCACGGAGTCTAGATTTGTACCCGGTGAAGGCAATAGGCTCGCCCCCTTATACAACACTTAAACATAACTGGCGAACGGTGGCGTACACCTCTGCCTAATCTTTCGGGGATTTCAGGCGTGATGCCATGGTATATTATGATCACAATGACGCATCCAAGCTACATTTCTCTAACGTTCGAGAAACCTATGTACTAACTAATGCAGTCTATTTAGAAGTGGAGTCCATTATAAATTATCATGTACCTCTGTGGAGTGTCTCTAGCATTTGACGTTATTATGCATTTATCATTTCAAGGGCACTCGCGACAAGTGTTTGTCTTCAATTGTGCGTGGAAATGTGAAGTCTAGGTAATATAGGTACCTGGATTTCTATTTAGCAATAGCTTTATATCTAGACTTTGGATGTAATATCCAGATTGGAAAGTAATATCCCAACATAATATTGTAAAGTAATATCAGAACATGCCTCAATGCTTGTAATATTCGCAGGGGTTAGCTCTAAGTAACTCGAATCGTACCTAGACTAACATTTCGTCTTTTCATCATCTGCCTAGCCTTTTCCCAACTATGTTGTGGTCGGCTTCTAGTATAATGCAGCTGAATACCAGTTTACACGGAGCGACTGCCTATCTAACCTTCACAACTCAGTTAATACTGGGTAATATGATACCCTTTGGTAAGCCTGAATGTCAAAAATTTTAAAAACTCACTGTCTCATTCATCACACACATTAATTCTGTCCTTTTAATCAATGTATTCAGTAGCAATAAACGTGCTTAATTAATTTATGTTATTAACATTTTATCAAATAATATTTTGGATTACATAAACCTGGATTACAAAGCTTACCGATAACGTTTATCAGAAAGGTCATTGGCGAAAGTAGGTAAGTATAGGCGAGTACGAAAACGTTTCCAATATCCTATCTCTTGGAAAAACCAATGACGGTATGTATAATGGCGGATCAAAGCATTTATATATATATAAGGTCAAGTTAATTAGCTATTGAAACTTCAATCGTAACGGGTATCGAAGGTGGAACGGGGTGGAAGGGACACCGACGCGAAATCGGTTACTACGAACTCAGTGAACCATTTTGAACCCCCTTTTTTATAACCCCTACCGCTCTGGGCGGAGCGGAAGGGAGTGTCAGACTTGTACATACTGACAAAAACTCATCCATGTTCCTTCTTTGCTTTTTCTTTACGAACAGTCCCGCAGCCCCGGCTGGCATTCCTTTTTGCTGACATCTCTTTGAAGCGCGCGTGGAACACGAACGCGCCGTTGACACGGCCTGTCGTCATAAGACGGACGGACGGCGAGCTAGCCCATTACTCACCGTCCACAAGCCTGCGCCTACGGTGACCGAGAGCCACCACGTGGCCCCCGACGCCCGAGACGTCTCCCGCGGCGGCTGGGACGTAAAGTTTTCTCCCTTTCACGTTCCGCCTCCTCCTCCGCTAGCATGACTGCTTCGCAGAAGGAGGTGGAGGCTTCCTATTCCTTCTCGCTCCTGACCATGGCCTGAACCAGGGCTGGACGCAAGAGGTCGCCGCCGCCAATCGCCGTTACGAGGACACGACGGTGCTCCGCCCAAGCGGAGCAGACCTCCACGGTGTGCTCCACCGTGTCCTCCGGGCGATCCTCGCAGATTCTTAACCCCCTCTCACATATAATTTTTTATCGGTAATTAAAACAAAAACAGCTTTTCCATACATTTTGACCGTGTAGGTATTGCCCTTTTTTTAATTATCTATGAAAAATTTATATTGTGGATAATCTTTAGATTAATTTTGAAAAATACTTTATTACTTTTAAGCACGTCATCGAGCTTAAAGGCTTACTATATGACACGTCATCCTGAATAAATATAATTACGATTATATCAATTAATATCGATAAACTAAGACTGAAAGACATCAGATAATCTCAACATGAATGATGTAACCAAGATCTTGTTAACATATTTTGAGGATTTTCTTGCCCATTCTTCTCCATGGAGACGCAGTACTCAACACAGTACTTTCTCAAGTTATTATGCCTTGTGACTGTGACCGTACCTTCATCCTTTTGTTTTTGGCATTCAAAAGTGCCTGTAATAGTCTAATTAAAATAAATTCTTTGAATTTGATAACATATGATAACCACCACGCATGTAATCTTCAAAGATTTAGACAAAGGTGTTTCCATATTTTGCCAGCTTTGTTCCCATCTAATAGAGGCGAGCCTATTGTCACCAACAGGCTTCAATCCAAACTCCAACGCTGCTACTGAGAAATTACTACGGCAAAACACAATAACACTTTACCCGACCTGGGAATCGAACCGAACATCGAACATTATTATATCGCTAAACTATTAATTAATGTCTACAGTAGACAGTGGAAGGGACTTCAAATAATTTATGAGCACTAAGGACATAATTTAATTGATTGTTATACCAACTTCTGACTAGTGATAAGACCTAGTGGTCGTTATCAGCTAATCATTAAGCTTAGGTACAAGTAGGTGGCATTATTACTTAAATGATACCAGCCTCGTGGCCTACGAGTAGGTCTAAGACTAAGATATGGTCACCCCTTGTGGAATAACTGACAAACATCAGATATGATGGTCAATTGTTAAAATAACTCCTGAAGTTTTGCATTGGGTGGGACTCTTTTGAAGTGTTACAGTGCTGACTATCTCGCTGTTGTAATGGTTGCAAGCGCTACTGAGCTTGAGGTCCTAGGTTCGAGTCCCAGATCAGGTCAATTTCATGAGCATGATCAGGAAATTATGTTTTTCCGTGCCTCCGCTATTCTTTTCTGATTAATTTCGTTGCGGGATCCAAGACAGTTCAATTGTTTCTCTGGGACTTGGTCGAGCTTTATTGTCTTGGTGCTTTTCTGGTGGTTGCCACTGTTGATTCTGGCTGGCTTTAAGGAGTTGGAGTTGTTTGGGGATATTGTGGTGGGATTGTCGCAGGTCAGGCGAAGTATCATGTTTTGCCATCAGGAATTTCTCAGATTCTCGGTTGGCAATAAAGTTGCCCCTATAGCATGGGACCTGAACATAACTAGTGAAATGTAGGTACGTGTGGGTCTTCACTTCTGCTTATCTTTTTAGGTATACTGGCGTGATAGTATGTAATTCTTGCTGTTTACATTGTGATCGTTTTATCCAGTATCTATAGATGCATGTACTGTGTAGGTCAAACTTGTCATTGACGCGGTCATTGCCCGTCTCCAGGGACTATTGAAAAGGTCCCTTCCCTGTAATTTGCACGTAATTTCAGCGGTACTCATTCTAGCCTATCAATTACTTCAGACGACTTAATTGGGTTTAGCAATGGAGACTTTGTAGCGAAGCATAATCAGCGTATAATGTATAATGTTCCCACTGCTGGCCATCACACAGGCCTCCTCTCTATGAGAGGGAGTGGGCTGTAATCCAAATCGCGGGCGCAGTCCGGGTTGCTAGATGTCACATGTCTTCGATTTTTTTGTTTGGTTCTAAGACATGCCAGTTTCCTCACGATAAATGATACATCTCTTCTGTCTCTACACGTAGGTTTACAGAAGATATACATATAACTGCCTTGGTCTAGTGGTCGCAAGCGCGACTGCTGAGCATGAAGTCCTGCAATGGGTTCGAATCCCAGGTCGAGCAAAGTGTTATTGGATTTGTCCATTAGTAATTTCTCAGTAGCAGCCTCGGAGTCTGGATTTGTGCCCGGCAATATAGGCCACTACTACATGGGACTTGAAACATAACTGGCAAAATGTGGGTATACTATTAGGTACACTTCTGCCTAACCCTTCGGGGATTACAGGCGTGATGTTATGTTATGTGTTACACGATGTATATCTTCACCGTTTTGAAACTTTGTGGAATTGCCTTATTTAAAGTCATATCTGGCGCCACAATTGATGAGCTCCCGATGATAAAAAAGTTTATTTAAAAGAAGGATCGATTTGTTGATTATTAAAGTGTTATGGCATTATTACTTCATTATCTGTACAGATACAATCAATGTTAAAGATAAAATTAAGGACAGCAATAATTAGTGCTGTTCATTCAGATAATTAATATTTAAGTATAATCAAATTATCATAAATTGTGTGTAAAACCGGGAGCTCCCCTGAACAATCTTCAGATGGATCAAGATATACACAAAAGCCACGAACTTTGAACAAATTACTTACAATATTGCAAGTATCGTCTTGGTAACCTATATTTTACTAACGTGCTATTTTAATCGTTTTTAAGAGTAATACCTGCCCTTCATTTTTCTAGTTAATAAAAAAAACAATAACAAAGTTGAATAGCAGATGGACTAAGGCTGTCACCGAATAGCGTCCAAGAACTGGAAATACAAATGTGGGTCATCCGGCGGCGAGATGGGCAGACGACATAGTTGTCATCGGGGGAAAAGGATGAGGCTGGTACAGGAACGTGGAGATTGGCAGAAGAAAAGACAGGGCTATACCCAGCAGTTGGTGAATTCAGGCTATGGATGATGATGATGATGAGAACTGTTTACTGCTAACAAGTTTGTAGAAGGTTTGAATCAAGATTCACTCGGGACAGAGTCATCGTCTGCCTAGCCTTTTCCCAACTATGTTGAGGTCGGCGTACTGTCTCATCGGTTGCTGAATACCAGTATTTTACAAGGAGTGACTGCCTATGTGGCGTCCAAAACTCAGTTACTGGGTATTACGAGCCGCGGGCATTAGCTAGTATGTAAATAATGACATAAGACTTTAAACAGCTCATAACATGGAAACAAGTACATAAACAAACGTACCTAATGGTTTCCTAGTTTCTACAGTTTTCAAGCAAGTTGTTAGTAGGTAGGTACGTAGTACATACTGCATATTTGTTTATTAATTACAGTACATAATATAGCTATTTATGTGAACCTATTTGAACTGCGTTGTAGGCAAAGTGTGAAATTAGACATTTTCACAAATACAAAAAATAATAATAATAATAATAATAAATTGATTTATTTGGGACAACATAGGAACCATTTTTGTTAGTAAAACTCCTTATACACTACAACTTATACACTAGGATTAGTAGCAAAAGAAGAATAAAATTAGTGAGTCATGTATTTACGAGGCATTTCCTGCGGACAATGATTCCGCATGAGATGCCTCAGCACAGGAGCTCTCGGGTCTTCAGCCACGGCTTTCAGGATGCTATTGCTACTCCCCCGAATCCTCCTCACAAGTGATGCCACCTTTTTTCTGATGATTGCATGAAAACCATCTGTATGCGATTGGGCAAACATCCCCGAGGCACTGCAGAATCGAGGGAGTTTCAACATCATCCTGAAAACATTGTTATATTGGACGCGCAGTGCATTTAGCGTCCCCCGTGAACAGCTGAACCACAAACTTCCCGTGTACAGGCCTTGACAGTACGCTTTAAACAAGGTTATCTTGACCTGATCGGTACAACGATAAAATCTGCGCGCCAACATGTTCCCGCGGACTGCCAACGCCCTGCGCTCCCTCTCCACGTCATCATCGTCCTTAAGGTCGTCGACAAGTATATGCCCCAGATACTTAAACTTGGTCACCTGCTTTATATTAGAGCCGTTCAAAGTAATTGAAGGAACTGTGTCTGGGCACTTGCCGGCGGCCCTGAAGACCATGAACTCGGTTTTCCGTACATTATAAATCAGACCATGTGATGCGGCGTACCTTTCGCAAACCTTCAACATTTCCCTGATGAAAAAAGGTGACGTTAAACTTTTTATTTTATTTGAAAAATGTCTAATTTAGATCTCCAGATATGCAACGTAATCAGCCAATTACATTCTACTTCCTACTATTTAGACACATTCATACTTTTCTTCATCCTCTCTGTGAGGAGTGGGCTGTAATCCACCCCAGCCCACATAGGCCCACGCACATTCTAAATCGCAAAAGCCGCGAAAAATATAAAGTTATTTAAAAAGAAAAGATGCACCAATAGAAACAACTTTTCACACAAAAGTGCAACGTTGTAATTAAGTTTTTAAGGAAAATTCTACTGTTTTATTGATTCTCGAAAATCTAGTAAAAACTAGTATAAAAAGTACTGCATAAACACGTCAGATATTACGCACAGTATGCACATTGCATCAAACTTAATACGGATGATAAGGTAATTTCCATTTTCCAATGAAATCAATACACTTTGATGGTATCTTATTATAATCCTTAGAACTAACAAAAAATGGATCTCGGGATGATAGAAATCAGGCGATAATTAATCAGATATTTAAACTTAATTTGAAAATCAACCTATAATTTACATTTCCGTGTTTCCATGGGTTCATATTGAATCTAGATTGCTTCGATGTTCACTCACTTACTCCCAAAAAACGCCGAAACAAATCAACATTCTTTGAGACCAATAACAAACATTGACCAATTTCTGTACAATCATTTTGCAAAATAGCTTGCAGTATTGGACTGACCCAGCTATGTAAACACTAGCAGTGAACACGTTATAATAAGCACACAAAGATTACCCTGAAAGCATAGGAGGTAATCAGGCAATAACATTCCCACACAAGCCTCCTCTCTATCAGAGGGGGTGGGTAATCTACCACACTGGCCCAGAGTGGGTTGGTGAAAAATGACCTCAATCAACCCTAATGCAGATTTTGAATGCTAAAATAGAAGCTTAAGTTCCGCTATACCTTCTCTTTGCCATGTTTGAAGAGCCAGAGCAATATTCACGAAGAACAGCAGTAACACAACACACAACACAGCACTACAATACCAATTTTCCCATAGCCAATCACATTTCAGACATTTTTGACATTGAAACATAATGACACAATGACACGCAGGCAAGGACAAATTCTCAAACAAAAAGATTTTATCGGTTGTTTATCAAAAAAGTCCGCATACCTATCATCCTATAGATATAATTTGGATATTATATTATTTGATGCTAAACTTTGGTTGTTATATCATAATTTACCTCCTCTTTAGCAAGATTTAAATTACTAATTATGACCTAATTTTAAGAGAACTTTAGCTGATTCGGACCTACAGAATTCATAATCAAAGAGAAACCATGACATTGTGAAAATCTTGGACTTATAAAATTCTAAATTCACTATGAAGAAGCATAGTAATCAGTTCTTATTCCACAAAAAAATATTTCTGATTTTGAAATAAGAACGGGACTGTCTAGTTGGTCTATTGGTCACAAGCGCGTGCTGAGCATGAGGTCCTGGGTTCGATTCCCGAGCCGGGAAAAGTGTTATTAGGTTTTTCCGTCAGGAATTTCTCAGTAGCAGCCACGGAGTCTGAATGTGTGCCTGGTTATGGCAGAAGGGTCGCCCCTTTTACATACTCGTAGGACTTAAACTTGCCTGCGAAATGTTGGTGTACTTTTAGGTACACGTCTGCCTAACCCTACGAGGATTGCAAGCGTGATGTTATGTCATATATGTATGACAAGAGGGCAATATGGCACAGTTACGGGCTGATATTGAAGTACCTAACGTCTACTTATAACGAAGCTCAATCATGAATCTTAAACAAGATTAAAATAAAGATACCATCAAAACTGTCTATTTATACATTAATAATGGCCCAAGACTCACAACCAAAATCTAGATAAACAGAATCACTTATAATCTCGATAAATCTGTTCTGTTGTTTTCCTCATCGTCCATCTATAGTAGTGATATCATTTGTCGACGTGGCAATACATCGATCATTTATATCGAAGTAAACATCTGTGTTGATAAGATGATAATTTAAGGATAACAAAATAACACGTGTTTAATCGTACGGCATTTTTAAGAAGAACTAGGTTTTGCCTTTGACTTCGGCCGCGTGGAGGTCGCAAACTATCCCGCAGGAACGTAAGTACAGCCGTGTAAATCCGATCAGCCGTATAAGAGTCAAACAGTAACAGACGGACAGACACACAGTCGACCACTTCATGTTACTTTCGTTTTAATATTAGAATTGGTTAGGCTTAAGGAACAAGGGCCTTCCTAAATCTCGTTGGTGGTTTGATACTGGACCCCACAGTCACAAGTCATGATTGTGACCAGACGTAGACTAGCGAGGCATCAGCATCATCATTATCTGCCTAGACTTTTCCCAACTATGTTGGGGTCGGCTTCCAGTCTAATCGGATGCAGCTGAATACCCTAGCGAGGCATTAATGAAAAACTTTAGTGAAATCAAACACATTTCCCATACAAGCTTAATAGAATATTTCACAGTTTCACTGCAACACTCATAAGTTTACTCTATTAATAGAAAACATGGTAATAAAATTAAAACTTATGGCAATAAACAAGCAGGAATGTTGTCTTATTAACATAGAATGAAGAATAAACAGCATTACCTACATTTTTAAATAGATTTTGCAATTTTAACTGCATAGATAATTCGCATTTCGTTTTAATAGAAGAGATGTAACTTTTTTAATCGTTGTCGTAGTGCCCTAACACAGGCAATTTTTGTCTAAAAGGTCACTTCAACCAGAGGTGTATTTAAAGATTTGGCGCCCCGGGCCAGTTAGCTTTGCCGCCCTATTCATTTAAGAAAAAAATCCTGTTATTGGTGAATTAAAAAATGTAAAAAAAATCTTAAAAATGAACCATTTATTCACTATAATAGGTACTTAAATACTCGCAAATTATTATGCGGTGGTCCCGTACAGAGAAAAGCATGTATAAGATGTCTGTAGACTATTTGAATTGAATATTTCGTTAATTTGCCCCGCTCTGACACCGTGTGTTGTTGACTAGCGCGTCATGGAGGGGGTGGAGACCTATTCCGACCACCGGTACGTCCGGTTTGATGTCCCTGCCCAGACCTCAAGCGCGCCGGTCCAACAGGCCCCGAGTAGTCCGCGATGGGCGCTGAAGCAGCTGGACCGGGAGCTTCTCCTGTAAGCCTCGATCGTGCAGGCCTGGGTGCCATCACCGGTCAGGCCTGCCGACGTCAATAACGAGGTGGGTTGGTTCCAGGAGGCCATGTCCGAGTTATGTGACGAGTTGGGCCAGGAAGCGCCCGGCGGCAGGTGTACTGGTGGTCGCGAGAGCTGACGTCTCTGTGTGAGGCGTGCGAGGAGATGCTGGAGACTCGACGGAGATCCGTGGGGGCGCCCTTACAAGATGGTGTGGGACAAACTCCGCACCTGGGCCCCCTCGCTGACGCAGAGTCTCCGGCCTCAGCTTGTGGCGGACGTGGTGAGCGCCCTGTTCCCTTCGCGAGGGGAACATCCTCTACCGCCTATGGCTCCGCCGCTTGCGGTGCCGGAAGCGGACCACTCAGACCGTCAGACGGCGATGACGACACTCCGGAGGTGACCGGGGTAGACCTAAGAGTGACGGTAGGCAGGCTTAAGGCCAAAAATACCGCCCCGGGACCCGATGGCTTACCTGGCAAAGCCTGGATACTGGCCTTGGAGGCTCTCGGGCCCCGACTGGAGGGGCTCCTAAGCGCATGCTTGGATAGAGGCCAGTTCCCGCTTCGTTGGAATACAGGGAAGCTGGTCCTCATCCGGAAGCCGGGGCGCCCTGCGGACTCTCCGTCCGCATACCGGCCCATTGTGTTGCTCGACACGAGGTGGGCAAGCTCTTTGAAAGAGTCATTGCAAACCGCCTCGCCGGGCACCGTGCGGGGGGATGGGAACAGATCTTGCGGACAACCAGTTTGGTTTCCGCGAGTGAAGGGGCGCTCGAGTGGGGTCGTCTTGGCGGTGTCTCTCGACATCGCCAACGCCTTCAACTCCATGCCCTGGAGCTGCATTAGGGAGGCACTCCGGTATCACCGGGTGCCGACCTACCTTCGTCGTGAGGTCGGGGACTACCTGACGGACAGGGCCGTCATCTACCCTGGTCACAGCGGAGAGTGACGGTCAACGTCGGTCAACCGACGAGAGATGTCGTGCGGTGTTCCACAGTGATCGGATCTAGGGCCGCCCTTGTGGAACATCGGTTACGACTGGGTGCTGCGCAACGACCTATAGCGGCGTCAGTGTAATTTGCTACGCTGACGACACGCTGGTGCTGGCGCAGGGGAGGTCGCACGAGGCGGCGGCCGAATTAATGACACGCGGGGTTGCGATAGTCGTGGAGAGGATCCGGTAATTAGGTCTCGAGGTGGCATTACACAAGTCCGAGGCCATGTGCTTTCATGGGCCTCGGAATGCGCCACCGTCGGGATCCATACTGTCGGTTCCCATCGGCGTCGAGTCGACGTTCAAGTACCTAGGACTATAGTTGCAAAACTTCTGAAAAATTCCGAATAATTCCGGAATACTTCTGGGAAAGTTTCTTTATATCAGAATTATTCAAAATGAATTTAATTAAGATTTTTATTTTTTTTGCTGATAAATCGTATTTTGCATCGATCGTCGATCGCCGCCGCCGCTACCTGCCGCCGCGCTAACGCCGCGCCGCGCGCGCCCGACTGCCACGAGTCGTGTGTGCAAGCGATGCGAGGTGCGGTAAGAGGGGTGATGCTCCCCGGAGAAGTTTTCGCCCGCGCGAGAAAGATTCATACCCCGCAATCGAATGTTTCCGCCGAATATTTCGCCCGAATAATTCAATGGGAATATTATAAACGTGTTTGTTTGTGGTGAGTTAATTATTGTTCAGTGGCACATGATACGTAAGTAAAATATAAATGTTTATTTTATTATAAATGGGATTGATTAAGTATAGATATTTTTATAGGTAGGTAGATATGTTAGCCTGCGATTAACAGGATTTTTATTCTTTTATTTTTAGGTAGGTACCTATTTATTTCAATCGAATGCTATTTTTATAAATGTCAGTTGTGGAATAAAAAACTAGGCTTAGCATATTTGATTTGTGTTTTGAAAAAGGGTTACCTATGTTTTTGGTTAGTTTGTATGTAGCTCTGTACGCATCGCGAGTATTCGCGAGGCGCATAGGTAGGTATTAATCATTACCTTACCTACTTAACGCGTATAATAGCCCAGTCAATAAATACAAATAAATTCAAACCTTGCAAGCACACGTTTTGATGCGATTTTCAGAAAAGTGTTTGTTATACTTAGGGGTTTTGGTATATTAACCGACTTCAAAAAAAAGGAGGTTATGAGTTTGAACCGTATGTATGTATGTTTGTCCGCGATCATCTCGATCTCGATTTTGATGCAGTTTTCAGAACAGTATTATTAGTCACTATATGTATACGTGACATAAAAAATGTTGAAATAAAAAGATAAGAACCGACTTCAATGAAGCCGGAGCACCTTATACCACCACCAAGCGAAGACTTTATTGAAGAGGTGCCGGAGGACCTCTTCAATAAAGTCTTAAAACATAGAACCGACTTCAATAAAGTCGGAACTTTTATTGAAGTCGATTCTATGTTTTTATTACTGTTAAGTAAATCTGTATTTTAAAATAGTCGATTTTTCTGGTTTTTTTTTAACAGTTGAAATATTCCCAAAGTTTCGGAATATTTCGGAATACTTCCGAAGTATTCGACGGGAATGATTCGGAATTTTTCCCGCCAGCATCTATACCTAGGACTCGTCCTCGACAGCCGTTGGAACTTCGTGGAGCACTTCCGACGTTTGACTGGAACGGGCCGGGGCTGCCTTCAAGCGGCTCTTGCCTAACCTGAGGGTTCCAAACGCCTCCTGCCGTAGGCTCTACGCGGGGGTCGAGCGGTCCATGACCCTTTACGGGGCCCCGGTGTGGTTCCCCCGTGTTCCTTGAGGCGGCGAGCCGCCCACTACCTGAACGCGCCCCAAAAGGTGGTAGCCGTAAGGCTGGTCCGTGGTGCAAAAGAAAAAACTTGGATGGGTTTTAGTCAGTAAAAGTCTGACACTCCCTTCCGCTCCGCACAGAGCGGGAGGAGACATTTGAAAAGGTCACGTCACGACTTTCGTCACCCGCGCCGCGCTGTGTGCTCCGGGCTTTGAAAGTATTGGTACCTACCACTACACCTTGTTTTATTTTATTTAATAATTCTTAAACGCAAATGTTATTTAGGTACTTGTTAGTAGGTATTGACGGTATTGTAAATAATTTGTTGGGTTTTGGGTTCGAAGCGTTCGTTTATTTTTAATTAAATGTGAAAAAAATATAAAATAAAATATTGATTGTAGTTAAGCTTGACAATAAAAGGCGCCCAGAGAAATCGGTGAGGGGCGGCTTCGCCGCCCCTCGCATCCTGCCGCCCCGGGCCATGGCCCCCTTGGCCCTAGGGTAAATACGCCCCTGACTTCAACCACTAGATATAGTACATAACTTGTGAAAGCAAATAAATTATTTGTATTTGTTGTTTTGTCTGTGTTGAGTTCATTTTAACCCTGTATAGGAAGAGGACTCATACAAAGTGGCCAGTAACTTTAAACTCGTTATCTCAGAGACTTTTATTCGTAAGTTGGACCCTATTACAACAACACACAATCCGAAAAAGTTAGGGTGAGTGTTAAAGCCTTTAACACTCACCCTGCCTCACCCTTTAACTTAAAGGGTGAGGCACAAAGACACGTAGACATTTTATGATGCAATTCTGTGAAAACAATCTGGCTAGCATTATGTCTGGAATGAGCTTTCCAGAAAGGCGTCATGCAGATTTGAGTAGAAATGTCTCGAGTCTAGACAAACCTTTGTTACGCGTATTGCTTATGAATGATTTAATTAACATTAACACTCGTGTTCTACAGTGCCACTGATTTATTCTATTGTTTTATTCGCATGTTATAGTTCTTAGCAACTTCATTATTATATAGTCCAAAGATATACATACAAAAGGATTTTTTTTAATCTGTGAGATAGTTAGATTGTAATAGCAGGCACTCTAAATTTTATCCATGCGGGTACGCAAATTGCTGGTGACATTTTAAAAGAAACAAAAAAACTTTCTTTTTAAAAGCCAACTATATTTTGGTAAAATAAGGCTTTATGAAATAAACTTAGTAAAATCTAGTTTTAACCGAATTGCCACCATAACATTAAATATAGTATTTTAGTAAACTGATAATATAAACTACTTTCCTATCAACTAATAATTATAAACATTGATTTCTGCTGAAATTTTTATACCATAATAACATTAATAACCGATTGAAGATAAAAGAGAATGCTCGTGGAAGTATGGAATCCCGTACCATGCTGCATCAAAATCAAACCTTGTTTTTTATAGACTACACTGATCGTATTAACTCCTACAAAAATTATTTTTGAAAAAAAAAACCGCATTTCAGAGTTATTTTATAAAATCGAAACTAACCTAAAAAGTAGGTCTATTTTTTCGACGCTACCAACGACGTATTTTAACACACATACATTACATTGTTGCTCTAAAAACAGCGTAATACACTAATATTAGTAAGAATTACGAGTTAAAGTAACATCCACAGTATGCTTGACTGAAACTCGATCTTATTTTAGACCTTTACATTGCCAATAGTCAGTCAGTACAGTACAAATGTCAGATGCCACAGATAAGATAACTATAAACCATAGAGTATAGTAAGTGCTATAAACTAGTCGGGATTTAGGGATGTAATCGATAAATCAAAATCTTTAGGCTGAGAAAATCTATTTTGTTGCAAATAGCAATAAACCAAACTAAATCGATTTGGTGTACTGATCTTACTTAATTGTAATTAATTTTAGAGTCCGCTCGACAGACAAGGGTTTGTTCAATTGAAACGGAACGTCATATAAAGGGAGTAAAACAATATTCGTACTTTTAAACTCGAAAAGTATATTTCCAGTTCAAAAATCAAATCCCCGACGCGTAATGCCGTAAAAAAATATGAAACTAATTACTATAATATTTTGGTTTTGAGGCGCGAGACTTTTTGGTACCAACTTTGGTCATTGTCCTTTACGATTAATTGAAAAAAAACTTGCGTACAAATTACCATATCATTCAAAACACTGGTATTTTCCGTGGGGAGTTAGATAATCACACCAAATAAAGTTAAACTATCTATATAATTACTGATTTATTTTATGATATTAATTCAATGCCGGTATTGTTATCACTGAAATCTGTTTCCTTATCTGGAGTGTGCCAAAATGTGCGTCAAACTAGTTATTATTATTTCATAATGTTTGTAAATGATCAGGTGTTAAAGTTCCAGTTTGTTGAGGTCTGAGGTCATTGACATAGAGCTGTGCTACGCTTCTGTGTCAACACATCTATCAATACCTTTTACTGTACATAGACCTCCCATTAAACATAAATACATAAATTCACGCCTTTTTTCCCATGGGATCCCATACCTGTTATTGTATTGCAGTACTAAGCAAAGTAAAAGTCATTTGTTGACATAAGAAACATGTACACTTTACGAGAAACGAACTATTGTCACAGAAAGAAAAAATAATGTTGGCAATTTTTTCGTAACCCCTTTTCACAGTTGCTACACCGCCGTAGCGGCCGTAGCCAGGCCCAGACGAACCCGAAACAATCGCGTGGTTTATGTTTTGTGCTTGTTCATATTCCGATTAATTGAAATCAACTAATCAGTTTATCTATTTAAAAAACAATGTTTGTTTGTTCGTATTTTATGAGCTGCCGTACCGTTCATCCGATTGCTATAAAACCTTGTCATCTAATTGCGTGAAGGGACTTTTTGGGACAAGCCCGCCACACTATTCCCAAACCACTGCAACTCCTGAAAGCCAGAATCAACAGTGGCGACCAACAGAAAAGCGCCGAGACAATGAAGCTCGACGAAGTCGTCGACAAACAATTTAACTGTCTTGGATGCCACAAAGAAATTAATCAGAAGAGCGGAGAAGTAAGAAAAACAAAATTTTCATTTCGATGCGCGTAGGCATAGTAAAATTAACACAGAATACGCGGGTGAATCTAAAGGCTGAATCAGTAGCAAATATAAATATAATTTATTACCAAACATCGTTCTAACACGTATGTAGGTACCTACACATGTTTATGTAATATAATTGGTGACATTATTATTAGGGATTAACACGCCAATGTAAAATTACATACGTAGTGTTACGCTAAAATATTATTTGGCACAAGCAGCATTGTTGGAATGTTAAATGGTAGAAACAGAGGCATAAATTGAAACATTATAATTTGAGTGCAAATTGTAATATTGTAAGAGTGAGAAGTAAAGTTGAACTAACTACCGCAGTTATTAACAAAAGCTTTTGTTCGGAACAAAGTAATAAATGAGTCATTTTAAATGTAGTTTAGTATTGTAATAAAATTAATAGGTCAACATTTTTACGCCTATCAATATTTTAAATGCGCTTATTGCAAGTAGTTATTTTTTTATCTACTTGAAATTAACGCTACATAGTACGTCTCTCTTGCTTTGGTCAACTAGGGTACATTTCAAAAGGATAGGCAGCAGTGTCCTTCTTTGCATCTAACTGCAACCACCAAACCATTTGCTAACGTGATGATTTTGGTTCTCTACATCCAGATCATAAGACTGAGTACATATTAAATTTCTCTCTTTATAATGAACTGGCTTATTTATTTATTTATTAATAAAGGTTTAACAACAGCTTCTGTGTACAACATGTTTTGAGTACAGGGTGTTACAGCCATGGACTTACACAGTCGCCAATTACTGGTTAACCAGGTTAACTAGCTTTTGTCTTACGGGATCGTACTACCGGGATATAAAGCATTCTATAACTTAACATGACGCCACGCTTGTAATCCCCAAGGGGCGACCCTATTGCCAGCAACCGGGCACAAATCCAGACTCCGTGGCTGCTACTGAGAAATTTCTGATGTAAAAACCCAATATCACTTTGCCCGACCCGGGAATCCAACCCAGGACCCCATGCTCAACAGTCGCGTTTGCGACTACTCGACCAACGAGGCAGTCAAGTTTCTAAACTATCTGTGTGCCAAATTTACACTACACACTCACAAACATTCGCATTTTAGTAGTAGTAAGGTCAAAGACTTATTCTCTATGAGTAAGGTACTGTAGTGATTTTTCTTGACACTCTAAAAGCTACTTTTTGGAAGGGGAACCTTATAAAAGCTTGATCTTCACCATATAGTGATAGATAAAGTATCTACGTTTTAGTACATTAGTGCACCGTAGATCAAATGCAGTACGTGTTTCAGTGATCTTGGATCGAAAGCTGCTAATAACTGCGATTCAACGACTATTTTCGTCTCTTCTTCAGCAATGTCAATACAAAAATAACCTTGGAACTGTTTCTGCAGTACCAACTGTCTTGCAAAATGTATTCTACATACATACGTAGACGTACATAATGTTCAAGCCCTCTTTCTCATAGGGGTCGGCAGAAACTACAGAACTTCTTTGCTTTGTCCACGTTCTTACCTTTGGTCTGGTCTGGTTTTTTAGTCCGTCTGGTAAACCTTATTTATAATACCTATATTTGTTCCGTTCTCGCAGACAAACCGTGAAAACGGTTTTGTGAGGCTTAGTTCATAAGTTAAGATTTTTGTTAACTTTCTTTTTAATAATAATAAATAAAATTAAAAAAATACACGCAAAATGTTTCCTGCTAGCACTTCGTACGCGACTTCGTCCGCAAAAATTGTGATAGCTCGGCTAATATTCATGGTATAAATATAATTTATAGCCTATTGCATCTACGAAGAATGTAGCTTTCTGCCAGTGAAAGCATTTATAGAATTGGATCGTTAGTTCCAGAGATTAACCCCTACATACAAACTTACAAACAAATTTTACCTCTTTATAATATTAGTGTATGTAGAAGTAAAGATTAGAATGATAATAGTAACAACAGTTACAAAGGAAACTTCGCTTTTGTTGAGGTTATATGCAAGTGTTTCTGAACAACATGGTGTTTATAGTATCTTTTGTTTTAATATTAACTGTATTATTGTTACAATTGAAATGAATCACCCGTTTCAAAACATTACCTACAATAAAATGTTACAATTTAACGCGAAATTCTCTGCGAGGTTTTTGTAAAAAAAACTGTATAAATCACCAAAATAATTATAATATCAGGCTATTACTGTTCCTTGTCAGGACAGATTCCTCTTCTCATACAGATAAGCCATGTACATTGACCACCACACTTGCACACGACAATTTCAGACTTTTAATTATTACCATAAAGCAAAATAATTAAAGTTACGAAAAAAAAATCGTACTCACTTTTATCTCAAAATCCTGTTTACACAAATTAATTAGGTTACTATTGTAAACGGCACTTGATTTTTTTCTATCTTTGACAGCTGGTATTCGCGTCAGCGCTTGCGACCAAATGAAATCACAATCTGGCTACTATCATAACCGGCAGACTCCAACGGCGATAGATAAACAATAAACGTATGAGTTTTAATGCAACACACTCATGTTGTTTATTGCGTACCTAGATGAAGTGATTTTAGGATACGTAAGTACTAAAGTGTGTGACTAATAACTAGGAATCTAATACTAATGGTATTGCTAGAATGGGGTTTGACCACTAAAGACATGCTGCGCCGACTCCAAATGAATTCGGACAATGGCAAGAGAATGATGATGGGGTTTGACCGACTAATAGAGAAGTATGGAAGATGAAGACATGTTGTGCCGCCCCAAATAAATTGAGATAAGGACAATTTAATTCAATTTATTTATTTATTTCATTTAGACCATAGATCAACAATGATGATGACAACAATCCTATTATTACCCGACTGTGGAGGGGCCCAAAAGAGGTCGTCATTTTTCATGGTGGAAATATTGGAACCGAGAGTAAAAACGTTAGCGGCCTGTTTTCAGAGGGAGTGCCACGAAATAGAAAATTTCTTTGGCAGGCCCCGCGTGGGTTGGTACACAAAACCCTTGGCGAAAAGGATTTATAGTAACTGGTTTGTTTATATATAGAAAGTTTTGAGTAGGTATTCAGACTGTTGATGGGTATAAGAGTAGAGGACGACCAAAGAAACGATGGATGGACTGTGTGAAGGATGATATGGCAAGAAAGGAGGTGACTGCTGAGATGACGAGTAATACGGAAGTATGGAAGAGGACATGCTGCGCTGACCCCAAATAAATTGGGATTACGGTAGGAGATGATGATGATAATGGTACCCACCTACCAAACATAATTATGAAAATGAACTTTCAAAGTTTATTTTCATAATTTAAGGTAAAATGCAGTTAAGGTTTAAAAATAAACCCAGCATTTTGCAGCATTTTTAAACAGAATGAGATTTATCAGTGATTCAATTGATTCTGCAATCAGCACTTGACAGAATGCGTAACCGGACAGATAGAGTATTGGCACTCCTGTCGTCCTACTTTTCACCGGTGATGTTACGGGTGATTCAGGAATTTCGTCAAAAAGATACCTATCTTCCCGAAAATGTAGTTACTTTATAAGTAATACAGTCAGGAGATTGAGTAAATGTCTACTATACAACTTTTTACTGAATGCATATGAAAGTATATGCGGTACATATATTTTTTTTTTAAATGTTTGTTTGTCTGTCTGTCTACCTGTCTGTCTGTTTGTTCCGGAAGATTTCCGAAACAGGTGGACCGATTTTGACGAGTTTTACTGGCAGATAGCTGTTGTTATAAGGACTAACTTAGGCTATTATTTATTAGGCTTTTATTTTAGAAAAAGGATTAGGGTTCCGCGCAAAAAAATGAAAACCCTTGAAATTGTTAACAAAATCCGATTTAAATATGAAAGTAATATTTTTATAATAATTTCACGCGAACGAAGGTCGTGGGCAACAGTAAGTCGTAAAATAATATCTGAAACTGAAACAACAATTTCCATAAGCAAATCATCGTTTTCAGGAATTACATGAAAATAACCTTGTTTATTGGATGCAGAACGGTAACCGGGCTATTTAAACAATGGAAATCTATGGCGTCCCGTCAACTTGTCTCGCACAACCATCGGTCAAATATTGGAACAGCTCCAAGTTAGCCGAGGAGAATCTCCTGATTTATTCTAAACAAACATTTTCTGCTCCTATAATCGATATTTGAAGACCACCATTGTACCCATAGGATTAGCAAAATTGTACGAAAGAAACGATGGGTGGACTGTGTGAAGGATGATATGGCAAGAAAGGAGGTGTCTGATGAGATGTCGAGTAATACAGAAGTATGGAAGAAGATGACATGCTGAGCTGACCCAAGAGAATGCTGTTGAGGTAAAAGATCTGTGTTTCAAGTTTAGTGTACAATAAAGTTTAATTATTATGTCTATCCAATGCATCATACTGCCTAATACTGGAGTCCTGTGTTCTATGAACTGCATTCCGTCACCGAAAAGAAAAAACGTTTTTTTTTCGGTCATTTCTTTTTGGGTTCAGACGCACTCCGATAAAACTCGATATTCAAACTGGCCTGAAAATCAATTAATTTTATAAAGCCAAAACTGCTTGTAAAGGTTCAAAACTATTGAAGTCAGGCCAATTCCCCAGCCCTTCACTGTTTTCCAGAGTTTCATAAGTGGAGTAATCAACTCCCGAAGAAACAAGCTGAACAAGCATTTACTAAATACAGTTTTAAAACATACTTTTAAAAATTGGTGTGACGTCATTTTTAGGGTTCCGTACCCAAAGGGTAAAACGGGACCCTATTACTAAGACTTCGCTGTCTGTCTGTCTGTCTGTCTCCAGGCTGTATCTCATAAACCGTGATAGCTAGAAAGCTGAAATTTTCACAAATGATGTATTACTATTGCCACTATAACAACAAATACTAAAAATTAAAAAAAAAAATATTAAGGGGGGCTCCCATACAACAGATATGATTTTTTTGCCGTTTTTATAGATAATGGTACGGAACCCTTCGTGCGCGAGTCCGACTCGCACTTGGCCGGTTTTTGTTTTCGTATTCTTCTCAGCAAACCCTTTTATTTATCACATCGGAGTCACCAATTTGGGAGTATGAAGAACAAGGTTGTAAAGTTCTTCATCCACCATAGAAACGGGAGGATCCTCCGACCAGACTGGTGTTATGTCTGGTGGGCTATTGCCCGACAGTTGTTGCCGGGTTCTTCTATATAGTCTTAAGTCGCGAATAACTTTACTTGCGCGATGCAGGATTTAGACGTATTTCGATGTTTAGTTTATTCTGTGCGTCATAGATGGCGCTGTAGTACTTTTTGTTGTATGATGCTGTAGTACTTTTTTGTAGTGCCGCTACAAATTGATACCCATTTCATGAGGCTTCATAAAAAATAACTAGTCAGTCATCTTTGGGAGTCCACCGTATTGGAATTAGAATGACGTCACTTAACTAACCAGACATTGTCAATCAAACTAAACGGGTATGCAAAATTTCAGCTCAATCGGTTGTGGATAACTGTTTTAAAAATCAGTTGCAAGATTTGATCTAAACAAACAAACATACTCTTTGCAAGTTAAATAAAAGCTTGTTAAAAGGTTCTCGATCCACGATTTGAGTTCCGAGTTGCACTACGCTTGTAAATCTGTGCACATCAATGGAAAAAATTGCAACTGGCGGCGCGGGCGTGCGTATGCGTCATATTACTATTTGTTTTGCCTGAGCAAGGTGCCCGTGTCAACGTTTCTTCCTTTGACCTATTTATTTATTTCGAACAACACAGGTTTTTGATCCCCCTTTTATTAGCGGTGTTAGATACAAGTAAATTCGTATGATGTTTCACAGCTATTTATGAGTCTTTAATTATTTTTCTATTTCGTTGTGTCTATGATTACCATAATTATTTAAATGAAATTAGCTTCTACCAGAACTCTTCAATTAACATTTGGCTTGATCTACAAAGTGACCACGATTTTTATTCGACTACGGCGAAGCCCAAAAGGAGGGTTATGTATTTAACCTGTATGTGTGTATGCCCCGTATCTTTGTTTCCTCGTACTTAACTCCTAAACGGATGAACCGACTGGAATAAATTCTACGTTGTTAGATGGCGCAAGTGTCACTGGCTACTAAAAAAAATATTACATAAGTAAAACATTTATTACACTTATATGTAAATACACATATGTATTAAAAACAAAGAAAATTGGCGGTTTTTGGGCGCCAATTTTCAAGTTCAATTATTTTTTAAACCACAGCCACGGTGTTAACAAATTATAAATAACTTATATGTTTAAAAGTAATTGAAAACGACAAATCGTACAAAAAGTGATAAAATCGTATAATAAGAAAAGTTAAATCGTCAGCGGAATCTTTAACTTTTTTTCTTTCTTTCAAACTTTGAATTTTCAAAGTTGGCAGCAGGCGGCACCCATTTGAAAATAAAATTATTAAAGTGACTCATTTTTATAATTTTATTTTCTCTCATTTTAAATGAGAGATAAAAAAACGAGTCCCGTTTACTTTCAACTTTTATTTAATTTTAAATGTGCTTGTTTTTTGCTTTTCAGTTTTATCTGTCTTGTTTTTTATTTTGTTTAATTACTTTTGTTCTAACATTACTTTGAAAAAATATTTTGAAAAACGACAATACCGATTATTTAATTTAGATCCGTTGCACATATTTTGAGGGACCACTGGAATAATAAACTTATATACATAAACACAGGTAATAGAATAAAACACATACCTAATTTCTCATTCCTAACACATAAAAAATACACAAATCTTTCATTAGCTGGCTTCGTTTTGAAAAACTAAAACTTAAACTATCCTGCCGGAAAAACTGAAAGATTTATCAAAACTATAAAGTAGATCAGTACTTACTGGGTATCAAGGAGGACTGTACCGACCACAGAAACGCACCAAGCACAACTAGACCTAAATTCAATTATAAACAACTAAATATTGATACCAAGGGTGTAGTAGCAGGCGTGAGTCAGGATCCTGACGAGGGGTTCCGTAGAAAATTAGTTTAAAAAATTTATGCAGCTCGAGTTATTTGGTCACTTGGTCCACGCCGCCGTCGAATTTTCCCGAAAGGAATAGGACTGGTACGTACCCATTTATGTGTATCAATTTATGCAAAATGGTAATATTTGTACTCTACCACAATGATGTCCTATTTAACCCAAAGGTTGACTGGTAGAGAATGCCTTGTGACATTAAGTCCACCTATGTACCACTCGTGTACATGAAGTTTAAATAAATAAATAATAAATAAAAAGCCTAGGTAGACTGTCATGATGGTCTACCTATTTATAAATAAATTATCTTCTTCAGCTCTTGACTGCCTCTTTGGTCGAGTGTTCACAAGCGTCCTTAGTCGTCCTGAGTTCGATTCCCAGGTCGGGAAAAGTGTTATTGGGTTTTTCCAGGAATCAGAAATTTCTCAGTAGCAGCTACGGAGTCTGGATTTGTGCTCGGTTGAAGGCAATAAGCTCGCCCCCTATTACATGGGACTTAAATATAACTGGCGAAGTGTGGGTGTACTATTAGGTACACTTCTGCCTTACAATTCGGGGACTACAGGCGTGATGTTATGTTTGATAGGCCTGTTGGTCTAGTGGTTAGTGACCCTGACTGCTAGGACGGAGGTCGTGGGTTCGATTCCCACACAGGACATATCTTTGTGCGATGAGTACGATTATTTGTTCTGTATCTGGGTGTGTATTTCTATAATATGTATGTATTTAGAAATATATAAATATGTTTATCAGTTGTCTGGTTGCCATAGTACGGGCTCTGCCTAGTTTGGGATCAGATGGCGGTGTGTTGGTTGTCCCAAGATATTATTATTATTAAAAAATATTATTATTATGTTATCTTCTTCAAGGATCTCACAACTGAATTTCTAACAAAGAACCCTAATAATGAAGTGCATTTTATCAAGCAAGCAGTCAACAGCGTCCCCTTGAGCAAATGATAAGTGTCGCCGGGTTTCTTCAGAAACGAGGCGGCACGTGAAGACCGAAGCACCTGTTATATTCCTACCGACCTTGAGCGATGAATACTGACTAATTAACATCACATCACACCGTGATCTTTTCAGGAATGTTTGAAATTCTGTTAGGGGCTGTCTCCACGAGCGAGAGAATCGCGACGATATTATCGTCGTTGCCACGTATTTCTATACACTCTCTTAGAGGCCGTCTCCACGAGCGAGAGAATCGCGACGATATTATCGTCGTTGCCACGTATTTCTATACACTCTCTTAGAGGCCGTCTCCACGAGCGAGAGAATCGCGACGATATTGTCGTCGTTGCCACGTATTTCTATACACTCTCTTAGAGGCCGTCTCCACGAGCGAGAGAATCGCGACGATATTATCGTCGTTACCACGTATTTCTATACACTCTCTTAGAGGCCGTCTCCACGAACGAGAGAATCGCGGCGATATTATCCCATACAAATACGTAATATCGCCGCGATTCTCTCGCTCGTGGAGACTTCTCTTAGACTTTACTTGTGATAAGTGGTGCTAACATAAGTAATAGGATGGACCTTTGAGTAAAAGTGCTTTATCTTATCCCATTGAATTTATAAGTTTAGATTTCCTGGTTTTCCTTTAATTTAATTTATCATGTTTGTTAGAGAGATTTGATCTATATGATTGACCCTATAGATTGATGTCATAAAAGTACAGGATGCTATTTTTTTAATTTTAATCGGTTCGATTCCCGAGTGTGACCAACGAAGTTTCGAAAAATCTTTAACTGCAGATTTGTTTTTATCCTTTGAGTAAAATTTGCTATCTCCAGTATTTAGAGTACTTTCCACTCTGCGTATGAATCATAATAAGTATATTATTATATCTTACCGTTGCTACTTATTATTTATCTAATTTATCACATCTTCTTCCGAAATTAATTATTTAACTGGCAATGTAAAGAAAACTTGTTAGTTTTTTCAATCTTTAAATATTTGCGTACATATTAATATTGTTTATTGTATCTTATAGTGGCTCCGGGTATTTTATTTTATTGTGTTCGTTGAACTTTTTACTCTCTGTCATTGATGCAAATCTGAGTAAATATTCGATGTACACATCCATACTATTATGTATAATTATAAATGCGAAAGTAAGTTTGTTTGTTTGTTTTTTACCTTTTCAAGCCTAAACCACTGAACCGGTCATCCTTGGATTTTGCATAGGTATACGTTGTCAGGTGTACAGAAACGGACATAGGGTACCTTCCATCCCGAAAAAAGTACTGTTACCGAGGAAAACTTCAATAATTGCGTCTAGATAACATAATCCCCGAAGGGTTAGGCAGAGGTGTAGATAATAGTACACCCACATTTTGCCAGTTTTTTTTTAGTTATGTTTAAGTTCCATGCCTCACACATAAACAGCATCTATGTGCAAAAATGTTTTTTTTTATTGAGCATTTAGTCCTGAATTACGACAATTTTAATGTCTTTTGCTCGAAACCATAGAGAAGTTTGTCTTTTATTTGTATATCAAACTACAAAATTCCGTAGGTCATGTCCTCTTTTTTTTTTTTTTTTTTTTTTTTTTTTTTTTTTTTTTTTTTTTTTTTTTTTGGGGGGTGAGAAATTTTCAAAAGAAGAAACTTCTTTCCTGCACATCATGCACTAACCATATGCGCATCTACCATTTTGTATGAGGCGAATACTTTTTTTTTTTTTTTCGGGTGGGAAATCATCAAATGACTCCTCCCGCTCTGGGCGGAGCGGAAGGGAGTGTCAGACTCTTACTGACTAAAAAACACCCATGTTCCTTCATTGGCCCTTTATGTTCCAGGGCCGCGGTATCTCTTTCGAACAGTCCCGCAGCCCTGGCAGGCACCGGCCCTTGCGGGCCCCTCCCGTTTGCTGACATCTCTTTGAGGCGCGCGTGGAACACGAACGCGCCGTCGACACGGCCTGCCCGTCGTCATACGACGGACGGACGGTGAGCTAGCCCATTACTCGCCGTCCACAGGCCCGATGTCCTCTTAGGTCATTGTACAGCGTGACCGCGCCTATACCTTAGAACGTAGCAAACTTTATTATTTGACAGAACATTTTATGATTAAGACCTTTTCTCTTATACAAGGCGTAACATAATAAACGCATGACCTCTCGCGTGGAGTCTCAGACCATGACACTGAACAACTTTTGTTCTACGAGCTCTTAAAATGCGCAAAAAAAATATTTGGACTTTGTTTAAGAACTGACGCGACCAGCCGATCAACATGTACCTATGGTAATCCGTGCCTCGAAAAGCACGTTAAGCCGTTGGTCCCGGCTGTCATTTGTAGATCTAATGACAGTCGTTACAGGTAGTCAGGGACCCGAAAGTCTGATAACCAGTCTTACCAAAGGGTATCGTATTACCCAGAACTAACTGGCTTGTGGAGGTCAGATAGGCAGTCGCTCCACGTAAAATACTGGTATTCAGCTGCATCCGGTTAGACTGGAAGCCGAACCCAACATAGTTCGGAAAAGGCTGGGCAGATGATGAGTTATGAATTTCCAAAAGTCATAGAACAAAAGTTGTTCAGTTCCATGGTCTGAGTCAACACACGAGAGGTCTTGTAAAGTCTTGTTATACCCTGTAGAGAAGCTAGAAGAGCTCAGATTTTTCATAAAAAGCAATCGAAACTAATAATCAATTGTAACGACAATAAACCGAATAGAAGAACCTGAAAATTAAAAGCAAACGCGATAGAGTTACCGCAAGGTGCTATTCTAGGACCTTTGTAGTTATATTCTCGGAAAATACCACTTATATTCTTTTTCGCGTAGCCTTAGTGCCTAACATGATGTCAGAGTTTTTATGCCGTCCATGGGTCTCTGATTGGCTTTACATGCCATCGAGAAATATCTCTCAGGCATGCTGGTGTTTCGTCACGATGTTTTCCATTAGCGAAGCAAGTGATTATTATACAATACCGACAAATCAGATGTGCGTGTCTTGAGTTCGAACTCGAGACCTATGACTTGGCAGTCCGACGGTCACACCACTAGGAAAAACACTCCACTAGAAAGATACAATTGATGACCTGCATGAAAAATGACTGTCGCTAGAAAGGGTAAAAATACTAAGATGATGACCTGAAAAGATGTTGCAACCAAAAAGATTAAAAGATAACCACGAGAACCATCATCATCAACATCATACCCACGGAGTAAGAACAGAAAATCAAAGTACACAGGTATGTAATGTAACAGCATTCTATATAAAGTAATAAAGTGCTGTAACTGTCCTACTTGAAATACATAAATGTTTTGCTTTTGAAAAGTGTTTACTTTTATTAGCATAACTATTTAACTTAAAAAAAAATCGTTTTATTTATTTATTAATAACCTACGCGCTTCATATTATATTTTACACAAAATAACCATTTATGTACCTCTAACCCTTCTAGCGTTAAATGTCTACGGCGCTCGGGTTAACCTCGCCTTAAGAAATAAAATAAAAATAAATAAATTCCATAGTTTTAGCCTATACCCATCAAAAGGCCTTATGGTAGGTATATGTTTGTATATAATGTAATGGTAAGATAAATCCAAACTCTCTTCTCGAGTACCTACGACCACCAAGAAATCACGTGTTTAAATAAGTGGACACTTCAGCACTATGAAGAAGCTAAATTCAGTCTCAAATGAAAGGCACGTTTATTATGTAATAGTACCTAAGTATAAGAGCGTAACAGAATAAGTGCCTCTTATGTGGTGATTCAGAGGATCAAACTGGACAACTATCTCCAAAGAAAACGGGACGAGAAATTTTCAGGTTAAGCCGCGCTTGCTTGGGTTGGTCCGTGCATGGGTGACAACAGCACATACCAGTTTCCTCCGTGTCTCGGAAGGCCTGTTAAGCCGTTGGTTCCTAATGACGCCTGTTATGTTTAAGTCCCATGTAATGGGGGGCGAGCCTATTGCCATCTACCGGGCACAATATGTAAGCTCCATGGCTGCTACTAAGAAATGTCTGATTGAAAAACCCAACAACATTTGCCCGACCTGGGGATCGAACCCAGGACTTCATAAGCTCAGCAGTCGCGCTTGCGACCACTATACCAACGGGCTAATGTACCGGCGCGAACAAGAAGCAGTGGTCAGGTTATAAGATAGTATGTCTGAAATGTCGTAGAGCACTCGTAAAAATGTGTCACTCGTTCAGGTATTGGAAAATTACAATTATGAAAGTGTCGATGATAAATACAATGATTATGCGGTAGTGAAGTACTTGATAACGTGAAGTGGTAGATAATTGCAAGGGGAATTTTCATTGCCTATGTCGGTTACAGGAATTATAATAGTTATGTTTCATGCTTCTAGCGCCACGAGGGAACTGTGCGAAGACATTGCAAGATACTGCCTTCGAGGAAAATTGGTCAATTGTAATTTGGGTGTCATTGGATGAAGGTACCGACATAGCTTGTGGAGTAAGCAAGCTGAAGTGGCAGTGCGCTGATGGACAGGTCATGTACGTCGTAAAATGGCGCTGGGGCAAATGAGACCTAGAGTCCGCATACCTACAAACGCGATTTTGGACGTGTCCCAGCTAGATGGACTGCTAAGTTTAGAAAGGTCAGACTGGATGCGCGGAGTATTAGGACCGGGTGTTGTACACATTGCGCGGTTTGGGAGCGCCCCATGTCTAGCAATGTATAGCGATACGTTGAGTTAATTAAGGGAACAGCGCGAGATTATGACACTGACGTGGACAAAGCTCTGGTTCAAATTTGCCTTTGGATGATGAAGATCCTGACCAAGATCTTCAGAGATCCAAAAAGATAAAAAGGTCTACCCGGCAGATACCTACAATCACTTTATGTAAAGTACTGAAATACAGCTGATCCAATAGAGTTAGAAAAATAGCTAGCTAGAGTAACGATGATTTGGACTAGACAAACCTTGTATCTACCAGCAATATATCTATATGCTATTGGCCGGGCATTATTAGCTGAGCTTCAATAGCAATTTTTAGCAGGAACGAGACACCCGGGGGGTTTCAACTCCCTCTTGCAAGACCAAAGAGTTACACAAGCTTCTTACAAAAAAAAACGACTTGGACAATGATTTGGACAAGAGATTTGAACTGTCGACCACATCCCACCCCTCACTTCATCATTCCGGCAGAACACCGCCACCTGGACACGAACTGCTGTGGCTGGTTATCTCTAAATCGTTTACCGGCAGGCCGCTGCAAAACAAACCTAGACCCGCCCCCCTGTCTCCAAACACAATGCCCGTACTATCCTTGTCTAAACTTCTTTCCTGCACATCATGCACTAACCATATGCGCATCTACCATTTTGTATGAGGCGAATACTTTTTTTTTTTTTTTCGGGTGGGAAATCATCAAATGACTCCTCCCGCTCTGGGCGGAGCGGAAGGGAGTGTCAGACTCTTACTGACTAAAAACCACGCATGTTCCATCTTTCGCCCTTTATGTTCCAGGGCCGCGGTATCTCTTTCGAACAGTCCCGCAGCCCTGGCAGGCATCGGCCCTTGCGGGCCCCTCTTGTTTGCTGACATCTCTTAGAGGCGCGCGTGGAACACGAACGCGCCGTCGACACGGCCTGTCGTCACAAGACGGACGGACGGCGAGCTAACCCATTACTCACCGTCCACAGGCCCGCGCCTACGGTGGCCGAGAGCCATCACGGCGTGGCCCCCGACGCCCGGTGCTTCTCCCGCGGCGGCTGGGACGTGAGGTTCTCTCCCTCTCACGTTCCGCCGCTGCCTTCGCTAGCATGACTGCTTCGCAGAAGGAGGTGACGGCTTCCCATTCCCTCTCGCCCCGGACCATGGCGTGAACCAGGGCCGGACGCAAGAGGTCGCCGCCGCCAATCGCCGCTACGAGGACACGGCGGTGCTCCGCCCAAGCGGGGCAGACCTCCACGGTGTGCTCCACCGTGTGACCCGGGCGATCCTCACAATGATAGCACCCGGGCGTTTCCTCACCCCCGATTCGGTGCAGGTACCTCCCGAAACATCCGTGTCCGGTGAGGACCTGCGTATGAGGCGAATACTTAGTAATCGAATCGGAAGTTGGGGAACACTAAAAAAAAGAAGAATTTTCATTCAAGTTTTTCCTGCAGCTGTAGATTTCAGACTATTCTTTCTTGTCGAAGCTGGTTCCAATAATCCAGTACCTTCACCCAGGTCAAGATCAACTCCCAGATAATACTTTACCATAATTAAGTAACAAACTATCTTATCCGGTAATAGATAATACGAGTAGTGTTGTGACCCGTGGCTTGAGGCTCGATGATCTAGTCATTATACTTGTAACTTGCGGTTGATAAAACTGGAATAATAAGGATTGTACCCACATTTGTAAGTCCAATATTTGAACATGTTAGTTTTAAAAAGGTGTAGCCAGTTATGTTCAAGTCCCATGTGAAGCGAGCCTATTGCTATCAACTGGGAGAAAAACCCGACTCCGTGGTTGCCAATAAGAAATTCATGATGCTAACACACAACAACACTTTGCCAGAGCTAGAAATCGAACTTAGGGACCTCATACTCAGCAATAGCGCTTGCTACCACTAGACCACGAAGCAGTCAACAATTTTACACGGGAAAATTACGAACATAATTCGGTCATAAGTAAGGATATAAATTGCATCGCAAGCGCTCCAGTGGTGACCTCACGCGATGTACTAACAAGTCTACCCACACTTACAGCGTGCTTCTTCAGAGTCATGATGTTTTTAAACTCGTTGCGAGGAAGACCACGTGTCTGATCACAGCGGAGTTAAGACGTCCCGGAACTGTACCCGATTCATTGTACCCAGTCATCATAGTTAGGCCCATTCATAAAAAAGGCAAATTCAATGACTTAGCAAATTACAGACCCATAACGATATTGCCTGCCATAAATAAAATAGTTGAAAAATTTATATGCGACCAAATACACACTTTTTATCGGGAAAATGACATTATTGCCAAAGCACAGTATGGTTTCCAAAGTAAGAAATCAACAGCTCAACTACTTTCCAATTTTACTGATGAAGTTAACAACTACCTAGATGAGAAGCAGCATGTTATACTCATATTCATTGACTTCAGCAAGGCTTTTGACACACTTGGGCATAGTACACTATTAAAAACACTGGAAAACTCGGGTATAAGAGGGAAATTACTCGACTGGTGCAAAGAATACCTTCGTAGCCGAAGTTATCGCGTTAAAGTTGGTCCTAGCCTTAGCAGACATGTAAACGTGACGAAAGGCACAGCCCAAGGTTCAGTGTCTGGTCCACTCCACTATCTGGCATACGTGAATGACCTAGAAAATATTATAACAAACTGTTCCCTTTATCAATACGCTGATGACACCTGTATACTCTCTGCTAACAAAAACCTTAATTTGGCCGCAGAATGTTTGCAGAAAGATTTTACTTCTATGACTAAGTGGGCCCATGATATGGGACTTGTTCTAAATCCACAAAAAACTAAAGTTATACACGTACATTCAAGTCACATAATTACCTCCCATCCCTTTCAAATCATAGCTCATAGTCACGATTGTCTGCATAAAAGCGTACCAGATTGCCATTGCTCGCCTATAGAACAAGTCCCATATCATACTTATCTGGGATTAATAATTGACAACCGATTCAACTGGAGTTACCAGGTGGAATCTGTTTGCGGCAAGTTACGTGTACAGAACCCTCCTTCAAATGTACACGGCTCTCGCTGAGTCGATAATCTCCTATGGACTCACCAGTTATGGACGCACATTTAAAACATACCTAGACAAAATACATAATTTGCAAACACGCTTACTGAAACTTGTTGTACCAAATTGTGTAAAAAATAAATACAGAGACAATTACACGGGGTTATTTAAACATTGCAAAGTATTACCTGTGCAAGCGCGCGCGGAGTATCTGTTTCTCATAGAACATTATGATAATAGTGACATTCAAATTCCGATTAAATATGATGTGAATACACGACAAGCCAAAACAAAATCATATCAAGTGCCACGCAAAAATAACTTCTATGGCAGGCGTACCGCTTCTTTCACAATACCCAATTTACTTAACCAAATACCTGTAGACATCAGAGACTCAATGAATCGTAAAAATATAAAGCGTAAGCTGAAAGAACATTACCTCAACTCGTTTACAACCTAACTGCTAAATTGCTAATAGCGCGTTGATCAAATCTCAGGCCATGGCATGCTAAGACAGACCCCAGAGGTCTAATTGTGTGCTTTGTTTGAATAAATAGAACATGTAATTTATAAAATAAATAAATAATCATTTCAGCCGAAAGACGTCCACAGCTGGACATAGCCATTGGGGGATCCCAAGTGTCACCACATTGATCGGCCCCGTGCGTCTCGCATCCAGCGGATCCCCGTAACATACAGCAGGTAATCGGTCCACCTTGTGGGAAGCCTTCCAACGCAACGTCTTTCGGTTCGCGGTCGCCACTCCAGAACTTTTCAGCCCCATCGGCCATCGGTTGCCCAGAGTTATTCTTCTAAATGGTCATTTAAATTAATTTGATAGTTTAATAAAAGCAGTGTGTCGCACCTAGTGTGTTTTCGTTACACGAAAGCCATCTTCTGCCCACATGATGTAAGAGTTCAACGGAATAAATCCTGACAATCCGACATACATATTTACTGAAACCCTAATTACTTCTGAATGATCAAACTGGAGAGGAATTCTCCAAAATGTTCTTGATACCAATGCATTTCAGCCCTTATTATCATTATGTTTTCTTACGTCTCACTTGTATTACTGACTTCTTGACCTTTTCATCGCTTAATGTACAGTAATCTAATCGTCCCCTTATCTTATCATTGCCCTTCCCACTGTGTCGTAAGCAGGTTACCACGGAGTGCATCGGAAAGTATCAAACAGTCAGTCAGTCAGTAATACCGTGGAGAGGTGTGGGGGTCAATATCCAAGAGATTGGCCTTGGTTTGTGAACATTAGATTACTTTATCACCTGCTTACTTACTAATCCGTGATCATCTTTAACGTCTTGCCATTTTGTGTATGTAAATATCCGAAGACATTATTATTATCTATATATTTTGAATCGGTGCAGTATTCTTTCTGCTTGTACCTTTTTATTTTTTTATCCTGGGGTAACTTTCAAAAGGCGACCGATCTCTGGGGTAAAACCGCGGAGTGTGGTGGATTTGTACCTCACTAAAACCACCCCGGTAATCACCATCTGAACATGGGAGGAGGCGTTTCCTCTTAAAAGACCTGTCTGGAGCAACGCCTCTTAGTTCACTTCCCTGGGGTTCTTCTTGTACCTTCGTCCCTCCCGCCTCTGTCTGTGGGGAAATGCCGCATACGCTTTTATAGAGGTCTGAACTGCCCAAGATCCCCCCCCCCCCCTGTGGAGATTGTCTTTACTCCGGCCGACTTAACTTTTACGGTTTTTCATCGTCTGGGGAAGTAAGACGTAACTGTTCATTGAATGGCGAGATCTTGTTGTTTTGTCTTCTCGATGCAGGACGATAGTCCTAAAATTTTTGGGGTCGCAATCCCGGTTATAATTTGGTACTAATAATACTGAATTAAAAAGGTTGAATATGTTGCAAAATAAAATACAAGCACCAGAGAAAATGACAGGACGCAAATACCAAAAAGAGTCAAGCAGAAAAAAAATACGCCATTCCATTTTTGCTTCGAGTGCATAGATCATCGTGTCCCGTGTCACCTAGTTTTAATGTGTTTTACTGCATTTGTCTGAATTTTCGTATGAAATAAATTAAGCAAAAATGCACATTTGTTACCAAAACATAAAATTATTCCGCGTAAACATTCCTAATTATTCGTAAGAAAAATAAATGGCTTGCCACACGAAGATTATTGACCCCAAAAAAATGAAGGAAGATCTTGTTGTGAAGGGTGCCCATTTATTTGGGCCCAGTGTGGAGTCTAAATTCGACGAGCTTAAGTACGAAGTGATTGATAAGATTGATAAGGAGTTAACAGACTCTCAGAATGCTAGAGACTATATTTCTCAAAAATATGATGAGCTTTGTAACAAGATCCAGTACCTCACGGAGTTAGATGCTACTGTCAATGGCTTCAGGACTGATGTGAAGGCGATTGAAAAGCAGATTACGGAGCTGTCGTCAAGGGTCGACGACATTGAGAAGAGGACCATTTGTAAAGAGTGTCCCTCAATCACTTCATCCATGTTTTGAGTTCTTAATAAATACTGTGTCATGAGATTTTTGGTTTTGATTTTTGGATAGGGCCGATCAGATGTCCGTATGGATTGAGGAGCCACTCCAGATTTAGGAAGGGAGCTCATACACCGATATTTAGTAGATAACGAAACAGCACTGGAAACGGCCGCAATGGTTTTGTAGGACACATTTTGGAATTTGTGGTAACACACACACATTTCGTATACGAAATGGCCATGTAGCCTTTTAAAGGCTACACTTTTTTGAGAGATCCCACCATATTATCAAGCAGTGGTCACCACAGCTTCCACAAATGTTCAACATTGGGACTCGTTGGGAACCTCCTGTTAAAAAAGGTTGCAACGAGTCACACCTGTGACTCGGATCGGAAAAATAATTCCAACGAGTCACACTGTGACACGATTGGGTGTGACTCGTTGAGAACCCATCATTTTATCAAGCACTAAGCAGTGGTGGCACCACAGCTTCCACATCCATGCCATACTGACTGATACCGAGACTCATTGCCTTGCACGTTATGCCGTTGATTCCGGCGATCATACGTAGATCTTTTACAGTCGTTACGAAGGAGCCCGGAGGTCTGATAAGCAGTCTTAGCAAGGGGTATCGTACTATCCAACTGCCTTGAGGATGTCAGATAGTCGCTCCATGTATAAAATACTCATATTCAGGTGCATCCGGTTAATTTATAAGCCGTCCCGTCATAGGTGGGTAATAGCAAAGCAGATGACGATATCAAACGGTACAAGTTTTGCAGAAATGAAAACCAAAAGTAACAGCTTATTATTTAATAATCTAAATTGCTTATATTTAACATTAACATTAAGTTATAACATAACAACGATCACTGTATAAAAATACTTAAAACAGACAATTGTAAACATTTGGCACATTTCGTCCTATTTTAACAGTACCCTATATTATTTTTAAGAGCAATTTACACCGAAGACCCTTTTGCTATTTTATTATTTTAGGCACTTTTTAACATGCATAAATAAGTTTTTTTTTATAATTTCCTAATAAAGGCACTGCATTTTCTAAAAGCGCATTTTGAACATGCTGGACAAAACCAGTGGTGCACTTTAGCCCTGGATTGAAATAACTGGAAGTTATGGGGAGCCTTTGCCCAGCTGTGGGATGATGACTAGCCATTATTGCAAAAAGCAAGGTACAATGGTCTCCTGTCTAAATACTCGTTAAATTCCATCAATAAATAATTTGTTCACAGTATTTTTATATTATACCTCTAATCTTTGTTAGGAAACATAATAACTCTCTCTTATTCGCTTTTTTTTAAATATAATTTCATTTTTTATCAATCAATTTAATTCTATTTCTTTCTATTTTTACCTTTCGCTGCTAAAATAATAATAATTATAAATGAGCAGGACAGCTAAGATTGGCTGAATAGTAACTATATTCATTTAAATTAATTATTTAAATAGCATTTTTATTATTTCTTACATTCCTTTGGCAGTTATCAATAGTACAGCAATTTATTGGCAAAAAAATAACCCTCTTTGCCTCCGCAAAAGTCGGATAAAAAATGTCACAATAATTTATTATGTATAACAATTTGATCGCATTTAGTTTTGAAACATTCTCTCTCCATTATATGAGTATTATATCACAATAAATTGGACTCAAGCACTCATACAATCTCTTTTTATCATTTAAATATTCCTTAATTACTAATTTAATTTAATATTATTAACTAAAGCGATTGTTTTAACACTTTTTGTTAAGTAATTCTCAACAATTTAATATTTTTGGCACTGAAATTAGACGGCATTTATTCCTAATTTCTAAATACAGTAAATTACTTAACAAAAAGTATTAAAAAGCAGAAAAGTCTAAAGAAAATATAAACTATTAGGCCAGCTAAGAGTCTAAAATTATTATTTAGCTAAAACTATTTGAAATTAAATTATATGAAAAATAATCGACTTTCACATAAATTCATCAATTTCATATAATCATTTACAATGACATGACAAAGAATAATAATTAAAATGATTAAAAATAAACTTTTGGGTGATTCATCACAAATATTTTTTGTTGTGTCCTATTAATTATAATATTGCAACAAAAAATCGCTGGCACTGCAAGATACTGATATAATAATAGTTTATTTTTACAACATTTGACATAGCGGGCCAATTTTATGTATAAAGTGTGAACACCTCGCAAATAATTTAAAATTTTATTTTTATGTCATGTTCTTCTTATACCTATCAACATTTATTTCCTTTCAACTCGGCAGTATCCATTACGTTTTCTTACGGAAAAATATTTTTTTTCTATTCGTTAATCATTCACAATCGTATCACAACATTTACTAGAGGGCTTTATACATCTCCTTTGAAACTCCATGCAATTCCAACTCAACTTTTTTAATTGACCCTCAAAACCACGGCACACAATTTTCCACATTTATTGTTCCTACACTTAAGCATTCTTACCACCCAAAATAGCTTGGATTTGCGAAACAGTCTTACCCTTGGTCTCCGGAATCAGGAAGAACACAAATATGGTTCCAATGACCATGAAAACGGCAAAGAACCAGAAGCAACTGTAGATGCCTATAGCATCCTTCATGATCGGGAAGCAGAGGGTGACGACAAACACCAACATCCAGTTCACAATGACCGTAACTCCAGTCGCAGCACCTCTGAACTCCACCGGGAACAATTCGGCCATCATCATCCAAGGTATAGGACCGAAACCCATTGAGAAGGAAATGATGAACAGGATCAAGCATACTAACGGGATCCAGCCAAAGGAGGCGACGTTGTAGTGATCCTTTTGCAGCTTGAAGTAGATACCGAGAATGATGAGGCAGAGTCCCATGATGGCCGAGCTTTGGAGAAGGAGGATTCTACGACCAGCTTTATCGACGAAAACGGAGGAGAGGTAAGTCGCAATAGTCTGGACAACGCCAACAATAATAGTAGCGATGACAGGAGGAATATTGGAGCCTGCGGATTGGAAGATGTTGTTGGTGTAGAAGATGACGGCGTTGATTCCGCTGAACTGCTGGAAGAACATGAGGCCGAGTCCGCAGATGAGCGCCATGCGAGAAGCGCGATTTGTCACCATGCTCATCAAGCCGGCGCGCTGGCGGGCGGCGTCGTCCACCTGGAAGGACATGCATTTCGTTGTTACAAAATTGCGAGAACTGCGTAAGGGATTCGTTTGCCCAAAGTTTAGAATTGCGAAGGTTGACGATAAGTTTTAAGCATTTTGACGTATTATGTTATCAATAGAATTCAAGGGCTAGATAAGTATGTTCATTTTGCTATAACAGTGTTGTCAACTTCTAGTTAAGGTCGTTTGACACAAACATTAACACGAAACATCGAATATTCATTAAATATCGTTGATTAACTCGCTCGCGAGAATTTACAAACAGAAACTCCACAACATTCGAAGTTTAGCTGACAGTGCCAAACGCACCGAACGTGATCAAGTATCGTCACATGAAAGCTCTTGTCACCCATCTTTGCAAACTAAACTACACAATTATGTATGTTTGCACATAGTTCAGTTTGCATATGCGGATAAAAGGCCAAATCCAAATTAGGTGGCCTATGCAAATAATATAAACGATAGCATATTAAAAACTTTAAAAAGCACATTAAGCCGTTCGTCTCGGTCGGTTGTCATTTGTAGATCATTGACAGTCGTTACAGGTCAGTGGCCTGAAAGTCTGACAGCCAGTCTTACCAAGGGGTATCGTGTTACCCAGTACTAACTGGGTTGTGGAGGTCAGATAGGCAGTTGCTCCATGTAAAATACTAGTATCCAACAGCATCCGGTTAGACTGGAAGTCGACCCTGACATAGTTGGGTAAAGGCTAGTCAGAAGATGATGATTAAAAACGTTAAAAAGTCTTACATCTTTCTGCATGTCTTCAATTTCTGAAGTGAGATCGGCGTCGGGTCCTCGTAGCCAACGGAGAGACTTCTCAGCGTCACGCCTGCGGTTCTTGCCCAGAAGATACTGAGGAGTTTCGGGCATCCACCTGAAATACATAGCAAATCAGTTAAACATCCATCTGTAATTGCGTTTCTTTTGCATGTTTTCTCAAGATTTCTATTCTTATATTCAAGCAGTTTGTATATCTTGTCATCATGAAGTCCTGGACCTTTGTAAGGCATATGACTGGCCGAAAACAACTTGCAGGAGGACTCCAGTGGTAGGCTTGGGATACTTAGACATTTTAAATGTAATGAGACACAAACCTACGGTTATGCCTTTTTGCAATATGTATCCGTTTATTCATCTTTACGTTTTTTTTTTATATTTTTCTTTAAAAAAAAAGCATTAAAAAATATTAAAAATTATTTCTGGCGCTGTCGGGAGCGGGGTCCGAGCTACTGGTGGTTAGGGCTCCAGAGACAGGGACCACCTCATAATGCGAGCCGTATCGATGAGTAGTGCCTTCTGAATCAGGCCCTTGATCCTTCATGATTTAAAGTTTTTTTTTTAAATAGATTCTATATTCAAACGCAAAAGAATGTTTCCATTATACTTCGTCATCCATCAACCTGACCTACTTTTTGTTTAGTAATTTCATACACGTCAGTACGTCAGTTCACCATCTCATGTCATTATTTATGATAAACCAGAATTAAATTAGGTTTACCCACGCATTGCTGATTGTTGATTTAAATGAAACAATGCGAAGGAAAATTTCACCTGGTAGTTATTTTCAGTTCAACAACAATGCTAGTGAACTCTGAAACTATATTATCATAATTACCTATTGCTTATATAAATAACGATTTACATACATCAAGTCAAGTCAAGGGATCTGAATTAGAAAGTGTTTTTACACTAGCATAATCAGCCTATAACATTCCCACTGCTGGGACACGGGCCCTTTCTATGTTAAAGAGAGTGGGCATCCACCACGCTCATGACTGTGCGCGAGCGCGATGGTGGTTGTCACATGTCTTTTTGATTCTAGGACATGGTTTCCAATCGATGTTTTCCTTCACCGTTTCAGAGCGCTAAGTTTATTTATTTATTTAAAATAGTTATGACAACAAAACATACATTTTACATTCTGCATTATTAACCTTACTAATCCTGTCTAAAACGGTTGTAGTCATGAATTTATAATAAAATTGTGGTAGACGCAAAGTACCTACACACAATTCAAGAGTTGTTTACAAACCACTTTTAGCTGCAAACACTACAAACGAAGGAAGTATGAAGTTTCTAAACACTACTAATTAGCATAGGTACTTTTATTCAATACAAAAATGTAAGATTTCTTTTTTTAGAGATTATAATTTACCTTTCTTGCACAAGTTTCTGAATGAATGAAAGAATGAATCTAGATTCTGGACTGGTAGAAACCACTTGAAATTGGTGCATTTGCGACCACACGAGATTAATGAGGCAACCTTTAAACGTTAGGCCAAGGATCAGACAGTATTTGGAGCCAATGGCTATAAAACAAAACAAACAATGACTATAAGCTATTCCAGTAAAAGAGTAAAAGAGCTATGAACGACCACAAACGGCGAATGGCGCTACGAATAGCGCCATGCTTATGTCACTGAAAAACAATGGATCTCAGAGAATAATCAACTCACCAGAACATAGCGACGAGTAGAACAGGGAAGACAGCAGATATGATAGACAGGGTCTTCCAATGCGTCCACCCGCCGACTACGAAAGTGAACAGGATCCCCACAGTCAGGAACAACTGGAAAAAGGCGCCCAAAGACCCTCGGATGGAAGTCTCAGCTATCTCACCGATGTACATAGGTGCTGCTACGCAGGCGCCACCTGGAAACGAAGAAATACATTAGTATCTGGAGTAACAGAAGTCTGGGGCCACTGGCATTCTTATGAAGATGGAATAAAGGATAAGAAGGCGGGGTGATTATATTTAGATGTAACACCAAGAAAATTGCGTTACTGTTACTTCTAGCCTACATCACTTCACGGCTGGGCAAACGCACCATGATTTCCAGGTTTTTATTGTTTTCCATAAAATTTGGTGTTTTGTCAATTTGAAAAACCATGTTGAAAGTGTTGAAACGTCAATTATTATTGTGCCTTCAATTTCACTAGTCTCCATATTATTCAACAACATTGGTGATTCAGAGTGATTGTAATTGTATCCACCGGCAGTTTGCCGGTAAACTGGTGTGTCACACGTAATCAGTGATCACCAATTCTAATGCCAACCTTGGTGAGTATCATTATTTCCTCGTGACACCTTGTTTGTTACTGTATCAATTAAACTCGCTCACCTATTGTTATCAAAAGATCTTTTTGTAGAAAGCGTCAATCCAATCACAACTTCATCAACAATATCATCTTCATTTTAGTCCAGAATCACCCACTACTGGGTATAGGCCTCCCCTTTCTTCTGCCAGACTTCTAGGTTCCGTAAGACCTTCATCCATGTGTTTCCCGCGATTTCAACGACATCGTCAACACATCGCGGGTTTGGACGGCTCTGGTTTCTTTGGCCCAACCTTGACCACATTTCCGATTATTCACAACTGGATGATGATAGATCTAAACTCACCAGTAGCTAAACCAGCGAAGAATCTCGCAGCAATCAGCATGCCAGCGCCGTTGGCGAAGATGGTGAGCAACCAGTTGAGCAAGAACGGTACTGAGAGGATGAGCACGGTGGGTCTTCTGCCAACCTTGTTAGCTAGCATGCCCACGGGGAGCGCGCTCAGCGCCGCCCCAATGGCGAGGATTGAAGATACTAAGGAACCTGGAAAGAGGAGATTTCAAAATTAAACAAACAATATTATGCCTGTATTTTTCGAAGGTACCAGAGTTGTTTAGGTCAAGTATATTTCGTTGAGGCGATAACATAAACCGAACACAAATACGACAATAGAATTTCCTGGGTAACCAAGATCATCAGCTGCACTTGCAATCTAGCTACTAGAGCAGCCACTCCTAGCTGATAATAGATATTTGCTTAAGAATATCATTCCTGGCAAAGAATAAGCTGACAGAAGAGAAACAATATTTCTTTTTCAATCTGACGCACATTAAATAATTAGAAATTTTTGAGGGCTGATTGCAAACATTGACGGACATCAGCGTGCTCCTGTCTACTATTATCAACAAATTGCATTCATAAATCCAGCTATTTCTGACAAGCACGTGGTTTGTTTTCCCCTTTATCCCAAGACGATAATTTGATCTCCTAATTACCTCGAGGACTTTCAGTCTGTTTATCAGGACTCCTCGAGAAACAGCTGTACCAACTTTCAAAACTTATTGGGGTTATTTTTCTGATCGAACAATTTTAAGCAAATTTTCTTATACTATATCATGGAGACACTTAATAGATATCTCAATATAGTATAAGAAAATTTCATTCAAGAGTTCATTAGACGTTTACATGTTAATAAATGAAAAGTTTAATAATGAGCTAGCTAGTATAGAACTACCTTTTGAAAATCATGGCTTACTTCTTAGTAGCTTTCTGGCCGGGCCCGCCCTGGATTGTGGATTATTGTCAATGTTTCATGCTCTGTTTCCGATAGACTTTATCCCATCTTGGGTGGACTCATCTAGCACAATCGTAAATCATCCTTAAATTAGACAAGCCTGTTTGCAGATTACACGTATACTCGTATATGTCTATTTTTACTACAAATTCGGATGACGTATCGTCGTAAACACACACAGTCGTATCATGAGACGCGGCCATAGATTACGTAACCTGGGGGCCTGCCAGATAGCGTCAGTTGAGTGCCCTTTATCACAGGATGTACAGGTCAACATGGGTTTTTTGGCGCGTGGCTCTAATCGCTAATAACGCCCACATCTTAATTTATAGTACTGCATAGTTCTTATCGCACGTGTGACGTGACCGTAGTCGGAACTAAAGCAGCCGCCATCTTGTTTTTTTTTTCAATAAAACCAAAGTCACTTTTATAAATGTCTACCAACAGTGTTCTCCTCATCATTCATCATTGTACTGCCTATACATATACCTATATCCCAATTTAAATGGGGTGGGCTTGGCATGTCTTCTTCATCAAAATTTCTCTGTTACCTACTCGTCATCTCAGCAGTCACCTCCTTTCTAACCATATCATTGTTCACACAATCCATCCATTGTTTCTTTGGTCTTCCATCTCTTACAGCCATTCATACTCTAAACTTTCCTTACGACATTTTCCTCACTGCTGTCAATGCCAGTGAAAAATCATCATCGCCAAAAGAATCATGCATCACGGTACGATTGAATTCTATTCTTTATTTAATAGGGTTACTAACCTATAAGACATCTTTTGATACACGTGTGCCTAACTTGCCTGTGACGTCACAAGCCAATGCTTATGACGTCACAGGCAAGTTACAATTATTCCAATTCATAGTTACACACGTAGTGCATTGGCACTACGTGTGTAACTATGAATTGGAATAATTTTGTTCATTCCTGACATTTGTATAATTTCACTTGCTTCGGTGAAGGGAACATTCGTGAGGAAACCAGCATACTACAGTCCTTGTTCATTTCTTTTTATGAGCAATAATCGAGATTATGTCGAGGTTAATCCATCCCATTGTGTGCCTATTTGAAGCATTAACTAATACCAGAAGAACTGACCATACCAAACAGTGAACAATAAATACTCGGTAACAAATACTGTATAGTTATATCATAAAATCCAGCTACCACATTCTTATGTTTGACCTTTACTCCATGATCTAAATAAATGTTAAACTATAAACAAAACAAGAAAACGCACATTCTGTCCCGTTCAATTTATTTGCATTATATTTTAGAAAACTGTTTAAATAGTAGTTCATCCGACTGAAATAGTTTTCCAAGATACTCAGTATTTAGAGGGAGATGCGTTTTTATTTTTTCGCAAACTCGACACTACCTAACTAATGCATATCAGTTCGCTGAAACTAGATCTCCGATGAAATAGGGCACGAGGAATATGAAACGGCAAAACCAGAATTTCTGTTTCAGTTTCAATACTCGATTCTTAACTATGAGTCTTAAGTATTTGGTCTTATGTACTAGAGTAGCTGCTCAAAGGACAATAACATAATATGCGATGGATAGAGAGAGAGAGAGAGAGGAAGACCAAGGAAACGAGCGATGGATTGTGTGAGGAATGATATGAAAAAAAGGAGTAAATGATAGCGTGACGTAGTAAGTGATAAACATCACGCATCATTTATATAGCGTGACGGTTGACAAAGGAGAATGGAAGAAAGAAACGGGTTGCGCCGACCCCAAGTAACATGGAACACGGGCAGGGGATGATGATGTAAATCAAAGCACAATAGAAAGATCCGTAGAAAAACCAAGGTAACCAACATATCCCGAAGAATTGGCAGACTTAAGTGGCAGTAGATAAGGCACATTGCTCGCAGAACGAAAGGCCGGAAGGTCCAGCGTTGGAAGACCTCTGACATGGTGGATAGATGACCTGGTGAAGGACGCGGGCATTCGCTGGATGCGAGAAGAGAACTTGCAGTCACAGCTGGACATAGCTTTTTCCAGCTGTGAATGAGTTTCGACTAACATAACCATGATGCTTTCTATGTTTGTTATGGAAACGGGAGGTTTCATGTAACAAATTGATTGGTTGCGAAAAACTGGAGGTGGTACCAACTACCTCCAGTTTTTTGCTACCGCTCTTTTTAGCGTATTGTGGCTGGTCATAACATATATGTCACCTTCTAAATTCTTCAGGCGTAAAAGATTGTACAGAAACTTGTTTGTTAGATAAGACTAGCTTTTGCCCGAGGCTTCGCTCGCGTTAATTTAGAATTTGACAATCAATTTGGGTTGTAGGTACTCTGCTAAAAATAATAAAAATATAATTCAATCATGATTCGAAAGACACGTGGCGCCTATTCGTGTATCGTGTTCTCCTCGGGAAAAGTAGGTACTTTTTTCAGGATGAAAGGTACCCTATGTCCGATTCTGTACACCTTTTTTTTTCGGATGGGAAATCATCAAATGACTCCTCCCGCTCTGGGCGGAGCGGAAGGGAGTGTCAGACTTTTACTGACTAAAAACCATCCATGTTCCTTCTTTTGCCCTTTATGTTCCAGGGCCGCGGTATCTCTTTCGAACAGTCCCTTAGCCCTGGGATTCTGTACACCTGACAACGTATAATATGCAAAATTTCACGATTATCGGTTCAGCGGATTAAGCTTGAGAAGGTAACAAACAAACTTACTTTCGCATTTATAATATTAGTTAGGAAGTTAGGATTATCACAAGAATCACTAAAATCCGTAGATTCTAAAAACTCTGTATATTTTTCTCCAGGGGCGTGTCTTGCGACGTGGTCTCGTGATGGCCACGTCACAATAACTTGTGCCAAGAAAAATGTTTTGATCGTAAATAAGTGCCGTTGGTGTGAATTGAGGATTTTTAGCACTAAACACCGGATACTATTAAAACGAATGAAATATTGATGTAGGAAAAGTCAGTACTAGAACTTTATTTAGTTGCACGGTGAGGTTCGACAACCCTCTATGGATTGACCTCAACACCTCAATACGTCGCGAATCGCGATATGCTGATGAGGACCTGGGTTCAACACCCAGGTCGGGGAAAGTGCCATCGGTATTTTCCGTCAGGAACTTCTCAGTACCAGTCGAAGGTCAGGATTTATGTCTTGGTTGATAGGTAATGATAATATGCTCGCAATTAGATACATGTGCGAAATGGGAGTGTAATAGGTACACTTCTGCCTCACCCTTCAGGAATTACAGGCAAGGTTAATTTAATTATAACATGTTTGTGAACCTAATTCAATATTTGCCTTTTCAGTGTGTAACCAGATGTGTGACCGTAGATGAAGCGCGAGGAGTTTGGAGGATCATAACATCACGCCTGTAATCCCCGACGGGTTAGTCAGAAGTGTACCTAATAGTATACCCACATTTCGCCAGTTATGTTTAAGTCCCATGTAAGGGGCCGTCTCCACGAGCGAGAGAATCGCGGCGATATTATGTATTTGTATGGGATAATATCGCCGCGATTCTCTCGCTCGTGGAGACGGCCTCTAAGAGAGTGTATAGAAATACGTGGTAACGACAATAATATCGTCGCGATTCTCTCGCTCGTGGAGACAGCCCCTAATAGGGGGCGACCCTACTGCCATCAACCGGGCACAAATCCAGACGCCGTGGTTGCTACTGAGAAATTCCTGATGGCCAAACCCAATAACAATTCGCCCGACCCGAGAGTCGAACCCAAGACCTCGTGCTCGGCAGTCGTAATTGCGACCACTATACCAACGGGGCAGTCTATGAATGGCGCTCTGTATTGTGCCTACTCTCGTGGAAAAAAAAAACGTGAGTTCATTTATATATTTGCATACCCACATGTTTACAATCATAAAGATCGTTCAAGTCTTAAAGGGAGGTGTGTGCTTTTTGTTTAACAACTAAAATAGATCTGCGATGGCATGCCAAACGCCCACAGCTGTGCGTTCGTCGCTCGTTGTAAATATAACATGTTTTAGCAAATATTTTCACCGCATTTTACCAGATTAAACTGGAATATGAGAGGTTGTGAAACGAGTCGTTTACTTACATAATCTTGGCAGATGTAAGAAGGTTAGTGATTATTATGCTGTTTATTGTTATAATTATAGACGAACTTGAAATAAACATTTTTTTTCAAAGTTCAGAATGGAACGAAACTGAACTTTCTTTTAATTTTTTTCTTAAACTTCGTCTCAATTTAAGCTTTCAAGGAATCTACCATAGGTACTATTCTATAGGTTTTTCATATGTTATTTAAAGGGTTATTTTTCAATATTCCGCAAAGCATTCTTCACAGAGGTTGCATGGTGTTGCTTAACCTCTCTCGACCTACCCCACGCACCATTTCCCTACAATTGATTTTAATTTTCTTTAAGTCACGCCTGAATGGAATTCGATGAAATTTGATACACAGGTAGATTAAGACCTGGGTTTGGACATAGGATATTTTTTTCCCGTAGGATATTTATCGTCCTCCACGGGGGCGAAGCCGCTGCTACGCTGTCAAAATCAAGTCAACTATATTAAATTCGTCACGTGGTTAACAAAGGTGTTCCTAAATAGGGCTGCGGGACTGTTCGAAAGAGATACCGCGGCTCTGGAACATAAAGGGCAAAGAAGGAACATGGATGGGTTTTAGTCAGTAAGAGTCTGACACTCCCTTCCGCTCCGTCTCTTCAGGGCGGGAGGGGTCATTTGATGATATCCCATCACAAAAAAGGTGCACCTAACTAGTTAGAGGTTAATTACCATGTTTTAAGGAAATATTAATGTTAAAGGTAACATAAAGTTACTGTTTTCCTCAAAGTATGTTATTACGAATAGCACAAATTCTAGTTGTGTACAAATAGTTTGCAAAAATAAACGATTTCCCACAGGCAAGTTTTGTTTTCCTGTCAATAAATTGGTTTAAACATAGAAGGTAAAACTAATTACTTAAATTTATTTTAGAGTTTTTAAAGTCAAAGTCAAAGATTTATTTGCAGATAAATATGGTTACAAAAGGTGGGGTGGGGTGGAGTGGGTGTGGTGGTGGTGGTGGTTAGGTGGTTTATGTAATTAATTTAGGACCTACAGTAATATGGAGGAAGTTAGTAATTAGTCACTAAGTAATCAAATATCTCAAAAGAAACTGGAATATTTCAACAAACAAAAGAAATGAATACCCTCAGTTAAGTTTATTAGGTGTATTCGCAATGGCGGGGAGAACAATTAGTGCCTTTCGGCTTCGTTTAGGGTACTTTTACACCCATTATTTATTAATGATCAAAAGTTTTGATTGAAGTGTGTTCCATTTATTTCAGAAATTTAATGAGCGATTGATGAAACCCCAGAGAAAAGGGTTTTTCTCATGACGAATCTTGATGACGTCAAAGCCTTAGAAGGCGGGAGTTGTATCATGTGTTACCTTTGTCATGAAACGATGACTGTCAGGACATAATGACAGTAAGGACGACGACAGAATATCAAAATGACCACAATAAATTACGTACAGTGTTATTGGGTTTTAGTGTTGGGGTAGGCTACCTAGCCACGGAGTCTGGATTTGTGCCCAGTTGATGGTAATAGCAAGGCGCGATGATGGCAGTTGGAGTAAAGCTGTGCGCTGTGGCGTAAAATGGACTGGAAAGAGAAGTGTTGTTCGTCCGGCGGCGAGACGGGCTGACGACATTGTTGCCATCGCGAGAATACCCTGAATGAGACTGGCACAAGAACGAGGAAGTTGGCACAAGCAAAGAGAGGCCTATACCCAGCCGTGGGTGAAGTCACGCTGGGGATAATGATCTCAATACTCGTATACGAGTACTCTCACAGTCACACCTATAACATGGGACTTAAACATAACTAGCGACTTCTGAGTGGGTGAACTACTAAGTACATCTCTGCCCAACCCTTCGGGGATTACAGGCGTGATATTATGTTAGTTACGTATAGTCTCAAGAAGATGGGAGTTCCAATGATGTTGAAATTACAAAGTTGTAATTCAGACACAAACAGGAAGGTGCTTGGGGCTTTTTCCGTTGCGTGAAACTCGCATAAAACTATACATTTTGTGGAATTGTACCAAAGCAGGTATTTAAATAAATATGTTGTGTATGTTGGTGCGTGCGTCAGTCCTATGTCAGTATTATCAGCTTTTGTAAGTCACCATTATAATTGATTTGGGGACGTCCTGGAATTTTATGAAACGTGAATAACATGAGTTCAAGAGAGTCATCAGGACACTCAACTAATCCGAAATATATCTATCCATACCCACCCATCCGTGGATAAACGCAGTGAAAGATATAGACAGCGAAAAAGGTAAAATACTGACTTTATAATTTCCAAATATTATATGTTTCAGCAGCAGGAACAATTTGTTATCAAAACTTGATTCATTTTGGCGGTAATCCTCATTCGAAGAAACAAATTGAACTTTTGCTTAATGCTTTACATACAAAAACTGCCCGAAACCAATTTTATTCCTCGGATAAAAGAAATATGTCGTGGGAAAAATCAGCCCCAGATCATTGAGGGTCAATGTTTGTACCTCAATGCCTTTGGACATAGACTAGAATGTAATTCATAAAATATCTTCGATGACGCTTCTTCTCAAATAGATCACTCAGATTTTGTCCGACCAGTTCGTATGAGACTTGAACAGCTCCGGCGTTTGCCTCTCTCAATACCCGGAGGATGCACTAATCGCTACTTACTTTGTTTGGTATCCAGCAAGAATTCAGCAGGCTGCCCCAGCGAGTTGATCAACCCACTGTAGTTGCCTGCCGTGGAGTTCAGTAATGATGCCGTCGCGTTGGCAGCTGTACCGTTGACGACCGTGATGTTCTTCCACGGCTCCAGTTGGGGCAGCGCTGGTGATGTCCACGCGAGGATGGTGCCGCCCGCCACCGCGGCGATTGAAGCTGTGGAGAGAATTACGGTTTAATAAAACGTCAACATCATGAATTTTAATCTGTTTCTTTTCATTATTCAATCCTTAAAGATTGGCGAGAGATGTACGTTTAGTACAGGTGAGTCCATATTTGGCCAGTTAATTTAAGTCAAAGGCATCTTCCTATCGGTTGAAATAAGTCTATTACCGCACTTACGACTTGTAGGGTGGGTTAGTTATTTCATCACTACTAATCCCAAAACGGTAAATGAAAACATCGTAAGGGACCCGGCAAGTCCAAAGTTCAAAAAGACATTTGTGACATCAATCAACCCGCACTTGGCCTGAGTGATGGATTATGGCCAATTACACCTAAGAGGCCTATGTTCGAGCACTGGGATCGTTATAGGTAATTTATATGCCGATTAAGGACTTAATTTAGAATGGATCTTAATTGGTTGATCTTAATAAATATATATGTATGTTCCACCTGTCGCTTTAAGGTGTTACTTATAAAACAGCTAGGTGTGTTAACAAATGATCTCTGGCACTGCTCACCCCATTAAAAACCATTAAACTTGAAACAATTACTCTAATTTACACGTTCCTTTAAAGAACAACATCCATGATTCATCTAATAAATATAAATAATGATATCAGAATTCATTCATAATCTTAATGCAGTCACAATGGCCAATGAGGTCGCGTTTCGGGTTACCGAGTCACCAATATAACTTGGTATACGGATAAAAGTGGAACTATTACAAAATGTACAAGATTTTGACAGTTGTCGCAGTAAGTGGCGCCACCGTGACATGCCAAGATATTGTGGGCGTCGTAAAAATAGAGTGTCATTTGTGGCCAATATTCAGCCGATAATAGAGTTGTCAATGTAACATTTATCTTTGTTTATGACGTACTAACGTTGTGAGTATTGGCATTGTTTTACATAATGCTATTAGGCAATGTTGATTACAATGGTGGTCATGCTGTATTTAGGACATCATATAAAACATTGCTTATATCGTTTAGGGCTTTGATTCGTATTGTTTTCAAAATCTCCGTCCCTAAGGGATTTCACGTAAACAAAGATGGCGAACTTTCATCTCTTATGTAACCACCTTTGGGGATAAATATATTCAAAGATAGTGATCATCTTCATCATCACCAGCGCGACTTGAACCACTGCTGGGTCTAGGCCTCTCTTTGCTTGTGCCAAGCTCCACGTACTTGTGCCAGCCTCATCAAGGGTATTCCCGCGACGGCAACAATGTCTCTGCCTACTTCTTCTCATAAGGAGGCTGCCTGTGTCCCAACAGTGCGAACGTTTTAAGACTACGATAAATGATGCTTATTTTTAATGTTTAAAAAAGCAGCAAAGGAAGCACATTAAGCCGTTGGTCTCGGCTGTCATTTGTAAATCTTTGACAGTCGTTACAGGTAGCCAGTGGCCCGCAAGTCTGACAACCAGTCTTACGATACACCAAGGGGTATCGTATCGTTTTACCCAGTACTAACTGGGTTATGGAGGTTAGAAATAGTCGCTCCATGTAAAATACTGGTATTCAGCTGCATCTCAGACTGGAAGCCGACCCCAACATAGGGATAAGGCTAGGCAGATGATGATGGTTTTCATAGACCACGTCAAAAATTGAAGTGTTTGAGCAAGATGCGACCATGATCACCTGGCTGGTGTTGCCTAGCAGACCAGTGTGAGCAGGAACAGTCGATATAAACTCAAAGGTCACAGTATCTTTTAAAGTCCAAACATAATCTTGGTCAAATCACATGAGGACCTATGTACATAAGTGACTGATTATACTCTCATGCTACCGCTATTAACCGGACACCAAACACCCGAATCTTCTAAAAGTCAAACAATATCTTTAATAGTTATATTGCAACCATTGCCGTTTATAAGTCAATGCACTGAAGGTGCCTTTTCAAGAAAAGGTAAGCAGAGGTCATGCATGAACTGTTTATTGTAAACAACGTAAACTCAATGCATAATCATTACTTTGTCAATTAAAACAATAGAGGGTATTAACCAAACAAGTAAGAACGTTGAGTTAATAGATACAGGATTATGTAAAGGACAATGGACAGGCTATGCTTATTGTTATTTGTGTTATCCGATATTTAGACTGAGCGAGATTTGTGTCTGTTGCCCTGTCTATAGAAGGGGAGCCGATAGGGTTTTTCAGCAAGCACAGAAACAAAACTTGACAGCTGAGTAGGTGATGCATGATGAGAGACCGCCAAAACTATTTGACAAGTTACTAAACAGGCTTGCGTTTGGCCGCCACTCGCCTGGGGCCCAATTCTGCTATTACAATAGACGACAATAGTGTCAGAATGGTCTGTCATTGATTTCATAATATTATTGTTGATTTTGACAAGTTTTGACAAGTCAAAATCAACAATTAGGATATCAATGACAGACCATTCTAATGGTAATTCTAATGGTCTGTCATTGATTTCATAATTGTTGATTTTGACAAGTCAAAATCAACAATTATGAAATCAATGACAGACCATTCTGACACTATTGTAATAGCAGAATTGGGCCCCTGATGTGAAGCGATGACGCGGCCTAGGGTGGAGCACGTTGGCGAAGAAATGTAGATAATGATCGTGATTAATATAGAAGCCGGTCCAAACCAGAACCAGAGTGCAGAGTAGACCCAGACTAGACAATGGACAATCGATTTCAAACCGTTTCGTATTTCTGCAAGGACCTTAATTCACACGATACATAAACTGTACATTTGCCACAGTAAAAATTCAAGATTTTCATCAGCTTATGAATGTCACTTTGTCTAAGCAGTCTTGTCCTTCCCAATCAATCAACTCGGCGAACCTAAGTTCAACGCAATTCGTGAGTCGCGGCGGATTCCACAGAGCCGCCGCTTCTTTCAGTAAACGCTTCCAGAAGAAATTAAGGGATTCTGGACTACACAAATACAATGTGCCATTGACCGGTTAAATTAAAAAAAGATTTTAATTACAATGGACTAGTTACAGGCACTTTTAAATTGTCAAACAAGCAATTACGAAGCTACGGTCCAGCCACATTAGGTAACTGTGAAAGGACTGCAGTTACTCATTCTAAAGCGTTGATCTCTATGGAGATGAACGAGCAAGATACATTTTGCATGGACACTCTTAGAGAATGACGAAGAAGAATTAGAGAACGCTTAGAGAAGGTTAGAAAATAAAAATTGGCTGAATTAAAAGTACACATACCTGCAACAGCAGCTATATACTGGTTGACTTTTCTGGTCTGACCGCCCTTCTCCTGGACGTCCAGCATATGCATCGTTGGCTTGTCCATCTTGTTGTCTTATGTTATCCTGGCACTCGCATTCTGGAACAAGAAGAAAAATTAATTAAATAATGAATGTTGCAAAAGTTACCTATGTAAGAATAGCACATGGCGTTCTACGATTATATTTTAGCCCAGTATAAATCGACGCTAAAAAGGCTAAAATCGCAAAGCTTGATGTAGTTCTGTATTTCTGATCTGTTATGTAGATCAGTTAGGGTGATGTGAATCCAAAGGACAATGACCAAAGTTGGTACCAAAAAGTCTCGCGCCTCAAAACCAAAATATTATAGTAATTAGTTTCATATTTTTTTACGGCATTACGCGTCGGGGATTTGATTTTTGAACTGGAAATATACTTTTCGAGTTTAAAAGTACGAATATTGTTTTACTCCCTTTATATGACGTTCCGTTTCAACTGAATATAAATGACGTTCCGTTTCAATTGAACAAACCCTTGTCTGTCGAGCGGACTCTAAAATTAATTACAATTAAGTAAGATCAGTACACCAAATCGATTTAGTTTGGTTTATTGCTATTTGCAACAAAATAGATTTTCTCAGCCTAAAGATTTTGATTTATCGATTACATCCCTAAATCCCGACTAGTTTATAGCACTTACTATACTCTATGGTTTATAGTTATCTTATCTGTGGCATCTGACATTTGTACTGTACTGACTGACTATTGGCAATGTAAAGGTCTAAAATAAAATCGAGTTTCAGTCAAGCATACTGTGGATGTTACTTTAACTCGTAATTCTTACTAATATTAGTGTATTACGCTGTTTTTAGAGCAATAATGTAATGTATGTGTGTTAAAATACGTCGTTGGTAGCGTCGAAAAAATAGACCTACTTTTTAGGTTAGTTTCGATTTTATAAAATAAATCTGAAACGCGGGTTTTTTTTTCAAAAATAATTTTTGTAGGAGTTAATACGATCAGTGTAGTCTATAAAAAACAAGGTTTGATTTTGATGCAGCATGGTACGGGATTCCATACTTCCATGAGCATTCTCTTTTGCAACTTCGAAAAACTTGTGCTCGCTGCGCACCTCGCGAGAAACTTTGGGAATTTTTGTACTTTTTGCTCTAAAACTAAAAAACTATGTTATTTTCGACAAGCCCAACCGCAGCAGCTCTAAAAACCTTAAAGGCACCAAGATATGGCCCTTCAAACATGGTAATTTTTTTTTAAATTGTCAATTTTTAGTTTTGCTCCCGTCCGAAGCAAAATATTGGCAATTCGCTATTTTTGATGTTGTTCGATAACTTGAGAGAGTAGTGAGTGAGATGGTTCCTTTCCTTGTTTTATCATGAAGAAAACCTCGGGGATCATCTTTCTCGGGCCCTTTAATCGGGGGCCCGAAAAACACTCGCAAATACGCAAATCCACTCAGTAAATCGAAGTAAGCAAAGGTTAACCTAGTAGGTACCTACCAACCAGTTTAACAAACAAAACAGCCTTTTAATTATAAAACGATTATAAAATATTTACGGCAAAAATAAACATTTTACTACCGCTATTTAGGTTCAAATTAGCAAAACAAGTTTGTGAGTCTATCATGAACGTGTTCCATTGGTATTTCATTAAGATTATCTCAGATATTAACAAGTATGGCGGCCTTGGGGTGACCGCTGTGGGCTGTGCTAATAATCTGCTTAATTGTGCTAATTTGCTCAGCAAATACCTCTTTACGAGTACCGTAACTATGGTTCTGTTAGATTGCAAGTGATTTGAACAAGTAGGAAAGAAAAATCTTTTATTCATCGGGAGTTTTGCTGTCAATTTTGCTAAAAGTGGTGTTTGTTTTACCCTCAGTTTAACTTACTATTACCTTAACAAAAAGGTGTTGAAAACAATTTAACGGCAGAAAATTCATTAAATCTTCACTAGATTATTATATTTCTTCCATCTGATATCGATAAAGACTCTTCATATCTTTGTAATTTCGCGAAATCGTCATTGGACATTGAAAGAACACATTACCCCTATAAAGGGGTCTCCTAATATGTTGTGTGCATTTACAAACACTCACACATTCACAAAATCTCAAAACCCAGAAGATATCTGATCGGTATCTTGTTCTTTAATCTAAAGTCTAGCCCATAAACATTTCCATCTTTGATTACGTGTTTTTCTGGTTCATTCGACCTCCGGATGCCGTAAACAGATGCAGTTGTAACAGGGATCAAATCAAGCGCATTGCCAGTGTATATCAGCGCTAACGAGGCTCAATGGACCAAACGAGGTGGTCTCAAGTCATGCTCTCGATCGACAGATCCATAAAAGTATATTGTGTTCTTATTTCCGTGCTGTTGGGATTCGTAGGGCTGACTCAAGGAGGCAATGAGGCAAAATATGTTGGGTTATAATAATACGTAATTGTGGGTAGTTCATTTTATCCACTCTTGTGTTTAACTGAGGGGCAATTCCTGCATTTTTAAGAACGGTCGCATTCTGATGTTTTTCTCAATCTGAACATAATTTAAAAACCAGTATTATTATAATTATGATGCTCTGTGATAAAAACCACCATTTTTGTCAAATTTTTGACATTGATTGTCGTTGAAATGAGATTGAGATTAGATTATGAACCTCTTTAAGAAATTAAGTAGGTAGTCTATTTTTTTATGTGTTGCCCACAGTGCCCGCGAAGATCAATTTATTCGTGGCTAATATTACCGCTAATCTCGACCATGATGGTCAGAAGTACACAACTTCTTTATGCGAATAACAGAGAGTATTAGTGATACATTCTGGCTTAGAATCTATATTAATTAATACCTTCACAGTCAACCTCAAATTCCAATCTTCTACAACTGTCTAAGCTCCTAGTAGATTGTTTGGTGGATCAGTGTCCATATTCGACCACGAAAAACCTTACTTACAAAATCATTTTTAAATTTAAAAAACCAAAAAACGACAAATAAACAACTCAGTACGTTCAAAGTTCGGACGTTGTTTCTAGTATATTTTCAAGATGCAATATCTCCACATAACCAGCAGCCCTACTCAGGATAATGAATGCTTAAGAATGACTCTTTGTATTGTGCACTCCAAGGATTTTTATCAGTTAACAGTCGGATAGGTCCTAGACTAGCCCAAACATATGCCCATAATAATAGCATATATTTGAACATAGGGGGTATTCTTCGGGACTACTGATCCCATTCCGAAAATTCTTTCACTAATAGGAAGCTATTTAATCTCCAAGTGTCATAGGCTAGGTATAATTAAAACGTTCCCGTTGGATAATTTTTTATCACAACGCTAGCGAAGTCGCGGGGAAAAGCTAGTGCCTAAATAAAATCTCATTGCTAGATATTTTCAACGCTCATCAGATCATCACAGAACGCCAAGAGTTGAAATTATAATATCTATAATAATTTAGGTTGGTGTCCTAACACACAGATCTTAAACAAACACAACACGTAGGTATACAGTCCACAGACCAACTATGTTCTCTCGTTTTCCGTGGGTTGAACTAATAGACAACGCAAATATTTGTAGCACAAGGGCACTGAACTCACGACCCTGGATTAGACGTGTAAATCCGCCATTGTCTATTCACTATTGTATTTATTACCTTTAAAATCTTGTTAAACATGAAATGAGTATACAGGGTTATGTTTTATTTTTCAAACCATTGAGGACAGATTCTGAATTCTAGAGAAAAATATTCAAATCAACCTAGCCCTTACCTAGGTACTGAAAAAAAAACAAACCTGTTACGAAAAAAAAACAACAGGTTTTCTAAGTTCATATTCATACTTCAAAAATGTATTAACAACTACGCTAACACTACAAACTTGACAAAAAGATCATCAATTAAATCATTTTTTACCGTGTTTTGATATTGATAACCATCATGTAGAGTCCCGCTAGCTAATTTGATTTGACCCTCTTTAGAAATAGTCTTTTTTTTCCAGTCTTAGTTTGTTGATATGGACAGGCCGGGAGACCGCCTCCACATGCGACGCCACGCGACACATTGTAAGATAGATTATTTAATCTGATCCCATTTCACGAGAGGAAGTCGTCGTTTATTCTGTTAACCTAGTCATTTATAAACCAAAGTTTATTCTTGTATGCTCTTATGTACAATGAGACAGTCATAGGATAGTTATATTATTATTATGATAGACAGTGGCTATTATATCCCTAACATGTTGTGTATTGTAATCATTTCACGGTTTTATAAAGTATCAGAATCAGAATGATACTACATACAGGGTTATTTGTAAAACACCAGTAACCTCTTAAGAGGTCATTGTACTCATCATTATGAACAACTTTTACTATGGGACCAAACCTGAAATCGCGAAAAAAAAATCAGCTGTTCCATACATTTATGATCGATTAACTCGTCAAAATGTAGGGAACAGCTGATTTTTTTTTCGCGATTTCAGGTTTGGTCCCTTAGTAAAAGTTGTTCATAATGGTGAGTACAATGACCTCTTAAGAGGTTACTGGTGTTTTACAAATAACCCTGTATAATTCTGATTCCTATTCTGATTTATGATGAATGAAGGGTCAGAAGCCCGAATCGTATTGAATCCCGGTATCGTATTACCCATTATCTGGGTTGCGGGGATCAGATACCAGTCGCCCCATGTAAAATACTGGTATTCAGTTGCATCCGGTTACACTGGAAGCCGACTCAAACATAATTGGCAAAAGGCAGGCAGATGATAATGTTCTGACAACGGAGACCAAAACAAGAATAGAATGGCTCTGTGGGAACGATGAGTCAGTAGGTACCCTAAGAGCGAATTTCGCATATAAAATTGAACGCCATCGGTCAATCTAAACCGCGTTTAAGAGCTGTTATTACCGTCATTGATATGAAATGTTACAGACACTGACAAAGCATGGAATTCCTCCAAGCGAAAACGTCGCTATTGAAAAGTCGGTCAATTCTTTTCTTCTGAATATTCACGTTTAAAAAGTATATTTCCATAACCTACTGAATTAAACCTTTCGTTTTTGAAGGCTCAAGGCATTCTCATTCATCCATCAGGAAAAGGAGTTGGCCTTCATAAAATTTAATTGCGCGCCAATCCTAAACCTATCGTTTTCAGTAACAGTAGCTTATGATATAGCACAGCCAATTAGCCACACTCGAATATTGTTATCAGAATATTTACAAAAGGAATAGTTTGTGATTAACACCCTTGAAACACTAGTGGTAAAGATACGCCAAAGTGCCTCTTACACGAGAATACCACAACATTTACGACAGACTTCATGAACAGTTAAATCAGGAAAGGAATGCACTTCGATAATCTTAACTTGATACAAAATCGCAGTTTTCGTAATACTGATCGTTCTTTCGATCTTGAATTTTTCATTTGCCTCCATTAAAGCAAAAACTAGCTGCATGTAATACAGAAAACCACTGTTGCTTGGCGGAACCAGAGAGCTTTATTTGGGATGTCTTTTTCATAGTGCCTCATTTTGTATGATCTGACCAGCTACCACTGTCCTTTTTATGAACGGTAGCCAAGCGCCAATCGCTTTTAAATCATTTGATATTTCTAAAAAACGTCAATCTAACATATTTTTTTACTTATCATTCAGTGTTATCACTACATAACACCGATTGAATGTCACTTCTAATCCATGCTTCGCCCACATCTTAACCCTACCTTAGCAATAAAATATGACTCAATGAATAAATACCATTACGAATAATCACTATCATAAACATTTCTAAATAACTATTTATTCTTTTAAGTAATTATAATATTGATTATTATACACGTGCCGTTGAAAATATTGGTTTTATTCCAAGAAGGTTAGTTTAAGCGCAATCAATCGGCGCCAAATCTGTTCGTTTATCTCTTATCAGCTAGCCGTTATCAAGCAATTCATCAGGGATTGTGAAGTGTCATCGTAGCGAACGACGGAAGCCTGCCTCAAGTGGTTCAACCTTGGGTATATAAAGATGGGGTTACATAGAATGGAATACCTAAAAATCCTGTTTAGAATATAGAAGAAATTAACTGCGATCTCTGTGAAAGATTAGGTACCAAATACATAAATAAAATCGTGTCGTATTTTAAAATTTAGTAGTTGGTGTAGGATACCCTGTATACATGAAACGTTTTGTGTTGGGTTACTAGTGTACCTTTAAACCCTGTGTGGTATTAATAAATGGGTTTACCTGTCAACCCTTTGTTGGATTAACGGATGTAAGTACCTGTAGACCCTGTGTCAGATTTTGGGGTAAACTCTGTGAGGATTAACAAGTACACATGTAAATCCTGTGTAGGGTTAACGAGTATACCTGGGGGTCTAAAATGGCCGCTTTAGCATAATCGTAATAGGATAATAATATGAATTACGTTTACATTCTTAAAATGGTCATAGAAGTACCTACTATTATGAATTGTCACCTTGTGACCATTTTACGAATTTTAATTCTGCTAAAGCGGCCATTTTAGTCCCCCAGGTATACTCGTTAACCCGTCTTTTTTTTTTTTTTGGATGGTGGGAAATCATCAAATGACCCCTCCCGCTCTGGGCGGAGCGAAAGGGAGTGTCAGACTCTTACTGACTAAAAACCACCCATGTTCCTTCTTTGGCCCTTTATGTTCCAGGGCCGCGGTATCTCTTTCGAACAGTCCCGCAGCCCTGGCAGGCATCGGCCCTTGCGGGCCCCTCCCGTTTGCTGACATCTCTTTGAGGCGCGCGTGGAACACGAACACGCCGTCGACACGGCCTGTCGTCATACGACGGACGGACGGCGAGCTAGCCCATTACTCACCGTCCACAGGCCCGCGATTTTAGACCCCCTGTAACGAGTATCCGTGTGCAGGATAAACGGGCAACAGGGGCAAACCTTGTTAGGTCCGATTATATGGCTTTAAACCCTGTAAGAACTGTTAGTATTGGCATGAATTGTGTTGTGAATCTACTTACCTTGTACTTTATTTTTCAGTTTTTCGACTACTTACGCTATTTTGTATGCCTTCTGGCGGGACATACGAGTAGTATGGACCAACATTTATTCATACAACATCTGTATATTTTTACCCTATGTTCACAAAATTGATAAATTAATTTCAATTTGAATTTGAACACATAATTATGTAGTTGCAAAGAATGTAAGTACGTTATATTCTGTAAAATCGCCCTGTATACCTGGGGGTCTAAAGCGGCCATTTTAGACTCCCAGTATCTGCGATAAGAATCGGTTGACAGCAATTCTTTCTATCCTGTTCCGTCAATGGCGACTAATAAGAGTGGGCAGCTTCCTTTATGCGTTTATATCTTTAGCGTTTTGATATTTACTTTCCCGTAGGTGGTTCGTGGGATTGGAAGATTCTATAAAGACTTTGAGTTGCAATTGAAATGCGAACCAACCAATTTCGAGATAATGAAAATCATTTTTTTCTTTATTAGCACTTCAAGGCACTACTTACAGTACTTTATCTTTGAAGCCCTGGCTCTTGTTCTAGGAATACCTGTATCACAAGATCCAGGTGTGTGTATGACATTTTTTTTTGTGTATGTGAGTTTAAACCTTTGTAAACGTACCCACGATACAGGAGAAATTACAAGTGTTGAGTAACGTTTATGTATAGAAAAGAAATTAATAAATGTTTACCAGAAAACCTTGTGAGTACACGGTTTACTTGAATAATATCTAACAAACAAGAACAACACTCAATGTTACCTGTGTATGTGTGTATGTTAATTGACAGCAAACAATATCATCATTAACCCTTCTCATTGAATTGTCCGCTCGAATTAAGACTTTAAAGCAAGAGGAAGGCGCCAACAAAAATACGGGCAACAAAAATGACAAACTATAGCCGTTGGGTGATGGCTGCAGTGGGTGACGGCCGTCGCTGGTGACGCCGACGGTGAGCTTTTGACCGGCAATTACCAGCCAGGAGTGAAGATGAAAAAAATAGTTGGAGGAACACCAAGTATGACGGCCCCCTTTCCGTTTCAAAGTGGAGGACGTGTGTAAGGGCATTATCAGCTTGGGCTTGAAAAGCATTAAAGGTAAGTGCCAAGGTTTTTCTAACCTTGACAGATTCGATTTCTGATTCGATTTGATTTGATTCTTGGTATTCGTTTTTTTTAAAGTTATTCTTCTGATACATGCGTCGTTGAAATTCCGCGCCATGAAGTCATATTTCACTAACAAATAAGAGCCACGAGCCCCTTTTTTACAGAGAACTAAGCCCCATTCAGACTGCCTCGTTGGTCTAGTGGTCGCAAGCACGACTGCTGAGCATGAGGTCCTGGGTTCGATTCCCGGGTCGGGCAAAGTGTCATTGGATTTTTCCATCAGAAAGGACAATGACCAAAGTTGGTACCAAAAAGTCTCGCGCCTCAAAACCAAAATATTATAGTAATTAGTTTCATATTTTTTTAAGGCATTACGCGTCGGGGATTTGATTTTTGAACTGGAAATATACTTTTCGAGTTTAAAAGTATGAATATTGTTTTACTCCCTTTATATGACGTTCCGTTTCAACTGAATATAAATGACGTTCCGTTTCAATTGAACAAACCCTTGTCTGTCGAGCGGACTCTAAAATTAATTACAATTAAGTAAGATCAGTACACCAAATCGATTTAGTTTGGTTTATTGCTATTTGCAACAAAATAGATTTTCTCAGCCTAAAGATTTTGATTTATCGATTACATCCCTAAATCCCGACTAGTTTATAGCACTTACTATACTCTATGGTTTATAGTTATCTTATCTGTGGCATCTGACATTTGTACTGTACTGACTGACTATTGGCAATGTAAAGGTCTAAAATAAAATCGAGTTTCAGTCAAGCATACTGTGGATGTTACTTTAACTCGTAATTCTTACTAATATTAGTGTATTACGCTGTTTTTAGAGCAATAATGTAATGTATGTGTGTTAAAATACGTCGTTGGTAGCGTCGAAAAAATAGACCTACTTTTTAGGTTAGTTTCGATTTTATAAAATAACTCTGAAACGCGGGTTTTTTTTTCAAAAATAATTTTTGTAGGAGTTAATACGATCAGTGTAGTCTATAAAAAACAAGGTTTGATTTTGATGCAGCATGGTACGGGATTCCATACTTCCATGAGCATTCTCTTTTCTCAGTAGCAGCCACGGAGTCTGGATTTGCACCTGGTAGATGGCTATAGGCTCGCCCCCTATGACATGGGACTTAGACATAACTGGCGAAATGTGGGTATTAGGTACAAGTTCCCTCTGCCTAACCTTTCGGAGCTAACAGGCGTGATGTTATGTTATGAATTAGCCATAGCCCCATCTTTCAATAGGTCTAATTCACATCATTAACGTCTTCTGCCATCAAGAGCCTCTTTGCTAAAAGAAGTCATGAGCCCCTCTTTCAAAAGAAACCACGACCCACCTAGAAAGGTGCTTCTGTTATGTAATTTAAGTAAATAGTTTTATCGCAAACACACGTGACGATAACACTGATTTATTATTATTATCATAGCAGTTAATTTTTATGTCGCACTATCATTATCGTAGTCAAAATGTGTAATCAACATTGATTTTTGTGATAACGATAGTGGGTGTATGATTATTTTTACGCAGTGCGTACTTATAGTTTCAGGAAAAAATTGTTATTAAATGTATATTTCTAACCGAATTCTAAAAACCGGCCAAGTTCGAATCGGACTCGCGCACAAAGGTTTCCGTACCATTATAGACTACAAAAACGACAAAAAAATCATGTCTGTTGTATGTGAGCCCCCTTCAATATTTATTTTATTTTGTTTTTAGTATTTGTTGTTATAGCGGCAACAGAATTTATACATAATTTGTGAAAATTTCAACTGTCTAGCTATCGCGGTTCTTGAGATACAGCCTGGTGACAGACAGACGGACGGACAGACAGCGAAGTCTTAGTAATAGGGTCCCGTTTTTACCCTTTGGGTACGGAACCCTAAAAAGTAGGAGGTTATGTATTCCACCAGCATCTTTTTTTTAAGTATGTTCATCGATTTCTCCGTGATTACTGAATTAAAGTGATTGAAAAGTCCGATTAAAGTGATTCTGTTTTGCTTCGGGAGGTACCTGCACCGAATCGGGCGGGAGGAAACGTCCGGGTGCTACAATTGCGAGGATCGACCGGAGGACACGGTGGAGCACACCGTGGAGGTCTGCTCTGCTTGGGCGGAGCACCGCCGTGTCCTCGTAGCGGCGATTGGCGGCGGCGACCTCTCGCGTCCGGCCCTGGTTCAAGCCATGGTCCGGGGCGAGAGGGAATGGGAAGCCGTCGCCTCCTTCTGCGAAGCAGTCATGCTAGCGAAGGAGGCGGCGGAACGTGAGAGGGAGAGAACCTCCTCACGTCCCAGCCGCCGCGGGAGAAGCACCGGGCGTCGGGGGCCACGCCGTGATGGCTCTCGGCCACCGTAGGCGCGGGCCTGTGGACGGCGAGTAATGGGCTAGCTCGCCGTCCGTCCGTCGTATGACGACGGGCAGGCCGGTTCGACGGCGCGTTCGTGTTCCACGCGCGCCTCAAAGAGATGTCAGCAAACGGGAGGGGCCCGCAAGGGCCGGTGCCTGCCAGGGCTGCGGGACTGTTCGAAAGAGATACCGCGGCCCTGGAACATAAAGGGCCAATGAAGGAACATGGGTGTTTTTTAGTCAGTAAGAGTCTGACACTCCCTTCCGCTCCGCCCAGAGCGGGAGGAGTCATTTGATGATTTCTCACCCCCCAAAAAAAAAAAAAAAAAAATAGTGATTCTGTTTCATTTGAATATGCATTTTATCAATATCCATTTTATTTAACTTTGCTTTGGTAGGTACCATATGTTATGATTATGAGTTATCCTCTGTAATATGCATTATTTTTTTCTTCGTCTATGTGGATGATATGCTTACTGCTTTTAATAACTTCTAGTTGCAACCTAAAATTGATACTTGACAAGGATTTGTGTGAGGTACAGCCGCCAGCACATCAAGCTACCCGAAACTGTGAAATTTTCACAATCAACCTTAAACCTAAAGTTAACAATCCATTAAAATTTGACAGATTGTAGTAGCTTAATGTGCTGGCGTCTGTATCGCAAAAAAGTTTTTATTGTATTAGATTTTTGCCAGGGACTCGATCATCTGCATGGACTTTCACCAACTATGTTGGAGTCGGCTTCCACTCTCATCGTATGGACAGATCAACTGTGTATCTGACCTCCACAACAAAGTAGCTGAGTAATACGTTAGTACGACTGTTTGTCAGACTTTCGAGATACGAGATCTTTGACGGCACGGTTGGCGCAGTGGCTGAGCGATTGACTGCTGCGTTGCGTGTCGCGGGTTCGATCCCCGCACGGAACAAATATTATTGTATGGCCTACAGATAGTTGTTCCGGGTCTGGCCGTTTGTGTATGTGAGTTTGAATGTTTGTAAACGCACCCACGATACAGGAGAAATTCCTAGTGTGGGGCAACGTTTTTAAAAAAAAAAAAAAAAAAAAAACTTTCGAGATAAGGTTTGAAACTATACCGAGAATTTCGGTGGTGTCATGTTCAGAGGTAGGTACCTATGTATGTTCCAACTTCGAATGAAGGTACAGTGAACGAAATAGTTCAGTACGCAGGCTCTGCAGGCGCGCAGGGAGCAAAGAAAAAGCCTTTGCACTAAAACCCTAATGTAGTCTACCTAGGTACAGAAACTGATATAAAATAGGTAGCGATATCAAATTAATAATTACTAATATTACTCGTTTACCCTCAATAAACCGCAGACAAACATACGATCCGAGCAAGGATAACGGTGACATCAGATGCATTTGATATTCTAGCATATTTGTCCAGGATTTAAATAGCTAAACTTTATGACACGATGCGACGGTGTTGCCAAATCACAAATTTTAAAACGACTTTATGGAAAATGCCAGCTGAATTCGATAAACTCATAAGTACATAAAACTAAAGACAAGTTCCGATACCCATAGATATTCCTTTCATCTCTATTCAAGTAAATATAATTCTCTAACTTACCGACAATTGTATAGACAGACGCTTTCATCCGCGCTATTTCTACATCACCGCGTGGCGGATTATAATATGGCCCACTCCCTCACACTCAGAGGAGGCCTGTGTCCCAGCAGTGGGAACATTACAGGCTGATTATGCTATTTATATTTCAATTGATAGGATGGCAACACTACCTGACCCGGTTCGTTCGTGGGGCACAGATGTAAATGTTAATTGAATATGTACATACTTAATACGCATTATTGATAAACCGGTTTCAGAGATTTCACAATTGCGTAATAGTTTTCTGAAGGTAGGTAGGCAGGAAAACGTCTACTTGTCTATGCCTAGAGTGAAAATAATGGTGAAAATACAATGTTTTCGTTGACCTAGGTTAACACTCATATCTAAAGTTAACGATATGTAATAAACAAGAATTTGAACGAAGTTAGAAGTTTAGAACCGTCAAAGAAGAGTTCTAACATTTGACAGTTCTATCTTCAAGCAATGATGATGAATGAACGATTTTTATTCTGTAGTTTAGCATCTAGCTAAACTACAGAATAAAAATCGTATCTTAAGAATCAGAATCAGAATGAAATGAATGAATGTTTTGTCGTTACTGACATACAAATTAAAATAGAAAAAATCAATTAAAATTACAAACAAATAAAAAAGATTACAAATGGAACATGACAATTAAAATAAAATAAATCACACTTAAGAAACGTCAACAAAAATTAAAACAACCAACAATTAATTACTTTTACTCAAGTAATCTCACTTTGACTTGTCTATAGATACGAGTTTCAGAGAGGAAATTCACATAATAATCGAAATATATACATTAATTTTGAAGGCATAGATATGTATAGTTCACTTCACCGACATTTTGCCAGTAGACTTCGGTTGAGACCCTTGTTTTTGAGAGCCCATTGCCAATTTGTAATTAACCGAGCACAAATCCAGACTCTGGACAGCTGAGTAGGTAGGTACAGTGAATTTCTTAAGGGCAAAACGCAATACGCTCCCAGTTGGAGGCTAACCTCACACTTGGAGACAGCCTCGTTGGTCTTGTGGTCGTGGTAGTGGAGGTCCTGGGTTCGATTGCCGAATCGGGCAGTGCTATTGGGTTATTTCCAACAAAAATTTCCCAGTAGCAGCCACGGAGTCGGGATTTGTGCCCAATTGATTGCAATAGGTTCGCCAGCTATTACATGGGACTTCAAAACATAACTGGCGAAATGTGGGTGTACTATATCAGGTACACTTCTGCGTAACCCTTTGGGGGTTACAGTCGTGATGTTATGTTGTGGAGGCTACCATGGCACGTGTAAAAAAGTTTGGTATCACAAGACTAAAAGACAATAAGCCTAAAAATATCAGTAAAAAATCACGTATTGGTCACATGTATTTCTTTGTTTTCGATGTCAAAATTGAACCCTATTTTTAGTAACATAACAACTAAAGAATATCACAAGTGAGTGTGTATCTAAACACGGTATCCTCTAAGGCTTAAAATAATCTAGCATTTGACTACTGTATTCAATAAATCTACTTATCTTGCGTAATCCGTTTCGAAAGCGTGATAATGTCTGTCATACTGTAAATCCTTTTATAGTAGCCAATATAAGTAATATTGTTAATAGGTATCTTTTGCCAGGTCCACGTGATTATCACGAGGTGGGAATGGGACAATTATGATGCCATTTGGGGTCAAGTATCGGTTGTCCCATAATTTACGCTTACGCAAGGTTAGAATTTGCTGCCATTTGTGCTCTAAAGGGTTGGCAACCAAAAAACACATAAAAAAATGTGTGTTAGAAGTTAATATGTTATAGCATTTATGCGGGAGGGGGGGGAGATGATGTTTGTGTATAAACGAAATCACGGGTGATCGTCATGAATGTAATGATTATGTAAGTATTATTTTATTTTAATATAATTAACTATCGGCTCTATATTCCTATTTGTGTAAGTAAGTAGGTACAGTGTGAGATAAAAATGGTCATGAACTTATCGCTGGAACAAAGTGCAATGCGTACGATTGTAACCCAATGCCCACTTTTTTAGTTATTATTGATGAATAACGATTTAGCTATAGCTGTCAATTGAGTTAGAGTCATCGTGGTCAGGGTGGAAAGGATACCGGCACACAAACGGTTACCACGTATGCAGTACATCATTCTGAACCTGAAAAATTAGCTGTTTCCTACAAAAGTGCAATACCTACACGGTTAAAATGTTTGGTACATGCTGTATAAAGCGCGTAGCTGGTAATAAGGATTGTGCAAAGCTCCTATCAAAATAAGAAATACCTAAATGTATGCCATAATATTATGCCACAGGGCACTTGTTTTATTTTGTGGCACAAGTTGAAGTTTTTAACTAAGTAGGTAGTTACTTACTTCTTACATTACGCTACTAGTCCGGTATAAAAGGTGCCAAGTCATTTTTCTATAATTGCAATGATAGGTACGATGACCACTTCATATAGTTTTTGCCAATTATTTTGTCTAGAACACAACTTTTTTGTATTTCGGTTAAAGCGTCATGCAGAGTTATCATTTTATTAGTTCCTAAAAAATAAACTAGCTATGACCATAGATCTACACCAAAACCTCTTTAGGTATGTAGGTAATTATTTTTTTATTCTTCTTTAACGTGTGGTTAGTGCCTAACCTAGTGTCAGAGTTTTATGTCGCCCATGGGCCTCTGACTTGGCTTTACATGCTGTCGAGAAATATGTCTCAGGCATGCTGGTTTCCTCACGATGTTTTCATTCACCGAAGCAAGTGATAAATAATCATACAATTCGCAAATGAATCCGAAAAATCAGAGGTCTTCGGTTAGAAATTGAGCCCTATGACTTTTTTATCACGTTGTTTGTTGTAAGTATTATTCTATTTGTAGTTTGTATACAATGTAAATAGTAGTTATTGTGATAAAACTACGTCTTTTTAATGAATTACCCTACTATAAACTTTATACGAATTAATAAAAACTGATTCGAAACCACTTCATATTTTTAATGGACATTGTAAAATATTATTGGGTCATATTTTATCATAAACCTTATCTAAAATTATGTTACTAGTGTTACCACAGATAAAAATGGACAAGTCGGGTTGAAATTGTAATAAAAATTATTTTCGGAAACTTTACGACTTTATCTGATTAATTACTTTTCGATTTATAGATAATAACGAGTATCTGCACTTTAAAATTAACAGTAAGTGAAACATGATAGGTACTAATCACTGACACTCTTAATTTACTTTTAACCGACTGTGTGTTTACTGTCTGTTTTAGTTACCAACTTTCTACAGCCAATACCTAATAATTTGTAAAAAGAAAAAAGGTTTGCGACATTATCTGATTAATTACTTTAGGTACAGTTTAGACGTTATAATAATCATTTAAAATTTTTAACAAGCAGCCCAATTAGATACTGATCAATAATTGATGATGTTCATGTTGACAGGGTGTAGGTACCTACTATGTATAATCGACTTTGTTACTATGTTTGTATAGATTATTACAACGGAAACCTATTTTATGCCACCACTTAATTGATTACTCAAATCGGTTGGCATTTGTTGCTTTACAATAAAATACTTCATCATGATCGGCGTAAACTTTTCCCTACTATTTCGAGGTCGGCTTCCAGTCTAACCGGATTCAGCTGAATACCAGTATTTTGCATGGAGCGACAGCCTATCTGACCTCCACAACCCAGTTAGTACTGGGTAACACGATTTATTTACATACTACTACATAAATCCATCTATCACCAAAGCCTTGCCCAATGCTGAACATAGGCCTCCCCAAAGTTTTGCTAGAATACCTATCTGGTCTACCAGGCTCCATGATATCAATCGTTTGTCATCCAGCATTACCTAACTAAAACTAGAATAGGATGACATAGACAACAATAAATTATCATGACTGACAGCTGTCAAAGCCCAACGTTTCTGCCAAACGCCAGGCAAAGGAATCCTATCACACGGTTAGGTTGACTAGAAACACAAACGGCGCCAACATTACTGAATACGGGGTCATAGGGTCAAAGATCACTATTATTTATCACAATAGCGAGAGTTTTCTTAGAAATTAGGGTTCCCAATACATAAACTCACGCATAAGGATAGGCAGAAACCACAGAATGCCACCTGCTACGAGCTTTACGTACTCCTTCTGCCTCTTCCACGTTCATACATCTGGTCAATATTACTTAATAACAAAAAAAAAATGTTGGGGTCTAATCAGGAAAATGAATTGTTCATTTGTTAAGCCTATTGACTAGTACCAACTTTAATTCTTTGACAGTTTTATGAAACGACTAGAACACGGAAAATTACCGGTGTCAATTTGCTTAACATTTTTATTTCCCTGAATCTACACAAATAAATAAAATTGAAGTTATTTCAATTTTTGTCTGACTGTCTGTTCATCCCGGCTAATCTCCGAAACGGCTGGGCCGATTTTACTGGCAGATAGCTGATGTAATAAGGTCCAACATTGGCTACTTTTATTTTAGAAAAATAATTAGGGTTCCGTGTAAAAAAAATTAAAACAATCCGATTCAAAAAGGGAAATAATATTTTTTATAACAATTTCACGCGAATGAAGATCGCGGACAACAGCTACCTAGTTTACAATAAACTACCGGTCAGATTTAGAACTAAAAAATATTTACAATTCCGGTTCACCTATGGTATGTAGAGAACATAAATATCTACCGGCTAATCAGTGGGATATTCAGACAGGTTAAAACCGCTACTCAGTAGGTCAATACAATCAATGGATAGGTACCTCGAGAATCGATCATGGGCGTTTAGCCTGTAGTTATTATTGTATCCTTCTGTATACATTATACTCTTTCGATGACTTTATGAATACCGGGAAGGACCACAAACATACTGTGATATGGAATCCTACACAAAACAATGGAAAATTTCGGCGTAGTATTAGGTCACCTGGCAGCTCTGCCTTACCTCTCCGGAGGTAACAAAACAACAAGATTTACATACGGCTGAAAACAATAATATAGCTATTAAATATCTAAGTATAGATAGGTATACAACTTAAGCAATCCGGCCCGATTTTCGGATTCATAGTACCTACAACACCGTCATTTTAATAGGTATAAAATGCTAAACAAGATATTATTTATCGCTCTGTGACAGCTAAATTAATAGTTTCTATATAGTTCTTAAACGTCAACGTCTACATAATAACAAGTCAATTATATTAACTTTGTTGCAGCAATTTTATTCATATTGTTTCTTACATTCGAACTTCATAATATGAAATATGTATGTACAGACGCCAGCAGGTCTACCTACCCGAAACTGTCAGATTTTCCCAACCAACCGTGAACCTAATGCTTTACAGATAAAGTTGAAAATCTATTAAATACATTTTACAGATTGTAGTAGCTTGACATGCTTGGCGTAGGTCTGTACTTCAAAATAATTCACTTTAAATTGAAATAAAAACTCTGACTGCCTTCAACTAACTTTCAGAAACTTATTTTAATTTTGAAAGTTGGCAAATTATCCTTAATTTTACCCGATGTTTTATTGCGAAAAAGTCGATAATAGTTGATAACAATAAAAAAGGCTACATACTCGTACTACATAGAGATGTTCCGGGAGAAATATCAAAGAAAAACAGCAGGCTGTGGTCTCGTGTATCAATGAGACTATACAAGGTGTAAGTAGGTAAGATAGTTAACGCAAGACATCTCGTGGGGAGTACGACTCGGACCACGAAATTGAAATTGGTAAAAAATCATTAACAAAATGTATGTTAAAACGATATCAATGGTTAAAACTAAAAAACCGGCCAAGTGCGAGTCGGACTCGCGCACGTATGGTTCCATACCATTATCTATAAAACGGCAAAAAAATCATGTTTGTTGTATGGGAGCCCCACTTAAATATTTTTATACTAGCTGTTGCCCGCGACTTCGTTCGCGTGGAAATTTTGGCATGTATGTGAGAGACTGCCTCGTTGATCGAGTGGTCGCAAGTGCGACTACTAAGCATGAGGTTCTGGGATCGATACCCGGGTCGAGCAAGGTTAAAAAAAATGTTTACTTTAATTACATAAAACTATAACGCACATGATTTAGAAATCACCTTTTGAGCAATGAGGCGATGATTCTGTGACTCCGCTCTTCCACTTAACATTAAACAATGTATGCAATTGAAAAAAATACTGTAAATAATAGTGTTATTGGGTTATTCCATCAGGAATTTCTCAATAGTAGCCACGGAATCTGGATTTGTACCCAGTTGGTGGAATATGCTCGGCCCCTATCACATGGGAGTTCAACATAACTGGCGAAATGTGGGTGTACGATTAGGTACACTTCTGCCTAAACCTTTGGGGATTATATGGCGTGATGTGTGAGAACTGACTGGCTGATCAAGAATCAAAGGAGACGGGCGAATCTGGGCCTAACGTTACACAAATGAAATATTTATCAATATTTTTTTTTAGTTTTTTAGTGGTTAATCATAAAATATTAAGCAGTTTTATCATGGGATAAGAAATTAAATATTTAATCAAAATAATACTGACTTCCTTTACTTTGACTTTGAAACAATGTTGCCAGGTGAATTATAAAAGTTAATCGATATTATTACAAAAATAGAATAGTTAATTAATTATATTTAAAATACTATAAAACGTGATTCAGTTTTATTCTTTACATAAGTTTAAATAAAAAACACATTTTTTTTAAATGTTTCTTCGTGACACTTCAACGTTTCAAAAAAAAATCGTAAAATAAATCGATTTCACAATCGATTGTCAATGTTTTAATATACAGGCAACAAAGCGGAACTCATGTCAATGTCAGGTCAAAAACTCAAACGTCAAACAAATCATTTGCTTCGTTTGTTGTCTTTGAGTTTGTGGCGGTAAATTAGTGAATATTTTCTTTTGTGTTTTCGTGTGCTGTAATAGTTATTAATTATTCGATTAGTGTTCTTGAACGACTTTGACTTTTAACTGTCAATATCCAATAATTCTAGCTGGCTGTTCAGAGGTAGTATAAAATCGAGACATGTAAGCTCAAAAATATATTTTACTTTAGTTCACAGTTCTCTTAATGGTAGAGTGGCCATCAAATAATGTTATTGTAATTGCTTGGCAGGAAAAAGAACAGTAGGTTGCTGTTGTCATGTGATGTCCATAGTATGGTACCTACGCTGGGCAAGGCATCAAGAGAATTTAATACCACCTGCTCAGTTTTAATTCTTTATGATGAAGTGGAAGATGAATAAATCATTAAAAGTGGAAGTATTTTTAATTCATACTCCCTCTTCTTTTTATAATTATCTAAAACCTCTAGAATCTAGTTGAACGGCGTCTGAATCTCTATTTTGTACAAACCAATAACATCCTATATTTTCTTTCTCCCATGGAGCAGTCGTAAATATTTTAGTATTTTTTAAATGGTATTAGTATATCAATTAAATAATGCAGTAATCGTTACTGTAACATCAGGCCCAACTTTCTATGAACTTTCGCCCGCCTCCTTTGGATTATATCAAATTTTAATTTTGTTTTCATTTTTAAACTTTTTAGAGATTTTATTTCGTAATGGGTTGTACGTAGTACTTATTACTTCCATGCAAAGAGTAAACACAAAAGGAAAAATAAAACCAAATTCATTTTCAGCCATTCTGACTACACTTCGACTAAAACCTATTTACGTAAATAATTAAATTTATCATAGAAATCGCGTATGAGGTTACTAACTAAATTTTTGAACATTAATATCTTTAGCGTCTGTTGGTCGATTTTGATGAAATAAACGCTAAATGTTATTCGGAACAATGCTTCTTATGTTTCAATATTTCGATTTTGAATATAATGAGGGGTTTTTACGTGATGCGCGCACAAACATACAGACAAACCGACAAACCGACAAACCGACAAACCGACAAACAGACAAAAATTCTAAAAATGGTAGAAATGGGTTCTGTTAGTGCTCCTTTAACACCCCTACTACTTTTTTTCTAAATATTTTCAATGTACAGAAACGCCACGTCTACAGATTTATTATATGTATAGATTCTGTTTTTTAGTATTTGTTGTTATAGCGGCAACAGAAATACATCATCTGTGAAAATTTCAATTGTCTAACTATCACGAACCATGAGATACAGCCTGGTGACAGACGGACAGACAGACAGACATCGGAGTCTTAGTAATAGGGTCCCGATTTGCCCTTTGGGTACGGAACCCTAAAAAAGTAATGAATTTCTAAAATACATAGAACAAAAGTTGTTTAGTTTCATGGTCTGAATCACCACACGAGAGGTCTGGTGTTTATTATGTTACACATTGTTTGACGAACATAGCCAAGTATGAAACGTAATCTAGGTACACTTTTTACCAATATGGTTGATGTTGGTATAAGTGTTATTTATACAAGTAAGTTATTAACAAACTACAAAACTATAACAGTAATAAATATGTACAAGTAGAAAGGGTTACCTACAGGGCGTCCAAAAATTCGTCCGCATCGCTGTCAACAGGAAAAGTGCCCAGAAGGCTGGCAGCATTGCCACGTTCGATGGCAATGCTGATTCTTTGGCCAAAAAATAGGCCCGCTCTGGTCACGTGAAGAGTCGACCAACCGCTTGGCGATTTCCCGAAATACAAGTAAGTAGATTACAATCAAAGTTACGATGTTGATTTGAGATTTGATATCCACTGTCGATAATATCGACATCTGCATTACGTTAAGTTAATCAAAATATCTATCGATTACGTTTTCCATAATATCGAAATAAGATAGTATTACCGAAATTATTCTTCACGAGCTGTTACTTGCGACCTTCGTCCGCGTTTTGATTTGAATCGTATTTTGTTAACAATTTTTGCACGGACCCTAACCCTAATCCTTTTTCTAAAATAAAAGTAACCCCTCATAACATCAGTTATCTACCAGTAAAAGTCCCGTCAAAATCGGTCCAGTCTTTTCGGAGATTACCGGGAAGAAACAGACAGACAAAAAATAAAAAAATATACATATTTAGTGTTCCACATCGCTGTCAATGTGGTGAAGCAGTCGACTGCCTCGGACACCAGGGCCTTTCTTGCAGTAAGAGTGCAGGTCGGGTTGTGCGACACGCTAGCATTAATGATCTCATCCTAGAACCCAATGGCTTGGCACGCGTCGATGGTATGACCAAAAAGCCATGGAAGTTGGGTAGGCCTCTGGTGTGGGATGCACCTTGCTTCGACACCCTTGCGCCATCCCATCTGCCTAGCACAGGGGCAGAAAACCTCAAACGGCGCATATACAATAACTTAATTTGTAGTTATGTGTTAGAGCCGTTGGGTTGAAACACTAGGGCAATGGGGTCCGAGTGCCCACCAAATATTTCGGGAAGTCGCAAAGCGGTTGGTCGACTCTTCACGTAATCAGAGGGCTGGCCTATTTTGTGGCAAAGAATCATCATTGCCATCCAACGTGGCAATGCTGCCAGCCTTCTGGGCACTTTTCCTATAGACAGCTTTTCAACTTTATGGCTAAAGCTTTAGGTTCAAGGTTGATTGGGAAAATTTGATAATTTCGGGTAGCTTGAAGTGCTGGCGTCTGAACATACTGGATTCAAATAAATATGTATAATACAGTCATAAAAATAGTGTACTGCATAAACTTTCATATGTTTTCAGTAAAAATTAAACCAGAATCGAACAGCAATTTTTTCGACAAAATTCCTGTCGATGGTATTTCAAAAAGGTGCTACCCAACTTACCCACATAAAACTGTTTCTTTCTAAACTTCCCAAAGTTTTTACAGACCGTTTTCTTATTTATTAAGGCTTAGTCCTATATTTAAGAAGCCTTTGCGAGCTGAAGCCTCTTTCTGCGTTCATAGAGAGAAGACATGAGCATTTATCACCACGCATGTTCATTTCTCAACCGATGTTATTGATGGCAAAGATAAACATAAAAAGCTTGCTCTATAGCTTAATATTAAATCTACCAAAAATAAAACGCTTAGCATCGGACATGTTGTTGGTTTTACAGAAATGTTTTTGTGTTATTGCCAAATTTTCACAGTCATTGGCAATGTTTGATACTTGTCTTCATAAAACAAGAAAAAAGCAACTAACGTTGTGCTGGAGTCACGTGATGGTTGGAAAAATATTTTCAACTGCATTGCGTCGATTTTTAAGATTATCATCTGCTTAGATTAGTAAACATATTATTATAGCGCCATTTTAATAAGGTAAAAATCCATTGACTGTATAACTGTTAGAATACCTACATTATAATTGTACCTATTTTCAAATAGGATGCAGAAGCCACGAGGTTATTATTTTTGTTTTATTGAAGGTAGGTAAAAATAGGCAAGGCTCAATCGATTTTCCGCCCTTTTTCTCCTAGTTTTTTGGCAAAATTCGAAAAAAACTAGGTATTGTCAAACAGTCGTTTAAAGTTGTGCCTAATACAAGTTTACCTACACAGATATTAAAATAAAAAGTCGAAATTATATCAACCTGACCCTACCTTCAAAAAATGTCACATGACGTCTGCATGAATTTATTAGAATTTCATGTTTTTATTTTTTAATAAATAATTTCAAAACTATACTTAAATCTATAAAGAAAAACTAAACGAATACTTATTTAACTTTTTTAAATCTATTTAATAAAAAGATACTCACCAGATTACAAACAAAATGTCAAAATAATAAAAATTAACAACAAAACACAAAATCACTGAACACGACCGTAAACCAGACCGCGCGTTTTTTTTTTTAATTATGTAACGAGATTTGGCGCGGGACACTATCGGACAGACAGGCGCGCGCAGCGTCCGCACGATTTTGGAGCACTGGCCGAATTAAAAAAAGTACCGTCGTCGTTCAACGTTGTTTGTGCGTTAATGTGCGTAGGTAACTAATGTATTATGCAACCGTCTTTTAGATATAAAAAAAAACGTTCTCAACTTATTCCCGACCGTTTTTCATAAAATTCAAGTAAGAATACCCGGTATTGATTTTGACTCCAGCCTTTATAGGCAGCTTTTCCTGTTTTTCGTGTGACGTAAATCGTGAATGGAGGCGTGGCGTTGTCGGTCGGGCACATAGGCAAGATTATAACTAGGTATTACAGGAAAACCCTCAGGAAGATCCAAGTTTGACGTAACGTGCGTAATTAGTACTCACCTACTTGACTGACGCATTCTTTTTCTCTGGAATGGCTATTTCTATTTTAATTCAATGTTGTGTAGAAATCGTTTTCATACGTCAGAAACATGACAATACATGATCTAAAGTCACATGTTAAAGTTCCCCACGATGACATTCATTGACAGCTGGCACGCAAATTGGCGATTTTCTTTACAGATTTGTTTTATTTCTAAGATAGGCACTAGTGGTAGTGACCCTCCCCTGCGTCACACGATTTTGACATTGAGATTTTTTTAAGTACGTTTCGTTCCGTAATATTTCTGTACCTAAACATGGTGAAAACCGCATCAAAATCTGTTGCGCAGATAAGAAGAAGAACGCGGTCAAACAGACACAAGAAAACTGACGTTTACTTATCAATATCACTAATTAAAGGGACATGATGACGGCAGGTAGATCAGAACCCTCAAGGAATGGTTGCCGAGAGATGGCAGAGGAAGCGTAGGCAGTCCAACCGCCAGATTGAACTGGATAAGACTTGCACAGGCCAGGGAATCATGATACAGACGCCAGCAGGTCAACCTACCCAAAACTGTCAGAATTTCCCAACCAACCTTGAACCTAATGCTTGCGATGAAGTTGAAAATCTATTAAAGTTTGACAGACTGCCGTAGCTTGATGTGCTGGCGTCTGTACAAAAGGAAGTAGGTCTAGGCTCAGCAGTGGGTGGACAAAGCTGAAAATGATGATGATGGATATAGATAATGTTGGAGCTAGGGTTTATACCCGGGAATTCTCGAGCCGAGAATTCCCGGGAAATCGTTCGGCTTTGTTCCCGGGAAATCAAGCTCGAGAAAAGTCGAGAACTCGAGAAATCATGTACCTATATAGAAATTAAATCGCCATTTGTTGTGTTGCGTGGCGGCGCGGGCCAAAGCGCAGCGGCACCCTTTGATCTCGCTGCAAGCGCTCTGCGGCGTCGTTTTGACACGTATATTCGTGTTTCGACTCTAGCCAAGTCTATTCACTTTTATTGACACATCATGGCTTTATTATTCATATTATTAAGTAAGTAATTTGAAATTAATTAATGTGTCATTTTATATTTGTGAGACGAATATTGCCAGTTGTATTGTGTGTGTACTCTGAATAATATTATTTCTGTATTTTCAAAAAAGTTAATTAGATTATTCATAAGATTTATGTTTTTGAATATAATCAATAAAAGTTTTATAATTAATTTGATATTTTTATTTGAGACGAAAACCACTAAATTTAATGACGTTATTGGAACCAAATAATATGAGAAAACGTACGTAAATGTAAATTTCTCGACAACCCGAGAAGACCCGAGAAATTAGCCTCGAGAATTCTCGAGACCCGAGAAATTAAAAAGCTCGAGAAATCATGAACCCTAGTTCCGACTCTAACCAAGTATAGTTTACGTAGTGAGTGTTTCACAGATTACGTGATAAATTGAAATCAAACAGGTATGTCTTTTCACTTTTATTGACACATCATGGCTTTATTATTCATATTATTTTTATCAATAATATAATCTAAAACTGATCTTAAATTTTACTAGGTACGAGAGAAAATAATAGAAAAGAACAGATAGGTATATCTGTTCTTTTCTATTATTTTTTAGTCAAACTTTAATACATAAAATAACTAACGATACATTAATTATACTACTTAGTCTAATTATATTTCCTTTTTTTTTTTGTAAAACAACAACACAAGCTTAGTTTTTAATTATTCTGATATTTTTTTCTTATGTAAGTAATTTGAAATTAATTCTGACGGCACGGTTGGCGCAGTGGTCAAGCGATTGACTGCTGCGCTGCATGTCGCGGTTTCGATTCCCGTACGGAACAAATATTTGTATGACCTACAAGTATGTAGTTGTTCCGGGTCTGGGTGTTTTTCTATCTATAATATGTATGTATTTACAAAAAAAAAAAAATGTATATATGTAGTTTATCAGCCATCTAGTTACCATAACACAAGCATTAGGTTGCTTAGCTTGGGACTAGATGGTGCTGTGTGAAATGTCCAGGGATATTTTTTTTTTATTTATTTAAATTAATGTGTCATTTTAAATTTGTGAGACGAATATTACCAGTTGTATTGTGTGTGTGTACCACATATTACTCCAAGGGCTTATTATTAATTTAAATTGCGTTTGTTATAGATTTTACCGAAATGTCACTATAAGATGGAAGCATCAAAAGTATGGAAATATTTAAAAAAAAAATAAGGAATCTGCAAATGCGCAATGCCTAGAGTGCCCAAAAACCATTGCTTGCAAAGGTTCAAATACTAGCGGGTTGGTGAGACATTTAGCACATGTGCATAAAATCAATATTACCAATTCATTTTTATTTTATAGAAGCTATTTATGTTTACAAGTTTTAAGTTGATTTTTTTTCTAAATAACCAGGCAACAATGCTGCTGTGATTATAATTTAATTATAATTTAAGATATTAACGTTTTCTTTCATGTTGATTTTTTGTTTAGTTTAATAGAAGCTACTTTTGTTTATAAGTTCTAAATAACCAGCCAAAAATGGTGCTGTCATTATAATTATGAGTCTGAATAATACTATTTCTGTATTTTTTTAAAAAGTTAATTAGATTATTCATAAGATTTATGTTTTTGAATATAATCAATAAAAGTTTTATAATTAATTTGATATTTTTATTTGAGACGAAAACCACTAAATTTAATGACGTTATTGGAACCAAATAATATGAGAAAACGTACCTACGTAAATGTAAATTTCTCGACAACCCGAGATGCCCCGAGAAATTAGCCTCGAGAATTCCCGAGACCCGAGAAATTAAAAAGCTCGAGAAATCATGAAGCAGAGCCACTCTCTGGTTCAAATATAAGGGTTTATAGATATAAGGGTTTATAGGTGGCCCTGCTGGGGAGTCTCCCCAGCAGGGCCAAAGTTATATCTCAAAAACTAGGGCACCTAGCGAAGATCTGTTTTCTCCCATAAATTGTCGTCAATTAGTCGCAATTTGTCGCCAAGTTACAGAATTAGTCGGTGTGTAATTAAAAAGATATTCAAGAATTAAATTTTCCCATACAGTGGTACAATCGAGTACAAAATACTTTAGGTAGTTTCTAGACAGTACCCAAGTAACACATCAAAACAGTATATCGGCCGACTTACAGCATTTCTGTATCGTTTTCGCATTTTGAGTTAGTTCTATGATAGCATTACAAACGTTTATACGGCTACTGTAATGCTAATTTGGGCACAAATACGGCTTTAGATCATAAATAAGTTCACAAGTAGTTGTTTAATTGCATTACAGGCGCATTATATTACGGTCAATGAAGTTGCTAATCGCATTACAGAAACATTATACTAGCAATATTATTGTTAATGAAGATGTTAATTACATAACAAAGGCTAAAGACTAGCATAAGATTGTTCTAAAAGTATGATTGAGGATATTTAAGTGTTCACAGTTAGAACTTAAATCATCATTGCAAAAGAATTTTCAAAATCGGATCAGTAGCACCGGAGATTACACCTAACATCCAAACTCACAAACTGTCTCTTCATAATATTGATTAAGTAGGTACGAGTATTTGTAACATTTTCTGTAAGTACAATAATTTTAAGGTAATAAATCATTTTATATTTCGACAACAGAAGTTTTATTTATTGTAACCTAAATTAAGATAAAATAAAAACTCATCCCGTCCATACCCACAACACAACACTCACAATCACCTCAAAATACATACACAAACACAACACACATCAAACGAACTTTTTGGAGATTATTTAAAAAAAAAAAATTTTGATTATTGACAATTATACGTTTTCAACGTTTAAGTATTTTAAACATTTTACTAAAGGTACGATATTTTTTTAAATATTCTAATGTTAATTAGAGCGTAACATAAGTAAACTGGTAAAACAGTTGCATGCGACTGTACGTCTTGACACCAAATAGACCAAGAGCAAGGTTTAATGTTTTCAAAGAAGTTTATGCCACTCTAGCCTAGTAATTTAAAGCATAAAAACATGAATTTAATTGAGAATTTATCTCTCTCGGACATAAGGACTTTAGACCGATAAAACTAGAAGTATATTACACATATTAATAGTAATATTTATTTCTTGGCAATTTTTCGTGACTTCTATGATCTAGCTCTTGGACTATAGCTTACTAATTGAACTCATTATATCTCCTAAACTAAGACCCGACTAAATCTGTGACTCGGCGACAAGTTGCGACTAATTAGCGACAATTTATGGGAGAAAACAGATCTTCGCTAGGTGCCCTAGTTTTTGAGATATAACTTTGGCCCTGCTGGGGAGACTCTCTCCAGATCGACCACCTATAAACCCTTATATCTTTTGAACCCGTGACCGACAATTTCTGATATTTGGCGACAATTTTCGACTAATTAGCGACAATTTTTTTGTGTTATCAAAATTAAAATCCGTGATTGTGGCTCTGCTGGAGTCAGTCACACTTGGCCAACCTGAGGTTTGCGTAGAATAAAAATGCTCTACAGGGCCGCAGGGGAATCATTAAAGCTCGGCTTAGCCAACTTAATTGCTAGAGGTAAAATAAATGTGAGACAAGAATAGGCTGAATCCGTTGAAGTGGGAAGTTTGAACCGAAACGCCTGCATAAAGTAAATAGCAACATGTAGTTAGTCAGCTTTTTGTTATTGATCTTTGTGTTATAAGTTTTCCATATTATTATGAAAAACGATCTCTATGGATTGTATTAGGGTTCCGTGCCAACGGGATCCTATTATTTAGGCTACGCTTTCTGACCGTCTGTCTGTCTTTCGCGGCCCAGCTGTGCCGAACATGCGAAAACACGCGCACGCGCTTGCAGTATAAGGAAAAATAAATATTGGTATCATAAAGTTTATATTTATTGAATTAAATGCTTACTTACTACGTTTATGTAATGAATCAGTACATTTATGTGAAACTTAAATCTAAATCAAACATATCACTAAAAGCGATTAAAAAGAAAATTAGTAGGGTTGTCAACTAATTTCAAGTCACAATCAAATACAAGTTTATCTTTTACAATATTCCCAATAGAAATTACGAACTTTCCAGTTGGATTATTTTTGCACCAAAAAAAAAGTATGACCAGAACGTACTTGAGAAACTATCACTAATATTAATTTTATAGTTGAAAACCCGAATATTCAAAACCAACATTATATTGGAAGTCGCAGATTCATAGTAAAATGTAAATAACAGCTTTGCCCGGGACGTAATATATCTTTGGATTTGGGAAACTATGGAACCCTGTCTTCAAATTACTTTGTAACTTTCCCCGGACAGTCTTGCTATGTTCAAAACACATATTTTTATGGCTCTAGCTTTAAAGACTATGCAGACTGAGCAGAAAAATACTCGATCAAGTTGTCATCGTTAAATCGATAATCAACTAAATCAAGATTGAAATAGTTTTAAACTATGATGATTTATTGCAGCGTATGTTCATGCATGTTGTCATCAGATCATTTTGCAGTTCAGTCTGAACTAACTCTTAAAATAACTTGAACACAATAAAGCCAAACACATTTATAACAATTCACGCGATTTAATGCTGCCAATGAGAACGCATCGCTTTTCAGCAGTTATAAAACATGGCATTGAAATTTAAAAAATAAATATAAATTCAAGAAAGGCTCAAGGTATATCGCACAGTCGAAGCGACGCAGACGAAAATGTATATGGAACATAAGTATGTGGACAAAGCCACTAAAGGGACAAATTAGAAAAGATACGATTATTAGAAGAAATTATGTATACCTTCGTTGATTTGAACTCTTGTTCGAGTTTAAATTAATTTAAAAAAAACCCAGTTAGCGAGTTATTAATCGGTTGAAGTCCACTCGATGCAAAAAGGGTCAGTTCCGCATATCATATATAGGTCTAAGTCCATACTAAGCACACCTAGGTAGGATTAACGTATGAGAAATTATTCGAAGTCGAGTAAACACTGCAAAGCAAAGCGATTTAGTAGTTCGTCGAAGTCCAGAAGAAATAAAGTAATATAGATCGTTCGGAGTCCTGTAAACATAGCTAGTGTAGGGTCAGAGTATACTCTGACCCTCATATATGAGGGTTACAAGATGTTCGGAGCCTGTAAACATAGCCAGGATCGGGTCAGGGTGTTAGAAGTCGGTTGGAAGTCCAGAAAACGTAGCAATAGTGTGGTCCGAGTATCGTAATAAATAATCGAGTAGTTGAGTAATCGTTTCTAAGTCCAGTAAGCATAGCCAAAACGAAATTATTTTAAATCGTTGGGATCGGAGTCCAATTAACATTGCCAGTCGGTCAGGGTATTATTTATTAAACTTCGAAGTTCATATAGACGTAGCGAGAGTTTGGTAAGAGTATTATTAACCGTTAAAGAGTTCAGCAAGCATAGGCAGGGTCGGGTCAAAGTATTAGAAGTCGGTAAGTCCAGTGAACATGGCCAGGGTTGGGTCAAAGTATTAAAACTCTGTCCAAGTCCGGAAAATACATCTAGGACCAACATTGAAAGTACAGTCCATTGTTACTGAACTCAGAACTAGGCGGCCGATTGGATGTTTTTAACACGGATCGATTCTTTTTTAATACAAAACGTTGCTATTTATCTTACTTTAATATTTTAAATGCGAAAGTTTGGATGGATGGAAGTTTCTTACTCAATCACGCCAGAACGACTGATGAAATTTGGCACAGAGATACTTACATTATAGTTTGTAACAGCACAAAGGCCATTTTTTTCTCTCATAAACACATAAAAATAAATAAATATCAGTTGCACTTAGAGAAAAAAAATAATTTCTTCTAATGTTTGTATCTTTTTAGTACATTTTCTGGTGGTCAGACCATTTACGCACGAACTACACGCGTAAGCAACACACATGTTGTGACAGCAAGTGCGGATAAAACAAGTGAAAGTATAGATTGATAGAGTTTGACAAGCCAGTGCAAGAGGAAGAACACAGTCCCGTGACGCCAGTTGAATCGACAGTGCGTCAGGCCCTTGAGCCATCCCAATTTACTTATGTAAGTTACAACACAAAAAATATGCCAGCTGCGAGGACATGATTTTACCCGTCATATAATTCCAATTTTCGGTATGAAACTAGAAACAGATTCAAAAGCAAAACTTTCCATACGTACGTTATACGATAATTATATAGGAATTTGATTCCGGTTGGTCATCTGCTAATTGTCTTTGTTTTTCACGAATCGTGTATATTACCAACTTGGAAGTGAAAGTGTGTGACTTGTATGACGGCTAGAATCACCCCCTTGACGACAGCCGGTAACTAAAAGCGTATTACACCTATTAAACTGAACGAGATGAGCTCATCTAAACTACGTTCAAAAGCTGGCAGGGTCAATATTCCATAGCTATTACACTGCCTCTCTTGAGCGCAGATTAGATGTCCTGATCAGTGATCAATTTATCTCGTTAAATCCTCATAAAATGTTCCGTTGCGTAGCGCAAAATGCTTGATCATTTCATCGATTTCCCTCAAGTTAACTCGAGCGTACTGGTTCGGTTTGTGCTCACGGAGACTTTTCTCCGCTTTCGACTTTTCTCTCTGATGCTCTGACGTGGCTATATGATCTAAAATGTCGTCCCAATCGTGCTGCTTAGTGTTGCAGTACCCGCAGTGGTAAACATCCAGCTTTAACTGAAACAAATAGTTTACATAAATATACATAATCACGCCTGTAATTCCTGAAGGGTTAGGCAGAGAGAGGTGTACTTACACTCACATATCGCCAGTTATGTTCAAGTCTTATGTAATAGAGGGTGAGTCTATGGCCATCTACCAGGCACAATACGGGGCTTCTAAATTTCAAAAACGTTGTGGAAGAACCTTCACTTTATAAGTTTCTCTCGAAATCACAAATTGAAAACTAACCACACAGACAAGTTATAATACATGAAGTTCGTTTTTTATTCAACATAGAGGTGTAATAAATAGGGATCAGATATTCGTAAGCATATTTACCTAAAGTTTAACCCTCCTACTAATAAACACAGAATAAAGTTATTCCAAGTGTAAATCTATAAAATGTATGGTTATTCCTGGTATAACTTTATTCTGTGTTTATTAGTATGGTGTTGACTAGTATGGAGCGCGCCTCAGTACGGAAAAAGTCACAGTTTTTTTTTTATTCAATTGTTTTAATAATCTTTTTTTTTTGTTTTAATTGTTTCAATTGTTTTTTGTATTTTGTTTTTTTGTTGTATCAGTGTTAATGATGAATTTTCATATTTATCATTATGTCCTATTCGAATATTCAGCAGCTAAGTCGTAAATCAAATAGTTTTATATTTAATGTTATTATAAAATAATAGTATTAGGAAATACTATTATTTTATAATATAGTTTTAAAAAAAATCTTGCCTGGTTTATTATTCTTATGAGTATTTACTACATTTTATACACACAATGTATTATTTAAGGATCCCGGAAAAATTGACATTTTAAGAAGACGCTTCCATACTTTTGTACCCTATGCTGGAAAAAAGACTTCTTTAGGTAGATAAGCTTCCGAATATCCGATCTATGGTAATAAAACAGTGTTACTGGATCGTGGAGGTCCGATAAGCAGTGGCTCCATATAAAATATTAGTATTTAGCTGCATCTGGTTAGACTAGAAACTTTAACATAGTTGGAGGAAGGTTAGGCAAATGATGAAGTGTAATTTGCTTACCTCTCTAATGAATTCGCCTTCTAAAGAAGTTATCAAAAGGCATTTTTCAACCATCTCTCTGTGATTATCGCTAACGATGATATGCTCCACAACATTTTCAGGGGTCAAATCTATATGGCACCCATGACAAAAGATTGTTTCAACCTTTTTGGCAATTAGAAAAAAGCCGAAAGCATTGATCCAATATTTATCGTTTATAACTACGATACAACCTTCATCCTTAGTGTCGACGAGTTCAAAAGACTTAATGTACCTCATAAGTGGTTCTTTTACTGGTGCCTTATTTGTGTCAATTAAAGCAATTTGTTTAGTGTTTTCTGTATGAATTTTACTCGCCACGTGCTTTTGTAGGCCATCGAGTGTTGCGGGGAGTCTCCTAGTGCATGGGTGGCAGTAATAACTGATGTCAGCACGGTTGTAAGATAATCCATGCTGTTTAGCATAGTCTTCAACTGACACGGTCTTTTGTTGCTTGTTCTTACCAAGCAACACTGGCTTAGTATACAAAGTAGTCTTTTCTGATCCATTCGACTTTATGCCCGAAGACAGAGTCTCTGGCGACTTTTTGTTACAAGTCTTCTTATGTTCTTCAATGTGTTTATCGATGGCATTCGTATTGAAATCAATGTTTCTTGAACATTTCTTGCAAAAGGCTGTTTCGTTTATTAAGTCGATATTAACGTTGTTTTTTTGGTATTTGTCTACGGATTCGTAAGGAATTGTTCCTTCGTCTTTGCTCGAGATATTGCTCCTTTCTGCTAATCTTTCCTGGTGGAGTTTTAGCAAGGTTTGGTGATGTTTGGAACGGATGTGAACTTCTGAAGGCTCTTCTAGTAGCCATTCGCATATAATGCACCACTTGGCCGAGCCAACGTTTGTTATGTAGTTTGTCGCACCCAAATTCTTGCAATAAATCTTGTCAAGTTCTTCTGCGGTTTCTTTCTTAGCTGATGGTTTTGATTTTTGTGTAACTTTTTCTTTTTCGAGAGATTTGGTGGCAGTTTTAGTATCTTTATCAGCATTTTGATCTGCAGCTTTAGTGATATGATCATTGGCATTTCCATTGACCAGTTTAATGCTATCCCTCACATCTGCTTTTTTGTCATCACCCTTCACATGTTGGGTTTTCTTCCTCGTATCAGTATCTTTGGAAGTTGTAGTATTTTTCGTTTGATTCTTATAAATAGTGGGATCATACAATTTATATGCATCTTTATGCTCGTTTGTTTTAAAATGACTTGCTGGTTCGTTGCCGAAGATCACATTGCATGTTAGACACTGCTGAGATCTAGTATCAATCTGTGAAAAAAACGTTGTTTAGGCAAAAGAGCTGTGTAACATTTTTGAAGTGAAAACTTCTTTAGCGGCGTTGAGCACTTTAAAAAAATTGTTCTGTAATGGATATAAAATCTTAAACTCGCGTCAGGACACTCGCGTCAGGACACGTGACCTATCGAAAAAGCGTAAGACGGATGGAGAGTAGACGATTTTGAACTTAACCTTCAACATTTTATGGTTTAAAATCATTTAAAGAAATTTGGAAAATGCGTAAGACGGATGGAGAGTAGACGATTTTGAACTTAACCTTCAACATTTTATGGTTTAAAATCATTTAAAGAAATTTGGAAAAAGCGTAAGACGGATGGAGAGTAGACGATTTTGAACTTAACCATCAACATTTTATAGTTTAAAATCATTTAAAGAAATTTTTATTGACAAAACCATATTTATTACTTTGTTGCGAACTAAAAACTACCTTATGTCCATTGTTCAAAGTCTAAATCAACTTGCTCGCTGTCTTGAATATCATCGTATACATTCTAGAAACTTCGACGCTACTCGATTAGGGATGGGACACATTCAAATAGTTCGGTATCGATAAAATAATAAAGAGTGTCTTCGAGTGTACTTATATAGTGAAACCTTATACGTTACCATGACATGTTATGTACTCGTTGACGTTCTTCTCGATTAATTGAAATAAATGGTTTGAGTTTGAGTACTTATATTCTGACAAATAAACCAATCTTCATTCATAGCTGGACGTAGGCCTCAAAAATAACTAACACTAATAAAGTATGTAACTAAATATTTCAGTTTTCCCAAAGATCCTTTTACTAAGGAGAAATGGATAGAAGCTACGGGAAGACAGAACTGGATGCCGTCAAAATCAAGTACAATTTGTTCTGAGCATTTTGATGAAAACAATTTACAAACTTCAAAAAAAGGCTACAGATTTTTTTTACTGGGACGTCCATATTCCAAAAAATTATTTATCATCAGTTAGGAGAATTTCCTACATCGAATCACATTACGGATTTAATGAAAGCCATTGCGGAAAAATATGTCAATATCCGCATGCATCACCTGTTAAAATTAAATATAAAACAGTCAAAACGACAATTATGTTTTATTTCAAGGACAATAAATATTTTAAATTCACTATTTATCGTTTCATTTAACCATTTTACCTTTTATACTAATCGGACTTTGGTCTGTTACATAAGATAAAAGATTTTAATTATTACATTGTACAAACATCGACATTAAATTATCGATATCTTGTCCTCATCCCTAGCTGAGTAGAAAAATAGATAACAAGTGCATACGAATATGACATCTATTTCAATAACTTTAGGGTGCTAAATAGAGTAAATTGGTTACAGCGCCCTCTAGCGTTGAGTAGCTGAACTCGTTGTGGATTGCTCGAAATTGATTGTTAGATGGAAAAATGGACTTCATTGATTTTGACATGTAAAATAAAAACAACATTCAGTAGTTGTAATAAGACTTAATTTTGAACAACAATTAATAAACTTTTCGGCAAAGTTGCATAAATAATTAGTAGCCAATTATATCATCTTTTTCTGTGTATTGGAATGTTCATTTTAATTTGCAAGTGTAGGAGTTTGGCGACACTGGTTCCCGTACTAAGGCAGTCTAAGGGCACTTCCACTGTTTTTGAGTAACTAGTATAGAAGGTTTGTTCTTAGTCACTGAAGACGACACAAGGGCGAGCTGGAAATTTCATCATGGCAGAGTAGGAAACGCACAGGTGGAAGATTCAAACGCAACAAAAAATCAAAAGAGATCAACAACTCATCGAGAAGATTTATCAATTGAATTGAAACGTTTACGTGAAAATCCTTTGCAAACCATCACCAAAACACTTGTAGATTTTATTTCTAAGAATAATAGATTGTCTATTTTTTCATTCAATTGTCAGAGTTTACGTGCGCATGTAGATGATCTAGCAATTGACGCTCTTGTTAAAAAGATGAATGTGTTAATTTTATCAGAAACTCATATGGGTAACAATGAAATAATTGACATTCCGAATTTCAACTTTGTTGCGAGTTTCAGAAGAAATAATCGTCCCGCGGGTGGAGTAGCTATTTATTAAAATATGAACACAGTTCATTATTGCACAAATTATATGGATGTGCATGTGAAATACAACAGCATGTTTAATGCCACTGTTTCTGATATCGGTGATATTTGTTTAAGTCGTTGCCACTCTGGTGATAATCAGTTCATAATTATGGTTGCCGTTTACATCTCTCCAGATAAGTCATTGCGTGCTTAGATACGAGACTTCTTGTATGAAAATTTATTCATTTATTCTCATGATGCATCTGCATTGCTTAAAAAAAAAATTGGAAAAAGCTTTGATGAATTGCCAATGATTTTGAGTGGACATTTCAACATAAACTTCGCAGACGATAAAAATCAACTATTAATTGAATTTTTAAATAATGAATTTGGTGTAACTATGTCGAATGATCGCAATCTTAGCACAACGAAATACAAAACTACTATTGATGCGGTCTTTATTAGACATTTAAATAGGTTCGAATCAAAACTGTTCGTTTCTTACTTCAGCTACCATAAACCTATCGTATCAGTTTTAGAGATTGGCGATGATAGTTCTGGTAATGATGATGGTGAAAAAGTCGTTGAAATTATGGATGAAAGTTGATTTTTCGGAGAGATAAACTTTTTAATGTAAAATAATTGTAATAGTTTTAAAGTGTTAAATTTTTAATGTACCTAATATAAATTGTCATGTTTGTGTACGATAGCGCAATAAATGAATATTGTATTCTACCACATAAATGATAGTACTTTTATACTGATAAAGCAATTGGTGCAAAATTATTCCCTAACCATTCCAAAATATCAAACATGCTCAACGCTAATAATCAAGTTTTCACTTCTGCCGGCACTCCCGGAGTGCTAGTTTTTTTTTTTATATTATTCAAATCTCATAAATACATATTATTTTTTTATGAACGTTTAGTAGTCATTGGATACACGAAGTGGGCTGTTGAAGACGACTAATAAATCAGGGTGTATAGATAAATTAATAAACTAAACTTCTAACATACCTTTCTACAAACCGTTTTCTCAACTTGATCGAAAATAACTTCACTTTTAATTAAATTGAGAACATGACTTCTGATAGCCTTATGGGAACTGCTATCATCAAACTCCGTGTTACAAAGAACACAAGTATCTTCAACACAGCCGTTCCAAGCATCATCAGAGACGATGAACTGGTTGAAGACTATGATATCATTCTCCACACGCTTGAGCCACGGAGAGACCTTGTTTTTTGCTTTAATGTGAGATGGTTCTTCTATGTGAAGTTCGACTTTCGTGGCGGTAGGGAATGTCAGGCTGCATGGCTCGCAGAAGTAGATTCCATTTGTCTGTAAACAAAGTAAAGACTATGAATTAATTAATTTAACATATCATCACGCCTGTAATCCCTGAAAGGTTAAGCAGAGGTGTACCTAGTACACCCACATTTCGCCAGTTATGTTTAAGTCCCATTTAATAAGGGGCGAGCCTATTGCCATTAACCGGGCACAAATCCAGACTCTGTGGCTGGTACTGAAAAATCTAGATGGAAAAACCCAACAATACTTTGCCCGACCTGGTAATCGAACTTAGGACCTCATGCTCGGCAATCGCGTTTGCGACCACTAGACCATAAAACGAAACAAATACCTAAGGATACTGACTAAAAAAGATCAAAAAATCATACACAAACCTTTCTAATGAAGTTTTCTTTATATTTCTCAAAATATCCACAAGCCTTCAAGTCTTCCTTATGCTGTGTATCAGCGATATGCGCAAGCGTCTCGTCTTCATTCCTAAATTGCTCGGCGCAGATCAGGCAGTAATAGTCTATATGACTTGATAGAATACCGTTTTTAGAAAATATGGACGCCATTCTGAAACGTAATATAAAGGAAATTAGCCAAAAACACAAAAAATACAGCCGGGAATAAAATTAACTGTCTAATAGGATACTTTGTGAAAAAAGAACAAATATCATTTCATTAACGGTTGACGGCACGGTTGGCGCAGTGGCTGAGTGATTGACTGCTGCGTTGCGTGTCGCGGGTTCGATCCCCGCACGGTACAAATATTTGTATGGCCTACAGATAGTTGTTTCGGGATAGTTGTGTCTGGCTGTTTGTATATGTGAGTCTAATGTTTGTAAACGTACCCACGAATCGTGGGTACGTTTTTATCGTTGGAATTCCTAGTGTGGAGCAACGATTTAAAAAAAAACAAAAAAAAGGTTAGGTGGTACGTCATTCCTATCCTTTTTTGTATAAAACCAAACAGCTATTGGCATTTCGCGAAAAAAAAAACCTTTGGTGTCAATACTAGTATATTTAAGTTGCAAAATAACATGGGTTTCGGGGGTTTTTATATATCAATGGTTTCGGGGCACCCCAACGTTAGGTTAGGTAACTTCAAACCCTGCAGACAGAAATAGGAGCCCTTACTTTTTTTTTTTTGGTGGGTGGGAAATCATCAAATGACCCCCCCCCCCCCCGCTCTGGGCGGAGCGGAAGGGAGTGTCAGACTCTTACGGACTAAAAACCACCCATGTTCCTTCATTGGCCCTTTATGTTCCAGGGCCGCGGTATCTCTTTCGAACAGTCCCGCAGCCCTGGCAGGCACCGGCCCTTGCGGGCCCCTCCCGTTGCTGACAACTCTTTTAGGCGCGCGTGGAACACGAACGCGCCGTCGACACGGCCTGCCCGTCGTCATACGACGGACGGGCGGCGAGCTAGCATCTTTATACTTTTTGAATTGAGGGTACTTACTTATTTTTACTTTTTTATTGTTTAACCCTCAATAACATTACATTCTGCATAGTTCGAGGTGAAGTGTGTACTTTAAAGAAAAATATCGTAGTAATTGATTATTTATTAGAAAATGGATGAGGAACTCGATATTATTAATAATCAAACATTTTGTTTTTGCTACGAATCTTGCAAGGAAAATAGTAAAAAGGGCCGGAAATTAACGCAGACGGAACATTCAAAACAACGCCAAAACCGTTTTATCAAGTGTTTAGTTTGCATTTGGACATTGGTTCAACTAAAGATTATAAAAATATAATAATAATAATATATCTTGGGACAACCAACACACCGCCATCTGATCCCAAACTAGGCAGAGCCTGTACTATGGTAACCAGACAACTGATAAACATACTTATATATTTCTAAATACATACATATTATAGATAAATTACACACCCAGATACAGAACAAATAATCGTACTCATCGCACAAAGATCTGACCTGTGTGGGAACCGAACCCACGACCTCCGTCCTAGCCGTCAGGGTCACTAACCACTAGACCAACAGGCCAATCATACTCTTCACTTCTCGTAAACAAAACTGAAGATACATATCTACGTTTACTTAATGTAATTAAAGAAAAGCTCCAAGTGAAAATAAAATCCTTTAAATCGGATTATGAAATCGCCATAATGAATGCTGTATTAACAATTTACCCAACTGAAGATGTTAGTGGATGCTATCTATCATCATTTCAACAATGCTATTTGGAAGTATTCCAAAAAGATAAAACTAAACATACAAGGCAGGGCAGAAATATTACTAGGATGTCTGCAGTAATGCCTGTTATTCCTGCAAACCTAATCCATGGTACATGGCAGTTTAAATTGCAAAACGCTCCAGATTCATCAGAAATGAGACGCTTTCTTTGAGAATACATGGTATCCCAGCTGCGTTGGACACCGCCACAGCACGACGAATGCACTTGAGGGATGGTTTCAGCGATTGAACCGGCGAATTCCAAAGAAACCTAATTTTTATTGTTCTTATTCAAATTAAGAAAAGAATATGAGGCTAAGCATTATGACTGCAGATTAAAAGAATCACTCTTTAAGACTTTGAACGGCAATCGCAGAAGGCAATGTGACATTGAATTTGATAAAAATTATACAAGTTATTTAACAAAATTGAATGAAACCAGATTATCTGTTCCGCAATATCATCAATATATTATTTTTCTTCAGAAGCTGTACTGGTTGTAAACGGAGGGTCCGGTTACACCTAGTTTAGCTTATAAAAAGCAAGTTAGCATTTCAAATTTTTCAAAATAAGCTGAAGAAAAATAATGTTTTCCCGAAGCCGCAAAAATTATTGCTGGGAAACGACTTGTTTTTTTTTGGGTAAAACATCGCGTTTGGGAGCATTCAAGTATTACGTAACGCAATTTTTGAAGATTTTAGACTCCCCCTCCCCCCCTTGTAACGCACCGTAACGTTTTTCTGTACCCCCCCTCCCTCCCTCTAAACGTTACGTAACACTCAAGTGACCATTTTTACCCTAAAGGCGCTAAAAGTTATGTTATAGTTTTTGTCCTCGGTATAGTTTTAATTGCTTTTGCGGTAATCCCCGTAAAACGTAAACGAAAAGGGTTGCCAATTTGGGAGTTTTAATTCAGTAAATTTTTATTAAAAAAAAAGAAACAATGTTACGTAACGTCTTGTAAGAAAGACCCCCTCCCGCCCCTGTAACGCATCATAACGTTTTACGAGACCCCCCTCCCCCCCAAATTGCGTTACGTAATACTTGACTGCTCCCTTTTATGGTAGCACTCAATGTAACACTCAAAACCTTGTGATGGATGGATTGAATAGTACGGGGGTCGCGGAGGTGTTTAAAGTAAAAATCTTACATAAAAAAAATGTATTAACCCCTAATTGGGCGCGCCAAAAATGTTACGTAAACGGTCACGTGGTATGGGGTGCGTGACACCCCAACCAATAAATCAAATACGAAATACATGCAAAATCACGATTATGCTCGATACTTGATCATAAAGGACATGTGTTTTTATGAAGATAACGAGAACTTCAGGGCTCAAAATTCAGAATTTAAAAAGTACTAATCCGTTAGGGATGCGCTGGGGTGTAACCCAGGGTGCAACACTTCACGCGACCAAATAAGGGTTAAAAAAAAAACCATTGAAAAAGTTGGGACTTTGACCCCTAATATCTTGTACTAGATGGTTCCCAGATAGGTCTAGAACAAAAAAAATATCGCAATGACGGGGAGAACAAGTGCCTTTCTTTGAAAGTTTTTATTACGTTCTACAATCCTACACTTTTTCAAGTGGAAGTGTCTATCTTTCAAAGGATTGGCTTCGAGAAAAAATGGTTCCAAGAATCTCAATGTCATTTTTAAAGACCTATCTACCCCGCACATATGTGTATGATGGAAAAAAAAATTGTTTCAGTTCCATGTGTTCCCTTAATCTTTTGTTTTTTTTTTATTTCCACAGAATACATCTATATAACTACCAAGTTTCAACGCTGTAGTCCAAATAGTTTCGGAATAAAGTGACTGTGACATACGGACGGACAGAAAAACATGACAAATCTATAAGGGTTCCGTTTTTTGCCATTTGGCTACGGAACTCTAAAAATCTTCCCAATGTCCACTACTAATTGGTTAAATAATTAAGATTTGAAAGCCATGAGGGAGGCTTTTGTCCAGGAGTGGGACAGAAAGGCTGATTAAAAAATATACAGGGTGGAAGAGATATATACAGGGTTAATTTTTCAAGTGGATTTGGGTGGCCAAATCCGAAACTATGAGGAATAGCGAAAAATACTCAAAGGAGTCTTGAGCCGAATCTAAAATGGCATTATTTGATTTTTGAAAAATCAATGTTCCTAGTAAGGAATCAAACGCCTCCTTGATTTTGAAAAAAAAAAAACAGTGTATTGTGATGCCATTTGAAAACGTCGCTATTAAGGATGAAAATCTAGGAAGTAATAACATTTACAAATAGGGAATAATATGATTGTTAAATGGTTAATATTTTTTTTTCTAATCATACCAAACCACTGTAATACTTTAAAATATATGTACATTATGCAGGACGTGACATTTGATAACAAAAGTATATGGTAAGTATGTTTGTGTGTTTAAGTTTCATTGTTTTAATACTTCAGTGTGTTTTCAGCAGAAATCAGAATAGGTGGAACGTGGAGTTTATTTGCATAAACTACTATGAAATCCCGGAGTGACTTGTTAAATTAGAGGGAGGCAAATAGACTCTACTTATTCCGTTATCTTAACTATTATTTGTGTGTCAAACAACAATTTAATGATGAGAATTAATTATAAGCATTGATATTAATGAGTTTCTTTTGCAAAAAAAAAATATTAAGAATGAAAAACATACTGCACACTAATAACTTGGGGTTTCCATTATTTATCAGAGTTTTAAATTGTTTTCTTCAAGCTTTGTTCAAAAAAACAAAAAGTAGTAACTCAGGCAAAAACACCGCAATTCTAAGGTGGAGATCTATAAAAGTTACTTTTACTCCTCTTGCTGACACAACTCTCAAATTGCAAGTGCAAGACTGAGATGGGAGCATGTCTATGCACATTCTAAGTAACGTTAATAGATTTCGGCCTTTTCTGACCAGGTCTTAGTTCATATTATTTAAAAAATATTTTTTCTATTCATACAGATAAACTGATTTATTTTTACAATTTTAGCTATTCTTTTAATTACTTTGAGAAAAAGCTTAAAATATTTCTAGCCTATTTGAGTACACACCACACCTATTAACTTGGTTCAATAACAAATGATTTGTTGTACAAAATTGAATTTAAATTTGTGGGAATTCCCAAATCATGTTATCATGCCATTTTTATGTAGGTAGCTATTTTTGCAATGATAAAAAATCTGATTCATATTTTATACCACAGCCTTTATCTTACAAACAAATGGCCCATTGTGTTTCTCATAGATTGTTATGTTAATGTTGGATTCCCAGATCTATAAAAAAGTTAGATTTTGAAATGTGACATCACAAAATTTAAGAGCACTCCTACCCCTAACGTGTGACGTAATTTACGGATGGCCCCTTACGGGATCGTAACTGACAGTGTAAGTTTAGTTATAAACCATGAAAACTTAAAACAGTGTTAGACAAAACTTTGTTGTTTCCGGATACTTCAAAATAGAAATCACAAAAGATATTCTCAGTACTTATATGCACAAAATTTTAATAAAAATAATTTAAAAATTAAAACAGCAGCCTGTTTAAGTTTTTAGAATTTTGGAAATTCTGGACGACTTAGAATTTCCCCGCACGCCATATACTGAGCTAAACTTCCAGACGTATGATAACCCTATGACATTCAAATTAAAAGAGAAAAAAAACACTGCCATCATTACTTGCTAATAGTGTAATAGCAGCTGCCTGGTTCAACAAAGGTTGAGGTATGTTTACAGAAGTTGGTGCGTGGATCAGTGACTATCCATTACCCAGGCCCCTTCTATGCATTGGACAGCAGATCAAGCCATTCGGTCGCACAGAGAGCTTGTTACGGGTAGTTAAAAGGTCTGACCTCCAGTCTTATTAGGGCCATTGTTATTGTTACCCAGTATTGTATTGGTCAAATAAGTGTAAATGTGAAAGACACCAGTATTTTACATTTAGCTGCATCTGGTTAGACTGGAAGCCGAACCCAGTACTTACTGTTGGGAAAAGGCTAGGCAGTCGAAGAATATTGAATATTAACATTAGACTTTTATTAAGATGCTAAAGTTGTTAATGTTGTGTTTAATATTATTTAATAGACTTTTACATTTTAGTTTAATTTTGTGTTGTTTTATTAGAGTTTATTAAATTTAAGTGAAGCCTTTGTAAATATTTGAACATTATGCCGCTTTTATCGGCGTACCACCAACCTTATCTGTGAATAATCGCATTTTGCTGAACAAGTCTTGTTCGGCAAAATGCAAACGAAAATACTTTGTAACTGTTATTTGATACAATTGTGCGAAGTGCTGCTATTATTTATTGTAAGTTCATACACATGGAAAGCCGTTTCCGGAGTACCCGGAGTACCTACATACAAAATGGAACAAAGTAACTTGTAATGGCTAAACCACCTATTTACTTTTTTATTGGATACCTACTAAAGATAAAAATTACGAACACCTCAAACTGAAGTCTACTTACCTATATGGCCAGTGGGTCGTCTAAGGGACATCAGTTGGTTAAAACTTGTGAAATAGGTACTAAATATCGAATGAGGTACGAAATATTAACGATAAAATCAGAAATACGGATTAAACAAATTAAAAATCTAGTTTAGGTACTTACATAGTTTTTGTTCAGCGTTGCACTTAGTGAAACAAATGCAGAGAACAGCCTTACTAGGACCCGCAGCGCGCGGTAAAGTGCATGTGCAGTGCCACGTACGTACGAACGGTCGTCAAGTGAACTACTGCACAATCCTTTTATTTCTAGATTTTATTGTAGTTAGAAGCCAATTAATTACATGACGTGGTAAATTCCCGCCCGTAGAGTATCCGTTGTATTGAAGACGACAAGTACCATAGAGAATCTAGACAAAATATGCTAGAAATTTAAGTTTTTTTTTATGGATGCATTCAATTTATAATAAATTTGCACGGAATGTGGCCCAAACAAAAACAAACCGCTATTAAAATCTTCTTTAATAGATTTTCAACTTTATCGTTAAAGTTTTACGTTCAAGGTTGATTGCGAAAATTTGTCAGTTTCGAATAGCTTGATGTGCTGGCGTCTGTACATACAACCAGACCGACTTATTCATGAAATTATTGGATGGGATTCAATGAACTTAGGGGATTATATTGATGATTATAATTCTATAACTACATACGTGTTACAGACGCGAAATATATTTTAATCAACATACAACCTGACACTAACCTTTGCAAAAAACGTTAGAAAATTTGAGTTCCGCGGGCTACCCTGGCGCTTCCCCCTTAAAGAAAGATGAATAAACTGAATAATACAATATATTTTACTAATACAACTTAATACTGATTTTCAAATTGCAAAAAAAACACCAGTTCCTTCGTATTTCGCGGGCTATCTCTGACGCTTTCCCTTACCATCATCATGATAAAAGTAAAAGCGCCATAAAAATGAATGAAGCGATGTAGTAGCCAACATGTGCACATCCGTTACGTCGGCCAAGGGTATTTCCTTACCATAGACTAAAATTTTTAGTTATGGAAATCAACTAGGAAACATGCAACTCTATAGTTTGCTGGGCTCCCAAAATAATGTCAATCGATTTTGAAGTTTTAACATTTGACAGTTCATTCAAAACACGTGTTTACTGGTTAACAGTGAGTACTATAGCAGTGTACTATGGGATGTTGCATTAATAATTCGCATTAAAATCCTAAATGTGATTAACAAACAATAAAATGAATTCAAAGAAAATCGCCAAGAATCCTTCTTTGGCTTACACAAGCCACCCGGACTATCGGAAACCACCAAAAATAGCAAACCCGGTTCGTAACCTATGGAATTGTTTTTTTAATGATTTAACTCTATTAAAATATGTATAAAATTGTTTATTATCCGGGTAATACATAAGCAGGTGCACTAGTAATAAACAAGAGATTTTATATAAGCTTTAAATATTACCTAAAACTAGTTTTCATAGATAGTGTTGTTGCTAGTAGGCCCCAAATAAAAATGCAGACAATTAAACTGCATCTTTATTCTGATGGTTGAATGTAACTTGTTATATATTTTCAGCACCTTCAATGTCTTGGAGCGCCTCACATAGACTCATTTAATTATATGTTACAAGATGGTTTGCAAGCAGCTATTGCGGATCTCGTCCCCTCTGAATTTGAGTTACCAAGCGGAGAACGGGTTAAAATAACTATAGATGAGGCAGGATTCGCTAAGCCCAGTGTCCCTATGGAGGCTGTTGGTGTTAAAAATCAGACAGTACTCCCCACGGAGTGTAGACAACGAGCTGCGACTTATAAAGGGGACTTTAAGATCCGAATGACCCTTACCATTGATGAGAAGTCTGTCACTGTGGATAGGTCTTTGGGATCTCTGCCTATAATGGTTAAGGTGAGGTTTTTTCTGTAACTTATCAAAAAAAGTCAAGTCTCAGTCTCAATCAATTTTAGTTTCTTTCAATACCTACAATGGAAAATGTTTGTGTGTTAGCTTAAAGTCGAGTCTTGCTTGAACAAATAAGTGATAGTGGAGTAAAAAAAATAAAATATCGTTAATTTTGTTGGAATTAAATAAATTATTGTCCTTCGTTATTTTTTCAGTCAAAAATGTGTCACTTGGCAGATTTATCTCCTGAAGAATTAGTGCAACATAATGAACACCATGACGAGTGGGGGGGATATTTCATTGTAAAGGTAATCATTCCTATATTGCAAAAAATATGTAAGAATAAAAACACTGACAGATAGACAGGTGCATACAATGATTACAAATGATCATTTTGATGACCAGCTCGAAACAGGGTGGAAAAAAATCTGCTTTTTCCTACAAAAGTGCAATATCTACAGCTACACTACAGTCAAAATGCATGGAACTGCAGAATTTTTTAAATTGCTCAAGAATAATTTCTATGTGAGGTGGTGGGCTTAGAGTTATGTACTGACCATGTGGTAAACATATGTGCTCTTACACAAAAAATCTATCTATAAAACATCTAAACTAAATAGGCAAAACTGTTTGTTGATGTACTAATCTGGTTACAAAATTATGTTACTGATTGTATGAAACACTTATTCATACTCAATGTTAATTTCCATAATTAATGTTGAACATGGTTCAATAATGCCTTAAAATTAAGGCACAATTACAGACCCTGTATTACCTAACTAGATTTTTATAGAACACTGCTTCTGCTCTCTGCGTCTCTGACCCAATTGTAAATTATGTTGAATTAAAACAAAAATGTTTTTAAATAAAATATGTACATGAAATTGGCTATAATTGACTGTTAATTTTATTTATGTGTTTTAATTTCAAAATATCAATTTTTAACTGAATAGATATGAAAGTATATATGGTAGGTACTTAAAACAAAAAATACTTTTTTTATTTTTTATCAGTCTGTCTGTTTGTTCTGGCTAATCTCCAAAACGGCTGCACCGATTTTAGCGGGATTATTAACAGATAGCTGATGTTATAAGCAGTAACTTAGGCTACTTTTATTTAAGAAAAAGGATTACGGTTCAATGCTTAAAAATTAAAACCCTTGAAATTGTTAACAAAATCTGATTCAAATAGGGAAGTAATATTTTTATAATAATAATAATTTCACGCGAAGGAATTTCGCGGGCGTCAGCTAGTGTTTGAATAGATAATCTGTATCGCGGCTAGCGCGTACATAGAGTAATCTAGAACCACTGGAGGTCCAATTTGCACATTCTTTGCAGTAAATCAGGGCATATTTCAGCAATAATACGTTGAATGTTGACTTCAAAGTGCACAACTGTTTCTGATTTATAGGCGTTGACATGCGACTAACATATCCCTAAAGAAAGTAATCTAATAAACAAAAATAAACAAGGTTACAGGTCATTTTTTTTTGTCAATGGTTCAAAAATTATGTCGGAGCCTGATGCCAAACGGCGCGATACGATTAATTTACTCAAAATGATTAGATTATCAGTCAAATAAAGCCAATTTTTATGTGTTTTATTTAAATTTAAAGTTCTCTCTCTCTTAAAAAAATACCCGTCATATAATATTTTGGTGACACAAAACTTCGACACTTTCACGGCGTCGTCGGTGGCAGTGCAGAGGTGAGGTCACCTTGATTGAATGTTTCGGGACACAAAGGACACGACCATAGTTTAATCACAATAAACACTAATTTAGAATAATGTAGATCATAGTTTAATCACAACAAACACTAATTAATGCCATGTTTTTTTCAGGGACACGAGCGTTTAGCCCGTATGCTTCTGGTGACCAGACGTAACTACCCAGTAGCCATCAAGCGATCAGGGTGGAGGATGAGAGGGAACCTGTTCTCTGACTATGGAGTCATGGTCCGCTGTGTCACTTCGGATCAGACGAGCACTGTACGTAAAAATAATAATAATGATACGTTTATTTCTAAAACTTCGGAAAACGTATAGTGATAGACGAACGTATAGTAGTATATCAACGAACTTCTCGTCGCGCTTGCCGTTCGCTACGTGCGTTTTGCCACGGTAACGATACATTGCGTATGAGGAAATAAAATAAATCAAATTTATTTTATTCCCATAACGTTCCTGAAATAATTTCATGATAGAGTATAAAATAGCGTGCTATAAAAATATTGTTTATAGTCTATAACGCGTCTTTATTTTATAGCGGATTTGAACATTACTAGTCTCGACCTAAACTGGGAAAAATAATCAGTTAACCACTCAGTCAGGACAAATAATCCGATTATTTGTGAACATTGTAGGCTTTGTAGATTCACAAATGCTTGTTAACTTTTTATCTAGTTTTACGTTTTTGTGTATTAAGCAACGACTTATTGTCGGGCCTACACTGTCCCCCATACTTAAGTACTAATAATAATCTATACAAATAAACAAAATTTAAGTGTCTGTTTGAAATGTCAAAATAACAGTTTTTTCCGGAACGCATATGAAAATATATACGGCACATGTAACAAAAACATATTTTTTGTTAAATTTTGTTAGTCTGTCTGTTTCGGCTAATCTCCGAAACGGCTCGACTGACTTTTACTGGCCGATAGCTGATGTTATAAGGTCTAACTTAGGTTACTTTTATTTTTGAAAAATAATTAGGGATCCATGCAAAAAAAATATTGTAATATTTTTTAAATAATAATTTCACGCGAACTAAGGTCGCGGGCAACAGCTAGTTTAAAATATTTTATGACATCTTTATAAGAACTGGTCATTCTGATGATTCTGAAATCAATTCTTATTAGCATAAAGTTGGTGTATTTGTTTAACTGAAAATATCATCAATTATAAAGGAATGGTCATGTTGAGAGGATGAGTGAACGACGTCTATCAAAAGGTATTTACAAATCAGAGGTAAGAGGAGACGCCCTAGAGATATCCTATATACTGACTTGGTGAGGTTCTTCAAAAAGTTCAGGTACATAGTACTCGCAACTGGCGTGCGTGTATGACCAGATGTATGAACGTGGACGAGGTGCAAAGAGTATGAAAGGGTCGTAGCAGGTGGCGTTCTATAGTTTCTGCCTACCGCCATGGGACAAAGGTGTTAGTTTAGTTTTCGTGTTTTCCATCCAATAACATAAACCAAATTATTCCAGAACAATGTCCTCCACTTCCTGAACAACGGCACATGCAAGCTAATGTTCTCGTACCGCAAGATGATGTACTACGCCCCCCTCCTACTCATCATGAAGTGTCTGGTGGACTGGCCCGACCACTATATATACAGGCTGTTGCTGCATGGGAAGAAGAACGACCTGTATTATGTTAAGTAAGTCGCCGTATCTGGGCCGAGAGTCATTTTTTAATATATATTTTTTTATGTTTAGTTATCCCGTCTGCAGTTTCGCAACTTTGGCATTTCAAACGAAAGTGAACCTTATTTATAAAGTTAATGCTCATAATTATAATGTATGAAAGAAACACTAGTCTTTATTACAGTTACTAGGAAAATAGACATTATAACGTCTTACAGGGTGTAAGAGCCAGCCCTCCGCAAACTCACAGGGTGCGTTCAGCTCCTTATTTCGAATTATATTTCGAATGATTGGCCTGTTGGTCTAGTGGTTAGTGACCCTGACTGCTAGGACGGAGGTCGTGGGTTCGATTCCCACACAGGACAAATGTTATTACGTACGATTATTTGTTCTATATCTGGGTGTGTAATTTATCTATAATATATAATATGTATTTAGAAATCTATAAGTATGTTTATCAGTTGTCTGGTTGCCATAGTACAGGCTCTGCCTAGTTTGGGATCAGATGGCGGTGTGTTGGTTGTCCCAAGATATTATAGATATTATTAATTATTCTAACGGAATTTTTCTCAAGAAAATTTTCATTTTTTATCGCTTTTTCAGCTATTCCTTTATTTCAATGTAAAATCACCTTCTCTTTACGCTGCACTCCATTTATGTAAATAATACGGCTAAAATTAGAAAAACCAACAATGAATGTTGAAATACTCTAACCCCTCTCTCTCTCTCTCTTCCTGCCTAGCTACAGAGTTCAACGAACTCGTCGTCGCGTTTGCCGTTCGATACGTGCGTTTGCCACGGTACATTGCGTATGAGGAAATAAAACAAATCAAATTTATTGTATTCCCATAACGTTCCTGAAATAATTTCTCGTACCGGTCATCTTGGTATGATATTCGTATACTGAATTTACCCCACCAGTCTGCGGAGGGCTGTCCCTTAAACCCTGTAAAATAATGTTCAGTTTCGAATGAAACGCCGTGTTTTCTCATTCTATACCAAAAAAAGCCCCATATTATTGCAAAAAAATTTGGACACCATTATTGTCAGCAGTACTTAATGTTGCGGGGTGCAATGGATTGCTCAACTTTGAAATCATAGCAGATGTTTCCATATTTTCATCTGCCTAGCCTTTTCCCAACTACATATGTTAGGGTCGGCTTTCAGTCCAACCGGATGCAGCTGAATACCAATATTTTACATGGAGCGACTGCCTATCTGACCTCAACAACCCAGTTAGTACTGGGTAATACGATACCGCTTGGCAAGACTGGTTGTCAGACTTACGGCCTTCCGACTACTCGTAACCACTGTCAAAGATCTACTAACGACAGCAGATTGCAACGGATTAACGTGCTTTCCGAAGCATCGTAGGAATTCGGTATTTAAAGATGGTCACCCACGGACCGACCTCGTCTAGCACTGCTTAACCTTGAAGATCGACCTTTCCGGCTGTTATTATTTAGCCACGAGCCCTTCGTTTAATATTTCGGCGATACAGTAGAAGAACATGAAAAAAAACGTTAGATTAAATCTAAAGAATCTTTAAAAATTTTCTCTCAACAGTTGCATCCAAAACATGCTCCGCGAGCTTCACGAAGAAGGCCTCCACTCCTCCCACGACTGCCGCTCCTACCTGGGCCGCATGTTCCGGCCCAAGCTGTACGAGCTGCCGCCCTGGGCGTCCGATCTGGACGCGGCGGCCTTCCTGCTGGATCGCTGCGTCCTGATACATCTGAAGGAGCACAAGGACAAGTTCAATGCACTGCTGTTTATGGCTCAGAAGCTGTATGACTTGGTGCAGAATAAGTGTAAGGTGAGGGTAGGAAAAGAAATAGTTCTCCTGAAATAAAACTGGGCTAGGCTTAATGAGTTATCATGTCATCTAGTACCTGAGTTGTAGAGCTCGAATAGGCGGTCACTTCATGTTAAATACTGCGATTCAGCTGCATCTGATGAACCTAAACGACGTATCATACGCCTCGAATCAAATGCCGCAAATTTTCAACAAACATTTTTTTATCAATAATGACATAGACAGTCCCCCAAAACACTTGGGCCGCATACTTCGAGCCAAGCTGTACGAGCGGCCGCCCTGGGCCCCTGGGTGTAGAATAAGTGTGTTCGCCCTTTTCTTCTGATTCTACTTTTTGATTACCAGGTGGAAGGTGCTGACGCTGTAATGGTGCAAGAGCTCCTGGTTGGCGGTCACTTGTACCTTCAGATCCTGAAGGAGCGACTGCAGCAGCTGATCTCCATCGTGAGGATACAGGTCTTGAGGAAGGCCAAGACTACCAAGAAACTTGTTATTGGAGCGGTCAGTTCTTTTTTTTAACCGAATTCGAGACAAGAGGTGGAGATGGAGTGGTGGTGGGGTGTTCGTCTATAAAATATTTTATTAAGAAAATAAAATATTATCAATAAGTATAATTTTTCTTGGTTTCTTCAAATTGTATGCCCTGTATTTTAAAGTAAGGTATCTAATAGTTTTAACCCTTAATTTGTCGCGTGAAGTGTTACTCATCCCAACAAATATTTAAAGATTTAGCACTTTTTTTAAATTCTGAATTTTACGCGCTAATATCCCGCTTAGTTTCATAAAAACACGTTTCCTTGAGCAGTGATCGTGATTTTGCATGTATTTCGTATTTATTTACATGATCGGGGTGTCAAGTATCCCATGCGACCGTTCAAGTAACATTTTAGGCGCGACCATTTCAGGGTTTAGGCTAAATAACTAAAAAAAAAACAATATTTTCTGTAGCATGAGCTCCAACAAATCTTGCGCAGTTCCGGCAACTTGGAGCAGAAGATGGAGACCTTCCTTGCGACCGGCAACGCGCCGTCTAACAATGTCAACCTGGCTCAGTACAAGGGACTCACCATCGTCGCCGAAAACATCAACAGGATGCGATACATGTCGCATTTCAAGTGAGTAGTGTGACACATGTCGCATTTCTAGTTAGTTTTTACGTACCCTGTCATATTAAGCTTAAAATAAATTAAACTACAAAAAGTCCCTTAAAATGTAAACTTACGAATCTTAAAGCAAGAATTAAATGATTAAAATGTTTGTAATTTTTGTCACAGGCATTATTATATTAATTAAAATCAATAAATCGGAAATATTGATTGATAAATCCATTGCAGAATCGTGTGCGAAAACAATCTGCCAAATTTCTTTGCAAATAACTTGTAAAAAAAATTACATTATTTATTTCCGTTAATTTGATTTATTACAATTTTATTCTTTACCTAATTCTCCATTACATAAAATCTCTACTTGATAGGTAGATAGGTAAAAATCGGATATTCCTTGTAGCAATACAGTTCACGATTTGTTTTAAGTATGATTCTTTTTACTTTGAATTTACAATATGACTGGCGTGCACCACCTATCCAAGTGTCCACTCTTCGAGGAATGAAACCCGGATGTTCTATTTCCGTGCAGGTCTATCCACCGAGGCTCGTTCTTCATGGAGATGCGCACGACGGAAGCTCGGCAGCTGCTGCCCGACGCGTGGGGCTTCGTGTGTCCCGTGCACACGCCCGACGGAGCGCCGTGCGGCCTGCTCAACCATCTCACGATGACTGCGCAGGTACTGTCTGCACTACAGAGCGACAGCTAGCTGGCGGTGGGCTGTCGTTGCTTCATTTGACTGTATACGTAAGACTACGGTTGGCGATACGCGGCCTTCACTACAGGACTCGTTTGTTCCATCGGTCAATGGTCCATCGATTAACATGTACATGGTGTTTACATTGAGCCCCTGCCTATCAGCCCCAGTTGTTAAAACCTCTTAGTGATATGAGAATGGATATGGATGGATGGATGGATGGATGGAACGGATGGATATGATATGGATTCTTTACTTTATTTTTTTTATTTATATTTTATGAATAGACACATGACATTAATTTTTATACTTTTTTTTGTATTATTCTTATTATTATTCTGATATTAATTTAATTTGCCTAATTGTAATTGTTTAAAAATGTATTGCATGAATCATGTTCCTTATAATATTTAGTTATAGGAATTCAGACACGATGTAAAAATCGTTATTGAATAAACGAATTGAATTGAGAGGTCATAAACTGTCATGTAATAAATGAATTAGAAATGAGCTGAGTATGAATGTAGATGGGTATAGAAATAACTTATATCCCAAAGATGAAAGAATGAGTGGTTATTGTAAAAAGCACAGATAATGTTTTCGATTATTTTTCTACAGGTAACACAACCCGCCGATCCGAAGCAAATAGCAACATTACCACAAGTCTTGGAAAGATGTGGTGAGAATCTAATAATTATTTATTCAGATGTTTATCACATGTACAGTTAGAACAAAAAGTATTCGATTCCCTTGGGTTCGACTGTTATTGGAATTTTCTTATCTGGAATTTCTCAGTAGCAGCCACTAGCTAGATTTGTGCCTGGGTTACCATAGGCTCACTATAAGTTTTTAAACTGTCATGGTCACTAATATTATCATTAACACTAGAAACGTATATCCGTGCCGTATCTGTGATCATGGTGCAACAGCGCCGCAATATCGGGAACTCAAAACAAACAGTGGACATGGTAAATATCCCGTTTCTTTCTAGTGTTAATGAAAATAGGCTCATTCCTTAAAATGGGACTTAAACACAACTGGCGAAATGTGTCCTATTAGGTACACCTCTGCCTAAACCTCGAGGATTACAGGCGTGATATTGTTTCATGTTATGTATCTAACTATAGCAACTTTTCTTTTGTCGTCTCCCAGGAATGGAAGCCGTAAGCTCAGTAGCCCAGACACCCCTTTCCCGCGACGTGTACAAGTACCCAGTGTTCGTGGACGGCCGGCTGGTGGGCTACTTCGCGGAGGATACGGTGGACAAGTCTGCGGCCTACCTTCGGACCCTGAAGATCAAAGGCGAGGAGGTGCCTATTACTACAGAGATTGTGGTTGTGCCGAAGAAACAGGTGGGGTTGTTTTTTTCATGCTTATTGTAGTATGCAGTATTGGCTGTGTGCACGAGTTCAGCGCCACCTAGCGTCCACAACTTTGTTGGCTCTGAGGTTTTGATATTTAATGGCGGCAATGTCACAAAATATTACAAAAATAATACAAAATTGTTTAAAATATAATAAAATTATTGTGATACGTTGATTTGGGTGGAGAAAGGGTTGTGCAATAATTTTTGACCATTCGAGTTGAATGAGGTAAGTAAAATTTATTCAAAAAGTGTGTTTTATTTTGAATGTGTCAGGGTTTGTTTACTTCATTTTTAGTTATAGTTTCACTGTAAAATAAGAAAAGAAAGCTACTTTAATGGTTTTATTCAATAATGATAAGCATTATATAATTGTTCCTGTATCACTAGTGATAAATTAAATATCGTTTTCAGATCGAAATGAGTATTATTTTAAGGACCGGGTTTGTGAGTATCACTCACAATATAAAATTCCAACCACAAACGGTCTTTAAAGGAAAATTGTTGGTTTCTGCTGGACATGTCCGTGACGTAGAGGAATTAAGAAATAAGCAAGGACAGAGTTCAATAATTCAAGCTCGCATCATAAGGCAAACTTCTATTACTTTGACACCTTACAAAACGGTTGTAGAGGTAAACAATTAATCTCCGTTTGAAGTCAGAATCAGAGATTGAGTTTTAATAGACGCAATTTTTAAATATTCATTTGATTGCAGGTGAATGCAGCACGAATAATTACAAGTGTGAAATGTGATTGCGTTTATAATCAAAGTGGTAAATGCAAGCACATTGCTGCTTTGATCCACTACATAAACCACGAAGAAAGCATGTCAAAAACATGTCACGAACAACAGTGGGGCAAGCCAAGTGCACGTCAATTCGCCAAAGAAAAATATGCTAAAGGGAGATATTTTGATGAAATGTTTCCAACAAAACAGAAAACAATATATGAGCCAATGTCAATAGATTTGTCAGACTTAGTAGAACACTCAGCTTTAAGATATGTAATGGAAGCCGCATCTCAAACTGAAGATACATTTATAATAAAGGATGTAGTAGAGATGTTAATAAAACATACAGAATCAAATTTGGTGTGTGAAGACTGCGCGGCATGCATAAATAGTTTTTTAATTTTCAAAGATGAACATGAAGTTTATCAGGCTGAATACAAATTGTCGGAAGAGTTACAACGGTTCTATGAGGAAAATATTCAGATTAATGATGAAAACTTAATTAATATATGTTGTAAAACAATTCAGCAATCAAAGTGTGAAGACTGGTATGCAGCTCGGCGTTTAAGAATATCAGCGAGCACAAATGTTCACAATATTAAAGTGCAGAAAACTAAAACCATTGAGAATCTAGTATCAAGCATTTTACACCCACGGAAAATTGAATGTGAGGCAACAAGATATGGTTTAAGAAATGAACAGCGTGCTTTACGTGAATATAAAAAAATACATTCTTGTAAGGTTATAAATGTTGGTTTAATCATTAGCAAATATCAACCTTGGCTTTGTGCCAGCATTGACGGGGTTGTAATTGAAGATGAATGTATATCAAGACTAGTTGAAATAAAATGTCCGATATCATGTTCTAAACAAGCTGTGATAGATTATAATGAAAAATTGTGCAATGTAAATTATTTAGAATTTGTAAATGATACATTAGAGTTAAAAAAACAAAAGCCGTATTATACTCAAATTCAGGTACAGATGTACGTAACTGGAATGACCATGTGCGATCTTTTTGTGTACTCACCTGTCAAAAATGGTAGCTGCACAGTACAGGTACACCGTGATGAAGCATTCATTAAACATGTTATTTCAGTTAGTGAAAGGTTTTACTTTGAACATTGTTTAAATTCATTGTATTTAGAAAACACTTGTACGAATGATGATAATAATAACAAAACTAAACAATTACAACGTAATTTTACTGGAAAAAATATAAGTAATGTGATGTAGGTTTGACCAAAAAAAGAAAATAAGTAATAAGTATCATTGATGTATAATTATATCGTTGAGACATAGGAATCATTTTGTTATTAATGAGCAATATAAAAATATATATTGACAGTTTATTATATGATTTAGGTTTAACTTAAGTAAAATAAATGTTACTTATTTAAAAGTTGGTTTTGTATTGTTAAGCATAATTAATAAATAGTTAAACGTTATTTTACTGAAAAAAAATAGGGTAGGTTTAATTGAAACAGAAAACAAGTCATGAGGTATATTATTTTATTACTTAAATTAAAATAATAATGAATAAAGAAATATTTACATATGCATATTCGTTTTTTTTAATACAAAGTATCTGTGCCTAGTAGAAATGGTAGGCTCTCAATCCAGAAGTTGCGGGTTCAATGCCGAGCCTGTAGGTTGAGAAGAGACCCGTTCCCCAGCAGTGGGGGCGCATGCGGTTGATGATGATTCTTTATTTTTAAATATTGGGGGCTGTTAATTTACCAATACACAGCAGATATGTACAATGTCATCGATGCAGTGAAATAAATTTTTGGGAAGTTTATTCAAAATTTGGTAAACTCTTAACCTTTGCATTATTCTTTCAACATGAATTCTTACACTGGCAATATTATATGTTTCTTGAGTCTCTTCTCTGGAAAATTCACTCTTATTTTTGAGGAAGGGAGGCATAACAATCTTCACTTCTTTTCCACTTTGATCTATAACTGTTTTTATTTCTGGAAAACCTTTATCAGCTAATACAATATCGCCATCTTCCAAATAATCAATTAATCCGGATTCTATTGTCATTTGTGAATCACTTTTTCTTCCCCCAGCCACTTTCGACTTAAATGAAATGAAACCTCCAGGAGTAATACCTATGAGCAATTTAGCAGTAAACCCCTTCTTGTAATGTGAGTAACAATACACACGGTTATCTACTGATGCCGGAACTTCTATTCTCAATTCAGTGCAATCAATTATCACTCTTGTATTACTGTATGCTGGATGGAAACAGTCTGGCATTGTGGCTTGTACAGTATCTTTATTTGGCCAAAAAACAAAATTAGCTGTTGATTTAGCTAAATTTTCTAAAGTTGTATAGAAAATTCTTGAAATTGTAGTTCTGTGAACACCAAACAAAACGCTAAGAGCCGAAAATGTCACCCCAATTTTTACTTTTATTAAAAAAATGAGAAGTCTATCTTCTTTGGAAATACTGTATTTATGAGTAGTTGCTAACGTTTTTAATAATAATCGAAAATTGTTGAATGTTACACCAGCGAGATCTATAAGTTGCTCATCATTACGGATTGATGAAAACCCAGTGAAATCAGTTGTTTCTGTTGAAGTTGCCATATCTGTATATGTTTTTCGAGAGGTATTACATACTTTGTCCTTCATTTCTTTGTAATTTTTAATATAAATAGGTGAGTTGTCTATTTCTGTTTGTATTTCAGCATCACATACTTGGTTATAAATATATCTATTACATGTAAATGTATTTCCTGCATTATTGAATTTTGAAAATATATCAACTTGACATTCTTGATCACTTATTATAGTCATGTCTACTTCATAATATGTTTCTGATGAGTGAATAAGTGGTTGGTTGGTCAGTATGGTGTTGGATACTTCAGTCTTCTTTCTCCGTTCCATAAAACGTCTGTACCGCGATATAGCTACAGATTCATTCACTGTTTTTGAACGGTAGACTAAAGGAAATATCGTCGGTACATGACTAGGACTGGCTGTCTCGTCTGATTTCTTGCCACCAATAAAATGATCACTGCATATTAAATCACTTGGTTTTGGGTACCATGGCGATCCATCAGCACTGAAGCAAAATATTTTTTTTGTAAGTAAGTATATTCTGTAAGCATTATATCAAATACAAGATTTAAATAAAGTTATGTTACTTACTTTTTTCTCTTGACGGCAGCTATCCATTTCTTGCGTTGTTCTATTTTCCAAGTAGCTGTTGGGAATCGATAAAACGTACATTTACTGTTTCTGCCAGAATTCTTGCAATTTACAACACAACAACTGCTGTGACCCATTTTTGTCGGGGGAATAACGTAATTATTAAAATTATGTAACCAAGTCTAAACAGATTACTTTGAGATATGGCACATGACAGCGCCAACATTGTTTTTACTTTTGGCCACATGAGCGCTGCGATCGATGACATTACCCCCACCTAGTACTTCGCACACAGCCAATACTACAATAAGCATCATCATCAGGTAGCAAATACCAACTAAATCTAGTTTGTTTAAAATCGTAACAGGTATTTTTACTTTTAAGGTAATTCTTTCCTAGTTACAACATTTTTAGTTTGCAACTGTACTTATTGCCTTTTTTTTTTTGGTGTGTGGGAAATCATCAAATGACCCCTCCCGCTCTGGGCGGAGCGGAAGGGAGTGTCAGACTCTTACTGACTAAAAACCACCCATGTTCCTTCTTTGGCCCTTTATGTTCCAGGGCCGCGGTATCTCTTTCGAACAGTCCCGCAGCCTGTACGTTATCATTATATTATCATCTGTACTTATTGCCTAAAATATTTTAAATTCTAGTCGCAATCTCAGGTCTGCGACAACTTATGTAAGAAACTAGTCAAAAACGTAGATTGAAGGATTTTTGTGTTGATTGGAGGTTTTTTTTGAGGACTTGCCTCTCTGATCTAAATGTATATTTTTCGCAGATATGCTCCCAATACGCCGGCGTATTCCTAATGACGAGCGAAGCACGCATGATGCGTCCGGTCATCAACCTCTCCACCGGACAACTAGAGCTCATCGGTACCATGGAGCAGCTGTACCTTGACATAGCCGTCACACACAATGAGATACTTAAAGGTAAACTCGATAGAAGATAGACTACTATTAGAAGCGTCCGGTCATCGACCTCTCACTGGCAACTGGAGCTCATAGGTACCATGGAGCACCTGCACCTCGACTTTGCCGTCACACACAATGAGATACTCATACTCGTAGGTATTATAGCTTAGAACAAAGTCTACTATGATAGAGCGTCCGGTCATCGACCTATCCACTGACAACTATACGACTATAGCTCATTCAAAGTAAAGCTAATAAATAGAAAGTAGCCTACTATAGCGAAGCGTCTGGTCATCGACCTGTTACCGTACAACAAGTGCTCATCGGTACCATGAAGCAGATGTATATCGTCATAGCCGTCACACATAATGAGATCCTGAAAAGTATAGCTGAGAACATAAACTACTTTAGCGAAGCATCCGTTCATCGACCTCTCACAAAACAAATTAAGCTCATAGGTACTATGGACTAAATTTAATTCGACTTAGCCGTCACTCACAATGAGAAAATTAAAGGCTCATAGAATATAGCCTACTATTGTGAAGCTTCCGGTTATCGACCTCTCACCGGACAACTACCGGTAAAGTGCCAGCCTGGGTTAAACCCATCTACAAATCTTAAGCCACGGCTATTTCTGCTGGGCCACCACTAATTGGCTATAATCACTGTAATACCTGTTATACATTTCTGTTTATTTTAGTTTTGTACAGATGTTTTTTCCAAATCAAATTGTATAACAAATTACCGAGCTGGTCCAGAGGAAGGTTCGTATTCGTGATATAGGGTAGTTCTAGTACGAGTGCCAAAGTACTTCTTTGACACCCACGTGCACATTAGACCCCTTAAATACACTAAGGAGATTTATTGCACCCATTTGTCCACTAATAAAGATTTTTTTTACATGTATTCTTTATAACCAATTTGGTTATTATTTCAGGTAAAACCACCCACTTGGAATTATCGCAGACTGCTTTCATGAGCAACTTGGCCCAACTGGTGCCGATGCCTGATTGTAACCAGTCGCCACGGTGAGTTTATTATGAATTTATAAATAACTAGCTTTTGCCCGCGGTTTCACTCGCTTTAATTTAGAATTAATAAACAATTCGGTCGGGTTGGTCTCTGCTTGTAATAATATAATTCTATCATGGCAGACACGTGTTGTTTTCCTCGGGAACAGTACTTTTTTTCGAGATGAAAGGTATCCTATGGCCGTTTCTGTACACCTGATATATGCTGACGTATATGCTAAATTATAGGATGATCGGTTCTGTGGTTTAGGCGTGAATAGCAAAACAAACACTATTTAGCAAAAAAAAAACAAAATTAGTATGAATGGATGTCTTGACAGCCACTTTAAAAGCACACTCAGTTATTTTCAATCACTTGACAGGTGTCTACTATTTTCAAAATTCATTTTAATAAAAAAAAAATGAATTAAAAAATATATTTTTCTCTTAGGATAAGGCGCACGATGTGATAAACACAAAAAAAACAACAAATAAGAAAAAAAAATTCTCAGAGGTCATTTACAATCTCTATTGCTATTTTTTATCTAATGTTTGATAGAAATGAAATCATTTTTAATCTGTCGAAAGTATATTTTAACCTCGGCTCTCGGCGGTCTGTTTAATCACTAGATTTCAATGGCACTGATTTAAAGCGGCAGTTGTATAAAGTAGTTTTGGTAAGTTAAATATTACAAAATGCGTATTTATTTACAAGTTCGGTAGTTAAAACTTAGCAACAAAGTAAACAAAAATGAGTCGTAAAAAATAATAAAATGGATCATTTAATAATTATACTGAGCAGTAAAATAACTAAATGGGCAGTTACGAGTGGGCAGTTTCGCCTAAAAAGCGTAGTCAGCGTAGCCTATTTATGTCTGCAGGGTTTACAGTAACCTAACACGGCTATTGTAAACCCTAAAGACAGGGGTAGCAGGGGTCGGGGTATCCCCAAGTCCGGGTGTCTCCGCTCCCTATGAACTGCCGAACTATTTATCTAATTGCCCATTTCATCATTTTTAATGGCCATTCATATATTCTGCTTACGTATTTTTAGTACTGACATTGTAAGACGAAATAACCGGCCAATTGTTTTTGAAGTGAAAACTTCTTTAGCGGCGTTGAGCACTTTTTCTGTAATGGGTATAAAATCTTAAACTCGCGTCAGGACACGTGACCCTGATCGAAAAAGCGTAAGACAAATTTTCTCATTCGATTTTGAACTTAACCTTCAACATTTTATGGTTTAAAATCATTTAAAGAAATTTTTAAATGTTTCCAATCAACTTTGAACCTAATGCTTTAGGGATAAAGCTGACAAATCTATTAAATAAATTGCCACCCGCCGCGCGCCGGCGCAGCGCCGCGAAACCTAGTCCTCTGGCTATCTTCATCGTCCTTAAGATTGTGATAGAACCGTGGTCTTTGGGGGATTCGCACCGTGCTAACTACGAAGGCAATTTACGTGCTATTTACAAACGTTACATACCTGTAGGTATGTTAGTGTAGCTAAAATTCCGTATTTCCTTGCAATTTTATTGATTGACGCATAATGACAAGAGATTCTAAAATCAATAAGACAGTGTTGTCTTTGAGTTTGCAGCTTTCTTAGTATCTAGTAGCTATTAAAAGTACTTGTGAAGGCTTTTAAGATGCAAGCACAATCATGATAATAAAATAAAAAAGGAAATCGTTCAATCGCAATAAGTACCTTCCGAGTATTAAATTGCTAAACATTTTCACTAAGGCGTTTGTTGTTTGGTAAAATAAAGTTCAGTTTATTTAAAAACCTGCTTTAAAAATGATTTGATTACAAGTATTTACAAGTAAGTTAAAAAGCACGAGTGTTATTGGTATAGGAAACCGATAAATTCTCAGCTAATTCTGTAGTAAGATCGAATGTGACGTTCCTGCTTACGTGCTTACTAAGCGCCTGTGAAAAGATGTAACATAAAAATGTGTGCGATACACACATTTTTATGTGCGACAGATTACTTCCACACTTTTAATTACAAATTCTTTAGGCAGGATTCAATGATAACATAACATCCTGTAATCCCCGAAGGCTCAGGCAGGGGTGCACCGAATAGTACACCCTGTTCTTTATACTGATAAAGCAATTGGTGCAAAATTATTCCCTAACCATTCCAAAATATCAAACATGCTCAACGTTAATAATCAAGTTTTCACTTCTGCCGGCACTCCCGGAGTGCAACCCGTCTTTTTTTTTATTACTGTCTATGTTTTACTGTCGCACAAATTTACCAACCGCCGATAAAAAAAATATTTTTTTGCCCATTATTTTTTTCAACTGATCATAATAACCTCTCGAATGTTTGTATGGGCTCGTGCCTGATATTAATGATTTTTTTAATTTTTTTATTTAAATAACAGTTCAAAAAATTTGTTCCCGATTTCAATCATTTATTGTCCCTAACCAGCCATTTGCATTCGCGTAACCATAAACTAAACCAAAACTATTTTGTTTCAGTAACATGTACCAATGTCAGATGGGTAAGCAAACCATGGGTACTCCGATCCACACTTGGCTGACCAACGCGGAGACCAAGCTGTACCGTCTCCAGACCCCTGCCACTCCTCTGTTCAGAGCCACGCATTATGATAATATTGGGTTGGATGACTACCCGTGTGGGACCAACGCTATTGTCGCTGTTATTTCTTATACTGTGAGTACAAGTCGCCTTTCAAACAAAAATTAAATTAAACCAAATCGTTTTACCGTTTTAAAGACAGAAATTATTGGAATAGCAACGGGGAAGTTGCTAGTGATGTACGACGATGTGTGTTTGTGTTTGTATCACTTATTGTTGGTAAAAACGGGCACTAGGCATTGAGTTAGGTGTTACTTAGTGTTGGTGAAAATGGGCATTAGGCATTGAGTTAGGTGTTACTTAGTGTTGGTGAAAATGGGCATTAGGCATTGAGTTAGGTGTTACTTAGTTTTCGTGAAAATAAGCATTAGGAATTGAGTTCGGTGACACTTAGTGTTGGTGAAAATGGGCATTAGGCAGAAAGTTTTGGTGAAAATGGGCATTAGGCATTGAGTTAGGTGTTACTTAGTGTTGGTGAAAACGGGCATTAGACATTGAGTTAGGTGACACTTAGAGTTGGTGAAAACGGACATTACGCATTGAATAAGGTGACACTTAGTGTTGGTGAAAACGGACAATAGGCATCGAGTTAGGTGACACTTAGTCTTGGTGAAAACGGGCATTAGGAATTTTCTGATAAAATCTTTGCTGTACCTACACAGCAGAGAGTCCCGGTTAATGCTCGTACATCATTCCTTTGGAGTTACTTTAATTCTTCTCGGCCTAAAAACTGAGGAGACGGCGACGGTAGAACCCCGACATGTTATTAAAATAGGTCAATAAACACAAAGAATAGTAATATAAAGTCCAGGTCCGATGTGATGTACATTTGTTGAAAAGAAATGATTCTACCCCCAAGTGTCAAGAGTAGAGAAAAATTGTCGTCATGGTTGACTTTTGTAGACTGAAGAATAGAAACATTTCTTTTCTACATTTTTAACATCGCCATGCTTACGACGATAGAAATCTTTCTACTATCTGTTATTTTGTCGATTCTTCCGTCGACAAAACTCGTTTCCACGGTGGTCATGCTACGCGTGCTGATCTATTTTGGAGAGTCACGGGACCGCAATGCGTGTATTACTTGCTAAGCCTAACTAGCTAATTTAATTTGAATATTATAAGGCAGAACATTTAACCGATTGAAAAACAGGGGTCCCCTCTTTAATTCGGATGAAAAACAATGAAAAATTGTAAAGTTGGTTTACGGACGATAGTTTCACGTGACAACGTCGCATAGGCCAATCGAGTAGAAGAGAGATAGATGCGGCGCAAGCGTACAATGAGCGTAACGGGACAATGAATCATCCTTTTTCGTGCATGCAGCCGGCGTTCATAGATTAATTAAACGTTGTCACGTCAAAAAAAAATTGAAGGATAAGTTTTGGTAATTACTTTTAATTTTGAAACTGACCGATTGCCAATACAATACTAAATGGTGGCTTTAATAGGCTATGTTTGTAGACACCTTTTTACAATTAAAAACATAACCTTCTTTCTGGAACAGTCGGGTAACGACCAAGTTGTAATTTTATCCCAGGGTTACGACATGGAAGACGCGATGATAATCAACAAATCCGCCTACGAGCGAGGCTTCGCGGCCGGATCCGTGTACAAATCGGACTTCATAGAGCTGGCTCATCCCGCGTCCTACTTCTGCCGGGACCCCTCTAAGCCGGACCTCGCGGAACATATTGATGACGACGGCCTGCCTGCTGTCGGCGCCAGGGTCAGACCTGAGGATCCTTTCTATAGGTAAGACTTCCAGCTCTACTGTGTGTGAGTGTGTGTGTGTGTGTGTATGTGTGTGTCTATGTGTGTGTGTTTATGGTGCTGTTACACAAACGATGGGGCACTTCATGTCGTTCTCGTTAAAAGCGCCAAACTCATAGCCTCTGGCTCGGCTTAATATACAGGGTGGAAACTTTCTACGGTGCAGTAAGGCCTTAACTGTTGCAGCTACAAATGGTAGGGAGACAATCCATAATTTTTAGAGAAATTTTGACCCCGTTCGTCCGAGATTTAAAAAAAAATACAGTTGGCAAGAAAATGGCCATTTTAGACTTTTTGTTTTATGGCAATCGATCCTATTTCTAATACTGATAAAGGACTTCTATTACAAACAAACAGAGTTACTTTCGCATTTATAAATTAGTATTGATTTCGAAAACTCTAATATGGTACTTTGTATTACGACAAAGTGCACAGTTCGTTAATATTTGTTGTTATTTTTTTAAGTGTTCAACAGAACTAGCTCCGTTTTCGATCTTCGTTTACCTTTTGCAATACCAGTAACATTCTTCCCGCAGTTACTACGATGGAGAGAAGAGCATCTTCATAGTGAGCAAGTACCACGGCAAAGAGGAAGTGTACGTCGACAGCGTGCGCCTGTGCGGGGACTTCAGCTCGCGGCCGCTCAAGAAGGCCTGCATTATGCTGCGGTTACAGGTAAATAAAAAAATCTGCTGTTTCCTATAATAGTGCAATACCTACATGGTCATTGAATGAATGGAATGGAATGAAATTTCTCAGTAGCGACCACGGAGTCCGCGCCACCTATTACTGGTACTGATATGTTAGCTTGCGTCATCCCACTGCTGGGCAAAGGCGCCCCATGACTTACAGTTGTTTCGATTCAGGGATAATGGACCCACATTAGCACTGGTCATTGGTTCTGTCCAGCTCATCCCGCCATGGAACTTAAAACCTGGCGAAATGTGGGCGTACCATCGGGTACACCTCTGCCTAACCCTTCGGGGATTACAGGCGTAATGCTACAGTTTCAAGGAAATTAATTTAAAATGGCTTTGAAAATTTCTATGTGGGTGGTTCGGAAAGATGTACTGAATACATAGTAATCGTTTGTTCGTCGATGTCCCTTCTACCCTGTGTAAGTATTGATCAGGTAGAAGAACAACCAGACCGTATCCAAAACTGAAGCAACAAGCCCTTAACATATTCAATTTCTTACAGCGCAACCCAACAGTAGGTGACAAATTCGCGTCCCGGGCTGGGCAGAAAGGCATCTGTTCCCAGAAGTGGGTGGCCGAAGACCTGCCCTTCACGGAGTCGGGGTTGGTGCCTGATGTGCTGTTCAACCCTCACGGCTTCCCCTCCAGAATGACCATAGCTATGATGATCGAGTGCATGGCGGGGAAAGCTGCTAGTATACATGGACATGTAAGTATATTTCTTTTGATTTAGAAGTGTTTCCACACACAAAACATACGCTGTAAAATGGCGCATAACATTAAAAGATTAAGTAGTACACTACATAACGCCTGTATTCCGCGAATGATGAGACAGAGGTGTACCTGTGTAGTACACCAATATTTCCCCATTTCTGTTCAAGTCCGATGGGATGGGACAATTCCAAACTTTGTTAATGTTACTGAGAAAGGTATACATGACCTGAGAATCAAGCCCAGGACCTCAGGCTCTGTAATAGCGCTTGCGGCCATTAGACTAACGAGGCAGTCGGATTTAGAACATTTCACAGATTTTATTCCATGGTACTTCAGTACAGTCCTTTCAGTTATTTTACCTCTGGCAGCTGCAAACCAAAAGCAACCTTTTTGTTACGAGAGTGAAAATCATAGTATAATTTTGACAGTCCTGTCAGTGACCGTTGCTCAACGCGCTCGTGGAGACCAACCCTGGATTGGACTTGTTTGCTGATGAATGGAAGACGATAATTTTAGAATTTTTGTGGTTCTGTGAGAAGACCGAGTTAGAGGATTACTTAACTTAATTTAGTATTAATTGGTTTATGCTGTACTAAATGTAATAAATAAATAAATCACTATGTTTTTGACAGTGACACAAAGTCAAGGGTGAAAACGGCTGTACATAATTCTATTGATTGACAATTTGACATAATTCTAATAATATCCCTACACCGTGGATGTTTCTGTTTGGGGTTCCGCCAATGGTAATAAAAAAAAAATCTCTCCTAAAGGTACACGACGCCACGCCGTTCCGCTTCAACGAGAAAGATACTGCAATAAACTACTTCGGGCGCCTCCTGGAGGCGTCGGGCTACAACTACTACGGCACCGAGCGCATGTACAGCGGTGTCGACGGCAGGGAGATGGATGCCGACATATTCTACGGAGTTATCCACTACCAGAGGCTCCGGCATATGGTCTCTGATAAGTGGCAGGTCAGTGTATTATAGGCTAAGATATGAGTCATTTGGGTGATATAATATTTCTTTTGAATTTCGTTTGACTGCCGCATCCAGGCTTGGATGCAGAATGCAGCAGCGCCTTACCGCCCGCAAATATAATGCATATGAAGAAAGTCCAGTTAGCGAACGCTTTAGAGTAACGTGTACAAACCTTTAGCCGACATGAGTTTTGCCTACACGTAGGACCCTCAGGCGTCTATCGGTAGGACGCGAAACTGCTCGGATTTTTCGCGTGGGTCATTCAGAGCCCTAATCTTCCGTCGAACCGTGTGACTGTTATTACTGAATCAAGCACTCGAAATCGACCCTTGCCTACTGATAATTTTTGTTTCTTCACTTCACTTCAGAAATCATAAAGATTTCTAATCAGATTCGATCGGCAAACGTAAGGTGGGACGCTCAGGCTCGATGGAGTGACGATCCTCGCGGGGTGGCTGGTACCAACTGGTTGAGAGTTGCTGAGAATCGAGTTGAATGGCGTGCGATTGAGGAGGCCTATGTGGAGTGCTATAAGCTGATGATGACTTTTGGAAATGGACCTCGTTTTCGACACCTGCGCTCTCAATTTTGTTACGAATGAAACGGTCTACACATCTACTACTCTTTTTTATCACCTCGACCTTGTTTCCTCTTGGCCAACGTCTTGGGTACCTAATCTCAGACGTCAAAACTCCTAGAAATTTCCTCTTCTAGGATGTAATGTTAAAAATATATGTATATTTCCCCAGGTGCGAACAACAGGCGCAGTGGATGCGCTAACTCGGCAGCCCGTGAAGGGGCGGCGCCGCGGGGGGGGGGTGCGCCTCGGGGAGATGGAGCGCGACGCTCTCGCCTCGCACGGCGCCGCCTTCCTGCTACACGACCGCCTGTTCCACTGCTCGGATAAGACTGAGGTATGCCACAACTTCACGCCTGTACTGCCCAAAGGTCAGGGCAGAGGTGTAACTAATACACAATTTATGGTCAAGTTGTAATAGTGTGCAACTTGCAAGCCTATGAAGCCTACTGTTGTAACTGTCGTAAACCACGCATAAAGCCAAAACTCCGTGGCTGCTATTGAGAAATTCCTGATGGAAAAATCCAGTAACACTGTCCGAACTGGAAATCGAATTCAGAAGGCCAAGACCCCACATCTGTCAGTCGCGCTTGCCACGACGTGACTAACGGTGCAGTTGTTGTTTAAAGTATTATGAAAGTATTTATAGTCTTGCCAAGGGGTATCAGTTACTGGGTCAGGGGTCTGGGTGAGTTCAGATGGCAGTCACTCCATGTATATATCTGTTCCAGGCAATCCTCTGTTCAAAATGCGGCACGCTCCTTGGTCCTATAATCGGCAAGAGCGAAACAAACAAGGAAACCTGTCGCCTATGTGGCGACGGCAGCCTGGTCTCCATCGCCATCCCGTACATCTTCAAGTTCTTCGTGACGCAGCTCGCGTGCGTCAACATCAACGTACGGATCAACTGTAGCGAGCATCTCGCTATTACTGGATAGATAGAGAATAAGAGTACAGTGTTGCATGACTCTTTTGGCGCTTGAGTGACGTTTGGCGGTAGAAAATTGTGCTGTAGGTTTAAGATTAAGTGATGTTGCAATAAAGATTTGGTAATCTATTGTTTTGTTTTTTAATAATTTGAGTACCTATGTATTGGAATAAAGGAGTATCAAAATCGCATTGTTTGCAATAGCTCCAATTTATTTGATAAGCTAACATGTTTCAATCTACCACAAAACTTGGACAAGATTACTGGTCGATAATTGGTAAGTTTCGATAGTGTGTGTATGAATTGATGAGCAAGTAGCATTCCGATAGGGGTAAGAAACAAATAACACATTAAAATCTTAAAAATTATGTATTTACTGCAAAAGAGGTCACTTCAATAGATTTATCTGAAAAATATGTAATCACTATGGCTTATAGCTATAAAAGAGCTGTCACTTTGACAATGGAAGTTGAACTGTCAGTTTGACATTGGAAGTTGAACTGTCACTTTGACATTAGAACAAACAGACAGCTTTGACAGCTAATCTTCATCCATAGCTTCTTCCTCCTTCTTCTTCTTCTTTTTTTTCTTCTTGGCACTGGATTCAGCGTGAACAGCAGTCTGTTGCAGTTCTTCCAAGGCTTCTTTCATGACTTCTATGTTTTTCTTGGGAATGTCACCGGTTTCATAGAACTTTAATCGGTCTTCTACTTGCTGACGTAGCTTCGCGCCGAAAACTGATGATTGAATTTCTGGAAAGAGGAAATATGTTTGAGTTTTAAAGTGGATTGTGTTTGAGTATTTCAATCATTGCAATTTAGGCCTTATGTCATAAGGTATTGATTTGTGCCAGTTATGATTGGCAATGACAAAAAAATTCAAAATTCTTATATTTTCGGGAATAAAAGCATAAAGCTGGCTGAAGAATATTAAAGGAACCTCTGAAAATCTTAGTATAAGCAGCTATTTTCTTTCATTTAGTTTAATGAATGAAGTTTGATTTGAATTGTTCTTTATTTTCAAGTAGAAGTAAAAATGTAGCAATAAAATTAGTACATGATACGCATTTTAGCGTTCATGTGTGGATATAAGTGCATTTACTGTAGCACTACTATTATTACCACAAGTGCAGGGTACACTTGCAATAGATCAAAGAGTGCATATTCATCCATCATGCCCTTTTCCCAATTTATTTGGGGTCGGCGCAGCATGTCTTCTTGCATACTTCTCCATACGTCAAAGTATACATATTGTACGTCAAACGACATAAATATGTAACAAAATGGTAGGTGAAATTCTATAAGTTGCGTTTATGCTCTAGCGGTCAAAAAGTAAAAATCTAATTATGTAACCCAAATTGGTTTACAGAATTAGATGTCTGTCATCGCGCCAGAGCATTCTAAATATGATCAAGTCTTTACAAAATAAAACGAAATAGTATTCTTTAAGATGCTACTAAAATTACAACTAGGGTTTGGGTCCCGGGACTACAAAAAACAGAAACAGATTATAATTAACACTAGAAACGGGATATTTACCATGTCCACTGTTTGTTTATCCGTGATCATGGTGCTTGCAACAGCGCCGAAATATCGGGAACTCAAAACAAACAGTGGACATGGTAAATATCCCATTTCTAGTGTTAATTATAATGTTAGTGCAAAAGATCAACTGAGCAGGTGTCAGGGTATGCGGCAGAAGACGGAAGGTAGGCCATAGAATGATGATTGTATTGTATAATGGGCTGGTGTCCGCAACTCGACGTCCAATGCGCGTATTTTGCGTGCGGATAGAATGATGATAATTCCTCACCAGAGAAGCAGTCGATCCTGGACGCTATGGAGCACTTGTTGGCGAGGTAGCGACTGATGCGACCCTTGTTCTTGACGCCGGCACGCCCGATGAACGTGGAGTGGTACAGCAGTCCGTACTTAGGCGTGTTCGAGCGTGTCTTTAGCGCGCGGAAAAGCGCTTTCTCGGCACCTGAGTAAACAGAATGAGAATTTTATTTCAAATAGGATTCATTTCAGTTAACTTTGGAAAAAGTTTTGTATAAGTTTGGTTTGTGCTGTTGAGTTTCCTTTTTTTGGTAACAGATGTTTACAGGCAAAACCTTTTGAAATTGTATAACTTAATGGTTGCTGTTATTTTTGTTTCCTAACCCAATTTTTGTGTAAATGACAAGAAACTTCAAGAGAGCATTTATTATATACTTTTGTTTATCATTATTTCGTTTATTGGGAGCTCTAGAAAACGGATTGTTATTCTAATTTAGATTGTAGTACATACCCAAAATCTGCAGCGTAGAGGCAGGGTACTTAGCAAGGCTGGTTAGAGAACCGGCCTTGGATATAAGCCGCGCGCCGACCTGGTCACCAACCAATGTGGTCAGGTTGGGAGCTACAGACTCCATCTTTGAGTGCAGGTACTCAGCTATCTGTCTCCTGAAGGTTTAAGGTTTTCATTAGTAATTAAAATTATTAGGAAGCAGAATGATTTTAGAATATTTAAAAACATTTGGGGAGTAACGCCTAACGTTGACGTTTTAGTGCCATTTCTCCAGTGTTGTTGAGTTGAAAATGTTTGTAAATGCACCCAGAATACAGGTGAAATTACTAGTGTGGGGATACATTAAAAAAAATTGTGAAAGACAGACAGATGGAGGGAGCTATTAAAGACTGACAGCGTCATCTGTTTTTCGCAACACAAAAATTATGGGTTTAACTACCTCACAAGACAGAAGAACTCGATTTACAACCAAAATCATTTCTGCTGCTTACCTATAATTAGCGAGCGCAACAACCCTTCCGGCAAACATCTGTATATTAATCAAATCAACAGGCGAAATATCCATTCCCATAGACATCTTAGACGCATCTATAATAGCCTGGGCTTTTTCTGAGTCCCCGAGGATCTCTGTAAGAGGTTCCACCGACGCCTCGCTTAATGTCTTCCGGTCCTTGATAAACTCCGCACACTTGGTGTATAGCTGGTTCTCTGGGACAATATTCACCAGCTCTGGGAAGTGGTAAGAGTACCATTCTCTGTGAAAAGAAGTTTTGGTTTAGTTTTCATAATAGTTGTTAAAAGTCAAGCGCACATTAAACCTTGTCAGGCTGCAATCATCGCATTTCAATACAGAGAATTGTGGAGCCATCTGCACAAATCTGAGTTTGACTTTATTGTGTTAGCAAAAGCACTATGACAGGTGGAGAAAGCTCTTGAGTGTAACTATGAAAATTTTATACGTGGTGGTACCACGTATGCAGTACCTGAGCCAACATAGAAATTTTCATAGAAAAAAAAATCTGCTGTTCCATACATTCTGCCCATGTAGGTATTGCAATTTTGTAGGAAACAGGTGTTTTTTTTTATAAACTTTGCAAAAGTGTCCGTTTTTGCGTCCACCCCGTATGAATAGTCTGTGCTGAAATGGGTAAAACAGGATTCAGTTTTGACTAACTTTGTTCTTTTATTATGTAGGTCCCTGAAGTCTTTCCAGGGACTTTTTTCCGATTTAATAAAAGTTTTGCCGTGTTAAACAGAAGTAAATGTTTTCCTATCATTGAAAAGTTGAAATGTCTGCCTTGAACATTACATTTTTTCACAAATAACTTATCTGTTTAACAGAAATTTTCGATATTTACCTTATCCGCATAGAAAACGTGTTAACATCCTTGTCTAACTGATCCAGCAGTGCGATAGACTGTATGATCATGTTGTCAACTCGGTGCACATTGAACTTCACACGGGCTCGGGAGTATGAGTGGCCCAGACCGAGCTGTGCCACGCTGCAGGCCTTCAGGGTTAAACCTTTGATGAGAGAGTGGAAGTGGTGGCGGATACCTGAGAGAAAGAAAGAAAGATTTTTGAATATGTTGCCAGAGGAATTTTACAAAGGAGGTATGAAAGTAGCCATCTTAACTTTGGATTGTTAATTTCGCTCTCCTAAAGTGGGGCGATATCAACTGTATGTTGAAACCTATGTTATCGGGTTAGTGTAGTTACAAAATTAGTCCTTCAAGTAGACCATTGTGCGGCTCAAACAATTTGGCAACACAAGAAAAAACAACTCTTTTTAAAATTTATCATTTGTAAATCTCACCCGTGCGAAGCAAGGGCGAGTCACTACTTATTTAAATTTACATCTGACAAAAAAATTAGGATCAAAAATCATAGAAGTTTTAGTTGACAAATTCTTGTATGGCCTATAGGTTCCCGTAACGCACCCACGATACAGGAAAATTTTGTCACATGGAGCAAAATTAAAAAAAAAAATCATGTAGCAGTAAATTTCATACACAATACACTTATTATTTAGGTACATGTGTGGATATAACTGTGTTTACTTTAGCACTACTGTTATTACCACAAGTGGAGTTAGAACACCTGCAATAGATCAAAGTGTGCCAAGATTAGGGGAGGATTGTTACTACTGTATAATAATATTTATAGGTCACTACCTGCCCTACATCCCCTTAACGGATTGCCTACATATCTATAAAATGTATATTTACAATGGGACTTGGAAACCACTTTAAGAAAGGCCTGTGACCCAGTTGCCCAGCTTTTGTAGAACCGCCCATTTGGATGAAACAAACTATGAATTAACAATTAGTATTAATGTTTTTCTGAAGACAGGTGAAGTAGTTGGTGTCTTCTGCATCATTTTATGTTAATGATAATTTTTTGATCCATTGGACCCAATAAATGACCAAGTTAATAGCAACATCAGAAGCCATTAGGTCCTCAAGGGCAATGATGTGGTTTGTGAGTCATGTTTGGGCAGCACCTCGCATTTGTCAGACAGGTATTTTCCATGCATCATTTAAACATACAACAAAATTAAGGTAATTACAAAGGACTTACCTCTTAAAATTTCTGGAACAGCCCCAGTGTGTGAGCATGGAATCTCCAGCGCCTCGCTGATAGCTGCCCCCAACTTGGGGTCCAACACACCCAGGGTGCATTTGCTACGCTTCTTGCGCTTTGGAAGCGCCCCCTCGAGGAACAGGTTCAAGTCTTCTGGTAGAATACCTGATTGACAATCAGGAATATGAAAATATATAAAAAATAGTTGCGATATTGATGACCTTCATCTACTTTTAGTATTATGTAGTAAAAGTTAAACAGTACTGATTTGTGATTGTTTGTAAATAAGAAAGTGTTTGATGCAACAAAAAATACACATACATACATAAATAGATAATAGGAAGCGTAAATTATACTACAATATATAGAATAGCATCAAAATGATGTTAAGGAAATAAGGTTAATACAGAGAAAAAAAAATGATTTACGCTTTTTCAGATTAAAGGACGACCATATCATAGAACAAACCATGTTTACATCACAAATCATTCCATTTATCAAACAAGCATGGTAACGACGACATATTCAAAAACACGCGTGCACTAACCTTCGGACACCGCATTGATATTTTCCAAAGCGACCACCGCCGATTTAAATGGCTGGAACCCGCTAAGCGTTACAACGGAGTTGAATCGCTGCAAGTCAGTCACAGACTCCTCAACTTGAGGTAAAAAGGCCGCAAGCTCTTCAAACTCGGTGACTTTAAACAGCGCGAAGCCTGCGCTGTGCTCGTACAAAACATACAACTTACTCTGAAATTACACAAAACTTTATCACTAAAGCCCACCACACATTTTTATTAGACGAAATAAGGATATTACGCACCATTTTTGCTTAGTTTACTTCAATTTATTTTCATTTTTTGGGGAGAAACAAACACGTGAGTTTTGTTTGCTCCCCCAGGAATGAAATGTTTAAAATGTTTTTGAGGTTAGAATGTTTCGTGTCACGTAGGACAACAAATTCGTCGTTTTAAATAAAATTTCTTAAAAAATTTAGTAAACTTGATTTTATGTGTGAGGAAAACTTGCATAGTATTTTCAATAAAAAAGTATTTTGCATTTTCTATTGTATTTCTGCGCTGTTACCCTGCAAAACTAAGTGTAAAGGAACGTTAAATTCGATTCCTCGTTCAGAAATAGCATCAAAGCTTGAAGTTTAGTCGGTGCAATGAAGTTAAAGTATTTTTATCTGTAAATAGACACATTTCAAGCTGTTTGCACCGAACTTGATTTAAGTTAACTTTTTTTAATTCATTTTTTTCAGAGAATTGACCGTCAAATTATAGTATGTTTGATGAATATTTATGGTTTCTGAACGAAAGCAAATCTTAAGAGTTGGGCAACAATGAATGAATAGTTTATAATTATCTCTTTACTCGCCTAATAGCATGTATTTTCATTTAATTAATAAAACTTACTTTTTGTTTACTAGGTGATCAGTAGAGGAAACACCAACACAGAACGTTCGCATTCAAACATAAATATTCCGTTTTTCAACTAACGTTATTTTATACAGACACCAGCAGGTCAACCTACCCAAAACTATCAGATTTTCCCAACCAACCTTGAACCTAATACTTTAAAGATAAAGTTGAAAATCTATTAAAGAAATTTGACAGTTTGTAGTAGCTTGATGTGCTGGCGTCTGTACATACAAATACTAATTATAGATACAATATACATACAAGGTCCTTAGAAGACCCCTTTGCAAAGCTTCTACTTTCTCTTTTATTACTGGACATTATTTAGAGACTTAAAATAATGAAAATTATAATTTTACTATAGGATACTGTTCAATGCTTATTTAAACAACCCTAAAAACTTTTATTTAAAAATCAAAAAGCTGATTTTATTTTATGCCGATTGGACATCACTAGGTGGCATCAACGGAAAATATTGACATTTCAATTTGAATTCAACCCAGAAAATGCGTATGGATGGGGTTTGTTGTTATTTCTAAAATATTCTAAAAACTCTCTAAAATATGGTTTGAAACCTCATGCTAGTGCATAACGTTGTGTAAAATAAACGATTTCGTTTTAAAAAGTGCATCTATGTGAAAACAAAGTGCTAAAATGGCTACAATATCAATTCAAAGAGACCTTGTTGTCTCATTCAAGAAGGAGACGATTTTGAACTTGGGAATACTGAGTAAGCTGCAGCAAATGCCTTCAGAGCTCAGCAGGCAGATATTCAAGGATAATTCATTAGAAAAACCTACTCAAAACTTCTTTAATCACTTATCCTACTATTTGGTGTCGATAATCGATACTCAGGCTTCCAGTTCATTGCCATGGCCACTATACGATACAAAAACTGAGAGAACGTACAGGAACGAGCTCTTTAACTTCATCAACGATTACAGCAACAAGGGTCTGTTGGCACCAGTCATGTCTTCCTACCTGGTCAACCCAAGCTGCTACAAAGTCACCATGTTGATATTTCAAATGTCTCAACTCGCTGTCCAAAGAGTATTAATGTCCAAAATGATCAAGGATACTCAAAAGAAGTTGTATGAGAACATGACTGAGGATTACAAGACAAAAAAAGAAGGTTTCATTGACAACATTGAAAAAGAAACAGTGACAATATCTAGTAAATTTTGTAATTATTTGTGTAAAAGAGCAGCTATGGAGAAAATAGCAGAGTTGTTCCGTAAGAAAATAACTGAAATGGAGAATAAAATGACTGAATTAAATGCACAAGGATATTTAGAGGAAATCGTCGATGGCTTTTTGAAAACGTGTGAAGTAGATGAGACTACAAAAGCAGAAATACTAAAAATAAAAGATGTTCACAAAACTTCCTCTTTTTTCGATGATTGGTTAACTGAAACTGATAACAAAATCACTCGGTTGGAAGATGAATGGGATGCTAAAATAAAACCATTCCTTCAAAGTTGTAAGGAGACTCGTGATTGCACCGAAATGCTGATAGCCAGACAAACAGGTGAAGCAGAAAAGAGTTCGTACACATTAGAGTATAACCCAAAAACTGACGACATATGCACAAAAGAGTTACAAAACCAAGTCAACAGTGAACAGAAATATATCCTCAAAAATATTGTGAAAGATGATAAATTAAGTTTTCCAAACCTTATCAGAGCATTTCTTATATCAATATGTTTTATACTGAAAAATGCTGAAATTGATGATGATATATACATGTTTAATGAGTTTTTGGATGGTGGGAGACGGAACTTTACGGAGATTGTATCTGCTATGAGGATACTGTTAGACCGAGTGATGAATGCCGAAGCAAAATTACAGGTGAGTTCCTGTTATTGTTTGACTTTTATAGTTCCATTTTAAATAAAAAGATTTATTTTGAAAATTAGACAATAATGAAGTTACTTTTAAATAATACAGCTCAAGGGCGTTACTATGACGTCTTAAAGCACGAGTAATTCCAGTGTGGGAAAGAGACAGAGGTATACAGGTTGTCTAGCGCCATCTCTTTCCTACACTGGAATTACTCGTGCTTTAAGACGTCATAGTACATTGAAATAAATGTTTTTTTTTTTGTAAGACGTCATGTTAAGCAACCAGGTGTAAATAAAGCCAACAAATTGTAAGGTGAAAGACAATGTTAGCACTGATTTTAATAAAAAACTAACATTTTATCAGCCAGGGCTAGTAATGATTTTTTTGCATTCATCAAATTAATTATATTTTTGCCTTGTTAGTTTAGTAGTTGAAAGCTCTACTGCTGAGAATGAGGTTCTGGATTTAATTTCCAGGATGTGTAGTGTCATTAGGTGTTTATTGCCATCAGGAATGTACCAGTAGCACCCACAGAGTCTGAATTTGTGCTGGTTGATGACAATAAGCCCCCTATCGTATAACAGGCGTGATGTTATGTGATATGTTTTGCTTGAGCTGAGCAAAATTTAATACCTTGTGAGGATATAATATGCTTCTGAGTTTTATTATTTTTCTTATGTTTTATTCTGAATAAAATCTTATTTTTCAGCCAACACAAACATCCTACAACCAGTCAATTTCCCTGAAGAAATTCTCTGAAGTACCACCATTACCTGACCTGGCAGACCTAAAGATGAGCAAAGACTTGCAGTCTCAAATTATATTTGACACATTCACACCGCTCCACATATCCAAACATCAGTTCAACTTGTGCAGAAGAGCCAGCGGTTTTGCTAAACCACTATCACTGTCATTACGCATCGCACCATTCTATCAAGGACCAAGAGACGACTTCCTAAAGAGCCTCATATCCTACCGCATTAGTTCCTACGACCTTCCAAATGCAACGCACAACTTAAACATGTCGATACTCTCTCAAACAAACTGTAGAAACAACGAGACTATAGCAGAATGTTCATCGGGCTTCACAAAACAGCAAATAATGAGGTTGATGTCAACAAAAAAGTCTAGTAGCTCCAAAAAGTTTAAATACAAGACTGAGAGACCGGAAAATGTGAATGTGAAGAAAGGTGGATTGTTTAATGAGTCAGTGGCTTCAACCGATAGCAATGGTTTGTTCAGAAGTCATTCATCACCAAATCTCTTTGAATACAGAGAAAAGAAAGCTAAATCTAAGATTCCAATTTCTAGAAAACTGTCTGTCATGCAAGAGGACTGTCCACATCTGGAAGTTTCCGGCATCTTGACATTAGAAAATGATAGTAGCTATGGAACTCCTGAAGGTGTGGTGCGACTTGAAAGTAACAGAAAAATATTTGATGCTACCAGTCTGCCTACGATATCAGTAACTCCTGAACCAGATAAAGTTTTAACAAATATTCCAGAAGACTCCAATAAAGCTCATTTCGCAGATCTAAATGTCCCGAAACTGCAAGAGGATATTCTAGAAAAAGAAAACAAGACTGAAACACCCAAATCTAACTCTCAATTGATAAGAAAAACAAGTTCTTTGGAGAAAATTATCAATAGGTTTAAGAAAGTCAGAGCTAGCGTCTTGCCTTGCGACAAAAGTTGCGAAGAAGTCAATGAATTTAAAACAATTGTAGAAGAAAAAGAAAACCTCAACACTTTTAACGTAGATGTGTTCACAGCAAATAGGGTCTTACTACCTGATCTCTTAAGTCCAAGTTGCAGTGTGATAACAAAGAAGTCTTCGGAGTATTTGGATCCGATCTGCTTTGACGACGAGCCTCCTTGCAGAAAACCGCGGGAAAGTCTCGGGACCGCATTAGGCGTAGACCACACGTTCCTAGACCAGTTTGATTTGATAGACTAATAAAAATTAAGTTTAAAATTAAATATTTAAAGTCCAGTATTTTTGAAGTTTGTGTAGGAAAACACTATTTTTGTCTGTTAGAACCATTGATGTAGTTTTCAAACTGCTGTGCACAAGAAATAGCACATATTTGAAGCTCTCTATAACAAATAGACCCTATTTTCTATATTTAGTGAAGTGAAGCGCAGTGTTTTTATCGATAAATCTTGTCTGCTCATTGATTTATCGATTCGACACATGCAGCACAAGATTACAGTAGTAACTTCTATGAAAAAGCCCAACTATAAAGACTAATGTTGCTTGTATGAGCGAGATGAATGATAAAGTGTTTATTTACCCTAGTTGGGGTCTGGATGAACATAATTATTTATTTTTACATTGTATAATAATCTAATGGCTAACACACAGTGGCTTTGTAAGTCAAATTTTATCATCCTTCTTTTCAATATTCTAAACAACTTTATTGTTATTAAGAAAACAATAATATCGGACTGGGTCGTTGGTCAAATGGTCGCAAACGCGACTGCTGAGCATAAGGTCCTGGGTTCGGTGTCCAGATCGGACAAAGTGTCATTTTTCCATCAGGAATTTCTCAGTAGCAACCACGGATTTTGGATTTGTGCCCGGTTAATGGCAATAGGCTCGCCCCCTATAACATAAGACTTAAATATTGCTGGCGAAATGTGGGTATACTATAAGGTACACTTCTGCCTAACCCTTCGGGGATTACTGGCGTGATGTTATGTTATGATGTAATTTTCATCTAAAATGTAATTCAACCATTGTCTTTTCTTAAAATCGGCTTCCATTCGCCACTGTAATAGCCATAAGAGTAATTGATTATGATTACTTTTAAAAGCTTTACAATCATAAAGTATGATATTTGTTAATTTGCTTCCTTAGCTATTAACTGTTATCCATTATGTAACTAACTAGTTTTACTAATAAAATGAATATAAATCGACGTTGAAGTTTTCTTTGGTTTCAAAAAGATTAACACTGACATTTAAAAAAAAAACTTTAATTACTAAACATTAGCATATAAAATACATCGTTACATACTTCTTTGTACTTTTGCATATTGATATTACTTGAAACAAAGAACAAACCAATATAATTTTACATTGTATAGTGCCTATCTCATAGAAAAAAATATATCAAGAAGTCGCAGCTAAAGGAACAGAAGATGTGGAATACAGTGTAAATAAAACATTTGTTTCTTCTTCAATAGCTACTCGACGAAATCGTCATTTCGAACACCTCTATAATAAATACATCTTTTTTGCTTCACTTGGGTAACTTAAATCCTAGGGTCATCTTCACCCAACTTGACCATTTTCTCTGAAACCTCCCAAACTTTCTTTGCCCTGACCATATTACTGACGGAATTCGACAAAGAACTTTCTCTGCAATCAGAAAAGTACTTCCCTGAAACGTTTTCCAGTTTCTCATCCACTGCCAACATGACTGTTGTCTGGCAACCTTGTTCTGGGTTCTTGAAGAAGCATTTGGCTATTGGGTACAGGAACCAATTCAGCGGAGGAGGGACAGAGCTCCAAATCCCGGTTTCAATCAAGCCGGGATGTAGACAGTTCACTGTCACTCCCGTACCTTCCAGTCTTCGTGCAAGTTCTCTTGTGAAAAGTATGTTGGCTTCCTTTGAAGCGTAGTAAAGATATCCTGGGATGGTATCAACTGGATTCGGGTTTTCTGTGTTAAAAGTTGCAAGACGGTATAGAGAAGATGCAACTACCACGATTCTGGATGGGGCGCTTTTCTTTAGCAGATCTATCAAAAGATGTGTAAGCAAAAACGGTCCGTAATGGTTGGTCTCCATGGTCATCTCAATATCATCGACTGTCTTCCTCTTCTTGAAGGTGTCTGCATATCCAGCGTTGTGGACCAAAACGTCCAGTTTTGTCTCCGTCTTGTTTATGTCTTCGGCAAATTCTCTGATGGACGCGAAGGAACTGAGGTCCAGTTTCTTGACTAAGACTTTCGTGTTCTTTGTTGTGTCGATGATGTCGGCTGGAAAATTAAATTGATTACCTGTTTATTCTGTTATTTTATTAATAATGCAGGGCATTCGAAAAATAACGATGAAAAATAATTGAGTAACCTAAGTATCGCGGAACCCGCTGAAAACGTCGCTTGAAGGTGACTACTGCATGTGATCTAATTGCTATATAGTATAACTGTCACTGGTTTCGCCAGAATATTAAATTTTACGGCTTTCGTAGTTTTACCCTACTAGGCTCATCCCTCACCAGTTCGTCCTACTTATACACAAATTAAGTTAAACATTCACCTTTAACTTTCTCAGCAACCTCCAAATTCCTACAAGCCATGATGACTCTGGCTCCTCTCTTAGCCAGTTCCCTCGCAGTTTCCTTCCCGATGCCACCGGTACATCCAGTCACAATCACCGTCTTCCCATCCATTCTGGTTGGATTCCGGAACTGTCCACAAGTGTACTTGGCGAAGAGTCTGATGGCGAAGATGACTCCGAAAAGACCTAGGATCGCGAATACTGTTCCGATGATGAGTACCGGGAAGACCCAGTAGAGGTAGCTTGCTTTCCAAGCTTCGGCGACGATCATGTCTGGAAAGAGAAGCAGGGGTGGTCAGTAAAGTACGAGTTTTACTTTAAAATACGTTGCCCTACACTAGTAATTTCTTCTGTATCTTGGGTGCGTTTACAAACATTTAAACCCACATACAAATGTTTCTCGATACACAAACAGCCAGACCCGGAACAACTATCTAATACACGCACAGAACAAATACCTATATATTTGTTCTGTGCGGGGATCGAACCCGCAACACGCAATGACGCAACCCAGCAATAAATGGCTCGGCCACTGCGCCAACCGTGACGTCAAATTATTCTTACTTCTTAGAGAGAAATTGTGAATGCATCGTTAGGAACCTAGACTAGAACACAGTAGGTACGTACGAGTGGAGTTATATACCACTGACAAAACTCAATACTAGACATCTCTTCTGTAGGATGAAATTGTTCCTATTTATCCGGAACCAAATTTTGTCAGTTTCGGCCTATATAAAGCTCTTTTTGTTCCCAACTGTTTCAATGAGTGTCCTAAAACGGTCTAACACCCCATTCAAGGCTCGGGCCATACATGTGTCATACAATTTTGTTTTCTACGCGTGAGAATCGTTGTGTTGCGGTGTCTCATGCTTTCCACAACTTCTTTTATTTGTTTCCTACGCAGTCAATTAATGTCGCAAGATGCGTGTAGCTAGGGATCACAGGTTGTGTACCTTATCTACGCTTCGGCAATCAATCCTATACCTAGTCGTCACGTCTGCCACGGTTACCTAACTCTATCTGTGCCTATGACCATCAGATTAACGCACGCAATGTTACCTGCTGTGACTTCTAATTACCTTAGAACATTGACCTTTGAGGTCTCTTCATTGTATTTACATCGAGCGAGTTTTTACCTTGAGGCACCAACACATAGGTATGTCTCGACATGTTGGCATGAAAATAGTGTTCTTTTTATTATTATTATTACCCTGTTACTGGGTTTTTAAGGTCAGATAGGCAGACGTTCCACGCAAAATACTGGTATTCAGCTGCATCCGGTAAGATTGGAAGCCGATCCCAACATAGCTGTCAAAATGCTAGGCAGATGATGATGATGACAAGTTTACTTTCACAGTTTAAAACTAAACTTATACTGTCACTTACGGGATATCTTCCGTCCGTCTTTTCTGCTCCTAACAATTTATTTTCCGTCAACCCGCGATCATGGCGCTTGCAACAGCGTCGAAATATCGGGAGTACAAAATCATGAACAATCTCGGAAGATATCCCGTAAGACAGTTTATGTTAAGTTTACTATTAACCGACATGGGAATCGAAGCAATTAGTAATTATTGTTTTTCGTATTATTTAATTGCTAATTTTGTTATTGATTTTGTTCGTGTTCCAATATGATACTAAAGCAAAACTCCGAACTGCGACATTTTAAACTAATCAGTGCTACAGAACTATGTAGGTATGTATACTCAAATCTAGATTCATGCTCTAACATCGTCGAGGAAACATCTAGAAACAGAACAGGAAGAGATAGGACAATCCAGCAAAAAAAAAAAACAAACAACATACAACAAATCAACATCTGTTTAAAACATATTCATCGGTAAAAAAAACTCCAATTCGTGCCCAGTATGAGAATTTATTATGTTCGGTCAAGTGCAAAACTGCACTATTGAAAAGGAGCTTATTTGGTTTTGCTCCCAAGATATATAGGTAATAAACTACCTGATGAAATTAAGTGTATGCCTTTAAACAGATTTAAAAAGTCCCTTCAGGGGATACTACTTGAGAAATTTTATTATAGTATGGATGAATATTGAAATGATAATTTTTAGTATGAATTAATCCCCTAAGTGATTTTTTATGTCAAAAGTCAAAGTCAAAGTATTTATTTCAATTAGACCATTATTGGCACTTTTGAAAGTCAAAACAAAAAAGCTAAGCTACAGTCACAGACACAAGGCATAATAACTTGCGAAAGTACTGTAGTTGCACATTCCAAATCGTAGATCTCTATGGAGAAGAATGGGCAAGAAACTCCATGGACACTCTTTTAAATCAAAATATTGTTACAAAATCTTGGTTACATCATTCATGTTGAGATTATACATTATATGTGAGAACGATGTACAAAGACGTGCACATTAAGAGCGTCCAGAGTAAAAGATACCCACAATTTAAAAATAAAGTAATTAAAATAAACCGTGGCAGGTAAGAGATGACCAGTCCCAACAAGTATGACTTTTGACATTTTATATTTGTTTTTATTTTATGATTTTTACTTTTATTGACATGTTCTATTTGTAATCTTTTTGTATTTGTTTGTAATTTTAATTGATTTTTTCTATTCTAATTTGTATGTCAGTAACGACAAAACATAGCAAGAACCTTAACTATTTATAAGATCTCTAATGTTATACCTATGTTTTACAAATAAATGATTCTGATTCTGATTCAGATGGCCCTTAAATAATGCACAATTTGTAATCGGTAACATCGTCATTATGCAACTCACTAGTTCCTGCTCTAAATAATAAAGCATGTATTATGCATGTAACTGCACCCAAATAATATACATTCACTTATTTTTTGTTCGTCACTGAATGTCAAGATTCACAATATCATTCCTGGGTCACTTAAAAAATTGACAAAAAAGTTGTTTACATATTTATGTAAATTTTACCAATTTTACCAATTTACATAATTAGTTGTAACCAAACTTAAAATAATAGATAAATATGTATATATTTAAAAAGAAGAAAAGCAATAAAGGGCGTCAAAAATTCGTCTACCTACATTGATATCAAAAGGAAAAGTGTGTGTAGAAGGCTGGCAGCATTGCCACGTTGGATGGCAATGCTGATTACTTGACCAAAATTTATTTGTTGACTCTTAAGGTTTTATTATAAAATAAAAGCTAGAGTAATATTCATAGTAACTGACTGAGTCACAGCCTCTCTGGTCAAATGGGCAACAACGCTGATGATCATAAGGTCCTGGGTTCGATTCCCACGCTGCGCAGTGCTATTCGGCCTCTGGGTTTGTGCCCACCCTATTACATGAGACTCATTCATAACTGACGAAAGGTAGTATACTATAGTTACATATCTGCTTAACCATTTGGGGATTATAAACGTGATGTTATGTTACTTATCTGTGCTTGTGTGTGTTATCTGTGTGTTGTCTTAGCTGTGGGATAACATAATGCAAAATGGGTTCTTCAAATATCCATGCTTCTTAAGATCTAGACGACTTTCGTAAAAAAGGAAGTTGTAATTATATCTCAATCGATATCCCGTAAGACAGTATAGTTAAGTTTACTATAACCGACATGGAAATCGAAGCAAGAATCTCTCACTGCAGTTGTGCTTCACACAACTAGACCAAGGTGGTAGTTAAAGGCTGACCTTTTGAAAAAATATCAAAATCGATCATCTTTTTTTTTGGAAAATCTTTAGAATTATTTTTAGCTTACTTTGTTATGTTACCTTTGCATGGTCATTACCTTAACTTCTGACCTATTTCGGCTGGTAATTAGGTTAACGTCAATCAAGACACTAATTAATTCTTTTGACCTGAATTCAACAGGAACCCACGTGATCTGATGAGTAATTAGTTAAAATAATTTCGTAATACCATTTTCATTGTTTGAATCACTTGCGAAGGTCAGCAGTTTAATAATGTATTGTCTTGCAAATACTTATGTTACTGCAATCAATTAGCGGGCGAGTGCCTTGAACCATGGTTCAAGGCACTCGCCCGCTAATTGATTCAAGATCTAAGATCTAATTGAGTCAAGATCGGTATCCATTAAAATTTCCACCGTATTCTAGGAAGAATCACCATTAAAAAGAGTTTAGACCTCTCTCAGCCTAGGGGGTAGGCAAACGTCTTCGATCATGTATTCATGTACAGAAGCCAGCAGGTCAGCTTCCCGAAACTGTCAGATTTTCCCAACCAACCTTGAAGTCCTTGAACCTAATGCTTTGGAGATAAAGTTGAAAATCTATTAAAGAAATTTGACAGATTGTAGTAGCTTGATGTGCTGGCGTCTGTACATAGCTACCTACAAAGTTAAGAAACCTGCGAGGACCACTACAGAAGTTCTATGTCTTGGAAAACCTTAATAAAGCTATCGAACAAATATACTCACAATGCAAACACGACCTACTTCCTCGAACCACATCCAAACACATTAGTTGTGTACCTAAACTAAAAACTCTTCCGGTAAGAAGGTATTATATTTTTCAAGACCACTACACCAGCAAGCAATTATTATAACAAAAATATAAAGTAAGACGTTGTCTATCGCTTGCACTGATGTCTATTTATAACACACTGGTATAGCATACTGATGAATATCAAAGCTATAATAAGCATTAACTCGTTAGATTAAACTAGTACAAAAAATCATTAAGCCCAGTTCACATTGGTGGAATAACTAGTTACGTCAAAGACAAAGTCAAATAGCTAAAGTAGAGTAGGTACAGGTTGCCCACCTGTACTTTATAGGAGTATTGTATTGTTTTAATCTCACTTCAGAGTGAGAAAGATGGAGCTAGACGTCATATATAGCTCCTTTTCTTTCCCACGATGATGACAGCTAGATGTGGTGGTACGGGCCCAGGTAGGTAGAGGTACAGGATATAATTATGTAGGTACCTATATTAGTCTATGGTACAAGTCTTTTGACCGCCAGAGCATAGACGCACACGCTTGCCCTCCACGCTAAGCCACAATTTCACGTACTCTTATTTTGTGTGTATTACTAAGGTTAATATACGTCGATTTCGTCATTTGTTTGGTAAAATCGCAGCTCCCCTCCCCTCTTAATTACTAAATAGTTCACAACTTCACAAGACACTCAGTCAGTTTGCCTGTTTTTGACACTTTTGGGTATTCTATACTCAAAAGCGTCAAAACTCAGCATTTAGTCAAAAAGTGTGATTGACTGGTCATGACGTTTCAGTATGTAGGTAAACGCACCAATGTGAACTAGGCTTTAGGCATAACTATACAAATAAAAAAAACAAATACAAACTAGGAGTGATTCAAAGTTCAAAGTACCATAAAATCAATTTAAATAACATTGTAAAATCAAATCTTTTTATAACAATTAATTCTCCACTTAACGCGTCGTCGTCTGTCTTTACGCCATAGTCAGTTTGAAAATTGCCAAATCGCTAATGACTAATTTGAATACACGATAACCTGGACATAACATACTCGTGTTATGGTTGATTGATTCAGCTGCATCCGGTTAGACTGGAGGCCGACCCCACCCCAACATGAGTAGTTGGGGCAAGGCTAGGAAAATGATGTCCGCTGTCTGTAAAAGTGTGGGTAAATATCTGCCCTTTTTTTTTTTTTTTTTTGGGGGGTGGGAAATCATCAAATGACTCCTCCCGCTCTGGGCGGAGCGGAAGGGAGTGTCAGACTCTTACTGACTAAAAAACACCCATGTTCCTTCATTGGCCCTTTATGTTCCAGGGCCGCGGTATCTCTTTCGAACAGTCCCGCAGCCCTGGCAGGCACCGGCCCTTGCGGGCCCCTCCCGTTTGCTGACATCTCTTTGAGGCGCGCGTGGAACACGAACGCGCCGTCGACACGGCCTGCCCGTCGTCATACGACGGACGGACGGCGAGCTAGCCCATTACTCGCCGTCCACAGGCCCGCGGTAAATATCTGCCCTTTCGTTAAAAAAAACCGGCCAAGTGCATGTCGGGCTACGTACAATGTAGGGTTCCGTAGTTGCCCATCAAAATGCAAACACTTCCTACGGTTCGATTTGCCTCCGAACGATAATTTTTATTGTAAAAATAAAAAACAAACTTACGCTTGTAGTTGAAAAACCTGTGCTCCCATATATTTATGTTTAGGGAAATATGTTTTCCAAGTACATTTTATAAGTCGGTCGAGTATTACTCGTAAACTTGTAAAGCCTACTTAGCTGTGTTTATAGTACTTAGCTGTGTATAGTTTTTCTTGTAATTTCGTTATGATATACTATCACCGTAAATTTTTTCACGCACCCAAACAAAACCGTTTAGCTCGTAGAGGGGGGGACACTTAAGTCTAACAAAAATGTTCACTTTAAAGCTTAATGTTAATAACACAAACGAACACAAACGAATCCCTTAATCGGAAAATCATATAAACAAACTCGCAATATTTTTTAAAGACCTATCCAACGACATCCCACACTACTATGGTGTACGCGAGATAAAAAAATCCCCACTTAACGTGTACTGTAGATGAGAAAAAAAATACTTTTCGAGATTTTATTTTACCATTTTGTCGGCGTAACTAATGCCAAATTACGACTTTCTAGTACTAAGAGTCTTTAAGCTAAGCTGCGGACAGACAGATGGACATGGCGAAACTATGGGTTCCTTGTTCGTTGACTACGGAACCCTAAAAACTGGTTTCTAATCAATAAGTAAAGGTGGCTCATGTATTCCGTGGAATACCGGTGTTATTACCACTTCCAACGTACAAAAAAAATACTTTGTTACGGACTTGCGGGTTTTTGGATGCTGCTTGCTTGCCCGATGCGTGATGATTGTTTGTTCGACTAAGGGTTTAAGAAACTTCATTTGTTACTGCTGCCGTCCCTTTGTATTTCTGAGTTTGTTTGTGTGGAGGCTTAGGGAATTGTTTGCAAAAGCAAGCGATGTTAATTCTCGTAGCATGCGCGACCCTAACAGGCTCGTGTTAGATGTCCTCCCAAGGCTTGCGAAATATAATACAAGCTGCATAAACATGCAGGTTATGTGTGTCCAGGTATACAATAGAATACCAAATGAATTAAAAACATTAAATACAAGATTGTTCAAAATTAAATTAGACAAATGGCTATCTGCTAATAGTTTTTATAGTGTGCATAAGCATGTAAAATTTGCTTATATCTATTAAGCAAAACATGTGTAACACTATAGTGTTATTAATAATAAAATAAAAATAAAAGATGGTATACCATCTCTTATTTTTTTTTTCACCATGTTTTAGCAAATAAATTATATTCTATTCATCTTTTGACGATATATATTTTTAAGAGTATAATCCGAGAGGATATTTCTTCAGAAAGAGTAAACAAAAGCCAATCAGAAACGTCTTGTGTGCCGACAGATGTAGTAAAGAGCTTACCTCTATTCTGTCTTTTTATTACCCAAATATATACAGATGTGTTTAACAAAAACTTTTCTAACAAAGCAGAGGCAGCATTTTAGTCATCAACAATGAATACCAACGTCCCTGAACTGAAATAGCAAATAAAACAATAAACGAAGTGTTATTTTGTAAGGACACTAATCATCTTATGACAATAGATATTTTTAAGCGGATAATCCGAGAGGGTATTTCTTCACATCAGAAAATATGACTTGTGTGCCGACAGATCTAGTAAAGAGCTTACATCTATTCGGTCGACTCGACCCTGAACAGCTTTAATAGCTAATAAAGCAATAAACAAAGTTTTATTTTGTAAGGGCACTTGTGATCATCTTTTGACGATAGATATTTTTAAATGTATAAATAATCCGAGAGATTATTTCTTCAAAAATAGTAAACAAATGCCCATCAGAAACGTCTTGTGTGGTGAGATATAGAGCTTATAACCCCTATTCTGCATTTTGATTACCCAACTTACAGATGAGTTTAACAATATTACATTTTGATATGTGGGGAAAGTTATTGCATTCGAGGTGGAATTAAAACCCGAGCTGCAGGCGAGGGTGTTATGGTGCCGAAAACTGCAGTAATAAATCCCCACGCGTATCAAACGACGTTTTATTTATTTATTTATTGCAAAATGTACACACGCTTTTTAAGCCAAGCTTGCTTAAAAACAAATGAATACATTACCCGGTTAGGGCGCAGCAAAATAACTTAAAACTAGAATATAATTACAAAGAACAGTTTAAATTATCAATATCATTACTCTAACTTACTTTCTACTAATTAATTATTGTTATTTAGTAACTAATATCACATAGGAATACACACTAATATCATTACGAACTTTCACAAACATTATCTATCTAGCTATAAAGTCAAAATAATCAATAATCAAAAAATTGTAAAAAAATAATTAAAATTCTTCCATAAATTCTTCGATACTAGGTATAATAACATTTTTCTAAGAGTAGTGACTTTAACCTAGCTATAAATACAGGAATTGTTTTTTTGCCGCGCTTTGTTTTCGCCAGGTTGTAGAAGCAAAGGTATGATGCCGCTAACAAACAAAAACAAACAAACAAATAAACAGCCTAATATGAAAAATATAAAATTAAAATATTTTTTAATTTAGACCACAAATACATGTTAATTTGTTCATAAAAGTAAATATTTGTTTGAAATAATTATGTTTACCTATGACATTTTATTTATAAACACAAGTTAAATACTCCAAAAATATTTACGCCTTATAGACACGTAGGTATCTCTTTAACGAGATTAAAAAAAAAACAATCACAATAGTCATTGGTACCACATTTGAACCCTTTTGGACTAAAGTAAGTATAGTTTAGTTAAGTACAGTAATCTGCGGTCATTTTTATTTCCGCACGTGTGCGGATAAATATTAAATATCCACACGTGTGAAATACATGCGGTAAGAACCAGATTTCGTAAAAGTGTATTGAAAACACTTTTCTACCTAATAAGAAGGGGCAGCTCTCTCACCAACAATTAATACCAACGTCCTTGAACGTAAATACCAATAAACGAAGTTTTATTTTTTAAGGGCACCTGAGATTTGTGATGATCTGTCAAGGATTGGAATCACGAAGAGAAACATGTAAGTTGGTCACGTAACATGCATACTAGCGCCATTGCGAAGAGCCATTAGAAAATAACAATATCGATTCCATGTCTCTGAACTCTAGTTTTTAATTATGTAATTAACCATCGAGCAATCTCCCAGAGGGTTCAATGATCCTAATCATAATCCTTTCAATCTTATTTTCAGTATTCGTAATCTCTTAATTTGATTAATCACAATCAAAAACAATCGGCAATCAAAAATCAATCAAATCATGGTTTGGTTATTGTTAGTTAAGTTGAATACCTACTCTTTTTTAGGAATTGGGAATTTCCTAGATGGTAGGAGCATAGGACGGGTTGCTGTGGCGACGCTTGGGGAGGCCCATGTCCAGCAGTGGACGGTTTTCGGCTGATATGATGATGATGACTCCATTCTAAGGTGGTAATGGTACCCACCACTACCACCTTACCCCTAGCTGATAGGAAATATCTTATCTTACTACTCTCTATAAGGGCTAACGGTTACAACGTATTCGATACATCATTCTGAACCCCCACAGAAATTTTCATCGTCAATTAAAAAACAGGTTTTTGACCGTGTAGAATTTAGATTTTCGCGATAACTTGTAAGTACCAAAATTTACTTTAATTTTCAACTTTTTTATTTTTCGGAATTTTCCCTTTACTTGTGCTGTAAGGCCTTGCTTTTAACAAAAATTGACAATTCTAGGTCAACCGGAAGTACCCTATTGGTTTTGGGTCGAAAACCTATATGGTAGTTCCCGTTGACCTAGTATCATGAAATTTGGCAAAAAGCATTTTCTTATAGCACAAGTAAAGGGAAAAATCTGAAAACCGTAAATATGTAGTTTAATTACAAAATACCTACAAGTTTATACAGACCCCTAGGTGCGCGAGTCCAACTCGCACTTGGCCGCTTTTTTTTAATAACCGATGAAAAATGTATACATATGTTGAGGGTTCAGAATTATGTATAATGTAAGGATGTATATATGAATACGTGGTAACCTTCCTTATATATTATGAAGTAGCTAATTTTGTTAAAGCGAATCCTAATTTATTTAAAAAAATGTCAGAAGTTACCATCCGCAGTCGTAGTGACAATTCTCAGGCTAGAAATAGCTAGGCCGAGCACGGCACTTATGCATAAAAGTATTTTTAATTGGCACCACTTTTATCTATAATAAAATCCCCAATCTTATTCAGCAGTTACGAACTACTCTTTAAAATACAGCTTAAAAAAAAATAAAAAACCAATGCATCGACAATTAAATTACGTACGACATTTCTTTTAAATTTAATACTTTTAGGTAACAACTTCTATTTAATTAAGTTTACTCTACTTAATAAGTTATTTTTTATCTAAGCCATTGTTTTCTTTTTTAATTTTATATTGTCTAAGCCATTGTTTTCTTTTTAAAATTTTATGATAATTGAGTTTACCCTATTTTTTAATCCAAACACATTTTTGTACGCCATTCCTATATGGCAAGACATGTAGCCACTTTCTTTCATTTATAAGACTTGGTACCTATAGTGTATACCTATGTCGGCGCTTCATGGCCGTCGTCGTCAGAGTCGCACAACATATTGGTTTGCACCAATATAATTAATTATACACACAGTTACACAGTAAATAGAAAACAGGCAGGAAATATGAGCACAAGTTTGAAAGAAAATACCTTACTCCAGTTCAGGGTGTTTATTCCAGGATAAGCGAACCAAGAATGTTCTCTCTTTCACAATACAACGGCTTTTATACACAAACTAGCTGTGCCCGGCATGCGTTGCAATGCATGTTTTCCTACCTACTACTTTCACTGCCCTACCTACCTACCCTACCTATCTACCCTACCTACCTACCCTACCTATCTACCTTACCTACCTACCCTACCTATCTACCCTACCTACCTAGCCTACCTATCTACCCTACCTACCTACCCTACCTACCTACCTACCCACCCTACCTACCCACCCTACCTAACTACCTACCTACCTACCCTACCTACCTACCCTACCTACCTACCCTACCTACCTACCTACCCTACCTACCTACCCTACCTACCTACCCTACCTACCTACCCTACCTACCTACCCTACCTACCTACCCTACCTACCTACCCTACCTACCTACCCTACCTACCTACCCTACCTACCTACCCTACCTACCTACCCTACCTACCTACCCTACCTACCTACCCTACCTACCTACCCTACCTACCTACCCTACCTACCTACCCTACCTACCTACCCTACCTACCTACCCTACCTACCTACCCTACCTACCTACCCTACCTACCTACCCTACCTACCTACCCTACCTACCTACCCTACCTACCTACCCTACCTACCTACCCTACCTACCTACCCTACCTACCTACCCTACCTACCTACCCTACTTACCTACCCTACCTACCTACCCTACCTACCTACCTACCTACCTACCCTACCTACCCTACCTACCTACCTACCTACCTACCTACATACCCTACCTACCTACCTACCCTACCTACCTACCTACCTACCTACTACCTACCTACCCTACCTACCATTGTTTTTAAGATGTATTCTGCTATTCGGGGTGGAGACAAATCCAACGAATCAAAAACCATGAAAATTGGTCCAGCAGATCTCGAGTTATAAGTGTTGTAACAAACCCGACTTTGTTTTATATATATATAATTATTCGATTTTTTCTCGCCTTTTAAACCTTCCCTAGATCTCCACGAACATTTCAACACTAAGATAAGATAAATCCGTTCAGCCGTTCTCGAGTTTTAGTGAGACTAACGAACAGCAATTCATTTTTATATATATAGATAGATACAAACTGAGGTTGGTAGCGAGAGGTAGAATAAAATTAAAAATATTTAATTTTTCAAGGCGGGACAAAAGAACTACTTAATAATCATCGGTTTAGACTAGACTTTTAAATAATTCTAGACTTATCAAAGTAAATTCCTATTAATAAAGCAAACAGAAGTAATCATATTTTACATAAATCAAACATAAATCCTAATTATGAAACAAACGGCAATAACAATTACTTTTAAATTAAATAAACGCAAATACAAATTTAGTTCAGTCAACACATATCAAATAAAAAACGAACTACCCTAAAATAAAACTATTCATTCAATAAACCTACATAAGTCAAAATAAAAACGTAACTACCCTTTTTTTTTTTTTTTTTTGAGGGTGGGAAATCATCAAATGACTCCTCCCGCTCTGGGCGGAGCGGAAGGGAGTGTCAGACTCTTACTGACTAAAAACCACCCATGTTCCTTCATTGGCCCTTTATGTTCCAGGGCCGCGGTATCTCTTTCGAACAGTCCCGCAGCCCTGGCAGGCACCGGCCCTTGCGGGCCCCTCTCGTTTGCTGACATCTCTTTGAGGCGCGCGTGGAACACGAACGCTTCGTCGACACGGCCTGCCCGTCGTCATACGACGGACGGACGGCGAGCTAGCCCATTACTCGCCGTCCACAGGCCCGCGCCTACGGTGGCCGAGAGCTATCTCGGCGTGGCCCCCGACGCCCGGTGCTTCTCCCGCGGCGGCTGGGACGTGAGGAGGTTCTCTCCCTCTCACGTTCCGCCGCCTCCTTCGCTAGCATGACTGCTTCGCAGAAATAGGCGACGGCTTCCCATTCCCTCTCGCCCCGGACCATGGCTTGAACCAGGGCCGGGCGCGAGAGGTCGCCGCCGCCAATCGCCGCTACGAGGACACGGCGGTGCTCCTCTCAAGCGGAGCAGACCTCGACGGTGTGCTCCACCGTGTCCTCCGGTCGATCCTCGCAATTGTAGCACCCGGGCGTTTCCTCCCGCCCGATTCGGTGCAGGTACCTCCCGAAGCACCCGTGTCCGGTGAGGACCTGCGTCAGGCGGAAGGTGAGGGCGCCGTGGCGCCTCCCTAGCCACTCCTCAAAGAGGGGACTTACCGCCACTATCGTGGCGTGCCCTGCACGGGGTTGCGATAGTCGCTCTAACGTAACTACCCTTAAATTATAAACTAACTCAAAATTGAAATCAAATGATGATTTTGCGCCCACTACATACAGACTTACTCATGTTTTTACAAAATAAATATATCTTTATCTTTAACCATTTTAGCGTCGGTGTCCCTTCTTTTTTCTGTTATTATTAAGCGATCGAAAGTTTGCGACAATGTCGGTATCTATGTCGAGACTACCGGCCCTGTATAATCTTACTCTTTCACGCTAAGGGATGCCGTAAAGGTGCCGAGCGCATCGTCGATGCTGCCGCGTACGATAGTGTACGTTACCCCAGCAAGAAAGTATCCTCTAGAGTTATATGAGTAGAACGTATAATTGGTGCCTTAATTGCTGTAAATGTGCCCCCACATAAAAAAAATGTGTGCCCCCTGTCGTTTTGAAAAAAAACTAGAACAACAACTTTAGAATTTTCCTGCTAGAAAAACGTTACCCCAGCAAGAATCGTTTTTTCCGTTTTTTTCCAAAACGACAGGGGGCACACATTTTTATGAGGGGGCACATTTACAGCAGATAAGGCACCAATTATACGTTCTACTCATATAACTCTAGGAGACACTTTCTTGTTGGGGTAACGTACACCGTACGATAGCACTCCTGCTATGTTCCTCGCTCTAGTAAGTGACTGCTCTGAGCGTCAGATAAGGATAAGACGATGGAAAAATGCAATTCCGTGCTACCAGATGAGGTTCAACCTTAAAATTACTGAACGGATTTGGATGAAATTTGGCACACAGATAATTTATAACACGTTGGATAGGTACATTTTATCCCAGCAGAAGGAATCCGTGCGGAAATTACCGAACTTAATGCGGGCATATTAATTAAGCTAGTTTAAAATATGCCCTAGATTTAGATCCTCGGCTTTCTATTCTGACACAAAAATGTAGAGGCCTAAGTCATTGACATGTACATAAATAATCATTTTGGATTGAGTTACAAACTTGAGGCCAGTCAAAAATTACGTAATGCGGTACCAGCCACTATCGGGCGAACATCATTAGGAACATAACCACCATCATTCTCTGCCTAGCCTTTTCCCAACTACATTGGGGTCGGCTTCCAGTCTAACCGAAATTAACCGAATGCAGCTGAATACCAGTATTTGACATGGAGCGACTGCCTACCTGTCCTTAATTAGTAACATAACTACATAACGCCTGTAACCAGAAGTGCTAATCTAACCTAAAAAATGGCTTTTAAAATTAAATTACGAAACGAAAATACTCTCTAGTCTCTCTCTTTATATAAATGTAATAAAAATATCACATACACACACACTCTCGCTTTAAAATGAAGTATTTTTAAATCTAGCACTTAGTAATTTTGCATGTTTCTGTTCAAAACTTTATATTTTTACTAGCTTTGCCCGCTGCTGCGCTTGCGTTAATTTAGAATCAATTCGGGTTGTACTCTGCTTGTAATAATATACTCGTAATTCAATTATGATTCGAAAGACACGTGGCGGTCTATTTATCAAAAGAACGTTCGTATGTACGTCCACGAGCGAGAGAATCGCGGCGATATTATCCCATACAAATACGTAATATCGCCGCGATTCTCTCGCTCGTGGAGACGGCCCCTTAGGCGTGAAAAGGTAACGAACAAACTTTAACTAGCTGTAATCTGGTGAAACACTGATTTTCCGGTGATCTGTGGTCTGGTGGTCTGGTCTGTGTTCTGGTGTTTGGCATAAAAAATGTACAATCGTATTCGGTTGAAACGCTGACTCCTTACATATACATATAGGTTTTTTTACCCTATTTGAGTTGCAGAGGCTTCACATGATTTTGTTACCCCATTTATTTTTGCAATTTTTTTTTTTTTTTATAATCCCCGAAGGGTAAAGCTGCCACAGTCAGAAGGCGTCGCGGTAGACCTCACAGGAGATGGCGGAACGAGCTGGACAGAACCAACGACCAGTGGTCCACATTGGCCCTGGATCGAAGGATTTGGAAGTCATGGGGAGAGACCTGTACCCAGTAGTGGAATGACACAGGCTAATAGCAACCGTACCAGTAGTAATCCCCGAAGGGGTAGAGGTGTGCTGCATGGTGTTGTGTGTGTGGTGAAGAACTTAAAACCGCACGTACTTGCGGATCAATGAAATAGTACAGACGCCAAGACATCAAGCTACTACACTCTGTCAAACTTTAATAGATTTTCAACTTTATCGCTAAATCACTAGCTTCAAGGTTGATTGGGAAAATTTGACAGTTTCGGGTAGCTTGATGTGCTGGCTGTACAACAGTGGTGAAGGTTCCATACAACTCGATTCCTACCGGCTTCCCTTTGAAAAATGGCACAGTCAGTATTCTATAGACAAATAATTATAATCACATTAAAGATATGTATGTAGTCCGGCTTACCTCTTACAATTGACCCTTAGCTACTGCTGTACAAGCGGTATTTTTAGAGCAGTTTTTGAATTGAGGTCATCGACCTACCTGTACAAGGTCAATGCCCATTGAATACAATTACATGCGTAATTTATGGAGTGTGAATGTCGCAATTTTGATACGTTAAAATACTAGTGTATTGTTACTTGATATTCAAGTCATGCAGTTTAGTGGTCGTAAGCGCGACTGCTGAGCATCAGCAGCAGCCACTGAAAATGGATTTGTGCCCGGTGGATGGCAATAGGCTCGCCCCCCATTACAATATACGATTAAAACATAAGTGGTGGAATGTGGGTGTACTATTTGGTACGCCTCGAATTACAGGCCTGATTTTATGTTTTTTTACGGAGAAATGCCGCAATTTTGATAGTACGTATCATACCTACTAGTGTATTGTTATTTGATATACTGACGCAGGTCATAGTAATTTTTCTTAGTTAATTTAAAAAAACCTGCTGTTTCCTTAAAAAACTGCAATACCTACACAGAAAAATTTTTCATCGGTGTATTATAAAAAAATCGACAGACAGACGAACAAGAGAGTGATCTTATAAGGGTTCTCTTGTTTACCTTTTGAGTTACGGAACCTTAAAAATCTGCTGTTCCATACATTTTGATCGTGTAGATTTTTTTTTTAATTAATCGAGACTAAATGCTTTCCGAGGCACTGACGAAACTCAGTATGTAATGGATGGTCAGTCACCTATACACACATACAGACCGACCAGATCCCAGATCAAGAGCAGGTCATTAAACAAAAAGTTACCGATCAATATTCCCAGAATTTTACCTGGAAGTTGATGAAAAAAAAAATTGAAATCTTGTAGTGTGGCACTCTTATCTCTGTCAGTCTTGGATTATCAGTTTCTTGCGTAGGTTATGCAATGCGTAGGCAAAATTGTTTCTTAGTTTACTTTCTCTTCTACTACAAATGTTGACACAAAACATTACCAACAACATGTTGCCGGATGTTGCCAAAGAAGACTTTGTCATTTCTCTGTTGTCGCATATAAAGATGCGTCGGTAAAGTAACAGTAGGTAGGTACTACGATTCATTACTAAATTAAATAGAAGGTAGTTTCTTATCTTTTACTAGGCACCTACAAAATAATGCTATTGATAAAATTAAACATGGAGAAGTATACATGTCTAACTACCTATCTAACTAAACCTATAACCTAATAAGTACATAATATATGTACCTCTACCTACTTTTTGTATACAGCATACAAATAGGTATGCTGCTATAGGTATTATACTTATAGGTAAAGTAACTGGGGCAGTAAAATATTGGTTTTATTTGAATTCAGTATGTAGTAGGTAGCTTCATCAACATCCTACGGTTATCTCGATTCATTTGGGGTCGGCGCAGCATGTCTTCTTCTTCCATACTTCTCTATTACTCGTCATCTCATCCATCACACACATCCTTTCTTACCGTATAGGTAGCTTGACATATAAAATTAAAAGAAACCAAACAATTAACCTCTAGGCTTGCATTGATTAATGAACAACCATTACCTAATGATAACTACCGCGTTAAAATAATAATTAATAGTAATTTAATTAATTACCAACACAATTACAAGGGAAAGCGCGATGTTCTTCAAAATCAGTGGTGCATACAACCTTTCACATTTCAGAGAAATGATGAAAAACTTAAGAAACAAAAGATGAAAAAAAATGAAAAATAGAAACTACTGGCCATCTACTGGCCCTGCGGTTGGGGTAAATACGCACAGTAGAAAAAATATTGCAAAAACCATCGATCATTTTAATAACATGAATCTAAATTAAAAGTCATTCATTCAAATTATGTACAAACGTAAAAAAATAAATTTGATGCGGAGGTTTGGCTTATGAACTGCCCCAAGTGTGTTGCTTGTGGAATTTTATTAACTTTAGGGTATAATTAGAGACTTAAATAAAATGTCGTCATTAGCTCATCATCTCCCAGCTCTTGTTACATGTGATTTAAGCGCAGTCCACACCGCCAGCTAGCGAGCGAGCGAGCTGGCAGGCGAAGCGACGCGAAGGAAACTATATAAACTAAGCGAAGCTTTGGGGAACTAAACTATGTGGGTTCACACCGAAAACTACGGACGGACGGGCGAGCGAGCGGGCGGGCGCACCGGGCGAGGCGGGCGAGGTGAACGAATAGCATCGCTGGCATCGTCGGATATTTCGTTCGCATCGTTTGTATCGCTGACGTAGCTTAGCTCTGTAGTTCGCGGTGTGAACCAAGGTATGAAAAGAGCTGAAACGATGCCTCGCCCGGCTCGCTCGCTCGCTAGTCGCTAGCTAGCTGTGTGACCTACGCTTTAGAGTCGGCCCAACACGTTTTCTTCTTCCTCCCCCGTCAATGGTCACGCTATAATTTATTTTTATCATTCCTCGCATTATCCATCTATGGCCCTACTATGCCCCTATCTTAAAACGAAGTATGTACGAGTATGTGAAAACTAGCGCTGTGCTGTGGGCCCTCCATAGCACCGCATCATGCTGAGTGGTAGCCTGCTTGTCGCAGTCACGACGTGCAAGCTGTTTAACTTTTCTTTTTCTGTTTCTGTCCTGTTGTATTAATGCGCCTTATGATTATTGTAATTATTTTTGTTTTTTTTTTGTATGCACGTCATGTCCCAGCGACAAATAAATATTTTTTCTTTCTTTCTATGTACATGTGTACTTACGGAGGATGCACCAAGGTAACCCGCGAAATTCAATCAAATGACTGTTTCATGAAAAAGTTATTGAATGGGATTAAATGAACTTAGAGGTTTGTATTGATCATTTGAACTCAGTAAAGCCATATTTGTTAAGGTCGCGAATCATATTCTAATCAACATACATCCAGACACTGACGTGCAAATTGCAAAATACGTAAGAAAATAACAATATCGCGGGCTGAGCCCGCCAGGGTTGGCGTTTTCACCTCCTATAGTTTTCTAGCTGTACCTTCGATAGACAGTAACGATCGTTTACGGTAATCACGGTATAACATAAAAAAAAAATCTTTGCACGCCTCTGGCTTGCTAACTCTGGGTGCAAGCGATGAGCAACCGCAAGTCCGCAACTGTACAAGTTTGTAAAGAAACAATCATTTTTAGCAATAATCAAATCACTTTTCGGTGTGGAAATCCGAAATACGAATTTCAAAATGCAAATGATTATTCAATGCCGTTGAAAACTTCGTAATGTACGGCAGTAATCCGAGTTTCTAAATGGGATCATTAATTAATTACGTATCTATAAGATAAGAAGTAACTAAACAATTTCTATGTATATTGTGAAACGGCAAAGAACGAGGTAGTCGTTCAATGTTGGTCAAGTGGTCGTGAGCGCTATGGCTGAGGAGGAGGTCCTGGGATCCTGGGTTCGATTTCCAGGTCGGGCGAAATATTATTGGCTTTTGCCATTAGGAATTTTTCAGAACCAGGTCGTAGTCTTGAAATGTACCCGGTTGATAGCAATAGCTCACCCTATTACGAGGGACTTCAATATAACTGGGTAAACATTGGCTTACTATTGGAGTCCCAATGCCTAACTCTTCGAGGATCACAGACGTAATAACATAACATAACATAACGCCTTTAATGCCCGAAGGGTTAGGCAAAGGTGTACCTAATAGTACAGTACACCCACATTTCGCCAGTTATGTTTAAGTCCCATGTAATAAGGGTCGAGCCTATTGCCATCAACCGGGCACAAATCCAGACTCTGTGGCTGCTACTGAGGAATTCCTGATAGAAAAACCCAATAACACTACCCGACCTGGGAACCGAACCCAGGACCTCATGCTCAGCAGTCGCGCTTGCGACCACTAGATCAACAATAATAAATCGCACAAACTCACCTTTTTCTTTGAATAATATTTCAGGTCCGTATTCCCGTAACCACTGCACTTAGATACACACGTGTGAATGTGACTGGTGTCGAGTTAGCACTGACTGGCAGCCTTTGGCTTTCGACTCACGTTAGAAAACGCTAGCTAAAGTGGAAGTCACAGTACGAGCTATACGATGCGACTGCTATAGCGTGGGTTGAAGAACATCGAAACTGAAGATATTAGTTATGGCGAAGCAATGTTATTAACAACGGATTTACATAATCTAGAGATTGCCACGATTTGCTCAATGGTGGCTTAGTAGAAACTGTCCCGATTAGGGAGAATTCACACGTGCCACAACACATGGGTGGCCACTAATTTGTGTGAAAATGAATAGTCGGACCACATTTTGCCGCCAAAGTCGACCGCCAAAGTAACCATTGCTTGACCACTTTGTAGCGCTGCGATGTGGTGTGGTTGTGGTACGTGGTAATTCTCCCTTTCGCATTGTAAATCGGAGTTTGAAACCTAGGCAGGCGCTTTACTTTTTGAACTTACTTCATCATAACTCCTCTCAAAACGGTTGGCCTGCCGTGGTGGATATCAGCCTATTCCTCGTCATAGAGAGAAGGCCTAGTGTCCCATCAGTGACTTCTTTATAATATCTATGACGTTATTCGCTGATTAAACAATAATGGAGCTGTGCAGTTGGCTACATACTGGACAGACATATTATTTCAATCTAAAATATATGTAATAAAAATAAAACGCTGAATGTGTTGCTAAGCGCAAATCTCGAGAGCAGCTGAACCGATTTCGCTAATTCTTTTTTTAGAATATTCCTTGAAGTACGAGGATCGTTCTTACGGCGAGATAAATTAAAAAAAAATAGTTAATTTAAAAGGGTAGGGTAGGTGGGGTAGAGTAGTGAAAGTAGTAAGTTAGGAAAACATGCATTGCAAAGCATGGCTCAGCTAGTACTTAATTAAAAACAGAAGAGTGTCTACACAGATCGGCAGCGATAAAACGCTTTCAGTGTGCCAAATTTTTATAACTTTGAAGATAGAGCTATTGGAAAACCAAAACGTGTGTGAATAATCTATCATCACGATAATCGAAGGGGGTCAGCCAGACATAGGCTGTTATAAAGCCGGATGGAGGTTAAGGAACCTTAACTGAAATCAAAGGTGTCGCGGGCCTGTGGACGGTGAGTAATGGGCTAGCTCGCCGTCCGTCCGTCTTATGACGACAGGCCGTGTCGACGGAGCGTTCGTCTTCCACGCGCGCCTCAAAGAGATGTCAGCAAACATGACGGGCCCGCAAGGGCCGATGCCTGCCAGGGCTGCGGGACTGTTCGAAAGATACCGCGGCCCTGGAACATAAAGGGCAAAAGAAGGAACATGGGTGGTTTTTAGTCAGTAAAAGTCTGACACTCCCTTGTCATTGAGTCATTTAATTTTGAAGTCATTTGATGATTTCCCATAAAAAAAGGTGTATACATTCTAAAATGTAACTATTCCAACTTTGATGATTATTGATAGAATAGATTAAACGTGTTTATGTCTTCCCAAAAATTTAAAGGTGAAAGGAAATTAGAGTCATAACATCACGCCTGTAATCCCCGAGTGGTTAGGCAGAGGTGTACCTAATAGTACACCCACATTTCGCCAGTTATGTTTTTTAAGTCCCATTTTATAGGGGTGCGAGTCTATTACCATCCACTGGGCACAAATCCAGGGTCCGTGGCTACTACTGAGAAATTCTTGATGGAAAATTGCTCGACCCGGGAATCGAGCCCAGGACCTCATGCTCAGCAGTAGCGCTTGCGACCACTAGACCAACCAGACAGTCAAAATAGAGTCGAAACCGAATGATATACAATAAATACCACATACATGATACATAGACTGCTAGAATCATAACCTTTCCGGCTTTGCAATAATCTATACATACAAATAAATAAAATCGATGTGTCTGTTTGTAATATCAAAATCACAGCTTTAGCAACTGAATGCATATGTAAATATATACGGCATTTATAACAATAACACATTTTTTCAGTTTTTGTCGGTCTGTCTGTTTGTTTCGGCTAATCTCCGAAACGGCTGGACTGATTTTGACGGGACTTGTATTGGCAGATAGCTATATTGTAATTATATGTTATAAATAGCCTTATATGTTATAAATAGCCTTATATGTTATAAGGTCTGATATAGGCTAGGCTTAGGCTATATGTAGGCTTTAATTTTTTTTAAACAATTAGGGTTCCGTGCAGAAAAATTATAACCCAGGAAATTGGTTACAAAATTCGATTCATAAAGGGAAGTAATATATTTTTGTAATAATTTCACGCGAACGAAGGTCGCGGGTATAAGCTAGTCTATAATAAATAAGTTCTAAGAGAAATACATAAAGGAGAATCTTCTCAAGTTTTCTTAGAACATTGCTTGTCACATTACCCCTGAACAAAGTCGCCACCGAGAGCTTCTTGCAATGTCATTATTAAGTCGTTTGCTGCTGTGACTGTGTGGCAGCCGGAATCATCATGAATGCATGATACAACGATTGTTAAGTTGTTTTTCTTTTCCATATTTTACATACTGAACTGAAGCGCATTTTGGCGTCTGTAGCGTATTTTAGAGGACCTAAAATACGCCACGGACGCCGCGATTGACGTGGCCACACGAAAGATGAAGAAAAACTGAAGCGCATTTTGGATACAGATATACACTATACAGGGTGGAAGACACTTAAAAGGAAGGGAATTTAAAAAAAATCTACTGTTTTCTATAAAAGTACAATACCTTGGAACGGTTGTTTTTTTTTTTAATTACCGATGAAAAATTTTGAGAACTTAGACTTTATTCATATCTAAGGGCTGCCGTTGCAAATGGCTTCGGGCTATCAGAGTCCCCAGCACGACCGCGCGGTCTAATCGTGACGTAAATACGTCGATTTTTGAATCGAAAATACAATTCTACAGCATTTTAGTAAAATTGTTTGCAACAAGCACAATTAGTAATAGATATGAATAAATTCTTGAAATGATGAAAATATTATAGTATTTTTAAAAATATATATATATAAATATATATATTTTGTATTTTGATTTTAATTTAAAAATCGACATATTCTCTGGGTAGGACCTCTAATTGTAAATTTACGTTACGTTTACGGCGCCTGTTCGTGCTAGGAACTCGGGTGGGCTCTGGACTGGATAGGGTTGACATAGGATGAAAAAGCATGGAACTATTAGGCTGAGGCCAAACGAGCAAAATTTTCTGAGCTGTGAGTCGCGGAATTTACGCTGCATTCGGTTTCATACTAAAGTCTCTACAATCTGTCAAATTTCTTTAATAGATTTTCAACTTTATCGTCAAAGATTTAGGTTCAAGCTTGATGTGCTGACGTCTGCACAACTCATTTTGTGTCGCTGTGTGATATAAACAGGACTTTAGTATGAAACCGAATGCAACGTAATTTCCGTTCAAAACATTACGCCCGTTTGGTCTCAGCCTTAACTACCTACCCTTTTTTTTTGGGACCGATGGGAAATCATCAAATAACTCCTCCAGTCCTCCCGCTCTGGGCGGAGTGGAAGGGAGTGTCAGACTTTTACTGACTAAAACCCATCCATGTCCATGTGTGTGTGTCGTGTCCGAGTGTATCCTTTGTGTCCCAGGGCCGCCGTATCTCTTTCGAATAGTCCCGCAGCCCTGGCTTAACTACCTAACTAGTTTAGTAAGGAGGAGGAAGTAAGCGGCTTATTTACTCCATTAGGTATGTTCAGACATCCTCGTGAATAATCTTAACAAAGGTGAGGCGAAGAGTCAACAATGTCGTGAAGGAAGTCTAAGTAAATATTAGTGCACTTTGTTGCACAAATTCTACGTCTAACAACGTTGAGTCAGCTGTCACAACAACTTGTACAGTTATGAAAGAAAGTCTGTTGTCTGGAAGAAAATAAATTTAAAGTAGTGACAAATTGATTCGTTTTAGAGCATTTTTATTAAGGTCCCACGGCCACCACTAAAATAATACCCGACCAGTATAAAGGGTGTAACAAGACCCTTAGCGAAGCCGACAGACACTTGTTCTCCCCATCATTGCGATTTTTTTTTGTTCTAGACCATACCTGGGAACCTTCTAGTTACGGAGATATTGGAGGTCAAAGTTCCAACTTTTTCCCAGTTTTTTAATCAAAGTTTTTTACTTCGACCGGCAACCTCCGTACTATTCAATCCATCCATCAGCACAATGCTTTGATGAGTGTGTTACATCGAGTCCTACCGTAAAACATGATTTTTCACCCCCAAAAAAAAGTCGTTTCCCTGCAATCATTTTTGCGTAAAGTTACTTACTTTGATGTACAGAAAGCTTGGTTGGCTTCGTGACGGGTCTATTTACACCCTGTATAGCCACCTGCACAGTTCTTTCGTTGGCTTGGTGCGGGTGTCTGAGCAGGATGGGGAAGAAAGGAGGTGGGGTATCCTGCAGAGGGGCTCCACACTGGCATTGTATTTGGGACGAGTCGATGATACCCCATTTGGCCAGATTATTTCTACAGCGGCCAACCTGGGCCCTCAAATGTGTTGTTGTTGTGTGTTCGTGTTCAGGACGAAGATGTTCTGCTGGATTGATGAAATGAGGAACAGATATACCACCCCTGGTATGTCTGTTCCTCCACAATGCACATCTTTCATCTGACGCACGACGTAATCTGAGGAAATCGTGTGTCTCACGATGCTTTTAAGGCTTAGCGTGAAGGTGGTAATTGATGCCCGTACAGGGGGTGACGGTTATCTCATTTCTGTTTTCCCTTCTCGATGCGACTAGCTATTTCGCGCCGAACGTGGAGTAGCTATACTTTGGGTGCATGAAGAGCCTTCCCGTGCAGCGTTAAAAATATCACACTGCGATTCCAAACGCCAGGCGCTCCCTGGACAGCTACGCAACGCCGAGTAAGTAAGTAAGTAACATTTTGTTTGTTTTGTGCATGGTGTACATGATACATATTGCATGCAAGATAATAGTGAGATCCAGAAAAGTTCTAACATGTTTAGCCGCATAACTTGGCGTACAAATTGGTAGGAAGAGAGTGCATAAACCGTGATAATATTCATAAAATTTCATTATTCAAATTATGAAGTTACTTATTAAATCATCATTATTCATTAAATATTGGTATCATTACAATTCAGCAAGCATGTTGTCAGAGTCTAGCTGACTAATTGTTTCACTCATTTGCCTCGTATAAAACCAAGATTAAGAATAATTTATTTGCTTAAAATACAAGACTGTGTTACTAGTTAAAATTGGTGGGTTAGGCACAAACCATATTTTGCCTTTTTAGGGCACGCAAATATAATTTTACATTATTTATAATGCGTATTTAAGTGAAATATAACAAGAATAAGGCCTTTATACGACGAAAAATAAATATAAATTGTATGAAATTCTCTTTTCTTTCTTTGTCACAGATGCATTACCGTCTTGGCTCTTAGTTGAAATGCCTTTGCAGATCAAATTGAAATGCTTGCCGTGCCATAAGTCACTGTTGTGTGTTTATGTTTTTAGAGGCTCTTTAGAATCAGAGCGGAATAATTTTTTTTTGTAGAGATCACCCAGAGCACAAAAATGCTGATTGACGAAATATAATGAATCCATGATGTTTGATGGTAACTAGGTTCCTAGCTTTCCCGCACGAACGCTTTAAACCACAACAAACGAAAAGCGTGCGGATAAAACAGTTGTGCTCGATTGTACAAAAACGAAACTTGTCATCTCATCGTGTTTCGCTAACGCATTGTGAAATCGCAAATAGTACTGTTGTAGTTGAAAGTGACGTTTTGGATTCAAGATGGCTGCCATGGTCTATTACGGTCTATTATGTGCAGGTAAGTAGGCAGTATGTAGCATTTACCCACTTTTTGGAATCCGATCTTACTTCTTCTTACTACAAAAAAAAACCGACTTCCAAACAACACAACTAATTAAAAAAAAAACAAATTTCTGAACCGATTTTGATGAAATTTCTATGAGACCAATCCGAAGATATATCCTATCACATGACAAAAGAATTTTTCAAATCGGTTCTTAAATGACGGAGTTATGAGGTAATCAATAAAAACAATACAATCGAGAACCTCTTCCTTTTTTTGAAGTCGATTAAAAATGCAGTGAAAGCCTAGTGGTATAACCGTCGGACTGCCAATTCATCAGTCAGTCAGGCCATAGGTCTCAAGTTGAAACCCAAGACACGCACATCTGATTTTTCGGATTTTTATACTTATCACTTGCTTCGCTGAAGGAATACATCGTGAGGAAAAAAGCATGCCTGAGAGATATTTCTCGACGACATGTAAAGCCGGCCAATGGGCAGCATAAAAACTGTAACACCAGGTTAGGCACTAACCACACGATAAAGAGGAAGACGACTATTATAAATGTGAATGTTTGTGAGGACGGGACGGATGGATGTTTGTTACTCTTTCAAGCTTTTGTTTTTTGGCGCAGCAAGGTATCAGGTGGACGGTGTCATTATCATTCGTATTTGTTAGGTACTTCTGATTCTGGATTGGGTTCAATTCCCAGTTCGTGCAAAGTGTTATTGAGTTTTTCTGTTAAATTTCTCAGTAACGGATTTGTGCCCGGTTGACGGAAATAGGCTCGCCTAAGCTTATACTACTTACATGTTAAACATAACTGGCGAAATGTAGGCGTAGACCACATGCTCAGCACAATCGCCAACGAGGCAGTTTGTTAATGAACAAATAAAGTCCGATTGTCGCAGTGGCTATTAAACGAACTCTTGCGATGCGACTCCAAGGCCCAGGTTCGCTTCTCGAAAGACACAAAATATTTCTATGACCTTTCTTTGTTCATTTATCAATAAGTTAGCCATGAACACTTAAGATAAACGGTAATAGGTATGTGACTTCGTTCACAAACGATAGAAAGCTGGTTTTCTATAGAAAATGCACAGTTATAACACCGCCGCTATGACCAGACTAGATTGACACCTGTAACTGCAAATTTCCTCACAAATCTCTCGTGATGCTGAGAGGAGAGGGCTTAGGTTATAATGGTCGTACAATACATGGTACATAATATAGTAAATACGATGCACTTTATGTGATGGACGTGTATCGCAAAATGGTGCTTTCTAATGGGAGAAAATCTTAAATGATTGATTTATAGAGGTGCGGTAAGATGCTGTGTTTAACTGTTTGTGGGAGAATAATGAGTTCATTATAAATAGCTATTAATTGTTACCTTATGATTATTGCTTCATAGACAACTTTGATAACGGCAACAATTCTACTTAAATAACACCAACTATTAACTTAACTTCCATATTTTAGAGCAATGGGAAATTGGAAAGATATCATAATCATTTTTATGCCCTTATCGCAATTTATATTGGATCGGCGCAGCATGTCTTCTTCCGTACTTCTCTATTACTCATCATCTCATCAAACACCTCCTTTCTTGCTATATCATCCTTTACACAGTCTATTGTTTCTTTGGTCTTCCTCTACTCTTATTCATACTCAAAACTTTCCTCACGAAATTTTTTTATTACTCGGCATCACATGCCTATACTAAGCCAACCGATTATCACAACTTTTGGTGTGATAACATTGACTAATTTTAAGGAACATTAATTTTCTAAACATGTTTTGGATGTCATAGGTATTACACATAACAAACTCGTAAATATTGGACTGAAGTTGTTGGAAACTGAAATATTATATCTGGAATATTGGAGATTGTTTGACGTACTCAAGATTGTTGCTTGGATCGTTTTAAAACCAGTTTGGATCTTTTAACTGTAATGTGAAGAATTTAACTATTAAGTAACACACAGTGGCGATGATGACCAAGATATATTCAAACTCTTTACTTTATAACAAAGAGATTCTACTTATAATAAAAACCTCTTTACTATTCCCTAAGAAAAACTGGCCCAAAAAGGCAGATAAAAAAACCTCACAAACTTAGTCTGACAACCGTCAAGATTTAACAAACACGAAATTTATCCTGTCGAACAATCAAAACTGAATAAAATAAAGAATATAAATAAAATACTTCATTATTAATAATATTTAAATGAAACATGATGGCTAATATGGAGTCTCCAATACCACTATCGGAAATCGAATCAGTACTGGCATGGGTCGATACTTTTAAACTATCGAGAGCCACGAAGAAAATTAATCGGGACTTTTCTGATGCTGGTAAGACATTCTCTATTCTTTGATCTTTAGATTATTCGCTATTGTTTTCTGCCGGATTTTGTATGGTATGAAAGCCCCTACAGGGAGACACTTACTCAGCGTGTACAAACGAATGGTGTGGCCCACATATAGGTACTTCAAAAGTACTTATAATCATTTCTTTTTTTACCTGCCGGGATATATGTATAGAGTATAGACGCTAGCACATCAAGCTACCCGAAACTGACAAATTTTTCCCAATCAACCTTGAACCGAATGCTTTAGCTATAAAGTTGAAAATCTACTAAAGTTTGACAGATTCTAGAGCTTGATGTGCTGGTGCGTCTATACCAGGCGGTATAGTTTCCCCGGTTTTTTTAGAACTATTTGTTTCATTTATCATGGTCGTTTTTTAGGGTTCCGTAGCTGAATGGCAAAAAACGGAACCCTTATAGATTCGTCATGTCTGTCTGTCCGTCCGTATGTCACAGCCACTTTATTCCTAAACTATTAGTCCGGTCAAATTAGACCAAAAAATTGGAGTGAAGGTACAATAAGTCGCACCCAGCTCAAAGTTGGTAGGATTGTTCAAAACATCACCATAAAAGTCCTCATCGATCCAATACCTGGAAAAAAAATTAAGTACTCGGGGTCAAAGGTCACAAAAAAAGGGTTTATCGCGATTTTCAGCAAAACGGTGAGTTTTATCATAAAATTAGTTCAGACAAAAATTGTAGATCAGATCTAGAATATAGAATTGTAGATTATCTACAAAAAATGTATAAATACTTTTTTTTTCTAAGAGCCACCGTTTCTGAGATAGGAATAACGATTTAAAAAGTTGGAAGAGCTGTAATCAAAAGGAGAAGAGTTGTAAATAAAAAATTAAAAGGTGTTTAAAAATGATATTGTGGTTTCTAAAACCATTTTATCTCAAAGCTAATCATTTGAAACATAGACACTTCCAAAGTGTAAAATGTGTGTGCTCCTTTAATTTCTAAAGTAAGAGGAGGAAAATTCTGAAAAATGTAGGATTGTAGAACTTTCAAGGAAAATTATTGGTTAAGATTTGAGTTGGGTAAGATTTGATGTTTAGTTTTTGAGATATCGGACTTTTTCATCAAACTTCAGCAGTAGCTTTGCTTTTCATTGACATGCTATGATAAACAAATTTAGTTTTGCTGTTGAATGTAATAAGTACAATACAACATACGAATGAGCCAAAATATTTTACTTTTGGTGCTCGAAATCCTGTGTGCGTGTGAGTACGACTCGCACTTGGCCCGTTTTTTTAACTGAGTGATGGGAATAACAATAATATAACTTATAATTTTAAAACATCTATAACGAATTACATTTAAAATTATTATAATCCAATTTTATTTTTGTACGTCTACTTGACTTCCATCCTATAGATCAAAAGATGAAGGATATGTGTTAAGCCTTATTGTAAAACAATAAATACACGATCCGTCAACATTTGAGCTAAGTAGGTACTCAACAGAAGGCGCGTAAACGAAAGTGCAAATATAAATAAAGGCGACTCAGTTGCGACCACTCGACCAACGGCAGTCTATAAGAGACCGCTGATAAAATGAGATAATATTACTGTCATCACCATTGTTCCTGAAAAGGTGCAGGTGGACATCTTGAGCAACCGGCATGTTACCGAACGAAAACTTCGAAGACATTTGATATCTACCCCCTAGCACTGAGGAGGATGGCCCGAAACTTTCCAGAGGGTTTCACGGAGAACTATCGTGTCCCGTGTGTTAGTAGACAGATCATATTAATAATTAGCTATTGTTTCCTTCACCAGTCCTCCTAGCAGAAATCCTGTGCATCCACTACCCAAAACTAGTGGAGATGCACAACTACCCTCCGCGGAACAGCCACTCGCTGAAGCTCAACAACTGGATGACCCTCAACAGGAAGGTGCTGAAGAAGCTCAAGTTGAGTCTGTGCTGCAACACTATGGAACAGCTGGCGAACTCTACGCCGGGGGTTATTGAGAGGGTCCTTGTTATGGGTGAGTTGGTATTGTTAAGATGTTCCTCTAGGTGCAAACGTAGGGCACGAGGCCGCCAACCAAACATTTTGTACATCAAACTAAATAACTCAACGCAAAAATGTCTGGGAAACAACTTTCTTTTTTGGGGGGAAAATTCATGCTTTACTGTAAGACTCAAACTAATTTAAAGCACTCAAGACATTGTACTGGTGGAAGCATTAAATAAATCACGGGTCTTGGAGGTATTTTTTTAGGGTTCCGTACCCACGCGAGTCCGACTCGCACTTGGCCGGTTTTTTTTAATGATTTTTTCCCGTGTGCTTTCAAAGCAAGAACAGGCATCTTCTGGGCACGCTCGTTTCATCATAAAACCTAGATGAGACTGGCACAAACAGAGGCCTGTACCCAGCAGTGGGTAGTCAGGCCGTGGATGATGATGATGGTAGAATAAGAAGCTGAAGCTAAGCTAACTAGCTAGCTGAAGGTGTCCACACCAATCCATCGATCGTCGATCGATGGCATGGGTCGACGATCGATCGATTGGTCGATCCTAAACTAAACTGGGTGGTAAAATTCAGATATGCAGACGCTTCATATAAAATACTGGTATTCAGCTGTATACGGTTAGACTGGAAGACGATAAGGCGTTTACACCTTTACATGAGACGAATTTCGTTCCCATTAGTGTTTCGTCTTAAAGATGAATTTTTGTTTGATTTTCTTGATTCAGTATCTCAAGGCCTCTTCAAGGACTTCTCTTCAGGCCAATTAAGGAAATGGATAAGACTGGCCTGAATCGTAACATTTTCTTAGTTAACGGTTATCCCTACTACCCCTTCTTCCCTACTAATATTATAAATGCGAAAGTAACTCTGTCTGTCTCTCTGTTACGCTTTCACGTCTAAACCACTGAACTGATTTTAATGAAATTTGGTACAGAGATAGAGTTGACCTTGAGAAAGAACATAGGATAGTTTTTATCCCGGACTTTTGAAGAGTTCTCTTGGAAACGCGATATAACCGAACTCGACGCGGGCGAAGCCGCGGGCGGAAAACTAGTTAATAATAAAACTTAGATTTGGCTAGTGTGATGTATGTTTTGGTTATATCAAGCTTGCTGTGGTCTTCTGTAATTGAAGTAGTGAACTACGCTAATACTTCAAAGCTCTATAAATTGTTACTTTTTTTTGTACACCTCTTGTCGATGGTACTCAATAAACAATTGTGTGAATGCCTTATGCCCATGAAGGCATCACGGCTTGTAAAAATATGGTTAGGTATACCTGGTTTGTTTCGTCATTCCAGTTCGAGACAAAATCCGTCGCGACGAGGACCTGAACAAGACCATGAGGGATGCCGAACAGAACATGTCCAGCGGCGGTAGCTACTACGAAGCCTGCGGAGATGATGGTACGTATTGCTATTTTTCTATGTTGCCCATTCGTCATAATCAGCCTACTGCAGTCCACGCCATTCTTCACCAACTTTTATCCAGCTACCACTTGCGCGTGGACGTCCTACCTTATGCTTGCCGACTCGCACTCTCCACCCAAGAACACATCTACCTTTTTTTTAATTATTATCAGTCCTTCTGACTATGAGCAGATGTGTTGAACGACTATTATTCATGAGGAGATATTCCCCAATAGGAATATCCTCCATGGATATTAATAAAAGGTGTAACAAGACTTGTTTTCCCCGTCATTGCGATTTTTTTTTGTTCTAGACTATACCTGGGAACCTAGTTACGGAGATATTGGGGGTCAAATTCCAAGATCCAAGGTTTTGCGCCGTTTCAGGCGTTCTAGACAGTCAGGCAATGTGAGCTGGTTAGGATGGTTGTTCAGTCTTGGTTTTGTATTTGCCTGCGAATGTCTTTATTTCATCCTTCACTGTTGGCATGCTCAGGTATTCGTGTACTTCAGTTTCTAATGAACCAGGGGGCATTGCTAATATGCTTAAGGATGTGGTTCTGAGCTCTATAGATTATATTTATGTTGGAATCACAGCAGGCTCCCCATAACTGAATCCCATAAGTCCAAACCGGTGTTATGACAGCCTTGTAAATTAAGAGCTTGTTGTCCAGTGACAGTTTTGAGTTTCTACCCAGGAGCCAGTAGAGGCCTTTGTATTTGAGGTTGACTTGTTTACCTTTTGTTTCAACGTGTTTCCGCCATGTCAACCTGTGGTCCAAGTGTAGTCCGAGGTATTTAGCTGTATCACTCTCGAGTCAACTCCCTTCTACTATGGTTATTAGGAATCTATGATCTAAATTGGTTTTTTCCCGCGCTTTGCTTTCGCCAGGTTGAATAAGAAGCAAAGGTATGATGCTGCTAAACAGCCTAGTACTATGCAAAAAGAGAAAATTTTGTTTTTTTGAATTTAGAGCACAAATAAATTGTTAATTTGTTCCTAAAAGTAATATTGGTTTTAAACAAACATGTTTATCTATGATATTCTATCTTTAAACACAATTTAAATACTTAAAAAATATTTACGACACAATACAATACAATTACTTACAATTCATGAATTAAAATCTTTTATTTCGTTTGTTACCAACATAGCTTATAAGAAGTGTGTATTTATGGAACAAGGTCTGAAATAAAGTACTTTTTTTTTGCCGAGTTAAAAAAAAACAATCAGCGCCGTAGTCATTGAACCCATTTGGACTTAGTAATAGTTATCTGTGGAAATTTTTAGGTCCGCACGTGTGCGGAAAAATATTAAAAATCCACGCGTGTGAAATACATTGCATGTTGAACCTAATCGTAGTGCAATAAGAACCAGTTTTCGAGAAAGTGTATTGAAAAAATATTTGCAATGCAGCCGAATACTAGCAGAAAATGTTATTCTTCTTTTATATTCTATCTGGACTTTAGGTTCATAGCAATAAGAAATAATTTTGTTTTAACATCTGATCTCTTTCTCTCATATTGTTCCTTAACTACAGGACCCACTTATATAATTAAAATCAAAATAATGTTCCAGACCAAGTACTGATGGTGCCAGTCAAATCAAGGGTCAACGGCGTGTTGGAGACAGTGCAGCAGAAGGTGATCAGCTACGAATCGTACTGCGCCCTCAAAGAAGAGCTGAAAGATGCGAAAGAAGCTACTGATGTGCTCAAACAAAAAGTGAGTAGAAACGTTCATAACAACAATGATATTATAAAGAAAGGTACGCTACGTTAATTCTGAGCGGCGTTCAAATAGCGTTGCGTTGTTACGACTGCGATAGATAATACGGAACGTATGATACAGTAAGAGATAGCTATTGCGCTTGAAATACTTAAATTACGACAATTGTCTGAATTGAGTGAGTAGTAGAGCGATATCTAGCTCTTTTTATTTATAATATCATTGCATAACAAAGAATAATAGTCGGGGATTTAAATAAAATAGAATTTTAAATATTTGCTTAGAACTGTAAGAAACTATACCAACAAAAGGGGTTGTGAGATTTTTGTATGAAGCTTGGCCTGCCTAACGTATAAAGTTAATCAATAGCTGGTATCAATACAAACAAGTTGAGTTGTGCATTAGACAAAATCTTCGGAAGTGTCACGTTTCTGATATATAGTTATAGTGGATTTCATGCGTGACAGCTATTTTAAAAATAAAATTAAGTGTCAGAAGTTAGGCTGGTCAAATTATTCGAACCCGTTTTCATTCTTATATTTCTATCATACAGGTTGATCATCTAGACAGTCTATTAAAACTAAAAGAAGAAAGAATAGATGAACTTCAAAAGCAGCTAGATAGAAAACAAATGTGGAGAAAGGAGGTAGAAGTCCTAACAAGCAACTTAACTATTAATTCTGACAGTGTCTCTTCAAACCTGGACGTGAAACATGAATGCATTATAATGCCCGTCAAAACTACTAACTCCCTTAAAATGATGAGGTCTATAAGTAAGGTGGATGATATGAAAAATCCTGTCGCCAAAGACTCGTTTAAAACTATCTCCATTCCTAGTCTAACTGATGTCATCATCACAGAAATGAATGATACTGTTGACAGAATCAAATCCGATGTCTTCAAAGAAATAGAGATAGGCGGCGATTTAGAAGAGAAAATGGAATGTTACCCAGAAATTTTCGAAGATTTCAAAGACAGTGTTATGAGACAAGAAAATTTAACGACCATTCACGAAGCACTGCAGCCAGATATAAAGAGTATGCCTCTGAATCCAATAGAATGTAACGATGGCTTTACTAGTAACTATGTTAATTAAGTTCAAATTCATATCACTGGAAATGAGTGTGTTCGTGCTGGCTTATAAAAATATTTTCAATACACTTTCTCGAAAACTGGTTCTAATCGCACTACGATTAGGTTCAACATGCGATGTATGTCAGACCCGTGGATTTTTAATATTTTTCCGCACACGTGCGGAAATAAAAATTTCCACAGAATACTTTCAATGACTAAACTCGGTGATGGTTGTTTTTTTAAATCTCGGCAGTGATTGCGTCTTTACGGCGTAAATGTTTTTTGAGTATTTAAATTGTGTTTATAAATAGAATATCTTAGATAAACATGATTATTTAAAACAAATATTTACTTATATAAACAAATTAACATTAATTTGTGTTCTAAATTCAAAAATATTTTATTTTTCATATTAGGTTGTTTAGCTGCATCATACCTTTGCTTCTTCTTCAACCTGGCGAAAGTACAGCGCGGAAAAAAATCAAATTAAATCTATCAGAGTTTCCTAATAATTCGTGACAAAAATACTTTCCATTCTAATATTTTATTTCTTCGAAAGTGTATTGAAAAATGTCGTTTGATACGAGTGGGGATTTGTTACTGCAGTTCTCAGCTCCATAACACCCACGAGTGCAGCTCGGGTGTTAATTCCGCCTCGAAGACAATAACAAAGTTTCCCCACTTATACCAAAATGTACTATTATAAAAGTTAACATAATGGCACTTGGAACAACTGAAATCCACATAATAAGTGCATAGTTGTTTGTAATTGTATGTAAAAAGTTAAAAATTTTTGAATATTTTGTGATCGTGTTTGTCTTATTAAAATAAATGTTTTTGGATGTTCTAAATTATGCTACGTATTCATAAGAAGTAGATATAAAATACGTCTGTTATATTTCAATGTTTTTATTAGGTTTTAGTTTGTTTGTTACTATTATAATTGATTTAGAAATAAAAAGTTTACACTAGAAATTTCTTTCATTACTTAGTGTTGGCTTGGAATATGTCAAGGAGGCTGGGATGTTTGTTGAGTATTTCCGAAATTTCTTGGTACCTGGTTTCCTTAAATTCTGCATCATTTTTCTTCTTTTCTTTCCTAAAAATAAGGTTTCAAATTAATGTCGGTTCGAACATAAATATGCTGGAGCCATTGGTGCTGGAGCCATTGGTTCTGCTGGCTTGTGAAAGTACACAATTTACACAACCCATCCTTTCTTTTGTCATAATATAACGTGAAAAGTATCTGCTGGGCTTTGGGAGCAACGGCTTTCCGAGAAAATCCTAATAGCAAAACCGAATAACAGTTTGCCCGACCCGGAAATAGTCCAATCAACGAGGGTATTTGTTAAATGGAGACTTACGAAAAATTCTCCAGCCTATGAAATTTGGCATGTGATGAAATTAGGTAATACTGATTATAAATGTACAATAATCCAACTTGTTACGAGAAGTTAGGTATTTTTACCTAAACGTAAAAATCGCTTATAACTCTCTGTGAATATTTCCTCAGACTGAAATACTTTCTGTAAATATACGTATGTACTACTTAGAATAAGTATGTAGAGGCATCCAACATTTTTTCGATTTCGGAGATACCCCAAATTTAACTTTTAACATTTTGCACTATAACTTCTACTGAAAAATTGATCTGCTAATTGTTATTTTTTAATTTGTTTTTATATCCTTAATTATATAGCTTTTTTTAGTTATCAAAAATGTTTAATTTTCCTTATTAAACATTTTTTTTAAAATTTTGCTTAATTACATAATGTGAAAAATATCTCCGCGCATTTTCATACCTTTATTAGTCATATGATTTAATATTAAAGCAGATTTATCAATTATCCGGAAAGTTCGCTGATTTATGCAGAACGTAAGGGTTGACCTTTACTTGACCGCTCGGAGCTGCTTTGCCACGCACTACTTTTGGAGTAGTGTAGGCGAGTTTGGTGGCATCATCAATCAATCTAGCAATCATCTATAAGAGTTAAAAGACAGTGGTAGGTATTTCTAAATAAAACAATAGGTAAGTTAGGTTAGGTAACTTAATCACTTTAATCAATAGCAGACATAGATAATCGACTAGGTATAATCACATAATCACATTATTTGTATTTGGTTTACATTTTTTCAATATAAGAATTAACAACACATGCCTACAATAATTTTAGGCTTTATTATTATTTTATACACTCTTTTGCAAAAAAAAACGGGCACCTAAGGAAATTTACGTTCTAAGGTCGATTTGAGTTAATTAAATGAAAGGAGATTGACCAAAACCAGTCTTGAAAAGTTGCATGTATGAAAACCAAATTAATATACAAATTATTTACTTATTTTTTACAAGCTTTTCACTTCAGGAATTTTATTTTCGTATCCGGAATTATGATTTTAAGATAAACAGTAAATTAACGATTGCTAGGTACATTTCCGTATAGACATGATGGACGTTTCGTTCTCTTCATTTGTACGAGTTACGTTAGTAGGTATGAGCCTTTACATAAAACATCACAAAAATGATATTAAACTCATAAATAGCTAAATAATTAGTAATATCATAATCATAACGTAAGTACTGTATATGTTACGCGGGGATCTTGCGGTCCATGCCCCCCCCCCTTTTACGGGGCCCCGGTGTGGGCGCGTTCGTTGAGGTTGCGAGCGAAGCACTACCTGAACGCGCCCCAAAAGGTGGTAGCCGTAAGGCTAATCCGTGGGTACCGCACGATCTCCCGCGAGGCGGCGAGCTTCCTTACCGGATTGCCGCCATGGGATCTGGAGGCCATAGCCCTCGCGCGCCTGCACGAGTGGCGCGCGGAGGCACAGCGCCGGGGGAAAACTCCGCTGCCGCGGCAAATTTTCGCTCAGCGGACAGACCTCCGCCGTGATCTCAAGGCGACATGGAGAGAGCGACTATCGCACCCCCGTGCAGGGCACGCCACAATAGTGGCGATAAGTCCCCTCTTTGAGGAGTGGCTAGAGAGGCACCACGGCGCCCTCATCTTCCGCCTGACGCAGGTCCTCACCGGGTCAGTGGGTAGCCTTAGGGGCGGATTTTTAGGAGTTGGAGTATATCCTTAGGGGCGCTATGAGAAGCAAAGAAAACGAAAAAAAAAATTTTTTGGTTAAAAAAATTTTTGGGACTTAGAAAATTTTTCGAAAAAAAAAATTTTTTTTACAGGCACCTAACTAACCGAACCTCGGCGTGCCCCTGACGTCGACCGTCTAGGATTAGCGTTTCCGTCAGCAGGTCGACGGATCCCCGCTGCGCGGGGCTCCTATTTCTGTCTGCAGGGTTTACAGGAACCTAACTAACCGAACCTCTGACGCCCCTGACGTCGACCGTCTAGGGTTAGCGTTTCCGTCAGCAGGTCCATCAGTCACTAATTTTCTAAGTGTTTGCCCCTAACCGTACTCAAGGTGAAAAGTAAGGAGAAATTTTTCTAAGTCCCAAAAATTTTTATTACCTAATTTTTTTTTTTTGTTTTTCTGCACGGCTCATGGTGCCTATAAGCGTATGGCATCAACTTCCAAAAAAACATTTTTTGAAAAATTTTCTAAGTGTTTGCCCCTAACCATACTCAAGGTGAAAAGTAAGGAGAAATTTTTCTAAGTCCCAAAAATTTTTATTACCTAATTTTTTTTTTTTGTTTTTCTGCACGGCTCATGGTGCCTATAAGCGTATGGCATCAACTTCCAAAAAACATTTTTTGAAAAATTTTCTAAGTGTTTGCCCCTAACCATACTCAAGGTGAAAAGTAAGGAGAAATTTTTCTAAGTCCCAAAAATTTTTATTACCTAATTTTTTTTTTTTGTTTTTCTGCACGGCTCATGGTGCCTATAAGCGTATGGCATCAACTTCCAAAAAAACTTTTTTTGAAAAATTTTCTAAGTGTTTGCCCCTAACCATACTCAAGGTGAAAAGTAAGGAGAAATTTTTCTAAGTCCCAAAAATTTTTATTACCTAATTTTTTTTTTTTTGTTTTTTTGCACGGCTCATGGTGCCTATAAGCGTATGGAACCAATTTGAAAAAAAAAAAAACGAAACATTTGCGCCCCTAAGGCTACACTCCAACCCCTCACCGGACACGGATGTTTCGGGAGGTACCTGCACCAAATCAGGCGGAAGGAAACGCCCGGGTGCTATCATTGCGAGGATCGCTCGGAGGACACGGTGGAGCACACCGTGGAGGTCTGCTCCGCTTGGGCGGAGCACCGCCGTGTCCTCGTAGCGGCGATTGGCGGCGGCGACCTCTCGCGTCCGGCCCTGGTTCAAGCCATGGTCCGGGGCGAGAGGGAATGGGAAGCCGTCGCCTCCTTCTGCGAAGCAGTCATGCTAGCGAAGGAGGCGGCGGAACGTGAGAGGGAGAGAACCTCCTCACGTCCCAGCCGCCGCGGGAGGAGAAGCACCGGACGTCGGGGGCCTCGCCGTGATGGCTCTCGGCCACCGTAAGCGCGGGCCTGTGGACGGTGAGTAATGGGCTAGCTCGCCGTCCGTCCGTCGTATGACGACAGGCCGTGTCGACGGCGTGTTCGTGTTCCACGCGTGCCTCAAAGAGATGTCAGCAAACGGGAGGGGCCCGCAAGGGCCGATGCCTGCCAGGGCTGCGGGACTGTTCGAAAGAGATACCGCGGCCCTGGAACATAAAGGGCCAAAGAAGGAACATGGGTGGTTTTTAGTCAGTAAGAGTCTGACACTCCCTTACGCTCCGCCCAGAGCGGGAGGGGTCATTTGATGATTTCCCACCCTCCAAAAAAAAAAAGGTACTGTATATGTATTTCATAGTTCCGTTGTGGAAATATTTATTTTTGTGTTTCGTCTCACGCAGATGCAACGGTCAAGGCAGATGACAGACGTACCGGTAGGGATGATGACTGTCTGAAGTTGTTTCATTTCGATAATGTCACATCAACGCTGCGAGGCCATAAAAAGCACGATTATTCGTTATTCACGATTATTCACGTTTTTTTTTTCAATGAGCAGCTGTTCTCTTATTTTGTTTTTAACTATCTTTGTTGTTTTATACCTACATGATTGATCTGTGGTCATTTTATAAGTTGCCAGTAGTTTAGACATAATTTTTAGGTTATCTCCGAATTTATTTAATTACTTTAAAACTCGGATACTTGTGTGAAAATGAACACTTTCATTTAATAGTATATAAAGCGTAGTCTACCGCACGCAAAATATGCGCATTGGACGTGGAGTTGCGGACACCAGCCCGTTATACAATACAATACAATACAAAGCGTAGTCTATAATAAATAAAGATGTATTGTGTTTCAACTTAAGACGGATTTCCATACATCGTTGATCATGATCCTTTATTTCTTTGACGTAGTCTATATACTTATAATCGTGTAAATTAATGCGCGTGAAGTGAATTCGGGCAATTAAAAGAAAAAAAAATGATGGATTTTTTAAAACCATTGTACACGCCCAAACAATAAGAAGTGGTCGGCAATAAAGACAAGATTTCTTTTTACTTTTTTTAATTAAATAAAGTTACAAATGTAAAAACCTAATAACGAGTGTGACCTCCTCTTGCCAAAATCACAGCTTGAAGCCTTCTAGGCATGCTTTCCACGATGTTTTTAATAACGTTTTGAGGAATACGTTCCCACTCTTCTGCAACGACTCTTTTTAGCTCCCTGATGTTTTGTGGAGCAGGTTGCACTGATCTTACCCGTCTCTTTAGAATATCCCAGACATGCTCAATTGGATTGAGGTCAGAACTTCGAGCTGGCCAATCTAAACGACGGATCCCAACTTATTGCATGTACGCTTCCACGTCACCAGAACGGTGCGTCGAGCATTGTCGTCCTTAAAAATGGAATCTTCCCCAAGTGCAGTCAATGTGGGTTGTGCATATAGAATTAGGACTTCCATTATGTACCGGTGTGCATTTAATGTTCCATTTTCTATGAAAACTAACTCCGTACGCTCCGTAGAATTAATTGCTGCCCAAAATATAACGGAGCCTCCGCCATAAGGAGTGATTTCTTCGAAACACACTTCCACATAGCGTTCCCGTGGTCTTCGCAGCACTCGCCGGCGTCGGTCCTCTTCACACAAAGAGATTCTAGCTTCATCAGAAAACAATACTTTATTCCTGTCCTCCAGAGTCCATGAAGCACAGTTCCAAGCAAACTGAAGTCGAGCAACACGGTGCTCACGGAGTAATTTAGGGCCCCGAGCTGGGCGGTAACTCCTGATATTGGCAGCCAAAAGCCTCCTCCTGACCGTCCACAAGCTAACTTCTACTCCTCTTACTTCTTCAAGGCTCTTCTTCGGGTCCACACTTGACGCCTTACGATTCTGCAACGCCTGACTCACCAAAAAGCGGTCATCTCTTGGTTCTGTGCATCGTTTTCTTCCCGAACCGGGTCTTCTTTTGATCGAACCGGTCTCTTGATACCGTTGCCAAGTCCTCTGGACAGTTGAACGTCTCACATTTAGCCGCTGAGACACGTAAGTTTGCGAACAACCTTGTTCAAGTAGGGCTATAATTTTACCGGCCCTTATCGCTTTATCACTCATATCAAAATGTGGTATTTAATGTAAAAAGAAAGATTAAATTGTTTAATTTGCAAAAAATATCCAAAATGTTTTAAAATATCGTAATCAGTTAAAAATCGTTTCAGCAATTCGCGCCATTAGTAAAGCAATTTTAGAATAATCCACAATAATCATTATTTTTCTTTTATTAATTTCAAATTTTAAATTTGGAACGTAAAGAATCGTGCCAGGATGCTGCAAATAACATGCCAATACATCGTCAAATTAATAAAACCTATTTCTTGTTCATCTTCATTGAAGTAGAGAAACAAATCTAAAGTGCCCGTTTTTTTTGCAAAAGAGTTTATTGTTATTTAGTTTGCTTATATTTTTATTTTAGGGTTTTATTACTTATTTCTAATGAATTTATTTTTATTACAGCAAAAATCTAATATCTTAATCTTTTGGAGCACGAAGCTTTTTCTAAATTTTCTTTGTCATCGTCAGCAATAGCAACATAGATTGATAAATCATCTGATGCTGAAATAATCGGTTCATCTTCATCCATATCAGAATCATGTGGCTGGCCAGATTTTGAACAACATGTATAAGCATTTGTTCAAATACGGTGTCATCCTCATCTGGTGCATCGCTATCATCAATAGTTCCATAAGATGCGGGAAAAGTCCATCATCTCTTCTTCTGCTTGATTGTCGAATCTTTTCAAGGCCCTTTTGTGTCACTTTAACAAACCCCACTATTAGAGGTTTTTTACACAGCACACACAACTCGCCGTCGCCTTCCTCCGTCATTTTTAAACAAACGCTCCTTGCACAAGTAGGTGCACAACTGCTCCGTTTCGTACCTACTTCGAGCGAGACACAAAGAAGATGCCGCCTGCGCGCCGCCGTCGCACCGCTGCGCGTGCGCCCCGCACCCCTCTTCACTCCCGCGACCGGTCATTGCTAACTGACGGCAATGCATGTACTTAGCAAATTATTGAGATTGTAAAAACTTTGGTATTAGGCCGAATTTCCATTGGCTTCTTGGAAAATCGATTACAATACAGCGACTCATAACTAATAAACGTATTGAATTAGCCTGAGCAATTATTCACATGACGTAATTAAGTAAAAATTAAAAAAAAAATGTTTTGAAGGAGAATCTTTTGGATAACTTAACAAAGCTATTTATTTAAGGGAATAAAACCATATTAAAAAGTAAAAATTAGCAGACCAATTTTTCAGGAACAGTTAAAGCGCAAAAAGTTAAAAGATAAATTTGGAGTATCTCTCAAATCGAAAAAATGTTGGATGCTTATACTTACCTATTCTAACTAATATATTCATACGTATACAGAAAGTATTTCAGCCAGAGGAATTTTTCACAAAGACTTATAAGCAATTTTCATGTTTAGGTAAAAATACCTAACTTCTCTTATCAAAATGTTTTGGCTAATTTGACATCTGTAATCTGTATTACCTTACTTGATCACACTACCTATTCTCACTGGCAGGGGAAATTTTCGGGTTACATAAGCCCCGTTGATTGGGCTAAAATTGGAACCCCGCTCTTAGTAGTCGTACGACCATGAGACCAACGGAGGAGTTTGGCAAATCCAAAATAAGCGTTGAACATAATAAAGATGACAACATTATGTACATCTTTCTAGGCTCTCATTAGGCAGTTGGATCAAGGGCCTTTGTCAGAAGGCAGTACTTCTTGTTACGGCTTGCATTGTGAGCAGGTTCCTGTCTCTGGAACCCTAACCACCCACCGGTAGCTTGGACCCTGCTCCCGACACCAGCGGGCCACTTTTTTATTTTTTTTTTGATATTTAGGTTTTTTTAGGAAATATTTAAAAATGTAAAAAATAAGATGATTAAATGAATAAAGGAATCACAATATTAACTAACATTTCTTCCAAACAGTCAGAGTCCTTTCCGAGTAGTTTGAACCTCTCGAACTCTATTTTGTCGCTGTAGAGGCATTCTTTGTGAATAGCGTCCATGGTTACTTTCACAAGCTCCAGGTCCGACACTTCACATGAAAAGGAAGGAGTTGCATGTGGTACTATGAACCAGCGACAGCTAGTGCTACGATTACAAAGATGTAAGCCTAGATCCCCCTGCCCGTTCCTTCTTGCTGTTGAGATGCAGGCTATCTCTCTGTGAGTGTGATGAGCCGTAGCCCGTAATCCACCACGCGGGCCGTTGGTGGATAACACACACCATGGTTAGCCTTATTCAAGATATAGAGAAACTGGATAGCAAATGATTTTATAGAACTCGGCTAACGTCGATATACCGGCCAGATAGTCGGTGAAACATTCTCACATTTTCCACCAACAGATTTTCTTCCACTAGTGGGGTTTAGAGCCCAATAAAATTTCCGTAAGCGTGGTCAACCGGGGAGTAACCGGTATTTAGGAGAACCGTGCTGGCGGCTGGTGGTCTGCCTAATGCCTCCGTGTTGCAATAAACTCATACACTTAGCTGTAAAAAATCCTTTGACCTCGTCCTCACTTTATTATTATTAATTTATTTCAGATCATTAGAATCCATAAAATACATTACATTAACATCAATTCTTTCATTCATTCTTTATACCTGGGGGCCTCCCACTACTTCTTAAAGCAGTGTATAATTTAAATCTTACTTTAGTGAAAGAAATTAAGGTATACGACGTGCGTAGCTCGACCCTTTCCCACACTAAAATAATATGGCCCTAAGAGGTGGTGGTAGCCCTGCAATGTCTACTTACGATCAAACACGCAGTCTCTGGACGCAGGCGACTTCGGAAGTTCGTCATGGCAGGAGCAAGGTGGCAGGACATTGACTTCAGACGTCTGGACTGCCACACCAGTGCTGAACCACTCCGACAGAGGACTCTCCACACCGCTTTCAGCTTCTAGATCTTTTTTAGACTCCTTGTTTATCCTGTGTTCATGCATGCGTTGTTGCAGCATCTCCAATTGCTCTGTTGGTTGAAGTGTCACGTCTAAACTAATATCTATTTAAACTAATAATATTATAAAGCTGAAGAGTTTGTTTGTTTGGTTGACGCACTAATCTCAGGAACTACAGGTTGGAATTGAAAAAATCTTTTAGTGTTGGATAGCCCATTTGTCGTATGCTACAACCTATAACCAATAGTAGTGGAGCATCAATGAAAAAACTAAACTTATAAGTACTGTCACTTACGGGATATCTTGATTGTTCAAGTCATCTTAACCTCATCCTTTATTTATATATTAGAATATATAAATAAAAGATGATGTTAAGATGACTTATACCTGGGGAGCAAGTCTCGTACTCCTCGAAGGTCTGCTCGAAATGCGTGAAAGGATTGGCTCTCATGTACGGTGGCAACGACCTCATGAAGGAGTCCACTTGCAGGCGTTGGCACTTCTCCATGGGACACACCTGGAGGATTGTTATAGATGACGATAATGATGTAACACATTTTTATTTCTTTGTTCATAGGTTGATCCAAGTTTTATAAAATTGGGTGCCTTGTGTTCTGAGCTTTATGTACACTGATTGAAGTACTAGAAGATATAATAATTGTAAGGATGAACTGAGACGAGTAATGAGGAGCAGGTACCAAAAAGGTTACCCATATAGCGGTGTTAATCGGGTAATGTTTAGGGTTAGATGCAAAACCCTAGAGTAAAGGTTAAGCCGTGTAATAGGGTTAATCAGCCTATAATAACCGATTTACGCACAGAGTTCATATTTATTTATTTAACACTTCAAGCACAGAGTACAGAAAACATTTACGTATTTGTACATAAAAATAAGCAAGTGACCGGATTAGTCCGCGCTTGTTGCTTTTTCTCTTTCATTCTGCTCAATCAGCAATATTTAAATATTTAACCCGAACATTATAAGTGTACCTAAACTCGTATAATGGTTAACCAAACATATGGGTTAGAGGTCTAACCGGTTAACCCGCTTGATCAGTCCCTGAGCGGGAATAAGATGATTTTTGTCGCGCCTGCAAAACGTGTGTTAGCAAATTGCCAGGGTGCTACAAATTTTTAGTTAACTGGTTGCTCAGTATATTTTATTAGGCTCTGAAATCAATCAACAAACAACACTAATTATATTCTCTAACTAAATATTCCCGGATTATGAAAATTCTCAATTTATAAATCGGGAGTATGTTACCAGGCGCAATATTAATATTATTCACGCTAATTTCCGACTTCTGAATTGAGAAATTGTAAAACTCAGTCAAACACTACTCTAGCATGTAAGGGGTAATCACGTCGCAAGGGCCGATGCCTGCCAGGGCTGCGGGACTGTTCGAAAGAGATACCGCGGCCCTGGAACATAAAGGGCAAAGGAAGGAACATGGATGGTTTTTAGTCAGTAAAAGTCTGACACTCCCTTCCGCTCCGTCCAGAGCGGGTGGAGTCATTTGATGATTTCCCAACCGAAAAAAAAGGGGTAATCACGTGAGGTTTGAAAAGGGGAGGCCGTCAGAAAAAAATCACGATTAATCCGGGGCGGATTATTGGTAAACAATATTTTTTTCCATTAATCAATAATATCACTATCACTATCACTATAAATACATATTATAAAACAAAGTCCTCCGCCGCGTCTGTCTGTCTGTTCGCGATAAACTCAAAAACTACTGAACGGATTTTCATACAGTTTTCACCAATAGATAGAGTGATTCATGAGGAAGGTTCAGGTATATAATTTGTCAAGGTTTTGTGTAAATTGGTTGAAATATGGCGATAATGTTGAAAGTCTCGGAAAAAGTCAAGCCACCTGGCTATGCTCTATACCTGTGAGAAGCATAAAGAAAGATACGCTACGTTCATACTGAGCGGCGTTCAAATATCGTTGCGTTGTTACGACTGCGATAGATAATACCCTACGTACAATACAGAAAGAGATAGCTATTGCGCTTGAAGTATTTAAATTACGACAATTGTCTGAATTTGTCTAGTGCGATATTTACCTCTTTTTTATTTATAATATCATTGCCAATAACGATTTTTTGTCTAAAAAAGCCGATATTTTTTTTATTATAGCATTCTAAAACTATCAGATCGTTTCAATAATAAAACATACACGTGATGCTGGGAGGGTGGGAAGAGAGAAGCTTAGTCTAAAACCTCACGACGTATCACCAGGAGAGGGGAGAGGGGGCTATAAAAGTGGCCTATAAGCCCTCACATGATTAAAGGATGGCCCCAAAACTGCGTTACTAACAGTAACGCAGTATCGAGTATTATTATTTTAGTTTATGATAATAAAGATGGTGTTAACGTTAAATTTGTACCACAGACGTCTGGTTTAGTTTATAATACCAGCTTATTACTGGCCTGCTGTAGAGCGATGGCATCTTCTCATACAGAGAAGGCATGAGCTATTGAGCATACGGTAGTTTCTTTCGCGTTAGTACTTAGGAATTTACTTTGGGAGTACCCTATCAATATGGGAATGGTGGGTATCAAATCAACACGTTAGAACTGAGACGTAAATGTTGATGCACTACTATCTACTGTCAAATAATAAAATTGACGACGAAACTACTTAAGCTCGTTGTTCATTGTTTGCTGCGGACCGCTAGCGGCGGTCACGCGCCTGTCCCTTGCGAGTCCTGCTGGCGGCTCCCTTTGCGCGTACCCAAACTGCTCGACATACGGCCCACAACCCAGGCGATGAATCTACTAAACGGCCTGATTGCTCAGGAACCGGATCTTGATATGTTTACGGGTTAAATTATTTAGTTAATGTTATACTCTTGGCTTGCTGTACGCTTTGGTGCAAACTGTAAGTGCAGCAAGTATCTGTTTAAATAAATTAATACAAAATTAGGAATATTCGTACCCTCTCGTAGTTAATCGTCTGATCCTGGTCAGGCTGACGACTATGAACCATTTGTAGACTGTCGGTGTGGAGGCTCCTGCGCAAAAGAGGAGACAAGTTTTAATTTCTATTTATTAATTAATACACACCCCTGTGTTTCACAAAGGGAGGGGCGAGGAGGGGGGGGTCAGAGGTGTGACTATACAGGGTGTAAAAACTCCCTCAACGAAGCCTAATGCCACTTGTTTTAGATTTTTTAGGGTTCCGTACCTTTTTCGGCAAAAACGGAACCCTTATAGGATTTAACCACGTATTTAATACATCATTCTGAGCCGAGGGGGCTCCGAATGATGCACTGAATACGTGGTTACCGTTTTCGCGCCGGTTTCCCTTCCACCCTGTATAGTTAGTTTCCATCGCCTTGCTTCGCCCGTCAGCTCGCTCGCCCGCCCGCCAGCTGGCGCGGTGTGGCCTGCGCTTAAGGTTTGCATTCCACAGGGACTGGTTTTTTTGTATGAAGCCTGGCCTGCCTAAATGGTGGCAGTTAGGCAGGCCACATAATACATAAATTAACACCACGCCTGTAATCCCCGAAGGGTTAGGCAGAGGTGAACATAATAGTACACCCACATTTCACCAGATATGTTCCATGTAATAGGGGGTGAGCCTATTGCCTATTGTGAGACTCCGTGGCTGTTTTTGAGAAATTCCTGACGGATATACGCAATATCACTTTGCCCGACTTGGGAATCGAACCCAGGACCTCATGCTCAGCAGTCGCGCTTGCGACCACTAGACCAACGAGGCAGGCCAAATAATACTTGAGGGAAGAACTATGACCATCAGTGGACGAAAATAGACAATAACATACCCAAGCATCGATAGTGTGTCAATAAAATCGTCATTATTTTCATTGGACGCATAATTCTTTGACGTGCTTGTTGGTTGACTGTAATGAGATACAAATCTATAGGTATAATAAACACTTGAAAGTACAAAAATCGCACTTATTTCCAGAAAATTAACTCGCTGCAATAGTCAAGTTTAGGTTTGGTTGCTAATTCGATGGTTTAATCGTCTAATCGGCACCCTTTACTGCGTGTTAAGGACCTCGCGCATTAAGTGGCCATGACTACGACTTGTGTTATGACCGGCCGCCATCTTGAACACTACGTTCGGACGCCAGGGCGTACGAAACCACGTGTCGTCGTGCAAAGTCGTGCCTTTGCATCAAGTTCCAGATTTTTAACTAATTGCCCTATATGTCTCAATTTGTTTTGCAAGGATTTAAACAATGGGCCCTCAGTGAATATGCACATGCTTTTACATACTACTTATATTTCCGAATTAACTTTCACGAGAAAACCTAACTAACAGAGTCGGAGTGCAAAAAAAATTGAGCTCGATTCGCTCCTGCTTGCATCTCCATCTTACAAGAGCCCCATTATTCTAAAGTACCCAGGGCCTCCAAATAGGGGTGTTTCCTGAGTAAAGAAAACATGATTCTTTTTATTCCGTCAGATAAACACCATTATTTTTAGGTCGTTCTGGACTTCTGGAGCCGAATACCATGAACTCGATCATCGAACTCGAAACGATTGGGACCATTTTTTTTCAAAAAATAACAATGAAAAAAAACACGAAAGAATAAATTTAATGTTTTTTTTTTTGTGAAATAATGAGAATCGGTCTATGAATGAATTTTTCAATGGGTATCGTTCGCGTGTGTTGCCGATCGTGGATACGTTTTACACACACATATGCATTTGAGTTCTCATTATTAAAAAAAAAACATTAAATTTATTCTTTCGTGTTTTATTAAGGTGGAAGCGCCAGGGTAGCTCGCGAAATCCAAACCCTTTAGGTTCATTTAATCCCATTAAATAACTTTTTCATGAAATAGTAATTTAATGGGATTAAATGAACTTAAAGGGGGTGATTTTAATTATTATAACTCTGTTAAGCAATATTTGTTAAGGTCGCGAAACATATTTTAATCAACATATGATACAACCCGACACTGACCTGCAAATTGCAAAAAAACATAAGAAAATATGAATTTCGCGGACTACCCGAGCGCTTTCATCATAAGACGAAAGGCTAGCGGCGCTTCGCCCATACTAACGTATTCCCCTGTTTTGTCCCTGGAAAATAAAACTAGAGCAAATATTTTTTTAATATGTACAGACACTGCCTTTTGCCCACGGCTTCGCTCAGCTTATGGTCGTAAATTATCCTACGGAAAGGTTCTAAATAGGTATATATAATATAGCCTATGACACTCGGGAATAATTAAGCTTCCCATTATTGAAAGCATTTTCGGAATAGGATCAGCAGTTCCGTATTACCCCCTACAACATACAAACTTACAAACGTACCTCTTTATAATATTGTGGCATTGATAATAACAGCCGCTCGTGGCTAAATAATAACTGCCGCTCGGGTTGATCTTTAGGTTCAGACGTGCTTACCTAGGTTGGTCCGTGGATGGGTGACCACCCATTACATACCGAGTTTCCTCCGTGCCTCGGAAAGCACGTTAAGCCGTTGGTCCCGGTTGTCCTTTGTAGATCTTTGACAGTCGTTAAGGTAGTCAGTGGGTCGAATGTCTGACAACCAGTCTTACCAAGGCGTATCGTATTACCTAGCGCTAACTGGGTTGTGGAGGTCAGATAGGCAGTCGCTCCATGTAAAATACTGGTATTCAGCAGCATCCGGTTAGACTGGGAGCCGACCCCAAGATAGTTGGGAAAAGGCTAGGCAGATGATGATGATGATAATAGATTATTATCCATCCCTACCATGCCTCTATGTTTTGTTTTTTTTTTTATATATGGAAAATGTCTAGTTCTCCATCTAGTTGTATTTTGCAGGGAGAAACCTGGGAAATCTGGGGAATACGGGTTTGTATGGGCTAAGTGCCGGCTAGCCTATTCTCTGAATTATCACTACCTCTAAAGTGCAATAAACTATGGAATAAAGAGAATAATTACTGCAGCTCTACTGTTGAGTCTTCATCTTCTTCTTTGTCACCGAACAATGAGGCCTGTTTAAAAAAACCATTGATAACATAACATAATATCACACCTGTAATCCACGAAGGGTTAGGCAGAGGTGTACCTGATGGTACACCCTAATTTCAACAATTATGTTTAGGTCTCATGTTATAGAGGGCGAGCCTACTGCCACCAACCGGGCACCAATCCAGGCTCCGAGAAATTCCTGATGGAAAAACCCAATAACAATTTGCCCGACCCGGGAATCGAACCCAGGACCTCATGCTCAGCAGTCGCGCTTGCGATCACTAGCCACCTATCGTAACTTATGAGAAAAACGTTTTTCAAAAGACGCGCCGTAATCGCGCGTGAAGAGACTCGCAGACGTCAGATGGCGCGCAAATCCGCGCAATATGGCCGTCACAGTTCAAGGGGTATGAAGAAATAAAATAGATCAAATTAATTGGATTCCCATAACGTTCCTGAAATAATTTCTTGCCGGTCTTCTTAGTATAATATACTGAATTCACCTCATCACGCATCAGTCTGCGGAGGACTGTCCCTTACACCCTGATAATTATATGCTGTTCCGATTTTTGAAAGTATTACAATGTATTGTGTGATTATTTTTAAAGGAAACTTACCCGTTTCTTTCCGATGTTAAGTACCACCTTTTCTGGAGAGTATTGATGGTCTGGCATATCCGGTTTTATAGACATCCGCTGAAAACATTGTGTAGCACAGTTAAGGTGAAAGCAACAGTTTTTTGCAATTTGCCGGTCAAGTTGTATAACATAATTATGTAGTTGCAGAATTAATGTTATCATTCCAATCATCAATACAACCCCATATGCCCATTTAGGTAACCCAATTGAATGACTTTTTCATGGCATAGTTATTGAAAACATTCCAAGTTTTAACAATTTTATATTTCAGTGGGTCCCGCCTGCTTCCAAATACGCTTGTTTTTTGCGTTCAAGTCGAGTTTTTTTAGTTTTTAAAATTACTTCTTGTCTTTTGTCTTACCACTCTGGTCGAGGAAGCGATTTCTATGGAATCCCTCGCGCCAAGTAGTTCTGTCTTCGTCGGAATGAGCCCTGTTGAAGTCGGCCCCAAGGTCCTGCAATCATATTATTGAGGTTTGAGGAACAGGGCGGAAAGATTCTCATCGTCCAATGAAAAGGGGGGATCTTCCGTGAGCGAAAGAGATGGCTATTGAGAGACGTCCCGCATAATCTGGGACTAATAAGAAGATGGCTAACAGAAATGTATGAAAGTGAACATGCTGCGCTGATCTCAAGTCCTAATTTAATTAGATACCAGCGGGAATAAACAGTATGTCACTATGTAGTAATTAACTGTCCCGAATAAATCTTCAATACTTTATACAAATCCATTACATTTTTTAATATTAATTAAAAAAATATATAAAAACATTTAAAAATATAAAAAATTGTAGCCCACCGGCATCGGGAACAGGGTCCAAGCTACCGGCTGTCAGCGCTCCAGAGAGAGGAACCTCCTAACAATACGAGCCGAGTCCAGGAGAGCCTCCTTTTTTTTTTTTTGGGGGGTTGGGAAATCATCAAATCACTCCTCCCGCTCTGGGCAGAGCGGAAGGGAGTGTCAGACTTTTTTTGTGTTTTTTTTTGTCTTTTTTTTTTTTTTTTAGGAGAGCCTCCTTTTTTTTTTTTTTTTTGGGGGGGTGAGAAATCATCAAATGACTCCTCCCGCTCTGGGCGGAGCGGAAGGGAGTGTCAGACTCTTACTGACTAAAAAACACCCATGTTCCTTCATTGGCCCTTTATGTTCCAGGGCCGCGGTATCTCTTTCGAACAGTCCCGCAGCCCTGGCAGGCACCGGCCCTTGCGGGCCCCTCCCGTTTGCTGACATCTCTTTGAGGCGCGCGTGGAACACGAACGCGCCGTCGACACGGCCTGCCCGTCGTCATACGACGGACGGACGGCGAGCTAGCCCATTACTCGCCGTCCACAGGCCCGCGTAGGAGAGCCTCCTCAGGTATTGATCTTGGCAATCAAGCCATGGGCTGACACGACTATCGGCACAATGATCGCCGAGTCCACATCCCACATGTCGACAACCTCGTGAGCCAAGATACTTGATTGGCTTATCTTTCTCGGCTTTCACGAGGTTCTCGTCATGCGGGATCGTTGTCAACAATCATTGCGCGCCGCTCTGATACTTTTATTATTATGAGCCTGTTGTCCTCCCTTCCTTTTTTCCATTCTCTCTAGAGCTATTTCAGCCCATTGGTACCCAAAAGAAGGCAAAAGAAGGAGAGGACGCCCGATACGAAGGTGGGATTACGATCTTAAACCGACAGCGGGGTCAATGTGGACGAGGGAAATCCGAGACAGTGAAACGTGGAAGAATATGGGGGAGGCCTATGCTAAAGCAAAACAATGTTCGGAAATCGATGTCTGAAGAATAAAATTTTCTTATTAAGTTAATAATATGTGTAACTAGATAGTAAGATGGTTGAAAAGGCTGTTATTATTAAAATACGGTCAGTAATTTTGACTCCGAGCATACTTCGATTATCTCGATTCAAATGTATGCCGATTTTTTTTTCTTTTACGATGTCGTTCCCATGGAGAAAATGTTCAGTGAGATGGTCTCTATCACACCGTAGATATGACCACAATTTTTTATACACGCTGGACAGCAGGATATCCCCAACCCACACTGGGCCTGCGTGACAGAGAGGCGTTTGTCTCAGCAGTGGGAATGCTATAGGCTAATTATGATTAAGGTCAGGAGTATACAAGAGGAAAGAATAAGAAAGACTCACATAATCTTGAGAATAGAGCCCATAGTCCCGCGTATATCTATACTCGTTCCTCGATGGCTGAACGGGATTGACTGAAACAGAACACAAAGCATAGTTTCAGGTATATTTCAGAGCGAACCCGGTGCCGCACACTGGCGAAATATCACAAAAAGTTGGCAAAAATCTATTTTGCAGTTTTTTTAACTGATTTATAGTGCTTTATTACTAAATTTTATAGAAAAACTAATACTCTATGGGTTATTAATTGAAATAAAATGAAAATCAATAAAAAATTAAATCAAATAATTTATTTAACCCAATATAGATAGATAACCCAATTCTGGGTTAAGCCCGCCATTGTACATAAGCTATATTATTGCAATTTGTATACAATTATTTTTATTTTGTGTGCAATAAAGAATAAGAATATTTCAGTCTTTTCTAGAAGTAGACTCTCTTTAATACACAATAAGAGTTCTTCTACTAATATAAATCCGTTCAGTATTTGATCCTGGAAAAAAGGAAAATAAATTATGAATTAATAATGAAATTCTACCTTCGGACTAAAACTGACAAATTTTGTTCTGGATGCATAAAAACGAGCGTCGCTTTTTAGATGTTTACAGGTACAGACACCAGCACATCAAGCTACTACAATCTATTAAATTTCTTTAAAACGTTTTCAACTTTAGTGCCAAAGCATTAGGTTCAAGGTTGATTAGGAAAAGTTGACAGTATCGGGTAGCTTGATGTACATTTGAGGGCTTGAGTCCACTTCAGTTAGTACTTTAACTCTATGAGAAGTTGGATTACTCTTCAAATAGCGACTACTTTTAGAAAAAATACGAAATAACATAGAAATACAATTCAAAAGTAACTTTTTAATATTTATAATATAGTTCCTTACCGCCACACACTGGGCTGAAAATAGACTTTCATAGACATATAACACTTTTTTCCCAAATGTCCACTTTTATGACTTGAAAATGTTTTGGGAGACTAAATACATGCCTAAAAATATCAACATTATGGAATAGCATTTAATTTGAATTGATTTTATTTTGAGTTCTCCTATTTATTGCAACGATGTTATTTAGTGTGATCATTAAACTAATTTACTCACTACCCTCATTAGCTAACTCATAGAATAGATATGATTAACAATACTACTTAAACTCATAAATAATGACGATAATTAAGATCGTTACATCATTATTTTTTTATGATCATGTGGCGTGTTTATACAAAGTAGTGGTCGGGTTCATCGTGTTAGTAGTCCGTGTAGATTTTAAGCTTAAATTAACTTAAACATTTGATAAAAAAAAAAACGAAAAGCGATTTTAAAAAATAACGGTCGCACCACTGACCGCTTCGGGGAGTATGTCAAAAAATTAAAGGTCTAATCGCCTGCAAGAGAATTAGGGACAATTGAACGATGGCGGACATACATATAACACTTTTTTCATGCCAGCTCTACCTACAATAATTTTTAAAGAAAAAAAAATCAGTTTGCGTTGTTTGCAATGCTAATCCATAATGTTGATATTTTTAGGCACGTATTTAGTCTTCCAAAACATTTTGAAGTCGTAAAAGTGGACATTTGGGAAAAAAAGGTTATATGTCTGTGAAAGTCTATTTTCAGCCCACCACTGCCAGGAGCCATCCATCACCAAAACACTTAATTCCAACGGGTCGCGCCATTTTGGTAACGCTCCCACCATTTCGCAACGCTACATACCTATACATACAGCGTGTATCGCATGCACCAGGTAACGCAAAAGAGGGTAATGTGTTTATCAGTCTATGTATGTATGTTTGTTCCTATGTGACGTTGTAGAGACCAAACGTGTAAGCCGATTTTGATGATTCTTACGTCAATCGATTTGTCTTAACCTTGGGAGTGGCACTAAAGACGCCATGATATGACGCCATATTGTCAAAATGAAAAAAGATAAACTCGACGAACTACGTCAAATGGGTTACCGTTGAATAGGTCTATTTAAAAATGATTTTTAGGTTCCTTTCATCCTTACCTTTAATTTTAAATAACAGTTTAGGTTTTAAAACGACTTAAAGTTGTTAAAACAACCATACTAGCTAATTTTAAATATACTTTAGTGTTTCGTTATTCTGCCCTTATTACGCGGGGATTAATGTAAAATATTTATAATTTAAATTGATTATTACTATATTATTTAACGGGATTTAAATTTTACGTACGTTACGTGGTAAATAAAAGAATGGGTCCCGACTGGTAATTCTTCTATTGTGCATGAGAATTTATGATTTGTTTAGGCCACACCTAAACTTAATTCTTATGCAGAATGCAGAGTAATGAAATTGTAGTAAATTACGCATTTTGAACTTATAGGTAACTAGCGACCCGCCCCGGCTTCGCACGGGTGCATGTGTTATACATAAAAACCTTCCTCTTGAATCACTCTATCTATTAAAAAAAACCGCATCAAAATCCGTTGCGTAGTTTTAAAGATTTAAGCGGTCAAAGGGAAATAGGGACAGAAAAGCGACTTTGTTTTATAATATGTAGTGATTCAAATTCAATTATTCATTTAGTGAACATAGGGTAAAAAATATAAAGATGTTACATAAATAAATGTTGGTCCATACTATATCCCGCCCGCCAGAAGAAATACAAAATAGTGTGTTCAAATGTAAATTTACAAAAAAAAAAAACAAAAAAAAAATAAAGTTAAAAACCAAGTAGAAGATATCAAAATAAAATTTCATGACAAACACTAAACGCTAATAATAATAGTGTTCATTTAATTTGTATCCTTAGTTTGTAAGCCCTGGCCTTAAAGTAATTTTTGGCCACCACAGGATTCAACCTTAGTAGACCTGTTGCGAATGTTGCGATGCGAGAGGCCATTAAAAAAAAAAGCTAATAATAATATGTCAATTTAAGACGGGACGCCACAGTACGGGAGGAATGACGACGGACTGTGAAGCTGCTGCCCCTGATGTGACGACCACGACCACTCTGCCAAGAGTGTGACGACGAAGAAGAAGACATTAAGACGGCACATAAACAAGTATGCATTAATTAGTCACAATCAAAATCAATCAAAACTATGATAAAGAGGTAAAGTTTGTGAGTTTGTAGGGGTAATCTCTGGATCTACTGAACCGATTTTGAAAATTCTTTTACCAATAGAAAGGCACTGTATTTGTGGGTATCATAGGTATATTAACCCGAAAATGAAAAGACTTGGTAGTCCGATTTGCAAAGTAAGTCGGAGAAAAAACTTACGAACGCTGCCTTAACGATGAGAGATATAATTATGTATGATTGAGTTCTAGAGAAAAGTTGTAGAGCTTGATAATGCCTACAAAAAATTCAGCGACAACTTATTAATATTATTATCTCTAACTTTTATATTTAAGTCTCAAAAAGGAGTTTAAAAAAAAATAATTTAAATCGACAGATCTGGATGAACCTGGGCATAGAGATAGATTATAGTCTGGTATAGCACATATATTACTTATTATCCCAGAAGTAAGATCCCGTGGGCAATTCCCGAATTCCACGCGGGCGAAGGCGCGGGCATAAGCTAGTCTTATATAATAGATGAAATACACAATACAATATGTCAATATAAACGATCAAATCAACATTATAGGAGAACAAAATTTTACAGACAGATTTAAAATATAAATATATTATTTTAATTTGTCATTAAGATATTCATTAGGAGAATAATACGCCTTGTCATTAAATAATTTAAAAAGCTTGCGTTTAAAACCTTCCATGTTGTTGCTTGATACAATTTGATCCGGTAGTTTGTTATAAAGTTTTGGAGCCATTGCTTATATGTATACTATTGTAGAGGAATTTGGTTTTAGTGCATAACGGGTGCAGCTTTTTTGAGCGCCGTTGACTTTCGACAGATTTCTACTAAAGATATGTTTTTTACAAAGATAAGTACAGACAGGCTTCATAGATATGTATAGAGAGATGGTAGAGTCAATATTTTCAAGTTTCTGAATTGTGGCTTGCATGAATCTGTTCATTTTATTTTACATAAAGCACGAATACATTTTTGGGTAGTCAGGTACATACGTCTTAATCTTTTGTTTCAAACTGTAAGACAAAGATAGAATTAATGAGAAAACGCATTAATTATCTCTGTCTCTAACAGTTTTGGCGAAGTAGGTATTATCTTGAAACCGGATTTCTTTTACAGCCCAATAACAATCACTGCGTACCCCGAATCTTTTTGGACCTGCACCTCTTTCGTTAGAATTTTTTACCTGTGATTCTTAAAAATATTGAGATAGGTACAATTAAACGCTAATTGTATTCTATGCAGTACTTAGACCCATTCCACGAACAACGTAAAAATATTATCAGTTGAATTTTAAGTTTTAATAAAACAAAACAGATCCGGGATAAGGGGAAAGTGGGGATCGGGGGGAGCGCGGCGCTTGCGCAGGTAGCTAGACCATTGTACTGAGGATGTCGCCTGAACAATAGGAACCCGATTACGTGTAATTTGTATGCCAACTTTTAGCATAAATGCGCCGGCCACGTGTGCTGAAGACCGGCCATAAAATGTTTTCTCAGCGCAGAAAGAAACAGCTATTTCCTACAAAAGTGCAATACCTACCTACACGGTCAAAATGTATGAAACAGCTGATTTTTTCGTAGAGGGGCTCAGAATGATGTACCTACTGAATATGTGGTAACAATTCGCGTCGGTGTCCTTCCACCCCGTATAACATCACGCTACGATCAATAGGAGCGGAGCATTAATGAAAAATGTTGCAAAAACAGGGAAAATAGTATTTTTGTAATAATTTCACGCGGATGAATGTCGAGGCAAGAGCCAGTTTTAATATAAAGCTCTCCGCCTCTAAATAAGGCTGTAATACTGGAAATAATAAACGTCTATCCTATTCTACTATGAAACAGTCATACAAAGAGATTTAAAAGAATTAAATAATATTTGAATGTCTTTGGTCATACCATTTTAGAATTGCCTCTCAAATCCCCATTGTCTGGCGAATGTTGGCATTCCCACTTTATGGGTGTAGGCAGCTTGTCTTGGTACATAGATTTTATTTTATCCAAATGGACACACTTTGATTTTAAGAACATGTCCTTGAAGGCTGAAAAAAGCAGTCGGGTTTTAAAACTTACCCAAGATATTAAGAGGGAACAAGGCCTGCGAGGTAGAAACTATTGTCATCCGCTGCGTCAAGTCGTCGTAGAGTGCGATAGGGACAGCATAGGCAGCTACAGCTCAGCTCAGACCGATTATACACCATTATTTTTAGATCGTTCTGGAACCGAATACCACTAACTCGATCATCGAACTCGAAACGATTGGGACTCGATCGATGAATGAATTTTTCAATGCGTTCGCATGTGTTGCCGATCGTGGATACGTTTTACACACACATATGCATTTGAGTTCTCATTATTTCAAAAAAAAAACATTAAATTTATTCTTTCGTGTTTTTTTTTATTGTTACCTACTTTTTGAAAAAAATTGTCCCAATCGTTTCGAGTTCGATGATCGAGTTCATGGTATTCGGTTCCAGAACGACCTAAAAATAATGGTGTATAGTATTGCAAACATTTTGACGAGATCGACGCGATGTTTAGTATTCCCCTTTTTCCTCCTCGAAAACTGAGCCGGTTCAATAATTATTTTTGACATTTAAGAAAGAGTATGTCTAGGTTCCTATCAATTTCTTTTATGTTAAAAACTTTTCGAAATAGGCTGGTAGTTCTCTGTCGCTGTTTTGAGAGCAGAGGTGATGAAATAAATTACTCATAGTAACTTGCCCGACTGGATACGCGAGTCGTGACCATTACACTTGGCCTCCTTTGCTCGGTCATTTACACGCTTTAAAACTAATTAGAACCATCACCAACATACATAATTCCTTCCACTCTTTGGGCGCAGTCTTCTGAGCCTTTATTTTTCGGGCTTTCAGACTATTGAGAGTCTGTCGTCTTTGATTCGGCGGAAAATCGGCCATGTCACCAAACATAACGAATGGACTATGCTCTGCGTCCAAATCTTCCCACCATTCTTTTTCTGCAGTGCGTGCTGAAGAAAAAGGAAGTTGGGTTAGCATAGCATAATCAGCTTATAATGCTTCCACTGCTGGTACACAGGCCAGTTTTCTGAAAAAGGACCAGCACCTGGAATAGCACATGACTTTGATATTTTTAGTTCTGAAACATGTTGCATTAGTTCTGGGACGAGGCGTCTCCGTCACTCATCTTCGAATTTTTAGTCGAGGATATGCCTTACCTTATAATGTTTTTCTACATCATTTAGCGAGGAGTTGTGGCGTTAAAGACTGCACAAAGTGAATGGCCGCTTTAGCAGAATCATAATAGGATAATAATATGAATTACGTTTAAATTCTTAAAATAGTCATAGACGTACCTACTATTATGAATTGTCACCTTGTGACCATTTTACGAATTTAAACGTAATTCTTATTATTATCCTATTATGATTCTGCTAAAGCGGCCATTTTAGACTCCCTGATCAGGATCACTAAAGAAACTCGGGGCCGTTACCACAGGGTTAAGTTTACTCCCTCGACGGAGCATCAACGTTTAATCAAGGACACTTAAATCCTTTGGAAGTAAGCCGTAGATACTGGGACTGTACAGTGTACACCACATCTTATAGCAGTATTACTTTATTCTTACTTTAGTGTGAGAAAGGATGGAGCTATACGTCCTGTCTACTCTTTTTTAAGCTTCCGTAGTCAATAAACAAGGAACCCTTTTATACAGTTTCGCTTTCGCCATGTCCGTCTATCTGTCTGTCTGTCCGCAGTTTAGCTCAAAGACTCTTAGTACTAAAAAACTGTAATTTGGCATGAATGTGTGAATGTGTACCTATGCAGATTAGTTACGCCGACAAAGTGGTAAAATAAAATGTCAAATAGATTTTTGAAGTGAAAACTTCTTTAGCGGCGTTGAGCACTTTTTCTGTAATGGGTATAAAATCTTAAACTCGCGTCAGGACACGCGCGTCAGGACACGTGACCTGATCGAAAAAGCGTAAGACGGAGGGAGTTCTGAAGTGTTAAATTTTTAATGTAATATAAATTGTCATGTTTGTGTCCGATAGCGCAATAAATGAATATTGTATTTTACCACATAAATGATAGTACTTTTATATTGATAATTAAAGCAATTCGTGCAAAATTATTCCCTAACCATTTCAAAATATCAAAAATGCACAACGTTAATATTCAAGTTTTTTTCCTCGCCTACCTCCGCTCCGAAGACATAACAAACAATAGGGTTATTGTTTGGGATGTCTTCGGATAGGTCTTGAAAAAATATTGCGAGTTGGTTCAAATAATTTTTCGATTAAAAGATTCGTTTGTGAAATATTAAGCTTTAAATTTCAAATTTTCAGACTCAATTGTCGCCCCCCCCCCCCCCCCTCTACCAGCGAAATGGTTGTGTTTGGGTGCGTGAAAATTCACGGTGATAGTATACATAACGAAGTTAAAAGGAAAACTATCACAGCTACGTAGGCATTACAAGTTTACGAGTAATAGTCGACCAACTTATAAAATGTACTTGGATAACATATTTTTCTAAACATATGGTATGGGAAGTTTTTCACAGGTTTTTAACTGCAAATGTAAGTTAGTTTTATAGGGTTCCGTACCCAAAGGGTAAAACGGGACCCTATTACTAAGACTTCGCTGTCTGTCTGTCTGTCTGTCTCCAGGCTGTATCTCATAAACCGTGATAGCTAGAAAGCTGAAATTTTCACAAATGATGTATTACTATTGCCGCTATAACAACAAATACTAAAAATTAAAAAAAAAATATTAAGGGGGGCTCCCATACAACAGATATGATTGTTTTTGCCGTTTTTATAGATAATGGTACGGAACCCTTCGTGCGCGAGTCCGACTCGCACTTGGCCGGTTTTTATTATTACAATAAAAATCATCGTTCGGAGGCAAATCGGACCGTAGGAAGTGTCCGCATATTTTGATGGGCAACCTACCGGCCAAAAGCGCCAAACTTACGCCACTCTAAAGTGAGATTAAAATAAAAATATTGCTTTAAAAGTTGGTGGTAGGGTAGGCTCCCAAGACGGCTGTTGTAGCTTTTTTTGGGAAAGAACATTAAAAAAATATGGTATACACCGTGTGATACCTCTAATCACAAAGCAGGATAAGAGGATAAGTGACCGCGCGCCGTGGACACCCACGACCACGACTATTGTTCCCTTCCAATCCCTTAATTCAACCACAGGTTTATGAATATAAGGTGAAATTATGGTCACCTACGACAAAGGGTGCAGTCCTGCGGGGTGACTGAGTAACACACTCATGTTGCCAATGTCAATTCAACAAATTTTTAGCATATAGGTACAGCAATGGATTAAGAACTTCCTTCAAAATCTTTCGGATTGTGATATATGAGTAGGTACCTATGTTACGCAATTGAGAAGCTAAGTACTAGATAGAAATACCTGGGCCCGTATCACTTCTTATAGCAGCATTAATTTAAGGTGGAATTGCCAGGGTAGCCCACGAAAATCAAATTTTCTTTAGTTTTTTGCAATTTCCAGGTCAGTATCAGGTTGTAAGTTGATGAAAATTGAGTCGCGCTAGTAACACGTATGTAGTTACAGAATTATAATAATTAAAATCTTGAATTCAACCCTCTAACCCCATTCAATAACTACATTTCATGAAAAAGTCATTAAATGGGGTTAAATGAACTTAGAGGGTTGTATAATACCTATGTACATTTTCTACTCTAGTGCAAAATTAACCCCTGAATGTTGCGTATGTTTTTATGTAAGTAGGTATTCGGGTCAACCTACAAAATGATAACAAATATTGACTCAACCAACAGTCAACACCAATTATTTTAAGAGTTATGGCCAATTGAACATAGACCTGTACCAGCCCAGCGCATTGAATCTACAATGTTCCAGGTAAGTACCCAATTCTTTGTTGAACTGGTAGGTAAGGCACCAAATTTTCGAGGAGACTCAAAGCATTTATTTCAATTAGACCATAACAGGCACTTTTGAATGTCAGAAAAACAAAGAAGGCGAAGCTACAGTCACAGACACAAGACATAATAACTTGTGAAAGTACTGTAGTTGCCAATTCCAAAGCCTAGATCTCTATGGAGAAGAATGGGCAAGAAACTCCATGTACACTCTTTTCAATCAACATATTGTTACAAGATCTTGGTTACATCATTCATGTCGAGATTATACATACTTACATATACGTGAGAACGATGTAGAAAGACGTGCACATTAAGAGCTTCCAGAGTAAAAGATTATATTAAAAACAAAGTAGTTGCTGCTGAGGTACCTACTACGACATTGTGGAGTCTATGTGCTGGAACAGGGCTATATTCTAATGACAATAACTAGAATGATGTACTGAATACGTGGTAACCGTTTTCGCGTCGGTGTCCCTACCACCCCGTATAATATGCCTTAACGCCAACACCGTATAGGATGACTAGCCTAGCTCCATCTTTTTCCCATACCGAAATAAGTGCAAAAACACTATAATTGCGAGTTTGTGAGGATGAATGTTTGTTACTCTTTCACGCAAAAAATGCTTAACGGATTCGGATGAAATTTGGCACACAGATATTTTATAACATGGATTAACACATTGGATACTTTTTATCCCGGAAGCATGATCCCGAACAAAAATTGAACTCGACGCGGGCGAAGCCGCGGGCATAAGCTAGTACTGCTATAAGAGGTCATGGCAGGCCTGCGCATGAAGTCATAAAATTAAAAAAAGAAAACCATATCTACGCATGTCTTTGGGATTTTCATCCAATTTGTCGTCGTCACAATCGCAGGGGTCTTCGTTAGGGTTGATGTCTAACGGTGCGTCAGTCTTCAGCAAATTGGGCAGGTCTATGAGGTACTGGTTCGTCTCAGGATCGCCACCAGCGAAGTGGTAGATGAAAGACAGGAACTGGGGGATGGAGGTTAAGTTACTTTAATGATTTTGAGGAAGGCAAGTCTCTCCTCTGTCGTGTTGATCTCTCTCGTGTCGTGGTGGATTCCGTCCTGTCGGACTTGAAAGGGAAAAGAGAGTGCACACACTTGTCATCATCATCAGCCTACAATAGTCCTCTACTGGAAATAAGCCTCTTCAATCGCTCACCACTCCACTCGATTCTCAGCATCTCTCATCTATGTAGTTGCTACCAGCCCACCTGCGAAGATCGTCGCTCCACCGAGCCTGAGGGCGTCCCACCTTACGCTTGTCGATTGTATGGACGATTTCGTGAAAAATTATATTTCCATAATAACATTTTTTTTTCTTGGAAACGTCTGAACCAATTAAGTACTTACATATTATGCAATAGGATTTTTGAAGTGTCTCAATTAGATTCTATAGCGCTAATGAACCACAAAAAAAATCACAAAATTTTTATTCAATCGTTAGGTGCCATAAATTTTGAATGAATTGAATTTAAATTTTGAATTTTCAAATCTCGCTCGTAATTTGACGAAAACATACGACGACATATTGCTCTGTGGTCATGACGTCAGTTGGATAGAAAACAAATGCAGTGATATTTTGTATGTTAAGTAGTTAACACTTCTAAGTTAACATAACCGTATGACGTAATAACATGGCGACTACTATTTATGGTGTTATGAAACAGATTAAAAAAGCTGAAACTTTTGAATTGAATTTTAAATTTTACTTTGCTATTTTATGTACAAAAACTAACGTTTTCCGACTGCTTTTTGCCTAAGCTATCTCAATAATATATTTTTAGATTTTTTCTCATATATATGTAGAGTAAAATACCCTATTGCAATAGTTGGAGTGAGAAAATTAGCATTGCATTGCGTGTCTTAAATTTTCAAAACACAGTCTATGACAAAAATATACCTACTTGAAGTAGTGACACCGACGGCACATTGAAACAGGTGTTTTAACACACTACCCTATGAGGTAATATGCAACTACTGGTTTTTAAACTCTAAAAGGTACTGGTAGTACGTCAGTCTGAAGGTACGTCATATAACAATTAATCCAATAAATGGAAATAGGAAAAAATATAACTACTTATACGTCAAAGTTACAAACAGAACATGTGAGAAAAAAAAACAGCAATTTCATAGTTAAGCGCCAGGGTAGCCCGCGAATTAAAATTTTCCTACGTTTTTTGCAATTTGTTCGGTGAGTGTGCCCAAGAGCTCCACGAGATCATTCCACCATCTCCCTTCTTCCATCGGGAGTTCAGACGTACTGTGGGTTATCACCCATTCCTTGTCGATGTTCCACACATTCGCACGAAGCGCTTTGCCACATCGTTTATTATGCGCACAGCCAAGGAGTGGAATTTTCTGCCTTCGTCGGTGTTCCCAAGTTCATATGACCCCAATCTATTTAAGTCGCGACTTAATAGGCTTCCTTTGGGTTAGCTTGTTCCATCGTCGACCCATTAAACATAAAAAAACCGGCCTAGTGCGAGTCGGACTCGCGCACGAAGGGTTCCGTACCATTATCTATAAAAACGGCAAAAAAATCATAATTATCTGTTGTATGGGAGACCCCCTTAATATTTTTTTTTTAATTTTTAGTATTTGTTGTTATAGCGGCAATAGTAATACATCATTTGTGAAAATTTCAGCTTTCTAGCTATCACGGTTTATGAGATACAGCCTGGAGACAGACAGACAGACAGACAGCGAAGTCTTAGTAATAGGTTCCCGTTTTACCCTTTGGGTACGGAACCCTAAAAAAAACAAAAAAATGCGTGTCAGGTTGTATGTTGATTAATATATGATTCGCGACCGTAACAATAGTGTTATAATGATTAAAATCATCAATACAATCCTCTAAGATCATTTAATCCCATTGAATTACTTTTTCATGAAATAATCATTAAAAGGGAGTAAATTAACACGGGTTGTATTGATTATTTTCATGATTATAATTCTGTAGCTACATATTCATACGTGTTGCGGTCGCGAATCATATTTTGTTTCCCATACAGCTTAAAACTGACCTGTAAAAAACCTAAGAAAATTTGAATTTCGCGGGCTACCCTGGCGCTTCACAGCCTCACGGGTCGATCTTCAAAGTTAAGAAATGTATGTCGAGGTTAGTGATGAAAGGATTCGAGGCTTTTTATAGCCTCATTTTGCAGACTCGACTCCAAAATACGACTTGTGGCTTGTTGCTAATGTGTATTAGAAAAGCCTTGAATCAATAAAACGCCTCACGTTCTTTACTAAGAGGTTCAAGGCTTAGTCGCGAGTCTTTTTTAGGGGGAAACCGACCTTAATAAGTATTAATATGATTCAGGAAAAACGAACATTTTATCAGCCTAGGGTAATTTAGGAACAGTCACATATGTGTAAAGAACTGGAGTCTTTTAACAAAGCGAGTCTTTTATTAAGAGACCATAATAAGGTAAACTTCAGTGTATGATTACATTATTTATTACTTACTGTGCGGGACAAGGACAATATTTATAGTGATTACAGTTGGTAACACCCGGTCGGTTAAGGTTTAGGAACGTGTTTTTTTTTGTCTTTTGGGAAGAACTAGTGTACTTACCATTTAAACAATAGCCATTTTAGAAAGGTATTCAGTTGTTAGAAACTCTTTGAACAGCATTTGGGATTATTTCTTTATTGCTGCGGGTGGTCGTAAAATTCATTGTTTTATTATTTCTTTAGATGTTTGTTAGTAATAAGTATGAAGTATAATAGTTTAAAGAATGGTATTGTCTGCTGCACCCATTGATAAAAATATGCATACCTACTTTGTAATATTTCGGAGTAAAAGTTAATGCGGTCATTGTTATTCGCACTAAATTTATCTTTATTGTTTCAAATAAACAATAGCATAGCGAGTACTGTACTGTTGCTAAGACCCAAAGGGTGAGAATTAGTGGGACGAAACTGACGTCACTGGATCACTGACGTCACACAATATGGGTCGGTAGATAGATGGTACATAAATGTTACATTACATAAATAACAATAGGGATCCTCATAATAAAGCTTCATATGAAACGACCGACTTAAAACATGTATGCTCTTGTTTTTTTTGTATTTTACCATCCTTTATAGTTTATACTATGTTTTAAGCTATTTGCTTAAAAACATGGTAGGTACCTATAAAAGTTATTCTATTGTATTCTAATATTATTTTATTCTATTCTTTTAAGCCTCAAGTCCTTTCATCACAATATAAATGATGTTTGTTTATGTTTGTACTATGTTTATGTACCTATGTAACTATTTTATGCTATGTTTTGTATGTTAATGGTGTAATAATTTAATGATGTTGTTAGGTTTAATTTTTGTTACATTAAAGCGTGGTCATTAGTTTCAGTACTTTCAGTTCTTAACCGTCGCATTAGGGTAAAACCTGTAATCCGAGTACCTATAAGCTGTTAAATAGTCGAGGTGGATCCGTGGATAGGTTTCGTAGACTGATTGTCAGACTTTCGATCCACTGACTACCTATAACGACTGTCAAAGATCTACGCCGGCACCAACGGCTTAACGTGCTTTCAGATGGGTCGTCACCCATCCACCGACCAACCTAGGCAAGCACGGCTTAATCTAAAAATCGACCCTAGTGGCTGTAATAATTAAGCCAAGAGCTCATCTAACGTGCTTATCTTTTGCAAGATACTTTAATCTAGGTGTCTCTTCATTGACCGACCTTAAATCGTCATGATAACAGTTTTAGATAAGCTCATGTCCACCTACTATAAGTACTTACCTATCTGCCATGCCTTATCTCACAATCCGAGATTCTGTGTCCATTACTTAAGAAATAATAATAGGTAGGTACTTTCTTACCGTAAAAACAGAGATGACGAGTACCTATTATGGAAGTATGAGGGTTCGAAAGAAGATGCTCCGCCGATCCTAAATATGTACCTATCTACATCGGGATAAGGACAGTTAAAACAGATGATGATGACTTTCGTACTGTAAAACTGTGTCGTACCTCCCACAATTTTAAATTACGAGTGCCACACTATTGTTCCAGTCGGTGGTTTATGTTAATTATTTATTTATTCAAAAAATACATGCATCAAAACCGATCCGAAACAATAACTTAACATAAATTCGGTTTTCATTCGGCTCGGTATCTGCCGGCGTCGTTGAAACATGTTCGCTTTCGGCTCCGCACGATTCGACCCGAGCCGTGCGAATTTTTACCGAATATATTTATTTATTTATACAGTAGAAGAACAAGAAAGCATGTGGAGTTAAGAGCTAGGTAACATGGAATTGAGTAAGTACTTAATCCTACTTGAATTAAGTATCAACGAGCTAGCAAAGCAACCATCTGGTTGACCAGTAAATAGAGCACAATTGACTACATGGTAGGTACCTACTGCGGTGTAGATATGAGTAGGTACTCGCAGGTACCTGCGGCTGGCTACGTACACACCTGGCCGACGACCTTTTTCATTTTTTCGCGCCATTCGTGATCAACCCTAGCTGCTGTCTTGTATCCTCTAGATAAATGAAGAATCAGTTCCTGCCCCTTAGTCAGTATATCATGCAATACGTTGATATAATTCGTGTAATCTGTTGAAAAAACAAAACCTTTTTTAGACGATCATTGCCCAGAGCCGGTAAGTAGGCGTAAAAAGACCAAACGTCAAAAATAATTCACAGATGCCAATAGCCACGTGAATATTTTTCTATCTTGCTTTGTAATTATAACGTTATAGTAAAGATAGCAATAGAAATTGCCAAAGTTCCAGCGTGGTGAAAATAGTGCGCGAGATTTTGCTTCGTTTCACGCACAAATAAACCTGCGTGGTGATTGCGTTGCTGACTGTGTTGCCAGATATATAAATTTTCCCACGAGGCGTCTGTTAGGGATGTTCAGTTAAGTTTCAAGGATTAAATCGATTTTGGTATTGATATTTCAGTTATAGTATAGTATAAAATAAACTAAGACTCGACTCACTGCTTCGCTTATGTAGCATTACATTTCTTAGAATGCTTCAATTGATTGGGTGTATAAACATTTTATATAGGTTTAAAACGCGTGACGAATTAAAACTAAAATTAATTTAGAAAATACCTTCGATAATCTGTAATTTTTCAAATCTACTTCTTTTTCTTTCTGTGCACATGACATACATTAAAGCTGCTAAGTTTTTACATTGTAATTGCGATTGTAACGCATGTATTTTTTCTTGCCTTTCCCTGTGTGCTTCTCGAAGCATGTAGGATGCGCGAGTTTGTTCATTTCTGTATGAAATAGAAAATAAAATATTAAATTAGAACTCCAATTTCAGAATCACACAGAATCTAAACTAGACAAAATAATAAATTATGTTTATGCTTACAGTAAAATCAAGTTATATCTCTCCTTAATTAGTTGCTTTTCTCTTTGTAATATCCTCTCATATTCTTCACGCAGTTCTATTTCCTTTTCTCTTAGAATCTCTTCAACGTGTGTAGGAGATATTTTCACATTTGAAGACTAGACCAAATAAAAACTACATTTTGGGGCACGTGTACGTCAATAGGTGACTACGACATAGTAACAGATAGTAAAGTAAGTAAGTGGGGTAAGTTGTTTCATTAACTGTAGATAATTTATTTTTCTTAGCATCAATGGTATTCTAAATTGAATTTGCCAGAATTGATCTACAAGTTTGGCGTCTTTAAGAGCGTTCATCAATAATGGATGGACAGGAATTATTCATGTAATATGCAAACTACAGGACACGCAGGACACAATATTAGGTATACCATTGTTCGTGATATTTACACTCCAGGCCAGTCATCTATAAAGGTCCACCTGAGCAGGTTTTACTTGCTTCAGACAACCTGGGGCCGAAGACTTCAACATTACCCAAGGCAATCTATGTCCAGGTAAGAGACTTTCAGGAAGGAAAATGAATGGGTTGAGTAGATTCACATACAATAATGACTAATTATTGATTAATAAATAATCGACTGTCTTCTAAAAACCTGGGATCTAGTAAAGCATATTACTTGAAATGCAAATAGGTACTAAAATTGGTTACATTACAACTAATGTTTACCTCGTCGTGCGTTTTACAAATGCATTTCATTAATTTAATTTGGGGGTCTTCGATTTCTTTTGGGTCAACCAAGTGAGTTAAGGACGCCGGAAGGGATTCTTCTGCTCTAATTATTTCCAAGGCTGACATCTTGCCCTCACTTGAAACATAGCTTTGAATGCTCTGAGACATCTGTTAAATATACATTAATCTAATAAAGGCAAAAAGTTTTGTTTCATATGTGACCTGAGGGTTACTATGAAGTCTTAAAGCAGGATTAATTCCAGGGAGTAATTCCACACTGGAATTACTCCTGCTTTAAGACATAATAGAATTGATGTTTATTTCGTAAAATTGACTAATAAATATTACTAGACGCTAGTTCACGCTAGTGTTGATTGTATGCACATACAATGTTTATCGTAGGTACTATGGAAGTCCAGGTTGTATACCTACAAATATACAATCGCATTGTTTGTTGTATTGGATTTCAATTCAAATTTATAAAAATATTTTGTTTGTTACTTTGCATTTACTTCTGCAAAATGATTCGAAGAAAACTAAAGCAAAAATTAAAATCGATTATAATTATTTTGCCAGTGGAATCACTAATCAAACTTGTAGAGATGAGTCGTACTTAAATTTTGTACCATGTGCACCTAGTCCAATTCCGTACAAATACTCGATCCAAATACCTGTTCCACCTAGTCCATGAAGTACCCATACATTAAAAAATGCTTACTGCTTCGTCTGAGCGTACCACCGATACGTGTAGGTACAAACTACAAAGTCCGTACGTAGTAATGAATTGTTATGTTCCCTTCATTCTTTACACAGGCTGTCAACGTAAAGATTTAGTTACATTATAGATTGTTGGCGTATTTAAAAGATTTAATTAATTTGTCAGATTTTGCCTTTTATATATTTTTTAATCGCCTTTCTACAATCATTGTTTTTTATATACACGTAGAAAATCAGCCATAAGAATTTTGATTCATCCGCATGAGTCGTATTTGATACTCTATTAGTGCAACTATGTACTTCATAATAAAGTCTTCATTCACATCGAGTATTTACAAGTACCTAGAAGACTGCGGAGTAATATAGAAAAAAAGGACAGAATATATTCTGCACAATACGAGTGCGCGTCTCGTTACTTTTATTAAAATTAGAATATGGTTCAAAAAATGACTAACATACGAATGATTTGGGTAAACATGTAGACCAGAGTCGATAATTTTTGAAACCAAAAAAAATAATAGTGGCATGAAATCCATTTGAAAAGGAAGAGAATATAACAAAAATGAAAGGAAAACTAATTTACGGGCGATCTGAGATCGGGAAGTGAAAGGGGGTAAGTTTTTAAGGATGAAAAACGGTTTATCTCGAGTTCCAGCAAAACTACCAGTCCTATGGAAAAAAGATAAATGGTAAAGTTGTAGGTAATAAAAAGATCAACAACTTTTGTTTTTACATTTTTTTCACATAATTTCATAAATTATGTGAAAAATTGAAATAACCAAGTTTTTGGTTTTAGATTTTATCTTTTAAATTTTTTTTTACGGAATTTGTTGAAAGCTTACCTTTTCATGTCTCAAACACACTGTAATTTTTTTTATTGAAAATATAATTTTTTCATCTTAGTTTGACTTAATATCGAAAAAGCACCCTAATTTTCAACTGAAAATTCTCCCGTCGAAATATCTGCGTTTTAAAAAAGTCGGTGGGCTTTTTGTTCGTTGAAATCTTTATTTTCTGATGGTGTAAAAATAATATACATTAATAAGGCTAACGGTTTTTATAGCTGCTACGAAATTAAAGGAAGTAAGGCCGAGACCCTCCTAGGTATCTACAATATTTTGAGAAAGTTGTAGAATCTTCTTTAAATTATATGCGTAGATGCCTATTTACTGCTATTTTAAGTTAATATAAGTACCTGAGTGACCTTCGGAAAATATTAGCCCATCAAAAGTTATTTCATAGAGAAGTACGGAAGGGGCTAAGAGGGTCTGGGCCTTACTACCTGCCTAATGAGTGCGTCGCGTTACTTTTATGCGCATTGAAATATGGTTCAAATTCCCATGACTGGCACACGAATGATTTAGGTGAACACGAGCGAGCGGCAAAGCAGACTAGTAACTATAGCAACAAAATGCTATCTCGCTTCGCCGCGCCCGCGCCGGTACTTCGCGCCGGACTCGGACTCAGAGTCAGACTAGTTCGGACTACGGTACGAGCAGGTCGCGGGAGCCGTACGCTGCCTAGGCAGTCCAGTATATACGCTTCATCTCTACAAACTTGTCAGCAATGACAAGTCGTGAAAGAAATTATGGCAACACACAGTTCTGCTGTCGTGAAGTTCGTAACATGTGATGTTTCGTGAAAAGTGTTAATTTTTTTTACGAAAAACCTTTTTTAATTATTATCCGTAGTGCATCTTGAAACTTAAAAGTGTTAAAACATACGTTTGTGCTTTCCGTGCTGTGTATATTGTGTTAAAAGTGTGAATATCGCAACAAAAATTACATGGATAAAGCCGTCACCTGAGGTTGTAAAGGTTAGTGCTTTTTTCATCTGTTGTTTGTCTTAAAATAGATTTCTGTGCGGGTCGCAATGATATTTCAGTTTTGTTTGTGTAACGCCTTCATGTGACTTTTCAGTTCTTTCATAGGACCTTGAACTAGAAATCTATCAGATGCCGTGATCAAGGTTAGGTTCGCGCGGGCGATTCATCTCGCATAATCATTGTTTATTCCTCCAGTTTCGGTGATAAACTCGTAGTATTTGGTTAAAAAGCTATAAAAATGAAGAATGATGGTATTTTGTACGTTAAAATGCGGTTACAAATGCAAAAATCTGGTTCCGTAAACCTAACCTAAAAACGCGATTGTATTTAGTGCAGTTTTTTTTGCAAGTACAGCGTTACGATGAATTAACCGTTATCTGGTCAGTGCGCGTGTTATTTATTGGAAGTGAGTGAAGCTGTTGAGTACATTTAGAGCAGAAATTGATGCGGTCACGTGAAATTATTTCGGTTTCACACATGTTAGTCGAGATTATTTTGGTCCTTATCGGTGACGGCAGTTGGTATGGAGAGTTTTTGGCGTCAGATTTAAGATAAATCTTACGAAGCTGTACCTGCAAAGAGTTTCATTTCACTGTGTTTGGAGATATAAACATTTGTGTGAATGTGCAAGATCATGTTGTTATGTTTCTTTTGTGCCAGAGCATTAAGGTAAATGATTTAGATTTAAAATAGATAACATTGAAATGCCATGTTGTTTAAAATAGTCACATTTGACCTTAGGGTCTGGCTATCTTGGAGTTTTCAAATCATTTAACTTATGAATTAGCTGTATGTAGTTGTAAATATTATAATATAACCAGGTCATCTTATTCACATATATCCTATCCATGTCTTTATAGAAATCAGAAGTTTAAGTATCATAATAAACACATAACCTTAAAAATGTAGCTTACTTCAAAACAGTAAATATCATATTTACTGTTGAAGCAAAACTAACTTTTTAAAATCCTCTTTCACAAGACAAGGCAGTATGCAGGCAGTATTGGTAACTCTTAGTTCAGGATATAAATGTTAAAGGCAAGAATTAACATTAGAACTAACATTCTTTAAAGATTCAAAACTTCCTCAAAAAAATAAATCCTTATCAAGTTTTAAAACTAATTTATGTTGGTTAGGTTAGGTAGCACATGTTAACTGAGAAATGTGCTTTATTTACTTGTTAATGATCCACTTAATTATCATTAAGTGAATCATTAACAAGTAATTCAGTTTTAATATATCTGAATACAAGTAAGTCTGGCAATCATTAGTTAGTTTATCTATTCAGAATTAAATACCACTCATATTGAAAATATTTCAAACCAATTCCTACAAAATTAAATCCACACAAAATCAAATAGAATCAGTTGCCACTAATTTCTTTAACTTAATCTCAACTGGAATCCCTGACTGGTTAGGCAGAGTATCAAATTTCTTTGTAATTTGCTTAATGTAATGTAAACTGTCAATAGGCAGCTATTTACAGATTAAATTACATTAAGCAAAATTACAATCCATATTTTAATAGGATAATCATTATTTACCCAAGTAAGATTTTTATTCAAAGACCTAATGATTTTAGTCAAATTCTTTGAATCATTTCCATAATGCCCTATTGTAGACTACACATTTGTTGGTAAAGCCATTGAGTTTCTAATTGAGAGCCATGGAGTTTCTTGCCCATTCTCCATAGAGATCTATGCTTTGGAACGGGCAACTACAGTACTTCCACAGTTTTTATGCCTTGTGACTGGTACTGTAGCTTCATTTTATTGTTGTCTTTGATTTGATTTAAAAGCATGTATTTGGCCTACTTGAAATAAATGCTTTGATTTTGAATTAAATTATGTCAAAAAGACCTATATTTTTGGATGGGTTTAACATTTATTTATATAAATGCCTCGATAGAAGAGTGCTGTTTGATTTGTAACTGTTAGCGCTAAGCAGTGTTCTCCAACAGCACAGTTTTATTTAGGCAATCATTTAGATATTGAAAACGCCCAATAGTTTTTTATAGTTCATAAAGACCACTAATTTGTTTTGATTGTACTAAACCCAAATAAACAACAACTAATTGATATGCCAACATTTAATTAATTTCATAAACAAACGGTTCATTGTTAACTTGTATAAGTTCATTCACCGTACCGCATGAGAAAAGTTTTTTCGAAACAAGTCTAGCAGTTTCCGATATCATCTAAAGTTTGCACAAAAACAAAGGACCGTACAACGGTTAATTTATTCAAATGATTCATCAGTAGTATGGAGACTTGAGACATTTAAATATGGAATGTAAATAAAGCTATATTTTTAGATATAATTAACATTTTCCTTCAGTTTCGCTTACCTTAACACTTCCTAATAGCCTAATTGTTTTATATTACCTATTGGTTGTTTATTGAAGTGCCTACAATGTAAAATTACCGGTTGTCCTTTTAAATGACTAGCAAGAACAAATTGAATGCCTAAATATGATTAATATTATTATACTGATGTAATTTCAATTTTTGGTATTTAGAATCCAGTTGTGCTTTTATTTAGAATATTGTAGTGGCTTCATGTTGATAAAAACAGACATTACTTGCTTTCTTTTAAACAACAAAACCACAACAACAAGAAAAAAAAACACACACACACAACAAACACACAAATACACACAAAACAAACAAAACAGATACAAACAAACAAACAACCAAACAAACACAACAAACTATGTAAAACTAGCTGTTGCCCACGACTTCGTTTGGGTGCAAATTATGATGTGTATGTGTGACAAACAAAAGATATCCTTCCCCAGGATATAATTGCCAAATTTCATTACAATCCGATACATCGTTTAGCCGAGAAAAGGTAACAAACAAACAGACGCGTGCGGTTTCTTTCACATTTATAATATTAGTATGAATTGCTTGTACAGTATAAACTTATTATCCCTTTATAAAAAGTTAAATATTAGAGATTTTTTGTTGATTATTAGAGTTTAATATTTGAGGAAATATTGATAATAGCATTGCTTATAAAAAGGTCACATCTATTTCAGTTCATTTTTGATTAAAACAAAAAAAAAGAAAACACATTGATAAGTTTGCAAAATAGTCAAGCATGACAAAAAGTTGAAGGCCTACAACTTTACCGACTTTAACATTTGTTTGTTATTGATCTCAATTTATTTGTATTGCTTGTTATACAGTAGTTTCTCGGTTTGTATTTATTTAATTAGCTTGTTTTTAGTATTCTTGGATCTTGGAACCTGGACAATCATTATGGGTAGTCGGAGACCAGAAAGTCTTGTTAAAAAGTAGCATGTTATATTGCAACTGGGTTGTGGAGTTCAGATAGGCAGGTTTTTTTTCGTTATTTATTTAGAGAGGGTTTTAATCTAGACAGATTATGCCAACCTCATTGTTACAAAAAGTAATACTAAACAGAATTCAAAATCATCTAATCATTAAATCATCTAATCATTAATCATTTAAGGTGGTAGCGTCAGGGTAGCCCGCGAAATTCAACCATTTTTTGCAGTTTGCAGGTCAGTGTCAGGTTGTATTTTAATGAAAAATGAGTCGCGCTAGTAACACATATGTAGTTACAGAATTATAATCATTGAAATCATCAATACAACCCTCTAAGTTCATTTAACCCCCATTGAATGAATTTTTCAGGAAATAGTTGTTGAATGGGGTTACTTTTAGACATGGATGTCTAATAGCCTGATCGTATGTTTTATCAGACTGTTTGGAATTTTTATCAAAACATAAAAACGATGCAGTTCTTTCAGTGAAACCATATCTAAACACCAGTATTTGTACCAGCAGTGTTTGTTCCACCAGTGTTGGTAGTTTGTTATTATATTGTTCCAATAATAACAGCTGTTATTTGCCAATTTTGAAATTTCTTTCTCATTTTAATAATGTTCTTAGAAAGTAAGTGTTGATTAAACACAATTTGATGTAATAGGAGTATGTAACATGTGAAGTCCTATACTTTATTTTATCATTTATGGACACATAATAGAGAACATAAGGAAACATCATAACATGACTTAAGACACCAGCATATCAAACTACTACAATCTGTCAAATTTCTTTAATAGATTTTCAACTTTATAGCTAAAGTATTCAGTTCAAAATTGATTGGGGAAATTTTTCAGTTTCGGGTAGCTTGACGTGCTGGCATCTACAAAGGCACAGTTTGTTTCATCTTACTGCCTACCTCAAAGAAAATGGGTTTTAGTATATATATGTATTAGTAAATGGAAGTTAAGATATAAGATACAGTCTTAAAATGGGTATTATTTATCATAGTAACAGGTACCTAGTTTAAGTTGATAAGACAATGAAGGTTTTCAATCAAATATCTGGGAACGGCTATATTTTTTTAAATTTAAACTGAATACCATACCTTGAATTACATTTACAGCATAATATCTTAAAGTAAAATAGTAGTTAAAATGTACATTACAGAGATTTTTTCAATTTTTTTGTGGTTGTTTGTCTATTTTGTTGATATTTACTGACAGTTTGGCTTTTTGACATTGAAATCAGCTGGGTTGTGTCAAACGTCATTTGTTTGCGGCCAGTTATTGCTTACCTATTTCAAAATCATGGAGTTCTATTGCACAACCTGACTTAACATTTATGATTCATTTTGTTGTTATATTTAACTGTTATATAAAACATTGTATCTTGTTATTTTGATTGGTTGTGAATTTTAATGTACAGTTTTGGGCCAATAATATTCAGACTGTTTTGTAGAAATTAGGGACAGTGCATACTATCATCATAAGCACATGAAAATTTTAATCAAGACTGACATCATTTCTTTATCTCAAGCCTTTCCTCACCCCTAGTTCATTGCAGATCAAATTTTGCTTTATTTATTTCATTCTTCAAGTGGAGATAATATTTAAGGTGAATGCTCCAACCAGGCCCGCGAAATTCAAAATTTCTTGGGTTTTTTGCAATTTGCAGGCCAGTGCTAGGTTGTATGTTGATTAAAATATTATTCGCGGCTGTAAGACATATGTAGTTACAGAATTATAATCATCAAAATCATCAATAAAAGGCTCTAAGTTCATAAAGCTGTAGGAATGACTTTTTCTGTTTTTTTTTTGTTCCTACACCTTTATGAACGTTGAGGGTTGTATTGGTGATTTTGATGATTATAATTCTGTAACTACATATGTCTTACAGCCGCGAATAATATTTTAATCAACATACAACCTAGCACTGGCCTGCAAATTGCAAAAAACGCAAGAAATTTTGAATTTCGCGGGCTGGTTGGAGCATTCACCTTAAAACAGTACCCTGCTCGTATTGAGAATAGAATAGGGTGCAAGCTACGGGTTTTGGTTTAAACTTAATTAATTATTAGCCCTATCTACCGACATTATGGCACTACTGAGGGATGACGACACAACAGACTTAGGGTGTGACCACACTTAACGACGTGGCTTGCTTTGGCTTGTGCGAAAAAGTCATTATGTCCATTCAATAAAAGCGAAAAAGACATCATTCACCTAGTTTCCGTCCAGATGACGCGATTTGGGACCGCGTCGGACTATTTGCTTTCATTGTATGAATCTAAAGGTCTTTCTGACCTGCTCAAGCTTCCGAGTCTGTAAGTGTGGCCAATTCCTAACATAGCAGCGTTAAATTGTCAAATGGGTCATTTCATGAGATAAGTACAGAGAATACTTACCTCAAAAACTTTGGAAAGCGTGCGTTTTTCGTCATATATATTTTATAAATACAGTTTTGACATGCAACTATGCATAGAACACGAGTAACATCTGTATTTGGCCCATTCAAAACGCTCATAAAATTACTCAACACGTGTTTCAAGTCCTCTATAAAACAGGAATTTTACACAATGCAAGCAAATTACAAAGTGTCGCATTCAATATCTTTATTAAATAAAACACTTGAATCAATAAAATTCTATGGTCCAGTAAGAAGTGAAGACATTTGTATGATTTCAACATTTAAATAATTCATTTATCAAAATCGGCTTAAAAGCTTGGGCGTTACGGGGAAACATGTAATACAAACAAACATAGATGTACATAAACTGCTAAAAATCGAAACCTACATTATTTCCACGATTTTTTTACCCGACTTCGGCAAAGACAAAAAGGAAGGGCTTTGCCGTAGTTGGATAAAAAACGTGGATGTAATTGAGTTACCAAAATATGACACGAACACGTGGCTTGCTGCATTTGAGAGAGCGGTGAAAGTAGTAGGTCGAAGATGCGTGCGCGGTTGCAAATTCTGTATTTAAAACTGGAGCGAGATTCGCGAATACATGGCAGCTTCATTCTCGAAGCGAACTCACAATTCTAAATACATGTAATGCATTTTATTTTTATCACTTAACGCCTCTGACATTGATCTTGAAAAGTTTATCAACCCGTGACAGGACACGTCGTGTGTTTGCGTAAGAAATACGAAAGATATTTGTTTAAAATATGGCTTGTAATTTATGGTGTCGTCATGATAAATTGACTAGCGTCTTGAGAGTGATCTAACACCCCGTCCACAATCTCAAGCGATGCGAATTACGTCGTCAAGAGAGACGCGCCTGTGTCGTTCGTGTTAGTACCGTGCGTCGTTTCGCATTGCCCGGGTGACTTGTGACATGCTCTTAGTAACTTTTTTCATTTGTTTTCTCCGCTATCCAGCTCGCGTAGCATGACCACCGTAGAAACGGGTTTTGTCGACGCTAGAATCGACAAAATGACACATCAACAAAAGTGTAATTTTGTCGATTCTTCCATAAACGACAAAGCGCTCGCCCGCTCTTCGTCGACAAAACCCGTTTTTACGGTAGTCATACTACGCGTGCTAGCAACACGCGTTTCGCTTGTAGATTGTGGCCAAGCGGTTACAGTACCCAGGCGTATGAGGTCCGGACTCTACCAAAGTGGAAACGATCGGAGCGGAGAGGAGATGTGTAACATTCGACCAATCACAGGAGAGACGAGAGACGCGATGTACATTTCAACCAATGTGATTGGTCCGTTTCCGCAAGAGTCCTCTCCGATCCGCTCGTCTCAACTTTGGTGGAGTTCGGGCCTGACTCGTCAAGTTCAGAAAGAGGCTGTCGCACAGGAGTAGACAGAAACTACAGAACGTTACCTGCTACGATCCTTACATACACACTCCGTTTGCTTCGTCCATCCACGTTCATGCATCTGGTCATACACGCACGCTGGTTACGAGTACTATGCACCTGACCTTCTGAAAAACATTACCAACTGAATCAAACTGTTCTAGATATGTGGTGTAATCTATATTTTCGAATTGCTGACCGAGTAACTTTGACTCCAGATATTTGTAGTATTATATGTACGAGTATTGTCGTCATTTGAATGCTGTAAAACGTTTTCATACGCAATTGTCACGCGCGCCGTACTGGCGTACACCTCCTTAAGGTACCTTTAAGTTGAGAGAAAACTTTTTCCGTGAGCTCGAACGGGGCGCGTGTTGCGAAGCCTCGTGATCTTAGGTATTTTGCTTTTCTGAATGCCGTAATCTGAAACCATGGTGCAAAACTTTGCATTTTTAAATGTTCGTCCCGGGAAGCGCGAAAATGGGTGGTCACGCTTAATTGTATTTGATGGTTTTTGGTAGCGCTTTATGATCCATTAGGGTTGAACCTAATTTGGTAAAACAAGGCAAAAACTGAGCATGCTGCCGATCGCACCGTCGGCGTCGATGCTGCCGCGTGTAATAGCACTCCCGCTGTTTCTCGCTCCAGCGAATCACGGTTCTGAGCGACAGATAGGGGCATGGAAAAGCGCAATTCCGTGCTGCTAGATGAGGTTCTACCGTTACTGGTTAATGGCATCCGTCTATTTCTCTTACTACCCGCTGTCCTACGTTTCATTTCTGTCTGAAAATAATCCATCCAATTCGTTCCGATATTTCCTTCGTACCCAGCCGCTACTCCACGATTCTGTCTGGGACACCAACTTGTTTAATATTTGGACTTACATTCGATACACATTTGGCAGATATGTCCTGCCCAGAACCATTTAAGTAGGGCAGGCTTTAATAATGCCCTAAAGAATGGCGTCATCTGTATTCAGTCATATTTCGACAAAAACTTGTTAGGTAACATATTTTTTGACACCCATACAGTAAACAAAGTTTATGTTGGAAAATTACTTTGTCACGAAATGGCTGGCCAAAATGGCTTCTAGTAATTTATGACCTAAATTAGCACAATATTTTTATCGGACAACAGAATAAATTCTAGTATTTTGTTGATAAATAAATTATTATCTCATTTGGTTATCTTCAGGGGGGGACAACAATGATTCAGAATATTCAAATACCTACTTCCAACTTGTAATTACAGATTACATTTACCCAAACAAATATTACGGATGTTGCGTCCTAAGTAGCTGGAATTCTGTCGAAATCGGACATGGATTTACCAGAAATTCTTATTGCTAATCTGAGGGCTTGTTTAAAAGTTTCTGAATATGGCAGTGACTGCAAAGAAAATCAAAAATTAAACTCGCAAGCCAATGTCCAGAAGCGTTTCTTTTAAATAACTCATCATTTGCTTAGTATTTTTCCAACTGTGTTGGGGTCGGCTTCCAGTCTAACCGGATGGAGCTGAATACCAGTATTTTACATGGAGCGGCTGCTTATCTGACTATTGAGAGAACATTGAATAGCCTTCAGTTGGTGATCGTTGTCTGATGACCTCAATTTTTGGTGGATCAATCTTTCAGTTAGCGTATTAGTTATCGTAGTTTTGTTCGCAACTGTCTTTTATATTCTTCACGAAGTTAAGTGCCTACACATCTGGCATTGGTCCAGCGTAGGCCTGTCGAACGTATGACGTACAATGCGGCGTAAACGAAACACTAACGCTGCACCTCTTGTCCCAACCAAAGCGAATAGTGTATTCAGGTCCAGATGCATGGTCCATTGCTACTATAACAGTCCCTAAATAAATAACGAGAAAAAGATCGCAGTATCAAGGGCGTCCTGGCAAAAATCTCAAGATCTCAAGCTTGTGCAATATTGTCCTAAATATTCTTCTAATTTACAAAGCAAAATACATTGGGTCTACGCATATGATTGATCCCATTGTGTCACTTATTTGAAACTGACGGTGATAACGTTAAAAGCAGTATTTTAGTGGCCGTAATACGGAATTCATTCTTGCCTTTTTTCCCAAGCTTTAGGCAGGAAGTGCCCGGTAGCTTGCCTTATCTATTTTATTTTTACGTTTGTGGTTTACACAATAACCTCGGTCGTTTTCATTCTAGAATATCATGTTATAAAACTGTGTGTCTATTTAGCGCGTGTGCAGAATGCAAGACTGAGAATATGAATTGAACATGTTTCAGGTATTGCGAACTAAAAATATTCGCTGGTCCTTTACATTAATTGAGGCGAAAGTGAAGTCACATCAAAGTCAACTGTAGCATACTACCGTTAATCTATACTTCTATAATAATATTATAGAGGTTTTTATGTAGGGGGTAATCTCTGGAACTAATGAACGAATTATAAAAATTCTTTTACTGGCAGAAAGCTTATTCGTGAGTGCCATAGGATATCAATTATATTTATATCATGCATACTAGCCGAGCTATCACAATTTTTGCGGACGAAGTCGCGGGCGAAATACTAGTAGGCAATAAATTCAGTGTGTCATTAGCTTACAGTAGGCTGTCTGTTTGGTTTTCTTTATCGTGCGTTTAGCGCCTAACCTGGTGTTAGAGTTTTTTTGCCTATGGGCCTCTGACTTTGCTTTATATGCCGTCGAGAAATATCTCTACCATAAACATTCTGTTTGGTAGTCTAAGCAAAAACACGTTCATCTACTTTTGCTGCTGTAAAGGTAGCGACAATCCTACAAAAATAATAAAATCTATCTCTATCTTCCACAGACATGGAGTCGCACATCTTAAATACGTATCACCAGGCGCGTTTCCGTCCCATCGGCCACAAGATACTCCGTATGAAGAGTGACTCCCTGTCTTCCGAAAGCAGCTGTAACCAGAACAGTCCCGAGTACCCTCAGATCAGCGTGCCCCAGCCGAGGCGTTCCATGGACAGCAGCAATGGCGATTGGTGCCAGAATCAAACTGTGAGTATTTCTTTTCTGTATGCAACAGTTTACGCTTGCAGAACTATTGTGTACCTGTGTTATAAAATCTGTAAAATACCATATTTCAGGCAAATAAATGAATCTGAGTCTAAATTTGTAGTTAAAAGTTACGATCAAGCATAAACTTTGGTTCTTTAATTTCAGATGAATATAACACAATCAAGTCAAGACACTAGTTCGGACGACGAAAGCTCCGGTCTGGAAGAAAATGGAGTGCAAGAGAATGCTGACGACAGCGGTGAGGAACTTGAAGAAGCTATACTAGTACACGAGGTTAACGTCGATGATGATGATGAGGACGACGAAACTATCGAAGTCGACGATGACAACGATGACATTCATTCGAATTCACACTATGATATTCAAATGATCGGATCTAACAGTAGTATAGAAGACACTTCCTTAATAGAAGGCCATGATTATGATGTCATTACTGTTTACACGGTCAACCCTGATTTAGACCTAATAGAAGCTTCTTCTGATGACGATATAGACAATGATTATGCAATCAGTGAAAAAGAAATGGAGGCAGAGTGCATAAACGGTGGCGATAGTAGCTACCGAGAAGTCAATTATCAAGAAAGGAACACAAGTCAGGATGGTCTAGATATTAATTTAGACACTCCAGTAGTTTCAAATGTCGATGAATATTTCATTAAAAATAATAACAACGAACACCTATTAGACACAGATGGACCCGTTGTAAAAGACGTAGACGAATATTTCATAAAGGATAAAGGTAAAGAAACGATACCAGTGCCAAATATCGACGATTTCTTCATAAAACACAAGTTACCGGAAGAAGAGAGCACACAGTTTCATATACCAGTTCCTATACCTAATGTAGAAGAATTTCTTGTTACTGAAGTCAAAAAAGATGTAGAAGAAAACACTGAAACTGAAAATGAACCCGATAATGACCAGGAGAACGCAGAGAATGTCGCAGATGTGTCAATAAATGAGTCTGATTTAGAAGTTCTACCTAATATTGAAGAACTAAAAAGATATCTTTTAGAAGACATGACATACCCCAAATTCAGGCACATACAAAAGTCGTGTTCGCTTCCACAGTCACCCATGCAGAATATTTGCATGGACATTGAAGACGTGAAAACTTGCATGACCTTTGAAGACTTAAACTTAGATCTCTCTGACCTTACTTTTGATAACGACAAGGATAAGTCTGAGAATGCTAATAAAAGTGATGACATGCCACGAACACTGACAGACGAAGACGTAAATAGCTTTCTAATAACCAGCAACAAATCAGAATCTAAGGCTGAACCCGAAGAAGACGATTTGAGTCATCAAGACATGGAAATTGAAAGGCCACTTGAAGCTACCATCAAAACTACACCACCAATTGTAGATTTACCTCTATTAAACCGAACATCTACCCCAATACCAACTGTCTTAGATTTCTGCATAGAGAAAACGACTATAAAAAAGGAAGTCACAGCAGATTCAAAGGGCGAATTCGAAGACTTTGTGGACGTAGAGTCTTGCAACGATACCGTCATGCCGGTTCTCGAAGCGAACAACTTGAACTCTTTGTTGGAACAGTTCGAAGCTACTGAAAAACTTAACACAAAGAAAAAGGTGATACCTGTAGTAAAAACTGAAGATCCAAAAATCAAGAATTTTAATAAGAACGCTTTGACAAACGGTATGAGGCTTCAAGATGCGGGCGTGCAGCTAAACAAGAATAAAATGCGACAAATACTGGTAAGTATCTTAATAATCCTGTTTGTTTTTCAGGTCAGGTTAAAGGTCACTTTCAATAGCAATACGTTATTACAGATGCCGACGCCAATTAACACTGCCGTCAGGCGGTCACAAAGTCCAGTTCACTCGGACCATGACTACTGTTCCTCGAAAAAGCGGCTCAGTCTGCCCAACCTCAAGGGCGGGCAGAGCCTTCTCAAACCGGAAGTGTTGTCTAGCAATAGCAGAATACTAAACTCAAGACATAGGTCGTGTAAAAGCAAAAAAGTAGTGTACCATGACAGTAGTGACGAGGAGACTGACAGTAACGTGAAAAACAAAAAAGTGACAAAACCAGACGATATAGACGCTAAAAAGAAGACAAGTATAAAGCCGAGTGTGAAACCGCCAGTCCAGTCGAACTGTCGTAAAAAACTGTCCCCACCCCACAGTGCGCCCGATAGTTTTAAAGATAAATCTAACAGTTCTGTGATGATCAAAAGTGCTTCTAAAGCGAGTGATAATAGTAGTCAAAATTTTAATGGTAGCATTAAGTTAATTATAAAAAATAAATCTGAAGTTATACTAAACTGTGATCACATAGACTCTCAGAAGGATAAACATATAGACAAGTGTAAAAATAGTGTTAGTGATAAAACGAACAATGTAGAAAAACAGGAAAAAAATATTAAGGAATTAGATAGGAGCAAAGGTAAAGTTGTAAATAATGTAGAGACTGTTACCGTAAAGGAAGAACCCCGTCCGAAAAACGAACATTTTTACACTGCATTGTTTAGTAATAAGCAAGATGTACAGATTCCTCAGGTGTTGCAACCCAAAACGGAGAAGAGGCCGTTTGACGATGAACTTAATAAGCTAGATATGCTTGAGGTTGCTATAAAAAAAGAAACGGAACAACCACTGAAGAAAAAGAAACTTAATCTACAAGAATATAAATTGAGAAGAGGCGTCTGTTCGAATAACAGCTCGGCGACGGTGAGTCCAGAGGCGATATTCCCAGACATGCCTAGTCCCTTACTCGACAAAGTGGTCAAATGTCCAATAATACAGACCCCTCCCAACGGCATACTAAACACGACTGGCAAAGTGAACAACGAACAAAAATTATTCGACCCAATCAAAGAGGCTTCTAGGAAAATACTAATGAACACTAAGAAACAAAAGGCTGAGGCTATGAGGAAAAGAGACGAAGATATAGTCATGAGAAAGATACCTAAAGTAGAGAATTTGCAATTACAACCGTTGATTAGTGATGCCGAAATGATGAAAATTGTAGGAATGAGTCAACCGGAAATTTTAGTACCTATGGAAAAGCCTCAATTGTCAGGAGAATATGAAGAAATTATTCTCGTCAGTATAGGAACCAATACTGAAGAAAGCATGTTTAGTCACGTCGTAGAGCCTATAAAAGAAAAGAAAGAGAAAGTAATAAAAGCTAAATCTCCAACTATTGAATGCAAATCAATGATTAATTTCAAAATTAAAAAGTCTGATCATGTACTGAAACAAAACGTGTTTGATAATGTCAAAAGAGACAAAAGAAGCCCAGTTGACGAGAAAAATCATTCAGACATAAAAATAGACAAAGATCGATACAAAGATATAACAGCTACATTAAAAAGTGTGGGGAGACAAGTTGAGACTAGAATATTGAGCAATTCTTTGTTCTCTAGTATCCAAGATGTAGTCATGAAGAAAGCGCCCGAAGAGGCTGAAAAACATGTCGAAAGACACAAATCTAAATCGCCACAAGAGAAACGCAACTTTAGATTTGTAAAGACGATTATTGTAAGAGAATACGATCCCAAGGCTGAACATGGAGAAGACAAAGTAATCCTACATTTAGGAAAGCACAGAAGGAAACCAGGATTCTCTAACATGGTCGTACAAACTGACTCAGTGGCTGAATTCGCTGAACTGCCAGTCTTAGCCCCAATGTCTAAGGAGCGAGCCAGCCCAGTGAGCAGAAAGCGAAACGACAGCGACATGTCGTTATCAAGCGATGAAAGCCCATCCCGTAAAAGCGACGACCGTCAAGTAAAACAGCCGAAACCAGATGATAGAGTATATAAACCTAAAGAGGTGAGAACAGCACGGACAGAAACAAAAGAGAAAAGGTCTAAATCGAAGGACCGATACGATTCCAAGTACAGACGGCGATCGAGGTCGTCGTCACGCGGTCGTAGAAGAAGGTCGCGTAGTCGCAGCCGCAGCCGTAGTCGCTCAAGGTCACGTGGTCGCTACAGGAGATACAGACGGTCCGACTCTCCTTACAAAAGGAAACGTAGGTCCAGATCCCCGTACCACAAAAGAAGATCACCGTCAATTAGACGCGATCGTTCAATTCCGTCCAGATCTTGTTCGAGGCCGACAGAGACTCGTTCAAAGAGTCCTATTGCTAGGAAGACGAAGCCAAGTCCTCATACGAACGGCAATGATAGGAAAATGGCGAAGTCAATGACCCCGCCGTTGAGGAAACCCACGGTTTCTGAAAGCTCGGATTCGTCCTCGAGGTAAGCATTTATTGGTTAAGTGATTTTTGTATGGGGAGGTATTTTGAGATGGGTTAAAAGGTCAATTAATGGCGTCACTACTGGAAACCTTTTTAGAAGCGTGTCTTTAACGTTATTACGTGCTGGTTTTAGTCATCTGTCTCAAATTATCTCCCCTAAACTTAATTTTAATATTTGGTATTCTCCTTTTTACTGTGTCCTCGAGTTTCTCATGCTGCGCCGGCTCCAAATGAATTGGTACAGACAAGGGCAAGAGAATATAGTATATAGATTCAAGTAAAAAAAGAAAATAAAACACGTGTTAACTCGTCCTAATTTCTGGAACTCCTGGCGAGAATTTGTCGCCATTTTAGTTTAGTGATTATTAAAACCACATGTGGTAATCAGTATCAGTAGTACTTCTATTAATGAACACTGCGAATTTTTACTCGTAAAATTTTTTTTCAACGTTTTTTCATTTCTAAATAGCCATTGAACACAACTAAGCTTTTGAACGCGTTTACTGATGTACTCATTGATCGCGTTCAGTTTCACTGGAGAAATTTTCTCTAAGATGATTGAATGACAAAATGTCTTGTTGGCCATGATCTCGAACCAATCTCATCATCATCTGCCTAGCCTTTTCCCAACTATCTTGGGGTCGGCTTCCAGTCTAACCGGATGCAGCTGAATACCAGTATTTTACATGGAGCGATTGCCTATCTGACCTCAACATCCACAACCCAGTTAGTACTGGGTAATACGATCTCGAACCAATCTCATGTCATAAAATATTTCCGTAATAATTATAAAATAGGAAGTTAACAGTCACCATTGCAGAAAAGAAAGCAAAAAATATTAATTGGTCCCAGAAAAAACACCTAAAGATTCAAAAACCTCAAATCTTCTGAGGAGTATTATATATTCTATCGTATTAGGAAGACAGGACATGCCAGGCAGATATATACAAATGTTTAGGGATAATAATATATTTAGGTATGTTTACGGGTGCATAGTTTTCCTTGTAATTATTTTGTAGGAAGCTAAATATAAACAGGAACAATGTAATTGAATTTCAAGTATACAGTTGGAAGGGTCAGCGATGCACAAACGTCTACCACTTGTTTAGTACACCATTCGGAACCCCACCACATAGAAATGTTTCATCGGCAACAGTCTGTAGATTGACCTCCCATTTCATACCGAGCTTCCTCCGTACCTCGGAAAGCACGTTAACCTGTTGGTCTCTGCTGCCAATTGTAGATCTTTGACAGTCATCAGACTGGTTGTAGGACTTTCGACCCACTGTAATCAGTGGCCCGAAAGTTTGACTATCAGTCTTACCTAGGGGTATCGTATTACCCAGTACTAACTGGGTTGTGGCGGTCAGATAGGCAGTCGCTCCATGTGAAATACTGGTATTCAGCTGCATCCGGTTAGATTGGACGCCGACCCCAACATAGTTTGGAAAAGGCTAGGCAAATGATGAAGTAAGTCCTGACAATAAAACCTCAACTAAAAAGCTACACCGAAGCTTAAAAAATACTTGTAAACTGTTTCTTATTGCGACAGTGTGACGCAATAACGGTGCCGGTCGACTGACGACCCGTGAACAAACACGTGCCTGGCAGGGTAGAACAATAGTACCTGGAAACTTCATTTTAAATGGCTTCATTTGGCTGTGATGGCGAAATGTAAAAGTTAAATTGTTTTAACGACTTCCTTAGAGAAAGGGGAGTTTTTTGATGAAAGACTTTCCTGTTTCACAACCATCGAATAAGTTCTCCTTTGCTGAAACGCTAGAATTGCCTGTTATATAAAAATAAAAATAAAAAAATGCGGGCCTACTTAGTGCTTCCCTCTTAATTAAATATTTCTATGCAAATTCTGTTCCCTTTTTGAATTTAACAAGTGAATAGTGTTTTTTTTTATGCTGTGAAACGCCTCATCTTATTTTATACTGAACTATTTTGAATGTTCAAATCAATGAAATTATTGCGACGGTGGAAATTTCAAATGTAACGGACATTTGTTTCAATAATCTTAACGACTTGAAATTAGCTCCACTAATTTACATTTAAGTATGCAAGTCGAACAATCAATCTATACAAAACCAGTTTATGCGGATCTCTCATTGTATTAGAAATACATATACAGTACCGCCGCGGACATTTGCGGTGAAACACTTTTCAACCTTATTGACTTGTAATAAGGTCGACAAGTGGTTCACGGCAAAAATCCGCGATGGTACAAAGCGAGGCCATGTTATACTGGAAATGTATAGCTTGATGTGTCGCCGTGTGTACATTCTCGGTAGAAAAGTCAAAATCATCAAAAATCAAAATATTTTATTTTGAAAAAAACGTTGAAAAAACGTGCACGGATCGGGTTGGTCGTTTCCTATGGAGAAGAACCGGCAAGAAACTCAAACTATAATTCTCTCATGATCACTATCTAATCACTACCTGACTATTCCAGCTCTTCATCTTCTTCCTCCTCATCATCGTCGGAATCAAGTTCCTCATCGACCAGCTCAAGGAAGTCGAGAGGGTCCCGAGGGTCCTGCGGCTCTTACAAGCGTGATGAACTGTACAACCAGAAGGGGTACAGGAGTTATAGCTCGGAAGATAGGTGAGTTCTTTGACTTATGTTTAAACTCTCACAAAAGTTAATGGTCGGATTGCTATGAGCAATGCGGGTGTAATACTAATCTAGCATACCTTTTTTAAGACATTAAAACATGTGCCCATGAAACTTTATGATTTTTGTAAAAAATCCTTCATGGTTTTATTTTTTTTTGTATTGTGGATTTCATATTAAAAATCTTCCTGCAAAATACATAATATATGTGTAGTTTCCTTACATCAAATCTTTGTATCTTTATATTGGTTGGCAAAATACGAACACAAAATATCTATGACCTGGGGGAACTCAACCTTTAGCATACAATTATTCTCGTTGCCACTCCTACGTCCTTCAAGGTTCTTCGAAGGTAACCGCAAAACCGCAGCGGTAACCACAGATGCAGCAACACTACTGGCCTTTATGTGACTCTCGCACTCTCTCTCTCTCTCTCTGTGTAAAACGATGACAGGAGGTAGTGGCGCCATCTACGGAATCGTTTCGAGAGAAGAAGTTACGTTAATTAGAACCACCATTAACTCTGAACCTCCTTGCAGAGAAAGCAACACGCCAGTGGAAGAGCGTCGGATAGTGTTCGTGGGCCGCCTGGAGAAGGACGTCACCAAGCTCACGCTCCGGAACCAGTTCTCCAAGTTCGGGCATGTGGTCGAAGTGAGGCTTCATAGCAAGGAGGATGGGTAATTGTCTTTTTTTTACCATTGTTGTTTTGTAATCGTGGGAGCATTATATTGTTACGTACAGTAAAACCAGAAAATGTATGCGCTTCGATTATCTTCAGGTTTCCGCACGAACAGAATCAAAGCTTCTAACTTTTGTTTAGCCGCGCTTTAACGTATTGCACGTATCTTTGCACGTTTGTATGAAGTTTTCTCTCTGTCAGGTGCCTACTCTATCAGGCCCCTTAAAAGTTTTTTGGATTTGTATAGATTCTGATTTTGTAATCATAGTAATACGAAATAAGCATAGTATGGTTATAAAAGCTCTCTAGATCATACTTTTTGGAGATAGTATGTTATAAGTTTTTAAACTGTCATGGTCACTAACAGACAGTTGATAGTTGGTTGATAATATGTTGTTTAAATCTTTTTTGTTTTTCCGAAGATAGACGAAGAAACTGGAAGTGCATAGTTTTTTTGAAGAATGTATGTTGTGTATTAACTTGAAATACCACATGAATTACTGCATCCAGGCAAACTGGGTCTACTTCAACAAGGTGTTGAAGTAGCCCCAGTGTACCTGTATAAATTCTTGTACATCAGTGTATACTAAAACCATCCCTCTATATCCTACAGTTCACGTTACGGCTTCGTGACGTACCAGCGCGCCCGCGACGCTTGGTCGGCCGTGGAGGCGTCGAGCACGTTCCCGCAGTACGACGTCGGGTTCGGAGGCAGGCGCGCTTTCTGCAGGCAGAGTTACGCTGATCTTGGTATGTTGATGACTTAACGAGGTCACGAGGCCACTGGGGGCTTACCATACACTTCTATATAAAAAAGTGAAGTGTCAAGCGATTTAGTACTAAGCGATACTACTGGGTTGGACTCCAAGAGTCCAGCGAAGTGTGTTATTACAAACGATTTGAACAAAACTGACTATATGTTAGTGTACTGTACTCCTCTGGATTGCTTTCCAGAGAACACAGGTGTGCCTGATGTTCTTAGGCGACTACTCTTGGGTCACATACGGTTATGAAAAGGTTGTCAGAACCAAATTGACATATTTTCTATACAATATTTACATTAAAACTAATCTTGATGTCTTCTTTCAGATGGCCTTGAGGCAAAATATACTGAGAGCGCCTTTCACGGCCAAGCAGCGCCTCCACCAATAAGAAGAAACGATGACATGTCCTTCGAACAAATGCTCTTAGAAATGAAAAAAAAACTAAGCCAACGCAAGAATGAGATGAAACGCCCTGACGATCCCAAGCCTTGACAGTTACTCACACTTGGCCGGGCAATCGTCATGGCACTGACATTCGCTGTCAAACTGACAGTTGGCTTAATCTAGTGGCAAAGGCATGAATCAGACTCAGCCTTAGTGATTCAAGTGACAGTGATTTAGTTCAATAAGTCTGTGAAATTTTGTGTTATTTACAAGACACTGGCTTCTGATTAAAAAAGGTTTTTCGGTAAGCATTATACTTTAGTATTCTAACACATACCTTGGTAGAACTTTCAGTCATAGTAGGTAAGCGATTTAGTATGACTAAAATGATTTAAAAATGTATACAAGATGATATTACGTACTGATTGACATTTATATTATCCGGGCTATGTATACCTTGTCAATTTATTTAAATTGTGTCAGGTCAAGATATTATTAAACAAAAGAGTGAGATTATATGAATTAGGATTTACAATCGAATTATTCATGAAATTCTTATTACAAATGAGCCAATCATGTAAATGGTTTTTCTGTTCCAACACTGTTTCTGCGGGTGTGTGCAATGACAGCGCCTGTCATTGATGACAGCTGTCAAAGTGACAGTTACCTAGACGTGCAATCTAAAACACTGTTGTGTTGCGAACAAAATTTGCTCATTAGTTGTGGTATTTAGTGGTGATCCATCATTATGATTTTCATTTCATACACATGTTTTTTTTACTGCATTCAAAAATACTCAAAATTAGGGGGTATTTTTGAAAACACATTTCTGATTCCATAATTGTTAAAAACCACTAAATGTCACTGATTCATTACTGTTTTGTTGTAGTTAATTAGTTTATAATTTAGTTTGATTACCTCATGGATGTAAATATTTTGTTTTTTTTTTTTGCTCTGTAAATAATATCTTAAGTTTTGGCGCTACCGCTTGGTTTAAATTAGGGTCTGGTTTTCTGACAGTTAGGTTTCGACCATAGAGTAAAAGGCTGGAGTAGACAAAGGCATATTTATTTCATACCATTTTCTCACACCTATGTAAAATGCAAGACAATAGTAGAAGAGTATTTGTAAAAGATAATTCAGTTTATCAGTGGACAAATCTTTTGTAATTGGATAGAAAGAAAATGCTTTTAGTCATAACTGAACTTCTTTATCGGTTATTAACTCTTTACTGCTTTGTGGTTTATATTATATTACATGCCGAGGAAGTCTGCCTCTCAATAGTTTTCTGCTGGAAATGGTATTTACCCCAGCTGCACATGCCCATGTCTTATGTTAATCAAATATCTTATTCTGGAAATTGGTTATGTTGTAACTAAAGATTTTAGTATTTAAGTTCACACTACCGTGTCAAAAAATATCATGTTTCTGTTTTGTTGTTAATGACATTTTAATAGTTAGTCACTCATACTGAAAATCGTATGTTGTTTCATGCGAGATGTATGTGTGAGCTTAAGCATGTCGAGGGCACATCTGACAATTTTAATCTTTGTTTGTAACTGTAGTAGCTATGTTCAACCAACCAGTGAGCAAATAATTGCCTTATAAATATAGACCACAAGTTCATAATAATATTTAAAACCTACATTGTAAGTAACTCAGAATTAATTCTGCACTGCATTAATTCTGCCAAAAAAAGTAGTATTTTCTGAGTTTTCTATAGCTAAAGTGAAAATTCGATGGACTGTGCCCATGGGAAAGGTAAATGCTGGGACCATTAGGAGAAATAATCTCTTGCCTATAATAATATAATTCACTTCAAGTTAATTTCAACTTAATTCCAAAACTTTAGAGTGGTATCATACTGACTTTGGTGATCTTCCAACGAGAGTCATATATATGTATATCACACAAAATTATGTAACTTTTTTAATTTTGTTTAAGTATATTCTATTTGATGTATGTATGATTCATTTAACTACTGTTACCAATACTTCACGATATCTTATGACATAACCTCAATGTTGTAATTTCTATGTTCATAGATTTATGTATCACGATGTTATAGAATTACACTAAATATAAAATATTAAGACAGCTACAAAAGACTATGAATTGGAAATGACCTTGATGCAGCTAAACTAATTGGCGCTATCTTTTACTGACAGGCTCAGTAAGAAAGAGATGATTTATTTGAATGTCAATTTAGGTTGCAAATATGCTTTAGCGTGCTTTTAGGCGGCAATCTAATGTGACAACATTTTTATCTCTTTCTAATTTTATCTGTAAGTAAGAGAGCATTAGTTTACTTTAAAAATAAAAATCTTGCACAGTAACACTAATATAATGACCATTTAATATAATAAAGCTTCCATTGAGATTGCAAGTGCCAAAATTAGAAAAAAAACACTGTTCCTATTATACACATACAAAATAAACGAATCACCGAATTGATTAGCCAATAGTTATACACGAGAAATCGGCAAGAAAAATGTTTAAAATTTACACACTCCAGACTCCATTTGTAAGCCCATTCCTATAAAATTCGCGGTGACTAACCTGGGCCAATTTAAATACCAAAAAATATTTAAGCTTAGTCAACAAAAATATCCTCTAAAAAACTTTAATTGAATAATTTAGGATCTCTTAGAGGCTGATTTCCACATTGTTGACGATTTAGAAAACGAAGTTACGAATAAATAACGAATAAGGAAAATATACATCGGTCTAAATTGCAGGGTCATGTTCACCCGAATTTTGTATGAAACTCTCTGTAACTCTTATTTATGTAGTTGTACAGCTGATTTATAATATAACCAATTTAGGTTCTAACTATAGTCTCATTTTGCGTATATTTGTCTAGACCAATTGTATTGTAATTTATAAACTCTAAGCAGTGAAGATGGCGCCACTATAGGTTGTACTTTTAAGCCACATTTAGTTCTAATTTCAAATAGATTAGTACTGAAACTCAACTTCAACCTTAACATAGAAACTGCCAAAGGAATTGTTAATAAATACTTGACAAAACTTTAATATAGGTTTTTTTTTTTAACTAAACACATAACTATCCCATTTTCAGTAACTGGCAACATTTCATATGCTTGCTTAGTGTTGCCAGTGTAGGAAACAGCAATTAGATTCATTTTCAAATCTAGTCAGTGTTACTAGATTATATTTTTTGTTTTATCTTTGTGGTGATAATTTATTTAAACGTAAAGTTAAGCGTATTTTAATGGTTTTAAGTTTAAAGATTTTATTGCATAGTTTCTATCGACTAGCAAACTAAAGTTATGAAATGGGCGACAAAAACTTAAAAAAATATTGCGCTTTAATCACGTTTTCTTGTTTGTTATAAAATTGGTCTTCAATTAATACAAAGTTTTGTTTTTGTAACTAAATACGTTTTGAGTTCCATTAGTATTGTAATTTATTTCAGAATTTTGTTCCACCGACAGAATAATATCAACTCAATTGTTGTATGTCATAAGGTTAGCATTCTATCGCTTTGTGTATATAGTTAACCATACACTAGGCAATTTATTGGCAGACATTTTTTCGATATTCAGTTATTCCTTCCTTGTCCATTGATATATTGTAAATATAGATATACCTATTACGATAAACTGTGTACCAACTTATACCACCTACCATTCGGTTTGCAACAATATCTGACGGTAAATTGTAAGTGTATGGCCCACTTGACATAAGTCATTCCCGCCAAATTTTGACAGCTGTCATAACAGCCGGCACAGATAACAAATAATTTCTTCTTTTTTTTCTAAACGTAAACTTTAGGTCTAAGGGATGATAAGTAATGTGAATGAAAAGACTATTTAGTACATAATTTTGTACGTGACTATTTAGTACATGTTTTTAAATTTAATCAGCTAAACGAGTCATTACGAACATAGAATCAATACTCTTTAAAAATAAGATCATGGCTTGTAGCATTTAGGAATTGTTAAGATTACGATATTAGGAAACATGAAATTTTTGTTTATTATTACATAATGGTGTAGTGTCCATATTGATTTCGTTTTGTGACTATTATTCTTATAATGAACAAGAGTTTTGTATAAGAATTTTATACATTTCGGTTTTATAAATTTTAATTGTTAGCTCTTAAGATTTAAAAGTATGTGAAAAATGATAAATTGACATTAAATACATTCATATACCCTGTGGCGCTTTTTGTCAAAAAATAAACTGATTTTTAATGTAAAAGAATGAAATGAAAAGGCAGAAAAACGCACACTAGCGCCATAGGAAATCATGACATGTTTTGGAACTAATTGTTCCTAATTTTCTTTAAAATGATTTGTTATCCAAAATTATGGAAATTGAATAAGTAGAATAAATTATACCCGTATTTGAAAATATAAAAAAAAACCGTTATACAAGGTTCTTTATTCAAATTCGACGGTAGCTTATTAAAAATATGTTTTTAAATGCGGGTATACATAATTCGCTTGGCTTGAATCTTATGCGCTTGTGAATAGAGTCGAAATTCGTACAGATTCAAACACTACGGGGTTGTAGTACATATTGAAAGTCCAACAAGTGTTGATAGTACATAGTGAGAATGTTTTATACATAAAGCTGTTGATAAATAAAAGTATTTTGGACATAATTTTACGACTTTTTTTATTTATTGTTCCATCAATGTATTAGTCGTCATTTGCTAAAGCGGGAATGCTATCGCACGCAACAGCCAGGGGAGTGACGTCTACAGAGGCAATTAGGCTTGGCTTACCCTACCAACTACGCCGAATTCATTTATTATAACTATGTTTAAAACAAAAAAGTTAAAACTCCTGTTATAACACTTATAGCAACTTGTCGCGCCCGTGTGACGTAACTCACTCTATACTGTAAGTACTACGACGCTCCAGACAAACTATTAGTCAAGAAAACGAACTGCCTCCTACTCATTGATTTTACGTACACTGGTGCATTTTTTCGTGTGTATGAACGGCACACATGTATAGACTATGGGTGTGACTCCTTGGATTGTAGCTCGTCAGCGCATGTTCTGATAAGCTGCCTCACAAAGTCAAGATTTTGAATGAAGTGTAGCCGCGATAGCATCGACGATGAGCACGGCGCCGCTGTTTCTCGCTTTAGGAAATTCAGCATGGAAAAGTGCGATTCCGTGCTGCCTGATGAGGTTCACTCCTAAACCAATGATGCCATTGACAGCTCTTAAGCGTGGCTTAGTTGTGTTGATCGCGATCAGTTACATTGCGGAAATTTACCCTAGAAATTCTAGAGCCATTCCCATTAGTCACTGCTTTTGCTAGGTTATTCGTACGCATACGTTTTTTCTGTTCTATCTATCTATAACATTATGATTGTTTGGCAACAATCATAATTTTATGAAAGACAATATGTACAAGGTGTAAACGGACCCTTAACAAAGCCGTCAACTATGCATACAAAAAAAACCAGCTGTTCCATACATTTTGACCGTGTAGGTATTGCACCTTTGTACGTTCATTTAATGTGTATCCTTAGTTTGTAAGCCCTGGCTGGGGGCCTTAAAGTAATTTTTGCCCACCACAGGATTGTCCGGTTAAGCAGCTTCAACCTTAGAGAGTTGTTGCGATGCGGAGGCCATACAAAAAAAAAAAAAAGCACCTTTGTAGGAAACAGCTGATTTTTTTTTAATAACCGATTGAAAATTTCTGTGGGGGCTCAGAATGATACTGAATACGTGGTAACCGTTTTCGCGTCGCACTGCGTATATTTCATATGCATTCAGTAAAAGTTCTTATTTTGGTATTACAAACAGACACTTCAATTTTATCTATTTGTATAGATAATATTCATCGTTACGACCACTCCGCCATCGCCATCTATGGCGTTGGATCAACATAATATTATGAAGGGAAAACTAAAGTATCAGGTTTGTGCTACCACCCAATGACCCAATAGACGGCGTTATTCCAAGTTTACTGAATTTCGTGCTACCAAATTTCGATAGATGGCGCTGCTCTAAATTTTAATGAAGCTCACATTGGTTTCTCGAGGCTTACATAGATGTCACTATACCAGAAGTGGCAAGCAAAATAAAGGTGGAGTTAGTTGTGGTCAAAACTTAAAAAACTTGTGAAAGTGCCCCATGGTTCAATTTGCAGTCATAAAATTTACTTCTGATTGTTAGGACTCATTTCGAGAGAAACAATGCGGCTGCCTTAAAGCATTGACTAGTTTAATTACAGACCATGGATAAGATTGACAGTAGTTACTTTCTTTATCAAAATTTAAGACTTTCGTCACTCTTATTGTATGTACCTAGATTTGTTTATGCCCTAGGTCTTGGTTTTTACCTAGTAAATAAGACCTACAATTAATACTTGACATTATCTCTTGATTTGCTCATAGAGTAAGCATTGATTCGCCACGTGGCTGAATATTATATCTAAATACTAAAAACAAAATAAGATATCCGTCGAAATCTGAGTTCACCGCTTCTTAACCCTTTACGAAACATGTTGTTTTGTGTATTTATAACTGAATAAAAAACCCTTACGTCTCTACCTTGGAAAAAGTAAACACCCCTATTCAAATTTCCCCTTCAATCGCCATTTATTCTTAAACAAACTAAAACCATTTCACCATACCTAGCTTGCACCACCCCAAATGTACCTACAAGGGCAATTATAAGCGCAAATTAGTCATTAGGGCGATATCACACTGACGGGGACGCAACGGAATTGCTCGCGGGCACCACACTAATTTAGACAGTGTAGTCGTTGCCTTAATGCCGGGGCTATTTAGTGTAGCTGTTGCCTTAGGCTCGGGCTATTTAGGTATAAGGAAAAGTGAACTCCACTTTGGGTGAAGTAGGTATGTACGAGTACTTGGGGTGGAATTGCCGGTGGAAAAAATACGGTTTTAGATTGCTGTAGTGAGTTGATTATAGAATAGAATAGAATGTCTCTTTAATCGAGTATCCATGACTCAAAAACTATTAGTAAAACTTACGACTAAGTTAGTAAGCACATTAAAACAAACAACACAACAAATAACGGTGGATCACTGCTGCGACAACCCATGAGTAACCGCACAACAGCGAATGTGGGTCGCTAAATACAGTCCAGGCGACTGGCAATCATGCCTAAGATACTGTTGGTGCTGCCCCACACCCTGCGCACCAGGGAAGCGCACCTTTTACGCATTATGATAGGTTGTTTTGCAGATGATGTAGTTAATTTACGTAACCATACTTATACTGTCACTTGCGGAATATCTTCCGTGATTGTTTATTATTTTGAGCTCCCCATATTTCGACGCTGTTGCAAGCGACATGATCGCGGGATAGTTGTAGGCTAGTTTGAACCATGAAAGCATAAAACAGTGTTTACATAACGTTTTCTAATGCTTAAATTATCTTTGGTGTCTTTGATTTTGGAGCCATATTAAACGTGAATACAAGATGATACTGCTCATTATATTTTTGTAAACTCATTTTAGAAACTGTTCGACTAGGTGAATACTGAAATGACGGCGCCCAATAGATAATGATAGATTTTACGGAGAATAAAACACGCTACGTCACTCACAAACAGATAGGCATTCCTAGATAGGGCAGGGCTGGAGGATGACGATCTAAGTACGACGGAGTCATTTCTTCAGAAATTTGTTTTCCATCTGAGAAACAGAGTTTAAATATAAGTATTAGGTATGCTTCCGGACGCTGCCTCACATCGTCAGGACGCACAACGACGTCACAATTTAAAACATGCATTAAACGCACACTATGTAAGCAAGCATATTACAAGTTGGACGATTATATCTCTGATAAAAATGCTTGGCTCAATGCTAGTCCTGCTCCACATGGACAGGGGCGCATAAATGGATTAATGGATAGCATTAAATAGTATTGTTGGAGCTGCTGAAGATTGTACAACTATCTTTGCATTGTATAAATTCAATTTCTTTTGGCATTATATAACCGCATAGCCCATATTATGTGAGTACTATGTACTAGAAAGCTATCATTCGCTGGAAACCTACGTCTTTTTTTTTTTGACTTGAATGTGCCCTGGCGGTTAAGTGTATGTCATGCTCACTCAAATGTCTCGCTGATGGTGGCGCGTGTGTCGGATCATTTAGTTCCCTTCAAAATGGTTGAGTTGGATGGTGCTGATACATGCGTCATGTTCGTGGACGGGCGCTGTCAGTTGTGACTGGTCATCTCTTGGTTGCCACGGCTTATTTGAATTAATTATTTTATTTTTGAATTGTTCTTTTCTTTGTTTTTACTATGGACACTTTTAACGTGCACATCTTGCTACATCATCGCTCTCACATAATGTACCATCTCAACATGAATGATGTAACCAAGGTTTTGTAAAATATTCTGATTTAAAAGAGTGTCCATGGAGTTTCTTGCCCGTTCTTCTCCATAGAGATCTACGTTAGGGAATGGGCAACTACAGTACTTTCACAGTGTTTATGCCTTGTGACTGGGACTGTAGCTACATTTCATTGTTGTCTTTGTTTCGACAATTCAAAAGTGCCTGTAACTGGCCTACTTGAAATAAATGCTTTGATTTTGACGCCTCTTTTGAGCGGGTTGGAACTACAGCTATCATTTAAAAACTAGAAAAGTCCTAAAAAAAGACGGACATTTCCAAACAAGTCATTTTACTTTTAAATCTTCCTGTTAAATACGGTACCAACTTAATTTCATATCTTTATGGAACGTTTTATTTTATAAAATAAACCTTCATTTTTAAAATCAGGACAAATGGCAAGGTCGGACATGTTCGGACACATGCAGACTGACGGTAACCCTATGCAACAGTGAAGTAAAATAAAAAGATGAGGTAAACGGGCACTTAGCACGTTTACACCTTCTATAGTGTTGCTCACGGAGTCATAATATGAGAACTTGGCTCTTAAGTAAGTATGTCCACATAACTTATTCTTAACCCGTCGGCTTTTAGTTTTAACCAGACTTCAATGACAGAGTTATTAAACTGAACCGACGCATGATCTTTCAGGAAATATGATTTTTAATAGTGACATTGTTTCAGTTTTGCTGTGAAATAAAATATGTACACACACACCTAGTGTCAACTTAAGAACAAGGCATTGTTCTAATTAAAGAATGGCGAAAACGTGGCACACCACGTAACGTAACTATCTTAAATGTTGTTAAATATAACAAACAACGTGTAACGGGAAATTTACCTAAAGAAAGAAAATTATGTTACGTTCAAAACAATATTCTAGCTAGATCCATTGAGAATGGTATCGATTGCACATACGATACATTGCCTAAGGTCCCTGAAAATACGAGTAGGTATGTCTTTTATTTTATGGGTTATAATATAAACATAACAGAACGCCTGTAATCACCGAAGGGTTACGCAGAGGTGTGCCTAATAGTACACCTACAGTTCGCCAGTCATTTTTTTAAGTACCATGTAATTGGCAAGCCTATGGGCATCAACCGGGCACAAATCCAGACTCTGTGGCAGAACCCAATCTGTGGAAAAACCCGATAACCCTTTGCCCGACCTGGAAATTGAACCACGTGAGTCCCTGCTCACGGTTGCTCAAAATAACAGTTTATTTGGGTTAACTAAAAAACCTAAAAACACGCTTTACAGTGACGTCATTTTATTTCATGTATTCTTCTCAATAAACCCTTTCATTTGATATCCATATCATAAGAATGCAAAAAAAAACATATTATCTAGTCCGCCATCTTCTGGAGTCCGCGCATTGGATTTAGAATGACGTCACTTAGCCAACCATAAATTGTCATCCAAACAAAACATGGATGCAAAATTTCAGCTCAATCGTAAACCGGGAAGTGGGTCAAATTTAACTTCTAAGTATTTTTACATAGTTAGTTACAGGTGACGTTAAAAAAGCGTGGTTAAAAAAAAATTTGCGAAAAGATGTCAGTAATGACAACGCGCAAACCGTTGAGGACAAACTGCAGACGCGGCTCACGGACACTGAAACCTCCATAAAAATACTAATAAGTATCTGAAGGAGCTGGTCCGCAAATTGTGGGCGCTAGTTTGACTGGTCACTCAGAAGTACCTAACTAAGAGATCTATTAATTTTTAAATATTCTCTCATAAATGTAATAAAGATTGCAAACATTTATTTTGGAGGGATTTAGACATAAGTACCAGCGTTTGAAGATGTCTTTCTTATTTTTGGCGTATATGTATATTAGGACATCCTAACGAAGCTCTATTCTTAGAGGAATCAAACGAATTTACAAAATTATATGAAAAGTTCAAAGTTAATACCAATGCCCAAAAATTTTTGCGATCAAAAAAAAGTAAATCATAAAACCATAAGAATGTCTCTTCAATAGCCTATACTATCGCTCGCTCTATTTATTATTAGAGTTTTTGGCATTCAAATTACTGGCTGATTAAAATTAATAGAATTATCCTGATCACATATCGCAGGATACCTTATTTACAACAACGAAACCACCCCTTAATAACTCCAAATTCAAACGACAATCACCTTTCCGCTTCATAACCGAAACAGAACCTTGAACAACAAGAGAATCCCATCCGCATACAATATAAACTTAAATAGTTTTATCTAAATTACCGAAAACAGTCTGAAATAAGTAGCGTTCCACCGCATTTGCCATTATAAACCAGAGTCCACCAAATTTAACAAAAACACGGGAACCGTTTCAGCGATTTAAAAGCTAAGTGTGGCGCCTTAATTGTGTTAGAGTCGACTCAGCACGGCCACTTTAACGATCGATGATTGTACCTTAAATAAAACAAACTTACTACCCAGTTTACACCAACCCTAACCACCCCACATAAGGTTGAATATCTAACAAATTATACAGCTATATATCTTGGTATTTTAGTAGGAAAAGGATGGGTATAAGGTACACGGTTGGTTGATATAAGGGGTGGTACTTGCAAAGAGTGACGCCCCAAAATCTAAGGGTAGTTTTGCCAGTAGCCGTGGTACAGTCACCCGCGGTGACGCGCGAGCTTGCTACCAAACGGACATGTTTTACTAAAAACAATTTTGTTAACTCGATTTTTAAGAAGACAGTGGTTTAAAAGGACTTTTCTGTGGTGTGTTTTTTAGATAAAAGTTATGTTTTATAGAGGAGTGTGCCTGTGTTAGCAAACGGAGGAAATTGCTGATTTTTTGACAGGTTAGAATTTTCGATAAGATTTTGGTCTGATAAAAAGGCCTATTGGTTGGTTAATCTTAAGAACTTTACTAAAGACTGTCTGTTTGTATGTTCGGTTTAATTTCAGAAACTATTCGGAGTATTTGGATAGGTTTTTGGCTACTAGCTATTTTAGAGAAGGCTGTTTTAATTATGCGAGCAGTCGAAGAAGGTTTTCTAAGAAAAGGTTTTCTAAGAAAAATATTACGCGTTTAATTCTTTTGGGTGGGCAGTTTGTTAAGTATAATATTCCAGTTTACTCTTGATCATTTCTTCCTGTAGTTTTGATAGAGTTTAGATAATCTCACAATAATACGATGATAACATATATTTTTCTTATTAAATACGTTGAGATCTTGAATTGGCGAACCGCTTTTTATGAAAGAAATATTTTTTAAGTAAGGAACCAGAAATCTATGACCCTATTTCAGCGTTTTTCTACATATACATATGTATAGGTACTTACAAAGGTAGGTGTAGGTAGTTATTTAGTCTACCCCATGGCGTCGGAAAATATCTTCGGGAAAATACTGATTTCTGATTTAAGACTATTGACCCGTAGCACACTCGTAGCGCCCCGTAGCATTCTCGTAGCACTTATCTTGTTTAAAAGATGCTGTTATCAAAAGATCTTTATAAATGGTTCTTATTTCTTTGTATAACTAGTTTGAATAAGTGATATATTTTGGTAACTGTTTTATCAATTTAATAATGAAGACATTTTGGCAAAACGTTTTTTTGATGTTTTTTTTTGTTATATTGTAAATTAACTATAACGGTAGTGTACGGTGGTGTACTTAGATTTGTTTTGTTTTAGTCATTCATTATTTATTTTATTTAAAAAAAGGAAGCTAGGATCTAAAACAACAACTCTACGCATTTGTTAAGCTATAATTTTGCATTAAAGTTAGGTATTTAATTAAAATAGATACGATTGGTTTTAAACAAAGACATTCATATATTTAAGAGCTATAGAAAAGAAAGAAAGAAAACATATTTATTTGGCACATGCCACAAAAACACACAATAAACAATAACAAAAATAAAAAAAAAACTTAAATCTAAAAACAATAAAAGAAATAATAAAAAAAGAAAATAATAATACTGTGTGTCTCACGGCTGCGCCAAATAGGCCCTGTTCAGCAAACTGCCAGGCAACTAGTGCCCGACGCTGGTTTTCAACAGGACCTGTGAGGTAGTGACTAGACGGACGTAAACAGTTTTGGTAGTTTGTGTTTAAATGTGTATGAACAGTTACTTAAATACGTATAATAATTTTGTGTACAATAATTTATGAATGCGTGCGCTTCGTCGCTCAATACGCTGCAAGCAGCCGAGCGCGATGCACTTATATAAAAAAAAAAGATATATGTATATATATATACGAGTATGTAATAAAATTGAGACTGCGACAATTATGTAGGTAATTATGACTTTCAGTTGAAGTGGGTCAAAATCCATGATTGTGTAACATGTAAAAATATTGAACCGTTACCAAGTTCATTGGATAGGCAGGTAGATATAAAGTTCTTATCTCATATTATTGAGAGATTCAGTGCGACCATATCCAACTTACGTTGCGATTCTATCAGATACTGCCGTAAACGTAATCTGAAAGTGTGTATTGTGCTGATCATTCTAATCGGTGGTGGCAGGTTATTCCATACTTTGGACGCTGCATATCGAAAGCTGCCTCTGAAAGCTGCTGTGTTGTGAGACTGAGTCGAGAGCTGTTGCGAGCATTGCCGTCTCCCACATTCGCGTCTACTGGTTAACCAACTAAGTTTATTATATAAGTAGTCCGGCTTTTGATATTTAACCACACCGAACAGGAGGCACGCCAGATGTAGTTTGCGTCTGGACTTCATTTTGAGTGAGAAATGCTTGTTCAGAAAAGGTGTTACGTGACTTCGGCGAGGAATATTGTAGCAAAACCGGGCGCAAGCATTTTGTACTCTCTGGATGAGCCGATCTGTACGAGCTAATAGGCGCGGACCGTACACTGTGTCGGCGTAGTTCAACCTAGATAGCACCAAGGTTTCCACAAGCTGTTCCCGCAGTGATTCTGATAAGTAAGGCCTCATCTTATATAAAACCTTCAGGCGATAAAAACAGTTCCTGACAGAGCTTGCTACATGCTTCTCAAAACGAAGGTCCTTGTCCATCACAAGACCCAGATTTCGCGCCTCATACACTCGCTCGATTGGTTCGCCCATTAGTTCTAGGTCAAAAGTCAAAGGTAGTCGAGCCAGCTGCTGTCTGGTGCCAAATACCATATATTTGGTTTTAGTAGGGTTCAGCGACAAGCAGTTCTCCTCAGACCAGACGGTGATTCGTTGAAGATCTTCGTTAAGATCTTTAATGGCGCTGTCATACTCGTCTGGTCTGAACGAAATATATAGTTGTACATCGTCGGCGTATATATGGTATTTGCATCTTAGTAGGCATTTTATGATGTCTGCGCAGTACAAAATAAAAAGAATGGGACCTAAAATAGAACCCTGCGGGACTCCCCTCTCTACGGGAATAAGTGCCGATCTAAGAGTGATACCGTCACTCACAGGCAGGTCAACTAGCTGTTCCCTATTACTCAAGTAGCTGTGGAACCATTGTATAGCTTGGGGGTCAAAACCGTAATGTTTTAACTTTGACAGTAATAACGGGATACTAATAGCGTCAAATGCCCTGGAAAAATCCAGCAAAACCAGTAATGTGCACATCCCCTTATCTTGGGCAGATAATATATTATCAGTTACGTCCAGTAAAGCAGTAGAGGTACTGCGCTGTTTTCTAAACCCTGATTGTAAATCAGGTAAAATGTTATTCCGTTCCAGAAACAGCGTAAGTTGGCGGCTGACGATTTTCTCTAGTACTTTGGATAAGCATGGTAATATACTAATAGGGCGTAGATCTTTTAGAGTTAATGGATTTGAATTTTTTGGCAACGGCCTGATGGAGGCAATTTTCCATTGGTCAGGGAACGTTGATGTCTCGATGGAGCGGTTTATTATGTCCGTTATATTTTTTAACGTGTGCGGCAAAGTCATGTTAATCATGTCCAGGGTAATGTTGTCGTAGCCTTCAGCGTTACTTTTGAGACTAGCGATAGTGCGTGAGACATTGTTCTGGTCCACTGGGGTGATTGTAAAAATTGCTTCACCGTGTCTATGATTATCATAATAATTAATAAGCGATGCGCTTGGCACGGGGTTACCGGGAACAATCAAAAAGTTTCTGTTGATTTGGTCAGGATCTGTAAAATGCGACGGAAGTCATGTCTACGTTTAAAAGGTACTAAGGTGGAATTAAGATTTTTCCATAGCAATTTAGGGTTTTTTATTTTAGTATTAATGTTATGCTTGTAATATGCAGTCTTTTCATTGTACAGGGAACTGATTACTAAGTGCTTAAAGTCTTTATAGTATTTTTTTTTTGAATCGGATTTAGTTTTCCTATAATTACTTAGTGCTTCGTCACGTAAACGCATCATAAGTTTGATTGTGTCTGTAATCCAGGGATACGTTTTTTCTTTTACAGTATATGTTTTTATTGGCGCGTGAACATCAAACAAGGAAATTATATCGGTGTTAAAGACATGTACCATCTCATTTACGGTGTCGTGCGATGAAATTGTATCAAGGTTTAATGACCCTAAGTCCATTTTAAATGTTTCCGTGCACACTTTTTGAAGAGGCCGAAATTTTACAGAGTACGGTTGGAATTTGTCACGCTTAATATTAAATTCACTCAATAAAATAGAATGGCCGTTGAGTGAACCGAAAGATTCTACCGCTGTGTATCTTGCTGTCAAGTCAGTACATAGAAGATCAATAAGGGTTGCACTGGTTGCTGTGTAGTGAGTAGGGCTAGTGACGAGCTGTGTTAGATTTAGACAATTCAGAAATTCATTGATGTTTTTCGTTTTTGTTCCGTTTGTATCTAGCATATTAACATTGAAGTCGCCAAGCAGAATGTAGTGATCGCAATTTCCCAAAGAGCTAATCGAATCCGTTATGGCATCAAGGAAAAGGACAAGGTCTAACCATGGCGGACGGTATGCTGTTCCTATAGCAATTTTTTTGCCGTTCAATGAGAGCGTAAGCCACATTTGTTCGACTGATTCGAACCTGGGATCGATATATAGACGGGACAAGACAAAGAAAATCGTGATCCAATACTTGTTACTACTTAGTAACAAGTCGGTCTGTCTAGTGTCATACGCCTGCTTGTCTGATAGCATTCGTGTGTCAAAATAAAAAATGTTCGGAAATCAAATTTTGGTATGAAAATATTCCCAATTCCCGCTCTGTATTTCGTTTGAACCTCTTTGGTTTTATGTTTCAACTATTCATGTAGGTTACGCGTACCCAAACACGACAACTTTCAGGCAGTATCACCTACTATCTAAAACAATTAGCTACACCCCAATTTTCACATTAAAAAAAAGTCTAATTAAAAAACCGATTTGTCAGGCAATAAAAAAGCGAAGTACATAAAATATTAATTAGAAAAAGTGTTAATTAGTAAGTGGTATATTAAACTACTGACAAGTGTCATGGCCGGTAGCAAATGACAGTAATATTGTGTCCATAGAGACTTGCGTTTAGTTTCAAATAAATTATCTTTGTGACTTCTAGTTATTTATGGTTTTTTATTGTTTGGTAGCAAGGACGTGTCATGTTGTCTATGGTATGGATATCAAGAGGTAAATAACTTGAGTAATATTGTCGTCAATCTATGTCTACAGTTATTTCGAGGTTAATTTTAGGTAAGGGTTTATTTTCGCTGACTCGCAGTCTTTTCCGCGCTCACACATATGTAGACATTAAAATATCGTCGGCGTCGGTAAACAAAAAATAATGAAGTGTTAGTAAATGTCAAAAGGATAGTAACTATGCAATAACGAATAGGTAATGTCAGCCCACTCCATAACATTATGTATTAGCCCATAACATTGCCACCACTGCACTGGCCACGGGTAGGTGGGTATCAAAGTCCACAACATAACATACCATCACGCCGTGTAATCCTCGAAGGGTTAGACAGAGGTGTACCTAACAAGTACATCCACATTTAGCCAGTAATGTTTAAGTCGAGGGGGCAAGCCTATTCCTATTAACTGCAGGGCACAAATCCAGACCTCGGGGTTGCTACTGAGAAAAACTCAATAACACTTTGCCCGACCCAGGAATCGAACCCAGGAATGCCCAGGACCCTATGTTCAGCAGTCGCGCTTGCGACTACTAAACCAACGAGGCAGTCAAGTTCACAACAGTCTTGTCATTTGACAACACTGTCATAGTTTAAAATCGATGTTGAGCCGAATGATTAAGAAATGGGGCATAATTTGTGGAGCTCGTGGTTAAATAATAGCGGGTCGATCTTTACGGCTAAGACGAGCTTGCTAAGGTCGGTATGTGGATGGGTGACCATCATTACATACCGAGTTTCCTCCGTGCCTCGGAAAGCACGTTAAGCCGTTGGTCCCGGCGGACGTTTGTAGATCTTTGACAGTCGTTACAGGTGTTTGACAACCAGTCTTGCTAAGGGGTACCGTAATCCGTATTACCCAGTACTAGCTGGGTTGTGGAGGTCAGATAGGCAGTCGCTCCATGTAAAAAACTGGTATTCAGCTGCATCCGGTGAGACTGGAAGCCAACCCCAATCAATTTGGGAAAAGGCTAGGCAGATGATGAGGTAGATATTTCAGACTGCCTCTACTGCGGTGGTTACATACTGCTTTCGCTAACTCCACCATAATGTATCCGTTCATAAACGCACTCCGGATACATAACTATTTACTATACCGTTTCCGTTACTTATTTCTCGATGGAAGAAAACAAATTGTAGTTAATTAAGTCGTAACCATCCATAGCTAATTGAAAGTTTCACCTATAAAGGCTCGCTCAACTCACACTGTGTTTTTAATTTATAAATGAGTTTTTAACAGCCGACCGCTAAGCCATAAACTACATTACAAAGTATAATTTTAATAACCCTTTAAATAAGATGCGTTGTGGACGTCACCGGTTGTCTATTACACCGTAGTGTTCTTTTAAGTGTTGAAGTAATAATTTAGAAAAATTTAGAAAAAAAAAACAAAGGCAATGTGGGATTATGGAAATTAACCAGAACTGGGTCTACGTGGTTGCCAGCCCACTCCGTTTTCCAGAAAGGAGGCGTATGTCCCAGCAGTGGGAATATTATAGTCTGATTAAGCTTGTGATATGAGTATAATATAATTTGATTGTTATACGCTGTTGACAAAAGTAACTTGTTAGTTGGAAACTTGCATATTAAAATAACTTCTGTAGTTTTTACATTTAAGTTCGGTTGAATAGTTGCTTGAATGTAGTTAAAATTGGACAGTGAATGAAGAGGACTTTTACAGTTTTACTTTCTCTTTTACGTTAACAAGTGGAAGAAAGCCTTTATTTAGGGAAAATAGTTGCTGTTTCATTATAAAGGCTAGTTTGTTGGAAGTACCATACACACATTATTTCGCATCAATGGTCAAGTTAAGTTTTTAAACTTGACCTCACCTTATCTATTAGTAGGCGATTTCTTCTGAAACAATTAATTTTGTGAATGATGTGAGTAATGAACTTGAAATTTACTGTAAATCAGTAAACGGAAAATAAACTTCCATTTAGAAACGGCTCGCAAAAAGGTGCCAACTAGCATTCATTTTATACTAACCCGTCGCATCACACTAAAGATTAACCTTCCAAATTCAAAACGCCACAATGTCATTTGAAAATTAGAAAACAAAATTGTAATCTAACCGTCTGATCGCTACGGTGTGTAAGCCGGCCGAATTAACACTGTCCCGCGATTAGCATGCAAAGGGTTAGCTTTACTACACACTAAACTACACAAAACGATGGTATCTTCAAATGAACATCTGCTTGCAATCTTGTTACCTAAGTTTTGGTAAAATGTGTGTGTTTGAAAATACGTTAAATGTTGCATTGCAGTAGGTTTTATGGGAACAGGTGAAATGTATAATAATAGAATGAGTGTTCTATAATCAAATTAGCAACTGTCTTAAAACGTAGCGCAATTTTTCTTCCAGTCCGTGTTTTTCGAATAATTTCTTTTGAAAAGCTCTAGCTAGAGGCATTTTTATATATCAATGGTTAGAGGAGTTTTGTTTTCGATTTAACACCTAAGAAGAGGTATGCTAGAAGCGATTTCTTTAGAAATACCTAAGTATCACTTTGTACCAATTTTTCAGTTCTTTTATTTCTTTTCTATATTTAGTGTGTACATATTTTGTTACACAAATAAACAAAAAATCACTGAAATTGATCATTATAAACCTTCAATGCGATTGAAAACAACAAATAGGTAAAGCACAATTTTCGATATTTGTGTTAACTTACCGTATACAACGCAGAATATCATTTGTAGTGTAATTTGAAAACCAATCCAGTCCGATCTTGAATATTGCGCATTTAAATCTTTATCGTAGCTCTGCAGCTCTGTAAACTGAGGTGTTTAAGTAAAACAAGCGTGTGGCTAGTACCGTGGTTTATTGGGGACTGTCCGTCCTTGACTCGACCGCCGCATCGGCGCATACGCACTCACACATAGACACACATACATCGGATACATCACACCTTCACCCTTAATCTAAACATCCTTATATTTATATGTACTTATACAATTAAGAACTTACCTAACTAACAAAAGAGGAAATATTACTTATCATATCTTATAACTAGGTGGCTTATTAGTTCTACATGCCCGGATGGGACGGGACTGGGTCGGCTCAGGAGAAGGCAAAGGAGTCTGTGTTTTTGGTTCGACACAATCCTCAAAATGCTCTTGTTCTCCGTCACCCTGAGGTGTATTTGCGGCGGCTGAGTCGTCGAAGTCCCTGGGCGCTTCCTGGTTCCCAGATACTTCTACCATCTCTGGCTTCTCTCTAACCGGGCTAGAAGGACAGATTAATGAACTCCGTATCCGTTGCTTTAGCTGATCAACATGTTTATGGGATTCCCTACCTAAAGCATCTACTACTTTGTAATCGGTGGTTCCCATCTTTTCCGTTACTTTCCCTGATAACCATTTATCCTGTCCCCTATACTGACGCAACCAAACTTCATCCCCCGGATGCAATTGACGTGACCCAGTTGCGCCATACTTTTGTTGTCGCCACTGAGCGTCCCTAACTTTATTGTCCGTATTTGGTCTCAGGGCGTCGAATTTAGTACGCAACCTGCGGCCGAACATGAGTGACGCCGGAGTTTCACCTGTAGTACAGTGTTCCGTGTTCCTATAATATAGGAGGAATTTATTTATAAATAGAGGTATGTTTAAATTTTCCCTAATGGCCTTCTTAATCACCCTTTTCACTGTGTGAACTGCATTTTCTGCCGCCCCGTTTGAGGCAGGGTGATATGGTGCTGAAAATATGTGTTCAATGCCATTGGCATTAAGGAACTGCGAAAACTCATGGCTTGTAAAGGGTGGCCCGTTGTCCGAGACTATTTGTTTTGGTAACCCAAAACGTGCGCACACGTCACTTAAAACGTTTATTGTGTGACTAGCCGCTGTACTAGGTACTTGACTAACTTCTAGCCACTTGGTTCTAGCATCAACTATTACTAAAAATATCTGCCCCGAAATAGGGCCTAAAAAATCTACATGTATACGGGCCCACGGCTTATCTGGCCATGGCCAAGGGCAGGGCATATGTCGCGGCGGCGATTCACTTTCTGCAGCACAGACACTGCAAGCGCGGCATGTGTTTTCTATCGCTTCGTCCATTCCCGGCCACCAAATGTAGCTCCTAGCAAAAGCTTTCGTTTTAACTATGCCCATATGGGCTTCATGTAAACCAATTAGAACCTTACTCCTACAAACCTCCGGTACGACCACCCTATGACCCCACATCACACAACCTAATTCCTCATAAAGTTCTTTTCGGCGATTGAAATAAGGCTGGAGCGATTTTATTTCGTTATCGGATGGCCATTCGTCGCGAAGATATCTTAAAACTCGGCCTAGTAACTGATCTCGGCTCGTCTGTTTTTTAATTTCGTTATAGTCTAATAGCATTGCATTTTGCGCGAAATGTAAATATGACTGTTCCGGAATTGTATTTCTTTGTTTACTCGCAACCACAGCTGGCAATCGCGATAAGCCGTCCGCCCCGTTCTGTTTAGAAGTGACGTACTCAATATCATAGGTATAGGCTGACAACTTTATAGCCCATCTTTGTAATCGACTTGCGGCCATCGATGGTATACCTTGTTTAGGGCCAAAAATAGTGACCAACGGTTTGTGATCCGTGCGTAGTGTAAAACGTCGACCGTATAAATACTGGTGTAATTTTTCTAAACAAAATACAATAGCTAATGCCTCCCGCTCGATTTGCGAATAATGTTTCTCAGCCGCGTTAAGCGCGCGCGATACATACACAACCGGGCGCTCGCGCGCTCCGCCTGTGCTGCTATCCTGCTCGCACATCTGGCTCAGCACGCCGCCTATGCCTCTCGCGCTCGCGTCGCAAGTTAAAAACAACGGTTTGTTTGGTTCATAATGAGCCAGGACGTCCGCACTAATTAGAACATTTTTAATTTTCTTAAAGGCTGCCTCACATTCCCTGTCCCATTTCCACGTCACTCCCTTCCCTAATAACCTATACAACGGCGCCAGCATAGTGCTCAAGTTGTTGACGAATTTAGCATAATAATTTATTGTTCCTAGGAAAGCCCTTAAGTCGGTGATATTTTCTGGTCGGGGAATGTTTAATATACCTTCTACCTTTTCTGGGTCCACTTTAATACCCTCGTCGGAAACAATATATCCTAAGTACTTAACTTCATTAGTCATAAACACACATTTATTTTGTTTTAGTTTCATTCCGTTATTATGTAATCGCTCTAAAACTTTTTCCAGTGTAACTAAATGTTCACTAATATTGCGTGATCCAATAATGATATCGTCGAGAAATACTTCTACGTTTGGGATATTGTTGAGTAGGTTGGCCATAATTCTTTGGAATATGCCTGGGCTAGAGGATAGGCCATAAACTAACCTTTTATACTTAAAAAGACCCTTGTGGGTATTAATAACTGTACAATTGTCTGGGTCATCTAATTCGATTTGATTATATGCCTGTGTTAAATCAATTTTCGTAAATATTTTTGCACCGTTTAATTTAACTAACAAGTCATTAATACGTGGTAACGGATATTTGTCAGCCAGCAGCACGGGATTTAAGGTTATTTTGTAATCAGCACAGATACGGAGTCCACCATCAGCCTTACGTACCGGTACAAGTGGGGTAGCCCAGTCCGAGCTCTCCACGGGCTCGACGACACCAGCGCGCAGCATACCCTCCAATTCTGCCTCAACGCGCTCGCGCAGCGCGTACGGCACAGGCCGTGCGCGGCAAAATACCGGCACCGCTCCGTCACGTATCCGTAACCGGGCCTTGCCTCCCGTGAAACGGCCCAGTCCCTCCGAGAACAAATCCTTATATCTGTGAAGCAATAATGTTAATTCTTTATTGCAGGAGTTATTACAATTCGTTCTGTCTGTGTTTATGGTCAACATATTTTGATACATGGGTATTTTAATACCTAATTCTGTAAGCCATTGCCGACCTAACAAAGACGTGGTACCCCCATCTATAACAAACAACTCCATTTGTTTCGACTTATTTTTATAAGTAACTAGTGGCATTATTACCCCCATTGGTTTAATTATAGTGCCATCATAAAATCTAAATACCAATTTAGAGTTTTCTAAATGTCTATGTCTGAACAGTCTATAATACATTTCCCCACTGATGCATGACACTAACGACCCCGTATCAATTTCCATACCTAACTTGGTTCCATCGACACACATGGTTAGGCTCACCGGTTTATAACTGTTCAAGCTGAGTTGGTGGACGTCTTCTACCGCCTCCCAATCTCCCTCGTCTGACAACGGCGCTTCATCGTCCCCTGACTGGTCCGCAGGGGTTCTCAGCCTGGCCGCTTCGCTCGTTGCCCGCACATGCGCTGCCATGTTGTTGGTATCACATCGATCTAGGGGCTGTCGAGCCCCTCTTCGCATTGGACATACCCGACGTAGGTGACCTTTCTGCCTACATCTCCCGCAGATAAACCGATTGTATCTGCATCCTTCACTCTGATGATTTGAGGCCCCACAAGCTGCACAGCTAATCCGCGACTCCTCGGTATTGCCCTTCCGCGTGCCCGCCGATATGTCGCTCCGTGCCTCACGGCCTCTCCGGCCGCGGCCACTACGAGTCGACGTGGCCACCACGTGCAGTGCTCCTGCCGTGACGTCACCGCCACTGCCCGGCTCGCCATTACTCCCGACCGTGTGTTCAACTGCCGCTGCATCTCGTTCCGCCGCTTCCATAGTGCATGCTATTTTCACAGCATTTGTATATTGCAGATTTTCTTCAGTGAACAGTCGTTGTCTAATCGCCTCGCTTCGCAACCCACATACTAGCTGATCCCGTAGGTTCTCTTCTAAAACGGCTTTAAATTCGCAATATTTCGACATCTTCTTAAGCTCCGATATGTATTGTAAGATCGATTCACCCGCATTTTGCCTTCTCTGTCGGAAACGATATCTCTCTGCCATGAACGACGGTTTTGGTTGCAAATGATCAGTCATAATTTTCACCACCATTGTATACGTTTTTGCACTCGGTTTGTCCGGACTCGTTAAGTTACTCAACAGTTCGTAAGCTTCGTCACCCATTGTTGCAATTAAAGTGGGTAACCAAAGTTCCTCCTTAACACTGTTCACTTTAAAGAACATTTCCATCCGTTCCACGTACATTGTCCAATTTCCCGATCTTACATTATACTCCGATAACTTCCCGATAGACATATTTGAATTTATTCGTCCGCCCGCTTTTAATTTATATCCTCGTCGCCAGTGAGGTGTTTAAGTAAAACAAGCGTGTGGCTAGTACCGTGGTTTATTGGGGACTGTCCGTCCTTGACTCGACCGCCGCATCGGCGCATACGCACTCACACATAGACACACATACATCGGATACATCACATAAACAACTTTTAATATTTCACAAAAAATGCACTAAGTACTTACTTTTTACAAAAAAAAAAACTTATTCCCAAGCCACAATGGCTATTATGACAACGAAATGAAAATGTTTTACGTAAACTTTTAATTAAAAACTTAAAAGGCGAAGGTATTGGCGTTGTAAAAAGGCTAATCGATAAAAAGTATCGTTTACACTTCGATTACGCGTCACTGAATCGAGAACACCCGGCGTTGTTTGTGATTTTATCTTTGGTATTTTGTTACTAGCAACACAATGTGGTTGATGGTTGTAAAACAATCGTTTGAGGGCTTAGATTCTTGCAAATAATGCTGTGTGTAACTTAATTATTTTGGAACTCGATTATAGAAAAAATACTTTATATTTTACTACCGAGATAAAAGTATCCTATATGATAATCCAGGTTATAAACTATCTGTGTGGTAAATTTCATCCGTCGTTTCAAATCCGTTCAGTAGTTTTTGCTTGAAAGAGTAACAAACATCCATCCATCCATACTCACAAACTTTCGCATTTATAATATTAGTAAGCTGCATCCGATTAGACTGAAAGCCGACGTCAACATATTTGGGAAAAGGCTAGGGTGGTGATGATGATGATGAGATTAAAACATTACCATCATTTCCGCTACAGTTGGGTAACAATAAATTGTACATCATGCAGCGTGAATACCAACTGCTCTACTTAGCTAAGTGCTTAAATGTAATGCCTAGTTATGTCTAGTACTTAGGCGTGAATGTTTTAATGAGTCACAGTTATTAAGTCGGTAAATGCTTGAAGAGACTTTTTTTACTTATTAAAGAGGGTGAATTTTTCAAGTGGGCGTGGATGTCCAAATCCGAAATTATGATGAATAGCGATAAATACTTAAAGGAGGATATTCTATTTAAGTCGCGAGTTAATAGGCTTCTTCTGGGTAAGCTCGTTCCATCGTCGACCTCATCTCTGTCCTCAGGACTAGATTGAGGTCAAGAGTAGGCCCATTTAATATAAAAAAAAAATATTCATTTGCCGCATCCCAGAATTTGATCCCTATCAGCGACACTATCGAATGGTGTAATAATACAGTGTGTGTGTTTTTTTTTCAAATTCAACGGGTTCAAAAATCTAATGATGCAGTTGCAGTTTTCATCAAAAGCGGGCTCGAGACTTCTTTGAATATTTTTCGCTACTCCGCATAGTTTTGGATTTGGTCATCCACGCCCACCTAAAAAAATCACCCTGTACCCTGTGCACTAGTAGTAACTAAATTATTTTAGTTACTATACAGGGTACAGAAAACTACAGGCACGCACTCCTTCTGACTCCTTCTGATTTCTGTCTTGGAGACTTCTGTCTCTTCAAGCATTTACCGACTTGATAACGATCAAAACTCGACCTTAAAACTTTACAGTACAACGCCATAGATATAAATATGTTAAGCTGCGCATGTATTTAAAATGAAAAAAATCCTTGCAGTTTTTTTTTAAATCATTACCCTACACTAGGAATGTCTCCTGTATCGTGGGTGCGTTTACAAACATTTAGACTCACATACACACACAACCACACCCGCAACAACTACCTGTAGGTTATACAAATATTTGTTCCGTGTCGGAATCGAACACGCAGCGCAGCAGCCAATCGTTCAGCCACTGCGCCAACCTTTTGACATGTTTTTTAAAAATTGTTTATTATTTTTGACATGTAAGCCTTAACAATTAGTGATTAGAGCCTCCTTTGACGGCAATAAGCCTGTGTTAGGGAACTCCACTCTTCCATACTTACTATGTATTGTACTTATTATGTATAATTTACTTGTTTAATAATTATAAATGTAGGTACAATTCAATACGATTCTATGCTAATAACATAACATAACATCACGCCTTGTAATCTCTGAAGGGACAGGCAGAGGTGTACCTAACAAGTACACCGACATTTCATTTTGACGACACGGTTGGCGCAGTGGTCAAGCGATTGACTGCCGCGCTGCATGTCGCGGGTTCGATTCCCGTACGGAACAAATATTTGTATGACCTACAAGTAGTTGTTCCGGGTCTGGGTGTTTTTCTATCTATAATATGTATGTATTTGCAAAAAAAAAATGTATATATGTAGTTTATCAGCCATCTAGTTACCATAACACAAGCATTAGGTTGCTTAGCTTGGGACTAGATGGTGCTGTGTGAAATGTCCAGGGATATTTATTTATTTATTTATTTCGCCAGTTCTGTTTATGTCCCATGTAATAGGGAGCGAGCCTATTGCTACCAACCGGGCACAAATCCAGACTCCGTGGCTGCTACTGAGAAATTCTGTGCCAATATTATTTAAAAAGGCAACTCAAATACAAACACATCTGTTCTTCAGGCTATTTCCTGGCTTTCCTACAACAAATCAAAAAGACCTGAATTGAATACCAAATAAGGAGGGACCAATAATTTTATTTTACCACCAAACAAGCCTTTAAATACACACCTAAACTTTAATAACTTAAGTACTATTCCTGCCAAAAAATGCCCCAAAAAACCTTTAAACGTCACTTAACATAACATATTAGTTAGTAGCATGTGATCTGATTGATAGGCGCGTGGCATGCGTGTGGCCCGTTTAATTACCTAATTATATCGCCATCTTGTTTGTTTCGCAATTATAAAGGTACTAGCGGTGGAGCGAGGCTTGGTTTATTTGAGTAAACATCGACGCGCTTTTCATCATCTGCCTAGCCTTTTCCCAAATTTATTGGGGTACCGGATGCAGTAGCCGGTAGCCGGAGCGACTGCCTATCGGACCTCCACAACCCAGTTAGTACTGGGTATGCGGTACCCCTTGGTAAGAGCGGCAGCACACGGTGCGTTGCGGCGCCGCACCGCAAAGATTTCACCGTATGCAGCCCGCTGTTAGGTTAACCCGCTGCCCGCTGATACGGTGAAATATTTGCGGTAAGGCACCGCAACGCATCGTGTGCCCCGCTCTAAGACTGGTTGTCAGACTTTCGGGACCGATGGTCTCGGCTGTCATTTGTAGATCTTTGACAGTCGTTACAGGTAGTCAGTGGCCCGACAGTCTGACAACCAATCTTACCAAGGGGAATCGTATTACTTAGTGCTAACTAGGTTGTGGAAGTCAGATAGGCAGTTGCTCCATGTAAAATACTGGTATTCAGCTCAATCCGGTAACACTGAAAGCCAACTCCAACATAGTTGGCTAGGCAGATGATGACTTTGTATGCATTCGTTTTAAACAAAACATTTCAAAACCATCACATTATGTACCTAATAACATTAAATACACATAAAAGCTTACTAATATGAATAAATAAGCAATTCTTTGCTAATACTCGTCGGGTCAGTCGTAAAGAGGTATATTTATGACCGCAAGCCGTGACCCGATGCCGCGAACGTCTGATTATTACCTTTTTACACGATAACTAGGTACCTATATATAATCGTGTTATCATAACTGGGTACTTATAATTATAATTGTGTAATTACCAAGTATTTAGTAATGTATACTAGTGTCTAAAGTGAGTTTTTGTTCGAAATTACGGATAAATTACTTGGATCAAATCTTGGTTCCAGAAGAAACATTACATGCTTTGAGTATAATAAATCTACATCATAATTCCTGATAACAATTACGTATGACGTTTTTAAACTAAATTAAGAATCAATTCCTTGAATTAATCAATAATAGTTTGAAGATTCTTGTGTTACTATTTTGCATAGCAGTAGCAGAAATGATAATAATAATATAGAGACCCTCTACGATTATGGTGGAATCTAACCTCCAGTACAACATTTGTAACAAGGATGTTAAACGATGTAGGATGAAGAATGTAAAATGTATGATGTAAAGGATTACATACCACATTTTACGCGAATAAACATACTTATTTTTAGCCTCAGAATGGTGGTAAGGTAACGCCTAGTTCCTGGAACGAAAATCAACACAGAAATTAGGTAGGTAGCAATTTGTCATGCAATCGTTACCGGCTATGATTGATTGCGTTCATTGTTAATATAGATAAGGTAGGTGGAATAAGGGGTTGGTTAGGATAGGCGTAAGACTACAAAATTATTTTTTAAAGGAACGAATTGTATCTTTTACTTAATCTGTGGATAAAAACTACAGACGACATAAGAACTGCCTCGTTGGTCTAGTGGTCGGAATGTGCTGCTGGCTAATGAGGTCTCGGGTTTGATTCCCAGGTTGAAAAAGTTATTGAGTTCCCATCAGGATTTTTTATTTAAAAAAAATTCGTAATGTGGGTGTACACCTCTGTTAAACCTTTGGGGGTTACAGGCGTGATGTGATGTATATTTTAGTTCATATATAGGGTGTTTGAATATCAGTATTTTTCTACCTCACAACTGTCATCTGACCTCCTTCCTCAAATGAGTGGCTACCGCCCACAAGCCACGAGGCCTCGATAGGCTTATCGGAGATCTTGGACGCGTGCCTCCAATTATAACCGTCTGTACGTATTTAATTAGTTGAAAAATGTCGGTACTTTGTTTGAGTTGCACTTCACTCGTGTGTGGCTGCTGTTGCTCATTTTTTGTTTGTAAAGTAAAAAGACGATTTTCAACGAAAACCTGGTGAACATTTTGGTTTAGCTGAACAAGATTTTATGAAGACAACACTTTCAGATATCTCCCGATGCCAACGCAGACTGTATCATAGTATTATTTTGAGCTACGGTTTGAGATGATTTTGTAGGTGAAACTTTAAAAAATATAAGGCTCTTAAATGACAATGCAACCAAGGACCCATATTCTTTCAAACTGACGTAGCTACCAAATGAAGTTTATTTATTTTATAAAAGGTAGCTTCACAGCTGACAGTAAATAAACATAAAATGAAAGTATACTAAACATTACGCCAATTACAAAGTAGGTACGCAGAAAAAATAATAAGAATAGCAGAGAGACTCGAATTATTATATTAGTTAACAAATAAAATTCCTGTTCTCAATTGCTGGTCTCGCATGAATGTTCCACATCTTTTATAATGGAATATCATACATTAATCAAGAAGTAAACTTCAAAACCACCCCTATTTTTTTGGGATGGTAAATCATCAAATGACCCCTCCCGCTCTGGGCGGAGCGGAAGGGAGTGTCAGACTTTTACTGACTAAAAACCCATCCATGTTCCTTCTTTTGCCCTTTGTGTTCCAGGGCCGCGGTATCTCTTTCGAACAGTCCCGCAGCCCTGGCCGGCATCGGACCTCTCCTGTTTGCTGACATCTCTTTGAGGCGCGCGTGGAATACGAACGCGCCGTCGACACGGCCTGTCGTCATAAGTCGGACGGACGGCAAGCTAGCCCATTATTCACCGTCCACAGGCCCGCACTTATGGTGGCCGAGAGCCACCACGTGGCCCCCGACGCTCGAAACCAGTCCTGCAGTGCTGATTGTCAGTTTGCACGGCGTATCGAGAACAAACGAAACAAAGGTTGTCTATTTTTAAGAAAACTTACCGCCAAGTGAAAAACACTGAAAAGTCAATCAAACATCGGGTGGAAAGCACAACACCAAAACAAAATCCTATGTCTATTATATGTAATTTATCTTAACCCAATGCCTATTCATAAAACATTTCAATCTAACATCAATTTCAAAACCAACATTACAAAATCTAATACCCCATTCACATAAAAATACAGAAAAAACCACTGAAATGCAACTCATTGCAGTCGAGTAAAAACTCAACAGTGAATACAGGAACGATTGCTACTGAAAACATGGCATTTCAGCGGTAGTTTCAGGGCATTTATCATTAAATTGCCGTATTGTATACATGCGGCAAGCCTGTATCTGATACTGTCCTTTTAAATTTGATCTCATTTGATTTTTCGATGCCAAATCGTTTTTGCAATTGATTTAAAAGGGCTATCGAAAATGGTGTTGAAATGTTGTGGAACATTTTGTAAATAAATCGGGCTGTAATTATCGTATTGCAGGGTAGGTAATACGCGGTCGTGGGGATACCGATGCATAAACGCTTACCACGTATTCAGTATATCATTCTGTACCACATAAAAAATATTCTTCAGTCAATTAAAAAAAACTGCCGTTCAATACATTTTGACCGTGTACGTGTTGCACTTTTGTATGAAACAGCTGTTTTTTTTTTATTAGCGATGAGAAATTTCTATGTGGGGGGGGGGTACAGAATGATGTACTGAATACGTGGTAACCATTTGCGCGTCGGTGTCGTCCTTTCACTTTGTATAATCAGTCATGATGTAAAGGTTTTGTGAACAAATGTGAACAAATATGGATGGCTAAGATAGAAATTTTTATCGGTCATTAAAAAACAAAAACAGCTGTTCCATATATTTTGACCGTGAAGGTATTGCTTTTGTAGCGAACAGCTAATTTTTTATTCTCACAATGATGTACTGAATACGTAGTAACCGTTAACGCATTGAGGTCCCTTCGTCCCCGTATAACTGTTATGAGTGAAGATAAAGTATACGTGATTGAATGAACTTTCTTTCCGTTCAGAAATACACTTAGACGCGATTCAGATATACACTTAGATCGTGTCTGAGTGTATATCTACGCTTACTGCGATCAAGAAGGCTGTTGGAGGCCTGTACCGTTCACACTGCACTAGACCGCATGTGCTTGGAGACATGCATGTGGCGGCGATCCTCAGCATTGAGGGAACTCCAAAGAAGAAACCAAGAAATACATTTGATATATGTTTTTTATTTGCAATCCGCTTCTGTACCTATTTATCTCCAGAACCAAACTAAACTCCACGAAAACATAAACCAATGAAACTTCAGATCCTCCAAACTAAAAGTTAGTCTCCTAAGACGTTTAACATGATCTATAATTCAAGACATTTAAGTGCGTTATTGTTCTAAGCTTTATTTACTCCCGTCCCGGGGGCACAGGCTAATATAACGAGGGTTTCACCCCCATTGTATGAATAATAAATGAATTATAAGGATTTCGGATGAAAAAGAATTTTGACGTAAGATAATCGTGTTATGGGATCTGGGTTTAAGACGTTTTTCGAGATGATATTACTTTTAATAGATCCTTTTCAAAGACTTACTGAATCTGTGAACAGTTGTTTCTTTGTGGCTTTCTATAAGTGGCTTGATGTAACTTTTCCATCGACATAAAAGTCAAATAACTAGTACATTTTGATACTAGTGGGGAAACTTTGTCATTATAGCCGACGCGGAACTTACATCCGAGCCGTAGGCAACGGTGTTATGGAGCCAAGAACTGCATTAAATAATAATGTTAATTTATCATAAATACAATTTAAATATTCATAAAATATTTAGGCTTTAAAGGCACCTCTTTGCATTTTGAACCTAATATATAGTAGGGCGTTAAGAGTCAGTTTTCGAGGAAGTGTATTGAATAATGTATTTCAGCTTATGTCAATCGAAATATTTAATAGAAATACTGAACGCTTTGCAAGAGTATGTCTCTTGTACAGTCCCTCTGGTGTTATTCTACGTTTCTCACAAGACTATCTAGCTGTAAGATCTGATGGAAGATAAAGAGAAATATATTTAATTGCATGTACTCTAGCAACGGTACGGTGCTTAGTAGATTTAGAGATTAAGCCGAACATACAGACAACACATTGGACTTAATCACAGAACATAATAAAAACTTTAATATAAAGAAAACATTATTCTTTTCGCTAATAAACAACTCTCATTTCACATCCCACCAGGTCACCATAAAATGAAGCAGTAACCACCAAAATGGACTCGCCCGTTTCCTCACAAGACGACCGGGATATCGAAGTGAACGTAGTCTCCGGGGCGAGCAGCCCTGATATCACGTCTTCTCCTTCTAGAAAGGATCAGAAGAGTCCCTTCTATGAGTTGAAGAAGGATAAAGAAGAGAAGGCCACGGGCAGTGCGCCTTACACGAGTTTTTCTATCAGTTCGATTTTGAATCGTGCAGAGCCGAGAAGAGAATCCAATGTTCTAGAGGCAGCGTTGGCTGCAAATCATTTTGGGAGCGCGAATGATGCTATGTTGTCCAGGTGAGTCTAATTTTGATTTTGTTGTAAACGCACTTTAGGCGAGGAGTTGCGGATACGACACCAGCCCGTTATACAATACAATATAACCTAGTACTAATATGGATTGGATATCGTTGTCTTTGGTGGACTATTGTGTTTTTTGTTCAATCAGACCTTTTTTTGAAGTATGAAATGGCTTCTCAATCATTACCGAGAGGAGCCTTTATAATTAAGTACTAATTACACATTAAATGGATATGCCTAGCACACAAATAAATCTAAAGACAGGGCATAAATTCAGACTCTTTTTCTCTAGGGACTTAACTTGAAACAATGGACGTGGACGTTTACGCTTCGTGTTCCGATTTAAAAAAAAACGTATAAACTCCGTTATCGGTCATACATGTTAATATGTACTTCTCCAGTAAAAAAATATTAACACATGAAAGATTAAAAAAACATTCATTTATGTCACCAAATATTTATAAACTCAACTAACTGCCCTAAATACCCTTAGCCTTAGCCACAGATGACTAAGATCGCATGATCATTCCCTCTCATTGATACCATACTACACTTCAACCCCAACACAACCACTAACAATAGAGGAGTGTTTAAACTCGGTAATCTATTCAAGGCGAGTAACTGGCCACTTGTCTGACGGGTATAATGCTGGGATCGATCGGCGGTCGACCGACGCGGTTGTGGCAGACTTAATCTCAGATAGAATGTGGGTTAGTATAGGAGAGTAACTTGACTGGAATGTCTGCTGGCTTGGGGAGTAGTGAGAAGAGTAATGAGTAGAGTCAGTTTTAATGGAAATGTTTTTATGGGTATGATTCGAATTATATTTTGCTTGTACTACCATCATTTTATTGATGTTGGTGGATTATTTATCTAGGAGAAAAGTAAAAGTTTTGTACGTTTAAAAGAAGATGCATGTGACTTTATGTAAAATTCTTTATGGTATAAGTACTCAATTCGTCGTTAAAAAATATTTCGCAAGTAGTCAAAGAAAATATTAGTGACTTTTTGAAGTCGTAATTTACAAAATAAGCTCCTTAAAATAACATGAAGTAAGTAGTTAGTAATGAACAAACTAATTAATTATTACTTTGTATCCTGTTTAGTTTTTTTTTATAACCTTCTTTTGCCAGACTTACCGACGACCTGCTACAATGTTATTTATTAAGGCTGGTCAGTTTTGTAGGCAATATTAGTTTATTATGATACGTTTTTCTAATTATGTTTACTTTATTGTGTCATAAACGCTATTTTTATTACCTAAGGCTACACACCTGCTATCATATAAATAGTGTAACTGTTAACATAGTTTGTGCTAATAATATAATTATTGAACTAAAGCGCCAATTTTAATTAGAGACTGTATTTGTAAATATTTGCTGTAGGTAGATATCACGACAAAATGAAGTTTCTTGAGTACAACTAGACTAAATAAATACATCAGAGGGCCTAAAAAGTGACAATCACTGTCAAAGCTTCTCCTATTTCTACGAAGACTTTCAACAAAATAGAAATAAGCTTTTCGATAGTTTATGTCAGTACAATATATTTTTGACATTTCCATCGAAACCAGATTATAGTCCGATAAATTAAACCAAAACAATATCCAAAAACCGTTACACTACTCAGCCTTTCCACTCAACTTGCCACAAACACACGCCAGTGACCAACCTGTCTAATCGCAGCACAGTCCGCATAAGATCGGTTTAAACCTAGTTGGGATAAGTACGGCAAGTTTACCGTAATATCCTGGACTATTAGCTCTCGGGCAGGGCTAACGAGTTTCCAATCGCTTGTAAAGTTGAACTGAACGTTTTTACAGAGAAATTTAAAATTAATGGAAGTTTTTGTTTATTGGATGAATTTAGATGGAGTATTATCAGTTAGATTATGATAGGATCTGAAGGTTGAAAATTAAGGTTAGGTTATGATGATGACGTCAAGGATTATTTCTTTTCTTTTGAGTTCATCATGCCAAGTTTCTTGCCTATTCTTCTCTATAGACATACATTTATGGTTTGGAATGGGCAACTACAGTCGTTTCACAGTTATTATGACTGCACCTGCCTCTCTGGAGTATTGTGTCTGGACTGTAGTTTTGTGTTCATGTGTTTGACTATTCCAGAGTGCCTGTAATTGGTCTCATCTTCCTGCCCTTGTCCCATTCTGTTTGTAGTCAGCGCAACACGTTTTCTTCTTCAATTCTCCACTGTCGGACGATGTCTAACGGCTGTATTTAGTCCTTTCTCTGTCCTAATATCATTCTTCACACAATCCATTTATCTCTTGTGTTCATTTAAAACACTAAGCCGTTCTAACCAGAGAGAATACATAAAAAATTACATGCAAAAATACATACAGTTCTCGGTTAACCACTTTGCGAATCAAAACAAAAAAAGTTATCGCTCAATTTTTGATCAAACGTATCGATAGCCATTTTAAAATGCACTTTGTTAAAGCTGTACAATACTAAAACGTTATTTATTAAGTAATAGCCATTTGTATTTGAAATATTGATTGTAGTACATACCTATTGGAAACAATAAAGTTTACATTTTGTAATAGAACATTTTCATTGGATTTTATGAAACGCACGTCTCATGTCATGTCTGCGGGCCGAAAATAGCCGCTTTAGCAGAATCATAAATGAGTAAAAAAATGAGTTACAATTCGTAAAATGGTTCATCATCATCAGCCTGAATTCACTTACTGCTGGGTATAGGCCTCTTGGTTATGTGGCGCATACACCCACAAAAAAATACCGCCGTGAGCTTACTGTCGCCTTGGCGGATGAGCCACGAACTGCTACGCATGACATTGGCGACCCATCCAGCGCAGCCCGCCTCCGGGCATCAAACTCCTTTGGCGATGTACGGGCTCACCTGAGACATCGCCACAACTCAAGAGGGCCGTGTAATGCGACGACGATAGACTCCTCCGATCTATCGCCCGCTGGCACCTCCTAGAGCCGCATCAGGTCGATATGGCGCCTCCACCGCCACCCTGTCCTTCTGCGAATCTCCAAGGCCCTGTGCCAGCCTCCTGCACGTTTTTTCGTTTTTTCCGATGGCAACTATGTCAAATGGTTACATAGTGACAATTCATAATATTAACTGCGTCTCTTAAGGTGGCCATTTTAGGCCCCCTGTTGTTTAGTTCGCGTACAACTTGGCCACAAGCTACTCGCTCAAGTAACACGCGTGTTGTGACGGTGACTACGGGGACGACGAATGACGAAAGAAATTGCTCAGAGCAGGCCAATTGAGTCCTGGGGTCACCGCGACGCGACTTGCAACACGCACGACGCGCTTGTCTCTTGACGTATGTCGCATCTCTGGAGGCCCTAACAAGAGAGCGCGGTGTAAACGTAACGTATATACATACGTCGATTTTAAAATTAAAAATATTCGTTTCACTTAAAATAATTTCTTAATCTTAAGACTATTCAAATCTATGGATGGTTGTGCTTGGTCTAAACAATTTAACTAGAATGCTAAAGGGTAATTGTATTTGCGATTCCAAATTCGTCGTATTTATGTGACGTTTACACCGCGCGTCCCTCATCCAACTGTTCCCCGAGACTGACGGTTTCGTCAAACCAACGCACTTATGGACGGTTTTTTTAATTGAATTGTGTGAAACCACTTTCCAAATCATCAGCCAATAGCACTCCACTGCTGGACAAAGGCCTCTGAAATCGCTTATTAAGACTTCATCCAGCAGCGCGGGCTTGTGCCAATTCTGAAAAGACTTATTCAGTGATTACTGTGATTAGTATGTACTTACTAAACTTTTAGTCTTTTATCACAAACAAATCAACACACAGTTAAAACTATCCACAAAAAAAACACGATCACAAAACTACATGAAAAACATTCCCTTTCTCACGCAAGTCATTACCAGGCTTCTAAACATCCAAACTGACGTAAAACTGAATCCTTACATCCGCCGTAATACGGCCCGACATCCCCTTGTAATCAGCTGTCTTAAAGAACATCCCTACATCCCTTTTTATCTCCAACACCCCTTAAACCCTTCGAATAGGGGTAAGAATGTAAGAGCAAATTACGAATTGGATGGACTTTCACTGACAGCATTAACAAGATGGCGACCAAGTTTTGGCGCGCTTTTTTGATGATTTGTTTTTAGGTTAATTAGTTTTTGGTTGGACTAATTAATTTTGTTGGTGATTGGTGTTTCTGAATTCAGGTGGTTTTGGTCTTATCTGTTGTAGGTACTACAGGTAAGGGACACATATTTGGTAGGGCGATATTTTCATTCAGTATCTTTTTGGTTACTTAGAAATCTGAATTGCAATATTGATCGGTGAAGGTTACAGTATGATTTTATTCCTTAAAGAGAATTTTCTATTTTGGTCTCTTCCATTAATGCAGGCTCACATTATTGGTAATAATAGGTCCTATTGTCTAAGATTTCTGTTGATACTGCATTAATGTGAACTAGCCTGTGAAAAACAAAAATAAATGCTAAGTGACGAACCAGGTTCGTATGCAAACTCATAAAATCCTCTCATATTACGCTCAGAATAAAAAGATTGATGACATAAACAAAGTATCACAAACAAAAGCGAAAATCTTCACGGTTTCTGCACCCCAAAATAAAAAAGTAATCTCGCCATTTACAAGGAAACACCATAAAAACCCAACATCTGTAAGACTAAACATTTATTCGCGCCTTTTCCTTTCCCCGTCTTAATTTACAGTGGCGGGACATTTTGTATTTGTGTAAACGATCTGTCATTGTTGCCGCCATCTTGGAAAACTTTTTTTTCATACCTAATCTGTGTTCATCCTTGTTTTGACAGCCTACTAATTAAGTAAAAAATACGTCGTGAATTTATTTAGAGATTACGACGAATTAGGGTGAATAATTTTTGTTTTAAAAGCATTTTGTTGCTAATTAAGTAAATGGTTTTGATGTTAATTGGTGTTTTTAACGTGAAGGACGTTGTTGAATATTCATATGTCCCAGTTTTTTTATTAGGTGTTAGAGATTTTTCGAAGTTTTTTTTTAATTTTAATTTTAAGTTTTTTATTTTAGGAACACTGGAACAGTATATGAATCGTTGTACTTTTTATGACATTATGTGTGAAAGAGGTTGCCCATATCTAATTACTAAGCGAAGGGAAATTGATTGTTTTTATCGTCTTAAAGAATTTTAACAAACTTCTTATATCGTGAGCTCACAGATTCGAGTCTTTTTGGTTGAACCGACTTGCTTAAACCTTACGGGCGTAGTTCCAAACTTATCACATGTACCCATGTCCCCTTCCTCACATGGGGGCAGAGATCGTCAAGTTTTCCGAAATCCAAACAGAATTCAGACTTTGGGACGAACTCGTCCCCTCGTAAACCGGGACGGCGTTGATCCCGTATTATGTGTCGTTGGAGTTATTTACGAGGTTCCCGGAATCCCGCGGGATAGCTAGGTTTAACCTATGTCTATTGATTTTTATATTTATATTTACACTGTTAGATCTGAGGTAAGAAAAAAGTGTTTAGTTTGATGAAATTTCGTAAATTTGAGCCATTTTGTATCTAGTATTTGTATTTTGTGCGATTGTCACACATTTATACAAACGAATTTCGTAAAACTTCAAAAGGCAAGTCTTTCCTACTCAATCCTACCTACTAATATTATAAATGCGAAAGTTTGTGAGTATGGATAGATGGATGTTTGTTACTCTTTCACGCAAAAACTACTGACCGGATTTGGATGAAATTTGGCCCACAGATAGTTTATAACCTGGATTAACACATAGGATACTTTTTATCCCGGTAGTGCGATTCGTGGGACAATTACCGAACTTACGCGGGGGAAGCCACGGGCATGAGCTAGTTTCTTCATAAGTCAAAGTTTTGACTTTTGAAAACAGACCACCGAGTCGAAATTTCATCATTTTCTTAAAGGTGTATTTGCAAATCAGTAAATACATGAGCCAGAAAACTCTGCAAACGTGTACTTATTCGTTTCTAAAATTACACGACATTATCACACGAGTGAGCAGCGGTGGCCCAGATGTGGCGGCCCCAGCTTACGAGCAATAAGTCGTGGGTTCGAACCCAGGCGCATTACTTTTTGTAATTTATTTAATCATCACTGTTCTCAAATCGGTGAAGGAAAACATAGTGAGAAAATGTCCTAGAATAATTCGAAGACATGTGACATCTACCAACCCGCACTGGGCCCGCGTGGTGGATTACAGTCCACTACCTCTCTTAGAAAGGATGGCTGTTTCCAAGCACTGGGAACGTTATAGACTGATTATGCTTATGCTATCACACATTTTCTACGACCAACACCCAGTGCAACTTTAAAACTAAAACCACACTCTGCACTCATTACATCCTTAGCTCCAAATTACACCCGAAAAATCATCCAATCTCCTCCTAAACCACGGTAACTGCAGTACCCCTCTTACGGAGTTAATAGCTTAAAGAGCAGACATGTTGAGCGCGTCCCCGCGTCTATCCGGCCACTTCGACGGGAGCGTTAAATGTAAATAATTTACTGCGACGGTGTGTGGTCCAAGGTGTCAGCGGTAGCGGGAGTAATTTTCTCTGTAGGTGAAATTTCATGAGAAGAGACAACTTTGATTGAAATTCATGGTTGTTTATACTGCAAGGCGTCTTGTATTAATTTAATACAAGACGCCTTGTTGTTTGTTGTGTAAAAGTAATCTGTCGAAGTAAAGGATCACACATTTTCGCACAGGGTGGCACAGTAACTAACCGACAAAGCCCTTTAAAACATCATCATCATCTGCCTAGCCTTTTCCCAACTTCGTTGGGGTCGGCTTCCAGTCTAACCGGATGCAGCTGAATACCAGTATTTTAAATGGGGCGCCTGCCTATCTGACCTCCACAACCCAGTTAGTGCTAGGTAATACGACACCCCTTGGTAAGACTGGTTGTCAGACTTTCGGGCCACTGACTAACTGTACCGACTGTCATAGATCTACAAATGACAGCCGGGACCAACGGCATTAAAACAAGAAGCTAAAATACTTACTTGGGAAGTTTTGACTTTTGGTGCGGTGATAGATTTTCTAAAAAACTATGTCTTTGGACGTAATGAAACTGAACCCGGTTCTAGAGTTGTCAATGAAAGTCTGAGTTGTTGTAGAAAATTAACACTGACAATTCTTGGACGCATGTAGAAATAAATTGCATTGCTGAAGTTCGCCCTTGGACCAGTCATGTAATTCATTTGATGATCTTTCAAAAACAAATTAATACATGGGAGCAATTTTAAGTAAAGTAATTCTCATTGGCCCTGCAACCATCCTAAGAGACAACAATATTTTCCGTCTCCTTCATCCTTAATTTAACTTTTTCATCTCGCTTCATCCTATATCTTGAACCACACAATCTTCTCAGTCTATATACAATCTTAAGTTAAGGGGAGCCGTGCTTACCTACTTATTGGTTTAGACGATTTCATATAAGGGGTGTTTTGATTTTTACAAAGGAATGCGGCTTATATACAGGGGTGGAGAGAGCTCGGTTTTATACTTCAATGATTTCTTTTGAAATAATAAAGAGTTGAAATTCTTGTTTGATGTGAATATTTTGAAGAGGAAGTATTTATGCGTAGTTTTGTTTCGTTTAATTCTATTAATGAGAGTTTTAGTAGACTGTGATGATTGGTTTTGCGTGAAAGAGTGTCTCTGACTTGGCTTTACATGTCAATCATGATTCGAAAGACACGTGGCCCCACATATTATCATAAGAACGTTATTGTTGTTTTCCTCGGGAACAGTACTTTTTTTCGGGATGAAAGGTACTCTATGTCCGTTTCTGTACACCTGACAACGTATATGCAAAATTTCATGATGATCGGTTCAGTGGTTTAAGCGTGAAAAAGTAACAAACTTACATTCGCATTTATAATACTAAGTTAGGATTACAACACATTGAGTTACTGAATCATTTCCCAAAGTTATGATCCTCCCAACTACGTATTTATTATAAATACGAACCAATGAAATAACAATGAATAAATTATATTATTTAATTGCAGCTATAACTAACTCACATTAACTCACATAATATTACTTTAATTTAAATGATTTGACTTCGGTCAATTTTACATGAAATAAATTGCGATGCCGATCGGCGTTTCATTATTAAAATGATTTTACTTTTAAATTATCTTCCCTCTTAAATGTTCAATAATTTATGGTATGATCATTTGGTGTTGTCAGATGAATGGCAGTTGAATTCTGTAACTGGAGTGGAAGGCGACCGCAAAATTGTTGGAAAAAGGCCCTAGCCTTTTTTGCTTCAGATGATGATGAGACTAGATACAGGCCTTTTTGAATGATTAAAAACAAAAAGGTGAAGCCACAGTCCTATTCACAAGGTATAATAACTGTTAAGGAGTGTAGTTACTCATTCGAAATCGTGGACCTCTATCTTTGGAGAAGAATTGTTTATTCCGTTAATTATACTGTTACTGTTAGTTTACAGGAATTTCTCAGTAGCAGCCACGGAGTTCGTATTTATGCCCGGTTGATAGCAATAGGCTCGCCCCCTTTAACTATTGACTTATACATAACAGAGGTGTACCTAATAGTACACCTCTGCCTAACTCTTCGAAAATAACAGACGTGATGTACGGGTTTTTCTTTCATCAATAAGCACACATCTAAAGATATTATTTTGTTCATTATTTTATTACACTAAAAACTTGTTGTTGTGTGTTTATTTTGATAATCCTCTGTTCCATATTCCTTTCCGAAAATCAAACCTTGGTCTCAACGCTTCCTTGCTACGAATATGTAGAAGCTACAATAGCTCCTGCACATCACCGGCAACCGATTTATTCGGTGTTTCCCTCAACAAGTTCAGAAGATACGTTTCTGAGGTACGGAAGTGCACCAATTTGCCTTTAAACAACTAATTTCTGTCAATTCAATACTTTCAATATTTGCAGCTAGTTTACAAAAATGTGAATAAAAATCAGATATCAGACTCATAACACATATATCTTCATAATTCATTTCATCTCATTTAGTCGTAAGTAAATTTTATAAACAATATCCAAATTGTATTATTTCCATCATTAAGTTTCGTTATTGTATTACTTTATAATTAAGATTTGATACATTATGTTGTTGTCCTATGGTGAATGCTGTGTATACCTATAATAGGCATACATACCAGCACTTTTATGTTATTTTTATTGTTTCACATTAATTCTTAGTATGTACTGCTGTTGGTGTTCCAAATAAAAAAATAATAATGGAACAGTGAAAATCGTAGTGTTCAGTGATTGACGAAAGCTAACTACACCATCATTGTTTCCCAGAATCCCAGAATAAGATTTTATTGAATATTGATGTTCAAATGTGTACCTCATGACATAATTATTAACTTAAGCATGATTTAAGCTGTGTTGGTACAATTACTGTGAACAATAATATTTAGGATGTTCTAGTTAATGAGTAATTAGAATATCGAATACATACATTAGGAAATGTTCGTTATTAACTATTCGGTTCTAAATAATGCTTTTAGCTGTAGGGTAGGCCTATTCTTAATTGAGAATAGATATAACTTTTTTCTTCTTTATCGTGTGGTTAGTGCCTAACCTAGTTTCAGATTACGGCCATGGGCTTCTGACTTGGCTTTACATGCTGTCGAGAAATATGTCTCAGGCATGCTAATTTCCTCACTACGTTTCCCTTGACCGAAGCAAGAGATAATTATAAAATACGCACATCCGTAAGATCAGAGGTGCGTGTCTTGGGTTCGAACTTCATACGTATGACTTGGCAGTCCGACGGTCACACCACTAGGCTATTATTGCTTAGATGTAACTGATAGCGTTCTATTGGTGAACTTCACCCTAAAAGACGAAGTGATTAGCCTGGGAGTATTGTTTTGGAAATTGGTTTTTCATTGTGACTTATTATTTGAATAAAAAAATCTAGTTTCTTGATGATCATTTTATGGAGAATTTTTCATTTAGTTTTTGAAAATGTGCTAGTAAGTCACTAGACCAGTTTTAACAGTACAGACAGTTGTTGTTTCCTACAGCAGTAGTGTCTTTTATCGACACGTAGTTTCCTAGAGTAGTACCAAATCATATCGAAAAAATTTCTCTCCCTTATGTATGTTCCAACGTACTTATAAGCCCCATCTGCGTCCGCAACATTACTCGTGGAACACAAAGCCTTATTGTCCCGGCCAGCGCCAGAGTGGCCTCGCTTACACCGAACACTATCATCTTCAACCTGAAATTGAAAAGAACACAATGCTTTTAAAAGCATACCCCACTAACAAAGGAAGGCAGGGTGCCTCCTGAACGGACAAGATACAACTAAACACTTTAAACCCATAAAAAGATAGCACAAACGCTATTATTAGTAACAAGTGAAAAGTGTCGGTGGACGTGCGACACCAAAAAGAATAACGTGTTCGTCGAGCATCGATTTTTATACCCCCAGCGGGAGGCGGGGTTAGTGAGTGGGCCAATCACGGCGCGGTGTGCCGACCAATCAGACGGCGGCGTAGTGCTCCGTTTCAGCGCGTCGTTTTATCGTGTAATGGAATTTGCTCGGAGTACGCCGCCTGGATTACTGTGGAGCCGAATTGGTAATGCCGCGCGACGGGATTTTTTTTAGATTTTCTTCTCTCTTATGTATGCTTCTTCTTCTTCTTATTGATTTTTGTTGGTTTATTTTGAGGTTATTGGTTTTGTTAGTTGGGATTGAGTTTGTGTTTACTTTGTTTTGGAATTAGTGGACTTTTGTGACGTTTTGGTAAAATTGGCCTGGGAGCTTCACTTTGGCCTTGGTAACAACTTAATGACGGTTCATAACGTTCTTTTCGATCCTCTTTTATTGCAGCCTTTTGTAAACCATTTATTAACTCATTTTAGACACATTTGTAACATAAAAATAGATTATATTTGACCTAAAAAGAAATCTATACCGCTATTAGTTCTCGTTGTCCCGCAAAAATCAAAACTAGGTGCGACGTCCAAGTGCGTCCATTATGTCCCATTGTGTACATCCATTAGTCCAGGCTCCACCATTCAAGCCTCAAGTGACAACACTGAAATCTTCCAACAAAGGGAACTTTTAAAATAAGCGCTGTACGGGGAAACGAGCATTTTTTTCATTTCCCCATTATACTACACTCGGCGCTTTCCGACAATAAAATATAGTCGATAAAAGACTCGCAATCGTTATTGTTATTTGGAATATCGATAAAAAATAAACTTGCAGGGAAATGGGAAAATATGGGATCGATTTTTATAGTGTTGGGAAATTGGGAGTTAAAATAGTCGATTTATTGAAAAATAAGCAATTGGTATCAATAAAAAAATTCCTGACAAGTAAAGAAACAATAAACGATTTCAATTAAAACAATTTTTATTCATCAAAGAATTGCGATCGTTGCGGACTCATTAATCGTAGAATTCGTAGGTGTTTGCTACGAGCTACGGACGCCTACGCCGTAGCGCGTAGCGTATTTCGTAGAAGCGTAGCACTTGATTGTGTTTTACTGATTTGCTACGGTCATTTGTGGAATAGTGATGCACATTTGTGTTGAATAGTTTATTTGTGAATTAAATTAATATGAATTGTAATAATTGATGCATAAACAATGATTTTTACGATGATGTGTTCTATAGTAGGAATATCTCTCTTATGGAATTAACTTTTAATGTGCAGCTGTAGTGATCTTTACTTATGGGGTTAGGTTTATTCAAGATTTTTTTATTTCTCCCCCTTTTGTTGTATGGACGCTAGTAGCGTGGTGGAAGTAGAGATAAGTTATGGTAAATTTTTATGTTTCCTAATGTTTTTTTTCGAAGCTTTAGGTCAAATTCACTGACAATTTCATTGCGTTAGAAACTTATCTAAATCAGAAGTAATCATCTGTTAAAATCATGTGCTATGTGTTTTAGTATAGATTTCTTACTAACGATTAATCCAAAAATCTATCGACACTCCCCCTCACTAGACCACTATCACGTCCCCAGAGCGTAGTGCTGCAATCCTCTTTGGCAACAATCGATATTTATACGCGCCTCCAATCGGTCGGTAAGCGAGAAAGCTTGTTCTTAACAATAAGGTGTACTCAGAACTCTAAAATCTAACAGTTTGCCGCCGATCTCTCTCTGCTACTGATTTATGGTGCCTCTTACTTTATATTGGTTAGGTTCTTCTTTAGTTTGTTTTGTGGGTTGTGTGATTTTTAGTTTTTGTTATTTTTTCTCTTGTGCATGTGTGAGTTGTATGAAAATAGCTTGTGCTGCGGTTAATTCTTTCTTTAGTTTAAATAATTAACTCATTTAATTCGGATATCACAAAATCCATATAGGTACATTCATAATCACGTCCATAAAATTAATTGAAAATGTTAGTAAATATACACAGAACTTATTTATCTACGTTAGTATTTAAACTTAAATGTAGGTCGCTCCAATGCTTATCTAACCGGCTGTCGCAGTCTATCACTAAACATCGAGTGTAGGATCGACCAAACCTGTACGGACAAATTACAGTTACGGACTTTGACAGATATGCTGAACTATTTATCAGTCTACGGTGGATTGACTGCGGAGGAGATATCTACATTTCTCTTTGTTGAAAGAAAAAAACAATACCATGTCAGCGTAACTTAGTGCTGATAAAAGGGGAACCGCTGTTGTCATTCTAAAGCGTAATATTTATTGTTAGCATAGGTCATGGCAAGACTGTTTGAAAAGTAAAAATTGACCTTCATCCTTCAGGGCGTCACTTTAGCTAGTTTTGTCATAGAAAAGGTATGTTCAGGTGTAGGTCTTGGACGTCATTGAAGCATTGACATAATTGATCTCAAGTAATTGGAAGCAACACTATTGTCATCAATCTAAACAGTACAATGCTAATTAGCTAGGGTTTAATCAAGGTTTATCAACAATATCAACAGCCCAACGTACCGCACTGTAAGGCATACATCTCAATTCTCTTGTGGAATTATGTCGTCTGCCGATCTCGCTGCCGGACTTTTCCAGTCCTTGGATGCCACTTAGTCACAGTTTTACTCAACCTGCCATCAACTTGCTTTTGTTAGATGTCTTTATGTAAGTTAGCGACCAATATACAAGCTATAAACGGACCCTTCACGAGGCCTGCAACCAAGCATGATGTACATCAAATTAAGTAATTCTACATAAAAATTATTGCTGAAAAAGACTTTTTTTTTTTGGGGTGAAAAATCAAGGTAGAACTCAATGTAACGCACTCCAAACATTGAATAGTACATAGGTCACGGAAGTATTTAAAGTAAAGTTATAAGATAAAAAACTTATTTTGTAAGCTTGTGAAACAGTTGGAAATTTGACCTCCAATATCTTCGTAACTAGAAGGTTCCCCAGGAATGATCTAGAAATCTAGAACAAAAAAATGATTACATCTTTTTTTGGGGAGAACAAGTGCCTTTCGGCTTCGTTAAGGGTACTATTACACTTCTATATGGGACAAAACGAAGTTAAGACAAGGCTAAAACTACATACTCCACTAAACTGATTAACTATGGGTCATTGCGTACCTACATAACCAAAATACATGACCAAGACATTTTTAAGGCGTTTTCAGTGAAGCTTATGACAGTTTAATGGGATTTTAACAGCCGTGGTGTGACAAGATTATGTCCTGGGTATCGGGTTACCATAAACAAAATATGGACAAACCGTGTTCAGTCATATACACTAATATGGATTTAGGCGATCAAGAAAAATAAGTTGGCGTATTTGAAGAATTATTGTGTCAACTAAGCGACTGAAAAATAAGATTTCAAACTCAAAACATTTACCTATGCCAAATGTTATCATTAATACTCAAAACGGGATAGTTAGCGTGTTTACTATTTGTTTTGAGTACCCGATAGTTGGGCGCTGTTGCACCATGACCCACCCGCAATAACTTCAGTTTATCCGTGATCATGGTGCTTGGAACTGCGCCGAAATATCGGGAACTCAAAACAAATAGTAAACATGGTAAATATCCTGTTTTCAGTGTTAATGATAATGTTAGTGACCATGTCAGTTTAAAAAGTTCATGTCAAATGGATTAGTTACAAGCAGGTTGTCAGTGGCCCGAAAGTCTGACAACCAGTCTTACCAAGGGGTACCGTATTACCCAGTACTAACTTAATCAACTGAGCATAGCTCGGTCGCCCAGGTACTAATAATGAAATGTTTTCATTTTGTATGAAATACGGTATAGTTAGGTCTTAAAGTAAAATATGAGATGTCTATTATTTTCATCCGTGTCAGACTGAACGACACGATCCCAGCAGCCAATCATTCAGCCACCGTACCATCAATCTCTTTATCTTATTGTAAATATTTTCATTGTTACAGATTGGGCCTGATATCTCAGTGGAGCGCCCTCGCAGGGAGGTACGGCGGTTTGGTGCCCGCGCCCTGGTACTGGCAACGACCGCAAGACAGAACCACTCCGCCAAGAGGTTGGTATATGAATGATGAGTTTGCTAGTAGATAATCATTAAAAATACACAGCTAAATAAGTAATCAGGTCTTAACTTTTGTAAACCCCAAGAGTTCTTCTTCTTTTTTCTTCTTTCTTGCTCGTTCTTCTCCAGTTATTATGCCTTATAACTGAGACTGTAGCTTTACGTTATTGATGTCTTTGTTTCGACAGTTCAAAAGTGCTTGTAACTGGCCTTCTTGGAATAAGTGCTTTGATTTTGATTTTCTCTTCTCTTGAGGTCAATTCGGCCATTCTTGTTTTGGATGATATTTTGGTTTTGTCTGTGAACCCTGAAATATATATGCATTCTATAAGTCGCGGTAGGCAACCAAGTTGACCCGTTACTTGGGACTGGACAATTAGCAATTCATGACTCTTGTTAGCTTGAGTCTTACCTGTTAAAACAAATGTATGTGTTAATTAATAAATCATGCTGAGAATTGTCCATACACAGGCTAAAATCAGAATTGCCTTTGCGACAATCCAACCACTGCGGCCTTTCAAGACCGGTTAACTAAATCGTTCGGTTAGAAACCTGAATATTCAGCCCAGTTATCCCCCACTTAATGGGCAAGTCACTTTGATGACCATTCAATGTAACCCGTACCTCTCAACGTATACGATGTTAGTATAGATTGTCTTGGGAGACGGCCATTAAATCAGACGGATCTATGTCAATCTAGACTGTCTATGGTCCAATACAGGGGCATTTGTTACAATCAGACCATTTGCAGCAATAGTTATACTAAAAGGGGATATTCTGATAGAGTTAGAGAATCATTAATAGATAATAACAAAAAATTGATAGGCCTAATTCCTAATTTCAATAATATTGTACTGTTATTTTATAACATGGTCATTGCTGAATCCGATAAATATAAAAAAGCTAAAAAAACTTTTTTGCAAAAATTAAACCGACTTCAAAATCACAAAAAAGTGAAAAATAATTTTAGCTTCAGAAGTCGGTGACTTTAGTTTGTTTGATTCAGTTTTTTGGCACCGACTTCTGAAGCTAAAATTATTTTTCACTTTTTTGTGATTTTGAAGTCGGTTTTATTTTTTGCAAAAAAGTTTTTTTTATTTTTTCATTTTTAGTTGCAATATCCTATACAATTTTTTTCTATGCGTTCATTTTACATTGTAAACCATACATTTCATGGTAATAGGCTTATTCTTACTTCCTTACTAATATTATAAATGCGAAAGTAACTCCACAACAATAAACAAGTAACAGACTTCAGAGTCAAATGCTCATAAAATAAAAACTAATGGGCCTACCTGAATCAAATTTTTATGGGACCAATTCGAAACTATTCCGCATCAAACAAAAAAAGAATTACGTAAATCGGTTCAGAAACTTCGGCGTAATCGGTGTACATACATAAAAAAAATATATATATACCGGCCGAATTGAGAACCTCCTCCTTTTTTTTGAAGTCGGTTAAAAACGAAGATGATTATTATTCAATCTAATTGTAAAGTCAATAACCAAGTTATGTGTGATTCGTATTTACATACATTCAGTTTCATCGCCAATCGTCCCAATTCACTATTTTTATACAAAAGATACCACCCTCTTAAAATAGATAAAAATATACAAAACAACAATATAAACTGAAACCCAACCCCAGAAAATCCATTCCCATTTTCCCGCGTAATTTCTAAACAACACAGCCATTACTGTCTATTAGTCGGCCACAGATAATAAATGATGTCAGCAAGCTACCGGCAGAGATTAGCGCACTAGTGGGGCGTCCGGACCTAATCGATTCTATGCGATGTATCGAGACTATCGAGTTACCGACGTGATTTCGGTGTCAGGTTGAAAGGATTAGTAATGCCGGATGCGTTTTGACAAACTGTCGAGTCGAGAAGTGATTTTCGGTTATTTGAAAATTGTGTCGAATGTTGAGTTCGAATTTGGAATAGTGTGTAGTGTTTCGTTTGATTTGAAAATGGAAATTCGGTTGTTACAAATGTTAGGAGTGTTAAATTGTTGAGCAAATTATTATTAGTGACTGCGTGCACAGAAGCATTTTTTTAGCCTTTTGAATGCCATGCTTATCCCTGAAATATGTATTGTGATACACCAACGAAGGGTTTTAAACGAAAAAAAAAATGAAAATGAAAAAGCGTTTATTCGTGGTGACATCCTAAGCATTACAAAAAAATTTACTTCTGCCAAACTGTAAGTACTGCTATGTACTGTAAAGCAGTTAACAGAGAGAGATGCAGTGACTAAGATATAAATTTCCGTGTTTCCGGTAATAGGTTCAAATTCAGCAAGGAACACAATAAAGGCCCACAGGGAACCCCGAGTCTGAATCGTTTGTGCATGCGATTCGCAGTCATGATCGCCAAATTCCCTGCTAAGAAAAATTCAACCTCGTATCTTTTGCATACCTAGAGTTGCAGTCACCGGATTAGCTGCTCCGGTGTCCGCAGCTCGGTCCGGAGTCAAATCCGCGCGGCTTAAACGCACCTTGAGAGCTAGGTTTAACTGTCAGTTAAACGCACACAATGCCAGGAGGTATTATGTCTTAATTTTACGGCATAGTGTCACGGTGTAGCAATTGTTGACAATTCGTTCTGGGTGACACCAACCTCTGTGTCAACTTCTTGATTCTAGGCTCTTGTTAGCTGTTCTACCATTTTACAAATTTTAAGGGGTTTTGTCTTGGCTAGACCCGTAAATGGGAGTTACCCTGTACTTAGTCTATTTATCTCATGTACCTTGCCTTTTAACAACTGTGTTGGGGTAGTCTTTCAATCGAACTGGAAGCTGCTGATACTAGTATTTTATATGAAGCGACTGCTTATTTGACCTCCACAAATAAGTTAGGGACGTCGCGCACTACATGGCCACGACTTCGTATGACCGCCGCTATCTTGAATAAACCTGGTTGGACGCCTGATCGTGCAACCAAACTTTTTTCCTGATCAGAGCTTTTGCGGCCAAAAGTCATGGTCGTGGACTCGTGGCCGTGTAGTACGCGACGCGCGAGGTCTCCCACTAGTTTACGTACACGATATCCGTCACACTTTTGGGCTTCTGACTGCCCGTAATTACTGTCAAACATATACAATACAGTACCCACTCAATTTATATCTAAAGAACTGAATATATGTATTTATTTTGAATTTTTGGGCTGTTCAAAAGATTTACAATAATACCTTGTCGCCAAATTGCTCCCAAAAAGATCTGTCCACCCAGTCAGGTCAAATTACGAACATGACCTAGACTGACATATTTTTACTAAGAGATTCTGTCAGTATACTTAGCCGGTCCACAATCTGACCGACGACCGAAAAGGTAATCCCAATTTTTACACCCCGTACAGCCAAACCACCCTATTATCCTACCGCAACAACAGCTGTCAACACAACTGACATCAAAAACTAACATAAACACACTAGGCACACGTTACCTCTAAACAAGCAATCACCGTAACATGCTCTGCCCTCGACGACGCAGCTTTAATTTTCCCAAACCCATCTCACTGACGAAACAAAAGCTTCGCCATTTCACGCGGTCCAAACCGACCGAACAATGCTTTTCTGCCACAGTGTTGGTAGGTTTGGGACTTCTTTCCCCGTTGTGGGGAAAAAAATCTTGGGGAAGTTTAGGGAACAACTAAATCCAACTAAATCTTGGGAAAATTTCTCCAAGGACAGATAGAACAACACTAGAAAATGATGTAAAATTTAGGAAATAAAGAGATATCTTACCCTAATAATAAATTTTTAGTATTTTATAATAATAACTTGCGTATAATAGGAACGCCGCCGATTGCATGGTGTCATGTGTGAGCGGGAAAATACATTCAATTCGATACCAAGGTGTTCGGAGTCGGTGCCTTTTGTGAACGAACAAAGTTTTATGTTTTATATTTCCTCTTTAAAAAAAGTTGCAAAACGTGTCAGTTTGGGAAAAAACATGGGGAAATTCAGAAACTCGATCTAGCATCCCTGTTCTGCCATCACAGCGCAATTACCGACGAAACAACCAATGTATAACCATCTCTTTCGCACTCACGACATTCCGTATACGAATCAGTTCGCGCCAAATGCGGTGTCGTCGCTATGTTAGAGTGACGTCGCGCGCGCTCGTTTTAATTTTCGAATGCGGTTTATACGGAACGCTGTTTTGTTTGATTGCTCGGTTTTTGAGGAGTGTTTTTTTTTAATTTTTGTGATTATTGACGAGGGCACAGGTGTAGGGTGCCAAACTTCAAAAGATGTTTGTTAAATGAACATCGTAGGGAAAGCTGCAAGGATATGAATGTTTAATTTGAAAGGCGGTGTTTTTTACATCTTCATTATTAAAACTGACAAAGTACTTGGTCGCCTTAATTAAGACATGTCAAATTTTTATCAAAAAGACTCGGATATCCTGGTTTTTCATGTTTATCATACATTTATAACTAAGTAGCGACCTGGCATAGCTTCGCACAGATGCAATTAACTAATTGAGAAAACCAGAGGAGCGCTTAGCGCCATTTGATACCTTTGATTTCTGAATAATTTTATAATTATATTCTCTTAATGAGTTACAACTTGTGTCTTGCTGTGCTGTGTCAGACTGAACATTCGAATGCAATTAACCTTTACTGCTGATATTAGGCTACCAAGATACAGGTTGTGCCTAGTTTGGGGCCCATGGCGACTTCTACTTTTGTACTCATTTAAATTTGCTCAGTATCTTGTTTTTCTATGTTAGTATGTTACCTAACTTGTGTGTGTCAATAAAATATAATTTAATTTAATTTTCCTGACGCTAACAACACAAAAAAATAAGACAAATCGTTCGAACCGTTGCCCGTTCTCAAGTGATGGTTCATCATTTAAGGGGCAATTGATTTTTCCCTATAGATACAAATATATGACGTGTTTCCATGCAAATACCTCGAGTTCGCTGTAACAATACCGTTCCTAAGTATTGAATAATATCTCAGGCTGCGAACACGTAAACTGCTTAACTCGTAAGCGTTTGTGTAAACAGCAAGCGGGCACTAACACAGGATTACTCGCATGGCTTCTAAAATCAATGCAAATCACACATCACTAACAACCAGTAAGAGACCTCTTTGTTCTAAACCAAACTGTGAAATAACAGGTCAACTTACACTGGTTCGGTATTGTTGTGCGACCAGTAAACAAGAGCTTTCAAATCAAGGCTCGTTTATACAGGCTAGAGAACTTCATTATATTGGTTTTATCATTGTTTAAACTTAGAATGTACACTAGGGTTTTAAAATTGAACTCTATTTCGAGAACTTAAGGGTAGAAAAAGCAATAAAAGTATTTCTAATTCGAATGAAGTGATTCATAACAGTGTCGATGACAATAGAGAGCCATTCCACTTTCGAAATTTGAATTACTTTTTTAATTGTGTGGTTGAGGCTCCGAATTTACGCGTTCGTCCATTATTTTTTTATTAATTGTCATATTTATGATGCAAAAAGTTTGTATTACTACCTAACATCACGCCTGTAATCCTTAAAGGGTTAGGCAAAGGTGTACCCAATAGTATATCCACATTTCACCAGTTATGTTTTAGTCCCTCTATCAAACCTTTACAAGGTAGAACCGTGATGTTATGTTATTTCCGTCTAATGAATAGCCTAAAATAATGGTCCATTAAAGTCAATTAGCCAGTTGCTTAGTGTTCCACCTACTAAGTACGAACTAGTTAACTAGTACAAACCGTTTATAACGTATTTAGTAGTCGCTTCATTGGTCTGGTTCTGGTCGTGTTAGGAACTGGTTTTAATTAAGTCATAGTCTCTGATTCTGGTTTGAGAAGCTCGTGGCTAAATAATTACAGCCGCTCGGATCGATCTTTAGGTTTAGCCGCGCTTGCCTAGGTTGGTCCGTGGATGGGTGACCACCCATTACATACCGAGTTTCCTCCGTGTCGCGGAAAGCACGTTAAGTTGTTGGTCCCGGCTGTCATTTGTAGATCTTTGACAGCCATTACAGGTAGTCAGTGGCCCGAAAGTCTGCCAACCAGTCTTATCAAGGGGGTATTAGGTACCCAGTACAAGCTGGGTTGTTGAGGTCAGATAGGCAATCGCTCCATTTGAAATACTGGTATTCAACTGCAACCGGTTAGATTTGAAACCAATCATAACTTACTTGGGAAAAAGCTAGGTAGATGATGATGATGAGTCTCTGATTCTGGTTTGATTGTGAACCTCTTTTAATATAGAGGTAATATTGTTTATGGTCGTGAGCCAGTCCTTGTTTGCATTAAAACTTGAAAAGTAATACATTGTTATTATGGAACGCGGTCAGGCCACGGTCGAAACGCACACCGCCATTTTTTTTTTAAATAGAATTTCCAGAGTTTATTTTTTTAATCTTTATTAAACGCCCTTCTGTCAATGTCTTTATTGTGCCAAAAGATCTCTGTACCACTCTACCTATAATTTGGCAATCAGGGTTAAAAACCTTTCCTCCTCAATGTCAGTGCACATTTTCATCATGTAAGACTAACCTAGAAGTACTACCTAAGTTTTTAAACTGTCATGGTCACTAACATTATGATTAACACTAGAAAGGGGATATTTACCATGTTTACTGTTTGTTTTATGTTCCCGATATTTCGGCGCTGTTAAATATGCGTGGTTAATATCCCGTTTCTAGTGTTAATGATAGTACTACCTAATATTATAAATACGAAAGTTTTTATGGATGGATGTTTGTTACTCAATCACAGAACGGCTGAACGAATCTGGATGAAATTTGGCACAGAGATAGATAGTCTGGAATAGCACATAGGATTAGACTTTGTTTTTTTTTTCTTACACGTACACATCAAAATTTTCACGCGAACGAAGTCGCGGGAACAGCTAGTAGTATCATAAAAGTACAACCTTTTAACCTAATTAAATCAGAACAACTTCTAAAACAAACGAATACATTTATTGCTTAGACAACACCCTGTTAAGTCAATAGAGCTTAAACCAAATCAGTGCGTATTAACAAGTAAGGATTCTTTGTGGTTAGAATACTCGGTTATATTCCAACAATCGAACATCAACCTTATAAACACAACTATAAAGCTCATTGCGATCTTGACAGACCTGTCAGTGGTAGTCAACCCAATTGCAACCTTATTATAATGGGTATAAAGATCACAGTAACGTAAGATCAGAGGTAATATAAATATGAAAGGACTCTAGCGACATATCCAATTACTGTTAGTCGATTTAAGCTTAATACAAATCGAACAACGCCTTTGATTGGGCAATTTGTCGGGTTTGGTTGGAATACGAACGCGTTTTGTAGTTTTGGATAAAGAGTCTATTCTTTTTGTTTGATGAAAAAAAGGTCATCTATTTTATGATCCAACTTTTTGTAACCGTTTTGCGAGCTTAGAAAAAGGACATTCTATCAGCAGGCAGTAAAAATGATGGAAACGTCAAAATATATTATTGGTTTGACATAAGCTACCGAAAAACTGTCAAACTAGTGGCAAGTCGTTCTGGACTCTCTGGTTATTTTGGATGTAAGACTATCCATCATCAATTAGGCTTGCGTTACCTAAATACTTCTTTATTCTTACTAACAGCCACCCTCTTTTTACAGAAGACTCAACCACCAACGAAGAAGGTTCAGCAGGCGGTTCCCCTCGCATCCGGAGCCCGACACGAGCCCCCACCCCTCCTTCCCCCTCTCGTTCTTCGCCCCGCTCCCCCCGCCTCCATCCAGCGCTCTACCCTCAACAACCAGACGTCCAGGACTCAGACCCTGACGTCGATGAAAGTGACGATTTTGATAAGGATGAAAAACGAGACCCCAACGCGAATTTGGGCAAAAGAAAGAAGAAAACCCGGACAGTTTTCTCCAGGTCCCAGGTCTTTCAACTAGAACAGACCTTCGATATGAAACGGTACCTTAGCAGTTCGGAACGGGCTGGTTTAGCTGCTTCGTTACACCTAACAGAGACTCAGGTGAAGATCTGGTTCCAGAATAGAAGGAACAAGTGGAAGAGGCAGTTGGCCGCGGAATTAGAAGCTGCTAACATGGCTCACGCTGCCCAGAGACTGGTCCGCGTACCGATATTGTATCATGAATCACGGCCGACCTCGATGCCTCATACCCCAATGCCGCTGCACCCTCAATTCAACGATGGAGTTGGGGGGGTGTACTTCCCTACTCAAGCTCCTCAACAGTTGCAGCAGCTGCCAGGGTCTCCTGTGACGTCCAGGGCTCCGCTGTCCAGCCTCGTGTAGTGTTCGCTCGAGCCCGCACGCTCGGAGGACGGCCATTTCTGAACATGGCCAAGACGGACGTGTCTGAATGAAGTCAGTGCGGGGACTAGTCATTATCGGGAGTGTAATTGCCAAATCGTTCAAATGTAACTTAATGTATAGGTTGGTTGATAGTGGGACGTGTTTGGACAGGTTTCGGAATTGTGGTGTGGACGTGAATTCTTTACAAGTGATCACTTTCTACCGCCTCGTAAGACGCAGTTCAAGGACTTGTAAGAACCGAATATAATTGAAAAAGGAACATGGTATGACAGCTTACTGATTTTATAAGATTACAGTTTAAGAACGCCTGTCAAAACTGTTGTAGATGGCGTGGTTATAGCTCAATCCCATCTGGCCAATGAGGTCAAGCTATTCCCTGAAGTGGCACTAGCATGAACTTTTTAAGTACTATTAAGTTCCTTGGTCACAAGAACAAACTGGTCTGTCTTTTGTGTATGGACATCGATATTCGATTTAAAGTAGAGGCAAGTAGTCAGGTAACTTGTTGAATTAAAGCTAGTGACCACGTTTAAAGGTTTTATGGCCAGACCGCCATTGCCATGTGTTCTTATCTTATCCGAACACGCCCTGACCATTTTATTTACGCGCTAGATAAATTGCAATGGCGGCGGCGTAGTACTACGTTCTATAATACGCTTTATGGACTAAAGAGGTTTTACTAACTTGTAAGGTGGACTTGTTTGTGATCTATGGTCTGTTTTGTCGATGGTTGCTTGGATGAATAAATTGTGTGTATAGGTAGTACTAAAGGTTGTACCATAAACTTTACAAAACGATCCAGTTTTGGCGCTTCTTCTGTAATTTACAATTGCGAGCAGAATAGTTGCAAACGTAAAAGTTACGTTGAAATGGTAAAGGATCTGTCAAACTGGGACGTAGTGATTAGACACTTATATACAGTCGCCAGCTCATTAAATAACCACAAACTGACAAATTTCTCCAAATGATTTTAAACCATAAAATGTTGAAGATCTTTTTTAGTTCAAAATCGAATGAGAAGATCTGACAGTTTATAGTAACTTGATGCGCTGGCAACTGTACAAGAGTCTGTCAAAGTGCACGTCCACAATATGTCCATACTAGTTTAATTAAACTGCAACTGGCGAAGTGTAAAAGTTTATGGGACGCCTACGTCGTTGATAAAAAATATAAATAGTGAAATGATTCGACTAAATGTTACGTACAAAGATCAATGTAATTCCGTGTTGTATATTAATGTAAATAAAAATGTTTTAAATCCTCCATTTATTGTAACTATTTATTTATTTGCGGATAAGTTTTGTAAATAATAGCTATTGAAAGAACTGAGTATTCGTTTTTTAAATGTAAGCATTCGTTTTTGCTGGTTTTTCACAGTTTATTTTACCGCTAGCTATTGAGTTGACGAACCTGAGGTTAGTGTTAAAAAATAATGGGTGTAATAATACCCTTAACGAAGCTGAAAGGCACTTGTTCACATCGCCATTGTGATCATTTTGTTGGTCTGGACGATACCTGGGAACTTTCTAGTTACGGAGATATTGGGGGTGAAAGTTCCAACATTTTCACAAGTATTTTTTTTTAAATATAGGTTTTTAATGTTAAAACTTTAGTTTAAATGTCTCCTCCCCCGTACTATTTAATACATGCAGCACGATGTTTTGAGTGCGTTACGTTGAGTCCTGCCGTAAAACGTAATTTAAAAGATCAAAAAATCGTTTCTCAGCAATGATTTTCACGTTGGGTTACTTAGAAAGTTTGATCAACAGAATGCTCGGTCGACGGCTTCGTGAAGGGTCCGTTTATAACTCGTATGTTCTTCAGGGGAATCATTCGAAGCTCAGGGGGTCTAAAATGGCCGCTTTAGCAGAATCATAATAGGAAAATAATATGAATTACGTTTAAATTCTTAAAATGGTCACAAGGTGACAATTCATAATAGTAGGTACGTCTATGACCATTTTAAGAATATTATTATCCTATTATGATTCTGCTAAAGCGGCCATTTTAGACCCCCAGGTTAGCCTACTTAATAGGCAGAGGCAAAATAACTGTGAAGGGACTGTAGTTCTTTTTTTAAATTTAATTTCTGTAATTTTTAAAGTCTTTGTCTAGTCGCCGTTTAATAATAAACGTTTTAATTTTTGTAAATGACAGTTCACACTTTTGCTTTCACGAGTTTTTTTCTGAAATTCTTTGGAAGCTTGTAACTAAACTTAGTTTTTAAAAGCTAACATTGTTTGAACTACTATTTTTCATTAAAGCTGTAACTTTGTATAGTGCTTCAACTCCGCTAGCTAATTCTTTGACGTTAATTATTTCTTGTAAATTGGCATACGAGTATCTAAAAGGAACGCAAAATCATTGCGACTTTTGACATTGTAGAAAAAAAACACAAAATTTAAAAGTAAACGAACAAAATGCTCAGAATATTGTAAATATTTATAAGAAAAACACTGTGTTACTGTTTTTAAGTATTTTTAAACCTCAGTATTTTTAAATATTTATCCAGAGAGAAATCGATTGATTTCTAATCGAATATTATGTTTTATATGTATAAACTGTGTTGCCATGTTGCTTCAATGTAATTCTGTAATATTGCTAGCCTAAATAAATAAACTAATTAAAACAATGCTTAATTCTAAAATATTAATGTTATTTACTGATAGTAGTTGAATGATCTTCGTAATTGTAATATTATGCTGAGGTAAGGCGAGAAAATAAAACGAGTATGCAATAACTGTGTCGTTTTATTTTACCTACTAGCACCTTAAAATAAAGAATACGAATTTTCCCAGAGACCAAGCTAGATCGATTTTTCGCTTCCGTAAACTGCTATGTCATCGCAATCGTTAGAACCGTTTTTGAGAGCGTGATTACAAATATTGCTTAATTAATAGTGTAGGATAGGATATAGAAGACGTACTCGAAATATATAAATACAAAAAGCAATAGCAATAGGAAGTGTTGATTAGAATCTGTTTAGTCACCATTAGTTTGGTTGAGAAAATTGAGTGAATAAAAAACCACATAAAAAATAACTTAAATGTAGACATTATTTTTTCTCGACATTAACACTCTTCCACAGCTTCCTGAAGAAAAAAAATAGAAAGGTACTGAAACCTATCAGTAGGTACCATCCATACTAACAGGAAATCTTTAAATAAAGGTCTTTAAACAGGACATCACATGTAACAATCCCCTAATTTCACAAAACATGAAAAATAATTAAATTACACTCAGGATCATCGCGCGTGCCATGTTATCTGGCAATCAGAATACCAGAAAGTAAAGTAGGGTAGTTAAACGCTGGCACGCGGCGCCGCCACTAACACGTAAGTCCCGTATCCGGTCGAGTCCGGTGTGGGAGGCACGCTTCCGGTCCGGATGTGAAGCCTGGTTTACAAGGCTAATATTATTTTTAACGCTGGCAACATCCGGAAGGGAAAGTGTGAAGGATGGTAATTTTTGTGGTGTTGCAAATAAAATAAAATATATAAAGGTTAGCTTTAGATATGTTGAAGTATCTTCTTCTTATTGGAAAACTTGCGGTTCTTACCAAGGAATAGGTAAACTATAAGCTGATAGCCTAGTGGTGTGACCGTCGGACTGCCAAGTCATAGGTCTCAAGTTCGAACCCAAGACATGCCCCTCTGATTTTTCGGACTCATGTGCGTATTGTATAATTATCACTAGCTTCAGTTTTCTTTCACCTTCCTACATCGTGAGGAAACCAGCATGCCTGAGAGATATTTCTTGACGGCATGTAAAGCCAAGTCAGAGGCCAATGGGCGGCATAAAAACTTTGACACCAGGTTAGGCAATAACCACACGATAAATAAAGAAGGTAAACGGTTTTCTTCCTGAAGCAACAGTAAAAGGACTCCGGTGAGTGGCCCTGTCTGTCCGAGGTTCGACGGCCGATGGAGCAAACGTGTCCAGAAGTGGAGACTGCATATATCTGATATATCGGCAGGCTCAGAGTTGGACGTCCCTGAGCTAAATGGACTGACGATCTTAAAAAGGAGACCAGTTTGTATGTGAAAAGCGTGGGACAGGATGTTGTGGCGCAGCTTAACCTATGTCCAGCAGTGAGTTGATACTGTGCGTGTGTGTGCGTGTGTGTACTGTGTGATATGTATAGTATTTTATATGTCCTTGTAGTTTATAGTAGTATAAATAAAATTATTTTCAGTATACATAGGTGGGACGCCCTCAGGCTCGGTGGAGTGACGATCTTCGCGGGGTGGCTGGTAGCAACTGGATGAGAGTTGCTGAGAATCGAGTTGAATGGCGTGCGATGGAGGAGGCCTATGTCCAGCAGTGGACTGCTATAGGCTGAAGATGATGATGATACATAGGTGTATAGGTACTGAAAATAATTTTATTGCACTGCTTGTCTCTGCATCACCCAAAGGTTGACTGGTAGAAAATGCCTATGGCATTAAGTCCGCCTCTGTACTCTGTGCTTGAAGTGTTAAATAAATAAATAAACTGGCTCAAGAAAGCATGTTCCTCTAAAAGCGCCGTGATGGTTATTTAATTCCCGTGACGAACATATTTACAAGCTCCATTTCAGAGATGGTAATGTCGGAATGGAAATATCAGAGGTGTCACGGCTAGACTTGACACTCAGTATCCAGAATAAAAGGTTTTATGAAAATTACTAGTATTCGGCTGCATCCGTTGAGATTGGAAGCCTAGTTAGGAAAAGCCTGATGGTGATGATTAAGTTGGGAATGAAATTGGTAGAGTTTCTCTGATTCTCACAGTACTTGGACATTATTAAATGCTCTGGGTTCGATTACCAGGTCATGCCAAAATAATGTCAGTAAAGTAAATAAATGAATAATAAAATCAACTATACCAGTACAGTTATCATGTTATCAGATTGCGTTAAACATTTAATTAGCCACTTGTCTCATTAATTACAAAATAAACTTATCTACTCATTCACGAACGAATTAATAAAACAAATACAAATTAACGTAATTTCCGCTTCGGATAATTTCCACATCAACAATGTAGTTACATTGAATCAATCATCGAATTTTAATTAATATCCGTTATCGCCATTAACTGACCATTCACAAATATATCAATTTAATTAAGCGATTCGCGATATTAATTCGATTATTACCCGTCGTAAAAATGTTACAGAACAGTCTGTTTTACCGCGTAAACGACGCCATGTCACGAACGCCCCGCCATTATCATAAAGCAATTTGGATTTTATCGTTAAGTAATAGAGATTACATTGGTTTATCACGACAATCCTCTAATTACCATTATGCATCCCCGGAAACGTCACGCCATACTGTTATTTTGTGTTAAAATGGACCTTATAATTGTTGCTCTATGATATCATTTCCAAAAATTGGCGGTGGTATTTTGATAGTGTCACATGTTTTTTTGGGGCGAAGGAAAGTAGACTCTGCATGGATGATTTCATAGATTCTTTTAGTTTTTTTGCGATAAGTTCAGCGCCATCTATGGCTTTATTAGATCAAGTTAGTGCGTCGAGGAATCTCAATTTAATTAAAAATGGTGGGTTTTTATCGGTTGATCGCGCGTGCTTGCAAGTGTTGGCACGCTCCGATTGTCGTTCGGCGCGCGTCGGGGATACTCCATGTTGTTTTTATCAACTGTCACTTAATTATCGAAATTGAATTTGGAACGTGCGCCCGCCATGTTTGAGTTTTTATTAAGTGCAGCTGTTTCTTTGATTTTCATTTGCTAATGAGAATTCTTTGGATGAGATATGGATGTTAAATTAATGGATCATATTTTTGATTTGACGGTTGAATAGTCAAAACAATAATTTTACAGACAAAAAGAGTAGGTAATAGAATAGTACATTTTCATATAGGTGGGGAACTTTGTTATTGCATTCAAGGCGGAATTTACACCCTAGCCGCCAGGTTGTTATGAAGCCCAGAACTGCAGTAACAAATCCCCACACATATCAAACGATGTTTTTCAATACACTTGCGAAGAAATAAAATATTAGAACGGAAAGTATTTTTGTCAGTTAATATTATGAAACTTTGCTCTTTTCCGCGCTTTGCGTTCGCAGGGTTGAAGAAGAAGCAAAGGTATGATGCCGCTAAACAGCATAATATGAAAAATAGATTATTCAAATATTTTTGAATTTATAACACAAATAAATGTTAACTTGTTCATAAAAGTGAATATTTTTTTAAATAATCATATTTATTTATGATATTCTATTTAGAAACACAATTTACATACCTATTAAAAAATATTTATGCCGTAAAGACGCATATCTCTTTGCCGAGATTAAAAAAAACAATCACCGCCGACTATAGGAATTGAACCAATTTGGACTTGGTATAGTGGAAGTTCCTGTCGATTTGTTTTTCCGCACGTGTTGTGTGATAAAAATGATAAATGAAAAAAAAACATTGCATGTTGAACCTAATCGTAGTGCTATAGGACTACGATTAGGTTCAACATGCAATGTTTTAGCTGTCATGAAAGTTTTTGAGTGTTGCTACTGGCTCTTATAAGAGCCAGTTTTGTTTTTGTCGAATATAGTACGGGAATTTTTTTGCACAGTGCAAAAACAATTTTTTCCCTTGAGTTAATAGGGCATCATAGATACTATAGCCAAAGGATATTGGATACGTTAAAAAATAACCTTTATTGCCCTTCAGAGTATCATATTGTTTACATTAAACTTTAATTGCTTAAAAGCATCCAAAAAAACTCCACAGTATCAATTAATAACATGTTAAGAGGTAATTTAGGTGAACTGTCAGTTATTGTAACAGATAACACGACACGAAGACCTTAATGGCGGACTCGGTGTCACACCGCCCATGTTTTAATGATGACGGAAAAATACGGAACTAAAAATAATGTATGAAACTTTTCACTTTAATTGACATTTGACGAAGAGACTAGCGCCATTGATAATCGCAATGTAACTTGGTCGAGTTATACGTGTTTGTATTTAAAACTTGTAATTATTCAAATTTGGAACGGCAGATGCGTTTGAAAACGATAATCGATTTTGTATACGTATGCGGCTAAGTTGATTAAGCATTTTAGAAATTATCTTGAAAGCATTTTGGACCTAATACTTTTGGCAATAAAGTTTTATTCTTTCGAATTCAGATGTATTCCGAGTTGTCAAAAAGTCTTGTTTGAAAAACTTTTTCATTTTTAAAACAAATGTAATTATGTTTTGATAATATTTTCGGATACATTTCCGAGGGTTAACTTTGAACCGCAACTGAGCAGTTAATGGTGTGTTTAGTTAAAAAACACAGTACTTAACAATTATTCGAGTTAATGACGCGTGAAAAACCATGATACTTTAAATAAATTGATAAAAAAGTTGATAGCCATTAATATTTGAGGTGTTTCGGATGTATTAAAAACTCTTTGTTTCATTTAAAAGTTTACTGAGTAAACATTAACAGGCGAGGGCTAAATGTATGATATGGAAAAAAATAAATGAATGCTTTTTAAAATATAAAATAGGTTACTTTTTATAAAAGTTAATGTAGCTTGTATTTTTGAACTCAGTATTGACAAAGATCGTAACCTCATTACGTAGGTCTAAAACGAGTGTCGTGTGTGAGTGTGTGTGTTTGTGTCGAGTGCTGTGTGTAGCTCTAGTTTTCTAGTCTATGACGGTAAACAGATCAAAAAGGTACCTATTCCATCATCGTCAGGGATCAGATCATCATTCAGGATATTCCCGCGGTGGCAAAAATGTCGTGTGCCCATCTCGCCGCCGGATGACCAACACTTCTCTTTCCAGTCCTTGGACGCCAGTCGGTCACAGCTTTACACCACAAAAGACATAATTATACTAACATCAAATGAACTGATATACAATTAAACGGTAAACGGAAACTATCTCCATAATAACATAAAGGAGTCTGCCCATAGTGCCCATTACACCGTACCGTACCATGACCGTGCTAAGAACGTATCAGGCACGGAAAGAAAATGACACCGACTACTAGAACGTATCAACAGCGCATCATCCCCTTTTATAATGGATTTAGAATGGTCATCTTACACGGTTATAACGGGTTTAGAACGGTCATCTTACGCGTTTAAACCGTATATTCTTTATATTGAAAAGTATGAGACGATGCCCACTAGAGCGTTCCGTCACGTCACGAATCGTCAATAGTTATAGGCGAACATATTTTGCCGGTGTAGGCCACGCAACGGTCGGTGACGGAATGGTCTATTGGGCATGTTATACTTTACAATACAAATAATATTTTTTTGTCTGAAACGTTCATAGCGCGGTCGTGATACGGTAAGGTGTCGTGGACAGAATCCTTAATCCATTTCTAATCGCAGGGCGTTCTTCACCTACAACTTGTACATAATAATACTTAGTATATAACGTTATTAAATAGTAAATAGGCGCTCGTCTGTGTAACGAGCGAATGTCGTGCAACCACTGTGTTTACAATCGCTACACTTTTCGCTATCGTTAAGGGATAGTCGGTTGTAATATAAGAGAGCAAAGTAATAACTTCATAGACTGGTTGGTAAGTAATTATAATTCAGGCATATTGTTTTTTATTAATAACTAGCTTGTTGCCCGCGAGAAATGATTGTAAAAATATTACTTCCCTATTTGAATCGAATTTTGTTAACAATTTTAAAGGTTTTTTTTTACACGGAACCCTAATTCTATTTCTAAAATGAGTATCCTAACTCCTTATAAAATTAGCTATCTGCCAGTGAAAGTCCCGTCAAAATCGGTCTAGCGGTTTCGGAGATTAGCCGGAAAAAACAGACAGACAAAAATTTAATTAAAACTACGTACATTCTTTCATTTGAATTCTCTTCATATCTGTCTTATATGTAGGAAAGTTCGTTCTCTCTACTTTCAACTTAGGTACTAAGTATAATCTACTTTAAAAAAAAAACAAAAGTTCCCCCTTCCCTCCCTCCTCACTGTTTTACAGTACCTACCTAGACGTAGGTAGTCCTATACCTAGGTAGGTACTAGTGGCCTACCATGACGTCTTAAAGCAGTTTTAATTCCAGTGTGGGTAAAGAGATGGCGCTAGACGACCTGTATAGCTTTGTCTCTTTCCCACACTGGAATTACTTGTAACCCCCCTGTAAAACAAGGCGGAAGTTTTCTGTGAACATCTCACAACGGCTGGATGTAAAGAATTGTTGGCTTCAAATCTCCGATGGAAGGTATCATTTAAATGTAAAAATAAGAATAATGTTAACAGGTTCGGTTTCCCCTTAAGCTGCGCGCAGTAATTTTCACCCGCTTCTAATAACACAGAGTGGTTCTACGCGGCTCTCCGACGATCGCGCCATTACAGGCTATTTAGTGTGACTGCACACGAGCAACCAAGACAAGATTTTGCAAGACTTGATGAGTACGTAGATGTTATTATGTGGTACATTCGGTATATATGTAGACAATTTATGATTGTCTTGCAATCTTTCTATTTAAAAAAACCGGCCAAGTGCGAGTCGGACTCGCGCACGGAGGGTTCCGTACCATTATCTATAAAAACGGCAAAAAAAATCATATCTGTTGTATGGGAGCCCCCCTTAATATTTTTTTTTTTTTAATTTTTAGTATTTGTTGTTATAGCGGCAATAGTAATACATCATTTGTGAAAATTTCAGCTTTCTAGCTATCACGGTTTATGAGATACAGCCTGGAGACAGACAGACAGCCAGACAGACAGACAGACAGCGAAGTCTTAGTAATAGGGTCCCGTTTTACCCTTTGGGTACGGAACCCTAAAAATATATCAATTATTCTCAATTTAGCATTAAGTATTATGGAAGTTTAGTATAAATTGCGGTGTGTTTCACCGCAATTTTAAAGTTGATCTATTGTTATTCTGTTCCTGAATGCAATAATCCAATTGATTACGATCATAAATCTGCTAATGCCAAGCCTTAAGGCCCTTGGTTCTTAACGAAACAAACAAGCAAAGGTACACAATGCTTATCAACAGCATCAAAAGTAAGACCTCTTAACAAATAGTTACGGGCGAATACCACTCAGTATGTATCACATTATATATATAACATTATAACAAGTAGGCAGTAATAGCCTAGCGGTGTGACCGTCGGACTGCCAAGTCCAAGATCTCAAGTTCGAACCCAAGACACGATTTTTCGGATTCACGTGCGTATTGTGCTACTAGCTTCAGCACTAGCTTCAGTGAAGGAAAACAGGAAACACCAGTATGCCTGAGAGATATTCTCGACGGCATGTAAAGCCAAGTCAGACGCCAATGGGCGGCAAAAACTCTGACACCAGTCTGGCACTAACCACACGATAAAGAAAGATACTGGTAATCTTGTAGTCGAGTAAAAACAATTAATTTCTTGTCTTGCATCGGACAGGTCTGTGGGAACACTAACGCGCATATAATAACGGTAGACATAACAATAATTGTTTATCGAATTTAACGCACCCTTCTGATCCATGCTCAGCTTTTATTGGCTGCTGAATACTATAGCTTTCGGGCATGTGTTGATGATTTCATTATCTACTTTGTTAATTTGTTTATTTTGAAGGTATTGCGATACAAAATGTACTTCACCGATCCATCAGAAAACCTTCTACCTGGGCATGCATTACGTGGCCGACTTTGAAATCTCTAAACAGACTTCGAATCCAAGTCGGCCGGAGCAAAGACAATCTCTATAGATGGGGGTGACAATGGCCCGCCTTCCGTCTTGCACCGCATGCAGTATCACCTGCACACTTGATAATCTATTTACAACATCTGTGAGCGGAATTCGCGTGGCTGAGTTTTGGGCTAAACACGTTTGAACTTTTTGCCATCGATACGCTAAGAAGACGAAGAAAGTGTACCGCAGTTTCGTGCAATGGACGATACTGTGATGGATGAACAATTCGTTAACGAAGCTGATTGATTAGGTCGTAGTGAACTATGTATGATACTTGATTTTACTCAAAATACAAGCAGAAGCAGAGCGCAAGCGGAGTTATCAAGATTCAAGATTCTTTATTTGCAAATCCGCAAGATTAGGTTTATACAAACAACAAAATCAATACATCAACAACACAATACAACAACAATACAACCTAACACAACAACAAATTACAACACACAAAGACAACAACACAACAACAACTTACAATTCTACTTATTATAACTATGTCAACCTTTGTGAAGAGAGTGAATAAAGATATTGTTTTGTATTGTATTGTATAATACTAAAGTCCGGCAAAACCTGATGGAGCCCTACTTTTTTATGGAGGATGTGGCACTTTTCGCTCTGTTCCTCATACCTCTATAATAAATTAAATATCTACGTATGTTTTATCTACTAACAGTTGTCTCGTGTAAATTACTGACATTCAACCGCGTTTGGTTAGACTGAATCTTGAACAGCCTGGAAATAGTTCTATAAGTAGGTATTGCTATTTATCGAAAATCCCGAAGCAGAGCCTTATGTGCTTAGAGGTCTGCTCTGCTCTACCTTCATGAGGTTGAAAGTATCTGATGTATTTTATAAGTTGAGGTTGTAGTTTTCTCGTAGTATCCGATGTATTTTATAAGTTGAGGTTGTAGTTTTCTCGTAGTATCCGATGTATTTTATAAGTTGAGGTTGTAGTTTTCTCGTAGTATCCTCGGTCATTTATTTCTTTAGAAAGTACAAAAATTACTCCAAAAAGAGACGACGGGAAAAAAAATTAAACACCTTATTTGTATTGGCATAGTTTTTATCAACCTAGCGAAATAATTGTCTATTGACTTAACCAACCCATTAACCAGCTGTACCTACCCACCTACCAACCAACTCTGTCCGTACCGCCACTTATCACAAATTATCAACTCCTGCGCAATTAAACCCGCTGCCTGCAAACAAACACACAGAATACCGTTATTACGTCACTATCTCGTGGTTAGATCTAATTCAACGATGCGCGATAATGAATTTTTGGGGGCGAAGCGTGCGCAGGCGCAGGGCAGCGTTTTAGGGTTGACAAGCTTAGAACAACGATGTTGGGGTTATTATTTCGGGTGGTTAAGTTTTAATTAATCGGGAGCCTCGGTCGAATGCAAAGAGTTTTAAATATACTTACGTTGAATTAAATAATGCACTTTCATAAAACACTTCCTGTGAGAGTCTAAATAATTTCTCTGGTTCTCTTCTCCTGCATGCCCCGGCTTGTCTTTGGTCGATTATTAAGAAAAAATAAGCCAGCACACCCGGTCCGTCTCCTGCCGGAGCCAAATACAGTACTTGTAATGTTATAAAATAGCATAAAACTTGAGTTGTATGATGTTTTTTTTGCATAAATAACGATTAAGTTATGATTAAGACAGCTAGACAGGGTCGCGGCAGACCGTGAAGATGGCGGAACGACTTGGATGGCTTGCTCGCGAATTGGCGAGAAGAAGCACACCATCGTGAGAAGTGGAAGGAAGGGAATGGAAAAGAATACGATTCAAGTTAGTATTCATTTTCATATAGGAAGTCTAAATCAAACCATCCATGAATTTCAATAAAACCATTAATACCTAGACGCTTTTTAACTGTCTCGAGTCTTAAGAAAGATGCTTGGTTGGATACGTAACGGTACAATAACTGGCATAACCATTACAAATCATGAGTATCTACTCCACTATGTCATCGCTTTCCAACTGCACATTATACCGTAACAAAATCAAGAAATTACTAAAATAATACATCATGTTGCGATTTTAATCGTCAGTACCGCAAACCCATCGTATTTGCCCCAAGGGTGAATTCTTACGCATTCAAAATCAAGATGGATTCCCCGAAAAACATATGGTAAGTAACCCCATACAACGATATTTTGGACGAATTTAATTAAGCATCCCGATAAAAAGTACAAAGTTAAATTAAAAAACATAATTTTAAATAATTTATGGCGGATCATCACGGCATGTTTCCCAAAAACTGTATTATTTTTGTTTATAATTAATTAAAGTTTGCATTTTAAGTGAATGTTTATATTTTATACCGATATTGAGTTTAACATGTTGGCTACTGACGTTAATTTGATGCAATAAAATAATTAATTAATGAGTTACAGAATTTTGTAAGTGATGCCGACCGTGTGCGCTAATATTACATTCCTTTATACGCAATTTCCGGAAATATTTCGAGGTAAATTTCGCGCACGTATTGTTTCCGGAGTCTTGAAAATATTGTTACTATGCCGTAAATCCGCCAACGATAAATAATAATATCTTGAAAAGAACTTTAACGAAGTGATTACAGGCTCATCAACTGCCAAACGAACCGCTTGATATGAGATTTGACGTTTGATTTAATTAAATTTACGAGTCTATTCAGATAGGTGTAAAAATAAATAACTTATAGAACGGCCTAAACACAGTTTTCACGATAATAAAGAGCATTTCTCGAGAAAGTTCTACGACTCCCTATATACTTAGATATATGTAATCGAAGCCTTTTTTTTTTTGGAGGGTGGGAAATCATCAAATGACCCCCCCCCGCCCTGGGCAGAGCGGAAGGGAGAGTCAGACTCTTACTGACTAAAAACCACCCATGTTCCTTCATTGGCCCTTTATGTTCCAGGGCCGCGGTATCTCTTTCGAACAGTCCCGCAGCCCTGGCAGGCATCGGCCCTTGCGGGCCCCTCCCGTTTGCTGACATCTCTTTGAGGCGCGCGTGGAACACGAACGCGCCATGTAATCGAAGCCTGGAGCTGACATAATCGAAGTAAATTCTTATTACTTCGATTATATCAGCAAATTAGCTTCATCTGCCTAGCCTTTTCCCTGCAGCAGCTGAATGCCAGTATTTTACGACGCGAGGAGCGACTGCCTATCTGACCTCCACAACCCAGTTCCTCTTCATCTTCTTCGTCGTCACACTCTTGGCAGAGTGGTCGTGGTCGTCACATCAGGGGTGGTAGCAAGCTTCACAATCCGTCGCCATTCCTCCCGTACTGTGGCTTTTCTTGTACATTCGTGGAGTGGACCATTGAGTGCAGTTTTGACTTGGTCGGTCCAACGCATTGGTGACCTGCCGCGCGCTCTTGTACCTTCAACCTTTCCCTGTACTACAAGTCGCTCCACAGATTTGTCTTCTTGACGTATGAATGTATGATATGTCCAAAGAAACTGAGTATACGACATTGGACATTGGAAGAAAGACGCTGTGATCACAACCCAGTTAGTACTAGGTAATACGATACCCCTTGGTAAGACTGGTTGTCAGAATTTTGGGCCACTGACTACCTTTTTTAAATTCCAAACCAATATTTCATAGCCTTCAACCAATCAGACTTATCTTGTATCTATAGTCCCCAATCCTCTTACTTAATAAAACAATTAATATTCGTTACACGATGTTAGGCGATGTTACCCGAAGTTTTTGGCTGGGTCGCATATATTAGCATGTCGTTATGTGTTGGACAGACGGACGGATATACATATGTGTAATTAGACTATATAGGGTGGAGGAGACATCTCGACGCACAAAAGATTACCACATATATCAGTACATCATTCTGAAACCGGACATGGAAAATTTTCATGGGTTATTTAAAAAAGTGCAATACCTACACGGTCAAAATGTATGGAACAGCTGATTTTTTTTTATTATTTAGTAATTATCTCTCTCTCTTAGCACAACTTCTCATCTGCATCAGAAGACTTATTCGAGCAATCACGAAAAAACCTCTGCGCCCCATTGATACCTAAAACTGTTAATGGCAGCTTCACGTTAGATGTTCCGAACCGCCATAAAGTTTAAACAGAACTATACTCCGCGGCATCTCAAACAGACTGCTGATCTGGTGCCATGTTTACGTGTGCAGCGGGGTGTGGTTGTGGAGCTGTGTCGCAAAGTTTGCTCCACCGAAGAAGTGTCCTTTGCGCTGCCACGACGACGCGGTGGAAGTAGCGAAGTTCTGGGCTAGAATATATAAAAATTGTCGTGCCGGCGACACGTAGAACAAGACTACTATAAGTTTTTACCATTACATAGAATGCCAACGTAATCTATCTCAATCATACATTAGAAGTAAACCACAGAAACGAATTACGGAAATACGGAAAAAAATAACAAAACAATTAAGGGTGCGTTTCCACTAATGCGTAATTTATGTAAAAATGCGGCGCGGCACAAATCCAATTACGCACTCGTCGCGATGGCTGATAAGCACAGTATGCTGTTCATCCACGCTGGTTAGCAACCAGCTTACATTTGGATGAGTAATTGGTGGTTAACAATTACAGGAGTGGATTTATGAATTCTTGACAGTTGCGTCGCTGTTGTATGTTGACGTAGAAATTATATGCGACATTAATTGCATCGCCTTGCCTTTTTACAAACACTAAACGAAGTACTGCCTCGTAGGACTAGTGACCGCAAGCGCGACTACTGAGCATGAGGTCCTCGGTTTGCTTCCCAGGTCTGGCCGTGTTATTGGGTTTTTCCATCAGGAATTTCTCAGTAGCAGCCACGGAGTCTTGATTTGTGCCCGGTTGATAGCATTAGGCTCGCCCCCTATTACTTAGGACTTAAACATAACTGCCCAAATGTGGGTGTAGTATTAGGTACACCTCTGCCTAACCCTTCGGGAATAACAGGCGTGATGTTATGTACCTAAACGAAATAAGTACTAAGTGTATCATTGCGCTGTTGGAAATTCAACTTTAGGTGCCGAGACATCAAAACCGTAATCGCCAAAACATCATGATAAAAGCGCGTGGTCTATTTCTGTTTCTAAATTCTCTTGATCATCCTCTTGGGATAATTTCTTCATCAGCTTTAACGATATCCGCAGATTTAAGCGTACAAAACTAAGTACTTATGATTTAAATTAATAATATGTGCATTAACACTGATGTGTCTTCATAAATATTTGTTCAAACTAACACGCAAAATACGTTATAATAAACTCACACACATTTGAATACTGTTTGAATGGGTCATCCATAAAAGCCGGTTGCTTATCTCAAAGTTTCTGAAGGTTGTTAATACGGAAATATAAAAACTTATCGCACACAAATCGATGTATTTCAAACATTAAACTCAGTGGTGTCAAACTGGTGACAATAAGCGGCTATCTTAAAAACATACGATTCCAATTTCAAATGCAGCGTGCGTGGTACGGCTGGAAGAAAGTACTGATGCGTCCCTACTTAAAAATTGAATGATTGTGGAAGAGATTCTCTGGAAATGTGCTTACCTATTTTTCTCCAGTGATTAGGGTTCCGTACCCGAAGGGTAACCAACGGGACCCTATTACTAAGCCTCCGCTGTTCGTCCGTCCATCATCTATCTGTCAGCGGGCTGTATGAGATGTATCTCATGATCCGTAATAGGTAGACAGTTGAAATTTTCACGGTATGTGTATTTCTGTTGCCATTATAACAAAACATAATAAAAATGCCTAAATTAAAAATTAATGGGGTACTACGATGGTACGGAACCCTTCATGCACGAATCCGACTCGAACTTGGTCGGTTTTTGAGTTTAAATATTTGATTTGTATTTAGATTTATAGGCTCATTAGACTGGTACATTTGGCTGTACGTAGTATAAAAGGTCTATCAAATTAAAGTAAAGATGTTTTAATTGAAACAATTTGAAAAGCACACGTCAAACCACTCACCAAACAAAACCAAATGACATCAACGCCAACAAAATCTAAACGTTTAAATACCACTAATTAGCTCAATCAAAAGCAAATTGATTTCTCACCAAACAATTTAAACACACGAAATTCAAAATTAACCATAATAAACTAAATGTTGCCACAACAATAAATTAAAAAAGCTTTTGTAACCGAAGTACTGTTTATTGTGTAGCGAACAGTAATTGGCACTTAAATGTATATAATATTTGATCATTTTCATTTAATTATTCGTGTGATAGACAGATACTTGATTGATTGCTTAATTCCAGTAATACAATAATATTGTTTGCACCATTTATTGCGAACCATTTTAATTTACTCTCCATTAAAGGTGATCGTTTAAAAATTAACTGGGAAATGGAGTATTCAATTCGTATTAAGCTTAAATAAATTATCATTAATGTAGCTTCGATGTGCGTGGCTTTTAAATGCTGTCATTTGTATGTTTGTTAAACAATTTACTTCGAGTAGCTCAAATGTTTAATGTATAATGAGTATTCTTAAGAAAAATAAAATGAAAAATAAAATCTCCACAATTTCTAACTGAAATAAATACGATCAGTAATTTCTTGGTGCCATACTCAAGAGGGAGTGTCCAATGACACCTCGCTGTTTTGAAATAAGAATGCCGCGTTCGCAATTTGAAACTACGAATTACATGTTTAAAAAACGTAGGGAGCCGTATTTTTCTTTTTTGCTTGTATTGAATGCTGCGATATTCATACATCTGTATAGCAACACCGTATTCGAAAATAGTCTTTAATCACTTCTGTATAAAGTGTTACTTTTTTTCAGAGGGAAGTAAAACTAAATTGGTCGAATTACACAAAGCCGTTTATTTTTCCTTTTGTTCAGTATTAACGCGTCGATTTGGGCGTTAAGTTCCTTTTTTGAAAAATGAATAGGTAAATAGTGTTGGGTCGTATTACAAAGCTTCTAAATCATAGATATTTAGTCGATTATAGACTTAGTAATACTATTCTAATGGCTTTTACAATAAGGTTGATTTTGGAGGAGGATCGTCTTTGATATTTAGAAATAAACTGTAACTCAAAAGCTCTTTTATCAAGTCGTCGATTGAAATTAGAAACGAATCACTTTATATTTTAAAACGTATTAAAGTTAGATTTTTTGTTCGACGTTTTAATTTTTTTGCAGATCATGAGAAGAATTGTGTGACAATTTTTTGGTTTCGAATCATATTCAAGTAGCCAATCATGCTTTATAAAAGTGAACCGGATTTTATTTAAAGTTCTAGCTTTATGTTCGTCTGTTCAAGCTATGTCTGATAGAGGATGTATCTAGTCTTTAACATAGTGCTTTTTCTACCAACGTTAGATATCTGACTACAATGGTCAACGGTTTCACGAAAACAATCGTTTTGGCGCTTTCTGGGTGTTTTTTAAGAAAAGGTTAAAAACATTGGAACCCATCAAAAAAGATACACACAAATTACAAATAGTTCACCTCTTCATCTTCAGACTAGCTTTTGTCCACAACACCGTTCGTGTCAAGTTTCTTGTTGTAACATAAAACTGTATAGGTACCTTTTGAAACTCGAAATAACTTTCCATATAAGTAAAAAAAAAATGTAATTTGATGAGTACTTTCGGAGAACGGATAACATCCAGATTTAAGTACAAACTAGATCTCTTTATAACATTAGTATGATAACACGGCAAAATAAATACAAATTATTCAAATAACGGTTGATAAAGAAATAGTGACGTGACTTATTACTTTTAATGTACCATCACAATAGTGATGTCCAGTATATCCGTTATGGCCGATAGTCGATTAATAGACACGTATAATTAGTTGCCTAGCATTAGGGACATTAGAAGTGACATGTCAATGTCAGGGGTGAGAATGTCACCTTTAGTTTAATTGTTATGTCAGTGACATCTGCCGGGTTTTTTTAAAACTTATTTTAATGAAGTTGCAGATAGGAATAAGTTTTATTGTTTTAGTTGGTTTAACATTAATTTTGTTTGTGTTAAGAAATGTTAATGTAATAAAATAAAATGTTAGGCGCGTTCAGACTTTTAAAATAATATACTTACGATAGTATACGCAGGACACGAAATTTAAAAAAAAAAACTGTGTAGCATAAAACTGTTAACGAAATAAAACCTAGGTATAATTTTCCCTTATTCGCATCAGGAAATAAAAAGAACGAATTTGGCAAAGGTTTTTGAAGTACCTAGCAAGTTGGCTACATTTATTTAGTGTTTATACAAATGCGGGAGTCGATAACCTGTCGGTGTTAGCATATTGTAATAATATATACCTATATAATATATATATAATGTCCTGTGAATTAACTGGATATATTCGATTTAATTTTTGCACGCACACAGGGAATGTCATGAGGTATATACTTATGCAGTTTAATTTATTGTTGTCTCCACCCTGTCGACGGTAGACTAATAGTAATATCAACATGTCTCTTGATTCGTCATGAGACGGAAACCAGTCATTTCTTCTTGCTGAATACTCTTTACATACTCAACTATGTTTCTTATGTAGATACTCTATTTCAATATTATTAGGACATTTTAAAAGTCATTGGTATGTGAGACTGTACCATAGACAATTTGGAACTCACAGTTGCCGAGTCATGATCGCTTGCCAATTTAAATTCAAATGATTTTCAGGGAAACAAATCGACTTCGGATGCCACTTCTCTTTACGTCAAATATTCTTCTCCTTTTCAAATATTGACAGTAATGTTACTTACATTGCAGTACCCGCTGGTCCATGTCTGATGCGGGAAATTAGCCTGGACTTATCAATGCAAATAAGTGACAAGCTAAAGAGTAGAAGACTGAATGAATTACTTTCCAAGCAACCATGCATAATGATAAATGCTTGCATAGAAAGTAACCTATTCAGTTTCAGTTGACGATTGTCAAACGCTTAAACATAATTCACTGCCGGCTTCTCTGTTTCCTTATCAATATACTTAATCTAGATCTTTTCAAAGTTCGAGTGAATCGGTTTCTTCTAGGCAAGCGCGCTCCACCGTAGGCCAAACGCAAGCCTATTTAGCGTAAAAAATAAAATAAAAACGTGTCATCGTTTAGCACTACAATAAAAAGTTACCAAACACGAGCGTAACACTCTACGGCCTAGATTTAGTTGCTAATACGAGGTTAAATTGACAGTTTATCATACAATATTGTCAATTTAACCTCGTGTTAGCATGTTTTTCGTGCAAGTGGGCCTAAGTTTGCCAATGACAGAATAATGTTAATTTGCCTCACATTCCACTAACATTAATACACATTTTATCTTCAAGTGAATGGATGGTCGATTTTTAACAATTAATGCTCAAGGGCCGTGGACATCGGACATTAATTCTGTCGCCCCTCTTAGTGCTACGGCTTGGTATGTGAGGTGTGTGTGAGTACAGGTAGTAGGGACTTGGAATAAAAATAGTGGCGAGTTGATGATAAGGAGCATTTTCTTAAAATTGTAAGTGGCGAATAGTTTAATATATTTGCTACTTACGTATAATTAAAAAATCGAAAAAGTTTCTTTCTTAATTTTATTTTTTATTAAAATCTAGGTAGCAGAAAAATAGACTGTTCAGATTATATTCCAGGCTTAGAATTTTGTATTTAGTAAAATTTTTCTTTAAAGATTAATGTTCTAGTTTATTCCTTCAAATGTTCGATGGTTTGTCTCTTAATATACTTACCTTATGTCTCCGGATTTTGGCTTAAGGCCAAGAGATTTTCATAGCTACCTCATACATACTCAAACAATTGGTCTCTAGTTCAGTATTTTAGCCGAAAAATTGTTTCTACTAGGTATTGGCTTCCCAGTTACGTTGTCACACTGCCTCGTTCAGTGCTTTTCGCATTCAGCAGCTTCTCGTGGATTGCTAACAACGCACAAGGTCTTCGATGCACCTTGTTTCCTAGTTTCTTCAGTTCTCATTCCAGAACACAATAAATATCACTTTCTCCGGTGAAGGAAAACATCGGAAACCAGCACGCCTGACAGATAATTCTCGACGGCATGTAAAGCCAAGTCAGAGGCCCATGAGCGGCATAAAAACTCTGATACCAGGTTAGGCATTAAACGCTCGATAAAGAAGAAGAATTCGAGAGCCTTTCATCCTTTCGTCCATCGTTTTGCCATCTGAAAAACAGGACATTCTAAAAACTTTTGCCCAAGTCCAAACTCTACAAAGCAGCATGATATAATTTATCAGTTAAAACTAAATGAATAAAGCAGTTGCTAGTGGTCAAAACACTCCGTATCTAATTGTAATTTTATTTAAATGGCAACACCGGCGGGGGCGCGTGGCCCACATTAGGGGATGATATTTCAAACGGTAGAGATACGCATCTTTGCTTGCCCCTCGATGTGTGCGCGCGATGATATTTTAATATTAGTTAGTTTTTGGTAAGCCGTTTTTTTAGATGTAGTGTTTAATGTTCAACTGAGTAATGGGATTAGTAGATTAATAGATTGTGAAATCGACTAAAACTGTATTGAATTTTGCTTCGGTAGACGCATTACCAACCTGCTATTCTGTTTACCTAGGCAACTGGGCTTATCCTAGTTGTCCCTTTATGCCTATTCGCGTTGTTTTGTTCTGTCTCCTGCTGATATGGAGGGAAGTGGAAATCATGTTTTTCCTGCTCGTCCGATTTTCTTTTCTGATTTATTTCGTTGCGGGATCCAAGACAGTTAAATTGTTTTGCTGGGACTTCGTTAAGTTTCATTGTCTCGGTGCTTTTCTGGTGGTCGCCACAATTGATTCTGGCATTCAGGAGTTGCAGTAGTTTGTTGTAAGAGTTGCGGGCATGTCCCAAAAATAAACTTTAATGATGGTTTGAGTAGGTAGCTTGTTTATTGTATTGTATAGTACGTAAACACGGCGACACATCAAGCTATATATTTCCCGTATAATATGGCTGAGCGTGGGCTCCTGGCCTCCTGGGTTCTATTCCCGGGTCGGGCAAAAAGTGCTATTGGGTTTTTCTATTTGAAATTTCTCTAATACCTCCCGCGCCGATGTCTAATCTCCGCTAAGCAAGATAACAAAAGTAAAAGAGAGGGGAAACGTTACTAACAGACTAAATGTTACTAAAAAATATGCTTAAAATAATACCACATGTATAAAAATATCTGAATAAATATACCTTCAAGCTGGTATACTTTCTAGCTGATCGGACGAAGCCCCAATTCGGAGGTAGCTACGAACATTAATCTTTGCTCAAAGCCAACGTTAATAACGTTACTTTGACTGCGCTATACTCGAGTTTTTTGTTACCGTTCGTTGCGGAGTACTGGGGCACTTTTTAATTCTTTTGACGCTCGTTCGGGAGGCGTGTGTGTTAAGGAGGCTTTACACTGGATTTGCAGAAGAGATTCAAGCTCATCATCATCTTCCTGCCCTTGTTCTATGCTACTTGGGTACGCAACACGTTTTTTCTTCCATTCTCCTCTGTCAACCGTCACGCTGTCATTTACTTCTTTATCTTTCATATCATTCCTCACACAATCCAGCCATCGTTTCCTTGGTCTTCCTCTCCCTCTCTATCCATCAACATTTATATTCATCACTCTTTTAGTCACATGAGATTCGTCTCTCGTCATCACATGTCCATACCAAGACAGTCGATTCCATTTCATCTTTTCTGTAACTGGCGTAACTTTCAAACTTCCTCTAATAAACTCATTCCTTACTTTATCCATTCTTGTCACACCACACATCCACCTCAACATTTTCATCTCCACTACATGCAATCCTTTTTCATCCATCTTCTTCGTGTTGAAACTCATGGTAGTGAAAATTCGGGGATGATTTGATCAGCCCTTATGATCTTATTCTAGTCATATGCTGCTCAGTATCAGAAGTTTACGAATTCTTTGAAACTTTTTTTTTAATCTCTTTGCTTAAAATCACCCGAAACCCCTTTAAAATACTTCTGACCTTACAACAGTTATTTTGCAAGCCCATGCTAGTTTTACATGTTAGTGTACAACAACATACATACGTACATGTTATGTGTGTTGTACATGTTAATGTGTGTGTGTGTGTGTGTTTTGTTGTGTTTTACATGTTTTGCATGTTAGTTTTTTTTTTGTGTTTAGATTTTAGATTATCGATCGATTATATTAACCCAGTAACTGCGTTGTGAAGTCAGATCGCTCCATGTAAAATAAATGGCATCCGGTTAGACTGGAAGCCTAACATAGTTATGAATAAGACTTGGTGAAATTTAAAAGCCAAGGTTCAACAACTTATTCCAACTAATCTGTTTGACATTCATTATTGTATCATAAATATTCATAAACTATATAATAGGCAACCAACATCCAACCACAAGCCTGACGAGTGAGAAAGCATCTTCATTTACTAAATATGAACCAGTGATGTGAAAAATCTATCGATAAAATGAACAAATTTATTCCGTGACCATCTAAAAGTTGTTCATTGTTTTCTCCTGAAAATAGTTATAGTAAACTTACACTGTCACTTACGGGATATCTTCCGTGATTATCAGTTATTCTAAGCTCCCGATATTTCGACGCTGTGCCAAGCGTCATGATCGCGGGTGACACGAAATCACGTCTAGTGATAGTTATAGTATTTTAGGAACATACGAGTAGGTCAAGTTAAAATGTATCTAACAATATTTTAACTAAAATCGAAAATATAATATATTGCATCAAACCTTAGTTAATTGCAACCTTCCTCCCATAGTAATTAAGGCTAAGAGCTTTCTTTTATACCTAGTTACTTATATTATCTACTTGCACATAATATTCGTAGTTATTTAAATACTGGCTGTTGAATATAAACTTCAATTACAAAAAGCTTTAACGTTCCAACCTTGTTTCAATATTTCATCATCATCTGCCTAGCCTTTTCCCAACTGTATTGGGGTCGGCTTCCAGTCATGCCGGATTTAGCTGAATACCAGTATTTTACGCAGAGCGGCTGCCTACCAGACCTCCACAACCCATTAACTGGGTAACACGGTATTTCAAGGCAAGACTGGAGTCAGATTTACTGGCTTCTGACTATCCGTAACGACTGCCAAAGATCAACCAATGACAGCCGGGACCAACGGCTTAACGTGCTTTCCGAGGCACGGAATCATCTTTTTATCAGACAATCAGGTGATTCAAGCCTGCAATGTCCTAACCAAACTGGAAACAACTTCACAAAGTATGCTTCCCGTAGGAATCGAACCCACGACCACCGGGTCACAAGGCAAACGCCTAAACCACTCGACCACGGAGGCAGTTTCAATATTTCAAAATATAAAAAAAAAAAACTATCGACACAAACCACCACGTCCCAACCCTATAAGCCGAGGTATTTTCGCATCAAGCCAGCACGAGCCATCGTATATCATTTTTATCATTTTTATTCAATCCTTTGCCGAAACCGTACTTTTAGGCGAACTCTTTTAATTCATTTTACAATGATAACTGTGGACTGGCTGCTTTTTTTTGTTCAACATATATTACTTTGGAGTGAGTCTATGGCTTCGGTGTGGGGTTACTCTCGATACGGATGGAGTGTTTGGTATTGATGTATTAAGTGCAGAATGGTTCTTTTGGGCGTTTCAATGAAATTGTTTCCATAAAACTGGATGGTGGTGATCCAAAACAACCAGTATGGGTTCTGACGTTATGGCAGACTGCTTAGTTGGTCTAGTGGTATAGCAGGTGCGAGTGTGCGACTGCTGAACATGAGGTCCTGTCATGGGTTCGATTCCCAGGCCAGGCTAAGTGTTATTGTGTTTTTACATCAGAAACTTCTTAGTAGTAGTTACGGAGTCTGGATTTGTGCCGAATTGATGGCAATAGGCTCGCCCCCTCGTGATGTTATGTTGAGGCTAGTTTCCAAGATCATTTGCGTTATTCGTTGAAGTTTCTTTCAATTACAATCGTAAATTGTATTGTTTGTCTAATCTTCTATATATCAGCCTAGCTAGAGACGTCAATTAGCCCTCGCTCCATATAGTGTTATATCAAGATACAATTAACTGTTAATTAGGAATACGTCCACATTTTCGTTTAATTTTCTCTAATAGGCTGGTACGCCACCTAAACTCTTTATAAACCAGTTCTTATATTACCAAAAGACATCAATGCTTCACAACTAAAGGACGAAGATGAATACATAGGCACATCCCATTATACAAGGTGTAAACGGACCCTTCACAAAGCCGGCATTCTGTACATCAAACTAAGTAACTCTACGCCAAAACGATTGCTGGAAAAAGACTTTTGGGGTGGAAAATCACGTTTTACGGTAGGACTCAATGTAACGCACTCAAAACATTGTGCTGATGGATGCATTGAATAGTACGGGGGTCATGGAGGTATTTAAAGTTATTACATTAAAAAGCTCGTGCTAAATAAGAACAACCGCTCGGGTCGATCTTTAGGTTAAGCCGTACTTACCTAGGTTGGTCCGTTGATGGGTGACCACCCTTTACATACCGAGTTTTTTCCGTGCCTCGGAGAGCACGTTTAGCCGTTGGTCCCGGCTGTTATTTGTAGATCTTTGACAGTCGTTAAGGTAGTCAGTGGCTCGAAAGTCTGACAACCAGTCTTACCAAGGGGTATCCAATTCAATTCGTTTATTGCATCAAATATGGTAGGTACATGAAGTACCGTATCACCTATACCGGGGTATCGTATTACCTAGCCCTAACTGGGTTGTGGAGGTTAGATAGGCAGTCGCTCCATGTAAAATACTGGTATTCAGCTGCATCCGGTTAGACTGGAAGCTGACCCCAACATAGTTGGAACAAGGCTAGGCAGATGATGACATTAAAAACATGTATTTGAAAAAACCCCTGTGAAAAAGTTGTAACCCCCAATATCTCCGTAAGTAGAAGGTTTCCAGGTATGGTCCAGAATAAAAAAAACCGATCGCAATGTCAAGGAGAGTAAATGCCTTTTTACAACCATTTTTGGTACATTTTGCTGTTAAACTCACCTATCACGAGTTTTTGGCACTAAAATCTATCTCCACAAACTGTAATGTAATATCAACCTAGTCTCAATAAATGACTTTTGATTTTGAGTACCGAACGCGCCAACCGCAACAGCAATACCTATCCGACGTAAATATCAGTTATGCAGTCATTAGCCGTACTCCTGTATTTATGGCCCGCGCTGACGCCTATACCCGCTCGACGGCCATACACGTCGGCTGTACCCCACACGGCGGCTATACACGTCGACGTCCATACACGTTAGGTTTTAGCGAGAGAAATGTTTTTGATTAGGCGATTTTCTGCCGTGTCGTCGAGATCATAAAGGTGTGGGTTTGGGTCTATGTGATTGTGATTTATTGAGTTTGTTTTAGTTAACAAGGCTTTTGGCATGCTGAAAGAACAGCGCAAACGTAGAATGGTCTTTCGCCGATGTGACTTTCCATTGCTATGTAGGTAGATGTGGTATTGTATAACGGGCTGGTGGCCGCAACTCCAGTTCCAAGTGCGTATTTTGCGTCCCAAGCGTCTTTTACGTAGGTGCGTATTTTGCGTAGGTATTAAGTAAGGACCAGTGGGGTCTAGGCTTTTTGTTTGGATACCATTTTCAAAGACCTAAGGTATATTCTTGTAAGTTGTGGACCAGCTTTTGCTCGATTCGCTCCCGTTATGTACGGAAATTAACCGACGGGAACGTTTTAAATGTAGCTTATGACACTCAGAGATAATGTATCATTCCATTAGTGAAAGAATTTTCGGAATCGGATCAGCAGTTCCGGAGATATAATAAAAATATAGAAAACACAATATTTTCCTGTTGTCAAAAAAAAATAAGAGTGGTAAAAGGCTATTGGTTCAAGCATCACGTGTAAATAGAAAACATTGTTTTATTTTAGCAGTTTGTGTTTTAAAGATTTGAGTCCATAAAGCCAATATTAAAGCAAATCCCACCATGTTAACCTAAATCTTAACCACAAGAACCATCATATTCAATCATCATCATCTGCCTAGCCTTTTCCCGACTGTTGGGGTCGGCTTCCAGTCTAACCGAATGCTGCTGAATACCAGTATCTTACATGGAGCGACTGTCTATCTGACCTCCACAACCCAGTTAGTACTGGTTTATACGATACCAGTGAAATGTAATAAAAACTCTTTACGTCTTTATAATAAATTATCAAAAATGTTTAAAACATTAAATTATTTAAAATTCAAATATAAATGGCTCAGTAATAATAATTTCTATGTGGACTCGGCGATCATTGAGCTGAGTCGTGTCAGCTCATGGCTTAATTGCCAAGAGCCTCGACCAATATGTAAAAAGGCTGTCGTTAGGCAGCTGGATCAAGGGCTTGATTCAGAAAGCGGTACTTCTGGACACGGCTCGTACTGTTAGGAGGTCCCTCTGTCTGGAGCCCTGACCGCCGGTAGCTTGGACCCTGTTTCCGATACCGGTGGGCTACTTTTTTTTAATATTTATAAATGTTTTTTTTTTTACATTTTTAATCAATATTTATAAATTTAATAAATTTGTTTATTAATTAATAAAGGGAATTTCTATAGTATTAATGATTTTTTTTTGTTATGAATTCAATGTAATATAAGTATTTCTATGTCTTAATTTAATGTATTTTTAGTAAGTAAGTTTGCACGCTTTAGTTTTAAGCAGAACATGTTCGATCTAATATTTTTTGACAACATCTGGTATACCATGTTTCATGTAAATAAAATATCTAATCTAATGTACACTTTGGTAAGACTGGTTGTCAGTAGAGATGTGTAAGTAATGCGAGTGATGCATCACGCGTAATATCACCCGAGCGCGTACTGTAACATGACACATTACTCGACTAAAATAAGCATCACACCATTACACTAAACATCACGCGAGCGGTAGCAGCGCAGTAGCTCGCGACATGACTCGCAGACTCGCTCATGGGTCCTTGACTCCTTTCATTACACATTCATAGATACTTTTAATCTTACGCCTAATAATATTGCCACTCCTAAGCCTGGAAACCCGGACTTGTTTTAGGGTATAAGTAAGTATGAAGGAAAATCAACTTTGTATGATTTGTATATTCTTTATTTCATGTAATTATAAATCATCATAATGACACGCGGACAACATCGTATCGCTCGCTGCTATGTTACTATACTATTTCAATCCTGCCCTATTACACTAGAACATTGCATTACAGTAGAACGCGCGATGGTGTGCTATCGAATGGCGCTACATCATAACATCACGCGTGATGTTTGAAGTGATGGTGTAATGTAATATTACTCGGCACGAAATGTAATGACATATCACATCACTTCGTGGTGCACTGTTTTGCACATGTCTAGTTGTCAGTAGACTTTCGGGGCACTGACCCTACCTATAACGACTGCCTAGATCTACAAATGACAGCCGGCACCAACTTCTTAACGTGCTTTCCGAGGTAAACAGGAACTTGGTAACTATGTAACGGGTGGTCACCCATCCACGGACCAACCCAGGCAAGCGCGGCTTAACTTGAAGATCGACCCGAACGGAAATCCTATATTAAAGCAAATTCCTCCAGCATTTTAAGCTAAATCTTAGCATAAACAACCATCATCTGCAATACTACCCTAAGTACAAAATTACAAATCTTCCTAAATCAAATACAAAAAAAAAAAATACTCCCGACCCCTCATAATCGACTGCAGACAAACACAAATAATACTAATACTTCTAGAAAACAATGGCACCCATCATAGTAGCAACTACAGACGCCATGTAAAAAAATCGTCTGTATACTACAATAGCTCCCGACTTCGCCCGACAAAGGATCCGATCAGAATAAAGATAACATCATATTTTTCGTGCTGGCAAAGTTTTGGGTGGGTTAGGTTAGGAGAGGTTGCGATTTTTGTGGTGTTTCAACAATCCTCTACATATTGGCAACGTTGAAACACGTAAACATATGTGTAATGTTTCAAAATATGTAAAAGTGACTTCGATATGCTTTAAAAAAAAAACATTAAAAAATAGATTTGGTGTTGTTATAATTAATAGTTTGGTAAACTTTAATCTTTTAATTGATGATTATTTTGTTGGTTGCATACGATTCAGTTGTTATTTTATTATTTGCATAAGCGTTTCATGATTGAGGGTACCTAATTGATTTATAATTTGTTTTTTTTACGTGTAAAAAGTTTTTTTTTGTCAAACAAAAGTTTTTGAAATATTTCAAAATAAAATCTAGAAATGAAATGAAATTATTATTATAGACTTGTAATAAAGTAACATTTTATTTTGCAGCTTCCCGCTCCGCTCACCGCCACCGCTCACAGCTTCCAACACAAACCGAGGGAGCGTTAAGGGTGCTTTACACGAGTTATTAGCCCTTTTGTGGAGTGCTCTTATATTTCACGCACCGCTGCCGGCAGTCCGTGTGGCGAGGCTTTGTGTTGTATGTCCAGCGGATAAATGTACGGTATTGATGGCTAATGAGAGCAGATTCGAGTATCCACTGTTGATTTTTACTGGAAAAAGTTCGTTTTTTTAGGTTATTGTGTCCTGTATGGTCATGTGGGAATTATTGTAACGTTAAAATTTGTTGATATTTAGCAACATCCCGTTTGATTGGTTTAGTCCAACTATTCCTATTCCCTACTCTACTAAAACTTCTGTTGAACTGCCTTGGCTGGGTTTCAGTTAACAACAAGAATTTGTGTGGTATACAACAACAAAAAGCCACGCTCTAATTAAATTCGGGGTTTATAAGGTAAAATCGAGTCCTCCTATTGTTGAAGTCGGTTAAAATGTAGCCTATATTACCCGGGCTATAATAACGAATCGATTGACATTCGTTATTCATCAAAATCAGATGAATAGTTTAGGCGCTACGGAGGAACATACGTAAATACAAACATACATAGACTGCTAAAATCAGAACACCTCCTTTTGGCTTCGCCGTAGTTGGGGGAAAAGGACGTTTTACGGAGGTTCCATAAAAGCATATCTTCGTAAAATCAGAGGTCACCTCAAAGACAAAAAAATCAGCTACCTTAACATGTTGTATTTATCAACAATCTAATCGCATAAACCAGAACCGTTGGAGATATTAAACTTAAACGATTTAAAAATCAACTTTTCCACATGACCACTCAAAAAGTACCGAAAGCGAAACACAAAGGCTTCAAAATTAAACAACCGTATCATATTTTAAAATAAAGAAAACAGTTATTGACCAAAAAAGGTCCATTGTAAAATAAAAACGGATTAAATCCAGCTAATTTAACAAAACTGGAATCAATGGCGCGTAAAATTGCAAATGTTTGTCTATGCCCGCAAGATGGCCGCTTGACAGTTGGTAGGAGCGCGCCAAAACCCTTTGGGATCTGTCAAAGTAAAGCAGATGGCGGTAATTTGCAATAATAACGATTGGTTGACGATTTCATTGTTATTTATTGTAGTGTGATAATTGTTTGGACAAGATAACTGTATGTGGATGACAATTATTAGATTTACAATACCTTGCTGTGTGTTTAATAGTCTCGTTTGTTCCCGAGAGGAGTTTATAAGGCTATTGGTGACAGATGCCTGGAATGGTTATGGTGTCCTTAATAGTCCTTATTGAAAGATGTGGCGGTCAACCGTATCTTTGTTCCCTATTATCAAAGGCTTAGTCTAGGAAAAATAAACTACTTACCTATAGATATTTCTATAGAGCATATTTTAGAAACATTATTTTTTATAGACCACTGGCTCATATGTTATTGAATCATACATTATGGATGATCTCAACTCTTCTATTTTAGAAATAGAAAATGAGTCTGCCAGCTTCAGTTTTACACCTCATCCATCGCTTTCCAGCAGGCGAACCAAAAATCAAGGCGGCAAAACCAGACCCATTAGGCAATAAAAAGGCACTGATCATTAGTATAAGTAAACCTCTGATACAAACCAATTGGTACCATTTCAAAATTCATTTAAATCTCCAAAAACAAACCATCCATAAATCACAATAAAACGCTGACCTATTTAAAAAAAAACAAAAATAAATAAAGAATTCACAATTTTTGCTCACAAGAGAAAAAACAAAAATGAATTTACAAAAGCTCAGCTATCAATTACATTGTTAAAAACCATACGCGTGCACACAACCTAGTTATAAATAACGTTACAAATAATGTAACGATAACGATGTGAGTCCGCTTTGAAGTCGTTAATTATGACTGCCTAAGGCTCCAGTTACATATTACGCTTGATTTTCAAACTATGTAGATGGGTTATGGAGATTTTACACTGTATGTAAGCCTCGAGTTGTGTTTATTTAATTGTGAGAGGTAAAAAGGAAATGTAAAATTTCGCGCAAGTGTACAATACATTCCAAAAAATCGTTGAGGTTTACCTAAATCATCGTTTTTTTAAAGGTAGCTCTGATTAAAAAAGAATAGACAATGATTATGCAGTGTAGATGACAGATGTCAAGTATATCGAAATAAGACAAGCTTATAACACCGTCACGTGGGCCTTCTTAGTCACACGTCTCGAAAGCCTTGCTTTAGCTAACTCAGAGGCTTAGGTTAGCCTCTAAAATGCGAAGGGCTTGGGATATAACAGTTAGTTAACAAATTACAAATTAATCCGCCTCTGTTGGGCTTGCAGGGATAGAGTGGACCAGAACGGCCCAGGATACGTATAGATGGAAACAGATGGAGGAGGCCTTCATCCAGAGATGGATGAACCTTAATAGGTAAAGTTGAAAAAATATAGAATTTAAAATTATAGGGAAATAAAGGCTATTTTATTTGACTTGATTAACTAATAAGAGGTGACTCAGATGTAAGTGTAACCGAACCTTTAAATTCTTTCAACATTACAATTTATTATATTATAATATGTGCTTTAAATTATAGGGATCGTTCATTACTTAATTAACACTTATCTTGGGAGTATTACAAGCGTTTGTATCTTAAATATTTACCTACCAAAGGATCATCTCTTCAAGCTGGATTTTTGTTTAATAATGGGTGTAAAAATACCCTTAACGAAGCCCAAAGGCACTTGTTCTCCCCGTCATTGCGATCATTTTTTTTTGTTTTAGACTTTACCTGGGAACCTTCTGGTTACGGAGATATTGGGGGTCATAGATCCAACTTTTTCATAAGTTTTTTTTAAATATTTTTTTTAAATGTTGTAACTTTACTTTCAATACGTCCAAGACCCTCTAACCATTCAATGCATCCACCAGCACAGTGTTTTGGGTGCACTACATTGAGTTTTACTGTACGTGATTTTTAGCCAAAAATAAAAGTCGTTTCCCAGCAATTTATTTTTTGCGTAAAGTTACTTAGTTTGATGTACAGAATGCTTGGTAGACGGCTTAGTGAAGGGTCCGTTTACACTTCGTATTATCAATAAAACTAACTATCTTATTACGAGTATAATAAGTACGAGCTAGACAGAACCAATGACCAGTGGTCCACATTGGCCCTGGATCGAAGTCATGTCACCTTTGCCCAGCAGTGAGATGACACAGGCTAACAGTAATAAAATATCTTATTGTGGCTAAGGGTGGGTCATGTTAGTGCAAGTCGAAATACATACCACGTATACATAACTAAAAATAAAAAGTTATCTCTATCCTTCTAGTTTTGAACTCTGTTAATCATTACTGTCTGTTATTATTAGTGTACTCTGTTAAATATTATAATATTTAACAGAGTACACGCTGTACACTTAGCAATGTATTGTCTAGCTATTAAATTGTAAATCCGTAATTGGCTGTAGGATTAGTTATATATTTTAAGATATAATTTCAAAGAGCTGTGGATTTTGTGATTAATAAATAAATAAAGTTAAATTCTACTTTAAAATTTTATTTGCAAAAATATTCACCTGATTTACTTTGAAGGAGGATAATCTACCGTTGTGTTGTGGTTCAGTAAAATGGACCATTCTATTCGTATCACATTCAAGTGACCGCACACAGTTCTACAGTACAGTATATTTCATGACATTTGACTGCTCAGTGACTTGATCTGGCTCTAGTTAAGATGAGGATGAATACTTCAGAGAAATACTGGTATTTAACAGCCTCCACGAGTGTCGGAGTGACGAGCTCGTAGCCAAGCTTACCCATTACATACCGAGTTTCCTCCCTACCTCGGAAAGCACGTTAAGCCGTTGGTCCCAGCTGTAATTTTTAGATCTTTGACAATCGTTACAGGTCAGTGTGCTGAAAGTCTGACAACCAGTCTTGCCAAGGGGTATTGTATTACCCAGTACTATTTGGGTTGAGGAGGTCAGATAGGCAGTCGATCCATGTAAAATACTGGTAGTCAGTTTCATCCAATTAGACTGGAAGCCGACCCTAACTTAGTTAGGAAAAGGCTAGGCAGATTATGACGAGTGTCGCTACCCAATGCACCCTGAATACCGTACCACCGTACCACCTGATGTGTAAGCAGCCTCCCATTTCTGAGGCACAGGCCTCCTTTATGTAAGAGGGAGTTGGTTCTAGGATATTTCGGTTTCCTCATGATGTTTTGAGAGCAGTAGTGATGAAATAAATTATACAAGTAAAGTTATCAGCATGAGAATCTTACCCTTGCATTGTTTGTGGAACAAGACTTATACATAGTAATAAAAATCCTGCCTTGTTGGTCTAGTGGTTGCAAGCCCAACTGCCAACCATGAGGTCCTGGGTTCGATTTCCGGGTCGGGCAAAGAGTTATTGGGTTTTTCCATTAAGATTTTCTCAGTAGAAGCTACGGAGTCTGGTTGATGGCAATAGGCTCGCTCCCTATTACATGGGACTTCAACATAACTGGCAAAATGTGGGTGTACTATTAGGTACACCTCTGCCTTACCCTCCGTGGATTACAGGCATGATGTTATGTACTTAAAAATCCAGTTTTTTATTGGAACCATTCAGTCTGTAGCAGACCTTTAGGCAGAACATAATCACATGTGCCCATTAACGCAGAATTAAAAATCGCCACCAGTTAGGGGGAGTAATAGCTAAATCATGTAACTTTACTCCGTGCCCCTTCTGTACCCCCGCCTGCTTCACCCCTATTGCCTCATTTAGGGGTGTTATGGTAATATCATATTGTGGGGTAGCAATTTGTTTGTTGGTTTATTAGTGATCATTGAGTTATCTTAATGTTTGATTTAAATCTGTGATTTTGTTGGTTGATTTAGCGAATTAGATACTAATAGATAGAGTGTCAATTGGTGTAGTGGTCCTGGGTTCGATTCCAAGTATTATGGGATTTTCCATCAGGAATTTCTCAGTAGCAGCCACGGAGTTTGGATTCGTGTCCGGTTGCTAGAAATACTCGATTCGAAAAGATTCTTGAACAGTAATACCTCTAAAGGTTGACACTGCATTTTGTCTTTAGCCGTCGGCAACCAACTTCAACAAGTCTTAATTTTTATCTGAAACGTATGAAACTATATTTATCGTGTGGTTAGTGGCTAACCTGGTGTCAAAGTTTTGCACATGCCGTCGAGAAATATCTCTCAGGCATGCTGATTTCCTCACGATGTTTTCCTTCATCGAAGCAAGTGATAAAATTTATACAATACGCATATGAATCCCAAAAATCAGAAGTGGTCTGGGGTTTGAATTCGAGAGCTTGGACTTGGCAGTCCGACGGTCACACCACTAGGCTATCACTGCTCTAAGACATATAAGACTTCATATTTATTACAAGGTAGGTAACATCTTAAAAACACCCTGTTCTTCTCAACCACATTCAATTATCGTTTACACCCAAAATCACGAACAATAAGAACCCCTAAAAAGGACAACAACCAAGCTGATAAAACCACGAAAAACACTTTGATCTATTTACACCATCAAAACATTTAAAACCACATGAGACCAGAGAGCATTAATAAAAAAATTGCCCAAACAACTGTTCAGAGAAACATGGCCAATTTTACGGAAGACCCGTCTTCTGGTACATTTGGTCCCCCGATGAGAGTAGTCGCAAGGGAATGGGGGTATTCCCATAGGTGGTGGGGGTACTTGGGGTAGTTTAATGATCATAAACAGTAGCTAAATGATCGAATGGCTGAGCCTTTTGTAGTTGAGTGCGCTGTGATGCGCCTTGTGTGTTTATTTTGATGTAGGTACTTTCATGTTTGGTTAAGTTCATTTACTTTGGTACTTTGTTGGTGCGAAATGTGTCTTTGTCTTCATGATGATTTTTGGTTCTTTAAATTTACCCCTCATGCTACAATTATTCTCTTTATTCATCTTTCTAACACATTATTTACATTTTTAAATATTTTAAGTAACAAAAATTATAAAAAAAACTTTTAAAAATATAGAAAATAGTAGCCCACCGGTATCGGAAACAGGGTCCAAGCTACCGGCAGTCAGGGCTCCAGAGAGAGGAACCTCCTAAAAATACGAGCCGTGTCCAGAAGTACCGCTTTCTGAATCAAGCCCTTGATCCAGCTGCCTAACGAGAGCCTCCTGAGATATTGGTCGAGGCTCTTGGCAATTAAGCCATGGGCTGACACGACTATCGGCACAATGATCGCTGTGTCCACATCCCACATGTCGACAACCTCGAGCCAAGTCAAGATACTTGATTTGCTTATCTTTCTCGGCTTTCACGAGGTCCTCGTCATGCGGGACCGTAATGTCAACAATCATTGCGTGCCGCTCTGATCGATCTACAATTATATTTATTAAAGTAGAAATTAATATTATTTATTTATTTAACAATTTTAGTACACACTCAATGTAGAAAATAAGAAATGAACAGAAAATAGTTTAGTGAGGTGTAGTGGAGATAGAAAGATGGTTCAGTAGAAGGACTAGAGCCTAGGCAGTGTGAAGTGTCATTCTATCTACACTAATATTATAAAGAGGAAAAACTTGTATTTTTGTGTGTGTGTGTATGTTTGTAATGAATAAACTCAAAAACTACTGTGCCGATTTAAAAAATTCTTTCACCATTGGAAAGCTACATTCACCCTGAGTAGCATAGGCAAAGCCGGGACGAGCCGCTAGTCAGTGATAAAGAATGGACAAGATAGATAATTCGAAAATATGTTGGACATAAGGTACCGAAAATCTTATGTCATTGTAGGAAAACAGAACGCTATAAAATCTTCTTCGTCTGTCGAGATCCTCCTCTGTTCGGCGGTAAACAAATGAAAACTGTCGAAACTTGCTTGTAGTTTTAACTTACAAGCAGAAAAAATTCATCATCATCGTCTATGGCTGGTCATAGGTGTCCATCGCACACCGTTGAACTCGATGTCCAGCAATCCTCATCCAGTTGCTACCAGCCACACTGCGAAGATCGTCGCTCCACCGAGCCTGAGGGCGAACCTTACGTTTTCTGATTCACTTTCTCTAAAGAAAAAGTAAAGCTTTAAAAAAACAAAACACGTAAGCATTATTACTCCTAAGTGCATTTCATACATAGACAGCAGTAGCGAAGGGTAAATTTTTGTAAGAGGTAAGCCGGAGTACATTTCTTTAATGTGATTATATTATTTGTCTATAGAATACTGACTGTGCCATTTTTCAAAGAGTAGCCGTTTGGAATCGAGTTATATGGAACTAGGGATTGCAATCCAGCGGCGTTTTCACTCCAGCTGGATTCTTGCTGGATTGACCTGAATCCAGCTGGGTCCAGCGCGGATCCAGCAAAATGTGGAACGAAAATAAAAAGACGACATTTTTAAGACTTTTTTTATTAATTTGTACTTCTTACGATAATCTATGAAATCTTTCACTCATTTGGTAATATCTGATATCAATTTGCTTTGGTTTCTTAATCATTTGAGATCAAAAGAATCAACTTAAAATTAAATAACAAACATATAACCTCATATAACATTTTAGATAATGTTTCTAAGTAAGCAATATCTTATTACGTTTATGATTAATGATAGGATAGGATAGGGCGGCTAATCAGTAGCAATCAGTCTTACAAATTCTTTTAAAATTAACTACAAAAAAGGACCGTTTTAATAATACTATTTTAATCTTCAATCAATTTTTTGTATCAAAAGAACCTCCGAAATAATCTTCTCTCCACTTCATCTTCTCTATTCGTTAATAATTAGGCAGTATAAAATCTGACGATAAGAGACTGACTATGTCTTTTTTTGAATTCTCTGAAAGTAAGACCTTATAAAACAAATTTTATCTAAAGTCTTATCTCCCAACCTGCTTCGCACAGAACTGCATAATTAGCTAGCTGCTGAGAATGCCCTTTCGGCCTCTACACTGGTCGGTTTTAGGGTAATTAAATACTCACAAACCATTGATAAATGTTCACCTCGCACTCCTTCGGTCTCATAATCGCTCATTTCTTTTTTCAGGACCTTTTCGTAATCTAATGGACCACTTGGCTTTTGTTTATTAAAGTGCTCCTTCTCTCTTTTAAGTTCCATCTCAAGCTCTTGCTCTAAAGTCATTTTCACGGGTTCTGCGTCATCATCTAGTCCATCCTCTTCTAACTCCATGATATCTTCTTGCACCGGCTCTACAATATGTTGATTATTTACTATTTATCTAACAAAGTTTTCATCCCCTGCCGCATCGCATTCTTTTTTGGCAAAGGAAAATAGCCAGGTTTTTTTTACTGCTTCTTCATACTTTTTTAGATTTTTCAAGTACACTAACGTACCAGTAACTTCGGAGAGGCGCCGTTCTGCGATTCTGTTGCGTAGTGCTTCAGCTAGCTCGGCACTTAGGGAAGTGCCCTGGCTATATAGCTTGTCTAAGACAAATTTCAGGGTTGTGTCGGCAGTTATCAATGTGGACTCTCTTCTGCAAAGAGCTTCTACAGCCAGTTTCAACGGTTGTAGACTGACGATCAGCTCATTGATTATTGGCCATTCATCGCCGGAAAATTTTATTTCGGAACCAACGTCTATCAATGCTTTATAGATGCAAACTTTTAGGTTGTAGAAACGTTCCAGCATACTGAGCAAACTGTTCCATCTCGTGCGGCAATCAAGAATCAGACTTAGTTCTTTACCTTTCTCTTCCTTAACATATTTTTGCGAAAATAAATCATCTTTGGTGGGTGATTTTTTGAAAATTTTTACAACTTTGCGTACTTTCATGAGCAGTGCGCTGTATCGTGGGATTAATTCACCAGAGTCCACTAATGTTGATTCGACTGTAACTGGCAATGCCAATCCATCGTTCATCTCTGTCTCTAAGTCTTCATCGTCTTCGCATTCGTCACTTTCATCTGTTGCTGCTTGTTCTACTTCCTTATGAGGTTTCTTCTTGTAGGTATAGCACGTCCACCACAGCCAACTGGATACCATGAGCGTAGCACAATTGTTAATAACAAGGCAAAAGTTTTCCAACTTTACCATTACGGACGCGCCATCGGTAGTGATACCAATGGTATCGGTTTCCATCACTAAGTCGAAAATATTCAGCCTTTCTGACACTAATTCAATGCAGTGTTCGGCAGTGCAGGAGCCGTGAATTCTTATTAACCCTAAATTGAAAAACTAAACAATATAGAAATTGATACGTTTGCGGATCCGCATCGTTGGATTCAGCACTGTATGCTGGATCCAGCATGTTTAAAAAGGCGCTGGATCCAGCTGGATTGCTGTATGCTGGATCCAGCAATTGCAATCCCTATATGGAACCTTCGCCACTGATACACAGTACACACCTCTACGACGCTGGGGTGCGCGTGCTTCTTCATCGCAATGTTGAGGCGTACAACGCTCGCTTTATGGAGTTTGACATATTTAGTCTTTTCAAAGATCGTTTCAAGGCAGGAGCAATAGAGTTGCTAAATGCATTTGTATATTTAGATTAATATTTTTTCTTCTTCTTACTAGTCGTTTACGACGCACACATTTTTTTTTTCTTTTAACTTTTTTTTTGTAAATTCGTGAACTATGTTGTGGGTTACATGTATAGGAAAATAAGTATGGAATTGATTATGTATAAATGTATTTATAAGTATTGTGCTAATTTAAGAATCTCTTTAATCAATCTAACTCAATTAAGCTTGGCAGGTAACTGTTACTGTTTTGTCCCTAACAAATAAAATAAAAAAACACACACACATTTACACCCCCACAACACACTGACACCCCACAGATAATTGTCCATAGCTTTTAGCCAACACAATGTATTTAATAATCCCCACAAGGATAATTACGTTTCATATAAACGATGACCACTTTACCTTGAACCCTGCCCAGTCACTTACACCAAACTTTTAACTGTGGTATCACAACACCAAGTTTCCAAGACCCCAATTTTCCAACTTAATGTAAGTCAATGCAGGTCAACTGCAACTGGTTTTGCTCAATATACAGTAGCCGGTTTAAAAAGACCTCTATTTTCCAACTTAATGTACTAAAACACAGGTCAACTGTAATTGGTTATATGTTTAATATCTAGTTTATTCAGGGATCTGGTTCTGAAGAATTGTTATTGTGAGTGGAACAGATATAAATATACAATATGGATAGAAGATAGATTAAAGGTCATGGATTTAAGGCGCGGACTGACGGCGTAAACTATTGTCACCACTACGGAGCGTGAATAAGGTTGAAAATTGAAAATCATAATGTATTTGTGTTGACCTGCGATTAAGCTGCGAAAGGGCATTTTTTTCAGGTTTTCTTTAGATTATTCAAAATATAGACATTAAATTAAATAATTGTTTGGTTAAAGTTTAAAAAAAAATGCTAATTCTATGAATTTCTTAAAAAAAAGAACAGTTGTTATCGCTGGAAATACAGATATCTTTGACGCCAAAGTTTATTTTTGTGCCGCAACTTCCCAATTTTTATTGGGAATATCAAACTATTATTTATTATTCTGTTCGGTTAAAGTTTTTTTTAAACCTTTCTCTGACCACTGTATTTTTTTGCATTAGATATTTTCATTGCATTACGTCATACTCGGCTATTTAAGAAACCATTTTTTGTGAATATTGAGGTAATACCGCGCCTTAAGGTTATATTTACTAACATAATTTGTATTTTATTATAATAATTATGTATGTTATTCTGTTAGGTAGGTCTATGGGCCAAAGTTGCCTGAAAATAAAAGAAATGATAATGGAATATCCAGGATAGCCTTGTCACTTTGCCAATCAGAATCTTGAGCATTTAGCTGACTGGATAATATTCTTATCATAGTTAAAGCTATTTTCCAATGATTATTTTCGATACAAAATAAAATGTACGAAGTACTTTACCGGAGTCTGGATTCGCACCCGGTTGTTGGCAATAGGCTCACCGCCTATTACATGGGACTTAAACATAAATGCCGATAGAGAGTGAACTATATACACCACTGCCTCAGCTTCAGGGTTAACAGGCGTAATGATATGGGACTAAAGTTCATATGATACATCATACAATATACACCGTGACTTTTTAGTCGTCTTACAACGGCAGCCCACTTCATGTAACCAATGACTACTAAACATTCACGAAAAAAAAAATTCGTATTTATGTGATTTTAATAATTTAAAAATAAAAATATTATTCAGTATTATGACGCATGACGTTGTTGAAACACCCTGTTGCGAGCGATGATCTACTCGACTCGTGTCCTCAGTGCTGGGTAGGTATGTTCTACCGTTTGACACAAACATTATTAACAGGATGTTTCATAATTCTAATGTAAGTATTATTTATTTTTCTTTGTACCTAATGTCATAATTATTGAAGGTTAAAAAAAATCGCGCCTAAAGGTATTTTATGTCGGATACATTGAGTGTACCATCTTTGTAAGACGACTAAAAAGTCACAGTGTATAGCTGTAGCCTGCGCCCTTTTTTAATCTAATTTTGTTACCAATAGGGTTTTTATTTTGTTTTGCACGGAACCCTAATTATTTTATAAAATAAAAGTAACAGGCGGACATAGTCATAGTCATAGTCATTCATTTTAAAACAATATACATTGTGTAGAAATTCCATAAAATAAAATGTAAAATAAAACAAAACAGCAGCACTAACATTACGATTGAAAAAACATAGGTAATACAAATAGAATAACAAATTCAAAAAACAAATTGTGTTAAAAAGATTAATAATATTTCATCTATTTTTCGGTGATAATCAATAATAAAAAAACACACAAAAACTGAAAAAAATGTGGTTATTTTAATAGTGCCGTATATATTTTCATATGCATTCAGTAAAAAACTGTTATTTTGAAATTAAAAACAGAGACTTCAATTTTATTTATTTGTATAAGTAGATAAGTCTAAAGCTTATAGTTATGATATGCAAAAGCTTGATTTTAGTTGATCTCTAAACTAATACTAATTGAAAAAAAATACTTTTTATTTAATTTCCACCATACCTCCAGGACGTGACCAGCCACCTCAGACCTCTTAAACAGTAATTTATGATAACAAATGAAGTCCAATTGAATCTGGGCAGTAACAAGGCAGGTCAGACCAAATGAACCTGGCCATCATTACGTACTAAAAGTGCGTTCAGACTCAAAGTAAGTGGGAAAGTAAACCGTTTGGTAGCCGCCGCCGGCGAGAATTTGTGAGAGGGGTTGGCGGGTCGCTGGCGAAAATTGACAGAGGCGAAACTCTGATATTGCAGGAGTATTTTTCTATTGCGTTTTACTGAAAATAAAAGGTTTATTAGAACAATTGCAAGCGAAATCGACAGAGGCGAATGGATGATTGTGGAACATTTTTTTTATGTTGTTTTCGTGTTATTCTGAATATAAGAGAATGAACAAATGTTGATACTTCGTTGTATTATTCATTTTAGTTTCCATAAATATTTCTAATTTAATGTTAGCCAAAAATATTAAATTAGGTACATTCGATTCGAGAGTTATTAAGACATTAATTTCGTTACCGGCATCGTATACGCAAGTCAAAATCAAAATCAAAATATTTTTATTTCACATAGGCCTACATGGGCACTTATGAAACGTCGACAAAAAGGTGCACGGTTCGGGTTGGTCGTTTCCTATGGAGAAGAACCGGCAAGAAACTCCATGGTTACTCTTTTAAAATGATTAGTTTTACAATATTATCATGTTACAGCATTAGTACTCAAGTATGGGGGGACAGCATAGGCCCGACAATAAGTCGTTGCTTACTACACAAGAAAAACGGAAAACAAGATAAGAGGTTAACAAAAGTTAACACACATCTAGGAATCTACAAGGCCTACACTGTTCACACATTCACAAACAATCGTTAAAAAGAATCTATACAAAGGCAAGAAAATATTATAAAAGACTAAATTAAACAAGTGACAAAAATATTGTCATCAGTGCTGCAACTATTCTGAACAAAGGGTGTTTAAGTGATGTGATAACCATTGTAAAAAAAGAATAAAAAAACCATTGTAAATTAAAATGAAAAGAAAAAAAAAATTGTTTGAGAATAGTTAGAGACATCCACATATTTGTGCTGTTTATGAGCTACCAGGGAAGCCGCATGCGCAGAAGGAACTAAAGCCAAACCTCTTTATCTTCAACGTAGTCCTTGATTTTGTAATATGCTTTTTTGAACGTAATTTTTGAACTTTCCATCGGTCAGTTCTATAACTGACTTAGGTAATTTGTTATAAAAACGTATACTGTTAATAAGAAAAGACTTACTAGTTTTTGTTAACCTGAATTTGGGTATTACAATTTCGTGTTTACTGCGTGTATTAATATTGTGGAAGTCGCTTCTAATTTTGAAAAGCCCTCGGTTTTTGCGGACATATAAAATACATTCTAGGATATAAAGGGAAGGCAAGGTGGGCATAAACCTATTTAAGTAATTTTTACCATACAAAATACACACACACACACTCGGCACATTAAACAAAATTACTATAAATTAGATGTACATTTCATAATTATTTCATTCGATTCGTGCTACGACTACACGTCTGTGTGGTTCTCGAAGTTTCTCGGGCTATTTTGGAGATGCTAGTCACATGAAGGAGCAGGAAATCTAAGCCATGAACAACCTTGATGAACAATCTTTAAACGCAGTCACCGAAATTGGCAAGGCGTCATCATTATTTTACTACGTCAATTAATTCACATAAAATGATAATGAAATAAATCAAAAAAAAAAATTTGTCGCCAAAATAACAACTATGTTCGCTAAGCCAACCTCTTATCGCTAACTGTACAGAACTCGTTAACCCCAATGACCGGGGGCAGCACTGCTCTACAATTAAGTCTCGCTGCGGCTAACAGGAACCTTCTTCTGTTGTCTATTGGCTGATAATGACTACTCCTACGCACTTTATAAGATATACGGGGTGGTTAACTAGTTTGTTGGCTAAAGTTAAGCAAATATAGTAAACCCTCGTATTGGTGCCCAAGATCTGTATCTTGGGCACCAATACGAGGGTTTACTAGCTTTACCTAGTTTGGCGCCAATGTAAAACCTTTTTGTATTATTTTTAGGCAATATTTTTCAATGAAAATGGTGTACATGATTGCGTGACGGTTGACAGGGGAGAATGCGTTAATTCTCAGATGATCCATTGGCCAGATCCATGATGGATCTAGTGACGATTGGTTTTCTCATTGGATCCAGATGTCAAAATGTGGATCTACTGAGATTTTTTTTTCAAAAGACCCATGTTCCAGATCCACGATGGATCTTATTCAACCTACATGATGAGTCTTTTTGATAAGAGCAAGGAAAAAAACGTGTTGTGCCGACCCCAAGTAACATGTGACAAGGGCAGGCATTTTTCAGTATCTAATGCATAAAGTTTCAGGTATCTAAAGTTTAAATGCGATGCAATTGAGGTCGGAAAGGGTGACAACTAAAATAACCTCTACGAGTTTCGATACCTACCTTCGTGCACCCAGCACACCATGAGCAGTCCTGTTAAAGAGCTACCGAAACTGTCTTGGATACATTTTTTAAAGGCACTGATTTAAAGAGGCAGTTGTAAATAGCGGTTTTTGGTATGTTAAAATTACAAAATGCATATTTATTAACAAGGTCGGCAGTTAAAACTTAGCAGTAAAGTAAACAAAAATGAGCCGTAAAAAATAATAAAATGGATCATTTAATAATTATACTGAGCAGTAAAATAACTAAATGGGCAGTTACGAGTGCGCAGTTATTCGCCTAAAAAGCGTAGTGAGCGAAGCCCCGCTACGCGGGGCTCCTATTTCTGTCTGCAGCATAACAACACAAAACTCCTGCCAAACTGCAGAACAGTTTGTCGGTAGTATTCTCGTGGACACACTTCTTTTCCAGAATCAATTCAAGAACTTATTTAGTGCATAGTAACTAGTAACTTTAAAAAATCCTTAAACATTACGGAGTTGCAAACCCTAACAATGCATGCCTACTTTACTGCTTTTTAACACTAATATGTCGGGTACTCATTGTTTTTGCCATTCCAATATGCATCTTGGACAATTGTGTCGGCTATCGACTGTGAAAAGAAAATCTTTCATCCACAATCCATCATCTTTATTCCCCTTTAAACTAGTCTCGTCCGAGTTAATGTTTTGATGTCTAAATAAGAAGATATCGGCAATAACAGCAGGGGTGGCGACACAACACGCCAAATTGCGGGAATGTGCGGCGGCCATTAGGGTACATTTCTCGAACCACTGCTTCAGTCGAGTGGGGGAGGACATTCAATTATTTTAGTGATGTGCCTCTGTTTGTGTATTTTGTATAAAGATTACTTTTTGGTGAAGTTGAATATCTCTCCGAAATTGTGCTCGTCCAATCGTTGTAAGGGGTTAGGGGAATACATTCCACAGTTACTTCTTCCTGTTCTTGTGAAATCAGCTCTGCATTACTTGCCCTCTTTTATAAAAAAAGAATGGGTAAAGACGAGCCAGGTATTGCGAGCCACTGACTGCACTAATGGTTTTTACTTTAATTAATTTAATTACCAAATAGTATTTATTAAACATAACCATAATGTTTTCTTATGTAATTGTCGATTAGAATGACCAATCAGAAGGACTAATAAGTATTTCATCAAACTGTTAATCGGAATATAAACACACCGCATTGTCTTAATTTCATCTAAATACCAGCATTACTTTATCTCTTTCACAAAAAAACGAGCATAGACGACACATCTCATTATTTTCGCCCTCATTACAGTACAGACCACAGATTATTATTGTTTTGTCTATGGAGGGGTCGGGTTTCGCGCCATTTGGCCAACCGGTCGTGTAATAGCTCCGGTAGGAATGGCGCACAGTGGTCGATTGATGTTAAGTGTAGTTTTAGTTTTATTGGTAAAATGTGACGTGAAAGGGTAGGAATGATTGAGGATGATGGATTATGTCAATTTTTGAAACAATGGCTGCTGCCTAGCACCACTTTAAAAGTTATGATTTTTTTTTTCGAAAAGTACTTTTTCAAAATTAAACTTACGAGTACTGTCTATTTGATAAACTGGATTTTATTGAAATGATCAGTGCCTTCACCTGAAGGCCTATCATGAGCGCGCGGTAAAAATGTAACTTACATACGTCGATTTTAAAATTAAAAAATACTCTTTTATCACTTAACATTTTCATAATTGTAAGAATTTATCAATATCTATGGATGATACTGATTGTGCTTTTTGCAAATAATTTAACTAAAATGCTATAGGATAATTCAATTTTCGGTTAAAAAATCGACGTATTTACGTTACGTTTATTCCACGCGTTTGTGCTAAGGGCTCAGTTCCTTCACCTAAATGAATGATCTCGTTTAATGTCTTTTCTTTCAATTTAGTTACCTATACTTTTTATTGTTGTCTATCATACACCATACTTCGATTATTTGGAATTGGAACAAAACAAATGAATTGACCCGGAACAGGCAAACTGCGGACCGACGTCGGACTCTGACAGATTATGTACGCACGACGAATAATCAAGCTCTATCGAAACTCATACAAAGCGAGGTCAGGTTATACTGGAAATGTATAGCTTGAGGTGTCGCCGTATGTACGTACATACTGAAGTACCTGTTTGTCAGTGTTCAGATCTTTTACTTTAATAACCCACGACCCAGTGTGCGCCGCTCCCACTCAATTCCCTTTAGTCAGTATTGTCTATTTGAATTTAGAATAAGCCCGTTTGAAATTCGAATTGAGATGTTTGTTTATGAATCAATGGTTAGATTTGATTTGAAGCGGAGTGGGGTGACCCATTGAGTTTATGGATGAGACAAATGATCTAAGTGGCCAGTTGTTATTTTAAAACTATCGTTTTATTAATACTTTAATGTTTTAAATGAATATGGTTTTAAAAAGTGAATGAATGTTTAAAAGAAAATAGAAAAATATAGTGTGACGGCGGACCAGTGGCGTGCCTAAGGCCAATAATACGGCAGACCCATAACGCAAGCAGACTATTCAGAAACCCTAACATCATGAAGAGTAGTAGATTGTATGGACTAGCCAAGCTTTTAGGCTTGTATGAAAGTACCACCACTACGGCTGACATGGGAGACTGGAAGACGAAAACTGGATGTGACGACCCCAATTACCTAGCAAGGGACATGGGCAGGAAAATTCTAATTACGTCTTATTAAGACTTTGGTGTGTACCTACTTACTTAATACTTACTGAACTGCATAGATTTTTAGTCCTGCTTTCTTGGTCATGGATAAAAACAGCAATTTAATTTTATTAATTCTTAGATAGTCTTCACATGAATTGATTTAGGGACATTCTATGTGTCGTTCTATTAGTCTTAAAAAACATCGTGGCCAAACTAAAAACTGTAAAAAAATAAAAAGCGAGTCAGTTTCTAAAACAATATCAGAATAACCTATTGTTACTTTAAACTTCAATTAACTTATTAAAATAACCTTTACTACTAACCCACCAAAACAAATAAATAAAATTACCGCCATAATAGCTGGTAACACCGAATCACCGTTTAATTAGTGTTGCCACCCTCTCAGTTATATTACTTTGTGATGTATGTAGTGATGTGCTCTGATGTATTTAAGGGGTGCAAGGATGAGGGTTCCGTATGGTATATGTTTGGTGTAGATTTGATTACTTTATTCAAGTAAATGGCGAAGATGTCGTAGGTACAACAAACGACAGTGTTGCAAGAATATTTTGGTACTGAAGAGAGGCAATGTTGGCGGGCTTTTCTGTTTTTTTTTTAAAGTAAGATGGCGTCTTTAGTTCCAATTTTGGACACACGTCTTGTTACCTCGTTGGTCGAGTGGTAGCAAGCGCGACTGCTAAGCAAGAGGTCCTAGATTTGATTCCCGGGTCGGGCAAAGTGTTATTAGATTTTTTCACAGGAATTTGTCAGTAGTAGCCACTGAGTCTGGATTTGTGCCCGGTTGATGGCAATAGGCTCGGCCCCTATTACATCAGACTTTAACACAACATAATATTAGGTACACCTCTGCCTAACCCTTCGGGGATTACAGACGTATTTTATGTCTAAAGATCTAGGTAAACACGGAAAGCAGTGTTAATATAAGATACGTTTACTGCTGTTATTCCCCGCTTCCTTCTATGAGTCGAGCTTTTATTTGCATGGGATTGTTCAAATATTTTTTCGTGGCTACCTTAAATAAGTATCTTGAACTGTCTGTTAAAAGCTAGACAATCCGTCCATTAGACTAGTACCAAAAGTCTTCATGAAATAACGTAATGCTATGATTAGGTACTAGTACTACCACCATGGGCCAGGTTAACATCTAGCGTGTTTCCGTTCGGGTTTTGTCACACTGACAGCTACAATTAGGGGAATATGTCAAGAGGATTTATAGAAGTATCGTATACTTCCTCATATTGAAATCAGTCAACACCATTTTTCCCCAAGTGCGTATTATAGCACTATTCCCTGGTTAAAGAAAAGCTTTGCAATTTGTGTACGTAACCCTAAATTGGGTCCATTAAAGAGATATCCCAATTCCCAGTTGTGAATGACAAAACATCATAAAATTGTTCCATGGATGGCTTTTGGCTCGAGTTACCCTTAAGAATGATTAGTTTTATGGGTTGATCCTGTCTCGGGCATTTTTCGTTGACGCTAGGGTCAGATTAGATCAGTTTTTGTCAAGAAAAAATGCTCGAGATTGTCCCGGAATATATTCAGATTCTGGGAAACTTGCATTTATAAAATCAAATTACAGTTTTGTATGTAGTAAAAACACTAGTTATATTGTAACATTGACACAAATATAAAAAAATAGAACAACAAAATCTTGTAAATTCTGGAAGGCTCAATTCATTTCGTTAAGCACTTAATAATTTATTCAGTTAAAATCAATACATACATAGGTTCAGGACGGGTCCCTATTTATGCCATGATTTTCTTATTTTAAGAATGATAATATTAATTTAGTTTTCCTAAACAGGATCTTAAAACCTACTATCCCAATTAATACAGTCTTTCGAATTTCGAGTCATAAGAACTCAAATCACCATAGATCATTGTATTTTTCAGACAACATCACCTATGGTGAATAACGTTCCCAACAACTTAGTTTTCTAAAGTACCAAACAAAATTGTCCCGAACGAGACACAAACCCCAGGCCTCGTCCCTCACGAACCATCTGTCGCCACAATGGGCACTTACAAAACGCATTTACTATTTTATCAAATCTATCACAAACACACACCACACCAAAACAAACCCTATCTCAACCCTATAGATTTTATTATCGTATGGTGTTTCATTTCTAGGGTCCCCCATTCCATATGGATTAACTAAAATGAATCGTAAATTCGATCTTTGACACCTTTTTCATTTTGGTTTCAAATGATTTTTGTTGGAACCCCTCTTTTTATTTAGGAGTGGGTAAATAGACATGCCTTCTGTAACATGCGATTTCATTATGAGTAGATTATTGACTATTTAGTTAAAGATTAGTTATTGTATGGGGTGTGATATTTGGTATGCTTAGTTAAGTATGTCGGAATGGTCAACTTACTTAAGTTTTCTTAAACATTATGTCTTCTGATTGTAAATAATTTGCTCTTAGTATTTATTTATTCAGAGTTCAGAGTTCATTTATTTGTCAGAAAGTTTGTTTGTTTGTGTTTGTTTGTTGTTGTTTGTTTGTTTTGTTTGTTCATTTTTTTGTTATAAATATGTTGTGTATATATTGTTTATAATAAACATTAGAAACGGGATATTTACCATGTACACTGTTCCTGTATCCCGTTTCTAGTGTTTATTATGTTAGTGACCATGACAGTTTAAAAACTTACATATTGTTTATTCGAAATATGACAAAAACTTCAAATATTTTACCTTTTGATCTATAATTTTCCTATATTCTTAAAAAAGGGCTAGGCCGGACATATCAAACGGATGGCGACACTAGCTCTCTGGCGAAATAAACGTTTGAATGCCTTCGTTAGTTATACTTAGTTAAGAACCTTTTTTTTCACGTGTTAAAAGTAGCCTACCAAAGGCCTGTAACAAGACATGTTTAATCTTTATCACATCCTGTGGGCTGGGCAGATATCTATGTTAAAAGATTAAGCACAAAAAAATGCATCAACAAATCAATTCATCAAATGGCATAATACACTACAAGCTTTCTATGAGTCAAGAGGATTATCGAAATACTATAGTGCAATTTATGCTGTACAAAATACGGTTGAAAATCCTTTGTAGAAAGTGACAGAGTATGTGTAAATTAAAACGTTATTCAATGGCTTTTTGGGGGAAGCTAAAGTAATGATTTTTAGGGTTCCGCTTACTTATTAGTAATAGTATATAGTATAGTAGTATAGTAGTATAGTATATAGTTTAGTATTAGTAGTAGTATAGTAGTAGTAGTATTTGTCTGTTATTACAGACAAATTCCCTTTCATTGATTATTTAGATATTATTATGAGGCTGGCTGAGATAACTACTAGGTTTCGTAAACACTCGATATGTTTAAAGAAGGCCAGCTACCAGATTTCATACGTTGCATAATTTTAACACTATCTTAAAAATATCTTTGACACACAGGTACTGAACAACCTATCCATGTACAGTAACAACCAGTTTCTAATTTAACAAGTACTGCTAAAAATAATTTAAAATCAACTACAGAACCCATTCCTTTTCTGTCACTACAAACCTACCTAACCCTACCACTGCCACTGTTGTGATAGTTCGCTAACACAACGTAATCCATTGCCAACAGAGGGTTACGTGATGTAGTGTCAAATCGGAACACAATTACGTTACCAATCTGTTTTTATAGCTATTTGGGCTATGATATTTGTTGGTTCTGATATTTGGTAGCATTTGAAGGGTTGATCAAGTCAAGTTGACGATATAAGTGTAGTTAATTTTGTGTTTTTTATACTTGTTGGTATGGGTAAGAAGAGGTTTCAATGACCAACTTTTTCTCGTTTGATTCAGATTTGGAGAGTATTTACTCAATACAATTTATTATTATTATATTATGAGGTAGGTAACAAGGACAACGTGATCATTGCAGAACGTGGACCCTCTCCTTCTTGGCTTCTAATATTCTTACGTTTTTTTGCAATTTACCGGTCAGTGTCAAATCATCAATACAACCCTCCAAAGTTCAATTTCATTTAATCCCATTAAATGAACTTAAAGGGTTGGTTGTATTCATGATTTTAATGATTAAAACTGTGTAAAGCCATATTTGTTACGGTCGGAAATTACATTTTAATCCTCATACAACCGAACACTGACCTACAAATTGGAAAAAACGTGGGAAAATTTGAATTTTGCGGGCCACCCGGATAAGTAAACTCAGCTTTGGAAGGCATTATTAATAAAACAGATAACGCAGTGTAAAACCGTATTCGTCGAGAGATCGGCATTCAAAGTCTTAGTTTATTAACTAAAGATCTTTTCATCTTCAGAATGTTTCATTTGTTTTTAAATTAATATTAAACGAAAAGTGAATATTCGCGTGATGACAGTGTTTTGCCGTGGAATTGAACACGAAATTAAGCGATGTCATATCGCGCTGGACTGCCCCGCGGGGACATAGCTTGTGTGGTGAGTGTGGTGCTGTCGGAGCTTTAATTTATTTAGGTTTTATATTAACGGTAGTGCATTAATTGAGTACAAGTGTACAGACGCCTGCACATCAAGCTACTAAAATCTATCAAAATTCTTTAATAGATTTTCAACTTTATCGCTAAAGCTTTAGGTTTTAGGTTGATTGGGAAGAAAGTTTCGGGTAGCTTAATGTGCTGGCGTGAAATATACAGTCTAATCACATAATTTAGTAACAACGTATGACTCCAGCTATACATCATCATCTGCCTGCCTTTTCCCAACTATGTATGTTGGGGTGGGCTCCCAGTCTAACCGGATGCAGCTGAATACCAGAATTTTACAAGGAGCGACTGCCTATCTGACCTCCACAACCCAGTTAGTACTGGGTAATGCGATACCCCTTGGTAAGACTGGCTATTAGAGTTTCGCGCCACTGACTACCTGTAACGACTGTCAAAGATCAAATGTTTGGAACCATCACACACCACACCCACACCCACCACCACACCCACATGTTGAAATGTTTGTAAATATCTGCGTAGCCTTTTTACAACTACATTGAAGTCACTCCTTGTTAAGTACTGGTACTACTGGTATAGATTGGGACATACCCGGATGCAGTTATACCAGCAATTCACGAGGAACGACCGAGGAAGAATTAAAAAATCCGAACATTATAATATATAGGTGTCGAATACCGCCGTAGGACAGTTTGTCACAGAGTAGCGAGATTCGACGCGATATGACGCGATGTCGCGATGTCGCCGGACTAGCCCGCGGCGACACGCTCTAGTGACAACAACGAGGTTTTATAACGAATCATAAAGTTTGTACAAATTAAATTAATTTTGTATTGTAACGGCTAATGACACGAAAATTTATTAGTCATTCTAAGGTGAAACTGGTTTGCATCATGTGCCCAACCTTTTCCAAACTACATTGGGGTCGGCTTCCAGTCTAACCGAATGCAGCTGAATCCAAGTATTTTATATGGAGCGACTGCCTATCCGACCTCCACAACCCGTTGTTATATGGGTAATAATACGATACCTCATGGTAAGACTAGTTGTCAGACTTTCTGGCCACTGACTACTTGTAATGACTGTCAAAGATCTACAAATTACAGCCGGTAAGGACGGCATAATGTGCTTTCCGAGGCACGGAGCAAACGGCGGCTATTATATTTATCCACGAGCTCGTCGAGTGAAGAATGATGAACCACTATTAGACTGAAAGCGTTTGGTAGACGTTCAGTCAAATCTGTACGGCTACGGACAGCGGGCACCGGTCTCGGACACATTTCAGTACATTTCTGTCTGCACTTGGAGTCTGGTCCGTGCAGGTTTGACTATGCCTTAAAACAGGTTTGGAATTCTTTTAAACAAAGATAGCGTGGACTTTTCGTAGTCGTCGTCTACGACCGTAGCTCGCTGCTACACCAGTGCTACGCCGGGTCTACGGCGTAGATGAACTTTAAAAAAAATGGATGAAGCGGCTTTTGTATGGCAGTGTAGCACTGCGTATAGTGAAGGACAGACGATCTTTAATAATAACCCTGGAACTAGGAGTTTCTTGTCGGTTCATCTTCGTAGGAAACCACCAATAGAAGCCGAGCCCCTAACTTGTGAAGTTTCATTTAATCATGTAGGTTTGTGAGAAATATTTGTATTTGATTTTTTTTTTTTTTTTTTTTTTTTTTATTACAAAATGGGCCTGCTCTTGACCTCGATCACGCCTGGTGGAAAGCGATGGATGAGGTCTATGATGAAACGAGCGTGCCCAGAAGATGCCTGTTCACTCTTGCTTTGAAGGCAGACGGGTTATATGTGGGAGGGAACACAGAAGCCGGCAGAGAGTTCCACACCTTGGCTGTGCGCATGATAAACGTGGAGGAGAAGCGCCGAGTACGACTAGTCGGGATATCAACCAAGTGTGGATGGTACGCCGCAGTACGTCTGCTAGTCCGGTGGTAAAAGGGTGATGGTGGAATCAAATCGTGGAGCTCCTGTGCACACTCTCCGAAGTACAGTCTGTAGAAGACCGACAAGCAGGCGACATTACGCCTATGAGCTAGGCTGTGAAGCGAAGCTATCAAAGTCTCGTCGCCTATGAGTCTTTTAGCTCTGCGTTCCACCGAATCAAGTGCAGCGAGCTGGTATTTTGCTGACCCATCCCACAAGTGACTGCAATACTCCATACAGGAACGGACCTGTGCTTTATATAAACTTAAAAGCTGTCCAGATGTGAAGTATCGCCTCACCTTATTCAGGATGCCCAGCTTCTTAGCTGCGGTCTGAGCTTTCGACTCGATGGTTGAGCCGAAGTTGAGATCCGATGTCAACTCCATGCCCAAAAGCTGTAGGCGGTCGGTGACTGGTACAACTGTACCTCGGAAAGCTGGAGACAACTGGAACTGGCTCTTTTTAGCCGTAAAAAGACATGCCTGTGTTTTCAGAGCATTGAATCTGACCAGATTGTCGTCGCCCCACTTGGAAACGAGATTTAGGGTCAGATTCATTCGCTCCACCATGGCCTCTCTATGAGTAGCAGTTTCCTCTCTGCTGGCTCTTGCACTGGACAGGTATCTTTCTTTATTTTCGTAATAAAAAGATTCTGGTTCGATGTGGCACAGAAGAGTACCTGGAAGGATATGGGGGACGCCTTGGCCCAGTAGTGGGACATACAAGGCCATTGAAAATAATGTTGTTTTTTATTATCCCCGAAGGTTTAGGCAGAGGTGTACCTAATAGTACTCCCACATTTCGCCAGAAGTGTTTAAGTCCCATGTAATAAGTCAAGTCTATTGCCATCAACCGGACATAAATCCAGACTGCGTGATTGCTACTGAGAAATTCCAGAAGGAAAAACCCAATAACACTTTGCCCGACCTGGAAATCCAACCCAGGACCTCATGCTCAGCAGTCGCGCTTGCGACCACGCGACCAACGAGGCAGTCTTCTTTCGAGGGTTTTTTTTGAACTGGCTGCATTTTCGAGCATTTGAAATTAGTGCGACTATTTTAAATTAAAAATAAATACACAATAACATGCTTACTCTGTGGCAGGACTTTCAAACGTCGAATAAACTCCGTGCGGCGGCGGCCGCTGATTTCCCAGTGGTTCGCGACGCCTGCTGCAATCACAGCACTGAGAGACACGCAAGGTTGAGAGGACGGGGTTTAGAAAAGACAAAAATACTCGTAAAAAAAAAATAAGTAGCACATAAGCTTAAACATTGTATACGAGAATATTAAGATTTTCGTCAGTAATTTGACAAAATAGGCATATAACTCATCCCACAAACATTTTTTTTTTGTTAGCCTATTTGAGTGTCCCACTGCTGGGCAAAGGGCTCCTGTTTCTCGTTCCAAACCTCTCTATCTTGTGCGATATCTGGCCATGTTCGCTGCGCAAACAAGATCAGATCGTCACAACACCTTCGCCGCACCAACTTTTTTTTTTAAATTCCTTTGAATGCACCCACGATATACGAGAAATTTCTAGGGCCCTACACTAGGAATGTCTGTGGGTGCGTTTGCAAACATTTAAACTCACATACACAAACAGCCAGACCCAGAACAACTACCTGTATGTCATACAAATATTTATTCCGTGCGGGAATCGAACCCGAGACACGCAACACAGCAGCCAATCGCTCGGCCACTGCACCAACGGTGCCGTCAAAAGCCGTCGTCGTTGCAAGTGTTTTGTTACAGTCCAGACATATCTAAAGAGAGTCCCAAGTGCCTAAGTACCTTAGATGATCACAGGAACAGTCTTTAGGCCACGTTCACGTCTTCTTCTAGTACGACTTGCGTCACTATGTGACGGTACTAACGCGTACCGTCATTTCGTTAGTTGCCTTTTTTTTCTGATGGGAAATCATCAATGACTCCTCCCGCTCTGGGCGGAGCGGAAGGAAGTGTCAGACTTTTTCTTACTAAAAACCATCCATGTTCCTTCTTTTGCCCTTTATGATCCAGGGCCGCGGTATCCCTTTCGAACAGTCCCGCAGTTCGTTAGTTGCCTTGTGCGACGCTGACTCGTGGCATGCTCTAAATTCTGCACCAGTTCTTTCGTTGTTTTCTCCACAGACACGTGTCGCTTTAGCAAGTAGCACGTGACCAGGAGGATAGGCTCTGTAATAACGAACTTAAGAAGCTTTATGCCTAAAAAATAATGAATTAAGGTGAAACGGCCAGGGTAGCCCGCTGAATTAAAATTTTCTTACGTTTTATGTAATTTGTAGGTCAGTGTCGGGTTGTGGGTTGATTTAAATATGATTTGCGATGATTCACAATCCTCTTAAAAGAGGTATAATGCAATTTTCTTGTTCAAAAAAGTGTCTACCTATTTTATTGCCATGGAATAGAACCCAATTCTCCAAAACATTGTAAAATGGACAATATGTAACTACAATTTTCCTCCACACAATTTATTTGTCTGAGCCAGCCCTAAGCCCACCTAATGCTCTCCGCGTCCTAATCAGCGCAGCGCACCTCAAACGCGCATCTTCCAACGGTCGCGTGTTCCAATCTCGAATATTTAAACTTCTCTCGTTCGTGTTCCTATATTGAATTTTGAAATGCACTTGTTCCAAATAAGTTTGTTTTTTCTTTGACGTGAGTTTTCAGCGTTTGTCAATACTTCTTTACAATACTCTTTTTAGTGTTCTTATGAGCAATAAAAAATAATCTAGCATAGACTTTTAATGTGTTTTTTTCTCTTGGTGTGTAAATTGAGAACATAATGAAAATAGCGTTGACGAGGTGTTTTGATGGTAATTAAAAAATAAAACTTTTATTCTTTGTGATATCCCAATTTTTTTGGGTCGGAGCAGCATGCCTTCCTCTTCCATACTTCTCTATTACTCGTCATCTCAACCACATAGCCATAGCCATATCATCCTTAACACCGTCCATCCATCGTTTCTTTGGTCTTCTTCTACTCTAATAGCCATCGACATTCATATTCAACATTTTCCTCACGCATTTTGAACTTGGGAAACGTATCAGTTTCCCAAGTTAGGTTATGAGGTCTATTGCCATTAACCGGGCACAAATTCAACCTCCAGGCTGCTAATCAAAACATGAGGAGCCCGTAAGGGCCGATGCCTGCCAGGGCTGCTGGACTGTTCGAAAGAGATATCGCGGCCCTGGAACATAAAGGGCAAAAGAAGGAACATGGATGGTTTTTAGTCAGTAAAAGTCTGACACTCCCTTCCGCTCCGCCCAGAGCAGGAGGAGTTATTTGATGACTTCCCACCCGAAAAAAAAATAATTAAAAAAATGGCTGCTAATCAACATTTCCTAATGGCTTTCCATTCATTGATTTGTAAATGAAGGTGTAATGCAAATTTATCTACCAAGAAGAATATAGCCCGACCAGGGCAGTGCTTAATTCAGAAACCCAAAATCAGCAGTAGCCGTTGTGATCCCAACAGTTATTATTATACATAACACCACGCCAGTAATCCCCGAAGGGTTAGCCAGAGGTGTACCTAATAGTACACCCACATTCCACCAGTTATGTTTAAGTCCCATGTACGGGAGAGTCTATTGTATTGTATATATAAATTCAGTCTCCGCGGCTGTTACTGAGAAACTCCTGATGGAAAAACCCAATACCACTCTGCCTGATCCGGGAATCGAACCCGGGACCTCATGCTCAGCAGTCGCGCTTGCGACCACGCGACCAACGAGGCAGTCCATTCAGTTATTATTATATCATATAAATGATATTATTTAGTGTCAAAGTGTATTAAAACCGCGCTATTACCGACCGTGATATTGTACGTTGTTTCGCATTTCACGCCATTTTGTGAACGCTCAGTACTCTGTTGATTACTTGTACACTCCGTAAGAACACAGTAAGTGACAAAAAGCAAAATATTTGTTAAACATACAACTTTTGGTTTGGTCTTTATCAAATGACCAACACGCGTGTCAATTACTGATATTGAATGTGTTTAAAATCAAGCATTAAACAAACAAACAAAAAATTCGTTCACAAACATAACTTCTAAATGTCCTGGGTAGATCGGAAAATAGTAATTTTCAGAAGTAACCCAGCGTTTAGATTTGAGAACAGTAAATAGTATGTTCCATGTTGACAATTCGGTCGACCTTCCGAGCCCATTGCAATGAAATAATGTTCGTATCGTATTACATAAACTTTAGCTATATTCCCATGATGTTAGGCATTAACAGTACAGAAGGTCACCTGCTCTTACATATATATAATTCTTTGTCTCCGTCTACGTCCATACATCTGTTCATACAGGAGTGATAGCCTAGTGATAGGACTGTCAAGTTATAGGTCTCAAGTTCGAACCCAAGACACGCCCATCTGATTTTTCGCATCCATGTGCGTATTCTATACTTATCACTTGATTCGGTGAAGGAAAACATCGTGAGCAAACCAGCACGCCTGAGAGATATTTCTCGACGGCATGTAAAGCCAAGTCAGAGACCCATGGGTGGCAAAAAAACTCTGACACCAGGTTAGGCACTAACCACACGATAAACAAAGAAGAGAGAACATATACACCGGTTGCGAGTAATATGTCCTTATGTCCTATGTCCTTTCTGAAGAACTTCTCTACGACGAACACTATTACGTAAAAATACAAAACGAAGGTATGATTTATAAAATAATAATTCTGGATACCCAGTGCCACCCCGGTACACAGTCGTACTATTTCACGGGGCGAACCGATGACATTTTCGCTCGATGATTTTTCCGTTCCACCACATTCGCGAATGACTGCCTTCTCATTTAAGCAATGGCATTTGACGGGTGTGCCTTTGTCAATGGCCGTTGAAAAAAAAAACGTATAGACGTTCCATTTTAGATTGGAGTTAGCGCGTTCTGTTTATATTTTTTTAATAAAATATTATTCTTTTTTTAATGTTGTGTTTGCGCGCGCTTTTTGTGTTTGCAGAGAGTGTTATTTTATTTTGTTTGTTTATTTTTTTTCTGGTTCTGAAAAGAGTATGTGGTGTATCTATTTTGATTAGTCAGTTTATTGGAAATAGGACATACCTATTATTACATATATTCTGCTGAAATACATATCGATGCCCCCAAGCAATAAGTCGGTAATGTACTATTATGGACTTTTTATTGTTATGTCAAATTCGAAACCTATGGGTTAGGATACATCTTAGTAATTTATTTCACATTTTTCGTAGTGATATTTACGAAGATATCGTGAAAAACACTTTTATTGTAGGGAAATTAAAAAACGAAATTATGTCGAGAAAAATATCTTTACGTATCAATACAAAAGTGTATTTCGTATTTAATTTTGGTAAGTTGCTATTACCGACTTATTGGTGTGAATGAATTTCGTGCAGTTCCTGGTAAAGGCTAGCACGTTGTTGTTGTCGAATTATTTTTAGTCGGCTCAGACCGTAATGGGAACTAACAAGGATTATAAAGTAAATAAATATGTGTACAATTGCAATACGTATCTAATTTGAACACGTCTGGTCCCGTTTTCAATCTTGCTGTTTATATTTTTGCGCCCAACAGTTTGCAAGACGCATTGGTCTCTTTCTTTCTATGGTAATAAGAAAGTGATAAATATTAGCCACACCCCCAACACGTGATATGGTCCGCCGGCCGGTGCGTAATGTTTGTTTACACAAACAGTAGCATATTTTCGTTTGATTAAACGTGACGTGTGCTCTAAAATCAAATACTACTTCAAGTGATTGTGATCTAAACAGTGTATTTACATAAGTTTTATGGATAATGGGGCCATTATTGGCACTCCATTTCAGCCCCCTCCCGGGCCCGGGAGTTACAGCAGTGGCGGCAGTGGTGGCGGTAGCGGCGGCGGCGACGGTGGCGGCGGCTGCGGCGGTGGCGACGGTGGGGGTGGTGGCGGAGGGCCTTCACTTTCCCCTGCCCCTGGCGTTGGTGGGTTGGGCGCAGGCCTTGCTCCCAGCCCGGTGATCGGCCGGGTTGCCAGCCGCCGCACATGCAGCGCAGTGCGGCGTGGCGGAGCAAGCCGTGGCCATGTGACCGGGCTGATTGAGGCCGCTGCGGTCCACCTCCGAGGTGCATTGCACCGACACGTGGTGCCCCACGTGGCAGCGGAAGCACCTCAGAGGTCTGGGCTCCAGCAGCTTCACCTGCGCTGAGACCCACCCCACCAGGAGCCTTCGGCCCTCCACAATAGTTCTCGCCGCTGTCACAGGGCAGCTTACCGTAATGGTTCGCATGCCCCTGTGGTCCGGACGTAGGGTGCCTGCCTTGACCAGCCCGGCAGGGCACCCCCCGGTCCTGGTGACGACGGCCACCACCTCCTCCTCGGTGACCGAGTCGTCCAGACCCAGGATGCGCAGGTCTTCTCATCTCACGGGCCTGGACACTCGGGCCTCGTCCGCATTTAGGGACGCTCTGAGCTTTTCAGCCAGAGCGTCAGCGGACGAGCCACTATTTTCACTGGGGATCTCCAGCACTCGCGCCCCTGTCGCGGTGACTTTAAGCCGGAGGCCCCGGTAATCCCGAGCTCCCCGAGATCCACCGTCGCCTTCGCCTTGGCTAGCACGTCGCGGTAGGACACGCCCCTCTTCTCCGCGTCCGGCTGTAGTGTAATCACTACAGCTGCGGTCTTCGGGGCGCGGAGCCTAGCCGCGACGCTACGCGGTTTCTGCTGGCGCTTCCGCTCAGCACGCCTTGCCTTTTTGGCCGCTTTCCTCCCCCTCTGCTTTTCGCCGACAACCTGCCACCCGGCTTCGGCCGCGGCTGGCTGCTTTAAAATTTAGAATGTCCATCTGGGGTACCCCCTGTACCCAGATAAGCCTACGACATTTATTACCCGCCAGAGGGTCGGCTGGTACCCTGGCGGGGACATGCACTAGCGACTGATTTTCCCGTCAGCCATACATCCCCTCGCGGTGCGGCGCCGCTTGGGATTCGGGGTAACTTTTTATAGAGGTTTTCTACCTCGCGGTCCGGGCGGCCAAGCCAAGACCCTCGGTCCCGATAGAAGCCGCGAGACGTGATCCACGACACTTCGACGACGGAATTACGATATCGACGGGGACAGTGAAGGACGCAGTCCTTCACCGTCTGCTCGGAGGCAGGGTTAGTGCACACCGAGCCCACCCTTGCTCCTCCACTGCGCCCTCTGCGTTTCAGAGGGTCGCGCGCGGAGGAACGCCCCGTTGGTCCAAACTGGACCCCACCGTGTCAGAATATTGGCCACGACAGTAACATTCCCCGAGGAATAGTGCACCGTCCCAGCAGCTGCTGTTCCCTTCAGACGTATCGAGAGGGACCGGCAGCCACTGGGTGCCCGAGGAGGTTTTCTGACCAAGCACCCCAAATATTTGTAAAAACCTAAGGTGTTAATTTTGTGACATTATTTTATTGCTGTGTTTAATTATCATTGATATAGTTCTAGTTTTTAAGGTTTAATCATGAATATTGACATGACTGACGTCCCTACAATTATTTTAATTGTTAAATGTTTATCTTAATTTTTCTAAAGGTCTGTAGAATTTATTAATGTTAATTTTCAAAACTGATTTTATTATTGTGATTATTATACGTTATTATACTCATCATCTACAGTCTTTTCTTGTAAACCTAGACATATTACACTTTAAAAACTCGATAAAAAATTATTAGCACTGAATGGTTACACAAAAATGTTTTTCAGAATTTTCCTCCAAAAACAATGTTCTGTAACGATACTGGTTACTGTGTCAATTTAAAATAACCACAATAATAACGAATTATGTAACGTCTTCAAGATGAAAAATTACGCTGGAAAAGTCCGTATTGTAATGTTACGCACCAATATTGTTTACAAATTTACTGCAATAATGGCGCAAGTGTACATTACTTAAACAATATACCTAATATATTTTTGTAACATTTGTTTTCTTAAATTGCAAGGCTTTTCACGCACAAAATTTAATGTTAAAAATAATAATTGAATTAAACAAAAAATTAGCTTTCGTTTGAGGTATCAATGACCTCACTACTCCGACTCGTTGAAAAGCTATTCAACAAAAACAGAAAAACATTTCTCCTGTAAAATTTAAGTTTTACGATTACCGACTTATTGCTTGGGGGCGTCGATATGCTCTATATGATTAGTGGTATAGCTGTATAAGGATATTTTGGCGCAGCGCAAAAGTTGAAACTAATGGCGCCATCTTGTTTTCAAAACAATTTCATACAATGTTTACCAGCAAGCAATACCTTTCTCAATGTCAATCAATCGACAAAACATTGCATTACAGTAACTAAGTAGGTAAGTACTTATAATAATATTATTAGATGTTTCTTTTTTGAGAAATATTATATTTTAAGGGAAGTCATAGCTCTTTCTGAGTCTTGTCTCTTAAATTCTTACTACCTATGTGTCAGGCTTCGAAATAAGTGTTATAAAACTTAATTTCACAAAATCGTCTCACTGAACTCAATCAACGAGACATAGGTACTAAAAATATTGAAATAAGCTCTTAATCTTTGACGAAAAACTTTCGTCTATTATTAATATTCAAGGCAATCCTCTAAAATCCTCTGTATAATCCGCGATCATGTCACCATTAACGTTAATAACACACCCCGACATTGTTATAACAGCAAAACTTTGTTAATCTAAATAAATAACACAAAAAATATCAAATAACATTACAACTTCATTCATATTTATTGAAATAAACCACTCACAGAATGTTAACAATTTTTCGCGAGGTGTCAACTTGGCTGAAAGATGTGGACCTGAACAAACTTGGGGTGTCCTTCAAAAACTGTTATTACAAACTTTCATCGTCTTAAAATAAGGTTTCATTTCGCTTGTGTTTCGTTTTTGAACCGGCAAACATGATTTGCGTAAGCATTCTTATATCAAAATTCTATTTGCTGTCAATTTACACACTGAAATTGAATTTTCAACTTTGTGCGGTTGCTCGTAAGGTTGATTTTGAGTTGTGTTGCCTTTATGAATAGCAAAAAGGTAGTGGTTTCATATGATAATCCCATTTTTCATATTAAAAGTTATTTCTTTTACAATATACTCTCTGGAGTATCGGTATTGGAGATTATTCACCGACTTAATAAAGGGGAGTGTTGTGTTTAACGGTGTTTAAAAAATTGTTTAGACTTTAGATGTAAATGTATTTGTGTGAGGGTTGGAAATGTCACGATACTGGTGTCTTAGGAACTGATTTTTAATAAAATAGAAAATCAGAATGTTTGGATCTTGTAATAGAGATAGATTACACACCAAGCATTTTTATTTTATTTTATAAATCAGATCCTAGTGTGAAATGACTACAGTTCTTTACTAATTTAACTAGGCGATACTTAATTAAAACGCGTTGCTGAATTTCCAACTTCCAGCACTAAACCAGGCGCTAAAAATTCAACACCGCGTTTTTTTAAGCATTCATTAGGGACATCTAGTGTTAATAAAAATTGGACATAATTTTAGTACTTAAAGCAGTTATTTTAGTTACTTGAAACAAATGCCGTCAAATCTCTGCAACTTAACTAGTAAGGAAAATGATCTCTCCAAGAAACTCTACTAAGTAAGAATACGCTAAGCTGATGTCCAAGTTTAGTAAAAAAAACAAGACATTAAATCAAATGGTCCAGCAGAATACTTGACAAAGAACTTAATCAAGAAAGAAGCCCATAACCTCGTCATTGACCAAATAAATCAAAGTTCAGATTAAACCTTCCATCATACGATCGCCATCCAAAGCGAAGCGATAACAAAATTAATCATCACACACAAAATCGCCCGAATCAAGAAACCATTAAATAACCAATCCGCATTTTACTCAGAAACCATCGACTATTTACTGCCACCAAAATCCTCTTTCAACCTTAACTCCCACCAAAAAGGTCGCAAATTCCGTTTTTAATCTAGCAATACCGCCGTGTACAGTATTTAATCATCTACAAAGAACGTATTCGTACATGCGAGCCGTATTCAAAACTGACAAAAGAAAAAAAGCAATCTGCCAAGATTGGCAGGCGGGGGGCACACAAAAAGGGGATCTTTTGGGCTATATTGTTAGTGCAGATTGAAAAGCGTTTTGTCGTCAACATGTTATTCGGTAATTTAGTGTTGCCCGATTGAAATAACGAGGGGTGTAATTGGAAAGGAGGTTTTAAGGCCCATATGTGGGTGATTGATTGCTTTTAGCTGCCGGTACGATTAGAGTTAGCTTAGTTGTTTGATGTTAGTGTTGATGATTTGTGGATGAGATGTCGCTTTGTTGATGGCTAAGTGATTTTATGTTTATTGCACTGGTTGTTATATAAATTGGTGTGAGTGTGGTGGCAGTTGCTTATCTTCGTGGATACGTTTTAAAATGTTCTGGGTCATTATCTTTAACGTAAAGTGCCAAACAGTGCAGTAACATTAAATTATTTTTTCAACATGTGACATAATCACTATGAACGAGAAGTGATCACACAAGAGTATATCAGTAGACCCAACTTCATTGGCGTCAATTTTAAATGTACTAAATAACTCTAAGTGAACTATTCAACATAAAATATGCCTTGAAAGTTTGAAATCTATCGGAGTAATTCACACTCGTGTAAATTGAAAATAGAAGCACTGAACGATATCCCGAATGTGCTGCTCCGAAAAAGCAAACATTGTTTCATTGAAATCGAACTTTCAAAAGCTAAAAATTACACGCCGAAAAGAAGAAAAAAATAAAAATTCAAAATTCATAAAATCGAACGTGAAAATGAAGGATCGGCCCAAACGAGGCTGGTCCACCGTCGGACTCACACTAACGCACGGGCCACGAAACAAACGCCTATAGCGTATTCGCTCTGCATTTTAAAAGACAGCATAAAGCGTTGAAAACAATTGAACCTAATTTACACATTTTTTTTACGTTGATAGTTCTTTTAATAGATTTTTGTTTTTTTGATCTTTGTAGCGAATAACGCCCTAAGCAATATTTTCGTGGCCCAGGCATAACGCAACGTTCTTTGGGCGTCCAATTTGTCTGATTGACGTCCGAGGTCCGTTTACAAAGGCTCAAAGACTGCAACGAGGCCGATGCTTCAAATGGAGCGTGAAAACTCAAATTGTACCTGTTTCTGTGACTATTGAGGAGGTTTTACATACGTGTGGCGATTAGTCAAGAAAATAATGTTTTCGGGGATGTAATTTTGAAACCCGCTTCGTTGATCTCGTTTACGACACCTTGAAAAAGTGTATTTATTTCATTATTTTGGGGTAAGACGAGTATAATTATGCGTATGCACTGGCATAATCACCTTAGACAAAGTGACATTCAATCACCGTTAACACTGATGGTAAATCAAAAAATGTGTCTTATTGACATAAGCTATCGAAAAGTCTATGTCAATTCTGTCGAAAGCGACTGTCACTGGTCTAGGCTCTCTTCTTGTTTATGTTTTGAATTAATTTGTCTTTCGAAAATGTTGAAAGTAAATGGAGCCGTGAGATAAACAGGCAGAACTTACGTTGTCACCATATAAAAAGAATGGATCAAACTTAAAACAAAAAAAGGTCGGTACTTACAATAAAAGTAATAATACTTTCTCAAAATCTTTAAAACCAAAAACCATTTACGATCAATAATCTTAAAGAAAAAAATCGTTCTATCACTTTCTTTTTTAATATTTAATCCATTACGTGAAAACTTCATTTTCATAACCAATACGTGAGATATTTTCTCAGAAAACGTGACGAGGGCGAGTAAGGATTGTAAACCACTGTAACCACTGACATAACGCTAACACCTTGGCTACAGCGTAATTGAAACAGAAAGGTGTGGTATACTTATATGTCGGAGTTGGTTGTCAATTATTACAATTGTGGGTAGTCACCAAATTTTATTATGAGTTGTTTTGTTTTCTGATTATTAATTTAAGTGATTTTTACTATCAATTATGGTCAATTATTGTCTTATAAATCGAAACATAATTTATTACGTGCTAGTAATTGATTTTTGGCAACTTATTTCGATAAGTGTGACCGATAAGTTTTGTTCAAAACAATTAACGACATGTTATTTTAATTTTTAAATGATTTACTTTGTGAATTCACCATTGTCTATTTACGACAATTATTCTTGTATTATTTGATTACTTTATTGTAAATCTTATTAGATTTCGCGCACATTTTGTATCTTGTAAACGCGTGACGCACCTCCGTGCGTCAACGGACAGAATTGTTGTGGAGGGATTACAGTGGGGGCATCGTACTATAAAAGAGCGTGCTCTCAGTAAGCTCGTCAGTCGGTCTTCGGATTCGACTCATTACAGAGCTCCCCTGCTCCCGACAAAACTGTCGGTTTACCTGGTACAGCGCTGCTGTATATTGCACATAGCTGTATTTAGCTTTCTGATAGCGATACACTTTGTGTTTGGGTGGCTTGTCCACTGTACGAACTGTGACCTTAAAAGGTCTGTTCGCCTAACTGTGTGTACCTTTTTATCTGATTTATCTTTTTTTACTATTTACCATTTTTGTGTTGTGTACCATTTTGTATTGTGTGTTGAGTACCTACTGTAATAAAAATACTGTAATTGCATATACAGTCTTGTTTATCCCAATAAAATGGGAACTCCAAACCCTGAAGATATACCTCTCGGCACTCCTGATCCTACATCAGAAGTGGGATTAGGGAGAGCCCAGGAATCGGAAGGTGTTGGTGATCCATGGCGAGTAATGTTAGAGCTTCAGAATCAAAATATGACTCAGTTAATTGAAGCCATTAAGACGCACTCCGCTTCGTCTACTGTAATTCCTTTGCCCGATTTTGACCCAGACCTACCCGATTCCGATGCTCAATCTTGGAGTACAACTGTTGATATTTGTTTTTCGGAAAAGCCTCTTCAAGGTAGCACTCTCATTATTGCCCTTACTAAAGCCTTAAAAGGTAGTGCTAACGTATGGCTTTCCCAAGTATCATATGCAGGTATGACCTGGACAGACTATAAGAGTCTCTTTCTCTCTCGATATGCCGTTTCGGAAACTGTTGCCGCTACCCTCATTAACCTTCATAATAGTCAACCAAAAGAAGGAGAATCTTTAGCCGCATATGCCAGTCGACAGGTCACTTCACTGACATCTAAATGGAATAGCCTGAGTGTCGAACACATTGCTGTTTCTACTGTACTGGCCCATGTCTCCAAATTTGATTCCCGTGCTCATCGACTAGCATTTACTACTGAAGTACATACTAGACATAAACTTCAACAAGAATTGAGTGTATTGTCCCACCTTAAGAGAAAGTCTCAGATTTCCTCTGACCAGCAAGATTCTTCTCAACCGAAACAGTTCAAACCAGCTAAAATAGTATGTCACTTTTGTGGTATATTGGGGCATAAGTCTACAAACTGTCGCAAGAAGGCCGAGAAAACCAGCAAATATCCTGGACCAGCCAGCTCGTCACATAAGGCAACAACTAAGAAGATAGTCTGTTACCGCTGTGGGGAAGCGGGACACGTTGCTCCTCGTTGCCCTAAGGCGACCGGAAGGCGACCGGGTGGTTCAAGTGAAGACACCGGGAGTCGACCTTCAAGCAGCCAACCATCCGTGAAGCGAGTTGAAGCTTGTGATGTACGACCTATCATTGGTGTTCTACAGCAATCTGGTGAGTCGCTTGCATTTTGTTATGACTCTGGGGCTGAATGTTCTCTTATTACTGAAACATGTGCTAAAAAGTTGTCTGGCAAACGTATTTCTTGTATCGTCAATATAATGGGAATAGGAAATTCTAACATAATATGTACCGAACAAATTCTGAGTGAAGTAGAGATAGATGGTTATCATTTAGAGATACTGTTTCATGTAGTACCGGATGCCTTAATTAGTCATAGTATCATGATAGGCCGTGAGATATTAAAATTAGGTTTCGCGGTTAACATGACCGAAACAAGTCTTACTATTACAAAAGTTAAGTTTATTGATCAGTGCTCTATTCCTGAGACCTCGAATTTTCATGATATTGATACAGATATTCCATCTGAATATAAACCACAGTTGATTGAACTTCTTCAAAAATATTCTCATGCTTTTGCAAAGGGTCTACCATGTACTCGAGTCACATCAGGTGAACTTAAAATACGCCTCATTGATCCACATAAGACGGTCCATCGCCGACCGTACAGACTTACTCCTGATGAAAGACAGTTAGTTCGATCCAAAATTAATGATCTGATTGATGCTCAAATAGTTAGACCTAGTTGTTCTCCATTTGCAAGTCCTATTTTATTGATAAAGAAGCGCGACGGGTCAGATCGAATGTGCGTAGACTACCGTGAGCTAAATAGTAATACAATAGCAGATAGGTTTCCACTGCCTCTTATAGCTGACCAAATCGCAAGGTTATGCGGTGCTAACTTTTACACTTGCCTTGATTGTACTTCTGGGTTTCATCAGATACCTATTCATCCTGATAGTATTGAGGCCACTGCCTTTGTGACACCCGATGGCCAATTTGAATATTTGGCTATGCCATTCGGTTTACGAAATGCTCCTAGTGTTTTCCAACGTGCTGTAACTAATGCATTAGGCAAGTTAGTCCATTCTTATGTGATTATTTACATTGATGACATCATGGTTCCCAGTAAAGACCCCTGTGAAGGTTTACATCGACTAGAAGAAGTCCTTGAATCATTGACCACAGCAGGGTTTTCTTTAAATCTTAGCAAGTGCTCTTTCCTAAAACGCAGAGTAGAATATCTTGGGTACGAAATCACGTCCGGGGAACTTCGCCCGAATCCTCGAAAAATAAAAGCATTAATTAATTTAAAGTCTCCCAAAACAATTCACCAATTGAGACAGTTCATTGGTCTTGCATCGTATTTTAGAAAATTTGTAGAGAATTTTTCACAGATTATGAAACCTTTGTTCTTCTTAACTACTAGTAAACAGACTTTTAAGTGGACTGATGAACATGAGGAAATTAGGCAAAAAGTAATTTCAATTCTTACTAATGAGCCAGTTTTAATGATTTATAATCCTGAATATCCCATCGAATTACATACTGACGCTAGTGCTGATGGTTACGGTGCTATTCTTTTTCAAAAAGTTGATAAAAAAATGCATGTTGTAGAATATTATAGTAAAAGAACGACTACAACTGAAAGTAACGCAGTTAAGCATTTTCACCATTATCTGCAGGGACATAAATTTACTGTTGTAACTGACTGTAATTCCCTTAAAGCCTCGCGCAATAAGGCTGATTTAACTCCTCGAGTACATAGATGGTGGGCTTTTCTACAGGCCTATGATTTTGACATTATGTATAGAGAAGGCAGATATATGAACCACGTAGACTTTCTTTCTAGAAACCCCCTTCCACAATCAATCAACAAAATAGAACAGAAACGTGTTGATATTACAACTCTGTCTAATAGTTGGCTTTTAGCTGAACAACAGCGTGATTCTGAGATTTTAGCTATCGTTTCTAATCTAAAAAGTAATGCTCTACCCCCTGATATTGCCCAAAGTTATGAATTGCGATCAGGAACCTTGTACCGTAAAATACAACGCAATGGACAAACACGTTGTTTACCTATTGTCCCAAGAGCTTTTAGATGGTCTGTTATAAACCACATTCATGAAGCAATCATGCATTTAGGTTGGGATAAAACGCTTGAAAAGGTCTATGAGCATTACTGGTTTGATAAAATGGCTAGATATGTTAGAAAATTCGTAGATAACTGTATCACGTGTAAAATCTCTAAATCTAATTCGGGTAAAATTCAAGCAGAGTTACACCCTATACCTAAAGTCAGTATACCTTGGCACACAGTGCATATAGATGTTACCGGAAAACTTAGTGGAAAGAGTGATCTCAAGGAATACATCATTGTTATAATTGATTCTTTTACAAAGTATGTTCTACTGTACCATACTACCCAGATTGACGCATCAAATTGCATTAAAGCCCTTAAGTCTAGTGTCTCTTTATTTGGAGCACCTTCTCGGGTTATAGCTGACCAAGGTCGCTGTTTTGCTAGCAAAAACTTCAAAGAATTTTGTGATTCCCATAATATTGCATTGCATTTAATAGCTACCGGTGCATGTAGGGCTAATGGGCAGGTTGAACGCATAATGAAAACATTAAAAAGTATGCTTACCGCCGTTGAGACCAGTGAGCGCTCTTGGCAAGATGCCATTGAAGACGTTCAAATTGCTCTAAATTGCACAATTAATCGGGTTACTAAATCTAGTCCTTTAGACTTGTTGATTGGACGAGTTGCTCGACCTTTAGGTTTGATGACTGTTGACAGTGACGAGATAGAAGTAAATTTGTCCCGTGTAAGGGAACAAGCAGCCCTGGGTATAACTAAAAGTGCCGAATACGATAAAGTTCGTTTCGATAAGACTAAAGCTATTTTGAAAAAGTTTCAAGTTGGAGACTTTGTACTTATTGCTAATGAGGAACGAAATCAAACTAAATTAGATCCTAAATTTAAAGGTCCCTATAGAATTTTAGAACTATTAGATGGTGATAGATATTTGTTAAAAGCTTTGAGTAGCAATAGAATTTACAAATATGCCCATGATCGTGTACGAAAAATGCCTGAATGTCCAGTTACTGTTAGTGATGATGTCAATACTGACACTGATGATGATTCATCTGCTGCTGACATAGTATAGCTGAATTGATAAGATGTCTATGATGACTCTTGTTTAGCTTGACGCTTAATCGGATGTCTATGTTGACTCCTGGATTTGGATGTTGAACTTGACGCTTATGCGGGTTGTCTATGTTGACGCCTATGCGGGTTGTCTATTTGACTCCAAATTACTTGTCGAATCCCATGGTGTGATTTCGGCTGGGAGACTGTGTCTCTACTTTAGTTGAACTATGTATTGTCAGTAGCAGTATGGTAATTTTGAACGGTTGCGATGCAACTGCTATAATTGACTAACTCAGGATTTTTCTTTACGACATACCTTTTGTTAAGGCTTTTGTTTGTCAGAAAGGCCGATCGATATTCACAAGAGATTTTCTTTTTCAGAATCACACGAGGTCGTGTAGAACGTCAGTTCTGGCCGTGTCGGAGTTGGTTGTCAATTATTACAATTGTGGGTAGTCACCAAATTTTATTATGAGTTGTTTTGTTTTCTGATTATTAATTTAAGTGATTTTTACTATCAATTATGGTCAATTATTGTCTTATAAATCGAAACATAATTTATTACGTGCTAGTAATTGATTTTTGGCAACTTATTTCGATAAGTGTGACCGATAAGTTTTGTTCAAAACAATTAACGACATGTTATTTTAATTTTTAAATGATTTACTTTGTGAATTCACCATTGTCTATTTACGACAATTATTCTTGTATTATTTGATTACTTTATTGTAAATCTTATTAGATTTCGCGCACATTTTGTATCTTGTAAACGCGTGACGCACCTCCGTGCGTCAACGGACAGAATTGTTGTGGAGGGATTACAGTGGGGGCATCGTACTATAAAAGAGCGTGCTCTCAGTAAGCTCGTCAGTCGGTCTTCGGATTCGACTCATTACAGAGCTCCCCTGCTCCCGACAAAACTGTCGGTTTACCTGGTACAGCGCTGCTGTATATTGCACATAGCTGTATTTAGCTTTCTGATAGCGATACACTTTGTGTTTGGGTGGCTTGTCCACTGTACGAACTGTGACCTTAAAAGGTCTGTTCGCCTAACTGTGTGTACCTTTTTATCTGATTTATCTTTTTTTACTATTTACCATTTTTGTGTTGTGTACCATTTTGTATTGTGTGTTGAGTACCTACTGTAATAAAAATACTGTAATTGCATATACAGTCTTGTTTATCCCAATAAAATGGGAACTCCAAACCCTGAAGATATACCTCTCGGCACTCCTGATCCTACATATATATATCACAGAAATTGATTCAGGCTATCAAACTGGACATTTTTCATGAGACCACCATCGAAATCACAAAAAAAACTGCTGACCCATTGTGTTGTGATTCCTGACCCGACCACGACATGGAACGGAGATTTTACTATGGCACAAAACGGTTATTTTAATTGTGTTTTATTGTGCCACATATCCCAGGAATTTGTGCCTTGTACTTTTTGAGTAATAAGAGTACGATTGTGGTCGGGCTGGGGATCACGGTTCCTGACCCGACCACAACCAGATCTAATAAAATATCAATAGTGGGAAGTTACTGATTATGCCAAAAATATGTGTCAAATTGTGCCTATGGCACACACAACGCATTAAGTCAAGTAGTCTTACTCTATGTGTAATTTAGTCTGCAATTACACATTTAAATTCTGTTAGTTAGGATTTAACTGAACTGTGCCTTGTCGTAACAAAACTGGTCATATAGGGTTACAGAGTAAGAAATAAAAATGGAGTTTATTTTGTCAGCTTTCTTATAATTGTATTTATTACAGAATTTTTACATAAAACAAAATAAAATAAAAAAACTTATTTTGTGAAAATAAGCACAACAATCAACAATGTTGATTAACGTAAAATAATCACGATTTTGATTAAAATAAGCACAACAATCATGATTTTGATTAACATAAATATAAAGTATTTGAAAAACCAGAGCAATAAATAACAGGTTACTATGATTGTAAAGGACAGTCAATTATTTTTTTAACACATCCAGTACAATAAAATAATAAAGTGCTTTATAAATAGCATAATTTCACAAAATAAAACTGCTTGCAAAGTCATAGTAAAATTGCATAGCGTGTGATTGACACACTTTATTTCTTGATTATTCAATTTTATCAGAATCAAGATATATTCTGTCATATGAATAGTAAAAGAATTTCGTGTGCCATAGGCACAATTTGACACATATTTTTGGCATAATCAGTAACTTCCCACTATTGATATTTTATTAGATCTGGTTGTGGTCGGGTCAGGAACCGTGATCCCCAGCCTGACCACAATCGTACTCTTATTACTCAAAAAGTACACGGCACAAATTCCTGGGATATGTGGCACAATAAAACACAATTAAAATAACCATTTTGTGCCATAGTAAAATCTCCGTTCCATGTCGTGGTCGGGTCAGGAATCACAACACGACCCATTTGGGTCGAGTAGGTATTGAAATTTTGCACTAGACAGCCGATTTACCGTGATCCCATGATCTTTTTTCTTGTTTTTAGTGCCTAACCTGGTGTTAAAGTTTTATGGGTCTACGGGCCTCTGACTTGGCTTTACATGCCCTCTACAGAATTGGAATCACAACCTAAAGTATGACCGCCAAAATAACCATGCAGCACTATATCTTATAGCGTATAGTGTGCACGTCATCTAATGTTATCACGTAACTGATGGTGGCTCATGTGTCTTTGTGCTGTATACGAAACAGCACCATACAATATAAAATAAAAGGAATATTTCACCACTTGAAAATGTGTCTAAACTAGTATAAAAAAAATTAAACAGTTATGATTTTCTTTCCTACCCATAGGTAGTACTTAAGATGCTACAATAAGTTGTCAGTGTTTCTGACAACCAGTCTCACCAAAGGGTATCGTATTGCCCAGTAATAACTGGGTTGTGAAGGTCAGATAGGCAGTTGCATCCGGTTAGACTGGAAACCGACCCTAACATAACTGGGAAAAGGCTAGGCAGATGATGCAATAGTAAGTGTCATAATGATACCCATTATATTATAATCCTCCGAATCATACACCAAATCGATGTTGTAAACGCGCAGCTTCGAAGAGGCCATTTTCACTACTAAGTAGGTGCGACTTTTGATGATTACATATTCTTCATCGCCTATCATGCAGTGTGTAGGTGGTCTAACTTACTCTTCACAACTTAGGTATAGGTACCTAAGTTGTGAAGAGTATGAAGTATGGAGTATGGTGTACAGTGTGCTCCTCACCTAACTTTGCCACGTAACTGATAGCATCTCCATGTATCTCTTTGTGCTGTTTCGTCGCTATCATCACCATCCTCATCATTTCATCAGAATACCAGCGCTGTGACATCTATTTTTAAATGTCGAAGGGAGTCGTCTGTCTTGATAAAGACATTATGCTATGAGGAGGTAGCTATGCCAAAAGTATGATGAATATAAAATTGTTAATGAATGGAAGAGTAGGGCCAAATAAATACTAATAATAGATTGTGTGAGCAATGAAATGAAGGATAAAGGAGTAATTGGTAGCTTGACGGTTGACAGGGGAATGGAAGAAAAAAAAAATGTGTTAGCCGCATTAATATTACTGAATAATTGGATTAAATTCTTTTATTTATAATTTTTCTTATTTCATACATTTTTAAAAACAAAAGTAAAACATTTAAAAAAAACATGATTATTGACATTGACATAACTATATTTTTTTATTTAATTGTACTAATATAAAAGAAAATAATTAAGTAATAATAATGTTTTTAATGCATTCTGATTTAGGATGATATGGCTGCTATGCTGCTAAAGTCATAAGTACTAACTTAACATAACACCGACATTGTACACTTAGTTCTTAATAAACGTTTTGGCTTTGATTTTGACCACGAGCACAAGTAATGTGGGACAAGTAGTGTGTTTATTGCAGCTTCTTCATCTCCTAGCTTGCAGTGTGAAGATAACTTAAACCTTAATTCTTCATACGCCGTGTGTGCTTCTCCTAACGTTGCCTCGGAACTGATGGCATTCCCATGTATCTCTTTGTGCTACCATTCGCCGATCCATCTAAGTCGGCGACAGTTAAGTAATATATCTGCTCGCATTGATCCGGGTTTTGTGTGGAATCTACGAATTATTGTAAATAACTGATGTTTGGTATGTCGTACGTGTTTGCTTTGCTTTGACGTGGCTGTGTTATTGAGTTTTCGGTTTGAATTTATGTTATATTTGTACATTGGATAAAGGTAAAGATTTTACTTGAATATATGTAACTATTCTATGTCAAACGCATGGATATTATAACAGTGTCCATTGAAGATGTGCAACATTTGCTGATGGAGTGCGTTAGGAGCAAGAATGAAAGGGAATTATTATTGGTTAGAGAGTTTAAATTGAACATTCTTGATTTTGGGCTAATCCAAGTTATCTTGGCAAACCCTACATCAACGATTGCAAAGAGGTTGTGTGGCTTGGTGAAGACTTCTAACCTATGATTCTCCTTCTATTATTTTCTTCCTTTTATTTTATTATTATTATTTAGTAAGTGCATATTCCGTACAATGTAAATAGTTCATAGGGTGCGATGGGGTTGGCGCACAAAAACCCCTTTATGTTCAAAAGAATTAAAAAATAAAACAGTTTCCAATTGGTGAAAGTTTCTGTAATAGATATTAAATAGATAGGAGTAGATAGATATTAAAACTAGCCGTTTAAAGATTTATCCATAAAATGATTGCAAATATTTTGTAACAAGCGTTCATCTTCAAATTATTAAAGTTACAAAATTAACAAACACGATTACCTACTGCTTGAGCAACATCTAAATGTTAAACAACATTTAGAATCAAATTATTGCATAATTATACCTATTTGAAAAACGTGTCTGCCTATTGAACAACATCTACGACTACCTCCATTTTGAATTAAAATCATCTTAAAACATTAATTAATAAATCATAACTCCTACCCGAAGATAATCACGCCCCTTAATTAAGCAAAACCAAATAAAATGACAAAATACACGACCTCTCTCATCAAAAAGCAAGTAGACACTGAGCTTATCCCGCTCAAATCCTTTGATTACACCTAAACAAGAGAACACCAATCCAATTTCTTAATTCAAATTTACGAATGACTCTATCGAGGGGACAAAATTTAAACTTGGAATCAGCGATGTTGAAATAGATTAGTTAGTGGCGCAGAGTGGTCATTACTCTTTTAACTGTTTTCGCGGTAAAATGGAATTAATCATTAGAGAAAACTTGAAAAAAACTGCAAACTACCTACTACTGAATGAAAATAAAACAGAGTTTTCCAGAATCTTAATTTTGTAACTAAGTACTCGTAGTTACTAAAATAATTCGTCAACCATTCAAAAACTACACAATTTGAACAACAATTTTAAAATATTTTCCACACTCTGATGATATAGAAAACGCCAACTGAAACTTAAGAAAAGTCAAAACTACCCATTCTGATATTTTCCAAATCCTCTCTCCCAATTGTCCATTCAAAGTAGGCATTGAAACCCAACCTATCCAGTCTGCGCAATTTAAAATTCAAATTCAAAAATTCTTCAGAACACCAATAGAACACGAACGATATTCATCTCGTGGGGATCCTCGGGTGGTTCCGTGAGCGTTCGGCTGTTTCCGCCAGCACTCGGACATTGGGGGCGTATTAATCGTAATTAACCAACTCTGCCTGATTAGCGGGGTTCCTTATTACTTAAAATTTACTTGAGTTTACTTTCTTGTGACGCTCTTAGCTGGGATAGGGATGCGGTAAGATTATAGTGGATAAGATTTTGGGATTAATTTGTGTTTATAATGTAGCTTACTTTTAATGCTGAGTGAGGAGCTCGTGGCTAGATAATGACAGCCACTCGGGTCGATCTTCAGGTGAAGCCGCGCTTGCCTAGGTTGGTCCGTGATTGGGTGACCACTCAACACATACCGAGTTTCACTTGGAAAGCATGCTAAGCCGTTGGTCCCGGCTGTCATTTGTAGATCTTTGGCAGTTGTTACAGTTAGTCAGTGGCCCGAAAATCTGAGAACCAGTCTTACCAAGAGGTACCGTATTACTCAGTACTAATCGGGTTGTAAAGGTCAGATAGGCAGTTGCTCCACGTAAAATACTAGTATTCAGCTGCATCCGAGTAAACTTGAAGCCGACCACAACATAGTTGGGAAAAGGCTTGGCAGGTGAAGTAAGATGGAAGGAGAAGTATTCTTAGACGAATAGACGAACACTTGTCAGCGATGTGGCTCCCTGTACTGTTGGTAGGTAACCTTCTTCTTCTGGTGTCTTTCCAATTACTGAACGCCATAAACGCTGTAGTGGCACTACAAAAACTAAAACAACACAGTACAAAAAGTACTACAGCGCCATCTATGATACAAATGAAGAATTAACAACAAAATTCTAAATCGCGCTATTAAAGTTATCTGCGTCTTATGAGCTTATAGAAAAACCCGACAACCATTATTGGGCAGTAGCCCACCAGACACAACACCCGTCTGGTCGGAGGATACTCCCTTTTCTATATATGATGAACTTCACATCCAACAACATCCAACTCTTCTTTCTCCATACCTCCTGTTCTTCATACCTCTATAACTCTGAATATTTCTCCTATCGTCCTTCTGCGTGGTGGAACAGCTTAGCAACAATCGTGATTCCAGTCCATTCGCGACTTTTGATGTGTGAAGCAAAACTATGTGTGTTTTCTTAAGAATTTCATTATTTACAAAGTGACTTTCCTCGACTGGTGAGTTATCTTATAGATCCAAATATTTATAATATCTATTTTCTTCGACTATTTCCATTTACTTAGAAAGCCATAATCACAACTTAAGTAATTATTTCAGTAATTAGTACCTATCTAATTAATTTTACACAACGCAACACAACCTAACCCCACTAATCCTAAAAGAAGTACAATCACGCACAAAATCCAACCTGCATTATAATAATAATCCGAGCGTTATCCACCTTATCCCCGTCGCAGTGGGGTGGTGGGGGGCGAGGGGAGAGGGGATGATACCAAGTATGATTCAACATTTAAATGTTAAACAGCGCCCGAATTCGCTGCGGTGCGGCGACGTCTTATAAGGAGTATATAGGAGTACAGAAATGGTGATGGCTCGGAGAAAATTATATTTTATATTAAGATTTTGTGTGAGTGCTGAGTGGTTTAGTGTTTCAGGTGTTAATTTTGGGTAATGGAGTACAATTTGGTATGCTGGATGTATGTAGTAATGTAAACTATAGAATTTTATTATTCATAGGTATTACGGATTCACGAATTTATTTGAAATCAAAGCTATGATTTATTTATAACTTTGGTGTAATTTTAACCGGCGTGTGAACTAGAATTAAGAGCAAGGACGACGCAAAAGGTATTAAGGATGCAGGTGGCGTTATGTAGTTTCTGCCGATTCATATGACGAGACTTCAGGTACTTATGTAGGAATATGTGTAACAACATTCAGTTGTAGTGACCCTCTGTTGCGATTAAAAAAAACCGGTTTGCGTTTTTTATCTGCCTAGGCCAGCTAGCCCGCTTCCACCCTGGCAATAAATAAGAAATCCTCCTCATCATCATCCACAGCCTGAATTTACCCAGTGCTAGCTATATTCTCCTCTTTTCTTTGTACCTATCTCCACGTTCTTGTGCCAGCCTCATCCAGACTTTTTAACCGATGGCAACAATGTCGCCTGCCCACCTCGCCGCCGGACAAATAGAAATACCTACTTGTAATTAAATGTTAATTTTACATTAACATTTCTGTACTCGACTGTACCGCATATTGTAAGTTAGCTACACCTTTGAGATATTCTTCTAAAGAGCATGAATAAACTCTTATAGTCTCACTAACACTAGTTGATACTTGTCACTTAATTGATATGCATGATAATTACTGTGAAAGTCACATTGTGGAAAGACTTGCGTAGATTTTGAGATCGTGTAGCTGGCAGCAACAAAATTTTGAGGGATAGCCGGCCCTTCCAGAACTTTTATGTAGAAACAAGTATCAAAATAAAATACAACAAACTTAGAAAAAGAAATGATAGCAGCCTGTAATGAGCATGCCTGAGGGATATTTCTAGACGGCATATAAAGCCAAGTCAGAAGCCCATGGGTGACAAAAAGACTCTGACACCAGGTTAGCCACTAACCACACAATCATAATCATATTTATTCACGAATTTAAGACAACCATACAGAGTAACATAGTAATAAACACAAAATAGACAGATCGTAGGATGTGAAATGATACAATGTAAAAGTAATGTAAAATGATACAATAACGAAAGAAGAATCGTCAAAGAACCATAAAGTCAAGTAAGTTCTAGGTGTGTCATCAAACTGATAGTTTCATTCGCTGCGGGCGGTGTCGCCATATTATTATAGGTACCGAAGCGTTTTCTTAGAGTAAGACATAGACACCAAAAGTGTCAGTACTTGCGGTCAGTATCCCGATTGGGCAGCTATTCCGCAGTGCTTGCTTCAGAATTTTACCCAAAGGATGCTTTTCTTTTTTAAATTAGGATTACCTTCGGTCACTTTGTATTTGACCACCCTTAAAAAGCCCGTACTCCGCTTAGTTATTATACTATTGGGCTATAATGATTAAAGATCATAATTATGTACAAGTATCAAAACCACGCCACTAACCCTCGCATCTCAGACGAAGGCGACTCGCCGAAATAAATAAAGTTGCACAGAGACTCAGTAATTACTTACACGCAACTTACTTATACACTTGTGTGCGTCATTATACCCGTCCGTTTGCGACGTATCATTCATTATGGACGTGACTGTACTTAGGGAGGTATTAAATGAATTTTGATTGGGATAACTTTATGTAGTAAAGATATGGAATGTCTGAAATAATTATATTAAAATTAAATGTATTTAATTTTAAATTACTAGTTTTGCTCCACCCTTTTCGTATGTGAAGTTTAACTATATCCAATGTAAAAATCTGTTAGTAAAAGATACGAGTACATTTCACTAAACAAAGAATAATATTATACATGCATACCATAACATCACGCCTGTAATCCCCGAAGGGTAAGGCAGAGGTGTAGATACATAATAGTACACCCACATTTCGTCAGTTATGCTTAAGTTCTGTGTAATAGGGGGGTTCCCTACTTGAAATCGAATGACGCGAGATCGAATAACACTTGCTCGAAAACGTTTACTCGATAGTACTTGAAATCGATAAATTATGAGCTCGACAGTTCACTCCCTCGATGCATCAAAATCTCGAATAACTATAAGCTCGAATCATCGGCAGCGCGAAGGCTCATTAACTTGAAACATCATTTCTCGACCGACCATCTAATCGATTTATAGAATATCTCGAAAACGGTGCGTCCTATCGCAAAAATAATGAAAAAATTTCCCCCTTATCAACCGCCCTGCAGCGTAGTTCTCAACTTGTAGGTAAAAAAAAGAAAAGTTTCAATCGATACCATAAAAAAATCACATTTCTTCGGTTATATGAAATTCGGAATAAAATATTTCGGAGTTTTTGGGTGTTCCCTTCTCGATACAAATACTACGTGTATAATTATAATGTTGACATTGTGATTAAAACTACCCTCTTTTTCTGGCTAAATAAACATATGTATGAAGGTACTTAGTACAAAGATTGTTTAACGTAGGTAATTTATTGACAGTATGTGGTAGTTTGTGTTTGTTATCAGTATTGTTTATTGACAATTTTCATAAAAATGTCCAAAATAAGTGTTCAAGCTTTAAAATCGCAAAAAGGCAAACACATTTTGATCTTTAATGGTTACGTGATGGCAATCAACAAAAAATAGGTGAAAAATATTATTGGTACTGTGTGCATAAAAAACAAAAGCAGTGCAATAGTACGACCATTAGTGAATCACCAGAAGGAAACGGTGTCCATTATTTGATAAAAGAAATGAGTGCTCATGGCCATGCCCCTGATCCGGATATAAAAACAATAGTTCAATTAAAAAATGATATAAAACCAGATGCAATAATAAATTTTACGTCGCGTCCAGCGCAGATAATTAACAAAAATTTGGCTAATGTGCCGAGCACAAGCGCTTGCTCAGTCCCGAATAAAAACGCCTTACGACAAATTATAAGGCGCGCTAAGAAGAAAGGAAAGCCAGTAGAACCTAGAAAATTAGAAGACATTGAAATACCAGAAGAATTGCACAAGGTAGACGGAGAAATATTTTTTGCGAGAGATTACAAGTTTGGCGAGGAACGTATACTTCTGTTCACAACTAAAAGAAATTTAGAAATTTTGCAAATATCTGAAGTATGGTTAATGGACGGAACTTTTCAGAGTTGCCCACAATTATTTAAACAGTTGTATTCTATCCATGGCATTGTCGGCGAAGGTGATTGTCAAAGAATTGTACCCCTGGTATATGCGTTTTTGACTAGGAAAACTGAAGAATGCTATATTTATCTTTTTCGTCAGCTCCGAGACTACGCCGCCGAATGCAGTATAGTTTTGGAGCCTCAACACATCATATCTGACTTTGAAAAGGCAGCGTTGAACGCCATCAAAATTGAATTTCCGAACGCAATTAGCAAGGGTTGCTTTTTCCACTTTGGTCAGTCTGTGTGGAGAAAAATTCAAGACAGCGGTCTCTCTTCTAGATATGGCGAAGACAGTGAATTTGCGCTAAAATTACGCCATCTTCTTGCCTTGGCGTTCTTGACTCCAGAAGAAATTCCAGAAGCATATCAAGTTCTCAAAGAAGAAGTGTTACCGCAGGAAGCAGAAATTATTATGACGTGGTTTGGGAGATATTATATTTACGGCACACTAAGCTCACATTGCTCACAGACAAACTCAACCACAGTTACAATTTCAAGAATACAACAGCCTCTTTTCCCACCTGCACTGTGGTCAATTCAACTCAATAATGATAGGAAATTTCCAAGAACCCAAAATAACGTTGAGGCATGGCATCGTCGTTGGAATTCGTTGTTAGACAATAAAAAACTTGGATTATATGAAACAATTACAAAACTTAATGAAGAACAAGTAAACACTAAACACGTAATAGAAAAAGCCAATGCTGCAGTAGACAAGACACCACGTAAAAAGAAAATAAGACAACACAATGCCTCTATTATGAGGTTATGTGAAAGTAAAGAGAAAATGGGTTTACATGAGTTTTTGAGAGGTATTGCAAATCATACAAAATTATAATTGTTTTTTTTTTAAATATCATGACATTTTTTCCATATTTCGTACTTAAATAACTTTACTTCTTACCAATTTGGTAAAATTACTAAGTATTTGTAATGTTATTTTGTTACTATTATTATTTTTCATGAATAAGTTGATTTATATTTCTGCGCATGTATTGTTTCATTGTATTGTAGGCACTCAAATAAAAATCCTTATAACTTTTCTGTAAATCGATTAGATGGTCGGTCGAGAAATGATGTTTCGAGATTTTGATACATCGAACAATGAGCCTTCGCGCTGCCGATGATTCGAGCTTATAGTTATTCGAGATTTTGATGCATCGAGGGAGTGAACTGTCGAGCTCATAATTTATCGATTTCAAGTACTATCGAGTAAACGTTTTCGAGCAAGTGTTATTCGATCTCGCGTCATTCGATTTCAAGTAGGGAACCCGTAATAGGGAGCGCGCCTATTACCATCAACCGGGCACATATCCAGACTCCGTGGCTGCTACTGAGAAATTCTAAATGGAAAAACCGAATACCACTACGCCCGACCCGGGAATCGGACCCAGGACCTCATGAGCAGCAGTCGCGCTTGCAACCACTAAACCAATGAGGTAACATACTAAATCTACATGATATAAACTAAAATTATTTCCCCGTACCGGTTGGGAGAAACTACAAAACGGTACATGCGTAATGGCATACGTAATGGCATCTAATCTGATCAGTTTAAATGTATTGCGGTGATGAATGAAGGTTGAAAAATGAATAAAGCAACAAAAAAATAAAAAAAAATATTACCTACCTTCATATAATTGTACATGAAACACTTATCTAAGTACTATGCAGCGTTACAACTAGGGAGAGGAGTGTTTACAATGAGCTCTGGCACCCAATGTAAGATTTAACTTGTGTTTAGGGTGCCAGTAGCCAGCAGACCACCTAGCGCGTGAAAAAAAACTGTAACATTTCCCAAAGAAAATGACATTGAAAAGGCATTCATAAACCAGTGACAGTTGATAAAGATATTGAGAAAAACAGGGGTAAGCCCACAGATATACATACCTAGATAACGCAAGTATCACAATCCGTATGAAAACCAATCGTGCCATTTTTTGACCACCCACTACACTATACGTCTGCAGTATTTAATTACTATACAAACAAGTTAACTATACAAATTAGACTAAGTTTTTGTTCTTTAAATGTGTTGAATGAAGTTCTTGAGTTGTGACGTAGTTGTTTTAAACAAATTAGATTGCTGCGACACTCACCACGTTAAGCATAAAATGCTTAACCCGGGCTCGTGAAGTGGTGCTCTTGCGTTATCTAAGTTTATCTATACAGGCTGTCGTTTTGCATCCTGGTCAAATTCAAGGAGGTATATATACTAATTTATCGATTCTCGACCCGAATCGATAATAAAACGGCTAGCTTTTTTGTTCTATAATTACGGTAAACGGTAAGTGTAAACCGGGTATTAAAACGCAGCCCGTCTGTTCCTAGCCTATAACCACGCCGTCACACACACAAACGCAAACGTTTATTCGCTATTGTATTCCCGTTTTATATTCCCGTTTACTTTCGTATGATTCTGAAATACTGTCAAATGTAAACAATTTAAAATAGCAAGTTTATTAATTAATTGATCAGGTACCGTAATTTAAATTGATTATTTATGTCTTTTGTGACAAGCTTCTGAATTTTGACTAGGATGCAAAACTGCACCTTGTATAATTTGGGTAAGCTGCAATTTTGAATTCCTTTCCCCAAATATTCTTAATACCCCACAAACAATAAGTACAATCCCAGTACAAAACTTCGCCCAGCAGCCTGACATATGAGAACGAAGCAATTCTCTCTGAAACTTTAAAACAAAGCGACATAATGAAGCCGTCTCTTGAGACGAAGCGCTGATCACGACGCAATCGGGATGCTGCTTAAGACTATGTATTCTGGCCTGGTTTGAAGTAATCCCTTCTTTACTTTTTAGTGTGGAGAAATATCTGTAACTAGGTTCTGTATTATCATTAACACTATAAACGGGATATTTACCATGTTTACTGTTTGTTTTGAGTTCCCGATAGTTCGGCGCTGTTGCAAGCACCATGATCACGGATTATCTAGCTTCGGCTTTAGCTTCTGTAGACTCGCACTGGACATCCTTCCAAGACTAGCTAAATAGAATAAAAGTTGTATATCTATGTGTGTGTATATGTTCTATGTTAGGGATTTTGGTTTCCGCACTTAGGCCTTAAAGTGGACCATTATGCGTGGATATGTGTGTGTATATATAATACCAAGTTATCTTTGGACCTTAAACATGAGAATGTTCCAAAATAAATTGCCTGAATGGTTGTGTTGTCCTAGTTTTAATAGTGTCAAAGACTTCTATGATAATAAATGTTATCATGTACATGTACACACAGCGGCACATCAAGCTATATATAACCAGTATAACCTGACTTCGCTGTGTATGAGCTTTGTAATTTGATGATGTGATTATTATGTATGTTTTTCTATTATTATTATTATTTTTTATGTGAGCTCTTAATTTTTTATGATAAATTGTGTTTGATGCTTTTTTTTAATGTAAGTAGGTACTTATCATGATTTGTGGTTTTAATTTTAATTTGTAATTTTTGATAATTATTAATAAATAAACTAAACTAAACAAACATTACCTCTAGAATATTAGTGTAAAACCCGGAACCTGATGTTTGTGCCTTATTGATGGCAATAGGCTCTCCTCCTATAATATGTAGCTCCCTATTACACAGGGGCCTGCAAAACTATTTCTGGAAACAGATGTTTTAAGGATACACTGCATACTGCATCATCGGTATATTGGTCGCAAGCAAAGTGTGCTGAGGTGGTGAAAAGTCTTTTTGATTTTTCTTTTACGAGATTCTCTGTAGCTATTTCTACAAGTCTAGATTTCTGTCAGGTTACTCGTTGCTGGCGACATTTACCTACTATAGACTTCTACTCTTCCGGGAATTACATGCGTAATTTCATGTTATTTAAATATAATTTCGTAATTTTATTAAAAACTTGAGATAAAATATTTCACATTTAACAATAACGCTCCTTTACAAAAATGTATCGTTAAAAACTCCCACGTTCCACATTCAAAAATTTTCAAATTCGGATTCGGAGTTCATCCGAGAACGGAGTTTGAAACCGTTGATCGGGCAGGAAACGGAAAGGGCGGGAAATAATTAGCCGTCGCCGGCACTCGCCGCGGGCGAAGGAAACGCTTCATACAGCCTGCCTGTAACTCCACGAACGAACGAGTTGTGAATTTTTGGATTCACACTTTTTTCCTTTGCCTTTTTTATTTTTTTCTCTATGTTAAATTTTAACGAGACCTATTTGGTGAAGTTGCCAGTTTCAATTTGCGAGGAAAATTCTTTGTGAAACTTTTATTGATGGCAATACCAATCATCATCTGCGTAGCCTTTTCCCAACTATTTTGGGGTCGGCTTCCAGACTAACCGGATGCAGGTGAATACCAGTATTTTACGTGGACCGACTGCTTATCTGACCTCCACAACCCAGTTAGTCCTGGGTAGGTAATACGATACCCTTTGGTAAGACTGGTTGTCAGACTTTCGGGCTCCTGACTACCTGTAAAGACTGTCAAAGATCTACAAAAGACAGCCGGTACCAACGGCTTAACGTGCTTTCCGACGAGGCATGGAGGAAACTCGGTATGTAATGGATGGTCACCCATCCACGGACCAACCTAGACAAGCGCAGCTTAACCTAAAGATCGACCCGTGCGGTAGTTATTATTTAGCCACGAGCTCCTCCTCCTTTGCTGGCAACACCAATACTGTGCTTATTTAGAGTGCGTATTCCAAATAAGGAAAAACATTATTTCATCAGATTGCTTTTCTGTTAGTTCCTATCAGTGCCCCAATGGCGACATCTATACTTTTAATGGAGGTCATGAAAACGTAATATTTGATTTAAAAAAATAAATCTTAGTAAGTTTTGGTAATTGCTAGAGAGAAAAAAAAAATTATAATGTTTATAAGTTACTTAAGGGGGCAGCGGCAGGGTAGCCCGCGAAATTCAAATTTTCTTGAGTTTTTTTGCAATTTACAGTGTCTTTATATTGAAAAAAATATGATTCGCAACTGTAATACGTCATTAAAATCATCAATATAACCCTTTAAGTTCATTGAATGACTATGTAATGAAAAAAGGTGTAGCTGTTGTTCGGTTAGCTGTTGGCCTGTTGTTCTATTATAATTTACGACAAAAAAGAACAAATCAATAACCAATCCAACATAATTCATAGATAGCTACTTAAAGTATAACCAATTAGCCAAAATTAACGTAAAGAAGAAAGATTGTAAACAAAACAATTATTATTTATTTATTACGCACAAAACAAACGTCTACCAATAAACTCCATTATTTCTCACGAAACAAAAGCAAAAATAATAATTTTAAAAGCTTTAAAACAATTGTGGGCAACAATTACCCTTCGGTCCAGGATACTTCCATCCCCTTTGTTTCACCCCCTATTGAACGAACGGGGGCGGAAAATAGCCGGATAGAAACTTCGCTATCAACTCAGAAACATTTTATAAGTTAACAACCCCCGCGAAATTGTATTATGTAAGTTTGAAAGTAGCCATCTTGGATTTTCTTCTTTTTTTTTGTTATAAATAGGAACTCGTTCATAGAGTATTGTTGTGGACCTCGCGGTTGTTTTAAATTTCGAACGGTCTGAGGTTGTTTTTGAATGGGATTTGGAATGAACGCTCTTCAAAGTTCGACTGAATGGTTTTTTCAAGGCAAGCGTGGTCCACTCTAGGCCGGGTCAGGCGAGTTGCGGCCAAACGCATGCCTATTTAGTTTAAAAAGAACGCCATTTATTTTATTATGTTATTTTGATACCTTATGAGCAATTTTACCGTGTTTCAGTTGGATATTATGTGATAAAGTTCAACTTTGTATGATGATAACGTCTTCTCTCTTAATTATGCCTTGACCATTCGCCTGGCCTCCTATAAGCAAAGAAATTTAGGAAAAGACATCAACCAATTGGCCACGAACTACACGCTCCAGTGACCTGCGTGCTGTGAATGTTGCGATAGCTACTGCGGGGGAAATAAAATATGAAAAAAGAAATGGCTATGCTACGAGTCACCGCGAAGCGTCTTGCGACAAAAGAAGCAAGTGACATGCGCGTGTCGTAAGTCGTGTCGCAAGCCACATCGCGTGAGGTCATGTAAATGAAATGGTTTTTTTTTCTAGAATGGTAGTACATTATGGATGATCTAGTTTTTTTACAGTTGCTTAAACAACTCACTAAAACTAGCATGCAAAATGGTAGAACTTTACAAAAATAAGTGAATCTAACAGAACTGGTATGTTGTCAAATAACTATTAAGAATGTCAATGGTTTGTCAATATTTTTGTAATTATAATAGGCAATTTATTAGATACGGGGCGTAAAGCTTACTAAAAGTACTAACTTCCTATTATGAAACCTTATCCCGTTCCCTATATTATCTACTTTTCTTTATTAAAACCTGAAAAAAAAAACAATCTTACTCTTATTTATATAATAATACCTACACAAAACGCCCCTCCCCTTAATTATAACCGCAGTGTTACAAACATAGAAAATCGAATAGAATCCAGTAATCGACGTCGTGTCACCGCGCGCACATTCACGTCACTTCCCATTTCGCGAGTGGCAACACTGAGATATAGCGCGGTTAGCGGCGAGACGCGTGAGATATGGTAAAGGGTTCTGCAGAATTACTTAAGTTAAGGTATTTTCGGCTTCTTAAAATCCCATTTAAGATTATTTATTCCTATACGTTGTTGTTCTTTACTTCGAGTCTAGCTTTATGTGTCACAAAATAGTCAGACAAAACAAGACTGTTAGCCTAGCTGACGCCTGCCAGGGCTGCGGGACTGTTCGAAAGAGATACCGCGGCCCTGGAACATAAAGGGCCAAAGAAGGAACATGGGTGTTTTTTTGTCAGTAAGAGTCTGACACTCCCTTCCGCTCCGCCCAGAGCGGGGGGGGGGGGGGTCATTTGATGATTTCCCACTTCCCACCCACCAAAAAAAAAAAAAGAAAAAAAAAAGCCTAGCTGACAGGCAAGGCTGGGAGTGGGCAGTAATCCACCACGGGGACCCAGTGGGGTTGGTAGAGGTGACATTTCTATTAATACTGGATATTAAATTCTATGACATATCGGTTTCCTCACGATGTTTTGCTTCACCGTTTTGAGAGCAGTGGTGATGAAAAAAAACACCTACCTAACATCACGGCTTCGGTTAGAACCCATAACCTACGAAGTCGTGGTCGATATCACTGTACCACCACTCTATAAAGTGTCAACCTGGCCTGGACTTAACTAAGTGTAAATGTCGTAGTACACACTTTGGACTACGGTAGGACTAGGAAAATATAACTCTTAATGTCGTAATTTTATGTTTGGAATAAAATGGCATACCCAACACCATATTGAAACCAAAATAAATACTTAGTACTGTTATCAAACTCAATCATGATTCCACCAAAACACCTACAATATACGTACTTGAATATCGTTTTACATCTCCGCTCACTGAATCCTAAACGAAAAAGGGGACCTGTCTGAAAATGGCGCGTTATTATCTCAGCTAATAAAAATTCAGCGCGCGAAAATCCTCGCGCCGCGATTGGTCGACCGTCCCTCGGGCACCCCCGCCATTGGTCGACTATGCTGATTCCATTTTCAAATTAACTTTCTCTGCCACCGTCGTTTTCCAGTTAGGTGTGAATTTATTTATTTCATTTCGTTTTTATTATGTGTTGTTTTTGTGGAGATGTGACTTGTTTTTTTTTAAATTAGGAATACGGTGTTTTGTTTTCATTTGATGGTTGAAAACGAAACAGATTAATTTTGTAGTGATTTTCACTTTGTTTCGTCAGTTTGGAGTTACATTTTTTTAATAAATACATTATAACTTGCCATTATTCTACCGAACACAGTTAGGTACTTAGGTCAGTTTTAGCTTTTGAAGGTGAAGTTTTTTACGTAGGTACTCACAAAGTAATAATAATTATAAAATCTACAAAAATCTACATCAAAAAGTTAAACTATTTTTTCTGCTATTTTATTTAAAGTATAGTCAGCTCCACATTACGCATTACGCCAGTAACAAATCCAGGCGTACACTCAGCCAAAATACATCGTTATAATAAAACTAGTTTACGACGCCGATTCCAAGCTGCGCTTAACTTTTGTACGTTCGTATTTGGTTACCTTTGCAAAAAGAAATTATAGAACAATCAGGCTAAGGAAACGAAATTATAAAAATATCTATTAGCAAAATTAAACTTCAAAGTATTAGACTACAAATGTATTAATCTATATCTTAAAAAAAGTCTAATAGCTGAAATAAACTCATCATCTGCCAGTTTTCCCAACTATGCTGGGGGCTTCCAGTCTAACCAGATGCAGCAGAACACCAGTATTTTACATGCAACGACTGCCTATCTGACCTCCACAACCCAGTTAGCTCTAGGTAATACGATACCCCTTGGTAAGACTGGTTGTCAGACTTTCGGGCCACTGACTACCTGTAATGACTGTTAAAGATCTACAAATGACAACCGGGACCAACGGCTTAACCGCTTAACGGCTTTCCGAGGCACGGAGCGAACTCGGTATGTATTGAGTGGTCACCCATCCACGGACAACCTAGGCACGCGCGGCTTAACCTATCGGTCAACCCGAGGGACTGTTATTATTTAGCTACTGGGCCACTGGTCTTTAGTAAAATTAAACAAAATGAGTAGTCCAAAACTGTACAAACACTGGCACAAAATAACACAGTGTTACTTGAAAGCCGTCCACATTACCGACTAAATTGGAATGCCGCGTAATACAAGCCCTATTGAAAGGGTTGCCATGTTGTAGTGTAGGACAGCTCCCGGTATTACTTTATATGTATGAATGGGATTTGTCGGTTTTAGGCAATTAGGCGACGCAGGATGACAGTTATAATTTTGGGCAACGATAATCGCCACTAGAAAAATGCCGTTGATACTAATTTGGATGTAAATTGGTGCTTAGTTTTTAAATATCGATCTCTTTTATTTTTCTCGTTTTGAATGTACCTAACTGTGACGATACCATCATACCCATGAATGGCCTAACCTAGTAGCTTTCAAAGAAAACCCAGCTCAGATGGGAATTCATGGGTGACTCTACACTGGAGAATAAATGAGGGCCGGTCCAAAAATGATGGGGCACTTAATATCATTTTTGTGTGTCTTGGGATTTGCTCGTTACTGGTGACTGATGAACTAATGGTCGGTACTAAAGAGCCAAACTCTTAGTCAAATTCTGTGCCGATTCAACACAGATAGCCATCTACTCGACAAGAAGAAGACGGAAAATCCCCACATCTCTCAAATGATATTCACCCTATTACCAAGGGCCTGTAAGACAGTGGCGGGGGTAATTCACAGCTGAAGGCGTGCGGGGGGAGGTGACCAAGTTAAACCTCTTTACTGCTCACAGAATTGAGTCGCTGATGACTATTTATTGATATTGGCTCCAGAAGTGATACTTGAGAGGTTTTACTTCAATTTCAAAATTCTGCGGTTATGGAAGTTGTGTTTACGAATAATTGGGGTACTTCTGAAGATGATGGTAGTCATTTTAAAATGGTATTTGGTTTACTATTCTTTATTCTTATCATTTCACTATAGTTCCATCAAAAAGTAATTTAGGTTTCCATATTGTAAAAGTACAAGCAGAAGATATTTACAACGAGTTGGGTTTGGCTGTGGACTACTGCCTGGTCAGTTGCAATAAGCTTGAGGGTTTAAGGTGGAAGCGACAGGGAAACCCGTGAAAATCTAACTTTCTTACGTTTCTTGCAATTTTTTTTTCGAGTTACTGACCAATTGTAACGACTGTCAAAGATCTACAACTGACAGCCGGGACCAACGGCTTAAAGTGCTTGCCGAGGCACAACCGAAACCGAAAAAGGCGAACGTCATTGAAGAAAGCAGAGAACATCTGAAAACTATCTAAGGACTGTAAATGTGCCGTGTCGACGGCGCGTTCGTGTTCCACGCGCGCCTCAAAGAGATGTTAGCAAACAAGAGGGGCCCGCAAGGGCCGATGCCTGCCAGGGCTGCTGGACCGTTCGAAAGAGATACCGCGGCCCTGGAACATAAAGGGCAAAAGAAGGAACATGGGTGGTTTTTAGTCAGTAAAAGTCTGACACTCCCTTCCGCTCCGCCCAGACCGGGAGGAGTCACTTGATGATTTCCCACCCGAAAAAAAAAGGACTGTAAATGTACCGGTTAATTTTCTATTTATAGAACAGCAGTGATGTATGTATGTATTTAACATTTCAAGTACAGAGGCGGATTTAATGCCATAGGCATTTTCTACCAGTCAACCTTTGGGTGATGCAGAGACAAAGAGTGGTAGGTGTATATCTGAAAATAATTTTATTTTGATACTAAGATAAACTACAAGGATATTTAAAATGCTATAAATATACTAGCTGTGCCCCGCGATCTTCGTCAGCGTGAAATTAGCGGTGTGAAATATACTTACCCTCATAATCTCATACCTACCAAATAACTACACATAAAAAAAAATCGGTCAGGTCGTTTCGGAGGAGTGAAACCACAAACACCGTGACAAGAGATTTTTGTATACATATATGTCGGATTGTCAAGTTTATTCTGTACATCATGTGGGCAGCAGATGGGTTTCGTGCAATCAAAAAGCACTGGGTGTGATACACTGTTTCTATTAAACTAACAAATTACTTGACATTATAATTTAACACAGTAACACACAATGAATCGGGGTACAGTTCCAGGACGTTTCAACTCTGCTGCGATCTCACTTTCCATGTCATTCACGCCTCGAGCTAAAAATATCAGGGCTCTGTAGAAGCACGCTGTGGTGTTGCTGCGCTGACTTATTAGTAGGTCGCGTGATGTCACCACTAGCGTTCTTGCGATTCATTTTAATCCCGTACCAATGACCGGATCCGACATATAAGATTTCTAAATACTATAAATATAAATCAAAAGATGTATAAAATGTAAATAGTAATTTACAAAAACATTCACATTTTTAAGTATCAAAAGCAGAACAATACAAAAGGGCGTCAAAAAGTTTGTCCGCGTCGCTGTCAACGAGGAAAGTGCCCAGAAGGCTGCATGCAGCATTACCACGTCGGATGGCAATGCTCATCTTTGGGCAAGAAATAGACCAGCCCCGGTCACGAGAAGAGTCGACCAACGGGTTGACGATGTCCCGAAACACTACCGGCGACCGACGGCCTTTACTCCTGCATTTTTTTTAAACACTGAAGATTTCTTTATTTACGGTCGTATCATATCATAGAATATCTAATAATGCTTGGGTAAATAATCCCTCTATTTGTTGTTTTTCTAAAAAATCACATGAACCTTTACAAAATTACCGACGTGTACGATAATGCGACGGCTCTCGAGTCTGAGAGTGAATGGGGCGTTTTATTGTCGAGTGGTGCATGGGACGCCACGCGGCACACTTACATGTATTGAAAGTGTATGGGATCGATGTAAAAAACGTAAAATTTCACTGGGAATTGAATAAAATTGCGCCAATTAATAAGTGGTAGTAATAAAAAATCATAACTGCATTGTTATTGTATTTTTATATTCCTTATGAAGATTGTACCCCTTAAGGTTAACATACTACATAGTTCCCATCAACATCGCCTCACTTGAAATTATAGTCGATAGTTTTACTATAAAAGCGTGTAAAAAGACCCTCGACCAAGCCGAAAGGCACTTGCTGTCCCCGTCATTGCGATATTTTTTTTTCTCCTGGACCATACCTGAGAACCTGGGAACCTTCTAGTTACCATTAGAGATATTGGGGCACAAAGTCCGAACTTTTTCACAAGTTTTTTTTTAATGCAAGTTTTTAATGTAATAATTTTACAATAAATATTGTCTATGTCCCCCGTACTGTTCAATGCATACATCAGCAGTTTTGAGTGTGTTACAATAAGTCCTACCGTAAAACGTTATCTTAAAAAAAAGTCGTTTCCCAGCAATAATATTTTGCTTAAAGTTACTTAGTTTGATGTACAGAATGCTTGGTTGACGGTTTCATGAAGGGTCTGTTTACACATTGTTTATCCTACTTACATAAATTGTGATGTGCAATAAACGCCTTATTTAGTATCTAGCATTAGGTAGCACTTTACCAATTCTCCGCTCCAACACAACAGACAATACACGCAAGTAGGTCTAGGTAACGTATAAAAAAACACAGATCGGTCTACCCTCTTTCTTGTTCGTTTTTTGCACAGTGACAGTGGTAGCGGTACTGAGTGCAAAAAACGAACAAGATAGAGGGTAGACCGATTTGTCTGCTCATAAACACCCACCCGCAATAACTTCAGTTTATCCGTGATCATGGTGCTTGCAACAGCGCCGAAATATCGGGAACTCAAAACAAACAGTGGTAAATATCCCGATTCTAGTGTTAATTATAATGTTAGTGGCCATGACAGTTTAAAAACTTATAAAAAACACAATCAATTAATCCTAATAAAAAAACTAAAATTAAAATATCCAAAATCACCTAAGTACAATCCTTTTCAACCTCCACCCACTAAAGCCGTTTCACACGGCACGCAGCATATTCGTGCGTTTTATCTAATTAAACAGAATTACACCCGTAATGGGCGGCGCGTGGCTGCCCTTAGGTTGGAGTACGTACTTCAGACTGCATAGGGCCGGTAACAATGTTTTTTTTTATATTCTAATAGTGATAGTAATTGTGATACCCTTGTTAAGAGGGCTTTTTGGTAATTGTTGTAAAAGGAGTATTGATTACGTCGTAGGTGGGGGATAATGGTTTAGTTTTCTCATACCTTAATGATATTAATGCTTTTTGCAGCGAGATGATATTCCCACAATGAGTTCCCGTTAGTTCAGTTCATGGTTTACATTTATTTATTTATTAAAACTTTAAGCACAAGTAAAACTGTACTAAGGCTGAAGGCGGACTTAATGCCTACATACAAAAAAAAAACAATGCTTACATTTTTTTTGTTGTTAATTGTTTTAAACAATTGTATACTGATACGAAACGTTACGCTGAAGACAATGGGTTTGTTGGCTCTTTTGACAGATATATGGCTAAAATTTGACAGATATATGGCTAATTTTATGAATTAATAAAGTCATACATAATCCAACAATAAGTCAGATTTTAGTAACTTGCAAAACTTTGACACACATGTATTTAAAACTAAACTATGCCCGATAAGCACTCCATTGGAATTATTTTTTACAAAAAAAAAAACACTTTCAAACGTTTTTTTTAATTTATTTTTTTGAATTGCTCTTCTTCATAGTCCACGAAAGACGAGGGCCGTACGCAATACTAATCATAATAATCATTTTATTATCAGGCAACAAGGCCCATAGATAACATACACAAAATAATTTTACACAGTGATAAACTAATCCATATTTTAAAAACCTTAAAACTAATAATAAACTATACACGTAACATCTAATACAAAATCGTAATGCATCTTACTTAAACATAACTTAATCCTACTGTTACGCTTGCTAATCTGTTAAGTATCTTCACTTAGCGGAATCTTGCGACAAACATAGTGTTACGTTACAAAATACGCTTTGGACGTGGAGATGCGGACACCAACCCGGTACACAATACAATAAGTTACAAAATAATGGCGGGAAAGTGATTGTAGTGACGCCGATGCGGAGATAAGTAAAGAGATGAAGTGAGGTGGGGTGAGTGATTGACTTCCAAGGAATTTTGGGGCATGTATGAATTAAAACAATATTGAAGAAAATGTAACTGAATCATTTGAGTCAACATTCTTTGGTAAAGATATGGAAATGTTACTGTCGAGGACAAGAACTAGAAGAACGATTTCTACACTGAAACATCGAACCTTCGGAAACTGTGCATATTGGTGAAAGTAGGAGTAAGTGGAGAAAAACATCAAAGAGAAGTTCGTTAAACCATGGCGTGGTCACGACCCCCAATACGAACGACGTGAGTCGGAGGAGATTTATTTTTATTGTTTACGGAATATACAGGGTATATACCTCTCGTGTGGTGTCTCAGCCATGAAACTGAACAACTTTTGTTCTACGAGCTCTTGAACAATAACTTGAACTTTCTATAGGAATTGACGCGATCACCTGACCAACATTTATGGTAAAACTAAAAAGAAAGTTATGAATTTCCAAAAGTCACACCCTGTTGTCTCACTCTCTTAGACAGATTTTAGTATTATTTATAATCCTGTTTCAAACCGATAAACAGAATAAAATCACCTGAATCTACAATGACGACAACTATCACTCCTACCCTACTCACGCCCGAACTATTTGACATTGAACCAGGGGCCAGCAACAACACTCTGTGCTCAATGCACCGTACGCAATGTTTACGAAGATTAGATGACAGCGCCAAATAGCTGTTAGCACAAATTAGATGGTTGGGACATCGCCACTCCTGTCATTGTGATGTGTGACGTGGGGTATAGGCAGTATGGTCACTATTTAATCAGTTTTTGCACGAGAATCATGCCCCTTTTGAGGATCGGGGTTCGATTCCTGGGTCGGGAAAAGTGTTATTAAGTTTTTCTATCAGGAATTACTCAGTAGGAGCCACGGAGTCACGGATTTGAGACCGGTTGGTGGCAATAGGCTCGCTCCCTATTACTTGGGACTTAAACATAACTGGCGAAATGTGGGGGTACTATTAATTACACCCTCTGCCTTACCCTTCGAGGATTAGAGGCGTGGTGTTATGGTATGTTCTCTATCATGCATCAATCGGTGACTATGCTTAGAAGAACGCCTTGTTGGATATAATATAACACTCGACTCACCACTTCATTGAAATTGAAATCGTTTAATTGTCATGTCCGAGCGGATTGTAGACATGATAATGTTTTTAGTTGATATTTTCAACTTGAAAATGAATATTTTAACTACAACCTGCACTACTTAATGTGTCAACATTATTTATTCGCCTTGCAAGGCAGCGCATAGTGAGTGACACATTACTTTTATTGATAACATCATGTAAGTACTTAATTTTACCTCTGTGTTCATTGTTTGTGTGAGGAATTCTTTAATTTTGAAAGTGAATATAAAGTAAATATAGTGGATATGAAAGTGAATAATTTTAAAATGATAGTGTGACGCGGCTGACATGGGAAAATCGAAGAAAAAATCCTTGTTGAGCGCCGAACTCAAGTAACGTGGGACGCACTACGGCGACGACCACTCAAGTTAAACTAACCAGCATACACTGATCTCTCACTGTACAGGAAGCTCATACAAAGCGAGGTCAGGTTATATTGGATATGTATAGTTTGATGTGTCGCCGGACATCATTATTTTTTTATTTACTTGTTTTATCTTTTATTGACATGATTTATTTCTTTATTAACATGATTTATTTTTATTGACATGATTCATTTTTATTAACATTTTGTTTTCTTTGCAATGTACCGAATTTTAATTTTGTGAATTATATTTTATTATTGTAAAGTAACGTAAGTTTGTAATTGTAAAACTTAAAAACCGTGTTGTGTTAGTTTTTAATGAGTTTTCGATACAATGTAAAAATTGTTTATGAAATAAATGATAAAAAAGTGTACTGGTACCTACCAACAATGAACAAGAACATGAAGATAACGATGAATATTTTCCTTACAATGATATCTAAGTATGTATGTTAAATTTTTCTTTCCCAAAACTTTTTCATAGTTTGTGGAAAAGTTCACAATTTGTAAGTTTTGTCTAATTGTCTTTTTTTGTTATCGGTGTTATAAAAAGTTCTGGGCATATATGGGTTAATAGTAAGTGTTTTACATATAATATGCATGCTAGATTCACAAAAATAATAACCTATATATCTATAATATGTATGTATTTGCAACAAAAAAAAATGTATATAATGTAGTTTATCAGCCATCTAGCTACCATAACACAAGCATTAGGTTGCTTAGCTTGGGACTAGATGGTGCTGTGTGAAATGTCCAGGGATATTATTATTATTATAATTCGATCTTTAATGTCTTTAATGTAATGTACATCTAGTAGATGCCAATCAGAAATATTGTTGTGAAACTTTTTTATTGCATATGTGATGGTAGGTACATCAGTTTTGTGAATTAAATAAAAAATTTAAAAAAAATAACAAAATATCTGGTCCACTAACCTCTATCCATCTCAACATCGGTAGTCAAGCACCACTCACCATTCTCAAATAACACAATGCACGTTTTTTCTTCACTAAGTCGGCGACAATCCCTGGTGTTTAACAGATTAGTGCACGGCTTTCTATTGACAAATAGTCGCAAGGATTAGCTGAATTGCGTCAGAGGATGTATGGGTATGTCTCGTTCGGAATTTTAAGTGGATGAAAAGGTAATTGGAATGTTGTGTTTCTTACTTTTTAATTATTTATTTATTTATGTACACACAAATACTTAACAGGACAATCTATTAACATAGAAGAGCACAAAGGTACTAATTAATTCGTGGTACGCAAAAAGTTTCGTTAAGGTTGAAAAAAATGCATTTGAGCGAGTCTCGTGTCTCGAAGTCCCGGGACTTTTCGGAATTTTAGTTGTCTCGAGTTCCGAGACTTTCGGGTCGAGACTCGAGACGAGACAGGATTGTCGTAATTGATACAAAAAACGGACTTTTTTACCTGTAATATTAGTAAAACTGTACTAATTGGCTTTGCGGAAGAACTGTAACTGTGTGAGGCTTTTCGAAAATATCCTTAGTATCCTGACACCAGATGTGGAAATAATGGGCGCTGAACCAGAATGCTAGTACCTGTAGCTCTCAAGTACACAACCAGCCTGACGAGTCTTTTGTAAATGAAATGGAACAAGCAATAAAAAATATCCAAGAAAAAGTACCCGACACTCTGGAAAAAAAAAGAGCAAAATTAAAAAAGGAGTTTCAGTTGTTTGAAGCAACCGGAAAACGTACAGAAAGTTTGGAACTACTGTATAAAGCCTTAAACACAATTAAACCGACATCTGTTGAAAACGAGAAAGTGTTCTCCTTGTCCGGTGGCATTATTACAAAAATCAGAAACAGACTGTCGGACAAAGCTGTTGACGCTCTTATTAAATCAGCAAAGAAGTCTAATTAATTTGTTAGTTGATTATTTAAAAGACTGTTTTATCATTTATATTTTTTAATTATGAAAGAAATCTGTAATTATGTGAATGTTGTGATTATAACCAATAATTAGATACTAGAATTACTAGATATTAGTAGTAGTATAGTTATTATGAATTAGTAGGATTTTGTAACTAAGTTCGTTTTATAAAGTAACTATAAGATTTAACTGCTTAAAAGTGAATCTGTGTGTGATTAAGAAATAAACAAAGCAATTATTAAGACTGAAATTAACGTTAAAGTTATTAAGATTTAATTTTCTGTTTAATAAAGGTTGAAAAAATTCTTCAAAAAAGGCCCCTTTAAAAAACATTTAAAAAAATACTTAAAATTCTCGGGGTCCCGGGAATTCCCGGGACTTTGACTGTAGGCTGTCTCGTGTACCGGGACTTTGAAATTGTCGGGAATACCCAAACCCTAGTGCTTATCTTACTTCTACAAGTCTCCAACCCGGGTAACAATATATTCCTTGCTAAAATTAGTTGTTAGACTTTAGGCTGACTGTCTATCTGACGGAAAGGGCCAAGGCCAACGGCTTAGCACGCTTACCAAGATTTTAATGTAATGAATGGTCCCCATCTGAGGATTGACCTCGACATGACTCGTGCGGCTACTATGTATTACTTGATCACGAGTCCCAGATTCGGTAGATATTATAACGAAATAAAAATGTTTCAATCCACTTCTTTTTCGAATTTTCTCGACGTCTAATAACAACCGCAATGAAACAAATATGCTCATTATTTCTCGTAAGACTATTCACGATTACAAGAACCACTCAAATTAAAAGCTCGAAAAAAAATACATTATATGCAACATTTCATTCATCATCATCAAAATCATCATTCATTACATTTTTTTTTTTCATTTTTCAGCGGCATTTTTTTCAGCTTGTTTGAATCAATATAATATTTGTACGCCGATGACGATGACGGTTAGACATATTGTTTATTAAAAATGACAGCATCTGTACCTAACCTACCTATGTTCAACAGATAAAAATACTTATTTGTATTTGTATTTGTAAGCTTCTTTTTTTTAACCTGTGAAGGTGAAAACACGCAATTTGCGCCATTCTCTAACTATCTATCTTTACAAATCTCAGAAACACTTTTACTTTAAAAGTAAAGTAAATAATCCTGCTTATCTTTCGTACGATCTGTGACTGTGACGATTGTCACCGACTTAACACCGACGGAGTAAACATTAGTATCGGGTTACACAAATAAATAACAATGGTGGTGTCTTATTAAATTTAATCTTTGGGGTAGTGTGTTAGCGGCCTATCAGGAAATATTTTCAGGTAGTAGATGAATTTTGAATTGTAGGTAATGTTTACTCAATGATACTTCATCATACGCAGAGTCTTTTCCCAACTACAAGTATATTGGGGTCTGCTTATGCTTGTGGCTAAATAATAACAACCGCTCGGGTCGATCTTCAGGTTAAGCCGCGCTTGCCTAGGTTGGTCCGTGGATGGGTGACTGCCCAATGCTTACCGCGTTTCCTCATTGCCTCGAAAAGTATGTTAAGCCGTTGGTCCCGGCTGTCAATTAGGTATAGATCTTTGACAGTCGTTGCAGGCAGTCAGTGGCTCGAAAGTCTGACAACCAGTCTTACCAAGGGGTATCGTATTACCCAGTACAAACTGGGTTGTGGAGGTCAAATAGGCAGTCACTCCATGTAAAATACTTGTATTCAACTGCATCCGCTAAATTGGGAAAAGACTAGGCCGATGATGATGAGGTAGAGCTCATTGACAATGACCACACATTATAGGGTTTTCTCTAGGATTGCAGAACAATGCTGCTGAGGATTGTCTACTTATATTGAAGTTACTCCGTAAGTAACAACTAACCATCAGGCGGGAGGCGGACTGTTTGTTTGGCACTATATCACATTTAAAGAACAGCTACAACATTACTTCTCAATCTGCTAGTGACATAATATTTGGTCTATAAGTAGGTATCCACAGAGTAGACAAGTATAGGCCATTATTAACACAATCACGCTGAAATAGCATATGCACACATACTTATACTAGACAGTAATCGTATAAAAAAATACCATTCGGTCCAGTAAATCGTTTTATAAACACTTTTATAATAAATCCTTAAGATCACGTCGGTTACTTAAAAGCTAATCCGAAGCACTCGACACAATGCTAAGTAGCATATCGCATTAAGTTCACACTTGACCGGGTATTAACGTAAATAACCAACAATGGCCAATGCGCACAATGGCTTAGTTGCGTGTTCCGCGAAATATTTGTGTTGAGGTGTTTCAGACGAAAACGAAAGTCGGGCGGTTTAGAGAATCTTTGTGCGATTTCATTTTGATATTTTAAGATTATATTTAGAGATCATTCAGTCTCTGCCGCCCTCAAACGATAGACAATAATAGATAGATAATTTGAAGTCGTTCTGTGCTAAATGCATTTAATTTTAATGATTGGTGCCATTGTGGGACTAGTGTGCCTAAGATTAAGTTTCTTCTTCAATTAATTTGTTTTTATTAAGTAATTAGTCACTACGAATTAATAAAAACAAAAGAATTGTATCTTTTCCATGATGATGCTTCTATATAGCGACGGCAAGTTCAAAATAATTTCTTACAAGTTAGATGATTTTGCTACCTAACCAGTTGGTAGAAAGGAATTTTGGAAAAAGAATAATATTTTTGTCAAAGTTCAAGCTTAGTTACCTATCATTCAAAAAATAAAATAATAAAGCGGGACTACTGTTCCACAATTTTGAACAAAAACAAAACTCATCGAAGGCTCCATCCAGCTGCGATTCGCAGCACACGTACGAAAGGGCTTTACCAAAAAAATCAATCACTAAGATGATCTTCCTCTTAGTATAATCTGGACAGACGGACATCATGCAATACAATATAATATCTATTGTGTATCATTACTACCAAGCACAATGCAGGTGACCACAGTTGAAAGGAATTAGCGTCTTTTGTTATGTACTTGTGAATTTATTGAGATATCTATAGCTGCTTGTGAGGCTTTGAGTAGGCCGACGGTATAAAGACTTTTTGTAATATAACTTCACGCCTTTATTCCCCGACGGGATAGGCAGAGCTGTGCATACAATCGTACACATGGTTCGCCGGCCTTAGTCAACTTTAGTCAGCCCATGTCTTCACAAACGCTTCGATTCGATTTCATTCGGGAAGTTTGACTTGCCTTATCACTTACTACTCTTCATGATGTTAGGGTTTCTTAACATTCTGCACTTATAAGCTTGCTGTATTGGCTCCACACCACTGCAAACAATGGCATTTGGGCACAAATCCAGACAGGGAAGCTACTGTCTCATAGCCTCATACATACTTGCGACCTCTAGAGGAACTTTTGGAAGAGAAAACTGCACTAACTCCCTGACTTTCTAGAAAATCAACTCTTAAAGGGTTCAAGTTTCTTTAGGAGATCGGCATTCCCTGCTTGAATGGAATCATCATCATCATTTCAGTCCAGAATCACCCACTGTTGGGTATAGGCCTCCCCTTTCTTCTGCCATTCTTCTTTACTATGTGCGTCCCTCATGCGTCTGTTTCCCGCGATTTTGACGATATCGTCAACCCAACGCACCTTTGGACGGCCCTGGTTTCTTAGGCCGCGGCCCCATGTCCACGGCGCGGCGCCGGCCGCCGTGTGACGTTGCGGCGCCGCCGCCGTAACACGGCACGACGTCGTGCCGCAGCACGGTGCCGCGGACGGTGCGCCATCCATTGCCCCTCAGTCGATCGAATCAACTGCGAAATATCGACTGAAAGGGGCAATGGATGGCGCACCGTTCGCGGTACCGTGGTGCGGCACGACGTCGTGCCGTGTTACGGCGGCGGCGCCGCAACGTCACACGGCGGCCGGCGCCGCGCCGTGGACATGGGGCCGCGGCCTTAGGCCCAACTTTGGCCACCATTGGGTTAAACCCATAAAGCATCGGCCATCTCCGCATCTAGCCAAATGGCCTGCCTAACTCCCACTTTAGACGTATCGCCCTGTCCCTTGTCCTGTTCCCTGTTTGTAAAACTGGTCATCTGGCATCTGTCAAATCTTTTCCCTACTAGGTGGGCCTCCTTGGCTTTCAGTCTAACCTAATACAGATGAATTTCAGTATTTTACACGGAGCTACGTATAAGTTTTTAAACTGTCATGGTCACTAACATTATAATTAACACTAGAAACGGGATATTTACCATGTCCACTGTTTGGTTTGAGCTACGGAGTTACGTACTTCAAATCTGACCTCCACAGCTTGGTTTTATCTAGATGAGACATGTTTTCCCCACTTTCAGGCTTATACATACCCGTAAAGACTGCCAAAAATCGGATATTTTCAAACAAAATCCAAGCGCCATTTATAGACAGCTTAGCTTTGAAGCTATTCAATAAGTTACCCGCCTACGTCATTCTACGGTCTACCCTCGAATCAATTACCTGTAAAAGCTAAGGAAATAATAAAATTTTAAAAATAAAGCAATATGATCAAAGCTTACATTTTCAAACGGTAGGTAGGTATTAGGTATCTAGCTGTAATGTGTTATTACAAAATTGGATTTGTCTGTTATGTTGAGACTAGTGATAGCTCCTGGATTTGAGTGTGATTGGAATAATTTTAAATTTTTGGATGCAGTTTATAATGGAAACGAATTTCGTAAACCTAGTGTTTATGATAAGTTATAGATACAGTTGGTTTTATTTGGTTGTCTATTTTAACCTTTCACTTAAGGCGGGTAGCCCGCCAAATTAGAAGATAAATTAGATAAATTATAAAAAAAACGTAAGAAAATTTGAATTTCTCGGACTACCCTACTTTCGCCTTTATCACTACTATGTTGAAAAATGTTTGATGATAGCATAGCACCTATGTTTGTATTCATCAAAGATCATGGCTTTATTACTGTCTATGGCTATTTACTTTAGCAAGCAGACATATTATATTTGATATTCTGTTTTAGACAAGCGTGCAGATAGCTGATGTTATAAAGAGTAACTTAGGCTACTTTTTTTTAGAAAAAGTATTTAAAAAAACCCTTGAAATTGTTAACAAAATACGATTCAAATATGAAGTAAGTATTTATTATAATACATAATATTAATGTCACGTTGGCGGAGGTCGGGGGCAACAGCTAGTAAAGTAGTACATAAAATGGTAAACTGACTGGGTGATATATCAACAGACAGCCCAAACCGCTGGTCCTACAGACATGCAACTTGGAGGGTGTGTTCTTTGTGAAGATTAAAAATCCACTAAGAAAGGATTTTTGGGAATTCCACCCCTAAAGGGTAAAATAGGGGATGCAAGTTTAGATGAAAGTCCGTCAGTTTTGAAGTTAGGATCTTCAAATTTTGTGTTTATGCTGACGATTGAAAATTAATTTATAATAAAAAACGCTGAGACCGAATGGTCTCAGCGTTTTTATTATTCTACCCCAGAAGGGTTAAAAAGGGGGATGAAGTTATGTCACTATGTTTTTTACCGTACCCAGGATTAAAATATAGGTTACTTTTTAATTCCGGCAGTACGTTCCCCTCGAACATTTTCCGACATCCACGCGGGCTAAGCCGCGGGCAAAAGCTAGTATAAGACAAAACGCATAATCTTCAATACGTCTTCAATACATACGCGAACAATAGCATAATCTGTGATCTCAGACCTCCCCTAAACGTCTAATTCCGTCAAAAATATCAGCAGAAACAAAAAGACGGTGATATAATACCGTAATGTAATAAGGAGAGCTACTCACCGGATTTCTTATGGTTGAAGTTTAGAGGGATTGAGGGCGCGGCGGAGTACGTATATCATTGTATCTGGCGCGATGGATGGACGCTGTGTCGGTGTGGAAACGGCTTTTTCTATGATATTTGGTGGTAAGGTCGTGTAGGTAGTTCTAGTGATCAGCGTGCGTGTATATGAGTATAATATAATATGAGTATCTTGGGACAACCAACACACCACCATCTGATCCCAAACTAGGCAGAGCCTGTACTATGGCAACCAGACAACTGATAAACATACTTATATATTTCTAAATGCATACATATTATAGGTAAATTACACACCCAGATACAGAACAAATAATCGTACTCATCGCACAAAGATTTGTCCTGTGTGGGAATCGAACCCACGACCTCCGTCCTAGCAGTCAGGGTCACTAACCACTAGACCAACAGGCCAATCAATGAACTATGTATGGACGAGGACGAAGCACAAGGAGTCAGACCGGTGTCGTTTTGAAGTTTCTGCTAACCCAGTAGCCGGCCGTACCGACACAGCAAAAGGCGTGAGGTTATGTGGATGTATTTGGTGATAACGGCGGTACATGAAATAGTCAATAAATGGGATTAAACGAACTTAGTTGTATTGATAATTTTAATTCTATATACAAACGTGTTACGGTCGCAAATCACTTTTTGTTCAACATACATACTGACCTGCAAATTGGAAAAAAAGCGTTGGAAAATTTGAATTTCGAGGGCTACCCTGGCGCTACCACCTTAAGGTACTCATCATCATCTGCCTAGCCTTTTCCACACTATGTTGGAGTCGGCTTCCAGTCTAACCGGATGCAGTTGAATACCAGTATTTTACATGGAGCGACTGTCTATCTGACCTCCACAACCCAGTTAGTACTGGGTAACACGATACCCTATGGTAAGACTGCAGGTTGTCAGACTTACGAGCCACTGACTACCACCGACTGACAAGATCTACAAATGACAGCCGGGACCTTAACGTGCTTTCCGAGGCACGGATGAATCTCTGTATGTAATGGGTGGTCACCCATCCACAGACCAACTTAGGCAAGCACGGCCTAACCTAAAGATCGACCCGAGCGGCTGCTATTATATAGCCATCGAACTCCTCAAAAAAAAAAAGAAAAAAAAAGAAGAAAAAAAAAGTTGTTTTTTTTTGTTTTTTGTTTAAAGAAGTTCGTGTCTATCGATAATTTAATTGAATAAGACTTTAGTTGAACTACCTGTATTTGCATTTTTAAAGTTCAGTCGACTCCTCTTCTAATTTAAAGAACGTAAATACAAGATTAGGTACTTTTATGTCATATAATAGGTATCATAGGTAATCTTTTTACTATCAGAATCCCACTCCAACCTTATCTCTCTCCATTATCATATAAATATGTATATTACGCACGCGTCGCATCCCATACATTTTTGACGCAATCCTACAAATATAATAAAAGGTTCCCCCCTGTATGATATGTGCGTATAACTGCGAATATATTTGTGTGTGTGTGTGTGCGTGTGGATAGATAGGTACCTTTTATTCATGAGGTCTACGAGAAGTGTGATGAAGATGTGGAAGCTTGGTAAGAAAATAATCTGCACTCGATATTTTATGTATCTCAGAACGTTCGGCCAGTCGAGATAGGGAGCTGGCTGCTACTCCAGTTTTTAGTGACGATTATGTGACGCATAAAGATGCCAGCCAAAGAATTTGTGACAGAACAGTTCGAAAGTTAGAAGCATTTATTTATGGCCGAACGACCTGATATCAGAACGTTCGGCCAACCTGAATCTCCATAACTGAGGACCTTAGAGAAACTGTTACTGAATAAATATTTTGTGACGATTTAGTGACAAACAACCACTGCTTTACTTTTACTCGTAATGCCACCGGTTAAAAGTAAAATTAATTTTAGTTCCTGGAACATCAGGCCGTTCGGCCAACGTAAAATCTGCGTAACTGAGGACCTGAGAGAAACCGTTAATGAATAAAGATTTAGTGACGAGACTGAAACGTATTTTTATTGCTTCATTTTTTTTTGTGACGGTCCCTCTATATAGTAAAATGAAAATTTAACATATAACCTCAAAACATTGGGATTATCGATTCCTCCACAAGGAAGAAGCCCAGAGAAACCGTTAATCAATAAAGATTTAGTGACGACACTGAAACGAACTTTTATTGTTTTATTTTTCTTGTGACGGCCCCTTTTTATAGTAAATTGAAAATGTAACATATAACCTCTAAACATTGGGATTATCGATTCCTCCACAAGGAAGAAACCTAGAAGACTCGTAAAACCCCTGATGTGTTATAGGTTTCCAGTGCAATAGTGTCAGTGTTTTTGTTAATTCAAGATTAATCTATAAAAATGCACTATGGCGGATGGCGACTGAAATAGGGTGACCATGTATTCTTACGAAACAAGTATTTATCGAGTAGGTACGTAATTACCTAAAAACACGTCGAAATAGTTGAAATAAGGTGACGATGTAGGTATTGCAACAAAATAAATAGATACGCGGACGGAGGAATATGAGGAGTGCAGATTAGTTACCAATATGTTCCAGGAAGTTACCGATCAGCGCCCTCTGAACGCCAACCTATAATAGGTAGTACAGTACTGTGCATAAATAAAATAAAGTGGGTAGTACATGTGCAGTGATATTATCTAGAGTGGTAAGTAATTTAATAAGTTATGTGTAAAACTCACGCTTTATTCAATACCTTCATGTTACTGGATCTATCTATACCTATATAGCGTGAGTCTTCATAACGTGCACATATTAAAATGAGGGAAACTATGCTTAATTTTATCTAAGGAAAAAATATTTATATCTGCACTCCTCATATTCCTCCGTCCGCGTATCTATTTATTTTGTTGCAATAGGTACCTACATCGTCACCTTATTTCAACTATTTCGACGTGTTTTGCTTCATTGTTTAGGTAATTACGTACCTACTCGATAAATACTTGTTTCGTAAGAATACATGGTAACCCTATTTCAGTCGCCATCCGCCATAGTGCATTTTTATAGATTAATCTTGAATTAACAAAAACACTGACACTATTGCACTGGAAACCTATAACACATCAGGGGTTTTACGAGTCTTCTAGGTTTCTTCCTTGTGGAGGAATCGATAATCCCAATGTTTAGAGGTTATATGTTACATTTTCAATTTACTATAAAAAGGGGCCGTCACAAGAAAAATAAAACAATAAAAGTTCGTTTCAGTGTCGTCACTAAATCTTTATTGATTAACGGTTTCTCTGGGCTTCTTCCTTGTGGAGGAATCGATAATCCCAATGTTTTGAGGTTATATGTTAAATTTTCATTTTACTATATAGAGGGACCGTCACAAAAAAAATAAAGCAATAAAAATACGTTTCAGTCTCGTCACTAAATCTTTATTCATTAACGGTTTCTCTCAGGTCCTCAGTTACGCAGATTTTACGTTGGCCGAACGGCCTGATGTTCCAGGAACTAAAATTAATTTTACTTTTAACCGGTGGCATTACGAGTAAAAGTAAAGCAGTGGTTGTTTGTCACTAAATCGTCACAAAATATTTATTCAGTAACAGTTTCTCTAAGGTCCTCAGTTATGGAGATTCAGGTTGGCCGAACGTTCTGATATCAGGTCGTTCGGCCATAAATAAATGCTTCTAACTTTCGAACTGTTCTGTCACAAATTCTTTGGCTGGCATCTTTATGCGTCACATAATCGTCACTAAAACTGGAGTAGCAGCCAGCTCCCTATCTCGACTGGCCGAACGTTCTGAGATACATGATATTTTGACCTTAAAGATTTTTAGAAAAAACCACATGTCTGATTAGTTGGGTATAATATCAATGAAAAAAAACCGGCCAAGTGCGAGTCGGACTCGCGCACGAAGGGTTCCGTACCGTTATCTATAAAAACACAAAAAAATCATATCTGTTGTATGGGAGCCCCCCTTAATATTTTTTTTTTTAATTTTTAGTATTTGTTGTTATAGCGGCAATAGTAATACCTACATCATTTGTTAAAATTTCATCTTTCTAGCTATCACGGTTTATGAGATACAGCCTGGAGACAGACAGACAGACAGACAGACAGACAGCGGAGTCTTAGTAATAAGGTCCCGTTTTACACTTTGGGTACGGAACCCCAAAAAAGCATTTCTGAATCGTAACCTGGAGTCTGGGTTTATGCCCGGCTGACCCCGACTCGCCTCCTTTTACATATTGTAGGGTTTATACATAACTGGCCGAAATGTGACCATACTCTCGGATCGGGACACCTCAGCCAATTACTCCGGGGATTACAGGCGTGATGTTATGTTAAGATTATCGACAATGTCAAGACAAGACGGCACGGTTGGCGCAGTGGTCAAGCGATTGACTGCTGCGCTGCATGTCGCGGGTTCGATTCCCGTACGGAACAAATATTTGTATGACCTACAAGTAGTTGTTCCGGGTCTGGGTGTTTTTCTATCTATAATATGTATGTATGTATGTATGTAAAAAAATTGTATATATGTAGTTAATCAGCCATCTAGCCACCATAACACAAGCATTAGGTTGCTTAGCTTGGGACTAGATGGTGCTGTGTGAAATGTCCAGGGATAAAAAAAAAAAAAAAATGTCTGAAAAGTCTGTAATGCTGCGGCCACACTACCGTGATATGGCAATAATTATGGCCATAATTGAAACAACAATTAGGTGTAGTGTAGCCGCGATTTATCACTATAAATTTAGAATGTCAATCAATATGGCATAAATGACAGTAGGCAATAGCTCCGGCGGCATTGTAAAATTATGGTCATAAATCGTGGCTACACCTAGTTGTTGTTTCAATTATGGCCATAATTATTGCCATATCACGGTAGTGTGGCCGCAGCATTAGTAAGAGTAATTTTATTTGTAACTAGCGACCCGCCCCGGCTTCGCACGGGTGCATGTGTTATACATAAAAACCTTCCTCTTGAATCACTCTATCTATTAAAAAAAACCGCATCAAAATCCGTTGCGTAGTTTTAAAGATTTAAGCGGTCAAAGGGAAATAGGGACAGAAAAGCGACTTTGTTTTATAATATGTAGTGATTCTAATTTGTCAAATTTTATGTGATTTTACTTGATTTTTATTTTCAACCAATAACTTGTATGTGTGGTGTAACCTGTCAGTATAAGTTGGTTATAATAAATAAATAAATAAAATAAAATAAAAATAAATGTAATTTTAAAAGGAAATCATTCCAATCTAGGTCGTAGCGCAGCCACAAAATTGTTCGTTTTTTTGGCTTTGCGGTGATTCCTTCAATTTCAAAGTATTGAATAATAATGATCATTTAAAACATCAATTAAATTAACTTGAATGGTCTCGACATTTAATTAACTTGTAATCGACATACTTTCACGAGATACCTAGCTAGGTCTTATTTCGACTGGTGCGTGAGTACTAAGGTCACGGTACATACGTACTTAAATGTTATAAATACGGGAAATCAGCCCCGAACCATTTACCAACAACAATTATATTGTAGAATATGGTAAAAAAATGGTATCGGCATTACTTTCATTTTCGTCTATCTCTCAACAGAGTAATCGTATTTTATTTAAAAAGAATAAATACTATAACTACAAAAAATAAAACTAAATATTTGAACAAAGCACACAAAAGATTATACAGGACAGGCCCTCGATCCAATTTGAACACATATTACATACGGTATTTAGTTTACTTACAATAAAAATAAAAAAATCGCAACAATAGGGTTAAAAAAAACTATTCCCAAACATTCTCTGCGGGTGGCAAATATTATATTCGGAGACAAAGACAGAGCAAAATCAACCTTAGCGTCTTCTAGATACGGAATAAAATGAGTTGTGTTTGACAAAGTTAACCCCTAAATGCTTGCTGATTCGTGGCGGCTACCTATTTATTCGGTACGTAAAGTACTGTATTGTACTTGAGTGTTTCAAAATCTGGTCGTTTTGATTTGTTATGGTATGTAAGAGGCTCGTTTTCGGTTTTAAAGATTAAAAAATGGTAAGATTGCAGAACTTTTTTGATCGGGTAATAGGCGTCTAAACGCAACATTTCCAAATTCCTTATTTATGAGAGGTCTACCTACTGCTGCTACTGGGTCTCTTCAACTCATCTTCGTGAAGGTGTATTAATTAACGAGCTGTTGCCCGCGACTTTAGTTCGCGTTAAGTATAAAAATATTACTTCCCCATTCCTATTTTAATCAGATTTTGTTAACAATTTCAAGGGTTTTCATTTTTTTTTTTGTACGAAACCCTAAACCTTTTTCTAAAATAAAAGTAGCTCTTTGCTAAGTTAGCCCTTATAACATCAGCTGATAGTAAAAGTCCCGCTAAAATCGGTCCAGCCATTTTGGAGATTAGCCGGAACAAACAGACAAAAATAAAAAAATATATGTGTTTTTTGTTATAAGTAGGTACCGTATATACTTTCAAATGAATTCAGTAAAAAGCTGTTATTTTTAAATTACAAACAGACACTTCCATTTTATTTATTTGTATAGATTAGGTACTTAAATAAGGCGCTCCCTCACTGCGAGAATTCGCCTGTAATGTAACAGTTCAGATTCACTTGTTCCTGTACAAAATCGTATCTTGGATTGTTACATGATAAGCGAATGCGCCCAGTGTGGATGCGCCTTTAGACTTCATTAGGTACATTACATTCGCTAACACTAGTTGTTGTAGTATCAAATTTTTATAATTATACAAATAAATTATACTTTACTATTCCTACTAGAAGAAGGTATGCCATCAACAAGACATGGGTATTCTTTACTAGAATGCTAGATAATATTAAATAAAAAAAATACATGAAACAGTTTTTACAGACAATTTTATAAATTGTGAAACGAGTAACGCCATCTGCTATCAATATTCTCTAACTAAAATAAATAGAGCCATCTGTTGGATTCAGTAAATACTAGATTGATTCCACTGAAGAACAACAAAACGTGGCGTCAAGTAGTTCGTATAATTCCAAGTAGATGTCGTGGAATTAAAAACAATTTTCACAACGGCAACAAAATGAATTCATTTATTTTTGAAACAGATAATAAAATGCTTCAAGTGAATTGATTAAGTATTTATTTTAAGTACATTTCATATAAAACTACAAATACATATAATACATTCTTGCCTATTGTGTAGCAACCAAACAAGCTTAATATTACATTGCCCACTTACACACCACAAATCACTATTATAGTATGACCACTTAAAGTGTACAGTTGAAGTGCCACTGTTTGTCAAGAAAATTTGCATCTTTATGTCAAACTTGTACATTTATTTGAGTTGTGTTTTGCCGCCCGCACAGGTAAGTTGGTTGTAATTAAAAACATCGTTCTGTTTCTGATAATCGTTTGAAAATGACAGGGACGGAGTGATATTTTGAATGCATTCAGGGTCAGTTCAGACAAAATGGAAAATCTGAGGGAAGGCTCGAGAAAGCGCGAGGACGCGCGCCTACACGAAAAACTGGGATTTAGTAGTATAAGGACGTCAGAACTTGCTCGTGAGATCTTAGTTATCCTCGAGTCACGAGCATGCGCAAGGCGACTGTTGATGTCTGCGTCAATTTTCTACTTTAAGTAATAGTAATACGGTATACGGTCCGATTTTCAATACAGCCAGTAAATTGCGCGAGGATTTTTCTGTCCTGTCTGAATTGACCCTTGGTTTAATGCTTGAACTTCGTTTCTCGATTCTTCAATGCTAGGTTCACAACTCAGCCTTATAGTTATTCTTCTTATCGTTTTTGGTGATCTCTATCCTCAAGTTTTCGGGGCTCCAGTTGTCTTCCACCACCCTGGTCTGGATGATGTGCTTATAGACGAGCGCGGAGAGACGAGCTGTCCTCTTTTTAGTTTCTGACTCGAAATCTACCTCGTACATGCCGAAACGTTCGCTGGAAAGAAAGATAGACGATTAAGTGGAGAACAGTTCATCATCATCATCATATCAGCCCGGAATCACCCACTGCTGGGTAAAGGCCTCCCCTTTCTTCTGCCACACTTCCTGGTTCTGTGCGTCCCTTATCCAGGTGTTTCCCGCGACTGAGGATATCGTCGACCCAACGAGCTTTAGGACGGCCCTGGTTTCTTTGGAGAACGGTTGGCAGCAGTAAAGGGCAGATATGGAGGTATGAGGAACAGGGTATTAAGTTCCTGACTCTCCATAGAAAACGGTGGATCCTCCGACCAGACGGATGTTGTGATACCTGGGTTGTGTTTCTATGACATAATCATTAAAACAAAACAATATCTTGGGCATTACATTGGAACTCTAACTAAAAGAGTGATGAATATAATAATGTTGATAGAGGGAGAGGAAGGTCAAAGAAAAGATGGATGGATTATGTGTATTATACAATTTACTAACTATATGCATGATTCAGATTAATTAATTTTTCTTGTGACATTAAATAATTATGTAAAGTTTGCACGCCGACATTAATGGCAGAATAAGAGATTCATAAACTGTATCATTAAGATCCCTCTGTACCTTATTTACGCAAATAAATGATTTTGATTTGTGAGGAATGATATGAAGAAAAAAGGAGTAAATGATAGCGTGACGGTTGACAGGGGAGAATGGATGAAAAAAACGTGTTGCGCCGATCCCAAATAACATGATTGGGACAAGGGCAGAAAAAAAATGAATATGATGATGATGAATATGTGGGGCATTTGATATCCTCTGAATGTGTTCAGCGACAGCCTCATGATACGACAGCATGAGGTCCTAGGTTCAGGCAAAGATATATCGGAGATAGGAACGGTGTCTGCATTCCGCCATGATCGCGGCTTCAAGGTTATGAACAATCACGGAATGTGGCGACCCTGAATACTCATTTTGACACAAGTCATTTGTGCCCACTAGTGTCTATTGCTTACCAACTCGGCGGTGGTTTTAAATACCGTAAAAGACATTGCACTCGCTATCTATTATTTATTGCCATCTCTCATTCCAGAGTTGTACAGTGGTAATCCACCAGCACGCCTTTTAAATTTATTACATCATCATTACTACTGTAATCCCAAAGGGTTAGGCTGAGCTACTAATACTAGTACACCCACATTTCGCCAGTTATATTAGTAGTAGTAGTCTCATGTAATTGGGGGCGAGCCTATTGCCATCAACCGGACATAAATCCAGACTGCGTGGCTGCTTCGGAGAAATTCTTGATGGAAAAACCCAAAAATACTTTGCCCGACCCGGGAATAAAACCAGGGACCTCATGCACAGCAGTCGCCCTTGCGACTACTAGAGAAACGAGGCAGTCCTTTCAAATTTCCACTGTTGAAATGACATAGCTTCAATAAAACCTCTTCCATTATCTACCAACCTGGTCCCAGCCGTCCACTCCACATTATCCATGAGACTCCATGCGGTATAACCCTTGAGTTCCGTCCCGTCTTCCATGGCCAGCAGCAGGGCCCCGAGGTAGGCCCTCATGTTGTCCACCCTCAGCTGGTCCCGCAGCCCAGGGTCGGAAGACCAGCCGTTCTCCGTGATGATGATGGGGAGGTAGTCGTAGTTCAGGTTCAAGTGGATGCAGGCTTTGTAGATGCCGTAGGGGGCGCTCTGGAAAAGATAATAGGAACAGTATGAGCAAGGCGGGTAGTGGCTAGTTATATAGAAGGTAGAAGAAATAAAGCTTATTGTCATATCGATAAGGAGAAACCGCTTGGCGCGAGGACAAGGTGAAAATGACAGAAATTGCTTCACGAGTTTCACGAGTCTATGACTGAAATTGCTTAGAGTTTCACGAGTCTATGATAGAAATTGCTTAGAGTTTCACGAGTCTATGATAGAAATTGCTTAGAGTTTCACGAGTCAATGACAGAAATTGCTTAGAGTTTCACGAGTCAATGACAGAAATTGCTTAGAGTTTCACGAGTCTATGACAGAAATTGCTTAGAGTTTCACGAGTCAATGACAGAAATTGCTTAGAGTTTCACGAGTCTATGACAGAAATTGCTTAGAGTTTCACGAGTCTATGACAGAAATTGCTTAGAGTTTCACGAGTCAATGACAGAAATTGCTTAGAGTTTCACGAGTCAATGACAGAAATTGCTTAGAGTTTCACGAGTCTATGACAGAAATTGCTTAGAGTTTCACGAGTCAATGACAGAAATTGCTTAGAGTTTCACGAGTCTATGACAGAAATTGCTAAGAGTTTCACGAGTCTATGACAGAAATTGCTTAGAGTTTCACGAGTCTATGACAGAAATTGCTTAGAGTTTCACGAGTCTATGACAGAAATTGCTTAGAGTTTCACGAGTCTATGACAGAAATTGCTTAGAGTTTCACGAGTCTATGACAGAAATTGCTTAGAGTTTCACGAGTCTATGACAGAAATTGCTTAGAGTTTCACGAGTCTATGACAGAAATTGCTTAGAGTTTCACGAGTCTATGACAGAAATTGCTTAGAGTTTCACGAGTCTATGACAGAAATTGCTTAGAGTTTCACGAGTCTATGACATAAATTGCTTAGTGTTTCACGAGTCTATGACAGAAATTGCTTAGAGTTTCACGAGTCTATGACAGAAATTGCTTAGAGTTTCACGAGTCAATGACAGAAATTGCTTAGAGTTTCACGAGTCTATGACATAAATTGCTTAGTGTTTCACGAGTCTATGACAGAAATTGCTTAGAGTTTCACGAGTCTATGACAGAAATTGCTTAGAGTTTCACGAGTCAATGACAGAAATTGCTTAGAGTTTCACGAGTCAATGACAGAAATTGCTTAGAGTTTCACGAGTCTATGACAGAAATTGCTTAGAGTTTCACGAGTCTATGACAGAAATTGCTTAGAGTTTCACGAGTCTATGACATAAATTGCTTAGTGTTTCACGAGTCTATGACATAAATTGCTTAGTGTTTCACGAGTCTATGACAGAAATTGCTTAGAGTTTCACGAGTCTATGACAGAAATTGCTTAGAGTTTCACGAGTCAATGACAGAAATTGCTAAGAGTTTCTCGAGTCTATGACAGAAATTGCTTAGAGTTTCACGAGTCTATGACAGAAATTGCTTAGAGTTTCACGAGTCAATGACAGAAATTGCTAAGAGTTTCTCGAGTCTATGACAGAAATTGCTTAGAGTTTCACGAGTCTATGACATAAATTGCTTAGAGTTTCACGAGTCTATGACAGAAATTGCTTAGAGTTTCACGAGTCTATGACAGAAATTGCTTAGAGTTTCACGAGTCAATGACAGAAATTGCTTAGAGTTTCACGAGTCTATGACAGAAATTGCTAAGAGTTTCACGAGTCTATGACAGAAATTGCTTAGAGTTTCACGAGTCTATGACAGAAATTGCTTAGAGTTTCACGAGTCTATGACAGAAATTGCTTAGAGTTTCACGAGTCTATGACAGAAATTGCTTAGAGTTTCACGAGTCAATGACAGAAATTGCTTAGAGTTTCACGAGTCAATGACAGAAATTGCTTAGAGTTTCACGAGTCTATGACAGAAATTGCTTAGAGTTTCACGAGTCTATGACAGAAATTGCTTAGAGTTTCACGAGTCTATGACAGAAATTGCTTAGAGTTTCACGAGTCTATGACAGAAATTGCTTAGAGTTTCACGAGTCTCTGTGAGGTGACTGTTTATACCCATATGGCTACCTCATTGAACTAGGGTTCTGACTGCCCAGCATGGAGTCCTCTTTTCGATCCCCCCCAGTACCATAACATACATAACACCATAACATCACGCCTGTGATCCCTGAAGGGTTAGGCAGAGATGTACCTAAAAGTACATCCACATTTCGCCAGTTATGTTTAAGTCCCATGTAATAGGGGGCTAGCCTATTGCCATCAACCGGGCGCAAATCCAGACTACGTGGCTGCTACTGAGAAATTCCTGATGGAAAAACCCAATAACATTTTGCCCGACCCGGGAATCGAACCCAGGACCTCATGCTCAGCAGTCGTGTTTGCGACCACTAGACCAACGGGGCAGGTAGGTACCATGGTATTAAATTAGGAAGTTCTTAGTATAATATCGGCTTGCATTCTGAACAATCGCTACCACACCAGGTAAAATGTAGATGCACTATACAACCCCTTTGGAGAATCTAGTCATATTTTGGAAGGATACCTTCAACCACGGAGACTTGGCAGGCTTCCACTCAGGACCCTGCGTGTACTCCGTGCCGCGATCATCTTCGAACGAGGGAGAATCGTACTTCGTCTTACTGGGCTGCACCAAGAATGTGGTGTAGTGGTTCATTCCCAGGAAGTCTGCAGAGCCTGTAATATGAAGATAGCTTGGTTGGTAACAGTTTTGCTCGGGACAATAAAAGAAAGAGAAAGAAAACATATTTAATTTAATGGTTTCTTGGATGAAAGCGTCAGGGTAGAAATATAATGTTGGGATTGAGAATAGATTCAAATGCAAGCTCGTATGAAATGATACTTACTTTATACTATATGGACAAACATTGATTATACAGGGTTATTTGTAAAACACCAGAAACCTCTTAAGAGGTCATTGTACTCATCATTATGAACAACTTTTACTATGGGACCAAACCTGAAATCGCGAAAAAAAAACAGCTGTTCCCTACATTTATGATCGATTAACTCGTCAAAATGTAGGGAACAGCTGATTTTTTTTTCGCGATTTCAGATTTGTTCCCATAGTAAAAGTTGTTCATAGTGATGAGTACAATGACCTCTTAAGAGGTTTCTGGTGTTTTACAAATAACCCTGTATAGGTTACATCAGTTGAACTATAATAGGTATATGCTTATACACTACAGAAATTCAAACTTTCTTACGTTTCCTGCAATTTGCCTGTTAGTGTCAGCTTGCATGTTAAACAAAATATGATTCGCGGCCGTAATACGTATGTTCTTACAGAATTGTAATCATTAAAATCACGAATACAACCCTTTTGAGTTAATTTAATGAAAAAGTATAAAAGGAGCTAATTCGTTAGCGTAAAACAAAATGAAAAAAAAAGAATCCCGTAAATTGGCCCAGTAATCACGGAGAAATTGATCTAAACACATGAATACAAAATGTCGTTCTCCTTTTTAGAATCGGAAAACTTTATCAAGTTAAGTTACGTTTAGAAACATACCTTTAAGAAGTTTAATTTCAGCAGCAGATAGTTTGGGTAGCCGTGAAGTCTTGTATCCCTGCTCCTGACTCTTCTTGTCCACTATATTCTTGATGAGAGGTGGGAAGTCTCCATCTTTACCCCATATGGGGTTCAAGTAGATACCGAACTGGAACAGATAATAATTTTGACATTACTTTACTGATAGACTGTATGGATGCTGATTCCAAGTCTTCGGAAATACTCAGTATTAAAATGGAACAATAGTGTCAAAAATAAGGAACAAGAAGTTCCTCACTTATTATTATTAGAATTCGGTTATCGAGTTCATTCATTATACAGGGTTATTTGTAAAACACCAGAATCCTCTTAAGAGGTCATTGTACTCATCATTATGAACAACTTTTACTATGGGACCAAACCTGAAATCGCGAAAAAAAAAACAGCTGTTCCCTACATTTTGACGAGTTAATCGATCGTAAATGTAGGGAACAGCTGATTTTTTTTCGCGATTTCAGGTTTGGTCCCATAGTAAAAGTTGTTCATAATGATGAGTAGAATGACCTCTTAAGAGGTTTCTGGTGTTTTACAAATAAACCTGTATAAATGCACAAGTGAAGTGTTACTGACATAGTGTTAGGGTTCCATCTTGGTTGCGCTAAATTCATTGGATTAGATTATCGCTTTTTGGTCGTTTGCACTTCGTATCCCCATCCCTCTCCCACACATGCCCATAGATAAGGACGTCGCATTTTAGCCAGAACTTATTCTGGTAAACGTTCCGATGTAGTTCTGACGAATCATCAAAATGGTCTTTTGGCAAAAATGTCAAGGCAAATCTAAGTCGCCACTCAAATTGCCTTGCAATGGGATTCTAAATTCTTATAATTCTTAGTTATTTGTTGTTTTAATATTGGTAGATTCCGCTAGAATTCGCCGCCATGACTGAAAAAGGTCACGAGGACTATTTGTTTGTGCTGACTCACCTCAAACGCCCTAGCCCTCTCAGTAGCCTCTACATTCTCCGTACTGTTGCTGAGTGGGTCGTACCAGTTCATTGCCACTCCTATACCGACGTTTCCTGAAACGTAATGTGTGAGCAGCTGATATTATTGTTGCAATATTTAATATGTACTTGCTACTCCTCCGCTATTCTTCTCTGGGACTTCGTCGAGCTTCATTGTCGCAGCGCTTTTCTGGTAGTCGCCACTGTTGATTATGGCGTTCAGGAGTTGCAGTGGTTTGGGAATATTGTGACGAGCTTGTGCCATAAAAAAAATTGTTTGACCCAACTAACTTTATTATCAACCCATTGTTTAATTATTTACGCTGATATATCATAGGTTTTAGTGGCTCTTTATTGCTCACCACAGATACTTATACATGGAGGGGCCCGCAAGGGCCGATCGATGCCTGCCAGGGCTGCGGGACTGTTCGAAAGAGATACCGCGGCCCTGGAACATAAAGGGCCAAAGAAGGAACATGGGTGGTTTTTAGTCAGTAAGAGTCTGACACTCCCTTCCGCTCCGCCCAGAGCGGGAGGGGTCATTTGATGATTTCCCACCCTCCAAAAAAAGAAAAGATACTTATACATACAAAGTGATCAATGTTACAGGTTCCTGTTCAAACAATGTTGTTTGCAGAAGGGATTTATACATGCAAATATGTACCTCCTGGTAGACACTAATCTTGGACTTTCAAAGGTGAAAACACTGAAGTTACTTTTTGTGGAGCAATGTCTGCAAGTGTGAGTGGGGACAAAATGGCAACAACAGATATATAAAAGATATAATAAAAAGTAAATGCGATATGGATACACCTTTTTTTTTCGGATCACAATCATCAAATGACTCCTCCCGCTCTGGGCGGAGCGGAAGGGAGTGTCATACTTTTACTGACTAAAAACCATCCATGTTCCTTCTTTTGCCTTTTATGTTCCAGGGCCGCGGTATCTCTTTCGAACAGTCCCGCAGCCCTGGCAGATATGGATGGATACACCTTGAGACAGAAAGTTATAGTGCTCAAACACCCATTCAGCCGGAAATGTGGCTTGTAGCAACTGCTCATAAGCCTAATCCCAATTGTACGAAGCTTTCAATAAAAAAAACGTTTAACAAACATACAGCGCCATCTAGTGCTATTTATCAAAAGCACTATGATGAGCGGACCAATAACATAGAAGACAGCAACTCTTATAGACAAGTGACGCCATCTACAATCTTCGTGTAACAATCTGAACCAGCGCCACCCCGGGAGTATCTGCACTACATCTACAGAGGACTACACGCCGATATTATGCACACATGTAAACCGAAACCACTTTATTTATAAGCAGAGCTGTCTTCGAACAAATTGTCATTCACTAGCTAGAGGTTCTGAGCATAGTAGCCACGCAGCCAGCTCAGAACCCAAGTAAACCTTGTTCCTGCTTCGATAGCCAAGCCGTTTCAGGAACTAGACAGCTAGGGGAAGTCTGAAAGGTGATAGCCCCACAGTGCCTTTCATCCCTTCATTTAGGGTTGCCACATGATATAAATTATTGTAACGCAACTGGCTTATATAATTCTTACAGTACCTACGTAATAATTATATGTATAAGCAGGTTGCCAATAAAAATATCACCAAGTCAATGGGGTTTTAATTTCACCAACAGCAACTCTACAAACCTAGAATTAATAAATACCCTTTACCCAAATTCCTTACCTTGATGCTCCTTCTCAAACTCCTTCTCATACAGCCGGTAAGCCTTCGCATGGGCCAGCAAGACATTCTTCACACACTCATATGCTGCGCCATCTTTAATATTAAGACCTGGTGCCATAGCTTCACTGGCATACCCGTCGATACAAATAGTATTCGGCTGGTTCATGGTAATCCAGAATTTCACTTTCTCTGCGTATCTTTTGAAGACCAGTCCAGCGTAGTTTTCGAACCAGGTTATGGAGAGGGGGTTCGTCCATCCTCCCAGGTCTTGTAACTCCTGAGGCAGGTCGAAGTGGTAGAGAGTTACCATTGGCTGAATGTTGTATTTGAGGAGTTCGTCTATTAGGTCGTCGTAGTACTTGAATCCTGCTTCGTTTATTTCGTTTAAGAAACCTGTGAAAGGGGGAAGCGTTTCTTTATTTTTTAATGAAATGAGCAGTAATAATAATATAGCTTTGATAGCCTAGTGGTGTGACCGTCGCGTCGGACTGCCAAGTCATAGGTCTCGAGTTCGAACAAGGCAACCCCTCGGATTTTTCGGATTCATGTGCGTATTGTATGATTATCACTTGCTTCGGTGAAGGAAAACATCGTGAGGAAACCAGCATGCCTGAGAGATATTTCTTGACGGCATGTAAAGCCAAGTCAGAGGCCAATGGGCGGCATAAAAACTCTGACACTAGGTTAGGCACTAACCACACGATAAAGAAAGAATAATGAAATGAGACCATTTATTCTCTAAAATTTACAGAGTGAAAGTCAAAGAAATTCTCAGTAATATCTTGTTTAACATGATATCGGGATCACTTTTACACGAACTCGTCTTATAAAAAAATAAGCTAGATGGAGTCAATATTTCCTATCTGACTACCCTGAGAAGAAATGGCGAAACAAACCCAGAGGTCAGACCCACTTTTTGAAGAAAGTAAGTACCAGACACAGTTTGAGTAAACCTGTCCCTGCAGATGGCACTATGTATAACCACGTATGCACATTCATTGCACCTAAGTGTACCTAGAAAGGCAGACATTTTATCAGCGAGAATATTTTTTTTTATTAGCCTGATGTGTCCCACTGCAGGGCAAAGGCTTCCCAAGGCAAGTAAACGAAAATGGAAAGTAAAAAATGTCTCCCGGGTCTATAAAAAATGTAGCCCGCGATCATGGCGGTTACAACAGCGTCGAAATATCGGGAGCTCAAAATCAAGAACAATCACGGAAGTGACAGTATAAGTTTAGTAATTTGTTGGTTGTCATTTATCAATCAGGCATTTAGCAGAATCAGGCAGTGGGTTACCAAGTTTAGTGGCAACCTAAGGTCCCCACCTCAGGTGGGCCAAGGACAGACCGATTGAAGCATCTAGAAATAGACTTGTTAATTGATTGTGTATAGAGGGTGTAAGCGAACCCTTCATGAAACTTGCTGGGAAACGACTTTAATTTTGGGGGTACAAAATCACCTTTTACGGTAGGCCTCAATGTAACGCACTCGAAACATTGTGTAATTTGCTGATGGATGCATTGAATAGTACGGGGGTCGTGGAGGTATTTAAAATAAAGTTGTATTTAAAAAAAACTTGTGAAAAAGTTGGAGCTTTGACCCTCAATACCTCCGTAACTAGAAGGTTCCCAGGTATGGTCTAGACTAGATAGAACAAAAAAAATATCGCAATGACAGGGAGAACAGGTGCCTTTCGGTTTCGTTAGGGTTCAAGTATCCTAACCTAATATTACGGCTGTATATCTGTCCCAAAAGGGTAGGCAGACACATAATTCGGTTCAGTTAGTGTAATAGGGATGAGCTGTTCCACATTAGACGGGCACAAATCTAGGCTCCAGGTTTTTTTTAAAGGTCAATTAAGGTCCCATTAAAATAGATGGACAAATTTTAACACAGCGTTCAGTACTTACGTCTAACCAAAGATATCCAAGCAAAAAAAAACACTGAATAAAGTGATTTTATTTTGATCGTTTTGTGGATGTAACTTCTAAAATCCAGTTGCTAGGGCTACACGTTTTGTAAATTAAGGATGACAGACATTCGGGCCACAGATAATAAAGATCTACAAATGACAGCCAGGAGCAAGAGTTAACGTGCTTTCTGAGGCACAGAGGAAACTCGGTATGTAATACATGTTCACCCATCTACGGACCGACTTTGGCAAGCATTGCTGAACAAATAGTATTATTTCATTACCAGTAGGCAGTACCCTGCTCCAGGATATAGAGAACCTATAGAAGTCGACGCCCAGCTCCCGCAGCATCTCCACATCCCTCTGCCAGTGGTGGTAGGAGTCGCTACCAACGTCGCCGTTCCTGCCGTCCGCTACCACCTCCGGCTTCTCGTGGACGAATCTGTCCCATATGCTCTCGCCTTTGCCTGGAAAAAAAACATAGGAATAGTCTATTTAAAAAAAAACATCCTCGCTTTACCTACATATAAGCCAAAAAAGGTTTTTTCGAAAATTTGAAAAAAAAGATTTGATTTCTCTTCTTTATCGACAAAATAACCATGACAAATACTAAGAGTATGAATAAGACTTGGTGAAACTATGGCTCTTTGTTTTATTACGGATTCTTGATGTTATTGTTTAGTATGTTATTGTTGAAACGTCCCGATATACTATAAATATGGCTTTGTATGTTACGGAGAGCAGCGGTGGCCCAGTGGTGGCGGCCCCGACTTACGAACAGTAAGTCGTGGGTTCGAACCCAGGCAGGCGCATTACTTTGTGTAATTTATTTCATCACCACTGCTCTCAAAAACGGTGAAGGAAAACATCGTGAGGAAACCGGCATGTCCTAGAACCAAAAATTCGAAGACATGTGACATCTACCAACCCGCACTGGGCCCGCGTGGTGGATTATACCCATTCCCTCTCTAGAGAGGAGGCCGGATGTCCCAGCAGTGGGAACATTATAGGCTGATTATGCTTATGCTATATGTTACGGAGAATCACTACCTAGTTTAGGAGTCGGAGTATCTAAATTATTGTGATCTAGTAATAAGCCGTACTGTTCTTTGTTTTATGGATATTGTAATGTGTTAACTTTTGTTGAAATTAAAGAATTAATTGGAATTCTATAAAAATTAAAAGTAAACATCCCGTCAATTCATCATCATCATCAGTATTAATTAAAATGAGACTTTTTTATGCTATTCGAGATGTTAAAGCATAATCAGCCCATAATATCCAGTGCTGGGATGATCATCATCTGCCTGCCCTTGTCAAATTCTACTTGAAGACGGACGCAACACGTTTTATTCTTCCATTTCCCCCGTCAGGACATTGTCGAGCAAATATTTTTTTCAAACAAATGAATATCTATCAAAAACCTTCAAACAGAGATGTTGACACTATTAAAAATAATTCCAAGACAGCTTCTCTAAAAAAAAAAACACTTTATTTTAGGCCTGAAAACGCGATTAATTTTCAGTTAATTGCTAAATTAGATTTTTAGTTGCTTTGAAATCAATAAATAATTGAATTATTGAGTTGACGAAATAGTGACGTCACAGCGTGCTATTGCCATACAAAATGTAAGGGAGAATCGCGTTTTGACAGATCATAAAAAGTATGTCAATTGATTGGTGTGTCAACTACCCTATTGTAACTGTAACTGTGTTACGCAGTTGGGGTGCTGGAGTACCTACAAGGGGCTGAGAGACTGTGATCATCATCTGCCTATCCATTTCCTATGTTGGGGTCGGCTGCGAGTCTAACTAAATGCAGCCGAGTACCCGTATTTTGTATGGAGCGACTCTCTATCTGACCTCCAAAACCCAGTTACTGAGTAATACAACACCCCTTGGTAAGACTGGTTGTCAAGCTCTCGGGCCACTGACTACCTGTAACGTCTGAGAGACTGCCATAGGGCCACGTAACTGAAAGAGAGCTGGTGGTTACACGTACACGTATTTCTCCAAAGATTAGACATAATGTTATCGTTATAATATCAAGAGATTAACAAATTAACTTATTATGTTTATTTATAGATTAATTAAATATAAGCAGTTATCTTGTAGCACGTCGGATTGAGGCGTTCCGCGTTACTATCTACTGTACATGTATTGTAAAATAAATAGGGAATTATCGTAAAAAAGAAGATAAGATGCGTTCAAGAAAATACTTTACATTTAGGTACCATTTTTGGAACCATTGGAAAAATAAATTACAATAGAAATAAAAATAAACTAAAAAAACTTCATTAGTTTATTTTTCTTTCTATTGTAAATTTATAAAAAAAAAGTATTAGGCAAAGCCCATATTCCTCTTTGAACTATCGTTAATCCAATATAGTCCAGTAGCCAGAAGACTATGCCCTTCGATAATTCAAAAGTTTTTTATTTTCGCTGAGTGGATAAGTTTTGCGAATTCATTGCTATATACAAAAATGCTAACAGTTTAGAGTAATGCAATAGGTATTAAGTAGGTATTTCCTATTATTTCGTGTTATAACAATAATATAAAATTTAATTTAAAATACTATACTGGTTCTTTGTTAGTACTGTCTAAAGGATATATTAGTGAAAATGCTAACAAATAGGTATTGTGGAACAATAGAAATCTTTAAATGTCCCGTAACACATTCAATAAAAAATTTAAGTTTTTCAAATCATTTCTTATATACTTAAAGGGATTAGTTATACCTTACAACAAAAGTTCTAACAACTACGTAATATGGCTGCACAAGTAATTGTATTTTTACTTTGCGATTAGCGAAATATTGAATTTAAGTTTATAATTTTGCACCTACATATTCGTATTAATAAACTCTGCCACCATGCAAAAGTTTCAACAAATGCATATTATGGCTTTTGTTTGTAATTGCAAATAACTATTTTCGCTAACGAGCCGCGTAGGTACGGCGCGTGCGATCGCTACTGAGTAGCAATACTCCCCCGTGCGCCCGCCGGCTCCGATCGGGGATGTACCTACCTAACGCCGCATACTGACCGTTTTCTCCCTGCGCGGCGCATTTGATTATTGTTTTTAATCGTTCTGTGTTGAGATTGTTTACTTCGATGCATCCATGCATCGTAATGTTTATACTGCATTGAGCACGGTTAACTTTTAAAATTAGTGAAAAATGTGCTATATATGTGACCTTTTTCTAAATAGTGACTGAAACTATGGGCGCTACAGACACTTATTACTGCTAGCCATGAGCGAGAGAGGGGAATAGTATCAACGGCTGTCAGAATAGCGGACTCAAAAGAATCTAACGAAATTGTCATCGTTGGCAAACATATTGACCTTCTCGTTATTCTGACAGCAAAACAGGCTCCAAACGTACTGTTGAAACTCGGCAGGGGCAATACGAAGACAAAACTATTCAATGCCATGAGTTTCAACGGTGATCCGTGTACTTGACGCAAAACCTTTACTTTCGGTTTCGTTCGCATAAACCGGTTTATTTAAACCGGTATTTGGAACAGTATTTACATAAAGGTTTTTTCGTATGAAACGGTTTAGAACTATAAAAACCGGTTAATACGGACGCACGTTAAACAAACGTCGCGCGTTGTTCTTTTTTTATTCAGTAGTAATTTTTTTTTAGTTTCCTTTCGTACGATTATTTGTCATTGCATCAAGAAGGCTCCACCCCGGGCAACGGCACAGCATGTCTTCACGGACTATAGTGACGGCTGAAGATTCCTTACAGAGGTGGTAGGCTTCGGCCGCCTGGTGCCCGACCACCCTCCTGCAGGAGCGCGGCGCCAAACAGTTTGTCGGTGTAACGTCGGTGTGCGGAAGTGCCAGTACCATTGGGAGATCCAAATGGTCAGTTGCGCGGTTTCGGACCAGTATGGGTTTCTATGTAACTCTGTACCGGGTGACTCATACTGGAGGGTAGCTGGATCCGAGGTACGGTCTCTGCCATTGGCCGATCGCAGTTAGTAGGGGGCCCAAGTATTGCGCCAGCCACGTGGGCAAGGCTGCCCGCCAACTCGCGAAAATGCTCCACTGTGCCAGTTGGCCTTCTGTTTCCCCACCCCGGTTTTAAAGTACATCTCGCCAACATCAGGAGGTTGCACTCAAATCTCGAGACCAAGACGCCGCACCTATTTATTTAACGGAGACGCAGATAGCGACTCCGTCAGACGTGGCGTACCTCAACTACCCAGGTTACTCGCTTGAACATGAGTTCATAAAACGAGCTGGGGTTTGTGTGTAAGTAAGTTCGCGATGATGCTTTCAGCGTCTCCGTTGCTTTGAGAATTCCGGGTTATCTACCATCTGGATACTGATATCGGGGTCGAGAAATCACTCTACGTCGGTGTCTACCGGTCGCATAGTGGTGATCAGGAGACGACCAGGCTCTTTGAGCACGTGATGGAGAAGGTGGATTGTACCCAGCAACGATACCCAACGGTGGAGCTTCTTTTTCTGTGGGAATTTAATGCCCACCACGGTGAGTGGTTGTGACTGACCATGCAGGGAGAGAGGTGCGCAGATTTGCATTGTCGCTAGATCTCACCGAGCTGGTGAGTGAAGCTACGCGAGTGCCAGATGTTGACGGACACACAACCAAGTGCTTGGACTTGCTGCTGACCACTGACCCAGAGAGGCATTCAGTATGGAACATCAGACCACTGTCTGGTAAAGTTCGTGTCTATCAGCTCTCCTCTGGATGATAGCCCAAGGTGCGAGAGGGGAGTTTGGCAATACGAGTCAGCAGACGTGGATGAGATGCGGCACTTCTTTGCGTCAACAATTTTGTCCTTCCCTTGACATCCAGTGTGCTTTTCTTCGGACGACCCCACTTGTTTAGCTGAAGCTGTTGCGGACGTGATACGGCAGGGAATGAAATAATTTATTCCATTCTCCGACATACCGCATGGTCACACAGCCCGTCTTTGGTTCAATGTGGACTGCGCTCGTGCTGAGCATACCAAGCCTGGGTGAAATCCCGTGACAGCAAAGTTCCAGCTCGACAGGTTCGCGCGAAGGGTAGTCGTGCCGATCCCAGTAACTATCGACCGATCGCCATCACCTCCATACTTTGTAAAGTTATGGAAAGGGTTCTCAATGGGAACCTGCTAGCGTACCTAGAAGCAAACGACAACCCTCAGGGATCATCAGTATGGCTTTCGCCGGGGACGATCAACTGGGGATCTTCTGGTATTTGCTACGCACTGCTGGGGCGAGGCTGTCGAGAAACACGGCGAAGCCCTTGCCGTGTCGCTCGATATCTCGAAGGCTTTCGACAAAGTATGGCATGCAAGTCTGCTGAGCAAACTTCCTGCATACGGCATTCCCGTTGACTTTTGCTGCTGGATATCTGACTTCCTGAGTGAACGGTCGATCCGAGTGGTCATTGATAGCTGCTCCTCTGACTTTATCGCTATTGATAGAATTGATCGGAATTCCTCAGGGGAGACTTCTCTACGCGGCACTTTTCCTGCTGCACATCAATGACATTCTGGTTCCTGGTATTGCTGGGTATGCAGACGACAGCAATGTCATTGAGGGTTATGCATCTAGCGCAAAAGCCAGTGGTGAAGAAGTGCGTTCATTGAGAGAAGCCATGGTAGAGCGAACGAATTCAACCTTAAGTCTTGTCTCCAAGCGGGGTGATGAAAATTTGGTTGTTTTTAACGCCACCAAAACACAAGTGTGCCTGTTCACCGCCAAAACGACCGTTCAATCTGACTCCCAACTTTCCGGGGTGCATCTGTACCAGTTACCGACAGCTTCGAGCTTCTTGGCACGAAATTGAGTGCTAATCTGAACCTTAAAATCTGGACAGCTATTAGTCTTATATAAAGCGCAAGATCGGTCCAGTATGGATTATATCTGCATTGCTGTCACCTTTGGGATGGCTCAGCCAAATACCAATCAGTCACACTTGACTCTGTTGAGCGCAGAGCCAAGAGGCTCATTGGTGACGATAAGCTGGTGGATACCAAGCTTCATAGCCTGGCCCACCGGCGCAAAATTGCATGTTTGTCGGTCTTTTACAGACTACTTCGGTGAGTGTGCCAAAGAGCTCCACGAGCTCATTCCACCATCTCCCTTCTTCCATCGGAAGTCCAGACGTACTGCAGGTAATCACCCATACCTTGTCGGTGTTCCACACATTCGCATGTTTCTTATACGCACAGCCAAGTAGTGGAATTCCCTGCCTGCGTCGGTGTTCCCTTTTTAGTTAGCTCGTTCTATCCTCGACCTCATTCCTGTCCTTAGGACTAGATTGAGGTCAAGAGTAGGCTCATTTAATATTAAAAAAAAAAATCGGTAAACATAATATTACTTTTCACAGATCCTATGGACCAGTTAGATAATCAGCCATTTTTTAATGAAGATGAAAACTCTCAATATATCCTATCCTTACAAGTAGCACGGTAATAATATCTACTGTAGTGTATATTCATACAAACGGTCGGAACGCGAGTCATACCTACACTCATCAAGTTTGGTAAACACTTGGTACACAACCAGTCGCGATGCGCCGCACTGACGAACGAACGTTGTGATGGTTTTGTAAGCAGTAGGCGTGCGATTTGTGAATATTTTATTGAAATAACAACATGTATTTACTAAATAAATATGGCAGAGTTGTAAAGTATATTGTGCTGTCTTTGGTTGCTTGAATTTTTCAATAACGCATCCAGAGATAACTAAGTGATGGATGTTCCCTTTTCTTCTCCTTGCCTATGTTTTCCAAAAGTATTTTTAATTAAAATTTTATCCGAAAATCTACTAAGTAATCAAGAGACACAACGTGTATTTTTATTGAACACTTCCTATTTCATTTTTTATGAAATTAAAAACTGTAGGCGCGGCATGCAGCCCTACCCCTGGGCTATCGCATGTGTAGGTACCGCCTGGCTGTAGGTAATTATTTCAAGTAGCCACAACTTGCAACGCGTTTACCGACATGCCGCGCTCGTCAAATAAATCGGTTAATTTAGGTTCTTAAAACGTTCACGTTCTTAAGAAAAGTTAGGAGGAAATACTTAATAAACCGGTTCCGAGCCTTGCCCGCGACAACTATCCTGGAAAAAAATGTTGTAATGGAATCTCAACTTTCTGTCTCTGATCCTGTATCACTATAACAAGTAGCTACATAATATAATAAAATCGTAGTCTACATAATACGATCTTGGTACGAGTAGGTAGGTATTAAATTCTTTGAAATAGTATCAACAACGTATTTTAAATACAGATTTTTTAAACTGGAGTGACGGGATTTTGATAATTACAAGAGGGCGAAGTCACGGACTGGAACAGAGTAAGTAGGTACCTACCTAGTAATTTGTGAGACAGTAATAAAATGATTTCGCGCATCATTCAATCAATAGGTACGTTTGCAGTGAGTGTGGTTCGGAGTGTTACCGCGCCGTGGCCCGTGCTGCACGAATTGCCGCGTACCTACACCGCGCCCTAATATACAAATTGTATTTTATTTATTAAACATAAGGCATAGCATGTATATGTTGAAACTTTTGCATGATGGCAGAGTTTATTAATACGAATATGTAGATGCAAAATTATAAACTTAAATTCAATATTTCGCTAATCGCAAAGTAAAAATACAATTACTTGTGCAGCCATATTACTTAGTTGTTAGAACTTTTGTTGTAAGGTATAACTAATCCCTTTAAGTATATAAGAAATGATTTGAAAAACTTAAATTTTTTATTGAATGAGTTACGGGACATTTTCAGATTTCTATTGTTCCACAATACCTATTTGTTAGCATTTTCACTAATAAATCCTTTAGATAGTACTTACAAAGAACCAGTATAGTATTTTAATTTAAATTTTATATTATTGTTATAACACGAAATAATAGGAAATACCTACTTAATACCTATTGCTATACTCTAAACTGTTAGCATTTTTGTACATAGGAATGAATTCACTAAACTTATCCACTCAGCGAAAATAAAAAACTTTAGAATTATCAAAAGATTTGTGGAAAAAATATTATATCTCTACTGGACTAATATAATCACTTCCTGTACCTATCCTCGTTCAGCGCAGCTCTAGTGGAGATGGCTCAGCGGAGCGAGGTTATTTGTACATACACAACAAAACAAGCCAAAGATGTGTGCGACGAATGTATTGCGAGGGAAGTGTGGTTTTTTATTTTATTTTATTATACTACTTCTTCCATTGTGTTTTATTAATATTTATGATCTAATTTTTTATTTGTTTTAGCAGATACTAATAATGTTTATATTTTGTCTTTTTTCATTTTTGTCGTTAATTAGTAAGTAAAATTATAGCGATACCGTTTTTCTTTCTGAATTTTATATTTTTTAAGCTAAGTAAACTCTTAAATTTAAGGAGTTTACTGTTGTATTTCATTTCTAGAGCCGCTCGTTTTAATTATTTTTTCTTATGTTATCACTTATTTTTAGTGAATGCTGGTTAACCAGTAGGTAATTAGCGACTACGTAAGTCCAAGACTGTAAAACCTATGCATAAAATATGTTGTACACAGACGCTGTTGGTGTAACTAAATTATTATTATATTATAGCTAGCCCATACTGTCCCACTGCTGGGCAAAGGCCTCCCTCCATTGCTTCCAACGGTCTCGATTCTGTGCTAGTACTTTCCAATTCTCAAGGAAGACATCCAGTTCGTCCCGCCATCTCCTTCGTGGTCTGCCGCGACCTCGTGTCACTGTTTCAGGGCACCAATCCTGAGCTTTACGGGCCCACAGCTCATTCGGCATGCGACAGACATGTCCTGCCCAGTCCCATTTAAGTTGGGCAGCCTTTTTAGCCACGTCAACGATTTGCGTTTTGGAGCGCAGTGTGGTGTTTCGAACACGATCTGTTAATTTTACACCTAAGATACTACGCTCCATAGCACGTTGGCAAACCTTGAGTTTGGACTTTTGGATGTTAGTCAAAGACCAAGTTTGTGCACCGTAGGTCAAAATGGGAAGAATACACATGTCCATTAGCTTCCGCTTCAGAGACATGGGCAGAGTGCCCTTAAAATACTCCTTCATGGACCAGTAACTCTTCCAGGCATTTTCCGTTCGTCTTGCAATTTCCTTATCTTGCCTTGCTAAATATATTAATAAATACATAAGTGTGCTAGGGACGGACGCGAGCGAAAAAATAGCAGTCAGTCTGAAACGAGCACGCTACACATCCTCGCACCGAGTATCACAGCATCGCTACGCATCCTCGCTCCGCCTCGCCTCGCCTCGCACATCTCTGGTGGATATTATTTTGAACTTTGTTGGTCCTCATACCTCTAAGATATTTTTCAAATAATATTTTGTATACATTTTAAATATACACCTCAGCTTGAAGATTGAATGAACTATCTTCTTACTACTATCATAAATGCGGAAGATTGTGAGGATGCATGTGTACGTATGTGTTAGGTACTCTTTCACGCAATATATAACTACAGAACGGATTTGGATGAAAGTCGAAACTCAGACAGTTTATAACTTAAATTAACTTCTTCTTCTTAGCGTATCGATGGCAAAAAAAACAAATATGTTTAACCCAAAATTCAGCCACGCGAACCCCGCTCTCTGATGCAGTAATTAAATCATCAAGAGCGCAGCTGATAGGGCATGCGGTGCAAGATGGAAGGTGGGCCATTGTTTGTGGGGAGACCGCATACGCACTTGAGGTCTGAGCCGTCCACGAACCCCCATCTGCAGAGATTGTCTTTGCTCCGGCCGACCTGGGTTCGAAGTCTGTTTAGGGGTATCAGGGGGTTTAAACCGCTCTCGCCAGAGATTGCATCTTGCTGTGGAGGCGTTGAAATTGACTGGGCCAGCTCGGCCCACGCACCCAAGAAAACTTTTGCGACTTTTCAGCCTCTGGGGCACTGAGTCGTAGCTGTGCATTGGGTGGCGTGAGTCAGCTTGTAGCTTCGTCCTTTCGATACGGCTGGCTATGGTCCTGCGAACTTGAGGAGGCGCGATGCCGGAAAATTAACTTAATAACTCATAGGATTGTTTTAATCGCGGTATTACGATCCCGTGGGGCAATTACCGAACTCCACGCCGGCGAAGCTGCGGGCATAAGCTAGTTAGGTCATCTTGTATCCAGAAAGGTGCCACTAAAGTCTTTGAAGTTAACCTTTTAGTTGCAGACACGTTTTATTTATCACAAAAAAAAGTTCGAATTACTTCAGTCTTGAAACGAGATAACTGATTATTCAGTGGTAGTAATGTAAAAATAAACAACGTTTTAGTAATGTGTAAATATCTGATTACTGTTATTACAACATGCAGGTTATTATAACGTATTATCAAGTCTTGTTGACATTACGTCAACCATGATTTTGCAGACATTTTACGCTAATTTTTAATGATGCAGCAGAATACGGCTACGCTATCGTAACAGACAGAATAAAGTAAATAAGTGTCTACTAAAATACCTATGTTTAACAAATTCTAAGAGATCTCGGAACTCATGACCACTGGTATTCTGTGCCAATCACCCACATCCACACACAGAAACGCTTATTCTCGTACTTAAAATCATTAAAATTATTAGTCGCAATCTCAGCTCATCATCGGACGACCAGAAATACGGCGAAGCGTCGCCTTTACGAGTATATGGTTGACGTTCCACGGACCCGAACAAAGTCTGTGGAATTCACTGCCGGCTTCTCTATTCAAAGTTCGACTGAAAAGTTTTCCTCTAGGAAAGCGTCCTGTACCGTAGGCCGCATTATCGCGTCACATTAGGCGAGTTGCGGTCAAACGCAAGCCTATTTAGTATTAATAAAAAAACTAGGTGACAAAATACGTAAAAAATCGTTAAAAATGTAGATAGAATAGGGTTTTTAGACAGATTGATATCCTACTTGGTTACTATCCACAAAAATACGAGAATTGCCCTTCAGTTCAAAACTAAATTAAAAGAATCCAAGGGTCAAGGGTCATTCAACATTATTTCTATTATTAAATCCTCACCTGATCTTGACATTCACCATGATTCCATAAAAATCTTTAAAACCCAATTACCTACTTAATTCCCGAAAATCACAACAGAATATTATCTTATGTTAGTATGAATTAATGACAACTTTTTATCTTATTTTACTAATTCTTCTTTATTTTATGTCTTTTTTATTCTTCTCATATAATTAGTTAGTTAAATTATAGCGATGCTGTTTTATTCTTGAATTTTATATTTCGTAAGCCAAATATACTCTTAAGTTTAGGGAGTTTAATCGCGTAGTTGTTTATTTTAGTTTAGTTGTACATATTTCATTTCTAGAGCCACTCGGTTTCAATTTTATACTCTTTTGTGTTATGAACTTATCACTTTCTTTGTGAATGCTGGTTAACCTGTAATTGGCGACTGTGTAAGTCCAAGACTGTAAAACCTGTACTCAAGACATTTTGTACACACAAGCTGTTGGTAAACCTTTATTAATAAATAAATAAATAAACATCACCTGTTTTTCCTCTAAACTTTCTACCTCCTTTCTTTCGCCTAAAAAAAAAAAGAAACGTGTCCTTACCATCAGCATCCCAGCCACCTTCCACCTGATACGCAGACGTGGCTGCACCAAACAGGAAGTTGGGTGGAAACTTCCGTATCCTAGTGTCCGTCCAGCCATCAGAACCGATGACTACGAGGAGGCTGAAAGATAGACCGTTTTTATCAACGAATGCTACCTATCGCGAGTGTATTCTGTCTGTTAGTGGCACAACACTTGGCAGGTCTTAGCAATTCGCCTTATATCATTAACTAGCTGTTCCCCGCGGTGTCACACGCTGCGCGGCTCCTAAGGTCGTAGCGTAATGTTATATAGCCTATAGCCTTCCTCGATAAATGGGCTATCCAACACAAAAATAATTTTTCAATTCGAACCAGCAGTTCCTGAGATTAGCGCGTTCAAGCAAACAAACAAACAAACAAACAAACAAACTCTTCAGCTTTATAATATTAATATATAATATATAATATTATTAATTATTATATATATTATAGTATAGATACAAAGTGAACTTTCTCGCAATAGGCATTAAGAACATTTTATCCTGATCAAATACACCAAGTGAAGTGCCAGCATATCACTACCCAATGCTGGTCAAAAGCACAGGGCCTCTACCACCCTTTTATAGGTAGCAGTATTACTTTAATGTTACTTCAAGGGAAAAAATGGAGCTATACAGAACTAGCTAGCCATCTCTTGTCCACATTAAAGTAAGATAAAAATACTACTGCTTTATGAGGTATAGCAGTATTATTTATATGTGACGGTAGGCCCCCAAGACGCGTGAATCTACTAGGCAACCTCATTTTGTCCCTAAGTAACTCATTCACGGTAATTTGGAACAATCATTTGTCATGGTATCCCACCGGTCTCGCACCAGTCCATCTTTCCGTCGCGGCATTCAATTCCATCATCACCTTCAACGCCCTTTTCTATGTTGGGGTCGGCTTCCAGTCCAACCGGATGCAGCAGTATTTTGCATGGAGCGACTACCTATCTAACCTACAACCCTGTTACGTACTGGGTATAATAATACGATACCACTTTAATTTATAAGGCTGATTGCCAGACTATCTGTAACGACTGTCAAAGATCTACAAATGTCAGCCGGGACCAATGTCTTAACGTAGGTACTTTCCGGGGCACGAAGTAGTACCAATATGTAATAATTGGTCACCCATCTACGGACCGACCTCGGCAAACGTAGCTTAACCAGAAATTGAACCGTGCGGCTGATATTGTTTATAAAATGTAGATCTACACTAATTTAATGGAATGATGACGTTAATTTTTTGTCCGGACATCAACCAATCGTTTCAAATGACCTTGACTGCTACTTTATTTAATCAATAGATGCGACCTCTAGCAATAGGAATATCATTGCCAAGGTGAACATTATTATTTAGCTAGGTACATATCAGTAGCGAATGGTCAATTTTTGTAAGAGGTAAGCCGGAGTACATATTATCTTTAATGTGATTATATTATTTGTCTATAGAATATCTACTGACTGTGCCATTTTTCAAAAGGAAGCCGGTAGGAATCGAGTTGTATGGAACCTTCGCCACTGGTACATATTTCCATTACAATACAATACATATAGGTTCGTTCCGCCATTATCGTTTGTAATCAGGATTTTTGAGTCTTGAGGCAAAATACCGATCCGATTCGACCAATCGTATAAATCACGGGCTATAAAAATATCCACATAGGTATAAATATAAACATTTTTTCACGTTATTTTTTATTTACTTTGCGAATCGTACATTCTGGGTCGTGACCGTTTTCTTGTTGGATTATTTTAGAATCAAGTTTGTTTGGTCCACTACGGTATCAAGAAAACACCACACAATCTAATCCTAAATGAAATGGCCTCCAAAATCAATAGAATACGGCTCAGATAAAACCGGTGAAATACAGTACAGTGAGTTCCTTCCACTTTTGTCGTAATCCGAGAAAAACTAAGTCGATTCCCTCAAAGGCTCACACTTCACTAAAAAGGAGAATTTTACCCTCCTTTGCGTTGCGCAGTCGGGTGAAAAGGCAGTCCTATTTCACGATAAAAGGCAAATAATTTTCCACCACTTCACAAAATAACAAACACAATTAATTTAAAAGCAGGTCTATAAAATTCTTACTTTAACAAACACAGTACCACGACGCGCATAGTGTAAAACAAAACTGAAGCGTTTTACTTAAGTAAGTCTTCGTTATAATAATAATCTTGGGATATGATATCAGTAAGTGGTTATCAAATTTGTTCGTTACTTACGTTTTCTTTTAATCACTTGCTGGTTTTTGATGTCAAGGACTTCATTTTTGTTTTGTAATTGTCGCGTGCAAAACATACCTAACTTTTGCCCGCGGCTTCGCTCCCGTTGTAGTCGGAAATTATAGCACGGGAACGTTTTAATTTAACCATTAGACGTTTATAAAACAATTATAATCATGATCCAAATATTAAAAGGTCAATCACTCGGGAAAATATACACTAACATTTTCTTTTTCCGCCTCTGAGCGCCATCTACTCCTAAAGTCGTGGCAATATTTAGTTGTTTATTTCAAAGCCTAGCGCCATCTATCCTAATTTTCAGAAGAAAACGGCCAAAGTGGAATAAAGTGCTGCTGCATCTGTATGGTTCTTTTGGCGCCAACACCGCCATCTTTTTTTTTTTAAAACGCAATTTACAAACACCAGAAAACCATGCGGCAGTGTATTAGATAGATGATGGTGTGTCAAAGAAAAGAAGAAGGAAATAAAATAAAACAAGTGATAATAAATAAATACATTAATTCAAATAAACACTATGTACAGAAATCTTCAAATATATGTATAATATACATTTTGTTTGTACTACATACCCGTATGTTTAATCATATACAAGGTGGAGACGAAGAAACTACAATAAATAAAAACACTGGCAAACAATAATAACACTGAAATTTATTTAATTACATCATATTTACTAAAAAAAAAAATAACAATCAAACTACATAGCCTAAAACTGCAAATGAAATGGTATACCATTTATAAATATTGGTTCACTGACCTTACGTATAATTTGTTCGTATCAGGAAATAAAAATTAAGAACGGATTTGGCGAAGGGTTTTGAAGTAGCGAGTTTGGAACAACGGTTTAATGTTTACAGGTTAACGACCTGTCAGTTAACAGATACTCATTCATACATGTAGAAAATGCTAAAAATGAAAAATTATGTCCTGTGACTAAAGTACTGGATATATTCCATTAAATTTTTGTATGCAGACTGAGAACGTCATGAGGTATACGAAGTTTAATTTGTTGTATTGTCATCTCCATCTTGTATACATAATTTACAAAATACCAACAAACTTAAATGAACAATAAAAATATGTGCAAGTTTCAAAAGAAGAGAGAGAAGAAAAGAATAGCAGGGCGTAAAACAATTTGTCCATGTTACTGTCTACGGGAAAAGTGCCCAGAAAGGTTTATTCCGATCTGCCCCTACCGGGTTATCCCTACTGAGGGTAGTTGCAACTATTTGTCGCATCTACCACCACTGGTGGTGGTTGTGTCTGGTTCAGTCGCATTTGGTCCTGCCTCTGTCCCCACTGGTGGCAGACGCGACGATCAAGTAGCCGTCTGACACTACCAAGTATTTCAACTAACAAATAGAAAGAAGGATAGACTTTCTGGGCACAGCTGTAAATGTTGCCTTCAATATTTGACACAATCACATACATTTTCGTGCAAAACGAAGCGTGGCCTAACCGTGCGCCGCGGTGGGTATGCGCCTTTAGGCTGTGTACGCACAGTTGTCAGATTGTGTTTGTTTAATATTAAACATTTTTTAAAAATCATTTAAAACAAAAAAGAGATTCATATTTTAAACTAGTAGGTATTTGTGTTTGTATGTAATGTCCAAGTTGAAGTATTATTTACCTTAGCTATAGCATTTAATAATTACTCCAATCAGCAGGGTACAGAGCAATAATATCAGTGCCCTTCATCGATGGTCATGGTCATAGATTCAGGTTCATATTCATAGTCAACGTAGCGGTTCTTGATGATGTTCTTGTACACAAACGCGGACTTTTTAGGAGTACGCGTTCGTGCGGCGTCCTCGAAGTCAACTTGGTACAGGCCATAACGCGTTCTGGGGAAAAACCAAAGGTATAAAACGAGAATTAGAATAAGTCATTGTACCAAACAATAACATTTTTCACAATCAAACAATCAGCACTAGCTATAAGTAGGTATGTTGTAAGATTTACATCATACCTACCTACCTGCTTACAATGTAAGTTGTGGCAGTTCGAGTGTGTCCTCCAGAGAGGTCATCTCCTCATCAGTAGATCATAGTAGTGAATTATAAGAGCAATGTCTTTCTGCTTTAGCCGCTTTTTGTAGCTTCGAGTGGTCAATTAAGAGAGCGAACAGAACAATAACAAGTGTATCTACATTTTGTAAAGTAGGTACTTGGTAGGCATGAATGAACACCTTCTAAGTATAAATAGATTAAAATAAAAATAAGTAACCATACTTACAGATAACCATTCAGCCACTCGAAGTTATCCATCAGACTCCACGCCATGTAACCCTTAAGATTCACTCCAGCTTCCAGGGCGTTCAGCATACTCTCCATCGAAGCTCTGTAGTAAGTGATCCTGTCATCATCTATCAGTCCACTGTCAGGTAATGTCGGCCATCCATTCTCAGTGATGTAAACGACAGGATTGTTGTACTTTGCCTTCAGATGAGTTAAAGCGTTGTAGATGCTGTTTGGAGCTAACTGGAAAAAAGATATAAAGGTGTAAACGGACCCTTGACGAAGCCGTCAACCAATTATTCTGTATGTACCAGACTAAGTAACTTTACGCAAAAATTATTGCTGGGAAACAACCTTTTTTTTTGGGATAATAAATCACATTTTCTGGTACGACCCAATGCAACACACTCAAAACATTGTGCTGATGCATTGAATAGTACGGGGGTTGTAGATACCTCCACGACCCCCGTACTAAAGTAAATTTATAATATTAAAAACTTGGATCATTGTCTTTTGTTACTAGCTTCTTAATATTGTATACATAATTATTTTTTAAATTTTTTTTTGTATTTAAAAATATTCTGAAAAAGTTTGAACTCTGACCCCCAATAGCTCCGGATCTAGAAGGATGAAGGATCGGTCTAGAACAAAAAAATAATCGCAATGACGGGGAGAACAAGTGCCTTTCGGCTTCGTTGTGGGTACTTTTACACCCTTTATGAGTTCAGATTATATTTCTAAATAAAAGAGACAATTTTTACAGTAAAGCCACCTCTTGTACACTGACTGCCCATTCTGACTCAGGCTGTGGTTTCTTTTGGAGTGCAATTAAGTGAATATTCACAAACAGAAACTTCAATTTTATTTATTTGTGTATGAGAGCTAAGCCTTAGGATTGAAATAACTCATTTGTAATGAATAATTTTATTAAGACAGCAATAGTATATTGGCTGATCATAAGGAAAACGCATAAAAACCTTGTCAAGCACAGGACCAAAAATATTGGAGACTAGTATGTATTATTTAATAAAACATTCAACTTACCACAATCCATTGGGAAATCGATTTAGGCCAGCTGCCAGGTGCATAAGTACCAACATCTATATCATCCCAAAGAGAAGGCACAAGATACACATTTTTATGCTCACTGGCTGACACCAATAGTGCTGTGTAATGGTTCACGCCCAAGAAATCAGAGGCACCTCTGACTAAAGCCTTCTCTTCTTCAGTAAATGGAGGCAGGCGAGAGCAAGAGTAACCTTGCTGTGCGCTCTTTTCAGCGACTCTTTTAGTAAACTCTTTTGGGAAACCTCCTTCGGTCGAGAAGATGGGATGCACGTAGATGCCCCACTGGAAACACGGAAAATAAATGTTTAGAAATATTAAATGAAGAAGAATATAACATGAAAAAGTTACTGGTAATACGTACCACTCCTTGTCTCCTCAGTTCAGCAGCTAGTTCATCCTCAACTGACTCAGTGGCTGCACCAAACCAATTCACACTAATTGTGATACCACACTGCCCCTTCTGCGTTGGTCGGAACTCTTTGTCATACAAGTGGTAGGCCTTAGCGTGGGCCACTAAGAAGTTCTTGGCACACTGATAAGTTGCCATAGCAGTGGCGTTTTGGTCCGGAAAAAGAGCTTTAATTTCATCTTGGGTACAGAATCCTTTGGGCTCATTGAAAGTAATGAACAACTTGACCCTGTCTCCAAAATTTTCGAACACAACCCTCGCATAGTCCTCAAACCATCCCGTAAATAGGGGGTTAGCAGTTCCTCCTTGCTTGTACAGATTTTTGGGGAGATCCCAATGGTATAGAGTTACCATTGGAGTGATGTTGTATTTCAACATTTCATTAATGTAGTTGTTGTAGAAACGAATGCCAGCTGGATTGATCTCATTGGCCATGCCTGTAGGCAGGATCCGAGACCAGGACAGAGAGAACCGGTAAGCATCCAGGCCTAGCTCTCTCATCATCTCGACATCACGCTTGTAGTTATGATAGGAGTCGGCAGCGATATCACCATTCTTCCCGTCTCTGGTTGTGCACAGACCACAAGACCTACACAAACACACATTTGTGTGGATCTTGTAGTCCCATACGTTTTCTTCCTTGCCTGAAAAAATAACAGGATGCAGTTTTTTTAAAACAACCTGTTGTAATTGATTGTAGGTCCTTATGGTGTAATTTTTGGATTAACGTAGCCCATAGCACAATTTAATGGACTCACCATCTTCATTCCATGCTCCCTCGATCTGGTAAGCAGATGTAGCCGTCCCAAAGAGGAAGTCATTGGGGAACTTTCGCTGGTGCCTCACAGAGGAGACTATCACCATCAAACTGCGATGGAAAAAAACACATTTGTTAGACATTTTTTATACATTTATTTATTTACCACCAATTATAACACCAATACACCATTACAGACTCGTTCAATATGATGCTATAATACATACAATATAAACACACAAAATAGAAAAAGAAAACGTACAATATACATGAAGTGTTAAACTCGAAAAGTTAAAGCTTCTATAATATATTCTCTGAATGATGGTGGAAACCGTATTTATATCTACTGTATGGTTTTGAAGAAGAATTATGAGGTCACTCAGACTCCCGAATATAAATACATAAACAAGAGATTTTGTTTACACTATTTTATAAATAGATGAAATAAGTAGGTGCTTTTGTATTTATATATTTCGAAAATAGATTATTACTTAGGTATATGGTTATATATGGTGGTGGTTATGGTGACTATTGTAGTTTCTTACCTTAAAACCACCAGCAGCTTCATGTCAGCTCTGCGAACTGCTTAGCCGATATTATATTAATAAATAGACTCATTTATCTGTAGTTGTCATGTTGCTCTAGATCTTTATCTACATAAGAGTAGCTTGTGACCACCGATCAATCTTTTAATTTAATTGGTTTAGTATCTACTCTAGTAATGAGCAATTATATTACATTTTTCCACTAATATATTGTTTGTATACCTATCTCTTATCAAAATTGAGGCCCAGCCGCCCAGTAGATCATATTCCGTCATATTCTAAAAACATATGAATGTTTTGACATTATACCTCTACGATAATGTATGTAATTAACCAGAACAGCAGCGATAGTGTAGAAAATTAAACAAAACAAAGTTGTCACCTTTGATTAAGGTTATGTTTACGTTTTTCAAAGTGATTTTAACGAGAACTTGTATTCTAGTTCAAAAATGTTTAAACCTGTATGTAACAAGGTGTAACTGTAGAAACCGTTGATAGCAAATACCTAGTTAAAAATGGCTTTTTACCATTTTTATCTGTTTACGACAAGACAATGCCGGTAGCCGTCACCGAAACATTAAGTTTGATTACACTTTAAAACCATCCAAAATGTTGTTTTACAAAGCAAACACACTTTTGTCACTCTTTCCATTTTGTGATTGGAATTAGGGCTTCAAAAATCCGCCCCTAAGGCTACCCACTGACCAAATAAACTAATAATCATTCAAATTAAATTGGCGGGACCAACCTGGAAACTAGATGTAGATTTAAAACAAAATCTGCTCATTCTGGTCTCTGTTATTAGTGTTAGTGTTGCCACTTATCAGTAAAAGGTTTTGCAAGGGGCTACTTTTACGGTTTTTGATGTTTTTGCTTTGCGCCAGGGTAACCCGTGAACACATAGAAAAGTACTCTGTGCCCGCGAAATTCAAATTTTCTCACGTTTTTTGCAATTTGCCTGTCAGTGTCAGGCTGAATGATGAACAAAATATGATTTGCGGCCGTAATACGCATGTATTTGCAGACCTGCAAAATTTAAATTTCGAGAGCTACCCTGACGTTTTCCCCCATATATTCTTAATTTTTGTTATTTCATGAATGGCAAAATAACATCAGGACATTATATACAGACTATAAATAGAACTAAAATAAAGATAAAATAAAAAGAAGACTAAAATAAGGTACCTATGTATACATATATTCATACGTCTTTTACATCAGAACTATGTAGGTAAAAGACGTAAGAAGTGCAATTTACTGATATTATTATGTAAAACATGCTTAGAAAACACAAAAATACCCAAGGAGCATTGTTGGAAATTGTAGAACGACCTTAAGGACCTTATTTTTATTTAACGACACCATCATTTATCTTACCTACCAAAATACTTCGTAGTGGGGTTCGTGCGTGTGGCACCATCTACGCTATTTTTGCAGCCATTGAGGAAGTATATTCTGACGAGTGTCTTATCATAGGATAATAAAACAACCAACGGTATTAAACGCCTTATATTTCACAATAAATAATAGTTAACAGAACCACTGTAAAATCTTCAGTGTCCTTCATCGATGGTCATGATCATAGATTCAGGTTCATATCCGTAGTCAACGCAGCGGTTCTTGATGATGTGCTTGTACACAAACGCGGACTTTTTAGGAGTGCGTGTGCGGGCGGGGTCTTCGAAGTCCACTTTGTACAGGCCGAAACGCTCTCTACGGAAAAATGGTATGTGTGCGTTATTTTTAAAGAACGTTTCAGTGGAAATAGTTATACAACAACATACTTACCGATAACCATTCTTCCACTCAAAGTTATCCATCAGACTCCAAGCCATGTAACCCTTAAGATTCACTCCAGCTTCCAGGGCGTTCAGCATACTCTCCATCGAAGCTCTATAGTACGTGATCCTGTCATCATCTATGACGTCACTGTCAGGTTTTGTGGGCCAGCCATTCTCAGTGATGTACATCACTGGGTTGTTGTATTTTGCCTTTAGATGGGTTAAGGCGTTGTAGATACTGTTTGGAGCTAGCTAAAAAGATAGATTATTTATACCTTTTGATATTTTCTTTCGAAGTACAATTTCAGAGTGTGGTCAAACCCACGCGAGTTACTTGTAAGTTAAACATAATAAAACATTTAAATTACCACAAACCATGAGGAGATCGATTTGGGCCAGTCCTCAGGCACATAAGTACCAACATCTATATCATCCAACAAAGAAGGTACTTGAAACACATCTTTATGTTCCGTCGCTGACACGAGTCGTGCTGTGTAATGGTTCAAGCCCAAGAAATCAGAAGCTCCTCTGACTAATGTCTTCTCTTCTTCAGTAAATGGAGGCAGGCGAGAGTGGGGGTACCCTTGCTCAGCGCTCTTTTCAGCCACTCTGTCAGATAACTCCTTTGGGAAACCTCCTTCAGTCGAGAAGATGGGATGCACATAGATGCCCCACTGGAAAGACATAAATTCAGTGGTTGTTGATTAGGTCTTGAAGACTAATAAGTTAAACAAGTACCTGGTAATACATACCTCTCCTTGCCTCTTCAGTTCAGCAGCTTGATGATCCTCAACGGAGTCTGTAGCTGCACCAAACCAGTTCACACCAAACGTGATACCGCACTGCCCCTTCTGCGTCGGCCTAAACTCTTTGTCATACAAGTGGTAGGCCTTAGCGTGGGCAACCAAGAAGTTCTTGGCACACTGATAAGTTGCTAAAACTGTAGCGTTTTGGCCCGGAAAAAGAGCTCTAATTTCATCTGGGTAACAGAATCCTGTGGGCTCGTTGAAAGTGATGAACTTTTTGACCCTGTCTCCAAAATTTTCAAACACAACCCTCGCGTAGTCCTCAAACCATCCGATAAATAGAGGGTTAGCAGTTCCTCCTAGCTTGTTCAGATTTTTGGGCAGATCCCAGTGGAATAGAGTTACCAATGGAGTAATCTTGTATTTCAACATTTCGTTGATTAAGTTGTTATAATATGCGATGCCAGCTGGGTTAACCTCATTGGCCATGCCTGTAGGCAGGATCCGAGACCAGGACAGAGAGAACCGGTAAGCGTCCAGGCCTAACTCCCTCATCATCTCGACATCACGTTTGTAGTTGTGGTAAGAGTCGGCAGCTACGTCACCGCTAGTCCCGTCTTTAGCGGCATATGTGTTTGTGTGGCTCCTGTAGTCCCATACACTTTCTCCCTTACCTGAAAAATTTATATAACGCAGAGATTTAAAACAGCCTGATATCATGCTAAACAGTAGACAAATTGATTGCCAATTATTGATGGGTACTTATACAGTGTTATTTTTGAATTAACTTAGTCCATAGAAGCTCTTAAAAGTTTCACTAAAATTTTTTATATTGGGAATAAACTATGTATACATTATATACAGACTACAAATAGAACTAAAATATAGATAAAAAGAAGAGTAATAGAAAGTACCTATAAATATCCAAAGACGACAATATTTCTTTGAATCCATAGAACTTATTATTTGACTCACCATCTTCATTCCACGCTCCCTCGATCTGGTACGCAGCAGTGGCTGTCCCGAAGAGGAAGTCATTCGGAAACTTGCGTTGTTGCTTAACGGTCAAACCATGACTGGCTGTCACCACCAAACTGCATCAGAAAAAACTCATTTTTTTGGGTCAGTAAACTGCTATAATTTACTCAGATGAAAGTGTTAGGCTGCGTTTAAGGGGAATGCTCCAACCAGCCCGCGAAATTCAAAATTTCTTGGGTTTTTTGCAATTTGCAGGCCAGTGCTAGGTTGTATGTTGATTAAAATATTATTCGCGGCTGTAAGACGTATGTAGTTACAGAATTATAATCATCAAAATCACCAATACAATCCTCCAAGTTCATAAAGGCGTAGGAACAAAAAAAAAAAACAGAAAAAGTCATTCCTACAGCTGTATGAACTTAGAGCGTTTTATTGATGATTTTGATGATTATAATTCTGTAACTACATACGTCTTACAGCCGCGAATAATATTTTAATCAACATACAACCTAGCACTGGCCTGCAAATTGCAAAAAACGCAAGAAATTTTGAATTTCGCGGGCTGGTTGGAGCATTCACCTTAAGCTCATAAGTTTTCTGAATGATAGCAATGTTTGTTCGTTTGTTTTGGTTTAGGTCAAATGCATTTTAAAACAGTTATTCCAAACCGATTGAGCTAAACACCACACTTATATTATTTAAAAGCTTCTTTTTAAAAAATGTTTTTTTTTTACTATAAGATTGATCCGTTTTTTTTTTGTGACAGTGAAGAATGAAAGAAAATAACATGTTGCGAAAACCATAACTAATATGAGACAAGGACAAGTTGATGATTATGATAATGTATTACTTTTATTGAACTTTCATACCTTAGAACCACAAGCAGCTTCATGTCAGCACATTGAAACACTTAGCAGATATAATACAAATTAATTATGTCTTTGTAGCTTAATTATTTTAACGTTGCTGGTTCTGATAAGAATTGTTGATATAATGTTTACTTTTGTAAGTAGATCTCAATCTTGTTTTTATTATCCCAGTAAGCAAGCAAAATAATAAATTATTATAGTAGTACCTTCTGATGTTATTTTGTACTAACTATTGCCCGTGACCTTCGTTCTCGTGAAATTATTACGTATAATAAATATTATTCCTTTTTAAATCGGATTTTGTTAACAATTTCAAGGATTTTATTTTTTTTGCACGGAACCCTTAGTATTTTTCTAAAATAAAAGCCTAAGTTAGACCATCTGATAACTTCCAGAAAAAGTCCCGACAAAATCGGTCCAGCCGTTACGGAGATTAGCCGGAACAGACAGACAGAAAAAAATGTGTTTATGTTATAAGTGCCGTATTTACTCGTATTTTCATATGCATTTAATAAAAAGCTGATAATTTGATATTACAAACAAACACTCCATTTTATTTAATTGTATATGTATAGAAGATGTATAGATAAACAGTAAAACACTTAATGTCATGACTGTTTTATGTGAGTATGTAAAAAATAAAATATTTATAGATATCATACAAATATTAATGTAGAAAAATAACCGTTTATCTTTTACGCGTATTGAAATTATTGCCATTTATGTAACTAATCGAAATACTTTGATAAAAATTAAAAAAGTCACGAAATAAATTCGTGACTTTTGTAATTTTGTACTATTTTGGCGGCCATAGAGAAAATCATGTTCAGATGAATACGTTATCCTTGGGTATTAAAACATACTCAAACATTTATTGAATGCCTTTAATTTAAAAATAAATGATATTAGGACCATTATAAAGTCTTCAATGTCCTTCATCGATGGTCATGGTCATAGATTCAGGTTCATATTCGTAGTCAACGTAACGGTTCTTGACAATGTGCTTGTACACAAATGCGGACTTTCTAGGAGTGCGCGTGCGCGCGGGGTCTTCGAAGTCCACGTGGTACAGACCAAAACGCTCTCTACGGAATAAAATGGTGTAAAATACATATGAATATTATAATGGGCATTGAAGTTAAAATATTGGTTAAGCAACCAAACTTACTGATAACCCTGTATCCACTCGAAGTTATCCATCAGACTCCAAGCCATGTAACCCTTGAGGTTCACTCCAGCATCCAAGCAGTTGAGGAGACTCTCCATCGAAGCTCTATAGTACGTGATCCTGTCATCATCTATCAGGTCACCGTTAGGATCTGAGGACCAGCCGTTTTCAGTGATGTAGAATTCAGGATTGTTGTACTTTTCCTTGAGATGGATTAAGGAGTTGTAGATGCTGTTTGGAGCTAACTGAAAAAAGGGACAGAATTTGAAGTTTAAAGTGTAAAGGGTCTATGTGTATGTCTATTAGAGTAAAAATTATAAAAGCAAGCGAGATTATTCATCATGTTGCTTATAATGTGTTCTCAATAAAGAACAATAATTTAAAGTTTAGGTAGTAAAAAGTCAAAAAGAGGAACTGCGACCGTATTGTTTAAAATATGATATCAATAATTATCATAGTGTCAATCATACCACTAGCCAAGACGAAGAGGATGCAAGCCAGTCATCAGGAACATAAGTACCAAAATCTATATCATCCAACAGAGGAGGTTCATGAACTTCTTTATGCTCAGTCGCCGACACCAATATTGCTGTGTAATGGTTCACGCCGAAGAAATCAGAGGCTCCTTTGACTAGAGCCTTTTCTTCATCAGTGAATGCAGGCAAGCGTGAGCAAGAGTAACCTTGCTGAGCGCTATTTTCGGCCACTCTTTCAGAATACTCTTTTGGGAAACCTCCTTCGGACGAGAAGATGGGATGCGCATACATACCCCACTGGAGAAAAAGGTCATTTTAGGTCTTGAATTTCCAACAATATTATATAAGAATCGTTCTTGTATTACCTCTCTTTGCCTCATCAGCTCTGCAGCTAACTGATCCTCAACAGAGTCAGTGGCTGCACCAAACCAGGGCACACTAATCGTGATACCACACTGCCCCTTCTGCGTTGGTCGAAACTCTTTGTCATACAAGTGGTAAGTCTTAGCGTGGGCCACAACCAGGTTCTTTACACATAAATAAGGTCCCACTGCTCCTCCGTAGCTTTGGTGACAGATTTCTCTAGGCTCGTTGAAAGTGATGAACATCTTGACCCTGTCTCCGAAATTCTGGAACACAACCCTAGCGTAGTCCTCAAACCAATCGCTGATCAGAGGGTTCGCAAATCCACCTAGCTCCTGCAATTTTTGAGGCAGATCCCAATGGTATAGAGTTACCAATGGAGTGATATTGTACTTTAGCATTTCATTGATGTAGTTATTGTAGAATTCGATGCCAGCTGGGTTGACCTCATTGGCCATGCCTGTTGGCAGGATCCGAGACCAGGAAATTGAGAACCGGTAAGCGTCCAGGCCTAATTCCCTAATCATCTCGACATCACGCTTGTAGTTGTGATAGGAGTCGGCAGCGATGTCACCGTTGCTCCCATCTCTGATTACGGTCGGGTTGATGTGGGTCAAGTAGTCCCATATGCTTTCTCCCTTGCCTAAAAAGTATATAATATTTGTGCATTAGATCAAAGCATTAATAATAATTGGTGGCTTATTTAACTTTAGTTTGTTGGTCGCCTTTCTCAGATTTCACATCATAGTCACAGCATAACCAAATCATCTGAGCACGCTCTTTTTATTTTTTTTTTGACGAAAACGCTGGCCGCAGTGGACCCCATATTACTCTGTGGTCATGACGTCAGTTGGCTGTGTAAACAAATGCAGTGATATTTTGTATGTTAGGTAGTTGACAGTTGACACTTCTAAGTTTACATAGCCGTATGACGTAATAACATGGTGACTACTATTTAATGGTGTTATGAAACAGATTAAAAAAGCTGAAACTTTTGAATTGAATTTTAAAATTTAGTTTGCTATTTAATGAACTAAAACTAACTTAAACGATTTCAATAATTATATTTTGAGATTTTTTCTCAAATAGTAAAATACCCTATTGACTTACCGTCTTCATTCCACGCTCCCTCTATCTGATAGGCTGCGGTGGATGTCCCGAAGAGGAAGTCATCCGAAAACCTTCGCTGCTGCCTCACGGTGGAGCCATGACAAGCTGCCACCATCAAACTGCGTCAGATAATACATATTATTATCGTTGGAGTTCGAAAACGTTTTTGAAACCTTATACTGTTATGATTTATTCGGATGGAAGGATTCGTTATTCGCTCTTACACTGTCTGGGCACGGTTCGGGTATAAAATCCGGACACGTAACTGGCAACACGTTATACAAAACCGTAATTGTATTTGGGCAAGTTTTTAAGGTGAATGCTCCAACCACCCCTCGAAATTCAAAATTTCTTGCGTTTTTTGCAATTTGCAGGCCAGTGCTAGGTTGTATGTTGATTAAAATAATATTTTAATCAATTCTCAATAATTCTTACAGCCGCGAATAATATTCGCGGCTGTAAGACGTATGTAGTTACAGAATTATAATCATCAAAATCACCAATACAACCCTCCAAGTTAATAAAGGCGTAGGAACAAAAAAAAAACAAAAAACTAGCACTCCGGGAGTGCCGGCAGAAGTGAAAACTTGATTATTAACGTTGAGCATGTTTGATATTTTAACACTTAATTTTGAACAACAGTTCAAAATTAAGTCTTATTACAACTACTGAATATTGTTTTTATTTTACATGTCAAAATCAATGAAGTCCATTTTTCCATCTAACAATCAATTTCGAGCAATCCACAACGAGTTCAGCTACTCAACGCTAGAGGGCGCTGTAACCAATTTACTCTATTTAGCACCCTAAAGTTATTGAAATAGATGTCATATTCGTATGCACTTGTTATCTATTTTTCTACTCAGCTAGGGATGAGGACAAGATATCGATAATTTAATGTCGATGTTTGTACAATGTAATAATTAAAATCTTTTATCTTATGTAACGGACCAAAGTCCGATTAGTATAAAAGGTAAAATGGTTAAATGAAACGATAAATAGTGAATTTAAAATATTTATTGTCCTTGAAATAAAACATATTTGTTTAATAATTGTCGTTTTGACTGTTTTATATTTAATTTTAACAGGTGATGCATGCGGATATTGACATATTTTTCCGCAATGGCTTTCATTAAATCCGTTATGTGATTCGATGTAGGAAATTCTCCTAACTGATGATAAATAATTTTTTGGAATATGGACGTCCCAATAAAAAAAATCTGTAGCCTTTTTTGAAGTTTGTAAATTGTTTTCATCAAAATGCTCAGAACAAATTGTACTTGATTTTGACGGCATCCAGTTCTGTCTTCCCGTAGCTTCTATCCATTTCTCCTTGGTAAAAGGATCTTTGGGAATACTGAAATATTTAGTTACATACTTTATTAGTATTAGTTATTTTTGAGGCCTACGTCCAGCTATGAATGAAGATTGGTTTATTTGTCAGAATATAAGTACTCAAACTCTAACCATTTATTTCAATTAATCGAGAAGAACGTCAACGAGTACATAACATGTCATGGTAACGTATAAGGTTTCACTATATAAGTACACTCGAAGACACTCTTTATTATTTTATCGATACCGAACTATTTGAATGTGTCCCATCCCTAATCGAGTAGCGTCGAAGTTTCTAGAATGTGTGCGATGATATTCAAGACAGCGAGCAAGTTGATTTAGACTTTGAACAATGGACATAAGGTAGTTTTTAGTTCGCAACAAAAAAAGTAATAAATATGGTTTTGTCAATAAAAACAATTATATTGAAATATATCATAGTTTTATACTTACCGGTGATACGATACACCTCCGCAAGATACATTTTTTGTCCTGCTATCGTTTTTACATGTAAAAATTGCACAATAAGGCATGTTTTTAATATTTTTCGTTACGTTCGAGACGTCGTATCACAGCAAGTTTATCCCTAAAGCATTAGGTTCAAAGTTGATTGGAAACATTTAAAAATTTCTTTAAATGATTTTAAACCATAAAATGTTGAAGGTTAAGTTCAAAATCGTCTACTCTCCATCCGTCTTACGCTTTTTCCAAATTTCTTTAAATGATTTTAAACCATAAAATGTTGAAGGTTAAGTTCAAAATCGTCTACTCTCCATCCGTCTTACGCTTTTTCCAAATTTCTTTAAATGATTTTAAACCATAAAATGTTGAAGGTTAAGTTCAAAATCGTCTACTCTCCATCCGTCTTACGCTTTTTCGTATAGGTCACGTGTCCTGACGCGAGTGTCCTGACGCGAGTTTAAGATTTTATACCCATTACAGAACAATTTTTTTAAAGTGCTCAACGCCTCTAAAGAAGTTTTCACTTCAAAAACAGAAAAAGTCATTCCTACACATTCATTCATTCATGCATTTCATTGCTTTATGAACTTAGAGCGTTTTATTGATGATTTGGATGATTATAATTCTGTAACTACATATGTCTTACAGCCGCGAATAATATTTTAATCAACATACAACCTAGCACTGGCCTGAAAATTGCAAAAAACCCAAGAAATTTTGAATTTCGCGGGCTGGTTGGAGCCAACAATTTAGGGTCCTTCTATATTTTTGTCTATGGTTCTGAGTCTGATAGTAACAATACAAAGATGGTTCGTTTTTAAATGTTGTCTAATATTTTGGCGGCATACAAAGATGGTTCGTTTTAAAATGTTGTCTAATATTTTGGCGGCATTCTTCATACTTTTGAAATATTGTTCAGGATTAATAGAATCAGGAATAATTCTTTGATTATTTAACACGTTTGTTCGTTATTCATTTTTAATCACATTACTTCTGGCTGAGGGCAAAAATTTAGAAGACGCTCTTACCTTGTTCACTTTTACTAGCATTAAGTAGGTACAGGTTTTATTTTACTAGGCAACTAGTGACCCGCCCATGCTTCTAACGGGTGCAGTCTGCTGATGTGGACTTGTCAAAACATTGAGATATCTGTTACAATTACAACTACTTTAATTTTGTTTTTTCCTCAATCGCAACACGTGTGTCGCCTGTGACTACCTAAATATAAAAGTACTCGGTGCTCGTGACCAATTGTTGAGTTTTAAAAGAAGAAGCGGTCGCACACACAGACATGAAATCGATTCTGTTGTACAGACGCCAGCACATCAAGCTACTACAATCTGTCAAATTTCTTTAATAGATTTTCAACTTTAAAGCATTAGGTTCAAGGTTGGTTGGGAAAATCTGACAGTTTCGGGTAATCTGACCTGCTGGCGTCTGTACATACTAGATGAAGTAGGTAGGTAACTGTAACGTTTTGTTTCAATATCTAGGTATAATTTTTATTGATTTTCGTACCTTAAGACCACAAACAGCTTCATGTCGGCAATTTGAAGCACCAAGCAGATTATTATGATATAAGTATTTACAATTTATATAAACAGACACATTTATCTGAAACTGTCTACTATCTATGTTTTCTTGTTGTTTTTATCGTAATTCTTTCAGTTTCCTGTATTTTTTTGATAATAATACAAGTAATGCACACGGTTACGCTTGCCTGTACCTTAGTACTTACCTACCTAATACTTACGTGAATGTTTTTTTTTCACAAGAATTGTGCCTACAAGTTTGTTGTTGAGAGGTTACAAATTATTGAATTTTGTAAAACAATGAAATGTTATCATCGTTTAGGGTCGGTGCAGTAAAAAGAAAAATGAAAAATGGTCGGAAACCGCACGTATGGAGACAAATAGATACTATAATATTAATAACTAATGTTTTATCCCTCATATTTACTGAATATTTATATTTACGTGACGACTTGATCGGTTTTCAAGAGTCACGTAGCCAGGTCAGAACATAACATTACAAGTTGCTGTAGGGTTCAGTAGCAAACTAAGTATTTCAATAAATTACTTGGCCCTGTAGCGGCACTACAGAAAGTACTACAGCAACATAGAACAAAAAGTACTACATCGCCATCTATGACGCATAGGATAAACTAAAACATGGAAATACATCTAAATCCTGCATCGCGCAAGTAAAGTTATTCGTGACTTAAGATTACATAGAAGAACCCGAAAACAACTGTCGGTCATTAGCCCACCAGACAATAACACCCATCTGGTCGGAGGATCCTCCCTTTTCTATGGGTGATGAAGAACTTTACACCCTGTTCTTCATACCCCCAAAGCCCTTTTTGATAGTACCACTTCTTCTCCCAATTTAAAACACTTTAAAAAGTAGCAAAGGGCAGGCGTTTTGAGGGACTTTTTATGTAATTTTTGTCATTCCAAAAACGCTGAATGCTTATTGAAATGTCAGCCCAACTTGAATTTAGTATTTAAGTATTTTTGGAGTCTGGGACCATAAGCTTAACCCCATAGAGAATATAGTCTTTGCTTAACCCTCACTGCGAAACACACTCACAAGTTACAATTTCTTTTTGTTCGTTTTAGAAGTTCGAATGAAGTAGGTAGGTAGGTGGGGATTTTTGATTTCGACTAAATAAGTCAATAAAAAAAGATGCAAGTTTCTTATTCATCTCAATTCAAGGCTATTTAGCAGTAATAGCGCCTGACTTTTAAATTTAAAATAATGCTGGGCGTAAAACTAGTCATTCTTTATTTTAAGGAGGTATACGGAACTTTTTCGAAACTTTCAATTCATGATTTAGCTACTTTTTTATGCCTGGCAGTGAGGATAACGTCTTTGATAAAGATTGATCGACGGATAATTTTGACATGTTGACGCTAGACCATGCGATTTTATCTAAAGTACAGTCACCGTCTCACATTCTCTTGCCTCAGTTTCACGAAGTCGTGTACTTGTTTAAACACGAGTGAACCAGTATCAAAAAGGACAGTTGTAGAAAATGTAAAAAAAATCTATAGTTTTTTTACTGTTTTCTATATGTTTAGGACAGCCATCAGCATCGAAAAACGGCCATTTTTCGGAACCGGTTTTTAACCGGCTTGGGTTACCCGGGTTTTTCGGGTATTTGTGGGTTTTTTGCTTTCCTTAATTTAAAATATAATTTTGCTCTATTTGTTAATTACAAATTACAAAGGCCATAGGGTATTGGCCCAGGTGCTTGACGAAATGTTGGAATTCCCAGGGAGGAAGTCCAAACTTTCGGAGGAGACTCTGAAGCATATGACGGAACGATGAAAACCCACCCATCAGTTCGACAGAACTACGGGCACTCAACAAAACCATTACAAAATTGGTACGACGAGATCATTGATACTCCAGCACACGTTCAATAGAAAAAGCGATTGAGCATAACCGGGGGTCGAATGTGTTAGTCCTGATTGGACTAACATGTCCCGTCTGAGTCCAATGCCCTGGAAGATACGCTTAAGATGCTGAACAGTCATCTTACACTTGAGATTTGCAGATGACACCGTCATACTAGCTAAATCGCTGCAAGACTTGCAGCAGATGCTGGATGACCTAGTTGACTCTTTAATCAGCATTGGTCTCAGGATGAACTTGGACTAAACCCAGGTTATGTTCAACGAACACTCGGTCCTCTCGAGGTTGTTCGAGAATTTATTTACCTCGGGAAAACTCTGCAGTTTTCTAAGAACAACTTTGAAAAGGGGGCTAACAGAAGAATCCAGCTGAGCTGCTCAGCATTTGGGAAAGTTCGTAGGTTCTTCTCGTCGCGTATTCCACACCTAAAGACTAAGGTCAGCAATCAGTGCATCCTGCCTGTTATGACTTATGAGGCCGAAACGTGGACACTCACAGCAGTAGCGGATCTATCATACAGCCGAAAAGCCCGGCTTGCCTTACAATCAAACTCAACAAATAAAATATTCTAACACACAAAAATTTACGTCAAACAATATTAAATAACATCTGATTCTGCGCGAAACGAGCCCGCGAAACTTGCAATATCGTACCTACGGCCTACAGCCAGTGCTAACGCTTTGTCTTTCACACCCATTGGCTTGCATTTGGCTTCTGACCTTTCGCTTGCTCCTAGCAAGTTGTATCTGTTTTCGTAGGTACTTATTTGAACATTTTGTATTGAATTTAAAGCTGTGCTTTTTTTTGAATGTGTGCGTGTAAGTCAGTGTAGTTTGAGAGTGAATGTGTGTTCGCGGTTCGCGCCAAGAGGTAATGTTCGGTTTGTTTGTTGTGTTTTGAGTGATTACTGATTAGTGATACTGATTACTGGTTTGTTGTGATTTTATTTTTTCAATTTCTTGTGATTAGTTTTTGCTGTAATTAACGTTGTTTAGAAGTGATTACTTATAGTTTTTTAACACTAAAATGAATTCAGAAAAGCATGCAACTGTTCCTTGTGAAGGATTAGTGCGTGAAATCGATACTGGGCAACGTAAATACTTTGAGTTTTACAGAAAAATATAATCTCGTTACTTCACCTAAACCTACCCCTGATCACATTTAACTGTGTCAATTCCCGAAGTTACGATAATTGCTATAGAAAAACAGCTGTTGGTAGAATTAAAACGTTCACCAACATTTTATGCTGATGTAGTAAAATTATTTTTACAGAAATATAGAGTTTTTGATTTAGAATACAGAAAGTAATTAAAGTAATTTTAATATAAATTTATAAGTGTCATTAACTCAAACGAATTGTCATCAAACGGCTTTTGTCCAAGCCACTGGAGGTATGCCATTGTTGATATTATTATGTAAGTATCAGTAAATCTATCGAGTAATACTGTAATACTATGCCTACTATGTGCTTTGTTCTTTGTCATCTGTCCGTGGTAAAGAAGCGAAGAATGAAGAGTTATGGCTGTTCACATTGTGAATAATAAATAACAAATTCATATATTTAGAAACTAATTTTTATTTGAGCGCCATCTCTCGCCAAAGCGAGGAAATAATTACGAATTGATTTGAAGAGTTCTGTTGTTACATTTATGTCAGTAGATGGCTCTTATCTATCATCATCTCTTATCATTTACTTCTTTTGTGAAGGGATATAAAATACGAAATGTTAATCACTACTATTTATATTTTTATATTTAGGCATATTTAAATAATAGGAAAATAAAACCAGCGTTATTAAAAACCAATGTCACTCAGAACAGAGAGCGTTTTTTTTCCCCAAATGTCGTCAGTTGTTTAATTGGGCTTTGCCTTCCTTTCATTGCGGGCACGCCACTCATGGTACCGTTGGTCCATAAATTCATGGTCACTCAATGAGCTGTGGAGCGGGCTATGCTTTGAGTCTCTCTGAGGGATCGCATCTGGAACGAGGTGATCCGACAGAGAACCAGACTTGTCGACATAGCTCACAGAATAAGTAAGCTGAAGTGGCAATGGGCCGGCCATATTAGCCGTAGAACCGATGACCGTTGGGGTGACGTCTTCTTGAGTGGAGACCGCGAATCGAGAAGCGTAAGGTGGGACGCCCTCGGGCTCGGTGGAGCGACGATCTTCGCAGGGTGGTAATAACTGAATGTAAACTACCAGCTAATTTAACGGTGGGCTACCATTTTATTGTTTTTAAATTATTTTTTATGCTTTGGCTTTTAAGAACATTTAAAAATGTAAAATTATATTTCAGAAGAATTATACGCAATAAATTTAAGAAACAAAAAATTATACAACGGATACTTTCCAATGAGAATTTTACCAATTCCACATCCCAAGAAACCCTATAACACTGTTCACAGATCAATGATAACCAATTAAAAAAAGAAATAAAAGAACCGAAAAACCCGAAATAACCTGGGTTCCCTACTACGGAACCGGTTTTTTTTACAAAACGAGGAACAGGGACAAACCTTTTTTTAAGAACCGGGACAAACCGGTTCGTATGCCCCACAACAGCCGTCACCGAATCATTTAGTTAATTATAAAACGCACTTAAAACTTAGCAATAAAGTAAACAAAAATAGTAAAATGGATCATTTACTAAATACTGAGCAGTAAAATAACTAAATGGGCAGTTACGAGTGAGGAGTTGAAAAATCGTAATTAATCAGTAAGAAATCTCAAAACACTTCATATTCGCATAAAAAGCGTAGTCAGCGTAGCCCCGCTACGCGGCTACGCGGGGCTCCAATTGCTGTCTGTAGGGTTTATAGAAACCTAACACGAAGGGTAACCTAACCTCTAGCCTGTCCGAGTCGGGGTGCCCCAAGTCCGGGTGGCTCCACTCCCTATGAACTGCAGAACTATTTAACTAACTGCCCATTCCATCATTTTTACTGGCCATTTATTTATTAGTCTGCTGTGCTTTCGTATTTTAGTACTTACTGACATTGTAATACGAAATAACCGTCCAATTATTTTTTTATTAATCTATATTTTACTGTCGCACAAATTTACCAAACGCCGATAATAAAGATAACTGCCCATTTTTTTTTTCAATTGGTCATAATAACCTCTCGAATGTTTAAATAACAGTTCAAATAAATAGTTCCCACGTTCCATTGAGTGTTTAGTTAGAATTAGGGCTTTAATGCTCTAATTATTTTAAAATAAAATTACAGGACACATCTTGGGAATTCAGATCAAAATAAAAATCTAGCTAAGCTAGCTCTAGTCTTGCCAGAAAAATAAAAGTTATGTTCAGTACAAATTTTGTTTGTACAGTTTTAGATTTTTGATAGTTCTTGTTTTTTTTTTGTTTTGTAATTTTCGCATGAAAAAGTAGTTGTTATTAATTTTATACTCTTTTAGATAAACAGTAAAAAACTTAACATTTTGACTGCTATATGAGAAGTACAAGTTACTAGTTACTGTTAGCCTGTGTCATCCAACTGCTGGACAAAGGCCTCCCTCCATGATTTCTAAATCCTTGGATCTACGGCCAATGTGGACCACTGGTCGTTGGTTCTATCCAGTTCGTCCTGCCATCTCCTGCGAGGTCTACCGCGTCGTCTTCTGGTTGTGTCAGAGCACCACATGGTGGTTATTTTGGCCCACAACTAGTCGGCAGACATGGTCAGCCCAGTCCCTCTTTTTGGGCAACGTCAGTAATTTGTGTTTTGGAGCGCAGTGTGGTATTGCGTACATGGTCGGTTCATTTGACGCCTTTTGTTTTTTTTATTCGGATGGGTAATCATCAAATGACTCCTCGCGCCCTGGGCAGAGCGGAAGCGAGTGTCAGACTTGTACCGACTAAAACCCATTCATGTTCCTTCTTTGCCCTTTGTGTTCCAGGGCCGCGGTATCTCTTTCGAACAGTAACGCAGCACTGGCAGGCATCGGCCCTTGCGGACCCCCTCCGGTTTGCTGACATATTTTTGAGGAACACGAACGCGCCGTCGCCTCGGCCTGTCGTCATAAGACGGACGGACGGCGAGCTAGCCCATTACTCACCGTCCACATGCCCGCGCCTACGGTGGCCCGGAGCCACCACGTGGCCCCGACGCCCGGGGCGTCTCCCGCTGCGGTTGGGACGTGAGATTCTCTCCCTCTTACGTTCCGCCACCACCTTCACTAGCATGACTGCTTCGCAGAAGGAGGTGACGGCTTACCATTCCCTCTCGCTCCGGACCATGGATTGAACCAGGCCGGACGCGACAGGTCGTCACCGCCAATCGCCGCAACGAGGAAACGGTGCACGGTGCATCTTCTAAGCGGAGCAGACCTCCACGGTGTGCTCCACCGTGTTAATTTGATGCCTAGGATACCTTCTGGGCTTCATTGCACGTTGGCAAATGTTATCATCAATATCAATGTACAACAATAAACTTTTTTCTTTCACGCATAATAGCGCTATTTGTGTTAATAATAATATTTATTTTGTGTAAATAATGTAATTAATCGAAATATTTCGTTGTTTATTTCGTGACTTTGGTAATTTTGTACTATTTTTGGGGGCATTGAGTAAATCGTGTTCAGATGAATATGTTAATTTGGGGAATAAAACATGCTCAAACATAATATATAAATGCCTTTAATTAAAAAAAAATAATATCAGGTTGGACCATTGTATAATCTTCAATGTCCTTCATCGATGGTCATGGTCATAGATTCAGGTTCATATTCGTAGTCAACGTAGCGGTTCTTGATGATGTGTTTGTACACAAATGCGGATTTTCTAGGAGTGCGCTTGCGCGCAGGCTCTTCGAAGTCCACGTGATACAGACCAAAACGCTCTCTGTGGAAAAAATGATATAAATATGAATATAATAACGACGTTAACGTTAAAATAAAATTGAAAACCTATACTTACTGATAACCCTGCATCCACTCGAAGTTATCCATCAGACTCCAAGCCATGTAACCCTTGAGATTCACTCCATCCTCCAAGCAGTTGAGAAGACTCTCCATCGAAGCTCTGTAGTACGTGATCCTGTCATCATCTATCAGGCCACCGTCAGGATCTGAGGACCAGCCGTTCTCAGTGATGTAGAACTTTGGATTATTGTATTTTTCCTTCAGATGGGTTAAGGAGTTATAGATGCTGTTTGGAGCCAACTGTAATAAAGAGAAAGAATTTTGAGGTTGGGTGCTATACAGGGACAATGAAGACGTGCTGCTGATTATGTCATTGAAGACCAAAAAGCTGCTTTATCTTATACAAAAGCTTGGAAATTAGGACCGAATTGTTTACATTATCACAGTGATCTAATTCCTTACCACAAGCCATGCCGAAGCGGATGTAAGCCAGTCATCAGGCACATAGTGTCCAACATCCATATCATCCAACAGAGAAGGCACAGGAAACACATCTTTATGCTCCGTCGCTGACACTAATCGTGCTGTGTAATGGTTCACGCCGAAGAAATCAGAAGCTCCTCTGACCAAGGCCTTCTCTTCATCAGTGTACGCAGGCAAGCGTGAGCGGGGGTAACCTTGCTGAGCGCTCTTTTCAGCCAGTCTCTCAGAAAACTCTTTGGGGTAACCTCCTTCAGATGAGAAGATAGGATGCGCGTAGATGCCCCACTGAAACAGGCGTCACATTAGGTCTCCAATTTAAATAAATATTGAATAAGCATTCTTCTTGTATTACCTCGCCTTGTCTCTTCAGCTCAGCAGCTAGCTGATCTTCAGCTGAGTCGGTAGCTGCACCAAACCAGTTCACACTAATCGTGATACCGCACTGCCCCTTCTGCGTCGGCTTGAACTCTTTGTCATACAAGTGGTAGGCCTTAGCGTGGGCCACGACCAGGTTCTTACCACATAGATAAGTTCCGAAAGCAGTGGAATTTAGAATAGGAGCTTTTATATCAGCTCCATAGCCTTGATAACAGATTTCTCTAGGCTCGTTGAAAGTGATGAACATCTTGACTCTGTCTCCGAAATTCTCGAACACAACCCTTGCGTAGTCCTCAAACCAGTCGCTGAACAGAGGGTTCGCAAATCCACCTAGCTCCTGCAGTTTTTGGGGGAGATCCCAATGGTACAGAGTTACCAATGGAGTGATGTTGTACTTTAGCATTTCATTAATGTAGTTATTGTAGAATTCAATGCCAGCTGGGTTGACCTCATTGGCCATGCCTGAAGGCAGAATCCGAGGCCAGGAGAGAGAGAACCGGTAAGCGTCCAGGCCTAACTCCCTCATCATCTCGACATCACGCTTGTAGTTACGATAGGAGTCGGCAGCAACGTCGCCGTTGGTCACGTCTCTGATTACGGTCGGGTTGGTGTGGGTCATGTGGTCCCAAATATTTTCTCCTTTGCCTGAAAAATATACAATATTTATACATTAGATCAAAACAATAGGTAATAGTATTGGTGGCAGATATTGAAAGTCATGTCTGTAGCAGGACAAATTCGACCCTACACTGATGTAACGAAGTGAGTGACGTGCTCTGCGCACTATTTGCAATAAGGGGATGTGGCGCAAGCAACTCGGATAAGAGCGTCACTGGAAAGCCCAAAACCTTACCCCCATACATAAGCTCATGCTTCTGTCCCATGGGGGAAGGCAGTACCTACAAAATGCCGATCCTTACAGGCTCCTTTCGCCTCGTCCACGATAATACCTGTGGTAGTATACACACGCCGGTTGCAAATACTATATTCAATTGCGCGTAATAGTGACGCCACAATTTGACTCACCGTCTTCATTCCATGCACCTTCTATTTGGTAGGCTGCGGTGGCTGTCCCGAAGAGGAAGTCATCTGGAAACCTTCGCTGCTGCTTCACGGTGGAGCCGTGGCAGGTTGCCACCACCAAACTGCCTCAGACAAAACACACTATCAATATTGGTATCCGAAAACGTTTTTGACACCTTTGACAGTGCTGCTATATTTGATTAGGATGGAAGACCCATTCTAAAGATTGGGATGGGAAAATAAGTTATTTAACTCGTTTTCCAGGGCGCCAACGAAACTCGCTATGTAGTGATTGGTCAAACACCCACGGACCAACCTCGGCTAGCGCTGCTTAACCTTGAACCGACCCGTGACCCGTTGAGATCGACCCGTGCGGCTGTTATTGTTTTAGGTATTATTACTTATATTATTTTTTATCGATTTCCTTACCTTAAGACCACAAGCAGCTTCATGTCGGCACTTTGAAGCACTAAGCAAATTATTATGTATTTACAATTTTATATAAATGAACACGTTTATCTGAAGGGATAGCTTAAACTGTCCACTATCTCTATTCTAGTTGCTTTATCTCAATTCTGAAAGATCAATGTACAATCGGAATATTTACTGTCATTTTGAGATAGACTTGAATAGCCCGCGGTTATGCTTGCCTATGTATACTTACGTATATGATATGTTTATTTTTACACAAAAAAAAATCCAAGTTTATTTGCGAAGTCAAACAAACTTGTTTTTTTTTTTTTAAACTGCAGTATATTATAAATAAAGTACCTACACACGTGGTAACTGTTTTCGCGTCGGTGTCCCTTCCACGCTGTATAGCTCTACCCTACTCGGGTGTGATGTGAAGATTCGAATGACGTTATTGCAACGCACGCTATTTCGAAAAAAATAAGAGTGGTACGCCAGTTCGAAAACCGCTATATCGAATGACGTTGTCGCGAACACGCTGATTCGAAAAACTGTTTGAATGGTAGTACGAAAGTCTTGGCATTGAAATCCACTGTTGCGAATACCGTATTCCAATCTGAATTTGTCTGGGGATCGAATTTGCGACCCCCGATAAAGCCTTATCTTTGTATTGGGTTTGGGAAACAAGAGCAGTGAGAAATGATGATGATGATGTTAAGTTAACTTTTTACCAACCTATTACCCATTATTGATTGAATAATTTTGTGTTGAGTGATTATGGAGATAAAATTAAATAAATAATAAACAAAAATAATGTTTTATCTCTCTTATTTACTATAAAATATGCAAGAACACAAATGTTTATGTTTACGTAGCTACTTGTCGATTGTCAAGAGTCAAGTGGTCAGATCACATTATGTAACTATTTGCTTTAGGGTTCAGTAGCCGGTAGGAAACTATTTCATTGAATAGTGATACATTGGCGCTTTCTGATCTCCCCATCTAACTAAAATCACACTAGGATCTTAGGAAGTAGCGAAAGGCAGGCGGACTTTCCCTTATCTTTTTTTTTGGGGGGACTTTTCTAAGTAATTTTTGACGTCGAAAAAATACTGATTTGAATCCAAGCCTAATTTGAATTAAATAATGTTTTTTTTTTTTTTCAAATTTCTGGAATCTACCTATCTAAGAACATGGGATCGCAACCTTAACCCTTAGTGCGAAACTAACATGTCATTTTATGAAGTTCGAATAAAGTAGAATCGGTGTTAAAGTAGGAAGGGTTTTCCACACAAGAGAAAACACAATCCATTCATAATAATTCCACGTCCATATACCTCGCAGGGATAAGCTGATGAGGTGTCTAGTTCACGGTGGTACACCATATTTTCTACCTAGAGTCGAAAAAAAAACAGAATTATGTTATTCATCTCAATTCTAGGTCGTTTACAATAATAGCGCCATAAAGGGATGGGAGGGCGTTCAAACCAAAATAATTGAAAATTAAGTACACGGGGTGGAAGGGACACCGACGTGAAAACGGTTACCACGTATTTAGTACAACATTCTGAAAATTTTCTGTGGGGGGCCACATAGAAATTTTTCATTTGTTATTTTTTTTTGTTTTTTTATTTTTTTGTTTGTAATTGGATTGTATTATCTGGATAATAAATGATTTGATTTGATTTTTTTTTAAAAAGAATCTGCTGTTTCCTACAAAAGTGCAGTTACCTACAAGGTTAAAATAAATGGAACAGCTGTTTTTAGGGTTCCGTACCCAAAGGGTAAAACGGGACCCGATTACTAAGACTTCGCTGTCTGTCTGTCTGTCTCCAGGCTGTATCTCATAAACCGTGATAGCTAGAAAGCTGAAATTTTCACAAATGATGTATTACTATTGCCGCTATAACAACAAATACTAAAAATAAAAAAAAAATATTAAGGGGGGCTCCCATACAACAGATATGATTTTTTTGCCGTTTTTATAGATAATGGTACGGAACCCTTCGTGCGCGAGTCCGACTCGCACTTGGCCGGTTTTTTTTAAATAACCGATGAAAAATTTCTGTGTGTGGCCTTCATGCCTCGCGGGGAGGATAAAATCTTTGATAAAGATGGATCGACGGATAATTTTGACAGTTGATGCTAAAATGAGAGATTTTACCTATTTAAAGTGGAGTCAACGTGACATTTTCTAGTCCCTCCCTACTACTAGGGTAAAATAAAAGACAAAGTCTGTTTGCCTTCATTGCTTTTCTACGAGATTCATTAGCTATTTAATTATGATTAAATAGCTAATGAATTTAATTAAAATTAATTTAATTTAATTTTTGGATGCCCTGTAACCCTTTTATACTTGTACATATTTAGTTCTATTATAGTTTTGTAGTTTGTAAATATTTAATATTTTGATTAAATAAATTCTGTCATTTGATTTGTAATAGAATAAAATGAGATTATGATTTAGGCGATATATATAATTAAACAACATTAGTTTTAGTATAGGTATGCGAAACCCGAAACATGTGTCTAGTAGGTACTTTTTTAAGCTTTTTCACGGTCTAAAACTAAACTTATTCTGTCATTCACGACAAGCACGGAAGATATCCCGTAAGTGACAGTTTAAGTTTATATGTGTCTAGTATTTTTATGTCTAAAATCTATTTACAAAAAGAGACAAATTTTTCGACCCCCTTGATGTTTCTGTCTATAGACAAGCGCCAACTTGGAATGTGTGATGGATTTCTCTGGAGGTGAGTGATGAATTGATGATAAAGCATTGATAATGTGAACTATATATTATTTACGTCGCATTCCTGTGTTTATTAACATGATACCATGAAAACCGGCCAAGTGCGAGTCGGACTCGCGTACGAAGGGTTCCGTACCATTATCTATAAAAACGGCAAAAAAATCATATCAGTTGTATGGGAGCCCCCCTTAATATATATATTTTTTAAATTTTTAGTATTTGTTGTTATAGCGGCAATAGTAATACATCATTTGTGAAAATTTCAGCTTTCTAGCTATCACGGTTTATGAGAATACAGCCTGGAGACAGACAGACAGACAGACAGACAGATAGCGAAGTCTTAGTAATAGGGTCCCGTTTTACCCTTTGGGTACGGAACCCTAAAAACAAGACTAGTTTAAGTAGGTATAGGCAAGTTACCCTAATATTCGACTGTCTCATTATTTACTAACTCTGGGTCACAACTGCGCCCCTTGGGATTTTGTTATCGAGTAATGAACTATTAAGACAAGTACATTTCTTAACTTACCTGTGTGGCTCGCTCGAGAGATTAATACGACTAAATAATTATCTTTTAAAACGAACTTTCAAAAAGGAGGAGGTTTTATGTTTGACTGTATTTTATGTATGTTCACCGTTATCTCAGTCAATTGTAAAACGATTTTCAAAATTCTTTATTTTTTCGTAAGAGCATACTCCCGAGGTGGTCCCATTGTCACGATGTCAGGATCTGATGATGAAATCCCAGAGAAATCGAGGGCAATCGTCAAATTTTATAGGCAATTATTACGTGTTTCATGTTTTTTCTAAAGCTATTGAAGTATACGCATCTGGAAGTCATCGCCTTATATTGATGAGCTGATGATGGAAGGTACCTATAATACTCTTTGACGGTTACGAGTTGGAGGATAATTCTTTAGTATAGGTAATATTAACTGTGAACCGATTTTCAAAATTCTATTTTTCATTCGAAACAGTATACTCCCAAGTTGATCCCATAGAAATATTGTCATGATCTGATCATGGACTATGGAGATATGGAACGGAACTCTTCAATAAAAGACAGCAAATCTGTCGTGATTGCTGCAATCGCTTGGATGTTTATTGTTTAAACAACATCATAACATATCATCACGCCTGTATGCTCTGAGGGGTTACGCAGATGTGTAGGTACAGTAAACCCACATTTTGACAGTTAGGTATACCTATTAAGTTCCATTTTATTGAGCATAAGCCTATACTAGAAATGTATGTATACCAATGTAAAATAAATGCATAGCAAATATTTGTATCGGATATTATAAAATGATTGTATTAATTTATTTATTTATATTAATTTAAATTTTATTTTGTGTTCAACTACCTATGTGAAAATAGTATTTTGGGGTGTGAATTTTGTCTGATTATTAACTAACATTATTTTTAAGTAAGTATACTTACTAACTAATCTATGGATCGTGAGTCTGATGCAAATAAATAAATAAAAATATAATTAAAAATGGAAAAATAATAAAACTGTTTTGCAAAAAATACAAAAAAAAAAACAAAATCAAACAAACAAAAGAAAAAAAAACAAGTTCAAATAAAAAAAATCAAAAAACAAATCAAACATAAATAAATAAACAAATCAAAAAACAAAAAAAGTCTAATCAGTCAAATTACTATTATGCTATATGGATTGTATCTGAATTAAACGTTTTATTTTTATTAAAAGTCACAGACTTCAGAAGCTAAAGTTATTTTTCACTTTTTTGAAGTCGGTTTTATTTTTTGCAAAAAGTTAAATAAATAAATAAAGTTCCACACCGTGTCTGTCTGTCAGTCCGTGATTTTGTTCGGAACCTTCTTACTGAAACTATTTTGATGCAATTGTCACGATTACATAAATTGATTCACGAGACACGTAGGTACACACACGAAACGTTTACAATGTAGGTAATGACTGGGCGAAATGAATTATAAATCCATTCTCGTAAATCAGTATATCAAATCGTGAAATACCGGTTAAACCTATCCAATTATATGCACGTTAATGATACTGCACGTTTTGAGGTTATGGTTAGATTCACGTTTTCTCACAATTTCCCAATATTCCCGTTAAACAAGGCTTAGGTAATACGTAGGTAAGTAACGTATACGAAAGAAACCAATATACGTTTCATTATTATACGCTACAATCGATGTGGTGTGTCTATTCTCCAAACAAAAAAAATGTCTCCTTTCAAAACTGTATCATGAAAAATGACAAAGTTATAAGCTTATTATGTTACCTGGTGGTCCGAACAAAAACATGTTCACCACGCGGCATCCGCGCGCCTCCCGCGACGTTTTACGCTCATTGATAATTTAGTATGGCAGTAGGTACCTAACCATACGGCGATTGTATTGTAATTAACCGGTGATAACATTTTCCATCACATTTGCAGGCTTGGACTGTCGTAATGGTCAAGTATAAGTGGATATTATTATGTATGTAGGTACTTGGATGGGTTACCCATTAGTTTACCAAATCTGTCTTTTTTTATCCCAGCCACATCCTGGGCTACGGCGGCCCTTTGTGATCCCCTCAAAGTCTTAGGCTGGGACTGCGAATGTACAAGATACTTTTTATATACCTACGATAGGAACACGATCAACCGAAACACAACTGTAAGGCCCACAGCGGCCGCGCGCTCGCGATCACGTTATGTAATGTGACACGTGCGCGTCAACCTGTAGCATCTAGGCTACTGAAGGGGTTGTGTTACCCCCGCACCGCTGTGCGCCCGCGCCTCGTGTCCATATGACCTGCCGTGACCTGTATTGTGCGCGTATGATTGCGGATAGGTAGGGTCATTGCGCCGGTTAGCGACCAGTTAGCTGGGTTGCCCACAAACGATGAGGAAAAAAAAATGTTGTCTACACGCAAAATAGTATATGTTAATGTGAGTTTGTCCCAAATATAGTCTAGTTTGGATATAAAACGTAAAATAAAATACATTAATACAAAAATATTTATAAAATGCTGAAAAAGTGAAAATATAGCGAAAACGTCGGTTTGCGACCATTTTTATCAGTTTACGACCACCAGTGAGCTGGTTTGCGACCACTATTTTAATATGAAAAATATGCCATTAAAACAATTATAATCGCTTTAAAAATATTTTAATTTTTGCCTCTTAATAAAAACAAATATGGTAATCATTTGGTGTAATGTTTTCTTATAATAAAAAATAACAATCTTACATTTTGTAGGAACTTAGTCATAGGTAGTTGTATGTAGTAAAGTATGTAGTATAACATTTAAAAATAATCAACATTAATATTTTTTAATCATCTGGTTTAATATTATTTTAGAAATCATATTCCGCGTTTCTTATTCATAATTATGAATGATACACCTCTTCCCACTAAGCTAATCTTGTATCGTGGTCCTTGATACAGTCTACATGTTTCTCTTATTCCCTTCCCTTCTTTTCGTATATCATCGAGAACTTTTTTCAGGGTTTCTTCAGTGTACTGGACACTGTTTTTCTTTTTGTTTAGTTGACTGAATTATTTGGGAACTCCGATGGTGGCCGAAAACCAGTGTTTTTATTTCGATTATTTTGATTTACGACCACCTGTTTAGCCCAATTTTGTACAAAGTTCTTTCAAAGAAACTGGTGGTCGTTTACCAAAGAACTAAAACGAAATACTTTTACAATGCTACATTCAAAATTGTAACAGTCCTGTATAAAGCATTAGGGTCATACTAATCAAAACAAAATAATGCGGTTCACGTCGGTTTGCGACCACGTGGTCGCTATCTAACGTTTTTGATAAATAAGCATTTCGATTACCGACCACTTGATTTTATCGTAATAATAAGTTAAAAAATAGCAAAATAAAACTAAATACTATCCAAAACTTATCGATTGTACAATTTAACAACTAACTTGTGTGTAAAACATGAAATAAGTAATAAAACTTACCTTTGAACGCCGCGCGTCGTGTTATTTTTTTTCTAACTCGTGGTACGTCCAGGCACCACTGAATCAAGACGCGCATTGAGTAATTTTTTTTCGGCTCTGGGTTAACCCATTTGTTTCAAACTGTGTAAATTCTTATTTCCTAATTATTCATAAAGCACGTTAGATTTATTTTTTATATAAGTTTCTTCTACAAATACTATTATCTTGATTTAAAGAAACTTAGTCCGTCAAATGGTCGCCTACTGAAGGTGGTCGCGATACCGGCGAAACGACCCTATTTAGTGTTGCTCGGTGACCAATTTGTAATCTTTTTTAAATATTTTTAGGACAAATATAACATGGTGTAAAAATGATTGAAATTGATTCAGTTAAGTACTTATTCTGAACAAACTATGTATATTCAGGTTTCGCATATACGTAAAATAATATTGTACCTATACTATACTGTAGAGATGTAAACCTCTACGGTTATTTATACCTAATTAACTGGAAAGAAAATAAAAAAAAATAATTTTGTAATTAGAAAAAGTGAGAGATAGAGCCTAGACGTCCGTCAAAGTGGGACACGTAAAAATATTATTTTTAACCAATAATAATCTCAATTAATTATCATAAACGCCTTTTATTTATATCCCACACACACATTACCCGGATACCACAGTATATCCTGCTTTCCAACACCCTTTGTGATGCGACTTACGTAACACAGGCGTGTGACATTTCCGGCCCTGGTTCAAGCCATGGTCTGGGGCGAGAGGGAATGGGAAGCCGTCACCTCCTTCTGCGAAGCAGTCATGCTAGCGAAGGAGGTGGCGGAACGTGAGAGGGAGAGAATCTCATGTCCCAGCCGCCGCGGGAGAAGCACCGGGCGTCGGGGGCCACGTCCGCGTCGTGGTGGCTCTCGGCCACCGTAGGCGCGGGCCTGTGGACGGTGAGTAATGGGCTAGCTTGCCGTCTGTCCGTCTTATGACGACAGGCCGTGTCGACGGCGCGTTCGTGTTCCACGCGTGCCTCAAAGAGATGTGAGCAAACATGAGGGGCCCGCAAGGGCCGATGCCTGCCAGGGCTGCGGGACTGTTCGAAAGAGATACCATGGAACATGACCATGGAGCGGGAGGAGACATTTGATGATTTCCCATCCGAAAAAAAAAAGGCGTGTGACATTTGCTTTCTTCGCATGAGTAGATAGGTACCATAACGTCTCAAGTCGCATCGCGGTGACTTGTCTCATGCTCTTAGCGCTAACCAATTCCTTTCATTTATTATCTCTGCAGTCGATGTCGCAACATAGGTGTACTGGAATGCAAATAAACGCGCCCCATCATGTATCTAGAGCAGGGACCGAAATTGTTACCCGTTTTACGGGTTTCTTTTAGGTGTTAGCGTATTATAGGGATAATCAGCCTATCATAACCGGTTCGAATACAGATTTAATATTTTTTTTAATAAAAATATGCAAGAAAGCATACAACATAATAGGTCAACTGGTTAACTGGTCAGTTTTCATTACAGGCCCAAAGGCACCTAAGCCAATTCCTGCCGGCTGCCCTTCGGGACCAAGGCACTCTACTACGTTATGTTATGTTTGGGTATTATTCGAGACATTTTCTTTAATCCAGGTAAGTTACTGCTCACTCTAGTTATTTATAATTCTACCTACCTACTGTAACAAGCTCAGCATTTGTTTTCCACATTTAAGTAAAATGTCCGATATTTAATTATGGTCTATTCACAAAAATATTACAAAGGCGGACCTAATGCTAAAGCCAAAACCAAGCCCAAACCTAAAGCCTAAACCTATTTGTCTTCCCACCCAGACAGTTGCTGTGTTACATTACTAAACAAGGTTTTTTTAATGTTAGCTCCAGATTAAGGTAGTAAAAAAATCTCTAAACTTTACAGCAAAATATTTTAATTTAAACGTCACAACACATCAATATATCAGATAACGATAAGAATTCAGTGTCCTTCATCGATGGTCATGGTCATAGATTCAGGTTCATATTCGTAGTCAACGTAGCGGTTCTTGATGATGTTCTTGTACACAAATGCGGACTTTCTTGGAGTACGCTTGCGTGCGGGGTCCTCGAAGTCAACTTCGTATAGACCGAAACGCTCACTGTGAAAAAAAAGAAAAAATAAAGTCAAACAAACATGAGTTTCTATTGGTCGATTTTCAACGTGCTGCATATCAAATTCCCTGTTTATGCCATGCATCCACTTCGAAAACATTATTTAGACGAAGATCTAGAAGCCCTCTGACAGTATATTGTGGGACATTGGCTTCCCCAAAGCTAAGCTTAAGTAATTTATCTTTGTAGTCAACTGTTCAATTGTTATCAACCTGCTACATATAATTTACAACGCCATAAGCAAATGTTCTCGTAGGTACAACTCGTCCTATCCAGACAAAAAAGGATTGTGTAACATTTGCATGTGACGAAAAAAAATCCAAAGCCTCACATGTATCCCTCCATCCATTCGAAGTTATCCAACAAGCTCCACGCCATGTATCCCTTCAGCTTGATGCCATCATCCAAGCAATTCAGGAGGCTTTCCATCGAAGCCCTGTAGTACTGGATCCTTTCATCATCGATCAGGTCTTTGCCCTCCCAAGTAGACCAGCCGTTCTCAGTGAGGTAGAAGATTGGGTCGTTGTATTTTTCCCTCAAGTGACTAAAGGCTTTGTAGATGCTGTTTGGCGCCAACTAGGAAAAAAATAATTTAATTACTTTTATTTCACATCAAACAAAATCAAAATCGAGAACATTATTAAATTGAACTTTGAAAATCAAAAAATGTTACGATTGTCCGTGAAAGAAAAATGATAAAAGAACACTTACGGTCAGCCAAGCGGACGCAGATTTAAGCCATTCATCATCAGAATAGGAGGCATTATCCATATCATCCTGCAGAGATGGCACTGGGACCGCAGATTTGCGCTCAGTAGCTGATACCAAGTACGCGGTATAATGGTTCACGCCGAAGAAATCTGAAGAGCCTCTGACGAAAGCCTTCTCTTCTTCAGTGTACTCAGGCAGACGGGAGCGGGCGTAGCCTTGCTTGGCGCTTTTCTCTGCGATTTTCTGTGCTAACTCCTGCGGGAAACCTCCTTCGGCGGAGAAGATAGGATGAGCGTAGATTCCCCACTGTAATTAGAAAACATGATAAGGATCTTGAAACATCAACAACAGACCCAGATTCCTGATTTTATATTTTTGGCCGTAAGCGAATCAATTGGAAGACGTGTTCAAAAGACGTTTACATAGTTATGGGATTTTTTTTTAATACAGTAAAACATAAAGACATGTTAAAAAATGATAATCATACCTCGCCTTGTCTCCTAAGTTCAGCAGCAACTTCGTCCTCAGGAGTATCAGTGGCTGGACCAAACCAGTTCACACTGATCGTGATACCGCACTGTCCTCCCTGCGTCGCCCTGAATTCGTTGTCGTATACTTTGTAGGCCTTAGCATGAGCAATGGCTAAGTGCTTAGCACACAGATAAGTTCCAATAGCTGTGGAGTTTAGGATAGGAGCCTTGGTACTAGATCCATAGCCCTCAAAGCAGATTTCTCTGGGCTCGTTGAAAGTGATGAACAACTTGACCCTATCCCCGAAATTCTTGAACACAACCCTCGCGTAGTCCTCAAACCAATCGCTGATCAAAGGGTTCGCGAATCCTCCTAATTCTTGGAGTTTTTGGGGGAGATCCCAATGGTATAGAGTTATCATAGGTTGGATGTTGTATTTCAACATCTCATTGATGTAGTTGTTGTAGAATTCGATGCCAGCTGGGTTGACCTCATTGGCCATGCCTGTAGGCAGGATCCGAGACCAGGAGAGAGAGAACCGGTAAGCGTCCAGGCCTAATTCCCTCATCATCTCGACATCACGCTTGTAGTTGTGATAGGAGTCGGCAGCGACGTCGCCGTTGGTGTTGCCTCTGATGACGGTAGGGTTGTTGTGGACCATGTAGTCCCAAATATTTTCACCCTTACCTGTAAAATACATTGCAGTGAGTCAAGATTATAGCATTACCCGCTATAATGGGCATTATCTGTTCCGTTTGACATCGTACTATAAGTTCTAGGTCACGCGCTAATGATAACACCACGCAGAGATAAAGTTCAGAAGTTTTATGTCATATGGCCTTCAAAGTTCAAACCAGAGTAGATCAGAAAATCGAAGATTATCAGTCTTCCAGCAGCTCTTCTGCTTCCTTAATTGGCTATGATTGTATTGTCTTTCAGTAATGTTTATCAATAAATGAGAGTAGATATATAAAGTCCCATTAAAATAGATGTACAATTTTTAACGCAGCGTTCAGTACGTCTAACCATCCAAGCAAAAAAATACTGATTAAAGTGATTTGGGTTGACCGTTTTGTGGATTTATTTATTATTTTAGGTCAAGGTAAAATTAATCACTTTATTAATCAGTGTTTTATTTCTTGGATAACTTTGGTTAGACTTACTGAACGCTGTGATAGTTCATAGGGTAGATATAATATAATGAGGATAGATATAAAACACATACTTTTAGGAACAACCTGTATCAATTAAAAAACTTCCTTCACCACTTGTTTTTATGAATGGACTGTCGGATTGGTCACCGAGGTTCGCTCGTTAGTACGAGTATTAGATATTATTTAGCCTAATACCCGCTGTAATTTTAGTTGTTGTTTTTTTAAACTAAGTAACTACTTAGTAATAGATCTAATTCTCTAAATTAAGTAGTCGATGACTTTGGTGCACGGTAAAACTAATGAGTTTATGGTGGCACCAACTTAAATGAATAAAATGTATGTGTAAAAAAAAACAAAATGTAAGAAGCTCACCATCTTCATTCCACGCTCCCTCGATCTGGTACGCAGCAGTAGCTGTCCCGAAGAGGAAGTCATCCGGGAACCTTCGCTGCTGCCTCACGGTCGAGCCATAGCAGGCTGCTACTACCAAACTGCATCAAAAAGGATTACTTAGATTAATATTGAATTTACACACCTATGGCCACCACGGACTTAATTTCGGCAAAAAAAATACTAGTTCAGTTCTTAATGTGGTGTAAGGGATGAGTTAAAAGTATTAGTACCTAGATATTTTTAGTAAAAAATATTAACAGTGGAAAATACGTACCTTAGGACCACTAGTAGCTTCATATCAGCGATATTATTGAACCACTAAGAGGCTGACACAATCTATTTACGTTTATATACCGTGCTGGTCTTCATGAAACATTTTATCTTAAATCTTTGGAATAGTATCACTTCAAGTGTTTATCAGCTGATTTTTATCTTGTTTTACTCTCCTAGTTAAGGGTTTTTTTTAAATAAAACTAGTTATCCCTGCTGGCTGCGCTTCTGCGGGATTGAGTAAGTATAAATTAAGTTGAAAATATTATGAAATCAAAGGTCGAATCGCAATGAATATTAAACTTTCTGAGTTATCATAGTGCTCGATAGATGGCGTTAGCGTCGAGTTAGATCGCACTATAGTTTCGGTATGTGTAGTAGGAGCGGAAAATGTCGTTTTTTTTTCATTTTCATTTAGCTGATGTTTAGTGTATGACGTCATGTAAATGTGTATGGTAAGTACATATTTGTGCATCCAACCATTGGGGAGCTATTCAAGAAAAACTGTTTCCACTAGAACTACGTCATCCTATCGGCACTTTTTTTTCCTAAGGACGTAGGTACAAGAAAAAAAATACATTCAATAATTAGTGTGTAACGAGAGGTAAATGGTATGTTTAAATGAAATTTGTGTGTCACAAAACTGCGAAGATAATCAAGTTTTCGCTGCGCTGACGTTTGCCTATTTGATGAAAATCATATAAAACGGTTTAGTGAAGACTTCTAATTTTTTACGCACGTTGCTTCAAATTTGTGTGTAATGTTTGTGAAAACAGAATTTGAAAAAAACATACCGTTCAGAAGATATACTTACACGTAAAAGTAAAATAAGGCTATTAGGTCCAAGTACTCAAAATAGGAAGCCTAACTTATAACGTTTATTTGTATCTTGTAAGGGTCTACAATGTCTTGCCAAGTTTCATTTATGAGCCCTTAGTAATTAATGAGTTATGGCTTAATTTACTACGTCTGGATCACTATATTGTATGACATCCGATTGTAGGACTTTTCAATGGAAAAGTAAATAAAATATATTCCGATATTTAGTTTATTAATGCAACTATTCACATATAAAATTTCAGCTCATTACACTGAATAATTAAAGAGATATAATAAAAATACCAGAACAATCGCAATACATGGATATTCCGACCAAGTTTGAATGGCTCCCGTTAAATCCCCAATGGTTGGATACACAAATTTGTACTTACCATACAAAATTACACGATGTCATACACTAAATATCTGCTAAACTGAAATTAAAAAATTCGTCATTTTTCCACTGCGACTACGCACGGTTTCGTTACAGGAGTTGGTTTATTTTGTTCTCACAATTCCTGCCAAGATTTTGCTTTTAAATGATTACCAACTAAAGAGACAATAAAAAGACAAATAAAAACTCGGCTACATCTTTCAGAACGTCATTAATTTATTTATTTTTTTATACATGATTTTGTTTTGTTTCAATCTTTTTAGTTCAGTATTTATGCAGTCGCGTTTTTTTAAAATTTATTTGCAAAAAAAAGAACAAGTAGATAATGCAGAATACCCATTATCTTGTTTTCTGTAGGTACAAATTTATTTAGGTACTAAAAAACAAAAAACAATCATTATCTTATCACACAAATTCGGATAGAATTACATAAGAAGTAGGTAACTTCTATCCTTAGGGTTCCGTTACAGGCGGTTACAGGCTCGGTCGTCAATATGATACAGAAATATCAAGACCAAAGAAGAAATGGATGGACTGTGTGAAAGATATGGCTAGAAAGGAGGTGACTGCTGAGATAAAGAGTATTAGAGAAGTATGGAAGAAGAAGACATGCTGCGCCGACCCCAAATAATTTGGGTTATGGGCAGGAGGTGGTGACGATCAAGATTTGGAAGCTATTGTCTCCTTACTCAATACATGTAAGAAAGTAAATAAAATAGAAAGGAAGAAAGAAATAGTACATTTTGATATAAGTGGGGAAACTTTGTTATTGCATTCTAGGCGGAAATAACTGCAGTAACAAATCCCCACGCGTATCAAACGATGTTTTTCAATACACTTTCTAAAAAATAAAATATTAGAACGGAAATAATTTTTGTCAGGAATTGTTCGGAAACTATAACTTGTTTTCCGCGCTTTGCTTTCGCCAGGTTGAAGAAGAAGCAAAGGTATGAGGTTGCTAAACAGCCTAATATGAAAAATAGTAAAATTAAATATTTTTGAATTTAGAACACAAATAAATGTTAAGCTGTTCATAAAAGTAAATATTTGTTTTAAAGAATTATGTTTATCTATGATATTCTATTTATAAACACAATTTAAATACTTGTAGGGGTTTTGTCAGGATCGGACATTTTAAAGTAGAAACTAAGTAGTTTACTTATTAATCAATTTTATTCGATTGACTCACTTAATTAACTGTCACTTAATTAACACAAAAACACACGCACATACAATTATAACACAATAATTAGCAAATCTAGGCGCTATGACAACATGTGCATCGGACCGGAGTCAAGAACAGAATGACTCGATCGCTCCGCCCGGCCTCGTTTTATACTCGAGCACAAACAAGTTGAGTGGGGATGGCGACTTGGCCTGATCAGTCCAGTGCACGTGCTGTTTACAACAGTACGATGCCGTAGCGCCGTCATCCCCAAAAAATATTTACGCCGTAAAGAGGCATATCTCTTTGCCGAGATTTAAAAAAAAAACAAACACCGCCGACTATAGTCATTGAACCCATTTCGACTTAGTATAGGTATAGTTATCTGTGGAATTTTTTATTTCCGCACGTGTGCGGAAAAATATTCAAAATCCACGCGTGTGAAATACATTGCATGTTGAACCTAATCGTAGTGCGATAAGAACCAGTTTTCGATAAAGTGTATTGAAAACATGTTTATTTGGCACATGCCACAAAAAACAAAAACATAGTATGAAATAAAAAAAAACTAGAGAGGTGTCAAGGGACACCCGGATGGAACGAAGTTCCACCACCACCACCACCACCACCACCTTGATCACCCATCCACAGACAGACCTCGGCAACCGTTGCTTAACCTTGATAACCCATCCTCAGACAGACCTCGGCAACAGTTGCTTAACTTGGATCACCCATCCACAGACAGACCTTGGCAGTCGTTGCTTAACCTTGATCACCCATCCACAGACAGACCTCGGCAACCGTTGCTTAACTTGGATCACCCATCCACAGACAGACCTTGCCAGTCGTTGCTTAACCTTGATCGCCCATCCACAGACAGACCTCGGCAACCGTTGCTTAACTTGGATCACCCATCCACAGGCAGACCTGGGCAGTCGTTGCTTAACCTTGATCACCCATCCACAGACCAAAGACGAAACGAAAATATCTGGCTTGCTTTCTATAACATGCGCACGCCGCACGGCTTACAATAGCTTACTATAGCAAAAACACATTACCCTCCTTTGCGTCGCGCAGTCGGGTAAAAGTGTCGTACACACTTTTCGTCTGAATTTTTTCCGTCTAGCCCCGCAACGCGCGATAAGGCGATAACTACGTTCCAATAATAATTTAAAATAATAATAATTAATTTAATTTAATTTTTTTTATTTAATATTTTTTTTTTAATACAATATTTTATTTATTATTGCTATTGAGGGACTGTCACTTCCTGTAACTAATCTTACGTTTAAAAACCCGCGTGACTGTATGTATAGAAGACAGAAAGTGGGCAACGTGCAAATAGCTGATGATATTCTGAGGATATCTAGATTGAGGTCTTGTGTGGTGGCATCTAGGGCTGTGCTATTTATGGGGCTGGTGTCCATCAGATTGACGAGGCTTTTCTCGTGTGGAGATGGCGCTGGTGCCCGCGCCCTTACCGGTGTAGGTACATTTATTTAGCACAGACTTAGCCACACAGCACATTCTGCAAGATAAACACAAGAAGAGACAAACAAAAAAAAGGAAATAAATCTAGAAATATGCCTCACGGTTGTGCCAAATATGCACATAATTATGATTTTTCTTTTATTTTGGTTTTCTGGTTTGCGGACTTTACTCAAGGGCTCTTACTGGTGCTGCGGGATTCTTCGAAAGAGATACCGCGGCCCTGGAACAAAAAGGGCAAAAGAAGGAACATGGATGGGTTTTAGTCAGTAAAAGTCTGACACTCCCTTCCGCTCCGCCCAGAGCGGGAGGATCATTTTTGATGATTCCCCATCCTAAAAAAAAGGACTGGTGATCATTATGGCCCGTCTACCGTAACTTAAGCAATAAAAACTCTGGCTCTTGCTTCTTGAAAATAAACTAAGATACGGAATTCTTACAACATTTTAGGTTTTGCCTGACCGTGGACCACACCTAGAATTTAGAGAAATGTTTTAAGATAAGAGGACCACTTGGATATGTTTATATGAAAACAGAGAGATTAATCAGAAGCGAGTTATTTTATCTTAAATCGATATATCAGTCTAGTCTTACGTAAGATATGTTTTTGTATTCGTTTACATATTAGATTCATGTTTAAATATTCCCTATATAAAATATTATAAGAAAACATAAAGATATTATGTCACCCGCCGGTATACCGGGAATAGGATCCAAGCTACCGGCGGCAGTCAGGGCTCCAGTGAGAGGAACGAGGAGGAGAATGGCTTGCTCGACTTAAGTCAGTTGTGCCGTCCGTCACAATAAATCTCCGGTAGTTAGTCATCATGACATCATCCATAATTGCATAGGCAAAACCTTCGTGTACGAAGAGGCCCCTCGAACGTAACCAGGCTATGGATGATAGGTCTACATAAAAAGCGTCCGGCTGTGAAGCTCCTTACTCTGCCTTACCTCCCTGTGGTCGTTAGTGTCAAGTACTACAGGTTTGCGCCAGTTCACTTTAGCCAATTAGAGCGGGGTGAGGCCCTTGCCCACCGCGATCACATCTCGATGCATCCCACGTCGGTTTCTAGGAAATATTCCATGAGACTGCATATCTCACAATTGTGGAGTCTTAACATTTAAAAAGCGTCGACCTCCACCAGGGAAATAACCGAAGAATACAATATTAGTATGATCATCTTATTGGTTTTTGATGCTAGTAAGCTGCAGAGAGTAGTGATGACACAGTGGTTGGTCCTGACTTACGCTCAGTTCCTGGTTTCGAATATAAACAAACAGTCATATTGGCAGGTACTTCATGGAGTAATTTATTTCACCACCACTGCTCCTATCCGTGAAGGAAAACATCGTGAGAAAACCACCATGTTCTAGTACCAAAAATTCGAACAAATGTGGCATCCACCAACCAGCATTGTTTGTTAAGGCCCCCTCCCTCTCACAAACAGGAGATATCTGATCCAACAGTGGGAACTTTGTTATATGATGCTTTGCTAGTGAGCTACTGTCAATAAACATTCTCTTTGTAGTTTTTTCACCACTTAGGACCAAAGCATCAGTGTAGACCGAAAAATTCACGTTGTTTGTAATTGATGATTGATTGATCACAAACGACATGAATTACGATTGATTGTAATATACCTACAGGGCAGTACAGGGTGGAAGGTAAATGTACGCACAAACGGTTACCACGAGTTCAGTACATAAATCAGATATTTATTACAAAAGTACAATGCCTACACACACAGTCTAAATGCATGGAACAGCATTTTTTTTAATTACCGATGAAAAATCTATTTTCTGGGTTTCGGAATGGTGTACTGTGAATTCGTGGTATTCGTTTGTGCTGATGGATGTCCTCTCCACCCTGTGTGAGGATTGGATTTATAGACATAAAAAGTGGTAAGGTTACGGTATGAACGTATTTATGGTGCGAGACATCTAGCGTCATTTAACAGTTTAATACATGTGTTTAGACTGTTACGTTTATTAGAGGTCACCACCGACAGTTTGCAGTCAAATTCAAAGCGAAGCTATCACTAGGTACAGATGCCAGCACATCAAGCTACCCGGAACTTTCAAGTATTCCCAATCAACCTTGAACCTAATGTTTTAGCGATGAAGTGCTGGCTGGCGTCTGTAGGTACGTATAGTGCAGCACCATGTTTTTTTTTGACTTTTGAATGATATTTTTAGGAGTCAAAGTCAAAGCATTTATTTCAATTAGACCATTACAGGCACTTTTGAAAGTCAAAAATAAAAATGCTAAGCTACAGTCACAGACACAAGGCATAATAACTTGCGAAAGTACTGTAGTTGCACATTCCAAATCGTAGATCTCTATGGAGAAGAATGGGCAAGAAACTCCATGGACACTCTTTTAAATCAGAATATTGTTACAAAATCTTGGTTACATCATTCATGTTGAGATTATACATATAAATGTGAGAACGATGTACAAAGACGTGCACATTAAGAGCGTCCAGAGTAAAAGATTAAACCAACAATTTAAAAATAAAGTAATTAAAATAAACCGTGGCAGGTAAGAGATGACCAGTTCCAACTGACAGCGCCCGTTCACGAACATGACGCATGGATCAGCGCCATTCAACTCAACCATATTGAAGGGAACTAAATGACCGGACACACCCGCCACCATCAGCGAGATATTTGAGTGAGCATGACATTCTCTCAGCCACCAGGACACATTCAAGTCAATGAAAGATAACAAAATATAAATGGTAGCTTTACAGTACATAGTACTCACACATGTGCTATGCAATTATATAATACTAAGAGATGGAATCTATACAATGCAAAGATAATTATTTTATTTCGTGGTAATCTGAAAAATAATTAATATAACAGTGTAGTATTTCCCTTACGAACGTATAGACTCGCGAATTTTAGATGGTAAAAATGATTTTTTTTTATTTTTTTTTTTAGAATTGTAACATTCGTATCCTTTCTCGTTTGCAACACATGAATCGAAACGTCACTTTTCTTTTTCGCGCGTTAACGACATCGCAAGAAAAAAGTTCTTTCTCGTCAAATTATTAAATTAAAACTAAGTTTACATTACATTTTACCAAAATAACAAAATGTCGAGTGACAGGAAGTGTATTAAGTGCATCGTTAGTTAAAATCGTAAACCCGAGACGCAGAAATCTGAGCAATCTTGCACGACAGGACATCAAATGCAGGAGACGAAACAGGAGTTCCTGAGATTCCTGACCACAACTGGGATGTAACTCGAGAGAATGCCAGGCTTTAACTCCCTCCGCATACGGGATATCTGCAGGGCTTACTGAAGCCATTAACACTGTAAATTACATGTGTGCTGTAAGCTTGTTAGAGTTTTTTTTTGTCCCAGTGGGTGCGTGACACCCCAGTAACATCACATGTTACTAGCTGGAGAAATCGTCCAGCTATCAGTGTGACACGAGATGTCTACCTGAGCAATCTTGAGCAAGTTCAAGGCCACGACTGGACATCAAATGCAGGAGACGAAACAGGAGTTCCTGAGATTCCTGACTACAACTGAGATGTAACTCGAGAGAATGCCAGGCTTTAACTCCCTCCGGATACAGGATATCTGCAGGGCTTACTGAAGCGCTGTGGTGGCCATTTAACACTAAATTACATGTGTGCTGTAAGCTTGTTAGAGCTTTTTTGTCCCAGTGGGTGCGTGACACCCCAGTAACATCACATGTTACTAGCTGGAGAAATCGTCGAGCTATCAGTGTGACACGAGATGTCTAGCAAAGTTATTGAACAATGCTAACACTGAAAATCTAATTGGCATGGCAGGTAAGTCTCATTTGGATGACCTCACAAACTGGATGGCAATGTATCAGTCCGAGACACGTGATGTCTTTTAACAAAGTCATTGAACAATGTTAAAACTGATAATCTAATGGACATGGCAGGTGAGTCCCTTTTTTTTCCGTGACCTTGGCCAGGTAACGTTAAAAATATGTTGTTTACCCATAAACATGAAGGTTGTGAGATGACCTTGCTGTAATTTGCATATCCCATGTGCATTATAATCTTGCAAATGCATTATATTCTCGCAGTGAGTGCAGGATCATATTTCGATACCTGGATTCCCATCAGCGAGTAAAGTTGCCGGCTGACATACATTTGTTATGATTTACACAAATGATGAAGTACGAGATACTTACATCATGTTATGTCACATAATGTGATCAAATATGATACCATAGAGGCCCCTTGATATAAATGAAGGCTACACATATGTATATAATCTAAACACCAGACTAATAAAATGTTTTAGGCTATTTTGATTGTGGCTATGCCAGACTTGGCGTTTTAGGAGGTTAAAAGTTACTTAACTCAATCAATATTTATATTTACATGCTTAAAATACGAGATATTTCAAGCATAATATGACCACACTTAGTGGTTTAGCTTCTGCATCAAGTAAGATTTTTTGAAGCATCCAATGCAATGGATAACAACTACTTACTAATATTATGAGTGTAATTGTATTATCTATTACTTTTACCATAGCCAATAATATGTATTGACATACATACAAATATTGCACAAATGTACACCCATGGGTATGTTACAGTGAAACAATAATGCTAATATTGCAAGATCTGGTTATTTTTTCCAACTGTGGCAAACATGACAAACAACAACATGATAAATGAATTGTCATCCTGTGGCTATGCCACAAACCTGTCATTTTAATCTTTCAGCTACAAATTGATCAATAAACAACATATTTAAGCATTAAACTTTCCATTCAAAAAACAGAACAAGATTCTTTGTTAACATAACTCTATTGGAGAACAGTTGATGGAAAATGTTTCAGACACTTATGACAAATTTTTTAACAGACATAGCTGGAATAATCAAACCGGTCATACAAATGACTAGGTACTCCTGTTCCACTACTAAAGCTAAGGTGAACCTGCCTAACCAAGGGATTGATATATTATAAGTAAAGCAATCACCAATCTCTTAACGACAAGAAAGAAGACTTAAGTCATCTATTGAGTGGCTTGAATGACAACGCATAACACGATCTGCCAACGTTCACCACCACCGTGTCGACCCCAAGATTAAATTAATATTAATTGTACAAGAATTTGAGTGAAATAATATTTTATTAAACAAATACTCATATTATACTAATTGAAGAAATCGTACCAGACCTGGATAAGGAAAATAATTATATAATTATGTATTTTAAATAACTAATAAATGTAGCCAAAGAGTTTTTGCCACCAACAACACCAGGGAAGTGACAAAGTTTTGTGTCAAATACATTGTCATGTCAACAACTAAAAGAAGATCAATTAGTCTGTTTGGGCCTGGCACAATTAAAACATCCAACAAGTAGCCCATTAACAGGCAGCTTTCAACATTGAACACAATAATAGATACTGGAGTGTTAAGTCAGTAGCTCAAAAAAAGAGCAACACATCAAGGGTGATACTGGAATAAATCAACCAAATACAAAAAAAAAAAAAAAAAAAAATGGTTTTATACTAATGATTCTTGGTTTTAGTACAAGAGTTCAAGAAACCATTTGTTATAACATCTATGCACTGTAATGTCCCAATACTAAAAAACTATTAGTATTGAGAGGGAAAAGGCTTATAGACTTACAAAGTTTGGAGGTCTTAAGAGCATCTCAATGCACAAATGACTTTAACAACTAAACCTATTTAAATCAAATTGCAAACTTATTTCCACTCTGAAACCCCGCCCCCGTCTCAGAAAAAAGATAATATTCTTATCAATATCATAATGCATAGGTCCAATCTAAAATACCATCTCCAATAGTAGCTCATTGCTTCATCTAGCAATCCATAGGTACAATATTAAACAAAATTAATAAATGAATTTGAATAAATTATGGGTAGGCATATATATTTTTTGGGAGGCCATATGGCCAAGATTATTTTTTGGGAGGATTTTTCCAATTACCAGCTAGTCCCTTTTTTGTATTGCATTGCATTTTAAAATCACTTAAACCTTACCCCATAATAATTAATTACCTTTCCTTTTTCATATCATTGCAGACATAAACCTTAAAATTATTAGTGAGGGACAAATGTGGAAACAATGTTTCCCTTACTTTGACTACCAATTACCAAATTATTAAGACCATTAAAACATAACTTAAAGGCTACTTTAAGTGAAAGTATTTTAATCTTCGGACTTCAAAATTAACCAAGATGAGAACAAATTACTGCCTAACAAACAACAGAAAATTTGTTATGCCTGATTAATTCATTTATTTTCACTACCAAACTGAGAATTGGCTTTAGTCGTTTTTTCAATGAAAGTAAGCACTAAAGCAAAACGATTTAAGAAACAAAAGGGGGGGGGGGGCGGTGTATGAGAGGTATATGGATTATGATTAGATCGTTAAGAGATCAAAAGCCAAACATTTCATGTAGAGTTAATATAAATAAAATCTAACTGCAAGTCATATAATTTGGCAATATAGCCAATTAAAAAATGTTGCTGGAATACATTTACTCAGATACAGATTTGAAAATCACAAGCACCCAATTCCGTTAGTTTTCAACTTGTCTAGCAATAAGTTGAGGTTGCTGACGACAAAACCCCTTGAAAGGTATTGTTAGGTAGACACTGCTGTGTATTTTTTGATAGACATAATAATTATGTTATTATGAAGAGACAAAATAGTGGTACTAGTTCTGCCTAAATCTACTGCACTATAACAAATATTTATAATTGAGAAAAATCTCAAAGTATTATATTATTATTTTTTCTTCTATGAAAAGACAAAAACTCGTTGCTTCCATTAAGTGCCGGGGAAAACATAATTATAATGTACAAAATACACTAAAAGTATTAGTCGGAAATTGATTTCTAAAAAACATTAATAAACAGTTTTGGGAAAATAGCTCACTTGTCTTTGTCGAGTTAATTAAATAAAACTTGAATTTTATTCGACCAGCAAGGAGTAAATACTTTAATATCCATAATATTTACTCATAAGGCTCTTACTTACTTAGCCAATGTTGGAGCTTTATTGATAGTAAGTAATAAATAATAGATTAATTGAATGTAATATTAACAAAAACAAGGTTTTGAACAAGACTCAAGTTCATGTACTATTGAACAATAGTTGACCATGATATCCCTTAGTCAAGCCACTATATATTAAAGCTTCTACATCTATGAGCTGAGCTCTATCTGTTCTTTGAAACTATTCTTAAACAATTCAACATTAATTAATACACTTTATGAGGTTTCTTTTTTGCAAACTCATCCATTCAATACTTTCACTACAACTGGGTTTCAAATTATAAAATCACCGAAAGATTTGAGGCTTTGAGGCTAATATTGCCTCAATCATAGAATTTATCAAAAGTATTTAATCTCATTATAGTTTGATAAAATAGACCCAACTTTGGAAAACAAAACATCAGGTATTCTCCTAGCTCTTTTAACCATGGGCGCAACAAAACAGTACAAGCCCAAATAATTTTAAGTTCGTTACATCAAGCGAAACTGATATTTAAACTTCATAATTAACCTCTCACAGTACAACAAACAACAGCTCAAATCAGAGCTGGCTTCAATTAAGTCGGACATAATGTTGAATACATTATCAATTCAACATGCAAAATATTCTTAAAGTAATAAAAGCAAAGTAAATTAAAGCTATATTCTTAAAGTAGGAGGTCATTAGTAATGATTAAAAATTGACATCCAGAATTTTAATCACTAAGCTTCATTAATTATTGCAGCCAACTCTAAACATCTACACTGTTATATTAATTATTTTTCAGATTACCACGAAATAAAATTGGGAATCAAACGAGCTTACCTGTAAGCGAAGTCTTGATTCTAATTTTATGAGTGGTAATCTGAAAAATAATTACCCACCCGCCACTATATATGTATATAGCTAACACCCACAAAGCTGCAATAATTGGTCTACCTAATTCAATGTTAACCTTTCAGGAAAACATATGAATGTAGGTATTTGAAACTACCCCTGTATAGAAAACAGAGGTTGTTCCCAATGATAAGATCTCTAAAATAAGTGACGTTTCGATTCATGTGTTGCAAACGAGAAAGGATACGAATGTTACAATTCTTAAAAAAAAAATAAAAAAAATTCATTTTTACCATCTAAAATTCGCGAGTCTATACGTTCGTAAGGGAAATACTACACTGTTATATTAATTATTTTTCAGATTACCACTCATAAAATTAGAATCAAGACTTCGCTTACAGGTAAGCTCGTTTGATTCCCAATTTTACAATCTTCTGCAGCTTCCACAATAACTTCCCACGGTAATCAATTAGTTTGCACTCACAATGTTGATATAAAATATACAATTCACACCCTAAGTTTCCAGAAGAGAAACGAGAAAGAAAAAAAAGAAAAATATAATTAAAGAATTAAAGGGGGAGCATCTCTTCCAAACAATAAAATCTTAGTTCGTGAGCCCAAGTGGCTGTGGAGCAGGACCAGCATTGAGCCATGCATTTTTATCTACGAGATAGTCTTCCAACTTATAATATGCTCGTTTACATAGTGTGCGTTTTATGCATGTTTTAAATTTCTTCTCATTAAGTTGTAGAATGTCAAGTGGTATTTTATTGTAAAATTTTACACAGTACCCCATAAAAGAAGTGCGTACTTTTGACAATCTGAAACGTGGCTGATCTAATTTGTCCTTATTTCTAGTATTGAAATTATGCCTGTCGCTTATTTTACTAAAAAGATGTCTATTTTTCCGAACATACATAATGTTTTCATAAATATATTGACAAGGTACCGTCATGATGTTAATTTTTTTAAACAATTCTCTTAGAGACTCGCGTCTGCGCAGGTTATAGATGGCTCTTACCAGTGGCGTAGCGTGCCATGGCGGGGCCCCGTATAAAAATTTGTTTGGGGGCCCTTAGGTAAAGATTTCTCACAAAAGAAAAAAAAAATGTTTGCATAAAATTACAAGAAATATTTATTCATCATAATAATTATCTATGTCACTTTTTCCAAAATTTTTACAAACAATTCAAATTAAATACTTATACACTTTCCTTGCCTTTTTTTCGGCAAACTGATTCATTAAATCATTTATAGCAGATGATGACTTTAGTTTTTCTAAAGTTTCTGCCTCTATGAAAGAAATGGCTTTTTTGATTTTTGTCATTTCTGAAAAAAAAACAAAAATGAGACGTTTTTATTAATTTTTGCTTACGCACGTTGGGGGCCCCCGTGGCTCGGGGCCCGTATAAATGATACGGCAGATACGGCGTTAGCTACGCCCCTGGCTCTTACAGCCCTTTTCTGCAGAATAAATATTGAGTCAATATCTGCAGCCCGTCCCCACAGCAGAATACCGTAAGACATGATGCTATGGAAGTAACTAAAATAGACCAGTCTCGCGGTATCCACGTCTGTTAATTGCCGTATTTTAAGGACAGCGTAAGCGGCTGAACTTAGCCGCCCTGCAAGTGCTGTTAAGTGAGGACTCCATTGCAGTTTCGAGTCAAGCGTAATCCCCAAGAAAACCGTCTTATCGACGAATTCTAGTATTTCCTTGTTCAATACAACGTTACATTCGTTACTTTTTACATTCGGTAACGCGAATCTTATACATTTAGTTTTTTTCTCATTTAACACCAAATTATTTACAGTAAACCAGTTATGAATCTTAAGCATAGCGTTATTTACGTCGTCAATCTCTTGTGCACGTCTGTCTACCTTAAAAATCAGTGATGTGTCGTCAGCAAATAACACCATTTGAGGTTGACTTTTCAGCAACTGAGGTAAATCATTTATGTATACTAGAAAAAGGAAAGGACCCAATATTGAGCCTTGCGGTACCCCCATTTTTACTTTTAATCCTAATGAATTTACGCCATTTATTTGTACATGCTGCATTCGATCATTTAAATACGATTTTACTAAGCTAAGTGCTTGTTTTCCCAGTCCGTAATGCTCAAGTTTTAGCAACAGTGTGTCGTGATTCACGCAATCAAATGCCTTGGATAGATCGCAAAATATGCCTATTGCATGTTTTGCCTCTTCCCATGCATTAAAGATGTGCTTTAGTAAGGTGACACCGGCGTCAGTAGTGCAACGACCTTTGGTGAAACCATATTGTTGATCATGTAGGATGTCATTCCGATTAAAATGATAGAGCATTTGATTTAGCATTACTTTTTCAAATATCTTGCTGAAAACTGGCAAAATAGATACAGGTCTATAATTATTTGTGTCTTTGCCGTCTCCAGATTTAAAAAGTGGTATAACTTTACTATACTTCATTAAATCCGGAAATACCCCTTGGTCTACACATAAATTAAATATTAAGGCTAAATAGGGAGCTACTGTCTCAACAATTGATTGACAGACTTTAGTAGACATACCCCAAAGGTCTTCAGTACTTTTTATTTTAAGTTGCTTATAAGCCTTCATAACGACCACAGGGTTTATATATGTTTAAATTTAAATTCAACATTACAGGCTGAAACATTCTCTCTTAATAAATTAATGGCAAGGGATGGCGAAGAATTTAGCGTTTCTGTGGTTTTAATTGGAATACAGGTAAAGAACGTTGCGAATTCCTGAGCAACATCGACATTTGCGCTAATGAGCCCTCGGGAAGAGTCCAGTGTGTAATCAGTGTTGTGTCTTTTGTTTCTATTTGTTTCATTATTTATAATTTTCCAAACAGTCTTAATCTTGTTTTCTGCAGATTTCAGCTTGTTGCTAATGAATAAGGCTTTAGCTGTCTTGCAGGTATTTTTGAAAATTTTAGAATAAGTAGCAACATACTTATTAAAAGTTTCCGTATTAGTGAGCTTGATTATTCCGAGTGAGCTGTTGGTAAACATTTTTGAAATGATCTGTGGAAATTGTATTGAAAAAGCAAGATGGCAGCGTTAGTTCCGACTATGCGCTAAAAGACAGATAGTTGTTAGTTCTATGGCAAGGAGTGACAACTGAGAATAATTGTCGCTGGTCGCGGGAGACTCTTGTTGGGAATATCGCTCAAAGGGCTGTAAGATTTGTAATTTCCTATTTTGTGTACTTACTCTCCATTTTTCTAAACAATTACGTGTTAATTGAATCCGTTATAATAATAATAATAATAATAATTTATTTTTGCTCAGACAACAATGATCCACGGGTTAGTTACAAAAATAAAAACTTAAAAACTATGTTAGTGTACAATAATTATTACGCTCTCAGAAAATCACATATAACAACAAACAAAAACATCAACAAACCCACATCACAAAAACCATCGATGATGCGTCATTTCTGCCTCACCAACACCTGCATGAAGTGATTCATCATCGGAGAATCAAACTTGTCCATTAACATCCTCAGAATGCCATTAGGACTCAACCGCGTTCTTTGCAATAGTGACGCTGTTTTTATTCTCAGCATTGCATGGAAGTCGTGAACACGCGCCTGGGCGAACATGTCAGAGGCACTACAGAAACGCGGTAGCCCCAATAGCATCCTGAAGCTGTTATTGTATTGGACCCTCAGTGCGTCCATTGTTTTCCGCGTGCAACTGGCCCACAGGCCACATGTGTAGAAGGTCTGGCAGTAAGCCTTAAACAACGTAATTTTAACTTCCTTACTACAACACGCAAACCTGCGAACCAGCATATTGCCTCTCACAGCAAGAGCCCTGCGCTCACGTTCGACATCTTCATGATCTCTAAGGTCCTCCGTTACACAGTGCCCTAAGTACTTGGCTTGCTTCACCCGCTGTAGGGGCTGGCCATTGAGGGTGATAATTGGCTCGTATGACTGCGTCCTTCCAGTGGCCTTAAAGATCATGAAAAGGCTCTTCTTACAATTATACACTAGACCGTGGCTAGCAGCATACTGTTCACACAGCTTTAAAAGCTCCCTTATGGAGCCAGCCGTAGGACCCAGCAGCACCATGTCATCTGCGTAGCTTATATTGTTGACGCAAATGTTGTCAATCCAACATCCAATCCGTTTGTTGCTGAGTCCATCGATTAGCTCATTCACGTAAAGGTTAAAAAGCTTGGGTGAGGTCAGCCCCCCCTGCCTCACCCCACATCCCAACCCATACGCAGCAGAGAGGGAATTGTTCCATTTTACAAAGTTCACCTGATTGCTATACCAATACTGGAACACACGTATAATTTCAGCTGGCACGCATGCTTCCCTGAGCTTTTGCCATAATATGTCATAGGACACTAGGTCGAAGGCTCTAGAGAGGTCAAGGAAACACGCGTACACAGGCGTACGTCTGTCGGTATAATATCGGACAGTCTGTTTCAGACTCAATATCGCACTTTCAGTGGAAAGTCCTGCCCGGAACCCGAACTGAGCATCGTTTAAATGCAAGTATTTACTCAGAGTTTCATCCAACAGACTGTCCAATACCTTGGCCAATACAGTGGCAAGCGATATTGGTCTATAATTATTTACATCAGAGACGTCACCAGTCCTACTCTTTACTATTGGTACTACTATGGTGTCTGTTAACTCAGGAGGAAGGTAAGAATGACTCAAACATAAAGAATAGAACGTGGATAACACTCTCGAACAATGTACACCAGCATGTTTTAAGTGCTCAATGCTGAGACCGTCATGCCCTGGAGACTTGCCTCTGGTCATTTTTTGTATCGCAGATGAAACCTGCTTGGATGAGAAACGAATGAGAGGGCAATTGTGACAACTCTCAGCATCGACCAATGAGCTAGAAGGCCCCAGCCGCGAGGAAACGCGAAAATGGTTCTGGAAAGTGTTTGCAATATCCTCTGGCGCACTGCAGCCCGCCACTGTCACTGGCAAAGCTGGTTTAAGATCAAGCCTGGATGTCGACTTCCAAAACCGGCCAAAACTTTTGGACGATCTTTGTGCTGATATTATGTCCATCTTGATTTGATGTTGATGGTTTTGGCACCATTTAAGTTTACCCTTAAACAGCCTCTGACTCTCGCGCATATCTTCCCAAACTCTACCGGAGTTAGGTTTATTATAAGACACCCACGCCTGATACTTAACCCGCGCCTCCATGTGAGCAGTGCGAACATGCTTATTCCACCCAATAATACACCTTTTTCCTCGCGGCCGATCACCCTCATGTGTCTGTATCGCAGCCTTCGACAAAACACCTACAATGTCTTGGTACATTATTCGCAAGCCACTTCTATGTTCTGCATTGTCACAAAATTTGTCAGCACAGTTGGAAAAAAGTTTTGGAAAGTGCATATTTCTGAACTCTGAATTACATAATTCATGATACTTTTTGATCTGATCACCTCCACGCTCGTGCCACGTCACCTTGTTTTGCGACACCTGTGTTATTTCAACTTTTTCTGGGACCTTAGATAAACTACATTCTACAACTAGGGGTAAGTGATCAGACCAGAAAACATCATACTGAATGTTAACACTTAACACGGACTGCCAGGCAGTTTGAGTAACGAAACAGTGGTCCAGCCAACGTCTGCTACCGTTCATGTCAATCACATACGTGTGACTATCTGACGCTAAACCCAACTTCTCCACGTCAGCACACACCCATTGTTGGTCTAAACTAAATTTACATAATTCAGTCCAGAAGGGTTGATGTGGGTGAGAGTTAAAATCCCCCAATATAAAAACTGCTTCTACCTCACTAGCCTCAATAATGGCACTCACTTCACTTAAACACTCAGTAAATTCAATAAAGTTGTCAGTCGAGTCTGTAGGCATGTAAACACTGAACACCAAAATCGCACGATGCTCCAAGCACGCTTTAATGGCTGATATTCGCACACTACTGCTCTGCAATACAGACACCGACTTGAAAAGCCCCTTACGCCACAACAATGCTACCCCTCCATAAGGACGTCCGATAAGCATTCCGGCCGACGTGTCTACCGCAGATTTTCCAGTGTATTCAAAATCCTTATGAACGGTGCCAAGAAATGGCAAATCATGTGGCAAGAGCCATGTTTCTTGCAGTGCCAGTATGTCAGCTGTATCACACAACTGTCTTACACTTTCCACTGAGCGCTTCACTGACTTACAGTTGAACGAAATAATCTTATTGGTACTACTAGTCATCATGATGAAATCGAGCCTTTATCACTAATAACATTATTGCTTATCGCTTTGTCTCGAAACTGCACAAAGCGCCTAAAACAAATGCCATCTGGCCACATGTTATTGTTTAAGTATAATCTTAACTTGTGCCGAGATACATGGCATATAAACGAGTTGTAGTCTCTGTCTTTTTTCATTTTGATTTTTTCTAATGTGATTCTGTCCTGTGTTTTATTCCAAACATATTCTATTATATCCTCTTCTTTTGATTCCTTACTAACATTTGAGATATATAAAGGTACTCTATTTATTGGTGCTGCTTTAAACTTATTATTATGTTCGTTAGTTGCTTTTCCCGTGTTGCTAATAAACCTATTTCTTATAGAAGTATGTAGTTATGATTTGTGGCAGTTTAAGTTAGTTTCAGTGATTGATATTTTGTTCCAAGTTAGAATAAACGGTTTTATTCATTATTTTGTTGGTGTCTGTTTTAAACATTTCCGCTTTTGTTTGCTAACATAGAACTAACTAGATAGAAACGCTGGTTATTAAAAAATAAATAAAGACGGATACCTATCTCCTTTTTATTTCAGCTGTTGAATTGTTCATTATTTTACAAAAGTGTAGGAGGTAACAAAAATGTCATGACAATAAAAAAATAGCAACAATAAACTCAATAAACTCTTCAGTGTCCTACATCGATGGTCATGGTCATAGACTCAGGATCATATTCATAGTCAACGTAGCGGTTCTTGATGACGTGCTTGTACACAAACGCCGACTTTCTAGGAGTGCGCGTGCGCTCGGGGTCTTCATAATCCACGTGGTACAAGCCGAAACAAGCTCTGTGAAAAGCAGAAAAAAAAAACAGATAGTAGTCAAGTCAGCACCTAGTATAGCAGTTCGGTCACCTTATCATCCTGTCAAAAAGAGACAAGTTAGTACGACAACGGTTACGTACAAGCGCGGTCCCAGCCTAAGACTTTGAGGGGGTCACACAGGGCCGTAGCCAGGAATTTGGCTGGGACGGGTTACCCCTAATAAAAAAGACAGAAAAGGGGAGGGGGGTGTTAAACTAATGGGTTAATGAAACTATGGGGAATAACTTTCTAAAAACTAAATTATATCAATTATCTGGATTACTTATACCTCTTACCTATACAAAACGATCATGGACGTATACAGGTTTATTTCGCGGGGATGGAGGGGGTTTGATCTTCAGCTTCCCGAAAAGAGCTTGTACCACGGATATGTTAGGCTTTCTTTTGTCGGTGTCGATTCATGCAAGGAATAATGTTGTCGACTTAAATAGAAATGCTTATCAATTGAGAAAAGTTAGGATTCAAGACCGAGCGCAGCGAGCTCGTCAAATCTAGCACCCAGATCGAATTTGATAGCCTTTCAGCAATTTTATCAGCTGAAAAGAACGCAGAATGTCAGAGCGAGCAAAGCGAGCTCGAAAATTTTAGTACTACATCGGGTAGGTTAGATTTTTTTTTACTATTCATACAGGACTTAAACAGCAGTTAGGAAGCGAGCTCGAACATTTTTGCACCTATCCTCGAAATTAAGTTCTTTGTGTTCATTCCTAGAGGAATGAGAATAGGAGGAGGAACTTTATCAACTTAAGGAGAATTGAAAAAGTAAGGGATGTACACAAGAGCAAGAACAACAACAAGAACCCCCCCCCCCCCTGGATGGAAAGATATTTTAAGGTTTGTCAATTTGGCGTGTATGATTTTGGGGGGTCATGATCATTGTGACCCCCCCCCCCCCGGGACCGCGCCTGGTTCGGTATGACTTTCATAAAAAGTTATGAACAAACACTACAGCTTATGGAAAAGAAGAGGTATATTGTCAGAAAGCTTGCAAAGTTCACAGAACATAGATAGCACGATGGAAGGCGTATTCAGGAGCACAGAAAAAAGGCTATAGGCACAGTTAATAGTTTAACACCCATAGCACGTCTAGGTACAAGTCTTTGGATAAACTAGATTAAAGCCTAAATGCACACTAGATACCTATTGTCGAATGTTTACCCTCATATTTGGGAAATTTCGCTTTGATTTTTAGGGAGTTAGGAAAATAAGTATCGGTATTATCCGGCATCATAATCTCACTAAGTTATAAGTAATTCGTTTTGAAGCGTATAGTGTAAATATTATTTGTTGTGTTTATTATTCGTTTATTTACTTAAAAATGTTGTGATGCGCTGATAATGTGTGTTTGTTAGAAGTTAAAAGTAATAAGTTTCCGCAATTATCGTTTAATGATAAGATTCAAGTTGTGTATACAGGTAGATACACATCTTCACACACAGACCACCCGAATTACGAGACGAGTTTAAGTGACTGTGACTGAGTTTGCACCGTCAGAAAATCGTGATTTGAACCATGGACACTGGGACTTGGCGCCGTAGAGCTCACGGCTGCGATCAACGGAGCTGTAATTTGGAAAAGGGGGGAATCCTGAACGAGGGGGTCGGGGTGGATGGGCGGGTCGGGGAAGGTGAGACCATCCGCAGGCGATGGATGTTTACTCTCCAGAGCTGAAAAAGTCTCTGGAGAATAAGGCGCCACCACATCACTGCTGAACAGTATTCTGGCTGCCCCCCTAATGTCACCGTCACTTAACTTGGATTCTACATGATCATGTAGCCGATCACAGCACATTACCACGTTTTTGACGTTCCGATAAGAAATATCGAAGCGAGCAGTTCTGATAAGAACTTTGGTATAACGTTTCTGACGTTCTGATAAGAAACATCGAAGCCAGCAGTTCTGAAAAGAACTATTTCAACGTTTTGACGATTCCGTAAAGAAATAGGAGTGTCGGGAGCTGTGAGGCCACTCTTCTAGCTTCGGTTCGACGTGTCTTCGATCTTCATCACTGCATCTTCAGTCTTCACTCGACGGAGGCCTGCCCGACACTAACGCGCGCGCGACATGGCACATATATTTATGCTTTCGTCGCGAGCGGCGAAATGGCGGGAAAAGTCGCCCGCCGCGCCGCCGCGCCGTGCCGCGCCGTGAGCTCACTAGCGCCTCTCGTGGAAATAACACGACAACAGTGCTGTGACGCGATTGGTCAAAAATCCTTGGATTCTTATTGGATTTTATTTTGTAAATAGTGTTTCTAAATTAATGTACATGTTTTTATTGGCTATTGTTAATTAGTAAAATTGTATAAAAGACGACCCTTTTTGTAAATAAATATACATTCAATATTCGTTCTTAAACGGAGTTTATCTTCAACATACCTTCTGATCTACAAGCAAGGACCCCAAACCATCAAACTCCAAAGTGGTGACTCTCTCCTGCCAGAACACTGAAGAATCAAGAACGAAGCTCTGCCAGTATCGCCAAACGGCCAAACGAAGCTCTGCCAGTATCGCCTAACGAAGCTCTGCCAGTCTCCAGCAAATAAATCAAGATGTCAAATCCCTGCCAAATTGAAGAACAACAATCAAGCTCAAATCCAGTCCAGAAGGCCGAAGCAGCTGGAATATCGCTCACCATGCGTATTCCACCTTTCTGGCGTGATCGACCACGGCTCTGGTTCATCAGTTTCGAAGCAGCAACCAACGATCTCAAAAAAGGCCAAGCCCAACTCGCACAGATGGTCATCGCACAGCTCGAGCGACAGGATATCGAGCAGATTGTGGACCTACTCTACAACCCACCAGAGACTGATCAGTACAACGCGATCAAGAATAGGCTCATATCTGCCTACGAGGAATTCGACAGCCGCCAATTCCAGAAACTACTGTCCGACATGAAACTCGGCGATCAAAAGCCAACGCAACTACTCCGCCGCATGCGAAACCTCGCCAGAGACAAGGTTCCCGACTCCACCTTGCGACTTATGTGGACGAATCACCTCCCATCACACGTCCGGTCAGTCCTCGCAGTCAGCGAAACATTCACCACCAAGACAACGCTCGACGAACTCGCGCTACTCGCCGACAAAATTATGGAGCAGACAGCACCAACAGAAGTCGCAGCCGTGCATGCACCCGCACCAGTCTCACTAGCCGCACCTCAAGCTGATACGCAGTACCTCATCAACGAGATCAGGAAATTATCACTAGAAATAGCAGAATTGAAGTCAGATCGATATCACAACAACAATTATCGTCGTAGTCGTCACTCATCTCGTCACCGCAGCACATCACGTCAACGAAGCCACGATGTTTCGCCATCACCATTCTGTTACTATCACCGCCGTTTCAAGGAGCAAGCTAGACGCTGTACATCACCTTGCTCATTCAGCAAGCAACAGAAACAGAACACGGAAAACTAGACGGAACGTTGGCAGTGGCGGACACCGGCGTTCAAGAAAAATCCCACCGCCTGTATATCACCGACAGAAACTCCAAATTATCATTTTTAGTCGACACTGGAGCCAACATATCCGTGCTACCGAGAAGTAAGGGACAAATACCAACGCCGCTACCATTCCAGCTATACGCAGCGAACAACACAACTATAGCTACGTATGGCGAGAAAACATTATCCCTTGACCTCAATCTACGTCACCCATACCTATGGAAATTCATCGTAGCTGACGTCTCAAAACCCATACTCGGAGCCGATTTCGTCAAGCATCATCAACTCATCGTCGACTTGAAAAACCGAAGATTAATCGACGGTGTCACGAGTTTAAAGGTCAATGCCCCGGTACGAGTATCGAACGTACCTACGATACGCAGCATCGACATGTCGCAATCCTACCACGACATTTTAGCCCAATATCCCGGCATAACGAGGTTAACATCGATGAAACTAAACTCCGATATCCAAGTGCAACATTTCATCGAAACAAAAGGACCACCGATACACAGCCGAGCTCGACCAATTCCACCACATCGTTTCGAAATAGTGAAGAAAGAATTTGAAAACATGATTGAACAAGGACTATGTCGACCTAGTAAAAGCCCATGGTCATCACCTCTACACATCGTCCCTAAGAAGAATGGCGACATAAGAGTTTGTGGTGACTATCGCCGACTCAACTCCATCACCATACCAGATCGATACCCTGTTCCACGCATCAAAGACTTCACACATCACCTATCCGGAAAAACTATCTTTTCAACAATAGACCTCAACCGCGCCTATCAACAGCTGAGCGTAAGAGAAGAAGACATTGAGAAGACAGCCATCATCACCCCAATGGGATTATTTGAATTCCCACGTATGTGCCCCGGTTTGAAGAACGCGGGACAAACGTTTCAACGCTATATTCATGAAGTACTACGAGGATTAGATTTCGTCTTCCCATTCATAGACGACTTATTATTAGCATCAGAAAGCGAAGACCAACACAGAGAACACCTCCACATCGTACTAAAGAGATTAGAAGACAATGGCATCACTATCAACCCCGCCAAATGCAATCTAGGCAAGTCAGAAGCCCAGTTCCTAGGTTACACCGTATCAAAAGAAGGCATCAAACCTCCGCAACATAAAATTCAAGCAATCACCGATTATCCAAAACCTACCACAATCGAAGAATTACGAAGATTTCTTGGAATGATCAACTTTTATCGCGATCATATACCTAACGCCGCAACCCTACAAGCCCCGCTGAATTCATACCTACATAACGTAAAGAAGCGAGACAAAACTCCGATCACGTTGTCCGACGAAGCAACTCAAGCATTCCAGCAATGTAAAGCTAGCATCATAAACGCAGCTCTACTCGCCCACCCATCACATCATGCTACACTCGCTTTATTCTGCGACGCTTCCGATAACTCTGCTGGCGCCGTCCTACAACAATACATCGATGACACGTGGCAACCGCTCGGATATTTTTCCAAGAAATTCAACGACGCACAAAAGAAGTATTCTACCTACGACCGAGAGCTACTCGCAATCTACATGGCAGTCAAACATTTCCGCAAGACATTTGAAGGACGTCACCTTATTATATTCACCGATCATAAACCGCTAACATATGTTATGTCTAAAACTCAATCGAGTACTGAAACACCGAGACGAACGAGACAACTCTTGTTTATCAGTGAATTCACCACCGACATACGTCACGTGAGCGGTCAACAAAATATCGTCGCCGACACACTCAGCCGCATCGAAACTATTTCATGCCCATCTACAATAAACTTCAAGGAAATAGCCAGCGCACAAGAAAAGGACAGCAACATTCAACAATTATTGCAAGAAACAAACATCACTCTCAAGAAAATAATAATACCAAACACTGACGTCGAGTTATACTGCGAAACATCTACGTCTTATATACGCCCTTATATACCAGAAGAACATAGACAAGAAGTTTTCAACAGCGTGCACAACCTCAGTCATTCTGGTACGCGAACGACTCGAAAACTTATAACTCAAAAATACTTCTGGCCATCGATGAACTCCGACATCAGCCGTTTGACCCGAACTTGTTTACATTGTCAGAAAAGCAAGATACAACGTCACACATTCTCGAACATCTCTGCTTTCCCGCCAAGCGATCGTTTTCAACATCTACATGTGGACATTGTAGGACCTTTACCTACAACAGCTCAAGGACATCGCTACTTAGTAACAATGATCGACCGACTCACGAAATGGCCTGAAGCAATACCTACCGACGAAATATCAGCTGATCGAATAGCCGACATCGTCTACCAACACTGGATAACAAGATTTGGATGCCCGACTACACTTATAAGCGACCAAGGTCGCCAGTTCGAGAGTCAGCTGTTTCAAAACTTAATGAAACAAATGGGTATTAAGAAGAATCGCACAACACCGTATCATCCTCAAAGCAACGGGATGGTCGAACGATGGCATCGCTCGCTCAAAACAGCATTACGCGCCAAACTATCCGACACGAGTACATGGATCGACGAGCTACCTACCGTGTTACTTGGTCTACGTGCCGCCTTACGCACCGACACCGGCGTGAGCGCAGCCGAACTTACCTACGGATACAACTTACGTCTGCCAGGCGATTTCTTCACATCAAATACCTACGCACCTACAATGGACTATAATTACGTGGAAAAACTTCGTGACGTCATACAAACGAACAAACCGCAAGCCGTCACAGAGCATCACAGCAACAACAAACGCGTATTCGTGCATCAAGATTTACGCAAGTGCAGTCACGTGTTTGTTAGAACCGATGCAGTCAAGAAACCACTCCAAGCTCCATATGAAGGCCCATATCGAGTCATAAGCCGAACAGATAAAGTGTACTCTGTGCAGCTACCGAATCGGCAAGCCAACATTTCCATTGATCGACTTAAGCCTGCATATGTCATCTCAGAGAATACCTGTACCTTACCTCCAAACAAGTTTACCATTACCAAGGAAACCAGTACCACACCAACCATTACCAAGGAAACCAGTACCACACCAACCATTACCAAGAAAACCAGTACCACATCAGCTGTTACCAAGCAACAAGCAAAAGTACCTACGGTCAACGTGACGTCACAGCCCGCCATCAACAGGTCAACGCGCTCAGGCCGTGTCGTCAAGCTGCCGGTACGCTTCGCTTGAGGGGGAGTACTGTAGCCACCACACCGATCACAGCACATTACCACGTTTTTGACGTTCCGATAAGAAATATCGAAGCGAGCAGTTCTGATAAGAACTTTGGTATAACGTTTCTGACGTTCTGATAAGAAACATCGAAGCAAGCAGTTCTGAAAAGAACTATTTCAACGTTTTGACGATTCCGTAAAGAAATAGGAGTGTCGGGAGCTGTGAGGCCACTCTTCTAGCTTCGGTTCGACGTGTCTTCGATCTTCATCACTGCATCTTCAGTCTTCACTCGACGGAGGCCTGCCCGACACTAACGCGCGCGCGACATGGCACATATATTTATGCTTTCGTCGCGAGCGGCGAAATGGCGGGAAAAGTCGCCCGCCGCGCCGCCGCGCCGTGCCGCGCCGTGAGCTCACTAGCGCCTCTCGTGGAAATAACACGACAACAGTGCTGTGACGCGATTGGTCAAAAATCCTTGGATTCTTATTGGATTTTATTTTGTAAATAGTGTTTCTAAATTAATGTACATGTTTTTATTGGCTATTGTTAATTAGTAAAATTGTATAAAAGACGACCCTTTTTGTAAATAAATATACATTCAATATTCGTTCTTAAACGGAGTTTATCTTCAACATACCTTCTGATCTACAAGCAAGGACCCCAAACCATCAACTCCAAAATCACAAATGCCTTTCTGTTTATTAAAAAAAGGCAATTTGGGATCTAAAATACGGCCCGAATTGTTGCCGTTTTCTCTAATTTGGTTTGTTAAAGATTTTTGAGTTGCCAAATTTTTTTGGACATGCAGAATGTTGTAAGGGAATGTGAGTAATGGCTCCCAGGCACGTAGCGAGTTTCCTGGGTCGCGAGACGGACACAGCGCGCTAAACTCAGCGCAACAGAGTGTCTCGCGCCCCGGGGAACTCTTTTTAGGACAGGGGTGGAATTTTTAAAATTGGGCAATGTTTTCCACAAAGTTGTTTCAAAATTCTTGGTTCTTTGTATATGATATTTATAATAACCTTTGGATCGAGTTGTCCTAAAATAAATGAAAATGAATTTGAAAAGGTGTTGATGTCGGGGATATGGCTGGGGTGCACAAATGTACACTATAAGGTGTGTGGACCTTGTGTATTTTAAGACTCCGTTCGATTATAAAAAATGAGCCTGGGAGCAGTTATCAGTTGTGGTGTACAACTGATAACTGCTCCCAGGCTCGTCATGTGACACGTTGACAGGCACTAATTATTCCAGCGTCGCTACAGCCGGCGCTGAACATAAAATAATTAACTTACCAACTGTCACACGTATCAGAATTAAAATAAACTATAAAATACACTCAAAGAAAAAAACATACATTTAAAATTAACATAAAAAAAATTGTCAATGAGCACAGGAGGTGCGCAGTCGCGCTGCCGGCCTGGGGCGCACAGCCCCGGCAACTGGTGCCGGGAGACGGGCGACGCGTTGCGTCTTCGGCGTCTCAAAAATTTTAAAAAGCCGTACAATTACCCAACCTAATAAACGCTCAATAGATTTCGGATTGCACTCTTCATAATTTTTCCTGGCAGAAATATTTCATGACCATTGGCACCCACGATTTTTTGTCATTTTTTTTTCATTTCAACGCCCAATAAAGGAGAATGCTCATGGAAGTATGGAATCCCGTACCATGCTGCATCAAAATCAAACCTTGTTTTTTATAGACTACACTGATCGTATTAACTCCTACAAAAATTATTTTTGAAAAAAAAAACCCGCGTTTCAGAGTTATTTTATAAAATCGAAACTAACCTAAAAAGTAGGTCTATTTTTTCGACGCTACCAACGACGTATTTTAACACACATACATTACATTATTGCTCTAAAAACAGCGTAATACACAAATATTAGTAAGAATTACGAGTTAAAGTAACATCCACAGTATGCTTGACTGAAACTCGATTTTATTTTAGACCTTTATATTGCCAATAGTCAGTCAGTACAGTACAAATGTCAGATGCCACAGATAAGATAACTATAAACCATAGAGTATAGTAAGTGCTATAAACTAGTCGGGATTTAGGGATGTAATCGATAAATCAAAATCTTTAGGCTGAGAAAATCTATTTTGTTGCAAATAGCAATAAACCAAACTAAATCGATTTGGTGTACTGATCTTACTTAATTGTAATTAATTTTAGAGTCCGCTCGACGGACAAGGGTTTGTTCAATTGAAACGGAACGTCATTTATATTCAGTTGAAACGGAACGTCATATAAAGGGAGTAAAACAATATTCATACTTTTAAACTCGAAAAGTGTATTTCCAGATCAAAAATCAAATCCCCGACGCGTAATGCCGTAAAAAAATATGAAACTAATTACTATAATATTTTGGTTTTGAGGCGCGAGACTTTTTGGTACCAACTTTGGTCATTCTCTTTTACGAAACAAATTTTTAACGTTTCTTTATAACAATTAAAATATATTAAAGAAGCAGGCAGCTACGCTACAAATATAACTGGCGTTGGATGTATTGTTAGGTACACCTCTGTCTAACCCTTCGGAGATTACAGGCGCGATATTATGTTATGTTATGTTTAATCAAAGGCAAACTTACATGTAGCCTTCTAACCACTCCATGTTATCCATCAGACTCCACGCCATATACCCCTTCAGGTTCACTCCAGCATCAAGAACATCCAGCATGCTCTCCATCGAAGCTCTATAATACGTGATCCTGTCATCATCTATCAGCCCACTGTCAGGTAACGTGGCCCAGCCGTTCTCAGTGATGTAGATCACTGGGTTGTTGTATTTCTCCTTCAGGTGAAATAAAGCATGGTAGAGACTGTTTGGAGCCAACTGGGAAAGAGAAGTAAAATGAGAATGTGAAGAGAAGAGAAGTATTAGTAGTAGTATGTTCATTATGTCATTTGGCACTAATGATGTACAAATACTTCACCTTCATCAGTAGCCCCTAGACTCCTTGGCTTTGCTTACTGACTGGCTGAAAGATTGTCTTTAGTCCTAGTCAGAAAAAGCTTACAATAATAGGTAGAGAGAAACAAACATTCTGAATGGATTCGTATGAATGATGTTTAGTACCTAGGTACTGAACTACGCTTCCCAGATCTAGGATTCAGTGGCGCCATCTGTTGACAATTATCCCGCGGTGTTGAGCTTAGTGGTATGGTACCATAGATGTCGCTACAAATTTTTAAACAGAACTCTTTCTAATGATGGAGTATTGAAGACAACTTACTGCAAGCCAAGGAGACGCAGATTTTGGCCAGTCATCATGCCAATAATACCCAACATCCGTATCATCAAGCAAAGAGGGCACAGCATAGACTTCTTTATGCTCAGTCGCTGATATCAAGACCGTTGTGTAGTGATTCACGCCGAAGAAATCGTAGGTTCCTCTGACGAAAGCCTTCTCTTCCTCAGTGAACTCAGGCAGACGCGAGCCTGAGAACCCTTGTGCAGCGCTGTTCGTTGCGATTCTGTCTGACAGCTCCTTTGGCCAACCTCCATCGGCTGAAAAGATGGGTTCGGCGTATAAACCCCACTGGAAAAAAAAGTTATCCAGTTAGTGTTGATCGAATTAACATGCTTAGTGTTATCACTATTTAAGTTGCATCTTGGTGCAACACGTGAATATAAACCGATTCATTCTCTCTTGATCTTAGTTAACAAAAATGTGGAAGTCTACTCTCTGATAACAATGGCGTATTGCCATTAATACTACCCATCACCAATTTGTAGCCTGTGTGGAGTATGTTTAGACGTAACAGCTTGATGCAAATGATGCAATGTGCCTTTTAATAAAGGGTCAAGAGTACGAAATAAAAATAATATATAAACTGCTTTCTCACTTGAGATTGCCGCATGAGTTCAGCAGCTAGCTCATCTTCAGGAGTATCAGTGTCTGGAGCCCACCAGTTAACATTAATCGTGATCCCACACTGCCCCTTCTGCGTCGGCCTGAACTCTTTGTCATACAGGTGGTAAGCCTTAGCGTGGGCCACGACCAGGTTCTTGGCACACAAGTAAACACCCACACCTGAAGTATTCAAGAGAGGAGCCTTGTTCATGTATTCAAGACCTTCAAAGCAGATTTCTCTAGGTTCGTTGAAAGTGATGAACATCTTGACTCTGTCTCCGAAATTCTCGAACACAACTCTCGCGTAGTCCTCAAACCAGTCGCTGAACAAAGGGTTCATGAGACCTCCTAGTTCTTGCAGTTTTTGGGGGAGATCCCAGTGGTACAGAGTAGCCATTGGGGTGATGTTGTATTTCAACATTTCGTCGATTAAGTTGTTGTAATAAGCGATGCCAGCTGGGTTGATCTCGTTAGCCATGCCTGTAGGCAGGATCCGAGTCCATGCGAAAGAGAACCGGTAAGCGTCCAGGCCTAACTCCCTCATCATCTCGACATCACGCTTGTAATTGTGATAGGAGTCGGCAGCGACGTCGCCGGTACTCAGGTCTTGCACGGCGGTCGGGTTGGTATGGACTAGGTGGTCCCAGATGCTTTCGCCTTTGCCTGAAAATGTGAAGAAAAATTTTTTTAATTTGATTTGTAATTTTTCCATTATCTACTAATTCATTGCGTCGAAGATCAGTCAGAACGAGAAGCTCGATAAAACGAGTTATATTTCGTTAGTCACGCTTGGTTTGACAATGCGTGCCCTTTGTGTCTTAACAACAGTGGGATGGTAGACTTTACCATCTTCATTCCAGCCCCCCTCGATCTGATACGCAGCAGTGGCTGCTCCGAAGAGGAAGTCATCTGGGAACCTTCGCTGCTGCCTCACGGTCGAGCCGTAGCAGACTACCACCAACAAACTGGAAAAAAGGAATAAACAAATGAAGAAAGAAAACAGCTTGCTTAAGGGGATGCGCCAGGGTAGCTAGGAAATTCATTTTTTTAATTTCCTTTTTTTGCTAGTTACACGTCAGTGTCATTGACTATTTCATGAAAAAGTCATTAAATGGGATAAATGAACTTAGGGGCTACCCTAGCTCTTCCACCTTAATGTTTTTGTCTATGAATTATTTTCAATTTCTTCTAATTATTTGCTCTAGGGTAAGTAACACATTTACTGGTCAAAAATTAGTGGTCGGTGTTTCTAATGCGATTTATGTTTCAAGTTCAGTTCCACGATAGTCATTTGTCACACAAAAAAAAACACTATCGAAAATTAAAACCAACGGCATCACATACCTTAACACCAGTAGTATCTTCATACCGACGATACGAGTACCGTTCAATCACTCGATTGTTAATGCACCGCATCATCGCGAACAGTGTTACATGTTACTTTTATCTCACAGGTAGACCACTTCACCTATCTAAGATCTTTTGCCTACTAGGATGCTGTGAAGATAAAAATGTTATGTAAGTAGTGGTAAAGATGCATTTCTCGAACACAACATATTAACAATACGCCTGTAACTATCGAGATGGCAGAGGTGTATCATGTACACCGCCTTTTCGCCAGGACCACCAATTGCAATCAACTGGACACAAATATAAACTTCGTGGCTGAGAGATTCCTGATGCTAAAATCCAATAACACATTGTGCGACCTGGGAATCGAACCCAGGACCCACTTCCGGGGTTCGATTCTCAGGTCATCCAGCACGCTGAGTAGCAGAGCTTCCAGTTAGCAGACTAACGAGTCAACAAAGAAGTATTAATTAGTAAACACTGCGTAAAATGAGGTGAATAGAGTCACAGGGGAGAATCGAGACAAAACTTATAACCAACTTCGCAAAAAATATTGCTGGGAGATGACGAAGAATGTTTTTTTGTGTGCCGATGGATGCATTGGATATTGAGGAGCTCGTGGCTAAATAAGAACAGCCGCTCGGATCGATCTTTAGATTCAGCCGAGCTTACCTAGGTTGGTCCGTGGATGGGAGCCCACCCATTACATACCGAGTTTCCTCCGTGCCTCGGAAAAGTCGGAAAGCACGCTAAGCCGTTGGTCCCGGCTGTCATTTGTAGATCTTGTGACAGTCGTTACAAGTAGTCAGTGGCCCGATGGGTAAGACTGGTTTAGACTTTCAGAAAGTCTAAACCAGTCTTACCAAGGGGTATCATATTACCTAGCACTAACTGGGTTGTGGAGGTCAGATAGCCAGTCGCTCTATGTAAAATACTGGTATTCAGCTGCATCCGGTTAGACTGGAAGCCGACTCCAACATAGTTGGGAAAAGGCTAGGCAGATGATGGATTCATTGGATATCACGAGGGTCGTGTGAGGTATTTAAAGTAAAGTTATAACATTAAAAACTTGTCATCATTAATCATCATCATCCTCTTGCCCTCGTCCCAATTCATTTGGGGTCGGCGCAGCATGTCTTCCTCTTCCATACCCTCTATTACTCTTCATCTCATCAGACACCTCCTCTTGTGCCATATCATACTTCACACAGTCCATCCATCGTTTCATTGATCTTCCTCTACTCTTATACTCATCCACAGTCATACTCAAAACTCTCCTCACGACATTTTCCGCATTCCTCGGCATCACATGCCCATACCACGACAACCAATTACTACACAACTTTTCAGCTATCGGCGCCACTTTCAGACTTCCTCTTATCTAATCGTTTCTTATTTTATCCATTTGTGTAACACCACACACCGCGACATGCAAATGCATTTCATTCATCCCTTTTGTGGCCCAACATTCTGATCCAAACAAGACAGCAAGTCTAACCATCCTTTTATAAATCTTCCCCTTAAGTTTAAGGGGAAAGCGAGAGTCGCACATTTTTCCCGTGACCTGCCGCCATTTTATTCATCCCGTGTTAGTCAAAATTTTCGTACGTTTTTGCAATTTGGTCAGTGTCGGGTTTGATGTTGGTCAAAAATGATTTGCGACGATAACAAATAAGACTTTATAGAGTTATAATTATTGAGATCATCAATACAAGCCTCTAAGTTCATTTAACCCCATTGAATGACTCGCTCATGAAATGGTCATTAAATGGGATACATACGTGTTACAATTGCGAATCATACATATTTTGTCTAAAACTGACCGGCAAAATTTCGCGGGTTACCCTGGTGCTTCCCTCTTAACCCTTCATTAACGAAATGTTGAAATACAACATCACTCCAATGGCGACTCTATACCACTGGGATCTGCCCCGAAAATTGCAAGAACTAGGAGGTTTTACGAACCCTTTGATCAGCGACTGGTTTGAGATATAATGAATTAAATTCGATTAAAGAATTTGCCTCGATGGTCGTGGTTTACCGTCATCGATTGCGTCAAACGAAAGCGTATCAAATACGTGCTTGACCTGCTCTCCTTAATTTATTTTCAGAATTGCGAGAAGTGTTGACTACTAGCTTATTATGATATTTCTATAATAGTTTTATATTTTACTTACTTATTGCTGGATATAAGAAGGCCTGATAACAGACTTTGTAACAATATTTTGGTTTAATAAAGTGTCCATGGAATTTCTTGCCCGTTCTTCTCCGTTGAAATTGCGTTTCGTTAAGTTTGCGAAACGTGCGACAACGCTACAAAAACCGAAAGCCCTTAGCTGTAGGCTGCTTTGGAGCGGCGTATGTTTGGTTTAGGCTCTCCACCAAGGTAATGCCGCTAGACCAAGGAGGCAGTCAAATATCCTTACATAATCGTTGCTACTTTTCCACAGAAAGCGTTTCGACCTGTATGAAGTTAACTTCGAAGACCCAGCGCGCACGTGCAAAGAAACTCCGTTTTCGTGTACAAGCACATCATCAAGAACCGCTACGTTGACTATGAATATGAACCTGAAACTATGACCATGACCACCGATGAAGGACACTGAGGATTAGTGTTAGATTTGTAGAATGAAATGTTATTGGTATTTTAGAATGTTTTTCATCAATTATTTTCTATTCAGTTACATTTTAACCATACCTAACTACTTCACATCTAAACACATAAAACACGGCTTTCACGGTTTAAAACTAAACTTATACTGTCACTTACGGGATATCTTCCGTGTCTGTTCATTATTTTGAGCCCCCGATATTTCGACGCTGTTGCAAACGCCATGATCGCGGGATGACTGGAGAATGCGGGGGTATGGAAATAGTACATTTTGATATTAGTGAGGAAACTTTATTATAGCATTCGAGTTAGAATTAACACCCGAGCTGCAGGCGAGGGTGTTATTGAGCCGAGAACTGCAGTAACAAATACCCACGCGTATCAAACGACGTTTTACAATACACTTTAGAAAAAATAAAATATTGGAACAGAAAGTATGTTTGTCAGGAATTATTACACCGGTCAACAAAAAAAAATGTTTTTTCTGTTTCTGTTATTTAATGAATATTTTCTGATTTTCTAGTTCGAAAAATATCCAAAAACACCTTTCACAATAAAAAATGTTTGCTTTTGTACATTTACAACAAAAAAATAAAATGATATTTTGGCAGAATTTTCGAGAAGCCTTTGCCTTTAACATGCTAGAGCGGGAAGGGAGAGGGAAACATACAGCGGGCAGTGACAAGCAGTCTGTTACGGTAGTAGTGTCTGTGAGCGCTTTGTCAAGGAAGAACGTATTTTGTGTCTCGTCAGGCCTAAAAATGGCGCCAAAAAAGTGTAAAACTGACGTAGACTCTTTTTGTTTCATTTGCGGCGAATTTATTAAAGTAAGAGCTAAAAAATTTAATATGTCCGTTAATATAAAACTGTGTGAAGCTTATGAAGCCTATTTTAAATTACCAGTACGCAGTCAAGATAAAATATGGGCACCTCATTTCTCATGTACTAACTGCAAAACCACTTTAGAAGGTAAGAAAATACTTAATATTTCTAAGGAATGTTTATATGCATTAATTTGTACGTATACATATTTTAAACCTGTGTAATAAATTTATCATTTGATAGCGAATAATGTGCGGATGATTAATTTTTTTACAGTCTGGTATCGAGGAGAAAAAAGAAGTATGAAGTTCGCAGTGCCAAGAATATGGAGAGAGCCTACTATATTTGGGGGCTGATACGAGAAAGTTCTAGCTAGCACAAAAGAAATGCCAAAATTGTTCACTTTTAAAGCATTTTTGTATGTTTATAAATATCGTCTGTTTAAATAAAAGTTGATAAAAACAATTTTAAATGAGTTTTTTTTATATTTTTTAAGTAGACAATCGGGTAAATAGGAAGGTTTTCCTAAGATTTTTCTTAAAAAATGTTTCGTTCTCATAGCTACAAAAGCAAACTTTTTTAGAAAAAAAAATTAAATTTGTCATTAGTTAGGCATAAGTAATCAAAATCAAATGTACAGAACTCAGAAACAAAATTCGTGTTGACCGGTGTTATGAAACTATGATTTTATTTTTATATTTGTTTCCGCACTTTGCTTTCGCCAGGTTGAAGAAGATGCAAAGGTATGATGCCGCTAAACAGCCTAATATGAAAATTAGAAAAAAAAATTTTTTTTTGAATTTAGAACACCAAAAAATGTTAATTTGTTCATGAAAGTAAATATTTGTTTTAAATAATCATGTTTATCTATGATATTCTATTTATAAACTATATACGTTTATTTAATCAAAATATTAATTATTTACAAACTACAAAACTATAATAGAAATAAATATGTACAAGTATAAAAGGGTTACAGGGCATCCAAAAATTCGTCCGCATCGCTGTCAACAGGAAAAGTGCCCAGAAGAATTTATAAACACAATAAAATTTAAAAACTCAAAAATGTTTACGCCGTAAAGACGCAAATCTCTTTGCGGAGATTAAAAAAAACAATCACCGCCGACTATAATCATTGAATCCATTTGGACTTGGTATAAGAATAGTAATAGTAATAGTTATTATCTGCGGCAATCTGCGGACAGTTTTATTTCCGCACGTGTGCGGAAAATATAAAAATCCACGGGTGTGAAATACATTACATGTTGAACCAAATCGTAGTTCGATAAGAACCAGTTTTCGAGAAAGTGTATTGAAAATAAATTATTAAGTGCAGACAAATCTGTCTGCCCTCTCTCTTTGTCTTTAGCTACGCGCTTTACTGGACCTCGACACTAAGTCACGGCAAAACACACTCACAGTATCACCAGGTTTTGTGGAGTCCTTATTACAGTACTTTCGCAAGTTATTATGCCTTGTGACTGTGACTGTGGCTTAGCTTTTTTGTTTTTGACTTTCAAAAGTGCCTGTAATGATCTAATTGAAATAAATGCTTTGACTTTGACTTCGAAAATAATGAACTATCACGGAAGATATCCCGTAAGTGACAGTATAAGTTTAAACACATAAACTTCACTTCACAAACTTGCTTTCTTTTTTTTTTTTTTTTTTTTTTTTTTGCGTATGTCAAATTCTTTAATCGAAATATTAATTTATAAATATTAAATATTAACAAACTACAAAACTATAATAGAAATAAATATGTACAAGTATAAAAGGGTTACAGGGCATCCAAAAATTCGTCCGCATCGCTGTCAACAGGAAAAGTGCCCAGAAGGCTGGCAGCATTACCACGTTGGATGGCAATGCTGATTCTTTGGCCAAAAAATAGGCCCGCCCTCTGGTCACGTGAAGAGTCGACCAACCGCTTGGCGATTTCTCGAAAAACTAGGTGGGCACTCGGACCCCATGGCCCTAGTGTTTCAACCCCAAACGGCTCAAACACATAATTACCAATTAAATTGTTGTATTTGCGCCGTTTGAGGTTTTCAGAACCTGCAGCAGCCGCCCCAGCGCAGCCCACTGTGCTAGGAAGATGGGATGGCGCAAGGGTGTCGACGCAAGTTGCGTCCCACACCAAAGGCCTACCCAACTTCCATGGCATTATGGTCATACCATCTGGTCTCTTCCCATCGACGCGTGCCAAGCCATTGGGTTCTAAGACAGCTGGCACCCCGGCGGCGGTGGCAAGAGCACGACGGATGAGATCATTAATGCTAGCGTGCCGCGCAATCCGACCTGCACTCTTACTGCATGAAAGGCCATGGTGTCCGAGGCAGTCGACTTGCTTTCTTAAATCATAAGTTTTGTAAATGACTGTATTTAATTTTTCAAGACATGCTGCACCAACCCCAAATATATTGGGATACTGGCAAGAGAATGATGATGATTTAATTGCTCAAAGGTGCTAAAGCTAGTAAGCTTGAAACTCGACGGTGTTTTTTAATTCAATTGAAATTTAAAATATTAATAAAATAGAGCTGGCTCTTTGACCAAAGAATTAGCATTGAAATTCAATGTTTTGGCCAAAGAATTGCCTGCTAGTCTTTTGGGCATGTTTTTGGATTATGGCGATGTGGACAAGTAGGTACCTACTTTACTTTCAATACGGCGCTTGCCGCGTGACGGCAAGAGTGCGTGCATACCTATAACTACAAGTAAAAAAAATATTACCAAGAAGTCCCGGTGATGTTCGTACCTGTTGCCACCTATGAGTTCATAAGCGCTAAACGCTGTGCGTCATATTTGAATATAGCTCGAAAAACGCTAGATTTCCCTAGAGGATATTGACTAAGTGACGAAAACCAAAGCCACCTCCCCGCTCCTGTGGCCAAGCGTGGTATTTTCCCCCATGAACGGGTCACGTAGTACGGGTACGTTCCCTAAACTCTGCATGCACACAAAACGTTGTCGTAACTTACAAAAGAAAATTTTATCAAAGTTGCACTAAATTAAACTTAATAATTTAATGAAACTAAATGAAAGTAAGTTAAATAAATTAAACTAAGTTAAAACAAATTAAACTAAGTTAAAACAAATTAAACTAAGATAAAACAAATTAAACTAAGTCAAAACAAATTAAACTAAGTTAAAAACAAATTAAACTAAGTTAAAACAAATTAAACTAAACTAAAACGAATTAAACTAAACTAGGTAATACAAAAATAGGTTTTTATGTAGCCTTAATTCACCCAGTGAGAAAACGTAGGCCCAGACTCCAACAAAGCGGACACAAGCGTAGCGGAGAAGAGACGTGCAAGATTCGAAAAACCATAGGAGGAACGAGATACGCGCTTTGGAGTTTGGACCTTAAAACCGGTGACCATGATGTAAGTGGCATTTTATTTACATAAAGGTATGGGTATTGGTCTTAGTAATTTAATTTAGCACCCATTGTAAATACACTTCTCATCAAAAAAATCGAAACACCTCGCAGTTTATGATTTGATAAGGATTATCAGAAAAATGTGTATATTTAGGAATAAATGTAAAATGTCATTTAATAGTGAGTAGTATGAGGTTTTTAAATCCTAATGTTATTGTTCTAAATTCAAATTAAGTCTTCATAGGTTTCGTATTTTGTATAATGAGTAATTTTTACCCTGTATGGAATATGAAGGAAATGGGTAAAACAACACGCGTAAATGAAAAAAAAATGTAAGAAACGTTTATTTAATAACTTGTATTCCCTCCGCGAGCTCTTATTACTGCTTCCATACGGTTCTTCATCGATCGGATGAGAGTCACGATCACATGTTGTGGTATATTATCCCATTCCTCTTGGATTGCATTTTGCAGCTGGCTAAGTGTTTCTGGGGCTGGATCTCTTGCTCGAATTCGTCTCTTTAATTCATCCCATAGATGTTCAATGGGATTCATGTCCGGGCTTCTTGCTGGCCATACCATAATGGAGATACCGACTTCGGTAAGATAATCTCGTACGACGCCCGCGGTGTGAGCTCTAGCATTGTCGTGCATGAATATGAAGTCGTTGCCAATAAAATGTGCATAGGGCATCACATGAGGTTCAAGACACTGTTCGATGTACCGATGAGAGTTTAGTGCAGGCAGCCGTGGCCCAGACACAAAGGCAAGTTCTGTCTTACCGTCGGCGCTGATTCCTCCCCAAACCGTCCACGAACCGCCACCATAGCTGACCTTTTCTTCAATGCAGCATTGTGCAAAGCGTTCTCCATCTCTTCTGTAGACCTTGTTCCTTCCGTCGTTACCATACAGCATAATTTTACACTCATCAGAAAACAGTACTTTGCTCCACTGAAGGTATGACCAAGTTAGGTGCTCGCGTGCAAAGTTAAGGCGCGCTCTTCGATGGTCTGCAGTTAATTTCGGCCCATTCGCTGGCTTATGCGGTGCCAATCCGCGTTCCTTCAACCTTCTTCTTATTGTAGAGTCACTTACAGCTACTCTTCGTACAACGCGAAGCTGCTGCTGCAGTTGAAAAGCGTTAAGGCGTCGATTTCGTAAAGAAGTTGTTACAATAAATCGATCATCTCGCTCAGAAGTGACCCGATTCCTGCCAGATCCTGAACGGCGCGTGAACGAACCAGTCTCCCGATAGCGTTTGTAGACTCTATGAACAGATGATAAGCTTAGATGCAATCTTGCAGCCACAACACGCTGACTAAGTCCAGAATCCAGCAATGCCACCACTTGGGCGGCTTCTGCGGGCGAAGTATCCATATGTTTTAGAAAAAAAAGTTTTTTCAGACGTCCCAAAGTCACAGTAAATGAAATAAGAAACAAAAAGTTTAAAGACAAGCGCTAATTTTTAGTTTTTAAACGAGAAACGTACTCCAACCCTAAATACACATTTGTCTCAAAACAGTGATTAATTTCATTTATAGGATAAACAAATGAAATTCTAATTTCGAATTTTGATTTTTTTCTTCTTACTGTAATGACCAAACTGCCAGCTACACAATAATGTTTTTTTTTTCATGGAATTAATTCTCTTTTGTAAAAAATTAGGACAAAAACAATAAAAACGAAAGTGTTTCGATTTTTTTGATGAGAAGTGTAGTTACTTCCTTTAGATTTATTGTATACCTACTTTTAAGAAGCACGTAACTGTAGATACCGATAAATAACGTAACACATTGTAATCTTCGCTGAATCCAGCAGATAGTTGAAGTGGTCCAATTTTAAAGATAAAGGTAAGATTTAGGTAACAATGTTCACGATGAGCCGGTGCATTGCCACCTGAGTAGTTGAACGGTATCGTCGAGATGAAGTTACTGCTGTTAAGGTACGTCGGTTCTTGTTTCTAACCGAAATAAAATATCTTTACATTGCCTTTTTAATTTTTTTTTCATTTTGTTAAAGTTAAATTGTAATCTACTAACACTTGGTTGGTCCTTGAAAATCCTTATTTTATTTGACTAACGCATGCAGTGGAAAAAATAATTCTTGAAGTTAGCATCGTTTTCCGTGATTGCAGTTTGTTGGTGGCAGCTTGTCACAGCTCTACCGTGAGACAGCAGCGAAGCTTCCCGGATGACTTCCTCTTCGGAGCAGCCACTGCTGCGTACCAAATTGAGGGGGGGTGGAATGAAGACGGTACGATTATTTTGTGGAGTGTTAAAACTCGGGTATAAAGAGTAGAATATGGGGTGGAAGGGACACCGACGCGAAAACGGTTACCAAGCACCTACTCAGTACATCATTCATTATTATTTTGAAAAAAAAAAATCAGCTGTTTCCTGCAAAAGTGCAATACCTACACGATCACAATGTATGGAACAGCCGACTCAGAATGATGTACTGAAAACGTGGTAACCGTTTTTGCGTCGGTGTCCCTTCCACCCCGTATAATTTGCGCTCCGACTTGATCTAGTAGCCATCTAAAATCACAAAAAATGTCTTCATCTTCTCAGGCAAAGGCGAAAGCATCTGGGACCACCTAGTCCACACCAACCCCACCATCATTCAAGACCTGAGTACCGGCGACGTCGCTGCCGACTCCTATCACAATTACAAGCGTGATGTCGAGATGATGAGGGAGTTAGGCCTGGACGCTTACCGGTTCTCTTTCGCATGGACTCGGATCCTACCTACAGGCATGGCTAACGAGATCAACCCAGCTGGCATCGCATATTACAACAACTTAATCGACGAAATGTTGAAATACAACATCACCCCAATGGCTACTCTGTACCACTGGGATCTGCCTCAAAAACTGCAGGAACTAGGAGGTCTCATGAACCCTTTGTTCAGCGACTGGTTTGAGGACTACGCAAGAGTTGTGTTCGAGAATTTCGGAGATAGAGTCAAAATGTTCATCACTTTTAACGAGCCTAGAGAAATCTGCTTCGAAGGTCTTGAAGACTTAAACAAGGCTCCTTACTTGAATACTTCAGGTGTGGGTGTTTACTTGTGTGCCAAGAACCTGGTGGTGGCCCACGCTAAAGCCTACCACTTGTATGACAAAGAATTCAGGCCGACGCAGAACGGGCAGTGCGGTATCACGATCAGTGTGAACTGGTTTGGACCGATTACTGATTCTGCTGAGGATCAAATTGCTGCGGAAGTTATGCGCCAAACCCAGGTGTGAAGATTACTTATGAATTTGTAGGAGAAATAGTAGCTTGAACTTTTTGAAATTTTTGAGCATGCCCTGCAAGGGAAGGGGACAATAAAAGGCTGGTGGCACTATTATATTAGCATTGATCAATTTTATAGATGAGTTGGGTATACAAATTGCCTTCAATTTCATTAAAATTTCCATAAATAGATTTAATGAAAACTGATTCTTTTGTCTTTCCAGTGGGGCATATACGCCGAACCCATCTTCTCAGCCGAAGGAGGTTGGCCAAAGGAGCTATCAGACAAAATCGCTGCGAAGAGCGCTGAACAAGGGTTCTCTCGCTCCCGCCTGCCTGAGTTTACTGAAGAAGAAAAGGCTTTCGTCAGAGGATCCTATGATTTCTTCGGTGTGAACCACTACACCACTGTCCTAGTATCAGCGACTGAGCATAAACAAGTTAATGCTGTTCCCTCCATGATGGACGATGCAGATGTTGGCCACTATTATCATGAAGACTGGCCAAAATCTGCGTCACCTTGGCTTGTTGTAAGTGATTTTTAATATTCCATCATTAGAAATTAATTAAGTGCACAATAAATGTAGGTATTTTGGGACGGTGCAGTAAGGGCAGGTACCCTAACCGTTGTGACTAGAGAAAAACGCTCTTCGGAGACTTTTCAGAAATTTCAATATGCATTCACAGATTTTGGACAAGCGTATAATAGTCAGCAAGAAAATGGCCAGTTTATACAAAAACTTTTTTGATACCAATCGATCTTGATTGTAAGGATCAAAATCTTTAAAATATTAAATGAGGGGTAGAGGGAGTAACCACAATGTACTCAAGAACGCTTGCTGTGTTCTACTCGTAGTTATAGGGAAATTGATTTGGGTGAGGTATCGACACAATGGGACATTTCAGCGTTCTAGTTTGTCTGCATTTAATTTTGCCGATGCCAGTAAGGGCTGAAAAAAAGCAAAAAAAAAAATCAGAAGTACGTTTTTCTTTTCATTTACCAAATTATTCAAATATTGCGAATCCAGTCGTTTCTTATAAAATACTGGTATTCAGCTGCATCTGGTTAGACTGGAAGACGACTCCAACACAGTTGAGAAACCGCAAGGCAGATAGATATTTTGGACCCAAAAGCCTTTTATTTTTGTATCATCTTATCTTATATTAAATAATCCAGATAAGACAATCCAGGTAAGCTGCTTCATAAGCGACTTATTGACAAACTGTTGTCGATGAGATAATATGAGGAGTGTACTTGATCTTGATCGAAATGAATTATTATCAAGACTGGAGACGACTTGAGCCGTGTACCTAATGCTAATACAAGCTCAAATAAAATACAATTTTATTTACAAACTAGCTGTGCCCCACGACTTTCTTCGTGTTTTATATCGGAAATTGTTAATATTTTAAAGGGTTTTCATTTTTTTGCACGGAACCCTAATCTTTTTTCTAAAATTAAAGTACTAAAATATAATATATAAAATTCTTCTTACAACATCTATCTGCCAGTAAAAGTCTCCGTCAAAATCGGTCCAGAATCGTTTCGGAAATTAGCCGGAATAAACAGACCGATTGACAGAAATTCAAAATAATGTTTTTTGTTTTAAGTTGGTACCGTATAAATATTCAGTAAAAATCGGTTATTTTGAAATTACAAAACATTAGACACTTCCATTTTAATTATTTGTATGGATTCAATAAAGTAGGTATCTAACCTAACTATAAACATTATTACTATTAAAAACGATTGAATAAACTAAACCTTACTGACAATAACCTATAAAAGGGCAACAAAAAACTCCTCGACGACGCTTTCAAATGGTAATGTCTGTCCCTTTATCCTTATGTATGCTTAAATCTTTAAAACTACGCAACGGATTTTGATGCGGTTTTTTTAATAGATAGAGTGATTCAAGAGGAAGGTTTATATGTAAGGTTTATACATGCACCCGTGCGAAGCCGGGGCGGGTCGCTAGTTTTGTAATAAAAAAGAAATTAAAAAATTCAGAACATTTTTTTTATAGTTTTACGATACAATCATGTTGATCAGCTGATCGCGTCAGTTCTTAAAGAAAGTACTTTTTTTTGCCAATTTCAAGAACTCGTAGAACAAAGGTTGTTCAGTTGCATGGTCCGAGAGACCACACAAGAGGTCTTGCGTTTATGATGGAACACCTTGTATAGAACTGCTACCCTAATTCCCTCTAGATGAATCCCGAAGCATCATAATATAATACCAACCTCTTCCAATATTTAATACTTTCCTATTTCTCTTTCAGTTGGCTCCAAACAGCATCTACCACGCTCTAACCCACCTGAAGGAAAAATACAACAACCCAGTGATCTACATCACTGAGAACGGTTGGGCCACGTTACCTGACAGTGGGCTGATAGATGATGACAGGATCACGTATTACAGAGCTACGATGGAGAGCATGCTGGATGTCCTGGATGCTGGAGTGAACCTCAAGGGGTATATGGCGTGGAGTTTGTTGGATAACATGGAGTGGTTGGAGGGGTACATGTTAGTATGGCTTTTATATTGTTACAAGCTACTTCAGCAACTAATAAAATCCAACTCAGGCACAAAATCGGCCGGAATGGAGATGACATGTGCATCGGCAGGTCAACGCCTTTGAAGATAGAGGAAGGTCGCAGTTAGATTTAAAACTTGAAAACCTTAAAGCTAGACCACCTACAACTATACCCAACAATGTCGTCAATGGTGTTCTGACGTGTCCGCTTTGTGCTCGGAGTTTTTCGGCCAAAGTTGGATATGCTAGCCACTTGAGAGCACATCATGAAAGAGCAGCACACCAAAGCTCTCGAGAACCACCCTAGAAATCCATCAGATGCAGTCGCTGTGGCTGAAATGGGCTAGATGGCATCATCATCATCACTAACAAAATATATTGGCCACTATAGTACATCACTTCTTTAGTACGTATCTAGTACAGACCACATAGTACAAAACTTGTTGTTATCGGTTTGTAAGTAGACTTTCCTGTGCTCATTTATGGGAACCAAATACCAAAAGAAAATAATTAGGTAAATCATTGATCAAACATTCCGCGCCAAAAAAAAAACACATTTTCTTTTCGTTGACAATGAGAGTTGAATAGTAGGTATTGTCTCCCTCACTAATATTACACACGTGAATGAAGCGTTTTAAGCGGGATATTATGTGCAACTTCACTAATTTCAGTGTTGTCACTTTTTTGCCCGATGCGCGATGTAAGTACGCTGAGGGCACATCTGTGAGAAAAGTTCATGGGTATAAGTCCTTGCTCTAAAGAGCTATCATGTCATGGCTACAAAATACCAGGGTGCCCTTTTTACCGGGACGGGAACTTAAAAGGAAAAAGACCTCAGTATATATTTTTACTGTTTTCTTTTTTTGCAGAGCCTGTTTCGGTTTGTACCGCGTGGATTACGAAGACCCCGCGCGTACTCGTACTCCTAGAAAGTCGGCGTTTGTGTACAAGCACATCATCAAGAACCGCTACGTTGACTATGAATATGAACCTGAGTCTATGACCATGACCATCGATGTAGGGCACTGATGAAGTCAGTGTTTATTTTGCTTTGTAGGTACTTATTGTAAAATTATTAAAAGACAATTAAAACGTGTTTTATCTGCTTCCAGTTGTTGTTAATTGATTTTTTTGGCCGTCTTTATTATGTTAATAATGTTTCCTGTGGGCAAAAGGAGTGTTAGCTGTTCGGCTCGTCAGTGGCCAATGTGGTCAGCCACTTAATCTTTGACCTTGAGTTGGCCTAAGTACTTAGTACAGTTTCAATAGATACCTAGGGGAAATGAATATCAAGACTGGAGATGACTTGAGCCGTGTAATGCTAATACAAGCTCAAATAAAATACAATTTTATTTATAAACTAGCTGTGCCCCACGACTTTCGTCGTGTTTTGTATCGGATTTTGTTAAGTGTTGTGCTCCTACATATTATTATGTAGTATACTACCTAACCTCAAATAAAAATCTGCTGTTTCCAATGTAAGTGTAATATACCTACACCACGGTCAAAATGTGTGGAACAGCTGATTTTTTTTAAATCACCGATGAAAAATTTCTACGTAGGGGGCTCAGAATGATCAGCGTTTTCGCGTCGGTGTCCCTTCCACCCCGTATTTATTTTGATTTGATTTCTTAAGTCTAGTTTTTGTGTTAAGTACAGCTAGACTATCCGTAAAATTATTATTATTCACTTTTACCTACATTTATTATTTAAATTCTGGAACTACATTCGTGTTACTTGCGTGACTAATTTTTCATCAACATACAACCTGACACTGAACTGCTAATTGCAAAATATTAAAAAAATATGAATTTCGCGGGCTGGCGCCTGGCGCTTCGGCATAAAGTAAAGTAATAGTATAGTCTATAGAGTGGAGTATTTAATATTCCTGAGTTAGTTATAGTTAGTAGTTAGTTATAACAAATAACATAATGTCAAGAAAGTGTTATAATAATGATCATGCTACATGCAAAAAATGTTATTTTTTGACCAGTGTAATCAGCAGGAAGTCAGTCTAACTATTGCTGTACCTACTCAGAAGCAACGACTATGTTTTCTGTTGTTAAACATGCACACTCACATTAATTAAATGGGCTCAACCTACCCTTAAAATTAAAATTATTCTACGTACCGGTAAGTACTAACAAGGCCTTACATATTAGTATGTACAGACTCCAGCACATCACGCCACCCGAAACTGTCAAATTTTCCCAATTAACCTTGAACCTAACGGTATTTCAATAAAGTTGAAAATCTATTAAAGAAATTAGACAGATTGTAGTAGCTTGATGTGCTGGCGTCTGTACACACAAGCCATAAATAAATCTTTAAAAAATAATATTGTCTGTGCATAGTGTCAATGTCCTTCTCTCTCTATGTCTATGGTCAGAAGTGACAGTAGAACAATCGGAGGTGGACGTTGATTACTCATTCGCCAATAATGTGGAGTTTTATAAAAGTTAATTAATATTATCAACAAAAATAAACAGTGGCTCGTGTATTGTTTTCAATTGTGATTGTTTTATGGTGAATTAAATCAAAATGCATCGTCGCCGAGGACCGAACTTCACATATGTGAGCGGATGTGTGAAATACATGATTTTTGTATTGAATTTTATATTCTGGGTGAGTTATTTCTTGTTTCTAATTTGATTATTTAAAAGTATGATATTTTAGGAAGATATTTTCAGTGAAATTTGGCTTATTTTATTTGTTAGAGACAAAAAAATTGCGAGATTTCATTCATGATTGTTTGTGTGTGAATCATTGTTTTCGATGATACATGTAGCCATGGGAAGTCTGCCATACAGTGTCGATTGCTTCTCGACCGCATCCGTCCTCTTTTGTTAAGGCCTTTGTGGCGATAATGTGATAAAACCGTTTAAAAAAGCTGGCTATTGTTTGATGTTTGAAAAACGAAATAGCAATATTTTTTTAACACTCTGATGTCTATCTGTTGCAGACAAAAGACTCTCATAAACAATTCGAGAGTAGTCATAATAATCGAGAAAATCAATCAATACATGTTTGATAACAGGAAGGCTAAGCAATATTAAACTGCCTTGTTATTCAAGATAACAATGAAAAATATCTTCACTGTGTATCACTGGTGAATTCTTAAAAGATATGTCATCTGTGATGTCATAGTTTATTATGAAGAACTTCAATGTTTTTTTCATGTCGTTTTGTCCTTATGGATGCTCTGGCCACTCAGAATGGACAGTTGAAATTGACAATAACTCCAAGATTTATCTTTCATCAAAGTTAGTAGTATAGGATTTATATTCACACAAACTCAGTACCTCAGCAGCAAATCCTTGCAAACTTATAAACACAGGTTGCCATGTATAATATTAACATAAATGATGTTACCCTGTGCTATGCCTGTTATACATAAAGGGAGAGGCAGAGGTGTACCATATTATAATAGTATACTCATATTTCTCCACTACAAATACTTAGCGGCAGTACTTTAATACGAGCCTCCAAGCTTGGCATGCCCTTATAACCTATTACTCTTCATGATGTCTGGGTTTCTGAACAGTCTGCTGACCTTATGGACCTCCTGTAGTGTTGGCCCCAACACATGCCACTGCATAGAATACTCTGAATGGAGATCTCAAATCATTGTGCTGCTTTACACATGTTTATATCACATAATATTATCACACCTTAAATCCATGTAGGGTTACGGACTGACCGCTGTACTTAATAGCACACCCATATTTTGTCAGTTAAGTTGAATATTCTGATGGATGATCTCAAATCACTATGTACTGCTTTATGCATGCTTATTTCTTATGTAGTAAACTGTGGTTACAACACTTTACATGTGCAACATTACAGGTAAAACAAGAAGATATTACATTTAATTTATTTATAGCTTGATTTTTCCTCATAATCACATGTTTAAATAACCTGATTCATAATACTTAATATTTAATATGTTTCCCTGAAATATCCTCAAATATCAGTCTTCTTTGTTGAAAATTTAACTAGCCTGGGGTTTTACTCAGGTCTGGGGAGAAATACTTTGTGCCTCAAAAGAACATAATACTTAAATGGTAGTCTTAAGTTGTTCTAAGTTAACGACAAACTATTTATTTCATTAAGCGAATCAATTCACATAGAAATAGCATTATTTTTATCTCAGTCGTTGTTGTGTTCTTCTTTGCATGCTAATGGACTCAAACAATACCCAACCAGTTTATAGCCACCTGCACAGCTGTTTAGTTGGCTCTGTTTAAGTCCTGGAAGGTGCAGGTGGCTGTGCAGGATGGGCAAGAAACGAGGTGGGGCATTGGGCACTGGCATTTGGGATGGGTTGATGATACTCCATTTGGCTTTGGTTAAATTTCTTCTAATATATTATCTTTTAAATATGAGATTATCAAGCCTTTTTCTTCTTCAGTTATTGTCTACCTGAATCTTAAGTAATCTAGACCAGAATTACTTAAATATTTAATGTAAAAGTAACCAACATAAGTTCTGCCCCGTTATCTGTTCATGCCTTATTGGCTGTACAGATTTCATTATTGAATTTTGCCACTCAGGCAGACCATGACCTTAGTTAGGCAATAATTTGCTTTTCATCGTGTTTTCGTGTTCTAATTTCTAACCTAAACGCAATCGAAAACCAGTAATCAGTCTGTTCAGCCAATATCAGGAAATTATGGAGTTACAAATCGTTAATGGTCTCATTTTTTTATATTAGGAGGAAATTTTAAGGAGTAATATTTAAATCATTTTATTTTTCCTTCATATACTTAATTAACGGGATTTGAGTTAGGTATTCCATTAATTAATATTTCCTACAAACATGCATCATATAAAGGGTATTTATTGAGATAAAAAATGTATTTATGTACCTCCTTGTTTCCTTTTCCTGTCAACTAGATAGATTAACAGTAAAAAGCTACTAATTATAATCCATACATTAACTCGCATTGTTTTCCTATGCGGGTACACAAGGCAGAAACTATAGAATGCCGCCTGCTACAATCCATGCATATAGTTATTTATGTAATTCAAATTATACTCTTCTTCTATGTGTATCTCATACTTAAGACTGATAAGACTAACATCATAATACATAATATTGTAAAGCCAAATTATTTTAGAAGAGTAACAAAGGAGTTTCTTGCCGGTTCTTCTCCATAAGAAACTACCAACCCAAACCTTTTCTCGACGTTTTATAAGTGATTATGTGAAATATTTGGTTTTTTATTTTGGAGTTGCTGGCACAACATTAACTTTAGCGGCCCAAAATTTTCCCACTTCCATGGCGTAGTCTGTGGCAGGTCAGAGGTCTCTTTGGCTGCTGTATGTCTGTAGTTGCCTCACTTCTTCCATTTTATTTTGATTTTTACACATAAAACCTGTCGTAAACAATAGCTGGCATCAATACAAACAAGTATTGTATGAGACAAAGTCTTCTTATGAGTCACATTTCCGAAATATGAGCTAGAAGTCGGAATCCATTCACTGATGGCACCATCAGGATAATTTTGGTTTTATTAGCCACACATAAAGCTGTATTTATCAATAGTATAGCAATAGTATCTCTTGAAATAAAAAAAAAACAATATTTTACTTAACAACTACTTTTACAGGCTGTACTTCGGTGAGTGTGCCCAAGAGCTCCACGAGATCATTCCACCATCTCCCTTCTTCCATCGGGAGTCCAGACGTACTGCGGGTTATCACCCATTCCTTGTCGATGTTCCACACATTCGCACGAAGCGCTTTGCTACATCGTTTATTATGCGCACAGCCAAGGAGTGGAATTCCCTGCCTTCGTCGGTGTTCCAAAGTTCATATGACCCCAATCTATTTAAGTCGCGAGTTAATAGGCTTCTTTTGGGTTAGCTCGTTCCATCGTCGACCTCATCTCTGTCCTCAGGACTAGTTTGAGGTCAAGAGTAGGCCCATCAAACATAAAAAAAAAAAAAAAAAAAAAAAAAATAACAAAAGATTCTGATGAATTGAGAACCTCAACTGCTTTGAAAAGGTCACTTAAGGGAAGTCACATATTGCATTCAATAACACTTATCTAACATCGTGCCTGTATCCATAAAGGGTTAAGTAGAATTGTACCTAAAATGAATATATTTTATTTTCAGTTATTTGGAGGTTTGCTGATCGCAGTAGGCCTTTATGCATTCATAGACAAATGGCAAGCCACAGGACTAATAAAAGTAAGTTTATTTATTACGTTCACCGAGTGATTCACAGCCACTGCGTTACTTGGAGACGCGTCTTATGTGGTCGTGATCCCCAGCTTTGAGGGTTAGTGTTTTACGCCTAAGGGGCCGTCTCCACGAGCGAGAGAATCGCGGCGATATTATGTATTTGTATGGGATAGTATCGCAGCGATTCTCTCGCTCGTGGAGACAGCCCCTAAAGGGAGCAACAAAACATAAATCTGTATCACAGCCAGCCGTCTAATCCTAATGTCTCAATAATCATTCTTGACAGCTATGCAGTAATTGACAGCGTAGCTTACTTGTCTTTAACCGACTTGAAAAAAAGGAGGAGGTTCTCAATTCGGCCGGTATATATATATTTTTTTTTTTTATGTATGTACACCGAAGTTTCTGAACCGATTTACGTAATTCTTTTTTTGTTTGATGCGGAATAGTTTCGAATTGGTCCCATAAAAATTTGATTCAGGTAGGCCCATTAGTTTATATTTTATGAGCATTTGACTCTGAAGTCTGTTACTTGTTTGTTGTTGTGGAGTTACTTTCGCATTTATAATATTAGTAAGGAAGTAAGAATAAGCCTATTAACATGAAATGTATGGTTTACAATGTAAAATGAACGCATAGAAAAAAATTGTATAGGATATTGCAACTAAAAATGAAAAAATAAAAAAAACTTTTTTGCAAAAAATAAAATCGACTTCAAAATCACAAAAAAGTGAAAAATAATTTTAGCTTCAGAAGTCGGTGCCAAAAGACTGAATCAAACAAACTAGTCACCGACTTCTGAAGCTAAAATTATTTTTCACTTTTTTGTGATTTTGAAGTCGGTTTTATTTTTTGTTCACTAATAAAAGTGTTACTTCAACGAGTGCCCATAAAAGCATGCTGTTGAGTTTCAACTTTCAACACTGAGTCTAGAGTTGAAAATCTTCAACCTTTGATTTAGGTATTCATTTAAAACTACGCACCTTTTGTGGTAGGTACCTTATTTCTCCACATAATGTCAAAATAAACTGACTACTCAATTGAAACAGTCTTGATTAAAAAAGCCAAACATATAACGGATGTGGGTTCAGATTTCTCATATCGCCGAGATAGACTCGAACAAAGGTCCAATTATAGTTTGATTATTTTCTGGTTTTTTGGAGGACAAGGAAAATGTTATCTAACTCAGTTGTTTATGCAAACTCTGGTTTAATAGTATTATTCTTTGATACAAAAAATACTATAAATAATAACAGCCGCATGGGTCGATCTTTAAGGTTAAGCAGTCCTTGCCAAGGCCGGTCCATGGATGGGTGACCATCCATTACAAATGTATCCGTTTCTTCCGTGCCTCGGAAAGCAGTCGGATAGGCAGTCGCTCCATGTAAAATACTGGTTTTCAGCTGCATCCGGCCCGGTTAGACTGGAAGCCGACTCAAATATAGTTGGGAAACAGGTAGATAATTTCAATTCAATTCAAAACATTTATTTCAGACTTTTCGGTCCATAGAGTGTTAGTAGTACCTACATCAAGATGACTTAAAACTAAGTTAGTAATTACACAAACACAAGAGAAAATGGCGCCATGGTCAGCCTGCAATATGTGCAGCCCAATCCAATGCCTCCAAATAGGACTATGGATGTAGTCTGCAATTACACTCAGGTAGCTGTTGGGACCGCCCCTCGCCCTTCGTCAGCGATGCTGCTCTCTTACGTATAATGGCATGAAAGCCGTCCACTTGAGCTTCAGCAAACATCGCTGACGCACTGCAGTAGCGAGGCAAGCCCATCAGTAACCTGAAAGCATTGTTATATTGGACCCTATAATGATAGGAATTGTTAGTTCGCCCTAACCCAACCAAGCTAGGTGGAGCCATATGTAAGCTATTTTGATTCCTTTGCCGAATAGTTCCTACTGCTGGGCAAAAGAAGGTTGGTGTCATCAAAGGTTGTTAGTAACATTGTATCTAGGCTTCAGGCCCGAGCTTTACGGTTTCGAGCAGTGGTAGTCCAAGAGCATACCTACCCCTCAATTTACGAGTTCTCACTTTTTGTTACGACCATAGGGCTTCTGTCCCACTGCCTCTCTGATTGTTCTCACACCCCCGGCGACACTTCTGTCAGGCCACACACGGTTTTAGTTTCTAACACTACTCGCATCTCGTCTCGAACATGCGCATGCATGTTATTCGTATTTCGAAATCAAAAGTAATTTATTCCTATTAGGCTGTATCGGAATCCAACACTTTTTGAACGTCGAACTTACATAAAACGTAGAAATGACTTGACGTAGGCGTAGGTCCACACCTTTTTCCGCCTTTTACCACTTCGTAGTGTTCTGACTTCTACTGTTCCTTCACAGTTAAGTTATTTCTGATTGGGTGTCGCCGTCAAAATGATAATGATCTTTATTTTCAGTACGTTGTTCGTAATTTTTGTTCGCGCACAGTGCAGCACATCTGCAAACGAACATGTTAGTTCAAGAGCCCATGGCCAAAATGTTGGCCTCATCGATACAACGCACACGCACATTTTGTTCATGTTTACTTGAGCGAGTTCACCGGAAGAAAGATTTATGCCGCACACCGCGCACCGTTACAAACACGCCTGCACGTTTCTTAAAATATTGCGACAGTGAGTAGGATGTGCTGACAAAATACAAAGATGACTCCTTCATTTATATAATATCTTGTCGTTTAGGATTGTTATATAAGCAGCAACACGTTTATTACATAACATCCTTTTAACTCAGATGCAACTGGCCCTAATTTGCACATTGTACTGTCAACGCTCACTTCTTTGATCGCGATTTATTTAAAAACTACTTTAACCCTCACACGCAAAGTTCAGTTTGCGCTACAACTTCAAACATTTTTAAGACTTTTTCAATGGCAAAAGTCATTCTGAAAATTAACTTCATTTGAATTAGTACAAAGTTGATATTTTAAACAGGGTTTGTGTTTAAGTTTTGAACTAATAATATACAATATCAAAGCTACACGCGCCGGGGGCCTATTTCAATTAATTAGGGAAACTTCCTAGACCTTTCTTTTTTGGTATTAAACTTGGCTAACACTACGAATGTATGCTATTTACCGTGTTGTACAGGTTTCCCCATTTGAACTAGTAATACGCTACTTATACAATTGTTATCCTCGTGTTGTTATAGATGTTTGTTCTCCTGTACTTAAATAAATAATAAGGCTATGTTGCATTCTGAACGCTTGGCAACGCCGAGACCATAGGCCTCCTCAATCGCACGCCACTCAACTCGATTCTCAGCAACTCTCATCCAGTTGCTACCAGCGAAGATCGTCGCTCCACCTCGCCTGAGGGCGTGCCTTACGCTTACCGATTCGCAGTCTCCACTCAAGAAAACGTCTACCCCAACGGGCATCGAATCTACGGCTAATATGGCCGGCCAATTGCCACTTCAGCTTACTTATTCTGTGAGCTATGTCGACTTGTTAAGTTCTTGGGCTCTGTGGAATACGCGACGAGAAGACCCGTCGAACTTTCACAAATGCTAGACCAACAGAAGAATTCTGCTGGGCTGGGCCCAGCTCAATTCTGCTGTTGGTCTCACTCTCGAAGTTGTTCTTACCAAACTAGAGTAAAGAGTTTGCCCGAGGTAAACATAATTCTCGAACAACCTCGAGAGGACCGCCATTGACAACAAGAAGTCTTGCACGCGTAGCATGACCGATTTCATCTCTATTCTACCAAGAATAGACAAAGCGTTTCTTTCTATAGAAAGAACCCCCCGCCCGTTGTCGTGTTCTGCCCGAGTTTGGGGCGACCCGTCGGTAGACGGTAAAGTTTCTACGAAGACAGACATAGAAATTATTTCCATGTAGCAACTAAGGGAAGTAGATATTCTACGAATCTCGATCGTCGTGTCACTTACTTGTTGGTGAAAACAGGAATTAGGCATTCAATTAGGCGACACTTAGTGTTGATGAAAGCGGGCATTAGGATTCTTTTCTTTTCTTTCATGTGATGTAGAATATTTGACATTTTTGTTGAGAATATTTCTCCCCCCAAGTGTCAAAAGTAGAGAAAAAATTTTCGTCACGCTTGACGTTGTAGACTTTTGTCGACTGAAGAATAGAACGTTTATTTTCTACATTTTTAACATCGCCATGCTTACGACGATTGAAAACTTTCTACAATCAGTAATTTTGTCGATTCTTCCGTCGACAAATCCCGTTTCTACGGTGGTCATGCTACGCGTGCTGGGGTGACATGTTCGTTGAAAATAGCCTGGGGTCTTGTGTTTTTATTTTAAACCGACTTCAAACAACTAAAAATAAAAAAGTAAAAAAACTTTTTTGCAAAAAATAAAACCGACTCCAAAAACACAAAAAAAGTGAAAAATAATTTTAGCTTCAGAAGTCGGTGACTTTTGTTTATTTGATTCAGTTTTTTGTCACCGACTTCTGAAGCTAAAATTATTTTTCACTTTTTTTTGTGTTTTTGGAGTCGGTTTTATTTTTTGCAAAAAAGTTTTTTTACTTTTTTATTTTTAGTTGCAATATTCCATAGAAATATTTTTCATCATCAGACCTGTAATGGCACTTGTAACCCAGACGGGTGCAAAGTTTTGATCAATATACATGAATTAAGTCCAAACGCAAGGTAGCTACTGTAAACAGTTGAGGAGTTCCCTTAACTGTCCTTCGTCTTCATCATCAGACCCCTTATGACAGTCACAACCCATCTAGGTGTAAATTTCTCATCAATACAAATTAATCAAACCCAAACACAAGGTGACTGCTGTAAACCGTTGAGGAGTTCCCTCGACTGTCTTTCGGTTCCATCATCAGAGCGACTCCAGACCTGCTTTAAATTGTAGTGCTTTAAAATACTTAATCAAAAAATTTACAAACGCACTAGTCGCCACTACAATTTTTGAAAGCTCCCCTCAATTTCTCTTGGATGCCATCATCAGATCCCGGTTTCCTTATCATGGGACCACCCTTGAAGTATCTCTTTTCCAACAAAAATAAATATATCAAAATCGGTTCATAAACGACGAAGTTATCCGCGAACACACATAAAAATATATATATACGGTCGAATTGAGAAACCTCCTCCTTTTTTTTTAAACCGACTTCAAAAAAGGAGGAGGTTTCTCAATTCGGTTTTATTTTTTGCAAAAAAGTTTTTTTATTGTTTTGCTGTATTCGATCTGATGCCTTCCCCAAATATGCCCGCCCCCACCATTTTAACCTACAGGCGATACAACATTTTCTGTTTATTTTCAGCTGGACACCGTTTATGATGTAATGCTGAACATAAGTCTCCTGATCGCTCTGCTCGGTGCCGTGGTCTTCGTCGTGAGCTTCGCGGGCTGTGTCGGTGCTCTCAGAGAAAACACGTGTTTGCTCAAGTTTGTAAGTAACATACCGACAAATTCAAATTTATTACCTTAGACATCGTACTTGAGATACCGCGGCCCTGGAACATAAAGGGCCAAAGAAGGAACATGGGTGGTTTTTAGTCAGTAAGAGTCTGACACTCCCTTCCGCTCCGCCCAGAGCGGGGGGGGTCATTTGATGATTTCCCACCCACCAAAAAAAAAAAAAAGACATCGTACTTAAACATACAAACATGGTGTTAAATTAGGGTAAAGTAGGTAAGGTAAAGTAAAATTGATTTGCATAGATTGTAGTTTCTTCATGGGAATATATAAGTATTATACAATTTTGGATTGCTCAAGATCTCTTGTTTACAACTACGTTGTTTTATGAAAAATATTTTTTTAATTTTTTTATTATGTTTGTAACTGTCATAGAGAAATTTTCCGTCTTTTTAATTTTCAAGTTGAGGTTTCCTTGTTACCGTTGGCTGCCGATGTCGAGTTAATGACATTTTTAGATTCCCTAACTATTCAGTAATATAAGGAATTTAAAAAAACCTGCGTCATTGCTGCGCCATTTCGAGCTAGAAGCCAAAATGTCGACCGAAAAATATTTTCACATGAGATTTTTTTTGCGGTGATTATTTTAACCACACGCACACGTATGATAAAAATTATGTCGCATAGTTCTTATCTGTTATGGTAATTATAATCAGTATTGGTTACAGTATCCTGTGAGAACTGTTTTTATCAATTTTCTAATTGGTTTTGCACAAGTTACTGAAACTAGGGTCCTATACCTTCCCTCAGTAACTGTGAATTTTCTGAAATAGTTCAAAATGAGTGAATTCGTTTGTTTTCGACGCGATATATGTGCTCAGATAATAAGCGGGAAAACTACTTCAGATATTGAAAAATATTTGTTGGACAATTTCCATTTATTAACAACAAATATGAATACGGTTATGCAAAGTATACAAAGAAATTTGATAACGATTTGTAACCAAAAATGGGTGAAAGCTCAAAGAAAGCAAGATCGTTTCGAGAGCCAAAACACAAATTGGTTAAATGGCCAGTTTAAAGTACCATTGAATTCGTGCAGTACCTCAACATCTGAAAATTCTGACGTGAATACATCTGGAGATCGTGGTAGACCAACAAAACCATATGACACATGTTCGTAGAGTACAAAAAAACTTAAAACTCCAAGAGACCAACCAACCGACTCCTCCAAGAGTATGGAATGGGGCATGTGCATTACGCTTATGTACAAGGCTTACGGTCTGTGGGTGAAAATGATGGAAGCTTCGATTGTGAGTATTGTGAGAAATACTGAAAAGGAGGAGAAAAAGTCATTCTACGAAATATTTTACGAAGTCCAGATGGTGTAGGTACCTTCCTATACCAAAGAAGAAGCACAATGCAGATATATTGAAACCGATCTATCCAAAGCTCAATATCCACATAATGATGAATGGTTAATGTTATAACTGGTACTATATGCCATCTTCAGTCCACAAAATACTTGTACATGGTGAGAAAATAATCGAGCATTTTGCAGTTTTGCCAATAGGCCAATTATCTGAAGATGCTCAAGAAGCTCGTAATAAAGACTATAAGAAATAAAGGTTAAATCACGCTCGAAAGTGTTCCAGGTCAGCCGCAATGGAAGACGTTCTGCACATACTGTTGTATACTTCGGATCCCTATATGTCTAACTTCAATAGATCAAGTATTGTGTTTCCAAAAGAACTAGGTACTTAACCAAGCTAAAGAGCTTTTAGTATTGACAAGTGATGAGTAGAATTATGTTTTTTTTTTCATGAATAGTATGTTTTTTTTAGTTTAAAATTATTTAATTACGTAATTATTAACTTATTAATATTTTAATTTAACTTAGGCTGGTTTTATAGTCACGCCGCTAGACGCGCCGTTGGGCAGCGCGCTGTTGAACAGGAACACCGAACGGCGCTGCTCAAGCGCGCGAATTTGAAACGCTACTACTACCCCAATACATATCCGAGCGCGCGCGCTTCCGACGGCGCTGCTGAAACGCGTGACTATAAAATCAGCCTTAATGTAAGGAAACTGAAATTTTGTATGAAAATTTTCAACTTTTTTTTTATTACGAAATGGGCCTGCTCTTGACCTCGACCACGCCTGGTGGAAAGCGATGGATGAGGTCTATGATGAAACGAGAAAAATAAACATAGTTTTTAAAATTCAAAATGTCAAGACACAAAAAAGTTATAGATTTTTGAGATGGAACGCACCGTTTGGTCCCATAGTGCGCCGGCCGGTGCGACCTGATGCAGGCGGTGTGAGCCTCCCCGATGCCTTCTTCGAGAGATTCAGGCCTCTACAGACTTCAGAATGCCAAATAATACTTATAAGACCTTATGAGGCTTTCTTAGCCTATAAGCAATTTTTTTTGTTGTTTTCCACGCCACCAATTAAAAGCACAATAAAAAATGACGTTGGCAGATAAGTTGTGGATTCAGGCGTTACTTTGTGGAAATCCACAACAGTTAAATCTTATGAAAACATATATATTATTCAGTTTTAATTCCGCTTAAACTACGGCAAAGAGAGTGACTCATAGGGAGAGAACCTCACGTCCCAACCGCCGCGGGAGAAGCACCGGGCGTCGGGGGCCACGTCGTGATAGCTCTCGGCCACCGTAGGCGCGGGCCTGTGGACGGTGAGTAATGGGCTAGCTCGTCGTCCGTCCGTCGTATGACGACAGGCCGTGTCGACGGCGCGTTCGTGTTCCACGCGCGCCTCAAAGAGATGTCAGCAAACATGAGGGGCCCGCAAGGGCCGATGCCTGCCAGGGCTGCGGGACTGTTCGAAGAGATACCGCGGCCCTGGAACATAAAGGGCAAAAGAAGGAACATGGATGGTTTTTAGTCAGTAAAAGTCTGACATTCCCTTCCGCTCCGCCCAGAGCGAGAGGAGTCATTTGATGATTTCCCATCAGAAAAAAAAGAGTCATAGACGGTGAGTTATGTAGAAGTATGGAGGAACGAGGACATGCTGCGCTGACGCCAAATAAATGGGACACAATGGAGCACAGGAGAATGATAATCCCGATTTAACTAGATCATTCATCATCTATCTGCCTAGCCTTTTCCCAACTATTTTGGGGTCGGCTTCCAGTCTAACCGGATGCAGCTGTAACGAGATCATTCTTGCTTATCATTCAACAAATGTTTTTGCGAGAAACCCAAAATGTCATCCGTTTTATTTATTAGTATGACAATAGTGTGGTGTTATCTCTCTCTTATCAGTGCAGTAGCAGCTTGTGTTGTTATCGGCACGTCTCTACATAATGCATATTTACGAGGCTGTTGTCAACGAACACGTCATGTGGGTGCCTTTTCTGCAGTTGTAGGCATGAGTTTCTGAGATGTCTGCGGGGCTCTGGTTTCGATTCCCGGGTCGGACGGTAACACGTTACAGTGTTACTCAGTTGTAGGTACTTTAAAGCCCTCTGTCTAACCTTTTTGGAAAATACATGCGTGCATGATGTTATGAGTTATTTTTTTATCATTTATGTACACACAAGAGAACATAAGGAAACATCATAACATAACTTACAAAATAAAATAAATAAAATTCATTAATTTCAGGTCATTGACCGATATCAGATACAAAACGTACACTTTTGTCAGTTTTACAGGTATCACTATTCGTGCAATAAACAAAGGCTTCGCTTATATCAAAAGAAACCTCATTTTACGAAGTTATATTTGATTTATAACCAAATTTAAAACCTTTTCCTCCTGTCTGTGCAAATTGGTTCAATAGTGCAGTTATAGTTAATGCCTGACAAATTGAATCACCGTAATTGTTGGAATATAATTCAATTATAAGCTCAACGTATTACCTGTTAAATTTGAGTTACAGTTGTTTAGTTTGAGGAAAACACAGCTACATAACATCACTCCTGAATTCCCCGAAAGACTAGGCAGAGATTATGCATACACTGGGTGGAAACTTTCAATGAGGCCGTTAACCGTTGCAGTTACACGAAAATGGTTTTAGAAGACTGTCCACAATTTTCTGTGAAATTTTGATTCCGATTCACAGATTTTCAAAGAAATTTACAGTTAGTAAGAAAATGCCCATTTTACACAAAACATCATTTTGATGCCAATCGATCCTGTTTCTGTTGAAAGTTTACATAACATTGTCATGCCAGTTATAAGTCCTATTGATTATTATCATCAAAATCAAGTCATTTTATCAAATTAGGCTGATAATCAACATTTTTAAACGTCAAAGTTTACAAGAAACGTTCACCGTAGGACGCACCCAAAACATTGCTAATGGATGCTTTGAATACTTTAAGGGTTGTGAAGGTATAGAAAGTTAAGTTACAACATTAAAATCTTGTATTTAAAAAAGAAACTTGCGAAAAAGTTGGAACTTAACCCCCAATATCTCAATATCAGGATCAGGATATCATTGCAATCATTTTTTTGTTGTGGACTATGGCGGGGAAAAAAGTGCCTTTCGGCTTCGTTTAGGGGTCTGTTTACACCTTGTATTTAAGTATCCTTGATCTAACCAATTGTAATAACCCTTTAAATATTTTCCTCCCACAGTACTCTCTCTGCTTACTAATCCTATTCCTGGTTGAAATGGGCGGCGCTGTCTGCGGGTTCGTGTTCCCTCGCTCCCTCCACGGACTGCTGGAGCTGAGCTTCACTGAACGAGTGGTCCACGCGTATAGAGATGACCCTGATCTGCAGAATTTCATCGATTTCGCTCAGAGTGATGTGAGTATTTTTTAATCAATTATTTTTGGCTGTTCTTTCCGCTTCCACCTATTTTTTTTTTTTCCTGTTTATGTTTTTTTTTAAATAAATACCTTTTATAGTTTGTGGACGTGTTTGGTTGTTGTGTCGTTATTAAGTGTTAAAATTGCCTAAGTCAGGAAAATTTGAATGTATAGAAATCGTATGTGTTTTTGGTTGGCTGTCTGTGGTCACTCACTGATTTATCTTTAGTTCCTAGTGTGACTGATCAAATAAGCAGACGCCATGGCTTCAGTTGTTAGACCCATGTGTATTTCTGGAAAACCAGAGATGCCGACGGATGGTCCGTTACGGACGTCTTTCTAAAAACCTTAACAATTTCTCTGTCTTTCTTCCAGTTCCACTGCTGCGGCCTAACCTCAGACGGCTACATGGACTGGTCGAAGAACGAGTACTTCAACTGCTCCTCTCCATCCGTGGAGCGCTGTGGCGTGCCTTTCTCGTGCTGCATCAACGCGACCGACATTTCCTCGGGGCTTGTGAACATCATGTGCGGGTATGGCGTGCAGAACTATCCGGTGAGTAATGCCAAGTCTACAATGGAAAGACTGGTTGCTAGACATGATTTATATTTTCTCGCAGTAGTTGTGAAAAGTGGAGTATGCTCCTTGGGGATAAAAGTGTCTTTGTATTGGGTGTGCATAAATCCCTCACTACTCTCAGGATTCTCTCTTAACTCCCTCGCTTCGCCTAGCCTTTGCCCAGTACACCTTGTGTAAGCTGTTACAGAGTGCGCTTAGGGAGGAAAATAGCTCATTTAGGCGGTTCCTAGGTGTCTTTAAAGCGAGTCTTCGGATGATGGAGACTGTCCAAACCAGAACCTATCAAGAATATTCTAGTACGTGTCCTCAATGTCCTCTGCAATATTTTGTCGGCTTTCTTCCTCAATGTACACAAAGCGTTCTCAACCAGGTAAGACTTTAATGCTTGTTAATAATTTATTATCATCAAGCAAATCAGATATCTTGACTTGGCTCGCGAGGTTGTCGACATTTGGGATGTCGACTCAGCCATCATTGTGCCGATAGTCGTGTCAGCCCATGGCTTAATTGTCAAGAGCCTCGACCAACATCTGAGTAGGCTCTCGTTAGGCAGCTGGATCAAGGGCTTGATTCAGAAAGCTGTACTCCCGCCGGTAGTTTGGACCCTGTTCCCCCGATACCGGTGGGCTACATTTTTTTATATTTTTATATTGTTTTTTAAAGGAATGTTTAAAAATCCACCCTTTCTCAAATTCCAGGTGGCCGAAGCAAGCAAACGCGTCTGGACGAGCGGCTGCATCGAAATCGTCCGCTCCTGGGCCGAGCGCAACCTCTATACCATCGCGTCCGTAGCGTTAGGGGTGGCCCTATCCCAACTGTTCGTGATCTACCTCGCTAAGACCCTGGAGGGGCAGATTGAGTTGCAGAAAGCCAGGTAGGAGTCACATTGCCGGCTGCGGCCCACTGCCGGACTTAGGATTGTGTTGAGGATGAGGTAATGTGGATATAAATGTAAGAATCTACAGGTATAGTATTGTCAGTGGGGTAACATAATAAGAATTGATACCACTGCTGAAACAAGCCGTTCTGGAGTTCGTAAGGAGTTCTGCAGAAAGTGCCTAAAAGTCCTGTTGATTCTGGCTGTCATTCGTAGTTCCTTTGGCGGTGGTTACGGGTGGGTCAGAAGTTCGCAAGTTCAACTGCATACAGTTCTACTGAAAACCCACAACAAAGTTGAGAATATGATGGAATGATGGTTACGTATGGATGGTATTTCAATATTTTTTGTGTGGAATAAACACAAGGGAGGTTTATTTCTTTAAAAAATGGTCTTGACTCAGAAAATCTGATTCGCTAAACGGTTTGTTGACTAAATGTCGGATTATCAACAATTTTTGATTTTTAGAATTCCCGGTTGGATTTGTATATTTTTGTCCTATTCTCTAACTAATAAATTTTCAACCTCATTACAGATGGCAAACCTGAAACAGGGGCACATTGGGCGCATACCGCGACGAGTGTCGACGAGCGCTTCTGTAGCACTCAGAGCCTCGCACGGGACTCGAACCCGCGCCCCCCGCACTCCACATGTGATTCCACCACCACTGGGACTAACCACGGTAGCATGTGAAGTGTGACTTGACTATAACGAACTGGAATCGTTCGCGTCTAATGTGCCATCGACTTTAAAAGATTCCTTAGTGCTTTTCTGACACATTTAATGTGCCATTTTGCGGATTTTCAACCCTAACAACGTGATGAATAGGGTACAAAATTGTGTAACGGGACTAAATATATGCGACTTATTTAGTGGATTCTCAACCCTAACTCGTGATTGATAGGGTACAAAATTGTGTGTAACTTAAAACTTGCGACTGCTATGTGCCATCGAAGTAGCGAACAATCAAATGCATAGATGTGCCATCGACTTTTTTATATATCCATGGTGATTTGATTTCGCTTTGTTGGAAATTTCATTCATTTTTTAATGGTAACAGCTGATTACATGCCATGTAAAAGTTTAATTAATACCATCTTCAAGAACATTCCATATATTTTTAGTTTCTAAATACCAAATTTGTGTAGAAAAGAAGACAGTTAGTTAGTTTTCTTCGTAATTTCTTTGGAAGTGATAAAAATGTCTTTCAACAGAATAAGAAACAACGAAACGACATGTTAAACATAATTTGTATTGCCTGTGAGAAAAAATAGCAATTTATTTTACTTACTCAGTGTTGCCATGCCTAAAAAATAAATAAAGTTCTCCAACAAAAAAAACAGCATTTACGAGAAGAATCTCAAAACAGTTCAGAATTATATTTCGTATCATCACGCCGGCCCCATAGGGAGTTGGCAGATCTCTGCGAGCTTTCTTATTTAAGCGGCATTATTGTGCATATTACTATAATAGTTGTAATTTATATGTATGTTTGCCAATTAATGGTGTTAATATCTATAGGTTGTAAGATATATCTTTATGTGTATTGTTGGTATTTTTTTGTTTTGGGGTAAGTAGAACTTGGGCGAGAAAAATTGTGGACGGATTTGGTTGATTTTGGTCGCTCAATCGTCAGTATAATCCCAAAAAACCCTTAATATGACATTTTAAGCTTAGGCAAAAGTGTTCAGTCATATATCAAATCCACATTTCATGCAACTAACAACTGAACTGATACTGACATTGTTAGCTGTCTATCCAGAGCTAATGTGGACACTGGTCGCACTTAACAACTGTAATTCACAATAAATTAAAAGTTGCTATTTAGAAGACCCGAAGATGACCGCTAGACACCACAGCGGCAAATTCGTCAGACCGTGACGTCGACGAAGGAAGCGTTACATCATCGATCTGTCATAACTTTTGGGCGTCTTAGCTGCTGTGGTATGTCATTGCAATCAGCTTCTGTGTTAAAGAAAATAGTTTTTTGTTAACTGCGAAATCGCAATTACTTTTTCTCAAGTCCTTTTTAAAATATCCATCCAGCCAAAAGTTCAACTTACTCTAAAAAAATCAGTATAAAAGCATGTATTTCGTAATATCTTAGTTAATCTTGCATTTATAACGGACTGTATATACGGCGTCTATATAATCATAGGGTATAATATCCTATGAATATTATGAATTTAATTCTCAATAATATTTTAATGTAAGTATCTTTTTGGCACCGATACCGATTACTTTTTACAAATTAAGGTGTTAGGCCCATTTCAGAGCGCATTTGTTTTTTTTTCTTTCAAAAATCGCATACGAGTTTGTTAAAAAAAGTTGTCACCTTCTTGAAGGATACAGGTAACTCGCAACCCCGTGTAGTTAACAGAGTCAGAATAAAACATTCTGTATGTTTAAGCGTAGCCCGCGAATTTCAACTTTCTTACGTGATTTGCAAAGTGCTTTGTAAGTTTATTTAATCCCATTCCCCAAAAAGTCATTCAATGGGGTTAAACGAACTTAGAGGGTTGTATTGATGATTATTCTGTAACTACATACGTGTTACGGACGCGATTCATATGTTAATCAACATACAACCTGTCACTGACCTGCAAATAGCAAAAAACCGTAAGAAAATTTAAATTTCGCGGGCTACCCTGGCGTTCCACCTTAACATAACGGGTAGGATCACCTCCTTGAAGGATAAAGGTAACAAAATCGCCACCCTGTATAGTTTACAGAGTCAGAACAAAATATCCTGTATGTTTCAAAAATAATGTATTGTTTTAAGAACAAGTTAAATTACTATTCATAGTCACAGGCACAAAATATTTATACACTTGCAACTTTGAAATTAGAGCCATATTATATTAATAATATTAGAGAGACTTTAAAACTACGATTGTTAAGAAAATAACAATCAATACAGTAGAAGAAAATCTCATGAAAGTTGTGAAGTGTATACATGTTAGCGCTCGTTACTGTACACATTCATATAATTCTATTTCTAAAACCATGTAGCTCTGTATCGGTATTGGTGCAGTTATGAATGTTATGTAATAATTAATGAAAATAGTGTAATAATTTTAATAATTATCATATTATTGTCTCACAAACAAATAATCTTCCTTTATTAATGTTTAAGTAGGAAAAATATCTGAATTGTGATACGTTTTTTATTCCACTTTTCTTAAATGAAATTTTGCCTAGAAATGGGACATATTTATGCTCAATTTTTCCCAAAATTAAAATTCCACAAGACTTAAAGGTGTTACTTTTTCCACTGTATTGAAGTAGACTGATTTAATTTTTATTAGAAAAAAACAATGTATACATATTTTTGGTCATTCCTTGGAACTCAAGTTGTTTCCGACAGATTTGATTTCGGTCTAAAAATATTGTTACTAAATTAAAATTGTCGAAATTATGTAAATACAACATTAGAAAATTGTTGATTTTCATATCATTGGTAGAAAAAAGTTAATTATGAATATAAATTTCTATTAAAATCGTCCCATTGCACGTCAAGTGCTCAATTTGGTTGATCGCTCAATTTTCTTGTAGTTAAAAGTTGTTTATTTAACTGCTATTATAAAAATTCTATTGTGTCAAACTTACTTTCATCACCAACCAACATTTGTAAGCTTTTCGTCATTTTAAAAACCAAGCATTATCAATACAAATATTAATTTTAATTCCTTAGTTTATAAATAAGCAATATTATAGAAACTCATAAACTGCCATTAACGGTTGATTAGTAAACTCGGATCAAAGTCACTGGTCGATCAATAGTTACTATGTAATATTATTAATTTAGCATTTATTCATTTACTCTTACATAATACAATCACTGCAATACACAGTAATGATAGTATAGGGACTTCGGCGCACAAACGATTACCACGTATTCAGTACATCATTTCGAACGCCTACATAGAAAATTTTCATCGCCTATTAAAAAAAAATTTGGTGTTCCATACATTTTGACCGTGTAAAACTCAGCTCAATTTCAATTAGACTATTACAGGCACTTTTGAATGTTAAAAAACACACACTGTCACAAGGCATAATAACTTGTGAAACTCCATGGACACTCTTTTAAATCAAGATATTGTTACAAAATCTTTGTTACATCATTCATGTTGAGATTATACATATAGGAAATAGCAGTTTTTTTTTTAAAATAGCCTTTGATCACATTTCTATGTGTTGGGGGTCCAAATGATGTACGGAACACGTGGTAACCGTTTGTGCACCGATGTCCCCTTCCACCATGTATCGACAATAGTTAAACTTCCACATAATAATTAGGTGCAATATTTTATAATAAATATATTATATTAGGTGCCAGTTTAATGAATATTCCAGTCGTTTCCACTAAAGCTGTACTTCTGTAAATGGACACAAGAGATATTTAGAAAAATCCATTTAGAGACAGGAACGCTACGTCATCATCATTTCAGTTGTGATACGTCGACCGCTGAACTATCAAAATACAAGATAACATTAAATTAGCTAGCGGGACTCCACAGTAGTGATGGGTATCGATTTCTAAACATGGTAAAATACTATAAAAAATACAAGATATAAACGGACCCCTCACGAAGCCGTCAAACAAGCATCCTGTTCATGTACATCAAACTAAGTAACTAAGCAAAAAAATATTTTCGAGGTCAAGAGGGACTGCGTTGACTGAGTTTAGAAAATCGCATTTTTTTGTTTTAAAACGATGATCATATCTAAAAGTTTTGCCTATTATGTCTACGGGGTTTCGCTAGCAAATTTTATTTGACGCTTTTTAAACAATGATTTCTTATGATTAAGAAAAGTGCTCATTTCTTATACCATAGAGTTCATTATCGAATAAAATTTTATTTTGAAAAGTGTAATGCGTTGTGTCGTTTGTTACACTTACTTCATTGTACTCAATTTGTAGACTAAAGGTTAATCAATAATTCCATGAATATGTGATTATTTGTTTTAAATTAATTATTAAGTAGTAATTTTCCAAATATTTTTCAAATTGACTTAGGGGTCTACACACATTTTCGGGTCCGCCCATTCGATTTGGCAATTTTTGTTCACCAGCAGCGTTGTTCGCGAGCTGCTCAAATTCAACTTTTATTTGCAGACCGGGTTATTCCCGAATAAGTATATCGATCAAAATAATTTATTCGACTCGATCATGTGTGTAGCACCGATTACGATCAATTTACCGCGTCGAATTGTGAGTGCTATGGATAAATATTGTTCTAATTGCCAATTTGGAAGGCCGTTAAAAGCTCATTGTAGATGGTGCGACCATAGCTAGGTCCCAATCTGACCAATGAGGTCAAGCTATTTTGGAATTTAAAATGACATTACCAGATTTGCAACCAATTAGGTACGATGTTTAGACCCAGCTATGCTAGCGCCATTAGTTACACAGTTGCCTTCCCCATTAGACCTTAACCGACTTCAAAAAACGAGGAGGTTCTTAAAATCCTGTCTTTTTATCGACTGCAGTATAAATATATCATAAATATCAATATTAAACAAGTAAAAATATTGGTTTCTCAGTTATTTTTTCTCTAACAGTAAGCAAAAACAACCTTATACCTAGTAACGGGCATAAGGATCAATTTGCGATTATGACAGCCTGGTCAGTGGTAACAATTTTATGTGAATGTGTATAAAGATCGCAATTGAAGGTAAAAATAACTGAGGACTGGGACAAAACTCGATTTTAACCAAATATAATCTACATGTCGTATCTTAGTGAATGAAGTTTATTAACTTATCGATGTACATATGTATTAGGAATTCTAGTGTATGTATTAAAGCCATTTTTATTCAATTTTTGCTAGACGAAATGCTTGAGATTTTTAGCAATCTTTATATTTTCATTACCTAATGAAAACAATAAAATTAAGAAACGGTTTTCTAGTCTCCCAGTTCACATTTGCAGTATTATAATTTTCATTTACTTATTTTCTTCATTTTTTGAACGTCCTGTTTGTCATCAGCCATTGATTTTAGAAGCTAGAAGATAGCTTTTTTCCTAAATGTCTTTGTTTGGAGAAAAAACAGCTAAGCTAGTTGGAATGGGCTAGCCACGTAGCGCGACACGCGCCCGGTGAGGTGGGCAAAGATCGTTACTCACTGGACGCCTGACGGAGGAATACGCCGTCGAGGTAGACCGCGGCAGGTGGTGTCTGATCTTGTTTGCGGGACGAACATGGCCAGATATTGCACAAGATGGAGGGCTTTGCCCAGCAGTGGGACACATGACAGGCTAAGGAGAAAAAAATGATTTTGTTTAGGTAGTTTACTTACTTACATTTACCACAGAAATATTAACCAACCATTAAAAATGTACCTTTGATTTATTGTATTCAAATATTTTTAATAACATCACCAATTATGCATTTTCCCTTATTTTAAAAGTAACAGCTCAAAAGCTCAAGCATTTCGCCAATATCAGTTAGTGTAAAGCACAATTCACATGAAAATGAAGATATTTTGCGTAAACAGTGGGAACTGATGAAAATACATTATTCTTGTACATTGAATACTAGTTATCAGTGATGTAAAATATAGGAAATTAAATGAACTGTAACCTGTATTAAGTTTTTGTTCTTTTTATTTGTTAAGTGTGGCTAAATAATAACAGCGGATAGCAACGGATCGATCTGCAAGGTTAAGCAGTACTTGCCTTGGTCGATCCGAGAATGGGTCACATCCGAGTACCCGACCACCGAGCACCGAGTTTCCTCCGTGCCTCTGAATGCTCGTTAAGCCGTTGGTCCCGGCTGTCATTTTGTAGATCTTTGACAGCGTTACGTATTGTCAAAAGTTCGAAAGTCTGACAACCAGTCTTACCAAGGGTATCGTATTATCCAGCACAACCTAAAATACTGGTAGTCAGCTGCATCTGGTTAAACTGGAACCCGCTTCCAATATAGTTGGGGAAAAGGCTAGGCAGATGATGAATAGCAATCATTGTAGCTATACTCCTCGCGGCTCAATGCGTAACAATGAAGATCCAGCAGCAGGTCTGCGATTCGTTCGTAATCGTTTGATCCTTCTGAGTTATTTATTTATTAATAACACTCCGTAAATTAAATAAATGTTTATTTCTAAATTAACAATACAGAGTCATAATTCCTCATTTTCTCTCCACTATTCTAGCGTGTCTAACACTGACTCCTTAGAAGGATTGTTGTATAGCTGTACAGGGTGTAAACGGACCCATTATGCACCTTCCAACCAAGCATTATGATCATCAAACTAAATAATATTACGCAAAAATTATTGCTGGTAAACGACTTTGTTTTTGAGGTGATAGGTAAATCACGTTTTGCGGTAGGACTCGATATAACGCACTCAAAACATTGTGCAGATGGATTGTTCGAATAGTATGGGGATCGTGGAGGTGTGCCTATAAAGTAAAAATCTTACATTATTAACATATAGGTAGGTACTGATTTTTTTTTAAACTTGTGAAAAAGTTGGAACGTTGACCACCAATATCTCCGTAACTAGAGGGTAGGTATGGTCTAGCTAGAACAAAAAAAATGATCGCAATGACGGGTAGAACAAGTGCCTTTCGGCTTCGTTAAGGGTCTTATCATACCCTTTATGTGTACAGTCACAAGCAATGAAATGTATACACTAAACAAAATTCGAAAGCGGTTTTCTCGTGAAATAACGATTTCTACTTTGATCATCATCTGCCTAGCCTTCCCCAGCTATGTTGGTCTGGAGTTGGGCAGTTAATTCCACTACCATAATTATACATCGGCCAATCATCCGCCTAGCCTTTTCCCAAATGTATTGGGGTCGGCTTCCGGTCTAACCGGATGCAGCCGAATACCAGTATTTTACATGGAGCGACTGTCTATCTGACCTTCACAACCTAGTTAGTACTGGGTAATACCCTCTTGGTAAGACTGTAAGACTGTTTCTACTGTATTTTGTAATTGGATTCTTTCGAAAACGTAAAAATCGTGAAAACGTAATATCATTACAGTAGGAGAAAACCACTTTTTAACCCGACTTCAAAAAAGGAGAGGTTCTCATTTCGTCGGAATCTTTTTATGTATGTTCACCGATTACTCGAGAACGCCTGAACCGATTTGGAAAATTCTTTATTTGTTTGAAAGAGTATACTCCCAAGTTAGTCTCTTATAATTATTGTCATGATCTGATCATGGACTTCAGAGATATGGAACGGAACTCTTCAATAATAGACAGCAAATCTGTCGTGATTGCTGCAATCACTTGGATGTTTATTGTTTACACAACTCCATAATATACATATACCATAACATCACGCCTGTATACTCTGAGAGGATACGCAGATGTGTACAGTACACCCACATTTCGACGGTTATGTATGTTAAGTTCCATTTTATTGGGGATAAGCCTATTACCGTGAAATGTATTATTAACAGTGTAAAATAAATGCATAGCAAATATTTGCATGGGACATTACAACTAAAAATGGAAAAATAAAAAAACTTTTTGCAAAAAATAAAATCGACTTCAAAAACACAACAAAGTGAAAAATAACTTTAGCTTTAGAATTCGGTGGCAAAAAAAAACTGAATCAAACAAACAAAAGTCACCGACTTCTGAATAAAAAATTTTTGCTTTTAAACATTTCATTGCTAGTGACTGTAACGTGTTACTACTCGTTTGAAGTCACAACTTCTGCACCTACATCATGCTCCTACCGGCGAAACTGAGATAACGATTATTAGAGGAGTATGGAAGAAGAAGACATGCTTCGCCGACCCCAAATAGATTGAGATTGGAAGGGCAGGAGAGTGATGATCGATCACTCCTCTCATTTCCTTCCATTTTTACCATTCCCCTCATTCTTACCCTTTTCGCTTGCACCTGTTACCTCTTACCCTTCCCTCTTCTCCTCTTACTTCTTGCCCTTCACCTTCCCCTTCTTTGAAGAATGAGAAGAGGGTTCAGCGACGGGCGGTGGTGGAGGAGGGGGTGGCCAGTACTTCTCGAAGAGTTCCTCAGTGGCAGCAAACCCCAGCGGCAGAATGGTACTCTTGCGGGTCCACTGCTCCATCTGCAGCTGCTCATCTTCATCTTGTTTTCGTTCTGCTTCGGCTTTTTTCTGTGGGATATCATAAAAGCATATTGCTATCATAGCATAGAATAATCAGCTTATAATATTCCCACTGCTTGGACAAATTTCGTTTTCTAATATCTTTATTTATCATCAAAAAACATTAACAAAATGCACTTACCCTAAGCTACATTAACACACTAAACTAAGACATTTGATTAAGGCTAGCAATTCGCCTTTCAAAGCTTATAAAAAATAGGTAGTTGAAACTGGTAATAACATAATCTTAACACACAATTTATGGGTATAAGTAGATATACCTAATGACCAAATTTTTTATTATTTAATTGTAATTTGTAATCATAATTTACTGCTTGCATGTAGGTAAGTCGAAAAACTGCTGGGACACAGCAGGCCGTGACAGGCCTCCCCTCTATGAGAGGGAGTGGACTGTAATCCACCACGCGGGCCCAGTGCGGGTTGCTAGATGTCACACCTCGAATTTTTGGTTCTACGACATGCAGGTTTCCTCACGATGTTATCCTTCACCGTTTTGAGATTGCCATCAACCGTGCACAAATCCAGGCTACTAATTCCTGAAGGAAAAACCCAAGAACCCATTCTCACTCAGCAGCAGCGCTTGCGGCTACTAGACCAACGACTGAGGCAGTTGATTGCCTTAAGCCACCAAGAAGCCTGTTGAAAGTCATTGCAGAAATGCAAAACTCTTTGATATTTATTAGTTGTCTCACGAAAGCAAATGCTAAAGGTAGACGTGCCAGGGTAGCCCGCGAAATTCAAATTTTCTTTTTTTGCAATTTTCCGATCAGTGTAAGTAGCCCAGTCTGTCCAGTAACCTTGTCGCCTATGGGTACTTTGCTACAAATCCGGTACTTCTGATTTTTTGCGGACTTGTTTAAGATGTTGGCCCAATGAATTACCCAAGTTTGTGACCACGAGCGCCGAACGCAACTGTCAAAAATCGAAAAAACCGCGAAAATTTCGTTTTTTTTTTCAGATTTTGGCGATTATAAGACTAAAGGACTGGTTTTTGATAGTACCTTCTCAGGACGTCTTTAAGTAGACTAAATTTGTTACAACATGACAACTATGTTGAACAAAATATGATTCGCGACAACAATCATTAAAATCATCAATACAACTCTCTAAGTTCATTTAAGTAATCCCTCTAAATGGCTTTTACATGAAATAGTCATTCAATGGGATTAACATGAACTTAACAAAACACGCAAGAAAATTTGAATTTCGCGGGCTACCTTGGCGCTTCCCGCTTAATAGCCTAGTATCCTGACCTCGAGAAAATCCAAATAGGCAGGATTAGGAAGCTCCTCCTTCTTTTTTTTCCCTTTAGGAACGTTTTTTTCTTTGTCTTTTTCTTTTGGAAGCTTTGGAGTCTTCTCAGGTTTCTTGGGTTTGTAAGGAGCATAGCTTCTCTTTGGGTTCTGTATCTGGTGGGGTGCGTCTATCAGCGAGTATTCAGGAGTGAATGTGAACACCGAACGAACAAGGTTGTACTGGTAGTCTGTGCTGAAACTGAGGATGAAATGGAAGTTAAAATGTCCCCACTGCTTGGACCTAACCTGTCTGTAATAGGGATTTGTTTGTAATCCACCACGCAAGCCCTGTGCGGGCCGGTGGATACCACATGTTTTCCTTTTTTTTGTGTTGTTTTTTGATTCACTCATTCACACTTCTTGTGAATACTCTTGAACGAAAGTCTTAGGATTCTTACAGGGACGACACTCGAGGCCACTCTTCTCCATGTCTCAGTGTTTCACCAACATGCGTTTTATTTGATAATTAGGTGTGTTCAATTTACCAGAAAAAAATCATAAGCGGACTAACAGATCAAAAATATAGTGAATTATCTTTGCAAGATCTCGAATACAGCATTGATAGTGTGGTCCGACAGTACCCATTTGTACTTTCGATTTAGCGTCTAAAGGTGTTTGCTCTATTCGAGAGCTTGGGGGGTCCTGTTGTTTCGGGGGTTCTTGCGCCTTGTAAGACACCCCGGCCTGCGCGGGGGTGGGCAGCTGGTCCATCTCGACTATGTACTTTGAAGCTGCTATCATGTTGTCCTGTGAAGATTAGGTAATTGATAAGAAGTCATGGTGAGCATTTACAGGTCCGGGTCGGCAGGCACATCAAATTTGGCAGTGTTTGTTGAACAACAAAGCATTCAGCTCGTGATGATCGGCAAATTCCGTTCATTAGCCATCGCTGAATCCTGTTCTAGTCGACTCTGTACAATTCGAGCTAAGCTAGGCTTTTCCCGAACATCGATAGTTATATAATATTCGACGTTACCGCCTGGGTGTGCTGGAGCATGATGACCTGGACATAGCACTAACATAGTACACAGTGTGCATACCTTATGACTGGTTACTGTGTTTGTCAAGAATTTGTCCATGAATTTATGGAACCAGGCTTGAAGTAGGTGCTATCGAAAATAATAAAATATGACAAAGTGAAAGATCTAGAGAGAGGCTACTAGAGTGCTATTAGGTGCATTAATTGGTATAAGAAATACCTGAAACCTCCTTATCATACGGTTTCTGTCAGCCGCATCGAAGTATTGCATCTCCTTCATCCACTCGCAGAACCATAGGATTAGTATTGCTTGTGTTGCTGTAATGAAATCATGTCAGTTGTAAGTTAAGGCCAGAAGAATCTGTAGGCGTCCAGGGGTGGTTATTCGGTCCCCGCCGCGCCCTATGTTTTGTGAAAAGTGTTAATACTCTATCTACATTCTACATCTAGAGAATATGCATGTAATTTTTTCTTCACTGACATCAATAAAATACAGTACCTACTATCAACCCAAGAAAAAATTTAAAGTTAAGTTCAACTAGGTAGGTACTGCTTACCGCCCATAAAACATTAAACTCCTAAAATTTTCTACGACATTTCAAACGTCCGTGACTGTTGATTCATGTCATGTTATGTGACGTCATTTACCTCTATCTGACTTGTTAACATCAAATTTCTAATAATAATTTTATATGTGTCGTAAGAATAATTATTGTACCTATGTGCTTTATTCAAGCAAACATTGCAATAACAATACAATAAATTCTTATTGAAACTTTAAGTACCTACCTACTTTTCAAATAAAACTGTTTCTTTGACACATAGTATTTGACGTCACTACCGGCGTTATGGAGCGACGATGCGTTTTGAGTTTGCGTTCCGTTCCAAAAACACGTAATATAAAATATTAAATTGTATAATAAGTGTTGTATTAGAAAATTAATTAATGTTTTTAAGGCATTAAGGCATTTTTAAGACATAGGTAATGAAGTTTTGTATTTCTTGCATATTCCCTATTGTCTCCAAATAAATAATCAGTTGGGAAAGAGTCATGGTATTAAGGTGAATGCTCCAACCAGCCCGCGAAATTCAAAATTTCTTGCGTTTTTTGCAATTTGCAGGCCAGTGCTAGGTAATAAAACGCTCTAAGTTCATAAAGCTGTAGGAATGACTTTTTCTTGTTCCTACGCCTTTATGAACTTGGAGGGTTGTATTGGTGATTTTGATGATTATAATTCTGTAACTACATACGTCTTACAGCCGCGAATAATATTTTAATCAACATACAACCTAGCACTGGCCTGCAAATTGCAAAAAACCCAAGAAATTTTGAATTTCGCGGGCTGGTTGGAGCATTCCCCTTAACATATTGTTTTTGGTGGTGGATAGGTGAATTGAAGATCGCAGTTTGATGTAAAAAGACACTACAGCTGCCAGCAAATGACTTAAACTTGCGTTAAAAACGTTGTCATTTGAAAAATGCAAGGGTTTCCTTGTACAGACATACTACCCGAAACTGTCAAATTTTCCCGTCCTTGAACCAAATGCTTTAGCGATAAAGTTGAAAATCTATAAAACAAAATTTGACAGATTGTAGTGCTGGCGTAGCTTAATGTGCTGTGCTGGCGTCTGTAGGTATGTCAGAAGAATGTGCATTCGACACCGTAATTTTCGAAGATGTTTGCTGGCTGTGTACCAAGGAGTAGCGTGTCTACCTAACTGGGTTGTGGAGTTCAGATGGGCATATCCCTCCATATAAAATAGTGGTTTCCAGCTGCATCCAGATAGACTAGAAGCAGACCACACCATAGTTCCAAAACATGAGGTATTCTGATGATATGCTGATTGATTGATTCCTTAAAAACTTACGTCTATCTAGTCCGTCCTCCTGGGCCCTCTTCAGAAGATTGGCTAGAGTATCCAGAAACCAGAACTCGGCCCTACTGCTCTTATACCTGGTGCATCCCGTCAGATCTGCCAGAATATCTATGTACCTCTGCTGGGGCGTGTTCTGGATCTTCGGGATGAGGTCAGGGTTGATATCGGTCTTGAAATCATCTGGCAGGACGTGGATCCTGTAAATTATAATATAACCTAAGTGGGTCTTGGATCCCGCGACGAAATTAATCAGAAAAGGATAGTGGAGGAGTAGGAAAAACCAAATTTCCTCAGTTACAGTGACAGTTATAGTGTTAAATTGTTTCTCTAAGGCTTCGTCGAGCTTCATTGTCTCGGCTTTTTTCTGGTGGTCGCCACTGTTGATTCTGGGTTTCAGGAGTTACAGTGGATTGGGAATAGTGTGTCAGGCTAGTATTTAAAAAAACCTAAGTGGGTATGTAAACGCGTTTGTAAGATTCGAGGGGCTTTTGGTCAAATAATAACGTCGACGCGGGTCGATCGAAGTTTAAGCACCACTAGCTTAAAATGAAAAAGCGTTTATTTGTGGTGACATCCTAATTATTACAAAAAAAAAATACTTCTGCCAAACTGTAAAGCAGTTTGTTGGCAGATGTAGCTCCTTATATACAATATTACCTATATTTTTATGTAACTACTCGTAGATACTTTTCCATCAATAACAAGAATATATCAACCGCTAAACATTAATGTAGGTACAACTGATATTCAGCTGCATTCAGTACCTAAGACTGGAAGCTAACCCAAGTTTGGGAAAAGGCTGGCCAGATAAAGGAGCGCACTACACCCGCATCAGCTGACCAGATAGAGCTGTATAACCATCAAATAAAAGCGGAAAAGACTTCATTCCCCTCATTTCAGTTCAGACCACGCGGCTCAACACCGCGACAAAATATGTGGCGATACATCCTCGGTTCAAGCCGATCCGCGTCGATAAGTTCGGTCAGTCCCTAACGAATCAGTTACATTATTTATTTACCTGTTCTGTTTCTCGATGACCCTAATATTATCGGGCAAGACGAGACGCAGGGAAGGTGTGGGGAATATCTCTGGCAAGAATTCGAGCTCCGGTTCCTCGATGACTGCGACTGTTTCCTCTTCCACAACCACCTCTGGCGCTTGTTCTTCTTCTACCTTTGCTGGACCTGGTTTAGGATATTTTATTTTAGGTGCCAGTAAATGCAGATACTGAAATCTTGTGTGGTAGTTGGTTGTCATGCTACTTACCTATGGCATGTGATGCGGGGGAATGAGGAAAATGTCGTGAGAAAAAGACATGCTGCGCCAATTCCAAGTAATTGGTATCTCATAAGTGTAGGTAGGTACCTGTAGTATGATATAGACGTGCCGGGAAAAACATATTTAAGTACCTACATTAGAAATTGGACGTGCTATAAGCCGCGCGGACGAGCGGTGTTGTAATCATACGACACCGCTCGTCCGCGCGGTCGGGCGATATGAAACCCGTTGATCCCTTACTCTAATAATGGCATCATCCGACCGCGCCGTCGAGCGGCGCTCACCGCCTCTCCGCGCATTATGATACCCTTTGATAACACTGGTTGGACACTGGACTACCTGTAACGACTGTCAAATATCTACAAATGACAGCCGGGCCCCACGGCTTTACGTGCTTTCCGAGGCACGGAGGAAAATCGGTATATAATTGATGGTCACCCATCCACAGATCGACCTTGGCAAGTGCAATTATTAAACCTGTTACTATTTCCGCACTATGGTGATCACATATTGTGGATGGTCTACCTACCCGACTCTTCACTGGGTCCGGAACTGATCGAGGACTCGGAAGAATCCACTGGAGCCCGAAAGCACTCCAACACTGATTCTGACAGAAGTTTGTTCAACAACTCCAAATGAATGTTCTCTGTGAAGGCCGAAGACATTTTGGTTTTCAATACCTATCATTTTCAAAGAGTAGTAAACTTATAACAAAAGGAAATTGTTTATTTTTTCCTAGTTTGTTATTTTAATAGGTTCAGAGAAATGTCAATTTGATATGACGTAACTTCAGTAAAATTAATTACAAAGATTAACAAAAAGGTGCATGTGAAGTTGACTAAAACCTATTTTGTATTAAATAAACGACGAAAAGCGGTTTTCATAAGTACCTTCCTATTCGTTGTACTAGAGCCTTAGGTACTTTAGCTGTAGGTACTAGACATATTATTACCTAAGTAGAGTAAGTACCTAGGTAGGTAGGTAGGTTCATCCACGTGGAATGTTTATCAATTTCAGGAACGTTTTGTCCCTGTGGAACTAATTCTAAGTCGAATTATTTTATAGAGCTTCATTCCACACGGCCGTACCGCTACCTAGGTTCATTTTTCATCATAAACTAAACCTATGATATTGAGATTTATCTTTCAATTAATTTATTTCAGACACTACGACACTACATCCATAATTTTGTTTTGGGATACACTTAAAAATAATGCTTGAAATTAAATTATCAGAGACAAATACACGCCAAACAATACTGTTATAATTAAACATCAAAAAATGTTTAAATATTAAATGAATACAATCATTTTTCATGTCTATTAAAATGTGAAATTTTCCCAATCAAATTAAAAAATAAAATAAAAATAAGTCAAATAATTAATTAATGTAATGTGTTGTATTTAATGTTGATTTTGTTGAGGAATCTTGTCTGACCTTGTTTTTCTAATCCAATCCCTATTTTTAATCTAATGGTTTTCGTTCCAATTATTTTTTGGCGAACGCTTCAACGCCTCGAATGAATGAATTCGTGGATTTTAATGGAACCGTGAAACCTGCCCATAGCTAGGTAGCACCTCTTTCACCAATTTACTTACATCTAACGCAATATGTCATATTATATTTATTTTTTTGAGAAAATTAAAGGGTCTTGGTCAAAATGGATGTGAGTACAACAGAATTGAAATATTATATGTCAAATGTGTGTCACAGCTCATACTGAGCACAAAGTTTTTAATCCTAGCTTGGCTCGCGAGTCAACTAAGGTTTGTTGAGGCTGTGTAACGGAACTCCCTAGTTCAACTAGATTTATTATTACTTTTAATATTACTTCAAATCTTTGGCAAAATGCAGGAAAATGCAACATATTTAAAGTGGCTCTATTTCTGTTCTACGGCCACTTACTTAGGTACTTGTTGTTTAAGAATGAAGTGAATTCCTAATTATAAGCTACTAGGTATATGAAATATATAAATTAATTTCTGTTAGTCCAGTTTTCCAGACGCCAGATTTCTTATAAAATTGCCCATGGTCCTTTGAAAGTTGGTTTAGAAAACGTAACCGCCATCGCATTTTTGGTTGATAGTGCAAGTCAATGAAACCTCTACTCGGCCATATTTATATTATCATCTGTAACAAACAAATAGCTAAAAAGTACACATATGTAGGTACACACATCTTCCTTTTAATTCCAAAGGGTGACAATCAGCACAATTACTTCACAAAGCGTGCTCCTATGCCTTTGTTTTAACCCTTCAGCATAATTTACGTTTAAAAGCGAGAAACTATTCTAAAACTACATACCTAACTAGATCAAAAGAAGTGCTGAATTCATTAAAATTATTCACACGTGAGCGGACCCCGGGGATAATTGGAGGAGCTACCGAAATAAGGGGCACAGCCGAATATCGGTTGCAAGACACAAGATGTAGCGATTTTGACGTGTATTTTTTATGTTGATTCAGAAATGTTGCAAAAACGTCAAAAAGTATGCGAAAAGCCAATATTTTAGGTATTACTGAATTCTCACTGTCATTATAAATTAAAGAAACTCATGCACTACAGTTGATGTGAATAATTGTTTCAGTTTGAAATCTGTTACATCTTCATACCCAGTTCCGTAACTCCATAGCATCGAATTGCATTAAAGTAGTAATATACATAAACGGTAACAAGAACCTTAACGAAGCCGAAAGGCACTTGTTCTCCCCATCATTTTTTTTTTTTGTTCAAGACCATACGGACCATACCTGGGAAACTTCTAGTTGCGGAGATATTGGGGGTCAAATTTCCAACTTTTTCACAAGTTTATTTTTAACTACATTTTTTTATGTACGATTTTTACTTTAAACACCTCCACCCTGTACTATTCAATCCATCGGTCAACACAATGTTTTGAATGCGTTACATGGAGTCCTACCGTAAAACGAAAGAAACGTCGTATACGTGTACCACAAAAAAAGTCGTTTCCCAGTAATAATTTTTGCGTAGAGTTACTTAGTTTGATGTACAGATTGCTTGGTTGACCGCTTCGTGAGGGGTCCGTTAATACCCTGTAGATGTACCTACCTACTATTATATATGCGAAAGTTTGTGATGAAGGATGTTTGTTTCTCTTTCACGCAAAAATTACTAAACTGCTTTTAATTAATCTTTACTCTGATATAACTTACATCAGAATAATATACACCATTATTTTTAGGTCGTTCTGGAGCCGAATACCATGAACTCATCATCGAACTCAAAACGATTGGGACTATTTTTTTCAAAAAAAAAACAAAAAAAAAAACGAAAGAATAAATTTAATGTTTTTTTTTTTAAATAATGAGAACTCAAATGCATATGTGTGTGTAAAACGTATCCACGATCGGCAACACATGCGAACGATACCCATTGAAAAATTCATTCATCGATCGATTCTCATTATTTCACAAAAAAAAACATTAAATTTATTCTTTCGTGTTTTTTTTTTATTGTTATTTTTTGAAAAAAATAGTCCCAATCGTTTCGAGTTCGATTTCGGTTCTAAAAATAATGGCTTTAGTTTATAAACATATTGTGTCAAAAGAAGCCGCGGGCGAAAGCGAGTCTTCTCTATTCAAAAGCTGGGCAAAGTTACTGAGTTAGTCGTCTGGATATTTTTTTTCCTTTCTCCGTATTTCCAACACGAACGCGCCATCGACACGGCCTGTCGTCATAAGACGGACGGACGGCGAGCTAGCCCATTACTCACCGTCCGCAGGCCCGCACTCATGGCAGCCTGGAACCTGGATTCATACTCGGTCAATGACAATGTAGAATAGATTGGCTAACTCTCACATACGTCATCATCATCCACAGCCCGACTTCACCCACTGCTGGGTATAGGCCTCTCTTTGCGTGTGCCAAGCTCCACGATCTTGTGCCAGACTCATGCAGGTTATTCCCGCAATGGCAACAATGTCGTCTGCCCATCTCGCCGCCGGACGACCAACACTTCTCTTTCCATTTCTTGGACGCCACTCGATCATACATATTGCTTTTGATGGATACTGGTACTGGCGAAAGGAGTGATATTATATCTTCCGCAATGCGTATCTCCAAAAATTAAACTAATAAAGATTCTCCATACATTTGGGCATAACAGGCATGATGTCTTGACAAGTACTCCATAAATGAATTCCACCGCTCCTCTCTTATGCCTCGCACCACCACCAACAAGAGTCGCAAGGCACAGGGCTCGACTTAACTTCTAATTACCGAGAACAGCGACATTCATACCGCTATTTATATTTTGATTCAGACGCTGAGCTGGCAATTAATGTACAGACGCCAGCACATTAAGCTACTACAATCATTCTTTATTTAATAGATTTTTAACTTTATCGCTAAAGCATTAGGTTCAAGGTTGATTGGGTAAATTGGACTGCAGTTTCGGGTAGCTTGCTGTACTGGCGTCTGTACTATAGTTTGTGTGTAGTGGGTAGTTCAGTTGCTACTGAGTTTAGTATGTAAGTCTCTTTATGATAAACTAGCGACCTACCCCGCCTTCGCACGGGTGCAATTTAGATACACATATACATATAAACCTTCCTCTTGAATAATCTTTATATATATAATTCTTCTGTGAGTGTGTATGTCACTGAACTTCTCTCAAACGACTGGACCGATTTTGATGAAATTTTTTGTGTGTGTTCAAGGGGATCTGGGAATGGTTTAGATTCACAATAAATTAGGGTAGGTAGGGTAGGTAGGGTAGGTAGGAAAACATGCATTGCAACGCATGCCGGGCACAGCTAGTTATATCTATTGCTGAAAACTGCATTAAATACCGTTGCGTAGTTTAAAAGATCTAAGCGTACAAACAGCGGGAGCGACTTTGATACTATGTAATAAAGATGAATCATTTGAAGTGATGGCTCGTGGCTGAATAATAACAGCCGATCGGGTCAATGTTCAGGTTAAGCCGCACTTACCTAGGTTGGTCCGTGGATGGATGACCACCCATTACATACCGAGTTTCCTCCATTGCTCGGAAACGTAAAGCCATTCCGTGGTGTCCCTGCTGTTAATTGTAGTGTGGCCCGAAAGTCTGACAACTAGTCTTACCAAAGTGGTTATACACACACTTTGCCTGACCCGGAAATCGAACCCAGGACCTCAAGCTCAGCAGTCGCGCTTGCGACAGAAATTAGTGTTATTGCATTCATCCATCAGGAAATTCACAATCTCAGCCTGGAATCTGGATTTGCACTCGGTTGATGGCAATAAGCTCGCCCCCTATTACATGAGACAACTGGCAAAATGTGGGTGCACCTCTGCCAAACCCTACAGGAAATAGAGGTGTGATGTTATGTACGTAGGTAGGTATGGTAATAGCCTCTCTCTCCCAAGCGTCACCAGAGTCGTAAGGTACCGCGAAAATTAGCTTTAAACTTAATTTCCAAGTGAAACGGCGAAATAATACCATAAAATTAGAATGTTAAAACAACACGATGACGGAAGCGCCACCGGACGGCACCGGAAGATACCGCACGGACGTACACCGGACATCACGCGTAAACTGATACGCGTTAGATGTGGTGCTCATTGTGTTAGCCGACTGCTGGTGAGAGGTGTCATGTGTTTTACGCAAATAGATTTAAGGTAGGCACGTGCCATAGGTGTCTGATGAGATGACGAGTAATAGAGAAGTATGGAAGAAGAAGACATGCCTAATGCCGAATGATCATGATTTGCCATAGAGACGCTATGCTATAACTTATCGATAACATAACATAACATCACGCCTATAATCACCGAAGGGTTAGGCAGAGGTGTATCTAATAATACATTTCGCCAGTTATGTTTAAGTCTCATTTAAAAGGGGGCGAGTCTATTGCCATCAACCGGGCACAAATCCAGACTCCGGGGGTGCAACTGAGAAATTCCTGATGTAAAAACCCAATAACCCTTTCCCCGACCCAGGAATCAAACTCAGGACCTCATGCTCAGCAGTCGTGCTTGCGACCACTAGACCAACAAATCATTGATGTTATTTATTATTGTAAGTAAGTAATTTTGTATGTATGTAGTCTGATGATGAAGTCAACAACAGCATGGGATAATTGGTTTCAATTCTGATTAGCCTTCTTTTGTGACATAGATGTGGTCACGGGTTCGATTCTTGCGTCATGTACGAGTATATGGCAAACAAAAAGTCCCGTTACCGATGTTTTGTATGGCGATGTAATTCCAAGCGCGAAACATGACATTAAGACCTAATTTTCTTAATAGGTAATTCCCAATGACGAACATTGCACAGCTTGTCTTGTTGCAAGTTTATTTGGCTGCCCAGTGTGAAGGCCTGGATTCGAACCCTTGATCTTGTAAAATTTTATAGGTACTTAAAACTTTTCTGTTAGTAAAACGTGTGCAGCCGTTCATTGGCACATATGAAATTGTGATACAGAGTTCGGTTGCCAGTTGATTTCTCGAAAGTCTCCCTTAACCATTTCAAAATGTATTAAGTAGCTTATAATCGTAACTACCCTGTTAAGAAATACTAGCGTGATACAATTTTACCCAACCAAACAGCAGTCTCACAAAGAATTCGCAACAAAAATTCACCGATCATTTAAAATTTAAATATAATCTTAAAAAGTTCCTTCGGGCAGTGTAGTACCGAGTGTAAGAAAAAATAATATAAAGCGTCCATCATACGCACGGAGTGTGCGTGGCGTGTGTGTGTGCACAGTGCATGCGCCACGCACACGCGTGCGTTTAGTGCGTGTATGGCAAAAATGCAACTCCGCGACTTGGTTAAATATCGGACGGACAGAGGGTCAGTGGAGATGCGTTAACGCTTTTGTTATTTTCTTAAGAAAAAATTAAAAAAAATATATTTTTGGGGTATTTTTAATTGTTTATGCGAAAGTTACACCTACTTGTCTACATTTCTAACTCACTAATGTAAAAAAAATGCTGCATATGCAACCCATTTCTATTGTTTTTTTTCCTTATTAGATGTAGAGGCAATTTTTATTAATATTGTTACTAAAAAATGGAAGCAGCAGAAGCTGCTAGTGTCACTGAACTCAGATGGTATATTTTGTTAAGAAAAAGTCTAGTACCCAACAGCTACTCCATCCCTTCCCCTACTCCCAACTTCCCCAACTGGCAAGGTGAATGAACTCACGAAATGAACGCACTCACACACACACACAACACAGGACACGTTGCCGTAGGTTAGTTATGTTATGCCAAGTTCATTGAACGATTTTTAATTACACCAATCACTTACGAGCAAAGTTTAAGGTTGGTAACGGATTATTTTTTCCGAATTTTGTCATTTTCGAAGCTTTGGTTTTTGGAGATGAATATTTAATTAATTATCTCTCGAATGAGGATATAATCGAGATTCTTTTTTCGAAAATATTCGGATGCTGTCTGCGAAGATCAACGTAATATTTGGCGGTTCACCCAATATTTGTTGGTGCTTTTATAGAGTTATCCTCCCCTCTCCCCTTTGAAGTCTCAAGACCCTTTCGGGCTTACACCTCATGTTAAGAGTGATCCTAAAATTTCAAGGTCCTGTTAAAGAGATCAACATCTTTATAAACATAGATCATTCAATTGCCTATTGGATCTGCATGTTTAAGGCGTTGCGCGTCGTCCTAATATAAAGCGATCGTCGCGCGAATACGCGATTATTGCGTTCATAATAATATGTCGTGCCGACAGAGGTGGGCGCCTTCCGGTTTACCGAACAAAAAGTGACATATGAACGCAACTATCGCGTATTCGCGCGACGATCGCTTTATATTAGGAGGACGCCTTAAGAGCCTATGTCGAAATTTTGAGATCGTAAGTAGGTACCCAAAATCTACTTATCAATTAGGTAGTTAAGCATTACGAAAGTGACGAAATTGGGCAATTTTTCTAAGTATTCATATTATTGTATCAATGGAGAAGGCTTTATCTGTTTCTTTTTGGGTACAAATTACCGAAAATTTCTTTTATACAAATGCTAATTACTTACTCGATTTTTGGGTAGGTTACACCGCTCTGGGGATGTGCGATGCCAGTACATGCCAATTACTTACTTTTGACGTAGTTTTTCTTATTAAATACTTTTTGGAATATTTAGAAAAAATCTGATCTGCGCTAGTTTTGCATTATGCCTTGGTCAAGATAGGTGGCGCTAGGTAGCTGCAGATTGTTTTACAAAATCTTATAACTTGCAAAATTTTGGAAACTAAACTGAGATTTTTTCAAATAGGAGTCTAATAATCTCAAGGATTCTGCTAGAGGCTGGCATCCCTGATTCCCAATATTAAAGAAATCCTTTTTTTACCTCCTTTTGCAAGAAAAATCAAAATTGATTGAAAATCTTAATTTTGGACGTTACCTGGCTAACTAAGCATACCTACCAACTATAGACAAACTGTCTTGACAAAGTGGCATATGTTTTTTTTTACTTTTTTCCAATTTGAGAAATATTTCGAATTATTTTAATAGGCGTCTTGTTATTAATCATAAGTCTTCCCTACGGCTCATCGCAAAATCAATTAAAGCTTCAATACCCAGCTGTCAATCAACTTCTTTTGTCCGAACTTAGATTATTTCTACGTTTTTTTTTCTAAAGTCCAGCTCACCGAGGGATATCCTGAGTGATACGTTTCATAAGTTGAATGACCGTTAGTGACGGCGTGCGGCGCAATTCATCAAACTGCAATAATGTGTGTAAACGCCCGGGATGGGACCTAGATGCAAGCTAGGGGCAGTTCGCACCCCCGCAGCGAAAAGCGCTTTATAGACCAGGCTGTGTGTTTAAAGGCTATATTCGGATTAGGGTTATAGTTTTTGGAATCTTTTTCTTGTGGTTTTTCTTGTTTGGTGTGCTGAGTGAGTGAGTGTGCAAGAAAGTGAGTTTGTGTAGATGAAGCGAAAAGCGCTGTAACAGTTTGTCTATGAAGCGCTTTCAGCTTTTTTTATAAAATTCATCCCCTATCTATCGCTGACAGGGGCGCTGGCTATTGGTGGAGCCCTAACGTCGGTTTTCTAACTAAAATCATGAAAATACCACCCTTTATGCCAACACTGGTTTTAAACAAAACAATGCGCCATTTTAGTTTTTTTCCCGCTAATCTGCGAGGGTCCTAGTTTCAAGGGGTAATGACCGAGAAGTTGAATAGCTATTTTTGCAATTTATGCTCAGCTTCGTTTGAGCATAAATTTATATAGCTTGGTTGGTTTGCATAAAATTAATTAACCATTTAAATTAATTATTGGAATGGGTGACGGGCGAAGGCGTTATTTTTCCTAAATATGGATGTTTGTACGTTTTTATGTTAATTTTAAGATATTTTATGTAGCGAAAAGTGCAATTTTCTAAGTGAATAATGGTTTAATGAAAAGGGGTGAAAAATTGTCGTGAAGCTAAAATGACAGCGATAAATCGATCCACTTAGGATATGCATGGCAATTTGATGGGCATTTAACGAAGTGCGTGCTTTAGGATGTAACATTTAATGTTTATTAATGATATTAAGGCATACGGGATTTTGAAAGTTTAATTATTAGGTTCCTACTTACTACCTACCTACCTACTTAAAAATTAATAAGAAGAAATAGACTTACATTTATTTTTCTTTAGGTCTTGCTTGTACCAAAAGGTCAACGCATACAAGAAAATAAAACTCAAAGAAAAAACTGAAAATAAAACAGTTTTTGGCCCGGGTAAATTCCCAGGCTAAAAACAGTTTTTTTTTTCAAAAAAATCTTATAAATCAAGCAGCATAATTTAAAAATCGTGCGACCATACCTAAAAACCGTGTTTCTATCATTAAATCACTCTGGCCGGTCCGAAGCGGACTAGACCGAACCGGTTCGGATCGGTTTGTGTTTTTGTTGCGGCAGGTGACGGGATACCGACTCCTCTTATTGTGGTGTCGGTCAAGAACCTTGTGTGAACAAGTTGCGTTATACATTGAGATTTTATGGCGAACCGATCGGCCGTAACTGAACTGTGTTTTTTTTTAGTTTTTTTTTTTTTAATTAGACCTCTTGTTGCTGTTTGATTTTAATTAGAAAACTGTGGGGTTGGTTTGTGCTTCTATACTTGGCAGCAATAAAAAATGTTGTTAATTAAGATTTTTTCAATAATCATATTTTTGAGTTACACCCTTTTGGTTGCGGGTTTACAATTAAAAAAAAAATACGCGTTGCAAATATTTTTTATGACAATAAATAAATTGAAGGCAAAAGTTATAAAATGTTTTTTTGCCTGTATATTGCTTCATTAGATAGAAGTTTAGATACATACATTTTATAAGTCATGCGTAATTTTCCAGCCTTTCATGTCAGCCATTTTCTAACTAATAAAAAAGAATTAGAGCCTCATTCAAAAAGGATAAGGCGGGAAGGTGCTGCTGTATTGAAAAAAAAAGTCCAACCAATGAGAAACAAGAATGGCGCGTTCAAACACAAAATCCGGTTCGATATTAGAATGCCGAAATTCGAATCACGCGCCGACGCACACACGGGTAACATTCGTGACCTACCACAACGTTATCGAAAAATATATTAAAAACACAAACTTATATGGCATCGTATGCATTCACACGCCTGTTGAATACAAAATATCATAAAAATTCATAATAAAAAGATATTTTTGGCGCGAACCGCCATTCGAATGCATCGCAGAGCGCGGGACAGATAATTTTTGTGACGCACACATAAACGTAAAAACGCACATCGACGCAAAATTTCAAAAAGCGAACGCCGTGAATGAGATAATCGGTATTCATTGTGCACACGAAAATGTGTATGTTTCATAATGGGTGTGAGCAGGACAGGTATATTTCCGTTGTTTCGTCCGGCCAAAAAGCGGCCAATATAAGAATGACGCGTCTAAGGCCATTGACCCTCAGAGTAGAGTCAGTTTGGTTAACTTAAACTTTTTTGTAACTATTTTTATTTATTTAAAGAACATACGAACTTGTTATACAGTCTATAAACTTGAAATTTACATGTAAAATACCTAGAGTTAAATAATTAATTAACGTAAGTAATAAAACTAAACAATTTGATGTCTTATTTGTGTAAAAATATTCTATGCTGCCAGTTGTAAATCTTAGAAAATGAAGTCTTAGGTTTTTAAACGATAACATTTTATTAATATTAACGAATAAAAAATGTCAAATAAAAACTTAGAGCTTGCAGGTGCGTTTTTAAAAGCATGATGGTAAAGTGTCCAGCTGTTTCGTAGAATAGTACCAGACCAAACGGACATACATTGAATATTTTTACTTTTATTAGCTATTGTATTTGAATTTGTTATAGCTAATTCTGTTATGGGATTTTAATTTTAAAACATAAAAAAGTGCCGTTTTAAGAAATTAAAGGTTAGGATTAGGTTTTATATCATTGGTCATTGACCAAACCATTTCGTTTGTCTATTGATTACAAGGTTTTAAAATGATATCAGGACCGTTATAGAGTAGTCAATGGTCATGCAGAGAGAGACGAATCTAAAGAAAATTTCAAAACTTCTTTTTTATTTATATGAACGATTCTGACTTGACTAAACGTTTTATCATTGGATGGAAACTTGCGTATCAAGTTTTAACTTAATAAACCAAGCAGAAGCTGGCTAAAATTAGATTGCTAGATTTCATCTTAATCATTATTATCAACAAGTGAAGACCAAAAAAATATGAACCTAAACGATTTCCCTGCAGGATTTTCTGAACTAAAAGAAAACGGTTTTTTTCCAAGACCTACTTCCAATTCAAAAGGTATGGTGACGTTATCTTTTTCTGTGTTGTGTCTCACTGCTGGACAAACGTCTCAATTTCAGCTATCATCTGCACTCTCTGTAGCGATTGGAACTCAATCCTTGACATTACATGACTTATCTTACAATACTGTAAGATTCGTTCCATAGGCTATTGTAAAATCAACTGCACGTCCATGGCAACAATTCGACTTTGACAGCATCGTAGCAATAAGGTCAAATATCGTGGCTCACATATTCACTGACGTAGGGTTGACCGTCCATACAACACTACAAAAGTCGTCATTTAGTTGCTGGTCTTATTTTCGCGGTTACAGCGAGTCGCCGACCGGCGTCAAGGCCGCGTCGAATTCGCGGCGCAAGCGCAGCGCGGCCGTAGGCATGATAGGGGTAAGTGAGGAAATGTAAAAAGATGTTTTTTATTTATGTTGCACTTCTACTTAGTGACAATTAATTTCAAGGAGTGTTCGCACAATTTTGCCAAAGCAAATCGGACGCTTTTATAAATTATTATGCTCCTTCAATACATAGCTCTGATGTCTCCAACTTATACTTCTCTCGTACGAATGTAACGAAATAGTTCATGCCGTTTAAAATAGTCTAACCAAGGGGTATCGTATTACCCAGTGCTAACTGGGTTGTGGAGGTCAGATAGGCAGTCGCTCCATGTAAAAAACTGGTATTCATCTGCATACGGTTAGACTGGAAGCCGACCCCAAGATAGTTGGGAAAAGGCAGATGATGATAGTAAAAAGCGACCAAATTATTTTCATATTTTTTTTTTTGTCTATGCGATCTTCTAATCAACCTCACCTCTAAATTCTGATTTACAGTCGCAGTTTCTGCGAATAGGAGTAGCAAGTTTGCCCCAAGAAAACACCAACACTATGTTTCTCTGCAATGCACACAGCAAAAAACTTAAAACCAGAGTTATACTACAAAACACTCACACAGACGCGAAAAGATAAAAATCTCAAAATCTGAGATATGTCAGTTGCGCGTCGCGTGCGCAGTTCTCGAAACATTGACTCCATGAGCTTTAGTAATATCTTGACATTTAGGAGCGAAGCCTTCGTTTGAGAAAATTTTAAACAATCGCTAGCCTTGATCCTGTATGCAAAATGGACCTCCATTTTGCATTTAAAACCTTTTAAATTATATTATTGTTGAGCAGGTTTTTCTTGAGAGGTTTGGCAGAGGTCTACTTAGCTACTGGTGTAAGACTACATTATATCAAAGTGTAATCGACCTGGACCTCATCATCTGCCTAGCCTTTTCCCAACTATGTTAGGGTCGGCTTTCCGTCTAACCGGATGCAGCTGAATACCAGTATTTAACATGGAGCGACTGCCTATTCGACCTCCACAACCTAGTTAGTACTGGGTAATACGATGCCCCTTGGTAAGACTGGTTGTCAAACTCTTGGGCCACTGGCTACCTGGAACGACTGTCAAAGATCTAGAAAAGATAGCCGGGACCAACTGCTTAATGTGCTTTCCGAGGTACGGAGGAAATTCGATGTATAACTAATGGTCAACCATTCCATTAACAAACCAACCTTCGCAATCGCTACCTAACCTTGAAACCTATCATTAGAACCCATTATTTAGCCACGAGCTCCTCATGAGCATGGACCTACTGAATCTTTAATAAATTATTGATTTAGTTAAAACTCATTTATCACCATGTTTACTTGATCGCTAGCGCAGCTGCTGAGCAAAATGGTCTTGGGTGCGATTCCCAGGTCGGGCCAAGTGTCATTGGGCTCTTCCATCAGAAATTTCTCAGTAGCAGCCACGGAGTCTGGATTATTATACCACAGATTTTAATCTGTGTTATTAGCCCTGCGTGATGGCAATAGTTTCACAGCCTATTACATGGGACTTACACTAAATGGCGAAATGTGGGTGTGCTGTTAGGTACACCTCTGCCTAACCCTTCGGAGATTTTATGCGTGATGTTATGTTGATCAAACCATGACGAAGCTTGACTAAATATTTCAGTTCCCTTTTAACGAAATCCTTGTGTGATTCCAAGAGGTGATAGATCTTCTAATTAATATTGTTAATTATCACGATAAATTGAGGTACAGGCATGTGTTGCGGAAGAATGAGGAAAATGTCGTAAGTAAAGTTTTGCGTAGTAGAGTAGATAGATCAACTGTGACAGATGATAATATGGTTAGAAAGAAGGTGAATGATGAGATGACGAGTAATAGAGAGAGATGGAATAAGACATTCTGCGCCGACCGGGGACCCCTAGGGTCCCAAATAAATTGGGATATCTAAGGGCAAGAGAATGATGATGATATCACAATAAAACGACTTTATTAGACTTTAAGAGCAACTGCTAAATAATTCTACTTTACAAACAAACCTAACGGAAAGCCTACTTAGATGTGTTTGCAAAAGTGTGTGTGTGTGTTTGTATTAATAAAACCTAAATTAGTGAGCAAAACTCCCCATTTTTGATGTGAAACATCTTGCGTGCAGGCAGTAAAACCGATTTGGATGCCGTGATGGCGCGGTCATGGCATAGTAATAAAAAACAGAAACCATTAAAATAAAGTTTTTTTGGAACGATATAAAATATAATATAAAATAATAAGAAAAAAATAAATTGATTTTATTAACGTAGGTAATTATTTTTCTTTATTCTTTATGTTACTCCCTATTTCGTTATAGTTTTTTTTTTTTATTAATTATGAATTCTAATAACGATGTTTCACATCTGCCGGGCGTCCCGTGACGGCCAATTTTTTACACTTTAATTCTCCATCACCATTTTAAAACATACACAATTATTCCTATCTACGAAACAACAACACTAGATTCTAATGCCTACGACCTAGGCTAGGCAGCTAGGCATCTAGATGCACTAGCTATAAAGTAAGCACCTGTCCCCCAGGCCAAGTGGCAGATGTGTTTAGAACTAAACTGGTTTAGACTTATTATGGACGTTAGAGGGCGCTTGATGGCGCTCTTTCATATCATTGAGGTTTAAATTGGAAATATTGTTTTTGGTCCGTAAAATGTTTTTATTTGAAATGCGGTTTGTTTTAAATTAAAATTCAAATATTAAAGAGTTTTATGTTTGTTTATTTCAGTAGATGAATAGGTCTCGATTCTCGATTTTGAATAATGAATGGAAGTGATGTTTGATGGGAAATTCAACAAAAAACTCAAGTCATGTTTTAGAAATTCCGCTAAAATTTAGTTTCGATTAGTTGTATGACTTTGGTTTTTTTTTTTACTTTAAACAAACTCAAGAAGGGAAAAGAATTACAGGGCAAAAAGTGAGCCAAAATTCCCAAAAAGCCAAAAGCATAATGTTTCGCAGCCAAAGATATAAAAAAAAAAGTAAATAATCAATTTAACATTCTGTTTCATCATTATCAACCCACACATTCCCGAACTCCAAACAAGAAACACATAACACCTTTTTTTCCCACTCACTCGCTCAAAAGCCCACAAAAGGTCGTTGATCTCAATAAAACAGAGATGATCAACATAGGGCCGGGATATTTTTTCCGCGGACATTCACCCATAGCTCTGTTGGTCACCGTGTGTCGCGGCGTGAAGGCTCACGCTTACGTGAGTTTAGGATGGGTAGCGTCAGCAGAAAGGTGTGTCCCGAGGCTATTCTTAGAACAAATGTTTGTTAATGGTGTGATGGTGTTCTTTAGAATTCCTGTGAAGATAATCTTCAAATATAGGTACTGCAAGCACTTAAAATTACTTAATAAAACTAAAAAGACATTAAATAGGTACTAAGAATAAAAAAAAGATCTTAAAATTCTGTCAATGCATGAATGAATAAAAAGTGTTCCCTAACGTTGACCTAATTGAAATGAACGAAATATATGTTTTTATTAATATAACAAAAGCTGAAAACTCAAAAACTATTGTATGTTCAAATTCTATAAAAAAAAACTGCACACACATGTTTCCAACTCCTGAAACAAAACGTATGTAAGTACTAAATATTCAGAGATCACAAACCTAAATCCGCAATAAAAATAAAACAATAATTTAATCACAAAACCGTTCAGATTTGCAGACGGTATGAGTGGGCACACCGCACCGCTCGAAGCGTGGCGATTGGGCAATATCTGCCGGGCAATGATCACAGCGGCGCCATAGCCCAGTGGGTTACTGGCCAAAGTGACCGAGCGGGCATTAATTGTGTACCTTATCATTTTTGTGGCTCACTACACATTGCTCAAAGTTTCATGTTTCCGGGGGAATGATGTGGGAAATGGATTTAGATAAAAGGATGGTTGTACCTTGTAACTCGCTGTTGGCAGTACTTTCATGTATGAATGGTTAGCCCGCGGAATTCATCATTATTTTAATCAACATACAACATGAGACGGACCTGAAAAGTGTAAAAAACGTAAGAAAGTTTGAATATCGCGGGTTAAAGTGATTAGAATTAAGTTCTGCTTGTACTGATTTATATTCAGGCTTTTAAAATTCTTCTCATAATAGTAAGGTAGGTACCTAGTCAATACAAAGGAAACAAAGTTTAAGGTTGTTGAGTTTCTGCTACTTCTTTAGCCAACCCATATATAGGTAGGTAACTGTTGTCATACCAACCGAAATACATAAATTATCCTTAAAGACAGAAATACGTACTTACATAAGGTGGAGTTGCTTTTAGGAAATAGTTATTTCACTTAATCTACACATCTAAATACAAGGGGTAAAGGACCCCATCAAAAAGCCGTCAACCAAGCATTCTGTACAGAAGCCAGCACTTCCAAGCTACTACAATCTGTCAAATTTCTTTAATAGATTTTCAACTTTATCGCTTAACCACTAGGTTCAAGGTTGATGGGGAAATTTTGACAGTTTCGGGTAGCTTGATGTGGTAACTCTACGCAAAAATTATTTCTGGGAAATGACTTTATTGTTGTGAAAAGTAACGGTTTACGCTAGCGCTTAATGTAACGCACTCAAAACATTGTGCTGATGGATGCATTGAATAGTAAAAAGGTTGTGGAGATATTTGTTTAACTTTTATTTTTTTCTTTATTACATGACATCATCTTGAATTCTATTAATTTTTGAAATCAGAAATCATTTATTTTGCAAAGCTTTTTGCAAAAAATTTTGCTAATTAATTAATAATTTGGTTGTTTGTATGTTAATGTTTTAATTAATTGGCATTTTATTATGTAATTTATAATAATATTCTAAGTAATTGTTCAATTTATTTTCTAATTTAATACCATAATTATGCATGATTTTCAAATATTTTAGTAAATGATTGTAATCCTCAGCTAGATTTGCACACCATATTTGTACGCCTCCTGGCATAACATAGCGCTCTGTTCATCAAACATAACATCTGTATTTTTTAAACCTATGTTAACAAATAAATTATGATTTGATTTGATTTGATTTAAAATAGTATTTAAAAAAAAAACTGTGAAAAGTTTTATTGAAGGTCAAAGGTCCAACCTTTGACCTTCAATATCTCCAAGGTTTCCAGGTATGATTTTATTATTTAGGTATTAAAACTTTATGCACACAATGTACAAAGGCGGACTTAATGCCTTGGGCATTTTCTACCAGTCTACCTTAGGGTGATGCAGAGACAAAACAGTAGGTGCAATAATAATACAGAAAATTACTAAGAATGAAATATAATAATAAATACATATATACATACATACAAATAAAATATACAAAGTAAAGAGAGCTAAAATTCATACATAGATAAAGAAAAACATCAAATAAGTATGATCCAGTATAAAAAAATGATCGCAATGACGGGAAGAACAAAGTGAATCTCGGCTTCGTTTAGGGTGATTAAACACCCGTTGGGTATACAAACAATAGATGGAACAACGTGCTCTACAGAGAAGGTAATCTACAAGTGTAACGTATTAAACTTGGCAATTAACGCCTCACTGTTACATGGGATCACACTTTTCTGTGACATTTCTTCTGATAGTATCTCATAATATGAACGTAGGAACATCGACGCACAGACGGTTACCACGTATTCAGTACAGAATTCCGAACATAGACCTGTATCTACACTAATATTATAAAGAGGGAAAAAGAGAATGACCAAAGTTGGTACCAAAAAGTCTCGCGCCTCAAAACCAAAATATTATAGTAATTAGTTTCATATTTTTTTACGGCATTACGCGTCGGGGATTTGATTTTTGAACTGGAAATATACTTTTCGAGTTTAAAAGTATGAATATTGTTTTACTCCCTTTATATGACGTTCCGTTTCAACTGAATATAAATGACGTTCCGTTTCAATTGAACAAACCCTTGTTTGGCGAGCGGACTCTAAAATTAATTACAATTAAGTAAGATCAGTACACCAAATCGATTTAGTTTGGTTTATTGCTATTTGCAACAAAATAGATTTTCTCAGCCTAAAGATTTTGATTTATCGATTACATCCCCAAATCCCGACTAGTTTATAGCACTTACTATACTCTATGGTTTATAGTTATCTTATCTGTGGCATCTGACATTTGTACTGTACTGACTGACTATTGGCAATATAAAGGTCTAAAATAAAATCGAGTTTCAGTCAAGCATACTGTGGATGTTACTTTAACTCGTAATTCTTACTAATATTAGTGTATTAAGTACGCTGTTTTTAGAGCAATAATGTAATGTATGTGTGTTAAAATACGTCGTTGGTAGCGTCGAAAAAATAGACCTACTTTTTAGGTTAGTTTCGATTTTATAAAATAACTCTGAAACGCGGGTTTTTTTTTCAAAAATAATTTTTGTAGGAGTTAATACGATCAGTGTAGTCTATAAAAAACAAGGTTTGATTTTGATGCAGCATGGTACGGGATTCCATACTTCCATGAGCATTCTCTTTTGTATTTTTGTGAGTGTGTATGTTTGTAATGAATACACTCAAAAACTACTGTGCCAATTTCAAAAATTCTTTCACCATTGGAAAGCTACATTCACCCTGAGTAACATAGGTACCCGTGCAAAGCCGGGAAGAGCCGCTAGTAAGTAAATATACAGGGTGGAAAAAGCTAAGTTGCTTGAAACTAACTTGGAACTACAAGAAAATCTGTCAAGCTATATACACAAATCCATGACACAACAATTATCTTTGCAAGCTTTCAAATTGAAAGCTTTACTCGTACAATTACACAATAAAAGTTTAACTAGACGAGACATTTCACGGCAATCAGACAGTTTTTAGTACTTGTCTAGATTAGCCTTTACACTAATCCTCTTAAATGGCGGAAACTTTCAAAGTAATTAACTGAACTGAACGATTTATTTTAATCTGAGATTCAGTTTGATTGTACCGAATTGTTCACTCGTCATTAATTAGTGTTGATAGAGGAAGACTAAAGAGAGGACGGATGGATTAAGAGTGAATTTTACAAATAATAATAATATAATAATATCCCTGGACATTTCACACAGCACCATCTAGTCCCAAGCTAAGCAACCTAATGCTTGTGTTATGGTGGCTAGATGGCTGATAAACTACATATTTACAATTTTTTTTTTTGTAAATACATACATATTATAGATAGAAAAACACCCAGACCCGGAACAACTACTTGTAGGTCATACAAATATTTGTTCCGTACGGGAATCGAACCCGCGACATGCAGCGCAGCAGTCAATCGCTTGACCACTGCGCCAACCGTGCCGTCAAATTAAACATGAAGGTGGTTTAAATGTGCATATAAACCATGTTCTAGAGCCTTCAATGTCAAAATTCCATAACGACACTGACAGCTCTAGAACGCAGAACTTAGGACATGCTGTTCACGTTCCGATTGATTGGTGAAATCCATCACCAGAAGAAGAAGTAAAAGGAGAAGACGAACTGCCTTGAGGCCACTAAAAATTGCCAAAAAAATGCCTGAAGGATGTTGATAAAACTGCAGTCTGTGTTGTTAGAGTGGTATTCATCAAACCAACATCTATGATAAATAAATGTTAATTTTGCGAATAGATTTTTACAAACACTATAACACGTTAAACTAGAAGGGCCGGTGTTTCATACCAGACTACTCTGAGAAGAAACAGCCGAAACAAACTCAGAGGTCATAGTCTCTTTTAAGGTCCAGACATAGTCTTGGTCAACTGACACGATGACTATGCAGATTAGTGTCCCAGATAGTCTTTTGAAGAAAGAACCACACAGATTAAAATGGACCTGTCCAGTCAGTGCAAGCATTTGAAAGTTCTAGTGTCCTATTCACCGAAGCCAGTGATTATACAATACGCACATGAATCAGAAAAATCAGTGGAGCGTGTCTTGGGTTCGAACTTGAGACCTATGCAGACCTTGGCAGTCAAACCCCACAACTAACGAAGTGGTTATAGCAGCAGTGATCGGCCACTGGATGATCACTGCAATACCTAGTTATAATATGAGAAAAGGTGGGTGTTGAACTTTCTGAAATATTATCCGCCTTTAAAGGCTAGACGTTAAGTCTCGTTACAAAACAAATCAAAGCATCTTTAGTACGTCACATCACCCATGAAAGATAAATTAAGTAATATATGACAGTTTTATGAAATCCTGCTGCCTTCGGGTGTAATAAGGGAGCGATATGGTGTGTATGGTTACAGAACTTAGGTGCGACTGAGCGTTGTGGGTTTATGGTGGTCGTAAATTGGGAGTGCTCGTAACTGCCTCCTGCATTAGCTGTAGACGTAGCAAGGGTACTATCGGAGCTCGACAGTTAGTCGCTTATGAAGAGTTTGTGTAGACAGCACTTTTTTCTCGGTGACTCGATTGAAAACCAGTCGTATTTTCAAATTGGGGTAAGGCCACCATTTTTTGACAAAATTACATTCAGTTAGTCGTTCAATATGTCTGCGCTTTACCATTTCCTGGTTGGGGAGACGAAGTGGCGGAAAAGCTCCAGGTGCTCCATCAGGAACACCAAGGTTTGTTAAGTTAGGAGAAACAATTGTCTGCAAGGAAGATATATAGTCTTCCATGTCTTCGAATGCGGCCAGGATTATTCCAAGAAGGTCTTATTCTTAATAACATAACATCACGCCTTGTAATCCTCGAAGGGTTAGCCAGAGGTGTACCTAACAAGTATACCCACATTTCGCCAGTTATTTTTAAGTCCCATGTAATAAGGGGCGAGCATATTTCCATCAACAGGGCACAATTCCAGACTCCGTGGCTGCTACTTACTTAGAAAATGATATTCCTGATGGAAAAACGCAATAACACTTTGCCCGAGCATCCGAATCGAACCCAGGGCACCTCAGCAGTCGCGCTTGCGACCACTAGACCAAGGCCGCAGTCTTATTTTTAACGAGGCAGTCTTATTACTGGTAATATGAAGCCCATTTAGCTTAGTACTATACAGAAACAGCACTTTGCTGACTGATACAGGCGATAACTTACTGGTTAAAGTAAATAACCTTTAGGATCCCTCCTCTAATCGTATTCCGAAGAAATCGAGAACCTATCGAGAAGATGCCAAAAGGAATCGAGAACCCGTAGTAGTGGCGCCAGTATGCAGGTGAACGAGGCGTGTTAAAATTTTAAAACCTCTTTTAGAGGTTTTCCGAAATGAATCAATATACCTTGCTGTTGGTGAGAAGACATATGCCGTCTACATTCGTCTAGGCTCTCGACTAGATGATACGCAGAAATTTCAAGAAAAACTCTTCATGAAGAATGAATACAGCATGGCTGTGTCATCTGCCTAGCCTGTACCCAGCTATGTTGGGGTCGGCTTCCAGTTTAACCGAATGCAGCTGACTACCAGTATTTTATATGGAGTGACTGCCTATCTGACCTTCGTAAATACTCGGTATACGATACACCTTGGTTGTTATCAAAAACCCAAACTGCTCAGCATAACCAGCAGCTCAATCTATCTTGTAAGATATTCAGAACCGATCAGATCCTCATCAAGAGGGTCATCATGTCATTCTCATTCCACATTACCAGAAACATATTTATTTATTGACTACATTTAGTACAGCATTTAGCCATTAATTTTCGGGAAATCGCCAAGCGGTTGGTCGACTCTTATCGGGACCAGAGGGCGGGCCTATTTTTTGATCAAAGAATCAGCATTGCCATCCAACGTGGCAATGCTGCCAGCCTTCTGGGCAATTTTCCTGTTGACAGCGGACGAATTTTTGGACGCCCTGTAACCCTTTTCTACTTGTAGTGTATATTTATTACTATTATAGTTTTGTAGTTTGCAAATAATTTAATTATCTTTGAAATAAAAGTAGTTGAAATATAGGGTATTCAGATCATAGATCCGAATACCCTATATTTCACAGTTCGACCATTCGAGTATCCCTATATTTCACTATTCAAAATGAAGGTTGCATTCAGATCGAAATGAGACATCTTTTCATAATTGTCTATTTAGAATACTCAATGATAGATTTCTTACATTTCTAATTATTTTCATTTTTCACTGAACTAAGTAATAGAATACAGGTCAGTTTATAGCTTAGACATTCACACTTCGATTTATAAGATTATTCCAGTAAATCATTTCAGTTTATTCCTCTGTAACCTCTTTATTTAATAATTATTCAAAATGCTCATTTCAGTTTATACCTCGTACTTTCAATCCAAGCCACTTGTAACCATCCTTTCTTCGTCAAGTCTTAAAATGGTCTAGTAACAATATTCTAGAGTTGCCTATTCAAAAACATTTTTTTTTTAATTAAAATCCTGTATAGTAGTAGTGTAGCATACTCATCAACTACATACGTTCGTGTGTGTAAATAAACAGAGCAGTTCAATATGAACTGCTCATTATAACAAGCTGTTCAGTATGAACTGCTCTATGAACTGCTCTCGATGTCGAACTATTACATGCGGTTGGCAGGCTGTTAACAGTTGTATTAATATTGTTAGTGTTTAAGTAATAAAACATATAGGTCAGGTTTAAATATTTATTTCTACATAATTATAAAAATATTATTTTGTACACATCATTTTATCAGTTTTAGGTACTGGTATAAAAGCAATGATACATTTCTTACATTACTATTATTTACATTTTCACAGAACTAAGTAATAGAATACAGGTAAATTTATAGCTTAGACATTCACACTTCGATTCATAAGTAGGTTTAACATTCTATATTCATTAATATCTACTAGGATCGTTTTTATCTTATCTTACTGACAAAACACTTTATTTTCTTCACACCATTTATTTAGGCAAAACACATTTTTTAAGGCACATATATTGGTGTGATGTAGACAACTTATAATCTCAGATGAATCTGAATAATTGCTATATAATGTTACCAAACTTGGACAGTTTTTACTTTCTAAATTGTATACATTATTAATTTGGAATATATCTTTTAACCATAACACTTTTTCGTTTCCTTTAGTAAATATAGATTTATTTTTAAAAAAATTGCCAAAGTTTGCTTTATAATTAAAATATGGTACAAAGCCTTCGTCCCAGTTTATTCCTCTGTTTTTTTCAATCCAAGCCACTTGTAACCGTTCTTTCTTCGTCAAATCATAAAATGGCCGTGGTGGTTTTATCAACAGTACTTGTATATGTCCTTTGTACATTATTGCTATTTCTTTTGGAATAAACTCGTTTCCTTCACTCTTAAACCCTTGAACATCTACGATGACATTCATGATAGTTTTCTCACAATATTACTTAATGGCTTGTATTCGAACAGTCGATCGTTTATTATTAAACAATAGGCAGTTGTATTATCTTGAATATCTTCAGAGCATTCAATTTCTAATCGCACGTCAACTGGTCCAGTTTTAAGTGAATCGTTTTGTCTTGAACAGTCAATCACAAAAAGTGGAGCAATTTCTTTAAACTGGTTTAAGCTAAGCAATGGATCAATGCCTAAGTTGTAATACGACTGACGAAAATTAGCATACATTTCATATAATATACTAAATTTACCTTCATCAAATTTCAAATTAAGTGAGTCATACGGATAGTATTGAGAATTCAAATATAATTTAATATTGTTTACATTGCAGTGATCAAATATCGAAGAACTTCTAGTTTTATTATTTTTTCGAGCTGTTTGCAAACCAAATATAACAAACCTCGGTTTTTCTAGCTGGGAAGTTGTCTTTACTGACCAGGAATGTTTCGTTGTTTTTGGTAGTAATGGATATTCATACAAATCCCAATTTCTAAATGCTATCTGTATAGAACGATCTCTCTCCAGGCTTTTAAGCAATAACAATTTATTACGATCAGAAACTTTAATATGCGGCACACGCCATTGTATCTTTTGTATGTCCATTTCTACGTTATCATTTTTGTCTATAAGCACACAGTTCAATGCTGAGCTGCTTCGTTGTAATATAAGTTCATGTTTACAATTGATTATTATTTTGTTATAATCTTCTGCAAATCCCAGTATTCTGTTCAATGGCACGATAACACTAAAATATCCGTTTCTTAGTTTCGTACCACCTAAGTTCCATCCCCAGACTGCTGCAGCTTTACTTTCACCTTCATTCATAGAGACATACGATTTTAAGGTTGTTGTAATGCCAACATTTTTAATGCGATCGATTTCAACACCATTTATTTCGTACCTAATATCTTGAAACAAATATGAAATTGGATTGTTTATAAAGTCGACATCTTTTTTTATTAATTTTCCCGCTGCATCTCTAGTTGACACATTTACATATCCTTCTATATAAATGGAACTACCTGATGGCAATACATATAAATCTTGCTGTTGTATGGGTATTCTAATTTCATCATTTTCTTTAAAGCTATTGTTATATGGATTGTAGCTATGGATCTCATAAGCCTCAATAGAGGTCTCATATTGCGGTAAATCTGTAATTTGAAGCATGTTATATTTTAAAACCAATGTCTTGAAGAAATCTTTTGTTTTCCTTTGAAACTTTTTTAATTTTCACTGCACCGGCACGTCTCACTTCTTTGGATATTGGTAGTCTTATGTTATATTTCCCTCTCTCACTAGGAGTTTTATTAAGAACTAGCATGGTTAGTACGAATAAAACGGAGGAGGTTACTTTAAATAATAATTAAATACTTTTCCAACTCTCACTAGTGATGGTTATCACCAACAACCGAAGAATGCACGTGCATGAACTAGCAACGTCATTTATATTTTTCTTGTTTAACGAAAGGAGTCGTAAGAAATAAAAAATCACTTAATTAATTAATATGTTCCTTTATTACTTTTCCAAAATAACTTAAGAAATTTTAAACATAAGTGCCCACAATTATACAAGTGATCATGTTGTACATTTTCATAATTATACTGAATATTGTTTCCTAAATATTTTATAAATTCTTTGGGTGGTTTTAAGTTACCATAACTGTCGAAGTATTCAATGTGATCGTATATTTTGGCATAGGCTACCCAATGAGTGCCAGAGTTTTTAGAAATATCAAGATTAATCACTCCACATTCTAATGGTAATGGGTCATCTGGTAATTCATCTCTCATAAATACACCTCGAAAGAAGGGGATACTATTTGAATGCTTCAATATATCAATATTAGTTAAAGCTCTATTGGGTAGCCGACAATTTAGTTTTTTTTCTTTGTAACATAAATTCCTAAACCTTCTTTGTACGACTTAAGATGTAATCCTTTTCCAATCATTAAAGCTTCTATTTGCTTGTTGTGACGTTCCGATTCAAGCAACTGTTTCTTAGCTGTTTTATATGTATTAATAGCTTTTGCAATCCCAGCAGCACCCCCAGCCAAACTCCCAGCGGCAGATAAACCAGCAAATATTGGCACTAAAGGAAGAAATCCTCCAGTTTTAGGTACTGGTATAATTCTGGGTAATTTTATGGGTAAATCAGATGCAAATTCTCGAGCTGCAGCGCAGGCTAATTCCATTAATGCTTTCTTAGTGGTAGGTTTTAGTTTCTTGATGTGTTTTTTGGTATGTGATACAATATTTTTCAGTGTTTTTCTAAAACCCGCTCCAGATCTTACTTTGACAGATGATAAACCAGCCATTTGTTTATTGCTTGTACTTCGTGCTTTCTTCATTGTTATTTTTTTTTTAAGAATTGTTTTTACATAAAATTGAATTATATTTTATGTCTTTATTACAATAAGAACAAAGTGGAAGTGAATAGATAATTATTTGTAAAATGCTTAAATATCGTTCAGTCAGTAGTTATAATACATTTAATTTATCAATCCAGCTATTTTCACTGGTCGGCAGCCCCAACCATTTAACGTATACTTGTTTTCCTTTTCGTTTCAAAACTTTTTCAACGAGGTATATGTCAGGATGATGTGTTTTCTGAAGTTCTTGTGCATAAAATGCGCCTAGTATTGGTCTACATCTAACATCTTCTATTAAGTAAGTAGTTGGATTTGTTTCTTGGATTTTTTTTATTTTAAATATTTCGGTGGACCAGTTTGGATAATAACCTTTATCAAAACATCCTTTATATTTACTTATTCTCACAAAATCTCCTACACTAAATTTCTTACACTCCACTTTTTTTCGGGACTGAGCTGCGTCTAAGTATCTTTGCAGTATATTTGTTTTATTCCTTTGATTTATTGAAGCAGGTGGCTGACCGACAGTTCTGTGTACATCATTATTGTATTCATGTAACTTTTTATTTAAAATACCGTTAAACCATTTATAATTTCCATTCAAACTAAATTCCTTGTATAATTTATTCTTTAACGTTCTTATTAATCTTTCAACAATCGAGGCCTTTTTAGTAGAATAAGTAGAATAATGATTAATATTATACTTATTAACCAAACTTTTGAATTGATCATTATAAAACTCTTTCCCAAGATCGGTTTGTAAATTTTTTGGGACACGTCCTTTTTCAATTACTGTTTTAAATGCTTCTGATACCTGTTGCTTATTTTTTTGTTTTAGTGGAATTGCCCAAGCATATTTTGAAAAAGTATCTATAATCACCAGTATGTATTTAAAACCCGCATTCACTTTTGATATTGCTTGCATATCCATCAAATCTGCTTGCCAAAGGTCATCTATATCTTTAAGAATTACATTTCTTCTTGGAAAATTAACTCTAGCATTTTTATGGATTTCATTTATGACGTCTATTTTGCTCATAATGCTTGCTTAACTTCCCTGCAATTTCTTTTAATTCAATGGTGTTTTCAACTTTATTTAATCTTATATTCAAACTAGTAATTAATTTGTTTAATTGTTCTATTTTCATTAATATTTCAATTTTGAATTTACTAGTATTTTTGCAACATTCGGTTTCGGTTGATTTGTCTATGTTCTCAATGATTGAGCTTATTTCGTTAAGAGACACCGATGTTTGTTTTGTATGAACCTTCATGGTCTACACGCTTTAAATAACTAAGTATAAAATAAGCTACAATGCTTTTTATTCTTTTATAACACCAGCTTCTTTTAACTCTTCAACAATTGATATAATTTCATTGTCATGATTAGTATTACCGGCGTTTTTTGAAGCAATTAACAGTCGTAATCTATCGATTAATTCATTAGGGTCATCCCAATAAACATAATCTGTATTACTCTTATACTTCTTTTTCAATTTAGGTAAGTAGCCACCACTTTTTGACTGAATGACTTGTTCTGCATGTTGAACGTAATTTTTTTCAGAAAATAATGGTTTAATGATTTGACGGTATTTCAAACCTTTGTCACCTTTTAATTGACCGTTTGGATTAAAATCGCGTTTGTGAGCATTTGTATTACTGAGCATATCTTTGTAAACCATTTTATCAGTTTCAGTTACCAGACTGAGGTCAGGTCTATTACGTAGTAAAAGTTCTTTTAGTCCAGGAGTTATTTCATAATGTTTGTCATTCACTGTGGCTATAATTGATTTGAGGGAATCGTTAACATTGTTCGTAAAAGAAAATGATACTTTAGAGTTCCCCATCATCAAATTTTTGTTTTCACTTCGAATTCCAAATGGTACATTCATGTTATTATCATAGATTTCAATCATATCTTCTTTATTAAGTGACATAAATGTATCGTTCTCGCTATCATTACCTGTGCAGTTATAGGATTCAGAATCATCGTTTGAATATTTCTCTATAAATTCTTTAAAATTTTCAAAATCTATGGATGAGCTACATCTTCTCATTGTATTATCGTCACCTTTACGCGTACCCAATATGGTTCTATTCTTATCATTAACTTTAATTAAGGTCTCTAGAGGATCTGTTATTGGCTTGAAAAGTTTCTTAAATTTTAAATTATCGACATCTTCTGCATTTTGTATTGTTTTAATTTTATTTTTTATACTATCTACCGATTTTATCAATTGTTCTTTTATATTGACCTCCATAATGATTCCCGACAATATCCAACCGTTATATAGAGGTAGTAGACTAAGATTGAACATTTTTTTTACAGTAATATGGTTTATATTACGTATTTTCAAAAGTTACGAATATGTCAAACCCTCGTCTATATCTACCTTCATTTAGAGAACAATCTTTATTTATTAATAAAAAATCAAACCGATCTTGCCATATAGTAGAACAAAGTTTTTTAAATTGAAGCCACTCCATATCCGTATTTACATGTTCATTGTATATATGTTTTAAGTTTATGTCGTCTTGTTTAAAGATTAACAAAAGATTAACATTATCTCGTATTAGTTGCTTAGGTATTTTGGAATAGGTTTGTGATAAGTAAAAACAATCTATCTGTTTGTGTCTCCCCATTGCGAAGTAGTTACGAATATTTATTTGATTTTCACATGTGACGTCATCGAAAATCATAATTGAATTGGTTAAGGCATCATTAGGATGTAGAACTTCTTTATTATCATGGAAGATAAATAAGTTTGCATTGGGTATGCAACGGATGACTTGTTTTAAAAAACAATATTTCGGCTGGAAAACTGTCTTCGAGTATAAATAAATATTCTTGAATTTTACTCCATTTTCATGTAATAGTAAATTAAGCATTATGTTAGTTTTTCCGCAGTTAGATGGACCACATATAATACATCTGATAGTGTTAGGCAAGAGTGTGCTGTGTCTCACTTTTTGTGAATGGTTTTCTAATTTTATATTATTGACTTTTAAAGTCTGTGATTGCTTGACGAACTTCATTGTGAAATGTGAGGTAATAATAAATGACCTGAGTATATATACTTCTTGACTAAAAGGCGGTATGTTTTATTTTTATATTAATTAATTCTGAACTTGTAAGTAAAACTTGAGGAATATTGTGTAAATGGAAATTAAAATAAAACGTACATGGTTATTACACATTAGACATTTATTAAACAGTAATTTTATATTAGTAGGTACTTACAACAAAGTAAATGTTTAAATCTAATTTGTGTGCAAACAGCGTAAAATTGTTTACTATTGGTAATCAAAATAATACACATTTACAGATTACACATCACTGGAATAATCTACAAACATAGAATCACAATGCCCCCAGGGTAATGTATGAATTTGGTCCTGTAATACTTGAACTTTGTCATCGTTTCTTTCTAAAACTTGTTTATCTACTTGCTGAGTGTATAAAACATGTTTAATTGATTTGATCATATTCATTTTACATCTATGCGCTTTATTTGTCAGCAGTGCATTGTTGTAATCATTCAATTCTAGGTTACAAGTTACAGACTTAGAAACACCTTTGGCTTTTTTAATTTCAGTCTTCAAACTGTTTATAAAATATAATTTAGCTCTTAAACCAGTAAATTCTGTAATTAAATCGTCACCAACCTCATGTTTCCATAATCCAGGAATTTTAGCATTAAGTTGCGGTATGTGATATGGATTATTTATTCCAAAATTACTGGTATCAAACTTGGTAAGATCATCATGCATATCATGATAAAAATCATCTGTATAAATTAAATATAATAGGCTATCAGTATCTGTATAGCACAGCTCAGCATTGTTTCCGTATTTATTTTTAATAACGTCATAATGAAATTGGTATAAATGTTGCTTCGAATATTCCAAAACGGTAAATCCAATATAAATAGGTCTATCTAAAACGACCTTTTCACGGTACAATTCCACAGCTACGAAATTTTCTGAAAAAATTGATATACTTTTTAAATTTGGTTTACATATCAATTTCTCAGCGTCAAGATGCTTATTTGTTTTATTTCTGTTATCTGTCCATTTCGTTACTAATTTTACATCGGCTTGCTTGCGTTTATTTTCGATAGTTTTTCCGAATATGGCATTATTCAATAATTTAAAAAAGTCCTTCTCGAACGCAGTTTTGGAATTTTGACGAAGACTAGTATTCAGATCAATATATTTTTTGAGAAAGCATTCTTGTCTGAAGCTTAGTATACGATGAATCTTTTTTAAAACCAGACCTTTTTTCAAACATTCTTTCAAGTGAACATAATGAATTACATAATTTTGCTTATCATAGAGATTTGCAACCAATTTTACTGATTTTCCATAAGGAGGTACTATTTTTTCAACTGCGAAAGGTAAGTCTTTATGCTTGGAATGTAAATAATTTGGATAATTTAAATCTACTTCCAAAATATATCCATAATCATTGTCATCTGACACATCATTTACATCAAACTTGCTAATTTCTTTCAGACTCAAGAACTTAAATTCTTTAATAGGAAGTTTCTTCATCATAGCATAGCCATATAGATTATTACAATCAAGATATATTAGATAACTACTTGGTTCAAACTCATTAAAATGTGGTAAATATTTATTGTTTGCTACAGCATGACGTAGAGAACACTGTGCTAGTCCACCACGAATTCCTTTTTCTAATAACTCGTACATTTGTAAATCACTTATCAACTCAAGTTCAGTGTCGGTATATAAAAGCATTGCATCCCAACTTAAGCTTGGAGACGTTACATAATAAGCCGGATCCAACTTATAGTAATGTAAGCTTGTTTTTCTAAATTTTTCAAATATATCACATAGTAAAAGAACATCACATTTTATGTATAAATCTGTATATTCACCAAGAGATTTTATTTTGAAAATATTCCAAACTGTTTGAGCGTGTAAATATTCTTTATTAGTTATATGTTTTTCACACAGACTGTTATAAAAATTATACTTTAAGGGAAGTTTCGTCTCGTCAAATTTAGACCACGAATCAATATAATCATATGGATAAACACCTTTTTTCCGCATTAAATCAAATTGTTTTTTATCAGTAAACTCTCTTGATAAGTTTGAAAAATCGTCTTCTGATAAACTTTTACTTAGTGCATCTAGACTAGAACTAAGAAACTGAAAGGAATCAATAAATTTGATTTGTATAGGGTGATTGTTTTTTTCTGTATTTATAACTTTTATTATTGAAAGGTATTTTTCTTTAGTTTTTGGGATTATATTAATAGAGCCTTCATACTTTGCTAACTCTTCAATGAATAAATGTGAGTCATATCCAGACAAATTATGAAAGACAACGGGAATGAATGAACAAACTCTATACATCAAATTACAATGGGAGTGCGCTGCTCCACGATACTCAGATGTAATATGATCATGATCTCGGACTTTATCATTCAATAATAATTTTTTGCATATGTGACATGTCTTCGAATTTTGATAATCCATCTCTTGTTCTGCTGATAATGGGGTCATTGGCTTTTTACTACTTAAAATCTTATGTATATATTTAACGTCTTCTAGTAAATATTTAACAAATATTTCCACACAATCTGTACCTCGATACGTAACATACTTGTTTAATTGATCATTATGTGCGCAACAAATATAATAAGCGAAACATGAAGGTTGGTGTGTTTTTAGTTTCTGAGTATTCAAAGTATTTAAATTACTTTCATTACAGTCTATTAACATACATTCAAAATCAGCATAAATTATGAAATTAATTTTTTGCTTCCTCTCATAATGTTTGAACTTTAGTACAGATTTATTTTCTGGTAATATAGTCAAAATCTTAGAGCAGTTATGAGTCTTGTGTCTATTTTCGTTACTAAATAGTTGTAGACATGCATCACATAAATAAAGTTTTCCTTTAGAACGAGTCACTTGACGTCGCACTAGACGTATTAAATCTTTAATTAGACAGTAGTGTGCGATAGATTTTTTTTCGATATAAAGTAAATTAAAATGATTTTTTCTTTTATTTTGTGTTACATAAAGAGGTCCAGTCACAATATTATTTTGTATACCATATATATTTAAACTGATGTTGGAATTATTTTTTTCTAACGTTTTAATATCATTTATCGTAGGAGGAAATGACATTCCCTCAATATTTAAAACAGAGGTATAATGAGGGTATGAACTTGTTCTGCATACATTATGTTTAGCTGGGTATAATCCAGCAACTATACTCCATAATAAACAACAATTATCATTATTTTTAATATTTATACAACTTTTCGAGTGCTTAATATCTGAGGGCAGTTCTATATAAGACCCACCTCTCATAGGGGAATACTTGTTTATATTAATTTCGAGATGACTCATAGAAACAAATGTCCAACCAGATTGACAGTGCTGGAACTCGGTTAATTTATTATTTAGTTTATTTATTACTCTGGTTAATAATTCATTCAAATCAGTGCTCTTATATATAATTTCATATTTGGTATTAAACGACTTTAATTGTTGTTCGTCTGATTTTGATAACATAAAAAAGGCAAACAATTCAAAACTCAATTTTATGCAATTGTGTTCATTAAGTGACATATTTATCAATTCTGTTATATTCATGAGATGATCACCCAGGAACGCCTCTAAACCGAGGTACTCGTCTTCCTGAGTAACATTCAATCTGTATGTCATTAATCTGTTTTTGAATGCTGTTGCAATAATATGAATATCTGTGAACTTGGTATTCAATAAACAATTTGCTTTGTGTATATTCGTTCTCATATGATAGGAATACTGATTTTTTGGTATTTCAATTTTACATTTATGACAGGTTATTGACTTTCTAGATCTCGATTTGCTGTTGAGGTGTGTAACTGTAAAAAAAAGAAATCCAATGACGAAATTACTAATACAATATTTATTTATACTACAACATCATACTTATAAAATATAAAACAATTATTAATAAGACATATTATTATTTAAAAAAAAACAACTAAAAAGAAGATACAATGTAAAGAAAGATTAAAAGCAAATATTCACAGACAAAAAATCAAATAAAAACACACGTTAAACATCATAGGCACCCATGTGGGTGATGGCACAGTTTTTAAAATCATTTTGAGTTGATTTAACAAACTCCTTTAAGTGGACCCAAGATTCTTTACTATCATCTAGTTTCGTCTTGATGGTAGTTATGGCCGAGCGCCATCTATTTATAGGCAATATTTTTTTAATTTCTTCTGTATTGTAAATTTTCACCTCTACATAATATTTTCCCTCTTTAGTCTCGCTTATCTGTCGAGAATATCCCTTCGCCATCCTTCTTGTAAAATATGAGTAAAGTGGTGGTATATTACCAGTTTTGCAGGATCTCGGTGTGGGGGTGACGCTTTCTTCATTACCGCTGTCTTCACCGAATAATTCCTTAGCTGTAACTCGAGCTGGCAGTGTTACTGGCGAAATGATCGTTTTCGATTTTTTTGGTCTTGATGGCTGATCTTCACTCGACTTGCTGGACCTTTCTCGCTTCGTTTTTCTTTCCTCTGTCTTCCTCTTCGACTTCACTTCTTGATCAGAGTCATCGCTGGAGAGGAAAAGGTCGTTGTTGAGTAGTTCCGACCTGTGAACAAAAAAAAAAATAGTGCATTACAATCAATCCGTTTCCTTCCTAATTCCTACATTTTGAAAAAAAAAAGTGATCATGACGAAGATAAATAATTGACACATAGTAATATCGTTTGATTTGTGCAGGAATCGAATCCAGGACACAAATGCTTACAAACATCGATCAGTCAGCCTCTGCGCTGACTGTGTTAAAAAACAATTTTTATTAGATGAATATACATACCATTCTATATGTGCAGGAATCGAACCTGCAGCATAGAAAAGCAACACTCAGTCTCTGAGCTAAGCGTGTACCGAATACATCAATTAATACATTACTCTAACCATTCAATAGTTAGCTAGGATTATGAATAGGTACTTACATTCTTGATTGATGCTTAGACTTGATTGATGCTTAGCTTGATTAGGGAGCTCGGAGCGTTGATTCCTTGCAGAGTGGATTCGTTCCAGAGAGGAATTGTACCGGAGGCTCATTTGTGAAGCGTTTTTATAGCCCTAAAATCACGTCATTCAATCCAAATTTGTAAAACTGCATACTTGCAAAAATTGTCAATTGTGTACACGGGTACACGAGCGTACAAATCGTAGCGGTTATGGTTTTAAGTTTACAGCGTTTTTTATAAGACGAATGTTAAGCGATTTTGAATCTTATGTAGGTACTTACTTAAATCAAAAATAGGGGAATTTCATACTTAGGTACTTAGAAAAAAGTTCGTAGGTTGTTGTTTTTGCTGAATATTTTCCACGCCGGCGGTACAAACGCTGCGGTTTGCACGCTCGCATGTAACTCCTAGACACGTTGAGGAGTGGAAATATGACGAGTCAGAATCTCAGATTTCGGTATAAGAGTAAGCTTCTTTTTTATCTTATAATTTTGTGATGTGTTTATCAACCTTTATTTTAAGCGAACATTTCTATGATCACTATTGTTTTGACTCAAGATCTACTGATAGATTTTTAAACAGTTTTACAGTCTTGCTGTAATAATAAAAGCAATATTTATAGTATACAAACAATTCTGTATCGGGATATCTACCAGTAGTTAATTTTAAGTTAATTTTAGGTGACTTTAAAAAATATAAGTTTGAATAACGACATAATAATAGTAGGCAAAACCAGGAGTAACGATAGTATGTCGATTTGCTATTTTGTTTTGATCCATCTCCATATAAATAATTACAATTTTGCAAAGTCATCATCAATGACATACTACTAACATACGATGATTTTGCCTGCTGAATTTTCTAAATAAAATGTATGAAATAATACTAATAACAAACGTACAGTAGTATTTATTTTATCAATATAACTTTACGGTAAACAATAAAATGTTTGGCGCCGAGATGTCTTGAGGTTTCAATTTCACCATACCATTTTGTCCGAGGATATCAAAATCTAGCAAAAAAGAAAACGTACGACTTTGAACTCTATTGATAAAAATTAAAAGATATATAAATGGAAAAAATAAAATAAAATCGATCATTCAATTTCTGCACCTGAGTCCTGACTGGGTTGGATCAGCTACAACAAATTTTCATATAAGTATAAAATAAAAAATAAAAAGATACAGTTTCACTTTAGTTCTTTATTTCTTTTAGTGTGCTACTAATTCTACAATGTCGGTAAGTGTCCAAGTTTAAAAAATAAATACTCTGAATTATGTTATGGCCTTAATAATACCAGTACTGCAACGATAATGTGTTCTGTTTCAGACACCAAGCTGGGTTTATTCACCAATTTCACCTCCATTAATGATAGATCCTGATATGGTTGATAGAGCCATCAATTATTTGGATATGGATGAACGACGCAGAACCCCACCTACACTAAATACAACTAATGAAAACAAGAAAGAGTTAATGAGTTTTTACAAAACATTTTCCATCGGTGGTGCTAAAGTTATACGGATCGAAATCTACGATGCGAACCAATTTCAAAGTAATTCTATGTGCCAGTGCAGTGCGGAAATATGTGTTCAGCATATTGTGAAGGATATTCACAATGATAACATATACTCACGTGTCAAAGACTTGCTACCATATTTGAATAATACTTTTTATCAATCCTTGTAAAAGAAAACTGGAAGGGATGTTCCTTTAGTGTATTAGTTCATAAGTTGTATGCATCATATGTATGTGCCTTAAAAAATGTGTTTTGCCTAAATAAATGGTGTGAAGAAAATAAAGTGTTTTGTCAGTAAGATAAGATACGAACGATCCTAGTAGATATTAATGATAATAGAATGTTAAACCTACTTATGAATCGAAGTGTGAATGTCTAAGCTATAAATTTACCTGTATTCTATTACTTAGTTCAGTGAAAAATGTAAATAATTAGAAATGTAAGAAATCTATCATTGGAGTATTCTAAATAGACGATCTTGAATAGAGTCTCATTTCGATCTGAATGCAACATTCAATTTGAATTGAGAATTCTGAATGCAACATTCATTTTGAATAGAGAATTCTGAATGCAACCTTCATTTTGAATAGTGAAATATAGGGATACTCGAATGGTCGAACTGTGAAATATAGGGTATTCGGATCTATGATCTGAATACCCTATATTTCAACTACTAATAAATATTTGAATTAAATGCCATTATTACTAAATTAAGTTAAGTAATCCTTTTACTCGGTCTTCTCACAAAACCACAAACATTCTAAGATTATCGTCTTCCATTCATCAGCAAACAAGTCCAATCCAGGGTTGGGCTCCACGAGCACGTTGAGCATCAAAAAGCAGTAGCTTATCAGATATCATATCCAATTTTACACACATTATCTTTCAATAACCATATACCACACTTTCGTACCGATTCTAAAGCAACAATCGAACAAGAAAACCTTCCTATCAACAGTTTTACAACATTTCTATAGCTAACGCACCCATTTCTAATCTCTGCGTCCATTTCCCGATATCAAAAATAATAATCGTTTATTAGCCGGACCCCTCCCCCCTCTACTCTGCTCTGCCTGGTTGGTGTGCTACCCCCCCCCCCCCCAACGCACGGAAACACACGAAGTTACGCGACGACATCCGACAGTAAGCGATAGTGTCCAGCGAAAATATCCACGGCGAAACTATGGCATGCTGGTAATAGGACTACTTGGATCCGTGGATGTGGATAGGAATGTTAGTTTGTGTGAAAATAAATAAACTATTACGAGAATGCTTACTGTTTGTTGATTTCAGTATCCTAATACGTGTCATATCATTATTCAATAGTTCGCCTCCGCTCTGGGCGGAGCGGAAGGGAGTGTCAGACTTTTACTGACTAAAAACCATCCATGTTCCTTTTTTTGCCCTATATGTTCCAGGGCCGCGGTATCTCTTTCGAACAGTCCCGCAGCCCTGGCAGGCATCGGCCCTTGCGGGCCCCTCCTGTTTGCTGACATCTCTTTGAGGCGCGCGAGGAACACGAACGCGCCGTCGACATGGCCTGTCGTCATGAGACGGACGGACGGCGAGCTAGCCCATTACTCACCGTCCACAGGCCCGTCAATAGTTCGCCTCCAACCTGAAGAATGGACATCTGGTTATGGAAACAATAAACCCATTCCAATATTTCCAATGGCATCAGAGACTCAGAGAGTCGAAAACAAAATGACCGCTAAAGACATTTGGCTACCTCCTCGGCCTCACCCGATGTTAATTTGATCCAGGCTGATTGAAAAGGGAGGAAACTAAGTTTTTTTTTCATTTATCGGTTAGCCCATAATATCCTATATAACATGGCCTCGTTTTGTATAGAATTGAAATACAATGAGAGATCTGCATAAACTAGTTTTTTAAAGATTTATTGTTTTTTTTTGTTCCTCCCTCGAACCAGAACCACAACTACGTAATGTAATTTCAACCGTTATCCAAAGCATTCAGAAGGAAATTCCTAATCCATTCATATTGAGCCTTTAACGTCCTACTAATGTGTAAAAGCTTCCCCATGACTTGCAGTTCTTTCTGTTCCAGGCCAATGTGGACCACTGGTTGTTGGTTTAGTCCAGCTCGTCCATCTTCTACGAGGTCTGCCGCGTTGCCCTCTGGCTGTGTCAGGGCTCCACAGAGTGGCTATTTTGACTCACCGCACCGCTCATATTTACAGCGAAAATGTTGTCTGCTGGATAACGCACATTACGCAATGATTTTTCTTGAATTTGACAAAATGAATGATAATATAGGAGTTCCTTAAAAGTTTAGCCTGAATCGTCTGAAGCTTAATCAATCTTGCCTGGAGACTCACCTCGCCACCTCGCCGGCAACGCCAGCAGAGCTGGAGTTGCCGGGCACTTGGGACATGTTGTCGTTGTGCTTTCCATTTATGGGGGATTTGGCCCATATCCCACCGCGCTGGTTCAGTGGGTGTTGGCGGGTCGCCAGAGCCTCGTTGTTCGAAAGCAATACCACGGGTAAGTGAGGTTGGCTTGAGTTCTTAAGGTGTTATTGAGTAGATAGAGTGACTGATTGGCCAGAGAAGGCAAAACATCGGGAGAGTTGGAAAGGAATGGGGGAGGCCATTGCCCACCAGTGGGACAGAATAGACTAATAAAAAAAGAATGAAAATATTGCCATTAGCTTTTAGCTGTAAGCAAAGATATTTAAAATACTTATAGAGCGGACACTGGGAATATTTTCACATCATTATCCCGAACATTTTCTATTTTGACACACGAATTCTACCTGACAGCGGGTGTATGACACTATTGACACTAGAGGTTTGTTGCAGTTTCTGGAGTTTTGAATTACGATCTTCGTCTTGTTCCGTCTATCGCTCGTCAATAATTGAATATCTTTGGCTGTAGGTAAGCCTTCCATAGGTCATAATAATTAAATTGGTGGGTGACGCAAAAACCCCGCAGATACTGATTTCTTATCCACGTCTGTTCATTCCGTACATTTCCCATTCACCGGTCGATATGTGTTACATTTAAATGACTATCGAGTGTGGTCTCTTTGTGTCATTCGTATTTAAAGTTGTGCGTTATTTACTTTCTAATGGCGAGCGCTTCGTTTATTAATTTTTACTTTTAACGGCTGTTGTAACATGTGCTGCTGTAGGTTTCTACCAGGGAAACGATGAGTAGGTACAAACACATTTTGCTAGCACAGAAAAGTTTAATTGTAATTTTTTGACCTGATACTTAGGACATTGGCTCTGTGGGTGGAAAAGGAAAATGTATTGAGGAAAATGTTGAGTATGAATGTTAGAGTAGAGGAAGACAAAAAAAGAGATGGATGGACTATGTGAAGGATAATATGGCTAGAAATGAGGTATCTGATGAGATGACGAGTAATAGAGAAGTATGGAAGAAGAAGACATGCTCCGCCGACCCCAAATAAATTGGGATAAGGGCAGGGGAATAATGATGGCTCTATGGGTAGAAACTAAAATATGACTCCCCTAATCCTTGAGAAAATTGTGTTGGTTCGTCTACCATACAATCTGAAATTGGATGTGTGTATTGGTATCAGTATAAAAGTCCACATCTTCTTTTCTTACTTTATGGAAAAAAAACGAATCTACTTATTATGATGGGTAGTGCCAGTCAATGTCGCATTTGGCCATCTGCAATATTATAGATGTTGAAGGTACCTACGTTATATAGACAAACGTAATTGTCTTCTTGTCATCTCTTGTGCGTCTTTTTGGTATATTTAGCGCCCAGAATTTATGCCTTGCATCTTCGTTTTTCAATTCGATTCAATGCAATCGTACTTCAATCTCCGAAAGGAAACAGCTTTGTCATAAGATTTTGTCGCATTCGCCATTTCGCTTCTTTCATTTTTATATTAAACAGTGTTGATTCAGGATTCCATGGTTTAGGTATCGGTATACTATCGTATCTCTATGCCAAATCTCAGAATTCGCAAAACCATTGTCGCCGCTTTCTTCATAAACTTTTACACTTACAGATAAGATTTTTGGAGGAGCTCGTGGCTAAATAAAATCAGGCTAAACCGCGCTTGGCTAGGTTGGTCCGTGGATGGGTGACCACCCATTGCATACCGAGTTTCCTCCGTGCCTCGGAAAGCACGTGAAGCCGTTGGTCCCGGCTGTAATTTGTAGATGTTTGACAGTCGTTACAGGTAGTCAGTGGCCCGAAAGTCTGACACACACCATTACCTACCATACTAACCGGGTTATGGAGTTCAGATAGGCAGTCGCTCCATGTAAAGTACTGGTATTCAGCTGCATTAGGTTAGACTGGAGGCCGACCCCAACATAGTCGGGAACAGGCTAGGCAGATGATGATGATACAGTTCGTACAACTTTCTTCAAAAGTTTTTAAACTTTCAGAAAAGATTTTTGGATTATGCGCACAAACCTCACAAATTTTCACATTTTTCACATTCTGCTTTATTCCAAAACTATGATTTATCGTTAAAAATCGGTTAGTGCAGCGGCAAAGTGTAATAATCGAGCTTTTTCTACTGACCAATTTCCGGCCCCTAAATGACATTTCATTCACAAGGGTATAATAAAAGGGCTTGCCAAACGATGACTGATCATCAAACGAATTCCTTCCAACCAGTGTAGTAGCATTCCTCAATAGGCTATGGATTACCTAAGTGAATCACGCTAAGGTTCCGCGCACACTGTTACGTCACAGCTGCTAATAAGATTTGTCGCACAAAATACTGCTAAACAGAGCGCTGTGGGCTCAGTGGGTAGAATGGTGGAGCTGTGCAGGTTCGTTTTCTAGACGAAATCGGAAGTTTTGAGAAACAGAAGTTTAAAACGAGAAATATTAACCTCTTTGGGGAATTTGAAGTTTCCCAGTTTTCTCTTAGCATGCAGTACCTAGGTTTATTATTTGGGGAGGTCAGATAAGCAGTCGCTTCTTGTAAAATACCGACAGTGTACAGTTAGGTTGGAAATTAACCCCGATTTGGTTGATAGGTATAACGCTACGCAGATGATGATGGTGGCAAAGGAACGCAGAGCTTGGCACAAGCAAAGAGAGGCCTATACCCAGCAGTGGGTGAAGTCGGGTTGTGAATGATGAAGATGATATATAAAATTTTCTTTGGATGCATAATCTAAAACCTCTGCCAAACCCCTTGAGGTTTATAGGCGTGCTGTTATTTTATAAACCCCCCATTAAATAAACGTTCGACTTCGCCAAAGTTAATTTCCATGAACATTATAATTAACAAGAAGTGAAGCTACTAGAATGTTCGGTTAGTCGCGAAATAAATTGACTTAGCGGAAGCCGTAGTAACGCAATGCCTGCACTGTTTACCTTAAACATTACCTAATGTGCAGGCTGGGGATTGAGTGACATGTACGGTGAAAACTATTGCAGGATAGGTTTCCGTAAATTAATTAAATTAAAAGCTCATCAAGCCCTTGCAATAAATATGGTCAATATCAATTTAGGTGAAAATTGTAATCAATGCCTGTTTGTCGAACGGCAGGTGACAGATGGAGAAGAGGAGACAGAAGAATCAGAATCAGAATCATTTATTCGTAAACATAGGTAATAATTACAAACAAGATCTTAAAAATCAGGTAGTGCGCTATGTTTTGCCAATGGACATACAAATTACAAAAAAAAAACACCAACGATCATATGATTGGGTTTACAATAAAATTATTAACGTAACTGAACATCCTAATAATATTATGATTGTATAAACATATGCAAACAAGTTAAATTTTATTATTCATAATCAATTACATTTTCATTTCATGTCAAAATAAGTCAATTAATTTAAGATTAAGATGCTGCCAGCCTTCTGGGCACTTTTTCTGTTGACAGCGATGCGGACGAATTTTTGGATGCCCTGTACTTAACCCTTTTATACTTGTACATATTTATTTCTATTATAATTTAACTGTATGTATGATTGATGTATGTAACTGTGTATGTTGTTTTATGCGATTCAACTCAGATTAAGATAAAAAATAATATTAAAATTCATGCCAGTTACAGAGATGCGTAATTAAGAAACTCGTCTAGAGTATAATAACATTTTTCAAGCAGTCACCCGTTAAGCGTTTTTTTAAACTTCTGCAATGATACAGATAAGAGTAGACTGCGTCTCTGCAACCGCAGCGTAGGATGTCTTTCAGCCAGATGGTCCTACGTCCTATTGTGGCGCGGCTTGGGAGAGACCTCTACAGGGTGTAAACGCACCCTTTCCAAAGCCGTCAACCAAGCATTCTGTACATAAAAACTAAGTAACTCTACGCAAAACATATTGCTGGGAAGCGACGTTTTTCTTTGGGGTGAAAAATCACGTTTTACGGTAGGACAGAGTAGGACTCAATGTAACGTCGCTATCAATACATTGTGTGGAGCTTTGAATAGTACGGGAGTCGTGGAGGTATTTAAAGTAATACAGTCTGACACTGACTTACAAATTGCAAAAAAACATTAGAAAATTTTAATTTCGCGGGCTGCCTTGGCGCTTCCCCCATCCTGCTGAAAGTACCTACCTACCTAGTAGAAATTTGAAACGCTTTGCTTCTTGTTTAGAGCTTCTGGTCAGTTGCTGATTTTATTGTTATCTGGCGTATCTTTGCACAGTAGCCAGCTAATTTACAACGAATTTACAATTGCCACACAGATAAAGTTTACTCAAACCATCACAAGAAGACGACTTAAAATATGACATCAAAATGTATGATAGTGTCAACATTTGCAACAGAAACATGAAGTAAATCTATTTGGTGTATAATCGAGGCATCCTGTCCCAATACTCGGGCCACGTGTCACTAGACGAGTTTATTAATAGTGATGGGCACACAGCTAAGGTATATTTAACAGGTACCTGGGTTATAGTATTTGTCTGGCTTTTCCGAACCGGAGGGCCTAGGGCTCTACATTCTACAAAGGGTTTACACAAAGCTGTTCTATAGTTTATTCACAACGACCGGTCATGACTCCAGACTCCATGGCTGCTACTGAAAAATTCCTGATGGAAAAACTAACAACACTTTACCAAATCTGGAAATCGAGTTCAGGACTCATAGAATACTCAGAATAAAAGTAGAAAATTGTTTATTGTCCAGGTAATACTTAAGCAGGTACACAAGATATATGAGAGAGAAGACAAGAGATGGGCACCTAAAAGGAGAGTTATTGGCTCTGGATGTGGAGGTGTGCTGATCAGTGCAAAGTGCAATATTTCTTGTGTTTTGTCTAGAATACACTTGGTTTAATCAATTGAGTAGGTTTTTTTTTAAAAAAGTCCCCAAAATTAATAATGCAGCGTGACCAGCGACAACTTAATACACGAGACCGTTGTCCTCCACGTCCCATCCCTATTTATTAGGGCAATGTGGGCGCCAGACGATCGCAACATTCCAGCCAAATTGGCGAGTCGTCACAACACTATTTTTAGTCGAGCAATATAAATTGCGCGGTATTAGTTCTCAAGGAACTTCCTACCTTGACGGCTTGGGTTTGGTTACTTTTAAATTGCTTAAATATGTATTTTATTGCTCATTTATTGCGCATTATTTTACACCAAAAATGACTCAGCTTAGCAAATGTTACCTAGTTTAAAATGAGGTGTTTTTATATAAAGAAATAATACCAATAGGTGATCAAGAGCAGGTATAGGTAGTGAGGAGCTCGTGGGTAAATAATAACAGCTGCTCAGCAATCTTCAGGTTAAGCCGCGCTTGACTGTCTTGGTCCGTGGATGGGTGACCACCCATTACATACCGAATTACCTCGGTGCCTCGGAAAGCACGTACTGTTGGTCCCGGATTTGTAGATCTTTGACGTTCGTTGCAGGTACTGGCCTGAAAATCTGACAACCATTCTTACCTGTCCCCCCACACTTACCTAAGTACAAATGCTGTAACATTATATTATTGTAATACCAAATGATTTGAATAGACTACTTACCCATGGAGTTTCTTGCCGGTTCTTCTCCATAGGAAACGACCAACCCGAACCGTGCACCTTTTTATCGACGTTTTTTAAGTGCCCATGTAGGCCTATGTGAAATAAAATATTTTATTTTTACCAAGGGGTATCGTATTACCCAGTTCCAGCTGAGTTGTGGGCGTTAGATAGGCAGTCGCTCCATGATGCCGACTCCAACATAGTTGAGAATAGGCTAGGCTGATGATGAGGCAGTATAATCAAGTCTGGACATCTTCCCATTCTTAATTATTTGTTGTCTGAGCAACATGTTTTCCTCTTTCATCCTATATCTCAATTATAAACCGTCATCTCAGTATTCAGCCCCTTAGCCACAGCCATTCATCGTTTCTCGTCATTTCAGAATCCGAATGCTATATGATTCAAATATTTACGAGCGATAGACTGGAAAAGACGAAGAATACCTTAATCCAATACTTGTTCCTATATAATAACAAAACAGCCTATCTAGTGTCATACGCTGCCCGCCCGTTTGTCAAGTAGCATTGTCAAAATCAAAAATGTTCCGGATCAAAATGTTTGTATGAAAATATTCCCAATGTCTGCATGAAATGTCTGTCTATAACTCTCTTAAATCACTTTGGGAATAGCAGAATGATAGTTTACTATAACTCTTAAAGCCACATTTAAATTCTCAGAATGCTCATGCCTTGGTTTTTCTAAACACTCAACAAGGAGGTGCATTCAGCAAGATATTTTTCAGTCATGTCGGCGCTATCGAGGTCTCAGTGAAGATTAGCTCGTGGTTAAAAGATTAGCCGGTCAGCAGATAGGTAGTGCAAGTTCCCAGAGCGACTTGGATGTTTTATAATTATGTAGGTTTTATTATTATAACATTTGTTCTATGAGTTCTTGAAATACGCAATAAATATTGGACTTTCTATAAGAGTTGACGAAATCAGCTTTCTGAACTATTATGACATGACTGCAGGATGCGCCAACGCAAAAGTAGGATAAATGAATGCTCCTAGACTGTTCAATTTCATTAAAAACTTTAGCCTCTTTCGGTACAACTTTGGATGGTGAATGGTGTTATATAAAAATAGTTGGAGTCACAACTTTCTCTCTGACAGGCAACCCACTTAGAATTAAGATCTAGCCACGGAGTAAATACAAATGGAGTATTAATGTAGCCACAGACTACAGATTTACGGACGATTTGAATGGGACAGAGGTTTTGGGTGTTCAGTTCATTATCGTCGCGTCTGTTGAAAACCGAGAATCCTCCTTCCAGACAGGTGTCCAGTCTGGTGGACTGCTGCCCGACAGTTTTTGACAGGCTTTTATATGATCTCAGCTCAGCTTACGCGCTGCTGGATTTTGCGACGTGGGTGCGGTGCGTAGTTCATAATTATGTGGCGTTGTTGATGTCGTCACATGACTGTGTATTACAAATATCCTATATCAGACGTTCTTTATTCACCCTTGTTTGAATCCAAATGTTAATTGTCAATCTAGGGGGATTTTCCGATGATACCTATTACAATTATTAGATAATGAAACAAAGCATAAGTAAAACATGGCAAGAATTTCTCCAACAGATGACAAGGGACTCTCCATTTCTCACTTCTCCGTGGTTCCATCAGATTTCGCTTACAAAAGCGACAGTCATACAGCCCACTATCCCGCTATCCCAATTGGAGCCGACGCAAATACGAAAGTCGACTTATTTGTTATTGAATCACAAGTTAGTCACGACAAGATAAAACTGTAAATTGTTTTGGTTTAATATTTCTTTTGGCCAAGATTTAGGGGAAAGAGCTTTGCTTTGGTGAATATTCATGGATAGGTAGATCCTTTTGTTACGTAGTGTATTTTTTTACACTAAGTAAATAGGCTTGCGTTTGACCGCAACTCGCCTGATGGGAAGCGATGACGCGGCCTAGGGTGGAGCACGCTTGCCTAGGAGAAAACAATGAGGCTGTGAATGTATGGATAAACCCCCAATTTCATCTTTCTTTTTCATGGTATTAGCACAGATTAGTCCAGATACTTCACTCAGTAGAAAATTTCCAATACCTATTACGATAATTGCCTACTCCCTCGCGTCAACAACCACTGTATGCTAAAATGCGCCTAAATGCTCAAGCGTACAGCAGTGATTGCTTCGCACCGCGCGATTCCACAGTAATCGCAGGGCTGCCTCTTCGATAAAATTAAATTAATATAACTTTTTATCTATGTTATTGAGAACTGTGAATATGTTCTGACTTTTATGTGGCAGTTAAAAATTTTATCATTTATAAAATATTTAACCAACTTAAAAAAATTGACAGGTAAATGGAAATCATTGACAGGTAAATGGAAAAATGTTAGGTGTTTATCCCTTCTTTTGCTTGATTTACACCCATCTACAGCACATAAGGCACCACACGGCATCGTAATACGCGTACGAACGAACAGCACTATTAAAATTGAACGGCGTGCGCGCGCTTCGCTTGCGAAAACCGCACTGAATTTGATCCGCCGGCGGACCGAGACCGCTCGGCTGGGCGGTAGGCACTTATAGCGCGCAAGTACATGGAGTGACGGAGGCCTGGTATTAGGTATTTGAGGTGCATTGAGGAGGAGCTCGTGACTAAATAATAACAGCTGCTGCCGCGCTTGCCAAGGTTGATCCGTGATGGGTAACCGCCCATTACATGACGTTAAGCCGTTGGTCCCGGCTGTCATTTTTAGATCTGACAGTCGTTACAGATAGTCAGTGGCCCAAAAGCGACAACCAGTCTTACGGGTAACGTATTACTCAGTACTAACTACGTTGTGGAAGTCAGATAGGCAGTCGTTCCATGTAAAAAACTGATATTCAGATCTGCATCCAGTTAGACTGGAAGCCGACCCCAATATAGTTGGGAAAAGGCTAGGCAGATGATGAGGTGCATTTAGAAGAACCTTCAACAGGGTGAGTGCTTGTTTCGCTATCAACTTTGCTGGCCCAATGTATGAGCTGTTCTCATACCTCCAGCAGGTACCAACACATTGATATAACATAAGTAAAAAGATAAAATATGTAGGTACGTACATAAGTGTGTGGACTTCAAAGCTGCTTGGGTAATACTTCCTTCGGTATTGGTTGGTCGACACAGCATCAACAGAATCAACAGCATCATTCGTCTAAGGTCAACATTGGCTCTGAAAAATGAACTTGCTTGAATGACCTTATGAAAAAGTTTACAAAAGGAATTCCACACACTATCCACTATCAAAATAATAAATCGCAAGTAAGTAGGCAAGTTAACTGCGAGGGAAGCGTCGGTCGCGCGACTAATTGGGCGCTAGTGTCGCGACTTTCTCCCGTCGAGTGACCATGTGAGCGGAGGCTGCGGGACTGTCCTGTTGTTAAGTAAAAATAAGGGAAGTTTGTACTCATCTTCTTATGTTATGTTCTTTTTATGCTTTTACCTATTTACACAATTGGCATTATGACTCACATTGTTTTTTTAAGCTTTCCCGGTTTAAAACTAAACTTATACTGTCACTTACGGGACATCTTCCCGCGATCATGGCGGTTGCAACAGCGTCGAAATATCGGGAGCTCAAAATCCTGAACAATCACGGAAGATATCGCGTAAGTGGCAATATTAATAGAAGTTCTGAGCAATGAAATATTAGCTCTTTAAAGCTAATATTTCTTGAAGATTTTAACGAAAATGTGGAATTTTACTGTTATCAAGATACCTATAGCTAATATAGCAATTTAATGTATCATAGGTACTTTCCACGGACAGTGTTGTTGAACTATTCAGAATATATGCACATATTATAAAATCTTATATAAAAGTAGGTACTTTATTGGTTGTATTTAGAATTTGTTCTGAATAAGGCTTTAGTGGTTAAATATCTTTCGGTGGATTTTTCTTGTACCTAATACCTAATGGGCTATTTTCTATTGTTTCACAACGTTTTAAAATAAGGAAAATTAAATTAAAAACTTTAACAGCTGTTTGGTGGTGTTGTCTAAACATAATATAATAATTGTGGTATAAATTTAGGTAGGTACTTACTAACTAATATGACTAGTATCAAACATGACTTGTAAAATCTAAGTTATATAAAACAATAGAAATATATCTATCTGGCATAATTATTCTAATAATTCACTACTATTGGAGTGGTTTCTAAATAAGGTGAGAGCCTTTAAGTTGAGGAAAATGGTGAGACAATAGCATCATCGCGCCAAAGAAACCAAATAATTTATTGGTTGTGTTGTTTATGATTAGTTGATACTTACCTATTGAATAATTATTTAAATAGTCCTACTGTATTTTCTTTAAAATATAACGTATGTATTTACTTTGCGTAGGTAGGTATGTAGGTATACTATATTTACAAATTTGTCAAAGGGCGTCAAAAAATTCGTTCGCATCGCTGTCTAGTGTCTATAGAAGGTCCCATTAAAATAGATGGACAAATTTTAACACAGCGTTCTGTACGTCTAACCAAAGATATCCAATAAAAAAAACACTGATGAAAGTGATTTTATTTTAACCTAAAATAATAAATTGCTGGTACTCTAGAATAAACACATCCACAAAACGGTCAAAACAAAATCACTTTGATCAGTGTTTTTTTTTGCTTGGATATCTTTGGTTAAACGTACTGAACGCTGTGTCCATCTATTTTAATGGGATCTTATATACAGGAAAAGTACCCAGAAGGCTGACAACATTGCCGTGTTGGAGTACACAAAAATGATGTGCGTGCTTCTTCAAAAAAGTAGTCACGTCAAAAGTTGACCAACCACTAGACGATATCCCGAAAGCCTGGGTTTAATAATTAGGTAATTTCCCTTATTACATCAGACTTCCTTTCAATGCTCATAGTACTTGGGCTAATAATTCAGAAATTTTAAAATATTCTTACCATAAAAATACACCACGCCCGTTATCCCTTAAGGTTTAGCCAGAGGTGTACCTACGTAATAGTACACCCACATTTGATTCCGCCAGTTATGTATCAGTCTCATGATTTTGATAGGGACCGAGCCTATTGCATAATATCAACCGGGCACAAATCCAGACTCCGTGGCTGCTACTGAGAAATTACTGTTGGAAAAAGCCACTAACGCTGCTCGATCTGGGAATCGAACCCAAAACTTGATGCTAAGCAGTCACCCTTGCGACCACTAGACCAACTATTATCATAGTGACATTATAAATGAATAACATGTTGTTAGTGACAAATCTAGTACTAGATGCTTCCAGCGCACCTCGGTAGTCAACCACTTCAGTACTATAAATATAGTCCGACCAGTATTTCAGAGATCAGCTAGAACTCTTATTCATTTTCTTATTTCATTTAATAGAATTATTGAAACTCCATACTAAGCAAGGCCACCTTAAGGTCAAAGGAACGTGCGGTCGACTACATATTAAACCTTACACCACTTAAAAGAAAAACATGTAACTTAAGAGGTAGGTGTCAGAAACAGGGCTTAAAGTTCCTGATTCTCCATTAAAAAGGGAGGCTCTTCCGACCACCGGTTCATGGTGGTTGCCGTGGTTGGAAGTCGGGTTTCTGCAGGATAACCTTATTATAGAAATGTAAAATATGACATTGTAGTTCATATGTGACGGATAGATGGCGCCACCTTGCCTAAACCATTAAGATTCGGGACAGTGCCCAATAATACAAAATCATGGTGCCACTAGTACCCGGTGACACAATAATCGTGACCCCTGGACATTCCGTAGGCACACAGCTTCACGTTGACACACTATTAATAATAACGGCAAATAATGTGCTATAAGTGTGTGTACGGCTTTATTGTGAGAATGGGCCACTAATTCTGCATTATGGGTTCGTTGTGGTCTATGATATTCTTTCAACGGTAGTTTTTGTTAAAGATTTATTACTAATAAGTAACATGAATATTAACCAGGTTCGAATTAATTTACTTTATTGATTGATTTAACCGTGCAAGCTGTTGCGTTAGTTTGCCGTTAGATGGCGCTGTATAAAGTTTCTATAAGTTGATGATTTTAACATCAGTCACTTTTTTACAAAAAGGTTTTTGTATGAATCGGTTATCGGAATCGGGTTCCCTATGAAAATATGTGCATTGACACTGAAAATAAGTAGCTATTTGAAAATAAGTAGGTAGGTAGGTTAATACCTATTTAGGTAAGTATTTACTAACTACTTAATATGATTAACTTAAGGTACCTACCAACTAACCAATACCTAGTTACCAATAAGTAGGTAAGCATCTACCTACTTATTTTCAAAATGAAATTGTTGAAAATACAGTAGAGTCAGCAGCAAAACACAAAAAAGTCCTTTTTATGTGAATAAATCTCGTCTAATTTTAGCTGGAACAATTTTTTTGTCAAAAACACTCGAAAATTTGCTCTCAAAACAAAACCAAGTTGGGAACTAGTACTACATGTACAGTCAGCAACGAAAAATGCGTGGTGTCACCGTGCGACACTGACGTACGGCGATAATTAGTCTTAAAAATTGCGCGCCCACTATACTTGTACACAGGCGGGCAAGGTGAAGGGAACATCGTCGTTTTTGTGTGAGGAAAATGAAGATAGGATTCTATTAGGTAACGTTAGTGGGGCTTTTACCTATTGTAAGTTCCTGAAACTGTGGTGTGTGGATTGCACAAAAATCTATTGCGGATGTTTCATACGTTTATTGGACTGTAACTCATCAATTGCGAGACCCATAAAACATCTTTGAAACAAGAAATAATAATAATAAAACCTACTTCTAGTACCTAATAAATAGTTCTTAAAAAATAAGATTATTCGCGACATCACTGGCGCACTTGTTTGTTTTATTAGTATTGATAATAGTTAAGGCCATTTTAGTTACTAAGGAATCAGTAAATAACTTTTTTCACTAAAAAGACTTTTGAATCTAAACATAACGTTGAATTCGTTAATCAACTCTCTATTTCACAAAAAAAGAAACGTGTTCCCTTAAGTTTGTCCTCCTGTGTACACTTCAGTGCACTAAATTGTTCGCCGTTGTGTAGGGTCTGCGATGTGTCTGTTCTGGCTCCGGGGTGAGACCATTTCACTTAAGTATTGTTTACTTGGTAAGTAAGTATCAATAATTATTGTACTTATTGTAAACAGGTTTTTATTTATGAAAACAAGCTATTCAAAGCGTTTTAGTTAGGTAAACCTAGGTAAGTACTAACAGACCTAAAAAGTAAGAGAAAATATATCTAGGTATAGGTAATGTATCTAGCTAACCTCCGCCGACGCGTGATGGGCAGGTACCTAAACATCGATATCTAAACACAATTTATTTTAAATCAATATAACTGTAGTTACATGACTAGGACTACTTATTAAACTATTTTACAATAGGATTTTTTTGTCCAGTCCATTGTTTTAACCATCATTAGGTAATATTATTGCTAGGCGCCATTTCCTCGTAATCTTATCCTTGGCCCTTATTACTAAACAACTTTTTACTGACGTCAAATCGTGAATAAAAAATTCCGAATCATCAATTAATACGACCTTGTGCCTTAATAACGTAGATACTTAAACATAATCACTGAACACAAAGCAATTTACATAAAATATATTTGAATAAAGACATAGGTACATATTTAATCACCAAAAACCAAACAAAATAAATTATTCACAGCCATCCACACTTGACACTTATTCACTAAATGCAAATGGCACACAAACATACACACACACTCACTCATTCTCTTTACACGCACGACAGTATACGCTAACCTTCAGATACGGGTGCGTCTGTGTGCGTCTAACCCGTTTAAAAATTTCGTCCACTCGGGCGCATCTTCGAAATTTGGGCGTTTCCTATTGGTTGTAGTTGTGTTAGAAAAAATTAGAAGGTCAAAGTGACGCTCTGTGATTGGTCGTATTTTTTTGACTGTCACTGATAAAGCGATAAATTGGTGTAGTTGGTAGGGGTCTATTTTAGACAGTGATGTGTTCTATTGGTAGTTTTATTTTAGATAATGTATGTAGGTGTGTGTGTAATTTATAATCCATTAGATTATACGAAAAACACACTTCGTTGATTTTTTTAACACATTCTCACATCGCATCTTTTTTTAGTATAGACTGACCAACTAAATTAGGACAGTAACAAATACTTACTTAATTTTTGTTGGTTTTTATTGTCGTTATTTATTTAGGTAGATACTTAATTTGTTATTTTTACTTAGTCGATAAAACCACAAGTTTCACGGGTTAAGTAATAAAAACAACAACAAAAGTAAACGGATGCAATGAAAAATAAAACTACAAAACCATCTAATCACATGACTAGTACCTATTTAAATAAAGACCGAATCCTAAACTCCGTCTTAATCTAAACAACCAAAATGGACGCCTTCATCCAATCATAGACCTCGATCTAATCATGGACCCCAATTTCAAAACCACACACGTTTCTATTGTGCGTCTAACATAGGTACTCCACCCCACTCTTGCGCATCCGAAATTTGAACCGCGTTAGATGATTGGCCCGCGGCCATCTTGGATTTTTTTTTTGTACTAAAACCTGCTAGACGGACCGGACTCGTAACATTCTTTATTTTTATGCTTTTTATTTTAAGATGGCTGCCATAAAAGATTAGTTTGAGCGTCGATGCTTCATATTTTTATCGGAATGAATTGTTTTAGACGGTTTTAAAATTATTAAATTAAGAGGTTTCGAATGGCCAGGTCTGTAGGTATGTGGCTTTATTTTTTAAACTTTACTTGTGTTTTATAAGTCATGTTTTCAATAAAGAAAACTAGGTAGGATTTTTTTTTACATTAACTTTCATCATTTAACCTTCCTTTAACAAATTATAAATTAAATGGCTTACTTTATTAAACAATAGGCTAGCTAACGTTCCCATCAGAAAGAAAAATGAAAGAATGAGTTATCTGAAGAAAACCCTATTTGGCCATCAGTACCTACTTAGGTAGATAATGGCTGTTTCTTTTCTAAGGCCCGTAGGTAGAGCTTTTTTTTTTTTAATTTATTTATTGGTTCACCAAAAATTGTTTAGACAGGTTGTATAGGTACTAAAAGTGACATGCAAAAAAAAACTTTTTTGCAAAAAATAAAACCGACTTCAAAATCACAAAAAAGTGAAAAATAATTTTAGCTTCAGAAGTCGGTGACTTTAGTTTGTTTGATTCAGTTTTTTGGCACCGACTTCTGAAGCTAAAATTATTTTTCACTTTTTTGTGATTTTGAAGTCGGTTTTATTTTTTGCAAAAAAGTTTTTTTTATTTTTTCATTTTTAGTTGCAGTATCCTATACAAATATTTTCTATGCGTTCATTTTATATTGTAAACCATACATTTCATGGTAATAGGCTTATTCTTACTTCCTTACTAATATTATAAATGCGAAAGTAACTCCACATCAACAAACAAGTAACAGACTTCAGAGTCAAATGCTCATAAAATAAAAACTAATGGGCCTACCTGCATCAAATTTTTATGGGACCAATTCGAAACTATTCCGCATCAAACAAAAAAAGAATTACGTAAATCGGTTCAGAAACTTCGGCGTAATACTTCGGCGTAATCGGTGTACATACACAAAAAAAAAAAAAAAATACCGGCCGAATTGAGAACCTCCTCCTTGCTTTTGAAGTCGGTTAAAAATATAAATGCAATAGTGCAACAATCACTTACAGGTAAACTCCGGATGCGTATAGAAGCTGTACAATTTATATAATATTAATATACTTTTAAATAATTATCCAAAAGTTTAGTCGAGTAGGGGATAATAGTAATATTATAGTCATAAACAACCAGTGTTTTGTCATATTTTTTTCAATGTTCTTTAATCAAGACTGGTCCTTTTTGTGTGGGCGTACTACGTGTATCACTGTTAAGTAAGTAAAACAATGCTATTTAAGTAGGTATGCTCTTGATGTTATATTTTTTTTGTATTTTATCATCTTTTTTTATCATGTTTTTAATAAGTGTTTAGTCATGTAGTAAATTGGAGATAGGTATTACTTACTTTTTTTGCGTTTCACTTTATTTGTACTTATACCTATTATATAATAGGTAGAGACCTACTTTAAGTTTCCTGTTCAACTTACGTACCTAATAAAACCTAAAACAATAATAAGAGGCCTAAACTGGGGGCTAGATATTTATTTAAACGCAATAAAATTAAAACCACATTTTCATCATAAATTCCAGACAACAGACCACGTGAATATTAACCACAATTTAAAAGGTACACAGGCACTCCTAAACTCATAATTTCATTTTTTTTATCCTTAAATAAATACAAAACGAATAAGTAGGTACCTACACAAAACGCTAAGGAAGGAAAAAACTACCTCAAGAAAATTGACCCTTAATGTCACAATAAAAAGCCTTATCAAAAAATTATTAGGTTTAACCTAAGTACCTACTTGAATAAAACAAGATTTCCTCATTGTTTTTTGTGATCGTCTGGGTTCGAACCCCGACTCAGGAAAAGTGTTACTTGTCGGGTTTTTCTACTTAATCTTACTACATATTATCTACTTAAATACGAAAGTTTGTGAGGATGTACCTATGCATGTTTGTTCCTCTTTCACGCAAAAAAGGTTGAACGGATTTGGGTGAAATTTGGCACAAAGATACTTTATAACCTGGATTAAGACATAGGATACTTTTTATCCCGGTAGTACGATCCAGTGGCACAATTACTTACCAATTAACTATTATTCCGTGGCGAATCCGCGGGTATTACCTACCTAGATAGGAAATAACTCTGTTGATAACTAAATTATTACGGTAACAGTCCAGAATTTAGATTTAAACTCGGTTAATTAACTTCTGTCTACCCCATCATAAAACACAGTCGTAACGGAATGGATCACCAACTAACCAAGCATAACATCAAAATTATACAGAAGCAAGTCAAACAACTGACCGAATAAAATTAACTCTAAATTGTTGTCATAATAAAGAAATGACTCAAGTGAGTCCGTTTAGCCGAATTGTACGCACACTTGTGTAGCCAGACGACTTCACGCACACATTGGTATTGTGTCTGCACACGAAATAATGGGGTGGCTACGCAATACGAGTTGGGGTTACTACTCGACGAGAATTTGGTCGTGAAAAAAATGCTGTAGGTAAGTAACAAAACTTGTTATGTAAGTATGTTTGACAAAGAATTTTTTAAATGGGGGAGGGCAGGATATGTTTTTTATATTTTTTTTACCATCTTTATTTGTTACCCGTTCACAAAAACAATAAATTGATATTTAATTTTATTCTATTCTCAATGTGTTTTTTGCGCCTGGAGTTATCAAGAGGAAACGATTTACTAAACTGTTATTTGTAACGCAGTAGTTTATTGGAAAAATTGCCATATTTAGGTCGGTAGGCGTAAGAAACACTTTTTGACAGTCGCTGTCACAGTATTTGTACCAATTGAGATAGTTATGTAAGTTTGTTAACACATCAATAGGTCACTACTTATTCTGCATGTGTCCAATTAAATCTGACCTGCTTCCCAAACAAATTAGCTACATTTTTACACAAAACCTCAGCTTAAATAAACATCCGAATAACTCCGAATATTCTCGGAACCCCGTCGTGTCCCTCCCCCCCGCCCGCACGCACACAGAGAGAGCCTAATTCGCATTCGGTCCGCGCACAGCACAGCACAGTTTCCGCGGTACCGAGGCCATTGACCCCGCAATTTGGAGGGCGCCTCTGACGTCACAACACTGACCTACCACAACGACCTTGAATCGAATTCGGTTGTCCCCGTTCTGTGAAATTGTGACGGATGTTCGTAAATGGAATACGCATTTTGGCGGTGAAAGTAATTTAAATTTTGTATCTGTTGCGTTCGGAGCGCGGTTGGATCGGTTTGTTTTTTATTTAATGTTTGGGTTTTCTTTGAGATTCGAACTTTGATGAACCTTTTTTATTGTGAGTAGAACATTTGGATTAGCACCTTTTTAATTTTATTCGCATTGCTCATTTTAATGATTACCTATACAAAAACTGTATGTGAGTATCTTAATTTCGGTGTTCATGTGTGTATTTATGGTACTTAAAACTAAGTGTAGGTAGGTATTTTTATTTACGAAATGTTAGCTTTAGGTGCCAACTTACCAATACTTATCCGCACCATGCCCGCGTGGTGGATTATGGTCCATTCCCTTTTAGACCAGGGTAGAAGCCTTTAAAAATAATAAAAAGTGAAAAAAAATAATAGTAGGATGCAACCCATTAGAAAAGGAGGGGAATATTATAAAAATGAAGGGAAAAATAATTTACGGGCGATCTGAGGTCGGGAAGGGGATGGGGGTGAGTTTTTAAGGGTAAAAAACGGTTTTTCTCGATTTCCGGCAAAACTAAAAGTCCTATCGAAAAAAGTTAAATGGCAAAGTTGTAGGTAATAAAAAGATCTAAAACTTAATATTTAATAAGACATCTACAATATTTGGAGAAAGTTGTCGAATCTTTGTTAAATTATATGCGTAGATGCCTATTTATAAGTATTTTAAGATAAATTATATTACCTACAATTTTTCGTAGGTCACTCAGACCTACGAAAAATTGTAGCCCATCAAAAGGTAGAAGTGGGGGGTTCATGGAGAAGTGGGGAAGGGGCTAGGCGGGTTTGGGTCTTACTACATACATACCTACTATTTCGTCATGTCAAAATGTATAAAAAATATATTATAAATATATAAAAAATCTATAATAAATGTATAGTAAATATATTTTTAATAACTAACTTTTGGCCGATTTTCATGTATATTTTATATATTTAAAATATATTTTAGATACATTCAAAATATATATTAAAAGACATAAAAAACATAGCTAAAAATATAAAAAATATATTTACGATATATATTTTGTATATTTTTTATACATTTTTAATATATTTTTTATGTATTTATTAATATTATTTTTTCATGGGATTAACTAAATTTGTTTGTGCAAAATTAAAGAGATTATTATTTTTTAATCTTGTACTAAAATATCTTTTAATTTTAATCTTTAGGTTATGTTACATTAAGCATACTATTTTTTAAAGAAAATATTACCATTTTAATGTTTGAGTTGATTGATACAGATAAAAATAGAGATAGTATTTACCTTCCTATGCAGATTCGAAAAGTTTTTTTTTAAGTAAACTTGTCACAATTATCTTCAAGAAACTCAGCGTGCACGTGTATTTTTAGAAACGATGTTGTATACTGTACTGTATTTCGAATACTGGCTAGGCTAACGGTTGTAACAGATGCTACGAAATAGTAGGTATGTATGTAGTAAGACCCAGACCCGCCTAGCCCCTTCCCCACTTCTCCATGAAATACCTTTTGATGGGCTACAATTTTTCGTAGGTCACTCAGGTAGGTATATCATTTATCTTGAAATAGTTATAAATAGGCATCTACGCATATAATTTAAAAAAGATTCGTCAATTTTCTCCAAATATTGTAGATGTCTTATTAAATATTAATTTTATTAACTTATTTTGTTTGTTAATTATAGTAGTATATTTTGATTTGCAATTTTTTTTAATTAATGTAGCATGTAATCTAACGTTTTTCGAGTAATTAAAGTGTAAATTTTAATAAATAGCTCAAAATTATTTATAATAATTAAAAAAGAGTTTTCGAATTCGAGTTTTTTTCGATTTTTTGCATTTTCTGAGAAGATTTACTATGGTAGCATATAATTTTTTTTTCACCATCGGAAAATAGAGATTTCACCGAACAGAAAACATACCAACTTTTTGAAAAAAGCTGATATTTTGACGGGTGAATTTTCGATTGAAAATTAGGGTGCTTTTTCGATATTAATTCAAAATGAGGTGAAAAAATAAATATTTTTAATCAAATAAATTACAGCGTATTTGGGACATAAAAAGTTAAGTCTTGACCAAATTTCGTTAAAAAAATAAAATTTTTGTAAAAGATAAAAATAAAAAACCAAAAACTTGGTTTTTTGAATTTTTCACATAAATTTTGAGGTTATGTGAAAAAATTGTAAATACAAAAGTTTTAGATCTTTTTATTACCTACAACTTTGCCATTTAACTTTTTTCGATAGGACTTTTAGTTTTGCCGGAAATCGAGAAAAACCGTTTTTTACCCTTAAAAACTCACCCCCATCCCCTTCCCGACCTCAGATCGCCCGTAAATTATTTTTCCCTTCATTTTTATAATATTCCCCTCCTTTTCTAATGGGTTTCATCCTACTATTATTTTTTTTGGTTTTAAAAATTATCGACCCTGGTCTATTTATCAGGGAGGAGGCATGTGGAACAGCAGTGGCAACAATAAAGGTAGGTTGATTATTATGCAATAGAATAATATGATCTAGGGCATGAAACTGGGACTCCTTACAGTCACAATTTTTTGCTTACTAGACTTACTTCATAATTAATCAGCCCTTTTAGTAGAGGATTTGTTCTGACATTTAAAAGAAGTCAGAAGCAAACTAACTAGGTACTCCAAAATGTGGTTTTCAGTCAATCTATCAAAGTTATTAACTTATTTCAGTTCAATAACTGCAACTACTTACTTACCTAATCAAGTGAGCCAACGCCTCGAAAACAAACCATTATTTACAGTTTACAGGAATACCTGAAACCTTTATCAGAAAGGGTCAGTGACTCGCCGATAACATGCAATATTTGTGCAGCAATAAACTAAATATTTTTAACTCAACAGCAGTTCTACGTAAAATAACGATGCCATTTTCCTTTTGTAATGCACTAGTTTTGAAATTCGAAGTTTGAAATAAATGAACGCGTTATATTGGTACCTTGTAAGTTCTACCTTTTTGGTTGGGTTGGTAAGCAAAGAATAATAGTTGAAGGTTTTTGTTCCAAATTCAAATCTGCGCTTATGTCAAAGACAGCAAGCAGCTTTTGTGAATGTTTGACCAAAACTCATAAAAGCTTATTTTGAGTTATTTTAAATTTAAAAAACAAACATTAATTACGATTAATTGACATATAAGTAGAGCGTTGTTGTATTGCTATGGGTGTCTCGTTGAGATGTTGGGTGGCTTACTGGTTCCCGAAAACTTGAAGTGATGTTTATAAGGTATAGCTATGAACCGCGAGTTTCGTCCGCGTGAAATTAGCGGTGTAGATTCCCTGAAAACTACACTAACTACTAGATAAAAAAGGTTGATCTTTGTTTAAATAAATAAACCATTTCAAGCTTATTTACAATATTTCCAACGTTGACAACTCACTTAGTTAATCTCAGACAAACATGGCCATCTGTAAAAGTAAAAACAAACAAAAAAATAAAATAAAAATGCAAACAGTTTTATCACAAAATCTCCACAGTCTACACTAATTTGTCATACGCCAGACAGAGATAGCGATATGTATGATAAGATGGGTGTGAAAGAGACATATACATACAAAAAGAGTCGTGAATCAGCCGAGTGCATTGAACTTGGATTTGATGATGCATCGTGACACATACATACAGACATCGACGTATATTTATTTATAGATGTATGGTTTGCAATTATGTGAGCCTTGTAGGTACATTGTTTTTGTATTTTTTTGGGAGATTTTTTAAAACAATTGAAAAAAAAAACAATCGCAATATAATGAATGAAGCAAGGACCAATCTCACAGCTACTAAAGACTGAAGTTTGTAAAAAAATATAATCTCAACTTTATATTAATTTCGAAGGAAATCCGGGTCTTGTCATGCCAACCTACGTGTAATTTCCATCTATTTTTCCCAAAACGGGTACAGTTTTCATTTCATTGCTTATAGAGTTCCAGTGATAACAATTCTCTTGAAAATAAAACAAAGCCGTTTCTCCCATCGCTATAAGCTTAGGAAGTGGACACACCAAAGGCCTACACAAGTAACAATCGCTTTCATAACGATTCGTTTTCTATAATAACTTTCAAAAGGATTGGCATACACGTGTTGGTAGCTTATATCAGCCCATGCATTTTTGCCTGTACCCTCATCATATGGCTACAAAGAAGTTGACTGCTGAAACGGCAAGGCAAGAGAATGATGATGACCCTCATCGTTATCGTTGGTAGAACGTGACGTTGTCTATGGCATCAGGATCTGCGATTAACTTAAATGCAATTTTCATCTATTTTTCCAAAACGGATAATCAGGTAGGTAATCTTCTTCTGGCTTCAGTTGTAAACCTTGCTGATAAAAAATAAATAAAATATCTATTCAGCCAGGAGGAGATGGCGGGAGCGGGACGAACTAGACTCTTGGCCACAAACAGCTGTGGCGACAAATAGGAGAACAAGAGAAGGAAAGAGAATCTTAGCCCTGCAGTGGCTTTTGATAACAATAACTAATAAGCTATCCTTCTCTCATGCCTCTACACTTACGAAAAGGACACGCTTAATTTGATCTTCGAAATGTCCTTCACAATATTTGGCTCCAGACACTTCTCATGCTACCACTACATTAAGCCACTATCGTATCGTAGCGTTACTGACCTGCGCAATGTCGCATCAACGTTGCGCCATGTCGTGTGGCCTGGTTTCAAGGTTTTATATTAAAGGTATTACTTAATTATTACTGCACTAGCTTATACACGCGGTTTAGGTAGTACACTACTCTAGGTAGTTTCACTAGATAATTCAATTTTACCTTGCAGTGTCTAAAAATATCATCAAAACAGTACACTGCACCTAAGGTTCAGTTGGAGCTGCAGCAGTTTTAATGCTACCACTACTTACATATAAAGTTACTGACCTGCACAATGTCGCGTCAACATTGCGCCACATCGCTCCACACGTGGCTCTGTCTCAAGGCTTTTTAAAGTACCAACACCTAAAAAATAACAGTGTTATCATCACGTTTTTTGGCTAAGGAATGCTGATTACGTCATGTGTCATGATGATATTTCTGTCTGTCTGGCTTTTTTCCACAATATCAACTATGCTAATATTTCCAACAATTTAGTGTAGACTAGCAATCTTACCGGATGCCGCTAAATATTCACCGAGCGACTGCTTGTCTAGGTTCCACGGCCCAAGGGGGTGACACAATACTCCTTGGTAAGGCTTTCGGACTTCGGACTACCCGTGATAAACTTCGAGGCACGGAGTCTCTTGCGCGGCCTCGTTACGCATCCACGAACGGACCTCGACAAGCGTTGCTTTACCTTGTAGATTGATCCGAGAGGCTGGCTAATTATTGAACTAAGCCCGTCCTCACTTGAGTGTCTTGTGAGTGTCATCATGAGATATTTTCTTGACCAGAGGGCTTATACGCAGTCTGCACTAAAAGTATCGGGAATGGAATATTTCCACTGTTCCTGTCATATTAAAATCTTTTTAATTGAAAACTCCTTGGTTTTAAAAATCGAAAACCATTTATTTATTTAAAAAAAGATTCTCGGTCTTGTCACAAGGTTTTGTCAAACTTGTTTAGTCGTTGAGAAAATGGAATTGACTCGAGAAAATTCAAGAGCGATGATTTATTATGACTTTCGAAGTGGCTTAACACAAAAACAGTGTGTTGACCGGATGATTTCTGCATTTGGTGATGAAGCCCCATCCAAAACCACAATTTATCGCTGGTTTGCTGAATTTCAACGTGGACGTGTCAAGCTCAGTGATGATCCCCGTCAAGGTCGTCCAAAAACTGTAGTCACCCAAGAAAACGTTGATGCTGTGCGTAAGCTGATTGAGGAAGATCGACATGTGACATACCGCGAAATTCAGGCAACTTTAGACATTGGCATGAGACAAATACAAATAATCTTGCATGAACAATTAGGTGTAAAAAAGTTGTTTTCCCGATGGATACCGCTTTCGCTCTGTGAAGAGCAAAAAGCGGCTCGCGTTATTTGGTGCGTCAGAACTTTCGAAAGATTCCACGCAGGATCCTCAAATGCTGTATACAACATCGTATCAGTTGACGAATCCTGGATATACGCGTACGAACCCGAAACAAAAAACCAGTTACGAGTTTGGGTGTTCGAAAATGAGTTAAAGCCAACAGAAATTGTTCGTTCACGGAGCGTTGCAAAAAAAATGGTGGCCACGTTTGTCTCCAAAACCGGCCATGTTACGACTATTCCTCTTGAGGGACAAAGAACGGTTAATGCAGAATGATATGCTAGCATTTGTTTGCCACAGGTCGTTTCTGAACTCCGTAAAGAGAACTGCAACCGCCGCATCATCCTCCATCAAGACAATGCGAGTTCTCACACCGCGCACATAACAAAAGAGTTTTTAGAGTAAGAAAACATAGAATTATTAGACCATCCGTCGTACAGCCCCGACCTAAGCCCTAATGATTTCTATACTTTCCCTAAAATAAAGAATAAATTGCGTGGTCAGAGATTTTCATCACCTGAAGAAGCTGTGGACGCCTACAAAACGGTCATTTTGGAGACCCCAACTTCCGAATGCATGGTTGCTTCAATGATTGGTTCCATCGTATGGAAAAATGTGTCAAATTTCGCGGAGAATACTTCGAAAAGCAGTAAATACATTTTTAAATAGTAATGTTGTGTCACTTCCTTGATTCCCGAAATTTTCAGTGCCGCCCTCGTATCCCTGATGGAAAAAACCCAATAACACTTTGCCTGGATTGGGGATCGAACCCAGGACCTCATGCTCGGCAGTCGCCGTTGCGACCACTAGACCAACGAGGAAGTCCTGTTGAAACTCATTTTAGAAAAACGCTTTGGAAGCTATAGTCTATTTGTATTACCTTTAGTGTTAACATAGGTACAGGGATGTGATCCATTTTGAGAAAAAACGGATCCGCTAGTTCTTAGTTACGCCACTATCGCGCAACTAACCAACGCAACTCCAAACATGTTGAGACTTGTTTTTTGTTTTGGCTTGTTGTGTCTAGTACGTGCTTTATCAAGCAGGCTTATTTTTTATACGTAGTTACTGATAAGCACAATATGTCTAATTAGTACCTAAATGATAACGAAATAAATGAGTTCCTTGATCTTTTGTGTGGCCATGCAGGATTATTAAAAATATTTAATAAAAAAATATGGTATGCTGCTGCTTGGACTAGGATCGATTTATGTATTATAACAAGTAATAGTAATAATGTTTAATGTCATAAATATGTATTTTTTTACAAGTACAGTGCTTAATCTTAACTTAAAGTACACAAAAGTATTAGCATTTGAGGCCGAACTAGGTAAAACCTGTATTTCAGCCCTCAACGCCGATTTCCCCTGAGCTACAAATCAAGTACCTTGTGTACACCTGTACACAAGGGCGGAAACAGAGACGATGTCAATAATTATAGACCCATATCCGTTTTACTCACTATTTCAAAAATAATAGAGTAACTATATAAGTTTTTAAACTGTCATGGTCACTAACATTATAATTAACACTAGTAACGGGATAGTTACCATTTTTTTTTATCTAACAAACAGTGGACATGGTAAATATCCCGTTTCTAGTGTTAATTATAATAGAGAAACTTATAAATAACAGACTACTTCAATATTTAAATTTTGACCTACTATCACACTTTTAGTATGGATTCCGACAAGGTTTATCTACTGAGGATGCAGAACTGCTCTTACAACTCTAGTAGTTGACAGTCTTGACAATGAGAGTAAATGTATTACAATATTCTTAGATCTGAAAAAAGCATTTGACACCGTGTCTGTTCCGGTCCTTGTGAATAAATTAGAACAAGAATTCGGAATAAGAGGTAAACCACTAGAGCTCCTTCGTAACTATCTTTCTAAACAAAACAAAACAACTTAAAACATAAACAAAACATAGAGTAAAAGTTGGTGATGTTAATCTAATAATATTTGATATGGAAGAGCGGAGTCTCCCAATACAGGCATTACTTGCTGAAAGGGAGGCTCGAATCACTAATTCTGTTTTTGTAAAATACGTTTATGAAATAAATGATTTTTGATTTGATTTGAAGTATTTTTATTATGATATTACGTGATGGAAACTGGTAGAGGTCTGATTGTTTTAGAACTGTTTATAATATACCTCATAATATTATCTAGGCTGTCCCTTTGAAAAGAAAACAAGCTAAACCCTTTCCAAATTCCCGTACTCTTTGGTTATAGACTTCCTTACTAAGAAAGAATGCAAGCCACATGGACGGGGACACCTTTCTTATTTTCGTCAAATAAAATCTTACCTCATCAAGTTATCACTTTACCCTACAGTGACTATCGCTTTCAAACTTTTTCGTGTGTTTGCGTCAACTTTCACCAAGATTATACATAGCTTTTCGTTGGATTACCTATGTCGTAACATACTGACTCTTCCATAACCGTAATTGCTGATTAGATGCTACTTTGCCTGAGCCGTCTGAAGTTGGAGAACCCTGAATCCTAGCCTAAGCAGTTGCTACGAGTATGCTTGCGACCACTGGACCAACGAGGCAGTGTCATTTTATAGGTACTTGACTGCGCCAGAAGGAGGATACCTAATGTAATAACAACAATAACAACATGAATGATGTAACCAAGTTGAAACAATATTTTGATAGGAGGATTTCAAAGAGTGTCCATGGAGTTTCTTGCCCATTTTCCGCCATAGAGATCTACGCTTTGGAATATGGGCCACTACAGTACTTTCACAGGTTATTATGCCTTGTGACTGAGACTGTAGCTTCGCTTTATTTGTTTTTCTGATGTTTAAAAGTGCCTGTAATGGTCTAATTGAAATAAATGACTGAGTTTGAGTTTAAATAAATGGTTCAACCGACAAAATTCGTCAATGACGTAAGTTGCCTCGTGACTTCGTGGTTTACCGACTAAATCTGTTATTACTTAATTAACATTAATAAGGCGGAAAAGGGCCACGAACAAACAAGATGGAAAATTTAAAATCATACTACACATGATACCATGCGTCAGTAGGTACTCGTTAAAAAGATTTTACCAGTTTCCTCAACGCGCACGCTTGCCCAATTCATTTCATAATATTTCTTAGAAGGGTTTAGTCACTATGTTTGTTTGTTAGGACAGAGGGCGAGGGATTTTACGAAAGTCTTGTGGTAAAAAAAAATGTGTTACAACACTTACAACCAGAGCTAGGTACAACCTGAGAAACACTTCCTATGAGAAATAATGGGTACCGCTTAATCTTCTCCCAAATAGGTTGATGTCTTGCCTATTTAGTCAAACTTGATACTGATAGCCATTATTTTACATTACAAACAAATTGTGTGCTAAAATAGCACAGTAATGGTGCTGTGAGCCAGGAAGGAGATGGTTGGACGAACAGGACAGGTTCCACCAAAATTGGAAGGAGGACGCCGGAAGTCGGGGGAAGCCTCTAACCAGAAGATGGACAGTAAGTAAGGGCTATCAAAAAATCTTGTAAACGTCCTTCAAACCGAAGCATGTCAATCCTGATGGCAGAAATAAGTAGGTCTTTAAGTAAATAGGTGTAAGCAGAAACTCTGTTACCTACTAAAATACTATCACAACTGTACAGCACTCAGTACTCACCTCCCAGACTAAAAGCCTCTATTATCAAAACAAAGGCTCGTCCACGAGTCGACGGCCTCTTATCATTTTACTCCAATTTATATTTTTATCGCGCCCGATATCAGATTATCAGTTTAGTGGCTCTACGTTTGTCCTCAATGTCAAAAAACACGTTTTTGTATGCAATTCATACTCGTATACGTTATTATTTGTAAAAGATAATGTTTAGGAATGCAACGTTTTGGAAAACAGATGAGACACTTGGAAATATGTGATTACACAGCGCACTTAAATGCCTAAATAGTCATCATCTGCCTCTCTCATACAATTTATTATTTTTGGAATATTGAGAGCCATATATGAAGCTAATTATTTCTTTGTATATGGCTGTCAATATTCTTGCTAACGATTTTAATTTTATTTTTAATTAATACTATTATTTTTCATGTAATTTTATTTCATTTTCTTTACTTAGTTTTTATTGTGAAATTAGGTCCGGAAATTATTTGAATTTTTTGTCTTTGTCTTTTGGTAATTTGTCTTTTGTATGGGCTCGTGCCTTAAATAAATGAATTTTATTTTATTTATTTATTATGAGCTTAGTGTATCTCACTGCAGGGCAAAGGCCTCCCTTCCCTCTTTCCATTTTTTTTCTGTCTTTGGGTATTTCAACCCAATCCATTTCGGTAAGAGTCCAGCTCGTCACGCCATCTCCTTCTGGGCCTACTCTCATACAAACCCAGGGTAAGTGTAGAGCCTCGTCTCAAGATATGCGTCTTCTGTCCTTCCCGTTGTGCCTAACCATCTGCACCTTCCTGGTCTAATTGGGGCATGGGGCCAACGACAAAGCTGTCAAGGTCGCTGTGTAACTACTGTCTAAAAAATGTATGACAATAGAGAGGAAGATTGTAGGCCTAGCGTTTTTCCTATTACTTTGCTGAAAACATGAATATTATGTAGGTAGTTGTATCTATATTTTTTCTATTGTAATATTATACTGAGCCTAATATAACTGAATTGTTGGCCGAGTGGTCGCAAGCGCGACTGCTGAGCAAGATGTCCTGAGTTCGATTCCCGTGTCGAGCAAAGTGTTATTTATTTAACACTTCAAGCACAAAGTACAGAAGTGGAATTAATGCTATAGGCATTTTCTGCCAGTCAACCTTTGGGTGATCCAGAGACAAGCAGTGGTAGGTGTATATCTGAAAATAATTTTGATTAATACTACGATAAACTACAAGGATTATATAAAATAATATAAATATAAATGTTATTGGGTTTTTCCATCAGGAATTTCTCAGTATCAGCCACGGAGCCTGGATTTGTGCCCGGTTGATGGCAATCGCCTAGTCCCTTGTTACATGGGCACTTAAACATAACTGGCGAAATGTGGGTGTACTATTAGGAACACCTCTGTCTAACCTTTCGGGGATTACAGGCGTGATGTTAATATACGTTATTATACAGAGCGACTGCCAATCTGACATCAACAATTGGTTGCCCATCGATTGCTAGACTTTTTGGGTTCTGACTACCCACTACAAAACCTGTCAAAGATCTTCAAATGGCCGGCGAGTCGAACGAATTGTTAAGCTTTCCGAGGCTCAGTACAGGTTTCCACCAAAGCGAAACCGGGCCTCTGAGAGAGGAAGGAGGATATCCACCTAAGTTTAAAGCAAAATAAATTGATAACATAAAGGTTCCTAATTAAAGTGGTCGGAAATTCCCGTAGTATTGTTACGAAATTCGACCGGTGTTGAAGTGTGAATCGGTGACAATACTTAAATAAATAAAAAAATACTCTGTACTCGTACTTTGAAAAAAAGTGTTAAGTGTAGTTTTTTGTGGTCTATATACGAGTAGGTTTATAATCGAACCTGCGACAAGCAGTACAAAAGGCACGTGGGCACATCCCTGCAAATGAACGACAAAGGCTGTGGAAGATAATGAAGGTGTTCTCTTCAGGTATTTATGAATTAGTTGTTGGCCTCGTTATTGGCCTTACTGCTTTTAACAACATTTCTCAGTAAGTAGGAGCGTTACTAAGGTTGAAATGATCTAATAACAGTCACAGTAACAACAGACCTTAGGGTACCTACACAAGCTAGCTCGCCGTCCGTCTGTCTTATGACGACAGGCCGTGTCGACGGCGCGTTCGTGTTCCACGAGCGTCTCAAAGAGATGTCAGCAAACAGGAGGGGCCCGCTAGGGTCGATGCCTGCCAGGGCTGCGGGACTGTTCGAAAGAGATACCGCGGCCCTGGAACACAAAGGGCAAAAGAAGAAACATGGATGGGTTTTAGTCAGTAAAAGTCTGACACTCCCTTCCGCTCCGCCAAGAGCGGGAGGAGTAATTTGATGATTTCCCATCCCAAAAAAAAGCCTACCTCAAATGCCAATTGTTTGCGAAGCGTTTCATGTTTCTACAACGATTGACACAAGAGATCGCTTATGTCAGTGCCACACATTTTAGACTTGTCCACCATTATCGCATCTTATTATCATATCTAAGTATCTCTTAACAATCAGGGTGATTGATCATCATCCTCATCTTGAATTCATTCACTGTTGGGTGTAGGCCCCTTTTTTACAAGGTGTGAGTTAACTTGCAATGTTTGTACGTATGTTTGTTTGTTTATGTCACACATACACGTTAAGTTTGGACGACTATGCGTGGTTAGCTAAGTGAAGTCTTTCTAAATCCAATATGGCGGACTCCTAAAGATTGCGGACTAGTTATTTTTTATGTTCCTCCATGATGTGGATATCAATCAAAGAGGTTTGCCGGCTTCTGTGTTCCCTCCCACATATAACCCGTCTGCCTTCAAAGCAAGAGTGAACAGGCATCTTCAGGGCACGCTCGTTTCATCATAGACCTCATCCATCGCTTTCTACCAGGCGTGATCGAGGTCAAGAGCAGGACCATTTTGTAATAAAAATAATAAAAAAAAAGCTTGTTTTAAAAAAAGGTTTTTTGTACTTTACCTAAGCTTATACATCTGCCATTCTTCACGAGCGAGATTTCATGTGCGAGACTCATTCAGGTTTTAGCCCAGATTGACTTAAATTAAAGTAATTCATAAATATCCACCTAAAAACGTACTATTTCAATGAAACGGATTGAATTAACGTGTTTACTAGATACACTACGTGGAACCCTATATCTTGTAACCGAATTCAAACAAATTAACCGGAAAGTTTATTGTAAAACTTCCTTCCTTGTTTTTAAGTCGTCCCAAATATGTTGCGGTCTCGTAATAATATGTATCATCATATTAATAAATTGGCTGCCAATTTGTTTGCTGACAGTTTATTATTAATGTTAATTATTGTTTAACGTTTGTATAGCTCTACAAGGGTCTTCTGGCACGTGGCCAAAATAGGAACTAACGCCGTCCGTTTTTTAAAGTGGAAGCGCCAGGGTAGCCCGCGAAATTCAAATTTTCTTACGTTTTTTGCAATTAGCAGGTCAGTGTCAGGTTGTATGTTGATTAAAATATTGTATTTACAGAATTATAATGATTAAAATGATCAATACAACCCTCAAAGTCCATTAAATCTCATTGAATGACTTTTTCATGGTGGTAATTCAAATTCTACGACGTTTTACAAACACCTCCCCCCCCCCGTCAATGCACCTTTGTTACTCTTTACGATAAGCCACAATTTCGGCTGTTACTTGTACATCCTTGACAGTCGTAACGGGGAATCAGAAGCCAGAAAGTCTAGCAACCAGTCGTGGTGTATTACATGAAATTAGGTTGTAGACGGCAGATAGACAGTCGCTCCATGTAAAATACCGGTATTCAGCTGCATCCGTTTAGACTGGAAGCCGACCCCAACATAGTTGGGAAAGGCTAGGCAGATGATGATGAATTGGTTTTCCTTGACCCAACAGAACACACGTCCACCTGTAGACGAGTAAATTAATGAATTCTTGTTTATTTTGACAAATACGTTTTCTATGACTCGTTCATTCCCTCATGAACCAATTAAAGGTATCGTTTTTAGGAAATAATTTTCCTTATTCTCACACGTGCCAGCCATTCTAGATATAAAAATTAATAGTCATTTTCGTTTGTTCACAAATGTTAGCACAAATAGACAAGGACATCTTTTTTCTTTTCTTTATTTATTTAAGGACATTTATAATCGCAATGCGTATGCCAGTCCCATCCTACCCTAAATACACATTGGTCATATCTGGGCCATGAACCTAAACAGACTCTTCGCATCATCAAAGGACACCTTTAAATTGAATGGGTTCTCCATTCAATCTGTTTGTACGGCGTCCTCGTCATCTGCGTGAAATAAGGCTTTATTTTGGAATAAAGCAGACCTCAACATTGGCTATGCTGAGGTCGGCTTCTAGTCTATGAGATGTAGAGGAATACCACTATTTTAATTGGAGTGTGTTGGACTGCCTCGTTGGATGTGGTCGCAAGCGCGACAGCTGAACATGAGGTCCTTGGTTCTTTTCCCGGGTCGGGCTAAGTGCTATTGGGTTTTTTTCCATCAGCAGCAGTCACGGAGTCTGGATGTCTGCCCGGTTGATGACAATAGGCTCGCCTCTATTACAAAAAAAACGTAACTGGCGAAATGTGGGTGTAGGTACTATTCGGAACACCTCTGCCTAACCCTTCGAGGATTACGGGCGTAATGTTATGTTATTTTTTTATGTATTAGGTAAACTTTATGCGTTAAGAATTTAAGCCAGTCAGCACTTACCAGTCCGTTCGTTTACTTTTTTGAAATCATAGTGTCCTGTCTTTTTTCGAAGCGTGTGTCTGATCTTTATAAGTGGTAACATTATATTAGTTGTTGTTATTGAACGAAATCAATAAACAGTCGTTATTGACCCAGATGTTCTGCGTGCTATTAAACCGTTGACTTTTAATCATATTCGGATGACATTCCTCTTTTAGATACGGTTGTGTTTTAATTTACAATTTACTAAAAATAAAAATATTTATTTATTTATTCACATGACATGTTTCCTTGGCCATCCATCCATCCATCCATCTGCCTAGCCTTTTCTTAACTATGTTCGGCTTCCAGTCTAACCAGATGCAGCTGAATACCAGTATTTTACGTGGACCGACTGCCTATCGGACCTCCACAACCCAGTTAGTACTGGGTAATACGACACCCTTTGGCAAGACTGGTTGTCAGACTTGCTTGACTTGCTTCTGGTTGCCATTACAGATAATAAATGTAATGCGACAAAGTAACTTAACATATATAGGTACTTAACTATACGTGCTACACAGTACGTGGCTCTTGTGAACTCACCCAGTGTATGGGTGAATATGTCTATGGCATCCGCCACCGTGTTGAGAGTGCACAATAGTATATCCTTCATATCTTAAAATAGGTCTGTGCTTACAAAAAATTACCAAGTCTAAAATCCCCTAGTCGTCCAAAGGTTTTCCAATCTGGGGGCCGAAATAAAATGACAAAGAAAATTTAAAAATGTGTTGACATGATCTTTTTCGGTAGCTCATTAGTATGTCGTAGTTGTAGCAGAAACGAAACGCTTTAAAATCCATTGCCTCTCATCAAAGCCCTCTGGAATGTTCGTGGACCCTGAAGGTCAGAGGCATCTGTGCACTAAAATACGAAAAGTAAGTAAACTCGCCACCAAATCAAGTTACCACAAACTGACAAATTTCTTCGAATGATTTTAAACCATGATATGTTGAGGGTTAAGTTCTAAATCGAATGAGAAAATTTGGCAGTTTGTAGTAACTTTTCACTGACATCCCGACGACCCCTTTCACGCTGTTTCATTAATACGGGTAGATACTAGCTAAAAGGGTAGTTAAGTCATCCAAAAGTTCTTCCATAATTCAGTTGTAGAGGGGGAGCCCCTCTACAATTGAGTTACAATTAAATTTTCTACACGATGACACATTTTAAACTAGGTGTTATGTACTACACCGACGACATTCCTCACCCTTGAGACACATTTCGTCAATCCAGCACACGTGACGCACAGTCTGCTTGCCCCATATCGTCGCCAATCGGTCGAAGAACTCCTGATAAAGCGAAAATGTAATCTAATTCAGTCTGGCTGTAGTATTTAGAGTTTTGATGAAGTAGTTTCTGGAACGATAAATTCATCATCTGTCTAGCCTTTTCCCAACTATGTTGGGGTCGGCTTCCAGGCTAACTGGATGCAGCTGAATACCAGTACTTTACATGGAGTGACTGCCTATCTGATCCCCACAACCCAGTTAGTACTGGGTAATACAATACCCCTTGGTAAGACAAGTGGTCAGCCGCCACCACTTTCGGGCCACTGACTGCCAGTAACGACTGACAAGATCTACAAATGACAGCTAGGTCCAACGGCTTTACGTACTTTTCAAGGCATGGAGGAAACTCGGTAGATATATAATGGGTGGTCACCCATTCACAGACCAACCTAGGAAAGCGCGGCTTAACCTGAAGATTGATCCGAGCGGTTGTTATTATTTAGCCACGATCTCCTCCAAAATTAAATGGCTGCGAGAGGCACATAGCTCGCAGAACGGGTGACCGAGGACTCGTATGTACAGCGGTTTATAGTCTCCAAAAAGGTACATTGATAATCTTGAGAATACCGTGGGAATCCGCTGCATGGGACTACAACACCGGTCGATGTGGTCGAAGTGTACCAGTGTTAGTGGAGTGGAGGTATTTTGAGAGTAAATAATTTTTTTCGCCTGTATGTGGGTTTATTTTTGGGAGGAGCTCGTGGCTAAATAAGAACAGCCGTTCGGGTCAATCTTTAGGTTAAGCCGTACTTACCTAGGTTGGTCCGTGGATGGGTGACCGCCCATTATATACCGAGTTTCCTCCGTGCCTCGCAAAGCACGTTAAGCGGTTGGTCCCGGCTGTCATTTGTAGATCTTTGACAGTCGTTACAGGTAGTCAGTGACCCGAAAGTCTGACAACCAGTCTTACCAAGGGCTATCGTATTACCTAGCGCTAACTGGGTTGTGGAGGTGAGATAGGCAGTTGGTCCACGTAAAATACAGGTATTCAGCTGCATCCGGTTAGACTGGAAGCCGACCCCAACACAGTTGGGAAAAGGCTACGCAGATGATGATGATGTGGGTTTTTTTGCCCTACAAGCTTGTTCTACTACTTTTTAACGTGTCGATGGCTTTTCATTAAATATATTTGGCCTAAAATTCAGCTACGCGAACTCCGCTCGCTGATGCGGTCATAAGATCGTCAAGAGCGCAGCTGTCAGGACAAGCAGCACAAGATGGAACGTGGGCCAATTGTCAATGGAGACACACCGCATACACACTTGAGATCTGAGTTGACCATGAACCATCTGTAACAGTAAAGATTGTCTTTGCTACGGCTTGAGTTGGGTCAAAAATGGAACAGATTCTTTATGGAATTGAAATTATTGTCAGCCAGATAATTATAAGAGTAGAGGAAGACCAAAGAAACGATGGATGGACTGTGTGAAGGATGATATGGCAAGAAAGGAGGTGTCTGATGAGTTGACGAGTAACAGAGAAGTATGGAAGAAGAAGACATGCTGCGCCGACCCTAAATGAATTGGGATAAGAGCAAAAGAATGATGATGTCAATCAGATAATTGAGTTAGAAGGAACCTGTCCGATTTGACAAAGCTTAGTCATACATTCTGAACCTTCACCGTCTGATGGTACAGTTGTTCAAGTATCACTATTTGTGGTGTAGGTTCTATTGCCAATGCCTATTGTTTTGTTTAGATTGATTTTCGAAAGGCAGCATCATTATTTCATTATTAACTGCTGTTATTTTTGTAGTTAGTCATTTACTATTTACCTACTACTTTTATATAATAACAATGTTGTTTTTAGCTGTTACATAATAATAGAAATGAATTAATTACTTACTTTGTCTTAATATTTGTGTACGTTTATATTGCCTTTAGGCCTATATGTGGGTAGGTACAATCATGAGCACCAATATTTATACAATTTCCTAAATTTAATAGCAATTTTCGCGAGGAAAAACGATTGTAAATTGGAGATAGGATCGTTTTCATAAAAAAACATGAGTTCCAAAATACTATGTTCGTAACAACATGAAATTTTAATTAGAACAGTGTAGGTGAAAATCACTTTTAAAAGTTGTTAAGTGTTTATATTGGTGCTCGTGACTGTACACGTATAAGGTAGGTATATTCTTGTGCTGATGTTCTTACTATTCAAACAATACATAATTTTAATTAAATTTATCAGGCCTACAGCGTAATTAGAACGGTTAAGTCCCCTTAGTGGGATTGTCCAAAACCAACAAAGATTTATTGTTATTTTAATAACTTTACGTAACATTATTATATTACCTAAAGCCACAGATAAGTAAAAATATATTCAGAAAATAATTAGAGGAGGTACCTATAGAACAAGATAAAGGAAACCGACTGAAGAATTGTTTGAAAATGGGTAGACTGAAATAATGGCGTGTTCCACCCACGGCGGATTCTGAGGGTCTAGACAAAATGAGATTTTACAGTGCGACCAGTTTAAGTTTGCAGCCCAAGGTGATGTTGCTTGTCAGGATAAAATGCAAAAATAGGTATGTCAAACTTCTTACATAATTGGTGTAAAAATACCGTTGTACTAATATTGTTGTCTCCGTCTTTGTGATATTTTTTTGTGTGAGTCTATCTAGCAGGCCTCAACGAGAGTCCAGAAATCTTCCCAAAAAAAAAAAAAAAATCTCCAAATATCTTCTAAAGTATAGCTCACAGAATGTCGAAAATTTGGATTTGTAAGGTACATAATAGTATCAAGCTCCTAATGCTATTGTATGATATAAAAGACTAATATTTAAAAAAGGGCCCGCTGGCTGGACGTTTGTCTAAATAACGAATATCTTCTAAAGTATAAGCTCACAGAAAGTCGAAATTTTGGATTTGTAAGGTACATAATAGTTGCTAACTTCGAGCACTATTATTAAGCGATCTGCAAGTATAATAACACAAAAAATAATCATAAGGGGCCCGCTAGCTAGACACTTCATGGAAACGTCATTAAATCAAAAACTGTCGAGGTACAAAATATATCTTATTTATTTTCTTTAGGTACAAAATACTGTCTTTATGAAAAGCTATCATCTGTTGATAAATCTCGTTGGGGCCTGCTAGATAGACTCACACTATTTTTTTTTGTTCTGGACCATACCTAGTTGCGAAGATGTGGAGGTTCAAATTTCCAACTTTTTCACAAGTTTATTTTTATTTTTAATACAGGTTTGAATGTTATAATTTTACTTTAAATACCTCCATGGCCCCCTTACTATTCAGTGCATCCATCAGCACAATGTTTTGAGTGCGTTACTTTGAGTCTTTCCGTAAAACGTGACTTTTCACTCCCAAAAACAAAAAGTTATTTCCCAGCAACATTTTTACGTAGAGTAAGTAATTTGAAGTACAGAATGTTTGGTTGACGGCTTCGTCGTGAAGGTTCCGTTTACACCCTGTATAATTTTTAGGGTTCCGTACTCAAAGGGTAAAACGGGACCCTATTACTAAGACTTCGCTGTCTGTCTGTCTGTCTGTCGGTCAGTCTGTCTGTCTGTCTGTCTGTCTGTCTGTCTGTCTGTCTCCAGGCTGTATCTCATAAACCGTGATAGCTAGAAAGCGGAAATTTTCACAAATGATGTATTACTATTGCCGCTATAACAACAAATACTAAAAATTAAAAAAATATATATATTAAGGGGGGCTCCCATACAACAGATATGATTTTTTTGCCGTTTTTATAGATAATGGTACGGAACCCTTCGTGCGCGAGTCGGACTCGCACTTGGCCGGTTTTTAGTTCTTGCAGCCTGCACAGATGTTGGTCGAAGATACCTTAGCAATCATGGAAGTTAAAAATGTATGGTATTGACTTATGCGACTGAAAAGCTTATGACGTCAAGCCAGGTAAAAGTCATTGGGGAAATAAAAAAAACGTTTTGGAAAGCGATCGTCAACTGTCTAGGGCTTCTCATCTCTTTTGTATACTGTTATACTGATCTGTGGTGGCTCATGCAGGTATAGCCCTGATCCGTTTTATTTTAGGTCATTCACTGATCTTCCTATTGGTCTGCTAACACTTCTTCGCCAAAACTGAATGACCATTCAGTTTTGGCGAAGAAGTGTTATCCGAGTAAATAATTTTGTAATTCGACGTTTATGTACGCTGAATTACGCCGTGCGAGCTTTTGAAACGATTTACCTAATTCCAAAATATATTTAATATTGAAAATGAAACCACAAATTATTATTTGTATGCTACAAATTAAAAGAATATTAAATTTTATTGTATTTAATTATAAACCTTAAATACGTGTCTTCATAAAATTGTATACCAGTGCAATTGCACTTACAAGGTTATAACTTCATATTCGTGGTAATACATATGAAACAAATTGCCTTCGTGCTTGACTCCCAAAATTGAGCTACACTGTTACACACTTATTAATGCGGTCAAATGTGTCATGGCAGAATTCGGTAATAAACTTGTTTCAAAACAAGGAAAAGTTACAAAATAATTACCAGACTGAAGGGCCAATATTTTTATCATTTTGAAGCAATTAAGAATAATTGAAATAATGAGTTTAGAGGAAAGGTTAGAGGCAATGTTTTGTGTGTTATTTGTTTTAAGCTATAATTGGGTGTTCGTCATTAATTTTGGGTTTTTCGCCCTATAATAAATTGTGATGGAAGATTAACTAGCTTTGCGGTTCAGTGGTGCGTGGAGAATTATTTAGATTTATTGTATTATTATTCTTTTGCATTATTAACTATTTCTTCTTGTTCTTGTTGGTGGCTTTATTTTAACTATTTATTTATTTAAGTATGTATTAGTTGTAACATTTTCATTATGAATTTGTTATAGAAAGTTGGTATGTTACCCAATTTCAATAAATTACAAATTTATTAAAAGTTTTTAAAATTTAAAAAAATCATTTAATTATTTACGAGGGAAAGACGGGGCAAGACGAAGAAAATCGTAATCCAATACTTGTTGCTACTTATGAACAAGTCGGTCCGTCTAGTGTCTATACCTCCGATTGTCAGGTAGCATTCGTGTGTCAAAATCGATAACGTTCGGGATCAACATTTTTTATGAAAATATTCCCAATGTCCGCTCTGTCTTTTAAATCTCTTTGGATGCAAGCCACTTATTTCAAAGCGATTGACGTGGACTAACCGCCTGACCTGGGCCTACCAATTACTGAGGGACACCGATATTATATCTACATTGACAACTAGACGACTTCTGGTGGCCTACCATGAAATCGTATAGCAGGAGTAATTCCAGTGTGGGAAAGAGATGGCTGGAATAGGGATGTTGACACCATTAAAAAATAATTCCAAGACAGCTTTTCTAAAAAAAGAACACTTAATTTTAGACCTGAAAACGCGATTAATTTTCATTTAATTGCTAAATTAGATTTTTAGTTGCTTTGAAATCAATAAATAATTGAGTCATTGAGTTGACGAAATAGTGACGTCACAGCGTGCTATTGCCATACAAAATGTAAGGGGGAATCGCGTTTTGACAGATCATAAAAAGTATGTCAATTGATTGTTGTGTCAACTACCCTATTACTCCTGCTTTAAGACGTCATAGTAACCCCCCCGACTGTTGCAATACAACCAGCACTAAGGCCACACCCTTCTGAGGGAAACGTCGAACTACTCTATCACAAATTGAAGGGTTTTGGGGGAAATTCGTAATACATAAATACTCCATCCTTTTTTTTGCTGTTTTCGTTTTATTGTACGAGTCTGATAAATTCTATTTATTTCTTTTACTTCATAGCTTTGATAATAAATGTTCGTCAACGAGAATAACGCAAAGATGAAATTGTTAAATGAATGATTGTTTGTGTGTTGTTGTTGTTGAATTGTAGTTGTTGTTGTGTTGTTGTTGTAATATTTCTTTAGTAAACGACTTTTAATTTTATTGTTGTAATAAATGAGTTATTGTATTTTTTTTAAATATTTTTTTTGTATTTATTACTATCTTTTTTCAACACAATGTATTTTATTAAGAAATAAATGACTTACGTGTTGTAAAAAGTTTTTTGTGTGTTATACGATCATGCTGCAAATTTCATAAATTTAACAACATTTCTATCATAACGCCTGTTATCCCCGCAGGGGTAAGCAAAACTGCACCATATTTCATCATCATTATTGTCCTGCCCTTATCCCAGTTTAATTGGGGTCGGCGCAGCTTTCTTACATACTTCTTTATTACTCGTCATCTCATCAGACACCTCCTTTTTTGCCATATCATCCTTCATACAGTCCGTCTATCGTTTCTTTGGTCTTCTTCTACTCTTATACCCAGCAACATTCAACTGTACCATATTTCGTTAGGCATTTTCAAGTCCCATGTATTACCTAGGTGGCGCCTATTGCCATCGACTGTACTCACATCCAGATTACTACTGTTCTTCTTCATCATCTTTCGTGTCGACGGCACGGCATGGGCCCAGCATGTGGACGCGTTCGTGCAGCGTGTGGTGCGTTGATTGCGGCGTCTGTGGCGTCTTTTAGGTCCTCTAAAGTGCAGGTGTTGGGATACTTCGGAAACTCCAGCAAGTGGGACACCTTCTGCTCGGGAGCACCGCATTCACTGCGTATCAGAAGGGTCTTTAATTCTGAAATAATGAAATTTATAATAACACTTTGCCCGACATGAGATTCGAACTCACGATCTCATGCTCAGCAGTAGACTAACGAGATCTTAAATTAACTTACGCAGATTCTCATAAATTAAGGTGGAAGCGTAAACAACCGGACAAAAAAAAATCCGGCCAAGTGCGAGTCGGACTCGCTCGTGGAGGGTTCCGTTCCATCCTAGTAGGGGAGGCCCCTTTAATTTATTATTTGTTGTTATAGCGGCAGACAGAAACAGAACAGAAATACACATTCTGTGAAAATTTCAACTGTCTACCTATCACGGATCATGATATACAGCCCGCACACAGACAGACGGACGAACAGAAAGCGGAGGATTAGTAATAAAGTCCCGATGGTTACTCGTCGGCTACGGAACCCTGAAAACGTATGAAAATTTGAATTTCGCGGGCTACTCTTGGCGCTTCGATTATAAATAAGTAACTCACATTTTAACCGGTTCCCGAGTGGTAACGAGACTAAAATAATAATAAATGTACGACCAAAAATTATCGCCGAATTGTCACATAATGTACAAAAAATATATAAACTCGTAGAAGGAAGCGAATGGTCCCCTTGACCTTTGGATACAAAAACAACTGATTGTTTTTATTTTGTTTTATATTATACGTACTTTTGAACGAAGTGAACTTTTCGTGAGTTCGAGTGCGTGGTGTGAATGTATATTATTGTATATAGTGATATGTAAAGTACTTTGGTTTATGTTTTTTTGGGTACATTGAGTTTTCTTGAATTATATCAATGCCACGAAGTCAGGATTTGTGCTCGGTTAGATAAAGCCCCCTATTACATGGGACTTAAACATAGCTGACGAAATGTGGGTGTAGGTACTATTAGTAGGTACCAGGCAAGTTTTAGAACCAATTCGTAGACATGTGTGTGACGTCTCGCACTGGGCTTGCGTGGTGGATTGTGACCCGCTCTCATCCTGGGTGGACATAACGCCTGTTATCCCTAAGAGGGTTAAGCAGAGGTGTGTCTATAACTCACGCATATTTCGCCGGGGTGAGCCTATTGCCACCAACCGGCCACAAATTCAGACTCCAACCTACTATTGAGAATGTCCTGGTGGAAGATTTCCCGAGTTTCATTTTTATGTTGAAAATTACACTGTGTATAACTAACACTACTGCTCACCCCATTGTTACATTAACTTTACCTCTACACATTACAAACCACAGCTAGGTACTAACAGCCCATTCCAACATGCAAAAACGACATTATGAAAATGCCCTCAAAATTTTAAATTACGAACACAAAACAACTGACCAAACATATTATGTGCATTATTCTGCGTGTGACAGAGAAAGAAATATACCTTTTCTCAAGAGAGAAAGAGATGGGGAAAAACCCTGACCCCAGACAACACTGTTCGAATTGGCATGGTCAGGCCCTGATAAGATACGCTTATCAATAAATTTCGTCGTTGTACTTAATTTTGGCAGTTCTTTTTTTAATGTGGTGTTTGACTTTTGTGACCGATAATGTGACGTAATTTGATAGCAAGGTGATAATATGGTTATGTAGATAAGTAATATGTAGTTAGGTAGGTATATGAATGGACTTGTTGGTAATGAGAATTTGTAGGGTAAGTACCTATTATGGTGTGGATGACTTAAATAAAAATAATGCAGTTGGGAAAATTTTGTAGGCAATTTGTAAAAAAATAAATTTTAGTTTTACTGAGATACCTACTCATATAACATAGTTTTCTAACCATAACTGCAGTTATTTTTTACACTTCTGCCCAAAAAAGCTTATGTAGAAATTGTTTAAGTAAAAACTAAAACTAATTTAGCGTTAGCAGAAATTATCTAAGTAAAAATAACAATTAAAAAAGATCAAATTAAAAACGACAACTCTCCCTCCTAACTCTTTGGTCAAACCAAAAAAACAAAAGCGAAACTGAAACGCCACTCACATACCAACCAAAATATTAAATTCGCCAAATTTAAATACACAATAAATTGAAAGTAAAAGCAGACACGCACACAAACAAACAATTTGTTAATATGTGTGTGAGCCTGACCTTTCCCAACGTAATGGCAGCCGCCGAATACAGGGGTCGATGACACCGCCGAGGCTGAATGTGCGATGCATTCGGCAGGACTCGCGAGTTAAAAAAAAGTTCAATGTCACTTTCACTGGCTGAATGCAGTTCGATTTTCGTTTTCGCTTGATCTGATTTAATTTCGAGATGCAGTTTTACCGCCCTTTTTGAGTTTTTATCTTTTTATTTAAACTTTTGAGGAATTGTAATAAGATGGGAGTAAAATTTTTATGTAACTGACCAGATTTGAGTTTAAATTATTTTGGCCAGTCTCTGCCTTGACCCCCGATCTCTTCCGCGTTTCTTACTGAAGTCTCTTCCCTGTCGTATTGATAATACAAATTGGGACCAATGATTTATAATCATAAAGGAAAAAAAACGAAGATAAAACAAAAATGTACCTATTTAAAATATCAATCCGTTACTGGTAGAATGTAAAATAATTTTACTTAATTGAAATTAATTTGGGTTGTTCGTAAGACTCATATCCTGGATCTGAGACATAAATGACTCACTTCACTCAATGCAGCAAATTCTTACTTGAATTTTTTGGTGTTCGCTCTTGCGTTTTAAAATTATCGAACATCTTCGTGTTACTTTTAGTAAAACATTCTGGAAACATTTTTCAGGGGTTTAATTTTTTGGGTTGGGTTAAAAAAGATGGAGAGATAGATGGTGTGAGGAATAATTTGAAAGAGAAAAGAGTGAATGATAACGTGACATTTGACGAGGGAGTGAATGAAAAAGTGTCGGGCCTACGGCACGTGCAGGCGCAAGCGCAAGGGCAGGACTGGATAGGAGAAGGGTAGGAATGGATCTGTCCTTGTTAAAATAAAATTAATTTACCTATTTGAATAAAATCTATTTTTTTTTTTATTTGGAAAGATCAAATTTTTTACGATGGGCAAAAGAATGTGATTTCGTCAACCCATGAAAATAAAGAAACTAAATTAATTATAATTATAATAAAATTATACAAAATTAAGGTTATCCAAGAATTTCAGCAGCTGTGCCGTGCCAAGGGTAACAAATCATAATATTATCATCATCAGCCTACAACAGTCCACTGCTGGACATGGCCTCCTCAATCGCACGCCATTCAACTCGATTCTCAGCAACTCTCATCCAGATGTTACCAGCCGCCCCGCGAAGATCGTCACTCCACCTTACGTTTGTTGAGAGTAACAAATACCTACGTAGAATCTGCGAGAGATGCGTACATATTATGTAAAGGTAGAGACTATGAGAGTTTACGTAATCTTGACAGTTTCTGATATATTCCCAGAGAAAGAGGTTGTGCTTGACAATTAATTAGGCTTTAGATTTTGATTAAAGATTTTTACAGCATTTTTCAGGATATCCTGGTAGGATTTCAGTTTTAGACAAACTACATGCTACCAGCGATAACCATGATGGAGAAATCAAATTGCAATCTGTGAAATCATTTAAATGTAAAGAATTGAGAGGTCTCGAGAAGCAAACTTTCCTTAATCTCATTAACATCGGATGTTAAATGAAACATAATGCAGTGAAAAGATTAACAAGTCATGCACGTAAATTGGTGCAGTTTTGTCACCAATGGCAAATTGATAACACACTGTAGGTAACACACAGGTACCTTTGCAAGTCCAGCAGCCTGTGTTGATTAACTGAAGTTGTTACAATAGGATCTCCCATTTATGTAATCGTTATTATATTTTTAATACTTCTCCGCTGTTGTTTTCTGATTAATTCCGTTGCTGGAGTGTTGTCACTTTTTTGACGGTCTCCACTGTTGATTTTGCGTTTCAGGCGTTGCAGTGGTTTGAAATAGTGTGGCGGGCTTGTCCCAAAAAAAAAGATCGCCTTGAATTCTCATACAGTTAGAAGTTTTTAAATGGAATCGGACATATAGGATCTATAAAATGTATGTGACATGAGGTTAGATATTAAGGTATTTAATGAATAAAATCTGTTATGATAACAAAAGTTCTTTGTCTTACCTAGTGTTAATAATATTAGTTTTGAAAAGGACATTGATGGAGGGATAAGTGGTGAAGAGTTTTTGTTTAACAATGAATGAGACAATGGTGAACAACTTTGGATTGTTATAGATCACATTTATACAGTTCTTGACTATATTGTGGGTCTTTGTTAGATTCATTTGGAGATTGGTCTGTAATCGAGAGTCAAGAAGATTTTTTTAAAGAGTCACAACTATTTAGTACCTGGAGATAAAGTTTATACTCAAGTCTGGATGAGGGATTTTGTGTAAGCGATCCCTCAAAGAAAACTTTGTTTTGATAGAGCCGTAGTTTTTTTCAGTTTAGTCTTGGTCCTAACTTCAATCGATGGTTCGTTAAAGGAGTCGGAGGACTCTTGAAGTCTTCGGTGAAGAAAAACATCGTCAGGAAACCAGCTGCTGAGAGCTATTTCTCGACGGCATGTAAAGCCAAGTCAGAGGCCCATGAACGGCATAAAAACTCTAACACCAGGCTAGGCACTAATCACACGATGAAGAAGAGGAGGACTCTGAATTTAAAGAATGTATACAATGTTATACTAAGATTAAAATATTTTAGGGGATATTGATGAGTGCAGAAACTATTTTAAAACGATTAGGTACTTATTTCGTTCAAAAGAGCGCACAACTACACGTTAATACTTGACCGATGAGTATTATTAACATAACAGTCTTATCTAAAGAGAAAGTATATCGAATAAGTCTTCATTTATTACTTTATCAATAAACAATAATAATTGACGATGAACAAGTGCACGCGCATAGTCACAATAATTCTCAAGTGGGTCAGTGGATGCAAAAACTGCAGTTTTTAGGAAAGCATCGGAAGATTCTGAAATTATGCTAAAACCACATTTCTATGGCCTACATTATATTGCTGATGTCATATACGCAGATGTAGAAATCGTTGATTTATGATTTGGAGATGCAATTGGAGCTAGAAGTGAACAGAAATGGAATGAGTTGGCTATAGGTAGGACGTGGCATTGAAGCGATGATAATGAAGATAACTATGAAAATTAACGTACAATGAGAGTTTCCTCGACAATTTGAAGCGACGAAACCCTATGACATAACCGCTAAGGTCCAGCCTACGAGTGTAACAGATATAAAGTTACATCGTTCGCACATTACAAACGCACCATCGCATCGAAGTTTATTGACGCCGCATCCGTCTGAACTTGCGAGTTTAAGCCTCTGCGAATGTCATCTAGGCTCATTGGCTCAGTACAAGTGCGATACCTCGCATGTGTGCACCTTCGCCCCGCGCACACACGATCAGAAAAAAAAATTAAAACTGCTCGTAAAAACACATCAAAATATGACAGTTCAAATTCAAATTCAGAATGTTCGAATTTAGAAATGTCCGCTCAACACGCGCGGGAAAGAGACGAACATAACTTCGAGCGTCTGCATTTAGGTGACGTCGGGCCGGTGCATAGCGAAATATAATGAAAAGTGGCAGTAATTTCGTTGTGTTTACGCGCTGTGCTAGTTTATTTGGTTAATAGCGGTTTGTTTTTCTAATCGGCTGCGTTTGGACCGGTGGCGCCCTCTTCGTCCCATTCCCGCTCTCCATAGATACACATGGTTGTATTTCATGGAGCTGTCAAAACAATAGCGACCTCGTGGACTGTGATTTTTTATGGGACTACCCCTTCGGGGTCGGCGTGATGTGTGGCAGTGCAACTAGTTTTTGGCGCGGAGAAACTGTGGCGGGCGTAACGCGGAAAATTGAGCTAGCGGTGTTTTTTTCCTAACTTAACCTACGACAATCTTCAGTTGCGCGCGAGCTGTCCCCGCACGCGCCTCGCGTATCATCCGACACGAAAATCTACGAAAATCCACCGAATGGACCCCGAGCCGGTGGCGAACCCCGCCGAATTCACTTTCCGAACTCCATGTGAGTGTGTTCAAAACGTTCCATTTTCGAATGCAGCGGAATAGTCGCGACCGCGCGTTCGATGACCTCATAAAGTGAAACTATTTTTTTCTTTCACTTTGCTCAATTTTGTGATATAGCCATAGTGCCTTGTCGTACAAAACTTATGGAATATTGTGATGTCAAAGTGCAAACTTAGATAAAACTAGGATATAGAGTGTTAGTGAACTATTATTTAATGGAAAAACAAACGAGAAAGAACATTTTATGTGCTTATGGACAGATACTGCATGGACTTTAGGTGAGTACGTTTTGTAAAATAATCACGTCGTTGAAACAAGTAGTTTGTAATTTATTAAGTCAGTTCTATGGACGCCAATCTTAATCTATGAACTTGATGATTTGAGCGTAGCGAAGTTGTCTGCGTGTGAGTTGCATTGCTAGATTGCGCCTGCAAACTCACCCATGTGACTATCGCAAACTTCGTTCCTACTGGACGGTGCAAGGGAAAAGGATGCTTATTGACACAATTTTTAAGATAACATAGGATCTGTTTTGTTTGTATCGTGTTATTTTTGGGTTGACGAACTTGGTGAAAGATATTTTGGTTTGGTAGGACACATGAGTGTTTTTGTAGTGCGTTGCCTTGCCTGCTCACGACTGGCCTTCGTGCTATCAGCGTAGGTATAGGAACGCCAACCTATTAGTTTGCCTAGGTTTGTAGCGATAATAAGTTCGACTCGATGGAGTTTCAATGACGATATTTTAATACTCTTTTGTTAGCAAAACCTTTTGAATTCTTCCTAATATTTTAAACCTTCCAAATTCTTTTCAGCCAGTCTTAATTTATTTTTAATTTTCATAAAAAGAATCTTACCAAAAAGGATACTATAAACGGTTCTTTAATTGAAATAAGAACAAAGAAAAATATCTAGTTGTCGCAACAAGTTTTTACCGTCCGCGAGAACCTAGGTACTTAGGTAGTTAGTGAATGGCGGGAAACCGGCTCACTTTATATGACCATAGATCAGGCTGATCATGAACTAGTGAAGTGATACTATTATTTCTTGTAGCTACTGGGTAACTAACGTTGTTACGATTACTTGCAGTAAAATGGGGTAAAGTATTTGTCTTCTCATCTTTTAGGGCTTGAATTTTGAAAGATGTATTTTTGTAGGCTTATGTCAGTTAAGAAGCTGACTCGTAATCAGTTACTAAGCATTCCAATGAAATAAGGCAAGTAAGAAATAAAAATAAAGGTAATTGCGACCAAAATTAATAATAGGTACTAAATTGAATTTACTTAAAACAGTTATTAAAAAACTATCGTTTGAAAACACTGAAAAAGACATTTATTTTCCTGAAAGACTGGAGCAAGAAAAACATCATATCCTTGGTACTAAAACAAATAATCTTCACAATGAATCACAAGAATCAATTCACCTCTAAACTAAATTCAATAGTGACTGGTTCAAGGAAGCCCGATTGTCTTTTTAAAACAAAAGATAGTGTTAATTCACGTGACTTCTATAATATAAACAGCTCTAGTCTAGGTACCTACTGATGACGATTTGATTTCCGGTAGAGGACACACCTTGTCCTAGTTTCTTATTTTCGAGTCGATTTGCTAACTCCTCTAGTTTTGTTTGACCAGTAAGTATAGCCAGGGGGTCCGAATGCCCATCTAGTTTCCCGGGACATCGCCAAGCAGTCGAATCTTCACGTGACCAGAGGGTTAGCCAATTTTCTTTACCAAATAATCAGCATTGCCTCCCAACGTGGCAATGCTTCCACCCTTATGGCCACATTTCCCGTTGACAGTGATTCGGATAAATTTTTCGATGCCCTTTAATATTCTTTCTTTTTGATACTTCTACACATTATTTATGACCAGTAAATTGCGACCAGGTCAGCTCTGTCAACTGTCTCGTTCAAATCCAGGAATGTGCAGGTGACTGTGTGTTTCTGGGTATCCTGGATAGAGAAGATTATGTCAAGATGGATACCATCAGTCTTCGTGATATTATGCAATATGAACAGATACATTTGTTTTTTTAGATGAATGAAGGGAAGGCTTATTCATTGTATTGTATTACATTCAATAGCAAAACAAAATTTGTTTTTCATAGTATGTTAATGAAAAACGAAGTTACTGCTGCAGTTTGATGAAAAAGTTCCATATCTCAAAAACTAAACATCAAATCTTATTCAAACCAATTTTCGTTGAAAGTTTTTTTTACGTTCTACAATCCAACATTTTTTTCAGAAATTTCCTTCTCTTATTTTAAAAATTAGAAGGACACACAGAAGACACTTCCAAAATGGTAAAATGTGTGTGGGACACACAAACGATTGACTTTGAAATAAAATGGTTTAATAACGTCAATGTTATTTTTAAAGACCTATCTATAGACACCCCGCCCGGTTGATGTATTTTTTAAATCTATTATTTTTTTTATTTTTGTGTAAAAAAACGTTAAGCGGTTCACAGAATATATCTACATACCAAGTTTCAACTGTGTAGTCCTAATAGTTTCGGAATAAAGTGACGGTGACATACGGACAGACAGACAGACATGACGAATCTATAAGGGTTCCGTTTTTTGCTATTCGGCTACGGAACCCTAAAAAGGAGTGAATGATATCGTATTTCTGACAGAGAAGAGTTGAATGGAAAAGAAACTGCTCTAAACCCAAAATAAGGGTGGAGACGGAAGCTATCAGATGGATCATTTATTGAAATAGGCTAAGTTGACCAAATATTATAGGTAATGTCTTTCCGCTGAAACGGTACTAAACTTTAACCGCTGTGCCATTGTTTCTAAGCGGGAATGTCCAAATTACGTTTAGTCATATGCCTTCCCACGATGACTATTCATAATAATTTCTTGTGAAAAATTGGGGCCATCAAGTTTGTCGTAACGAACTCTTTTCGTTAAGCCGGTCAAGGGATTATTTCAAGTAAAGAGCCGGTAATATCTTTTCTACCATTACCACCATCATGATCATCAGCCCACAACAATTCACTGCGGGATACAAGCCTCTCCAATCACTCGCCATACAATTCAATCCTCAGCTACTTCTATCCAGTTGCTACTGCAGCTGCTTCTACCTTTCCGTTCTTTTCCACTTCGATCTTTTTGTGATCAGAATTTATATCCTCATCATTAATTTTAACAACATCCACATCACGCTATAGATTGTGAGTGTCAAAATCATCCACTAATTTCACGTAGGTGATGGTTAAACAGATCGTTGATTGGATTTTTAGTCCAAAAATCTTTTCGTTTCTCTTGTAATTTGGTCGGGTTATGGCGTTCTTTTTAGTCATCATCGTTATTAGGGATACATATAGGGTTTTCTCATTTTACAACGTGAGTTTGACCTTAATATTATTAAAAAAAACTAATAATAACCCGTGTATTGATATCAGTCAAGGTTGCTTTTAAACTAATTATTTACCTTAAAGTTCCTAAAATATCGGGTCTAGATAAAATAAAATACAGCAAATTCGGGAATACCCATTTATGGGTAAACATGTTTTAGAATAACTCATGGCTCACACAAAAAAGGATGACAAATAAGGAAACCACAGAGTCCATTATTTGATAGAAACAGAGTAATTATTTTGTTTGCTTACCTGTAAAACTTGTAGTTTTGTGAACTATGCGGTTAGTTTCAAACGTTTAGTTTTTAACCGCATCTATTTATACGATTATTACGATAAGGTAAATTGAAAAACGATGAAAATGTCAGTATTTGGATATACGAAATTAATGATCTCGCTGTCCACCAAGTCGGTTGTCTTCTCACATTCCACCAGGCCTATGCTATCAGAACCTTCGATTTTACTATGACTAATGTACCTACCACTAGGCAACTGTTTCTTAGTCTAAGTTTTCAGGTTCGACCGAATGCGCTTCTCTGCAAATGATGATCTGTGATGATCGACAGCGTAGGTCCAACTATGTTGAGACAATTCGTTGTAAAAATTGTGCACTGTGCTTCCTAATTTAGCTTTAGTGTGTTTGTTTCACCGAAATAAACCTTCCTTATTACCTTTTTGATGTCACAGTAATCCTAATCATCATCAATAATTGTAAATTCATTTAGTTCGAGTGATTTAATTTATTTTTGTAAAAGCTGTGGACTAATGACAGTTACCCGAGGAACGCCGAGTGTCATTGCTTGATGATTCTATTTAAAATAAATGTCCACGTTTAAAAACATACTGAATATTTCTATCCAATTAGCGTATCAATTTAATCCGACAAGATTTTGAGCTGTACTACTGGTCGATAATAGGTCATTCATCATATTTAGTTTCGTCACGAACATTTCTCATACTGTTATCGAATCCTTCATTCATCTTCCTCCTCTTGCTATCTCAAAGTATTTGACCGAAGCAGGGAAAAATAAGACACGCTGCGCCGATGTCTGCTCAGCTGTCATCTCCGTAACCTCTCAAATCGTATTCATATGTATAAACTCACCATCCTTGAACTAAATTTCCATTTACAGCCCCCTAACTGGTAAAAACAACGCTTTAAAAAATACATGTCAAGCTAAATCTGTTAGCTGCACGAAAGAAAATATCGATCCACGAGAAATATGTCCAAAGGTGCATTTAATATTCGTGCCGGTCAATTCGGGTTGGACAATCGATACAGGTAAATTGTCATGCTTTGCCGTGGTTCATCGTACGGGACAAGCCAGTGAACGACTATTTAGGGCAATTTTGCAGATTGCCAGGAAATTGATTCGAGGATTCCTTTCGTCAAATTCGAGGTATTTCTTTAAAGTTGGGCGGTGTTTTGTTTCGTTTGGTTGGCTCTTTTACCAGCTCGTGAATTTAATAGGAATTTTGCCTGACTTTCAGGATGGGTAGTGATTTTTGCTTCTACATTTGATTTCGTTAGCTTAAATGAGACCCAATACATTTTTGACTTAACACCGTCGTTATCGCTGTTAGATTTTTCTTTGTCTAGGCATTGTTGACTCTTTATCTCTTCTAAGTGGGGATAATTGCTTATAATGATATATGTATAGCTCAGCCTCAGCATCAGTCACAGGCCTGCTCTCTTTCAGAAGGAGAGCCGTAATCTACCACGCGGGCCCAGTTGTTAGATAATAGTTTATGCGGATGCCCTGTTTTATGATTAGCTTTTCAGCAGGATGGTCTAACTTCACAACTCCATCGCCGGATATACTTACTCACTTAAGTATCATCCCATGTAAAGTTTATTTTAAAGCCAATGACTTAAAAACCATTATCTGATAGCCATTTTAATGTTTTACGACATAATTCAAGAAGTTAGGAGCAATAGTAGTAATAACGAGAATCGAGTTGGTAAGTTATTTTACCTACAGCAGCTAATTATTTAATTGCAGTCTATTGACGATACCTCTCAAGTATTTTAAATTATTCTTTCCTTATATACGTCGACTGCTGTGCAGTTGCATTGATACAGGACTTGTTTTATGTACTTATGAATATTCTATGAATATTTAGTCATCATACTTTGTTAGTGTATTCGTACTTAGAAGTACTACATAGGCTAGTTTTCTGAGTGGTTTCTCAAACAGTTTTGCCACATTTTAAAGCATCGTAAACGGGGACAAATTAATTACATCGAGAAGACAGGGAATTTAGGTTGTAGCGTCCAGAAATTAGTACGTTCTCTGAGCGAGGGTAGAGTTTTGGGTAGAGTCGCCAGCATATCAAGTTACCACAAACTATCAAATTTCTCTAAATGATTTTAAACAATAAAATGACTGGTGGTTAAGTTCAAAATCGAATGTGAAAATTTGACAGTTTGTGGTAACAATCCTCAGATGGAGCTATGTTATTGGGTTTCCCTAGTAGGAATTATTCAGTTGCATCCTGGATATTATGATCTGCCTTTTCTGACATTAAAACAATTGCTGATTTGTTATTATTTTGTGTTTTCCCACTGCAGAGCATTCCTTTGTCTACTCCAAATTGATCTTCATACAACAGCAATCATTTTCTGCCTAGCCTTTTCCCAACTATGTTGGGGCCGGTTTCCAGTCTAACCGGATACAGCTGAATGCCAGTATTTTACATGGAACCATGGAACGACTGCATATCTGACCTCCACAACCCAGTTAACACTGGGTAATACGATATTCATTGGTAAGACTGGTTATCAAAGATCTACATTTGACAGCCCGGTCCAGGCTTAACGTGCTTTCCGAGGCACGGGGGAAACTCGGTATGTAGTAGGTGGTCACCCATCCACGGATTAACCTAGGCAAGCGCGGCTTAAATTGAAGATCAACCCGAGCGTCTGTTATTATTTAGCCACGAGCTCCTTCATACAACAGCAAACTAACACAAGATTCAATCTAGTCTTCAAACTATCATTCAATCAAAAATGCAAATATTGATGGAGGTATAGTTTTCATAGTACCGCTGCTTGGGGCCGTTGACCAGTAACGGGATCTTGTTTTTTGCGATCAGAGTTAGAGTTTGATGTAGCAGGGTTATAGCGGTTGACTGTCCAAGTTTCTTCCAACCTTGTGCTATAGCCACTAAGATGGAAGCTCCGGGGTAGCCCGCGAAATTCAAATTTTCTTACCTTTGCTAATGACTTTTTCATTAAAAAGTTAATCAATGGGATTAAAGGAACTTAGAAGGTTGTGTTGATGTTCTTAATGATTATAACTCAGTAAAGCCATATCGTTACGGTCGCAAATTCTATTTTAATCAACATACAACCTGACACTGACGTGCAAATTACAAAAATCGTATCAAGTCATCATCTGCCTAGCCTTTTCCCAGCTGTGTTGCGGATGCAGCTGAAAACCAGTATTTTACATGGAGTGACTGTCTATCTGACCTCCACAACCCAGCTAGCACTGGGTAATAACACGATACCTTTTGGTAAGACTGGTTGTCAGTTGTCCGAGCGGCTGTTATTTACCCACGAGCTCCACGTGTCGTCGTGTTACATTTGAATTTTTCGGACTACGCTGGCGCTTCACCCATAAGTGTGAACTTAAGTGAAGAATGTAAAGGTTTAGCACCTGGAAGTCAAACTGCGCATGCGATTTTATTTTTCTGACTTCTGCCAGAAAATTCAAAAATGTATTCGTTGTCATTGTGATTCCATTTCTGTTATTGGGTTTTACCATCAGGAATTTCTCAGTAGCTGCCACAGCATCTGAATTTGGGCTGGGTTGATGGACTTAAAAATAACTGGTGAAATGTGGGTGTACTTGTGTGGTACACCTCTGTCTAACCCTTCGTGGATTACAAGGCGTGATGTTATGTTAGTTACGAGTTTTCATATTACTTAAAGTAAGTACTTTAGAAGACAATCTTTCAATTGTTTAATAAGCTGAACCAGTTCGCCTCCAAAGAACTCCATCTCAAAAGGGTGGAAATGCGCATTGTTGGATTATCAACATAACACCACAGTTAGCGGTGTTGAGGCAGTCGTGACAATAACTCACTGTAAGAGAGGCAGGTGGCGCCACTAGCAGTTCTCGGTAATGATCAGAGGCGGCCGCGATGCGTGCGCGCAGAGTAAGTACCACTTACAAACACGGTGTTTTCACTTATACTGTAAATATAGTGCGAAGGTAACCTGGAAATTAGAAAAAAAAGTGTTGTATTTTTTTTGTAATGGTTACGCGAATTTTCTCGCTTTTCTGGGTTTTTAATACAAGTTGTATTATAAAGATTCTTAAGTACTAGGAACTGTTTTTTGTTTTGTTTAATACCTATTTGTATGTGGTCGACTGCCTCTAAGTCTAGTGAATTGAGTATTTAAGTACCTGGTTCATACTGGCTTATGTGCCTATGCTAATGAAACCCTAATATCTATGTACACAAGTACATACAAGTGTTTAGTAATCGACCAATGGACGTGTATCGAAGCTATTGAAACGTGCGCAGGATTCTGAGTAGCCATTTTTCTTTTTGCGTTTGTATTAACGATCTTAAAATAAAATCAGTTGTCACCACCAGTGTTGTGTCAGTCACCTGCAAATTTTGTAGATTTAAATACATAATGTCATGCCTGTAATCCCTGGAGAGACAGGCAGAGGTGTATGTATCCTATACTTAGATACTGATAAACCCACATTTCGTTTCTTAGGTTTTTTTTATGTCAATTATGCCATCAACCGGGTACAAATCCAGGGTCCAGTTTGCTACTGAGAAATTCTTGGTAGAAAAACCCAATAGCACTTTGTCCGATATGGGAATCGAACCCAGGACCTCATGCTCAGCAGTCGCGTTAATGACCAATAGGTCTGGTAGTCTATTGTTTCAGCGATATTATGAAGCATTTTTAGGGTTATGGGCACTCGGACTCATAATCATGCAATTTTTCATCATGATATTTTTTTTTATTATTCATTACATAATTTAATTTCTTCTTTCTACAGCCCAAAGGAATTTCACATTTTTATTTTTAAAACTGGCAACCTAAAAAAACAAACACATAAAAAAAAACTCCGATTCGAAAATTAAATTAGCTTTCCTGTCCGTTTCAAACAAGAAGCCTCATCAGTCCACAATTCAAGATGGCCGCCAATTTTTTGTCTATTCACTAACAGTCAGGCGTGTATTAGAACCAGTTTCTTGCGTTTCATACACTTAACCTTGTCATTAGGCTCGCCAAGTCATTTTTGAACACAGAATTAAACCGCCATCTGCAATTTAGCTTACATTGCATTCTTAATTTTATCTTGTAAGTCATAAAGTTTGGTTTTGTTTGGCAGGGAAGGTGACGTGTGACGTTTTGAGTTGAGTGACGTTAGATTTTCGTCGCACGGCACTACGTTCCCCCTCCTATGCGCAGTGGCAACGCACGGTAAATTGCTCTACATGATGGAGATAGTTTTATTTATTTTTTTTGGCCTAGCTGCCCATTAGAAATTTTATTATGACTAGGTACCTATATAAATGTGTGCATAAAAGTTGTATTAAAATATGATGGTCGGTTTTATGTGTAGGTAGTCGTATTTCTGATGCTCTGAACTAAATAGGAGATTTTTTAGGTAGATATATTCTAAATAAGGATCAATTTTCTTATTATTGTGTTGTGTTCGTAATGGCCATAAATCTTAACACCTGTGTATTATGTTAATCACTTCTTATAACTCTTATAAGTGGTTACTAATAAGGAGTACAATTAAACGATTAAATAGCCTTGCTAAAACTAATAAAGCTCCATTAAAAGATGATGTCATTGCATATAAAATTAAATAACAGAATGGCATTTAAAAAATCTAATAATAGTAGCTTCCATCAAGGATACAACTATCTTGCGCACTATCAAATAGTTCAAGATACAAGGTGTCTTTATCTAATTCAATAGCACCCTTCCCACACGCCATCCAGCTTAACTTGACCTCCCGCCAACCATTAACATTCATCCATTACATCGGAACGATTCAAACAGCCGTCCGCGCAACAGGTCAATTTAAATTAGTCGTACAAGCGCTCTCGACATTAGCCGAGTAACTCCGAACGGAGCCGAATGCATCTAACATGGCGGCCCGCGTCACGGTTTTGAGGTTAAGGTTTGACATTTCCAACCGTTCTAAACAAAAACTAGTTTTGCAAACATGTAATTTGCACTCTATCACTTTGTTTTAGCGTTAATTTTCGCTCATTTGCGTGTCGATTATGAATGGATAAGGTCGCAAATGGCGCGCAACCGCTGTCATTTTCTTACGTTGCTCGTAATAAAGGTCTTGATCTTTACATTGAATTTGCTGCTACCGCGTTATTTCGCTTTGGTTTCGCGCGTGCGTAGTTCTCACGGATACATTGGTTCATTATAGTCAGTTAATAAAGGGCTGCAGTTTTACTTAGTCGGCTATTAAACCGTGTTTTTTATGTCTGAGGTCTTCGTATGTCTTTTGTTCGTCGGAATCTTAATTAGGGACCATGGATCCATGAATTAGTACTTTCTACGAAGGGGTAGGATACTTAGCTTTGTTCGAGTGGGCCGAGGTTTTATTTTTAATGAGAGGGACGTGATATTTGTTTCTCATGCCACATGTGTGACAATTTTGAAAGCTGCGAATCTATGGTTTTTTAAATCAGCCTCGATAGAAAAAGCAGTTATACATGGAGATTAAAAACATTTACTAAATTCTATGCTGTGCTAATTTGAACACTGCTCTTAGTAGGTATATAGGTAATAGCTAGAATCTGATATGAGCTTCGGACAAAGACTTCAAAAAAGAAAGCCTAAGCCCTGGAGGTGAATTAGGACAACCTTTTGCATATAATGTAAGTGGTCATTGCAGTATCTAGTCCTCGTGACCGTTCATGGTGGCGAACTTTGGCGGAGACTAAACTTCGACGTGGGGGAAATTATTCTGCACAAGTGCTTGCGCAGACACAGGCGAAGATACCTCTCTTACTATCATAGTCTTTCAGACACAGGCGCACCCTTGCTTCCCTCTCTCTTAAAGTCTGACCGGAACGGCAATCCGACATAACAGGAAAGAGATCAGGCGCAAGACCAACCGCTTTACGTCATTTCCGAGGCACGGGGTTGACACACCACCACTTCCAAACTCCGGGGAGCTACTGAGAAATTCCTAAATTTGTCCAACTTGGGAATTGAAACCTTACGCTTAGCAGTCGCACTTGCTACTACGCAGCAGATACTTCAACGTCATAAAAATGAAAAAAGGAGTTCCCTAAAGTTCATCTCTCTTACCTTACACAATATCATAAAGTAGCGAATGGAATTGATTGTAAACATTCGCTTGTACGAAAACGATCGGTCACGAAGTAATCGATACGTATTATAAAACAATGCGCTCTTATCACTGGCCGGGTATACGGCAACACGACGCTGGAGCCCTAAGATGTTGCTTCTGACTAACGGAAACTAGACAAGGCTAGAGATAGTTTTTAGGAAAATTTCCATTCGATTTTCTTAGGTTTATCTCTGCGAATGTGTTCTCGCAGCACTTATGTAGGCATCAAACTGTCTAAATAGAGCGTCTCATCATAGTCTCACACCTTCTCTCTTTAGGAATTCTGTGTTGAATCTGGGTTATGGGTGCCTTTCAATTTGGTATTCATAATTAGTGATCCCCATTCTATCTAATTTCGCGTTATTTAGGAAACGACCCTTTTCATAACAGCGAAAAAGAACCTAGTCTACAAAAACCTTCAGCAGTTTTGGACAAACTAAGACAACCAAATGACCAAAAAACGATTTTACTCAGTCTCCGAATCTTGAAAACTTCATCAAATTACTATCAACCTGCAAATCAGTCGATAAATTGACTGATCCAGGGGATATATTGCAATAATTACTGCCACGATAGGCGTAAGTGAAATCTTAAAGTATTCATTAGAAGATGCTACGTCTTATCTGCTTGTAATAGCCTAGACATCTCTTTCGAATGGTTAAAAGTCTTAACAGCAAAACTTAAAAATAATTACTTAACTCTGCAGTTGAGAATTGATACCTTCATGACGCCTACTATACTAGTTATCTGAAAGAAACGGGGCAGACCCTTAAAATATAAATCTATGCTGCTTTTGCAATTAATTTCTCTATGAAATACATCATCCGGTCTTTATAATCGTTGGTCTGATAATTTTTAACGATCATGAACAAAATAATGTATTATTGCAATATTGATTAAATCAAGAATTCCCCCTGATTCCTAAACTAAAATGAATTTACTTAGTTATCGACCCATCGTTGCCGTTTGAGGCACATAGAAAATCTAGCCAAAAGTGAATTAAAAATGATCTACAAACCTGTATTAGCAGTTATTCCACGGGAATCCACTTCAAAAGTTTAAAGCAAATCTAGTTTAGGGGAATTTCCGCCCTCCGAAATTGAGTTAATCGCCGTCGAAACACGGCCTAGATACAAACATCCCTTTATAGGGATACAAATATCGTCAGAATATACGATGCCCTAGAATTTTGTAGGTACTTGTTGTTAAATAACCTGGATCACGCAAAACTTAGAGAGTTCTGACGAAGGTAAGGGGCAAACCAGGATGTTAATACCTACTTAGTCTGGGTGCCTATGATAGTCGCTAACATCAAAACACCACGAGAAAGGTTACTTTCCTTCTTTCACGTAGTGATCGTGGTTTGATAGAAAAAGGAGTTAATGATAGCATTACGGTTGACAGGGGAGAATGGATGGAAAACACATGTTGCGCCGACCTCAAGTTACAAGGGACAGGAAGATGATGATATTTATTTTAAAACCTTCTTATGAGTAAATCTATTTTGCTCTTTCGTCTTCCTTCATCATTCATGAATGTTTTCCTACACACATGCTCAGTGATGCGTGGTTTCGAATACTTGTTTGTATTTGGAACTTGGAACAAACCATAAACAAAGCGACATTTTATCGTTCTCACATTTGTGTTCTCAATTTAAAATCCGTTCGGGGAACACGAAAAGATAACAAAAATTTCCGCGCCAATTCCGCGGAAGGACACGCGACACGATGTTTGAATTCAGAACGGTTTCGGCGAACCACAACGTTTGCTTTTGCTGTTTGTAAAATCTTATTTACTCTACTTTGATGCTTATTGTTTTGACATAAGGTTTCACCACTTTGCTATTGAATGTATTTGTAACTTTGTCATTATTTGATTGCCGATTATTGTAATGATCTACAGATTGAATTCTGTTTTATTGTTTCCGCTGTAGGATATTTTGGAGTGAAGTAATTGGTTGAATAAACGAATGGTCAGGCCGGGGGAAAATTACGAATTCAGCTGTCATTCTGCTACCGCTAATTCATTTGGCTAATTAGGTATGTACCTACTGAAATATCTACCAATATTGAAATGAAATCCCTAAATATCTTTCGAATTAGGATTCTAAATACACAGTATTTGGGACTCAGTATCCGTTCGAATCATACTACGATTTATTATAGCAATAGGTTGATGTTCTATTTTCATTGCCTTTTGGCGAAGGAAAATATTTGTTGGTTCATCGGAAAAGTGGTTATTGCGATCAAAGTTTGTTTCTTCTCTGTATAAAAAAAGTTTTACAGTCTGTTAGGGAATTATAAACCATTGCCTTCGAAATGAAGACTTATACATGCACCTGCATTTGTGTACTGGGGAAGCTTGACAGTCGTTACAGGCAGTCAGTGGCCCGAAAGTCTGACAACCAGTCTTACCAAGGAGTATCGTATTACCCAGTACTAACTGGGTTGTGGAGGTCATAGGCAGTCGGTCCATGTAAAATACTGGTATTCAGCTGCATCCGATTCGACTGGAAGCCGATTCGTAATAGTTGGGAAAAGGCTATAGGCAGATGATGATGATGATAGATCTAAGATGTATATCTGTCTATGAGAAGAGGGATTACAGTGCTGGGGGGTTACTATGACGTCTTAGAGCATGAGTAATTCCAGTGTGGGAAAGAGACAGAGCTATACTGGTCGTCTAGCGCCATCACTTTCCCACACTGGAATTACTCCTGCTTTAAGACTTCATGGTAGGCCGCCACCAGGTTACTGGATCTCGCATGTCTTCGATTTTTCAGTCCTCGGTGTCCTCACGATAAAATTCTGAACAGCAGTTCTTAATAAAAACTGTACCATTACTTACAAGTTGAGATGTATTACTGGTTTTGCCGCCATAAATTCGTGCTCTATGGCACGATTGGGTCCGATGTGGTCATGTTGGCAATGGCGCATTACTGTAATGTGTGGGTGACATTGAAATGACCTAGTGTGGATGTGAAGCTTTGGCAAGGTATGATTCTCAAAACTGCAAATCCTTTTATCAATTCTTAAGCCAAAAGATAACTTTAAAAGCTAGCTTTAGCTTCTCAAAGACCTTCAGCAGACCGGAGGGGGTCCGCAAGGGCCGATGCCTGCCGGGACTGCGGGACTGTTCCAAAGAGATACCGCGGTCTTGGAACACAAAGGGCTAAGAAGGATGCTTTTTACTCAGTACAAGTCTGACACTCCCTTCCTCTCCACCCAGAGCGGGAGGGGTCATTTGATGATATCCCATCGAAACTAAAAAATTAAACTATTTTTGATAACGATATCTTTAGGATCATTGTTTCAGCCAAAAATGCGTTAGGTGCTGGATGTCGTCCTCAGTCAGTACTTGTCATTTATAATAAGCTACTTAGGCTAAGCATGGCATAATTGATTGAAACTAAAAAATAGTCTGACTTAGCATTAAAGCATAACCATAACCACTCAATAAAGTAGGGAACGTTATTGGCTGCAGGGTTTTCACAAAATCTTTGAATGCAGATCGAAATTTCTCAAAAAGTACTGAAACTTCACGCTGTAACTAGAAATAGTGTTTAAATTCAGCGAAACTAGGATTTACTCCCAGATTAACACATAATCCTAACAAAATAACAACTTGTTACGCAAACCGCGCACACAGTTATAAAATAAATGAGCTGTCACATCCCCAGTACAGACAAATACAGAATTGTTAAGAGTATTATTAAATAAAATAGCGCTTTGAAACGCGTCGGCTTTAGCTTCGCGTTAGGAAATTAAAGTTCCGACTTGTTTCGATACGAACTCGGCTGCCGTAAATATGTAAGTATTGTTTAATTTAAATGAGAGACGCTTTTGTTTGTGAGTGTACGCTGGTTGAAAGGGTTGTTAGAGAAAATAATAAAATACATTCACTTATTCATTCAATTTAATTATTTCTGCAAACAACAGTAACTTCTCATGTGGACAACTGGACGTTCTTTTCGTCATTCTCTTGTAAATATTAGTTTCTTTAAAGAAAACATGTTAAGTAATTCTAAAATCAATTGAAACCCAGTCTTTTCCCAATGGGGTGAGTCAATAACTACCTAACCTCATCATCATGTGCTGGTCTTTCCCAACTATATTCAGGTCGACTTCTGGGCATCATAATCGGCCGAGCCTTTTCTCAACTATGTTGGGGTCAGCTGAGTACCAGTATTTTACATGGAGCGACTGCCTATCTGACCTCCACAACCCAGTTAGTACTGGGTAATACGATACCGCTTGATAAGACTGGTTACGTACCATGTGCTGCGTCTATGGTCCTTGATATCGCAATTTGGGAACACAACATTTTTATTCAGTTTTCCTGAGTCCCAGTTTTCAGGTCTTCCAATAGTACCTACTTAGAATCTGTAGCGTTTATATATATATCTGTTTTTAAGAAACAAATTCCTTATTCTAGCCTACTTTATCATTCAATTCTTTGTCAAAATAAACTTCATCTTATCTAACCACACAACAGCGAACATCGTATTTATTCTATTTAAATAGAGCAGCACCTATTCTCCCACACGGTCGGCTTTCGGCTTTCGGCGTGTTTTGCTGAACTAAAATCTGTGTGTACTGTGTCGGTTGTCGGCACTCGCAGTCGGCACCGAAACGCAAACACGACAACGATACCGGAAGTTGAGACAGTTGTCGACAGAAGTGTTTAGAAGATTTGTTTTGTTAAATACTTTAGTTGCTTGGTTTTAAGAGAGAGGTGTCACAGAACGGCCGGTTTTTGAATAAGACATTTCAAATGATCAGCTAATAAATGTATATTTGATGTTGTCAATGTAACAGCTTCTTAAAAACCGTCCCATTGACTGAAAACCCTTGTCCTGGGTACCTCCGCTACACAATTACACAAATATACGCAGTTTAAAGTTTTTAAGTCCATGATTATGCGGTATAAAACTATTGGTTAATGAACGATATGTCTCCAAAATTGTGTACTAAAATATAATGTTCAACAACGACATAATAGTGGGGAAACGTTGCTTTCATTGGTACTTCCATTTGATGAGCCAAGTAATACAAAAACGTTTCTGCAAAAGCATCTCTCTTACACTTCTCTCCTCGACAGTCCTCACGGCAGCTAGCCGCGTCGTCAGCGAAATCTGTCGAGATTACAGAACTACCCAAACTGTACCGATCTGCCGCACCTGTTGACTGCACCCAGCGAGTGTAGCTACTTTACTGTGGCTATGTTATTTAGATTTAACTTTAGACACGTGTTTACCGAAACAGAATAGTGGGTATTTGTGATCAAGGGGGACAACAATTTCTGGGATCAAGTGGAGACTTTAGTTTTCTATTGACTTGAGTTGTAAACGATAACTAGTAGATACGTAAAACAACGTAACATCACGCCTTTTATTCTGATGGTTTAAGCAGATATGTACCCAATCAGTATGTTGTATTTGTATGCAGTTATGTTTAGGTCCCATGTAAAAGGCGGCGAACGTATTGCCATCAACCGGGCACAAATCTAGTCTACGTGACTCCATGGCTGCTACTAAGAAATTACTGATGGATAAACCTAATAACACTATGCTGGAAATGGAATCGGAATTGAACCCAGGACCTCAAGCTCAGCAGTAGCGCACTAGACTAACGAGGCAGTCAAAATAGTAATGTCACTGAACCGTCCTCAATAAAGTCTGTTATTCTAAAATATCAGTAAACAATAGATAGTTACGTTCACGTACGTGAAAGCCCCTCTATTAATAGATTGACTCGTTAAACCGTAATTCATTGTCCACTACAACACGACGGTCGTCCCCGTGGCTTCGTCCTAGTTCCAGTTATCAGGCACACCATTGATTTTTGGTCGATCAACGACAGGTGGTAAAAACTTTAAGTGTTTTTCAGTACTAGTTACACGAAACATGAAGCACGGTTTTTCTGTCTTCTTTATCGTGTGGTTAGTGTCTAACCTGGTGTCAGAGTTTTTATACCGCCCACGGGCCTCTGACTTGGCTTTACATGCCGTCGAGAAATATTTTTCGGGCATGCTGGCTTCCTCAAGATGTTTTCCTTCACCGAAGCAAGCGATAATATTACAATACGCACATGAATCCGAAAAATCAGAGGTGCGTGTCTTGGGTTCGAACAAGAGACCTATGACTTGGCAGTCCAACGGTCACACCACTAGGCTGCTTCGAACTGAAAACTAGGTTGTCTAAAAAATCGGTCTTATTTCAGATTTAGATATTAACAAAACATCCTCTAGAACATTTTAATGATTTGCTGAGCGTGAGGTCGTGGGTTTGATTCCCATATCGGGCAAAGTGGTATTGGGTTTTTCCATCAGGAATTTCTCAGTAGCAGCCACGGAGTCTGAATTTGTGCCCGGTTAATAGCAGAAGGCTCGCCCACTATTATATGGCACTTAAACATAACTGGTGAAATGTGTGTGTACTAATAGTACATCTCTGCCGAACCCTTCGTGGAGTACAGGCGTGGTTTTATGTTTAAACATATTTAAACTAAACTTATACTGTCACTTACGGGGTATCTTCCGTGAATGTTCATGATTTTGAGCTCCCAATATTTCGACGCTGTTGCAAGCGCCATGACAACGACGACGATGACGATGTTGAAGCTTAAAACATCATAATCTGCCTGCCTTTTCCCAACTCTGTTGGGGTCGGCTTCCAGTCTAACCGGATGCAGCTGAATATCAACATTTTACATGGAGCGACTGCCTATCTGACCTCCACAACCCAGTTAGTACTGGGTAATACGATACCCCTTTGTTTGACTGGTTGTCAGACTTTTTGGGGCACTGACTACCTGTAACGACTGTCAAAGATCTACAAATGACAGCCGGGACACTCGGTATGTAATGGGTGGTCACCCATCCACGGACCAACCTAGGTAAGCATGGCTTAATCTAAAGATCGATCTGAGCGGCTGTTATTAATTGCTACGAGCCCCCATTGAAGCTTAAAGCAGTGCATAAAATTTAAAGTATCACAAAAAACGGTGACACTTCTAAAACATACCCAACAGGGCATTGTACCAAAACCGTTACACGTTATAACATAATAGTTTCCACAAAAAACATGCAACTACCCACACAACAGTCTGTTTCAGCGCGAGTTTCAGCTGAAAATTTCAGGATAATTACGGATAGTGCAATTTTACAGGCGGTTGGCGAACTTAAATACTCTATTTTGCCAAAATGGAACGAAAAGAGTTTGAAACGAGGGTTGGATGGAGAAAACGGATAAAGTAACGTGGGTAGGTAGATCTGGTGTAATTTGAAGGTAGGTAACAGTACAGTTAACAGGCCTAGGCGAGTCGATCTTTAATTTGGGTGTGATTAAGTGTTTTGTGCAGATTTTTTGCAATAAAATTACAGTAAACTTATACTGTCGCTTACGGGATATCTTCCGTGATTGTTCATGATTTTGAGCTCCCGATATTTCGACGCTGTTGCAACCGCCATGATCGCGGGTAGATATCCCGTACTTAAGTGACAGTATAAGTTTAGTTTTAAACCGTGAAAGTTTAAAACAGTGTTAAAATAACATTAATTCAAATAGTCTATTGTATGCCTAACCTTAGGAGGAGCTCGTGGTTTAATAATAACAGGCGCTCCGGTCGATTTTTAAGTTAAGCCGTGCTTGCCTCGGTTGGTCTGTGGATGGGTGACCGTATTACATACCGAGTTTCCTCCGTGCCGGCTGTCATTTGTAGATCTTTGACAGTCGTTACAGGTAGTCAGTGGCCTGAAAGTCTGACAACCAGTCTTACCAAGGATATCGTATTACCCAGTGGACCAACTGGGTTGTGGAGCTTAGATAGGCAGTCGCTCCATGTAAAATACTGGTATTCTGCTGCATCCGGTTAGACTGGGAGCCGACTCCAACATAGTTGCGAAAAGGCAAATGATGTATGCCTAACCTTACTTAACTGAGTGGTGAAGCATGAAAAAAAAACCTTTGGAAATTCCTAAATGTGACTTATCAAGATTTTTAGTGACTTGTTATCTTTTTTTTTTGTTTCCTCACATAAGTACAAAAATCTCCATGCATACACAAAGTTTTCCATCTGCAGATTCATCATTTTCTGCTTGACTTTTTTTTTTTGACCAACGAGATTGGGAAGAATGCTAACCAGTATTTTGGACGGCTGCAGCTGGCTAGTCCTTTTTTAGAGCATTCCTTGAACCACCCAAACTGTATTCCACAGTATATTTTTTTAGAGCCATTACCAAAATACCCTAGTTCGCCGAATCACTTAAAAAAGCGCTGTCCGTTTCATGCAGCCTAATTTCCTTTGTCGTTTAGGGAAAACGAAAAAAAAACGCAATTTCCCCGAATGTCGCGTCGCGTCACGAGTAGTTCCGAATGTTAACGAATGGTGCCGAGCCGACACGAATAGTCACGAAACTGTCGCGAAACTGAAACACTTGACTAGGTATATCTGGTCGCTGTAGTTACTAGTTAGCCGAAATGGATCGCGACGAAAACCTATGGAGCAGAGTTACCGCTAAAATAATATTGAATATGTACTGTGACTTTCTAAACATTCCCAAAGGGTAAAGGCAAACATCGTAAGGAAACTAACGAAAATTACGTGAAACGATGTACGAAAAAATGTGGCAGCAGAAGTTACATAAGACCATTTTTTTTTTGAGTTTGAACCTCTTCCTGGATACTATCCGTCTGGAGCGAGTGGAGGGTTGTCAGACTCTCACCGACTAAAAACCCACTGTTCCGACTACTACCATGTGTCGGGAGCCCTGGAGATACAAGTAGATTCGTGCGGACCCCCGACTGGTATACAAACCCGCATTGGCTTCGCGTTTCGAAATACGTTTTCTACCTCTCCCAGAAAACTGGCCTTTGTCCAAGTAGAAAAGACATAATAGGCCCATGTATTTTTCCATGATTATACGAAGGTTTCAGTTATATAATTATGTATTGGTCGCAGTTAACATGATAGTTCAAAACGAACTTAACTGATCAAAATGTCAAAGTCAAGTGGACACAACTTAGCATGCAAACCTTGAAATTGAGCTTTATCAATAGACAATTTAAATGCCACTTTCTTTCACTTCCTACTCCTTTGTGGTTGTATGTACGGGATAATAGGACCACACGTGGTGATACTTAGTTGGTCTGGCGCTGAGCAGTTAACTCCACCACCATAATTATACACTGGCCAATCATCATTTGCCTAGCCCTTTCCTAAATGTATTGGGGTTGGCTTCCAGTCTTACCGGATGCAGCTGAATACCTACCAGTATTTCATATGGAGCGCCTACCTATCTGACCTCTATTACCCACTTTGTACTGGGCAATACGGTACCCCTTGGTAAGACGGGGTGTCAGACTTTCGGGCCACTGACTCGACTCTAACGACTGATAATGATCAACAAAAATGACAGCTGGGACCAACGGCTTAACGTGCTTTCCGAGGAACGGAGGAAACTCGGTATGTAATGGGTGTGGAGGTTATTAATTAGCCACGAGCTCCTCAATAATTCACTGGCCAATATCTTCTATAATATGGTAAGATGAGTGTGTGACTGTAATACCTTTTTAAAATAGGTAACGGTGCCCAAAACAAAATAAAAATTGTGTCAACAACTCCACTGCACTATGCACGAAAAAATTTCGTAAATCGCTACCTACCCACTTTGAGCGAGTAAAATTCGTGGAAAAAACTGAAAGCCGCGCCGGCCGGTCGCCCGCGCCCGGTAGCCACCGACGGGCTAAAACGAGAAAAACGACCAAGTCAACGACGAAAAACAACGAGCTATTGACGAAAAACGAGAAGCGGTGTTGTGTCGTGGCCTCAGCAAGTGGGAATGCTATTGAAACCTTTTGCTCCATTTTTAGGTTTAGGAGGTCAGTTTTGATGTGGCGTCCTGAACGTTTTCATATGACAAGTGAAGCTGGTTTTAGAGTCGATTCGTTTGTTACAGTTCTTATTAGGCCTCCACAAACAGTCAACATGGATGAGTTTTCTGGCCCCAATAAGTGGATCGACGAACTGGTGCAGGTCATAGGAAACCGTTGGATGCAACGTCGAACGTCTCGTTGTTGCGATATCTAGGGTAAACTTACTAACTAGTACTTAAAGTCTTTCGATTAAGATGATGCTGATGCTTCTTGTTAAGCTGCTCGATGCAAACTGCTTGCCTAAAGTATTGCTGGTGGTTGTATGTAAACTTGTACCATATTATGGACTAATACCTAAAATAACTTCATCAGAGTGCTTACCAAACTTATAGTAAGTATTCGTAAATTTCCGCGCTTTGAGAATACTAACAAATTAGATACCACGTGGATTGAGAAAGAGAGGCAGGCCAAAGAAAAGATGGATGAATTTTATTAAGGAATGATATGAAAGAGAAAGGAGTAAATGATGCCGTGACGTTCTGACGGGGGGGAATGGAAGAAGAAAACGTGTTGCGACGACCCCAAGTAGAATGGGACGAGGGCAGGAATATGATGATGGTCAAATAGCAATTACAATTTCAAATAAGATTGGATTCATAGGGAGACCAAAATTAAGAATGAAAGAGTAAAGTTTTAGGATCCACCTTTGTTCGTAAACTGCGGAACCCAGTTTTCAGCGATACCATTTTAGCAAGTAATAGCGATGTAGCGTGCCGAAGTAAGCTAAGCATTTACCTACTTTACAGTATTTTTGTGTGCTTTCGTGATTTTGGCAGCAACAAAATATTATTTGTGAACATAATCATAATTTTGAAGTTATTCTAGAGCTGACATAGCCTTGGTATGTTTGACTGAAATTCGATATTGGCATGTCTGATACATGAAGGTCTTGACATCGGAAACATGCATCAATATTATTGGATTTCTAAAAGTTTGTGAAGGAGGTCGAAGGATGTCACATGTCTTGGGCGTTTTCGTTCATGGACTTCGGTTTCCTCACGAAGTTCTCTGCCACCGTTTGGAGATCAGTGGTGATGAAATCATTTACACTAAGTTCCTGCCTGGGTACAAATCCATGACCTACAACTTGCAGCCGTCATCAGAGGGCCACCGTCATGATTCTCCTGCCCTTATCCTTATATTTTTGGTTCTTTCATGCTTTTGTATTACTCGTCATCGAGCTATCACCTCCTGTCTAGCCATATCATCAAAAAGATGAAGAAGTGAGATGGAGTATGTGAGAAACGATGGATGATCGATCTTCATTTACTCTTTTGGCTATAAAAGTAGAGGAAGACCAAAGAAACGGCGACTAGAGGGCCACAATGCTCACGAAATTATTTATTTATATTATTTAGTGTTAACTCAACATCACTATCATCATTATTAAGGTAGTTCTAATGTCAAAATGGGGCACTTAATATCGTGTCCTGCGTGTCCTGTTGTTTGTTCGCTACAGGAACTGATGGACGCTACCGAAAGCGCCAAACTTATAGTAGCTCAGTTTTGGGCTGATACAATGTAGATTGCCATCAATACGCTAAGAAGTAGAAGATGTCAAAATGAAAGGTATTGCCATAGCAATATTACTTTTGGTGCATAGTCCTTTTTCTGTCCTTTCAAGAATAATTCTTATAAGTAAATAAAATGAAGTTATTACACAGAAAGGGTGTAGTTATAGCTTAGTAGGTAACAGCTGTTTGCTTTCCTTTCGCAAATTATATGATAGTGACTATTTATTGCTAACTGAAGTCTTCGAAGGACTTTAAAGGAGTTTTTAATACTGTTTGTTTAGTAATTTACATCTAAGAATAATGAATAGGTGTGTTCTTTTTATTTTGAAATAGGTATGTTAAAGTTCGATATTTGAATGTGTTTAAGGACTAAAACGTTATCTGTTCTGTGCAGGTTTCGTAATTATTAAGATAATTATTTTCTTTGATAAATACGAGTGTCCATGCTGACTCATATCTTGACGTTATTTAATGGGTGGACATTCATCCACGGATCCACCTAGGCGATCGACCCGAGCAGCTGTTAATATTTAGCCACAAGCTCCTCCAACAGATCTCTAATACAGATATAACAGCCCAATCCTTTTATTTGAGGGGAGACATACATCCCAGCATTCCCAGCAGTACATACATTGTAAACGGATTACGTTAAACATTATTGAGACTGCTATCTCTACTTACCCTGAAATTGTGGTCGCAATCGCGACTGCTGAGCAATACTGAGCATGATGTCCTGGGTTCGATTCCCGGGTCGGGCAAATTGTTATTGGGTTTTTCCATCAGGAATTCCTCGGTAGCAGCCACGGAGTCTGGATTTGTGCCCAGTTGATGGCAATAAGCTCGCCTGCTCGCATGGGACTTGAACATAACTGGCGAAATGTGGTTGTACTATTAGGTGCACCTCTGCTTAACTCCTCGGGGATTACAGGCGTGATGTTATGTTATACAGTATAATTTATTTAATTACTGAAACAAAACAAAAACTCAACGAAAAACGCGCTGACCGCTCGTTAGTACCTATAGCTACATAGGTCTGCACCAAAACTGGTTGACCTAGATTTTAGACCTTGTGTCCATTCTAGACTCAGAGATAGGCTAATATAATTTGTGATTAGATTCAGAGAATTAAATAAAATAATAACTTGATGCTTTTGTGATTATGATCTTTATGAAAACATTTGTTCTTAGAAAACGTTTGGCTCTCCGCTTCATCAGCCTGGTTAGTGTGGACCTGGATTCAATTCCCGGATCTTGAAAAGTTATTTAGAATTTTCTAAAGGAAACTTCTCAATAGCAGTGGTTGCAGTGGCGAAGGTTCCATACAACTCGATTCCTACCGGCTTCCCTTTGAAAAATGGCACAGTCAGTATTCTATAGACAAATAATATAATCACATTAAAGATATGTATGTAGTCCGGCTTACCTCTTACAAAATTTGACCCTTCGCTACTGAGCGGTTGATTCCATTAGGCTCTCCGTTAGTATTTTTGACTTAAAACGTACTTAATGAGATGAGGGTGTTTAATTTTTCTCTGCCTACCCAGAGATTAAAGGGTTCCTATTTCGAGTACCAGATTGTGGATTCGGATTTGGCAAGTATATTACGAGGTTTAAGAAGGTTATTTCCGTCAGAAGACGGGCGTCGTCGCTGAGAGAGGCCTAGAAACTGCTGGCGTGACGACTTAGAGGCGTTTGTGCGAGATTGGCCGGAGGCCGCACAGAGAGAAGAGTGGAAGGCTGTGGGGCTATACAGCCTGTAACGGAAGGGGGGTATCAACCCTGAAGGAGGTGAATGTGCTCATGAAACTCAACAACTTTCCTCAAAGAACATAGGTCGAAATATGAAAAAAAAATTTGGCCCTCCCTTACAAAACTGACTACCAGCTGATTGATTTACTATGGGAGGGCCAAATTTTTTTTTCATATTTCGACCTATGTTCTTTGGGAAAGTTGTTGAGTTTCATGAGCACATTCACCTCCTTCGTCACCATCTGTTACACGCTGTATATCACAAACTGATTTAGTAAACCAAGACTTCATAGTTTGCCATCACCGATCACAGCAAGCGTGAAGAATCTCATTCCTCCTCAGCATGAGGCGAGGCCTCGGCCTCTCTAGAGAGCAAAGCGTCCTGTCTGTCACAACGTCTAATAAGACTTAGCTAGCCAAAACTGGTCGGCCTAGATCCTAGACCTTGTGTCCATTCCTAGGCTGAGCGATAGGCTATTATATTTCGTGCCTAGATCGAAGGGACACGTGTTCGAGTCATGGTTATCTAATAGGTAGGTAGGTAGACATGTCTATTAGTGTTTGATGTTATTTTGGTTTAACATGCTTTATTTGGGACACTGTTTGGCAAAGCCATAGATATTAACCTAACAATGTTTGGGGTCGGCTTCCAATCTAATCGGATGCAGCTGAATACCAGTATTTTACATGGAGCGACTGCCTATCTGACCTCTACAACCCAGTCAGACATTTAAAATAAAAAATAATTCTCTGAGTATTGTGATTTGAAGAACAGAACTACATGTCAGTGATAACTGACATTTAGCTGGCCCAGCGTAGTACAGAGTTTCAATAGAATAAGAGGTCAGCTTGTACTGGTCTTATTACCACAATGTAGGTACATTATATGCAATGAGCTTAATAAACATTTTTTCAATTTCTAAAATAGGTGTTTAAAAACCCATTTTCTTTTTAGTTTTCCAATTCATACTTCAGAAAAAACAGAAGGGATTAGAATGAAATAATTAATTTATATATTTACACAAAAAAGACTAATTTGTATAAAATAAACTTACTAAATTTAAACAAAAGGACGCTCAGACGCTAAACAAAATATGAAATAAACTAAAATAAGATTGTTTGCCTATTGGCGACATCGAATAATAATTTAGGTACTTACAAACAAACCTATAAAAAATATAAACAAAAATCTCGTCTCGTCCTAAATATCAAATATCGCTACTTAGCAGAAACTAGCGTGTGAAAACAATACTAAAATATTTCGCATGCAATCAGATATTATGGCTAAAACGACATGTAGGTATTGTGTTGCTAGAATAATGAACTTCTAATGTCTATAGAAATTATTATACGACACTATTTGAAGGATCGTCTATCTGTGTGTCATAGGTAAAACGATACATGAAACAATAGACGTCAGGGTTTAACGAAATGTGTCCATACTGTAAATTAGGCACATTATATTTATCGTTCTCTTGCCTGTTTCTACCTTAGTGAGCATCCACATAAAATTCTATATATAATACCCAACATTTTGACATGTAAACTGAACTTCTCCTCGGAAAAGGCTAGGCAGATGACGATTATTTTAAATGTAAGACAAACCCAGGTGAAAACTCCAGTGTACAGTTTACATACACAATAACCGTCAGCGGCGTCTACAACCTGTATAACAATTAGATGATCGAGCGCAATATAACACTCCCTTTTTGTTACATAAGGTAAAGGGCCCAGTAACCGTGAAGTTTTGAACTTCACTGACTTTGCAGGCCTGCTATGCTAAAACTAGAAGACTTACAAAAAAAATAATTACATGACTAGAGAGATAATTTAAACTAGTTTTAGTGTATTATTCTTTTTTTTTATTAGTCTATATTTTCTTTAACAATAATACAAAAAAATAAAACAAAGGGCCAATTGTACCAGTACCCGGTAGATTTGTACTAGTAAACGTTAAATTGTCCCTGAATCCGGTAATTTTCACCGCGAATTTGAACTCTATTGCTTTACGTTAAAGTTCACAGAAATGCTATTTTTGCATTTCTGTGAACGGTGTAAAATAAATAAAAAACGGCTTATCCAAAGAAGAGACATTTTTTGTTCTCCTAAGCATGCTTGGAGAGAGGCCAGTTCTCGCTTCGTTGGAAGACGGGGAAGCTGGTCCTCATTCGGAAGCCGGGGCGCCCCGCGGACTCTCCGTCCGCATACTGACCCATTGTGTACCTCGACGAGGTGAGCAAGCTCTTTGAAATAGTCATTGCAAACCGCCTCGCCGGCACATTGCGGGGATGGGGCTGGATCTTGCGGACCACCAGTTTGGTTTCCGCAAGGGTCGCTCGTGGACGCCATCATGCGCGTGAGAGCCCTCACGACGCCGACGGGGGATGCGGTGTCCCGGGGTGGGGTCGTCTTGGCGGTGTCTCTTGACATTGCCAACGCTTTCAACACCATGCCCTGGAGCTGCATTAGGGAGGCACTCCTGACGAAACGCTGGTGCTGGCACAAGGGAGGTTGCACGAGGTGGCGGCCGAAATTATGACACGCGGGGTTGCGATAGTCATAAATAGGATCCGGCAATCGGGTCTCGAGGTGGCATTGCACAAGTCCGCGGCCATGTGCTTACATGGACCTTGGAATGCGCCACCGTCATGATCCATGCTGACGGTAGGAGGGGTTCCCATCGGTGTCGAGTCGACGTTGAAGTACTTTGGACTCGTCCTCGACAGCCGGTGGAACTTCGTGGAGCATTTCTGACGTTTGGCTCCCAAAGTGGAACGGGCCGGGGTTGCCTTCAAGCGGCTCTTGCCCAACCTGAGGGGTCCAAACGCCTCCTGCCGGAGACTCTACGCGGGTGTCGTGCGGTCCATGGCCCTTTACGGGGCCCCGGTGCGGGCGCGATCCTTGAGGCGGCGGGCCGCCCACTACCTGAACGCGCCCCAAAAGGTGGTAGCCGTAAGGCTGTACGATCTCCAACGAGGCGGCGAGCCTCCTTGCTGGATTGCCACCATGGGATCTGGAGGCGATAGTCCTCGCGCGCCTGCACGAGTGGCGCGCGGAGGCACTACGTCGCGGGGTAACTCAGCTGCCGCGGCAAATTGTCGCTCAGCGGACAGACCCTCACATTCCGCCTGACGCAGGTCTTCACCGGACACGGTTGTTTCGGAAGGTACCGGCACCGAATCGGGAGGGGGGAAACGCCCGGGTGTTATTATTGTGAGGATCGCCCGGAGAACACGGTGGAGCACACCGTGAAGGTCTGCTCCGCTTGGGCGAAGCACCGCCGTGCCCTCGTAGCGGCGATTGGCGGCTCGCGTCCAGCCCTGGTTCAAGCCATGGTCCCGGGCGAGAGGGAATGGGAAGCCGTCACCTCCTTCTGCTAAGCAGTCATGCTAACGAAGGAGGTAGCAGAACGTGAAAGGTAGATAACCTCACGTCCCAGTCGCCGCGGGAGACGCCCCGGGCGTCGGGGGCCACGTGGTGGCTCTCGACCACCGTAGGGGCGGGCCTGTGGGCGGTGAGTAATGGGCTATCTCGCCGTCCGTCCGTCTTATGACGACAGGCCGTGTCGTCGGCGCGTTCGTGTTCCACGCGCGCCTCAAAGAGATGTTAGTAAACAGGAGGGGCCCGCAAGGACTGATGCCTGCCAGGGCTGCGGGACTCCGGAACACAAAGGGCAAAAGAAGGAACATGGATGGGTTTTAGTAAGTAAACGTCTGACACTCCCTTCTGCTCCGCCCAGAGCGGGAGGAGTCATTTGATGATTTCCCATCCCAAAAAAAAGAACAACGAAAAAATTACTCGGGTATCCACAGATCGAGTCATGTAAGTTTACCGGTCTGAAGTTTGCTTCAAATTACTGCGTGGTTATCAATATCCATACTAAAAAAGCAGCGCGCCACACGATGCGCATCGAAAAACCTGGTTTCAGAACAGCAGAGCAGTAACGCGAAACGTGCAAAAATTTGAAAACCATAAAAAAACTAAAGAGGCAATCGAATCCAAGTGATTACAACACAAACAAGGAGCGTAGAAACTACATTCTATTGATGCGAAATAAAAGAGGACTTAACACAAGGCAATAAGGACGCTGTCGGTTTTAAATGCAACTGTTATTTGAATTCCCAATATCAGGCAGAAATGTATTCTACAGTTTTAAAGGAAAATGAGCCCTATTTCAAGGCAATATGTACACAATAACGGGTTTCGGTACAACGTGTATTACCAGGTTGATCGTGTCCCAATATCCGGTAAAAAAAAATACGATTTTAACGGGTACTAGGTCAAGTAGGGGTTTGTAAGTACCAATAGATGTGAACGGCAAAAATATTTATTTCCCAATTAGATTCACCTCGATTTATAAGTTATATCGCAAAATAATATACTTAAATATCTTAGAAAATTAACACTCTTACTTTAATGTTATCCGTCGCAGTATGGCTAGCTCATCAATGCGACGTGGTGGTTTCGTAGTTCACTGACAGAACTTTGAACTTTCATAATATTCAGTTACAGCAAACTTTTGTTATCGCATGGTTTTGACGCCATTGAACTTTTTGGACAATGATGACATTACAATTGTACAAAATATTACCGAGAAGGTATTGCCCTTCACAAACTTTAATTTATTATTGGTAGAAAATTACAATAATAAAAAAACTGACTTGTTAACGGGTACTGGTACACTAACGGGAATACGTACTTTTACCTTAGCTCTATATATAATTTAGTTGCTTCAAATATTTTGTTTTGCCATAACGTGTGAAAATGTTGGTAGGCAGGAATTCCTTTGCCCTCTGGTATTCCGTTGACAATAAGTTTTTGAAGCTTTTTCGTAAATGTGCCCCATTAATGGCAATGCGATCGCCCCCTACTACGAGGGACTTAAATATACCTGACAAACTGGGTGAACTACTGGTACCTACACCGCTGCCTAACCCTTTGGGGACTGCCTACAGGCGTCATATTGTGATATGTGTAATATTAAATATGTACTACTAAAATTCTTAGTTTTATAGCTGCGGTTCAAATTGTTCAAAACTTAATATGCCTATGTAACTAACCGGTAAATATCAACCAAAATTCATACTCTTTAAAACTGCGGTTACTTCATCAGCGATTCCGTCATTATTTCGCTTTTAAACACTTTAAACCATATTTTAGTCTACCTATTCAAAGTTCAACAATTTGGCTATGATCACAAAACATTAGTGTGTCACTATGTCACACAAAACAACTAAATATTCGGTTATAGTGAATCAGCATTGTTTTGCAATAATGCAGTTGCGTGATCAGCTATTGATAGAATTTGTGTCTTTGTTGAGCGTTTTATTTCAATTTGGTATGTTTTTAGAAGATGACTATCGAGCCCTGAAGTCTGATATCCAGTCTTATCAAGGGTCTGTCGTGTTACTCAGAAATTGGGTTATGGAGGTCAGATAGGCAGTCGCTCATGTAAAATACTGGTATTCAGCTGCATCTAGTTAGACTGCAAGCCGACCCCAACATAGTAAGTTGGGAAAAGGCTAGGCAGATGATGATGAAATTCTTCGATGCATATCATTTTAACTTTACATCGCATTTGGCACCTGTCTAGTTCAAAATATTCAATAGTTTTTTTTTAGTCCAGATTTTATTTCAAATCCAGTGCCATTGCAACGCCCTGACCTAGACTTGTCAAAATGCAGTTTTGTCTAGGCTAGACGAATTGCAAATACCATGCATTATAAACTTACCTGTATTATTTGTATATATCGAGTTTTGATGCATGACGTAATCCGAACAATTCGGTTGCCAAGTTCATATTAGGGGAAAATACTTCGGAATATCGAAATAGATGACATTTTTCCTATGCCGTCGAAATGTTATTAATTACTGTTTGACGTTGACACCTGTTGTGTTTACGTGGGAGTTAATTTTAGAATATTATTTGTTAGTTTTTGAATATCGTTACAAAAGCTATTATAATAACTTTGCCTGTACAATTTTTTCCCGTTCGTTTCGTTGAATCGTAGCATTTAAGTATTTTGAATGTTGGTCAATCAGCAATCGTGTTTTTAGTTTTTGATGATAGCTGTCCAGACAGTGTCGAGTTAAATTAGTTAGCGAAACGCCGCAGATGTGATGGAAATTCATATTTAAACAAACAAACATGTTTTTTTTTCAATGACTGCATGTAGACACTGCCATGTTCTTATTCATAAGTTGCATTTACTTATTTTTTCAAAGAGGGTGATACAAAATAGAGAGTCCACATCAGGAGCAACACTATTTCAAGCTCGAGTGACGTACTATGAATCCCTTGCTGAGCTCAGGATTCTTCTTTAGAATACAATTCTTCGCTCCACTCTGGATTCAAAGAAACACTCTGGCCTTTAAAATAGTTGTTTGCTCCCTTGACAAATAATCTACTATTGTTATATTTAATACGTGGTTGGTGTTATACACGAAAAAACTAAAGAAAAACCTATTTCCTCAACACATTTCAATACATTTGCATCATCAAGATTTGAACAAAAAATCATTGGTTAGCTATCTAGATTTTAATTTCTCCACCTAGGTTCAACATAGCTATGAAAACATGACCTATTAAATAAAGCAATTGTTTTTATAGTCTAGGACCAAATAGATTTATAATAATAGGTGTTATGAAATCCACATCCTGTGAAACATTTGTCTGCTGATGTCATGTGATTGTTCGCCCTTTGATACGTTTTGTCAAAGGATTTCGAGGAAGTAAGTGAAAAGTGAAAAAAGAAAACATCGTGAGGAATCGTCGTTGTATTTTTGGCTCTAGGTCCGACGACCTAGAGCCAAAAATACAACGACATGTTATATCGACCAACCCGCATTGGCCTGCCCCCTGTTTGCTAAAGGCCAATGCGGGTGACCCAAATGGCCGCTTTAGCAGAATTCGTAATATGGCCACAAAGTGACAATTCATAATAATTAACTGTGTCAGTGAGCATTTTAAAAATTGTAACATGATTCATACTATTATCCTATTATCTTATGATTTTGCTAAACCGGCCATTTTCAGCTCCCAGGAGGCCTGTCTTCAGCAAACCCGACTATTCCCAAACCACTGCAACTCCTGTGCGCCAGAATCAACAGTGGCGACATTGAAGCTCAACGAAGTCCCAGAGAAACAATTTAACTGTCTTGGCTCCCTCAACGAAATTAATCAGAAAAGCATAGCGGAGACCTGTGTCCAGCAGTGGGACCACTACCTGGATGCTGATTATGCTAAAAATAATACATGAACACCTACATATACATATCCTAATCCTTTTAGGGTTTCGCATCCCAGCATTTTCACTCACACATCTGCCTTGTACCTTTTGTCAGCCGCCTTTCATTCTTTCTCATAACATGACCAAACCACGTAAGCATTTAAAAAAAATGGTCGCTACGTTTTCTTTTAAATCACAACATATTTTTTAAACCGCACATACTTCACAAGTAACGCATTTCCACAGCTTTTATCGTAATTTCGTTTTATTTTTTGCCACACATCAAATAATATTTCCCCTGAAAATAAACTGCTATAAATAAAATAGCAATATTATCATTGCTGGCGTATTTATTTAGTTTATCTCTGATACTGTCTTCCTGTAGGATATACTAAAGTAACCTTGTGGGCCATATCCTATGTTCCATATCTACCAAAGACTTATACGTACCTACTGTTCGTCTATGGAATATCTGTGTTTGATAATCGCACCCAAATGGTTCAAGATATGCGTACAAAATCCTGCATTTAGTCTGTTTCCCTTAGCATAATCAGCCTATAATGTTCCCACAGCTGGGACACACGGCCTCCTCTCTATGAGAGGGAATGGGATATAATCCACCACGCGGGCCCAGTGCGGCTTGATGTCACATGTCTTCGAATTTTTGGTTTTAGGACATGCCGGTTTCCTCACGATTTTCCTTCACCGTTTTGAGAGCAGTGGTGATGAAATAAATTACAGAAAGTAATGCGCGTGCCTGGGTTCGAACCCACGACTGACTGCTCGTTAGTCGGGGCCGCCATCACTGGGTCACCGCTGCTCTCCCCTGTTTCCCTTACACCGTGTAAAATAAACATTATATGAATATATTCCACTATTAAGACAACAACACAATCAAGTCTATAACAATTTAAACAGATCATATAATATTGTTATCACCAATCCTTCAGTTTAGCCTGGTGATTATTTCAGCGTCTTCTCACGACATTTAATTCTGGGCCTCTATCCTCTTGCAGTTGCAAACAAAGTTTACGAGAAATTAAACACATCGTCACCATTTGCTCTGAGTCCAACCGGACGCAGCCGAATACCAGTAAGTATTTTACTTGGAGTGACTGCTTATCCAACATAAATAACTCTGTAACTAGGATCTACGATACCTCTTGGCAAGGCGGGTTTCACGGCTTTTAGGTTTAGGACTACCCGCCAAATTCAGTGTAGATTCCCGATTAACAGTCAGAACTGTCTGATACTAAGGCTGACTGTTCAAGTGCTATACAAGTGGCTACGCGTGGAAACTCTCTCAAAGGATAAAGTAATAAGTCCATGATTGATTACAAATCCCTCTTAATCCACACTTCAGTAACCACGGTTTAATCCTAAATCTAAAACTAATTAGTGTTCATAATTTGATTAACAGTTAAAGGGTATAGGATGTGAAGCCATTTTGCATAAACAAAATCCAATATTGTGATGTCTGTGTGAGTTTGAGTGTGTATGTGTGCAAACTGCGAGTAGCGCCAACCAAGGGTGATGGGCTGTATTCATAGTGCGGGATGTCGGAAGGTTTTGGGTTGAAGGTGTTTTAAGTTCATTGTGAAGTCGGAAAACTTACTTAAATTGCGAAATTCCAAAGTAAAGATATTATTTTCGTACTTAAAGGATCAGCAACCAAGAGAAACCCATTTTGTTTGCTTTTGATTTTATAAAACGTGAGCAAAAAAGTAAGCAACGATAAAAATTCGATTCATACTGAGAAGGATATAAAACGGCAAGCGATCATTTCTTTCTAAGTCATTGATTCTAAAACCATCACGGCATGGCATTAAAATGTATGACTTCAGAAACTGTTTTAATTGGCAACGTTTAAACTGTTTTCCAAGATCTACCCTCGGTTTCTAAAAGCCAATTAAAGTAATTCAATTTCATGTGTTAACAGTTAGGTGATTTTTTTATTTTAGCTTGTCAGACAATATCTCGTTGGAGCATAGATAATTATAATCCTAATGAAAAAGTATAGCGTATACGAATTCCTTATTACTTACATATTTCTGTGACGGTACTTATGTCATAGTCTATCAAGAGGGCTAACACTTGACTGGCTAAAAAAGTCCTAACACAGACATGTTTTATTGTAAAATGTGTGACGGAAATACAAAAGTTTTAACCATAAAGCATCGTCCTCATCATCGGCCTCTCTTTTCTTGTGCCAATCTCCACGTTCCTGAGCTAGCCTCATCCAGGTTTTTCCCCCTTATAGCATGCCTATCAATAATCCGACCCACACCGACAAAAAACGGTCAATATCGTCATCCCGAAATTCAGAAAAGTAATGAAACTCGAAAACCAATAAACCAGCTGGGCTATAGCTCAGGCCCGGCAGTAGATTCATACTTGTTGATTCAGACGGGCTTCGCACACGCTCTGCACATGTAACACATATTGCCGTTTGCTTACACATAACACTATTATTTTCTTCGCCACGTGGAAACTGATTTGAGATAACATTTGGATGAATCTATCAAATTATTTGATTTTGTGGAGATTTTTGACGTAATCTTGTTGTTCTGTTCTCATTGGCATCTATTATGATCATTAACACCCAGCTGAGTATATCTAGGTTACTGCTTGAGCCAATCTACACGTTTGTGACAGGTTTTACCTATAATGGACACTATGTCACAGAAAAACTTACGTTGTGGAAAACATTTTGGCCAGAAAGGTGGTATTACTGAGCGTGTAGTCCTGGGTAAGATCCTCCGGTTACACAATGCTTTTCTTTAAGCAGATTTTCAGCAGGAACTGGGAGTTCTAGATCCTGGCAAGAGGCTTGGTGCTATCCCCCTGACATGGGACATATCATTTGTGACAAGACCCACACACCCCTGCCAAACCCTTGGAGAATATCATGCCGAAATATTTAAGAATTTACTAGCTTTTGCTCGTAACTTCGTTCGCGTGGAAATTTTGATAAGAATGTGTGAAAAAAAAACTTGTCTGTGTGCTATTCCAGACTATAACTCTACACTACTATACTATATTATCTCTGTGCCAAATTTCATCCAGAACCGACCAGCCGTTCTGGCATCGGTCATCCATTAAAACTTTCGCATTAATAATAGTAGTAGCTTATGCCCGCGGCATCGCCCGCTTGGAGTTCGATAATTGTCCCACGGGATCATACTAAAATATAATAAGTATCCTATGATAAAAAGTATCCTTTGTGTTAATCCAGGTTATTAATTATTTCCGTTCAGTAGTTTTTGCGTGGACGCATGGATGGATGGATGCCATGCTATCCATCCTCACAAACTTTCGCATTATTAATATTAGTAGGATAGTATAGATATAATTTTTGTTCACAATTGATTGGTTCATAGTTTATAACTTAATACGTCATTTCATGCTTACATAACACCATGGAGGATGAAGTTAAACAGAATTACCATCAAGGACGAAACTGCGAACTTGGTTTGGCTTAAATCGGGTGGAGTCTAGTCATGCTTCGCTTCCGCTGGGTCTTACTTAATAAGGTGTTTATTTATTGAAGGCATTGTTTCTTTCTTTTTGCAAGTGGTAATTAAACTTGCCTTGTTAGTCAGTAGGTATGAATCAAATCTTGCAACTGAATTTTAAACCAGTTTCCCCCAACTGATTGAACTGAAATTTTGCACACACTTTGGGTTCTGGTGACAATATATTTTTATGACAGACATGACCTGATCCTGCAGCCAGGATCGTCTGTTCACGAATGAACTCCTCAACAGTTAATAGCACGGACAGGAAATTTTGTATACGCGTACGATTTTGATGATGAAGAAAATCATTTAGTGTAGTTTTAATAAAAGCTTGATAAAAAGTATGAGTAGTGTAGCGTGTTGTAGTCGTGTAGTGTGTGTAGTGATTTTGTGATGATGTGGGATGCTGTATCCCATCTTTTGATTCGACGGCGAAAAAGTTTGCCAGTTTCTTATCACAAGTTGTACGAGTATCATGCCTGCCTTTTCCCAACTACGTTGGGGTCGGCTCCCAGTCTAACCGGATGCAGCTGAATACCAGTATTTTACATGGAGCGACTGTCTCAACCCAGTTAGTGCTAGGTAATACGATACCCCTTGGTAAGACTGGTTGTCAGACTTTCGGGCCACTGACTACCTGTAACGACTGTCATAGATCTACAAATGACAGCCGGGACCAACGGCTTAACGTGCTTTCCGAGGCACGGAGGAAACTCGGTATGTAATGGGTGGTCACCCATCCACGGACCAACCTAGGTAAGCACGGCTTAACCTAAAGATCGACCCGAGTGGCTGTTCTTGCGGTGCATATTAAATAGGATCTTCAAATCTTCAGAATTTCCCAGCAAAGGATTATTTAATTTGGGTGAAAATTTAATTTAGACCAAAGGACGTTACGTTATAATTAATACCTACAGATAGTTAATTTGAGGATAGGTTTGGTTAGGTAAAATAACGATTCAGTCATATTTTAAAATATTATGAAACCACAATAATCATCTATATTATGTGCGTCTAAGTGCGTATTTTGTATGCTTTGTTAGAACAACGGCTACAAAATTACCTAGCGATACACTAAAATATAACAAGCGAAGCCCAAACTCTAAACATACCCACAATGACCAACATATTCTAACACCATTTTTCCTCAATGCCAAAAATAACTTCCTAACATAAACATAAAAACAAAACACAATATACTTAACAAAGAAAACCCAACTGTCCGTACGGGTGTCTGATTTTGAACCGTCCGTCCGACTTTCGTCCGGCCGATCTGTTTCACTCACTTAGCGGGGTGGTCCTACACCCCCCTATTGATTTTATTCGTCCCACTTTCACGACACCCCCACCCTTTTAAATGTTGGCTGCTAGACAATAGAAACTAAATTTTTAGATTTTCTCAATATTTTTATGTTTTGTAATAATTATAACTTAAGATTACTTTCGGGGTTTACCGTAAGTCCAGAGCTTACGTTTTAGGTGGTTCATGAAGAGGACACTTGTACAACGTTGGGGGACATTGCCCAGTAGTGGGACAGTGTAGGCCATTAAAAAAGAGGTTTTACAGTAGTTGAAACTTTGTAATGTATAGAAACGTGTTTATCCCGATTTTGTACCAACGTATTATACTATGGTACAAGTATCTACTTCTTAAGAGTATCAGTATTGATTTATTGCGTAGCAAAACATAGTGATGAAACATGGTTTACAATGGTGTTATATAAAATTAGAATGGGTCAAATTTTAATTAGAATGCGTCACATGTTAAGGTAACATGTTTAGCTAAGATAAAACAAAGCAAGCAAAACAGGGTTTAGCAAAATATTGCAAAACATCAACATTTTTTGTCCATGAAACTACAGAAATAGCAATTTCATTCATTTAATGTGCAATTTAATCTTGAATTTCATACTAATTTGCACCAGCTCAAAGCCATTAAGTCATTATGCCTCAAGGAATGCCTGTTGGATCGTAAACTTTCAGTGCTGGGCCGAAAATAATTTAGGTGTGACCTAGCGTTGGTGAAAACGTACACTACTGTCTGACTGTCAAATCGTATACACGTATTGAGCAAGTGATCAATACTCGTTCTATGCACGAGAAGACATAATTTCCTTCCAGTGTGACATCAACAGATTAAAATAGTCCACATTAACAAAAATATTCGACCTATAACTAAAAATAACCCATTCCGACATTTATTAGTCCATCGATTAGAACTAGTTAGTTACACATAGTTTGTGCCCAGAAATAGATCGGCGACATGCGTGGGAGTATGAATGGCTGACGTCAAATATTATGCATTCCTTAACGGTCAAATATTTCCTATTACGCGGCTTTCGGTCACGTTCTAGCCTGTTTAATAAACCTGTGAAGGTAGGTAAGTGGACAACGGTCAGAGGCGCCATCTACAACGCCATATAGGTACGAAATACACATTGTACCTGACGTCACGAAAATCCTATATCGCGCAAGCAGAGTTATTCGCCCAATTAAATGAATACAGAAACCCGACGACAACCGTCGGGCAGTAGCCCACCAGACACAATACCCGTCTGGACGGATTCATCCTTTGCCATCGAGGATGGGGAGTTTTCCCACTCGATTTCTACCTTGCAATTTGACGTGATCACCATAATTGGTGACTGGTTTGAAAATCGCAATGTCTTTGTTTGATAGCAGGTAAGAGGCTGTGTTTGTTCCAAGTACCTATTGTTAGAAGGTATTCCATGCTAAGAAGTTGTTATATAGTCTTGTTCATTAAAATATTGGATCTCAAAAGTAGATAATTATGCTTTAAATAGTAAGAATGTCAGTAAGTACCAAATATTTCCATAGCTTTTTTTTTTAAATGGCCTCTCGCAGCGCAACAACTCTCTAAGGTTGAAGCTGCTTAACCGGTCAATCCTGTGGTGGCCAAAAATTAATCTAAGCAGCCGGGGCTTACAAACTAAAAATATTTCCATCGAGAAAGTTGACAAATTATAAATAACAAAAACTTCAATTTTCTGAGCTACCAACTTCCACACACGATAACTATATAAACGAAACATCGAGCTGACGCCAAAAGAGAAACCGCTTCAAACTTTTGACCGTTTACTTCATTTCAGTATATCATCAAAGACGCTTTACCTTACAAAATAAGAACAACTTCTGCCCAATCTCCAAAATATTCACATCAGTATCGTTCTGCGCTTGTCCAATATTACTCGGGATCGACGCATCACAATATTTACTTCCATTCTCCCCTGTCAGCTGCCATGTCATAATTTACTCCTTTTCTTTCATATCATTCCTCACACACAATCCATCCATCTTTTCCACAAGTTTTGACAAACAATGAATAGTTTTACATCTTTAAAACGTCAAATCTAACACCAAACTACCAAAGGAAAAATTGCACTCCTCCACGAAAACAATAGCGAGTGCATTTACCTCCAGCGGTCTACAAACACCATCTTAGCACAGTGCAGTCTTTAGACCGAGCCTCGCTGGCTCGGATCGAACAAAATCAATACAATACGACTGTTTTTAACGTGTACGTCCATCTCTACGTGTAGGTGTAGCTACGAAAGCGAGGAGCAACAGTTAGTGTACACCTGCAGGGTATTGTGGATGTTGGGAGATTTTTTTCTTGAAGATTGGTGACTTTTGGAGTGCTTGTGAGATATAACTATTAAATGAAAGACTATTCTGCACACGGGTTTCTGTGGGACTTCGTCGAGCTTCATTGTATAGGCGCTTTTCTTGAAAAGCGAAGGTTCGAATCGCGTTCGGGCATGTGAATACTTTTTGTATTATTATGTATATGTTTGAATTGCAAACTTGTTGTAGCAAAGTTAATTTTAATACAACTGGGGTAACTTCGTCGTTTACATCAAACGTTGTAGTTATAACTTGAGGGCATGGATTAATTTTATAAAGAAAACATAAGTAAGAAAAATTATGGATACCCTCAAATTATAACATAATTATATCGATTATACAGAGACATTTAAAAAATAAGTGCAGTTGGAAATATTGTGGAGGACTTACGTCCCAATAAAAAAAAAAACTTTGGCTCGAATGCTCTATAAGCGACAAGAGGCACACAGAGATGTCGTTGTTCTTTCAAAATCATTCAGCACTAAATAATTTACTTCATTCACATTCTCTTTTAGTATTACTTAACTTCGTTTGACCGCACTGATTCCATCGAAACTTATCTTACGCAAAAAGTAAGCAAATTTTCAATTTCGCGGTCCACAATGAAGGAATTTACACAGAATTCCTACAGTTCAGTTGGCCAAGTCCTCAGCCTCAAAATCTCAATTCAGAAACCATCAGTGTTCTAAATAGGTTCACAACGAAACGTGTTTCACGCTCAAACCGTTTGGCTCACGTCTCGTCATTGAAATTTAATTAAGTAGACCTAGTTCTGCCCTATTACCATTTCTCCAATGTTTGCGCCAAGGCTATTCTGTTTGTTTCACATACAATTACAATCTATTTCAATACTTACGGTCGTAGCGTATCTTGACGATTTTCCTTAAGAGGACAGACATTCATAGAACAAAGATCAAAGTCATTTTTTGATTTTTTTTTTGGTTGGGGCTCTTCTTGCTTATAGTATAAGATAAGATAGTTCAGTCCATCCATAGGTTTTCTGCAAGATATCGCTATCGACGATAAGACCGCTATTATATCCATTGATTTCAAAGTATTGTAAAAGAATTGTGTGTCTATCACCAACATCATCATGGTAACTGCTCACAGCTCTCAAAACGGTGGAGGAAAATATCGAAAGGAAATTGATAAGGCCTAGGACCGAAAATTCGAAGACATGTGAAGAGATTCGAAGACATCATGCGAGAGAGGACTCCGAAGAGAAGGCCTGTGTCTCAGCAGTGTGAGTGACTACGTTATAGAAAGAAAAAACGAAAAAAAAACTATTTATTTGAATTACACAGGACAAAACAATAAAACATAATTAAATAAAAAGAAAGAATTGCTCTGATAACAGTTGACAGATTTAATTGTAATAGTCACGACGTGCAAGCTGTTAACTTTTCTTTTTCTGTTTCTGTCCTGTTGTATTTATAATTTTAATGCGCCTTATTATTATTGTTATTTTTTTTTGTATGCACGTCATGTGCCTGCGACAAATAAATATATTTTTTCTTTCTTTCTTTTTTCAAAGTTATTGCTTTCCACGTTTCAAGTACATCAAGTAATTAATTATGAGACTGCAAAATATCGCTGAAGATAAGTACTTTTCCTGAGACTAACTTTTCTAGAAGACTTCCTGTTTCGTTTACTCTTTTGTTTTTGAAGGCTTGCTTTACTTGGAAGGTGCAGTGGATGATGATGATGTCTTTTGGCTGATAAAAATCATGTCTGGTTTAAGGACAAGCTCAACGGGACCTCAGTGTGTCTCTCAAACCTGTTCAAACTGTATCTGATTCAGTAACAAAAATGCGACCTGAAATACCCATAATAACAACGAATTTCCATGAAAATTCACATTTATTATGCAAGTTTCTTTTAACAAAAAATACTAGAAACATTAAAGGCATGCAAAAATCGCTTGATGAATTCAGCACTTGCCCCGATTCCCATGATATCGGAATTATAAAAACTGAATGCTTGATCGATTAAATTATCGAATTATATACAATTTTTATACCGTACGACTTTTATGCCAATTATTTTATCGTTTATCAGTTTATTATTATTTATTTTTGTTATGAGTTATTTTGATACGCCCCCTAACGTGGAAACATTGAGAAATCTGTTTTTTCTGTCATCCATTTAGTCGTGACTATCTAAGGTCTTTTAGTATGAAGAATCATAAACAAAGCAAGATTGATATTAGAAGTAATATAAATATTTAAAAAAAAATGGAATTGTAAAGAGATAATATTATTGGTACTATGTATATACATGAGAGAAAGCACCTTATGACAAAAAATAGAGCCTATAAGATTACCAAAATATAGATTAAAACAAAACCACAACGAGAAATAAGGAAAATATCCAGGAAAAGTAAATTACAGCAATCGAAGGCCATGCCAGTAGTAACATTTAAAAGAAACGTTCCATGAATTTTGCAGTAACATAAATTATGAAACAATAATTCGCACTAAAAATTCTACAGGCAGCAAATTATTGACAAGCAAGGTTCAAATCTAGATCAATAAATTCAAACCGTCTTATTATAAAACTTCCGTTAGTACCAGGTTTAAACCAAGACTAAAAGGTCTAGGTTTGTTACGGTACTAACGTTAATTCTGTCATTCGTATTACAAATCGTAGACCAACAAAGGACTACTTAATACCAAAGATAGTCCATGGTCTAAACATTATACACAGATTATAAGCAACAAAATATTGAAACTATTCAATCATTCGTTCAGCGTTCTATGCGCCGTTCCTTTTTACAAAATGTTGTTACGTAATTGAAAGAAAAAATATTCCATAAATTGCTATTTGTAGTGGTAAAATATAAAGTTTTGCTATTTAAAGGTAGTTAAATAATCCGACTTTTAATTTTTTGAATGCATGTTCACAATTTAATTGTTATGGCTTGGATCATCTATCGAGATAACACGTATAACGAAGCGAACTTGACAGCGCGCGTAATTCGAGTAATGTTATCGAAATGTTTATGTTACAACTTAAAAGCAAACTATGTAGATGTCCGGTTTCACATCAAGATTAATAATCTAAATAAAGGCACAGTTCTTTGGGCACTTTGTGGTGAGATCGTGTGTGCATCGTTTTAAGAAAATGGAACAACCAAAGAAAAAAAGGGGTGTTAATTGGACTCCAGAAGAAAAGGTTAGTGATAACGGACATGTTAGATTACGTACACACAAATCTTCACGTAGTAAATCGACAATCCTTTCGCCAAAACGTTTACTAAATCTATATTTATACAGAAAATCTTCGTCTGGTAGATTTCGTCGTTGACGAACTCTGTTAGGCCCCGGGCACTCTCAAGTGTATCCAACAACTCGAAATCTTCCAAATCAACTATATCAATCATGTCAATATCCATTTTTGGTTAAAATCACAAAATAATAATTTCCGAAAGCTAACCTCAAAATTAAGAATTTGACGTGTAACAATTTAGTACCATAGTTAAACTAGGGGTCACGATGGTCTAACTTTGGTACCATAGATAGTTCTAGGACTAGCGATAAACTTCTTTTTGTAATAACGTTTATTCAAGTTCATGGTTTAAACCTAGTACTAAACCCGGTACTTTTTTAAAACCACGTTTTATAATAAGAATAAAAGCGTCTGATACATAGGATATCGTATTCTAGGTCACAAACATGTAGGTTCGATGCAAATATCTTGCCTATTGTATATTACACATAAATGTTTTTGTAATATTTTTTAGGAATAAAAGTGTATCTTGCGTTAGTACGGTGTTTAGGACGTGTTATCATAACAGTTTTATTATTAACCAACTGAGGAGGGTTATGTCTTTATCAGCCTTTAGTTATGTATGTTTGTTCCTTTGTGGCATTCTAGAGACCAAACGCGTGGGGCAGTTTTGATGATTCACATTATTAAACTGAAAAACTACAAATAAAAAAAGTTATTATAAAAATTTATAAAAAAAACAGGTATCATTTTATAAAATGCGCTTGTTTTTTGCTTTTCAGTTGAGGTTTTAAGTTTTTATGATTATTTTTTTTTATTGGTTTGACTTTGGTAATTATTATTTCTGTATGTTCAGCTTCATCATTACAGTTTTTTGCTGGACTTTGGCCTCTGCATTTGTACAATACTTGATTCGCTTTTGTGATCACTCTCTTCTAATTTTAGACCGACTTCTAAACAAAGAGAAAGTTTTATTTATTTCAGCAGCTTCGTTTCTTCTTTTCATTTGTTTACACCGATAATTCCGTGATTACTGGAGCGATTTTTGTTATTCTTCATTTGGTAGAGGAAGCACGCGCGTGCTCCCATATATTTTTTTTAACTTTGCTGGATTAGTTTATGAGTTAGCACCCTTTAATACGATTTTAGGGTTCCGTACCCAAAGGGTAAAACGGGACCCTATTACTAAGACTTCGCTGTCTGTCTGTCTGTCTGTCTGTCTCCAGGCTGTATCTCATAAACCGTGATAGCTAGACAGCTGAAATTTTCACAAATGATGTATTACTATTGCCGCTATAACAACAAATACTAAAAATAAAAAAAAAAAACATTAAGGGGGGCTCCCATACAACAGATATGATTTTTTTGCCGTTTTTATAGATAATGGTACGGAACCCTTCGTGCGCGAGTCCGACCCGCACTTGGCCGGTTTTTTTTTCTTCTTGGCCTATGTTCATGACACGATGGTCCCTTAATAACTTCTAGTTACAATGTAAAATTAATTAACGACAAGATTGTGTGTGGGATACTACAACTATAAAGGGTAAAATAAAAACTTTTCAGTCAATGAAAATAACAAAGTCAGCGAATTCCGAAAGTAAAGTTGTTTTAGCCTTTTTTTGTGTTTTTTAGACTGTTTCTTGGCAGAAATGTTTTTTTGATTTTTTATTTGAGAATTTAGTAATTGTTAGAGTTTTCTTGATATATTTTATTTTATTTATTTAATGAAAGGTAGCTTCATTATGTATGTCTATCATATTATATTATGTATGTCATTATCTTTATAACCCAATGAGTTCAGAGTACTTATGGTGCTATTCCCTGTAGTCCTCGAGCTTTGGAAAGATCCAGAACATGGTTTGTCAACACAACAACGTTGTGAGGATAAAAAAAAAGGTTGCAAATTCTACCGTTATGATCCTTTGGCATATGAGGAAACAGTTATAAACTAGGTTATGTCTGACCAAGCTTCCATGTATGAGAGATGATAATATGACGAGGAAGGAAATGCAGATATTGCACATTGAGATGGCTCTGCCGACTACAAATTCATACATTTGTATATATTGGGATGACGGCAATAGGAGGACGGAGATATAGATACACTGTGGAAATGAACTACTTACAACAATACTACCGACTATTGACTACGGATACTGGTTGGCCGAAGCCAAGGAAAACCAGTGCAGGTGGAGATTCATAGATGACACTACCCTTTTTTTTCGGATGGGAAATCATCAAATGACTCCTCCCGCTCTGGGCGGAGGGGAAGGGAGAGTCAGACTTTTACTGACTAAAAACCATCCATGTTCCTTCTTTTGCCCTTTATGTTCCAGGGCCGCGGTAAGTATCTCTTTCAAACAGTCCCGCAGCAGATGACTCTGCCCTTTTTTTTTTTTTTGGAGGGTGGGAAATCATCAAATGACTCCTCCCGCTCTGGGCGGAGCGGAAGGGAGTGTCAGACTCTTACTGACTAAAAACCACCCATGTTCCTTCATTGGCCCTTTATGTTCCAGGGCCGCGGTATCTCTTTCGAACAGTCCCGCAGCCCTGGCAGGCACCGGCCCTTGCGGGCCCCTCCCGTTTGCTGACAACTCTTTGAGGCGCGCGTGGAACACGAACGCGCCGTCGACACGGCCTGCCCGTCGTCATACGACGGACGGACGGCGAGCTAGCCCATTACTCGCCGTCCACAGGCCCGCGCCTACGGTGGCCGAGAGCCATCACGGCGTGGCCCCCGACGCCCGGTTCTTCTCCTCCCGCGGCGGCCGGGACGTGAGGCTGAGGCTATCTCCCTCTCACGTTCCGCCGCCTCCTTCGCTAGCATGACTGCTTCGCAGAAGGAGGCGACGGCTTCCCATTCCCTCTCGCCCCGGACCATGGCTTGAACCAGGGCCGGACGCGAGAGGTCGCCGCCGCCAATCGACGCTACGAGGACACGGCGGTGCTCCGCCCAAGCGGAGCAGACCTCCACGGTGTGCTCCACCGTGTCCTCCGGGCGATCCTCGCAATGAAAGCACCCGGGCGTTTCCTCCCCCCCGATTCGGTGCAGGTACCTCCCGAAACATCCGTGTCCGGTGAGGACCTGCGTCAGGCGGAAGGTGAGGGCGCCGTGGCGCCTCTCAAGCCACTTCTCAAAAAGGGGACTTATCGCGACTATCGTGGCGTGCCCTGCACGGGGTTGCGATAGTCGCTCTCTCCATGTCGCCATGAGATCACGGCGGAGGTCTGTCCGCCGCGCGACAATATGCCGCGGCAGCGGAGTTACCCCCCGAGATGACTCTGCCCTGGAGTGCAAATGTGGTGTTGCCCCACAAACGATGGGACACTTGATATCATGGCCTGCCTGTGCCGTTGCTTGCACATCACAAGAACTGTTGGACGCTACTGAAAGTGACAAACTCGGCGTGAATTTTCTGGCTGACTCAATTTAAATTGTCTGACTATAGGAATAAGATGGAAAAGTGCTTGAATGAAGTTCTAAGTACTTATACCTTCATATTTGATACTGACTCAAAGAATAAAAAATACTATTCTAGTTTTGATCATAAAGAATGAAAAAGATACCACTTGAGTAGCTCCTTTACATAGCAAAATAAAAATAACAATGCTGCGACATCATTATTTCAACGAATACAGACAAAGCAAACAGTCCATTTACCAGACCTTTTTATAGCCTCAACTTTTCATGGGAACTTCCATATGTCATGCGGTAAATGGCTGCCATAGACAACTTTACTTTTTAATTATCAAAAGTAGACTGTCTTTTCGTTTCCTTAGAAGTTTTCATTGTTTTGAGCTAGCCTGTTATTAGTAGTTTAGAATAGACGAGTGGTGAGTCGGTAGAAAAGGTTGTGGAATAGGGTTAAATTATTCATATTTCCTGTCGTTTGATTGGTTTAGAATATTCAAAAGTTTTCTTTGTTCTTTTGTCTACTTATGAGCTATTTTTGTTCGGCTAAGGTAGTCTATTGAACTGTGTTACTGGACTAGGAAAACTTATAGGTTAGTGGTGTAGGATTAGGTGATTAGCGAAAATGCTTGTTATTATTACCACGATAGGGTTGATAATGGAAAAGGGCAGGAAAATGATGAAGATGATCTTTCTTTATCGTGTGGTTAGTGCCTAACCTGGTGTCAGAGATTTTATGCCGCCCATGGCTTGGCTTAACATGCCGTCGAGAAATATCTTTCAGGCATGCTGGTTTCCTCATGATGTTTTCCTTCACCGAAGCAAGTGATAATTATACAATATGTACATGAATGCGAAAAATCAGAGGTGCGTGTATTGGGTTCGAACTTAAGACCTACAAGCTTGGCAGTCCGACGGTCACACCACTAGCCAGGCCATCGCTGCTATGAAGATAAAGAGAGTCGCTTACGACAAAACTGTTAAACGATAGTCGGAGGAGATTTTTGGTATGATGGGGCATCGGTGATGAGCCAAGAAACCAGATGGTCCTGTTGGTTTCCCAATAAACAAAAAGGGTTATCTAATCTCTTGGCTTTAAGTAACTGTTATTGGACAACTTCAGATTGGTAGCACTCTTGTAAGTGTGCTACAGTCGAGACATGTCGATCAATACTATCTTTAAGACTCCAGTGAAAGAGTTTTCTATAAGATTAAAATATTCTCGATCCAAAGCTTCCTGTGCCTGTACCCGAGGTACACCACCTGTGGCTTCGTAAATTTAGTGTATTTCCATCCTCCTCACACTCACTAAACACCCCTCGAGCCATCTCTTTCACTCCTGTTTTCACAAATAAGTTGCATCCGAAAACAAAATAGAAAACCTTTAGATAGTACAAAGGAGACTGGTCTTTATTCTTGAAGACGGAAGGGGTGAAATGGCGTGTGTGTGAGTAGACTGAAAATTCTTTGTCAGGCGTACTGAAAGTTTCAGCACTGTAGGAAATGCACCGAGCTGTATACTCTGATTGTAATATAACGCAATTTAAAATAAATAGGGGTGGGTAAGAGTCGATAGAATAAGCTATAGACTTTTGAGGTCAATTGACCGAAAAATTTCTCCGTTTGACCTTTGACGGTTAACACTAATTTTTGGGGTGTCCTTCCATACATACATAAACTCACGCGTTTTCCCTCGTCCCTGTTCATACATCTGGTCATACACGCCCGCCGGTTACGAGTACTACGCACCTATCCTAGCTGAAGAACCTCACCAATGAGGTCAGTGTAAGTCCTGTCCTTTGTGACCGTTAAGAGTAGTTAACAATATATATACCTTATGTAACTTTGTTTTATGAACTCTTTTTTACTTTCCTTGGAGAATGTGGAAGGTCAGAAAACTCCTAAGGAGAATTCACACGTACCACAACCACACCACATCGCAGCGACAAAAGTGGTCAAGCAGTGGTTCCGTGTGATAAGTGACGCTGCAGCTCCTTGCAATTGAGTTGTGTTAACTAGAAAGTGTCGATGTGGTTGCGTTGTCGCTTGCAGTTGCGATGTTGTTACGTCGTGGGCTCGTGGCTGGTTTTAGCAGCGATGAGTGCGATGACGCATCGTTATTTTTGTGGCCCGCCGCTCGTGCGCGGTATCGCTGCCGGTTGCGATGTGGTCGATATAGCCGAAACGGTTGAATTTGGCCGCAAAATATGGTGTCCTATGTGAATTCAACTTTTCATACAAATTTTCATACATCACATTCATTTTCATAAAAATTAATGCCCGACCACGGGCTTTTGCTATGGTTGGGTAGTACGCACAGCAACCAATCACGCTATTCAAAACCAGTTTATATGGATCTGTCATTTTACGGGAAATCTATACAAAGCGAGGCCATGTTATACTGGAAATGTATAGCTTGATGTATCGCCGTCTGCACTACGTGTGAAACAAGTGTGCATGTTACAGGTTCTAAATTAATACTAGTCGTCCCAATAAACACAAACTACTTAATTAAAATAAACATTCTCTAGACTCTAAAACGTTGGCACATCGTTGCTAAAACTAACAGCTTTAGGAGAAAGTATTTTACTTTGACCCCTGACCCATCATAACTTGATAATACCAGCATCATTAAAATTTAGAAAATAACCGCTTAGACTCGTAGCCGTTACTTTTAACGTTATTAATGTTATTCGTACGGGTTTTAATAGCGAAGCTGCTACATCGTTTATTGAATTTATTTTTTTAAGCAGTACAGACAGCATAACCTTTACGATTGTATAATTTCAGTGTCTGCTTCGTTGGTATACTTAGTGGTCGCAATCGCGATTGCTGAACATGAGGTCATGGGTTCGAATCCCAGGTTGGGCAAAGTGTTATTGAGTTTTTCGATCAGGAATTTCTCAGTAACAGCCACGGAGTCTGGAATTGTGCCCGGTTGATGGCAATAAGCTCGCCCCCTATTACATGGGACTTAAACATAACTGGCGAAATGTGGGTGTACTATTAGGTACACCTCTGCCTAACCTTTCAGGGATAACAGGCGTGATATTGAAGAAAACTATTAGGTATACTAGTTAGCTTATGCCCGCGGCTTGGCCCACGCCGAGTTCGGTTATTATACCACGGGATCGTACTACCGGGATAAAAAGTATCCTATGTGTTAAACCAGGTTATAAAGTATCTGTGTGCTAAATTTCATCCAAATCCGTTCAACCGTTTTTACGTGAAAGATGAACAAACATCCATACACAAACCTTAGCATTTGTAATATTATTATCAAAGATATTAATTAAAACAAAGAACATTTTGCCAGGTTTGTTATTTCACAGGACTTATCTGACACAAATCCAGAATGCTGAGTGCTGCGAATTTGAAAAGGGATAAACTCAATAACGCCTTGCAACAGCAGGGTATCAGACCTAGGACTCCACACTAAGCAGTTGCACTTGCAACTACTAGACAAACGCATAAAAGATAAATGATTTCAATATATACCCATCAAAGTTTTCCATACATGGCATAAAACGCCTTATAATCGTATCACCCTATAACGCCACTAACCGAGTAAATCAACCAAAAAATCAGATTAACCTGACCAAGATTTTCCTTTAAAAATACTCCTGTTTTTATTACATAAATAATTATCGACCTAATATCGATAGTGTCCCATCACTGGCTCGGTAAACGGGTTGCATTTCATGGGTAAACTGCTGTTGTTCGAGCTTAATCTTTAAACGAGTTTGTTCCAATTCACATTTAAGGTTGTAGCTGACCAAAACGCCTGAAATGCTTGTCGGGGCTATTATTATCGAGGGATACCTATTTTTGAGGTCGTGGCTAAATAATAACAGTCTGCAATCTAAAGATTATCAGAACTTGCTTACTCATCATCATCCACAGCCTTCATTCACTGCTGGATATAGTATAGGCCTCTCTTTTCTTATGCAAGTTTCTCTGTTCTTCGCCACGGCTCTGTGCCAGCCTCATCCTGTTTTTTCCCCCGTTGGCAACTATGTCGTCTGCCCATCTCGCCGCCGGATGACCCACAGTTCTTTTCCCCGTTCTTGGACACCATTTGGTGACAGCCTTAGTCCACCTGTTATCACAGCGCCTTCCTAGGTGTCTTTGTGTCCTACCGTGCTTACTGCCTTTAAAGTATACAAAAGAGTTGTCAATAACTTAGATTAGGAAATTTATGCCATATTAACGTCATAAATCATGTATACAATTTCGATATCACAGCAGTAAAAATTCTCTTATACGATTTACAAATTACAGATTCACCGGGCGACGCGTAGTTTCTAAGGGCAGAGGTGATGCTTTCACTGGCGGTATGCTCGTTTGTTTTGTACCCGTTATGGTTATACAATATTTTGTTAGGTAGGTAGGTACCCTACCTGGGAAAATTTTAAAGGTGTTTGATGAGTTTATGAGTGTTTAAGGCTGGTCTTACCAGTCTCACGACGTTATTCTTCACCGTTTTTAGAGCAGTGATAGATAAATAAATTATAAAAGTGCATGGTCATCTATTTTCAGATCCTTAGTAGGACCCAGGCTACTGAAAGTAGAGAAAACGAATTTTGCCAGAATTGAGAGTTATCTAGATCGATTTTTTGCCCCCGTTAAATCCTATAATGCAACTTTCGTCGAAATCGTATTAGCCGTTTTCGAGAACGTGATTACAAATATTGCTTATTTAATCATAATAGGTACGTCTATCTGAAAAACAGTTTTAATATTGACGAACATAATTCATGTTTCCATTAGATTCGTAAGACAATGCAAGGTTATGTAAGTAGATATTCTGAAAATTGATAAGAAAACATTCAATAGAAACGGGTTTGTGAATGTCGGTATTTAGGAGATGTTAACTAAAACGTTGTTTACAGCTTAGAATAAATGATTTAATATGTAGTAATTATTTCTTACATAACTACCTTAGCCAATTAGCAAAATAAACACAATAGGTAAGTTAATGAAATAATGACACATAGTCAGTTGTATTAGTGTAAAACATAATACAACATCATATAGAGCAGAATATTACAGAACTAAAATGCATCTAACAATATTCTAACACACAATTTCATATCAAAACTCGTTTAGTGCAGCTTTTTATCATTTTAACTTATCTCACCCACGCTGTACCGATAAAACGAGTTATCTAAAACAAAATGGCCTCCTATTCTATCTGTCATAGTAACAATCATTGGCCTAGACGATTTACTAGGAAGCAACGCGCCAGTTTTGACATTGCCGGTGACCTTGCACCGAGCGCGGCGATTGGACGAAAATTCAAGATGGCGACAGGCGCTAACGCAACCACTGTCATTGTTTCTGTTTAATTAAATGACCGGTTTCGTGCGTTTTTCAAACGATGCAAATTCGTGTTGATTATTCTGATTTGCATTAGAATATCGTTGTCTTTAAAACAACTATAGCTAACTATTATAAACTTGTTATGCATATGTTTTTGTTCTTCTATGGTCTTCCGATATTTGTTGTTTTTTTTATGAAAAGGTGTGTTTATATTCCTTTTCAGGGTGTAGTCTATGGAATTCAATGGATCATTGTTTGAGGAACTGACCATAAATAAACACATGACCTCAATCTTCAATCCCATGAAAGGTTCAACGATTATTTTGTTGACAAATTCTTGTTAGCTACGATGATTAACTTCTTCCTGCTAATGCATGGCCTATTTTGACAAAAGATCAAGTATCTTTTGTTTGTACGTAATTTTATCGTTAACCACACGTTTAATATGAAAATCATAAGGTGGCAGTAGTTTTCTGAACGCATTTTACGAGCAGAGCAGGACGAACCGTTTGGCATGCTACAAGTAAACGTATTGAGAAGAGATCTTCAAGCATTACACCTCAAGACAAAAAAGAAAAGAAATATTTTAAACTGACGAATTACGCATTACTGACGAAGGACCACTGAAATATACATGATCATTGAAAAGAAAGTGAAAGTATAACTGTCCCACTGCATGGCACACCTCTACTAATACAGAGAAGGCATGCGCATCGATCCTCACACATAGGTAGGTACCCAAGCTGGTAGGTCTAGATTAATTTACTGCAATTCCATGGTATCAATTTTAGCGGTAATGCTACTTGCACCCTGTATTAATTAGAAGTACACTACAGTTTCTGTACTCTCAAAACGGTGAAGAAAAACATCGTGTAGAAACCGGCATGTCATAGAACCAAAAATTCGAACACATGTGACATCTACCAACCCGTACTTCGGCCGCTTAGTGCATTATATTATAGTCCATTCCCTCTCATAGAGAGAAGATCTGTATCCCAGCAGTAGGAACATTATAGGCTGATTAAGTGATTATGCTATACACAACAGTTTTACTCAAAGTGTCATAAAGTCTAAGATAGCTAGGCATCCTTAGTTCCTTTTCATCCTCAGACAGCTTCACACAAATAATAATTACATGCATAGGTATCTTATTAATTATTCATACCAGCCGTTAGCCCTATGGTAGAAGTTTATTTTTATAGTATTCTACAAGATAATTACTAGTTAGTGGCCAGTTTCAGCGAACTTAGTCAGCTTTGCAATTAAAGAAACTGTTTTAGTGTTTGTCTTGTCTATTTTTCTTAAGTTCTGTGTCTTACACACAACTGTGGGATAATGTATTATTTTTACTTTTGATATGAAACAAAAATCCTTAATTATTTCGTTTCCTTCTTAGCCTTTTGGTTTTTATACGTGTATCATGCATGAAAACAGGAATGAGCAGAAAAAAAAATCATATTCGTTTTTGGGTTCATTCAAAATCTTTGATTTGACAGATATGGTAACTATCCCCGTAAAATAAAGCATTGGATAATATGCTAAACTTATCCCAACTATGTTAGGGTCGACTTCCAGTCTAACCGGATGCAGCTGAATACCAGTATTTTACATGAAGCGACTGCCTATCTAACCTCCACAACCCAGTTAGTTCTGGGTAATACGATACCCCTTGGTAACTCTGGTTGTCAGACTTTCGGGCCACTGACTACCTGTAACTATCATTGCCCTCAAATCTCAATAGATGTATTTGGAGTCAGTGCAGCTTGTCGTCTTCTTCAGAACTTCTCTAAGTATTACTCGTCATGTTAATAGACATTCCCTGAAAAACCTAACCACGGTTATGATCACTCCATCAGAAAGTCAAACTACTGGTTAAATTGTTTATTAAGCCTTTAACAATTTACTTTTTAATTGACACGAATTACAAATCTAATGCTTTCATTGCCATACTTCTAAAAGCATGTGGCGTGCTAAACTTAGTTTCTAGTTAGTTACTAAGACAGCCTAAAAATATATCAAAACTTTCTAACATCTTCCAGAATCTCATAATTTTTTTTTGCTATAAATTTTAACTGACAACCCCATACTTATGTAGGCAGAAGCAAAGAACCTCCACGTTTATTTGGCTCATGCCATAAGTGCACACAATCATCATCTGCCTAGCCTTTTCCCAACTTTGTTGATGTCTGCTTCCAGTCTAACCGGATGCAGCTGAATACCAGTATTTTACATGGAGCGACTGACTATGTGACCTCCACAACCCAGTTAGTGCTGGGTGATACGGTAACACAACTACCTGTAACGACTGTCAAAGATCTACAAATGACAACCGGGACCAACCGAGGCACGGAGGAAACTCGGTATGTAATGGGTGGTCACCCATCCACGGACCAACCTAGGCAAGCGCTGCTAAACCTGAAGATCGACCCGAGTGGCTGTTATTATTTAGCCACGAGTTCCTCCACAAGTGCACACATGAAAAATTAAAAAAAAAAACTTAAATCTAAACAACAACAAATAACATTATTATAATATTATGTGTCTCACTCACAGATGCGCCAAATAGACTCACTATGAAGTCAAAACAACCTATTTACATCAATCTTCTAAAATCATTATATGAATAACTATAAAATCTCATATTTCCTTCCACTAATCTCTGGGCTCAAAGATACACGTTTGACTGAAATTATCTTAAGTCACCCTTTGACGGCAAAGTGGCGTTTCATAATTTCGCCAAGCCATTTAAAACTTGCCCCAGCGAAATATTATTTTAATGTTATTTTTTGCCGCTTTAAGATAAATGTGGTACTTTTATTTTGCTGTCTTCTACGCCGGATTAATTCCTGGCTTTGAGGGGTTTAAGATATTCTATATCTAGATCTGAAAATGTAAATATTCGTTACGGAATTTTTCTTAAGAGGTTCTGGCAGCCATCTCCTTGCTATAACACCGTACTACGAATTCATAAGAACAGGGATAATGCACATGTAGGACCCAAACTTTAGATTTGCCTAAATCAGTGGTGTCTTTAACAATGATGATAATAAGCTTCACTAATATAGCACTAGCTTTCACCTACGTCATCGTCATTCTCCGATTCTTATTCCAATTTATTTGGGGTCGGCGCAGCATGTCTACTTCTTCCATACTTCTCTATTACTCGTCATCTCATCAGACTACACGTGCAGGTCGAAAATTATTCTTAGGGAACTTGTCACGCTAATCGAACTACCGAACGGAGAAATAAGACATCTGTCTCTTGACCTAATTTCAGCTTTTTATTCGGTACCCATTACATTCTTTGTGTTCTACCAAAGAAGTATTCAGTCTTTCAGCTAAAAATGCACCATGCATGGCTTAAAATTATCGCCCACAGCCTCTCAATATTCCCCTAAGATAGTCGATACTTAAAACAGACAAGAAAGAATCTCCATGCTCATAAAAGAACAAGATTCATACATACTAATATCCCTTTTGTATCAAAACACTCATACACGATTTTAAACCTTACACCGTAAACAATTCAGTACAATATCAGAATATATCCAATAATTAAAGTAAAGGTACGGTATAATAAGGCAAAAAACTGCACGAAAAATTGATAAGGGGTGGTAGTGATAACGGGTGCATTCTCCCCCTTCTATCGATCCGGGCGAACCACCCCGGGTGTATAAGTATAAAAAGCGTAACAAATTTTCGTCTTAAGAAAAGGAAAAGAAAAAATGTATACAGCCACCCGTTGGGGGTGGGTTTCCCCCTTAGGGTGGAGGATGCATTTTTCTCGTGGTCTCCTCTCTCTTTCTGCCCCTAAGATGTTACAAAGCTTTCTTTGTTAGGTAGGGTTAATTAGATTTTTGGTTCGCGAGGTTTTTATGATTTTTGGTTTTAGTTACTTTTGTTTCTCATCTCTCTGTGTTGTTTCTGCTGACTGAAAAGTTTATGTGTCTGATAATTTTTTTCCGTTAATTTGCATACTTAACTATATTATTACATTATCAACGTATGTTTGTATGTATCCAGTATGTCTGATGTGTTGATATGGGATCAATTACACTTTTAATAAGACTTTCCTTTGAAGAAATAATCAATGGGTATCAGGAGCCCATGTCTTCGACGGTAAATCAATATGTGTAGCTATCTTTTTCTTTGTTCTTTGGTGTTCATTGGAAATCTTAGGTACAAGTAATTGATAGTACACGTTGTTTTTGTACTAATTTCTTACTGTTTCTGGTATATTTACGACTTTATACTTACTGTAGAAGGAATATCCTTAAAATATTTGTTGTAGTTTTCCAGAGTAGGACGAAGTGAAAACTGGTATGCTATGTCATTACCTTAATACATAAAAGTCTCTTTATAGCCTAGCCTCATAGTATTATGCTGATTACGAATTATTATCTCCTATGGACATCGTCATTCTCCTACCCTCATCCCAATTTATTTGAGGTCGATGCAGCATGTCTTCCTCTTAAATCCTTAAGGATTCTCTTAAATCCTGCGTACCCATCCAAATCCGTTGCAGTTTATTCATGATTGACATTATCATATTTCACATTCAATTATTATATTAATACAAAACACACCTTTCACACATTAAACCTGTCGTCCTCAACAATATACGTCATACCGTCTGCCTGTAACGTAACCAGATGTTGCAACATGAATGTTACAGTAACCCACATCGGTCGTCACACTGCCCTGATACTGACGGGACGTGAAACACCATTCATGTTGGGGTAGGCAGGTGTATTGTCGCGAAATATGGAAAGTGGGTTTTGAAATAGATTTGTGAGATGTGGATATGTAATGGGTTGAATTTTTTTATTGATTTTAAGCAGTTTAATGTTTTAAATTGAGATAAAAAGTCTGGAGGTTGATCCATTGGTTAGTCCCCTTCTTCTTTGTCGTGTCACGTGAACCTGGTGTCCTGGTGGTTGTGGTGGTGTGGTTGGTGTATGGGGTTAATTTTATTTAAAAGAAAAAAACTATCTTTTCTTCATAATAAAGTTTAGGGTCGAAACCCACCAAGCCATGAGTTTTAAAATTTAAAAAAAAAACTACAGACTAGTTTTGCATTGTCGTGAAGCAGATATACTTACGGCAAACCGTATTATAACGCTAATAATCTCTTAAATGGTAGGCAGAGGTGTATTAAGATCTTTATTAAGTGCTTATTTTATTTTATACTAGTGATCCTAAGATTTCTGATACCTTTTCTGTGTTCACTCGTGGGAACCTGTAATTGGCTCTGTGTTGCATATACAACTGTTACTCATTTGTTATAGCTGTTGGTTTTGCCTATAAATAAATACATTATTTAAGCCACGTATCGAAGGGGGCTATTTCTGTATTTGTAATGAACTACTTTCGATTTTAAACGATTTATCAAATAATTGTATACCTGCTCAGCCAATAAAACATACAAATCCTTGTTTATACTTACTGCATTCTCAAAAGCATGAATAACAACTAACAATGAATGTACCTGTTGAGATAAGTCTCAGATTTGATTCCTGTTTCAGGCAAGTTGCCAAGCGGGTCAAGAGTATGAGCGTATATATATTTAATAGTAGATGTTTATAGTCGCGAATCAAAACGAATGAATGAGGAGTGGAAATTCGTATATTTTCGGAAGAGTGAAGAGGATTACTTTTTCAAAGGTTGTCATTTGGACGAGTGTCATTCCAAAATGATGATAACATAACATCACGAATGTAATCCCCGAAGGGGTAGGCAGAGGTGTACCTTACAGCACACATGTTAAAATTATGTGACTACTGATTATGATTTCTATGAAATCTTTTGGTCGTTTGTGTTTTATGTTTAGGTGCTTTGAACACCCACATTTCGCCAGTTTCAAAATTATTAATGTATTGACCCATACATTAATAATTTTGAATGTCCTTTTATCGACAAACATTAAGAGTTTTTTAATAAACAGTAGAATAACATTGAAGGTGATAATCACTTTATATACTTTGATACTTTGTAAACTAAAGATCACGAGAACCAGAGACACCAAAACACAGCTAAATACATACATACAAATAGGTGTACAAACCGCTTAATATCCTCCTACACGTTGAAATATTCACAAGTAACCACAAAATTCAATTTGTAGTCAGAAAACCCCGCTTCTACTCAGACTGAACAGAATGAAAACACTTCGGGAGAGTAAAAAAAAGGGGAGGTTGGGGTGTTTTGTACGAGGAATTAAATACGGGTGGAAGGGGGGCAAGAAAAGTGGGAAGACGCCGGATGATTAATTATTAGTTTGTGTGTGTTACGTCCGAAGATAGGGGAGAATCGGGCGCCTGTGTGTCCGAAGGGGGAAGCTGCCCCAAAGGGGGCGATATGTTTTTATTAATTACATTGATTCATTATGTGTTATAGTTAGGTTGTTGTGATCTAATTACTTGTGTTTTAATGAATATGATTAATATTGTTAGGGATAAGATTTCTTGTTGGCTGTATGTGGTTTTCATCCCCCATTGGCCCGCATGGGGGTGAAGAAGATGAAACCAAGGTAGTAAGATACCTAATATACGTTTAAAATCGAATATCTGAGTTACTCACTCATGGATATTGGACATATAAAGTATTAGAACTACATCTACATCTCTTAGCGCCAAGCCGACTGTTCAAAATAATCAGATGTAGGGCCTAGCCATAGTCAAATTGGCCACAATTTTTTTACAAAAGCAGCATGAAATTTCAGAACTAAGTTTCTATATTATTTCTTTTCTATATTACATTTAAGACTTTCCTAAAGACGACTCATAGGTAGGAGCTGTTGGCTACTCCATCTATAAATACGATAAGAGGTCTTAAATGATAAAAATAGACGCTCTTAAGATAATATCGGTCATCCAAAGAGTCTTTCTATTCATGTGTCTCTTGATTCTGCTACTGGACAAAAATATCGTTAGACACGTTGTGAACTATTTCACTGAAAGTTTCAGTATCAGGACAGAGAAAATATCTGCAGATAGACATAATATAAGAGAAGTGTTGAAGGATTGTGGAGGTCAGCGGACCGAAAATGGCCGCTTTAGTAGAATCATCATAGGATAATTACGTGAAAAATGCTTAAATTGGTCACAGACGCACTTCACTACATATTATAAAACAAAGTCCTCCGCCGCGACTGTCTGTTCGCGATAAACTCAAAAAATGCTGAAAGGATTTTCATGCGATTGTCACCAATAGATAGAGTGATTCATGAGGAAGGTTCAGGTATATAATTTGCCAAGGTTTTGTGAAAATTGGTTGAAATATGGCGATAATTGTTGGAAGTGTCAGAAAAAGTCAAGCGGCCCGGCTATGCTCTACCCGTGCGAAGCCGGGGCGGGTCGCTAGTAGTTTTATGAATTGCCACTTTGTGACCATTTTAAGAATTGAAACGTAATTCATATTATTATTCTATTATGATTCTTATACAGTGGCCAATTTAGACATCCAGATAGGCGGTCGTTTCATTTATAAAACTGGTATTCAGCTGCATCCAGTTAGACTGGAAGCCGACTACAACATAGTTGGGAAATATCTAGGCAGATGATTATATTATAGGTCGTGGGATACCAATTCTCACTCACAAAAACACAAAGAAGGGTTAAGCAGAGGTGTACCTCTATTATAATACACTTAAGTACATTAAATTGAATGGGCACTCAAATAAAAGTCCATTAAGTACTTTAATTTAAAGCTCGCAGTATAAGTGGTTTTAATTAAATGAAGCCAAGCATTAATTTTGGCAACCGACACTGTATGCAAAGCGAAATGCTTTATAAGATACATTTACTTAATTTTAATGGATTTATACTGACAAAAGGATTGTGCTTTACTAGTAATGTTTAATTAGGTTCTCTTATATTGAAGTGTGGAAGCAAAGATATGATGCACCAACCCCAAATATTGATAACGGGATTGGTATAAGGCCAGGATTGAAGGCATATTATGCGAAACCTGAAAAGCTAGCCTGTTCGTTAAGAATGTTATTAAGGGTAAACCTCTTTTTCTTCTTCTCGAATCGATGTCTCAGATTTTTTCCGACCAGGAGGGTTACTACGACGTCTTATAGCAGGAGTAATGCCAGTGTGGGAAAGAGACAGAGCTATACAAGTCGTCTAGCGCCACCTCTTTCCCACACTGGAATTACTCCTGCTTTAAATCGTCATGGTAGGAGACCTGGACAGCTATGTCGTTTTCCTCATTTAAACTGCTGAAACGAGTTTGATGAGGTCGTGAATTTTATCCAGACTTAATGCACATCTACTCCCGAAATGGAAATGGAGAAGTCAACAGTGTGTGTATAGTAGCTAGCAAGTCACAAAATAATGCTCATTGACATAATATGTCAATGAGCATTATTTTGTGACTTGCTAGCTTATCCCTAGCTTACTTATCCTTCAGCTGAAAAACATCAACCGCTCTACAAAGGCATCACTTAGGTAATTAACATTGACCGGCCCTGTCTTTCTCCATGTTAATGTTCCTATGAGACATAGCGCACCGCGACCACGACTTTGGCCGCAGAAGCGACTTTTGGTTGAAACCAGGAAGAAAGTTTAGTCGCACAACCGGGCGTCCGACCAGTTATGTTCAAGTTGGCGGCCGGTCGTGCGACAAGTCGTGGTCGTGGCCGCGTAGTGTCGAGGTCTCTAAATGCTACATCACAGGGTTGCCATTATTACCATATACAACGGCAAAGAAACAGCCTGGAGCTTGTGTTGTTATTAGCTCCAAAGAAGACACTTTTCAGTCTGTCAACATATCGCTAATGTTACGTCCAAAAGAAAAAGAATTTATTCATAACATAGACTAAAAACGCAATCTAAATGAAAAATAACATAATATTTGACAAGAGTCTCGAATTTCGTAGGATTTTTGTGACTTGAAAAAACATCGAGGTTACTTCATTTTACGTAAGTTTAATATCAGAGAAATGTAAAAGTAAACACGTAAACATTCTAGCAGATATTTCATAAACGCTAGTGAAAACCACGTCAAAATACGTTGCGTAGTTTAAAGGAATAATAACACGGACCCAGACTGATCCGAAAACCGGCTTTAATTTATAAAAATAATTTTGTAACCTAGCTTTTTGCCCGTGATTTCGCCCCCTTGGTTTTCGTCGAAAACAGCGCCACCTACCGGGTCCAACTATGTCATAGAACCATCCAGGTGACCCCCACAACAACACAAAAAATCAGCGGAAAACGAACACACAAAGAAAAATTACAAACCATAGACTAAATTCTATTCTAAAAAAAATATTGACCCGAATTTGTGCATGGTTGAAAGTACCTACGATTTGAACATAAATTTTATCGTAACCTTGATGTAAGGACGAAACGTCACCCGTTCGTACCTAGGTAGTACCTACTTACCTAGTTCGACGAGGTCGATTCAGTCTAGATTATAATATTCTGTTTACTGGAAAATTCTATTTGAGTAATTTCTTCCATATCATTGGTTTTTTTGGAGCTAAATTTAGGATTGGGGACGAGTTCTAAGTTACCTACTAGCATAGATGTAGACTATTTACTCAAAATGGAGTAGGCAGAAGTAGGTATGTTACTAATAATGAGTAATGACACTTAAAAATCTTAAGGTAGGGAACATACTCCGTGTTTAATATTAACCCTAGATTCATAAACATACGTCTCGCATACACCCATAAGTAGTAAAACACTCGCAGCGCGCAGCGCGAAAGAGATAGAAATACGTGCCTCTCAGTACCTTCATAAAACGACGAGAGCTCAGTACGGCGCCAGCAGTTTTGGCGCGTAAACGTATAGTTTTGGATATACCGAGCACGAGGTGTCTGAGATACGTGTGTTTATGATTAGTGTAACAACTTTATATATTGGACGGTTTTACTATTTTCCTTATAAAACGTAAGAACGCACAGATTTTTTTTTTAAAAAGGTATGTATTTATTCTATTATATTTTACGAAAGTAGTTGTTAGTATGAAACAATGTTATCTATTGCCGTTGTTATAATTTTACTAATTAAACTGTTTTACTATGTATCAATTCGTAGTTATACTTATTTTTTATTATTAATCAAATACTTATTGTGTGTTATTGTTTTCCAGCATGGCTTTTTTGAAAGACGATGAAATTGGTGCAATATTATCGCGAGTGGATAACGAGGAATGATGATAAGATGATAGAGCCTTGGTTACGAAGGCGACGCGAAACACCAACTTTGAGGCGATGCCTAAAACGGAACATCGATGCTATTTTAGGTGATACTTTGCCTGATGCACCAGTCAACCCCGAAAATCAATCCAGAAAATTATGCAACTTTTGCTGTTATAAAAAAAAAACGTGTGACTAGATTTATCTGCACGTCCTGCAAACATTACATGTGTATGGAACATCGTGGTAGTTTGTGCCTAGAATGCTCGGATTGATATTTTTTAAATGTTTTTTATGTTTTAATTCTTAATAAAAGTTCATTCAAATTAACCATTGTTTCTTTTTTGCAATATTTCCTACAATAATTACATTAGGTGACATTAAAAGTAAGGTGTAGCAGAGACGTATGTTTATGAACTATGTAACCAAAAATATAGTTTATGAATCTAGGGTTAAGTCTTTATCGCATCACTTAAAACAGTACTAACAGTACTACACCAGTTAAAAATTGTAGCAAAAGCGAATTCGTTAAACAACAGGAGAACCTGCACTGAACAAAAAAGATTAAATACGAACCGGACCGAAGCCCAATATTTCGAATAAAGAACATTACTACAAGACCAAACAGAATCCAATTCGAATCTCTTTTTATTTCATATTCCGAATTTCGAATAGCTGACATTACAATTTAAAACGTTCAAGAATGAAAAAGTAACGTTTTTTCGACAGTCGTTTTAAATGTATAAAAGATTATGTATATTACTCCACATATACATTTATACTAAATTCGCTGAATAATTTCCATTTTCTCCCTAGACGTGGTTCATTTCTTATAAAGATTGGTCTACACCACGCGATATAACTACCTATTTCAAACTTGGAGAATGAAGTTGTTATAATTAAATATCTAATAAATCTAACCGTAACATAACTATATATAATTGTATGGTTAGGGGGTCATCTTAGGATAATCAAGTTTTCTTTTCGACATTATTGTAACTTTTCTTAGAAGCTTATAGAACAAGTATTTACCTCATAAAGAAAAGAGATACCAGGTAGGTACCTTATTTATATACTTTTTCGGCTTATTCTCAAAAGTAAAACATAAGAGACATAGTAAATACAATACAAACATTAAAAATCCAAAAAAATATGAAGCTCGGTGTGCCCCAACCTTAATTCTCCCGGTCCCAACATTTTTGTCTTTTTCACGGCTTCAATTTAAAATTTTATTTCCCCGCTTGACCCAAAGGGGAAGACGGGGGTGGGGAGAGGTGGGCCAGAAGACACTCATTATGACCAATTTCACCCGACTGTTTTTCCTACCATTGTTGGTGTACTGATGGCTCATTTCTACCCTTTATTTCAAGTTTTTTGTTAAGATTTTTCAGTCTGCGGAAAGAAAACTTGGGCTATTTTTGTTCACTTTTCCCCGTTTCTCCCTCCGTGACAATTAAGCACTAAGAAAATGGGTCGGTGTTTTATAATGTTTTTGTATACTTACTTTATTTTGATTGTGACTGAAATTAACAGCTGCCATTGTTATTCGAAATTGTGCTTTTTAAAAACTTTATTATCATTCAGAAATGGGTTTTATGTTCAGGAATTTCTCAGTGGTAGCCTCGAAGCCTGAATATGTATTCGGTTGATGACCCGCTCCATTAGGTAGGTACACCCCTGTCTTACTCCTCGAGAATTACAGGTGTGATGTTATGATGATGGCGTGGTTTTAATAATTTTTAGAAAATATGCCCACGTTTACTAAATAGCTTATTTCTCCACTACATCAACTTCGGACAACAATCGGATATACTTCTACACGTTGTTAGCTTGCATGAAAAATACCAGGGATGCATGGAAGTGAAGGGGCAAAAAGAAATGCGTACTATCTCCATTTTGCGTCCGTTGCGCTCGCTCTTCTTATTTTAAAATTATTGTAAAATGACAAGGGAAATCAATCTTAATATTCATTTTAACGTGTTTGCTTTTTTACGATTTAACTAGTAGGTAGTACTTATTGCAGAATTATAACAAAAAAATATATAAAATAAAAGGCTTCATAAACTTAGATAAAAAAAAAGTGAGAAAAAACCAGAAAATAAACAATATTCGTACTGTTTTACATAACCAATTAACTTGTCAGTTTTTAATTGTAGGTAAATAAGTTACGTACATATTTTAAAAAAAAACTTAATACGACTTCATTTATAAAATATAATATAATTTCAAACAACATAATCTAGTAGGTAGGTACTAATTTTTGTATAACCAAGTGAAATGGCACCTTCTTTCTTTAAGTTTACACTTATTTTCTTCCACACAAGTTCCGAGCCGCAAGTTAGTCACAAAAGCAACAGGCTTTCGCAGAAGACGCCTTCCGTTTCCGACGAAATCAAACTCAATAGCCTTTTACACAGTTGTCTTGTGTAAATAACAATATATTCAAGTATAAGAAGGTTTACACTGAATACAATATGGGTATAAATGCATAGGTACCCATACAAACAACATTAAATTTATTCTTTCGTGTTTTTTTTATTGTTATTTTTTGAAAAAAATAGTCCCAATCGTTTTGAGTTCGATGATCGAGTTCATCATATTCGGTTCCAGAACGACCTAAAAATAGTGGTGTATAGGTAGTACTTATAGAGTATTAAGTGTGTGATATATTATGGATATTGTAAACGCAAAAGCTTAAAACATATGAATTGTTGACTGTCTTCATGAAATTTCTTATTTTTTTGTTCTTCATGATTTGTTCTCCATGTAATAAATGATGGTCTACTGTTTAATGTGACATTAACAGACAGATTGAATGTCTATCTATTCGAAAAATACTACTATTTTTTTTACGAAAAAAAAAAAGATTCTTTGTAATTAGCATCTACGACAGATAATTAAAACACTATCTCCCCTAATCCAAAACTACATAATCATAATCCACCCCTCTAACAAAAAACTAAACATCTAAAATTACCGAAAAAAATTGACGAGGGGTGGTTCCCTCTCCCTGGCCAATTTAATGTGCACGGCTGTATTGATTCTCCGGCATTCTTTCACACAGGCGCGGAGGAGCACCCCCACCCGCCACCCCCCGCTTCCGTCACCCTATACGAACTTGGGATAAACTCGGATAAGACTTTTTCGGGATATGGTCTGGTCATCTCTTTTTTTTCATCTTTTCTTTATTCGAAATTGGGCGCCCGGTGCTGGCTGGTAAAAGGAAATGAGGTTGGAAATGTGTTCGGGATTTCAAAATTGTAATAACTTTTTTATTTTTTTCATGAATTTCTATTTGAAAATTGAATGTTGTGTGTGTATTTATGGAGTTCTTAAGACGACGTCGTTACTTTCTTACGATTCAAACAAAGAATATTGATGAAGTTAAGTCAACCTTTTTAATAACAGACGACAGAAGGCAAATTCGTTATTTACACACCAATATATAATACTGTGGAACACACAAACGCCAAATAGTAAAGATCCCAAAGTACGTAAAATAATTCTAAGTTAAAATATAGCATACGTCATCCAAACTGAAATTACACTCCGTAAACAAGATGGAAGAGAATCTAGCACTGTCACCAAATAAATCTATGTGCTAACAGCAGGCAACGCAACAGGTCTGAAAGCGGCCATGCAAATTTAACACAGCCTACAGTAAACTTAGTCTGGCTTTAAATTCACTTATTGTAGACTTTCGTGCATTTTGAAGCTCAACTTAAATGGCAATAAGTATGTATGAAATGCTTATAGCGGGTTTAAGACTGATTGGCAGTTATGACGGAAGAAATAAAGCTATTGTACTGAAATAATGATACTTGTAGTGAAAAGATAGCATAACTGTAACTGGTTAAAAGAGCTGAGAGAAATCAGTGCCCATTCTGTTCTAAATCCGAAAAAGCTACCGTTAAAAAAAACACTACTGAAATATCATCCAATACTGGCACAAAAAACCGTTCAGCTAAACCTGTTCATAAAACAAATTTTCCAAGTGCGAAAACCGACGTTCGAAATTCGCACAAAACGGATAAAAAAATATGAACAACGTATAAGCCTTTGCTCGGTTCATGATAAACTCGTATCAAACGGCGGGCGGCCAGCTCCAAAACTAGCTATCAACAAAAACAAAAGCACAACGCAACAGGTATACCAACTACACACAGCCTAACAACATTCTGAACAAAATACTCGATGAAACACGAGTCTGACTATCTCCATCAACCAAATAAACTTACTCTGTATCAAATTCCATGGTTGACACAGAATAACACAACCACATAAATAAAACTACGCACAAAATAACAGTTGTTCAATATTTAAACATGGCTTAAAGTTATTCTGTGACAAAAATATCGGGAAATATTCATGAACATTTCTCATGTTAGTTTCAAAAATACAGATGAAAATCAATGTGAATCACTGATCACATTATGTACTAAGTACGACTACAACATTTCGTCATGCTCTCATACTTTTTATTAGACACTTTTTAATGTCCGTTAGGGCGCACAATGGGTGTCGGTTGGCACAGGCGCGACCGAACTTCCCGCCTATTGAATTTTCGCCTACAAAGGAAAGTTTTCAGGAAACGTACCGGGTTACTCCATTCGCCCTGTTTTATATTTAGTTTAACTTTGACGAAATTGTTCAAGGGATAGTGTGTTTCATTTAAAGTTTCCATTCAGCGTTCCATTATGTAAATTTCGACAAATGGAAATTCTTTTTCTTAATTGCGCATCGAGCGCTGTTGTAAATATAATTAATTTAATAAATAATAATAAAATCGAGCAGTGCAGGCCACCAACGAAAACCGTTGGAAACTAATTAAAAACATCAATTCCCCGCGCCACGCTACGGGGGAATATTTCAAACGCACGCACACACACGCACACCCCACCCCCATGCACACACATACACACACCCAAGACGCACACAACAGTTAAAAATAAGTCCCGGGCCATATCCGCGTGAGAGAATGGTCCCGCGACTGCTGTACGATAGAATACGGTATCTAGTAGAAATAGGGTCAGTATTATTTACTAGGGGCTTGATAATGATATTCTGCCGAATAGATAGGGGGCTACGGATCGGTTTGTATGTGTGGGTGGGGTTTCGTTTTTGAAATAGTTTTCGTAGAGTTTACTCGAAAAGATACTAGAAATAATGTTTGCAAAAAGATGACTTACTTACGAAAATAATCACAAGTTAAAAACGTTTTCAGTTTCAGTTGGCATAAGCCAATTGCGGTGACTGACCCATATTGAAAACAGCACCCGAATCTCTCCAAACCACCTGCTAGTCCAATTTCAATTAACCCCAAACAAAAGACAACACCTTCGGAAACAATAACATATTTTAAACTAAATATAAATACACTTTCCACATATCGGGTGTTGCCGCTCAACAGTTGCCCAGTTCTAGAACTTATCCGCGGGGAGATGGGGATAGGGCTCCGTCTTAAGGCTGAGCGGGACGGAGCTCAAACCGAGTTATCGTAAATTGATCTGGGAAGGGTGGCGGGCGCTGCGGCCCCAAATTTGACAGCCATGGAAATTGGCGGGAAGCGTTATTGGTCGCCGATTCGAATTTTTTAAAACTCCTTTTTTATCTGTTTTAGAATTGAGATTTCAGTTTGAATAATTCGAAATGATAGATGAGCTTATTCTGTTTTCGATTCGAATGAATGTGGATGTGAACTGTAAACGTGGTCGACTTAGACGTTAGATGTAGGCAAGGCATGTTCCTTGTACACGTAATCTTCAAATCAATACGCTACACGTGTCTTCAGGCTATGCCCTAATACAGGCGATCTCATTATCGCGCAGAGATGTGTTCACTCCCTGTCAAAACCTCGCGCGATATGCACAAATCGAAATTCACGATACGAAAATTTAAATTTCCAATCGTCTACTCGCACTTCGTTATGCGAAATTAGGAATTACAATTTATGTGAATCGAGAATCGGCTACATAATTCGCAACTGGGTCAGGTCAGGGATGGCGTATGGAGATTTACTATTTATTTTCAAGCTTTATTATTACTTTTATCGCGAGACTGAACGACCTCGATGCGGTCCATAACAATGTATAGGTTTAGCGAAATACCCCTTTGTGTCTTAGATGATCCCGGCTCACGTACAAGCGGCCTCATAAAAGCTTGCACACACCAACATCTTAATAACAGAATCGGAACGCTTCGAGCGATTTTTAAAATAAGAATATCATAACTGGCCACCGAGGGGCCCCCGAGGGGGGGGGGGGGGCGGTGGATTTCGGAAGAACGTTCGCACCCCCCTCAAGTTTTTAAAATAAGAAAATTTCGGTGGAGCGTGATATTTTTAAAATAAGAACCTCTTTCGTGGCATATTCCGTGGAGAGAGATTTTAAAATAAGAATAGTTTCGCGATACCCCCCGGCCCCCCGTTCGTCTGGAGTTTGAAATAAGAATTCGGGGGCCAGATTCGGGTGGTTCGGGCATATTCGGTGGGTGTCGGGTGTTCTTGATGAGGATCGGAGGTTTTTCGTAGAATTTCGTTAGCTCCTTTCGGGTTCATTGACCGGCGGGGTTCGATACTTCGATGAATGTTATAGTAATTGAATAGAGTTTCACTTCTTATTTTGCTCGAGACTTCGATATTCGAAGATAGCTGGTAGCGCGCTACAGGAAATAGGAGTTAATGAAATTTTAGTTAGTGGGCCGATTCCATCGGTACGGCTGAATTGAATTAAGTTTGACCTCGGCTTTCAAAATGTTTGGCATTTTGAGGTAAAAGGTTTCGAGAACAATAAGTTTATAGAGTACTTACCTTCATATTTACAGCATAAAAATGCTTGTTAATTCTGCATAGGTATTCCGATTCCCATTTTCATATTGTAGTGACAAAAATATTCAGTAAGCCGACCAAAATATTGGGGTTTATTTTTCGCGGGAAACACATTTCTGTGTAACGGATCAAAGGTTTTGTAGAACGAATTTATACCCATTGTGCAAATGAAAATGAACGTGACTGTCCAATATTATTGTTGTGTAACTTGTGAATTTATAGACGTACTTACGTCGAATGTAGAATGTTCAAAAAGATTTTTGGGGGCAGACAGGAACATAGCTTAGTATAATTTTCGAAGATTCATGTCTAAAGTAAGCTCGTGGCTAAATAATTAGTGGCGCACGTGTCGATCTTCAAGGTTAAGCAGGGCTTGCCGAGGTCAGTCGTTGGATGGGTGACCAACATTTTATACCTACCGAATTCCCTCCGTAAATCGGAAAGCATGTTAAGCCGTTGGTCCCGGCTGTCATTTGTAGATCTTTGACAGTCGTTACGAGAAGGTAAGCAGAAGCCGAAAACACCTAGTAGGTACTTAACTGGGCTGTGGAGGTTAGATAGGCAGTCGCTCCATGTAAAATACTGGTGTTCAGCTGCATTCGGTTAGACTGGAAGCCGATCTCAAAGGAAAAGGCTAGGCTACTTGATACAAAGATGTATCCTTTAGCTCTTTTGTCGATGTAAGATTCCGCAAAGTAAAAGCTAGAGGAATAATAGATAAACATGATAGTTATTTCTATAATACAAACTTTGACGTAGATAAATCAAAGACATTTTAGACTATTCAGAAATTCGGAATACACTAATAATTAAAAATGTTTGCACATTTCTAGAAACCAATAATCCCAAGTGAATCAAAGATATAACAGATTTTACAAACAGCATTTCGAATTTCACGGAAATCTCGGAACCTTTCACTGATAATAGATTAATTGTTTCTATGATGACATTCATTCGTCTTTGAAGGTCTTGTTTCCATTCACTCATTCATTCATTTGCGATCTTTTGGGTGCATTGAATGTTATGCTCATGCAGGAGTATTATGATTGTGTAGAATATATGTTTTGAAGTCCTTGGGTTCTAGATGTTTCTCTTGAATTGAATGATTATGTCGTATGATATATGTGAGGGCTCGTGGCGTGCGTTTCACGCAGACAAGCCATGGTGTTCGTCGAAGATAGCGCACTCGACTCTTTCAATGTTTCTCACCAAAATAAACAACTGTAAATTATGTAATGAACGTAACAGCGTCTTCCAGTTAGCTTTACCTGTTCCTCTAAGTAGATGGCAGCTTTATTCTGATCTTGAATTCTACCTATGTGAAACATGATGATCTTAAGGCTATTTTACTTTGACCGTTTACTATGTTTTAGGAGGTGCAGGATATTTTTAGAAGTTAAGAATTTGATTAGTTACACAAAGATGGCTTATCTCCGTTATCTAAAATATCTAGGCATTCATTATGATGTTTTCTGTTGTAAGTTATAAATGGTGTAACAACTTGGATTAGAAATATAATAAAGTTTAAAAAACACGCTTTACAGTGACATCATTTTATTTCTCGTATTCTTGTCCCTTTCATTTGGTACCGATATTGTAGGAATGCATAAAAAATAATAAGTCCACCATATTGGATTTAGAATAATGCCACCTACGAGTAGCTAATCATGTATTGTCATCCAAACTAAACATGTTTGCAAAATTTCAGCTCAGTCAAAATCCGTGAAGAATCAAATTTAACTTCTAACATTTTTGACCAATATTGTTACAGGTGAAACTAATCTATGCGTGTTAAAAAATACTAAATTGACCCTTGGACGGTTTGACTGATTGGAACATCCTTGCTGTTTGGTTCTCTATTTTATTTAGTCTGTTCTTGATTCAAACGTTCTTTTGTTTTCGAACAGCTGCATTGATTGGTTAGCTACTCCAAAAGCATTATTCTACAGTGTGAGGTATAGAAATACTCGTAGTATCCCCACAATTTCATTTAGTTCCTGAGTATAACCGTCTTTTCATGTGTCAGGGTTGTCGCACGAGTGCCATGGCGGAGTGCTCGTTCGCGCGGTGCCAGCAAGAACGTCGCGCGATACGCAAGGAGCTGCAGCGCTGGACTAAGAACATGGTCTACATATTGGGTGAGTGATATCCTTGATTTTATTACTGTAGGTTTTTTTGTTGACTCATGATGGGCCGGTAACTCACTCACCTGAAGTGTGGACGACGATGTTCCACAATTGACTTTGAGTTTCACGGATAAAAATTTAAATCAACGACAGAAATTCGAAACGAATACATTCTTTAAAAAAATAAGTGTCTGGGTAATAATTGAATATTGAATTCGGAATGAGAATCCATATTTATTTCAAAATCCGAACATACATTCATTTTTAAAATTCAAATACCGAATTTGGTAAAATGAAACATAAAAATACATTCATAGAATGTTATGGCATTCATGATTGATACTTGGAAATAAACCAATCATAGCTAACCACCAATGAATTTTAAAATACAACACACTCATCAAAATTATTTTAAACGTTCACATTAAAAGCTCCTAAAATAAGACAGACATTCAACCATCATATAAATTACTAACGCAAAATTCTCTCTATTTTGTCACAACTCCCAAGCTTATAAAAGACCAACACTACACGAAACCTGTGCTTATCTTGCCACACTAAAAATATCCAGTGGAACCAGTTACATACTCGTTCACTGAAGCAACAGTGTTGGCAGAGGAGAAAATATGCGACAGAGACCGAACTTCATGCTCTCGCGAGAAAGATTGAGGATATTCATAGAAGCTCGGGGATTCGGGGTTTGGTTTAATGGGGGAAGATTTTTTCAAAATAGTTCATATTATTATTAAAATTATCAAAAAAGTGAAGGAAAAATCTGGAGAAACCTAATAAAACTAAAATTTTAAAGAAATGTGAGTCGTGTGACATCCACAAACCCGCACTAGGCTTGCGTGGTAGTTTCTCCCTCTCATAGAGGACTAATATCAATATTTCGTTATAGGATATGCTGATCTGCTGGCGATATTATCATTCACAGATTTGAGGTGCGACGTTGTTACTAAGTAACACAAACACTAGGTAAAAGTTATGTCTAGGCTGGACCGAAAGTTGGGCTAACACAGCTGAATTAATGTTGATGATCATAATATTGACGATATTGTCCAATTTCAGTATGTTTACCCTAGTCGAAGATACGGCTACGGATGTGTGCATAGGTTTATGCACACATCAGTGTGTCCGAAAAGTTCAAAACTTCATAGTTAAGTCTCTGTTCCATATCTACTCCACAACGTTAGTTCGTGAAAATTTTGTACAGCAACTTGTATGAATTTTGTTTGTGTGTTTATTTGTTTTACGGCCTTATTGCGAATCTAGTTTTAGGGTTATATAGAGTTAGCTTTTGAATAAAGTTTCGAGGGTTATTGCGTACTCTTGTGTGCCTTGCGGCAGCTCTGGTTTTGAGTTGGCTGGTCATCTATTCTGTGGTTTTGTTGGGGGTGACCGTCCACACTTCGATGACTGCCCGTCGATTAGTCTGTCGGTCTGGCTGTCTATCTGTTGATTTATACGTCCATTAGTTACCCTTTCACGCTTTAACGGCAGAATTGTTTCGAATTATATTTGGCACACAGTATGACCATGGTCTGGCTTAGGACAAAGTACGTTCCTGTGGGAACTTCCGACCTTCAAGAGAGCGAAGTCGTGGGCTAGGGTCTATTTGATATGTCTACTGTAGATGAGCAAGCTTCGAGTTTTACAGGCAGAATATTGGCTCAGAATGCCTCATTAAATAAAAATTAAAATGAACTTAAGCATTTTGATCGACTGTGTCAAATACTTTTAGCTGCAATTGTAGGATGACGTCAGGAAATATCATACTACAAGTGGGTATCGTTAACTTTTTTTATAATAATATAGTTTAACCTCGGAATGAGTGACTGATATATTTTTCAGTATCTAGGTCAGGGGTCAGTGGTACAATTTTAGGTAGCCACATTTGCACTGTTCATGGCTACAACGTTTTTTAAAACGAGCAAAAGGAATATCTCGTAGGTTTCTCCTTTTTCTGTAATATAATATGTGTATCTAGGTTAGGTAGTATAAATTTCGCGATATGACAGTAAATCCTGTAGAGGTCATAACGCAATTTTTTTTTGTCTTACACTCAAATTATTTTGACTTAAAACAATCTTTCTATGGCTGCTTTGCTATATTAGGTCCTTACTGGTGATTAACTCGAAGTGGTGATTTGCATTGAATGAGTATAAAATAGGATACCAACTTAGCAATACCTACGCCTAGGACCTGGTTATTTCAGATTATAGGAGTCCAAATTTTAACCTGGTGATAAGCAAATGTGATTTGAGTGGTGATTTAACTTCATTTGGGTTTATTTTTCTAAAATTTTCATAATTCACATTCAATATGAAACACATTTTACGAAGCCATATTTCATCATAATAGTGTTTAGATTCATAATCGTGTAAAATGTATGGGCACCTGAATATTAAACATTGAAGTTTTCATCACCGCCTATAGTCTAAATTTCCTCATGGTGATAAGAAATTATAAGAAATCGGCGCTAGAGATAAGGCTAGAGTCATGTCGCTGTACCTAATTCTGTACTTATCATAACATTAAATCACCAAGAGTAAACCTCCTCTTGGTGAAATAAAATAGTCGTAGTGATGAGAATTCGGCAGTAGAGATGAGGCCTATAGACCTATCGATGTATCTACTCGAGACATACCTCTAAATCACCAGCATCACCAACTAGAGTCTAAACCTCGTCTTGGTGAAAAAAATCGTCTTAGTGATTAGAACTCATCACCAGAGTTAAAGCTGTAGTCGTACCGCTGTACCTAATTCCACTCGAGTCACACCTCTAAATCACCAATATCACCAACTTGAGTCTAAAAACTCCTCATGGTGATAAGAAATGATTAGAATTTGGCGCTAGAGATAAGACTAGTCGTACCGCTGTACCTAATTCTACACGTGGTTATGGAGGCCAAGACCGTTGCAGAGAACGATCTACAATGGCCGCAGATTTGACGTCATGTAAAGGAATTTTTTGCTTGGATTTTTGATTATTATTTTTTAGTTGTGGTGTTTAATGTTTCCAATAGAAATCAATTGGATTGCTACAATAATTAGGTGCGAAGTTAACAAATGTTCTGTATTGGTGAATTATTAGAAAATTACCTATAGGTATAAAATGTGTAAAAATGAAACTTTTTAAGCGGATTAAAGAGCATCTTTGACAAAATCTACCTCAATTGGAAAGATACGTGAGTTTATTTATTGTTTGTAGACAAGATGTTAAACTTTCAATGACTACCAAAAATACGTCGTAGATTTATAAACCTAAGTAGTACGCTGCAGTCACAAATTAACTTAAGAAACTCGTCGATTTAAGTAAAATTATGTTCCGGAAGAAAACACTCATGTGTAGGAAACACATGAGTTTCCGGTAACAAAAAAAACCAGTAGGTAGTATTTTTCTAAGAAAACTACTATTTTACTAGCGCTTAAGTTAAAAGGGAGATCTTATTGAGAATAAGTCAGACATGGGAATTAAGTTTAAGTTAAAAAAAAAACGTATTTTTTGCACATATAAAGACACAAACGTGAATAATCTAGTTTTGAAACTCTTTTTGGGAGTTATCATGAAAAACCAGATTTCTGGACAAATCGTACTATGGCTCTGTTACTCTAATTGACTAAAGTTAATCACATACATGTTTAAAATTATTTTCAAAAGAAGTCACACCAAACTCCACAAATTATAGTGCCTTCAAAAATACATTTCCAAAATGTGATTAATCGGCACAAATATTGCTGTAGCGGTTTACAATTACACAAATCCAATAACTTACGAAAATGTCAATCTAATTAATTATGATAAATAGATAAGTGTTTTGTTTTTTCTAAAAACTACATAGGATTACTCCCATTCTCCCAAAACCAGACCAAAAATCTAAAACCCACACTTAATCGAAGTTCATCTGCGACTATTATAGAGCGGTGCATCGGTCGCGCCAGCGCGCATGCGCCCTACTGTTCTCTGCCAAACAACCTGTTGCAACCGGGACGGCGTGCACAAATGCAACTTCTCTCCCCGCAATCAGGAGCTAAATTATTCAATATCTAGTCACCAACTACGGCTAACGTTTCCGAAAAACTAAATTCAAAATTCTAACTTAACAACACAAGTGCATACAATTTTCCAACAAATAATTACCAACCACCGGACCCAAAAATTCAAATTTTAGAACGAGCGTCTTGTAAGTGCGCCGCGAAGTCACGTCTTAAGACCAAGACGCCGTAGTGAAGTGCTCAGTGAAATAAATAGGTGCTTTTAAATATCCGATATTTTTATTAGCCAGTTATTCGTTGCAGTTTTTAAATTTAAATTATATTTACACTCGTGTACAGTTTGAAAAAGTTTTGCTAAGATCACGCGAAAGTTGGTTAAAGTTAATTTTGAAAATCGAATTTCGGTTTCTGAATTCTAATTCGGTTGTGGGGAGTAATTGGTGGCGGTTGGCGAAGTTTAGCGGGCGTCTGGAAACGTGAAGTTGGCATTCGCAAGCAACAAGTGTTCGTCTGATGCCTTCCCCGGTAAATGTGCCAGTGTTACGAGTTTGCATGCCCGCTGTGCCGGGATTACTCTACGTACTCCCCGGTGCCATGAATTCGGGATTTTCGTTGTCCCTATTTGTTGATTTACTGCCAGTGTTGATATAACACGTTCGTGCTTTTTCCCAGTTTCCGCAGCAGTTTAAAGCTTATTGCTTCATTTTTTTCGCATGCATGTCTATAATATGTTGTTTTTTGCGTGAGTGGGTGGGGCTTTCTTTTGTTTTAGCGTGTAGACGTCACTCGCCATCTTAGATCGACAAAAAAGTGTCATGGCGTCTCGAACGGAAGAAGTTTTTTGTTCTAGTTTCTGAGATCTGTGTGGCTATTTTGATGTCTTCGATTAAAGAACGGGTTTTCTTAAGTTTCGTCTTAAGGAATTAATTTTCAGAAAGCCTTCTTGTAAATGTCAGGTCTCAAGTTATTTAACATCTACCTAAATGCCAATTAAAAATAGACATTCATTTTAATTTTGTTCGGCTTATTTATGTTGCAGCATGTCTCAATTAATACAACTTAATGTTAAACTAAGATCTACTAAATATCGAATAAAAAATTAAAACGTTTATTTATAACATTAACAAATAATCAACAGCATTTTCCTTTTAAAATGATTAAACTTTACGGATAACAAAAAAGAAAACGGCCACAATAAATAATTTACGCAATACTTCCCTAGATTTCACTAAACAAGTGGTCCGTTTCACGAATTACGCCAAATCTTATTTCGCGATATTTTCCGTCAACCACATTTTTCACTCGAATATTTTGTCGACAGTTTCGGTTTTGTAACTGACAACCTTTCGGTTCAGTGGTTAATACGTGGGATTCGGTCCTGTGAGCGACAGACGTAGGTTCGAGTTGCGGAAAAATAAAATTTTATTATAAGGCCATTTGTAAAAAAGATTGGCATGTTGTCATACTGACCTTTTTTTGGAATGACGTCATGCTAAATTGTTGTTGGGGATTTTTTGTTGCGTAATATGAACGAGGAAGTGGGAAGTCTGATTGTCATTTTCGTGGATTTTTGTAAATTAATTTTTATTTACTCGGTACCTGAATAAGAACCAATATTATCAAAAACAATTACTATTTAAAGCTAATATTTAAAAAAATTCACGCTCCCCACGATTTTCAGCACTGCAAACAATTAATAACTCTTAGAAAAGCGCAAATTTTCAGCGCATAACGTCGGACGACATTTAACCCATCCATAAAAAAATCACGTTTCTACACGAATTTCACAATAATTAAACCCTAAAAGGAAAATATTACGGATTCTTTTGACTCTCGAAATTTCGCAACTTAAAAGTTGAAACAGCGAAGCCATAAAAATGTACTTGTAAAAAAAAATTGTTTTAGGGGCTGAAGTTGCAAATACGAAAAGAAAAGTACTTATTATAGCCGCGGTCATTGACCCCTTTACCCAGCATGTTATATAAATCAATTTTGGTCGAAACTAAGTCCCGCCAGAAGGCATACAAAATAGCGTAGGTACCTATGTAATCGAAAATCCAAAAAAAAAAAAAAAAAACTCAAAACACGCGTTTTTCACACAGTCCAGCGTTCCGTAATGAAGTTAGCAATTATTTAAAGACATTAGACTATTTTAAATACCTATTTAAACTAGTTTAGCACATAATAGTGGAAACAGGAAAACTGCTAAGCATTATTACGTAATAGGTGGGCCGTCCGCGAACTAGCTGCGTTTTCATAGCTTTACCTACATTTTTGTACATAGAAATAGTTTTAACTGGATGTGGTTAGCACTTTGACAGTGTATGTGTGTTTGTATCACAGAATCATTCATCCGTAACAAAGAGTGTCGCATTTTTGCTGTTATATTGGTAAAGAATGGTTTGGTAGTGAATTAAAGTTTCTTCTCTATGCCAGAAATAAAACTTGACAACAGCAACACAGGTAAGTTAACTTTATTATTAAAGGTAGCTTATCTAAAGTGTGACCCATATTACTTACAAGCTAAACTTGACCCACACAGACACAACTTCAGTTAACCATGATCGAAACAGACAGAGAGAATCTGTTCATCTGTATGAACTATATCTAGATTCCAGATGTAGTTTAGCCACAGAAGTGCAATATCACGTTAAAATCACCATCATCAGCCTACAAAAATCCACTGCTAGACGGTTGTTGCTTGGACTAATAGATAAAACAATGACTTAAAATCAAACCACAGTAACAAGAACGATATTTAAACTCAAAATAAAAGTTGCTTTTGGGATTCAATCAACAATTACCTACCTACGCTCAAGTCTCCCCGCAACTACACTCATCAGTAATCGCTTCTATTAAATCTATCTCTTCCGCCACGTATAGCGACAAAAACGCGGAAAGGAACTCGTCAGTCGCAGAGGCTGTTGTTATTAAAACATTACGAAACTAATTAGTCAATTATATACCTCATTAGCACTTTAAAGGTCGTAGATGTAGCGTGGTTTAGCTTTTAAACGGTTAGAAACAACTGGTTTATGTGTGGGCGGTGCGCTTTGAAAGATAGTAGCTGAAGGTAGACGAAAATGTTAGAAAAATAATGAATTATCTCAAAAATTATGAGAATTGCTTAAAGTGCTATCTGTGTTTCTTTAATTAGGTACTTCTTATGCATGGAAATGCAGAGAAAAACTATCCAGTATTTTCTTTTTTTTTTTTATTAGTACAATCAGCGAGGTCACTTACAATTCCAAAGCCATTAATTGTGACAATTAAAAAAATCATTGCGTCATCTAAGTTGTAAGAGTAGACGAATTTTGAAACTAAAATCTTATAGATTTTAACAGAAAAGTGTGTAGTATAAGTGCAGGTTTCCCTAAATGACATTTCCTAAAAAAAATATTCCAAGAAGAGATTACCAAACCACGTTATCAGCCGAAATTAGACGGGGACTCCCAAAACAGAATGACTAAAATATTTACTAAAACAATAAGACCAAAGAAGTGATGGGTGGACTGTGTAAAGGATGATATGGCTAGAAAGGAGGTGACTGCTAACATAAAGAGTAATGGAGAAGTAGGTATGGAAGAAAACATGCTGCGCCGACCCCTAATAAATTGGGATAAGGGCAGGAGACTGATAATGAATAACAATCTTCTGACATAGGTATTAACCTAACTGTGTACATAGAGGTAATGATGAAGACACTAGCCTTGTTTAACTCTCTCGTTCACTGTGTCATGTTACTTGGTCAAGGTTGAATAAAAAAAACATTTTTTTACTATTTTGTGGCCTGAAAATGGGACACATGAGCTTGAAGCTGACCTATAACTATAATTATATGTAAGTTCTTCGAAAACAGGAAAACTTTGAGGAAAACTGATGAAAAACTGTACACCAAATTGCTCAATTTTCTTAAAATCTCCTTTTTTTTCGTGCAGGACCTCGTGTGGTGTCCCGGACTATGAAACTGAACAAGTTTTGCTCATCGAGTTTTTGAAATTCGATAAAATTTTGGACTTTCAATAGGAATTGACGCGTAAACGGTGAAAATAAAAAAAAGTTATGAATTCCCAAGTCATAGACAAAAGTTGTTTAGTTTCATGGTCTGAAGTCACCACACGAGATGTCGTACGTTTGTTATGTTATATCTACGTGTTAACGGAACCTTCCTGAAGCCGTCAACCAAGCATTATGTACATCAAACTAAGTAACTTTCCGCAAAAATTATTGCTGGGAAACGATTTTTTTTTTGGGTGAAAAAAACACATTTTGCGGTAGGACTCAATGTAACGCACTCAAAATTGTGCTGATGGATGGATTGAATAATGCGGGGATCGTGAAAGTGTTTAAAGTAAAAATAAAAAAATAAACTTGTGAAAAAGTTGCAACTTTGACACCCAATATCTCCGTAACTAGAAGGTTCCCAGGTATGGTCTAGAACAAAAAAATGATCGTAATGACGGGGAGAACAAGTGCCTCTCAGCTTCGTTAAGGGTCTTGTTACACCCTTTAATACTTATATTAAAAGAGGTAAAGTTTCTAGGTTTGTATGTAGAGGTAATCTTCGGAACTGCAGATCCGATTCCGAAAATTATTTAACTAACGGGAAGCTAGATTGTCCCCGAGTGTTATAAGGCTACATTTAGTTCCCGTGAGCACATTCTGTACCTATCGGGAGCGAGCAAGAAAAAGCTAGTCTCGTGTATTCGGGAAATGCAACCGCGATGTTACACACTAAAATCTATACCTACTACCCAGTTACCCATATACCGACATGTAAAGTTGGAACTATTAGCCTTTTAGCCTGTACTCTGTAACTCAATAGCGAGTTACGGTCGACCTTCGTCCGTGTCAGTGTGTGCGATCCTATCTCAGGAACATTATTGTTTCAATTAGTCTGATGAACACACGCTTATCGGTTTTGTTAGCGCTTTTATTGTTCTGTTTTTCGTTTCGGAAATTGTGTCTGCTTAGCTAGTAGTGGTGATAGCGTGAAGATTGTGAAGTTTCTGACGAATTTTGATACACAATGGCTTTATTTTGGAGTGTGTTTGTGAATAAGTCAATGGCAGTAAGCAATTATATCCAATGTTACAGTTAGTTAGTAGCCCGATAGTCTAACAACCAGTCTTATCAAGGGGTATTGTATTACCCAGTACCAACTAAGTTTTGGAGGTAATATTGGAAGTCGTTCCAAGTAAAATACTGGTATTCAGCTGCATCTGGTTAGACTGGAAGCTGACTCCAACGAAGTTGCTAACGCTGCCGCTGTGTTAAAATTTGTCCATCTATTTTAATGGGACCTTAAATACGGTACTTAAAACAAAAAAAAAATATTTCTGTCTGTCTGTTTGTTCCGGCTAATTTCCGAAACGACAGGACTGATTTTGACGGGACTTTTACTTAGGCCAATTTTCCGTGCAAAAAGTTTAAAACCTTTGAAATTAACAAAATCAAATTCAAATAGGATTAAGGTCATACTTATTTTTATAATAATTTCTCGCAGACGCAAGCCGTGGGCATCAGCTGTATAGGTAATATAAGATATTACGTGGAACAACTTAGCAGAATATTTGAAGGAAGCATTCAGTTGTGCATAATTGGTGCCACTCGCGAGGTTCCAGATCTCTTCCTATTTCATCCCCTTATGTTTGTTGAAGCGTGATATTTTAATTAGAAGCTTGTTTAGTTACAAGATTTGGTTCAAAATCAAAATCAAAATCAAAGCATTTATTTCAAGTAGGCCAGTTACAGGCACTTTTGAATTGTCGAAACAAAGACAACAATGAAATGTAGCTACAGTCCCAGTCACAAGACATAAAAACTGTGAAAGTACTGTAGTTGCCCATTCCCTAACGTAGATCTCTATGGAGAAGAACGAGCAAGAAACTCCATGGACACTCTTTTAAATCAGAATATTTTACAAAACCTTGGTTACATCATTCATGTTGAGATTGTAATGTTAAAGATCTCAAATCATGATTAAGCTTCCATGTTATGGGCGAGCCTTTGCATAAGATGCGTTAAGATACATGGAATGATTTCGTGGAGCTCTTGGGCACACTCACATAACTGGCGAAATGTGTTCGTACCAACTATTAGGTACACCTCTGCCTAACCCTTCGGGTATTACAGGGGTGATGTTATATGTACAGACGCCAGCACATCAAGCTACTAAAATGTGTCAAATTTCTTTAATAGATTTTCAACTTTATCGCCAAAGCTTTTGGTTCGAGGTAGATTGGGCTTGACAGTTTCGGGTAGCTTGATGTGCTAGCATCTGAAGAAACACACATGACATAAACCTAGAATTATAGATAAGCTCACACCAATCATTAAATTCCTGTTCTTTAAATAGGTTCCACATATCAATGGCCTCTTCAAACAATATTTAAATATGGCTTTTTATAACACAAATAGATGGTCTAGTAAAACCACATATAGGTCTCTTCACAAAAGACAAGATTTACCATTGTCCTATAAAATAGGCACCATATAAATATCTATTGGCACTCAATGGCTAAAACATAAAAATGACCTATTATTATAGTACCATATATATAGGTAACCATTACCACAAGCATAAACATCAATCTCACAATAAATAACACACACATAAGAAAAAATGGTCATTTAAAGAAAAAAATACGAGTATTCTATGAAATTTTATCATAATAGTACACCTAGCTAGCCACTGACATCATCACAAGATCCTTGACCACAGTCACTGATGACTCGATGACAGAAATAATTTCATTATCATTTTAATCTGAAGTCAATTTCACCATAAACATATATCAATAATAATTAGGGTTGTGCCATACGTCCGGAGTTATCGGAATATGTCTGGTGTTAGCCCTGAGTCCGGATGTTATATCAAAATTATTTTTTAATAAACTAAATCAATAAATTCTGTACATTGCGACGCACAATTTAAAAAAAGTCCGGAATTTGTCTTCAAATGTCTCTCTGGTTTTTTATGGATCTTGGAACGCTAATAGTATAACCCATAGACAAAGAAAGAACGCTAAATCATATTTCTACCATTATAATTGAAGAGCTTCAAAAACATGATTTTCACCATACAATTCGCCTATAAACGCCTACTCCTGGAAAAAGACCTGCCAAATGTTATCTGGACCTGTGCACCAGTTTGTGCACGGATATTGCTATAACCATCTCGCTTGAATAACCAACGGATGATTGCAGTTCGATCCTAGTTAAAACAAGAGCACAGTGCATAACGGTTGCTACGTCATTTTTTGACGTGTTTTTCTCACCTTTTTGAGGAGACGAAAGTTTGTGAGGATGGATGGATGGATGTTTAGCACACCGATAGTGTATGACCTGGATCAACACATAGGTTACTTTTTATCCCGGTAATATGATCATGTGGGACAAATATCGAGCCCCACGTGGGCGAAGCCGCGGGCATAAGCTAGTAACACAATATAATATTGCATTCATTTGATCTCAAATAAAATGTAACATGAAAAATAATTATGAAAATAATCTTAACGAACTGTTATTGACTGCAAAATATTGTATATTTAACTCGTAACATTAAAGAAGCAAAATACTAATAATATTGTAATAAAATGATCGCAATTATAATGTAATCATGTACGAATAAAATAATTAATACGGCCGTCATCTACTGTTACTCACTCCAAAAATGTTATGTCAATAATCTCGTAGCACATTCGTAGCTCTAAAGAAAACCAGCATACGTCTCCTCCATCTCGTAGCAAATGCCTTTACTTCAAGTATCGCTGTTTCAAATCGTTTCTCATTCTTCATAAACTCTGAAACTCGGCTTACGACTTTAAAATTCGTACCCCGACGGCGGCTTACACTTTTTGCATATTTAATGACACTTTTTTTGCTGAAATACACCCTCTAAGATTACCTTCAAGCGTACCCGACTTTAGTTTCCTCTAACAAAGGTAAAAGTAGCTATAAAACCAAGTTTGAACGTTATTAAAATGAATATGACTAATTAAACCCTTATCATAGGGCTTAATATAGATAAGGAACGCAACTAGACGATCTTCAAGTGTTTTATCATATCAAAATAGTTCTAATCACTATCTACGATTACCTCACGCCCGCCAGAAAAGTCACAAACGAATTTTACAAAGCATTAAATGTTAGATACGCAAATTTGGACCGTATACTCAGAAAGATAGACAGTAAAATCGCTCGCGGGCCCCGTAACTAATTTTTTGATGCTACGTTCATCATAGTAACAGCGCCATCTCTACGAATTCCAACAAAATTTTTCACTGAACCATTTTCTTACAAGAACTACACACACTGCTGCATTCTGTGTGCACTTGGCACACACCCTCGCGTGCCTATACAATCGACGCACCCACACGACGAAGAAAAAAACGATAAAAAACTGCACACAAACACAACTTCCATCCACACACTAGACAAGGATGGACTGTTCTTTGTAAAAAATCGAATTAGGACTCCCAAAAATTTTTGGAGGTTTTTAAGACATTGTTATGTAAGTTAAATGTCATTTTGATTATTACAAAGTGTAAGATAAGTCGGTAGAACTGAAATGTACTAAGGTTCATACAAGCGCGGGACACTCACACAGGCGCACGTCTGCCGACGACACTGCACTCTGTCAGTGTAGTTGTGCTATAGTACGACAGAGCGATCTTGAGCCGTGCACTGTGTTTCCGAACGAGGAAAGACTTGGTATAGAAACTTTTGTGGTTATACCAGTGATTAATATTGAATTGTGAATTTAAATTAAATGATTTTGTTGCTTGTATTTTAATGAGACTAAAATAATATTTAGTTTATGTTGTTTGTTTAAAATCATCGCAAAAGTGTGGCTTGCAGTGCAAAACTGTGAAAATAAATAGAATTTTACCGTAAAAAGGCAGGTAAAAATGTGTTTTGACCAGTGCTGGCGTTACTGATTGATATTAGCCACAATTTCACCCAAAATCCCCCAATTTTCCGATATTTTTTTCACATTTACGACTGTCAGCGTCACGTATCAAGACTGGGCGAGCGCCGGAGCTCGGTCGCAGTAAATACAAGGTAATGGCTAAGTACGCACGCCGTCTAGTACGGTGTGCGCGCTCAGTGCAGTCCCGCCTATGCACAATCGGTGGAGCGTCGCATTTCCGTTCCCGGCACACAACTGGACCACAACACGCGACATAACCGCTAAAAACCTCCGAAAAATAAACAAAAATATCTGAAAAAAAATTGACCACAGACTATATTTTATAATAAAAAAAAATATTCATATCATCGCGTAGTGGCTTCGACAAAACAAAACAAAATCTAAGAAAAAATATTTTGGGATTTAGTGAGTTTTTCCGAATTTCTCCTCGTATTTAAGTGCGGCTCACTTCGCTGAGATGCAAGACACATATCACATGGAAACTTAGGACCCGAACTATATTTTTATTTAGTATTAAATAAGTAATAAAAGGAATATTTTTGTGAAAAGTGACTGTCGTGATGTGTTACAATATATTATGCTGTGCCAGTGTTATTGCTGTGAAATACGGCTGAATGGATTTGTGATTACATGACGAGGTGACGCCGATTTGTTATTGCAACTTTTTTCTTTTTTTTACAAAAATTACTACCGAGGTGTCAAACTGGACGGAAGAGGAACCGGCCACCTCTGACGCATGTGAGTACAATTTGGCGCGTTAAACAAAGAACTTTTATGAATTTTCAAAGTCAATAATGTGTGCCCTTAATCTTGCGTTCTCCTTGACTTATAGTGGTGTGCGTGTCCGTGCGATGCATATGTAAACGCACTAACGGTGGATGTGTGCGTAGGGTTCACGCACATTTTTTTGTGTTTTCTTACGAGTCCCCCTCCACTCTCCCCACCTATACTCGTTATCGTTTATCTGTCCCACTCTTTTTCTATGACTACGTTCGTTTAACATTGCGACATTGTGCGAGTGTGCGTACCTCGCACATGTGTGTGTTAATAAATTGCAACCTATATTTTGATCGAAGGCCAATGACGGCATAGAGAAAACGATTCTATTTTCAAATTTTCTTTTCGTTTTTTATTATAGAGGTGTTGGCACCAAAAAAGAAGTTGATTCTTTTTGGAATTCGGAATTTGAACTTTTTTGGCAACGAATTTTTGGGGTTGACGAAAAAACTTTCCTAAAACAGTCAAATAACTTAAAATTATCAATTCTCTTTGCCCTCTAATAATAAATAAAACTATTAGATAGTCAAAAAACAGTTTTTAGTGAAATAAATGAGTTATTACCGGTGCTACGAAGCTCTACGCGCAATCGTAGGCTAAAATAAAGCCGTCGGAACTTATGACGTGCGCTTCGCAATACATTTTTTTTTTTGGTAAAATTATAATTAATTGATTAAATATAGACGATGTCTGATATTATTTTATTGCTTTTGATAAGATTACTATGGGTTTAATTTACGACGCGCTTTTAAGGTTTCTTAGTAAAACAGAAAAGATACCATAATATACAAAGCTACTTCTAATATATTTTATTAATAAAGTACCTAACAAAAAAGAAGTTTGAATTACTTATTGACAAAATAATGCTGTATGAGTTTCTTTAGATTTTATAGTTTTCTTAGATGACTTTGAATGTTTTTTAATTAATAACCTAAATACGGATTTCTAACGACAAATCTAACATTTTTACCTTCTACGTAAAACCTTTGATTTCCTTACCATTTTTAAATCAACTAAAATGCACAGCAAAATATATTTTGGTTAACAAATCAGTCTGCATTTATCACTGTTTGACAAAAACAAGTGATTTATAAAAAACAAAAATAAGGTCATCTGCATTCAGGAAGTAATGTACTTATGTATGCACTGACATACTCATGTGACCTATATTTTATCGTCAATACATAAAAGATCTTGATCATTGTGAAAAATATACAAGTTATGTAGCTATTGTTTAAATAACTTTGAATATTTTGACCATGAAAAGGTACCTATTGGGTTGACACGCAATTATGACATTGCAGGCGCATGATTTCATCTCTTAAATCGTGGTTATGAAGGTCCTTTTATTTTATTACTTTTATTTTACTAGATATTCCTGCAATAAATTTAGAAAATAGGCTACATAATCTAGCCATCATCTATTAGACAACAACAAAAACCTCTCAATCTACAAGGTATAATTTAAATATAACACTCATCAAAAAAGAAAAAAAACCCTTTTTAATCATACAGTTCTTATTTCCTCTCTCTTCGTTATTCAAAAACGCAAAAACCGTCAAAATTCATAAAAAGAACATCAACCAAATTCAAGTTCGCGCCCTTCAATTGCAGCTGGGTCCTTGCGCGCGCGGCCAAGGCAAGCGCAGGCGCAACGACTGTCAATGTTACTACATAACCTACAACTGCTAGCCTTATGGCCCGCCATCTTGAATTCAGACTCGTTTGAAGGCTACGCATGGCCGATGTCTTAGTTTTGAACTATGTTTCTGCTAGGTTTATATCTGTTCGTACGCATGAATGTCTTTATTTGGTATTTGATTGGTGTTTTGGTTAATTATGAAGGTTTCGGTTTTGTTTACACACTTTTAACTATGTCCTCTTACAGAAGTTCCTAAACTAAAAACTTTTCAACAATAATTCATCAATTTAACAGTTATTTTCCGAAATATCTTACACCCTAAGCATCAATTTTAAATATAAAGACAATCCACATTTTTAGACAACACGGATCAAGGCCCTAAAAAATTACTTTTAAAATGTCAATAATGATTTTTCCAAAGTAGATTATTATGCAAGTACCTAACTAGCGGACGTGGTGGGTATTTAGGTGCGCCTGCGCAGGGGCCAAGGCGAAAGTCGCGCTTGCACAATCTAGTCTACCTACGTCTGCTTAATTTGACGATAGATGGCGCTAGGTTGCCCTGTTATGTGATCTAGACTTTAGTGAGCTCTAGAGAATCCTTCAACTTGTTTTTATTTTACTTTTAATTCTTTATTTGAAATTGTGAAAAATAAACAAATTTTTTGGCTGTATCAACGACATTTATCAGTTTTTTTTTAAAGCATTGGCAGCTTTATTAAGCCTGTAAGACAGGTTTTATTTATGCCCCATTGTAATTTAGCGTCAATAGTTAATAGGTATTCAAGTGCAATCTATGATTATCCCATCTAAGTAGAAGGCGTGGATAGTAAAAGCGTTAGATTTCGAAATAGTCTTGATATTAAGTTGAATGAAGATAACGATAAAATAGCTAGAATTCTTATCGCGTTACACAATTTGCGTCATTTCTATTTTAAGTGGCAATATTTAAAACCAAATTAAACAATATTTTTATGTTTTAAGAAGTAAAGATATTTCATGAATTGGTTTTTTTTCTCTCAATTTTAATAGGTGATAAAATCTTAAGAAAGCGTTAAGAAATAATAATAATTCGCAATCAATTTAGTAAAATGACGATTAAGTAATAGAGAAGTATGGAAAAAGATTTACACATACAATTAAATAAATAAGAAATACGGGGAGGTTTAATTCAGTAAAAAACTACTTCAGTAATCACATAAATCCGTCATGCCTGTGCGCATCTAGGTACATACAAAAATTCTCCAAAATTAATACAGAAATCTAAACATTATCTAGTTGAAACTATAAAAGTAAGTATGATCTACACTATTACAACATATACCTAGGCAGGCAGTATACAAAACGTTCAATGTCACAAACGCTTCACTATCAAGCGGCCATGTTGAATTTATTCCCGCCTAACTCGCTGATATTTATAATAGACGCCTGCGCATGCTAGCGGTCTAGATATTGACACGAAATAACGGTTTGTGGGCGCATTTTAATAACTATTCTAATTTTAGTTTTAATATTATAGATTTTATTGAATTTAAGTGTGTTTTAAAAGTTTAAACCTTATAATTAAAACAAATTTAGGTAGAGAAGTGAAATTTTGAAGTTCTCTCAGTAGCAGCTGGGAGTCTGGAATTGTGCCCGGTTGATGGCAATAGGTTTGTCCCTACACTACATAGGACTTAGGTCGCGTGAAGTTAAAAAAAAATACACATTTTTCCACCTTCCTAAGTATTTTAACAATTCATAACATGAATAAGATTTCTCACCAAAGTGGGGTAGTTCAACTCTACCTGTCATAGTTGCCAGTATTTTGATTTTTTCTTCAACTATTCTATTTTAATAGCTACTTTACGTTTGTGATAACATGTTTAACGTCCTAAATATACCTACATAATGACTTAACATAAAACGATTTACGTCAAGGAGCTACTAAATATAGGATCATTATTGAATCTACCTAGGTGCTTACCATTTAATGTATTTTTTAACCATACACTTTATCGTCACATTGTTTTATGTGCTAGAAGAGTTCATTTTGAAGTACAAAGTTATGAATATTCTGTCATTATAAATCAATTAAGTAAAACCTTCACGTAATAAAGACAACTTTGCTAAATTTAAATCTCCAAAATGTAGCAAACTAGCTTATGCCCGCGGCTTCGCCCGCGTGGAGTTCCGTAATTATCGGTATAAAGTATCCTATATGTTAATCTAGGTTACTTATAAACTATCTGTGTGCCTTCATCCAAATCTGGTCAGTAGTTTTTGCGTGAAAGAGTAGCAAACATCCATCCACAAAACTATCGCATTTATAATATTAGTAGGATCTGTAGCTTATAGTGGTAACCTAAACTTACTCCATTAGTTTTTGATTAGAATTGCACACCAAAATTGTTACACAGTTCTTTATGTTATGGGATAGTGTCTATCTTTCTCTATTCCATCTCTACACTCTTTTATGTCTTTCAATTTCATGTTTGTATCTCCATATTCTCCATTGATTTATCTGTCAGTCACTCACAAGAATATCTTATCCTAGATCACAGCATTTCACGCCCAAAACAAGGTGTAACAGTAAATATAAAGCGATTAAAATAAATCTACCTGCATTCTACGGTCGTGCGGTGAATCTAGGTTGTGGACACTAGGCCGAGACAGGTGCAGCTACCCTACTGCAACCAAACCAGTCGAAATACTGGCCGCTAACGGATCTCACTGTTTGAATTTCGAACGACGATATTGTGGTTTGAAAATGGAATGTTTGAGGCTATTGACGGTTTGAGATTTTGGTGTCTTGATTTGAAATTGTATCTGTGTCGATGGGGTGATACTTTTATGATACTGGAAATTGATAGAAAACTTAAAGAAAACTTGTAATCACAACAACATAACACAACAATTAATAGAGGAATAAAGTTTTGTTTCTTATTCCTTCATACAGTTTACTGTTCTGTGTGTTTTCTGTACTGTGTGTTTTCTAGGACAGTAGGACATGATCATAAATTCATCCAAACTAATAATAATACTATACTATAATCAAATAATACTAACTCTGTCTGTCTTATTAACTTTTCACGCCTTAAAGCGTCTCAATGGATATTAATGGAATTTGGCACAACGGTAGTGACATAATCTGAGTTATACATGGTTTTTATTCCAGTAGTAGGTAGCCTACCTAAGTAATTTTTTGATATAACACGTCCAACTTGAAGATACCATAAACCAGACTCTTCTTAATTTCGTCAATCCCATTTAACCCTAACCACCGCTCAACAGAAATAACTAAACACTAATTTCTGCAGACCATAATAACTGGTACCTACAACCTACAAAAAAGAAAGAAAAAGGAGAATGCCCAAAAATGAGGTCATTCAGACGGGCTGCGAAAGCGACGTGCGTTTTTTTTTCGTCGCTCATTCGATTACTGTCTGGAAGCCGGGACGTATTGTTTTCCGTCCGTCTTGCGAGCAGATGGTATGTCCTTTAATTACGTCGGGTCAGTTATACGGTTTCCCTTTCTATATTTTCTGTTGTTTTTTTGATTGTAAAGGGCGTTTTAAATTCAAGTTTTGTTTGAAAACTTTTTGGAACTGTTTGCTACTGAAGTCTCGGTTAATAACTTAGTCCTATGATATTGTCTTCTCACAAAACATCTTGACAAGTTCATGTTCCATTTAAAAGCAACTAAAATCACAGACAGACATGAAGAAACGCAAACTCGCTCTTCCGAGATAGATATAAGAAATCCAATTCAGCAAGACAAGTTGCAATCGTTATCAAAAATTTTCTTATTTTTATAACTACTTTCAACAGTATTGACATAAGCTTTTGGGCTGAATTCCACTTTACTTAGGTTTTTAAAGGCTATGTATTAGGGTGGGTCACTCTAGTATGGAAAAAAAATAAAGTTGATGAACCAAATTCTAATAGTAATATTATGTTGTGGTGTACTATAAAAAGTAGTTTTAGCTAAAAAACGGATAATTAAACATATATCTACAGCCCGCGCATGCGCTTCTAAACTATACGTTTTTGAAAAAAAAACACTTATTACTTTAAGGCATAGTTCTTTATTAGAAATTACTTTAAATACTATTGAAACATAACAAATATTTTACGAAAGACATATATTAACGTATAAAACAAAAAACTTAAACAAATAATCATAATACACTCGAGAGCAATGAATCCGGGTCACTTAAAGAATGTTAAAAATCTCGGAAACTAAAAATGATAGGTTAATGCAATAAAATGTATTTAATAGACAATGTAATACTCCTTAAATGAAAGTAAAAAAAATATGAGTCGCCATACATTTTATTAACACAAAATTACATAAAGAAAAAAACTGCTGATCTCTCCTTAAAACAAAAATAGGAAACATGAAATTTTTGAACTTTATTACGATTTTCTTGAATTTTAATACTTCGTATTGCCTCCTCGTGCTTCCATTACTGCGTTTACGCGGTTTGGCATGCTGTACACCAAGTTCCTTATACGATTTTGGGGAATATTCTCCCATTCCTCTGTGAGAGCAATTTTGAGCTCACGAAGCGTGATTGGGGGAGGGTTTCGTTGTTTTACGCATCTGCCTAGCTCGTCCCAAGCATGCTCGATCGGGTTGATATCCGGGCTGCGCGCTGGCCACTCCATACGAGTAATGTTCATCTCTTGAAGGTAGTCATTCACAATCCTACCTGTATGAGGTCGGGCATTGTCATGCATAAATATAGCATCCTCACCTAAATTGACCATAAATGGACCAACGTGATCATTGAGGATTTCTTCCACATATCTTACGCTAGTTAAAGAGCCGTTTTCTATGATCACCAGCTCTGTGCGACTTTCAGAAGAAATTCCGGCCCACACAAGTACAGACCCACCACCGTAGGCTACTTTTTCTTCGATGCATGCTTGCTTGAATCTTACCCCTGGTCTTAGATACACTCTGTGTCTTCCATCGTGCTTGTAGAGCATAAATTTTGATTCGTCGGAGAACATAACTTTTGACCAATCTTCAATACTCCAATTTACGTGGCTCTGGGCATATCTTAGTCTTGAAATACGATGCCCACGCTCCAGTTTAGGGCCGTTTGCAGGTCTAAGGGGTTTTAAGTTAGATTCAGCAAGCCGACGTCTTACTGTCCATGCACTTGGGTTACTTCCTCCGAGGCGTCGAAACTGATTTGTGAGTTCAGTTCCTGTGAGAAAGCGATTTCGAAGCATGGTGTTCACCAAGTATCGGTCTTCTCGTGCTGTGGTACACCTGGTTCTGCCCGTTCCTGGTCTGCGTAGGTTAGAACCAGTTTCTTCGTAACGTCGGAGAACTCTTTGTACTGTTGACAGCGACACACCGACAGTCCTGGCTGTATCGCGCTGACTCCGGCCGGTTTCCAGCATTGTAAGTATTCTGGTGCATTCTTCAGGCGTAAGCGACATAATTTCAGCTTGAATAATGAATATAAAGCACTATCAACATGGTTTATGTACCCACATAAATGACAGATTACAAACAAAAGCAAAACCAAATGCTGTAATTTCGTAGTTCCATCTTCGAAAGTGGCCCTTTTTCAAATTTGATTTTTTTATGATATAAGTTTACAATAACTAAGAAGTTTTAATACCTTTATTTAAGGAGTATTACATTGTCTATTAAATACAATTTATTGCATTAACCTAGCATTTTTAGTTTCCGAGATTTTTAGGATTCTTTAAGTGACCCGGATTCATTGCTCTCGAGTGTAGATTATTAAAAAAAATAGTTATTTTTATACCAAAAATCGCGCCTACTATCGAATTTTGGCAAAACTTTCCTCGAAGCAAGTTTGGCATGAATCATGCCATCCCTTGCTTTTTTTATCACAAGCTGCCATTGCAGCTTCTGTTACTATCTTTACACAGCGTCTGACCGCTTGTGAATGGCAAGGCAGCCTAATAAACAGCATCCTTTCGTCACCTGTTTTCTCTATTATCTGTAGAAATTCTTCATTCGTTTTTTTTCTTAGTATAGGTGGATCAAAGTTGGTTTCTTGCCAGTTTATTAGCTCAATGTAAGATTTACACTAATAAAAGAAATACTCCATAACGGTCACATATTTGCGACAACACCGGTAAACTTTTCACGCATTTTTTATTTTCTGCGGTTCCTGAGGTAGAAGGTAAGGGCTCTTCTATATTTATTTGTAGCTTTTCCGAAAATAAAACACTAGTATCAGAATCACTTCTTGTTGATAACATTAATTCTTTTTCTGGCAATTTGGATGGGTTGTTATCGCTCTTCAGACAGATTTTTGTTGAAGCTTGCTTTCGAACAAACTTTTTTTGTAAACTTTTTGTTCGATTGCGATCAATGCCACCGATTCTCATTTTTCTCTCACCCCGTTGATTAATCAAAAAGTCTTGTTCTTCTTTAGGAACTTTGACTTCTCTGGGACATTTGCACTGACTTATTATCTTGCATTTGCATGAACAAATATCGAACAAAATTTCGCTTTTTTGCAAGAAATCCGTTTTTTTCTAAGTTGACAACCTTTTCAATGATTTGATGATATTTTTGCATTTGGAATGATAAGCTTTTAGGAGCTGAATGACTCTTATATGCGAGACCACAGGGATTGATGCCTTTTGCCACACTCCTTCAACTTTTTGGGTTACAATTTCTGCAATTTCGGAAAATGAGGGCTCTTTGTTACTGCCATTTTTAATTTTCACATGTAGTCTATTCCACTCGTAACATTTCATTACATCCTGGTATGTTGGTAACACGTTTGGTCTTATATCCTCTATAGTTCCAAATATAGGGCACTTGTATGACTGTCTATTTGACATGATGAAAAAAATTAATTCCAACGCAAATCCTAAAACAAAAATTACACAAATTACAATTTCACAAGATTTCACAAGAAAGTAGCCTCATGGACATCAATTATCTGTATGTACTTACCTCAAAATTCTTCTTTTAATAAACAACACAGCTTATTTAACCAAAGTAACGTGTATTTCACTGGATACTCTTTAAAATATTAAACTATACCCAACATCAAACATGTAAGTCAAGGTGTAAAAGTGGGTACTTGAACGTTTATTTATCAAAACTTCAAGTGCGTTGCGCGGGCTGTTCCACTTAAAATAATTCAAAAAAAAATTAAAGGGTTCATAACAAAACCTTACTTCAACATATTATCGCTATTAGAAATCGATAACTTAGAAAAAAAAATTTTGACCCACCCTACTATGTATATTAGGATAAATATGAAATCAGACGTTGTAAAAGACTGACATTTTCAAACCTAATGGAAGCTTTTATAATACTAACAAAATCAGTTTTTTTATAAGAATTCAGTATCCTCTTTTTTCTCCTTTGCAGCTAACATCCGGTAGATACACTTAAAACTAATAAGTCTTCCTTTTAATTATTGTCTATTTAAGGCTAAGGGGATGTCATTATTTTAATCTCGGGATTGTCAGGCAACACCCTCTCTCAGCAGATGTTTTAACAACATAAATTGTATTATTTACGTTGCCTAACAAACGAATTTTAAAGTTAAGCCATGGATTAATAATAAAGAAGAAACGTTTCCTTATACCACGTTTTCTCTCTAAACTTGATAAAAAAAAAAATGGGTGAGGCCGTTATCGAAAGCTACCTTTTTAGAGTATTTATAAATGCATGTAGCCCCCCATTCTTCTTTAATTTAAAACGCAGTAAGAGTTGTGGGTGTACGCTTCTAGTCTCTTCAGCGATTATTTTCAAATAGAAAAATCCAAAATGTATTAAAATCGGCGCCATAATATTACCTTCTACTGTGTACACAAAAATGACATTTTCATTCATCAAATATACTTCCTATTTACTTTACTCACTGACTAATAGTAAACAATTTACTATATTACGCGTGTGTGTTTGTAAATAATATGCTAAACTGTTCCCCGATACAATGTTGTCGCTTGCGTTGACGAATTTTTAAACAAACTGTAGTGAATAACGAAATATTTTTGTGATTAATTAGTTTTCTTTGTCAGATTTTGTTTATTAACGTTAGTATTAAACCGTGTTTCGCTTCTAACAGAGCTGAAAGTTGTGGCTAGACAAAAACTATTCAGGGGGTGACAGAAGTGTGGTCATAGGTATTTATTAGATATTTTTTTCGCGATTAATATGTCCCTTCTAGAAAGTTGTTCAGTTTGATAATCTGTACCATACCTTTCAGACACATCCTGTACAAAAAGATCCTTACAACAAGTGTCGCTGTGTTTTCTGCTCACCCCCAAAAAACATTGTGAGTGTGTATTAATCAGAATTCCAAGAATAAACTTGTAAGTACAGTGGAGTATCAAAAACTTTGAAGGACACGTTGTTTAAAATGAATGTTGAGTCAGCCGTGTTGCTCGGGGCAAATTGACGTTTAATTTAAATGAAATGTTATCCATTTATGTTGCTACGGGTAGTCAAAGAGGCCTAAAGTCTGAGAAACTGTAGATGGGAAAAGAGTAAGCAGAATATGATGAATCAAAAATGTTACGTCACAAGATCAGTAAAAAGAAAATACAACGTTAAAACGCAAAAGTCTATGATCTGATAGATAACTAAGTAGACTCAATAATTATATGTCGTAACACACCCAAAACAAAAATATTAACAGCCCAACTTTTCTAAAAATCCAATAATAGTTTCATTAAAAACCACAATCACTCACAATATCAACTTTCAACACAATAAAACCATTTTAAAACAAGAAAAAACAAAATATAAAAACATCCTGCAAGACCGCGCAATTTCAAGTAGCAACACTAAAATCAAAATGGCTGCTGGCTCGGATCAGTAATAGGTATCTATCGCACAAAATAAATTCTCAGTAAAAACTGATGCACCTCATCCGTCTACAGTTTAAAACGAGAAACAAGACTTTATACAAAAAGGTCTTGCCCGGTTCTAAAGCATTACTGGTTTGTTGCCTTTGCCTTCTTATTTTGTCTATGGCGCGTTTGAAAATTATATTTTGTTTTTTAAATGACATGACCACCAATAAATAGCATAGCTCTTCTAAAATTAAATTGTATTGGACATGAAAACTGAACGCTCAATTAACCGTTAAAACATCAGAATTACATGGAAAAACAGGGTCTCGCCCGTTTATTTTAAGCATAAAAGGCTTTCACTGAAATTTGATATCCTGTTTTGGCGGCGTGGAGGGAAACCGGTCGACATGACCTACCCCACACGCGTATTCCTTACAGTAAGACACAAGGCGGCCGAAAAATACGACGAGAGAAAGGTTACTTACCCTTTCGTTACGTATTCAAAGGATATGTACGAAAGTTAGGACGTCATTGGGGTTTTTTGAACGATTTTTCTTAGTTTCGAAGGCACTATAGAATCTTCTGTTCGGTTTTATATTGTAATGATTCTGATTGAGTTGAAATTTTTCAAATAAAAATACTGTTTTCTAAAGTTTTGTCGCGCTATTAAAAATGAGATCGAACATAGAGACAGACGGATTACTTAAAATCAATTAAAGCAAAAATGTATTTAGTTCATTAAAGAAACGATGGATGAACTGTGCGAAGAATGATATGGCAAGAAAGGAGGTGTCTGATGAGATGACGAGTAGTAGAGAAGTTCGGTGCAGCATCACCGAACCCAAATAAATTGGGATAATAGCAGCAGAATGATGGTGATGTGTCGATTGCAATCTAACCACGTCGATTTGTAACATCTAAAGAGTCTTAAACAACGGTTTTAAACCTTTCTGCCCACACTTTTACTACTTACCATCTTTTTTTCCACAGCCCGAAATAACTGACCACTGAGAAGCCTTCATGTGGACATCTACATACTCTTTTCTAGCCCTTCCTTCGCATCATCATCTTTTCAACTATGTTCTTTCTTGAGGATCCAGACAAGTGAAAATCTATTTGAAAACGTTTCGTATTTTTAGCAGGACTTTCATGAGCATAGACATAAGCTTTGGTCTCATCTTTTTTAAATCTCAATCCAAGATTCTAAATTCAACCTTCAAACCATAGAGCAGCACTTATTTTCACCTTTCAACTTCAAAGAATCAGTTCTTTCGCACGTGCCCGACATAAAAACCGTTTTATCTAAAATTCTAGCATTTCTCGCTAAAGTCTAGATATTTATGAGATTGGCATTGACATGCTTTAGTGGGTACGTACACCTGTTGGCGGGTGTGTCCCTGGATTACTTAAGATCTGAGAAAATGTTATCTTAGTACGTTTTACTTGATCTTGTTTTGATGTTTGCTTTCCTATGTTGAGAAGTTTATTTGTTAGTCTTTTTAAAAGTGATTTGCTTTCCTAGGGTGTTCTTTAGAATATACGAAATTATTAAAATAGTCTCAATAATCTGTTTTCGCGGACTCTTCTTCATCGTGTCTTAAAGACCTGCTTATTGTGAATTCTGAAAAAATAAACAATTTAATTTGTATTTCAACGTCTGTTCAGAATTTTCGCAATATCAAATAGCATATTATAAGTCAAGTTCTGGGCTATTTTGAAGAATCACTCTCTCATTTCGACAAAGAATTGTGATTTTGTGATCCAAAAAAAACAATCGTGGACTAAGAAGTCTTTCAAAATTGCCCAATTACAGTACAGAAAAGTACTGTGATATTAGAAATATATGAAAATATTAATAACCTCACCGAAATAAAGATTTTGATTTAACGTAAAAAATCAGGAAAGTTCACAAATCGTTTAACCAATAACTCCCATGATTTCAATTCCAAATCTCAGAAACGTTTTTACAAAGAAAACCACTACCAATATTCGCAGTCTTATTTCGTCTTATTTTCGTTCTACACGAGACAGGCCCATCCCCACTAGATAATCGCTCTGCCCAAAGCTACCGAAGGCTTCTTACATCTTTAATACCAAAACCAGTTTGGTCCAGACCCTAGTGGTCCATCAGATAAGGTCCTTATAGGTACTATTTATATCGAACGTTATAACTATAGGGTAAGGAGCACGAAAGATGGCCGGACTAAAATTTGGGATGATATGAAAATAGGTTAAGTAAGTTAGTTTGTATGGTCTTTATTTTTGATCTAACAACATAGGTCTAACACGTAGGTCTAGATTTTTCTTTACAGTTTTTATTTGTTAGTGTGTTTCACAGTAAAAAGCAAAGTTTTTTTAGAAAACTTAGGGCGAATTGTAACAATGAAACTGAAATTATTTGAACTGTTATCAAGAATTACCATCAGATATTCCATAGTAATGAGACACTGATAGATCTTGAACGCAGTTTAGATTTGGGCTGACCGCGTTCAGTTCATTGGTGGAATCGGCCCATTATCATCTGCCTGCCTTTTTCCAACTATGTTGAGGTCGGCTTCCAGTCTAACCTAATGCAGCTGAATACCAGTATTTTACAGCTACTGTCAATCTGACCTCTACAACCCGGTTAGGTAGTACTGGGTAAGACGATGCCCCTTAGTAAGACAGGTTGTCAGACTTTCGTGTGCCATTGACTACCTGTAACGACTATCAAAGGTCTACGGCTTAACGTGCTTTCCGAAGTACGGAGCAAAACTGGGTGTTTAATCGGTGGTCACCCATCCACGGACAAAACTAGGCAAGTGCGGCTTAACCTAAAGATCGACACGAGTGGCTGTTATTATTTAACCACGAGGTAAAGTAGATAATGATAAAAAACTGTTTAGTCCCTACTTAAAGTACGAAATAAAATCGATAAGGTTGAAAGTAACAAGAGCAAAATATTTAAATTTCATTTTTCGTCCTTGAATTTTTGCTAAGAAAATTATAGTATATTTTACGTGGGATTGAAGCTCGCTGTGTTTTATGAGTTCGTGGAATCAATTCTAAAGTAGGAGAGAGACTGTACTGTACTTGGCTTTTACAGATAATAAACTATGTAAGATGCAAATACCACAATATCGCGCCTGTATTCACGAAAGATGTAGGTAGGTAGAGGCACTCGTTACCCGTGGTCCCGGTGGGTCGACCCATTACCGGGTCCATGGGTAATTTTAATTACCCGTGGTTCCATGGCATTAGGGATTGCTCCCAGACTTCTGACTATATCGATAAAAAATGAAAACCATCAGTTACATACAATACAGTTTACTCAAAAAAATAATTCCATGTGGATGTGAATAAAACACGCAAAATAATGTTGGCAAGTTTTACAAAATTAGAAGAGTGAGACAAGGGATTATTAAGGAGAATTTCGTCATTTTAAAACCCTATTTGACTTTGCACGACTCAGGGAATGAACCTTAGTCAGAAGTTATGCTGGCAACCATTACAGCACCTGTGATAGTTGCAAGCCTTGACTAAGTTACTGGCAGTTATACTCATAATCAGCTTTTACGTTTTTACGGCTGAACAGAGGCCTCCTCTCCAGTCTTACCAAGGGGTATCGTATTACCCAGTACTAACTGGGTGGTGGAGGGCAGATAGGCAGTCGCTCCATATAAAATACTGGTATTCAACTGCATCCAGTGAGACTGGAAGCCGACCCCAACATGGTTGGGTAAAGGCAGGCAGATGATGACAGGCTTGCTCTTTTTGAGAGGGACAGGACTGTACCACCACGAAAGCCCAATGCCCAATGTCTTCGAATTTAAGGTTCTAGGATATGCCAGTTTCCTCTCTGACAAGTTTGCCTCTTAAAACAAACAAGTTTAATGATAATAAACTGTATTCCTTGATATCGATACTTGAAACCTTGATATTTCGCTGACAACAATGAACTTTTCGGTGTGAATGCCAATACTTGATCTCGGAAGAATGTCTCTTACTTAAATTACGGAAAAAGCAATTATAATGTAACTCTTTGAACTTCCTTGTCGTTGGATCTCGCGGTAAGAACAGAAAAATGTGATTTTGTGAATCATTTAATAACAAATCTTTTTTTTTCTGTATCATCTAATAAGCACTAAGAACTTAAGATCATTTTTTTTCGCTTGGCAGTTGTTTGTATGGAACTCTTATAGATTTTTCCTGTCCGTCTGTCTGTCAGTATGTCACCGCCATTTTATTTCTTTGTCTAAACCAAGGTGTGCCCGGTGTTAAATTAGGAACACAGAACAAAAGAGAATGACCAAAGTTGGTACCAAAAAGTCTCGCGCCTCAAAACCAAAATATTATAGTAATTAGTTTCATATTTTTTTACGGCATTACGCGTCGGGGATTTGATTTTTGAACTGGAAATATACTTTTCGAGTTTAAAAGTATGAATATTGTTTTACTCCCTTTATATGACGTTCCGTTTCAACTGAATATAAATGACGTTCCGTTTCAATTGAACAAACCCTTGTCTGTCGAGCGGACTCTAAAATTAATTACAATTAAGTAAGATCAGTACACCAAATCGATTTAGTTTGGTTTATTGCTATTTGCAACAGAATAGATTTTCTCAGCCTAAAGATTTTGATTTATCGATTACATCCCTAAATCCCGACTAGTTTATAGCACTTACTATACTCTATGGTTTATAGTTATCTTATCTGTGGCATCTGACATTTGTACTGTACTGACTGACTACTATTGGCAATATAAAGGTCTAAAATAAAAACGAGTTTCAGTCAAGCATACTGTGGATGTTACTTTAACTCGTAATTCTTACTAATATTAGTGTATTACGCTGTTTTTAGAGCAATAATGTAATGTATGTGTGTTTTTAAAATACGTCGTTGGTAGCGTAGAAAAAATAGACCTACTTTTTAGGTTAGTTTCGATTTTATAAAATAACTCTGAAACGCGGGTTTTTTTTTCAAAAATAATTTTTGTAGGAGTTAATACGATCAGTGTAGTCTATAAAAAACAAGGTTTGATTTTGATGCAGCATGGTACGGGATTCCATACTTCCATGAGCATTCTCCTTTAGCTATAATTTTCAACTAAAAAAATTCTGAAATTGTACCAATACCACCTAATCTTTGCCTTGTCGATTCAAATGCAATCAAAGTCTAAATTTAATTAATAACGAATACGTATGCCATCAATTAGTGCTTTAATATTAATAATTGATTGTATTCCACTTAAACTGTAAGGATTACTGGAGCATTTCCACTGAAATCCTACTCCTCATGAAATGGCTCTCTGTATTTGTGGTGGTAGTTATAGGTACATTTAATCTGTTGAATAACATTAAGCAGCAGTTAATCGTAGTGTTGTAAGAAATCACATCAGTGAAAATCTTTCGGAAAATAAACGAGCAATTTTTTTCAGTAATTACTAAAGTTAGCATGAATTCGTGGCATACATTTATTTGTCGTTTTATTACACAAGACAATAACAGGCATCGTCACCCGAACGCAGAAGGTTATGTTCTGTACAGTGTGTATGCTTGATTGCGGGATGGCGGGTTAAAAAACAAAATGAGAGCCGGTGAATGGCCGCTTGCGCCGGAGTACTAGGGCTGACCAATCCGAGCTATCGGAAGATTGATGTTAAAAAAAAACATTGTAATAAAACCTTGTGAGGCTGAGACAGTATAACATGTATTAAGGATGATTTTGGAGCTGTTTCGGACAAATGAAAAAAAAACGAGAATATAAGTAGATTCAACATCAGAAACAGCTGAACTAAAAGGTGATAAGAATCACCTTTTACTGCTATGTAACATTTGAAAGGCACATTAGAAACTTTTAAAAACGCCAGGTGTTTATAGCAAAGACATGTAAATATACTTACAACAGATGGGACAAAGCAAACAACGACGTTATTTATTTACAATAAAATAACCTAAGTTGGAAATTATTATGTCATTTTGTTATAAGGTTCTTACTAATAAGTTTTTCTATGTTATTTCTTCAGAAAGCCTCGCTATCGCGAATTAAAAGAAGGTGATATTCAAAAAAGGAATTTCAAAAGTCCAAACTTCTTTTTGTAAAACTGATGCATTGATATTCCTGTCATACCTCTTTTAGTGATTTCAAAAAAAGAACGCATAATATGGACACGTTTGGACGTCGGTTGAGGCAGGGCAGGTTTGCACAGGGCTGGCCATTTACTGATGAAACTCAGGTTGTGGTTGGATCGACTGTTAGAAAATGACTGTGAGAATTGGTTATTATTAATACGAAAGTTTACTATGTTTATGCGCTGAAATTAAATGAAATCATGTAATTTTTTTTTAATTCTAGATATTAAGATTTTTGTTAGCTTCCCTGTTGGCGACTTATACTCCAGAATTTTTGTTCTGAAATAACATTGGAATGTTGGTAATTCCACATAATGAATGCAGTGTCCTTTAAAGATTGCGAATTTTGAAAATAAAATTTAGTCTTTTTTAGAGAAGACACCTTTACACTATTTTAAGAACCTGTCAATCTGAAATCCAGAAACCTCAATATATAATCAAAATCATGCCTAAATTCAGCCAGGTGCATTTAGTTCCTGTAAAGCCATTGCCAACCCTACCATCATGCGTCAGCGCGGGCAGTTTGACAGCTTTTGAGACGCGTTCGCTTTTTGAATTGTGGGCGTAGAGTATCTTTTTTGATTCGATTGGCTTAGGTTGCCAGTCATTCTGCCTTTCTTCTATTTATATTTTATCTGTACAAGTTTTGTTCATTAGTCAGTGTATGGAAAACCGGCCTATATGTGGTCATATCGAGAATGATGTTGAGTAATGTGTTCTCGTTTAAAAATAATTTCATTATTTAATTAATGAGCTGTTTTGTTGATGGTTTAGTAAATATTACGTGGGTTATGTAAGGGAATTCCCGATGTTTTTCATTGTTTGGTTTAGTCAGAAGATAGCTTGAAAAAGTGCCAGCCACATCATGAATCACAGTCCTAAGTATCATTGTACTCCTTTTAGGGCTTACGGATAAAAAGCTCTTTATATTGACCTAAAGGAACAACTAAAATATTTACTGGAGAACATCATCATCATCATCATCATTTTCCTACCCTTATTCCAAAGCATTTGTGGTTGCAGCATATCTACTTCTTCCATACTTCTCTATTACTCGTCATCTCATCGGACACCTTTGGAATAAGACAATACAATCAAGAATCTTTGCTATAATTTTTAAACATTATTTATCTATATATTAGTTAGATAAAACAGAAAAAATAAACAATACTGATAAATATTCACACAACACTATCTAAGCTATAAAACTGAACCATTTACGTACACAAATTCAATTTATTTACGTATTAAAATACATTTAGATTTCAAACAATAACCAATTATATTGAACCCGGCAAATAAATGAAATAAACAAAATATAGCAGACTCTATTTATAGAATCAATAAGTTTGTTTTTGTCCACACATGTGTAAGAAGCCACAAAACTACGCGACCTGTTTTGTAATGATATTCATTGTTTCCAAACTTTGAATTAATCAATACTTATGCACAGGCATTGCGTATTTTTTCCCTAAGTTAGCCTATTTTCATTCATGAAATAAAGCATGTGCCACGGGATCTGAGAAAGTAACATTCCTTCAGCAAAAACGTTGATAGAAAAGTCAAAAATGTACTGGATTGACACAAACTGCCAAGAAGTTATGTCAATCCTGTTGAAAGTCATTGAAATCAATACAATACGATTTAAAAACGATTGTCACTTGTCTAGTCCCTATGGTCGACTGCCTTAATGACCTAGTGTCGCTAAATTGTGAGAACCAAGGTCGATGCTGGATCAGGAAGTAGGTATTGGATTTTACAGATTATGTGGATTCTCCTATTACACCGGATACTTAACTGGCGAAATGTTTCTACATAGGTACCTTACTCCTATATCTAGTCTTATTTTTGAGCTGTTTTTCATCTAGCAGTTCCTCATCGATCTTGGCAATGTTGGCCTCATACCTTGGTCGAAATTGTGGAGATGCAATATCCAGCATCTGTCAATGTCAGTTTGAAATGATAACGATGCTTAGCTCTAAAATCCGAACAAAACCGAATGTTTTACCTAGTACGAAACAACCATACGTTTCCACCGATAGCATTAATATAAGGTCACAGTTTTATCAGTTCAATAAATGCTTTTTATGACTCACAATGTGTTAATAATATGAACTATTGAGTCGTTCGACGTACTTATTGAGGTTGCTGCACTTTTCATATACCTACGTTTGTTATATTAATAAATAATAAGCCCATTATTATTCTAACAGACGTTATTAATTGTATTTTCCGAAAATAATTAAAGTTATAGTATGAATATATATTATGGAACTTGAATATAACTTCTCCTCAGCGTGTGAATGATTCCATATAAAATAATGGTATTCAGCTGTATCCGGTTAGACTGGGAGATAACATAAGTTGGGAAAAGCTAGGCAGATGATAGCACGTCAATGGTTTTTTTTAATGTTTGACCAAAATGCCACACTGATGCAGTCATAAGATCATTAAGTGTGCTGGTGTCAGGGCATGCTGCGTAAGACGGAATGTAAATCTGAGTAACCTACATCTCTACCTACCCTTTTTTGATCTTGTTACTGTATAATAACGAAACAAAAGCGAGAGATCACTAGGAGGCCCAGACTAAGTGACGTTCCAGTGAAAACGATCATGGAAGAGTCAAACATGTAGGTACACTTCCGTTTTGATGAAAATTCAAATTGAATAAACATATAACATAATTTCTTGAGAAATAAGCAGTACCTTTGTACTCATGTATTATAATAGGTATTATTTTTCTGTGTTGTCTACTGTGTGTACATAAATAGTAAAATAAATAATAAAAATAACAAAATTTGATGACGTGCTTGACACTTTCAGTGGCGTGCATCAGCTCCTGTGATGTGCAATTAACACATCACAGGAGTTGATAAAAGAGCGTCTTCTGCGACACGCAATCGTAGTCGAAACTATGCTGCGACGCGCGATCGGCTCCGTTCGCCTGTCGTCGTATCCGTACGGGGACGCTACTGAAAGTGCAAAAGACAGGCAGAACACAACATGAAAAATTTATTTAATTGATCGAATAGCTTCGCTACGTCAATCTTGTTGAAAATCATTGTAGAAAATATACGAAAAGCTTTTTAAGTTTACCTAACGTATCCAATCGAGACTTGAAGACTCCCTTGTAAAATCAATCAGTTGACTATACAGACTGATTCAAATGACAACAGGCACGGCCTCCAATTCCCAAGTCTCCTCACAGAAGACCAGCGATCTATTCTTATCCTTATTAACATATTAATCATTTAATTAATTAATTATAAACATAGTGAACACCGAGGAAGTGACAATGACGACGAGTCAGCAGTAAAATTAGTCATTATAATGACTTAACACACGGAATTCCGGTGTGCGTCCGTGTTTGTCAACAAGACAGAAACTCATTGGCTTATATATTTATTTTAATGAAACATTCGTCTGTTGTATTGGGAGTTTTCTAAAATATTTATTGTTTGGTTAAGCTGAATCATGTTTTGCTGTAAGTCCCCCTTGGTTATGAAACTATGTACCTGATGTTGAAGGTTCCATACATGACTAATTCTTAGATTCTGAGTTGTCACTAAGGCTCATGAAAACAAAAAGATTTTATGGCTACAGTTTGTCCCTAACCAAGCTAACAAAATCACTGTATTTACCTATAAAAAATAAAAAATTGTCCGTTTGTAATTTCAAAATAACAGCTTTTTACTGAATGGATATGACGGTATACGGTACTTTTTTTTTAAAATTTTTGTCGGTCTGTGTGTTCCGGCTAATCTCCGTAACGGTTGAAGCGATTTTGACGGGACTTTACTGGCAGATAGCTGATGTTAAAAGGAGTAACTTAGGCTTTTACTGCAGCAAAAAAAAATAGAGTTCCGTGCAAAAAAATTAAAACTCATGAAAATGTTAACAAAATCGGATTCAAATAAGAAAGTAATATTTTTATAATAATTACACGCGGACAAAGTCCGCGGGCAACTGCTAGTCTTAAATAAAGGGACCCTTAACGAAGCCGAAAGGCACTTGTCCTCCTCGTCATTGCGATCATTTTTTTGTTCTAGACCATACCTGGGAACCTTCTAGTTACGGAGATATTGGGGGTCAAACTTCCTACTTATTCACCAGCTTTTTTAAAAATATGTACATGTATTGTAAGATTTTTACTTTAAACACAATGTTTTGATTGCGTTACATTGAGGCCTACCGAAAAACGTGATTTTTCACCCCAAAAAAAAATTCTTTCCCAGCAATACTTAATTTGATGTACATAAGTATTGCTTGGTTGGGCTTCGTGAAGGGTCCGTTTACACCCTGTAGATAGATCAAACCAGCGTTTAGTAAACCTACATTTCACCAGCGGTGTCTTTAAGTCTCATTTTATAGGAGGCAAAAAATCTTTGGCCAATTTCCCAAGGAAAGAAATTTGCCTCCACTTAGCCACAGTCTTGCATAGTCATCTCCCTCCCTCCTATATTTCCTCTATCAAATATTAGGTAGCGAACCATTTGACCTGGTTGAGTCACCAGGCAACCATAAACGAAGGTAAGATATGACCAACCAATGTTGCTAGTTGACATGTTGTGTGCTCATCAAGTTTGTAGTTTAATGTGGAGTAATTTCAAGTGTGTAAACTTGTACTTGATAGACGTTGAGTGGGGAGGTTTTTGGTAGAGGTGCTAATAGGAAGGTGTCAGTTTTTGTATTAGTATAGACTAGGTTACGCCCGCGGCTTCGCCCGCGTGGAGTTTGATAATTGTCCCACGGGATCATACTACCGGGATAAAAGTATACTATGTGATAATCCAGGTTATAATCTATCTGTGTGCTAAATCTCATTCAAATCTGTTTAGTAGTTTTTGCGTGAAAGAGTAACAAACATCCATTCATCCATCCTCGCAAACTTTCACATTTATTATAAGTATGTATTAGTAGGATAGTAGGATTAAAGTGTCAAAGACTGAATTTTTTGGTATTACTTAGGTTAGTTTGGATATTTCAGAGAGTACCTCTAAGGATCACACACAAACTTCGTGAGGAATTCGTCTTATCGTAAAACTAAAAGCTCAAAGACGCAGAACCCGCACTGAGCCTTCGTGGTGGCCATTATGACCCACTGACTCTCACACAGAGGAGACTTCCAGTAATGTACCTAAATATGTATTACAAAAAAAAATACAACAAAATCATCAGTCCACCACCAATACAATTTAAACCAAAAATGCGATCCAATATCCAACTTATACGTAAGCTAAAAAGTCTTTACAAAAGTACTAGAACCAGTCTGTCTGGCTATGACGTACCGAATCAGGGCGATAACCTCTCGACGGAAAACAACGGTTCTGACATTTTATCGCTAGTTAGTTTAATACTTATTTTTATCATTGTTTTGCTACCTTTGCTATCTTAAGTTTGCGCGTAATTTTCTGGGTAGTAAATACTGCGTATAGTTCTCTTGTTGTAAACGTTTAATAGCTGTCTGAGCCTTAATCAGGAACTTAAAGACTTCATGAGATTGGATTTCGTCGTGGAACTGATAAGTACAGACGCCAGCATATCAAGCTACTACAATATGTCAAATAACTTTAATAGACTTTTAACTTTACCGCTAAAGCATTAGGTTCAAGATTGATTGGGAAAATTCGCAGTTTCGGGTATCTGATGTGCTGGCCAGCCTGTACTAAGCATTAAATGTTTTTGACATTCGAACGCGTAGATTGTGGCCAGTCTGCAAGCCTCACTGCTTGGGATGAGTGCCTTACATACAATACAGGACTAAGTGATACCTTCAAGCGTAAACAGAAGACTTTCAGTTTCTGTGGACGATTAAATTACTTTTGAGCACTACCAAGAAAAATTTGTGATGGTCTTACAGTTTTTATTGAAGTACACTGACAGAACAAAAAAAGGTGACATTGACAACAAAAAAAAAAAGTAAAACATAAAAACCAAAGACTATCAAAAAGAGGTTTTATGTGTCCTCAACAGTTTCCTTACAAAAGGCACTTCTAGCACCGCACTTAGAGGCAAAGGTGTACAAAATATATACTTTTCTGACTAAGCACTCCACACAGAACCTAACAGTAGTGTACATTCATACCCCAACCTCGAATTCAGCCAGATATCCCCGCTTTATTGAAACACAGAACAACAACCTCGAAAAGATGAAAACACCGAAAAATATGACATGAAATATTAGCAACAAGAGAGTGGGAGGGTAGATCGATACCGGTCGAGTGGACGATTCGACGTCGACCTATAAAACTGCTAAGATGCTGGGGTGAGATCGCTTGGGGTGGCGGGTTGAGATGAACTAAGTTAGTGGATAAGGTGAGGAAGGATTATGTTTTTTTGGGGTGTTCATTGATTTATACTAGGTTTTAACCTTTCGTATGACGTAGATCTACACGAGACACAATCACTTTTTAATTGTGTCTATAATATACTCGGCATACGAGTGGTTAATGAATGTGAGCTTTGAGTTGTGTGGAACAAAACATAAAAAACCTTGACATAGTCATAAAATCACGCCTGTAATCCCCGAAGGGTTACGCAGAGGTGTACCTAATAGTACACCTGCATTTTGCCAGTTATGTTTAGGTTCCATGCAAGAGGGTGCCTATTGCCATCGACCGGGTACTGAGAAATACGTGAAAGGAAATCCAATAACAATTTGACCGACACTCGGGAATCGAACTCGGGTCCTCATGCTCAGCAGTCGCGATTTCGACCACTACATAAACAAGGTAGTAGACTTAAACAAAAGTCATTAGTGTGACTTAATCGTTGTGCATTTTTGTTTTGGTACAGCCAAGCTCTTATAAAAAAAAAAAAAAACTATATTGTACTATAATAGCATTACTAAATAAAATACAGACCAGACAATTCCTCAAAGATATTAGACTTGGGCGAGGCATTTAAGCAGTTTACAGGCTTTTCATAGGAACTGGTGTTTTCATTTCATTTCATGTGAAGTACCTACTGTTATAAATGTTTATTTTTCTTAAATCATTTTACTTACTTACTATTTTCCTGTAGACAAGTAGACACCGTAACACTTTTTAGGGTTCCGTACCCAAAGGGTAAAATGGGACCCTATTACTAAGCCTCCACTGTCTGTCTGTCTGTCTGTCTCCAGGCTGTATCTCATAAACCGTAATAGCTAGAAACCTGAAATTTTCACAAATGAAAAACACGAAAAAAACACATTTATTGTATGAGGACCCATACAATAAACGTGTTTTTTTCGTATTTTTTATAGATAATGGTACGGAACCCTTCGTGCGCGAGCCCGACTCGCACTTGGCCGGTTTTTATTAAATACTGAAGGCAAGCCACCAGCATATCAGTTATATTCAAACTTAGTTTTATTTCTAATCTATCTTCTGAGCTCTAATGCCGCATCCATCGAATTCGCTTCCCTAATCCGAGTATATCTTGAGGGTCAAAGATCCCGAACGTGTCTGTACTTTTTAGACTGTAGACAATGCAGACAGGCTATTTGTTTGGCTTGAAGTTCGGACAGTACGGTATTGTGGGGTAGGGCATGGTTGGGAGATGAATTTTGGTCGAGAGTCTTGAGACGTACCTAGGTATATGTGAAAATTCTACTTCTTCTGTGGAGAATTATGGTTTTTTCATGTGTTTTCATCGATATTATGATTACTTTTTAGAATTATTTAGCTGGACTTGTGGTATGGCAGTGTAGATTCAGGATAGTTGAGGATTTTTTAAGAAATTGTGAGACAGAATTCTATTCTTGTTTGTGAGATATAAGTGTAAAGTTGGATCTATGTTTAGAATTTGTGGTCTTTATTAGTTTTTAAACGCACTCATAATTATGAAACAAAACATAGTACAGGAGCTTATCCTTGTCTGCTTTTCTCATTATCATCACTTCACCCACTGCTGTATATACATAGTCCTCTCTTTGCCTGTGTCAATTTCCATGTTCCTGGGCCAATCTCTTAAATGATCATCATCCTTCTTGAAATACCTTAAAAATCTCCTAACATAACTCAAATTCCTTCCACCAAATAACCATAGTGACGAACACACTGACAGATAGGCGCTAATAGTCGCCAAAGTGAGGCTGGCACCTCGCCAGATGCTGTCAACGAGAGTGAAACGTTACCGCATGAGATAAACTTTGCTCCCGGGATACTGGGGAATACTTTCTCTAGGATTGTAAAACAGGTTATATCATCCTGTCCTTAACCTAACTCTCAGGGTTTAGTGCAGCAAGCTTCATTTGAAATTTAGCTCCAATTGAGACCAACGAAATCACTATTGAGAAATGACGAAAATGGCCGCTTTAGCAGAATCATAGAAGGATAATATGCGTTACAATTCGAAAGATAGGCACTAAGTGAGAATATACAATATTAACTGCATGTGTGACCATTTTAAGAATTTTTTCGTGGTCTTCTGGTCTTTTTTTCTGGCTAACGTAAAGCCAAAGGTGAGTGTTTTGTTCAGGGATAGCGACTCCTTCACCGGGCTATGGCTTGCTGCACATTATTTTGCTATACATCTCTATTAGCGCTATGCCGTTGGTCCCGGCTGTCGATTGCATATCTTTGGCAGTCGTTAGGTAGTCAGTGGCCCGAAAGTCTGACAACCAGTCTTACCAAGCGGTATCGTATTACCTAGTACTAACTGGGTTGTGGAGGTCAGATAGGCAGTCGCTCCATGTAAAATACTGGTAATCAGCTGCATCCGGTTAGACTGGAAGCCGACCCAACATATTTGGGAAAAGGCTCGGCAGATGATGTTGACATCTCTATTAGCTATAATCTCAGTGATGTCTTCTTTTCTATTCTATCTTTCCAATCTTGTCATCTGTCACATTATGATCCCTAGGTCTTTTCTTTGGTTGGTTTGGTAAGGTTTATCAAGAGTGGCATGTTACCAAATACAATAAATTTCTCCTCTAGTAATGGCCTATACCATTTCTTCCTCCATAGATGTATTACAAGGTTGCTGCAAGAAGTCTTCTGTAAGGAGTTTGGGCATAGAGTAGGTCCTAGTTGGTACTCCTCCTCCATTACTTAGGGCATAAGAGTGAAAAGTGGTAGACCTCCGGTGAACTCGGCAGTATTCCTGTCCTACCTATGGTCTTGGATCTGAGCTTGATTTCCGACAGTACCAGCTCAAAGTCAGTTTTGTAGCCAATCAAGGCAACAAATTCGTCATTCATTTGTTACTACATATTTCATTTGGACGTGGAGATGCGAACACCAGCCCGTTATATAATTGGCAGAACGTGGGTGTGCGCCCGGCAGCCAATCGAGCTAAGCAAAACCAAATTAAGCTGATCTCTCATCGTACCGGAAGCTCTTAGAATGCGAAGTCAGGTTATACTGGTTTGTATAGCTTGATGTGCCGCCGTGTGTACTATACAAGAAAAAGTTTTAAGTACTGCCACGCGTGTAAGCTTACCTTGATAATAAATTTATTTCTACCTTTCTTGTAGTGAACAGTCGAGAAGTATCCAATTACCTAGTATTTAAGTCTATTTCCAATAAAGCTGAAAGGTAGAGCTAAAAGTTGAAAATCAATAAGGTTTATATTTTAATACCCTGTCTTACTAAATAATTAAATAGGAGAATGGAGAATATAACCCCTATTCAAGTACTTATCAATTATTTAAGTTTTTAAAGCTTTGTTTTAAGTTAATGACTGTAAAATAACAAAATAATTTATGGATGGATGATCTGTTATTCTGCATTAGGTTAGGTGGTCAGTTACATCAAATGTAATTGAACATAACATAACATCACGCTTCTAATCCACGAAGGGATAGGCAGAGGTGCCTTGTAGTACACCCACATTTCGCCAGTTATGTTTAAGTCCCATGTAATAGGAGGCGATCCTATTAATATCAACTAGGCAGAAATCCAGACTCCGTGGCTGCTACTGTGAAATTCCTGATGGAAAACCCCAATAACACTGGCCGGCCAGGGAATCGAACACAGGACCTCATGCTCAGCAGTCGCGCTTACTTACTCTACCAACTGTAGGTGTATGTCATATTGTCAGATAAATATGTTACCTAACTAAAACTTATCCCGGTTTTTCAAAACAGGTTATGAGACTGCTAAGAAATTCAGAAACTTGCTAACTTTCCTATCAAGACTAATCTTAAAACAGCTGGCTCCTCTAAATCTGTTCAACAATTTAAGCTATATAACGTACCAAACTATCTCACTAACCCTCTATGATGAAACTCTTTTCTTTTCCACCCAAAGCTTATACCACATCTGATACTGCTTACCCTCTAACTAAATAACTTACCAGCATACAGACAGTTGCTAATAGAGTATAAATTAGTCTCTGGCAACACGCCACAGATGCTGCGCGAGAGTGAAATCTTAAACTACTCGAGTATTAGTTGATCGTCGAGCCTGGGTCAGACGATAGTAAAGGATGTTGGTTGGGTAAACTTATTGTCTATGAAAAATGGTTTTAATTGAAAGGAATAATGTAATACCTATGAGTGTTGCAACGGATTTTTGAGAGATAAGTAGTTAAATACACGAGAATAAGTATTGTCTTGACAGACGAATAAGAAAAGGATGAATGGTTTTTTTGGCACTTGAAGGCCAAAGCAAAACAGACAGTGTTAGCCTTAAAAGGCTACGGTATCAATTTATTGGCACTACAATATTGTTGTCAAAATGTCACCTTGAGACGTAAATTGGCGCCATCTTAGTTTTCTTTCAAACCAACCAATATTTGAAATTCGAGTTTGACATTCAACAGCGGTGATGACAATCCAATTTCAAAAATGGAACAATATTACTGACAGAACGAAAGAAAACCAGTCTTATCATTATAAGTTTTTAAACTGTCATGGTCACTAACATACATAGGTAGGTACATTATCTAAGTAGTCTTGTCATTAACGTTTATTTTAACAGAACTGACTTGGACAGAACACTACACTATTTGAGATAATTCCCGTTCATTGGTGAGTGGAGCACGTGCTGAGCATATGAGCACGCCACGTGTTTACCACGCTACTGTGACGTCACAGACATAACGTCTAGTCAACAAAACATGCATATCGCACAGTGTAGGCGTAAAAAACGCGACGGATTGCACTTTTTGTGGCCAGTGTTTATGTTGAGTGTTTTTGACAGATTAGGCTGAACTGAATGGATGATTGTCTTGTCTTGAGCTGTATTTTTTGTGAGATTGTTTATGCTTTTACTGTATTTTGAGGGTGTAGTTTTAATAGTAAACTAACTGCTTTAGCATCAATAGACCAAGACATTGAAGATATTTGTGCCACTAACTGTGTATAGATTAGTCTCTGAATGAGACTTTGTAACGGTATCATCAAATGCCTAGTGCCCTAGGTGTATCAAGGTATCTAAGTATTAAAGCAATAACTGTTTATAAATGAATAATGCAAATCATCATTATCATAATGAAACAGTTGTAAAAACAAACTTTCCACTGTGAAAAAACGCGTGACAGCCATTCTCAGACTTTATGCCAAGCTGAAAAAACTACACGGCCAGCTTTGTTATAATTTTCCTCATTCACGAATAAAATTCAACACATTCAAAATTTCGAACAACCTAAACTCAAAGCCCGCAACACACTATCCACACCAAACTAGCATCGAACAAAAAAAAAAAAAACACCAACATTTTCCACGTACAGATAAAACGCCACGAAAGCTCTATTAAAAAGCAAAGTTAATCCACAATACTATCTGTAAACAAATAGTGGCACCGCCATTTTGGCGTACGGAAAAAAACATTTTAGAAGGCGGAACTAGGCTGGGTTTTTGTTAAAATTCCGAAGTGCGTCGGTTGGGAGGCCCAATGGCGCGAGCGGGCGGGGCTTCTCGATTCCGGTGACTTTCGACAATGACCTGTTTTTGTGTTCGATGATTCTTGCTAGATGCGATATTCTCTTGTTTTTTTTTGGCGTCGGGATTTGTTCATGCGTTTCTTGCTGGCTGTTTTTTGGGGAATGCTCGGTGGTGTTCGATTTTTGATTTGGTGTTGTTGTTCGTTTTTTGGAATTGGGTTGTTAGAAATTCTTACTGGTATGGTTAAAATATTGTTTGATAGTAATTATGAAGGTGACTCAGAACTTTTTAGGTTTATTTGGATAGAAAAACAGAATGGTAACACCCCTAAATTTACAACTTTAAATTGATTACTTATTAGGTAAGTTGCAATAACTAGTTTTAGTAACAAATCAAAAAAGAAAAAAAAAGTTTTCTAAAATCGGAGATGACTGGCTGATTTTTGACCAAGTTGTATCTAATACAGATAAAGATTACAGTATCCAATACATTCTAATCACAGATACAAAATAAATTAATTCAACATAAAAGAAAAGACAAATTGTTTTCATAAACAAAACCACATTGCTTTTCCTAGAGTTAATGCAATAAGAAAGAAAAATAAACCTTTTGAATGCAGAACAAAACAAATGGAACGCAGAATTTATAGATACTTATTTTATTACATTTTGAATTGAGAACATTCGAACAATGCAAGACCAGTTGTTTATTGAATAGTAAAGTCTAATTAATTGTAATGTTATTCTTCTTCTTTTTTCTCTGAATATAAAGTACCTAATCCATTCTAGAATGTCAGTACAACAAAAATCAAGTTTTATGAAACTGAAATGATGGTCTAAAAATTATAATTATGATCAGCCAACCATATCAGCCAAGACAAAGACTTAATCAGTTTTGTAAACCACCGGAAAATTTTAATTCCTCTCGAGTTATTGTGAAATGCACCTGGTCACCTTGTACCTAAGGGTGTAGACTTATCATACATACTTACATAAATAAAACAAAAACGTGAAAACAGAAACTACAGAAACGTCGCCTTCACAATCCTTACAATCAGACCCAGTTGCACCCAAAAAAAAATAATGACTCTCACAGGTACTTACGACTTCCAAAAAAAGTCCATACACACTGAACCATCACCACTTTTAACTGTTTAACCCACCAACACTGCTAACCCCCAATAAATTAAAACATCACGTCACTACGTATCTCACGGCACTAAAGCGTGACGCACACCGAGCTCTTACTTTAATTAGATTGGCGAAGGCGCGGTCGAGTGACGGTCATACTAGTTTCGGTGCATCGTATGTTTCGGTTAGAATTTACAGATACTTTAAATTTTGAATTAAGAACATTCGAACGAAAGACGACCAGTCTGTTGTTTATTGTATAGTACAAGTCTAATTCATTACAATGTTATTTTTCTCTGAATATAAAGTAATCCAATCCAGAATGCATTCTAGTTTTGGTGCATCATATGTTTGGGTTAGTACTGTACATTGATAGTCCTTACAAAAAGTTGAACGTTTGCAAGCAAATCCGGATATAAATATTACTTTTAAATGTTTATTTTTAGAGTATTAAAATATGAATCAGATAAGTCCCGATTTTTGACAAGACCGGGCAAAAACTGGATGGGGTCTTTAGTTTTTGACACTGGTCACTGACACTTGAAAGTGCATTTTAGCATTTTGAGGTAGGAAAAGGCTAGGCAGATGACGATGAAGGTCATTCTAGTCCCTCTATCGCAATCGTTGGTTTGGTGTTCACAGATACGAGATTGACAATTTGTCCAATGCAACCCAATTTTAAGTCACATTTAAGTTTACTTTTGTTGAAATTAAGTATAATGAAATTTAAAATAGTCTGTATTTGTTGTTTGTGTACCTATCTCTCTTAGCTAGTTAGGTATACACCATGGTAACAGGCTGCAATTTATATAATATAAAAATGCATTGGTACTTATATTTTAACGACAGGCAAAATAATGAGCATATTGCAAACATAAAAGTTACTGACCTATATATAAATTATTTATTTTGAAGTTCAGTTCGTCACTATTAAATCCCAATTTAAAATTATCCTGTGTATATTTTTACCTAAACGTTATATTTATCTGGCAAAAATGGCCAACTATTTTACCTGATATTGTATTCATTTTCTACATGTTCGTTAATCATAAATGTATAATTTAAAAACATCATCACTTATCTTGCTTTTTTTCAAGTAAGTATAGGTATGTCGGGGTCGACTAACAATCTAACTGGGAGCAGCTGTATACCGGAACTAGGACTTAAAAACAATAAAAAATACCCTTTAACTAATACGTTTCTCGTAGAATAACACACTCGAAATAAATGCTGAAAAAATAATTCTGCCATAGATTTGTTGATATCGTCACAAGTTCGAGTTGACGCATCATGAGATTCAGATTCATTTACCTGAAATATGGTATTTTGTGGCAATAACAATGCTTCTAATTTATTCAATCTAAACAAAATAATTGAATTCCAATGTCAAAACAAAACAGTACTAAATTAAGAATTGTCCACATATAAAATAACAAATATTATCAAAGAAAAATATTAAATTACAAATTTTCTAAGTATCAACCAAAGAAATTACATTACAAATTTCAATAGCTTAAAAATGAGGCACTGTTTTACCAACTATATAATTAAAGGTAGTAAGAACCTTAGTATTGTATAGTGAAGCATATAAATTAATACACTAATTAACATGAATAATTTCCATAACATCAAATACACAGACTAAAGTACTTTTTGTATCAAACTGCATGCAATTATTTATTTGTTAACATATTACGAGTATATTGGTAATAAAGTTTTCCTGTTTTCAACTTGGTGCATTGAAATTTTCTAATTAATATTAATATTTTGTATAACCTATTTCGATAATGGAGGAGTACCTACTTCTATTTGGTTGTATTTGTGTGTGCTTCTCAGATATAATTTAATTAGTTCTCAGAATTCAACTTGTTGATCGAAGGAGCTCGTGGCTAAAAAATAACAGACGCACGGGTCGATCTTCAAGGTTAAGCTGCGTTTGCCAAGGTAGGTCTGTAGATGGGTGACCATCAATTACGTACCGAGGCAGTTGGTCCCGGCTGTCATTTGTAGATCTTTGATAGTGTCGTTACATGAGTGGGCACGTCACCCACACATTGGACCTTTCTTATTAAAAACACTTAAGTACCTACGTTGTTCACTGGTTTCAGATGATCTATACAAACGAAATGATAAACCTTAAATTTAAAATAAACACCTGCCCTGACCTACCTCACAAACTTAACCCAGTCAAGCCCACACAAAACAGTAATTTTCGTGTCGTCTGAATCAGATATAACGGTCATACGATCCACTTAGATGCGTATTTTTCTTGTTAGAGCATTGGTTCCCAACCAGCGGTTCCCATGTGTAATATGGTTCGCGAAAGGGTTAATAAGGGTTAAGGGTTACAAGCGCAAAATTCACATTGATTCAAAGTACAAACCGAATTTTATTTGTCTATGAAAAATTCAGTGTTTTTTTCTATTACAGTAACTCCTTATCTACTGTTTTAATAACAAAAACTTTAGAATTTAAAGACTATTTTAAAGTTTATTTATAGATTCACACAGCTTTGGTCTTGAACAAAAAAAAAAAAAACAAAAATCGTCCCCGATGAAAAAAACGTTGGGAACCACAGTGTTCTAGAGATCTTCGGGTTGATATGACGTGTTCACGTGATTGAATCGTACATATTCCGTGACCTACAAACGTTATTATTATCACACCTACGTGCCTGCTTACTCCCACTTCAGTGAATTCAGTGGTCTATCTAATTGGCGTAGCAATATTGAAGTTGCCGAGTTTCAATGTTGATTTATTTTTCTTTGGAAACTAGTTTTTTTCTTTTTTAGATTACTTGGTTCTTTGGGCTCGGAGTCTGTATTTGTGCACGGACGATGGCAAAAGTCTATCGCTTCTGTTACATGAGACTGCCAAAAGTTACTGTCTAAATGTGGATGTACCTACTTTATCTAGGTACACACTTAGACACCAACCTATAAATTTCTAGTATCACATGGCCTCTCTTTATATAGATTTTCCGTACAATGAAAGATCCGCATAAACTGGTTTAGTATAGCTTGATGGTCGTCGTATTAAATACGCCTCTGCCTCTTATATAAACACGAGCTCTTAAAACTTTTTACCCTTATGCCCTAAATAAGGTTGAAAAGTGGTAAAACCTCAGTAAATACTTGCTAACAATAAGCGAAAGATTGCATTATCTGCCTAATACTTATGTTAACACTGTACGAGATGGAGTGGGCTGTAATATACCACCCTGGCCCAGAGGCCCACTACCTCTATAGGTATTATCAAAAGATAGTGATAACTTTCATACCTACTAAACAATATTATCACAGCTACCTTTCAGCAACGTCGTGATTGGATCGCACGCGTCCCGTGACCCACAAACTTTATTTGAACACCAGCACCGCGCCCATGCATTACTATGTGAACTAGCCCTTATTTGCGAGCGCTGTTTGCACTCGGTGTGCGCACGACTTTATCCTAATTGACGTTTAGTTAGATTGTTGTGGTTTTAGTACTGTTTTGTTGGTTTTTTAAGTTTATTTTCGGTGAATTGGAAGGTAGATTTAATGTGTAAACAGTAGGAATGTGGAAGCCACAGTATATTTAAGGCTTGGCTTGTTTTAGTGTTTAAAGTTATACTAATTACACGTTTTGACAAAGAGAAAAGGAAGCATAGCAAACAGTGAGATAATTTTTCAAATATCAGGTAGATTTGATACCTCTTTTAAGATAGTGCTGTCGATTTAAATTATAGGGTCTTGTTATTTATCAAATCGAATATGATTTTAAACACTGTTTTAAACTTTCACGGTTTAAAACTAAACTTATACTGTCACTTACTACTATATCTTCCGTGATTGTTCATGATTTTGAGCTCCCGATATCATGAAAACCACAAACAAAATAATCACCTCGGAAACAAACACAACACACACACTTGTCTTTCGTGACAATCACGGAAGATATCCCGTAAGTGACAGTTTATGAATATGATTTTACTCTATTTATTGGCAGTAAATCAACAGTAAAAGCATGTAGTATATTACTCATATGAAATAAGAGCCAACTGGATGTAAGTATAAATACAAAGCAATCACAATAAAATCGCGAAATAATAACTTTATCAGTAACAAAACTAAACGATAAAACACACAACGTCGCTTTATATACAAATAATAATATGCCGTAAACCCAAAGCACATTATTTATTTGAAAAGAGAACATTCTAGAACACTGACCTCCAGGCACTTAAGCCAGAAAAAAATATAAAAAAATAACTCTAAAAAAAATTTAAAACATCGAACTCGGTTTAAAAAAAAAATAAAAACAAAATTGCATTATTTTCTCATAAAAGTATTTTCGAAAATGGAAGCTATTTGCCGAAGCAGAATGCTCGGGCAATCACTACGGCAATTTTGTCGACATTGTAGACTTCTAATGACAAAATTAAGAGGCAGCCGCGCCCGCACCGCGCACGCAACGCAATGAAGGTGAAGCATACATCGTTGCGGGCTGCGGCACGCATCGCATCTTATCGAAATTATTTTTTAAGCTTAAATGTAGGCCTATTTGAAAAGTTTATCTTTGAACATGATCTTGAATTGCCGTCAGTTTAAAACTGATCACATTTATTTTAATAACGAAAGCCAGAGGACACGAAAAATCAAAGTTACTTTGTTTTCATCTAATTCAAATCAAAAATCAAATCAAATCATTTATTGCTTCAACATCATAATTTTTAATCAAAACTTTAATGCTTTTGAATAGCAGAGATCAAAACTACTTATTTTTTTAATAGCGAGCAATGTGCAATACAGCACATGATATGACTTGACATGCAATAAGTAGTTTATAATGTCATTAATGATATTAATGATGAAATCTTAAATATAACCAATTATCAAGCAACTTAACTCACAGCAGCTCAACGATCCTATTCTAAAAGTAGCCAAACCGCCTCCAACAATAATTTGCAAAAATTAAACCTTTTTTATTTAAACTCATTCAATATCCTCCTAACGCAACCTACCTCAACACACACTGCGATGCGTAAGTGTGTGACGGTCCTAACGCACGCTTTTTTGCGTGCGTCCTACGTGTTAACGCACTCAAAAGCATCCGCGTTACGCACACTCGCAAAAATTGTGTGCGCACGCGAAAAATGCGAGCCTGTAGGTGTGTGCGTGCATGCGGTGACACGCACACTAACGCGCGCGAAGGACACGGGCAACGACCCCGCTTTTTTGCCACAGCGCGTATTCCACTAGCGACCAAGAGCATTGGCCGTTGCACAATTTTTTACTTTTTTTTTCCTTTTTCGAAACACCCGAAGATCGTTCACTCCGACAGTTGATACTAAGCTATTTTTATGTTCTGTGGGAATAGGGATATGATGTCAGTGTTATTTATTTTTGTTTTTTAAATCTTCTTAATACCGGTTTATGTATCCCGTTTGTTTTGATTGCCAGTTTAATTAATGTTTGAGATGGTCTGGCATTTTCTGTGCTCGTAGTTGTTTTTATAAAATTGTATTTTGAAGTTGAGGTTCCTTTATGGACACGTTTTTACGATAATATTATAATAATGGTAAAGCAATTTAAAGGGTTTCTGATGTCATTCGTTTCGAATTTAAGTAACATGTATGAAAATAGGGTTTTCTGTACTCTGAGGTTTAAAATAACCAGTCTGCAGTCAATGCTTTAACATCAACTATATGTATACGGATTTCTTTAAACATTTTACAATTTTAAATAGTAAAAAGAGTAAAAAGCATTCTGTGAGCATCGTAGCAGTCAATACGTCAGGCAATCGTCGGTCGCTGTCAATCCAATGAATGTTACATGACAAGTCATTCGGAGACGCGAGCGGTTTGTCAACCCGTAACACAAGAGGTAGCTTGCTCTGATACACGAGATAAATATATTTAAATTGAATCTTAAGACAGGTGATGGATAAAATTTATCTTAAATGTCAGTTAGTGCTGACAAACTTAGATTTGATTGAGTGTTAAGGGTTTTATCGAATTTTTAGTAAATAGTTGGGTACTAAAGCATGGTCGATTCTAGAATATGATATTCAGCAAAACGGGTGACTCTGGGAGCTTAATATTAGTCTAATATGGTAAACATAAAGTAATGAATCCCTAAACAGACGCCTAAACACCATTTTTTAACGCCAACCCAGTTGATTTGCAACCTGCATTGTATTACGAGATAACTCCGAACCTGAATATGCAAAGTTTCATAAATCACGATCAAATTAACGCATTCGCTGTGTTTCGAAGGCCACTAAATTCTAACTTATCACTCGGAGTAAAACTAAACAGTATTACTTTAGTGTGAAAAAGAGATGGAGCTATACAGAATGTCTAGCTGCATCTCTTTCTTACACTGAAGTAAGCTTAAGCAATACTGCTTTAAGAGATAGTGGTAGGCTCTCAGTACCTAGTTCTTACGCATCTAATACATTTACAAACGCTTCAATATTTTAGTTTTAAATGCGTTTTATCACGCGTTAATGTCAACTAGGGGTTTAATGGTCGAAACTTGTCCCGTTTAAACCGGATCGAAGCGGTTACAAGCAGTTTTTTAGCGCCGTTATGTATCTGGACGACATTTGAATATGGAATAAGAAATTACTTGGTAAACTGTTGGAGCAAATAACATCTCGTTCAATAATTTCGTGTAAACGAAGTTGGAATAATTAATGTTTTAATAACTTTATCAGTATCGGGTATCGAATTATTTTTCGTTAGAGAAAATTAGTAAAGTTATTTGCAATTTCATCCGTAGTTGAATATTTTAACGGGAAATTTTGTTTCGCAGAAACACTACGTTATTAGGATCGCTTGTAATATCATTCATCAATTATTTCTTGTAGTTTCCGAGGTATTCTACTGAGAATATCTTAAAAAGATGTATTGATTTTCATTGCAGTTTTCAGAGAAATACCACTTTTAAAATAAGTCGTTTAAGGATTTCAATTTACTAATCGCTTATTATGTAGACAATTTAAGCAAAAAGTATGTTTATCTACGAATAATACTATCACATAACGCGGAAAGTAACACTTTTCGCAATCATAACTAAGAAAATATAAAACTCTCAAATTACGCCAACATCTTACATCCCAACAATATCACAAACAACGCTGTTGAACATTCGGCGCGGGGCCCACCCCAATTCCGTCCCTAACCTACCCCAAGCGGACGCACGACACGTCTGTGTGCCCCAAACGCACACAACCAACTGAACACCTTGCGAATGACGACACGGCGAATTTCGAACGACTTTTTTTTAATTTGTATGTTTGTTCTTGTTTACAATTTTTGACAGCTGCGTTTTTTTTTGCACAATGTTGAGGAAGGTTATTTACATTCAAGTTCTGTTATGTTATGTAATTGATCATGACATTGCGATCGCGAGGTTACAGCGTAACACGTAATCGTGTTATCATACTGTACGATTAAATCACTACATTTCTAGATGTTAGTGTAGTGTAATACAGTTACTTAACTAGAAGAAAACTAGCTTAGCGGTTGCATAACGCCAAAAAACATGTCCTAAATTCTCGGTAGCTTACTAACGGTGAAGTTGTAGCTAAGTATGCGCTACCAAAATGCTTACATCAGTGTATTTGTATGCAGACGAAATAGGTCGTTTGCCTTGACGAATGTCAGTCGGAATGTCTACGGGACAATGTTTTCCGCTGACGGCTGCCGTATCTTTAAAAGATTAGCTCGAGGCTAACTGATCACTTGGGTCTTATGTCATGCCCGCCTACGGACTTTGTCTGGTACTGTTGTTATAATGCAAAACACGTGTTATAAACAACTTTCGACAGACTATAATCACTTAATTTACGAGCGAAATAGTTTTAATTAGAAACTCAATATTCATAGCCCTACTACAAACGATTAATCCCTTTCAAAACAACAATAATTCTTTATAAATACCGTCTTATATGACTCGTCAAAAACATTCATTGTGTTTGTGAGCCGACCCATATAACGCGCGTATGTATGCGTGCCCTACATAAATACAAATTAAACCCTCCCAATTTGTGTGCGTGCCGCGCGCTCGTGTGCGTAGCTTCTTCGCTCGGAATTCCAAGTTTGAAATTGGAATGAATGACGGTTAGGTTACTGACCTACGCCAATGGCAGGCCGTACGTTTTTTTGAATAAAGTTTTTCCAATGATTTTTTTTTCGAAACACAAAACGTCTTGTAACTGAAAACGCACGTTGTAACTTGTCTATTGCCAGTCATAGTCAAAATAGAAATTGAAAAATGGCTGAAATTATTGCATAATATTATTTTTAAAGGAAAAATTATGTTCTGTTGTGTTTCACCTGCCCTAAAGTTTTAAGTTATGCAAGTAATTGATGTGTAATTTTAAGTCATAATTTTCTAGAATAGGAGGTCCTATTCTAGAAAATTGGCGCGTCAATCGGGTGACAGGAAGGAAACTTGCAGAATAAATTCTTAAGTACTTCCACTGTCATCGCCATTTTGTATGCCGTACTTTTTTATTTGTATTAGCTATGAGGAAAGGTACTTGCGTATTGTGCGTAAGGTGAGTAGTAGTTTCAATTGATAAGAAAATTGAGGAAAATTATTGTCCTGTTAAATTGGTACTTACATTAAATATTAATTATGTTCAGTCGAAACTCGAATCAATACGCGAAAGCTTTTTTGAAAGAATGGAGTCTGATTTTAGGCCGTGTGACTTCACAATTTTGGTTTTAACTCAGGAAACATCTTTGGTATTCTCTTTTCATTCGATTATCTTAAGGTCACCCTTTTAGGTCTGAGAATAAGTAGATTTAGATTAATTCAATCGATTTCAACAATTGAGGTGTTGCCGGAAATATATTAAGACTTAAGACTTTTTTGTCATTAAAATGATCCCTGTGACAATTTATAGAGGCTATGGACAACTCATTGTAACAAAACTTAATGCGAGTTTCTTCTCACTTAAAACTGATTTTCCATTACGTTTATACCGAATCCCCGAAGGGTTGAGGGATTTCGCCAGTTATGTTTAGGTCCCGTATAATAGGCTGCTCCCTAATACATGGGATGATGGGACAGCCATCCGAGCTACTACTGAGTAAATTTTGATGTTTGCTTTTCACTGGTTTTAGTTCAGATATTTATTAGTTTGTTATTCTAGAGTTTATTATTCGATCTCATTACAAACGATTATGTAATCTTGGTAGAGGATTCTTGTGTTAGGATTTTAGCGGTTTTATTACTATGTTGTTGGGTATACTGGAATTTTATTAACGCTGGAAACAAGCGGTGGATGAAACTTATGTTCAGATTTACTACAGAGCGTGAGTTATCAAAAGATTTTTAATGAAGGTAGAGGTAACCATGTTGAATGATGTTTTTTTTCTGTTGGTCAATAATAAAGTTTAATATTTGATACAATTCTTATTGAGGGCCAAGACAAAGTATCATTGTATCAGCCAATGATGTTATATTCAGCGATAACGATGAAATGTCAAAAATTAAATTGACATTTGACATTGACATACGTATCTACGTAGGTACGAGTATACTACCGGGAGGCTTAATTACATCAATCTTGTTGAAAGTCGTAAAAACGATTTAAAAACAATGGCCACTTGTAAGGAAGCACTGAAGAGGCATCTTAGTTGGTGAGATTTGATAAATAATTTTATTTAAAAAAATACTTCTTAATTTATAAGAAAGTTGTTTGTAGGAAACTATCCTTGTCAGTTAAATTAAACAATGGCAAAACGTGATGACTTAATCATGATATTTAAAATAATATTTCGTATACCTATCCATCTAAAATAAAAATAAATAAATTGAGTAAATATTTTTGCGTTAAAATCACATTTACATATTTCGCACAGACATTACCGAAATCCAAACTTCCGGTTTGAAAAAAAAAACCTCATCCTGGCCATGGTTCCGTAGGTCGCGTTTCCCTATGCGTGAGCGAGTGAGACAGAGGATGTGAAATCCTTCGTGTTAGTAAGCGACAGCGTGAGGGCGACGACCTTTAAAACAAATCGTTGTAGAAAGGGTTCGGTTTCAGTAGCGTCCGCAAATTAGGCAGTAATTTTATTTTTAATTACTTTTTTTGGCGGTTCTTGATCTGATAAAAGTAATTTTTAAATTTTTTGTGATCGTGTGAAACACCATGCTACTGACAAACAGCGAGGGTTTTTTTTTTGAGGAAACTCAATAAAAATCTGTATGTGTAAGACGCGTAGGTGTATCAGGTACTTACTTATGTTCTGTAATAGTGGGGTCTCTAGAAGTCTGATTTCCTGCAATTTTTTTGACGTCTAAGTAGGTAGGTTCAGGTTTTCTCAAATGTTCGCTGCCAGACGCTGTGAAATTGATAAACGCGAGATTCTAAGATCTTATGAAGGATGACTGTTAATCGGTAGTATGAGGTTTGTTTAACTTACATATTTTGATTACTCTTGTTTTGATTACTAATATAGGTAATTCGTTTTAGTCTATTTAATTTTGAATTATTTTGTTTTATATAAATTCTATGGTGACTCAGTATTTACTAGTGGGTGCAGTAATTTTAATAACAATAAATAATTTCCATTAATCATGCAATTACTCACAAAACCTAAAATTTGTTTGAATCATAGATAACTTTAACAATAGGTATACATACATACATAAATCACGTCTTGTTATCACGGGGGTAGGCAGAAACAACGGAAAGCTAACTGATACGAACCTTACATACTACTTTTGCTTCATCCACGTTCATACAATCATCTCATACACGACTTTTTAATAAATTGTTATAATACTGATACAAATGGTGTTCTTTCTATGCTACCAGTACATTTATCTAGGCGCACCCTATTCCCTAGCCTCGATTCGGGCTAGACAGGGACCTAGGCGAAAAATTATTAGGGTGCACACACACTAGCGTAAATGCCCCGTTAGTGTTGTTTGTGTGTGTGTCTTTAAATGTGTGAGAGGCGCCCGTTTTTTTTGTGTATTTTTTATTATTAGCTGATACTGCTATTTGCTAGTATAGGTTTTCGGTGTTGAAGTTAATTACAGGCACTTCATTGTATGAGCACTTTGGGAAATTTTATTAAAAAAACAAGAACGGAAACAATACACTGGGGTGTCCTAGCAAGCTGAGTAATTACGCAACAAAACGATGCACTGAATAATAACAATCATTTGTGAGCCTTAAATCTTGAAATAACACGACCATTTCTCAAAAAAAAAACCTTGTTTCGGCACCAAATAAAAAAAATATTAAACATTCAAAAAATAATTAAACAACAAAAATATTGCATTCCCCATAATCCTCGTAAGAGCCAGCGGGACACGTCCCGATTCGGGTGTCGTCACTACACAGATAAGTAATAAATAAATCGCAGGCTGTATGTGAATATCCGCTGTGCTCGATGGAGTTTTCAAGGTCTCTTTAGATTCTCTTCCCGTTTTATTCTTGAATAGAGAAATGGTTAGTTTGTAACCATGACAGAGTAACACTCTTTTGTGATTATGTTTGAGCAATGTTGTATTGAACCCAGAGGAACTTATCAATATGTCTTTAAATTGTCTTCCAAAAAAGACGTTTGAGAAGATGTCCTACATAATAGAATAAACTATAGGTAATGTTCACCAAAATCGAAACACAACTGTTTTACATCCTAAATCAAATATTGCAAAAAAATTGTGTGGTCTAGTACAACAGCTTGATCAATGAATAGCTAAATTTATTAAATAATAAGGATTATAAAAATATTGTTATTATATGTTAATTTTAGTGGTGTAAGAGTAGTGATAAGGTACAATGGGGTTGGCGTATCCATGTGGATAAAAAACCCTCTACTAATTTTTTAGAAAAAAAAAACTGTTTTACAATATTGCTAATTCCATGGTTACAATGGTGGTCTTGTCGTTGACAGCGATATCTTCGAGACAACCTTTGGGTGGACTGTACGAACATAAAATATATTAATAACTACTGAATATGAATAATTATAATCTCATAATGTTCCTAATATATTTGCGCACCGACATTTGCACACCTCGCATGGTTATAATACAGTGCACCATGAACCTTTGTAACATCCTCTGAACCTGAGTTATGCAAATAATTGGTTTTTATTTAATAGTCAGTAGTCCTATATCGAGCGTAAAATCTGTGTTACTGTCCGTGACCTTGTTTGGCTTTTTCTTAAACCTTACCCAACGAATTATAACTTTTTTTTTTTGGGACGGATGTCGTCAAATGACTCCTCCAGCTCTGGGCTTAGTGGAAGGGAGTGTCAGACTTTTACTGACTAAAACCCATCCATGTTCCTTCTTTTGCCCTTTGTGTTCTAGGGCCGCGTTATCTCTTTCGAACAGTTCCACAGCCCTGGCAGGCATCGGCCCTTGCGGGCCCTCCTGTTGCCGACATCTCTTTGAGGCGCGCGTGGAACACGAACGCGCCATCGACACGGCCTGTCGTCATAAGACGGGCGGACGGCGAGCTAGCCCATTACTCATCGTCCACAGGCCCGCGAACGAATTATAACTGGAGTACAAATTAAATACAGCTTCACACAGCACATCATCATCCGCCTGCTCTTATATCAATTTATTTGCTGTCACGAAATATTTATTTGTTGTCGATACAGCCCGTCTTTTTCATCAAAACATCTGGACTCTCTTTCGTCATCTCAGTGTTCATTTCCTTCATCATTTGCCTAGCCTTTCCCCAACTAAGCTACGGTCGGCTTCCAGTCTAACCGGGTGCAGCTGAATACCAGTATTTTACATGAAGCGACTGCCTATCTGACCTTCACAACCCAGTTAGTACTGGGTAATACGATACCGGGCCACTGACTACTTAAAGACTAACTTATTATCTTCCACATAACCCACCCATCTTTTCTTTAGCCTTTGCTTATCCTTTCACACATGACTTCCTTACTAAAACCGTCACAATATATCCCACTCCTAATCCCAACTCCTTTAATACAATATCTAAGTATCCATTCCTCTCCATCTCCGTGTTGTAATACGGCATTGTACTACCAACCAACGTATAGATACCAGGTAGGTCTAGCTGTATGTTACAACCATACCTCTGCCCATCCAGATAATTATATTACGCCAGCTTACAATCAATATCGGCCTCAGCAGATCTATAGGTATTAGAAGATAGGAATGGTTGTTTGGGGAGTAATGTTGGGGGTGTTTAGTGGGTTTTGGAGATTTGGTGGTGGAAATTAAGATGGTAGTGTCGGCTATCTTGAGAATGTATGCTTTAGTGAAGATAAAACTCTGAAATATGGTGATATTTAACCATCAAAATAGTAATTGAATGGCATTACATTAAGTTTTCTGTAATATATTACGAAAAATATTTTGCTTGCACTCAATGCCTATGTTAGACCAAAAAAATACGAAAACTTGTGATATCTTGTAACATGATGGATTGCGATTCTCTTCCTCCCATAGAGGTCCTGGTTCTGGTTCCTCAGCAGTGGGAATGCTACAGGTTAAAAAAAAATCAGCTGTTCCCTACATTTATGATCGATTAACTTGTCAAAATGTAGGGAACAGCTGTTTTTATTTTCGCGATTTCAGGTTTGGCCCCATAGTAAAAGTTGTTCCTAATGATGAGTACAATGACCTCTTAAGAGGTTGCTGGTGTTTTACAAATAACCCTGTATATGTAAGATGCGTAGCTAGTGTTTCAACGCGATAAAGCACTCGTCGACGGAAAAGTTTCATTAAAAAATGGCATCGTTAGGTTTAACTGGTTTTTGTTTTTGTTGTACCCAGAATTATTAGCCACATCTAGTTGATCAAGATCCTAGATAAATTGTTTGGCTCTTCGAAGAGCAGATTTTAAATTAATTTTTATATTAATTTAACTTTAGCCAATATTCCCACTGCTGGGACACAAACTTTCTCTCAGTAAGAGGGAATAGGCGATAATCCACCATACGTGCCCAGTGCAGTGGAGGACATTGGCACTTAAGTACCACCACACACGACACTATCCGGTGAAATAAAAGCTTTTTTCTTTTAACTCTCCAACATTTATCTATACAAATAAATAAAATTAAAGTGTTTCTTTGTAATTTTAAAATAACAGCTTTTTACTGAATGCATATGAAAATATAATACAATAACAAAAAACACATTTTTTTTTCAATACTTGTCTGTCTCGTCTCTTTGTTCAGACTAATCTCCAAAATGGCTGGACCGATTTTGACAGGACTTTTACTGGTAGATAGCTGATGTTATAAGGTATTTTTATTTTAGAAAAATAAATAGGATTCAGTGCAAAAAAAATAAAACTTGAAATTGATAACAAAGTCCGATTCAATAAGGGAATTAATACTTTATTTTTATCAGCTAGTAAAGTAATATAACTAATATATCCACATGAACCAACCATATTAGGCGCTTGTTTTTCACAAGTCCAACATAAATATTCACATGTTTAACCTTATGTCTATATTTCCAATTACGCGACTTCTTCGGTCGGCCATAATTGTTCCGGAATAGCGCCAGGAGTGGAGTAGTTGTTGAGTTTATTTTTTTTTTGCTCGTCAAGTAATTTGTGTGAATTATTGTGTCTCTATTGAGCTTCAGCTGCATCCAGTTGCACTGCGAGCCGACCACAACTGGCAAGGCAATGTTGATGATCTAAAAATGGTGAAGAAAAACATCGTGAGGAAACTGGCATGTAACATAAATTATAAAGACGGCCTAATCCCTTTTATAAATAGGAACCATGTGACCCAATAAACATCATCAAATCTGCGGAGTTTTGTTAGCTAGTTTCACATGACCTTGCATGTCTATCTATTCAAGATTTGAACAGATGCCTCAACTAAGCAGTGGTGGTGTCATCTCGGACTAGCTTATTCTAAAGGCTATATACTTTTAATAGTTAAGTTATGGGATTAAAACACTCACAACATGTCAAGGCACTTATGCAAAATACATTTACATAACATCAACTGTAATCCTCTAAGGGTTAGGCAGAGGTGTACCTAATAGTACACTCACATTTCGCCAGTTATGTTTAAGTCCCATGTAATAGTGAGTGAGCCTATTGCATCAACCGGGCGCAAATCCAGACTCCGTCGCTGCTGCTGAGAAATTCGCGATGGAAAAACCCAATAACACTTTGCCCGACCTGGGAATCGAACCCAGGACCTCATGCTCAGCAGTCACGCTTACGACCGCTAGACCAACGAGGTAGACTTATCCAATATATTTGCTACAAATTCATCTCCACTCCTTCCTTAGTTCCAATTCAGTTCACTAAATTGGCATTTGTTAATTAGATCAGAACGGTTTAATAATTGAACGTGAGCGAAATAAGAACTGAGAGAGTGAGGGAGACAAAGGATATTTAGCCTCCTATAATTACCATACGTGGGACAGAGATGGGTAGAGAAGATAAAAATACTGGGTTTTAATGTGAATTGGATATACTTGTGGTCGAAAAGGTTTTTCTTGTTGAAGTAATTAAAAAAATAATAGAGAAGTTTTAGATATTCGATAGGACGGGGTAACGTAAATTCGTAGGTAACGGGGACTATAATTGTGAATATTACGCAATAATAATCAAGGCTCGTTGGTTATTTGTATGAAAATTTGTATGAACATAGACCTTTGACCTACTATGGCAGAGTTACAGGCTAATGTTATTCGATTGTACTTCCCTTTCAAAAATCAAACTCATCAATCAAAGCATTAATTTCAAGTAGGTCAGTTAAGGACACTTCTGAACTGTCGAAACAAAGACAACAATGAAATGTTACAGCAACAGTCCCAGTCACAAGGCATGTGAAAGTACTTTTTCAGTTGCCCATTCCAAAACGTAAAAATAACTTAATCTGTCTTCGATTCTTGGAATAGAATCTTACATATGTACGTACTAGCATTAGTACGTAGTACACACTTACGTAATCCATCTTCTGGGCACTTAGAACTGCAACTTTGTCAAAAAAAATCAAAATTGACACGTTTTCACTGTTTAATAAGCAAAAAAAGTATAATTTATTTATTTTATTTTAAAGAAGGCTTACAAAAAAAACGAAAAAAAAAATGATATAAAAAGTGTAATATTTTCAAATCGCTAATTACAAGCCTCCACACGAATCGTATCGTCGTATCGTATCGTATCGAGTCGTTCGTTCGTATGAATGCTATAAGGTTTTGTTAAATCATCTAACTATTTTTGATAAATCAATGCCTTCCCCGACAATGACAACTTTTACAGGCACCTTGTTTTCCACGTCATTGCGATGTTTCATTTATTCTGGACCATACCTTCTAGTTACGAAGATATTAGCAGTCAAAGTTCCAATTTAAAGTTATACATGGTGTAAAAGGCCCCCATTTACACCTATCTTCGAAAACCATCTGAACTTCAAATACTCTTCACCAATTTGCCCAAGACGCTACACCCATATTCGTACCACAGCCCTAATCAGTCAATGGTCTACGTACATCACGGTTTCTAGTTCAATGCGAGCCCTAGCTCTAATAACAGTGTAATCAGTGACGGGCAGATGCTCCTGTTCGCCTGAATCTGGGTGTGTTACCATCGGTCTTGCTCAGATATGATCTTGTAAGATTGGTGTGGAGTGGTATTCCGTCGCTTCCACGGACAAGGGCCAAGTGTAATTAGGTACCGATGAATATTTTCTATGTGGAGCGGTTAGAATGATGTACTGAATATGTGGTAACTGTTTTAGCGTCGGTGTCGCTTCCACCTAGTACGCAGGATGATTGGCGATTTAGGGACTTTCATCATTCAAGGAGGTGATTCTACCCTAAAAACTAAATCAAATTCCTATGCAAACGTAGACGGATTATTTCGATGCACGTCTGAAAAGCGTGACTATGTGGTTGCTCTGAATTTTATTCCAAGTTCGAATATTGTTTTATGATTTTTGAGGTAGAGTGACCTCCAAATCATTCTAGAACATCCCACCAAATACTCGAAAGATACTTTCATCTATATGTATGTATGAAAATGTAAAAGATAGTATCCCATCTTAAGTTCTAATCTCAAAATACAAAAAGAAGCGATCAGACACACAAAAGAAACAAAACACAATCATTGTTCGATCTTTAAAATTCGTTTCTTAACCCTAGCTAGCTTGCAAACTAAAATGAACTCAGAATTAGAATACTTGGGTCGCATCCGAATTGGCTCATTAAATTACAATAGATATTGTTTCGCGTACCATACATACATACAGCACAGGTTAGATTAGCATAAAAGTTGAAGCTGTTGTGAAAGATCAAGCTGGTATGTTTTTGTTGTTATAAAAACAGCTATTGATAATTACGTAGTACGTAATACGGAGTACGTAGCTTGAATCTTTGGATATTAAACTGGCTATTATATATCCTCTTTAAAGCAACAAGTAATAACTTGTTAACATCATACTGAAAGAAGTCATTAAACATGTTTGCAGTCAAAGTTGCTTTCATTGAAGAAGTCACTTTAACTGAAAACATGTTTCAGCGACAGTGTTGAAACAATTATATATATTTATAGTAATAAAAAACTGTTTGTGAAATAAACAATAGGTACTTGGTAGAGAATTATGTATCCCATTATACATATTAAAACCGCCAAAGACACTAAAACCTACCAAACTTTAATTTAAATTAGAATTCCGTAGATACCGCTCCCAAAGAATATGCTAATGCCTTCACAATTTAAAAAACATTCCACTTTCATTCACTCACTCAAACTTCAGCAAAATATTCCACCACTTTCGAATAGTTTTAAACCTTCATTTCGTCCAATCGATTGCCGGCTCCCCGACATAAGAAAGAAGTCACTTTGCAAAACAAAAGGCTAAAGTCCAAAGAAAAAGTCCCAATTACGCTCCTAGAACACCCCCCTCCACCCCTTGTCGTTCCCCCTGACCGCTCTTCCCATTCCGCTGACGACCCTTGTTCCCCCGTGAGGGGTGGGTCCCAGTGACAGCGATTAATCGCTTATTGATATTAATGTTACGGTTTATCTTGGTTGGTTGGGTTTTGGACGGGGTTATGGATATTTTGTAGCAAAAAAAGGAGAAAAATTCTTTAGAGGAAGAAGTAGTTATGTATAAATGCATCGGTCAAAACTTATATTTGTCAGAGCAGCTTTTCTTCGTAATCTTAGTGCCTACATTATTTTAATTTTCATTAGGCAATAAGGTCGTTACACCCCAAGTCTTCACATTCGCCACCTTTAGTATGTTTCTCGCCACAAAATCAGTTTTACCGTCTAGTGCCTCATAAATACATAATATCATAAAATATACAGCCTGGATTATATAAAATCACCTTAAAGTACGTTAAGTGCTGTGTAATTATAATATTTAAGTACTTTGCTCGTAATCGTAATTGATGTTTACGAGTATTGCGACATAAAACTAAATGTTATCCGTCGAGAGTTCGAAACTAAGTGGTAGAATTAAAAAATCCAAAACACGATAAAACCCGAGGCCATCCAATAGGATATTTTCAAAGATTTATAGACGAACCTGTGAACATTTCGTTTGTGAGATGAAATCTTGTGGCAAACTTACCAACTTAATATGTCTGTCGATATCTCGTTTTTGTCTAAGCCTTTTTAACAAAAATCTAAAAGTTATTTGGGACTCCTTATTCAATTTTGAGCTCGATTTTGTTGCAACATCTTGCAAACACACTACCTCTTGTGTGAATAAGTTACTTATTTATCTCATTAAACATCTCAAACTAAAACTCAAATTAAGCCAACCACTACCTACTCATGAATATTTAAATCCCACTTCCCCGCTGGCACTGAAGCCCGACCTTTTCCCCAAAGAGTTTTATTGCACTGTCCGAGGAAGTAATTTCGTAGGTCAGGACTTTTTACTTTTTAAGAAAGTTCATTTTCTTTAGCCAGACATTTTTCTAGCAATATACACCGAACTAACCTAGGTGTTGCTTTGAGAACTTGTGAATTGCTTTATTTCCAAAGTAGTTTCAGAGTTTTTAAGGCAATTTGTAAGTTTAAGTGAGTTTCGGATATAAATGATGAATTTTATTGTTATGTTTGTAGCGAGAGTTTATAGTTTATATGGGAGAAGTTAAATTACAAATAGATGTTAATGGAAGCAGGTCAGTCGGCGACTCAAGTCAGCCGTGTAGCTATTCAGATGTATCAGGTTAGATTGGAAGTCGACTCCAACTTGGGAAAAGGCAGGCAGATGATGATGACGAGAAACAAGACATAGTCTATTGGCAATACCCTCACAAATTTGACAAACTCAAAGCCTTTGTTCTCTTCTGCTTGTCTATTTTCAACTCTAAACTTTCCTGTGATAGAAGTGTGTTCATGTCTATGATGCATTTGATGGGATCCCATCTCACAGCATGTCCACCAGTCCACCGACAATCCCTGTTGAGCTTCAATTTTCTAAAGTCTTTTATTATTTGTAAATATTTATGACATAGTAAAACATGTTAAGTAACTTATTCAACTTACTAACAAACTTACATTATCTTTTATCTTTGATACCATATTTAGTTAAAATAAAACACTCAAGCAACACTACCATAACAATATCCATCAGTCTGAAGGTCTATCGCCGAATTATTTACTGACCAACTTTACTCGACGTACGGCGAAAATTGGAGCTAAATTAAATCTATAGAGTTTGACACGTCGTTGACGTTTCGACGTAGACAGTGGCGCCACTATCAAGTGTAATGTTGTGTTGGCTGTGAGCATTATGTCTGCTCTGACCCAGTTCAATTGGCGTGAAGGTTCATGGACAAAGCTTTTGTTTTTGGTTAGGTCTGTGAAGTAGTGCAAGTTATGCAGACTGATTTATGTTTAATTTTAGTATGATTATGAACTTTTATGAAGTGTTATAAAATAATGACAAACAGTACCTAATATTAGCCAGTAACTAGGTGGTGGAAGTCAGATAAGCAGTCATTCCGTGTAATATACTAGTATTTAGCTGCATCTGGTTAGACTGAAAGCGAACCTAAAGATAGTCGAACAAATGCCTAAATGTTGATTACCTAATATAATATTCAGACAGTGATTTGATATTCATAATTTGACCGCTTCATCAGCATAATGCTTTATATTAGTGATATTCCCTTCAAACAGATCTATAGAGATCTATTTAATGAAATAGTCAATTTGTGACCAAAAGACATATCAAACTTAGCCATAGCAGCTATTTTGAAGCATAGTACCAGCTTTTTAAAACTGTTTATAGTGTGACTGTCAACTATTGTCCCTTTAAAATATCCATAGCATCAGTCTCCATCGCATCGCTTTCACTGTAGCAATATCCTTATGAGTGCACTCTACCTATACATAATTTTATATTTGTATGTAGATGTGTCATTCTTTGTCCTTTTTTCGTCCGACCGTTTATTTGTTTGTTTCGTTAATGAATTATTAAAATTATTTCGAGAACACCGACATACTTTTTATTCAGTTCAGAAATGAGGGTATTGTGTTAAATATTTTTTAAATGAAACTGAATATTGAGTTGCGATTGTGTTATTTTTAACAAATTGTGTTATCGAATATCAGTTAATTTATCCTTTTAATTTTATGTGATGATATGGGAAATATGTATTGAGACTGTTGGTAGATTTTTAGGTGTTATTTATATATTAACATGTATATAGTACTCTTGAATCTCAAAGAAAAGCTATAGGAACAACTTTTTACTCTAGGAAGACGAATTAGTGTTTTTTTTTATGTTGTTATTAGAGCATAGATGGAAGCTGTTGCTCATCCCTATACGGCATCGGCAGAATTAGACGTATAGCCCTGTTAAAGCCTATAAAGGCGCTATATGTGACCTCTGGCTGGAGGCCTTACACTCAAGGCACACAGGTAGACCGGCGAGATGCCATTCAAAACAAAAACCTGGTATTTAAGCGTGTGGAAAATCTTCTGCCCGTTTCACTAGATTTTTGTAGGCGACACCGAAATGAATGCCTAAATAAAAGGCAGGCTAGAAGTGCTGCCTGCCAGGGCTGCGGGACTGTTCGAAAGAGATACCGCGGCCCTGGAACATAAAGGGCCTAAGAAGGAACATGGGTGGTTTTTAGTCAGTAAGAGTCTGACACTCATGGGGTCATTTGATGATTTCCCACCCACCAAAAAAAAAAAGGCTAGAAGTGCTGGATTTTCAACGGTCCAGCACAGAGAGTTAAAATTTTAACAGTGCGATACTTAGTTATTTAGATGTGGCTTAGAGTTAGCGAAAACAGGAAATTTTCTATCTATGGCTGGCGCCTGATCAAGTACATGACAGCAAACTTACATAACATCACGCCTGTATTCCCAGAAGGGTTAGGTAGATTTGTGTTTAAGTCCCATGTAAAAGGGGGCCAGCCTATTGCATCAACCGAGCACATTTCCAGGCTCTATGGTTGCTACTGAGAAACTCTTGACGGAAATACCCAATAACACTTTGTCTGATCTGCGAATCGAACCTAGGACCTCATGCTCAGCAGTCGCGGTTGCAAACACTAGATCAACGAGGCAACACAATTATTCACAGCCAAATCTTTTCAACAGCCTTCAAGAATTCCAATCTTATAAATAGACCAATACACACTACAAATATAGTATGTAGGCCCACTCAATTTATCAGCATAATACCTAACCTAAGTACTTAAGTAACACATATAAGCTGATAAAATGCTAATACCGGCTGTTATCAGCCGTGATAACGTATCACAGTCAAGTGCAGTTCTGTGACAAACCGAAAATTAGTTTGAATATTGACGTTTGCACCGCCATTTTGATTTTGTGAAATGTAACATGGACATAGTCCCTCACTATGTCCATGTTACATTTCACAAAATATTACTGGGCTAACTGTTCATTTATTTATTTATTTATTTTATTTATTGCACAATGTAGACACCGTTACAAGCTTGGCTTAAAAACAAATGAATACATTACCCTGTTAGGGCGCAGCAAAATAACTTAAGACTAGAATATACTTACAAAGAACAGTTTAAATTATCAATATCATTAGGTTTGGTGGTCATTTTGTAACAATGTTTTAGAATTTACTTAATTATATTACGTACAGATCTATTGAATGAACTGGACGTAAGTATATAAATGCTAATGATTCACCAACCAAAGTTCGAGTGAATCGGTTTCTTCTAGGCAAGCGTGCTCCACCCTAGGCCGCGTCATCGCTTCACATCAGGCGAGTTGCGGCTAAACGCATGCCTATTTAGAATTAAAAAAAATAAAAAAAAACCTAGTTTTTCTCTTGGGGGAATCCTTGGTAGACATTCCAAACGGAGTTCAATTTTCAAGTGCTCGTACTTTCAGACTGTCAAGAAAACAAGAGCGTATTTTTCAGTTGCTCGTTCTGAAAAATTATCCTTTTCATTTACAGATTTCGTTTCAAAATTGAAACAAAGTAAGTAAGTACTTCGTTCTCCAAATACTTGGAACCCTCCAGATCATTCATAAATTACATACACTTGCAGCACCCGATAACAACTAAGTGCTTATGATGTCTAATTCGTTTGAAATTCCTGTTAATTTGTTTGTGAATGATAAGATATCAGAAACGTCTTATATTGCGTAAGCCGTCTGCTTGATTGTGGAGACCAGCTCTTACATGTATAGACAGATAGGTATACATATGTTGTCCCCGTAAGAAGGGTTAGGTAGAGATGACCTATAGTACACCTACATTTCGCTTGTTACTTTTAAGTCCAATGTAATAGGGGTAAAATGTAAGCTCACACCTTTTTTCTTGGTGGTAGGCACAGAATGTTCTTTACTCTTGCATAATCTTTTTGTTCTCTACCACAATTATTGTCCTTCTATCCCAATTTATTTGGGACGCAGGGCAGCTTCAACTGCTAGCTCGCCGTCCGTCCGTCTTATGACGATAGGCCGTGTCGACGGCGCGTTCGTGTTCCATGCGCGCCTAAAAGAGATGTCAGCAAACCCTCCGGTTTGATGGGGTCCGCAAGGGCCGATTCCTGCCAGGGCTGCGGGACTGTTCGAAAGGGACACCGCGGCTCTGGAACACAAAAGGCAAAGAAGGAACATGGATGAGTTTTAGTCAGTATAAGTCTGACACTCGCTTCCGCTCCGCGCAGAGCGGGAGGGGTCATTTTATTTAATGATTTCCCATCCGAAAACAAAAGGGCAGCTTCACCTCTTCCATACATCTCAGTATTCACTTCCTGTCTAGCCATAACATCTTTCACTGAATCCATTCATCATTTTCTAAGTCTTCCTCTATTCTTATAGCTTCCACATTCCTAGGCTTCCTATTCTTTCAGAAATTTCAGGCGTGGTGTTATGCGATTTGATGACTTTCCATGCACCACCAATTTACAACTCATGCATGTAGGTATCAATGTATTTAACCAGTTCCTCTGATTCAATAGTTGACAGACCACGTCATATCCTTTTGGTGATGACCAAAGATGTATAACAATCTGTTAACTAGGAGTGATGTTGACGTATCTATATATGGCTTAGACTGATTGGCTCGTTAATCTAGTGGTCACAAATACTTACAAATTTAATGTTGAGCTTCGGATCCTACTTCCAATTCTTGGGTAGGTAAACGTGTTAATGTGGTTTCCTTTTAGGAAATTCTTAGTATTATCCCAGTTTGGATCTCCGTGAGGTGGTTGTGGTTATACTGCTGCCTGTAAACACAAAGAGTTTTTGTCATTACCTACGTTTCCAAATTAAGAAGCAAAAATTTAATACTCTTTACTTTTTTTACTTAAAAACGTTGAAAAAAACAACGTTGCCGCACACTAGGAATTTCTTCTGTATCGTGGGTGCGTTTACAAACATTTTTTTCATTCAAACTCACAAACAGCCAGATCCGTAAAAACTACCTGTAGGCCATACAACTATTTGTCCCTTGCGGGAATCGAAACCGCGACACGCAGTGCATTCGCCAATCGCTCAGCCACTGCGCCAACCGTGCCGTCAAAATGTCATATGTGGATGTAATTTCATTTTTTCTCCCAGCATTGTACCGCTCGAATAGCAACATAGCAACGGTTGAGCTTTGGACCCATAGTGGTTAAAAGACTATATTTCATTCATTCTAAGAATGAACACGTTTAAAATGAGCTCTTTTACTACAAAAGGGTGACCCACTCTGTCTATTGTCCTAACGATACCACATTATTACTCATATCAAACATATTATGCAAAGATCAAAATAATTTAACCCAAGATTTCCCTAACTTTATGTGTTGATACTTTAGATCTCGGATCTGTCTACTTATATCTGACCTTGGACACAGCTTGTTAGCTCGTAATGTCGTCGTAATGGTACCTGGGCTAGTGACAGATTATCTACATTAAATATGGGATTATACTACCAAATTACGTTGTTTTGTGTGGTTAGATTAATCAATTATAACTTATTATAATTGAATAATCTAACCACACAAAACAAACTACACAACAAACTTCCCAGCTCCTATACCACTCATGGTATAGCTGAGAAGTTTGTTGTGTATCACCTAGTTCCATGTACTATCAATTTATTATACTAGCTCATGCCCGCGGCTTCACCCGCGTAAGTTCGGTAAGTATCCCACGGGATCGCACTACCGGGATAAAAGTATCATATGCGTTAATCCAGGTTATAAACTATCTGTGTGCCAAATTTCATCCAAATCCGGTCAGTACCTAGTTTTTGCGTGAAAGAGTAACAAACATTGATCCATACTCACAAACTTTCGCATTTATAATATTAGTAGGATACCATTACCAATATGTAATAATAATGCAATGTGTGTATACCTAAATGTACCAATATATATAAGTATCAAAGTAGGGCTCAGATTTAGGCTCAAAATTGTCCACAATTTTGGACACTAGTAAAAACAAAACATAAAGAAATTTCCATGTTACATCACAGTCAGAATTAAATAAATTTTTAGGAATATTAAAAATAAGAATAATTTATTTTAAAAAGAATAGTATTACAAACAGTGTATATTTAGGCGCAGTAGAATAATTTCTCATACAATGGTAAAATTAGTACATAAAAGTAAGTAAACTATAACTAAAATATATTTTTATTTTTAATAGTTGCATGTAATGATAGTTCTATTCAGATCTTTGGTAGCGACCTGCCCGAGGAGTTCTAATAAAGATTTAAAAAATAACGTGGCTAGATTGCCTCACCGATTGATATGTTTTTTAGCTATTGGTTAAACGATACTCTTATTGTAACTATTGTAAGCTATTCTCTTCTTCTTTCACTGAACCAACGAAAAACCTCAGAAATGCCCTAGTTGTGCCAAAAAAAATGTGTTTTTTTCTTGTTATGAGAATGCCACAGTAGTTAAGACTTAATAGACTTCTTCCACCTGAAGACAACACAGTTCATTTGACACACCAACTACCATAAACACCATAACAGAACAATACCATGAGTACGTCACCAATTTGGCTAGCTGTGTCGGGTTCCCATGATAAAGTATCTCATGTGAAAATAATCAGACCGTGGCATGTCTTTGTACTGAAAAAAAAAACATGTTTTTGACGATGTAAGTAGGTGCAGTATTTGCGAGAACATGATGATTAAAAATGGTGAAAAAACATGAGCTTGTCAACGTTTTTGAACGTTACTTTTTGTTTGAAAGCTGTGCCTGTGTAATTTTGGCAGGCTGAACATTTAAAAAGCTGAGCTGTCATTGTTGTCAAGCTATTCTGATTAAAAAAGTAGAAGTGGGCAAAGGAATGTAAATTATACAGACGTATTAATATTAATTTTGGCTGTACGGTTTTTTTATCAAGTGATGCAATATTTTTTTAAGAACCTCTTGCCTGTTTCAAAGCTAATTACTTTTCAGAACCTCTGAATGGGTTTCAATAGCTACCTATTTTTTTATCAATTTCTTGTTTTGGATGACTATGTATTATTTGATTGGTCCAAATTAAACAAAAAACTTACAATGGGGCCAGTTTTTAAATAAGCTAGACTACACAGGCCCATTAGCCCATATTGACCAGATACCGAGTCTGGAAAGATCTATTTGTCGTTAAATTAAAGAAGAAAATATCAAATTACTTTAATACAACATCTAAAGTTACTTTAATTAATAAACTTTCTTAAGACAGTTCGAATGAAATATGTTTTTGAAGTTCCGATGAGAAGCGTCTTGAAGTTTTTGAGTTTACTCAAGCGTTTCATCTAAAAAACTTCTTGTTTGGATATTGTAATTTACCTGAGATTCTGCCACGTGCATTTCTACTTATTTTAATTGAAAATTCATTTGTATTTTTAAATAAAGGAGGTCCCTAAGTTTGTTTGCGAGTATGAAGAGAATCTTTGCGATATTAAAAATTCTTATTACGGCGGAAATTTAAATTAGATAATGAAATGACAAAAACCAAAATATAAATAACATACATTCATCCAAAAAATACGTAACAAATATAACCGTAAGCAAACATAACGACTGCATCAGGACTCAAATATAAATTACGTAATCCTGCAGCTATAATTAACTTAATTACTGCACATCTAAACTAACAACATAGGAAAACAAACCAAATCATCTTATCTTCAACAGGAAGGCTTAATTACTAATTAAATTCACACCTACACGAAAACATCAACAACCATTCCGATCGACAAAAACAAAAAAGCGGACAAACATTCAAACAAAACAATTCACTATAGAAGCAATTAATATAATAAAACCTTCATTTAGGCCAAACAAACTACCGAGTCAGCGGTGAGGACGCACGCACAGAAATATATCTATCCCGTTCTTTTATACGGAAAACTCCGCAATCTATCTCTTTCCCCCGTTCGAAATACCGTAAGCAAGTAGTGCGGTGGGCGGGCGTTGGGTTTTTTTTCACGGTTAGATAACGGCCCAAACGGTTCCGTATCTAAGGCCGTTCCCGTAACGATGTTGACTTTTGGCGAAGATAAAGAACCTTCTCTACAAAATGGCGGTAATATGATTGGGTGCGTGTTAATGTCAAATCGGTCAATATCTATGACATCTTTTGAGGAAATACGAAATGGTCGATCAGGATCATTTTATAGAACATTTTGAATGCATATGATTATGATATTTTGAATGCATATGACCGTATTTTTATGTTATTTTTCAATGAGCACAAAGCTAAGGCAAGTATTGTTTTTCATAATGAAAATATGTTCTGAACACAAATTATACCTATTATCCTAGAATAAGTGGGTATAATAGGTGCATTCAGGGTCTTTACATACCCTAATCTATTATGTCCATAGACAATAACTCCCAATGGATCATCATAACATGACGTCAATGACCAACTATTGAAAAACCAAGAAATATTGACAACACGAATACAATTGTTATGGCTTCCTTGATCGCCGCCATTTTTTTCTGTTTAATAGGAGTTAATCATCAGTGCTACTCTGTGGTTGGCTGTAAGAATCAACACATTACCTAATTGGCCAGTTTTTAGTTAGTTTACCTAGTATTAATAGGCAAAAGTTTCCTCCTCAGGTTGCCCTATTTGGAATGCGCAGTTGTACGAACAATTTATGGTACTTAATTTGAAATTGTGAAGAAGGATGAATGTAAGTCGAATCGTGCTTCAAAAAAAAAACTACCAGCATAGACAGCTGTCATAATTTCGCGCGTAATTGTTACAAAATGGCGGACTAGAACACTTTGTTTCCTAAAACGAATTTTCTAAATGACCAGAGAATCAAAGAGTAAAGTGTGGTCCCTAATTTAAATTCAGCTCAAGTTGTTGGAGGCAATTGCAGGAAATAGGTTTTGTAATGCACATGGGATGTTCAAATTGAAGCACAATGTACCTTGGTATCGTCGGAAAACACAAGTTTTGAGTGCTACTAATGTTGTCCAAGAAATAAAATAAAATGAGCTAAGTAGATACCTTTAAGATTTTTTTCTGAATATACTCAGAAATCTCATATTTTGGATTGTATAACGGCAGGAATCAATTGAATATTTTTCTCTTTTCTTAAACATTAAAATGACACCATTTTCTCACAAAAACCAATTTTATTGTTCTGAGCTTGATTTCCTTATGAAATGACCAAATTTTCACTTATTGCTTATTTCTGCAATAAATTCATAGAATCCAAAACATAAATATTAATTTCGTAAATATTAAGTTCGGAAACTAAATTACAAATACGGAATAGAAAGCTAAACTCCCGAGACATACACCAACTTTTCCAATTACACCGAATATTTTTAGTTTTCAACTGCGTACTTACTCAAAGATCATCGAAACCTGAGCACACAAATTGTGGACACCAGACTCTGACAACTTGTTTACTGAAGTGTTTGTCAAAATGAAACTCAAAGCATTTATTTTAAATAGACTATTTACAGGCACTTTAGAATTTATCTTCTTAGCGTGTCGATAACAATTCAAATTGAATAATCAAAAATTTGGCGACGAGTTTGGCAATTTCAGTAGCGTCCATCAGCTCCTGGGATGTGCAAGCAACAGGACAGGCAGGACACGATATCAAGTGTCCCATCGTTCGTAGGGTACCACCACATTTACACTTTTGAATAGTCAAAATATCATTAAAAAAAATGAGATACAGTTCCTTTACGATTCATAATAACTGTGAAGTTGTCAGTGTCCGCATTAGATTTTTTAAAGTTGTCACTCTGCGGTGTCCACAATATGTCCATACCAGTTTGCCAGAACCTTTATATTTGTGTGTCGTAGTACCTACATTCAAGAGAAGTGTAAAATAATCTAGGTACCAAGGTCCCGCCCTTGGCGCTCGACACCAATACCCTATATGTATGTAATTACATATTTATTTAGTTCTGCAGCGATCTGTGAGCTAAATTTAGATGACTAAACTCGTGGTGGAGGTCTGTGGACGATAGTTTTTAGTGAAAAATTGATGGGACATGTTTTTGACAACGCTGTCAGCAGGTAATGTGCCCAAGAGACTGGCGGCGTTGCCACGTTGTATGGCAACACTAAGCCTCTGGCCAAGGTAAAAGCCAGTCCTTGGGTCACGGGAAGCGTCAGCTAGGCGTTTAGAAATTTCCTTAAAAGGCTGTGAGAACTCGCACCCCACGGTCAAAGAGTTTCAACCCCAAACGTAGACGTATCTATTTACATTGTAAAAAAATATAAGTAGGTACATGCATAGTTTATGTAGGAATATAGTTACGAGTAGATCCTTTTACAAAACAAATGACATAACTGACATAATCTACATAGTAACTTGCGTACAATGTAATATCACGACTTTTAACTCTATAAATATCACTAACAGTAAATATAGTGATTTATACACAGTAGAATCGTTTGTCATTCATTAACTGTAAACCCTACTAATAGATAATTGATGGGCAGTCATAATGCTTAATGAAAGGCGGGTATATGTGTGTGATTACATTGTTGCAATGGTCGATGCTTGTTGTACTAAGTGTAACAGGTGAATTACCTTCTTATGATTTTTAACAGAAATGACATGACATTTTACTTCAGGAAGAGTCGGATTTTTCTGGCGTAGACTTGAGTCTGAGAAATTTTCTACAATCAAAAACATTTTGGCATCTTCCACTAAGAACGGGTTGGATTTAAAGTCTTATAATCATTTCTTCACAACACGAACTATTTGCACACCCATAATGTAGTCTATCTATATGAGAGAAGTACCACCCATTAGAACTATTCCTGACTAGGTTAGGTTATATTTTAAACATAAAACAAATAACTTTTATGACTATTTGAAGTTGAAAGCGGCATTTAGTGAGTATAATCCATATAGAACCTGTTATCAGTTGGTTGGAGACGCGTTAATCCCCTTATCAAACTGATAGCAGGGTCCTACATAGTGAAATGTGATGTTTTTGACTCAACCTCGCTGATACAGGCATGTTTTATGCAGCTAGGGATAATGTAAAGTTATAAAATTAAAGCCTCGACTATGATTTAGACTAGCTTTGTTCTGGGCTTCACTTGTTGTTGAGGACAGTTTAATTTTTTTTTTTTTATTGAAACTTTTGTAATCGGTTGTCGTGGTATGGGCATGTGATGTGGAGGAATGAGGAAAATGTCGCGAGGAAAGTTTTGAGTATGACTGTGGATGAGTATAAGAGTAGAGGAAGACTAAAGAAACGATGGATGGACTGTGTGAAGAATGATATACACGAAAGGAGGTGTCTCATGAGATGACGAGTAATAGAGAAGTATGGAAGAAGAAGACATGCTGCGCCGACCTCAAATGAATTGGGATAAGGGCAACAGAATGATGATGAATTGTCCTTTATCATTTTTCAAATATTAAGCTGCCTCTATGCAATGTTGTATCAACATCCTTTCGTTAACTTAGTAGGGACAACCAGGAATTTCAGTAGCAGCCACGGGGTCTGGAATTGTACCCGGTTGATGGCAATAGACTCACCCCCTATTACATGGGACTAAAACATAACTGGCGAAATGTGGGTGTACTTTTGGGTACACTTCTGTCCAACCCTTTGGGGTTTACAGGCGTAATGTTGTGTTATGTGATTGAAAACCATGTTCTAACTTAGTATTATTCCAATCCACTCCCCAAGCTCTCCGTTCCACGTTCACCGTTGACACAAACATTGCAATCGCAAATCCTTGCGAAAAACATTCAGGAAAATATTGCAAATATCAAGAAATCTTGCATTCTAAGCTTGTCCAAGGAGACTACAGGAGATCTTCACTGTTTCCGTATTTTACTTGAAATAGTAGAGTGACAATAGACATTATATGCCAGGAATATTTTAGTGCCTATTGTTTAAGATTAGATCTCGGTTATTTCCTTAAGTTTCTTGTACACCTTGCTTTAATAAGTTAAACTTAGTGAAGTAAGATGGGTTGGAGGTAAATTTTGATGCTATTTGTTCGACGACTGTCACGTAGACATATAGATTATTTTGAGTACTTACTCAAACTCGTCCAGTATGGATGAGGTTTTTTTGGAAGCTACTACGGAAACAATTCGAGGAAATATATTATGTGTCATGTCAGTGAACCGATGGCAAAATAATGTCATTAGGTATTTGAAAAAGGAGATGCTGTTTTTCAGATAAGTTGGCTTCTATGATTGTTTGACCAAAAAAAAAACAAAAACCCATCGAATTATTTATCTTACTTGAATTTGACACCAGCTGGATAATTCCTGTTTTTAGAACATTTGCATTCTAATTTCAAATGCTTCATTTTCTATATAGTTCTTGACATTTACAGTGGTTTAAATTACGACTACATTTTCAATGTTTTTCATAACAGAAGTAGTGTAGGAGATTCTAATGCCTCCATAACACAAATGATTCTCAATTCTCATCACGCTAACGGACGTGAAATAGCACAATTTTAAATTCAAACCTTAGTACGTTGATTCATTGAAGGTCGAACCAGTAAAGCGGTCCAATAAATAAATACGATTGTATGTCGGTAAATGTCATATTAATTTTACTGAGCAGGAATAGAAACTACTTTTCATGAGAATTTATTATGTAACTGTAAGTTTGGTCTAAGAGTTCGTTTAGTTGATATTTATGTACTTAGTTATGGATATTAAATGGAGATCCAGGATTAGTTATGTCCTGTGTAAAATTTGTCGTGTTTATCAAGTTTCATCTGAGGGGCAGATCCAATAATCCGCTTTTTTTAATATCACATTTTCATATTAGTATCATTCTTAGTGTAGAAGTGTGGTCGCAAGCGGACTGCTGATCATGAGGTCCTGGGTTCAATCCCCGGGACGGGTAAATTGTCATTGGATTTTTTCCATCAGGAATTTCTCAGTAGCAGCCACAGAGTCGGGATTTGGGCCCGAAATGTGGGTGTACTATTAGGTAGGTACTACACATCTGTCTAACCCATCGGGGATTGCAGGCGTGATGTTATGTGTATCAGTAGTTCTTCGACGAGTGAACCATAAAATCAATCATTGTGTTCTGATAGATTGCTGCCATTCTCTCTCTACAAGAAGAACGTAAGCTAAAAAAGAAAAAGTCTCGCTACGCCGTAGCTGCACGCCGTAGCGTGGCGTAGCAACATCTTCTAATATTCATCCATACCCCCGAATTTTACATTTATATTTAATTAGCGTTTGCCTGCGGCTTCGCTCGCGTTAATTTAAAATTTGACAATTAAACTCTTAACACACTACTAAACTTTCTATAATAATTTAATACAATCATGATTAGAAAGACACGTGGTGCCATCTATTATTATAAAAACATTATTGTTGTTTTCCTCGGGTACAGTACTTTTTTTCAGGATGAAAGGTAACCTATGTCCGTTTATGTATACCTTACAGCGTATATACAAATTAGACGTGAGAAGGCAACAAGCAAACTTACTTTCGCATGTATAATATTAATTAGGATTTTGTAACTTGTATGTTGTTCATTACGAATATTCTATTTATCGATGGTTACAAATCTGAGGGCCTAGTGTGCTATCAGAGACTGTGATGGTGGAGAAGTCAAAATGTCTTGATTGACGTAAGTTTCAATCACGACATGACATTTTGTCAATGTCAATACGGTTGAAAGCCGTTCTAAAAACACTAAACGCTTTGAAATGATGCCCCTTGTCAATGCCCTCTGTACTCGTTACTGTAGATCAAATGTAATGAGGATCACATGATATGATGAGCTTAAAATTGGTTAAAAAACATATTCAATGAATTAATAAGTTATGTTTTGTTTTTCCATAGAGCTATTTTATTTTACCGTCGGGTTTCATTTTCCGTCGGCAATGTGTGCTTTTGCTGTTAAATTTTTCCAAATAATCTAAGACGTTTTTTAATAGTTTCTATGGCAGAAAACCCCTATTGAGAATTGCAGGCACCTCGTATGACTCAGCGAACCTTTTTTTAAGCTAAATTTAGATTCAGAAATACGAAACTGGAAAAATTACATGGGACTTAAACATAACTGGCGAAATGTGGGTGTACTATTAGGTACACCTCTGCCTAGCCATTTGGGGATTACAGGCGTGATGTTATGAAAGTGTAAAAGGCTTCATTTTTCGCTATAACGTGTTTTTTTACTGCTAATTGTGTGACGTAGTACTTATTGATGAAATAAACAAGAAAAAACATAAAAACCGACATATTAATAGATTTTACGATTGCAATTTATAAAGTATCGGTTTCTCTTAATATATTTACTGTTAAAAATATATTGTCACATAGAAAGTGTATTCAGAAGTTTTCACACTTTCTATTACTAAAAAATATTTTGAGCTAAGAATCATCATCTGCCTTGCTTTTTCCCAAGTATGTTGGGGTCGGCTTCCAGTCTAACCGGGCAGCTGAATTTTACATGGAGCGACTGCCTATCTGACCTCCACAACCCAGATATCACTGGGTAATACTATAGCCCTTGGTAAGACTGGTTGTCAGACTTTCGGCCCACTGATTACCTGTAAGGCCGCGGCCTCGAATTTTGCGGGCAGCGGGGCGGCGGCGGCGGCGGCGCGGGAGCGGCAGGATCTTATGCGTAAAATCAAATGGACCGGTTCTCGAAAACAGCGGCGCGAGAGCGGGCAACGAGCGGTGCACTCCAGTCAACGAGCGCCGCCGCCGCCACCGCCCCGATGCCCGCAAAATTCGAGGCCATGGCATAACGATTGTCAAAGATCTACAAATGAGAGCCGGGTGTAACGGCTTAACGTGGTTTCTGAGGCACGGAGGAAACTCAATGTGTAATGGGTAATCCATCCACGGACCAACCTAGGCAAGCGCGGCTGAAGAATGAGGTTGCTTATTTAAAATAACTGTAAAAACTAACTACGCTTTTAGTAATATCGTTGATTTTATGACGATTGGTAAATGGAATAATGGAGTAATGGAATCGTATTGTTAAACGAAATTTTCGATTGTTAATTACTTTAAGAACAAATAACTGTAGACCAGTCCATGTCTCTGAAGCGAAAGCTTATGGACATGTGTGTATTCTCCACATCTTGACCTACGGTGAACAAACGTGGTCTTTGACTAACATCCAAAAGTCCAAACTCAAGGTTTGCCAACGTGCTATGGAGCGTAGTAGCTTAGGTGTAAAATTAACAGATCATGTTCGAAACACTACACTGCACTCCAAAACGCAAATCGTTGACGTGGCTCAAAAGGCTGCCCAACTTAAATGGGACTGGGCAGGACATGTCTGTCGCATGCCGAACGAACTGTGGGCCCGTAAAGCTCAGGATTGGTGCCCTGAAACAGTGACACGGGGTTGCGGCAGACCACGAAGGAGATGGCGGGTCGAACTGGATGTCTTCCTTGAGAATTGGGAAGTAGTAGCACAGAATCGTGATCGTTGGAAGGAATGGAGGGAGGCCTTTGCCCAGCAGTGGGACAGTATGGGCTAGCTATAATAATAAACTGTCGATCTTTCTTCAACGTATTAAAATTGCGTAAAACTATGTTAACCATGTAGGTATAATGAAATGAAGACCAAAGATTACCCTACATCTTAATTTATAAACTTTAACACTTAACAATATCAAGTATATATCTTGAGTATGGATCATTGTGATTTTTACAGAGATGCAAAATTCTAAGCTTTTTATCTGTGAAAGAACTCTAGTTGTAATTGAGTAACTACTTACTTATAATTTAGTATATATTTACAGTATTTAATACCTTGACACAGTTAGTGACATCACTGAAGTGTTAACATTTAGTTAACATGAAACCTTTAAGTACTGAAGGTAAATAGAACAACCTTGTTGTCATCTCGCTGTTAGTTGTTTGAGGGTAGGCAGGTAAGTACATTGCAGTGTTAGTCTAGTGGTGTGACCGTCGGACTGCCAAGTCATAGGTCTCGAGTTCGAACCCAAGGCAAGCACCTCCGATTTTTCAGATTCATGTGCGTATTGTATAATCATCAGTTGCTTCGGTGCAGAAAACATCGTGAGGAAACCATATTTCTCGACGGCATGTTAAGCCAAATTAGAGGCCCATGGGCGGCATAAAAACTCTGACACTAATCACATGCACGATAAAGAATAAGTATAGTACTGGGGCACTCATCATCAAAGCCTTTCCCAACGATGTTGGGGTCGGCTTCCAGTCTAACCGGGTGCAGCTGAAAACCAGTATTTTACATGGAGTGAATGTTCTATTTGGTTCCCCCAAACCCTGTTACTGGGTTATATCAAGATACCCCTTGATAAGAAGCAGAACTGGGTACTTTATAAGCTGGGTTTAGGTCTAGATCTGCTCGTGTAGAAAATGTCAATTCCAAACTGTTTTTAAAAGAAACCGATGCCTCGGCTTTCCTAACTAAACAAATTTTATAGAAAAATAAAGATGCTAAGATATTCTTAGCAATCGAATGGATTTGGATGAAATTAGACCATGATCAGAGTTTGGATATCGGCTAGTTTTTACCCCTGTAGGATGTTCCTGCGGAAGAATTTCCAACCTTCTCGCAAACGAAACATCGGGAAAAAGCCAATCTATACATTCAAATAAATAAAATTGAAGAGTCTGTTTGTTATTTCAAAATAACAGCTTTTTACTGAATACATATGAAAGTATATTATTATATGGTGCTTATGACAAAATGTCTTTTTTATTTTTGTCTGTTTGTTCCGGCTAATCTCCAAAACGGCTGTACAGATTTTGACGGAACTTTTACTGGCAGATAGGTGAGTATAATGAGTAAATAGTTATAAGAAGTAACTTAAGCTGACTTACTTTTATTTTAGAAAAAGGATTAAGATACCGTGCAAAAAAATCAAAACCTATGAAATTGTAAACAAAATCCGATGCAAATAGGGAAAGTAATATTTTTTAATAATAATTTCACTCCGAGGAAGGTCGCCGGGCACATTTAGTCTTCCAAATAAAAAAAATACCAACCAATTCTCCTAATTTGCACCAGTTTTTTTCCAGAGTGACGTTGAAGTATGACTCCGAAATGACCTGAATAGCATCACGTTAGACTAACGAGGTTTTATTTGTCAGTTTGATAAACGACTGTTAATTGTGTGGTCGGCAGGGTTTGTGCTAACACGGATCGATCTTTATCGCTAGTGATATTTGGGTGACCTTATTTTTGACGAGTGAAATTGAGTTGTTCGATTTTTAAAAGCCTAGCCAACAGTTTTTAAGGCTTGTATTTAAACTACAACTGATTCCAATTGATAGCCGTTTAAAAAAACATTTTAATTAAAATTTAAAACTAATCTCAGCTACAATCAAAGTCAAAAATTCCCCCTTACATTTTGTACGGCAATAGCACGCTGTGACGTCACTATTTCGTCACCTCAATGACTCCATTATTTATTGATTTCAAAGCAACTAAAAATAAATTTACCAATTAACTGAAAATTAATCGCGTTAATTTGATTTTTCCACTGCTCCAAGAGGTAGCTGACTTGAGTATTAGTTAATAATTTCTGCTTGATACCTCCCCATTACGTTTCTGATAAAAAGAGCCTTGACAAAGTGAACCTAGGTAGGTAGATAGGTTCCGTTTTTTGCAGACTGATGTAAAAAGGTACAAAAATTCTTGAAATACCTCCACAATTTCATTCACACACAAACACTAATTACACAAACAATCATTTGGTCTCAGTTGACTGGTCACACAAATTAAATGACGTGCTAACTGCTAAGTGCCAATAAACTTGGCTGAAACCACTAATTTTGACGAAGTGTTTGTTCTGCCGTCCATAGACGAAGGTATACGGACTTATTTGCATAAAACTGAGGACCGTAAATGTTTGAATATGTAATTTTGTGATATTCTTGGGTTAGTTCTTAAGGTATTTGTGACTGTGGTGTGCTGGTTTTAGTAATATTAAAATTCAACTCTCCAAGCTAAGTTGAAGGAGTTTATGGTTAATTAACCATAAACCCTTTCAGTTTGTTAATTTCGTTGGCTATTTAGTTATCGCTGACGATAATTACCATATTCTAAGCTAAAAGACATCCACTAATAGACATAGGCTTGTCAAATATCGCCACAATGACACGTAATAAGGCCTATGTGAAATTTGTATAGCGCTACATATCGTTCTATCTCTGTCAATTGTTTGAAGATGATACAATCAAAATGTTACAGAATGTTGTCATTATTTTGATACTAACATGTCTCCAAATATTTAGACAGTAAACAGTTATGCCTTGGTCAAAGACCTACGGCCCTGTAGATACAGTGATAAAACAGAAGCCACCATCAATCATTACTAATTAAACTGCTGAACCTATTAATAAACGTGATTGAATGTTTGCAAACGGCACAGCTGAACAGCCTATAAAACCTGCACCAGGGATGACAAACCCAAGTAAATTCTGAGCTTGATTGCAATTTGCTATATTACCTACATTTTAAAGAAATTATATAGATTTTGTCTTCTTTGTACCTATAATTTACTTAATTCTATATATTCTTGTGTAGTTAGAGTTTCATTGTAAATCAAAATTTGACATAAATCGTAAGGTGTAAGCACCTTACGTTTGAGTGGCGGAATGTGGGTTAACTGAACCGATACACCCCTGTCTAACCCTTCAGGGATTACACGTGTGATGTTATATAAACGTACTAATTAATGAACAGCATTTTCGTTTCTCGTTAAAAAGCCACGCAGTCACAAAAAGGTTCACAATCCCCACGCTATACTAGCTATAAGATCTGTCTGCGCGGCCTGATGCGCGGGCGCAGTAAATAAAGCGCTCCGGAGCGCGGTCTAGGCCGCCGCCGCTCGCACAAGGTCACTAGCCGGGCTCCATGCGACGGAGGATGGCAGGACAGGACCAGGACTGGGGCACAGTTTTGGCTTAGTTTGGATCACATCAATATAGCTTCGCGCCTAAATTTATTATATTATTAATTTGTTAGCTTAGTTTTTAATTTTATTGTGCATGCTGTGGTCTCCTATAAGTGAAGGAGTAGACCTACATATTACTTTATGCTGTTCATTATCTAGTTGTGTTTTATCTTTTGTTGGAGATAATAAAATAAATGGTAGAAGGCCAGTAAACGGCAGAATAAAATGAATGGAAGGCAGAAGTGTCTATAATATTTATTAGTTCTGTTTGATTTCCAATAAATGAATAGGGGCGAGCCTATTACCATCATTTTGGGATTAAAAGGTTATTGGGGACTGGGGTGAAGATAGGATTTGTTAATAAACTTTCTTGTTAGCTAATCAAATTACAATTACCTTATGTTTTTGGTTTTGATTGAGGGAGGAATGGAGAATTTTATAAAAAAATAAACATGTTAAATATCCTTGTTTCAAGTGTTTAATAATAATGGAGAATTTTAAACCAAAAATTGCTTCTTTGCTTTGACATTCCCCGGTATCACAATTTTGAACTATATATCTAGATTTATTTATTTTGAATTGCTTGACTTACTATCGGAGTTCGGTCGTTCCCTTTATAAAAAGCCTCAGGTAATATTTGACACCAGTGTGGTGTCTCTATGTATATCTGGTCTCTATGTTTGTCTCACTATTCATCAAAATTAGCGACAGCTCAACGAGTAACTTACCTAAATACCTACCTACGCATAACAAAGCCCACAGAAATACTACTGAACTACAAGTGTTGTTTAAGGCCTACTTTGACAGACCTAAGTTGGCCTTTTAAGTTATTTGAAAAGGATAATAGTCGTTGGATTTTTCAGTCGCCATTTTAACGTACATGTATTTCCATTACGTCCCTATATCTGCCACAGTCAAAAATACTGTTAACGGCCATCTTAGAACCTTATTACTTTTTACAGTGATTCTGGGTAATTATAATTAAGGCCATCCGTGAATATTATCTAGATTATTAACTAAGAAAATGCTGGTTTTAACTGTGATACATCCAAATCGTCGACACTTTATTAAACTGATAATAACTCTAAATGGTTTATGACGGTAGTTACTTAATAATTTCAAGTTTGGTATGATAATACATATTTAAGTTCACAATCTTATCAACTAAACAGAACACAGAAACACCGACAGAAATCTAACCAACCAATCACAAACAACCAAAGAAGGATAACACGAAAAACCGTCCGCGCAATCTCATGGTCACCTCACACGCGCGCGCGCATGATCTAACCTAGAAACGGGCTGGATTTCGTGACATTCGCCTCGTGCGCATGTGTGCGTCCCCATTCAGGCAATCGTGCGCCGGCGCAGCTGTGTGCGTCATTAGAATCAACACACCGACACGGATATCTAAACAACTTTAGAATATACGATTTTGAACTTTGTGCAGTTGTGTTAGAGGGGTATGTTGTGGAGGTGTGACAGCAAATAATTTGTTAAACCAGTTGACATGGCATTGGTCGGTTTTGGTATGATAAATGGGCGTTACTATATTAGTTTGATAGTTACGTTTTAGCTGTTATAGTGGATATCTGTTAGAATTTTTTGTGGTGCATGTGCAGTAAAGTAGGCAAGTTCTTTTTAAAATTTATTTTTTTAGAATAAGAAATAGTATTTTTTTTTGGGCAAAAGGTTTTCTTAGTTGTGTTTTTTTAATATTTTAGGAGAGGGAAAAATATTGTTGCCCGAAATATGGCGGCTTCTAAAATTTATTATCCAACATGTAAACAGAGGAGAAAAAAAAGTATTTTAAAATTAAAATTAATAACTAAGTATAATTTTCGCGCTAATGGAGTTCATTTGATTAGGTACCCCAGAAAGTACAAGTTATCAATTCCAGAGTTACTTATTTAAAATGTAACTTAGCGGAAGGAAAACGACATAAAACAGTAATTAAAACATACAAAATTATATATTATTGCGCCCATAGACTTTCGACGGTGTATACTAACATACTTATTACGGAAAACTTGATAATTAATAGGTATCTACAAATGGTCTAAAGTTCTATACTATAAACAAATTTCAAAATGGCGTCTGACAGTTATTCAACGCAAATTAAAATCAACTTTCTAGAGTGTTCTGCGCCTTTTACTAGGTACAGTTTTACCATCAACAATCGATTTAAAAGTGTTTATTTCTTCATAATCAAAAAGTGTAACTGATTTGTATGTTTGGTACAAAGAAGAATACGCTGCAGGTAACCTTGGTCTATTCTTCGTAGACTAACAATCTAGAATCCAGAATAACTAGAAGGCATATGAAAAATAATACCATCACAACTTGGTAGGTACATTTTCTACCTCAACGCAGCATTTCTGTGTTCCAATTTACAAAGTATGGATGCTGTTAAAATTACAGATAGAGAGACTCATTCACTTCAACGCATAATCAATCCCTGGAAGTATCTTTTTTGCTATAAAAACCTCTGACTATCAGTTTCGGCAACCACTAGAGATATCATCCTCATCATCTTGAATCCCTAAGCCAGCTTTAGTCCTCCCTTGACCTCAACCCGCCTCGCTGGGCCTCACTCCTTCCCAAACGTAACGAAACAAAATGACAGCCACATCAGCTGTATACCTAGCCTAGCACATGTTCGGCGGCCATGACACACTATGGCCACATAGTTACGAACGTAACACGAATGCGTTGTATCTATCCGTGCATTATCTGCGCGCAGTTTTGTTGACACCCTTGTGGGTATACGAAGGTCGTTGCTTATGTCATGTCGCTTGGGATTGTTAGAGGGATAGCAGGGTTAGTTTGTTTACGCTTTTTGAACATGGACTTAGGCAGACACTTTCAAAAAGATAGGAATAAAACTAAAATAACTGTGAATTGCTGAACAGCAAGACAAAGCCCTCTTCTCGCACAAAAAAGTGCATTGATCACCTCTTCCTTATTTCTATTATCATCATCATCGACTTCACCCACTGCTGGGTATAGGCCTCTCTTTGTTTGTGCCAACCTCCACGCTCCTGTGCCAGCCCACATCCAGATTTTACCCGCGATCGTAATTAGGTATGTCGTCTGCCCATCTCGCCGCCGAACGACCAACACTTCTTTTACCATTCCTTGGACGCCACTCGGTCACAGCTTTACACCTGCTCCTGCAAATTGTTTAGAAACATTTCAAGCGGATTTCACAAATCAAATTAGCGCAGCTAAACGGCGTTCAAGAACCATCAGTGTCATTCCTACTAATATTATAAAAATACGAAAGTTAGTGAGGATGGATGGATGGATGTTTGTTAATCTTTTTTAATTATTGAACGGTTTTGGATGAAACTTAACATACAAATAGCTTATAACCTGGATTGACACATCGAATACTTTTATCCAGGTAGTATGATCCCGTGGGATAATTATTGAACACCACGCGGGCGAAGCCGCGGGGATAAGCTAGTGTTCTATATAGCAATGATAACACTGACAACTGTGGAACGCGGTTTATATGTGCTGATCGCGGTCTGCTGCACTGGGGTCAACAATCAAACAATAATAAAGTCAGAAACTTGGCTTGGAGCATGGCTGGTCCCCAAATTTCAACCTTAAATTCGTTTGCCTTAACACGGAGACAATCAAGTATTTTATATGCAATATGCATAGACTTCAGACACGTCACCAATTACTGCAACTGCAATTTAAATCATTTGCACAAAACCTTGGTATAAACAAATAACTCTAACCGGAAAATATAGTCAAAAACTATTACGTAGGTACCAACTAGAATAGTTAATGCATAAGTACACATATGTATACAAAATCCATAAACATTTTGCTATTGGCTACAATTTGAACGCATTTGTACATATGTATATTATTAATCAGTATATGTACTCGCTGGTTTTTCCAATTTACGTAGTTTACTTATAATATTAAACCGATAATTGGAGTATATAGCAAATAAGTTTCCGTTGTTATTTAGTAGCGTACCTAATATATAATTTATAGTAATAAACTAGATACTAAATTTGTCATTAGAAGCAATGAGATCATTCTAGCTATGGCATATCATCAGAATTAGGTACACTTTCCCAGTTCAGCTGGTGTCAGCGCAGCTTATCTCCTTTTTCCATAATCATTGTCATTATCTCTTTGCTAACCATTTTGTCTTTTACACAATTCGTTCCCTGTATTTTTAGTCTGTAAGACACCCTACTCTGTCTTATAACTATTCAGATTCACACTCAAAAAGCTTCTCTTACCTACCCATCTTTTATGTCTTCTCTTTTCGCCTGCCCACTTAGTTGGAGTTAGCGCAATATGTTATTCCCTTCCAATCTACCTATTAGCCATACTTTTTTAATTTGCTCCCATATCACTCACAGCATCTTCCATACGCAATTAGTGGCCGTACTTTTATTCAAGTCTAAAAATTTGGCTTGCCCTTATAACCGTGTATCAGTACTACTCTTCATGATGTTAGTGTTTCTGAACAGTCACTTGGCCTTACGTGCTTGCCGTATTGTTGGCCCATCCAAAAGCCGACCCCAATAGAGTTTGGAAAAAGCTAAACAGATGATGGCGATCTATCTTAAAAAATCCATCAGCCTTTCCTTCAGTAACAGGTTTATTTGCAGTTCACACATCATTTTATTCAATTCATTTAAATATATTTGTGTCCAACATTAACAATTTTAGCAAAAACACGAAACTAATTATATTTCCTCTAGTCGTAAACTATAGAACCTATAAACTTTCTGTTTCTAAAATATATAGTAGTTATAAAAGGAAACGTGAGTAATTCCCATGTTCTATTTGATATTACATGCTGTTTTTATTAGTTTAATTAATTTTCATTAGCATTTCCATGTTTAATTTTGATAATTTATACTCCCTAATGATTGGAAAGTTTAATGTGTTCTCCCTACAGTATCAAAGTTCTATGTTCTAGCTAGTGTGTGTGAGTTTAGTAAGATTATTAATGCCATTCACTAATGGAAACTGAAATCTATGTTAGACTGAAGGCAGTAGTAGCAATTGTCATCAACGGTGTTCTGACATGTCCGCCTTGTGCTTGGAGTATATAAGACCTAAGTTTTTCTCAAGCCACATCTCTGCAGGGACAAAAATCAACAGCACGTAATGATATATTACGGCACATTATTTTCTAATGTCTCCTAAGTTCACAATGCTTATAGTTTTGCTATTTAGGCGATAGAAAGTCTTTGACCCCTCGATCTCTAATCTGTGGGTATCTGCCGACGCGTTCACTGAGTTAAGATGAATTCCGTTTTATATTTATAAAAAGATTGTAGGTATAATTTTGATTATTTTCGCAATTTGTGGGTAGTGTTGTGTGAACTATTTCATAGGTGTTTCTCGTGGAATAAAGAAAATGGCTTCCTTTTTTAACTGACAAAATCCAAGTTTAAAATTATTCGATAAACTGTTAGTTCATTTGTCTGAATCCCTCTCTTAGATACCTAGCCATAGACTTGCGAAACATAAAAAAGCAAATAACAATAACATGGGCTTAGAGATCTTTCTATAACTTTCCGTTGTTAGTTGTCCTCAGCTAGCATTAGATGTCTCGGCAATCCGTGACGAGTACGGTTACTAACCACCCAAGTAACACATAAAAGCATTATATCGGCCGACTTACAGCATTTCTGTATCGTTTTCGCATTTTGAGTTAGTTCTATGATAGCATTACAAACGTTTATACGGCTACTGTAATGCTAATTTGGGCACAAATTATACGGCTTTAGATCATAAATAAGTTCACAAATAGTTGTTTAATTGCATTACAGGCGCATTATATTAGCATTATTGTGACCAAATAAGTTGCGAATCGCATTATAGAAGCATTATTACGGTCAATGAAGTTGCCAATCGCATTACAGAAACATTATACTAGCAATATTATTGATAATGAAGATGTTAATTACATTACAAAAGCATTAGAATAGCATAAGATTGTTCTAAAAGCATGATTGAGGCTATTTAAGTGTTCACAGGTAGAACTTTAATCATCATTGCAAAAACATCTCTAATACCATGGCACAAATGTTATAATACAATTAACGTTGTAATTTCACTACTTTGTTCAGCAATATAATATGGACGAAGATCGTCAAAACTGAGTGACACCATACTTGTATTTGCATTAAAATTAAATTTATAATACTGGCTAAGTTTTTGACTTTTTTGTTATTTCATGCCTATTTTAAACGCAATGTAGTTTACTGTAAATATCTATATAGGTTTCATTGAAAATTTTCACGCGCCTTCGATATTTTGTAGTTTTGATATAAAATGTTATATAAAAATATGAATCAAATAATCAAAACAATTTTTTATTCCTAGTCTAGAATGAATTTTGCATAATTAACGTAATAGTATTGATTGGGCAGTATTAAATTAAGTTAAATCATTATGATAAGGTCTATTGCTATTATAAATAGGTTCGAATGATAATATTTTTTGGTTATAAAATATTTTCAAAATGGCGTGAGTCTACAATAGCCCGGTGAACCTGTATAAAGGCCAATTAATGCCGTCAGCAGTATAAATAGTCACACGTGAACAATCGTTAAGCTAGAGGCCAGAGAGAAGACTTTTGATGAACCACCGTAGTGTCATTGGCTATAAAGTAGTTCTCTAAGGGTTCACCGATAAACCAATAGACTTGATGTAGACTGAAATTGTGCCATTGCTTGAAAGTAATTTTGGGGATCCTTGAGCAAAACAATAAAACTCATTTCAGAATTTGTATTACTTGAATAATCACAACTTAATTTTGTTATTAGCATAATTATCATAATCATTACACACACGGTTAGGCAACACACCATAAAAAATGCTGTTATTTGTTGATGTATACACATATTATATTTTATGTGCTTTTCCCCAATATGGCCGACAAATGGTTTTAAGAATACAGTAAAGTGAATGTATATATAGCTTTACGCATTACAATAACTCACGTGTATTTGATTAAAGAGCTGTTACTCGCACAACAGCACTCAGTTGATGTTTAAAAATGCAAGCATTATATTGATTCACGTTTATGCTGTTCAACAGTATTAGGCTTTTACTTAGCACTTAAAAGTGCTATAGCACAACAAAGGGCACTAAAAACAACCTAAAGCTGTATCACGGATTTACGGTGCATTATAATGGTACAAATTTATGCTATTAAGCGGCAATAGGCATTATCTTACTGCTTAAAATGCTATTGTAAACCCTAAGGCACTAAAAACAGCTGAAAGCTGTATACTGGATTTACGATGCATTATAATGGTACAGTTTTATGCTATTAAACAGCAATAGGCATTATCTTACTACTTAACAATGCTATTGTAAACCCTAAGACACTAAAAACAGCTGAAAGCTGTACAGTTGCATTGTGGTTGGCTTCACTAAAACTAAAGGCTTTACAAAAGCATTTTGATAGGCCATTATCCAACCGTTATACATTGTAAAGCATCATAATGGTTTTGAAATACCAATATAAAGCATCAAGACGCTCGGTGAACTTTTATATGAGTTTATACGGACCTTAAGTTTTACATAAGTTTACTATTCGTATTTTAAAATGCTTCCTGTGTTACTTGGGCATTGTCCGTTTTCGTAAGATCATTCCGTACGAAACTGTAGAATGTGATTCCCAAAGAACAATTCCATTTTCCTCAGCCAATCACGGAAAATTCTAAAACAACAAAAAACAGTTACATATAGGTTGCACGTGTTTTATATTGCGTAATGTTTGCTAGATATTAGTCTATCAACGATTTTTATTGCTGTTTTTCTAAACCTACCTACACCAAGAAAATGATTCACAGTACACGCATTAGATGATTTCACGATTTATTTGTATTAATAAGTAATTTTCCTGGGCATTACGCGGAAACAAAATTTTCCCCACAACAAGTTCAAGTTTCAAGTTAACAAAAGAAGTTAATTCGGTGTGATTTGAAACGCACCATCATTTCTTTATTGCGGCCGCCATTTTGGAATTTGCGCGCGCTTCCAACTGTCATTAGGCAGTGATGCCAACATTGTGAAATTACGAGTTATGGTTGCGTTCAACTATTAAATTATGGGTTCTTAGGCAGTCGTTGTGTGTGAGGCGTGCTTAATTTCGTGCCGGTTATAAAGTAATTTAAGACACATTATAGAATGGTTTTGGATTGGCACTAAAATATTATAAAAGAAAAGAAATCAGTGTTTATTATGCCATTACTGTAAATATACGTGGCTTTCCAGTGTTAAGTTGTGAGCGAGTTAATCTTACAGTTTGACAACAAAATATGTAATACAATTTACGCTACTTACTGAAAGCTTGACTAACGTCACATAAATTCATGAAATATGATTTTACGCAAACTACAAGCTAAAAACTTCTCTTTTCATTAAATATCTTGTCCATACACACTTCAGAACATATTTTAATAACGCAGTGGCTGTCCAGCAAATTTTGCGTCAAACGCAAAGTTTCGTTGAAACCGTATAATACTCTGACCACGAATAAAATCAATATCGTGTAGTTTAAATACCAAAACAATTTCAATGAAAATAGTTCCGCTAAAGTTTTGTTGTCAATGGCCAGCAGTGTCGTCAAGTTGGTACAATGGCTGCTTATATTAAAATAGTTCAGGAGTTTAATTATTGCATAACTAACACCTGCGGCCTAGTCATCTATTCAATTGATTTTTTACATGATTAACAGTAAGTTAAACATAATATTATGAAAGCGTTTCGCAGAGTTGGTTTCCCAATGCCTTTGTTAAAAATTGGTCTGTTTAAAATTGTGGTAACTATTATAGTTTTATTGTGATATTATGTTTTGAAAATAATTGATGTGAAATAGACTTCGTTATTTTAAAATACGCTTCGTAACTTTTATGAATCGATCACGTGAATACGTCAATCGTTGCTAAATTCTATTTGATGAATATTCCTATTGGAACACTTAAATAGTCCTACAAAAAACACTATCTGTCAAAAACTGAACGCAGTTTTTCGGTCCAAATGCTTGCCAGCTAAAACAATACCAACATTCCAAAATAAAACAAATAACTAAAACAATCCCTTCACAGTCTGTCTCCGTCATTCTTTCTTCAAAATAAGCCCTATTTACCGTCGCAACAGGCACTCACAAACTTAAAGCTGCAATCTAAAAGAAAGGCACTCTAATTGTGTACAATTAGTTTTGAAGTAGTAATGATATAAGGTAGCGGTTACGTTACGCATCGATGAGCGGGCGCGGACACCGTGAGAAACTATCGCGAATCAGAATACAGAATACTTTGATGTCATGTTTGGAGCTCAAGTTATTAGGGATTACAGTTTTTTTGAAGTTGGTATTATGTAATACTTTTTTTTTTAATGATAGTGGTAAAAAGTTGCTGTCATGCTATCGTCTTGTGAGGTACAAGGAGATTTTACTAGAACTTATACATCAAATAATTAACTATTTTGTAGCTTTTGAGTAATGTTGAGAAACTTTAGTAGTTAGGTAAGTTTTACTGATTAATTTAAAACAGTGTGAACCATTTGAGTCATAGACCATACAAATTTTTTTGTAATTTTTTTTTAGAATCTGCTATTTTTTAAACGTTTTGATAAGAAACTCATAAAATGAATAGTAAATAAAGAAAAGTCCCTCTACCTTATCGATTATTAATTAAATCTAATTGCATTTTTTGTACGAAAAATGCAAAAATTATTACATTTCTTGCTTGAAAGTCTGATGTCTATTGACGCGTAGCGTAGCATAGTTCCCCCCTCCCACTCCCTACTTAGTTAAATGTCATTGATGCGATTAACTGTAATTGTATTTAATTTTCATCTAGAAATAATGGAAAATTTACTGGACTAAGCAGGTGCTTAGAAATAAGTATTCTAATGAAGAAACTAGTTTGTAAGGTGTTTTAAAATGATGGGATTGGCATCCTAAGTGCTATTTGATGGGGTCATAATTTATAGACTTTGAAAACTTTTATTTGCGCTGTTGCAGAACTGGTCGATTCGTGTTAGGAAATAATGCGTCTTTGTGTCCTTTTCCTAGATGTTAAATTATCTTTTTAACCTGTTCTAAAGACATTTTTTTCTGAAATGGGTTTAGTAAACGGTTCGTCTTAATATAAGAATCGTTAAATTCGCTTTTGCTTGGCAAACATTTTTCTCTTTATACTTTAATAAGTACTTATTTATCTTTAATGGTATTTTTCAACCTGTCTAACTGCTGTTTACGTGTTACAAAAAAAATAGAGTACGTACCGTACAACAAACTACAATAAAAAAACAACATAATTGTTTTAAAGACCAGAGCTTTTAAATCATTCTTATGGCAACCATAACAGGTATAATAGTAACTAATAACATAGTTTAATATAACTTTAATCTATAGTGATTAATACTTTAAACATTTCCCTTTGATACCTACCTACTGTAATTACTTATGCTATGTTCAGAAGGACGAGTGACTGGCTCAAGCACTATGAGTATAAAACTTATATTTGCGTATTGTATTTAATAATGATTGTACCATATGAGGAGCTCGTTGCTAAATGATAACAGCCACTCGGGTTGATCTTTAGGTTAAGCTGCGCTTGCCTACGTTGGTCCGTGGATGGGTGACCAGCCATTACATATATTGATTTTTAAACATGAAATAAACGAGTAGCTACCACAATATGACCTCGCAACTTTTCAGCAAACTATGGCATCGGGTCCCAACAACTCCATTCCTACTGACTTCCGTCCTTCGGAAATTCTTGCCCCGCAACTGTTGCAATCCTGTTCTATTAATACTCAAAATATTAATCAAAATTTGAAGCCCTTGGGTAAAAATGGCGGTTCAGCCTCGTTGTGGCACTCGTAAAACCGTTTGAAAGTCATAAAAAACGTCTGGTGGAAGTAAATGAGAGCGCGTGGGTTCTGCCACCTCGTTACCTATGCATTATTGTCATTTTAAAGTGCGAAATGATTTGTGGAATTGCCGTAGTCCTGTTGAGCTGACTGTTATAGTTTGTTCTTCCAGGTTGAGCTAACATTTTTAAGAAAAATAAATAAGCGAGCGAATTTTTTTTAAATATTAAAATGCTGTAAATTTGTTACATGTTTTTATAATCTGATCTGGCTCGTGGTTAAATAATAACAACCGCTCGAGTTGGTGTTTAGGTTAAGCCGTGCTTGCCTAGGTTGGTCTGTGGATAGGTGACCACCCATTACATACCGAGTTTCCTCCGTGCCTCGGAAAGCACGTTAAGCCGTTGGTCCCGGCTGTCATTTGTAGATCTTTGACAGTCGTTACAGGTAGTCAGTGGCCCGAAGGTTTGACAACCAGTCTTACCAAAAGCTATCATGATACTCAGTAACTGGGTTGTGGGGGTCAGCTAAGCAGTCGGTCTATATAAAATACTGGGACTCAGCAGCAGCCGGTTAGATAGGAAGCTGACCCACAAATGAGAAAAGGCTGATGTAAGGTTGATGGCAGATGATGATCTATCAAACACACAATAAATTGAAACCGCTCTGTGTGTACACGCTCTTACAAAGCATGCGCTCTCAACCTTTTACAAAAACTCTTGCGAAACACTATTTCTATCGATACTATCGATAAAACTGTTATCGATAATTTATTCGTTCCACGTTCAGGGCGGCTCTAGTTGGAAACTTGTGAAGCTAATTGGAGTAATCGGTTTTGTAATTTTTCTATCTTTGCTTTCGAACACTTAACTATCTCTTTTTATCGATAGTTCTGGTAGATAACAGTGAAAATTATTATTATTATGAAGATAATGAATTATTGTTGGCAGTTCATCGCTTTTCAATTTTTTTTTGTAAATTGTAGAAATGACTCCCAATTGACTATTTTATTTTATCAAATCATTATTATAAAGATTAGGACCAAATTCTTGAGGAAAAGTCAACTTTTTAGCTAAATAATATTAACAATGTTAAGTGGAAGAAATAAAATATTCATCATGTCATATTTTTTTCACAATTGTTCTAGAAAAAAATAACTCCAACTACATTATGAAACAAATTATTATTTAAATGCAACCAATAGGTAACTCAATTAAATATTTTAGTACAAAATAATATTAGTAAACAACTCAGCTTGTTTAATTCAATTTGTTTCCTTGTTTTAGTGTTTTTTTTTAATATTTTGCAAACTAATGAGTTCTAGGAAACTTAGGTATGATTAGAACTGCGTCAATATGTTTTAAAATATAATATTACGTGTATTATTTTGTTTTAATTAGGAAAACGATGAAATAGGTTACTAACATTATTGCATCATTTAAAAACAAATAAGTACTTAATAAAATTGTACGATGAAATAAAAAAATAGTGTTTTAGACTCTTTGATATTTTTATTCTAAAAAGGTAAATTAACACAGAACCAAGTGACCATAAATTAAATTAATTTAACTGTCCATCGTCCATAGTTATACTTACGACATCCAAACAAATTCTTACTCATAAATTAGATCCATAAGGGATCTCGGAGTCGTACATGTAAACTAAAACGACGTACGCAAAAACATCCCTGCGGCCATTACTATGCCCATCTGCCCACCAATAGGTAACCAGCAAAAAGTAATTATAATAAAAAAAACATTGTGGGCCTTTTTCCAACAAACGCTGACCTTAAAAGGAACCCATTCGATGGGAGATGTATTAAAAATTGAAATAACAACTTGCGTGCAACGACCGCGCGATAGATAGCTGCGAAAAAGCAACAAAAGACGCAACTAGGGAATTGCAAATGAGATCTTAATACTATAAATTTAAAGAACTATTTCGAATAAACATTAGCGTAGCAGATGTTGTTCGAAATGAAGATTAGGGGAACTAAAGCATAAAAAGCGGTCAGCCAATCGCGTCCCACGGTTATCGGCCGTCTCGCTCGCACACTGGTCGCACTGCTCTTTCTAATGCTCATATTTTTTGCCATCTTATTCTAATTCCTCATTCAAATTGCCTGCGTTCGATTCCAGGGGTCTGTAACCTTTTATGTCATAGAAGTTTTTTTAAGACTTATTTTGTTCTTTGTCATGTGTTTCGGTTGAATTCATTACGTAACGCATTTAACGTCATATTTTTTTAACAATAATAATTGTTATCATAGGTTATGATCGATGGGTTTTATTTTTTCCATGACCATGGCTACGCGTGGTTGCGTGTGCCGCGGGCGTGATGGAATATAGATAAACAATGTTTCATGGTAATAAAGTTTTTTATGATATTTTTTCGTCAATTCTCGTTGTGTTTCATTAATTCACGCTAATATTAACTGGCGACGCAGTAATTACATATTTGAGGTATTTATGAAGAAGTTGGTTACCACAAGTAATACATAACAGTTTTTCTATAGTAATTGATATAGTCAGTGGTAGTCACGTAAGTATATAAAAACCTGTGGATAAGTCAACTCAGTTACATTTTCTTGCGTGCTGTACAGTAATACAGCGAATATAAAAATATGAGGGTAAAAAGTAAACACGGGGGGTTTTAGTGCAAAGCTCAGAAGTCAAAATAAAAAAATGTCTTTGACATTAATTACCTTTACCGACCCACATTGATGTTTTGCAACAAAAAAAAATCAGTTTGATATATTTCTGCGCATGAAGGCATAAAATCATCAAATTACATAGTTATTATTTTCCGAATATTGCACTCGTCTGTCTATCTCATAAAATACTGCCAAAAAGATGCGTAATACTAATTTTAATCATCATAGTCTTTCTTGCCCCTATTCCATTTTATTTGAGGTCGGCGCAGCATGTCTTCTTTAACACGTTAACCGCCGTAGTGGAACGGTCAAAATTTACATAATTTTTTTTTGGTGCTCCTGGATTTAGTTTAATAAGACATGGATTTATGTCTAGTTTAGGCTGCAATCGTATGTATAGTTTATGAAATAATCACAAAAAACCCCATGAGGTCACCGATGCCCTACGCGGCGCTGTGATGTCGAAAATTGCATTTTCGTTATTTTGGCGCCAGATAGGCCACACCTCCGGTCACCCGCCCCCGCAGTCGAATACTAGAAGTAACGTATTTTCTTTATTATAATTAGCAATTTTTACTGTTATTCATTTTCTAGTAAATATTTTCATTACTTACACAATTACTGTATTTATTATTTAATTTTATTACCTTACCCAATATATTGTAAAATAGCAGAGGCTTTTTTCAGTTTTCTCAGAAACTACTTATGCATTAAAAAAAAAATACTTTACTGTTAAAAAGCCTACAAAATGGTAATTATTAAGCTACGTAAAATGTTTAAAAGGAATAGTTATGTTGCACTTAAAACCCAAACCTTCCGCATCCATGAACGAGTTCGCCGAAAACTGCAGATTTTTCTATGTGAATCTAACAAATTTCAAGGTAAACGAAAACCATTGTGCGCACATATTCTACAGCGCCGCAGCGGTCACACGCATACACAAAATCTACGGAGTAAGTGTCCTACGGCTCACTAAATAGGTTTGAAAACAGGTCTGCCTTGAGGTCACCGGTGACCTACGAGGCGCCCAAATACTGGGCAGGGTCAGGTCACCGGTGACCTACGTGGCGATGAACGTGTTAAAACTCGTCATCTCATTAGTCAAATCCCCTTTCTTGCCAATGATATTATAAATAAGAGGTAGATATCGCACTAGCGTGAGCAAATTGTTGCAGAAAAATTCAGACAATTGTCGTAATTTAAGTACTTCAAGTGCAATAGCTATCTCTTTCTGTATCATACGTTCCGTATTATCTATCGCAGTCGTAACAACGCAACGATATTTGAACGCCGCTTAGTATGAACGTATATTTTTCTTCATAATATCATTGTTTCTAGCCATATCATCCTTCATATAGTCCATCCATGGTTTCTTTGGTTTACTAATTCCAATATAATTTTATATTCAAGCTTGAAGCTCTATACAACGATCTAGATAAGGCTACAGATACAAGATCAAGTGCCCCACAAGGCTGAGATACACTACATCCGGCCGACAATTGTCTTTACCGAGATTCAGAACCGGTTCCATTTGGCATATGTCTTGCAAGACTTTTGTTTTTACGCCCATTATATTTTACTTCGAGAATTTTCTATTGGAGTTGAGACTCACATGTTTATTTTTTTGTTGAGATGTTAAGATCAAACATTTTGATGGATCGACGATCTTAAAAAAGTGGCTGGGACAGACTTAATACAGAAGACAGTGGACAGGGTACAGCTTAGGAGAGGCCATGTCCAGCTGTGAACTGTAATATGCTAAATTGATTGAGAGTTGCAACGCCGGGAGGGGTTCTTAGAAGGACATAAACTGACCTTATTGGTGAGGTTCTTCAGAAAGGTCAGGTACGTAGTACTTGCAACCGGCGTGCGTGTATGACCAGATGTATGAACGTGGACGAGGCAAAAGGATTATGTAAGGAACGTAGCAGCAGGTGGCGTTCTGTGGTGTCTGCCTAATCCCATGGCAAAAGGGCGTGAGTTTATGTATGTATGTAAGATTGAGAGTTCAAAAGATATCGTTGTCAAGGTTATGACGAGTATGCAAATATTGATCACGTTTATTTTCGCTAAATACAACCATCGCTCACACCGATGCTAAATTCAATATTCTACCCAAGTAAACATATCGTAATAAAACCGTAAATATTAACATATTCACATACATATTTACAACACTTTTCAAGGGCATACAATCCACGTAAATACCCCGATTAAGATTTTGTAATTCGCAAGAATATGTCAGGTGTGGCTACCGTTTTTTATTGCGCTACTTGAGAACCTTTTATGGTGATAACATGTAACCATAATGATGTTAGAAAAAAACTTGAAACTAATGCAGTATAGCCTGAGAAGGACATTGTTTAATAATGATAAATAATTAAAAGCGAATAATATGTGCAATTCCGTGCGCATATTCGCGATGTGCCAAACAAGGACAGCGGCTGTTTCCGCGTTGAATCATTTGTTGCATGGTTCAAGTCATAAACGAGACTATTTCAATTGATTTAAATAATTGACTGAAGCATGAGATGGCCAGACAGATTTCAAACGTAAAAGTAAGCTAGTTGTGACATAAAGTGATAGGTGTAAAAAGGAAGAGAATTACCTACTGATTGAGCAGATGTAGGTGTATATCATAATAGCTTTGATTTAGTACTGTCAAAGCCTTTGTGTTCTTTCTTATGAATGGTGCTATTCTTAATTTCCTATTGAATCATTGTTCACGCCTTAAGTTCGGTTTGTGTGAGTCACACACACAATGTGTAATAGGATCACTTCCAAAGGTCTTGAAGAATGTCTGTTTTGATAGCCTTCACCTTAGATCGTCTGATGGCTTATCCGAAATGTTGTAAGACTCATTGTGGCTCAAATCGAGTCCTTCCTTTTACAGATAACTTGTCTTGATGCGTTTGATTGTTTTGGAGTTTTTTTGTAGTATTTTGATTTTATGGTTAGATTTGTAACAAGAAGTCATTTTTAATTTTTTTTCGCCATCAGAATCCGCTAGCTCTCGCATCTCGTACCCCATAATCAGGCACGCATACACAAATGCAAACTGACTCACGACGACCTTGAGATAGACCAGTCTAATCGTAGTTTTAGCCAATCAGTAGTCAGAACACGCTCACACACCATCCTTTGTTTATCACGCCTCCATCACGCCATTTTGTGCATCCTTTTCGCTAACTACGACAATTTTTGAATAATTGAAGTTTTATTACCTACCTTTAAACGGCGGTTCAAATTGGCCATTATTGATTGTGAAGAGGTGGTTTGAGAAAATAGTTGTCATTGTGTAATAAGAAAATAAAACGTTTATTATCAAGCATAATCATAAAAATAGAATAAAAAAACACAATCAGATGGCCAGTATAATCACTAGAGAAATAACCGCGTCTTCGTCCGCTTCAAAAGTTTACGTTCCCACGGGAACTTCAAAAACTGCAAACACGTTTCTAGGTTCGGTGTTTACGACTAAACATGTATACACTATTTTTAGCTTTCACGGCTTATAACTAAACTTACACTGTTCATCACGCGATCATGGCGCTTGCAACAGAGTCGAAATATCGGGATGTCACAATAGTTGAAAATTACGGAAGGTATCCCATAAGTGACAGACTGACAGTGTATATTTACCTAAATATTTAGAGACCCTGTGTGGTCTTAAATCCGTGAAAATTTAAAGCTCTTAAAATCCCAATTTATTTATTGTCGGTGGTATGTTTTTTTCCATACATCTCTATTACATAAGCAAATCATTTTTCTGTCATCAAACGTTTATTTATCATAGAAGATTGAAACATCACATAGAAAGACTAAATCTATGCAACAATTAGGCGATTGCCTGCCTTTGCCAGAGATCGTACGGTCCGGAGATTATTCTCGCTTTCAAAACACATTAGCCACTCCGATTTACTTGGAAGCGAGTCTAATATGTAATTATTTTTTTATTATTCCACGCTATGGAAGTTCAACGGCGTCCATTAATTACAATATTAACATGTGAAGGTTCTGCTTCAGTTAACCACCTTAGTTCTGTTCAGTTAAGTTAAAATACTTTGGTAAAGGAAGTTGTAGAGAATGGTTGGTTTTACAGTTTTTACTTTACTTGGGTTCTCTATTTTCTTTTTCTTTTCATTTAACAAGAACAGTAATGAGGCGGAAAAATTGTTTTCTAATAACTGTTTTAGTTTGTAAAAGGATTTGTTTTATTGTACTGTTTGTTGATTTTAATGAGGAATTTTATTAGTTACATAGGTACTGAATAAATGAGTATCTTCCAAGAACTGGGGTACCTAGTGTGCGATGGTCCAATGGGAAAAAAACAATTTAACAGAAAGAAAAATATCATTAAGTTGTCAGCAGCACAACACTTAAGTGTCAATGCAGGAGATATTTCAAGGTTTTTTATGAGCTTAACACTTTTTTATGACCTAAAAACACTTTCTAGTTTCACCTAGTTATTACGAAGAAATAACAACATCTGACAAAGTCACTCTTATCATTTTGAACCGTAAAAAAAGAACAAAATAAAATCCGAACTACACAAAAAACTCTTCCTAATTCAAAAACAATAACAGTTACCAAAGGTTGACGGCCCCGAACGGATGTAATAGACAATGAGCACTTCTTATAGTCTATGCTAATACGCGCCATTTTATGATTGCAATTCAAATGATGACGCGTTCTTTTTTTACGATATACTTTTACGCTGCTGCGTAACGCGCTCTTACGGGAAAGTTACGGTTTATGAAACTTAGTTTACTATGGTTGTTTGTAGTTAGTTAACAATGATATCGACGGTTCCTACGTACATAAAGTCAAGTCAAAAACCGAGGTTTACAGGAGAGCGTAATTTGTGTTCAACACGACCTAGAAATAATTCTATGACCAATAATAAATAAGTATTTTCTTTCTACAATATTTTAACAGTTTTAAGAGCTTTATAATGCTATTTACACATATTTTATTTTTTTACGTTTGCTTGAAAAAACCGATAGATGACCGTTTCTACGCCGATAATAAAATAGAAGTATGTCAGTCATGTCTATGATACCTTTTTATACGCAGGAAACAAAAAAACAGTGTCCGATATAGAATTTAAATAAAATGTTTTATGAAAATGTAGGATTATGTTACTATTTTTAAATCAATACGTTAAACATCCTGAAATCGTCACCCATGGATATAAAAAGTACTTCAATGAAGACATATCACTTTATACGTGGTTTTAGTCATTCGGGGTAGGACAAGTTCTTGTATTGTAAATAAAGACATGTCTTTTAAAATTATCAGGTTTGTGTTTTATTAATTAAACAAGGTTTATAAATTCAACATTATTTATTATTAAAAAACAATCTTCTTAACATCTAAATAATAGGTACCTATAGACTCACTGAAGGAGGAACTAAACATAAAAAATCACTGTTGTCTAATATTAGTGATTAACAATCTTAATTTTAAGCATGTGCCTCAGCCTAATCATGTCTAGCAATGCAATTGGTACCTAGTATTTAATAATCATCACAGTTTTATTAAGTAGGTACCTCAGCTTAATTAACTACCTATCGACTTATTAATAAAATTTAATAATCATCACAGCATTGTTTGAGTATGTGCCTCATCTTTAACACCTAATTGGTAACATTTAACAATCATCGCAGCTTTATTCAGACTGATTCATCTTATTACTAATAAAGTTCCCTTAGTAGTTAAATACACAAAACAAAATGTATAAAAAAGTAAAGATAAATTTAACAATCTTCTTCGTCATTGCCCTGTCCTTCCTCACTATGCTTAAGGTTTCTATACTGCCGTGCTAATTAGAAACGCAGTAAGGAAGGATTTTTGGGAAATTGAGTTTTTCATATATTCGGAATCCTCGTAATAAGCTCTGTATAGTGATTTAATCCTTATTTTGATAGCTGTCCCAGAAGTGGGACTTTTAGTAAGCCAAACTGCAGTATTTTTCTTGCTGAGAAGTAAATTACTAAGCACAACTGCAGTAAGACACATTACTGCTCTTTGCCTTCCAGTATTTTTTTGAACATAATTTATTTCACTAGTAAGAAGCGCAGTAAGGAACACTTGCTGCTGTTATGATTTGTTAGTAATAATGATAAATAATAATGTTTAGTGAATAATTTTAGATAACAAACACGACGAAGATCACGTTATTTTGTGGATGAATAATTGTTCAGCCCAAAAAAAATTGGGCGATATATTGTCTTTCTTTGTTAACATAATTAACAGCAACTTGATTTCCGCACAGTTAAATTTTTCGAACCAGGGCATACATTAATGTCTGCTGACAGTTTTCATCACAGAGTTTAGCAATCTTTACAAAAGAAAGGAAAAGTTTACGGTTTTAAAGATTTTATTTGTTTTCTGTTTTAAGATTTATTTGGAATACATTTTTTTAATAAAATAGTTGTATCATTTACCTCTTCTTGATATATTATAGATATAACCAAGTTATTGTGTTTTTTTTACGTATGTACACTAATTGAAAAGCTATAAGTCACTCTTTTACTGCAGTTATGGTTTGTAGTCAGTCTAAGCATAGCTTTAAGAAAATATTATGTCACTAATAAAACATGCAGTAGGTAATTGTGTATGATTAAGATAGTTTTATTTGTCATTTAACTCCCGTAAATGGCGATAAGTCTGACAAGACCGCGTTCGCACCGAGTGGCACGCATTTTAAAACACCGTACAAAAAGATATGTATAGATGTCCGCATCTACGACACTTATTCCTTGTTTTTATAATACTTGTTCTTTTATACGATTTGTAAAACAAGGTTAATAAATAAAATTTAAAAAAAAATCGTATGTCAGTATGTGCGCATAGTTAGTCTAAAGCCAATGACAAAATAAAAAAAAAATGCCATTTTCGACATGTCTTTATATACGTAGGGACCGTCGATATGCGTAGGTATACGTAATCAGTGTATAGAGTTCCCACTGCTGGGGCATGGGGCACAGGCCTGCCCGCTGTGAAAGGGAGTAGGACGTAATCCGGGGACAGTTCGGTTTGCTGGATGTAACAATATATCTACGAATATTTCAGCATCAAAATCACAGTTTTAAGTACTAAGGTAGTACCAACATAAAGGTCAGCTACCACATTTGGCTGCTAGTAACAGTCAAGACCCCTACCTTGAAAAAGTGCAATTATGAAAATATTTCTAGCAGAATAAAAAACAGGACAGTCAGTATTTTCTGCTTGGACAGTCATTCTTTGGCCATGATTTTGTGGGCAATTAGGGTTTCTGATGATGATGAGATAGGAAGAAAAGAAAACAAAAAATAAGCGACTGATAAATAGGTTTAGTAAATAACTGAAAAATCTTCAATATATCGCAAAAAGAAACAGATTATTAACTCACTTTTGCAATAAAGACAAGCTTCATACTTGATCTAAATTGGACCTCATATTGCATATGTTCAATACTAAGCCTTTAAAGAAAATATTGAGATAAAGATCTGCATACTATTTTATTGCCGTCCTTCTATAAGACATGAGTGTTATTGGCTGTCCCACAACAGACTATATGAGCTACATTGACTACATTGCATGCAAGGTGCTGTCAAGTGTCCAGTAGGTACTACATACTTGTTTTAAATTTGTATTAATTTATATCTTAAATTAGATAAGGACAGTCATTGACTGAAAAATAGTTTTGAAGCAGATTCCCGTAAAATTAAACATTCATTCATTCATTCATTTATTTATTCATTAACAATTTACATTGTGTTGAATATTACATATTAAATAAAATTATTACATGCAGAAACAAATACATGGACACAAACACACAAAAACACACACAAACACTCCAAACTACCAGATAGCAGAGAGCTAAAACAGTACCATAATATCTTCTTTTGTCTTTTTAGAACATTAAGGGGCGAAGAAATAGATATTTAAATGAACAAAATAAGGATCTAATTAATGACAGTTTTTTTTTATAATTTTGAAATTATCTTAAAACCACACAGACAGAGCCACAGGCAATCCTAGTAAGGCATAATAAACATCCGCTATAACATTTTGATATGACGACGCAAAAACTCCACAATCAATCCATCCCGCGATACTAATTCCATGTGAGCCTAGCTTTAGCTCAAAACCGGTTTCTACATCTGATCATAAGGCTTATGTCCCACTGTAAGCGAGGAACCGACGAACTATCGACGCTTGCTATCGCTCAATAACCGCACAAAAGATTGTAGGTCCTACGTTAGTACAAGAGATATACCTACATAAGTAAAGTAACATTTGATCATAGAGGAAATGATAGCGGCGATTAGCCCGTATAAACGTATTCCCATTTTCTCCCTAGAAAATAAAACTAGCCGCTAGCCAAAAAAACAACTCGTTTATGGTAGCTATAGGTCTACTTATTATCATCTGCCTAGCCTTTTCCCAACGTTAGGATCAGCTTCCCGTCTAAACGGAAGCAAATGAATACCATTATTTTACATGGAGCGACTGCAATCTGACCTCCACAACCAAGATACTAGAAAAATACCTGTTAGTAAAACTGTTTGTCAGACTTTCGGCCCACTGTGCCCACACCTGTAACGAACGTCAAAGATCTACGAATGGCAGCCGGAATCAACTGCTTGACGTCATGCATTCTTGCTGATGCGTTGAAAGCATGCAGCAAGAATGAATGGTCACCCATCAATAGACCGACCTAAGCAAGCGTAGCTTAACCTTTGATCAACCCGGCCGTCTGTTATAATTTAACCACGAGCTCCTCTATCTTGTTTTACCCGCGTCTCGCATATCGCTGAAGTTGGGACGGGTGCCCAAGTGCTAGTGATGTCGTTTTTGCAACTTGACATTGGCAACGACTGCAAATTGCAGTAATACCAGCAAGTGCAGGGGTACTGTATTTTGTAATCAACCTACTGCACTTGGTATAGTGGGCTGCAATTTATTTTATCTAGTTGGTAGTTGTGTTGCGGTTGGGATGGGAAATTGAGTGTTTTAGAAGATACAAAACATGCGTCTTATGTGCAAAAATAATGATCTTCGATACAAACTTTCATCTACTATTTAACCCCATTAGGAGATGAGTTAGTTCGTGGCTAAATAATAACAGCCACTCGGGTCGATCTTCAGGTTAAGCCGCGTTTGCCTAGGTTGGTCCGTGGATGGATGACCAACCGTTACATAGAGAGTTTCTTTTGAGCCTAGAAAACACGTTAAGCCGTTGGTTGGTTGTTGTTTGTAACAGGTAGTCAGTGGCCCGAAAGTCTGACAACCAGTCTTACCAAGAGGTGCCGTATTACCCAGAACTCAGTTAGTATTACCCAGTACTAACTGGGTTGTGGAGGTCAGATAGGCAGTCGCTCCATGTAAAACACATCCGGTTAGACTGGAAGCCGATTCCAACATAGTTGAGAAAAGGCTAGGCAGATGATGAGTTTCAAAAACACTTTCTTTATTCGTATTTATTAAGAATCATTCTTGCACATTTCAAATCCAAGGGGTGAAGGCTATGAGGTTTTTTTTTAGGACTTTATCTTAAATTGACTAACAGATTGTTAGTCAATTTAAGATAAAGTAGACTAAAATAAGACCTATCCATGATGAAATGGTGATGCATGCTGGCATGCATGATGAATGAAACAGAAATATAGAATCTTAACAGAGCGATTTCTATTTATATTTCACAAAAACACGACCTTTAAACATATCAAACATTGATTCATAAACTACTGAAACGAAAGATAAATCTATGAATAGACACTCACCCACCCTCAAGATCTAATCCTGTAAAAGCCTCTTACTTTTAAAGACGGCCATACCTAAATACCTATAGAAAACAACTAAAAAAACACTAACGGCTATTTACTTTTACTGTTAGCCTGCGTCATCACATCGCTGGGCAAAGACCTCATGATTTCCAGTTCTTTGGTTCCAGGACTAAAGACCATTGGTACTTGGTTTTGTCCTGTTCATCTTCTACGAGGTCTGACACGTCGCCTTCTGGCTGAGTCATTAACGGTAAACACAATATCATTAAAAAAAAAACAAAAGAAAGTATCAATAAACTATTTCAAGTAGATAATAGGTGCATTGACCCTTTTGAACGATGCAATTATTCATGCTACAATCGATAATGTATGAAAAATACATTTAAACAGTAATTCGGCCCTTGGCCGAGGTTTTGACGTGATATCAACTGGAAGAGACGTTATTTTATATTGTTATATGAGGGTAAGGATGAGGTCATACTGATAGCGAGAGAGAGAGAGCGTTGAATAAAACTAAATCGCTTCAAAATGAGCGCACTGATAGCGTTTTTTGAATAATAAGGACATTTTTACAGCCAAAATCTGATTATTTATTTCAATGATATTTCGTAACAGAATATTACAAATAATTGTTATTTTTTCAGTCTAAATGCATAAAACTCCCTCGAGTGAAGAATGAGCGACAACTAAAACCGTTTTTTTTTATTGAATTGATATCTGAAATCGATGCCTACTAAGATGTGTTATGTAGACCGCATCGTATTCAGTAATACCTATTTATAAAAACTTACAAAAAACCATTGCTACATGACACTACATTTATTCAGTTAACCCAACTAAAGAACTCACGACTATAATAACTAGCTCATCGTAACTTATCAATCTTATCATCTATTTAAAAAATAAAATGTGTTAGTTAGATGCTCAGCTAGTTAACTCATCAGATGCTATCTGATTGTGACAGCTTGATAGTCATGAGCTAACGTTATTTAAGATCTGTGATTACTGCGGTTTATAACACTAGGAGGGTTTTGATGTGAATTTCACTTCTGTGATAATTATAATAATTAAATCTTGTTTGAACCTCAAGTTCAGCACATTTCACAATACAAATCCTAAAATTCTTATTCTTCTTCACCGTGTCACTGGCACATCAGTCTTCGAATCAATGTAAGTGGCGCAAACCTTCGCCACTTACAAAGCAATTTTTAATTTTATCGATTGTACTATCCGCATGGCTTGTTACTTGACATACAAAGAATAAAACGAAAAAGTCCAAGATAAGAAAAAAAGTAGTTTTTGATACCTGTGTTCCATTTTCCAACAGTTGATTAACTTTTTATATAAATATTGATGATTAGATCGCACCAAAATACCGAATACAAGTCAAAATTCAAGTACACGATTCAAAATGTCGTTTCCTATTTATACTGTCCAAATTTACCCGCTCTCCGCTCTCAGTATAGCCTCTACTCATCCCATTTATACAGTGGTGCCACAACACCGCTTATCGACCGCAATAAATAAGCACATTAATTAATATTCGATAATTATTTACTAGAGACGAAAACACCGCTATAAATTGCAAACACAGTTCGACGACTTTTCGGTCGCGCGAAAGTTTTATTGGATGGAAAAGTCGCAAGACTAGTTGAATTTCAATACCGTTATACACTTTCCATGTAATGAAGTATGTTAACGATTTGCGGTACTGATAGATTTTAGGTTAAACTGTGGATGACTTTGATGTTATAAGTTTTTAAATTGACATGATCACTAACATTATCAGTAACACTGAAAACGGGATATTTACCATGTTTTTTGTTAATGTGCTAAATATCCCGTTTTCAGTGTAAATGATTTTTGACTTTTGATTTTGTTCATTGGGTTGCTCAACAACCCACACTGGACTTGTATGGTGGATAGTGGCCCATTCTCTCGCACTGAGAGGAGGTCTAAGTCCCAATAGTGGGGAAATTATAGGCTGATCATGTGTTAGCTTGTGAACCCTTGACTTTTTGAAAGCAAACTTATTCCAATTTCTCTTCGACTAAACGTTGGATTAGACGGCATAACTAAAGTGCGGAATATCCAACATAGACAATTCGTCTACCTTGTCTGTATTTTTTTAAACAAATGTGCTAATATAAGCCTCTCCCTCTTTCCAGGTCTAGAACGGGTGGCGGAGGAGTTGATGGGTCGAAGAAAATGGAAACTATATCAGGACGCATTAATTCCAAAACGGGGGGAGGCAGAATTATCGAGCGACGAGGAATCGGTACAGACCGACCCTCCACCGGCGTTGAAGATCAAGACTATAGAACAGATAAACGAGGACGAAGCAAAGGAAGAAAGGGTGGAGGAGAAGGTGGCCCGAAGGCCGGAGACGATTCTAGAGTCGTTGATCAAGAGGCCTGCTACTCAGCCCAAGCTGGAGGTCGCCGAGGAACCAGCAGATTGGAAGCCGCAAGACAAATGTTACTTCTGTACGGATGGTGAGCCTGGCGGGGGTGAGAACAGGCCGGGCGGCGCTATGGTGAGAGACGCCCTTTTTGGGTTTTTTCTTTTATGTTTTTTTGTGTGGTTAGTGAGTTGGAGAGAAAGACATCATTAGGATTATTATGTTTATGGCTTGATTCTATTCCTTTCATTTTCCAATCGATTAAGATATACCCTATCTGAAGCTTGTGTAGCGATCTGCGTCGACCCAATTTTTACAACCTACAGTTTTAAATTTTACTGTATTTTAGAAAGAAAAATTTATTTGCATAGATTGAAGACTTCAATAAATTGAGATAGTTGTATGCTATAATTTCTAACAACGTGCAGTGGAATTATAAAATGCGGAATATTGGGAATTGCATCAATCATTGGTGAAATGGTCGCAAGCTCTAGTGCAGAGCATGCCATCCTGGTTTCGATTCAGTTAGGTTTTTCTATTAGAAAGTTCAGTAGCAGCACCCCGAAGTCAGGGATTTGATTATGGCGAAATATATGTGCACTATTCACTTAACAGCCTAACACTTCGAAGTACAGACATAATTTTATGTTATCATCAATCAAAATTCCCAACAACACGTCCCAACTTATATCTCACACCACTAAACCTCGCACAACTTCCCTAATTCACTCAAATACAGCCACAAGACCAGGTGCTGCTATAACCTGTGCTAGGTTATTACGGACAGCTATAGCGGGTACTAACATAAACTCATAGACTAGATTGAACACGACCAGTAAGCCAGATGTTCGGTGTAATAGCTGCGTGTGTGTGTGTGTGTGTTGTGGTCGGCATGTGGCGATGATACAGCTGAAAGATTGGAGATTGATTTGAACAATGTTTTGAGAAATTATAGTACTTATTGTTAAATTAGGAAGAATGGTTAGATAGGAATTGTCTAGTGCGATGATGACTAAAGAGAATCATGACAGAAAAAGACATGCTGCGCCGATATCAAAAAAATTGGATTAAGGGTTGGTAAATGATGAATGTGTTGAAATTGGATTACTCTGACTCCAAAATCTAGTAAATTCGCTATTCAGTTAATCTGCGAATCTACGTAGTGCTAAATCCGATATTGATTGTCGTCTGTGAGTCGTTGTGACAAAGAGTTATGGCAACAGAACAAGCTTTAACCAAACGTAACGATATTTTTGACTAACTGACCTACTCCCTTACCATTAGCTAAATCTAATCAAAATGCTCTGAATACCCTTGCTTTCGTCATCACGATGACTATTTTATTAGTGTTAGATGTAGAGTGTTAAACATAAAATCCTGATGTGGGTATGTCTCTCCAATTTTAACGACAATACTAACAAATCAGTTCACAAGATCCTCATTAGGTACTCGGTAACGTTTATTTGGCAAAATCACTAAATACGAGGAAGATATTAAAACAAAACAAACTCCTAGCACATGATATCATCGAACTCTTGCATATGAATGCAGTGCGAATAGTTGTATGACTCAAAATGATGAGTCCTTGGCCTTTAGACCTCTGTGCAGTTAGTCATTATGGAATATTTGAGGAATCGATGATTACTGACATCCTGTTACACGTGGTTGATTGTAAGTCAAGTGTTGTGGATATTGAGATGAATTTTGTTGTGATTTTCATCCCTTGTGAAAAAAAATCTGATTGTGAAAGATAGGTGGAAACCTTTTATGTAGATATTTGATGTAGAGTTGTATAAACTAGCTAAGCCCAAATTCGAATTAATATTAGGTTGAAACAATTAGACCAATATTTTCGTTTTTAATTTTTACACAACATATTTTTACGTTTTTACATATTTAGGTATGTTACAAGAAATGTTAAAAGCATTTTTTTTTAATAGTCCACCAGCACCGGGAACAATGTCCGAACTATCGGGCGGTGGTCAGGACTCTTGAAAGCGGAACCTCCTATTGCTCCTATTTCGTTTTTATTTCCAATTCGCGCCGTGTCTAGAGGTAGGGTAAAGGGAGGTATATCGGTGATATAAGTAATTTGGTGATATTGTTTTAAACGGAATACCACACAGTTCCTTAAGCAAGCACATTCAAGAGACATCTATATACTGTCTTCTTCACACTCGTAACAACTCACTAGCGCTGTCTCTTGAATGTAATTGCTTAAGGAACTGTGTGGTATTCCGTTTAAAAAAATATCACCACATTACTTATATCACCGATAAACCTCCCCTTACCGTACTACTTTCTGAATCAAGTGATCAATAGTTTACTTATCAAGCCTTTATTTTTAACTTTAGTGATTTCTGAGATCTCTTGCAAGGTATTCTAAAGCTGTGTTCGGCGAGCAGAATGTTTTATTCCTTTGAGGATTGAAGCTATGTAAAACGGGAGATGATCCCTAAATAGGTTAATGGAATGGGAAACTCATTATAATAGTAAAACAAAACCGGACAAGTACGAGTTCGACTCGCGTGGAGAGGGTTCCGTACGTTAACTATCTAAATTCCATAAGTTGTTTTAAATCTAAGATTTCTTATAGGTTTCCTTGTGTTGTTTCTATAGGCAAAGAACTATTTATTATATTTTTTTCAAAGTTTTCGGCCCTGTAGTGTCGGAGTTAACGGGGGAAGGGAATGGTCAATTTTCGCCTATTTTCTTGAATTAAATTTAATGAGCCCTTTCATTTGATATGTAACACGATATAGTTTTCAATTTTTTTAGATTTATCCCCAAAAAGTGGCGCCCTTGTTTAAAATTCATTAATTTACGTTACCTACACGTCCGTCTTTGGGTCACCGACTTACAAATGTGTACCCAATTTCAACTCAATCGGTCCAGTAGTTTCGGAGTAAATTGGCTGTGACAGACGGACAGACAGACACGCGAGTGATCCTTTAAGGGGTTCCGTTTTTCCTTTTGAGGTACGGAACCTTAAAAACAATTATGGTTTTACTCTAAAAGGAATTAGTTACTATTGTTTGTTTTAGCGGTTGCTAATATCCCATAGCCTACAGATTTAGCATGGTTGCAAAGTTCAAGAATATAATTTTATGAATGTCATCATCAGCATTCATTAGGTCATCTTTTGTTGTTAATTAATAAATTATGCATTGCGTTTTGATGTCATGATGACTTCAGAATTATGTGAGAATTCTTTAGACTTTGTAACAATAACTTTACACTTGTTTGTTTTGGATTTTCCTTTTTCTATATTAATAATCATGTATGGTTTGCAGTCACTCCATTGAAGCTGCTAGTAAAGGCTTTATGTGATAAATGAATGGGTTTTTGGGAGGTACATTATGGTAAACGCAAAATTCTCTTTCAAATAAACACATTTTGTATTTTAGTAACGTCTTTTTCCTAACTGATCAATGAAAATCTTAAAAAAACACAGCTTAGGTTTAAAAGCTTGCATGTACAGGTTGTTTGGTGTCGAATATTGCCATTTTTCAAAATAAATACTGAAAAAATGAAATAAAAAAAAATCCGTTGTCTCAAGGATGATTAGAAGAAATTGAGGCTCAAGAGACAGCACATGACCCCTCCTTTCGGCCCGTTCAATTTAGCAAACGATGCACCAAACACCCTGAATACCGAGAATGGGCTTCATGGAAGAATTTTTGAAAAACAAAAACCATAAATGAAATAAAAAAAAGTTATAATACGGATTTAAAAAAACATTTTAAATTCTAATATAATGGAGAAGGCTACACAGAAAGTATAGGGTTTGGTACAGAATTATCGAAGCACAGTTACAGGGTAGTATTGTGAGCCCATGGGAAACTCACAGGCAATCACAACAAAATTATTGCTTTGGCGGCAAAAACATACCATAGACTATGTGTGGAATGTTTTTTATTGTTTATGGTTCTTGTTTCTGACATCAATCTCGAAGGGAATAGAGTTATGACTATTTCTTTTTTTTTTGTGGAAATAAATGGGTTTTTGATTTGTGATGAATGCGTCCATTAGAATTTACGCGTCATTGGTTTGCAAAAATGGTAAGGAAATTTAATTCTTAATGTTGTTTTTGCCTCTAATGTTTTAATCTTTCATGCGTAGACGAACCAGCAAAAACGACTGCAATTGAAAAGCTTTTTTGGCCTATTTAATAATTAATGGGTTTATATTTACTTACTCAGCCGTGGGGCAGTAAATTATTTTGAGTGTGTTAAAATAACTTGTTTGAATATTGGTTTAATTCTTAGCGACTTCGTTAAACACTATTAATATGAGGGTAATAATCATAGTAATGCCTTCATTTTATAGAATATATGGAATGTTAGATACAGACAAAAATATGGCGTTGTATTGAGAGAATCGTATCAAAGATAAAACATTACTATCAAGAAACTGGATATGTAATCAAAGATTCCATAGCTAACTATAAAAGCCAATTAACAACTAATATAATTATTCTTAATATCTCCCACCGCGTCGGTACTGTTTCATATTTTAATGGAATGCAATAAAATGAAACTTAAATGCCTTTGAAACTGGATCTAATTTAATTAAGATATGAATGCTATCATCTTAATAACAACACAACATTCTAATCACTGTCCGTCCGTAATTACACTTTATTGTAAAACCTTTAGCAAGCAATAGCAATTATGTATTCTGTCTAAACCAAGCAAGGACACAGCCATTCTTACGAGACCCCTCTTCTCCATACATCCCGAACATATCCCGACGACACACGAACGCAAAGAGGCCATCTTACAACGGTCGTGCAAACCATAGTTTCAATTTAGAAAACAATGGCTTATCCATTTTCTACGATTCCACGTCAAAGTAGAGTCGGTATTTTGATTAATACGCGCGAAAGAGATGGGGTGCGTGGCTCGCAAAAAGCAAAGTATTCTCAACCTTGTTCCAGCAAAAATAAAGTCGAGTTCTCATTTCCACGTTGTGTTGTTACTGAAATAGTGAATGTGTAGGCGTAGAGCATGAAAAGTAGGCAGTGTAAGAACAGAGCTGAGAGTGGAGTGGACATTGTCTCTTTGTGCTTTTTGAGTGTACTTTTTTAATGTGTTGTTCCTACTTGTGGTAATTAATTTTGTTCGCGTTTATTAAATTGCGTGGAGCCGTGTTTTAGATTGAATTGTAAATTGATGTTTTCTTTGGAATTGGATTCGTGGAACAAACAATGAGTTGTAATCAACGAAATAGTGTGTTTTTGATTGAATCATAGGTTGGAAGTCGTAGTGAATTTTTAATCAACTGTTACAAAAACGTGAATAATGTGTATTAAGGTGAGATTTATCAAGTTTTAATCATATTTCCACAAAGTCACCTAAACATCTTGACATCTTGTTTTTTTTTCTTTTTTTCTTTCTTGTCGTCTTGTTTTCTTCTTATTATTTTCTAGGTTGTCTATAGTCAGTTAAATTCCAGTTTAAGCAAAAAAACCTATTTCTTCAAAAACCAATTCATCAAAATAACGTTCATGATAAAACGAGCGCACCTGTCCACATGAACTATCACAATTAAATTACGAAAGAAGAAGAAATTAAAAAAAAAATGCAAATTAATTCTACCATTTACGTGTTGTATAAAAATTAACACAAACCTGCAATTGTTTGGCTGTTAAAAACTATGAAGGTATCGAGTATAATTGCACAGGAAAAGTGGGCGATGCATGAAAATTATTCACATCATACTATCGCTTTAGATTTTACAAAATACACTCGTTGATAATTGTAACGTTACGATGATCTACTTTTAATGATTCGTATTTCATTAAAATTGTAAATTTTTACAGCAATTGATTCGTTTTTAACTATGTTTTTTGTTAGTTATCTGTTTACATTCACAAAAAGTTTCATATTTTGAATCTTTATTAGTCTGTTTACAAAAAAAAATTATGAAAAAATCGATGTATGAAAACCCAGTGCGAAAAAAAAATATACACAGACTAGTCGACTCCGCGGCTCTCGCAAGCCGATCGGTTAAACAGCATAGGCCGGACAGAAAAGCCTATAGGGGCGGTCCGCGGAGGGTGGAAACCTGGGAAATTTCACGTGCAAGACCCACCCCTCGGCGAAACACGTGCGGCCAAATAGCCTCGCAGAACGAACGCCTTTACTAATCATTGCCGCTCGCGAAAATAAAATAAAAAACGTTTTGACATTTTACGTCAATTTTTGACAAACAATTGCGAATCATTTTTTTTTTCTGACGGGCTCGTTCTGTTTAAGCATCCGATGTTAAGTGTGCGTTTTGTACCAGTGTTTTTTATAGAGTGTGAAATGTTAAACGCAACATGAGCCGATTTCATGGTTAGTTGGAGTTATTAGTTTCAAACATGAAATATACTATGTTTAGATTGAATGCGTCAGTTGTTTTTTTTTTCTTTTTACTGTAACGTGGTAAGATAAACTGAAATAGGTTGATTGGTTGCTATTAATAAAGCGCATTAGTGCATGTTGACGAGTGATTAGCCGATAATGATACATGCTTCTTTTGTTTATGTTCTGAGATTAACATATTTTTTTTGCATTCACTGTATATTGTAACATAGACAACACTCTTTAATTCGATTTTTATTTTGCTTTTGGTAGATAAGCCACTATTCTCAACATTTTGGCGATTTTTTTTAACAATTTATTAGGCAGGCACTCTTTATTTGCATAATAATTATTCTATCATTTTAATAACATTTGAACTATTAGTAAGAAAGACACCAAAATCTATTAATTTGTCTGCGAATTTAGATTTACTTATTTTCAAATTATAACTTAACCAGCCTTCTACACATTCTTTTTAAATGTTATCTTCAGACATTCTGTGTAAACATGTTTCAAAGAAATTCAACTTGCCCTCTTTAAAAATATCCATAGCGTATATTTTCTTCAACGGAAAGTATTTTGAAAACTAACATTTTCATCTAGTTTTCAGAACCACATTTTCTACAATGCTTTTCTTAACTTCTTTGAAATCATATTCTAGTGGGTTCTTCCCTAAATAGCTTTTCAGTGTAAGTTCATCTTTATAAAATGCTACTTATTCATCATTCTCCTGAACTTATCCCAATATATCTTGGCTGGTGCAGCATGTCTTCTTCTTCCATACTCCTCGATTTCTTGTCACCTCAGCAGTCACCTCCTTCTGCATCACTATTATTTAATTGTAAATGGTCACATGATGTGTCCAGGATTAGGGTATATTCTGGACTTTAAAAGATACTGTTATCTCTGAGTTTGTTTCGGTGTTTTTTCACCGAGTTAATTATAAGGATAGGACGTCGGTGTTCCGAAGTGGCGTGCCTAGGGACCAACAATAGGGTAAGCCCATAAGGTATCAGTAAGTTATAAGGGCAAGCCAAGCTTTTAGACTTGTATGAAAGTACTACAATACACAAAAATAGATGAGGTACCGCATCTATTTTTTTAAACCATATATATCGGTAATGACGTGTAGCTTACTACCTACTATCTGTTTAAAAAGCAAAAATCATTATCACAATCGGGTAATTTAAAGAAAAACGGTTATTTTTCAAATAAAACATTTTCTAATATTCCCTCAAACCACTTGATAAAACCCGCCAAGCGTACGGCCCTCCAGCCTCTTAATTTGTACCAAACCGACGCTTCAGTCATCGACTTATAAAAAGTAGTGTTACTACGGCTTCTATTGCATTCAAATAATGAGAATAACACACTTGTTATATACGCTCTTGTTTTTAAATTACTAAAAAAAAGATTTAAATGGGCAATAAGAAAAATAAAATATTGTAGCAAATATTAAATCTGAATTTGAAACTTATGTACTTACTTCCATCAATTAATTATAATGTAATAATCTCCATCAATTAATTATAATCCATTCAATGAAATAGGTCAAATACTTTTTTTGCACAAGTTATAAGTACTGTCAATTAATTAGGGATATCTTCCGTGATTGTTTTTAGATTTTCGTGGTTTAAGTTTAGTTTTCAAATGTGAAAACTTAAAGTAAGTTAGTACAGAATTTGCATACCACTGAATCAAACGCATCAAACAATTCAACGACTAAAGAGAACCAAGAACTCTAAGAAATTTGTACTAAGTTAGATATTGCTATTTGCTCATTTAGGTTGGATTAGGTTTTTTTTTCAAATAAAAGATGTTTTGTAATAGACTCGTTCTTTAGTTCTTAAAACCTGACTTTCTTCCTTTTCTAAAGAAAGTTCTTATAACAGCATATCCCCTTACACCATTAAAACCTTGAAGTCTGTAGTCTCAAGTATTTTAAACTAGAGTGAAGGCTAACAAGTGCTATTTCTTGAACTGAAACTGGCTTCTCATCATCATCTTCCTGCTCTAGTCCCATTCTACTTGGGGTCGGCGCAATACATTTTCTTCCTCCATTCTCCCCTGTCAGACGTCACGGCATCATTTACTCCTTTCTCTAACATTATCATTCCTCGCAGAATCCATACATCTTTTTTTTGGCCTTCCTCTCCCTCTCCATCCATAAACATTAATCAATCACTTCCTAAAGTATCGAAAAGTCTTCGTTATAGAAAAGGCAAAAATCCACATAATATTTGCTGCATTTCTTTCAAATTTATCACCAATAAAACCAGTAGACTTGGCAACAAACTCACGACCTGACATAACCAAATTCTTTCCCATACCTTGGACCATTTTTCCAATTTTACTGTCAAATTCTTCATGTTTTACTAAGTAAGAATGTTTAGTATTTACGTCAGGAATACCTAATTCTACTTTACGACGACCTTGGCTCAGATAACGTGGGTTATCAATAGCTTAAACTATGCTAGTACGGCTGATAACTTGTCTAGTTTAACATGACCTCGCTTTTCTAGTGGTGGGTAATGTAATCAGGGATTAGTAGTGGTGTCGATGTGTTTTGTTTTATTATTCACCAGTCTTTCGTTAGATATTTGAATTCCAGATTAATTTCATCATCGTTTTGCAATTGTCCTATGTTACTTGGGATCAGAGAAACATGTTTGTATCTTCTATGCTCCCAGATAAACTGTCACGCTATTGACTCCGTTTTATTTATTCCAAGTTTGACAAGTGTAAAGTAAAAACTCTTAATGCATTTGGTCATGTTATAAGATTTTATTTATCTCATGTTTTGGGCTATTTCAGTAGCTAAAAATTGATAGCAACGTATGCTATGTCATTGACAATTTGTGACTAGAGAAAGACTAAAGAAACTAAAGGATTAATTGGACGTAGTTACAAGGATCCAATCCACAAAACTACCAAAATTGAGTTAAGTATACCAAAGAAACCGTAAAGGTCGATACTTTCGTTCAGCAAAAAGGTCCCGGTGAAATACAAACACAGACGGTGATGTCAACACAAGGTACCACTCCACATGTATGGCGGGCATTTATTATGAATCCACTGAAACAATCCAATCTTCATGGATCATTAGCGAGAAACAGTATTTATTGGTACTAGTTCAAAATATATAATCTTAGAAGAGATCCAATTCACTTGGATCCTTTCTGATAATTAGTTTTACTTCAAAAACTGATACATAGTAAATCACTTAAAGGATCCAAAACACTTAAAGCCTTTCTGTTGAATATTGATAATAACTTGTTAAACAGTATTGAAAACCTGAAAAAGAATCCAAAGCACGTGAGTCACATAATTATGATATATTTATTTGCATTTTTATAACATTTCATTAAAATAACTAAAGGAATCCAAAGTACCCGAATAATTTTAAATATGTTTATCGGTAATCTTAAAAAGAAAAAGATTCACAATTGGACGTGGTGCGGTGCTGTAAATTTGTTGGTTTTATTGGAATTAGAAGGAACCCTTTTTATTTTTTAACTTTAAGTCAAATTTACTTTGTTAAATTTCATATTTCAAATAATATTCAAGAAAATAGGGCTCTGGATCCTTTTTGATAAATAGTAGTCTCGATAAAAGCAGCAATAAATGACGTATCGCAATAAGGAACCATTTCATGAACTGGTAACAAAATCTTTAAAAATGAATAAAACTACTAATAATTAACTAAAACTCGAGTCAGGACATACTTTTCTGCCAAATGATACTGATTTCTCAAAAATTGAGAGCCAATTAAAATTTCATTAACGTATTTACACTGCGGACGACTATATGCAAGTTATTAGGAGTTGTAAAAGAAAGAATCCGCTCGAAGTAAAAAAAAATGGTTAAAGAGGACTTCCTGAGCTCAAAAAATATTGAAAAAAATATAGTAAACAGAAAAACTTTTATAAACAAGCAGAAAACTAATTGGCTACAAACAAAGGTAATTTCATTAAAAAAAGAAGAGATATTTATTATTTACATGAAAAGTGACATACATGAAGACCATTATTATGAACTTAATATTCAAAAGAAAACGAAAGGAAAATCTTTTGATTTTTCTGAAAGGGACTTTACAATTTTGTGGCCTTTAGGCAAAAAAATTGCTCAACCTAAACTAGACGATCTCAGGTCAATGTTCCACTTAATTCCGAAAGATTGTTTAGACTTTTACAAGTCTCTAGAGGGGGATGAAAATATAGAGGATGACCTCGAAGGATTCAGTGGTCAGCCGGATTTTCATATAGAATATGAAAGTCAGGAAGAATAAGCATAATAATCATTATGCAGCGTGTGAATCTCACTTTAATACTTTTGTAATAGGTATAACTATTATTTTCTTGTTTAATATTAATGAGAAAAGATGCGAGCGTTTATAAGAATAAATTTTTTTTAGTTAATTATTAGTAGTTTTATTTATTTTTAAAGATTTTGTTACCAGTTCATGAAATGGTTCCTTATTGCGATACGTCATTTATTGCTGCTTTTATCGAGACTACTATTTATCAAAAAGGATCCAGAGCCCTATTTTCTTGAATATTATTTGAAATATGAAATTTAACAAAGTAAATTTGACTTAAAGTTAAAAAATAAAAAGGGTTCCTTCTAATTCCAATAAAACCAACATATTTACAGCACCACATCACAGAAGAATTCCGACGTAAACTTTAAATTTCAATATCTCTAAACTAGCTAAATGTGGATTGGATCCTTGTCGTGTAACTACGTCCAATTATTTGAAAGATAATTCAGCTAGAAATGAGACAGGTATCTAAGATGACAAATGATAGGACAAGGCATACTACGCCGATCACAAATAAATTAAGCTAAAAGCAAGAGTATCACGATACAAAAAATCTGTGAACAGCCTGTATTTTATAGATTTTGTTTGCTTTAAATGTTGGTTTACATGAACATGATCAATTTATCACCGTTAAGAGTCAGTTCCATTTATTAATACATTAACAATGTACCGAAACGCTTAAGATCCTGCAATGTTCAGTTATGTTCCAAATTGTATCAGCCACTACTTATGGTTCGTTGCAATTAATGCAATTTATATTTTGTGAGGTAGATAAAAATGAAGTCCAAGAAATGTGTAATAGTGCACTTTGTTCAATAGGCAGATGCTTGCCTAACCTGTTTTGTAGCACTAGAATGAAGTTATCTACCTATAGTGAATAATAATTACTTAGTACCTATTATTAAAAACCATTCACATACGCTAAACATTCTAAGTCACTTAGCATAATTATGTAACAGAATATGTATACTTACATATGCTCAAGACCCATAATTCTAATGAATACCGAATTAGAACTAAAAGAAAAAAAATCCAATTGTTCTCGAACGCATTAATAAAAATACTATTCTAAATTCAAACGGCCCATTAACCGGTTCCCACGGCGGCCATGTTGGGTCGTCCTCGCCCGCTATTGGTGGAGGCCGCGAGTTTAGAATTAGAATGTAGACCCCACCATTTGGCGAGCGGCAAATTATGTTGCCAGTTTTTACGTTCCAAGTTCAAATAAGCAGCTGTTCGTAATTTGAACGTTTTTTTTTAATCCTACGAACGGTTGGGCTGTTAGAAAAAATAGATTGGGATTTGAACCCGTCAATTATTGTGGATTGGTTGTTAAGTTCGGACTATTATCTAGGGCTATTAAAAGGAATGAATAGAAATTACACGGTGTACGTAATCATTTCATTTACGGACCTAGGATTACCTTTAGTAATTTCCTTTTTTTAACCTTTGTTCGCGTTCATACCAAAACGGGTGAAGTAAGAATAAGTAGGTAACAACAAATGGCATTGACACAGTTGCCCTGCCCTTTGAGGTCTAAATAGTTGCGGGTCACCAATCAACGAAATAACTCAGCACTTAGTAAACTCCTTTTAAGAAAATCTAAGCTGGTATCAATAACAAACTAGAATACCTAGACATGTGCGTAACGTAAGATATTTAATAAGAAATGACGCGAAATCTGCCAAATTCTACTCTGGATTTGTTTCAGGTAGTTTTTCTCACATAATTCATCATAATTCTCTTGCCCTTCCCGAAATTCATTCTTCTTCCATCCTTCTCTTTTACTCGTCATCTCATCGGACGCCTCCTTTCTTGCCATATCATCCTTCACACAGTCCAACCATCGTTTCTTTGGTCTTCCTCTACTCTTGTGTAGTTTTTCTCACATTTACTTACAAAAACAATTAATAGGGATCTGTGTAACTATAAAAATATTCATTGTTCTATACGTAGGCTTAAATTCATATTTTAATATCCACCACTACAGTGTTGGTATTGACTTTGATATGTGTAGTATGCGGTCTTCTACTTTCCAATCTATCAGGACCATCGCATACCATGAAGATCTGCTTTATTTATCTATTCTTACCCAAATAGTAGCCGAAGGCTAGGCCCAGAATCTTATTGTCTGCTCACCCATCGTTGAAATAGTCTTCTAACTTCCCTATTTGCTTGACATATGATCGGACATCTCCATCTACAGAAGCCACCTAATTCAGATTCATGTAACCTACTATAAGGGTTTTAAAGCTGTTATTGGTGTATTCAATTGCTGGTATTATTCACTTTTTACCTCGCCAAGATGTGGTGATGATTTTCCATATCGATAACATGATATCCTGCACCGTTATCACACTAGACTCAGACTTGTTCTCTGCGAGAGAGATCCAGCTATCTTCCACCACGCGGGCCCAATGCGAATAAGTAGATGTCACGTATCTTCGAATTTTTTATACTAGAACATTCGACCTCTACCTTTACAGTAACCCTCCAAGACCAAGGAAACGATGGATGGATTATGTGAGGAATGATATTATGAACGAAAACGGACTAAATGATAGCGTGACCGAGGAAAATGGAAGAAAAAGACGTGTTGCGCCGACCCCAAGTAACATGGGACAAGGGCAGGAAGATGATGATACTAACTATGCAAGCTACGTCTCAAATCTCAGATACATCTTTCATATCGTTGCTAAAACCCAAAGTATACACGTGTATATTTATATACAAACGCGTATAGATACTTATGTAGGCAATGACGTGAGTCTAAACAAGCCGTTAGTTAATATTCAAGGCGGGCGTGATTAGCAAAACGTCAAGGTGAACCCAACTGGTTGGTCGCCGAGCGAGGATATTACCTGTTCGGTTACGACTTCTTTTAGGATAGTGGAAAATTTATTATAAGCCGTTTCAAGGTGAGAAACGGTTGGTGGCGAAAGGCTCGTCACCTATTGCATGGGACTTAAATATAACTGCCTTGTTAGTCTACTGGTGTCAAGCGGAGGAGCAGGTCGGGAAAGTGTTCTCATAAGCAGCCACGGAGTCTGGATTCGTGCCCGATTAATGGCAATAGGTTCGCCCCTATTACATTGGGACTTAAAAACATAACTGGCGAAATGTGGGTGCACTATTCGGTAAACCTCTGCCTAACCTTTCGGGGATGGTAGGTATGATGTTATGTTCAAGGTGAGGAAACTGCTAGAGGAATAAGACAGATTTCGGAATGGTTTATATGCTGTTTGAAGATACTAATCCGAACTGCGCCGGTGTGTGATATAGCCCACTCCGTCTTAACGACATTAGGCTTTATCACAGCATTTACAAAATTATCATTATCATCATTATCTTGCCCTTATCCCAATTCTTTTGGGGTCGGCGCAGCATGTCGTCTCTTTCCATACTCCTCTGTTACTCGTCATCTCATCAGATACCTCCTTTTTTGTCACATCATTCTTCACACAGTCCATCCACCGTTTGTTTGGTCTTCCTCTACTCTTATACCCATCCACATTCATACTAAAAACTTTTCTCAAGACATTTATTATACGTATCGGCTGATTATACATAAAATGATTACATGCAGTACATAAAACTAAAGTCTTGTAGTCCAAATAATAGAGACACGGAAGTTGTAGAATAAAGCTACTATAGAGATGTAGAAAAATAGCCCCAAAAACCAAAACAGGCGGACCATAATAACGAAGGATTAATTTCTAATTTTTTTTTCGAAGGGCATCTCTCTATTCAACATCTGAGGTTGGCTACTGCTTAACTGGTTAATTTCTAAAGTTGTGGAAAAACTATAACGAACATACATATAAAGATATAACGAACCTGGATGCTTTGTATCAGAACTGAAATCAGATTTCTGAAGTTGTCTCAAGGAATATTTTAAAAGCAAACGACTGAGGTTTGACCCCCAAATCTTAATTATAATTAACCGACTTCCAAAAGGAGGAGGACTCTAGCTTCAGAAGTCGGAGGCAAAAAGACAAAGTTTTTTGCCTCCGACTTCTGAAGCTAGAGTTATTTTTCACATTTTGGTGTTTTTTTTTGAAGTCGGTTCTATTTTTTGCAAAAAAGTTTATATTCTTTAGACGTTCCATCAAATAAAATAGTAACAAAACCGCAGCTCAATTCTGTTTATATACCTACACAACATTTTAAGTATTTAATCAAAAGTGCGAAGTCCAATGATCACAGTCCGTCGGCACGAACTGAATTCATGGCTGAATTAGTTAATACACTGATTTCGCTTGTTTTAATTGTTATTTATTGCTTCGTTCGTCTTGTGGTCGCAAGCTCTACTGCTGAGCATGAGATCCTGGATTATATTTCCAAGTCGGGCAATGTTATTTGGTTTCTCTGTCTTTTATTCGTCAGTAGCAGCTCAGAGTTTGAATTTGTGCCCAGTTGATGGCCATAGGCTCGCCCCCGTTTACATGGGTCTTAAACATAACTGGCGAAATGTGAGTCTACTACACCTCTGCATAACCCTTCGCGGATTGCAGGCGTGATGTTATGTTATCTTATTCTTAAAATTAGACGAGGTATTTCAAATTGTGAATGGGTTAGGAAGATTTAAAACATATACAAGATCATGCGTGGAATTTATATTGTGTCTAAACAATACACGACGATACGGTTATCGAGGTTCCTTGCCAAATGTGTCATTTGGTCTTCAGGTACGTTCTTGATCCTCATTTTACTTATTTTGTCATATGGTGTAATATATCATCATCTGCCTAGCCTTTTCCCAACGTGTTGGGATCGGCTTCCAGATTTACAGGATTCAGCTGAATTAGCAGTATTTTACATGGAGTGACTGTAAAATATTCGGTAGATATTATGTTAGAACTACGAAAATACCTCAATAACTTGCCTTAAGAATGGAAGAACCTTAACTATTTTATCCTAAGAATAATTCAGCAGTTTTATGATACTTACTTAATTGTAAAATATAGTACTTAAGACGTAATCGAAACGCAATGTGCAATTAATTAAATAAAACCCGTTATATTGAAATATGTGGTTTTGTATAATTATAAACGTTTAAAAATGCAATAAATTAAAGCATTCAAAATGCATTATTTATTCAAGTAACTGACACGATTATTATTTCTTTGTTCCTTGGTTTATTAAAGATAAAAAACCACAATATGCGTCAAAGAAGCACATAATGTTGACTAATTTGGAAAAGCATTGAGTACGCCATTCTGTCTAGATGGTCTGGGTGAACTAAATGAACAAAAATGAATAATAAATATTAAACAATATTTTAAATAAATAATAATTAAATTATTAATTAAAAACAATAAAAATAAAATAAAATATTATTATTTGGTACGCCATTATGTCTAGATGGTCTGGGTGAACTAAATAAAAAACAATGCGAAATATTGTTCATCATCAGACAGTTGGCCATAACTACAAGATACATAACATGTGTATGGTGTATCCAACAGTACCACCACATTTCACCAGTTATTTTTAAGTCCCATGTAACCCGTCCCGAATAGAGGGCGAGCCTATTAAGGGTCGCCTCCTATTTTAAACATTTTTTTTTATAGAAATTAAATTGTATGATTACATAATCATTTATTCTGTGAAGTATGTCTTTTTCTTCCAAGACAAGTGTGGAAAGTACACTTGGGCCTAAATCCAAACTCCAAAAAAGTTTATTTTAAATAAAAGTTTGGATTTGGGCCCGGTTGATGGTAATCCATCAACCGGGCCGAAATCTAGACTCCGTGGCTGCCACTGAGAAATCTGAAGGAAAAACCCCAATAATACTTTGCCCGACCCGGGAATCGAACCCTAGACCATCAAGGCAGTACAAGATACCTGTAGTAATGCATAATCACACAATCAGCCTGCACCGTTCCCTAGGACACAGGGCTCCTTTCTGTGAAAAAAGTGGGCAGTAACCCACCACGCTGTCCCAGTGCGGGTTGGTGGAGGTGATGATTGATGATTCTAGGACTTACCGGTTTCCTAGTATGTTCCCTAAGCTTTAAATATCCAATGAGCTGAGATATTTTAAAGAAAACAGCGCTCTACGGTATAAGCAAAATGCAGGCAAAATTTTACAGAATTTAGCAACTGGTATTCTATTTTCAAGAGAAACGTTTACAGGTTAGGAGTTAAAGTAGGCCATGTGTCTAACCTTTAACATCTTAATTGATAATTATTACAGGTCTAGCTTTATTTATATTTAACATGCACACTTTTTTGTACAACAATAACAAGACAATCATATCATTTAAGTCCGTTGCTCTACATAGAACATTCAACTTTTAACAAGAACCTATATTTAAAAAGAAGTCTTCAAAATGGCGACAGTTTCGTTGCCTATTAACCATAGATTATATCAATAAATGACACGCAATATTAACGTAATAAATACTTTAATGATAAATAGTTGCGATGGGCAGATTACAAGCACGAATAGGCCTTCAAATGACGGAACTATTCAATACCAAGTAATATTGTGGACAAGCTTTAAAGTATTTAAAATATTGTTCCTTTTATACGAGTATTTTAGTGGTCCTTTTGGGTAAACACCTGTTTAAGTAATTGTTTTTAAACTTATATCGGTACTGCTTGATGCGTTTTTGGTTAATATTGATTGTGTTGAATAAATTGTGTCCAAATAAACGATGGATGCACTGTGTGAAGGATTATATGGCTAGAAAGGAGGCGAGTGCTGTGATGACGAGTAATGGAGAAGTATGGAAGAAGAAGATATGCAAATAAATTGGGTTAAGGACAGGAGATCCGAGTGATGATGAAATTGTGTATTTTATTTCGCTAGTTGTTGAAGGAAATACTTGCTTTTAACATGGCTATATTGATGTCATACAAACAAACGTAGGTGTCAATAATTATCTTTTATCAAAAGGAATAATGTTTGTTCTAGTATTATTTTAACGAACATTTAATTAGGTTAAAAGCAACCTACGTTAATCCTTGGCTTGCCGTCTTACCAAGGTTTTAATGTCTTCCATTTTTCATTAATGTGAAAAATAGCAGTCTTAACTTTATGAAAATTTCCACGAATTCAAGGCCAGAATCACAAGGAAAACGGCACGTAAACAACGAAGAAAACACTCGAACTAAAACTAGTTTCTAAACTAAGATAAACATCGAATATTTCTAGGAAACATCATTTAATTGATTCATACTTGCTTAACCAATAAGGTCAGTGGCGAAATACCCGGAAAGAAGTACCACGTTGTGACGTAAGAGAGGACCGTTTACGATCAAAATCAGCCTTGTGGATTGCATCTGACTTGTTAATAGTTTTAATCTGCTAACAGACGCTAATCTGATGATTACAATGACTTGAGGTTAATATCCGGTATTTGATTTAGATTATAATTACATGGATTGTTGCGGTTTGACACTTGGAGCTGAAATTACAAGACTGGTTCCAGGTTCTCAATTGGATATGATAATAGATGTATTGAAATGGCCATCATGATTACTGGTATCGAGACCTTTTCGTTGGTCAGTATTATCTTGGGTAGGTTTTTGTATTTGCACGGTATTGTTTTTAGGGTTCCGTAGTCAATAAGTTTTAAGTTTCTATATTGAAACCGAGAAATCGTCGAAACAGTTCCAATTGCAATCGCAAGAACCCGAATGATGTTTTTAATACATTTAGCGTTAGGTTAATGCGTTTAGAGATGTGTTATGGAAGTGGAACTAAGTGCTAGGATGTAAGTGTAAAGATTTGTTCAAACCTTTGAATCCCAAAAGCATCATAATCTACAGAATTGTTCTCGCAAATACGAGTCGCTAAGTACTTCTGTAGGATGGTCTGTCTGAGGACAAAGTCCGCTATTTTTAATGATTGGTCATTGTGACAACCATACTAAGATAACACCATTATTATTTCCGAACATTACCATAAGGCCGTAGTATTCTAAATTCATAATGGCCGCTTGATAGGCTCGTGTTGATATGTAATACGAAAGAGTTAATAGAAATATAAAGAATTAAGTTTAGTAGTAGCTTGTAAAAAACGATGAATGTTAAATGGCGTGTCAATGATACTCCTATAGGGAATGGTACACCTTTCAATATGGAGATTACAAAACTGGAAAAATAAAAAATTACAGTGTCAATGATCAGGCACGACTTTATTAGCAGACTTGAGTCCCTGATCGTCTGTGTCAAGTAGACTTCTTTTCTTCGTTCCACCTTCTGCCTCGGTGATCTGATGATTTGAAAGCGCTATTGCTGAGTATGAGATCCTGGGTTAGAATTCAAGGTTCTGCAAAGTGTTACTGGATTTTTCTATTAAGAATTTCTCAGTAACAGCCACGGAGTCTAGATTTGTGCCTAGCTATAGCCTCGCCCTCTATTTCATGGGGCTTACTTATCCTTTCTGGGATTACATGCGTGATGTTATTATGCTCCACGTTCTCATACTTCTCTGTCTTTTGCCACAGAGTCCCGCATCGGAGTCGGACAGCAGTTCGGTGTCGGGGGCGAAGAGCCCGGCGTCGGCGCCGCCGCTTCTGCAGCACCTGTTACAATTGCAGGCGCAGAACCCACAGACTATAGCTCAGGTACGTTTCCAAGCAATTTACGAGGAGGTAAGGACCAGAGGGCCTACACAAAGTGACATTTAACATTAGCATAATATTTAGTATTTTATAAATAAAAAGACAAAAGTAGCTACTGAAAAACGTATGTCAACCCAGCGGAGTCATTGTGTAACACACTGGCTTTCCAAATGCTTTCCGTTTTGACAATTCAAAATTGAGTAGAAAAGACCTCAATTAATTGAATTTCACATTTTTGAGCCGTAGAATTTTTAAAAAATATCAAATAATGTATTACGAATTTATTAAAAAAATTTTAGGGATGTCACCTCCCCTGCATAATACCGTTATTTCTGCCCCCCAGCATATTACCTTTATTTTTGGCTCCTAAAATACATGTACTCTAACCTAGCTCAGGAGCCAGGGTCTCACATTTTTCTGTAACCTGGTTTTTGGTAATAAAGAAATTTATTTATTTATTTCTGTATCTATCTCAAAAATTCTTCTCCTACATAACCTGTATGTTAATCCTAAGAGATGTCACAAGCAGGGGTACACAGACATGTGTCTGCAGTTTCAGCAGATGCTGACGGCTCTGGCTGCGCTCGGCAGCGGGCTGGTGCCGCCGCCGCCGATGTCGCAGCCCTGGATGATGCAACGGATGGTGCATAGGCAGAATGACAGGTGAGTCTTTGGATTTTGTTTATGGTTAAGATAGATTTTGTTACGTTAACGTGGCCACAAGGCCTGAGATAATGTGACAAGATGGCGTCGGAAAACTGTAGCTCGCTTGCTATAAAATAAAGAAGGAATACGATAATACACTTGACCAAGTAGCCAAATATAAGTTAGCAAGGTTAGACTCAAATAATTGAAAGTGTGTTGCAGCAGAAGTCCGGATTTTTTGCTCAATTGATGGCAATAGACTTGTCCTTTGACAAAAACGGCGCAAAAATTGTTTGGCTAAACATGTGGGTAAATCCGACTTAATGCATGAGGGGAAGTCTTGAATTTCTTTGTTGAGGAAATAAGCAAGGATACTTCCTTTAAGGTTAATGTCTGTTTTGTGCCAAATCGGAAGTATCTAGAATGATTCGACTTATAACGATATTTCCGTTCTAATTTTATATACAACGTGTTTTTTTTTATATCACAGAACTCTAGGGTTATATTCTTTAAGTAAAAATAATACAAAAAATCCTAGAATATGTGGTGCACAAATGCATAGTTTCGAAGATATCATCAATCATAAGTAATTCATTTTATTCAAATCATTCATATTAAAAGCTAAGAAAAATGCGACCTTGTCATGGTTCACGTAAGAGTCACTTTGTCGAATTATTTTGTATAAAAAATAAACGAAAAAAAAATGATAATTGAAAAATAATTCATAATTATGTCAGTTGATTCTTTGTTATGGTTTCATTCATACCTTACAGTTATGGGAAATAAAAAAAAACACCTTGTATACAAAAGTCACTATGTCTGACCTTTTCCACACCTTAACAGCTGAACCGATTTCGATTTATTTTAGTGCACAGTTAAACCATGACCTAGGTTAAGTCACAGGACATTCTTTATACCCTTGGGATCATTTCAGACGTCCACTTAGGCGACGCAGACAAGACAGTTTAGTTCAAAACATTAACATTAAAACGTGTTTCAAGCAGTATTTTAGCTATAATAGTATCTCTATTGAACCAGTCAAGGATCAGAGCCATAATTCACATCGTCTAACGTACAATTTTACAAACACCATGATTTTATTATTGAGAGAAAAATCAACAATGAATAGAGTACACCTTGACCTCAATATAGGTGATTTGTTGTGTATGTGCCTAGTAATATTAAGGTGGATGCGTGTGTAATGTTTCATACAAAATCGTATTTCTCAAATAATAAATTATTGTTGGTATTTCTTTAAACACTACTGCTCTCATATATGTATACAAATTTTATGCACATGTAAAAATAACCGTTCAAAGACGGACTTAATGCCTTGGGCATTTTCTACAAGTCTACCTTAGGGTGATACAGGGACAAAACGTAGTAGCTAGCCGTGGCGAAGGTTCCATACAACTCGATTCCTACAGGCTTCCCTTAAAAATGGCACAGTCAGTATTCTACAGACAAATAAATAATCACATTAAAGATAATATAGTCCGGCTTACCTCTTACAAAAATTGACCCTTCGCCACTAGTAGCTAGTAAGGATCATAGCTGCTTATGCCGTGGTACAAAGATTCAGCTAGGTACGGAGATTCTTGGAGTAACCTAGAATGTGTCAGACGTACTACCTACCCAAATATACCCACTAATAGTTCCGATTCTGAGGTATACACAAAAATTTGGTGTTTTAGTCAGTGGTTGCATAGCTTTGAGAGGTACTCCCTGAGAAATCCGTACTTGATGTTTTTTTTTGTTCATCACAGTATGATGTCTTCTTGACTCAAAAAAGAGGAAGAATGCACGCCACAATAATATATATAGTAGGTATACTAGAGCATTGTGTCTATAAAATCAACTTAAAACGTTCCCACTGCTGGGACACACACCGCAACTCTGTGAAGCCACCACGCGGGACCAATGCGAGTATGAATGTATCTCCACAAAAGGATAATTATATTCTACTAGCTGATGCCCGCGAGCGTCGTTCGCGTAAAATGATTATAAAAAGATATTACTTCCCTTTTTGAATCGGATTTGTTACCAATTTCAAGGGTTTTATTTTTTTTGCATGAAACCCTAATACCTAGCTACCTTATTCTAAGGTAGCCTAAGTTACTCCTTATAACATCAGCTATCTGCCAGTAAAAATCGGTCCAGCCGTTTCGGAGATTAGCCGGAACAAACAGACAGACAAAAATTTAATACAATGTGTTTTTGTTAAAAGTACCGTAGGTATATATTATCATGTGCATTCAGTAAAAAGTTGTTATTTTGATATTACAAACATACACTTCAATTTTATTTATTTGTATAGATGAAGCAGCAGGGAATGATATCACCTAAAGGGGGTACCAAGGTTAGCTCAAAGGATTTACGATGATCACAAAATTATACATCTTATGAATGGTGCCGTTCTAACGGCATTGAAAATATAAAGTTTAAGGCGAAATATCAGCCTTTTAGCCAAAGATTTTGTAGAACAATGAGCGATTAATGCTTGATTCTTGATTAACAATGGTAACCTGTGAACTTCGATCCTTAGCCTGGTATTGGGCTTGGAGATTTAGGCAAAAGAACAGCATCATTAAGAATGAGCTATTTGGTATACAGGCAAACATTGTCAATATTTATTTTTTGTGTGTTTAACAATTTGTGATAAAGGGAGAACATAGTTTTAAGTCTTTACTAACAATTTATGGATTTTTATCTGAATTAAAAGTTGAATAATGTTTAATAATTATTGCCTGAAGAAGTACCATCTTAACAATCAGCACCGCTTTCAACCATTCTTGGTGGTTTATCCTTTTTAGTACGACCTTCCTACGTCTTTTCTTGACTTGAATGTGCCCTAGCGGTTAAGAGTACTATGTCATGCTCACTCAAATGTCTCGCTGATGGTGGCGCGTGTGTCGGATCATTTAGTTCCCTTCAGAATGGTTGAGTTGAATGGTGCTGATACATGCGTCATGTTCGTGAACGGGTGCTGTCAGTTTGTGACTGGTCATCTCTTGGTTGCCACGGCTTATTTGAATTAATTATTTTATTTTTGAATTTTTTTTTTTACCATGGACACTTTTAACGTGCACATCTTGCTACATCGGTCTCACATAATGTACCATCTCAACATGAATGATGTAACCAAGGTTTTGTAAAAATATTCTGATTTAAAAGAGTGTCCATGGAGTTTCTTGCCCGTTCTTCTCCATAGAGATGTACGTTAGGGAATCGGCAACAGTACTTTCACAGTTTTTATGCCTTGTGACTGGGACTGTAGCTACATTTCATTGTCGTCTTTGTTTCGACAATTAAAAAGTGCCTGGAACTAGCCTACTTGAAATAAATGCTTTGATTGATTGATTGAGCACAACATGAACTATTTATTTTTTAGATCATAGTTGAGAGGGGAGAATAATCTTAAAATGGCTGACACATAACTTATTTTGCTTCCACTCCGTTCGACATTGAATAATCCTATATCCACTGCGATGCAATTTTCATTAAGAATTCATGAATGAATAAAAGATTTGAAATTGCTAACAGATCGGATTGATTCATTTACAAGCCATATCCTGTTAGTCAGGTTTCTTTGATACCTTTTTAATTAAAGACTTCTTGAGGGTCTAAGGGCCAGAACAGACAATGGACTATTTGCCCGCCGGAAACAAATAACCGCTGAAATGAATCCTGTCCATCTGTTGTTTTTGGTTGCCATTGGCGGTCAAATAGTCCATTCTTATTCTTCGCGTGTCGTTTTTAATCTAAATTCTGTCCGCGTAATTATTTCTCGTGTGATTAGTGCCTAACCTGGTGTCAGAGTTTTTATGCCGCCCGTGGGCCTCTGACTTGGCTACGAGTCCGCGTCTGAACTGGGCGACGAATTTGGCACCTTCAGTAGCGTCCATCAGCTCCTGTAGAAATACAAATTCGGCCATTGAACAACTAGTCCATCATCTGCTCAGAGCCTAAAGTCCTTACTTTAAACCTTTAAGGTACTTAGGTACCTTCATGGCAGTGGCCTAAAAAAAGATGTAGGAAGTTCCTACTGCTTAGACCCTGACCCATTTATTGCTTCTTTTATACAAGTAGACCCCGTGGGTGGCAACTTTATTCCTTTCATAGATGAAGCTAGCCTTGACATGAGATTCAGAATATCATTTTTATAGGGCAATGTTTTGTCAGTGTGTTATAATGTTAGCTAGAGAGCTTTGTGTAGGACAAAGCGAAAATCGATTGCCGATAACGACGAGCTGAAGAAAAACTCAAAATTATATTGGACTGACAAATTACTAAAAACCTTACGTCCATCATGTTTAAAGTCATTATAGAAAATCGAAACGCTTTAAAAGCCAGTCTCAGTTGTTTAGACTTATCTTGCCTTCAAAGTAGTTCATCAGATAATGACGAAACTATTATCTTTGATCTGACCCTTAACATAAAAATGAATCGTAATTCACTCAGAATTCTCAGAGGTCGCTTGAACCATCAATACAATCAAATTGAAAGCCGCCTCCTTTTTTGGAGATATCATAGCATCCTTGCTCTACTTAGCACTATTGTTTATGTAAACCGTCAATCAATGAATCAACTGCGTCTATTTTAGTGTCTGCCATACATAGATTTCTCCCAAAAAAGGAGTCTTCAGCTTCATTGCCACGAATGGCTTTTAGATTAGTCTTTCCTTCAGACTACAAACTAGTTGTTTAGGTATGTTTTTGATGGAGCTCTTATTGGGCATCTATAAGACGTCTTCTACTGTGTTAGTCTTTCCCATTTTATAGACCACAAAATATGCAGACTCAAGTTTTATATTTGTCTTTTCCATGACGCATCCATTACCTACTTGATTTTGCACGGTACATTAATAGCTTACGCTATGGTGGAAAGATTAACCAGCATGGTATTGATAGTGGGTCTAAAAGATCAAACATAATATTGGCCAAAATGCTGCTATTATGTACAGTCACGAACAAGTTTCTTAAATTAAAAGCGATTTTCGCGAGATATAACGATTGTAACTTGGAGATAGGATATTTTTCATTAAAATATGAATTCCTAAATACTACGTTCGTAACAACATGACATTTTAATCAGTACAGTAGGAGAAAAATAGTTTTAAAAATTGTTAAGTGTTTGTTCCTCTAATGAGTACCCAATTTGAACGATAAATTAGTATTGCCACTAGAGATATGTATTAGTCGAGCAAATTCACAGACTCGAATCGATAAAATAAACACTATAAATTTCCAACCTAACCCCCTAATGTCTAAAGTATTAAAATCTAACCTTCGCACGGTTTGTATTAGAATTCATATCGTTTCTGGTTTATGTGACCAGAATACTTGCTAATATAGAGGAAATCTGGACATTAGCCAATTTATTTTGATTTACAATACCTTCGATAGGGCTCAGTGCTGATGGGCAGATGTCACATGTCTTCGATATTTTGGTTCTAGGACCAGCAGGTTCGGTTTATTTCTCAAAAATAACATACACAGCTCACTTAAATATGAGCAACTTAACAAAAATATTTTAAGTAATAAACATAGTTGTCGTTCGATCTATTTAGTACATATACAGTGGGTAGTGAGAGGAGCTCGTGGCTAAATAAGAACAGCCGCTCGGGTCGATCTTTAGGTTAAGCCGTGCTTACCTAGGTTGGTCCGTGGATGGGTGACCACCCATTACATACCGAACTTCCTCCGTGCCTCGGAAAGCACGTTAAGCCGTTCAACGTCCCGGCTGTCATTTGTAGATCTTTGACAGTCGTTACAGGTAGTCAGTGGCCCGAAAGTCTGACAACCAGTCTTACCAAGGGGTATCGTATTACCTAGCATTAACTGGGTTGTGGAGGTCAGATAGGCAGTCGCTCCATGTAAAATACTGGTATTCAGCTGCATCCGGTTAGACTGGAAGCCGACCCCAAACATAGTTGGGAAAAGGCTAGGCAGACGATAACAGTGGGTAGTGATTTACTATTGTTGGTTGGATTGAAAGTGGCGCCTGTTGCAGAAAAATTTAAAGGAAGTCATTTGTCTTGGTATGGACATGCAATAAGGAGGGATGAAACGCATGTGACTAAAAGGGTGATGGACAATGTTGATGGATGGAAAGGGACAGGAAGGCCAAAGAAAAGATGGATGGATTGTGTGAGGCATGATATGAAAGAGTAAATGATGCCGTGACGTTTAACAGAGGAGAATGGAAGAAGAAAACGTGTTACGCCGACCAAAAATAAATGGGACAAGGGCAGGAAGATGATGGTTGGCTAAATACAACTTTAACCTATAATTAAAGATGTTCATTGATGTAGAACGAGTTCTGGTTTCCTCGCGATGTTTTCCTTCACTTTTTTGTATAAAATTTTGATCAATACAATACGAAGTATGATGACTACTAGGACATACAGACTATAATTTTAACGCGGTCACATCATTCAAAGAAGATTTTTCACATAGAACTACGGGAGGATGTTATAGCTCAAACAACTTTTATTACAGCATCTATTTTCACAATAAGATTGTTGAAATATATATTTTATGGGAATTAAATAGGAGACACAATTATTCTCATAATTATTGAAGTTTATAAGTAGATCCCGACTTACCTACGACACGTGTGTGAAACCGGCATATCCTAGCACCAATAACTCGAAGACATGTACCAACCCCCACTGGGCTGGCATGGTGGATGATGGTATGCTGTAGCATATATAGCCCAGTCTTAGCAGTAGAAACAGCATATTACAAACTTAAAGCGTTTATTTCAAATCGACCAGCACTTTTGAATTCTCAAAAACAAAAAGATGATGCCACAAGGTGTCATAATTCATAACATAGGTAACTCCGAAAGTACTGTATTTGCCTATTTCAAAGCGTAGATTTATAGGCAAAAGAATGAGCAAAAAACTCCATGGACACTCATATTGGCTGATCATGAATTATCTTTGAGTACAAATAATATGAGACAGTATCAAGAATTACTCCAAAATTCCTTCTAAGCAAAATTCCTCCTTGCATTTAGCATTATTTATTAAGTTCTACAATTCTATTCACCTCATAGAAGCCTCGTTTATCAAACGAACAGTACTTTAAACAATTCTGTAAGCACTACATAGGTACTGTGTTCAGTATCAGGTGCAGCTTCAAGGTTTCAATTTGTAATTTAAATACGTTTAGTTGAATTCGCGCCACTGCGTCCGCCATTGTTGATGCATCTCCGCCATGACAGGTGAGGTGACGTGACGTCATAATATTCAAACGTTCTTTTGTCTATATTTAAATGTTTGTTAAGGTAAATTGTTTTTAGTATTTGTTTGGTTTAGTTTGAATATGTGGTTTTAAATTTTAAGTTATTACATAATTTAGTTTTCAATGAGCGTTTTAAATGCGACTGTAGGTTTCATTTATGGTTTTTTTATTTGCTCTGGGTTCTAAATTTCTCTGAGAGTCGAAATTCAATCTTCAATCACTTTTCCTTTTATAATTCTTCTGAAATGAAATAGCTCGTCAAGTTTTTCTCAATCACGATAAACTTATTACTTAATTTTTTATATAACATTATATGATTTTGTAGATTTCCCTTTTTTTATAAACCATTTATATTCTGTATCAGTACTATGCACGGCTATTTATTGTGCAAACATTCATATCTAACCTAATAAATCCACATGTCCTTATTTTCCATCTTAAATGGCTATCTGTGCAGCTTAAGCACCTTCTTCAACTCTTCGTAACCATTAATTACAAAATCTTCATGTTTTTCGCAATCATAGGTGCGTGAATAACTTTGAGTCGTTCCAAAACACTTTTCTGTAACCACAGCATCAGAAATCAATCATAAAATTCTCATTATCTCTGAAACCAAATTCCTTACATCCCTGCTCACCCCGTAAAGCTTTGTGCATCTAAACCCCTTACCGCAGTATAAGAATCCTCAGACGGTTGCTACTTACAACGGATATGCCACCGACAATCTGAGTTCCGGCGCTCCCTCACTCAGAGATTTGTTCCTTTGGTTGTATAAACCGAGTTGAAGTCTTATTTGTGTGTGTTTCTTTACTGTCTTTGTGTTTTCTGAATGATTATTTTGAACAGTAGTAACCTATAAGCTAGTGGTGTGGCCGTCGGACTGCCTGGTATGACTAGGCGTTCAAACCCAAGACACACACCTCTCATTTTTCGGATTCATGTGCGTATTGTATAATTATCAGTTGCTTCGGTGAAAGAAAACATCGTAAGATAACCAGCATAGAATAATAAAATAGAGAGATATTTCTCGATAGCCTGTAAAGCCAAATAGAGGCCCATGGGCGGCATAAAATCTCTGACACCAATCGTACGAAAAAAAAGAAGATTATTTTGTAGTTTAGGTACTTCTAGTATCTACTCATTGAAATAAAAATCAGTAAATGTTAGCGTGACAGTTATCAGCTAAGTACGGAAGAAAAAAGGATTTACTTGGGGTCAGCCCAACACCCAAGTAACATCTGACACGGGCAAGAATATGATGACGATTTTGTAGATTTATGCATATGTAAGTACCTACATAGATGGTAGAAATTAGAAATAGGTTCTAATTTAAAATAGGAAAGACTACGTAGGTTCTTGTACACAGATCTTGGTAGACAGCTCATAATTTATTATCATCAGGATCCGTATGCTCTCTTCATCTTAAGGTTGTGACATGTCTTCTTCTTCCACGGTACGATACGGCTATAATTGTTCAAGGCAAAGACTGGCTTGAAACCCGCTCCCGTGCTGAATACGTTTTAAAAATAGTTTCCGACTGGCTATCAAATAATTTGCTTACTCTGAACATGGAAAAGACTAAATTTATCACATTTGCTCCACGTATAGTTTCTCAACCACCTGTGCCCTTCGCTTTGACTATCCACAATTGCCTATCGGCTATGAACAATAACTGCGGTTGCAAATCTATCTCGCGAACAAATAGTATAAAATACTTAGGTGTAACAATTGATAGCACCATGTCCTGGAACGATCACATTGGGTCATTGGTTGCACGAGTTAGGAAATTAATATTTGTGTTCAAAAAATTAAGATCATCGGCGGATCTTACTACGCTTAACACAGTCTACTATGCATTGGCAAACTCCATTCTAAACTATTGTATAACCGTATGGGGAAGTTCTGGAAAGTGCTTAATGCTTCGTTTAGAAAGAGCGCAGCGCGCGGTTCTGAAAGTCATGTCTCACAAACCAGTCCGTTTTCCGACCGATGAATTGTATGCTCTGATGCAAATACCTAGGGTAAGGCACAGTTTTCTTCTGAGCTCAATCTTACGAAAACATTCAGAACTTAGTTTCGACCAGTGTTTTAGCAGCCAGAATAGGGAGAAACGTAGACCTGTTAAAGTCTGCCCTGTGGTACCGGCTGGCATCGTGATTGTTAGAAGACAATACTACTTTATAAGCCCAATTCTTTATAACAAAATAAATGGGATTTTGAACATTTACCCCCTTACTTCACGCGAGTGTAAGTCAATAACACACAAGTGGCTCAGTTCCCTGTCTTATGAAGAGCTTGAAAATTTAGTAAAAACTTAAATATAAGTAAAAATGTCCCTTTCATTCCCACTGCCCTCCAATTCAGATATACAGTCAAACATACATACACCTACACATACTCACACATTCACTCACGCACATACACATAAGTACATACACGACACTTACATATATTCACATACATAAATATTAAAATTAGTGTTTAAGATTTTATTTTATTTTGTTCTTTTTACCTTATTATTATACATAGATATTTTGTTTTACTTTTATACTATTGCCTGGAACACTGTCGTCTCCCCCCTTGGAGGTGGGCGCTAATGGCCGCGACACAGTATTCCATACTAATGCGGTTGTTAACGTACACAAATTTTTTGTAAAATGTTTCTTGTTCCAATAAATATTTTGTATTTTTGTATTTTGTATTCCATATCTACACTCTGTTTGCCTATACCTCAGTAGTCACCTCTTACAAAAACGGAAAAACTCAAACTGTGGTAAAAATCAAGGTATCGGAATATTTATTATCAGTTTATAAGTTTTTCTTGGCAGCTCCGGTACAATAAATAATACACCAAAGTTGGAGTAGGTAAACAGATGAAAGTTTGTGAATTTCAACAATAGAGAGCTTTTCGATTCAATGTAATAACTATGGGGTCGTCCATTAATCACGTGAGGCTCGAAAGGGGGGGACGGAAAAAATTACGAAATGTCACTAGGGGGAGGGGGGTGTCTAGTGAAATAATATCACGTGTATTTATTTTTTCTTTGAACGTGCGATTTCTAAACCGAAAAGCGGTACGTGACATTGACGCGCGCTGCGACAACCGCCCTGCTCGGAGATTATACCCGTTAACCTGTATTTAAAGATATAACATTCAGATTTCTTTTTTAAATTTCTGTTCCTTACATTTTGACCGTTTAAGGTGAATGCTCCAACCAGGCCCGCGAAATTCAAAATTTCTTGGGTTTTTTGCAATTTGCAGGCCAGTGCTAGGTTGTATGTTGATTAAAATATTATTCGCGGCTGTAAGACATATGTACCTAGGTACAGAATTATAATCATCAAAATCATCAATAAAACGCTCTAAGTTCATAAAGCTGTAGGAATGACTTTTTCTGTTTTTTTTTTGTTCCTACACCTTTATGAACGGTGAGGGTTGTATTGGTGATTTTGATGATTATAATTCTGTAACTACATATGTCTTACAGCCGCGAATAATATTTTAATCAACATACAACCTAGCACTGGCCTGCAAATTGCAAAAAACGCAAGAAATTTTGAATTTCGCGGGCTGGTTGGAGCATTCACCTTAAGTATTGCACTTTTGTAGAAAATAGCTGATTTTTATAAAAAGTCTGACAACCAGTTTTACTAAAGGGTATTATTATTAGTATTACCCAGGACTAACTGGGTTGTGGAGGTCAGATAGGCAGTCGCTCCACGTAAAATACTGGTATTCAGCTGCATCCGGTTAGACTGGAAGCCGACCCCAAAATAGTTGGTAAAAGGCTAGGCAGATGATAATGATGATAGTATCTTAAAAATCTCTTTGTTACACAAGTTGTCAAGTAAGCTAAACGTTAAATAGGTACAAATATTGATTGACCCTATCGATCACAGCTTCGCAGCAAAATGTAAGCCTCTCCTGCCCTACAAAAACAACAATTCCATTCAAAACTTCTTTATCAAAACACAACACAGCTTAACAAATCAATGGGCACAAAGTACCACAAGTTCAGTACCTACACGGGCAGACGGACGCGCGTCTCCAAGAACTGAGCACAATAACACCTGAACAGCTTTGTGAGGAGACGACTCTATGCTGAGAACGAGAGTTTTGCGATACTGAATGGGCCGGGTCAGAGTTCAGTGTGTAGGTGTATTTGCGTTGGAGTTTTTAGGTGAAAAATTTAAAAGAGTTTGAAAGGTCGATTTAATGCATGAATGACTAATGTTACGAGTAGCTGAACTTTTGTCTCCAGCTCACGCTGATGATTTCAAAATCCATCATCGTGTCAAATTCAAAGTCGCCGTGTGTTACCAACTTATAAACTATTGCTGGTAAGACATAATTTGTAGGTTAATCTTATACTCTGTCACAATTTTAAAATAAGCCTGTATGTCTAGTGTTAAAAACAGATATCTAAGTGAATTTAGAAACGCCTTATCTTATAAAACTATTCTAAATCAATCAATATATTAATGTCAGTAAAATATAAGTTTTTGAAATTGAACTATAAAGAAGAAAAGTTTCAGGTGGTTCTATTTAAGTCGCGAGTTAATGAGCTTTTTGGATTAGCTCGTTCCATATCGTCGACCTCATCTCTGTCCTCAGGACAAGATTGAGGTCAAGAGAAGGCCCATTTAATTTATTTAAAAAAACAGGCTACCTGGTCTGCTCTGCCAATATTTGGCTAACTGTTGGATACAGGGCATTTCCGAGTAGCCCTAAATACCACGCCTATCCCAACACTAAAATCACTAAATGTCATACAAATTCAGTATTGAGTCCACGTCTCTAAGAATGCACACAATAACATCACGCCGAGGTCTTTGTGGGACGGACACGTCTGTCACTAACTGTGCTATGTGGAGGAACGAGATGAATGCAACTTTTCAGATGGTGTTTCAGTTTCAAGTGGTAGATTGAACGTCATGCCTTTGCCATCAATTTGAAGTTAACTAAGTTTTGTAACTGAGGTTATTGGCTGTAGGTAATTAACTGTTATACAAGATTGAGATTCATTTTGAGACTCATCAAGTAATCATTTAGTTCTCAACTTTTCACCAATTTTGCTTGTAAAAGTGAACAATTTTAGTCTTCCATGTTACGTCTTACCTCGAGAGTGTTTAAATCTTTAAATTAACTTTTCCATAGTCTTCCTTGCTTATTGATCATGTCTTTCGTTATATAAGTTTTTAAACTGACATGGTCACTAACACTGAAAACTACTAATGTGTTTTTCGGCGCTATTGCAAGCAATGGTGCTTGCAATAGCGTAAATATAATGAGACTCATCAAGTAATCATTTAGTTCTCAACTTTTCACCAATTTTGCTTGTCAATGTGAACAATTTTAGTATTTTATGTTACGTTTTACCTCGGGAGTGTTTAAATCTTTAACTTAACTTCTTTTCCGTAGTCTTCCTTGCTTCTTGATCATGTCTTTCGTTATATAAGGTTTTAAACTGACATGGTTAATAACACTGAAAACTACTACGTGTTTTTCGGCGCCAATGCAAGCACCATAATCACGGATAAACTGAAGTTATTGCGGCTGCTGTTTTTCAGTTTATCCGTGATCATGGTGCTTATAACTGCGCCGAAATATCGGGAACTCAAGACTCATAGTAAACATGGTAAATATCCCGTTTTCAGTGTTATTTTTTTCATTGTCTTCAACTTCTTTTTGGCTTTATTGCTAACGCAATATGTTGTCCCGTTTGGCATCTTCGACCACGTCTATTAACGTTTTCATATCACAATTCCCTCGTTCCCCGACCCCCCTGCCCATCACCTGTTCAGTTCGACAATCTCTCCGTTCATAACGCGAGACGTGAAAATGCCACAACTTGCTATACCGATGAAATTCAGCGGCAAGACATTGTGCTCAGAGGCGCACAATAGAAACTGACTCGAATAGGAATTGATTCAGTTTCTGTGACACAGAATGGGGGTAGTTTCCAGTAGAGGTAGGGGGTTGGAAATGGAGATATATAACCTACCTATGTTTATCATTAACTCTATAAACGGGATATTTACCATGTTTACTGTTTCTTTTGAGTTCCCGATATTTCGGCGCGGTTACAAGCACCATGATCACGGATAAACTGAAGTTATTGCGGGTGGGTGTTTATGAAGAGACAAATCGGTCTACCCTCTTTCTTGTTCGTTTTTGCACTCAGTACCGCTACCACTGTCACTCGCAACTCGATTCTGTTCCCGACACACGAAACTCACTGTGTGCGCTCGAGAACTTTTTTCGGCACTTTTCCGGTTTTTACACAGCTGAATCACTGGATTCCATGCTACCAGACAAATGGTTGTTTAGGAAGATGTAGTTTTTAATATTATCTAGTTTACGATTAAGTGGGGTTACGTGGCTTTTCAAAAGAACTATGACTACACAACGATGACAATGAGTTCAATCAGATTACAGCGCGTGAGTAGTTGAAAAATCGATGACAAGATTCGACTGATAGTTAGACAGGTATAAAAGGTTATGAAACTCGATTTAGTAGTGAAGACTACAGAACATGAAAATGAAAGTTAAAAAAAAAGGTTCTCATATCTTACTACTATTATACAAGTTTGTGAGGCTGTATGGATAGATTTTTGTTACTCTTTCACGCAAAAATTACTGCACCGATTTAGATGAAATTTGGCACACAAATAGGTTATAACCTAGATTAACACATAGCATAATTTTTATTCCAGTAGTGGGACAATTATCGACCTATGCAAAGCTATGGCATAAGTTAGTTTAACATAATTTCAAATAATTTATGGATCTACAAACACGACTAACATCAACCTATTTCGGTTCACATTCAAACCATTTACTTACATATACCGATTACGCGACCTTTTCAACAGTGGTTCAGCAGAGTTCAAGGTATTCCTGTCATTGTCAGATAATTATAAAATTAATGGTTTGCATGACGCATGGTGTTTCGTATTAAAGATTTATTATGGCGCGAGTTATGTCTCGCTATTAGGGCTTGTGCAGATGACAATGTTTTAGGAAGGTCGCGTGGTCAAAGAACGGGTAAGGTCGAAAAGTTTTATGAAGAAAATTCTTTATCAGCCAAGTATGTTTTTCCTCGGATACAAGCTTCTTCTTCGAAATAGGAGTAAAGAGAATTGTTTTTCTGTTTTTATATTTAAAACAAATACCTGGATAAGGGACGTACAGAACTGAGAAGTGTGGCAGAAAAAAGGAAAGCCCTATATCCAGCAGCGGGTGATTCCAGGCTGATATGATGATGATGATGATGACGATATAAAAGACTACTCTTGCTAAACAAGCTTCAAATACGCGTTTAGTCTTTATAAATACGTTTGACTTTCCCAAATAGTTAGCAATTTTATTTTGACGATTTTTAGACGCACACCTAAATTGATGTCACAAAACTCTATTTTCTATCATCTTCATTAGCGTTGTTATATGAATTTATTAGGATTCACAAAGGCCAAACAAGTTGTAAACGCAACACAATTTTACTCGTCTTTCTCTTTTTCTCAAAAAACCGCACCGTCTGAATGCACCCTAAGTAACGCCTGGAGATATAATCATTTGAAATTAGGCGGCCATGACAGCTGCAATTACTTTGATGTAAGAAGGGTTAAGGTACTCTGTTTGTACGACAACTATAAAAGTAAGATTAAGTAATGTAATAATGTTATGGTTTATGCTGTTGTCCTAGAACGAATGTAGAACACACTCTTATAACTGTGGCATAAGCATAAGCATAATCAGCCTATAATGTTCCCACTGCTGGGACACATGGCCTCCTCTCTATGAGAGGGAATGGGCCACGCGGTGGACCCGCGTGCGGGTTGGTAGATGTCACATGTCTTCAAATTTTTGGTTCTAGGGCATGCTGGTTTCCTCACGATGTTTTCCTTCACCGTTTTTTAGAGCAGTGGTGATTAAATAAATTACACAAAGTAATGCGCCTGCCTGGGTTCGAACCCACGACTTACTGTTCGTAAGTCGGAGCCACCACCACTGGACCACCGCTGCTCTCTGCTTAAATAAATGATTTATATATATCCTGTAACATTTAAAAGATGATGCAGCTTAGGAACATAGCCTCACCCCGTGGCCTAAACGACCGTCGTTCACATTATGTTTCATTTGTACGAGTTCGCAAAAATATCGCGGCAATCGTATTCCGCGCGCTGATTGCTTAAGTTAGTTCAGAATCATCGGCGACCACAGGTCACACACTCTTCACATTGGAATACAGCAGTACTATTTTGAGATAATCTGAAAAAAACAGAATTTTACCTTTTACTTATAGGTACCAGAAATCCTTTCAGGAGACTTTGCTTATAACTTCTTGATCTGCCATTTATCACAAGAAAAATATTTTATAACATTCAATAACTATCTTTCTTTCTTTCTTTTCCTTTTTTCTTCTTAAAAAAGAAAACTAAAAAGAAATAAAAACTTTTTTTTTTCTTTTTTTTACTAACCTTTCTCTATGTAGGGTTAAGCATGACATTTAGCAACGTGTCCTTTTTGACATCAATAACGAAATAAAACAAAAAAATATATAAATTGCGCAAACAATAGCTGCTAAATGAAAAACAACAAAAGGTTGATTCAGACAATACTTTGTAAATACAAATACACAATTATAATTAAACAAATAGGGCGCCAAAGGTCGCCAAACGGCTGTAAGTAGGTCGAAAGGATAAGCGAACATTACTGAAAAAACTATACAAATATCATGAGATATAATATGATTGTACGCCTCCCACATTTTAATATAGTTTAGTAAAGTTTTTTCTGTCGAACTAGAACTAGATTACATGGCAAAGTTGTATAAATTAAGCACAAGCAAACATTTGTTGACGGTAACTATACTAAGATAGGCCTTATAGAAGTCTGGAAGAAGACAACGACAAGCTGCGATATAGGCAGGAGAATGATGATGCTGCAGAAGCTTCTACTTACTTACTGATTTCGGATATTTTGGCATGAAATATTCGGACTTCAAAAATAGCCGGGAATTCGGAAATATTTTAACCCACGCCACGCGACGCTAAAGTGATAAGGTTAACACTGTTTTAAATTTTGCTGTATAATGAATAAATAAATATGTATATAAGGTCCACGGACCACACATGAAAACCACTAGTGGTCAGCTATTCAGCCCCTGGCCAGTGGCAGCTGTAAGTGTTTAAAAAGTGGATGCCGCTAATTACTCTGTAGTCATTGTGGTCGAGAGAGGACCATGTGGGAGTAACGTAAAATATAGGTAATTAACTGGAAAAAAAGCTGTTACTTAAAACAAATATCAGAAGGAGAGGGCTACGGCTCCATTCTGTCCTGAGCCCAGGTGTTAATTAAATAAAAGTAAGCTTATTTGATAGAGGATTTAATAACAAGTCCTCATTGAAAATTTGGAAATCTAGGAATCGAGCTTTAAAGAGTGTTAAAGTCAGAACAACATGATATAAAACGAACGAGTTTTGCTTTCTTAGGGTATCAAACCTGAAGGGTAACCAACAGAACCCTATTACAAAGCCTCCGCTGTCAGTCCGTCCGTCTGTCAGCGGGTCTTATGATCCGTAATAATAATATAATATAAAAGTATTTGGGTATGTCGGAAGCGCTGGGTATCAATGTTACTGACATGAAGCAATCGTTGAAGGAACGCTTCTTTGGCCGCCTGAAAAAAGTATTTAATAGTCTTTTATCAGGCGGAAATAAGGTGCGTGCCTTCAACGGTTGGGTCATGCCGGTTTTGATGTACTCTTTCGGCATACTCAAATGGACTCAAACTGAACTAGACGCCCTGGATAGGAAGGTCCGTACATTGTTGACGGTATATCGAATGCATCACCCGCGTTCTTCGGTTATGAGACTGTATATCCCGCGGAGGTGTGGGGGTCGAGGCTTTTTAAACGCCAAGACTCTCCACAATCGCGAGATATGCAGTCTCAGGGAATATTTCCTAGAAACCGACGTGGGGATGCATCGAGATGTGGTCGCGGTGGACAAGGGCCTCACCCCGCTCTCCTTGGCTAAAGAGAACTGGCGCAAACCTGTAGTACTTGATACCAACGACCGCAGGGAGGTATGGCAGAGTAAGGAGCTTCACGGACGCTTTTTCCGGGCCCTGCATGGGCCCGATGTAGATCTATCAGCGTCCGTAGCCTGGCTACGCTCCGGAGACCTCTTCGGAGAAACTGAAGGTTTTGTCTGTGCAATTATGGATGAAGTTATGATGACGAATAACTACCGGAGATTTATTGTGAAGGACGGCACGGTTGACATATGTCGGGCATGCCACCGTCCAGGCGAATCAATCCGTCACATTATCTCCGGGTGTTCTCGTCTGGCTAACGGAGAGTACTTGCATAGACACAACCTTGTAGCCAGGATTATCCATCAGCAACTTGCTCTAAAATACAACCTTGTGGAATCGGAAGTTCCGTACTATAGGTATGTGCCCGACCCAGTTCTCGAAAATGGCAATATCACACTGTACTGGGATCAATCCATCATCACTGACAGGACTATTGTAGCCAATAAGCCTGATATAGTGGTGGTGGATCGATCAGAGCGGCGCGCAATGATTGTTGACATAACCGTCCCGCATGACGAGAACCTCGTGAAAGCTGAGAAAGATAAGCAAATCAAGTATCTTGATTTGGCTCGCGAGGTTGTCGACATGTGGGATGTGGACTCAGCGATCATTGTGCCGATAGTCGTGTCAGCCCATGGCTTAATTGCCAAGAGCCTCGACCAATATCTAAGGAGGCTCTCGTTAGGCAGCTGGATCAAGGGCTTGATTCAGAAAGCGGTACTTCTGGACACGGCTCGTATAGTTAGGAGGTTCCTCTCTCTGGAGCCCTGACCGCCGGTAGCTTGGACCCTGTTCCCGATACCGGTGGGCTACTATTTTTTATATTTTTAAATGTTTTTTTATATTGTTTCATAGTTAAATATTTAAAAATGTAATGAATGTGTAAAAAAATGAATAAAGGAAATATAATATAATAATATCTTGGGACAACCCAAGATACCCAACCACCACCATCCACCGCCATCTGGTCCCAAACTAGGCAGAGCCTAACCAACCAGATAACTGATAAACATAAGTACTTATATATTTCTAAATACGTACATATTAAAGATAAATTAAATTATATCCGTATAATTAATCCGTAATAGGCAGACAGTTGAAATTTTCACGAAATGTGTATTTCTGTTGCCGCTACAACAAAAAATAAATTGTAAATTAAAGGGAGCTCCCCTACTACGATGGTCGGAACCCTTCATGCGCGAGTTCGACTCGCACTTGGCCGATTTTATTTTAAATCATGAAACTAATAAATTAAAGAAACTCGATTTGCAATGTTTAATCGATTGAAAAACACTTATCACTTAATCTCCTACAGATTCTACCGATCCGTTACCGAGAATGAATATTCTCGATAGCTAAATATTGAATCAATTATTTTATTCCAACTTTAATGCTACTTTTCTCACTTCCTAGATTGTTAAATGCTGAAAGCTTAACGCCTGGGCCTAAGAAAGCCCTACTCATTAAAAAAAAAAAAAATAAGTAGGAAAGATTTTTTGAGTTTCGATTGTAACAGGCTTTCATTAGCTTCGCCTATTACTATGAAAATCTTAGAAGTTAAATTTGACCCACTTCCCGGTTTCCGATTAGGTAAGCTGAAATTTTTCATAGGTACCTACATGTTTAGTTTGGATGACAATAATGGCGGACTAGTTATTTTTTATGCATTCCCATGACATGGGTACCAAATGAAAGGGGTTGCTGAGAAGAATACGAAAAAGCGTGTTTTTAAACTATAATTTATTATTTCATGTAGTATTTGTCATCGGTAGCAAAAACGACCAAGAATTCATTTAGAATCATTACGATGCACTAGATAGGTTCATTCAAGGCCACATTTAAAGATTCTAGATATGATTTAACATCACGATTTTGAACTCTAATGTTATTGGAGATCACGAATATTGATGATTAATCGTGTTTCTTAGATATGAAGTTGTTTCGTATAGGAACTTAAAACATGAGACACTAAAAGCGACTTAACTGGTTTTACTTTAAAAATGAAGAGGTTTTTGCAACCATGAAGGGTGCCCTTAAAACTTGAGGAGCTCGTGGCTTGCCTAGGTCAATCCGTGGATGGGTGACCAGCCATTACATACCGAGTTTCTTCCGTGCTACGGAAAGCACGTTAAACCGTTGGTCCCGGCTGTCATTTGAAGATCTTTGACAGTTGTTACAAGTCCCGAAAGTCGGACAACCAGTCTTACCAAGGGGTATCGTATTACCCAGTACTAACTGGTTTGTGGAGGTCAGATAAGCAGTCACTTCATGTAAAATACTGGTATTCAGCTGCATCCGGTTAGACTGGAAGCCGACCCCAATATGGTTTTAAAAAGGCTAGGCAGATGATGATAGCAAGTTTATTAGGAAACCTAAGTTCAGCAGTTTACATTACTGATAATGATTTAGCAATACTAATTGACATTGACATGACTTTGACACCTTTATCAGTTCGAATGTTTGCGTAAATGTCAAAAGTATAAGTCTAGTGTTGTTTAGGCATTGACCTCAAATATGACTATGTGTGTTATTTAAATAGTAGTCTTATGATAAGATTGTAACAGCCTAAAATTGTCCATCTGTACGTCAACAGCTTCTTCTGTTATAGAGAAGTTGGGTTGCTCGTGTTAGTACCTAATGTCATAACATTGTTTTTTTTCATAACATCACGCCTGTAATCCCCGAAGGGTAAGGCAGAGGTGTACCTAATTAAAGTATACCTACATTTCGCAAATTGTGTTTTAAGTCCCATGTAATAGAGGGTGAGCCTTTTGCCATCAGGCGGGCACAAATCCAGACTCCGTGGCTGCTACTGAGAATTTCCTGATAACTTTTTGCCCGACCCAGGAATCGAACTCAGGATCTCATGCTCAGCAGTCGCGCTTGCAACCACTCGACCAACGAGGTATACATACATAAACTTACGCCTTTTGCCGATGAATGGGTAGGCAGAAACTAGAGTACGCCACCTGCTACCTTCCTTATATTGAACATACTCCTTGCGCCACATCCACGTTCATCCACGTTCCACGGCCATTCACCATGTTTTTTTTTTTTCATCAGAAGTCAGCGAGTGTTTCCGAATTTCTTAAAACAAAAGAATAGTAGGTAGGTACTTGTCATTTCTTCTTTAATGAACAATATTATCATAGAGGTAGGTCAGTATCTGTTATTGTACTTTTACAGTCAATAACCTATTCACCGTCAAATATTAAACTAAAAAAAATATGCATCGTGACACACATTTTCATTAAAATTATGTAAATATGGGACAAAAGCTCGCGTTTTGCATACATTGGTTCACAGCTGAATAAATGACACACGTTCAAATGAATTTCACTTGCACATGTTCAGTGTTTAACATAAAAAATAATGGCTGAAACAATATTTTATCACTTTATAGGGATATTCCGAAAAGTATTGAAAAATAGTTAAGAAAATAATGAAAATATGTTAAGACTTTTAGTTTGTATACCGAATCTGTCACGTTCTCTAATTTGAATCCTGAAAAAAAACAACGTTTTTTTCACCAGCCCTGAAGAGCCTATCGACTGTCCAAAAACAAAAAAGCTTATTCTGAATTTGAATTCAGAAAAAAAAATGAGAATTCTCGAATCCATAATTATTGTGAAAATCATGTCAGTCAAGTTGAAAAAAATACTGACACATTCAGTAATAGTAGATTATGCAACAAGTGGAAAAAAAGGGAATTTAATTCGAGGGACCAAGTTGAATCCCGAGAGCAGCGATGGATTCAAGAGTAGAATCCGGAGTGTAGCAAGGGATTCTAGAGTAGAATCCTGACCGGAGCGAGGGATACAAGAACCGAGATGATGTCTACTCTACTTGTTACCATTGACTGCGAGAAAATAAATAGAAGTAGTATTTACATTTCTCGTGGGTTAATAATAACAGCCAGTCGGGTCGATCTTCAAGGTTAAGCCGGGCTTACCAAGATCGGTCTGTGGATGGGTGACCACTAATTCATTACATACCATAGTTTCCTCCTTGCCTCGGAAAGTACGAAAAGCCGTTGGACCGGCTGTCATTTGTAATTCTTTGACAGTCGTTACAGGAAGTCAGTGGCCCGAAAGTCTGGCAACCAGTCTTACCAAGGGGAACCGTATTACCCACCCAGTACTAACTGGGTTGAGTTCTGGGTCATATAGGCAGTCGCTTCATGTAAAATACTGATATTCAGCTGCATCCGATTAGACTGGAAACCGACCCCAATAAAGTTGTTGATATAAAGTCTAGGCAGATGAGTATTTATCACATTTTATCATGTAATCGGTAATATAATAAGAGAAATATAAATAAATATAAACATTAAAAATTTATTGTCGAATTAGAACAATTTTCGAAATTCAGTGTCATATTCTTGTCGGCACGTTTTATTTATTTTTTATTCATGATTGGTGCTTGTTTCAAATTCAAAATGTTTTTATTCACTCAGTGACTAAAAGAGAGTTTTATTCACTGTTAGCGATGAATAAAATGCCCTTTTGTGAGTTGCAATGGTAAAAAAATGATTTTCTATTTTATTTCTCTCTTGACTCGTATTTATTAGGCTTATCAGTAAAAAACAGGTTCAAAAACTGATTAAATCTACAAATACAATAGATATCTGTCGAAATAAGCTAAAGCGATGAGTTGTAAGCCAATCACCCCTCTCTTCTTATCTCCAAGATAAGCTCACAAATTACAGAATAACCCTTCATGTTTTTCATTAAAAGATCGAGTCTTACAAAAAGAATATTATAATGAGTACCGAATTTTATCGAGTGCATCGTGTGTGTGTGTGTTATTGTGTCAATAGTTGTTCTATTTTTGAAAATTATTCGAGTGTTTTTTTTTCGGGAATGATTTCAAAAATTCCGAACGTGTTGTGGAGACCGTACGATATGTGTTTTAGTTATGATATGTTATATTACGCGTTTCAGAGGTAATTAAGACTAAGTTAATACCGAAATAATACCGGAAACTTTGCATATACAAAAAAAAATCAAGAAAAAGCCGAATCTATTCCTGATGATATTAGGATACGTCGTGAATCAGTTAAAAAAAATGTTGTGGCCTTAATGTTTAGATTAAGCCACAGTTTTTAAGCAAGTCACTTAGGATTGATACCTACTTCAAAATTACACTTACAAATTAAACAACGATGTACCAATTTAAGAAAAAGAAGCGACAGCATTCAAGTATTATTAATTGATCTCCAACTTCCACATGTCCTTTTTAAAGGTTTTATTAAAACCTCACTATACTATTCATATTACCAAGGTTGTTTTTTCTTATACTAATGGATGTTTCCTCTCCCTAGGCTACCCCAGGAGGTGTGCGAGAAGGCGCCGGCGTCTTCATCCCCAAACCTGGCGGAACAGCCGCTGGACCTCAGCGCCAAGTCTACCTCCAGCACCAGTGGCACACCACCTCCTGACTCCAAGCATTTGGATAACAGGTAAGAGAAGACAGATTTTTATTAAAGGTTTTTACCCTTCGAGAATTACTGGCTTGATGTTTTCTTATGTTATGCACGAAATTGCTCGATATAAGGTAAATATCTACATTTTTTTCTGTCTCGTGGCGTTTTTTTCATATTTAGGAGTATTGCAAGAAAGAAGACGGTACTGTATGAGTCTTATGCCTCTGTATACAAGTTGTTGATTTGTATCTGTCATTATTATTTAGTAATAATAGGGGTTTGCGAGTGCACATTATAATAACACTTAGACCCGAATTATAGAAGATACTCATGCTAAATAAGAACAGCCGCTCGGGTCGATTTTTAGATTAAGTCGTATTTACCTAGGTTGGTCCGGGGATGGGTGACCACCCATTACATACCGAGTTTCCTCCGTGCCTCGGAAAGCACGTAAATCTTTGACAGTCGTTACAGGTAGTCAGTGACCCGAAACTCTGACAACCAGTCTTAGCGAGGGTTATCTTATTACCTGGCGCTAACTGGATTGTGGAGGTCAGATAGGCAGTCGCTCCATGTAAAATAAACGACCCCCAACATAGTTGGGAAAAGGCTAGGCAGATGATGATGACTCAAGCATAGATCTTGCCTTGAGTATAGATAGAAAGTCATATGATTGCTTAAATCGAGCTTCAATCAGTATTAATACAAGCCCTAGTGCTACAAGACAGTTTGAATGTGAGATAGTTCGAGTACTTATTTAATGACATTGTATCTACCCATGAAAGCAGTTTATAGCGTAATACTTACTTAAAAAAAACCCTTACCTTCTTAGATGCTTTGGAAGAAGTTGCCCAGTGTCTTGAAGACCCCGTACGCAGATCACTAAACCAACACTCTATATAATGTCAAACACTTCCTTTAGTTCTTCATTCAAACCATGGAAAAAGCTACTAGAAACATAAAAACTAATTGTAGCCACCAAAGTGACCGATTAGCAATAGCTTTTATCTTTTTAATCTAGGTAAACGCGCTAAATTGGATTACACATTAGCCGCTGGCCTTAATTTATTGCTAATGTGCGTTTAGCCACGTCTACGTACACAACCTTATTTTATTCGACCATTATAGGGAGTAATTGTTTATGTTTGGACATGAATTTGATCAGTAATATGCTGTTGGTGACTATTTTGGTACTTATTTTGCACTAAGTGATGGAAATACGACCTTTACCATAACTGACTAAAACGACGCCAGAATAATAACAGGCAGAACAGAACCTCACCCCTGTAGTCACCAGAAGGTTCAGACAGAGGTGTACTGCCATATTTAAGTCCTATGTAACAGAGGGGCGAACTCCTGAATATAAAAGAGGTAGAGATCGGCCAACCTCCGGCTACGTGGTGGACTAGCCTGAGGAAGCTCCTATTGGAAGAAGAACGGCCCAAACCGACCACCCAGGACTGATTGTCCTGAAGTTAGAAAATTAGGGGAGTCGAAACCAGTGGGATAGAGCTAGGAAGAAGACGAAGTAATGATGGGCGAACCTATTTTCAAAAAATAGGCACGAAAATAGACTCTGAGTTTGGGTCCGAGAAATACTTGATGAAAAAATCCAATAACACAGGGCATTGAAGCTAAGAAAGACCTCATGCTCAGCAGTATAGGTTCCAACCACTACTCCAACGAGGCATAACTAATTCTTGCCCCTTTTCTCTTTTGTATGAAGGGACTAACCCTTGGAAAAACTCAAACCCAACGCATTTTTTTCACTTAGAACGTTACAGGCACTTTTGAAGGTCAAAAACAAAAGCATGAAGATAAGCTACAGTCCCAGTCACAAGGCATAATAACTTGTGAACTGTAGTTACCCATTCCAAATCGTAGATCTCTATGGAGAAAAATGGACAAGAAACTCCATGCACACTCTTTAAAAAATTCTTCTTCTTTAATAAAAAAATCTGACTACCCACAGCGACTCCGAATGTTGTGTGGTTATTATTAAAAGTATTCATTTCTACCCTTCTTTAGTTTTTTTTAAAACTAAAGAAGGAATCCCAGAATAAAACGTACATTTAGAAAACTAAAAATAAGAGAGAAATTCTTTTCTATAATGTATCGGGAAATACGAACGAAGCGAGCTTAAACAGATTAGTGTCTGGAAACGACATCTTCTTTGCTTATTTTGTGGGAAATAAGGATCTGATTAGCAAGGTTTTTTTTGGTTGTAATCGATACTAGAACCCCTTGGGGTGTGGCTGTCTATCTATGTTTCTTTATATGAAGCGTAGACCTTGCTATCCGTGGTATAAAGATGTTAGTTTTATATTCAAAGATAGTCTGGTCATGTCACTTTTTATTTGTTACTGGTGATACAGAAACAAAGATTGTCCCTAGCCATCTGCCCGTCTGTTCCCAACTATGTTGCTATGTTGGGGTCGACTTCCAGTCTAACCGGGCAGCTGAATACCAATATCTGGTGGTTCTTGGTTTGATGCTTAAATTGTCATTCAAAACAAATTCAACATTTATCGATGCGGCATACGTTTTTGTCATTATTCTTTATCGTCTGTCTATTTGAATGATGGAAATCTCCTTAAATAAGAGAATTATTAGGCAAGAAATGTTTCCATGATCAAGAAATTACTCGTATGAAATGAAAGGGTAGTTAAATGCTTTTTAAGTCTCGTAGATTTTGGCTTGACGGAAAGAGATAGGAATTCAAATAACATGGAAGCTATAGGTACCAGAGCTGCAGATGGTGTGTGTGAGAGAGTGTTTCGTATTTCTTGCAAGGTCTTTAAATAAATAAGCTCTTCCGTAGCATTTATGTTAACCCAATACAATTTTGATTGTTCTAACATTTTTAGCACTGATAGACTGCGTCTAGTGTCTTTGCCTAGATTTTCCGATTACAGTTTGACGATCAGCACGGGTGGTCCTGTCACACAGGTAATAGTCCAATCCCAGCTCAAGACCAGAAACTAAAAATCACTCTAAACTCCACCAGCACTTTACAACGTCATGTAGCATTAACAATTCGCCACGCTACCGCCACAGCCAGCACCATTGCTCATAACACGATCACATTCGCAATGGACTCGTAATAATCCTACTTCCTATTGGAACCTACTTGGATAACTCAAACAATAGCAACGTGAACGCACCCATTAAAACACTAAACTTTGAACGATCGACGCGGGTCAATGAACTTTTGACAGCTAACGCCGTCACTTCCACAGATGTTCATTTGACGCCATTTTATCGCGACATATTCATTAAAAATAATATGTCATTGTTTTAATTTGTTTTGTTGTTTATTAGTTCGTATCGGGTTCTATTATTTTGATGGCTGTTATCTGAGTCGGTGTGGAGATATGGTTTGTGGGAGTTCTCATGAATGGGCCTGAATGCTTGAATGAAGCCTTAGAACCATTGCCGCTTTTAGTTTTCCTATGCAGTTGTACAGTGTGTGTAGTTGTACAGCGACATTCAAATATTTACGAGCGATAGACGGGATAAGACGAAGAAAATCGTAATCCAATACTTGTTTCTACTTTGTAACAAGTCGGTCTACCAAGTGTCATACTTGCTTGTCAGGTAGCATTCGTGTGTCAAAATCCAAAATGTTCTGGATCAAAATTTTTGTTACGAAAACATTCCCAATGATCTTTAAGTCTTTTAAATCTCTTTGGTTGGAGACGATTATAGAATTTCTAGTAGGTACCTCTTACCAAACTAGACTTTTTACAAGGATTACAAAATTATAAGACAATTTCCTTCACACCATTCCATTACACCTTCTCGTTAAAAATAAACGAACAGATTGACAGCCGTCAGTTTCCAGCATAGTTTCAAAGTCAAGGAACCCATATCTACAGCAATGTCAATGCTCCACTTTAGCTGTAACCACGTTGCGAAAGGCACAACGTTTATCGCAAACCCTACGTTCAAAGACTTCTTATTATTTGCTGATTCGCGCGTGATGAAATTGGAATTTCTTTACTTGTTGAGATAACTCCTTTAAGTGTTTGTTCCTTGTTGTTTTTTTATGCGCAGTTGAAAAATATTGTTTTGTTTTGAAGTGGAGTTTCTTTGTTTTTACCTTGAGGTTGTTATAGTTGGAAAAATAGTTAGGATTGATAAGATTTTAGTGGATTTAATTTTATGTGTTGCAAATTTTTTTGGCAATGTCCAATTATTGTTGTGAGTTAAGGTTTCGTTTACCTCAGTTATCTGGGGAGTTTCCTACAGATTCTTTACCTGGTTTTTAACTACTGGTCTCACTAGGCCATAAATCTTGGGAACTCTTTCGGTTTTCCCAAGATTCATCCTGGTTTGTTACATTTAGGCGGATGCTGTCAAGATTCCGGGTGAAACCGAAAACATCAACCTTTTTAAGCTAATCCAACCCCTTAAAGCCTTAAAACATTCGCAGTCTATGATAATAATCCAACCACTCCACAACTACATCATTTTATCAGAATAAAACTGTAACAATCTTGCATTCTACGCCAAACCACTGCCATCTAGCGGGCAGAACCGGTGAAACAGGTTCCCTCTCAGATTTTATCAAAGCACAAGTGTATGCACCTGTTAAAATCACTTACTTTTGTTCTTAAAGACATTTACGGGAGGGAAGAGGGAAGGGAGGGGTCTTTAAAGGTACTTATAGAGAAGTAACAGAGTATTTCCAATAATGAATACGACATTGAAGAGCTTTACTCCGTGCAATTGTATTTACGTGTTCCGAATGCATTAAGGAAAAATATAGGAAGTGTTATGGTAGTTTTGTCCTTATTTTCATTTGAATGTACTTGTACAAGACTTGGGTGAGTAGAATTGCATGTAGGAACTGAAACTATGTAAATTATCGACGTTACACAAAGCTTCCAAATTCCTGGTCGAAGATCCCTCTTCGTTTCTTCATCAACAAGGTTCGGTCTTGCACTCTGCACAAGGTTTCGGCTACAATTTTGGGTGCCATCGCCAAATCTTTGATTGTCAATTAAATATTCATTACTTTGTACAGATGCTAATTAACCAACGAAGCATCCACATTGTCACACAAAGAATCATTATCAAACATCGCAATAATATCTCCGAGCCAACGACCGGACCCCGCTAATTTCCCCGTCTTCAACAAAGTTATTAAACTCATAATTGCCTCTCGATACATTCATATAAAAACCCAGCTCGAACCGATATTATACACAATACAAAATCGATATCTGAATAAATTCATTCTCTGGGACTGCGATCTGGGTCGTATGACTCGCCAAAACAAATAAAATGCACCGATAGTCTGTTGGAGCATCGACCTTGCATCCTCGAACACACACAGCCAAGCAAAAACACACCCTACCACCCAACAACATAACTGAAACTCCTCTGAAACCCTCCTCGAAAAATAAGAAAGCACAATTCAAGATGAAACCGAAGACGACAGCTGCACCCAATAAATTTTATGCTCTATTAAAAGGTAGTAAAGCTGAATTTCGTTTAGTGTGTGAATATGATAAAGATGCATTCATAGTGGTCCGTTATCGGCGAGACCGAGAGTAAATATTTCGCATTTCGCGTTATCTTGGATTAAAACGGCGTCGTACGGTTTTGAAATATTGAATTTAGACGATTGTGGGCCGTTGACCAGACCCATTTGTGAGTCAGAGCATTGTCACCGTCTCATCGTGTCATCATGATGCCCACACCTCACCTATGGATGCGAGTCTGACGTACGAATTCACTTTCGAAGGAACGCTGCGAACAAAAAAGATGAAAGGTTCTTTTTTCTTTTGTGTCTCAGGGTTTCCGTTCAGTATGTAAAGTTTATTGATTTATCCCGTTGCATATTCAGGACAGCGTCTACATTCTTTTGAATTCTTTCGGGAGGAAAATTGTATTTATGAAAATATTCTTTTAGCTCAAGGGGTAGTTTAATTTAAACTTATTTAAATATTCGTGTGGGTGTGATGTCTAGATGTTGTTACTGAGGGTTGTTATTTGAAATGTCTTAGCAAAGTAATGAACTCTGCAAAGCTTGATTGATTACTTCTTTAAATCATTTGCATTCTAGTCCTTTCTTACTTGGAAAGGCTTCCGATCCACTGCGAACCTACTGCGACATTCCGTCCACCTTTGACTTTGATGTCATTTAGCTAGATGCTCATGATATTTTACTTTTGTTGCAGATTGAAGCGAGCAGTTCTCGAGAGTGCCAGCAACAGCTCTGGTCGCCGTGCGTACACTGAAGAGGAGCTCCAGTCAGCCGTGCGGGACATCCAGTCGGGCCGGCTGGGCACTCGCCGCGCCGCCCTCATCTACGGCATCCCGCGCTCCACGCTGCGCAACAAACTCAACAAGTTCGGCTCCGTCGTCGACCACGCCGACTCCGACAACGACAGCGATGGCGATCGCGCCGACTCGCCTCCCTCCGTCATCCTCAAAATACCCACATTCCCCCCACCCGACGACAAGAGCCCATCCCCTGGACAACACCAAGGCCCCATAGCGCCTATAACACCGATGCTCCCCACGGGACAAGCCTCACTCAAGCCACCCTCACAGCTGCTGCTCCCGCCCTCGGTGTTCGCCGACCCTCCCTCAACACAACACCTCTTCACGTCTCTTAGTGACGTCATCGCTAAAAGCATCAGCCAAAAGTTCCAGCAACCCCTTGATAGGCCGCACCTCCAGCACCAGCCTAATGACCTGATGTATGCGCGAGGTCCTGATCGACACGTGTCTGTCATCAAGACTCCGCCGGACAACCAGCGCTACCCCGCGCCCGGCAACTCCAAGCAGATGCCCAACAACAACGGGCAGCCGGTGGCCGGCGGCAAGGGCACGCGGCCCAAGCGCGGCAAGTACCGGAACTACGACCGAGACAGTCTGGTGGAGGCAGTGAAGGCGGTGCAGCGCGGGGAGATGTCCGTGCACCGCGCCGGCTCCTACTACGGCGTGCCGCACTCCACGCTCGAGTACAAGGTGAAGGAGCGCCACCTCATGCGGCCGCGCAAGCGCGAGCCCAAGCCGCCGCAGGACGCCGGCAAGCCGCAGCCGCCGAAGCCGCCCCCGCCCAAACCGCCGACGAAACCGTTCTCCAACGGACTCAACGGGCCGGAAGCCCCGGGCTACCCCCCCGGCTACCCGTTCTGGCCCGGCAGCGGGTTCCCACCGCCGCCCGCACCGGACTTGTACGCCTCGCACATGATGCGACGGCTGCGCGAGGAGGCGCCGCCGCCCGCCAACGGCTCGTTCCTGGAGGGCATCATCCGCTCGTCGCTGGAGCGGCCGGCGCTGCTGCAGCGGCTGGCCGCGCCGCCCGCCGGCGAGCGCCGCGCCGCGCCGGACGAGGAGCCGCCGGCGCGGCGCGCGCGGCTGGACAGCTCGGACCAGGCGCTGGCGGCGGAGATGCGCGACGCGGTGCAGCGGCTGCGCGCGGACAAGCTGCGGCCGCGCAACGGCACGCCCACGCCGCCGCCCGCGCCGCCGCCGGCCGCGCCGCCGGACCGCGCCTAGTGGCGTCCCGATCTCCTCAGTCTTTGTGATAATATTATGTAAAGTACATTCCGCCGGCTCGCCGACTCACGCTAGTGCAATACGGCCCGCTGAGGTTTGTCGTCCGAGACTCGCGTATCCGTGTATACTGTTGTAGTGACAATAACTTAGTCGCAGGCTTCTCCTCGTATCGACGTGTGTCGGGTGACTTCGTCGCTCTCCGTTTCGGTATGTAATGTCTCCTCTTATGTTTCCGCTTCCTCGGTCAGTCCGGACAGTCCTCACACACACGTATCCACATCGACACATAATCACCAAATATCACAATAGTTACCTAAAAGTCACAACCAGTTCAATATATCACAGCTTTACTAATGCAATATCACAATATTATACTAGTGTTTAGTGTCCCATGACAGAGATTCGGATGCCGTCGGTTGTGGCTTGCAGTCGCGTTGATGTACCTAACGTAAACCGTAATAACTAATCTTAAAATTAGTCGAGTAGATACCTAGTATGAACTTTCTCGTTTTCTGTAACTCCTCGCTTATGTGACGCTCAGTCACAATCCGTTTTCTTTGTCTTCTAAATTCAAATTAGATCGAAACCTTTGTAGGGTAGAACGACACTGCACGTTGCAAGCGGCGCCAGGGTTGTCCAAAATTCACGCAAATCCAGAGAGCCTCAAGTTTTGACCTTGTTTTTAAGTAAAAGACAACCAAAAGTTAACGTTATAAAATTAACTATTTAAAATAATTTTTAAGTAATTAAAAAAAAAACAATGTAACAAATTAATTATAAAGCTAGCTATGAGTGTAAATGTTATCGATTTTTAAGTGAACTATTGCAGATTTTGTGCGGTGTTTTTATAATTAGATAGGTAATATATTGAATGAAATTATTAGCGCTATTGGCGGGTAGTGCGGTTGTGGTATTGTTGGTCGCGTCGCGCGTCGTGGTCGCGTCGTGTTGTCGCGTTGTCGCGTTGTCGCGTTGTCGCGCTGCCCGACTGAGGCAGGCACTAGTTGCAGACGGGGATGGCATCGCAACCGTCGGCTGGGCTTCGCCTACACGGAGCTATGTTCGGACTTATGTGCAATTATTATTTTGTATAAAATAGTAATTTTAACTGTGTCTAAGCTAACACGTGGATTTCCATATTACTGAATGTGATATTTAGGTATTACGAGTGCGGTTTGATCACGATTTGACGACCTACGGGGACCGCCGGGCCCCATCATATACACGTACGTACATTAAATACATCTAGTGAACTTATATTTTATGTACTATTATTGTATCTTAAGAAGATAATATTCTTATTTTTCATGGTCCAAGTTTTAAATGTTTTATCGACTATACAAAATGTGGATAATCATTATTATATTCTTGTCGACTTTAAAAATTTAAATTAGCCCAAAAATCCTCAAAAAAAAAATTGATATCTTCAAATTTGTGAAATTTTTTGGTGTTCAATCAAAAATATATTATGGAAGTACGAGATGAAAATGTATACGCTCTCCCAGAATTAAATTTAGGTAAAAACTATTTGGATATAAAATTATCATACGATACTTATTGTAAGTTATGTGTACATGTGCGCCTCATGGAAATTAAGAAGTCTTTGTATTATGTATGTAATTAAAATATACATAATTATATTATATACAAGTTAAAATTAAATGTCGTACATTTTTCTTCGGAGACCACAAGTGATGTGCAAAATAGAAGTACATGAGATTGTCCTCGACATTTCGACATCATATTCTATTAACTATATTATCCTCTCGGACCGAAACAAAACAATTTATTATATACAAGTAATATTCGACGTCATTATCCAAAAACAAATACATATCCCTAATGACGAGATGTCGAGCTCTCTCAATAAAAAGGTAAAAAAAAAACAAAAATTTTTATATTCAAAATTTTAAACTAGTCGATAGCATGTCTTTCACTTTTGTTTCTCTGTGCATAATTTTCGACGTCTTTTTAGCATTTAATCTTAAAAAAAGTTAATCTATAAACGTTATGTGCATTTATCTGAGTGATGAATACTTTTGTATATTGAAAACAAATATAAGATTATTTACCGTCGTGTTGACATCCCTACCAGACCGCATTTCGAAAAATTTGAAGTGTTGAAAATCGAACAACTTTTTTTTTCTCAAAAATACGTACACGAATCTGTGTGTTATGCCTGACATTTGTTGATATAGCTTAAAAAAAACGGTTATTTTGTATAAGTTTGTACAGACATAGGATGGGACAATTTGCAAAGAGAATTTAGATAATAATCAACATTCCGTTTAGAATGTTATTAGATTTTTTTAATTAATAATATAACTATTTTTTTTTTGCATCGGGAACAAATAATTATGTTGTTTAATCTTATTTTGTAACGTTAGTTAATTTTTAAGTGGCTTTATTTTATAAAAATAACCTTTATATATGATTAATTGTCATATTATATTGAGATGTTATACATTCATTGTTTTTGTGCAAAGTGTTTGGGGTTCTATTCCCGGTTAAAGAGAGTTGCGACTGATATGTAGTAGAAAATAGCCGAGTGCTGGGGCACTGGCTCGGTCGGTACAAATGGTATACACCGCCTTAACACTTAAAAATGTTATTAACAGTGATCTCTACTACTTAAAATAATCATCAAGGCGAGGCGAGCGAGGGAATCTTACTTAATAGCGAAGCATGCTCAATAACGTTGCACGCTAAAAACTTAGCGCGCTAATTAGCATGCTAATTATCAGTTAAAATAATTTCCGTGACGTTGATTATTTTTTGAGAAAGACAGGATCAAAACTGCTGTTGTCAAATCACATGAAACCAAAAGAGACACAAAATATTTACAAAAAAAACTGCCTCCATTCAAATACCTCATTTCAAAATAGCGATGCAAAGTTATACCATAATCACGAAACACATTTCATTGGTACATACATGTAGTTTGAAAACAACAGGTTTTTTTTTAACACTGAAGAGGTCACTGGTTTATTAGTGAATCATTTTTATTGTATATTGTTCAATCATTTTTCCACATAGTTTAAGAATTTTAGTTAATATCGTAGTGTACTTTCAATTAAATAGGTAGTCCGTAGCAATTCTTTAATATTTTCTTGTTAATTTTTTTTCGTAATTTATGTAATAAATTCTCCGTAAGGGTTAGGTTAGTCTTGAACGGTCCTCAACTGGTCCAGGAACAAAAGACAATGAAGGGAAAGTTGCATTTTTAATTAAATCATTAATTAATTATAATCTTTATGTGACCGCGGCATTGCTACTCGTATCCGATACGTCTATTCTCATAAACGTATCCGATCGAAGTGCAAACAATGACACAATTTTTAAATTCGACTTTCGAATTACCAACTGAATTCGATCTTTGAATTTGAACGTTTACGTTCGCGAGTTACTCGTAAAAGACATTGCCAGGATGTTGTTTTACGAAGCATTTTTATGGACACAAGTTGTTTGTTTGTATGACTGTACCTAACTTCGTGTCGGTCTCCAACTTATACACTGTGTCACCGTGTTTGTTCGATCATACGGGAGATGTTATACTTAGTTAGTATTCTACTTAAACACTGTGTCTATCTGTGTATAGTTGAAAATCGACGTTTCTATAAATGTAAGAATCACCTATTGTCGTCACTAATTGTTTTCCCTTTTACATCTTGTATGTATTTCTAGATGGTTAATTTTAAAACATTAATTATTATTGTACTATTATTACAATAATTGACTTATTATTATTGACATTTAGCATTATCGTGGAAAGGTATAGAATATTGAATGAAAGTTTTTTAATGTCTTGCTAGACGCAGTTCGCGGATGTTCCACATTCGTGTTTTTTTTTTTATATAAAAAAATTATGTACAACAAGAAGCATTTAATTTTAGAAATATTAAATACCTATAATGTTATAAATTTATTGAAACCGATAGCAAATCAGGTATTTGCTATCTTGATGTATTTATTTCGAATTAACGCTTAAAAATACTAGGTACATCACACTGCTGGGGAACATTTTCTTAGAATGTTTTCTTTGCAACATTTATTATTGGGATTCTTTTGTGATTTAAAATTAAATCAGTTAGGTAACGGACCAATGTATAAGCTAGATAAAACTGTTATTTCCTAAAGAATCGATAAAGGCTCACGTTTTTTTTTATAATATATAAACTGCGAAATGAGCTAACAAGATCAAATTATAATATTGTTATTTAATTATTGAGTACAAGTTTTAATGAAATATTTTTTTTTCAATATACCTTACTCGCCTCTATATTTTTGTTATTTTGTTCCTTTAGTTTTTATTATTATTGTTTAAATCATAAACAGATGATTAGATTTCGAGTTTAATTTAAGCGACTCATAATTATTTTTATTATAAATTATAAAAATATTATATATCTTTCAATTCCTCAGTAAGAAAAGTGATGTTTATAGGTTATTTCAGAACCCATATCATAAACGAACGAAAATCGTAAAAATTGGCGAATAAAATGTGATTGGCACAACACTATTGTATTAAATCTAGTCAAATTTTTAGGATGGTGAAAAAATTGAGAAGCTAAGCTTACGATGATTCGACTGAATTTTTGATAAAAAAAAAATTAAACAAACGTCCAAAACCGTCGCTTGGCGACTTAAAAAAAAAAAAGTTGATTTGAAATTGTGGAATTGTAGCCGATGTTTGTAAAAATACTGTTTTCTTACTTATACTGTAACTTGAATAGGATGATTTTCAAAGTGAAAAAGTAATGTTTTTTCATATGTAATGTCCTTTTATCTATAGGATCTTTATACCTTACGTTAAATATCATAATGAAATGGCTGGTTAGGCAGGTGTATGATGTGCGAGGATATTTAAAACCTGTATACAATAAATTTCTTTCATTTGTTGAAATTTTTTATTGTTTTATTTCACGCACATTGCCGTTATGCTAGTTACGACTTAGCATATCGGGTAGATCTAGGTCCAATCTTAGTACTTATCTAGGTAAGACGACAAGCGTCTGTTTTCTGTAATTATGAAGGACAGCTGGCAACGTGTCGCCTGTTGTTGGTAATAACTAAAATTCTCATTAATAATGCAATGCAATACAATAGGTAGATACCTACCTGCTCACACACCTCTGCCGAACCCTTCGGGGATAACAGACGTAACTTAGGTACTGTTACTAAGTATATTATATGCAAAAAAGGCCTAACTTACTCTAACTCTTCAAAAGCTAAGTAGTAAAAAATTTAACCAGATAAGGCTCGGAATTTTTAATCTACACAAATATTAAAAAGAAGAAAGATTTGTTTTTTTTTTATACTTATGTTTGTAACGAATAAACTCAAAAACTACTGGATCGATTTCAAAAATTCTTTCAACGTTATAATTCTACATTATCGCTGAGTAACATAAGCTATATTAAAAATAAAAATAAATGTCCACCCGTGAATAGCCGCTAAGTAGTGATAAATAATTAAAAATCAGTCGTTATAAATAAAAGTGGACGCAAAGATATTGTTCCTGTGCAGAAGTCATGCCGGTGGGAGAGAACAGATCTATGAAAAGTAAGTATGAATTGAGTAAGTATTACAGGAAATTAGAATTGATAAAGACCATGAAAGATTTAGATAAGTTCATTAAATTGTACCTTACCTGGCAAAAAAAAAATAAAGGACTAAAGAACGTGATTGTTATTTTCTTACAAAATCAAAATAGGTCTGTTTTAAAAGTTTTCACGGTTTAAAATTAAAACTTATACTGTCACTTACGGGATATCTTCCGTGATTGTTTATGATTTTGAGCTCCCGATATTTCGACGCTGCTGCAAGCGCCATGATCGCGGGTTGATTATCGGGAGCTCAAAAATTATGAACAATCACGGAAGATATTCCGTAAGTGACAGTTTAAGTTTATCAAAATAGCTGTTAATTTAAAAAAAAAAAACGAAATAACGCCAACACTTAATTTACTTAAGATCTATTGATTGGTATGTTATGATATATACCTATATCCATTTAAATTTTACCTCCTGGGCACGTTTCCAGATGAGAGCGATGCGGAGGAGTAGGTACTTCGACGCCTAAAACGTGTCCTATTGTCGTCGTTGTAATTATGTGTAAAGGTACTTTCTTTAAAGTGTCCTATTTAAATTAATTTTATTTACGAATAACATCTAATTAGGCACCTAGCTCTCTTAATTTTAAGTAACGAAATAACGTCTTCGTAATTTTTTGTTAAAATGAATGGGAAAACCCCAATTTGGTTCGCCGTTATTTGTCCAATATTATCAATAGGTAATTTAATGGGGTACCAAGATACATACACTTCTCATCAAAAAAATCGAAACACTTTCGTTTTTATTGTTTTTGTCCTAATTTTTACAAAAGAGAATTAATTCCATGAAAAAAAAAACATTATTGTGTAGCTGGCAGTTTGGTCATTACAGTAAGAAGAAAAAAATCAAAATTCGAAATTAGAATTTCATTTGTTTATCCTAAATGAAATTAATCACTGTTTTGAGACAAATGTGTATTTAGGGTTGGAGTACGTTTCTCGTTTAAAAACTAAAAATTAGCGCTTGTCTTTAAACTTTTTGTTTCTTATGTCATTTACTGTGACTTTGGGACGTCTGAAAAAACTTTTTTTTCTAAAACATATGGATACTTCGCCCGCAGAAGCCGCCCAAGTGGTGGCATTGCTGGATTCTGGACTTAGTCAGCGTGTTGTGGCTGCAAGATTGCATCTAAGCTTATCATCTGTTCATAGAGTCTACAAACGCTATCGGGAGACTGGTTCGTTCACGCGCCGTTCAGGATCTGGCAGGAATCGGGTCACTTCTGAGCGAGATGATCGATTTATTGTAACAACTTCTTTACGAAATCGACGCCTTAACGCTTTTCAACTGCAGCAGCAGCTTCGCGTTGTACGAAGAGTAGCTGTAAGTGACTCTACATTAAGAAGAAGGTTGAAGGAACGCGGATTGGCACCGCATAAGCCAGCGAATGGGCCGAAATTAACTGCAGACCATCGAAGAGCGCGCCTTAACTTTGCACGCGAGCACCTAACTTGGTCATACCTTCAGTGGAGCAAAGTACCTACTGTTTTCTGATGAGTGTAAAAATTATGCTGTATGGTAACGACGGAAGGAACAAGGTCTACAGAAGAGATGGAGAACGCTTTGCACAATGCTGCATTGAAGAAAAGGTCAGCTATGGTGGCGGTTCGTGGACGGTTTGGGGAGGAATCAGCGCCGACGGTAAGACAGAACTTGCCTTTGTGTCTGGGCCACGGCTGCCTGCACTAAACTCTCATCGGTACATCGAACAGTGTCTTGAACCTCATGTGATGCCCTATGCACATTTTATTGGCAACGACTTCATATTCATGCACGACAATGCTAGAGCTCACACCGCGGGCGTCGTACGAGATTATCTTACCGAAGTCGGTATCTCCATTATGGTATGGCCAGCAAGAAGCCCGGACATGAATCCCATTGAACATCTATGGGATGAATTAAAGAGACGAATTCGAGCAAGAGATCCAGCCCCAGAAACACTTAGCCAGCTGCAAAATGCAATCCAAGAGGAATGGGATAATATACCACAACATGTGATCGTGACTCTCATCCGATCGATGAAGAACCGTATGGAAGCAGTAATAAGAGCTCGCGGAGGGAATACAAGTTATTAAATAAACGTTTCTTACATTTTTTTTTCATTTACGCGTGTTGTTTTACCCATTTCCTTCATATTCCATACATGGCAGGGTAAAAATTACTCATTATACAAAATACGAAACCTATGAAGACTTAATTTGAATTTAGAACAATAACATTAGGATTTAAAAACCTCATACTACTCACTATTAAATGACATTTTACATTTATTCCTAAATATACACATTTTTCTGATAATCCTTATCAAATCATAAACTGCGAGGTGTTTCGATTTTTTTGATGAGAAGTGTATTTTTTTAAAGATAAAGTCCGCAGTGCATGTTTGACGATAGTATTACTTCGGAACTAGATCCAATTATTGATCAAAATATCTCTGAATAAGTCCAATTACAGTAAATATATTTTTTATGTTTTACATGTCTACAATATTTTGATGACACAATTAACCCGGTTTGGTGTAGGCCATTAATATTGTAACCATAGGTTTGCAATCGGTTCACTTCAGTAGAGATCTAAAGTCCAGCTGCAAAAACATGTTTTCTACTTGCCTACAGTTCATAAAGATAAACATATAATTTGTATGTGTACATAACAGGATCATCATTATCTTGCCCTTATCCCAATTTATTTGGGGTCGGCGCATGTCTTCTTCTTCCATACTTACTTCTCTATTACTCGTCATCTCATCAGACACCTCATTTCTTGCCATATCAACCTTTAGACAGTTCATCCATCGTTTCTTTGGTCTTCCTCTACTCTTATACCCATCCACATTCATACTAAGAAGTTTCACATTTTCCTCATTCCTCCGCATCACATGCCCATACCACGATAACCTATTACCACAACATAACTTTTAAGTCACCGGCGCCACTTTCAGACTTCCTCTTAAGTACTCATTTCTTATTTTATCAATTTGCGTAACACCACACACCCCCTTGACATTCTCATGTCTGTGTACATAGAAGAATGTAATGACTGATACCTACTTATTGCTATCGCTTTAATTTTTCTATCAAGGTAAGTAGATAAATCAGCTATTACCGTTAGGTCACGCTGTTACCGTCATCCCACTGCTGGGCAAAGGGCTACCACAATAGCATTTAAACTTATTGAAAATAAACATGAAAGGTCCAGCGGATAACTAAGAGCAGCTCAAACAGTTTAATAGAGTATTAATTGGGTTTTTAGTGTATCGAAATGAGATTTATTCTATGAAATACTAGCCATACCTATCTTCTATCTTTTGAAAACTCCATTCTCTAATTTTCAAAGATCCAAAAATTTCTGTAGATGATTTTTCGTTAAAAATTCCGTTAAATTTTAATGGCCCATATCATTATATCATAAATGAATTACTTACATCTATATTACAACACATTAAAAATAATATTGTAATACAATTGGCCAGCCCGTAATTCCACTGACTCCTTAACAAATTACATAAAATTAAATATCCTCAACCTGTAATTGTATAAATAAACGGATGTAATCTAGATAACTACCAACAAGTAGGATAACAATAAATATGCCTGCCGGCCATATTGGTTTCCCGCCAAAAAGACAAAAACGCGCGCTAATTTGACAGTTCGCGTCTACCAAATGTCATATTATCTTATTCGGGTATTTGTATTGTAGGAAAATATTGGTATTTACAGATATTTGGCGGTGACTGGCAATTTATTGGGTTGAATTCCGTACGAATAAATATATTTTAGCAAAGTTCACCAAGTTGCCTTTTCAGAATTGGATTACGAATTAAAAGATTAAGGTAATAACGACAATGGAGGCGAGCAGAAAATTGTTCCTAAGGATGTTTATGCGAAAACTGTTCTGGTAAATCAAATTTTTGATTGACATCAACTATCAACAAGAATTCAACCTATTACCTACCTATGTCAATCTGGTTGAAATGCGTTATTGTGAAAAAACTAAACTTTTCGAAGTTGAGGGAAACAAACAAACCACACATTTTGAAACCCTCAAAAAATATTTACTAAAACTTTACCACCACTTTACGGAACCCAAGACCCCTCTATCAAAAAAACCGTGGCAAGATAATTTCGACCACAAATAACGGGCTTCCATAACTAAAGCGTTATTTCGATCTATAAGCATTTTTCACGTTGCCAACGGGCGGACCACTTGCGAGCAAGGCCTCGGTTTTGGTATTGTAAAAAAGTAAAAATTTCAAGATGGCGGACCGTTGAAAAAAATAAAATGGAACCCGTTCGAAGCGGGACCAATTTGGTGGTTATTTTTGCTAAGGGCAATGTAACATCTATTTTTGTAAAGAAAATAATATGCTAGGTTTAAATGTACTCTGCGGTATGTTTCAAATTATTGGTTTTAAGTCAGGTAGCATTGAATTGTATGTTTTTGAGTTATCCAATTAAGTAGATTGATGAATGTAGGTTCGCCTGCTGTTTTTATTCTTTTATGGCTTCTGTTTGGGGTTTCAACAATAAGAAATGGGAATAAAAATAATATAGACGATGATCATAACAAGGAAATTAAGGAAAAACATTGCTCCGTTATTAATATTTGACTCTCACTTTTTAGCTCAATTTTTATCCTCAAATTGGTTGCTAAGTTTGTTTTATGTCCACGCATAAGAATAATAGGTACCTACATTATTATAATAATACCTACATTTGTCATAACAATCAATTTAATTCTTGAAATCAAGGTCTACATGTTGTTCAACAGCATCAATACTGTGAACTTAGGAACTTACCTACCTACTGCTAAATCTCCCTCCATTAATAAATCACGTTTCCAAACTTACATAACCCCAGTACCATCCCACAGCCAAAAAAACACTAATAAATCTCTAACTCTAACGCATATAAAAATAAAACATAACACACACATTACATAAACCTACCTCAATATTTAAAAGGTCCAACACAAAAGAGTTCCGTCTACAACAAAAAGAATAAAAGAAATCACCGTCCAACCCTGACCCTGCGCGCGCGCCGAACGAAACCGAATCCTGCCGAAATGAGCCGAATCGTCGCCAAAAGAGAAGCCATGACCTTAGTCTTGAGTTGAGGCTTTTGTGTGTGTGCGTTGTATGTAATTCGGGTACTTTGACTGGTTGGCAGTTTTTTATTTGTAGGTCCAAAGAGTAGATGGGCGGGACGAGAAATAGGGTTTAAGTGGAATTTATTGAGGACGGTCCTGAAACCTCTGAGAGGACTTCACTTAGCAAAAAAATGGTGAAGTGATGGGGGTTAATTATATCTAAAAGTGCAGCATCAGATCAATGATGATGCTGAAGGTATCACACCAACTCAAAAAATGGCATGTTTACGTGGCGTAAAGACGGTTACGTTTTGGAGCCTCTTTACAGCAAAATTCCTAAACACAGCATGACACCTTGAGTGTGGACGGTCTTCAGGTTATCGGGTGAATAATATTTATTTACGTCAAGGAGATAGAAAACCCGTTTATCGGTCTTTACCATCTTTCTGCCAAGCTATAACTCCTAACTGATGTGATCATAGACCTTTTGTTAAACACTCTTCTTAGAAATTATATGCAACCTTTGAACTCTCACATCTGACCACAAGCTACTCTATGCCATGCAATTCGGATACTTTTTGTCGGCAGTTCGTGCGATCACGCAGACTTGCACAGTCCCATGCACATGCACTATGCTCGGGTGTGTGCGCATTTTCGCGGCGTGCAGTTCTTTGGGCAATGCACTCTCGCGCACAATGCCACTGACCTTGGTATTGCAGCTGCGTAGGGACGATTCGGCCCGCCAATTCGGCGTCGGGTTGTGCCTTTTTTGTTTTTCGAAGTCTAGGATTGAAGTGCGTAAAGTTGGAATATACAGACGAGGAGCGGGATGGGGTTGGCTGAAAAGGAATTCTGGTATCAGTAAAACTGAAAATATCTGGCGGACGGAGTTTGTAATAATCTTGTTATATAGCCAGAAAGAGGGTGAATACTGATTGCCGATGGAAGAAGACATGCTGCGCTGACCCACAATAAATAAATTAGAATTAGGGCAAGAGGCCCCACTAGGTGGACCGATGACCTGGTGAAGGTTGCCGGGATCCGCTGGATGCGAGTCGCACGGGACCGGTCAATGTGGCGGCACTTGGGGGTGGCCTATCTCCAGCTATTTCGGCTGAAATGATGATGATGATGAGGGCAGAAGGATGATGATGATTGTGTATGTGTAATAGTTAAATCCTTGGGCACATTTTTTGTTACTACAGCCCACTGACAGCGAGGAGGTCTGCTTCCCTGCAGTAGGAACGGCTTCAGCTGATTGTGTTCTGCAGAGATAAGTAAGAGCGAGAGTAGACTTGCCTAAACTCGTTTCAGGCGCTTTTATATTTCCAAACTCAAGCTGTGCTTTAAATCGAATAAAAAATAATTACAGCCTACCAATCAGACTGATGTCGAATATTTTATTACTCGACACGGTTTTTTATATTCGATTTTCGTTTAGTACAGTCATGCGAAGATATTTTATCTGTGTCATAAAAATATCTGGTGCCACCTGGCTACAGTTACTAGGCATTGCTCTCCAAGACTTGGGGTTTTTTGAAGAAAAGTTACTATAAACCATCAACATCCATTTTTCTGTCAACCTGGTCAGATAAGATCGCTTCATGTAAAGTATATACTAGTACTGCTGCACCTGGTCAGACGTGATGATCAATATTGTGCCAAACAAAGACGGAAGAAGATATAAATAACAAAAATAATATTACCTGCATATCACACTCGAATTAATTCTCTACAACTCATTAACCGAGTTAATTAGCCCCTGCAAATTGATATAAAGTCAACGGATGGGAAAGGCCACGGGCTATTTTGTACCATTGGCTAATGATACAACTTTGTCACTTGTCAAGCTGTCATTACATGTTAATGCGTCATTTATTGCAGTTTGAAATTGCCATGGAACATGTTTTAAAAGGGTATTAATATAATTAATTGAACAACGACTTAATCTTTTTAAAAGAGAATACTTTTCATCGAAATTTCAAAGGCAGGTAGGAACAGCATGGAAGGTTTCCTATCAACATAACACTTCTAAAAAAAAAGAAATTTTGCTGTCAATCTCTCTACGGGAGATTTTTTTTATTAGGGACAAGCCCGCCACACTATTTCCAAACCACTGCAACTTCTGAAAGCCAGAATCAACAGTGGCGGCTACCAGAAAGGCGCCGGGACAAGGAAGCTCGACGAAGACCCAGAGAAATAATTTAACTGTCTTGGATCCCGCAACGAAATTACTCAGAAAAGAATTGCGGATGAGTAACTACGTATGGAGATATGCTGTTTGTTTGTAGTATTCAGTCATTCACATTTTGATAATCACAGGCTGCTTAAGTGATGAAATTCTGCTACTTAATGCTACTTCCTGGCGACGGAGTTGCTGGCCCATAACTTTAACCCCAAGTTAATCTGTCGTCGGCTTTAATAATTAATCGATCAGCAGGTACGGGGGATGATCAAACACTGTGAGGCATGTATAGGATGACTGACCCCAAATAACCTTAATTAATAGGTATGTCAAAATGTCAATGCCCAATGTTCAGAATTGGTCATCATTTAGGTGCACTAGTCCATTATACAATACGAGGGTCAAAGCATTTAGTAACCCATGAGTGCGCACTGAAAATGCACCAAATTACCACCAATCCGCCATTATTGTTGAATTATTGTGTGATGGGGTCAAAGAACTTTGTATAACTATAAACCAAGCGAAATTAAGTGACAATAAAAGTACTGTTTATAGGTATCGATGGATGGACTGTGTGAAGGATGATATGGCTAGAAAGGAGGACGAGTAATAGACAAGTATGGATGAAGAAGACTTGCTGCACCGACTGCTAATGAATTAGGATAAGGGCATTAGAATGATGATGAATGATGATACTGTTTAAACTGATGAATTTTCCTGAATACGAGTGTAACCTTCTCGTGACGACGAGGTTGGCATATTGGTGTATTTTAATTGCAGAACGTACCTACTTATTTAGCATTTATAAAATAGGACGGACAGGCTTGGACGCCCTCAGGCTCGGAGGAGCGACGATCTTTGCAGGGTGGCTGGTAACCTCTGGATGAGAGTTGCTGAGAATCAAGTTGAGTGGCGTGCTGAGGAGGCCTATGTCCAGCAGTGGATTGCTGATGACGAAGATGCTGGTAATGATTTAGTCTTCCATTGACTGCTAAAATGATCGCATGTGATACTGCGCTAAAGACTCCAGTCTGTAAAAGAACTGATGATTCACAGAATGTTCTTCTGTCTAACAGAACACTAACCTATTCTGAAGATGGCTTGGGTAGCCAAAACTATTTTCCTTATTTATTGTCTGTTTTCTAACAGCTGAGGTTAACTTGTAGTCATTTATGACTGTTCAGGAAGCACTCGCAAATAAAGTAGATAAGTCATCCTACACAACCTTATTTATTCATACGATCACCATATTAATCCTCGAAGGTTGACGCAGAGGTGGACCTAATAGTACACCCACATTTCATTTCTGTTTAAGTCCCGTGTAATTAATAGAGGACGAGCCTATTACCATCGACCCGGCACAAATTTAGACTCCACGGCTGCTACTGAGAAATTCCTGATGGAAAAACCCAACAACACTTTGCCCGACCCCGGAATCGATCCCAGAGGACCTCATGCTCAGTACTTCAGCAGTCGCGCTTTAGACCGCTAGACCAACGGAGGCAACTGAGGTTAACTTCTAATATTTTTTTTGGTTATAAGTCATCCTGAATCTTCACCTTATTTTATCCCTAAAGCTAAATAACAACCAACACTAACTAGAGTTGTAGCGATGTGATGAAAGTATGTAGTTTAAGGAAACCCTTAATATTCACCTTTTAAACACAACTTATCAAACTGGCATATTCCCCTGTCACTCCTGTCAGCACGAATCTAACCCGTACGCCGCGACAGTGCATATTTAGCACAAAAACAACAATTAAACGTAGGTACCTACACTAGAAAATGCCGAGCAAAACACGCGAGCATGCCTCTATAATACAAAAATTGCGGGCAGGTGACCACTTTTGGCGCTAGTTTTAATAAAAAAACACGTAATATTCTAGGTATAGACAGTTGTGGGAATAATAAAAGACTGATGGTTTTTTTTGCATTCAAAAAGGTTATGCTAAAATGGCAGTGGGGCCTCCTTTCTTGTAGGGACTTGACTAGTACCTAGAACCTTCTCTAAAACCTTTTTCAAGGCTGATACTTTGCTACATTATCTATTTATAACGGAAAATTGATGGCATGACTACTATAAACATATATTCCTATTAGAAATCTGATTATACTATGTTGTTATGTATACAGATACAGCATCAATTACCTAAGTAACTACATCATGTATGTGCTGAGATGGGTGATAAAACTTAATCAGCCTATAATGTTCCCACTGCTGAGACACAGGGCTCCTCTCTATTAGAAGGAGTGGGCTGCAATCCACCACGCGAGCATAGTGCGGGTTGAGAGATGTCACAATATGTCGATTATATTTGGGGATATAAAAACTTTTTGTAATTGCAAATCTAGGTATACTTATACGGGGTGGAAGGGACACCGACGCGAAAACGGTTACCACGTATTCAGTACATCATTCTGAGCCCCCCTAAATAGAATTTTTTCATCGGTTAAAAAAATCTGCTGTGTCCTACAAAAGCGCAAAACCTACACGGTCAAAATATATGGAACAGCTGTTTTTTTTTAATAACCGTGATAAATTTCTGCTCATTCCGGCTCAGAATGATGTACTGAATACGTGGTAACCCGTTTCGCGTCGGTGTCCCTTCCACCCCGTATGTTTGGGAAAGATTGCTCATAAAAATATATCCTCGATTGTCCTTGCATGTCATGTAAACATGAAAAATGTAGATATGTGAATATGGTCACTTGAATCCAGCATTTATTTATTTATTGGAAAAGCCTGAGTCGTTTATTTACTTTCGCCTACAACTACAGGGAAATTCCCATGAATTTTCCTTTTTTACAAACCCAGGAACAATTTGAAGCCATAACCACATAATAATTAACAGAAATAAAGCTTAAGAACCACTCAAATGGTTTCAATTACACGTTTTTAACCCTAAATATTAACGTTTCTGTGTCCATCGCATGTACTCAGAGCATTAGCTCAAAATGTTACTGTTTTCGTTGAAAATACTAATACCTTCGCGTTTTAGTGTTATTGAGGTTTTTTTTTTTCAATATGGAGGGACAGAATTACGGAAATGTCAAATGGTTAAAGGTTAAACCAAACATTAGGTTATTAATCGTTGGATAAATTTTAATGCTGCCTGGCAGCTTTCAAGAACAATAAGTACTTACCTAATAAGGGTATTTTTATTTTACAGATTTATTGAACAGAAAGTTCTAAAATTAATGCAATCTATTAGGCTATCACTAGCGCCTGAACATATTTTCTACCACTGCAAGGCAATACTGCTTGATTGCGAAAATGTTCACAGTCTTGTGTTACCGTTCTTCCCCAGAAGAACTGTTGGACAAGAAATTATCCCGTTTTGACAGCTTATTAAAAAGTATGTCAATGGGGAAGACCAGTAAAAAACTAATTGTAGATGGCGCGACCATAGCTAGGTCTCAGTCGGACCAATGAGGTCAAGTTATTTTGAAATATAAAAATTACATTACTAGATTTTCAACCAATAACAATGCTTGGAACCAGATAGAATGAATATGGTGTGTGGTACTCTTTTACCTTCCTATGTAAATCCATGCTGGCTATGGACGTAATGGTAAGTGGAGCCCTCATGCTAGGTGGAGCGACAATTTTCGCAGGGTGGCTGGTAGCATCTGGATGCGAGTTCCCGAGAATCCAATTAAATGGCTTGAGACACCTAAGTCCGTGGCTTGCTGTAGGCAGGCTGAGGATGGTGCTGATGCTGGCAATATGAAAGTAGCTCACGCTATGGTAAAATGTCAGGCATCAGCGAGGCTCCATTAAATATTCAAAATATATAAAAACTAATATCCTCAAACCTATTATTAGGAACATAGCCTATTAAAGCAAAGGTCATAGCATATTTAGTTCGTTAACTAAAATATCAAGTGACCTTTAAGTTTAGCTGAGAGAGCTGAAACTACATCGGAATCCCTTCATTGTGGGGTCTATTCTTGTCTAAGTGGAAACATGTCGAGCAGTCGATAAATTAGATTCGCATACAATTTACTTACAGTTAGAAAGGAGGCGACTGCTGGTCTGCTGAGATGACGAGTGATAGAGAAGTATGGAAGAAGAAGACATGCTGCGCCGACCCCTCTTAAATTGCGATAAGGGCCGCAGAATGATGATGATAATGACACAAGTTACTTACAGAATGCTGTATGTTATTACCAGGAGATCAAATCTTCACACAAATCCATTTTCAGCAACACCGTCCGGTCCATTTCCTGCTATAAACATGAGAGAATGTTTGTCAACTTAAGAAAATATGACATGTAAAAAGTTTGTCTAAAAACGTAGGTGTGGGTTACAAAAAAAAAATATTCTTAATATTTATCACCGTTTTTAGAATAGCCCACGTCGCATAGCCCGGTGGCTCCGACACGCGAGCCGCGCGTTAGCATCACATATCCATGTCAACCATATCTGATGGTCTACCTACTTTTTAACGGGTTTTCGGCGGGTTGGCGGGCTTTATCGTTGACTTCATGGGTTGACACATTTTAGAGCTATTTTTAGAGTTTTGAAATTTTATAATTGACTAGGTACACGTAGGTGTAATTAAATGTTTAGGCCGAGATCTATAATCATTACTCACCTTGATTAAGCGTTACTCCTGTAACTGTCAAACCACAACATAATAGGCATGTAAGACAGACGGGAACACGGAACACGGCTATTACCCGGTACCTATACTTTAATTCTTTTTCTCCATTCCACTCCACGTTGACTCCTGAGGCCGTTGTCATGATGACGCGGAGTACGAGTATTACAGAGTTCACTGACGGTCTGCTACTTTTCACACCAATGCCTAAGTTATAAGGTAGAAAAGTGGCCGACCCTCAGTGATCTCGGTAGTACCTACGTATTTATTTAAACTTCATGTACAAGAGTGGTACATAGGCGGACTTAATGCCACAAGGCATTCTCTACTACCAGTCAACCTTTGGGTCAAATAGCTGTCCTATTTGTATTAGAGATTTTTTGTGGTAGAGTACAAAAAAAAACCATTTTGCTAACAGAAATTGATACACATAAATGGGTACATGATACCAATACATGTATGGATACAGTTAAAATAAAGTACTTAATACATATATAATACATAGGTACACATTGTCCGAAATACTAGAAAGCTTATAATAATTATTATGACTCTAGTAATGACTAGATCATAAGCAATTTAGTCTGACTTTAAATAAAACTTCCGAACTGCTCTTTTGAAAGCCATTTTGCGTATCTACTTTCATTCAACATAACAACTTACTTACTATCAGTTTCATAAACAAGAACCCACTATAGTTAAAGTCTACAAAGAATCGTCTAAGTACCATTTATTTCGCGCCCACATTAACACACTAACTATAGAAACCATTCATTTTAATTTAAGTGCTCCTACATTCAACTAATTAGGTGCCGCACTTAACGAAAACAAACAAAGAAAAATCGCAGTTGAAAAATAAAAATCTCCACAAAAGAATATTCTGTCATTCATCTTTTCTTTGCAAGCCAAGTGAAAATAATGGATAGCTGTTTTTATTTTCTTCAGTGAGAAACTCTCCGAAGATACAAAAGTGACACAATTATTAATTAAAAAAGTATAGTAAGGTTGAAGATTGTGTAAATAGTGGATCTTGTAATTACAATAATTATTATTTGTAAAGATGAAGCTAACATCCCCTCTAGCGACATCTATAGGATTTGTTAAGAACTATAAAGTTTTTGTTTGAACATTTCTATACTAGATGGCGCTAAAGAGCTATGTTTTACAAAACATAATGTTTATACAATGATTTTATAATTTAGACAGATTTACATCTGTTTAATTAATAATATAATTAATTAATTGTTAATCAATCGATTACTTTTTTGCAAATCAAACTTCATTCTGCGGTAGAACAATGAACGCATCCATAATCATTAAATTCCCTGCTTCACATAATGTCAATTTAGTGTTACCAGGAATAAAGATTTTACCTTATACTAGGGTAACTTGCCAAGCAAAACCAAAGTGGACTCAAAAGGTCACCGTGAAATATTCCTCGATCAATCAATCCTGATCGATACATCGTCCCCAAGAATCTGCCGACATCCTGGATAGAGAAGGACATACATGACACCAAGAAGGTGCGAAGAGTTTCACCTATAGGCCTTCCTATAACACCGGTCAACACGAATTTTGTTTCTGAGTTCTGTACATTTGATTTTGATTACTTATGCCTAACTAATGACAAATTTAATTTTTTTTTCTAAAAAAGTTTGCTTTTGTAGCTATGAGAACGAAATATTTTTTAAGAAAAATCTAAGGAAAACCTTCCTATTTACCCGATTGTCTACTTTTAAAATATAAAAAAAAACTAATTTAAAATTGTTTTTATCAACTTTTATTTACAGACGATATTTATAAATATACAAAAATGCTTTAAAAGTGAATAATTTTGGCATTTCTTTTGTGTAAGCTAGAACTTTCTCGTATCAGCCCCCAAATATAGTAGGCTCTCTCCATATTCTTGGCACTGCGAACTTCATACTTCTTTTTTCTCCTCGATACCAGACTGTAAAAAAAATAATCATCCGCACATTATTCGCTATCAAATGATAAATTTATTACACAGGTTTAAAATATGTACACGTACAAATGAATGCATATAAACATTCCTTAGAAATATTAAGTATTTTCTTACCTTCTAAAGTGGTTTTGCAGTTAGTACATGAGAAATGAGGTGCCCATATTTTATCTTGACTGCGTACTGGTAATTCAAAATAGGCTTCATAAGCTTCACACAGTTTTATATTAACGGACATATTAAATTTTTTAGCTCTTACTTTAATAAATTCGCCGCAAATGAAACAAAAAGAGTCTACGTCATTTTTACACTTTTTTGGCGCCATTTTTAGGCCTCACGAGACACAAAATACGTTCTTCCTTGACAAAGCGCTCACAGACACTACTACCGTAACAGACTGCTTGTCACTGCCCGCTGTATGTTTCCCTCTCCCTTCCCGCTCTAGCATTATAAAGGCAAAGGCTTCTCGAAAATTCTGCCAAAATATCATTTTATTTTTTTGTTGTAAATGTACAAAAGCAAACTTTTTTTATTGTGAAAGGTGTTTTTGGATATTTTTCGAACTAGAAAATCAGAAAATATTCATTAAATAACAGAAACAGAAAATTTTTTTTTTTTTGTTGACCGGTGTAATCTATCCAACACGTCGACAGATACCTCTGGGATCAACAAACCTGTTGACTTAAGGCCATGTCGATAAGGAGCGGCTCCTTGGTACCGTGAGACCCATTACTACATCCACATCTACAGTGCTATCCGATTGATGGAATAGGTGTGAGGAGGGTAACTCTTGTTGTAAAAAACGGTGGTGGCGACTCAGCCCTTAAGGATGACTGGAATTGCGAGGCTAAGCAAGCGGGTAACCTTTGTAATATAGAAATTGTGCGTCCATTAGCTGGCCCTAGGAATTTCCAGTTTGGTAACATTACATATTTTAGATCAATTTGTGGTTTCTAAATAATGTACATAACAATGATTATTAGACTAATTATTCTTTTCAAATGGTTTTAGTATTCTTTTTTTATAGTATTCTTGGTCAAAGCCTTTCCGTTGCTTAGCAAATCGTATCTCATTGGTATAAATACACACATTCTAAATTTTTTAAGTTTAAATAGTTCAATGCGTTTGCGTTTGGCGCCATTCATTTATAATGTAAGATGATTGAGGGGGGGAGGGGGGTCGACCATGTCTTTTTTTTTCTTACAAGGGGATAGGAGGGAGTCTTGATAGTTCTTACGTAAGATCACAAAAATGCGCAAGTTAATACTACTTTGAAAAAGCGCGGGCTAATTACCAGTACCTTTGTAGGTACAAATAAATAATCCTAAAAATTTTACTTTGAAAAATAAACATTCAAACAAACCAAACGTGTATTCATTTTTCCTTCAGATTCTCACGTAATAAATATTAAACAGGGGGTAAGGGGTCGGCCGATTCTTATAGGGGGGGGGGGGGGGGTCAAAAACTAGCAATAACAGTTTCACGTAATAAATGAATGGCGCCTTTGATGTAATGACCTACTTTTAGAAAATTTGTAAACAACTTTACTAAAAAGAGTAACCATGGAGTTTCTTGCCGGTTCTTCTCCATAGGAAACGACCAACCCGAACCGTGCACCTTTTTGTCGACGTTTCATAAGTGCCCATGTAGGCCTATGTGAAATAAAAATATTTTGATTGGTTTGATTGATTGACCAATTTTCAAACAAAAAAACTTAACGTTTTGTATTTTAATTTTATTGAAATGTTAATTTTGTGTACTGAATGTAGTCAGCGAAATCTGTGACACCTTTTTATTTATAAGACCTTAATGTAGGTACCATAATTGATGCAAATAAGTAATCTCGAATCATGGAACTAGAAAAACTACTAGGTTCATGTCTTGAATCTTAATCCTAAGGTTTATTTGATTAAAATTGAGGTAATTTATTATTGATAGCATGACAACCCCAAATTTAGTACCGTACGAAACTACGCGACGTCGAAACCGCTTTTACGTCCGCGCTAATAAAACTCGTTGAAAATGCATACATCAAAATGGTAGAATCGCTACAAATGTTTTTATTTCTATTTAAATCTAAATACAGACGAAAATGTTCATGGTTCTCACCATTCCTGTGTTCAGTGCTTATAGTGTTATTGTTCTGTGATGGTGTTCTGTCTAAGTGTGGAGATCATACTTGTGTAAACGGTGTTTGTAAAAATGATATGTGCGTGTGTTACGAGGGGTGGCAGGGTCCGGAGTGTCAGTTCTGCGGCGGCAAAGTCAAGTAAGCCTGCATTCAGCTTCTAAAGTGGCTGTGATACTTTTGGGTCTCTCTGGTTCAGTGACCTCTTTTTGAGGCGCGCCTTACTGGTTGTTATGTAGAATTTGCAAGAGAAAGCCCGCGAGGATTATCCAATTATATACTTTGGCTTCTTTCCTCCATCCCGTGTGTTATTCTGAAGGTCGAAGTCGCCGTTACGACATCGCAATATTCGCAATGGAAACTGTTGTCGTCTTGTTTTCTGTGTCTAACAATAGTTAGAAATAACCTTTACAATGTTGCCTTAGTATTTCAAAAGGAGAATTCTATGGGGAAATAGTGAAAATTTGCTAAAATCACAGTAAACTGAAATCTAATACCATTTGAAATGTTGTCAGTAAATAGCAAGATATGTTATCATTTATTTATTTACAGTTTTCTCTAACGTTAGATCAGCTGTTATGTCTGATAACTAAATTTTTTAGGTTATCTGATATGTTTCTATTGTGTCTTGTCAGTTGTGGAATCAGAGGTTTAATGTTTACACTGGGATTATTTTGTTAAAACCTTACATGCTTAAGATAGTAGGCATGTCAAACTGTGCTTTGTTGGGGAGACAAATAGAAAACCTATTAACAGGATTCTGTTAGTCACTTACGGATAATATTGTTTTTATGATTGTTGTTTTATGAAACAATGACCATAATTTATGGTATTCCTTTATGCTTTTTTTTCTTTTTTAAGCTGTGCAGTTTCAATTAAATGTAGGCCATAGACAGCTTTGTATCATACCAGTACTCTTATATGTATGCCAGTAGTACATACCTACATAAACTCACACCTTTTTCCATAAAGTACAGTAGGTAGGCAGAAACAATGGAATGCCACTTGCTATGATCCTCACATATCCTCACTCCTTTTGTTTTCAATCATACAATACTAGTCTTTGTAGGATAGCCTATTTGACCCCATTTTGTAAGGTAATAGTGAGTGATTCTACTATAACAATACTTTTAAGTTATCTAGGCCATCTTTGTAAGTGTCTTGATTCAGCATAATGTATATTTCATAAATAGGTTCTAAATACAAATCAACTGTGGTTAAAAACCATGTGTAAAGAAAAACCTTGTTTGTAATAAGACCGTAAAGGTTCCAAATAAAATGTTGCTATCATCAACTCGGCAGAATCAATAAATCATAGTTAACTTCTAGAGATATGTCTGATTGGTGTATCGGTGTATCTGTCATTATTTTTATATTCCTCTCTTCCTGCAACATGAGACTGATTTAGTTTAATACCATAAAACATTACAACTCTCAAACAGCTTGTGGCTAAATAAACAGCCAAGTCGATCTTCAGGTTAAGCTGTGCTTGCTTAGGTTGATCTGCGGATGGGTGACCACCCATTACGTACCGTGTTTCCTTTGTCTTGCCTCGGAAAGCATGTTAAGCCATTGGTCCTGACTGTCATTTGCAGATCTTTGACAGTTGTTACAAGTAGTCAGTGGCTCGCAAGTCTGATAACCAGTCAAACACTGGGTATCGTATTACCCGGTACTAACTGGGTTGGGGGGGTCACCTAAGCTACATTTGAAATACTGGCATTCAGCTGCATATGGATAGACTGGAAGGCAACCCCAAAGTAGTGTGGAAAATGCTAGGCAGTTGATGAAACAGGGATAGGTCCCTGTTTCTCTATGCTAGCTTTGATTCATGATCATCATTTTCTGCTGCACCTATCACAATTTTTTTCGTATCGGTGCAGCTTCTATTCTTCCATACTTTTCTATACCCATCATCGCCTGATTCACACCCTTTCTAACCATATAGACTTTCATCCATTAATCGTTTCTTGGGCCTACGTCTTATTGCCGTCCACAGAAAAAATCATAATTATGCTAACTTTAGCCTAAATTATTTAATCAAAGTAAACTTTTTTGCTGCTTTAATTTAAATAAGTTTCCCATAAAACATAAAAAATTAAGTAATTATTTGACTAATTATTCTCTCTGTTATGAGGCAGGAAACAGGCTCATTTTATTAGATTAACTCAAAGTACAATGGTTTTTTTATTAGTTTAGGTAGATTTATTTCCTGTTAAACTGTTTTAGAGGAAAAAGGTCAATCATGGTTCAAACAATTACTGTTACTACGTTAATGTATACGTCTATTTCATATTTTTGTTACTTTTGACCGAACAATGAACTGTTAATTCAGGTTGTTATGATACAATATTTCTTCCATTCTTCCCTGTCAACCGTCACACGTATCATTTAATCCTATAAACTGATTTGACAAATTCTTACAAGAAAATGAAAGTTCTTCATGGCCTCTAAACCTTTTTCCACCTTTTTCATCCTCCCTCGGGAGTTGAAGGGAGTGTTAGGGAGCCACCACGTGGCCAGGGACGTGCCCCACGGCGTCTGGGACGTGAGGCTTTCTCCCTCTCACGTTCCGTCACCTCATTCGCTGGCATAACTGCTTCGCAGAAGAAGGTGACGGCTTCCCATTCCCTCTCGCTCCGGACCATGGATTTGTACCAGGGCCGGACGCGAGAGGTCGCGGCTGCCAATCGCCGCTACGAGGACACAGCGGTGCTCCGCCCGAGTGGAGCAGACCTCCACAGTGTGCTCCACCGTGTCCTCCGGGCGATCCTCGCAATGATTACACCCAGGCGTTTCCTCCCGCCCGATTCGGTGCAGGTACCTTTCGAAACAACCGTATCCGGTTAGGCCCTGGGTCAGGTGGAAGGTGAGGGCGCCTGGGCGCCTCTCTAGCCACTCCTCAAAACGGGGACTTATCGCCACTATTGTGGCGTGCCCTGCACGGGGTTGCGACAGTCGCTCTCTCCATGTCGCCATGAGATCGCGCCGGAGGTCTGTCCGCTGAGCGGCGATTTGCCGCCGCAGCGGAGTTTCCCCCCGGCGTAGTCCCTCCGCGCGCGTCCAAGCGGGTCCTCACCAGAGACCTAAGAATGTCCATGTGCAGAAGTACCCCTTTGGGAATCAGACCCCTGATCCAGCTGCCCAATGAGCCCCCTTACATGTTTGTCAAATCCTTCTGGCTCTATCCTAATCAATTAGGGATTGGTGCAGTTAATATTTTTCTTCTGTACATTTAATTTTTTCTAAACTCAGGATTCAAACTCTTTCTAGCCGTCCTATATGTAAACTATCAACAGCTTCATTGGCCTTCTTTTAGCTTTTCATAATCCTACTTTAAATAACATTATACCTAAATGCAAAAGTTTGTCAGGATGGATGAATTTTGGTCACGCAAAAATTCGCACACTACATGTTTGTCACCTGGATTAACACTTAAGATACTTTTTATCCCGGTGGTATGATCCCGTGGGACAATTATCGATCTCCGTGGGGGCAAAGCCGCGGGCATAAGTTAGTAGGTACTATATAATTATTATTTCCATATTATATTATAATTTCCATACACTAACTGTTATTGGGTTTTTCCATCAGAAATTTCTCAGTTGTTCCCAGAGTCTCTGGAATTGTACCCCGTTTATGGCAATAAGCTCGCTCCTCCCTACATAAACCTGGCAAACTGTGAGTATGCTATCAGCTAAGTGCAGCACTGCCCAACTCTTTGGGGATTATAAGTGTGATGTTATGTTTAAATTTAATATTTTCAAATAATTTGCTCACACACTAGAGGAAAATTTGTTTATGAATGTACCTTAATTACTATAATAAGCAAAAATATTGAAATGCCCCTTTGCAACATACAAGGAAGAAGTTTTCATCTCAATATTAATTAATAACATCAGATTACCTTGAAACTCTCATTTTATGCCATAAATATTTACTTAATCTATAAATTACAGATGAAAATACCAGTTGTATCATTAGTCATTACTGTTTGTATGTTAATTATAATTCAGTTATTATTTGTAAATTTTTAATTTAGCCAAAATGCTGTCGGCATTGTAAACTGTCTCTTCACAACTTATCCATAACCAGTCTGACCATCAGTGTTACCAAGGGGCATCGTATTATTACCCAGTAACTCCCAGCAACTGCTCCGTTGGTCTCGTGGTCGCAAGCAAGTGGGTTTGATTTCCAGGTTGCACAATGTTATTTATTATATTATTTACATTGCATTTTCTATTAAGAAGTTGGCGGTATGATACCACCGCGTCTCGGAAAGCAGGTTAAGCAGTTAGTTCTGCACCTGATCTCACTCCGGTCGTGTCATCGGACTATGAGACTGAGGGTTGACTATCATCTCCTGTGCCGTTGGCTAATCTCTGCTGAAATAGGACTATCACTCTTATTACCCAGGACTACTGAAAACGGAACCCTTTTTAGAAAGAATGCAAGAATCTGAACCCTGTTGGGAAAAGTCTCCGCAGATACTGAACTTATCCATCACCAAAGGAATCAAATATGTATTAAACAATACTCAGTAACATACAGTTAAATGCAATCATAACACTGAAGGCGTAATAATATTCATTAAAATAATAATATCCAGGATACAAAAATACAGAAATGTTTATTAAAGAATATTTGTTACAAAAATGGGTGGTTGTGTTTGGGGACTCCTTTTAAGCAATATTTGCCTGTGTTAGGAGACCACAACAAAACAAAAATAATTACAACAGTAACAAATATGCTGATGGTGGATACTTAAGTTATATTTTCTTAAGCATAGATAATCATGTTATCAGTTAAAAGTAACGTTCATTCATTGATATTTATGCTGATGTCATTCATGATTAATTATGAATACTGACAACAAGCCTTCAATTTTCCTTTTAAAGGGGTCTGGATTTTATTTTAAATATCTGGTTGAAAGAGTAAATATAATTTTCTGAAATTATGTTTGAAAAAAAAGGAGTAGAAGAAGCCCCTCCTTTCTTCTTCCAAACGCATCTATCCTGAACAATATCTGGCCATTTTCGCCCCGCATAGAAGATCAGATCGTCACACCACCATCGGAGGAAATCGCCGTCGCCGTCGTAGCGATTTCCTCCGACAGGCGTCCAGTGAGTGACGATCGTTGCCCATCTCTGTGGAAGCATTCGCGCTACGTGGCCGACCCACTTCAGCGTGGCTGTTTTTCTCCAACATCTGCAACTTGAGTAATGGAGCGCTATGAACCGATCCAAAACCCAGGTTATGACCAACAGCACGAAATGTGGGGTCGAGGTAGACGGGCATGTGGGCAATATGTCGATGAGTACATACTTGGGCCAGATAGTGTCTTTTAAAAATAGGCAGGAGAAAGAAGTCGAAAGACGAGTCCAAAATGCTTGGAAGACCTTCTGGGCCCTAAAAGAACACATGAAGCGAAGCCTTCCAATAACGCTGAAAAGAAAACTCATGTGCATACTGGCCATCTTAACCTACGGTGCACAAAGTTGGTCACTTACTGAACAACAGAAGTCCAAACTCAAGATTTACCAGCGGGCAATGGATCACAGCATAAAAGATGTTAAGCATAAAGATTGCTTAAGATGATATTAATAGGTGAAAATGCGAGTAGGTGTAGTATAGTACCCCATGAGACTGGCCTAGTCACCTGAGTGTACTGAACCTAAAACAAATACAAAATGAAACACACATTATTTACATATAGCTTAATCAGCTTATTACAACTAACACGGGTTGGTAGATGTCACGTCTTCGAATTTTTGGTTCAAGGCCATGCCGGTTACCTCTCTATGTTTTCCTTCACCTTTTTGAGAAAACCGGTGATGAAATAAATTTACACAAAGTAATGTGGCTTGGGTTTGAACCCACAACCTACAATTCAAACAATAATAATAATTATATAGATTAATTTGTAAGTCAGGGCTGTAACCACTGGCTGTGGGACTGTTCGTGGGCTGCGGGACTGTTCGAAAGAGATACTGCGGCCCTGGTACACAAAGGGCAAAAGAAGGAACATGGATGGGTTTTAGTCAGTAAAAGTCTGACACTCCACAGTCATTTGATGATTTCGCACACCAAAAAAAAAATGTCTAACCACTGGGCCACCACTGCTATTATTTAAATGTCACCATTTTATTATGGAACAGTGCTCATCTGCCCGTAAACTAAAGTTTTTGTTTTATATGCATTGTCAATCATATCTGTTCACAGTTCACACCATGTTTTGATTTAAATAATTAATTGTCTTTGTGTTGGAATTTGGAAATTCGATACTATCAGACATTTTTTGATAATGCATTTACATAAAGCATTTTATTATACTTACTTATTATATAAAGGTTGACAACCTTTTTTGTGAACCATAAAGTGGTAATACTGAATAGTGCCTCATGTTTAACCCAACTGATGTGGACCCCAAAAAGGGGATTTTTTATGTTGTCGTTAGTTTTAAATTAAATGTTGTTCTGCAAAACCAATAACTAAAGGTCTAATGGCCGACATACTCTTTGAAAACCTGATCCATGGACAATGTCTTTCAATTTTGCTTTTTACCTATGTAATTTAGTGTGTTGCAGATGACAGCAAAGGGCAAGAACCAGTAAGTTGTCTAATAATCCATTGGTTAATTGAGCCTGTGTCGGTGTAATGGCGAATAAGCCTCTCCCAATCCCATACCATGGGCATCCTGACTATCTGAACTAGTGCTACACTTTTTTTTTTTCCTCCCGCTCTGGGCGGAGCGGAAGGGAGTGTCAGACTTTTACTGACTAAAACCCATCCATGTGCCTTCTTTTGCCCTTTGTGTTCCAGGGCCGCAGTATCTCTTTCGAACAGTCTCGCAGCCCTGGCACACGAACGCGCCGTCGACACGGCCTGTTGCCATAAGACGGACGGACGGCGAGCTAGCCCATTACTCACCGTCCACAGGCCCGCGCCTACGGTGGCCGAGAGCCACGACGTGGCCCCCGACGCCCGGGGCGTCTCCCGCGGCGGCTGGGACGTGAGATTCTCCCCGTCTCACGTTCCGCCACCACCTTCGCTAGCATGACTGCTTCGCAGAAGGAGGTGACGGCATCGCATTCCCTGTCGCTCCGGACCATGGCTTGAACCAGGGCCGGACGCGAGAGGTCGCCGCCGCCAAACTAGTGCTACCCTCCATCAGGATTTTGACAGCTTTTTGGCATTTCGTCCATACTTTGTCTGGCTTTGTTACTTGATTTTCTTAGAAATAAATACTTGTATTAATTACATACATGATATATACAATGTCGCCTGTTATCCCCGAAGGGTTAGGCAGAGGTGTACCTAATAATACACCCACATTTCGCCAGTTGTATAAGCCCATGTAACAGGGGGCGAGCCTATTGGTATCAACCGGGCACTCCGTGGGACTCCGTGGCTGCTACTGAAATATTCGTGATGGAAAAACTCAATAACACTTGACCGACCAGGCAATCGAACCCAGGACCTCATGCTCACTAAACCAACGAGGCGAGTACTGATAACAGCATACAAGTCGGGACATTTTACTTTAAGTATGAAAAAGGCTGGAATTGTTTGCTAACTGGTCTTTTATCAGGAAATGGTAAAACTACCGCCTTCTTGGGTATCGGCCCATTTTTACCGTAGTCTAATGCTAATATTGTCGAATCGCGATCTCTACTCAAAAACTTGTGTGCTCCAATGGTTACACTAAAAACTAATTGGTTCTCATCTAAAACTAGCGTCTAGGATTTGACCGCTAATTACTAATGTCACATTGGGTATACCATTCTTGTCTTAATTATTAACTAGCTGTTGCGCGCGACCTGCGTCCGCATGAAATTATTTAAAAAAATATTACGTCCCTATTGGAATCGTATTTCGTTAACAAAGGCAAGGGTTTTAATTTTTTTTTTACGGAACCTCAGTCCTTTTTCTAAATTAAAAGTAGCCTAAGTTGCTCCTTATAATACATATATATCCATATCTGCTAGTAATCTGCCACTAAAAGTCCCGTTAACATCGGTCCAGCCGTTTCGAAGATTTGCCGGAACAAACAGACAGACGGACAACATTAAAAAAAATATACATAAGTAAGTGATAAGTACCGTATATACTTTCATATGATATGTAACAAGCTGTTATTTTAGAATTAACTGCACACACTACACTAATTCAATTTTATTTATTTGTAAATATATCGCCACCTTTACATGGCTTAGAAAGTTGTTTAGAGGTAAGTAAATCTTTTAAAGAATAGATTATCATACTACATATTTTGTTTTCCTCAAACTAGCTGCAAATCTCATATTCTCAATTGATGTGCCTTTTAAAATCAACCGTTGGACCTGTTGACAGTTGAAGGAAAATACAAAACTCATAGACTTGTCACATGATTTATTTAAATTAGACTTTTAAAAACATTGTAATATGTCTCACTCACATACTGTTAAGACATGGCAATCGTAAATACAACCAAAAAGCAGGCGAAACAAACAATGAGAGGCATGCAGTAAATTTTCAACTTTATCTTAATGTTGACAAAGTTCATATCACATTGGCAGTGATCAGTGCTAAGCCGGTAAAGTCTAGATACATTATCTCAACTAGTTTTTAACACAAAATCACGCTAGTACTTATTTCCTTAAGGGTTTCGTATCTAGACTGAATGCCACACTCACATTTTGCTACAGGCCTACCACTCAACTGAGACGGTGCCTGAGGTAGTTGCGTGGTACAGGAGGATTGTACTGACACGTCGCCAGAGGTCAGTAATTCACCCTAAGCGACAACACCTCTCTCGCACCCGGCAGCTATCTCAGGCACCGTCTCAATGAATCGGCAGGCCTGTAGTTTATCGTCATTCTCCTGTCATCATCATCTTCCTGCCCTTGTCCTATGTTATTTGGGATCGGCGCCACACGTTTTTTTCTTCCATTCTCCTCTGTCAACCGTCACGCTACCATTTACTTCTTTATCTTTCATAGCATTCCTTACACAAACCATTCATCGTTTCTTTGGTCTTCCTCTCCTTCTCCATCCATCAACATTTATGTTGATTATTCTTTTAGTCTCCTGTCAATGTCCAAATTTATTTAGGGTCGATGCAGCATATCTTATTCTAACATACTTCACTTCTAGTCGTTATTTTAGTAATCACCGTCTTCTTCTTAGCGTATCGATGGCAATCTAAATTGTGTCGGCCGAGAACTGAGCCACTAGTTTGTGCGCCTTCAGCAGCGTCCATCAGTTCATGTAATGAACAAACAACAGGACACGCAGGACAAGATATTAAATACCCTATCGTTTGTGGAACAGCACCACAATTACACTCCAGGGCAGAGTCATTAATGAATTTCCACCTGAGCAGGTTTTCCTTGCTACGACCAACCTGGGTCCAGAGTCTATCATTATAGTAAGTCATTTCCAGGTGGGAGATTTTCAGCAGGCGGAACCAATGAGTTAGGTAAGGATGGACTACCTCGCCACAGCTGTAGTCTTTCCGTAGACCGGTGACTGGGGTGGCACACTTCAGAAAGCTGGTTCGGTTTTTCAGCCTTTGCGACACGAGGGTATATTGTATTATTGGTAGGCCTTTAGTTCTGTGGTGAAATTTTCAACCTAATGTTCTTCATCATTTACTAGGAATCACTCACAGCTGGGTATAAGCCACACCTTTCTTTTACGTGAATTGCTTACGTGAATTTTTGACTGAAACAAAATCTTTCTCTTTCCAGTTTAACCTCACCAGTGGGCTTCATAACAGACGGTCCGGGGAACTATAGCGTCAGTACACAATGTTCCTGGCTACTAACCCCGCCTCGGCTCGGTCCCACGCCGCCGCCCCTGCGCGTGCGCCTCGAGAGCTTCGCGACGGAGTGCGGGTGGGACCATCTGTATGTGTACGACGGTGACAGCGTGAGGGCGGAGAAACTGTTGGCTGTGTTCAGGTGAGGATCTTAGTTTAAGGAAATAGAGTTGCAATTGCTGTGAAAGTTACAATAGAGGTCTAACTCGATGGTTTCAGTGACCATTGGAGTCTAAGTCATGGAATATGGATCTTAATTTAAAGGAATAAGGCTCAAAAACGCTGAGTGTTATGAAGTGCCAAGGGCTGTTACTGAGAAATTCCTTATGAACATAACATAACATCACGCCTGTAATCGCCGAAGGGTTTGGCAGAGGTGTACCTAATAATACACCCACATTTCTCCAGTTATGTTTAAGTCCCATGGCATAGGGATTGAGCCTATTGCCATCAACCGGGCCAAATCCAGACTCCGTGACTGCTACTGAGAAATTTCTGATGGAAGAACTCAATAACACATTGCCCGACCTGGGAATCGAACCCAGGACCTCATGCTCAGCAGTCGCGATTACCACTAGACCAACGAGGTAGTCTGAAAATTATAAACAAAATTATACTACACAAACAGATCGCTAAACATGGAGCTAAAAACTTTTCCGTGACAAATTCTGAAGGCCAATGACAGCTAAAACATACTTTGTGAACAAAATGAATGAACAGTTGTGTCAGAGTTCAGTTCCAACTTATTCAATTGATTACATTGTTAACTTGCTAGTATTTGAGCTACCTAACGAATTACTTGCGTGTACTGAATCATCCAATTAACATATAACATCATTACGCTTTCGTTCTGTCATGGGGAAGGCAGCGCGTACAATTTCGCCCCGCGGCTTCGGTCGCGTGGAGGTCGAAAATTATCCCACGGAAACACACTGAGATAAAATGTCCTATGGACGGACGAACGGATTGCGATAAAACTTGGCACAATGGTAGTTAGGTCTACCATTGTGCCAAGTTTTATCGCAATCCCTTCTGCCTTCTAGGTGTCAAAAGGACAGTCAAAGTCACTTGGGCATTTATATTATTAGTATGGATTAAGTTTCAAGAAATAGGTGGGAAGTCGAAGACTCTGCCATTAGTTGGTCACTCTAGGCTAAAGGCTGCTAATAAGAATTTTCTAATGTATCAGGGTTACCCATCCATTTGCCTAGCCTTTCCAACTATGTTGGGATGACTACCTGTAACGACTGTTCAAGTTGTTTAAGATCTACAAGGGAAAGCCAGGACCAATGGCTTAACGTGCTTTCCAAGGCACTGACGAAATTAGGTGTAGGTATGTAATAGGTGACCCATGGACCTGAAGATCCATCCGAGCGGCTATTTAGCCTCGAGCTCCTCCAAGCCACAAGAGTCACCCAATATCTTTTATTCTGGTTTGGAAAAAATAGCGAAGTCATCCATGAACTGACCTCTTCAAGTGTTGTTTAACCTTGAAAGACCTATCCGTTTGGCTGTTTAATTAGCCTCGAGCCAACGAAACTATAAACGTAAGTATAATGTGTTTTCGCGTGAGATCGTATGACGTATCGAAAAACTGGTATTGAGCTACATCCGGTTGGACTGGAAGCTGACCCCAATGTTATTAGGAAAAGGCTAGGCAGATGATGTGTTTACGACGTCATCATTTTGTCTCGCTGTTATTGTCCTAAAGTTATTTATTTAACTCCTGATTTTCCATCATAGTCAATATCAGAGTGACCTTTATTGTAATTAGAATAAGGTTGCTTTTGTTATGCTACTATCAAAGGTAAAGCAATTGAAACACTTGTAGCCTGCATTTTATAAGGGCAGTTAGATTTTGGAAGCGCGTATAGGCGCGCCTTTTGCCACACGCGGAACTCGTACGAGCGTTGACGCGATTATAAGCCCGAGACGCGGCGCGGCGGCGGGCGAACCACCCCGCGCACCTACTCACACCGTGTGATGTGAACACACCAGAATATTACAAGCGCGTGTACGCGCGTCCGCCGATACTTACGGGGTTAAAATAAAGTAAACTTATTTAAAAAAAAAGCAGAACATTTGGTTTATGTATCAACATTGAACGCGTATATACTTTTCTAAACTCCGGTTAAGCAGGTGCACTTACGACCACGAGACAACCCATCCTTACTGACTCATCTCATCCAATTAATCGAAAAGGTTTTACTGCAAGCGCTAACACATAAACAATTATCTATTTATGATGTATTCCGACACTAAATTGATAGATATAATTTTAATCATTAATCATTTCGCAGTATTCTCCGATATGGTTTAGATCTCGGGTCAAAAGCCGCATCTGGGATCCCGGAATACGTCAGAGCCACATTATCGGTTTCAGGGAAAGCCAGGGTCAATGATATTCAAACTGGTTTCCTGGAACTTACATACATATCTTCATATTTTCTGAAAGCGTTATCAAATTAAGTCAAAAGTCATGGCTGTGGGTTTTTTTGGTCAGTCAGTCACAACTGTTATGAGATTCAAGATGAATTAAACATGATCGCAGAAATAGATTTGCTGCTTTCATGAACCCCAGTTGTATTTATATTACACACATTACTCTTGTCAATAGTTTCACAAAACCATCTGCAATTTTGCCAACAAAATTCCGACGGAGATGAGAAAGAAAGAAGAAATTGGAAGTAAAAACAGTTTGCATCATAAAAGGTTTATACTACATCTAAGTACTACCAAGTTCACTGACGGTCGACTACTTTAAAGTTCAACCCTATTGTTTAGAGCATAAGGAGTATGAGGAGCTCGTGGCTAAATAAGAATAGCCGTACCCAGGTTGGTCCGTGGATAGGTGACCACCCATTACATACCGAGTTTCCTCCTTACCTCGGAAAGCACGTTAAGCCGTTGATCCCGGCTGTCATTTGTATATGTTTGACAGTCGTTACAGGTAGTCAGTGACCCGAAAGTTTGACAACCAGTCTTACCAAAGGGTATCGTATTACCCAGCACTAACTGGGTTGTGGAGGTCAGATAGGCAGTCGCTCCATGTATAATACTGGTATTCAGCTGCATCCGGTTAGATGGTAAGCTGATCCTAATATAGTTGGGAAAAGTCTAGGCAGATGATGACTTAGGGCATAAGGGTGATAAGTAGCAGACCGTCACTGAACTCTGTAGTACCTGATAGTGCCAAATTGAGGACTATCGACGATGATAACATCTTATTTTAAACTCCCCTTTTTTTTTCTTTTTTGTTTTCGGATGGGAAGTCATCAAATGACTCCAAGGGAGTGTCAGACTTTTACTGACTAAAAACCATACATGTTCCTTCTTTTGCCCTTTATGTTCTAGGGCCGCGGTATCTCTTTCGAACAGTCCCGCAGCCCTGGCAGAAATCAGCTCTTGCGGGCCCCTCCTTTTTGCTGATATCTCTTTGAGGCGCGCGTGGAACACGAACGCGCCGTCGACACGGCCTGTCGTCATAAGACGGACGGACGGCGAGCTAGCCAAGTACTCACCGTCCACAGGCCCTACTTTAAACTCCCCTAACCAAACCTTTTGTCTTTTATTCCAGTGGTGTCCTAGAGAATGGAGAGTCAAGTTGGACGAGGCAGGTGATAGCCCGTTCAGGCAGCGCCTTGCTGCACTTCTTCAGCGATGATGCGTACGCGATGGAGGGGTTTAACGTGACGTATGCAGCGTACTCCTGCCCATCAAATGATCATAGGACCAATTGTTCTAGTAAGTTATCAATGTTGTGTGATAGGATAAGAATGGAAGAGGTATGATGCGGAAGTCCTAGGATTTAAATCTAGTGTGTAAAGCGAAATGCTGATGTCCATTGGTGAACTTTAGAGGCAAAAGTCATTAATAAACTGGGATTTGTAAACTGGAATTTATCAAAATAGGCCTGCCCAATTAACCACTCTAACCATCCAAGCTTACTATTACTATTATAGATTAAAAAAAATATTTTTCTTCCTCCTTTGCTGGGCAATAGCCTCCCCCATACACTTCCACTCTTCTCTCCGCGCGGTTTTCGGCCAATCTCGCACAAACGCGTCTAGGTCGTCACGCCAGCGTTTTTTATGCCTCCCTCGGCGACGACGCCCGTCTTCTGGCACCCACTGCGTGACGTGTTAATTTAAATTGATTGAAATTCTGATGTCCGTTTATCATTATCATTTAAAATTTGAGCTCACTAAAATTAAAGTTAATCGTTAAGATCTTAATCTTAATCCACAAAATAAATACGTACGTGTATGTATCTGATTGTCTGTGACATAATCATGTGCCATAGAAACAAGCATCCAGCAATAAAATCTCATGCTTTGCAATATCTGATATTTTTGTTTTGTATTTTCAGATCATGGTGAATGTGAAGACGGTTCGTGTAGATGCGAACCGGAGTGGACAGGAGTCGCCTGCGACCAGCCGTTATGTCCAGGTAATTATTACATTAAACAATACCATCTTGCGGAAAAAGATTGCTTCCGTGATGCGCAGAGTGCGTGGGAGCGTCAACGATATTCTGAAGGCCAGTGATAAGTTGTGCTGCACCATTGTGGCGCATTTGAATTAATATTTATTGAATTAAAATTTGAATTACAAAAATAAAAACTAAATTAGGTACTTCAATCCAAGTGTACATAATATTCAGTAATAACATTGTAAGTCAGTAAAATAAATTAATCATAAAATGTCACAAAAATTATGCATTAATAAAATAAAAGAAAAATATAAATTTATTGTAAGTGGTGTGTATTACTAATATCTTATGGGTCACGGTCTGAATTTTAAGTTTATTACAATCCTCCATACGGGAATATGTGGGTTGTTACACTTTCGGTTCTAGAACATGCTAATTATCGTTATGTTTTTTGTTCACAGTTTTTTTTTTTCATAGTATGTACTGTGTCCCACTGCAGGCAAAGACCAAACCTCCTCCTCCCTCCTCCTTTCTCGTTCCAAACCTCTTTGTTTTGTGCAAATTCTGGCCTCGTTTGCCCCTCAAACATGATCAGATCGTCACACCACCTTCGCCGCGGTCAATAATTAATAAAAAAATAAATCAATAAAGTGCTGAATGCCGAAGGGGCACGACAGTTGTCTGTCATCATATTTTTTTTACAATAATGACTTGATTACGATGCGTGTTCACGCATCCTTCTGAGTCACATGACATGTGTTGAACAACATTCATATTGCATGCTAATGCAGTGAGATGTCGTCAATTGGGTATTAAATGCGATTAATTGAAGTTTATTACATTAGGTGGGGAATGTTTTAGTTTCGTCATCATTCACATGTTAATATTCATTTTATTTCCGTTACAAAATGTAAAAAAGTTCTCCTGCTCTTATCCTTATTTATTTAGGGTGGCGCGGCATGTATTCTTCCTCCATACTTCTCTTGGGGTCGGCGCTGCATGTCTTCTTCCTCCATACTCCACACTCCATACTTTCCTACCTCCATACTCCATACTTTGACGGCACGGTTGGCGCAATGGTCAAGCGATTGACTCGCGATTGGTTCGATTCCCGTACGGAACAAATATTTGTATGACCTACAAGTAGTTGTTCCGGGTCTGGGTGTTTTTCTATGTATAATATGTACGTATTTACAAAAAAAAAAAAATGTATATATGTAGTAGTTTATCAGCCATCTAGCTACCATAACACAAGCATTAGGTTGCTTAGCTTGGGACTAGATGGTGCTGTGTGAAATGTCCAGGGATATTATTATTTATTTATTATTATTATACTTCTCTTGGGGTCGGCGCAGCATATCTTCTCCCCCGACCCAAAGGAAGTATGGAGGAACATACTTCTTTTGGGGATCGGCGCTGCATGTCTTCTTGCCCCATGCTTCTCCTATTGGGGACCTCTACTCTTCTAACCATGCACATTCATACTCAAAGAGTCGATTCTGATACTACAAGTCATTGTCATCGGGGCGTTATGCGTTAGTTGTGAAATATATGCTACCACAGCATGATCAGTAGTTTTATCTACACCAGATCGAATGTTTTAATTTACCATGTAGCCTTGCTGTTTTCGCACAGCTGGGCAAAGATCTCATCCGCATCCTTGCTTTCAAACCTTTTGAATGATTTTTATATTATGTTTGTTTAGATTTTTTCTTTTGCAAATACATCGTCTACATCGTATCCACACACAGACAGAGAAAGTCTGACACTAACCAGACGATAAAGAAAGAAAGAGGTGGGTCCAATTCAAAGGGGAATGCCCACCGACCATAGACATTTCGGCCATGGGTGCAGCACACATATAAAAGCATATGGAAATGAAATGGTCAAAGAATTGTTTTGAAAACACATACCCTCCTTTGCGTAGCGCAGTTGGGTAAAAAGTACGGATTTTTATTTTCACAAGTACAGTTTTAAAAAGAAGAAGAAAGAATTCTGACCCTATTGAGGAATTTGGGCCATATCGCGGGCATAAGCTAGCATTCTACATATGTTTCTTTCACTAAACATCTGTTTTTTTTTCAAATTCCAGAGGAATGCAACGCAGCGTACGGCGGCGGCACGTGCACGGCCAGCGGCTGCGCCTGCAGCGCGCTGAAGCGCGGCACGGCGTGCGCGCGCGACGCGTGGCGCGCGGGCTGGGCGCGCGCCTGGCCCGCGCACACGCCGCCCGTCGCCGCGCACTCCTTGCTGCCCTATGGAGACGATCTGTTACGAGTCGGCGGAGAAACGTTCGCGTTTGCAGAGTTTTTGTACAGGTAAACTATGAACATAAGCATATTTAGCTATAATGTTCCCTTTGCTGGGATACAGGCTTCATCTCTGTGATGTAGTAGATAAGTATATTATATTCTACCTGTGTGAGTACATATAAGACGTATTAATACCCCAAATTAAAATTTGATTGGCCTGTTGGTCTAGTGGTTAGTGACCCTGACTGCTAGGACGGAGGTCGTGGGTTCGATTCCCACACAGGACAAATCTTTGTGCGATGAGTACAATTATTTGTTCTGTATCTGGGTGTGTAATTTATCTATAATATGTATGTATTTAGAAATATATAAGTATGTTTATCATGGCTCTGCCTAGTTTGGGATCAGATGGCGGTGTGTTGGTTGTCCCAAGATATTATTTTATTTATTTATTATTTTATTTATTTAAATATAGTCGGTGTTTACTCGGTATCTGAGATGTTTCATTCTCCTTAAAGTGCCGTCCTTATTTATTATGGTGACCCTGCCACTTGAGCGAACCTCAGTGAATCATGTGCGCATTTAAACTTAATCGTTCTCTGAGGGAGTTTCATCGAGTTGAAAGCCTATTGAAAGAAAGTCATCATGTGTCAATCGAAAGTGCAAAATGAAGAGGTTTTCGTAAACCAGAACAGTGCCTATGTAAGCCACAATTCAGCCAAGATAGAAGAGTTCAAATATCATTTATGATTATTTATCATTTATATCAATGATGCATGCATGTGCATTGTACATTGTGGTTGTGTTATGTATTAAAAAGAGTGGGCTATAATTCACCACTCGGGCTCAGTGCGGGGGTCCCAACTGTCATTCGAAGATCAGGGTTATTAAATTTGGGGTCAAAAGTAATGTGTGTGTTACTAGTCTTACGAATGTGTCTCACGTTACATATTAAATGGGGTGCAGGTTAGATATGCAGTCGCTTTATGTAAAAAAATGTATTCAGTTACATCTGGTTATACTGGAAGCCGACCTTAAAATTAAATTAGGATTAATATGAATAACCTTTCCCAAATATGAAGGCGATAAATCCGACATAATAATACACATAAGTTTAACTCTAGTTATATACTTATAAGAGTTTTGTAACAATTTTTGTGTGCAATAAATTATGCTCTTTCCTTCCAACCCACTTATCTGGACCGTGTTTATTTCCAGATACAAATCAGCGGAACAAGAATGGGAAGTGCTCCCCACATATGAAAGCCCGGCGGCGCGGTTCGCGCACTCCGCCGTGCTGTACGGACACGAGCTCATCGTGTACGGCGGCGTCGTCATCTCCGACGAGCCCGAGAGAGGGTAAGCAGACTTAATATTATGCTTGTAATCCCCGACGGGTTAGGCAGAAGTGTACTTTGTAGAGTGATTAGGGATCACCATTACGACAAGCCAATAGGGAAAACAGTCCAGAAAACTTGTATTTATAAACCGCGGCAGATTGTAAGGGCAATCCAAGCTTTTTAGCTTTTATGAAAGTACCGCCACTAGGTGTACTACAGTCACATTTCGCCGCGACCGCCTGGCTGATGAATGAGTACCCATTCGCCCCCGAGCGGTCACGGCGTAATTGTGGTCGAGCCAAAATCTTCTGAGGATGCCCCGTGGATGGACGAAACGTACCGAGTATAGGTTTAGTTGCATAGCATGTAAATCTTAACGATTTTTGATTGCTTCGATTTTACCATATTATTTTTTTCCTTATTTCAGAGGTGGCCTAGCCGGTCTAGAAGGTCGAGCCGGCGAGGTAACGAACGAGATCTGGCGAGTGCGCCTCAACAGCGAGCGGCCGCAGTGGCACAACGCGACGCCCGTCACGTGCTCCCCGCACCGCCAGGCGCCGCTCAAGCACTGCGGTAAGCGACTGTGCACCTTGTGTAGTGCAGCACTAGGTATAGTGCGCCTCAACAGCGAGCGGCCGCAGTGGCACAACGCGACGCCCGTCACGTGCTCCCCGCACCGCCAGGCGCCGCTCAAGCACTGCGGTAAGCGACTGTGCACCTTGTGTAGTGCAGCACTAGGTATAGTGCGCCTCAACAGCGAGCGGCCGCAGTGGCACAACGCGACGCCCGTCACGTGCTCCCCGCACCGCCAGGCGCCGCTCAAGCACTGCGGTAAGCGACTGTGCACCTTGTGTAGTGCAGCACTAGGTATAGTGCGCCTCAACAGCGAGCGGCCGCAGTGGCACAACGCGACGCCCGTCACGTGCTCCCCGCACCGCCAGGCGCCGCTCAAGCACTGCGGTAAGCGACTGTGCACCTTGTGTAGTGCAGCACTAGGTATAGTGCGCCTCAACAGCGAGCGGCCGCAGTGGCACAACGCGACGCCCGTCACGTGCTCCCCGCACCGCCAGGCGCCGCTCAAGCACTGCGGTAAGCGACTGTGCACCTTGTGTAGTGCAGCACTAGGTATAGTGCGCCTCAACAGCGAGCGGCCGCAGTGGCACAACGCGACGCCCGTCACGTGCTCCCCGCACCGCCAGGCGCCGCTCAAGCACTGCGGTAAGCGACTGTGCACCTTGTGTAGTGCAGCACTAGGTATAGTGCGCCTCAACAGCGAGCGGCCGCAGTGGCACAACGCGACGCCCGTCACGTGCTCCCCGCACCGCCAGGCGCCGCTCAAGCACTGCGGTAAGCGACTGTGCACCTTGTGTAGTGCAGCACTAGGTATAGTGCGCCTCAACAGCGAGCGGCCGCAGTGGCACAACGCGACGCCCGTCACGTGCTCCCCGCACCGCCAGGCGCCGCTCAAGCACTGCGGTAAGCGACTGTGCACCTTGTGTAGTGCAGCACTAGGTATAGTGCGCCTCAACAGCGAGCGGCCGCAGTGGCACAACGCGACGCCCGTCACGTGCTCCCCGCACCGCCAGGCGCCGCTCAAGCACTGCGGTAAGCGACTGTGCACCTTGTGTAGTGCAGCACTAGGTATAGTGCGCCTCAACAGCGAGCGGCCGCAGTGGCACAACGCGACGCCCGTCACGTGCTCCCCGCACCGCCAGGCGCCGCTCAAGCACTGCGGTAAGCGACTGTGCACCTTGTGTAGTGCAGCACTAGGTATAGTGCGCCTCAACAGCGAGCGGCCGCAGTGGCACAACGCGACGCCCGTCACGTGCTCCCCGCACCGCCAGGCGCCGCTCAAGCACTGCGGTAAGCGACTGTGCACCTTGTGTAGTGCAGCACTAGGTATAGTGCGCCTCAACAGCGAGCGGCCGCAGTGGCACAACGCGACGCCCGTCACGTGCTCCCCGCACCGCCAGGCGCCGCTCAAGCACTGCGGTAAGCGACTGTGCACCTTGTGTAGTGCAGCACTAGGTATAGTGCGCCTCAACAGCGAGCGGCCGCAGTGGCACAACGCGACGCCCGTCACGTGCTCCCCGCACCGCCAGGCGCCGCTCAAGCACTGCGGTAAGCGACTGTGCACCTTGTGTAGTGCAGCACTAGGTATAGTGCGCCTCAACAGCGAGCGGCCGCAGTGGCACAACGCGACGCCCGTCACGTGCTCCCCGCACCGCCAGGCGCCGCTCAAGCACTGCGGTAAGCGACTGTGCACCTTGTGTAGTGCAGCACTAGGTATAGTGCGCCTCAACAGCGAGCGGCCGCAGTGGCACAACGCGACGCCCGTCACGTGCTCCCCGCACCGCCAGGCGCCGCTCAAGCACTGCGGTAAGCGACTGTGCACCTTGTGTAGTGCAGCACTAGGTATAGTGCGCCTCAACAGCGAGCGGCCGCAGTGGCACAACGCGACGCCCGTCACGTGCTCCCCGCACCGCCAGGCGCCGCTCAAGCACTGCGGTAAGCGACTGTGCACCTTGTGTAGTGCAGCACTAGGTATAGTGCGCCTCAACAGCGAGCGGCCGCAGTGGCACAACGCGACGCCCGTCACGTGCTCCCCGCACCGCCAGGCGCCGCTCAAGCACTGCGGTAAGCGACTGTGCACCTTGTGTAGTGCAGCACTAGGTATAGTGCGCCTCAACAGCGAGCGGCCGCAGTGGCACAACGCGACGCCCGTCACGTGCTCCCCGCACCGCCAGGCGCCGCTCAAGCACTGCGGTAAGCGACTGTGCACCTTGTGTAGTGCAGCACTAGGTATAGTGCGCCTCAACAGCGAGCGGCCGCAGTGGCACAACGCGACGCCCGTCACGTGCTCCCCGCACCGCCAGGCGCCGCTCAAGCACTGCGGTAAGCGACTGTGCACCTTGTGTAGTGCAGCACTAGGTATAGTGCGCCTCAACAGCGAGCGGCCGCAGTGGCACAACGCGACGCCCGTCACGTGCTCCCCGCACCGCCAGGCGCCGCTCAAGCACTGCGGTAAGCGACTGTGCACCTTGTGTAGTGCAGCACTAGGTATAGTGCGCCTCAACAGCGAGCGGCCGCAGTGGCACAACGCGACGCCCGTCACGTGCTCCCCGCACCGCCAGGCGCCGCTCAAGCACTGCGGTAAGCGACTGTGCACCTTGTGTAGTGCAGCACTAGGTATAGTGCGCCTCAACAGCGAGCGGCCGCAGTGGCACAACGCGACGCCCGTCACGTGCTCCCCGCACCGCCAGGCGCCGCTCAAGCACTGCGGTAAGCGACTGTGCACCTTGTGTAGTGCAGCACTAGGTATAGTGCGCCTCAACAGCGAGCGGCCGCAGTGGCACAACGCGACGCCCGTCACGTGCTCCCCGCACCGCCAGGCGCCGCTCAAGCACTGCGGTAAGCGACTGTGCACCTTGTGTAGTGCAGCACTAGGTATAGTGCGCCTCAACAGCGAGCGGCCGCAGTGGCACAACGCGACGCCCGTCACGTGCTCCCCGCACCGCCAGGCGCCGCTCAAGCACTGCGGTAAGCGACTGTGCACCTTGTGTAGTGCAGCACTAGGTATAGTGCGCCTCAACAGCGAGCGGCCGCAGTGGCACAACGCGACGCCCGTCACGTGCTCCCCGCACCGCCAGGCGCCGCTCAAGCACTGCGGTAAGCGACTGTGCACCTTGTGTAGTGCAGCACTAGGTATAGTGCGCCTCAACAGCGAGCGGCCGCAGTGGCACAACGCGACGCCCGTCACGTGCTCCCCGCACCGCCAGGCGCCGCTCAAGCACTGCGGTAAGCGACTGTGCACCTTGTGTAGTGCAGCACTAGGTATAGTGCGCCTCAACAGCGAGCGGCCGCAGTGGCACAACGCGACGCCCGTCACGTGCTCCCCGCACCGCCAGGCGCCGCTCAAGCACTGCGGTAAGCGACTGTGCACCTTGTGTAGTGCAGCACTAGGTATAGTGCGCCTCAACAGCGAGCGGCCGCAGTGGCACAACGCGACGCCCGTCACGTGCTCCCCGCACCGCCAGGCGCCGCTCAAGCACTGCGGTAAGCGACTGTGCACCTTGTGTAGTGCAGCACTAGGTATAGTGCGCCTCAACAGCGAGCGGCCGCAGTGGCACAACGCGACGCCCGTCACGTGCTCCCCGCACCGCCATGCGCCGCTCAAGCACTGCGGTAAGCGACTGTGCACCTTGTGTAGTGCAGCACTAGGTATAGTGCGCCTCAACAGCGAGCGGCCGCAGTGGCACAACGCGACGCCCGTCACGTGCTCCCCGCACCGCCAGGCGCCGCTCAAGCACTGCGGTAAGCGACTGTGCACCTTGTGTAGTGCAGCACTAGGTATAGTGCGCCTCAACAGCGAGCGGCCGCAGTGGCACAACGCGACGCCCGTCACGTGCTCCCCGCACCGCCAGGCGCCGCTCAAGCACTGCGGTAAGCGACTGTGCACCTTGTGTAGTGCAGCACTAGGTATAGTGCGCCTCAACAGCGAGCGGCCGCAGTGGCACAACGCGACGCCCGTCACGTGCTCCCCGCACCGCCAGGCGCCGCTCAAGCACTGCGGTAAGCGACTGTGCACCTTGTGTAGTGCAGCACTAGGTATAGTGCGCCTCAACAGCGAGCGGCCGCAGTGGCACAACGCGACGCCCGTCACGTGCTCCCCGCACCGCCAGGCGCCGCTCAAGCACTGCGGTAAGCGACTGTGCACCTTGTGTAGTGCAGCACTAGGTATAGTGCGCCTCAACAGCGAGCGGCCGCAGTGGCACAACGCGACGCCCGTCACGTGCTCCCCGCACCGCCAGGCGCCGCTCAAGCACTGCGGTAAGCGACTGTGCACCTTGTGTAGTGCAGCACTAGGTATAGTGCGCCTCAACAGCGAGCGGCCGCAGTGGCACAACGCGACGCCCGTCACGTGCTCCCCGCACCGCCAGGCGCCGCTCAAGCACTGCGGTAAGCGACTGTGCACCTTGTGTAGTGCAGCACTAGGTATAGTGCGCCTCAACAGCGAGCGGCCGCAGTGGCACAACGCGACGCCCGTCACGTGCTCCCCGCACCGCCAGGCGCCGCTCAAGCACTGCGGTAAGCGACTGTGCACCTTGTGTAGTGCAGCACTAGGTATAGTGCGCCTCAACAGCGAGCGGCCGCAGTGGCACAACGCGACGCCCGTCACGTGCTCCCCGCACCGCCAGGCGCCGCTCAAGCACTGCGGTAAGCGACTGTGCACCTTGTGTAGTGCAGCACTAGGTATAGTGCGCCTCAACAGCGAGCGGCCGCAGTGGCACAACGCGACGCCCGTCACGTGCTCCCCGCACCGCCAGGCGCCGCTCAAGCACTGCGGTAAGCGACTGTGCACCTTGTGTAGTGCAGCACTAGGTATAGTGCGCCTCAACAGCGAGCGGCCGCAGTGGCACAACGCGACGCCCGTCACGTGCTCCCCGCACCGCCAGGCGCCGCTCAAGCACTGCGGTAAGCGACTGTGCACCTTGTGTAGTGCAGCACTAGGGATAGTGCTACTAGCTCCACACTGAAATAAGTTATGATAAAATCAGGAAGCCTACCTTGATTTTCGTATGTTCTTATTTCAAATCGGCTTCTAGAAAGTCCTAGAACCTTTCATGCCGCGAATAGTGACGTTCATTCATGGAAGAGGGTGCGTTCGAAATTATGTGTTAATGTTTGCGTAATAATGTTTATTCTTTGTTGTTCCAGGTGGTCTCCACGTGTCGGGTCACACAGCAGTGTTAGTGTACCTGGGTGTCACCAAGAAACCTGTGATGTTAGTTTTCTTTGGACACTCGCCACATTATGGGTATCTACATTTAGTGCAGGTTGGTATTGCGAGTTGCTCGAAAGAAGTTCTTTCATTGTTGAGATGTCTGTTTACCTATTGATTTACAGTGGCAAGATCCTTAGAACACATAATAACATAACATCAAATTCAAATTCATTTATTTTGTGAACATAAGTAATAGTAGGTGGTAAAATATATAAAAATGAGAAACTAAATAAAATGTTTCTCAAATTAGGTACATAAAATTAAATTATATCAAATAACGTTACATTACTTAAAATGTCAGCTACGTCAATATTAAAATTATATGCTATGATCATGCCTGTATTCCCCGATGGGTTAGGCAGAGGTGTACCTAATAGTACACCCACATTTCGCCAGTTATATTCAGTAAGTCCTATGAAATGGGGGGGGGGGCGAGTTAGGGTTTGTCCATTAGGAATTTCTCAGTAGCAGTCTGGGGTTAGAAAGTTGGCGGTATGATCCCCTCGTGCTTCGTTTAAGCCGTTGGTCCTGCGTCTGATCTATCTCCGGTCGTGACCATGAGGGTGAGAGAGCTAATCTCCTCTGAAATAAGCCGTGGTGACTAAAAAACTGTTAGGAGGCAATTTTTTTTAACTATCAATCTTGTTATTTCAGGAGTACTACGTAGACGAAGGCGTGTGGTCGGTAGCGGGCACGCGCGGCTGGGCGGCGCGCGCCGGTTTCGCGCACGCCGCCGCGTGGGACGCGCTGTCGCGCAAGGTCTACGTGCACGGCGGGCTCGTGTCCGAGTCCGAGGCCACGCAGGTAGGACTCACCACACTCACCGACGACAACTCGGCTTGTGCTGCTCAGAGAAAGCTAATAAAAGCGAAAAAGACGATATCCGCCTCATTTATGTTTGGACGACGAGACTCAACATTGTGGCTTTCTTTAAATGGCTCAAGCGGCTTTAAAATGACCGACTGCCTATCAAACCTCCACAACCCAGTTACCGAGTTGGCCCCTTGGTCAAACTTGTTATCAGAGTTTCGGCATACTAACTAACCGTAACTACGGTCAAAGAGCTATAAATGACAGCCGGAACCAACTGTTTGACGTACCTGTCCATGGCAGGAATGGACGGCTAAAAGATCGACCCGTACGTTTGGCTATTATTATTTAGCCACGAGCCACGATTTCTTTGTTAGATAATATTTTTATATTTATTTATTTAACACTGCAAGCACAGAGTACAGAGGCGGACTTAATGCCATAGGCAATAATATAATAAAAATAATAATAAAATTAACAAATGTAGACTTTTTAGCGTCCGTATCTTAGCTGCGTTTCGGTGACCTCTTCGGGGAAACCGAAGGTTTTGTCTGTGCAATAATGGACGAAGTTATGATGACGAATAACTACCGGAAATACATTGTGAAGGATGGTACGGTTGACATATGTCGGGCATGCCACCGTCCAGGAGAATCGATTCGACACATTATTTCTGGTTGTTCTCGTCTAGCTAACGGAGAGTACTTGCATAGACACAACCTCGTTGCCAGGATTATCCACCAGCAACTGGCTTTGAAGTACAACCTTGTGGAATCAGAAGTGCCATACTATAAGTATGCGCGCGACCCAGTTCTCGATGATGGTAATATCACGTTGTACTGGGATCGACCTATCGTCACTGACAGGACTATTGTTGCCAATAAGCCTGACATTGTGGTGATAGATCGATTGGAGCGTCGCGCAATGATTGTTGATATAACGGTCCCGCATGACGAGAACCTCGTGAAAGCAGAGAAAGATAAACAATTCAAATATCTGGATCTGGCTCGCGAGGTTGTCGACATGTGGGACGTGACTACAGCAGTCATTGTGCCGATAGTCGTGTCAGCCAATGGCTTAATAGCCAATAGCCTCGACCAACACCTGAGGAGGCTCTCGCTGGGCAGCTGGATCAAGCGCTTGAATCAGAAGGCAGTTCTTCTGGACACGGCGCGTATTGTTAGGAGGTTCCTCTCTCAAGAGCCCTGACTATTACTACTACTATTTACTATTTTTTATATTTTTAAATGTTTTTATATTATTTTATATTCCAATATTTAAAAATGTAATTAATGTGTAAAAAAAATGAATAAAAAGATAAAAAAATTAACAATAAAAAAAATATACATATTAAATAATAATAAAAAAAAAATCTTTAATATTCATATTTATACCTCTATTTATTTTGTTTGCAGGCCCCATCCGCATCGCTATTCGAGTACGACCCCGAGTTAAGACTGTGGCGCCCTCTGCAGTCGGCGCCTACTCCTAGATATTTACATTCTGCTACTTTTATTACACCAGGTAAATTAACAACGTAAATAATTGAAATAAGATTTTGTTCATAATTAAAACACTACTTACTCGTCTAATATGTCCGGTCTTCGAGGCCTAATTACGAGTCTGTTAAATCCAAAATTGGAATGGTTTTATTTTAGAAACAGAATTAGAGTTCCGTGCAAAAAAATTGAAACCCTTGAAATTGTTAACCAAATCCGATTAGAAAAGTATTTTTTTTTATAATAATTTCACGCGAACGAAGGTCGCGAACTCGCGAGCAACAGCTAGTAGAAATATTAAACGGTTAACCCGTATACGACAGAGGCGCCTGCGACGCACATTCCTCCTTGCTCGTACGAATGCGACAGGCATGTGCGGGAAAGGATGGGGGAGGGGGAATGCGATGTGCCAATCAATGATAATCTAATTTAAAGAATTTATATCTAGCCACAAAATAGGTCGCAACCAGTGGTTAATCAAACATATGGGTCTACTATTAATTGGTTCCTGGTTGTTATTTTATATTTCAAAATAGCTTGACCTTGTTGGTCAAATTGAGGCTGAGTTATGGTCACGCCATCTACAATGAACTGTACTTTTTTTTTTTGTTCTTGATTCATTTTAACAAGGCAGTTCGTATTGATTGTTGTCTGTTATGTTCTAGGCATAATGCTGGTTTTCGGCGGTAACGCACACAACGACAGCGCGGCGGCGTTGGTATCCAATCCTGTTGCTTCAAAGTGTTATTCCGCTGGAGCACTATTGTATGATGTCAGGTGAGATAAACACTGATGAAATTCATTGTGTAACATTGTTTATGGCGTACATGCAATGTAACAACGCTACACCCGCCCCCGACCCGCTCCCGACCCGCTCACCCGCGCGTTTTTTTTGGCGACGAGCGCGCGGCCCCGCCGTTACCCGACCCGCACCCGTCAAGCGCACTGTCTCTGTGAGTAGTGATCCATATAAATACTTGCTATGCGTTACATTCACGCAAAACAGCCATAATAATGCTGCGACAACATACGAGATCGTGGCCATCGTTAATTTTCAGCCGGCTTTGTCGTGATGATGTCAATTGGATGCTGACCCGTACGTCATCATTACGTGATAGATAATCACAAAGTGAACGTTACAGATGTGGCGTGTGGTGGGCGGCGTCCCCGCCGGGCGGCGGCGCGCGCGCAGCCCACGCGGCGGCCCCGCTGCTCATACGCGACCGGCGGAGCGTCGTCATACATGCTGGGTGAGTACACTTCTGCTCTGTTTTACCAACAGTAAGCGTTACCTAAATAAATGATAAAATATTATTGCATTGTTGGTATTTTTACTCTCGACAGTGATTCAAACGTCGAAAAAATAAGAGCAAAATAGAGAGACAAAAAAAAACCTGCATACATGGAATGAAATGAAAAGAAAAGAAAAAAAATGAAAGAGCTCACATTATACGGTTTTGCCAGTGCTTTGAAATTAGGACATGCAGATTCTGGATGCGTGTTCTGGATCCGGCTCGAAGGACCATAAACAGAAGTGTGTAATATCCTCCAGGTGGAAGAGGACTAAAAACACGCTAACTGGACGAACCGGGAAATCCCAGACCGGAACCAGGTTTTGCAGGCCCTATTTGGACCTATTTGGAGGCAGCGCTTTCCTACGCGCAATCTTGCGCGCAGGAAAGCGCTGCCTCGCAATCGTACCACTTTGTAAGCCTTTTCTTCCCCTTCATCATTTCAGTCATAAAACCATGTCATATCTGTCTAAGTAAGGCCACTTATCCTTCATGAAAAATAATTATTTTCTGTACAGGTTCGACGGCCGCCTTCGTTCGGACGCGCTAATCTTCGAAGCAGGCGAAGGTTGTTCGAGACACACGAACGAAGCAGCGTGCTTGACAGCAGCGCAGCATACTGCAGTCGCATGCGTGTGGAGATCTAGAGATAGAGCCTGCTTGCCGGTAAGAATCAAAAGAATAGAAGATCATCATAATCTTAAAAAAAATATCCTGTGTTAATCCAGGTTACGAACAAATTTAGTAGTTAGTTTGGTTTAGTTTAGTGTTTTAGTTTTTTTTTTTTTTTTTAGACGGCACGGTTGGCGCAGTGGTCAAGCGATTGACTGCTGCGCTGCATGTCGCGGGTTCGATTCCCGTACGGAACAAATATTTGTATGACCTACAAGTAGTTGTTCCGGGTCTGGGTGTTTTACTATCAATAATATGTATGTATTTACAAAAAAAAATGTATATATGTAGTTTATCAGCCATCTAGCTACCATAACACAAGCATTAGGTTGCTTAACTTGGGACTAGATGGTGCTGTGTGAAATGTCCAGGGATATTTTTTTTTTATTTTTTTTTTTTAAATGTTATTTTGTTTCAGTTAGAAGAAGTGGGCTGGAAGGAGTCGTTTGACGGCACGGTGAAGGCATGCCTCACGGAGCCTAGGTTTGGTAAGGGTAAGCACGTTACTACACTAACCCCACTATATCCTACTAACGATATGTTTGGCCCATCTCTTTATTTCGACTGAAAACTTACACTATTACACATAAAGAATAATCTTAAGATTCAGATATGTGTTTTTTTGGGAAAGTTGTTTAATATTTGGCGGCACGGTTGGCGCAGTGGCTGAGCGTTTGACTGCTGCGCTGCGTGTCGCGGGTTCGATCCCCGCGAACAAATATTTGTATGACCTACAGGTAGTTGTTCCGGGTCTGGCTGTTAGTGTATGTGAGTTTAAATGTTTGTAAACGCACCCATGATACAGGAGAAATTCCTAGTGTGGGGCAACGGGTAGTCTCACCTCCGTGAAAGATACACGTAACTAAATCGCGTCCCTGTTGAAGCGAAACTAACGCATAACGTCGGAGAGTTCCACGATGCGAGGTACTATCGTGTATGTATCCATATATCGTATTCAAAATTACGCTCTACACCTACTAGGAGTACATTCGTTCAAGTAGTCAAAATTGTATCAGTAACTAGTTTTTGCTCGCGGCTTCGCTTACGCATGTACAGGATATAAGCCATGGGAACGTTTTAAATGTAGCCTATGACACTGGGATAATGTAGTTTCCCATTACTGAAAGATGTTTTAGAATCGGGTCAGTATGTCCGAAGATTACCCCTCATATACAAACTAACAAACAAATACCTCTTGATAATATATCAGTAAAAAACTGTTTTAACGTACCAAGAAAGATTTATTCTTATACTCGATCGTGTAATTGACTGTTTCGTCTAGATGAACGTCGCTGCACGTCAGCGGAGTCGTGCGCGGCGTGCACGGCCGCGCGCTGCGCCTGGTGCGGCGCGTGCTACCCGTCCGCCATGTACTGCGTTAGACATACGCATCAGGTACGTACCGTTAAGTCTTGAGGCGAATTTCACCAAAGAAACCTAACGTGATTAGCTCACCTAAACGGCGGTCAAGAGCTGTCAATATTCCAAAGCAATTTACAGTAGATTATGACAGCTTTTGATTGCAAATCAAATCAAATCATTTTATTTGTGTAACATAGGTAGTAAATATAGTTCTTTAAAGTTCTTAGGGCGCTATGTTATGCCAAGAGGCGTACAAATATGGTAGCATGCGAATTGTGGCAAGAAAAGAAAAAGTATATTATTTATTATGCAAAAGCTAAATTAGTATGTCAAAAATTTAAATGTCACTTATGGAATAATTTGTACAGTCAATGTTAGATTTACAATAGAGAGTTAGGGTCACAATTTTAGATTACAGGTATATAAATTAAATATAAATTTTACAATTTGGGATAATTAAAAATTGTCATTCAGGAATTCGTCCAATGTATAATAGCATTTGTGAAGTAGCAGCTGGTGTAGGGTACTTTTAAATGTATTTACTGGCAAGCATTTAATTGCGTCGGGTATTTTATTATAAACTTGAGGAGCAATACCAAAGAAACTTTTCTTCATCAATGCTGTTTTACATTTCACATGGCTCAGTGTGTTTAGGTATTGAGTGCGTACTGACATTTTCTTTACTGTAGCCATTTTTTGAAACAAATGGGAATTATTTTTAATGAATAATGAAGTCTCGAAGATGTACAAAGCCGGGAGAGGTAAAATCTTAAGTTTTTAAAATATGGTATGCAACTGTCTGTCTTTTTTAATCCACACATCGACCGTATGCATCTCTTTTGCATCTTAAATACGAGTTCTCGGTTTGTTGACCCAGAAAATTACACCATATCGCAAAACCGATGATACTAGTCCGTGATACGCCATTAATAGTGAAAGTTGAAATAGAAGATATGCTGACTTGCTTAATCGCTTGCAAACTTCTTCTAGGTGTGGTTTCCAAGTCAATTTGTTGTCTATGGTAATACCTAAAAATTTTGCATTTTTGGCTTCTTCGGATCTATTCTAGAATTACCATAGGTGACATCAACTGGAGCATTTTCAAGTCGCTGATGAAAGTGCATAACTTTGGTTTTATGGAGATTTATCACTAGATTGTTATCATTAAGCCAATTAATTATTTTATTAAGAGAATTATTAATGTCAAGTTGGTAATTATTTGGATTGTTACATTTTATAATAGCCGCGCTGTCATCAGCAAATAGTACCATTTCTTGCCCTGTCACCTTCGGTAGATCATTAATATATATCAAAAATAACGGGGGTCCCAGAACGCTGCCCTGAGGTACCCCATATTTTATTTGCTTTGCTTCAGAGGTATATGTTTTTTCTAATTTAGTAACTCGGCAAATTCTAGAGATTTCTGTGCATTGAAATCTGTTACTTAGGTAGGATTCTATGAGATTAAGGATATTGCCTCTAATACCATAACAATATAATTTTTCTAGTAAAATTTTATGATTTACAAAATCAAATGCTTTCGTCATATCTGTGTATAAAGCACATACCGGATTTCTTTTATCGACTGACGTTAAGACACTTGATAGTAAATCGAATAGAGCCATATTAATAGTCTTTCTGAATCCTTTTTGTTCAGTGCAGAACAGTTTGAATTTTTCAAAATAGGCATAGATGCAGTTATATATTACTTTCTCAATTGCGCAAATTTAGATGTGCTGATCACATTCAGCTTCAATAGCGGAATTCGCTATTAGGCATAACGTAACATAGGGTGTTTCCTGACGTTAGGCACGTAATCTATACATCTATATAAACTATTAAAATTGAAGTGTCTATTTGTAATTTCAAAATAAATGCATAATATGAAAGTATACAGGAAAGTATATAAAATGCTCAAAGGAGTCTCGAGCCCGATTTTGATGAAAACTAAAACTGCATCATTGGATTTTTGGAAAATCAAAATTAATTATTTAATTTGTTTCCTTTGAATGATCTAATATTGTTTTTTTTTTCAAAATCAACTCAATTCCTGGCAATGCTGTTTTAGTTTTCATTAAAATCGGTCTCGAGACTCCTTTGAGTACTTTTCGATATTCCTCATAGTTTCAGATTTGGCCTTCCACGCCCACTTGAAAAATTCAACCTGTATACTTTCATATTATTAATTTTGGTCTGTCCGTCTGTTTGTTCCGGCTAATCTCCGAAACGGCTTGACCGATTTTGAACTGATGTCGTAAGATGGTACAGTTTGCTCTATTCTTTATCAAGCGTTCATTGGATAATTTGTACAAAGCATTGATTGTAAAATGTTTTCAGATGGCGTTATCCATAGAGGAGTGTGGCTCGGACAGCGAGTCGCCGCGGGAAGCGTGCGGGCGGTACCACTCGTGCGCAGCCTGTCTGGCGCATCAACACCATCATACACATGTGAGTTACGTCTTCCTAACTTATTGGCGTGGTTATCAAGTCAAGAGGAGTTTCATTCTTTTTTAGGGTCAGTAGTCAGTTCAGGCAGCAGAAAAAATCTAAAGCACATCTTTTACTGTCTTTTTAGTGGAAATAAAAAATAATCACGATTACACGCCACAAGGAATCATCTCTTGCGCGCTATTTTGAATTCTACTTAAGTCAACATTTAGAATATTTTTTATTTGTATACAAATCTCCGAAACCGCTGGGTCGATTTTGACGGAACTTTTAAAGGCAGATAGCTATTATAAGGTCTTATTTACACTACTTTTATTATAAAAAAAATGGTTAGGGTTTCGTGCAAAAAATAATAACCCTAGAAATTGGTAACAAAATCCGATTCAACAAGGGAAGTATTATTTTTTTATTAACAATTTCACGCAAACGAAGGGTGCGGCAACAGGTAGTTTATAATATAATAACAAAAATAAACAAAGTGTTCCTTTGTTTCCATCAGGGATCTGAGGAGTTAAGCCAGCGGGCCTGTTTCTGGGACTACGACACGATAAAGTGTAAACCTGTCAATTCATCGGAAGATATCAGGTAAGACTGTTACCGTTTAACTTAAACGTGAAGAGTTGTCACTGCTGTGCTCACTTAGATCGACTAAATGTATATATACCAATGTGAAATGTGTGTAACGTCGAACCAAATATTGATTGAATTAATCTAAACAATCAAGCATTAATTAATTAATAATTAGTAAGTTTTTCATTTGTATTTCGGATTTAGGTAACACTTAACAATTAACTGTATATTTGTACCTAAATAACTAAAATCTGTTTTGTAACTGCATTTCCTACTCCTATGTTCAATGCATGCCGTGGCAGCCTTTAATTTAAAGCTACACTATAAAATGTAAAAATACTATGAGTACTTTAACATGTATTTTTGGTGTATGCTTTGTTGGTTGTCCTTAAATAAATAAATAAATGTATAGAGCAGCTTCTAAGCGTCAATGGCCATGTAAATGAGTCGACCCAGAATGTAGCTAAGCGTTTGGCGTTATCACTAGTTCCCATCAATTCCTGTAGTGAGCAGACTTTTGGGTATGCAAGACGCGGTACCATGTGTCCCATTGTTTATGGAACAGTACCATATTTGCACTTGCACACGAGCTGCTGATTTTGGCCAGCCATTATAAACGTTGTTCATAATGATGCCGAGTTAGAGTGGCCTGTCCAGCAATGGATTATGGGTACAATTACCCCTTTGCGTGTTGAAGTTTGTTAAGTTAGTTCGTACAGCGTCCATTTTTGTCCAGGAGTGTAGCGGCGGCGGGTCCGTGCGCGGCGCCGTGCTCCACGTTCCAGACGTGCGCCAACTGTACGGCCGAGGAGTGCATCTGGTGCGCGTCCGCCGGACGGTGCGTCGATAAGGTACAGTTTTAACGAGTTAGTACGAAAAAGTTGGTGCTTAACGTGCTTTCAGAGTGACCTCCGTGACTCTGAAAGCTCGTGAAGTCGTTGGTCCCGGCTATTATTTGTAGATATTTGACTGTCGTTACAAGTAGTCAGTGGCCCGAAAGTCTGTCAAACACTCTTACCAAGGGGTATCGTATTGTACAGATGGCGCTGACGCGTCATGAGTAAAACCTGCTCTGTACTTTTTAATTGCTTAAAAATAGTGAAATGAGTTTTTAAGATCATCTATTCTATTTGACTATATGGTTATACTATAAACGTTCAGTGACAGTGTTATCCACTAAAAACTTTGTGGAAATATCAAGTTATTTGTATGAACTGACCTCAGTGTTTACATTTCTCATTGACGCATAATGACAAAGTAATAAACAATGATAGTGCTGTGAATTACTAAAATACTTAAATAAATAGCTGCTGGGACCAAGCAAGCCAAGTTATTCTGCGGAAATTGTGAGTTTTTTTACATATGAAGTCATCTTACGAACCGTTACGAAAAAAAAAATATTCAAACAAACCAGTGCCAAACGTAATTGCAAATAGCGACATCTAGTCTAGGAACACATAAACTGACAGTCGATAAAACAGAAATACAGCTGCCTGTATGTGGAAGCTACGGTACTATTTTGAAATATTAGTTATCAGCACGGTTGGCGCAATAGGAACCGTTCGGACTGAGGAGCTGTTAGTCGCTGGCTCGAATCCAGGATAAAGCTTGACTTTTTGTAAACACATAAATCCTAAAAGTAAAACATGGAGGATGATAATAATATATACGTCACGCAAAGAACACAAAATATGCGACATAACTTAAACGTAAGCGAGTTCGAATTTGACATGAATATTTCATATCAAAGTTTACCCAACAATAATATCTCTGGGAATATGGATATCGTCGTAAAGAATGAAGAAATTACAAAACTTAAATTAGAACTACAGTCTGCAAACTCGGAAATAGATAATATAAACTTAGAAAACTCATCATTAAAGGACAAAATCAAGAAATATGAAAGCGAAATAAAGATTTTTAAATCGGTAGGCTTACATGATTCTACTTGCACAAAAACAGCGGCAACACCAATAAGGTTCTATTCACCTCAATATCAACGTCGACTTAGGACTATAACTATGAAAACCGGATTACCCAGAACCTCTTCTAGAGAGTTTACTATGCATGCCATAACGTCGATGAACCGAAATGGTAATAAGTCAGAAGCATTCATTCATAAATCGCCAATAAAAAACAATTTAGATAAGTCTTCAGTCACCGGAGCAGGGAACTTGTCCCCTACAAACAGTTACAAGGACCTACAAGTTAGTTTTACACAAAAATCACCTACACCCATCGCGGAGGAACCAGAAAATGGAGGATACATACATATACATACATCGATGGATAGGGAAATTCAGGAAACAGGCAAGATCATGTCACAGTCAACACCTAAACAAAACATGGGCGTTAATGGAAGCGTAAAAACCGTTACAGAGAATAGATCCTGTAAACAACTATTACAAGTACCACCACCAAAGCATAAAATCGCTATCTTTGCGGATCAGACTGGATATGAAATTAGAGACATACTTCAAAACTTAGTGGGAAATAGTTTTAGCGTAACGTTGGTGATCAAACCAAACGCACCTCTTAGTTACATATTGAGTACATGTGAAACTATGTGCAAGGACTTCACAAAGTCTGACTTTGTTTTGATAATTGGAGGTATTAGTGACAAAAACCCATTAGATATATTAAAATTCAAATTTTATTACATTAGATGACAATAATTATTCTAACTATTTCAAAAGGCCTTTACCTAACAAGCTAACTGCATGTAAATTAATATATAGGGATATATTACGATTGCAATACAGGATCAACTATCAAAATTATGTGCATAATGTGCTTATAGATCAAAAGGCAAAACGAATGTTCAAAAATGTTTCTACACAAACTACGACACCAAAAGTGTTGGTAAATTGTGCTACACAAACAGTATTAAATAGTTCGTCAATAACCACCGATGATAATGATCTTTTTCGTGACTAAAAGGGATGCACAAAACAGGTTATATAATAATTCTTCAGATATTTTATTAGCGAAAACAAACCGTTTTAAGATATTTCATCAAAATGTATGTGGCATTAGTAATAAAAAAACAGAACTTGAATTATATATTGAAACGTATGAAAATGATTTAGATTACTTATGCATATCAGAACATTTCCTAAATGATAAATCTGCACATGTGTTTTGTATGTCCAATTATAATTTAGCATCATACAACACAAGACCAAATAAAAAGAGGGGAGGTAGCCTTATTTTAGCACATAAAAATAAAAAATATGAAAACATTGACGCAATTAAAAAGTTTTATAGATCAGATAGTTTTGAGATTTGTGGTGTAAAAGATCTTGAAACGAGATTACATATATGCTGTTGTTATAGAAGTCCAGTTGAGAAAAATTTTGAAAGTTTCATGGGTAGTTTAGAAAAATTATTAGAACACTTTCTTGATAAGAAATGCTTAGTTTGTGGCGACTTTAATATTGACGTACTGGTTGAAAGTAAAAAATCAGCAGAGTTCATAAGTTTATTGAAATGTTATAATTTTAGATACCTGATAAAAACTCCTACTTTCATCCGAAATAAATCATACTCTTGTATTGATAATATAATTACAAATGTGGATGATGATTGTATAGAGCGTTGTTTGGTTGATCACAATGGGCTAGCAGATGGCCATGGTGGACTTTTTTGCGATATGGTTCTTGATAATATCAATGAGAAAACGAAGAGTTCAGAATATACCATAACAATTCAAAAAAGATTATTTAACACAAAAAATTATGATGCGTTTAAAAAAAGTATTTCAAATATAAATTTGAGTAATATGGGAATAAATAATTTTCTAGACAATTTTGGCAAAATTTTTCGTGCCTGTTACCCAAAGAAGGCTATCAAAATAAAGCCTATGAAAAATGAAATTATAAAGTGGGTAACCAAGGGAGTCAAAGTATCAAGTAAAATGAAAAGAGTTTTATGCTGTGGCACTCCAAATAATGCTAGTATCTTGAACTACAAAATCAACTATATTCGAATTTACAGAAGGGTTCTAAAGCAAGCTAAAAAGTTAGCCATATCAGTTCATCTTAGTAAAGCTAAAAATATACCCAAAGAGAAATGGAAACTAGTAAATGAACATACAAAGAAAAGAAAAAACAAACTTAGCAAAAAACTTGTCCTAAATATAGACAACAAAGTTATTTCTGATCCCGAGGATATTGCTAATAAATTCGTTGACAGCTTTGTTTACAAACCATCATTGGCACTTAACAAAGATAAAGCAATGTCCTTTCTAAAAGAAACAACGGCGAGAGTCGATAGTAACTTGTCCTTCAAGCCGACTACACCGACTGAGATAAAAAAGATTGTGTGTCACATGGCTAACAAAAAATCTTGCGGATATGACGACCTACCAATATCAATTATTAAGGAGAACATAGAATTTTTAGCACATCCTCTTTCTGAATTTTTTAATAAATGTATTAAAGAGTCGACTTTTCCTTATCAACTCAAACTGGCTAAGATAATTCCGATATACAAAAAGGGCACAAAGACAGACCCAAAAAATTACCGACCTATATCGTTGCTACCAACTTTGTCGAAACTTTTTGAAAAAATAATTAAATTTAGCCTGATGGTACATTTTAATCTAAATAAAATAATACACTTAAGACAATTTGGGTATCAAAAGGGCATTGGCACTTCAGATGCCATTGACACTCTCATTGATGATGTAGTAAGTAAATTAAATGACAAAATGAAAGTGGCTGGACTATTTATTGACCTGAGTTCTGCTTTTGACACTTTAGATCATCAATTACTGCTTTCTAAACTGGAACATTATGGTATAAGAGGTGATGCTTTAAAACTTATGACATCTTATCTACAGAACAGACGTATGTATGTTGAAATAAAAAACATTGATGAAAACAATCATGAAATAGCTTATAAATCAAAGATGATATACATGAGACATGGGGTACCTCAAGGCTCAATTTTGGGTCCATTATTGTATCTCATTTTCACAAACGATTTATTAAATTTCATGAACACAGCTCAGCCTGACGCTTCGTGTGTTGTTTTTGCTGATGACACAAACGTAATAATTGGAGCGCGTGATTTAAAAGATTTGTCCACAAAAGTAAATGGATGTCTGGATAATCTTTCTGAATGGTTTACAGCTAATAATTTACTAATTAATACAAATAAAACAAATATAATGTTATTTAAGACTACATCTCGTAACACTGACACTATGGATGTGACATTGAAAGGAGACAAGATAGGATTAGTAAATCAGGTAAAATTCTTAGGTATAAATATTGATTCAAATCTAAACTGGAAACAGGAGCTTGCTGCTATGGATTCCTCTATATCCTCTGCATGTTATGCACTTAGGAGCCTCAGAGATGAAATAGATTTGAAGCAACTGAAAGTATGTTATCATGCTTTGGTTGAATCTAGGTTAAGGTACAGCATCATGTTTTGGGGTAATAGCTACAACTACAACTGCCAAAGAGCATTCATCCTTCAGAAGCGTGCCATCAGAACCATTGTCAAAATTTCACAGCGTGATTCATGCAAAGAATACTTCAAGAAATTAGGCATTCTTACAGTTCCAAGTTTGTATATACTGGTTCTGTTAAGCAAGTTCGCAAAATATATACATCAATATGAATCGCAAAAAGAAAGAGAGCTGAGAGAGAGCACACGAAGGAAAGTTATTAAAAACTTAATGGTGCCTAAATTTAACATAGCAAAGCATTGTTCACGTTACCAAGCAGTGGAATTATATAATAAGTTACCGACTGATTTAAAAACATTGGTCTATAACACAAACTTATTTAAGGCAAAACTGAAAGCCTTCCTATTAGAAAAATGTTTATATTCTGTATCCGATTTGATGTTGAATGATTTCAGATAATTTGTGTATGAATTATTTGATATGGTATTGCCATTTATTTTATTTGACATTTGATTCAGTTGGCATTTATTTTAATTGACATTTATTTTAATTGACAGTGGGCATTTATTTTAATTGACATTTATTTTAGTTGACATTTGATTTAATTGACATTTAATTTGATTGACTTTTAATTAGCTTTTGACTTTCATTTAATTGGCATTTAATTAATTTTAACTGACATTTAATTGACATTTAATTAATTTTAACTGACATTTAATTTACAGTTAATTATCTTTTAATTTGCGAAACAATGAATAGACATGGTTATGTTTGTGTGGTTGAATAATTATGTAAATGGTAATTCAATTGACATTTATTTTAGTTGACATTTGATTTAATTGACATTTATTTTAGTTGACATTTGATTTAATTGACATTTAATTTGATTGACTTTTAATTAGCGTTTGGTTTTCATTTAATTGACATTTAATTAATTTTAACTGACATTTAATAGTTTACATCTAAGTGCCATTTAATTTACATTTAATTCTCATTAAGTTTACCTAACATGGGAATAGACATGGTTGTGTTTTTGAGCTTTTTATGGTTGGACATATAAACAGTACCTAACTTAATTGACATTAAAATTCTCCGTTGATTTACGTAAAATCACAGACAGCGATATCAGACATGGTTGTTTTTGTGCTTTTTATGGTTTGCCATGTAAACGATTTTTGATTGATGACAGTTATATTTTTGTTTTTTATTTTTGTTTGCTTTATATGTATTTGATTATTGACTCTGTTATGATTTGAAATGTAATTATCTTGTAAAATTCGAACACAATGTTAATTGTTTGATGAATGAAATAAATAAATAAAATATTATGCAATACTAACTGGGTTCATGGGTTGTGGTGGTTAGATCGGCAATAAAATACTAAGTAAAATACTGGTGTTCAGTTGTTGTAAGGCAAAATCAGAGTTAGAATTGGCAACAGCTTGGTTTAAAACAACCTCATTTCCCATAGTGAAAGGTGCATTAACAGTGGCGGATCTATCATACAAGCCGAAAAGCCTGGCTTGCCTTACAATCAAACTCAACAAATAAAAAATTCTAACACAAAAATTTAAGTCAAACAATATTAAATAACATCTGATTCTGCGCGAAACGAGCCCGCGAAACTCTTGCGATATCGTACCTACGGCCTACAGCCAGTGCTAACGCTTTCTCTTTCACACCCATTGACTTGCATTTGGCTTCTGACCTCTCGCTTGCTCCTAGCAAGTTGTATCTGTTTTCGTAGGTACTTATTTGGAAATTTTGTATTGAATTTAAAGCTGGGCTTTTTTAATGTGTGCGTGTAAGTCAGTGTAGTTTGAGAGAGAATGTGTGTTCGCGGTTCGTGCCAAGATGGCACGAACCGCGAACACACATGAAGGTAATGTTCGGCTTGTTTGTTCTATTTTGAGTGATTACTGATTAGTGATACTGATTACTGGTTTGTTGTGATTTTATTTTTTCAATTTCTTGTGATTAGTTTTTGCTGTAATTAACGTTGTTTAGAAGTGATTATAGGTTTTTAACACTAAAATGAATTCGGAAACGCATGCAACTGTTCCTTGTGAAGGATTAGTGTGTAAAATCGATACTGGGCAAGGTAAATACTTTGAGTTTCACAGAAAAATATAATCCCGTTACTTCACCTAAACCTACTCTTGATCACATTGTGTCAATTCCCGCGACATATTTAAATAATAGGAAAAATAAAACCGGCGTTATTAAAAACTAATGTCAGAACTCAGAACAGAGCGAAATTTTTTTTTCCCCAAATGTCGTCAGTTGTTGTTGTAATTGGGCTTTGCCTCCCTTTCATTGCGGGCACGCCACTGGCATTAATTGTGAAATTTCACTCAAAGATGAACCTTTCTACCGGCCACAGAAATTTAGAGTTTATGAAAATTTATTCTTAGTGGAAATAAGGCCTTTTGAAAAACCACTCCTCAAATGATAGTCGGGACTAACGGTCTAATAGGGAATTAGGCATGGAGGAAAGTCAGTATGTAATGGATGGTCACCCATTCACAGAGCGACCTCGACAAGCGCTGCTTAACTTCGAAGAGCGAATCATGTAGCTATTATTATTTAGCAGATGCTCCCATAGTTCGCATGACTTACCCAGTGTGTTTGGTCCAGAACGCGTACGGCGCGTCGTTCCCGCTGGGCGGCTGCCGCGCGTGGAGCACGTCGGGAGGGGGGGGCGCGGCCGGCACGTGCGGGGCGGCGCGGGGCTGTGCCGCGCACGTGGCCTGCGCCGCCTGCCGCGCCGAGCCCGCCTGCGGCTGGTGCGACGACGGCGCGGGCGGCGGCAGGGGGCTGTGCCTGCCCGGCGGCGCGCGGAGACCGCATGCGCCTAAAGTGTGCGCGCAGCATCGGTGAGTATCCTATACCTGCCGCGCCGAGCCCGCCTGCGGCTGGTGCGACGACGGCACGGTGAGTGAAGGCTTCTAACATTGCGACAGTGGCTGCGGAGAAAACAAATGATAGGAGTTACTTAGAATTTGCCATGATTCGGAACTTGCTGGGTGACGGTACTGACGCGAAAGAAACAAGGACAGGTTCCCTCAAATATATTTTTATTTTTCACCCTACTTTCTTATATCATTCGGTTTACTCATATCTATTATTCTTTACCCAGGTGGCACTTCACAGCCTGTCCGGCCTGCCAGTGCAACGGGCACTCGGTGTGCGACAGTGCGGCCCGCTGCATGCAGCCGTGCGCGGGCCGCACGGTGGGCGAACATTGCGACGTGTGCGCGCCCGGACACTGGGGCAACCCGCTCAACGGCGGCGTGTGCCAACGTGAGTATATACACTGCTACAGGCCTGTCGGTAGACAGTGTGGCCTGCTGCATGCAGCCGTTGCTATTTTGTAGCACAAATTATGAGCCAAAGTATCACTTATATGCTCCAATATCATTGTGCCTTTTTTGTGACCAGCTCTTAATCTTCCCGGATGCTGTTGTATGCCCAATCATGTTCCCAATCGTTTTTCTGAAATCAATCAACGGCTGAGTTTGCCAATCCGAGTTTTTGCGGGGCCAACACAAGCAGCCTTTAAAGATCTCGAATCAAGATTTAGGATTGAGATATGTTTTAGAGTTCCGTACCTCAGTCGGCAAAAACGGAAGCTTTTATAGGATCACTTTGTTGGCAGTCAGTCCGTCTGTCAAGACCCTTTTTCTTAGGATCGCGTGTGGGTATCAAGCTGAAATTAAAATCAAGTAGTGAAAAATCTAACTTGTAAGTCGACGCGATCAAAAGATATAACCGTTTATGTCGCATATTTTTCAATTTCACAAGGGAATCAAAACCTACTTACAGTAGGTACTTCTCGTGGATCCAATCATGCAATTTGGCAAGAAGCAATGTCTTAAAGCACATGTAAAGGAAAAATCTGGAAACCGTAATACCCACATGTTTATACGGAACCCTCGGTGCGCGAGTCCAACTCGCACTTGGCCGATTTTTTTTAAATTTTAGCAATCGTCTTTTGGAATTGATGTTAAAAATATTATTAAGGCGCTCCATAACCAGAGCATTAATTTGTAAAAGTAAAGTAACAATCTATGGCATAAATCGCAGACAAAGCTGTGTTCAAAACTCAAAGCTCAAAAGGCCTCTTTGATAACAACTTTACTAATATAAACATTTTGTTACAGCATGTGAATGCAACGCGCAAGCAGTAGCATGCGCGCCCGACAGCGGCAGATGTTACTGCAGCACCAAGGGGCTGGCGGGCGACCGCTGCGACAAGTGTGACAACACCAACCATTATCACGCTGACATCTACAACAAGGGGGCTTGTTATTGTAAGTCATATACATTATTATAGCTAGCCCATATTGTCCCACTGCTGGGCAAAGGCCTCCCTCCATTCCTTCCAACGGTCACGATTCTGTGTTTCCAATTCTCAAGGAAGACATCCAGTTCATCCCGCCATCTCCTTCGTGGTCTGCCGCGACCCCGTGTCACTGTTTCAGGGCACCAATCCTGAGCTTTACGGGCCCACAGTTCATTCGGCATGCGACAGACATGTCCTGCCCAGTCCTACGAAGAAGATACTACGCTCCATAGCACGTTGGCAAACCTTTAGTTTGGACTTTTGGATGTTAGTCAAAGACCAAGTTTGTGCACCGTAGGTCAAAATGGGAAGAATACACATGTCCATTAGCTCATATACATACAGTCAGATACAATACACCCATATTTTACTACAGCCTCTTGGTCACTGTGGCCGACAGGGCGGAAGGTCTAATACTCAGGCACTGGACCACAACACAAGTATTGCCGTGAAATCGTGCCTTGCAATAATGTTTATTTTAATATAATTGCTCATTTGATTATTGTGCTTTACTTATTTCTTTTTATCTTCTGATTTTGACATTTTTGTTAATGATTTTGACGTTATTATTATTAATTATTTTGACATTATTAGTAACTATTACCAAAATTTTCCAAATATAATTATGTACTAACACTAGTGTTTAAGATGTGTATGTATTATTACTAACAAATTGGATTTCATTATCTGTGTAATAAATGATTTGATTTGATTTACCCTCTGCACATGTTCTTGCCGACATTGGTTTTTTTTTATTCTGTTCTGTTCCTGGGAACTGTCTAGTTACGAAGATATTAAAGGTCAAAATTATGAGTGATAAAAACGGAAAAAGATGCTGATTTGTGCGTGTAATTGTGATGTCACCCTTACTATTTTAGGGCTCTGTACCCGAATGGTTACCAACGGGATCCTTTTATTAAGCCTCCGCTGTCCGTCTGTCGCGTCGGCTGTATCTCTTGATCCGTAATAGGTAGACAGTTAAACTTCATTTCATGGCACACAATGTTTATTTCTATTGCCGCTGTTAACAACAAATAATAAAAATTAATTAAAAATTAAATGGGGCCTACTACGATGGTACGGAAACCTTCATGCGCGAGTCCGACTCGCACTTGACCGGTTTTTTTACATTATCCTAACAATTTCCTTTTTCTTCCACAGATGACCTCGCAGTAGACTACCAATTCACCTTCAATCTGTCAAAAAAGGAAGACCGCCACCTCTCCGCGATAAACTTCAGGAACGCGCCGGTGAAGCCCGATGTGGACGCCGACTTTAGCATCACCTGCTCTGCTCATGCCCGGATGAATCTTACCGTGAGGACGCGGAGCGATCCCGCTGAGAGGACGCTCTTTAGTGATGTTAATTGCACTAATTTTAGGTTTAAGTAAGTTTTTATTCATTACTTTGAACTTTAACAGTCGGATTTTGATTAAAGTTTTTTTTTTTAATAAGTCTGACTGCCTCGTTGGCAGTGGCGAAGGTTCCATACAACTCGATTCCTACCGGCTTCACTTTGAAAAATGGCACAGTCAGTATTCTATAGACAAATATGAAATACACTTCTCATCAAAAAAATCGAAACACTTTCGTTTTTATTGTTTTTGTCCTAATTTTTTACAAAAGAGAATTAATTCCATGAAAAAAAAAACATTATTGTGTAGCTGGCAGTTTGGTCATTACAGTAAGAAGAAAAAAATCAAAATTCGAAATTAGAATTTCATTTGTTTATCCTATAAATGAAATTAATCACTGTTTTGAGACAAATGTGTATTTAGGGTTGGAGTACGTTTCTCGTTTAAAAACTAAAAATTAGCGCTTGTCTTTAAACTTTTTGTTTCTTATTTCATTTACTGTGACTTTGGGACGTCTGAAAAAACTTTTTTTTCTAAAACATATGGATACTTCGCCCGCAGAAGCCGCCCAAGTGGTGGCATTGCTGGATTCTGGACTTAGTCAGCGTGTTGTGGCTGCAAGATTGCATCTAAGCTTATCATCTGTTCATAGAGTCTACAAACGCTATCGGGAGACTGGTTCGTTCACGCGCCGTTCAGGATCTGGCAGGAATCGGGTCACTTCTGAGCGAGATGATCGATTTATTGTAACAACTTCTTTACGAAAGCGACGCCTTAACGCTTTTCAACTGCAGCAGCAGCTTCGCGTTGTACGAAGAGTAGCTGTAAGTGACTCTACAATAAGAAGAAGGTTGAAGGAACGCGGATTGGCACCGCATAAGCCAGCGAATGGGCCGAAATTAACTGCAGACCATCGAAGAGCGCGCCTTAACTTTGCACGCGAGCACCTAACTTGGTCATACCTTCAGTGGAGCAAAGTACTGTTTTCTGATGAGTGTAAAATTATGCTGTATGGTAACGACGGAAGGAACAAGGTCTACAGAAGAGATGGAGAACGCTTTGCACAATGCTGCATTGAAGAAAAGGTCAGCTATGGTGGCGGTTCGTGGACGGTTTGGGGAGGAATCAGCGCCGACGGTAAGACAGAACTTGCCTTTGTGTCTGGGCCACGGCTGCCTGCACTAAACTCTCATCGGTACATCGAACAGTGTCTTGAACCTCATGTGATGCCCTATGCACATTTTATTGGCAACGACTTCATATTCATGCACGACAATGCTAGAGCTCACACCGCGGGCGTCGTACGAGATTATCTTACCGAAGTCGGTATCTCCATTATGGTATGGCCAGCAAGAAGCCCGGACATGAATCCCATTGAACATCTATGGGATGAATTAAAGAGACGAATTCGAGCAAGAGATCCAGCCCCAGAAACACTTAGCCAGCTGCAAAATGCAATCCAAGAGGAATGGGATAATATACCACAACATGTGATCGTGACTCTCATCCGATCGATGAAGAACCGTATGGAAGCAGTAATAAGAGCTCGCGGAGGGAATACAAGTTATTAAATAAACGTTTCTTACATTTTTTTTTCATTTACGCGTGTTGTTTTACCCATTTCCTTCATATTCCATACAGGGTAAAAATTACTCATTATACAAAATACGAAACCTATGAAGACTTAATTTGAATTTAGAACAATAACATTAGGATTTAAAAACCTCATACTACTCACTATTAAATGACATTTTACATTTATTCCTAAATATACACATTTTTCTGATAATCCTTATCAAATCATAAACTGCGAGGTGTTTCGATTTTTTTGATGAGAAGTGTAATATAATTTACATTAAAGATAATATGTACTCCGGCTTACCTCTTACAAAAATTAACCCTTCGCTACTGCTCGTTGGTCTAGTCGAGTGGTCGCAAGCGCGACTGATGAGCATGAGGTCCTGGGTTGGGCATAGTATTATTGGGTTTTACCATCACGATTTTGTCAGTAGAAGCCACGGAGTTTAGATTTGTGCCCGGTTGGTGGCAAATTACATGAGACTTAAACATAACTGGCAAAATGTGGGTGTACTATTAGGTGCCAAAAAATAATGTGCATGCTACACATTTTTTTTATTGGTATTTATTTCATCTCCACTCACTTTAAAACGTTGAAGAAAAACATCGTGAGGAAAAATGTAGGACCTAAAATTCGAAGAAATGTAACATCCATCCCGCACTGCGCCTGCGTAGTGGGTTATGGCTACTTCTCATAAATAGGAGGCCTATTTTCCAGCAGTAGGAACATTATAAGCTAGTTTTGCAAAACAGTAGCTAGGATCTATCACATACGCCCGTATATCGCAAAACAATTGAAATTAAAAGACATTAGTTATATTTCTAAGCTGATTACATGTCCTTTTTGGCTCATCAGATTTGCGAAATCCGAGCACGCATTCGGCGTAGAAGACAATGTGACACTGACAACGTTCTTCGTGTACGTGTACGACTTCCGGCCGCCGCTGTGGATCCAGATCTCGTTCTCTCAGTACCCCAAGCTGAATCTGCAGCAGTTCTTCATCACGTTCTCCTCATGTTTCTTACTGCTGCTGCTGGTGGCTGCTGCCTTGTGGAAAATTAAGCAGGTTTGTTGGTCTTTTGAAGTGTGATACTAGCTGCCCAGACATTGTTCTGTCCTATACTGGATGTCGATAACAGCGCCACCTATCCAAAGAGTCAATTCTTATGGGTTAATATTTCTGTTCAAAATTTATGGTGGCCCGGGAGTTAGCTGCGAATGACGGTCTACGCAGGTATAATGGTTCAAACTTTATAGCGGCTCGAAACATCTAATGGAAAGCTGCGCAGTAAACAATTTTAGGTATCAGCGGGGCGCAGAGGACGCAGCGTCTTGACTGTATACTCAGACCGTCACTCGCAGCTAACTTCCGAGCCGCCATGAAGTTTGAACAGAAATATAAACCCATAAGTACAAGAAAAACACATCGAAATCGGTCAAAACGTCTAGGAAGAAAAGAATTACGAACTCCGGAGTTTTACATATAATGGCAATGTCATCTTCACGCAACTACACGTCCGAAGTGCGTGTTTGTGTGCGGGTGGGTAAAATATTTGTGTTTTGATTAGCGTTAAAAAATAATTGTAGATGAAGACGAAAGAAACACCAACAAAACAGTGTGTGATTCCAATGATATAACGATAACCAAAAAAATTCAGCATTACCGAATACCGAGTAATACCGACGACTATTTTAATAAATATTCTCATCTTCCACCTACTTTATAGTTTATTACTATTAGGTACACCTCTGCCTAACCCTTCGGAGATTACAGCCGTGATGTTATGTTAGCTAGTTTATCTTTCGCTTAAGATGTAAACTTGAGATTTGAAATGTTATTTTTTTTTTAAATTATTCTGATGAAGTGGATTTCATTTACTCAGTGACTAATTATTATTATTATTTATTATTTTATTGAGAAAGGGCTATTACAGTATTGATGAATTCGGTAGTTGACAAATGATAATGAAGTAATTCAGTGCCTATTAATTTTATTACAATATTTTTTTTTGACATTACACGGGTTAGTTTTCAATGACCAGCCAAATTCTAAGATATGATGCAGTACATCATTCTGAGCCCGGCCATATAGAAAAGTTTCATCAAAATGTCATAAAAAAATCAGCTGTTCCATACATTTTGACCGTGTAGGTTTTGTAGGAAACAGCTTTTTTTTATGACATTTTGATGAAACTTTTCTATATGGCCGGGCTCAGAATGATGTACTGCATCATATCTTAGAATTTGGCTGGTCATTGAAAACTAACCCTGTATTTCTTTATTAAATGACTATGTTTGAACGTTTGAACTAATTGTAGATATGTTTGTTTTTTTTTATGCTAATTTCATTTTTTGTTTTAATGTTTTCAAATAATTAATTTTAAGTACTTGTTTACCTACTCCCAATTTTAATCTTTGAATCTTGACAAAAAAATTTGCTTCATATAATTGTTATATTTAAGCCGGAGAGGTGATCTGTAACTCAGGACCTTCCTACTTCAGACACCTTTCTCTATATAAGATTGTACATATACCAGCGCCTGTAAATTCGATGTCGAGATAAATGAAGATGATTATGATTATGAATTTTATAATTGTAAAAAATGAGTTATTGTTAATTTTTATTTTTACTAATACTATTAATCTTATTTTAAGTTTCTACACAATGTATTTTGTTAAAAAATAAATGACTTATGACTCCCAATATTTGATGATATTAGCTACAGCCATTTTCAATTTTATAATAAGAATGTAATTGTTTAGAAATACGACATGTACAGAAGAAGACAGCGGCTATTCGTGGAGATGGAGCAGATGGCATCGCGGCCTTTCAGCCAAGTATGCGTCGAGCTCGAGAAAGGAGGAGCTGGTATGTGACGAACTATTATTATTTGTGACTTCAAATCGATTTCGGACGTTGTAACTATTCTATTGTAAAGTGCATGATTATGAAGCTAATAATGATCAAAATTACTTAGGAAAGTCGGGATCGTAGTGTGTTTTCGCATATAGTTTATCGACTTTTATATCGTAATTCATCATCATCTGCCTAGTCTTTTTCCAACTGTTTTGGGGTCGGCTTCCAGTCTAACCGGATGCAGCTGAATACCAGTATTTTACATGGAGCGACTGCCTATCTGACCTCCACAACCCAGTTAGCGCTAGGTAACACAATACGATACCCCTTGGTAAGACTGGTTGTTGTGTGACTTTCGGGTCACTGATTACCTGTAACGACTGTCAAAGATCTACAAATGACAGCCGTGACCAACGGCTTTACGTGCTTTCCGAGGCTCGGAGGAAACTCGGTATATAATGGGTGGTCACCCATCCACGGACCAATCTAGGACCAACGTAATTGTAGACACAATTAAAAAGTAATTGTGTCTCGCCCGATATCGCGTCGGTGGGACGCGAAGTCTTAAACACGCTATTGAAATTCGTATAGAAAACGTAAAACATACAAGCGACCACAGCCACATTGACTGGTCAGAAATGTTGTTGGTTTTTAGCTAATAGTCTCGCCCCCATTACATACAATTTAAACGTACTTAATTAGCGAAATACAAAGTATTATTGTACGATCTCATCGCCGTACATTTTTCTGCTTACTCGGTAACCTACTTTAGGCCAACGATGCGCGTCATAATTAAGCATAATAATACGACATGACTAACGAATTTAAATATAGTGAACTTATAACTGGGTAGCTATCAACAACTGAGAGAAATAATCGCCGTCTACTCTACTGTAACTTACTCTTAACTTAAATAAACATAACTACTTAGTGCATCTTAGTGGAACGTGTTTCTCTTTTAAACACTATATCTAACTAAACTTAACCTTCACGACAAACGGAGTACGGAACTACTACAGCCCGTACAATTATGGATGTACTATATTTACTCCTCTGTCTAACCCTTCAGGGATTGCAGGCGTGAATTTATGTTACAGTTTTTAGTATATCCAATAGTTTTAGTAAATATACCTAACACCTAACAGTCTCTAATAGTTTTACCGTAGTAAAGAGGAGCTCGTGGCTAAATAATAACTGCCGCTTGTCGATCTTTAGGTTAAGCTACGCTTATCTAGGTTGTTCCGTGGATGGGTTTCCCTCCGTGCCTCGGAAAGCACGTTAAGCCGTTGGTCCCGGCTGTCATTTGTAGATCTTTGACAGTCGTTACAGGTAGTCACCCAACTAGCAAAATTTTAACTTACAAGTGTCCAAAGACCTATATTTTTTTACTCTTTTAGCATACTTACAAACAACTATAAGTGTCGATTTAGGAGCACATTATAAACCTGCCAGGGCTGCGGGACTGTTCGAAAGAGATACCGCGGCCCTGGAACACAAAGGGCAAAAGAAGGAACATGGATGGTTTTTAGTCGGTAAAAGTCTGACACTCCCTTCCGCTCCGCCCAGAGCGGGAGGAGTCATTTGATGATTTCCCATCCCAAAAAATAAAAAAAGGCGCACGTTATAAGAGAATTCTCACTGAGAGTCCACTTATAACGCTCTTATTGAAGATTACTTTACACTTACAATAATCTTGTTACTGCTGTTGTAATACCAAAATAACTTTTATAATGGCATGCTTTGAGGGAAAATAGGCCTTAGAGCGCTGTTACGACACTCTTATAAGTGTAATTCCCCTTATTTTGCTCTCTGGAAACTCAATAAAGGATTATTTATTACAACGGCCAAAAGATTTAAAAAAATATTGTCAACTCATGTAAGTATTATTTGTATTATTAGTATTTTTATTTCCTGTAATCATTTAGTTCATTTGCTTGATAGTTATGTCTTTGAATTTAAATAACTTCCGGTGTACATTTCTGCGAATGTTTTGTGGGATAAAGTGAAATATTTTCACAAGTCCACTTCTTTATGTATTTAGAATATTAGTAAAAAAATATTAATTAATTGTAAAAGTAAAAACTGACGCCGTTAGAGATTGATAAGACCAATTACTCTTCTCTAAGATAAGCTTAATACTAAAATGACTTATTTCACACTACCTAAGTTAATTTTAAACGTTTTGGTCTTATTGAGCACTTACATAAGATAACTACTTGCAGCCATTTAATAAATTTAGGGTTGCTTTTAAAACCATGGCATATAAACTACCATTTTTTGGTAGGTATAATGTTAGGTGAGCCAAAAATCCATAAGTATACACCATTATTTTTAGGTTGTTCTGGAGCCGAATACCATGAACTCGATCATCGAACTCGAAACGATTGGGAGTATTTTTTCAAAAATAACAATAAAAAAAAAACACGAAATAATAAATTTAATGTTTTTTTTTGTGAAATAATGAGAATCGATCGATGAATGAATTTTTCAATGGGTATCGTTCGCATGTGTTGCCGATCGTGGATACGTTTTACACACACATATGCATTTGAGTTCTCATTATTTAAAAAAAAACATTAAATTTATTCTTTCGTGTTTTTTTTATCGTTATTTTTTGAAAAAAAAATAGTCCCAATCGCTTCGAGTTCGATGATCGAGTTCATGGTATTCGGCTCCAGAACGACCTAAAAATAATGGTGTATAAGTACCTAATGGGTGGGTAAGTAGGTACTATCAAGTGAGTGTGTTTTAAAATATGTTTATTAACTTTTTTATTTTATAGTGGAAGATCCACTATAAAAAAGAGTTGATAAAAATATTTTCGACCACCGGCCGTGTCACGATATTTCATAAAGACATTCTTAATAAAGTGTTCACAAGTCTTTTATACTCCGTGCGCTGTAGCATGGTGTGGGTGACAGTTTCAGTAACATTTCATTTCACTCTTGAAAGTTGCCGCGATTTACAAATTATGACTTAGTATTTCAGCTGTACCACATTCGTAATATATTAAATCATTAATAACTGTAATAAATTAATTTAAACCTAACCAGAATGTTCTAGTTCACAAATAAAATCAAATTGAATGAAAAATTAAGCAAAGTGTTATTCGTATAACGTAACGCCATAGACGTATTTAGTGATGGGATGTACTGCTACGATGGATAGTCGATATTTTATATAATAAAAAACGTATATTGTGTGTAGGTCAATTTTTTATTGTTAAAAGCTATAGACCTTCCAGATATGAGTTTAGATGAATGCGCCATAGAGCAAAAATGTTGTCACAAAAAAAACATAAACCCGATTTTGATTATTTTACATATAAAGGTACAAAGATACTTATGTAGCCATAATACATTTATCTCGACAAGTTTATACACGTAGGTACACTGCACAACTGAATAACACACTAATTTTTGTAACAATATTAAAGATAACTAGATCTAAGCTGCGAGTATCGTTATCGAAAAAATGATCTGCATAATGTCACATCCCTAGTCATGTGGTACTGACAGATGTCAACGTCATACAGGCACCTGTCTCCCGCACCATGCTACAGCACACGGAGTATAAAAGACAAAATATTCTGATAGAGCTCTACTATTATTCGTCTTCTCTTTAATTTGACTCAGAGAAGATAATTCACACTTACAATTTGTTGGCTTTATAGTAGTTTTATGCAAAAGTGTATTAAGGTCAGGTAAGTATTATAAAAACCTCGAGAATGTACTTTTAAGATGCTTTTATAAGTGCAAATAATAATCAAGAGCAATTGCTCTTTAATTCACTTGTAAGACAACTGTGATGATAAATGAGCTACAACGATTGTTTATACACATCTTTAAGAGCACGTACTAAGTGTTAGTGTTATTTTAGTACAAAACGTCTTATATCATGCTTTTATAAGATGCACTGTCATAGTCTAGACACATGTAAGTCTGCCATAACACCTAGTTCTCAAATCAGCATAATCGCAAGAGAAAATTGCTAGTTGGGCAGTGGCCTAAAAGTCTGACAACCAGTCTTACCAAAGGGTATCGTATTACCCAGGACTAACTGAGTTGTGGAGGTCAGATAGGCAGTCGATCCATGTAAAATAATGGTATTCAGCTGCATCCGGTTACACTGAAAGCCAACCCCAAAATAGTTGGGAAAAGGCTAGGCAGACGATGAGTTTTACCGCAGTTACCACTTAAGGGAGTGTGCTTACCGCTGAGTCGAGTTACGATGAGAAGATTTATTCGTGCCAAGGCCGGCGACGCCTGTCTTTCTAAGTCCTTTCGCGGCTACATACGACTCCATAAAAGTGTGAGCGTGGTCCCTTAGTTTCGGCTATGTGTTTATATAATTTTTTCAAGTCATGCCTTCTTGCTATCTCAGGCGCAGGCGTTCCGGCGCCCGTAGCGCTGGAGCCGTGCCGCGGCGGGCGCGCGGCCGTGCTGTCGCTGCTGGTGCGCCTGCCCACGGGCGGCACGGGCCGCGCGCCGCCGCTGGGCGGGCTGGCGGTGGCGTCGGCGCTGGTGACGCTGGGCCACCACGCGCAGCACCCGCCCATGGCCAGCGCCAAGCGCCCGCGCCATCACTGACTGCGCACTGCACAGGTAACATGCTACATGCTAGTGCGCCTGCCCACGGGTGGCACGGGCCGCGAGGGCCGGAGTGCGCAGCTGCACAGGTAACATGCTACATGCTAGTACGCCTGCCCACGGGTGGCACGGGCCGCGAAGGCTGGACTGCGCAGCTGCACAGGTAACATGCTACATGCTAGTACGCCTGCCCACGGGCGGCACGGGCCGCGAAGGCTGGACTGCGCAGCTGCACAGGTAACATGCTACATGCTAGTACGCCTGCCCACGGGTGGCACGGGCCGCGAAGGCTGGACTGCGCAGCTGCACAGGTAACATGCTACATGCTAGTACGCCTGCCCACGGGTGGCACGGGCCGCGAAGGCTGGACTGCGCAGCTGCACAGGTAACATGCTACATGCTAGTACGCCTGCCCACGGGCGGCACAGGCCGCGAAGGCTGGACTGCGCAGCTGCACAGGTAACATGCTACATGCTAGTACGCCTGCCCACGGGTGGCACGGGCCGCGAAGGCTGGACTGCGCAGCTGCACAGGTAACATGCTACATGCTAGTACGCCTGCCCACGGGTGGCACGGGCCGCGAAGGCTGGACTGCGCAGCTGCACAGGTAACATGCTACATGCTAGTACGCCTGCCCACGGGCGGCACGGGCCGCGAAGGCTGGACTGCGCAGCTGCACAGGTAACATGCTACATGCTAGTACGCCTGCCCACGGGTGGCACGGGCCGCGAAGGCTGGACTGCGCAGCTGCACAGGTAACATGCTACATGCTAGTACGCCTGCCCACGGGCGGCACGGGCCGCGAAGGCTGGACTGCGCAGCTGCACAGGTAACATGCTACATGCTAGTACGCCTGCCCACGGGCGGCACGGGCCGCGAAGGCTGGACTGCGCAGCTGCACAGGTAACATGCTACATGCTAGTACGCCTGCCCACGGGCGGCACGGGCCGCGAAGGCTGGACTGCGCAGCTGCACAGGTAACATGCTACATGCTAGTACGCCTGCCCACGGGCGGCACAGGCCGCGAAGGCTGGACTGCGCAGCTGCACAGGTAACATGCTACATGCTAGTACGCCTGCCCACGGGCGGCACAGGCCGCGAAGGCTGGACTGCGCAGCTGCACAGGTAACATGCTACATGCTAGTGCGACTCCCCCGCAAGCAACACACAATTCTCGTCTTTCGCACCTAAAATTACAGTTTAAATGCCTACGAATGGCTGCTTTTGAGAATAAAGTTACCGTTATTAACAAAACTAACTTAAATTTTAAATTGTTTCAGATACGGACACCGATGTATATAGACAATGTATGTATTGAACTTTGTACATAGGACACAAGTAGTGCATTGCTCAAAGTGTAACATTGTATAAATAATTATAATACTCAGTTAATGTATTGTATGGTTTGTATGACTATAAAAGTAATGCCCAGATGATTGAAATTACACGCGTGGTTTTAGACTTTTATTTTAGCGATACAGTATTGACTCCTTATTCTTATATTAATACGATTCTGGCGATCTCACTTTCGTTACTAATGTTTGTTAAAAAAAAATGTAGACTGCCGGAATATATATAAAGAAAATAATACTAGATCTTCTAATAGATTGCACCATGAATCACAAAATGCGTTTAGTGCTAGGTTTATGGAAAACGTCATTCTGTCGATGTCAATTTCGAAAATTTGACAGAAATGGAACGTTATTTAAAAAAAAAAACGTTTATTCAAAATGTTTAGCGTTAATATTTTTAATAATGCAAAAAGGTCAGATATTAAGGCCACTTTAAATCACAAATTACTAAAGACATTTTAATCTAGATAAATAATGTATCGCTAGAAAAAAAATCTAAACCACGTTCCATAATTAAAAAAATACATCAACAACGTTGATATGAAGTTTTGTATAAAAAAAATACGAATAAAAAAACACAGTAGGAATAAGTACCTAAATGTTACACTTCCATAATTGAATGTTGCCAAAATACTCTAATTTGTATCAATTTAAAACGTTTTGCACGTCTAGTGAGCTAGTTGCAAGTTATTGGGTGTATTGAAATTGTGTTTGGGGATTTGACGTATTGGGAGACGGCAGAACCATTATTTTTCAATCTCTTTCTTTTTTTTTTCTCTGCTATTTCTACTTTGAATACAATTCCTAGTGCGTACTTTCTTTGAAAGTTCTTAATTTCCTGTGTTAAAAAATCTTAAATTACACCTACAATCTTACTCCCGTATCTATAAACAAGTCAAATTGATTATTTGAGTAAAAGTAACTACTTAAGATACGACGATAGTAATTGTTTGAAGTAAGAGCTGTTAGAATTCTTAGCTTTGCTGTCTTTGACGGGTCTTACTTCGTTCAAATTATTTAATGCATAAAAATGGTTGCATAAGTTATTACTTTAACTTGACTATAAATACAATTAGATTGTGAATCTATTATTTCTATCTGTTGCGAGAATCTCCATTTTTACTAACACTAAGCGACTCTAAATGTCTAAATATTATAGTATTGTTTGAATTTCATCTCTCGGCACTAAGCACAAAATCCAACAGAGCGGTCTTATTTAGGCGGTTATTTGGATGTCGCTTCATTATCCACACTCACCCACTGCTGGGTATAGGCCTCTCTTTGTTTGTGTAAACCTCCACGTTCTTTTGCCAGCCTCATCCAGGATATTCTCGTGATGGCAACAATGTCGCCCATATCGCCGCCGGATGACCAATACTTCTCTTTCCAGTCCTTGGACGCCACTCAGTCACAGCTTTACTCTACCTGCACATCACTGCACCTTACTAGGTGTCCTGCCTAATTCCACTTGAGTTTTATAACGCTTAACGTTAGTGATAACGGACATTAATTACGTAATTTAATTAATGTATATCGGTTTTGAAGATCAGAGGTTCTAATTCCATCATTCCGTGCCTCTATGAAAATATGGTTTCTGTCGTTTTCCTTCCCACATTCTCAAAACCACTTTGCTTTAAAAAATTGGACTGCGTTCGTAGAGTAAGAAGTTCATTGCATTTTTTTTATTTATATTTCGTAACGTTTTATTTTTAACGGCTTATAATCAGCTGGTCTGGTTTGCTGATTTGTTATACAGATTTAAAAAATATGGCAGATCATTTGATGCATAAGATACGTGTAAATAAAAAATGAAGATAAAGACTTTTTTTTTCGAATCATCTCAGTGGAAAGACAAAAGATTGCCGCGACCTGGTAAGTCGTTGGTCCACCTTGTAGGGATCTTGTGTTCATAACATCACGCTTGTAAGCCTCGTAAGGTTGGACAGTGCCTGAGGTACCTCATTTCGTTAGTTATGTGTGATGTCTTGTGTTTATCAAATTTTTAAAGTGACTGCTTTGTTGGTCTAGTGGTTGTAAGCGTGACTGCTGAGGACCTGATCCTGGATTTGAACCTCAGTAGCAGCCATGGAGGTCATATATATATTCGGATGATGGCAACGGTCTTACTCCCCTCTTACATGGAACTTGTTCATAACTGGCGAAATGTAGGTGTACTATTAAATACACCTTTGCTTACCCTTTAGAGATTACAGTCGTGATGTTAAAACTGAAAATAGTGCTGATATATATAATTATTGTAAGAATGGACTAAAATAATGTTGTCGTTTTTTAGGAAGTATGTAACGTGAATATAAGGATTGTCATGGTGCTTACAGGCAATTAAATAGCAATTGCCATTAATAATTTGCTGCCTAAAATATTAAGGAACGAATCTAGTATTAATTGAGGCGAAAATGAATAAAATATGCGTTCTTACAAATAAAACGCAAGTCGGCAAACTATACCAGTTAAAAGGTCTTCACACAATACACAGAATCGAGACTGACTCAACTCTGACTTTACTCACAGTAAAGCATTGAAATGTGAGCTGTATATCGTGTTTCATAAGGTAGAATTTTCAACACAGATTTTTTTTTACACTTTTAGACGTATGAGGAACGGGTTATAGGGAGGATCCCCCGACCAGACTGGAGTCTGGTGGTCTACTGCCGCGTCTTGTTGTAAATAACCTTATCTCGCGGATATTTTTAAATGCAGGAGTTTTCATTCCATATCATTCTCTTTCCCTTATCCCAGTTCATTTGGGGTCGGCGCAGCATGTCTTCTTCTTCCATACTTCTCTGTTACTCGTCATCTCATCAGATACCTCATTTCTTGCCATATCATCTTTTACACAGTCCAACCATCGTTTCATCCACATTCATACTCAAAACTCCTCATGAGATCCTCATTCCTCTGCATCACATGTGAGGTATATGTAGTATGTATGTATGTAGAAGTAAGATCTATGCTATAAAAGACATTGTATTAATTTAAGAAGAGGAGTAATAAATGGTAATCGATCGGCTTCAGTCGTTTCACTAACACTAGTTCCCTACATGGCGACCCTGCCATTTGGGGCGCGTGACGCGTCTTGATATTGTGTTACGGCTCCAAACTATACAATATCTTGAAGAAAGTTAAATTAATACAATGTCTTTTATAGCATAGTACTTCTACATACATACATACTACATATACCTCACATGCTCATACCACGACAACCGGTTACCACACAACTTTTCAGTCACCGGCGCCACTTTCAGACTTCCTCTGATGTACTCATTTCTTAATTTTATTCATTCGCGTAACACCACACATCACTCTTAGCATTCTCATCTCAACCACATGCAAATGCCTTTCATTCATCCCAGGAGTTTTAGTTCCTAATTTCTGTTATAGATGTCGCTAGCGACCTTTTTGTATATTTCGGCGCTAGAAATTTCTACTGTAAGCAATGCTAAATAAGACTCACATTTCAATGCTTTACTTTGAGTCGAATTGAAGTTGAGTCGGCGTCTAGGCCGTGTTATGTGCGAAGACCTAAATCAAGTTTAGTCCTAGTGATATCGTTAATCGATTCTAAGCCATTCGAGTATCGATATTATGTAATTAATAAAATATTTATTTTTCCCAATGAAATAAGTGTGTTTTAGCTAGCAAATGGAATGCTTGCAAAATTATATTATTATTATTAATACACGGCATTTTGTAGGGCGATGTCAGTATTTAAATATGAAATAAACGGTAAAAATAAGTAATTTTGAACCAACTTTCCTAAAAAAAAAAACGTTGTCCCAAACTAGGAATTTCTCCTGTATCGTGGGTGCGTTACAAACATTTAAACTCACATATACAATTAACCAGACCCAGAACAACTACCTGTTGGCCATACAAATATGTGTTCCGTATCTAACCCCTACACTAAGTATGGCTTTATTATACTAGATAAAGATAGGTGTACGAGCAGCGCCACATGATATCAATTGTTTTAGTTTTTAACTGAAAAAGCGGTTGCTAATTCACCGATTTACCTACATACTACATCTCAGTGTGCGAAGCTGCTGCCCGTACAATAGGTTTAAATTTGACTAGTTAAAAATAAAAGATCTTGAATATAACAACGAATCTCTTCGATTTTTGGAAGTTGGTTAAAAAATATTGTGAGTGTGACTGTACTCGAAACTCTAAATAGACGTAATAAGGACCAAAATTGTTTGTCTTTACCTACTTTAATATCGTCTCTTACAAACTGACATCGTCCTACCAAGCAGCCTATATGAAAGACAATTTTTCACGTAAAAGAGTTTCACGTAGTTTTTTTTACTATAGTTTTTATAATGCGTTGATCTGTGTTGAATATAAGAAGACAACAATGTAATACTATGCGTATCATCACAATACGCTGTCTGTTAGGAGGTTCAACTTAGTAAGAGGAGGTTCTAGAACAGCCTCGACTCTCTCTCTCTGCTCTTTAAGACTGCTTCGTTGGGTCCTGGGTTCTCTCGGGTCGGACAAATTGTTATTGGGTTTTTCCATCAGGAATTTCTCAGTAGCAGCCACGGAGTCTGGGTTTGTGCCCGGTTGATGACAATAGACTCGCCCCCTATTACATGGAACTTAAAACATAGCTGGCGAATTTGGGTGTACTATTAGGTACACCTCTGCCTTACCCTTCGGGGATTACAGTCGTGTTATGATGAAGAAGACGTTTAAAGGTAACAAAAATCTGGTTGCAGGTGGTTTTTTAAGTATTTTAGTCAGGAGTAAGCCAACCATATCAGTGTTAAGACGTCTGCATAAGTACTAACAACAGGCAGTACATTTGCTTACACGAAAGATAAGTGTTATAGAGCAGCTATCTGCGATGATATGATTTAAATTCTCTCAGTAGTAACTAAGACAGAAAGTAAATTCTTTAGCTAATTAGTTTTCAGGTGGAGTTATATAGTTTCTGTCGCTTTCATATGAAAAAAAAAACGAGTTTATGGATGGTTTGTATACATACAGCATCAAATAGAATTAATTTGCGAAATTTCATCGTTAGATATCTTATACTGAAAAAACTAAAATACTTTCTACAAGGTGTAAAGGGGACCCTTAACGAAACTATCAACCAAGTATTCTGTACATCAAACTAAGTAACTACGCAAAAAATGTGTTATTGCAAAATCTTAGTTTACGTTAGGACTCATTGTAACGCACTCAAACCATTGTGCTGATGTACGAGTATGCATTGAATAGTACAGGGGTCCTGGAGTTATGTATTAAAAATAATGTAAAAAAGTGCATATATTCAATACATTAAAAACTTGTATATTAAAAAAAATGTATATGAAAAAGTTGGAACGTTGACCTTCAATATCTCCGTAACTAGAAGGTTCCCAAGAACAAAAAACCGGCCAAGTGCTAGTCGGACTCGCGCACGTAGGGTTCCGTACCATTATCTATAAAAAAAGGCAAAAAAAATCATGTCTGTTGTATGGGAACCCCACTTAAATATTTTTTCTATTCTGTTTTTTAGTATTTGTTGTTATAGCGGCAACACAAATACATCATCTATGAAAATGTCAACTGTCTAACTATCACGGTTCATGAGATACAGCCTGGTGACAGACGGACAGACAGACAGAGAGCGGAGTCTTAGTAATAGGGACCCGTTTTACCCTTTGGGTACGGAACCCTAAAAATGATCACAATGACGAGGAGAACAAGTGCCTCTCTTAGGCTTCGTTAAGGGTAATATTGTTATCGCGGTTGAGCTTTCCCAGTATCGAGCTATCAGTGTCACTTTAAACCTTTTTCTTACTAAGTTAACCACGAAACCGACAGTTAAAATAGTAATAAGTAATGTTATCTATACGTAAAGTCACTACTGCATATAATAAATAGATGTAAATAGTGCCGCTTTGTATAAGACTACGATATTCATATTTTTATTACGACTGAATTGTAAATGATGTAAAATATAATGTTTTATTGTTTTTTTGTGTGAACGCATTTAGTTGGTGAATGTTGTGTTGGATTTGTTGTGGAACATGTTTCGGAACATGTTGCAAGATTTGTTTTACACCCTGTGTCAATTTAAATAATAAGCTTTTTGGGTGATGTGGAAATGTTAACTTTAGGAAATATTTTACATATAATATGTATTTATCCAGTTAGAGAATAGGCGAAATCATTTAGTTTTATGCAATAACTTAAGACATAATAAAGTTTAAAAATGTTTTTAAAATCCAGACACAACATTCACACACATTTTTGTATTATAGCCTTAGATTTAAAAGACATATTTTATCTAAATAATAAAATAATTATTAATAATACAAGCTAACTTTGTACGCAACTTAATAAATCGTTTTTAGTCCAACATAAATATTTTTATGCCTTATTTAGTATTAATTATAATTAAATATCATCGCGAATTTGTAAAAAGTATCGATATTCTGAATATTAGGTAAAAATAAGTGTACTTTTCGTTTTTTTTTCTTTTTTATTGCATCAGTTGAAATATTTCTTAAAGTGATGGTCATTTTGTGAAATGCCAAAGTTCAATGAATATCAAAATTTTAAACAAATCATTTTAAATTAACACAGTTATGTGATCTCAGTGTTAGCAGAGAATTTAAGTTTTCTATAAATCTGTAATATGAAATATTTTCAATAAACAGCAATGGAATTTATTTTATAAGTAAAAATATATAAAGCACAGATTTGCACAGGCGAAATGTTTTATGACGCGTCAGTATACACCGTGACTTTTAGTCGTCTTACAACGGCTTTATGTGTCCAATGACTACTAAACGTTCATAAAAAAATGGTATATTTATGTGATTTTAATAATTTATAAATAAAAATGTTATTCATTATTATGACGCATGACGTGGTTGTAACATCCTGTTGCGAGCGATGATTTACTCGACTCGTGCGCTGGCTAAGTATGTTCTACCGTTTAACACGTAAACATTATTAACAGGATGTTTTTATAATTCTATTGTATTATTTATTTTTCTTTGTAACTATTAATTAATGGTAAATTTACGTAAAAAAAAATCGCGCCTACAGATATTTTATGTCGCATACATTACCTATGTAAGACAATTCACAGTCACGGTGTATAGAAATAGATATCAATTTACATTGAAATCTTTATTACGTATTGAAGACCGATGTATTCATTATGTTATAACAAGTTTCTACGGTGAAAATTTTAAATGTCATAAGTGCACCAACAGCGCGCTCAATATTCAAATTTCCACCGTCAGTTTATAAACGAATTAACCTCTTCGGGCAAATAAAAGCTCTCTAGTGTATGCCATTAATTTATGCCCTTTTGGTTAATAATAAGTGAACTGACTGTAAATGCTTCGTCTGTGTATAATGAATTGTACCGACTACGGTGAAAGATCGAAACTACTATGTATAATCGAATAATAATTACTTTACCATTTTGGACAATAACTTCAGGTATAGTGCAGTATGGTTCTTTTAGCAGTTTCTGAAATTTTTAGTGAAAATGGAGAAGTTTCATGTTGATAATAACACTATATTTAACTAAATGAAATTAAAATACAGATCAAAACAGGAAAATACGTGTTTTTTTTTATTAATTCACCAATGATGCCAGATATTGATACAGGTATAATGCATGGTCGTTATTTTGAAAATAAAATAAAATGGCGGACGTTAGGCAAGCAAACTAATTCAAATGCCCTTTAGTTTTGCTGTGGAGTGTAAATTGACCTATGAATGAACTTTAAAAATGTTTTTATTAAATTTTATGGTGCTATAAACCCTTTGTGTGCGGGTTCGACTAGCAGTTGGACGGATTTTGAACGATGTTTGAGCGAGAAAATAAGTAGTTGCCTCGCCGGCGATGGGGCAGTTGATGAGTTATAGTGGTAAAGTAATTTTATATTCGACTATACAACAGGCAATAGCGAAATGATCGTATCATTGTGGTGAAATTAAATTTCAACTACCTACGTACTTCGACCAACTATTTTACATAATTCGAACAATCTACAAATAACAGCAATATTGTAGTTGCTTAATTTTGTATCTCAATTTTCTTTGAAAATCTTATGATTTTAACATGCTATATGAATATGCATTTATTTAAATGTAATAAATAAAAATCTCACTTATCGATAATGTTTCAATAATTTAGATAAATGACAATTTAATTTGATCTGTTTTAAAAATTTAAATCTTTCATTGAAAAGAATAAATTGTTGTTAAAATTTTAGTTTTTATTTTATAAAAGTATAATATTATTATTTTATGCTTTAAGTTAGTATTTTAATTTATAAATATAATATAGTATTGTATCTTCTAAGTGAAAACAGTGTTAAACAATTATTTTTAAGATTTATTTCAGTTAATAAAAAGATTTAAATTATTAAAACAGCTTTATTTACTTGTGGGTTTTATTGAATAAAATGTAGTAACCTGATGCTTGTTTTCACTAAAACTAGGTGACACCTAATTAAATGTCTAAATGAAAGACGTTTGGCTCTGTGCCTAGAGTTAAAATTCCAACAGTGCAATATTATTGGAAGAAATTTAGTTGGTGTAATCGGGCATGACACATAATTACCGCCAAATATCCTAAAAATATGGCAGAGATAATTGAAATTAATAACGTCTCTATAATTAAAAAAGAAATTATAAAGAATCACATTCTGGGTTGAACTGAAATGCGGGAGTGCTGTTGCACGCGCCAGCACCGATGATGCGCTCGGCAGTTCGCTCTGTATCTCGCTCTACCAAATGACCGTTCTGAGCGACAGAGAAGAATAGGTGCATGGAATAACGTGATTCCGTGCTGATACATGTGGTCCAATCTATTTATAATATTTTCTTATAATCTATTTTCTGAAAAAAATAAAGAAGAAGTAAATGTTAGCGTGCGTGACGGTTGACAGAGGAGAATGGAAGAAAAAAACGTGTTGCACCGACCCCAAGTAACATGGGACCAAGGGCAGGAATATGATGATGAATCTATTTTCTGAACTTAATGTAAGTAGGTACCTACAACAGTTGTACATAGACGGACTTAATGCCATAACCACCAGGCATTTATATTCTAGTCCTACAGATGAAAGGATCCGATAAAAAAATCCTTTTTGAAAAATTACAGAAAAATAAAACGATAATTAAAACGTTGGTTGTGCCTTTGCCGTACTTAGGTCGCGCGAAAAACTGTTTACAATGACAATCGGACGAGCAGAGATACGGCGAAGCGTCACCGTTTTATGGTTGACGTTCCACGGACCCGCACAAAGCGCCATGCTTCCACATTTATGGTGCGAACTGCCAGGCTGTGGAATTCACTACCGGTTTCGCTGTTTCACGATTGGTTTCTTCTAGGCAAGCGTGTTCCACCGTAGGCCGCATCACTGCTTCACATCAGGCGAGTTGTGGCCAAACGCAAGCCTAGTGTAAAAAACAATATTGGGCTCGCTCATCCCGCAGGCAGTATGCGGCAATAAGAGGTGCCTCCCATTCCACCTCCTCTCTTAGTGAGGTGCATAATCAGTGTATAATTTACCCACAGCTGGCTGACACAGGCCTCCTCTATGTGAGAGGGAGTGAGCTGCAATCCACCACACGGTCCCAGCGCGGGTTGGTAGATGTCACATATTTTTGAATGTTTGGCTCTAGGACATGCCGGTTTCCTCACGATGTTTTCCTTCACCGTTTTGAGAGCAGTGGCGATGAAATACCTTACATAAAGTAACGCGTCTGGCTGGGTTCGAACTCACGACCCAGAACTCAGAAGTCAGAGGCGGTACCAGTACTGCTCCTTATTGAGGTACCGCCAATAAAACATTTACTTTTTTACATAATATCATATTTGTTGTACAAAAAAAATATTAATCTTGGATTTCACTGACATAGGATTTTTGGTTAATTTGATTTTTAACATATCCCCATAAAAATATCTTAAGGGGCCGTCTCCACGAGCGAGAGAATCGCGGCGATAGTTTCGCATACAAATACGTGGGACGACGATAATATTGCCGCGATTCTCTCGCTCGTGGAGACGGCCCCTAAGACGGGACGTCTGGTGATCTCCGCTGTGCCGTTTGTACTTTGTACCAATCCAGGGCCGGCAGTCTCGACATAGATACCGACACTATCGCAAACTTTCAATCAAAAAATAAGAAAGAAAAAATCGGTTGCAATAACGTTGTTTGCGAGAAATGCTAGTCTGAACATCCAAGATGGGTTTCTCGCAAGCATCGTTATTGCAACTGAATTGTTTCGTTCTTATTAAGCGATCAAAAGTTTGCGAAAGTGTCGGTATCTATGTCGAGACTACCGGCCCAGGTATTGAAGTGGTTTAACATAGGCAGTGGTGATTCTGCTGTTATGGGCCGGAGCTTTTCGTCATTTTAATAAATAAATGACGTCAAAGGTAATTGTTTATTTGTTGTTGTTTGTTAAGTAACAGGATTGACCTTTGAGTAAAAGTGCTTTATCTTATCCCATTGAATTTTTAAGTTAAGATTTCATGGTTTTCCTTTCATTTAATTTATCATGTTTGTTAAAGACATTTATGACCCTTCTTCCCTTCCGCTGCGCCCAGAGCGGGAGGAGTCATTTGATGATTTCCCATCCCAAAAACAAAAAAAAGGCTTTATGTTGAACAAAATATGATTCGCGTTCGCGACCGTAGCCCTACGCGTTAAAAAACTCGCGGACTACCCTGGCACTTCCCCCTTAAACTAAAGCTCGCACAGTTTGGCTCAATATTTAACTATACGACAACACAATGACTTCACAACAGTTTGACCCCTACAACTGGACCCGTCCGCGTCGGAGCCAAGTTATCGGGGTCGATGTGTTACTATAACCCTAACAACTCAACCCCTATAGTAAGATCTCATGATTCCAACTTTCGGGAGGCGACTTGTTCAAGAGTCAAGCTGTCCCGGAGTCGATTTGTCGTTGAATCCACATCATATAAACAGTTACTTACGTGATGACGACTGAAGCATGGAAAAGTCACTCTCTTGCCAGCTGATCGGTATTTTTATCACAGAACCTCATCTGGATCTGGCAGCAAGGATTCCCACTTCTCCATACTCCTATCCCTTTCTGTCGTTCAAAACCGTCATTTGCGAGATGCTATCGCACGCAACAGCATCGACGATGCGAGATTTAACCCTTATGAAGCTTCTACCAGCCTCCATGCGGAGATTGTCGCTGGTCCTAGCCTTTGGGCGTCTCCCCACCTTAACCTTTCCAACTCACGCTCTCCACTTGTCTCACCCAAGGCCTACGGTCTGTATATGTGGCAGGATTATTGGAGTAATCAGCGAATAGGTACCTTTCCCACTGCTGGCCTCTGAGAGGGAGTGGGACATAGTCTCTTAGAGCTAAAATAAAACCTTCTTGAAACCATTCTGACGCTGTGTCTGTCATAATAACGATATGACAGATTTGTAGGACTTGTAATCAGCCGGCTGTCCTACCGCCTGATATATTTTTGATGTAATTTTATGTGAAAGTAATGTAGTATTGTCTCATTTTGGTTTGTATTCATATATAATGTACTATTGGAGTTCTAAGTTGTCTTAATTGTAAATGGTTAGTCGAGTGATTTGTGTTTTTGTAAGATATCCCTACAATAGGTACAGGACCAGTGGTAGTGACGATGTTTATGGCGGAAAAGACCAGCAATTACTGAATATAACGTCCCCACTGTTAGGACATAGGCTTGTTCTTTGTAGGAGGAAGTGAACTGCCCCTAATCCACCACGCGGGCCCAGTGCTGGTTGGTAGATGACACATGTCCTCGATTTTTTCAGTTCTAGGACATGCCGATTTCGTCACAATGAGTTTTTCACCATTTTGAAAGCTCTGGTGTTGAAAATAATATTTAATACAAATACCCGTAGTTTAATACAGTCTGCCTGTGCTTAATACATTCGTGTCTACCTCCGTTTCATTGAGCATAAGTGCCAGCCCACCATACATATTGCAAGTGAGAAGTGGGTTCCCGGCATCACGAGTGCGACTTGAGTGAACCCACCAGGTGGGTTCCCCGCACTGAATGTGTGGACAGTCGAACCTACGGTCTAGAACTCGTCAGCAGTCTCTACTAGTCCACCATGGTACCCAGTTTTCACCAAAGCTCAGAATAGCCGGACGGAGAGACGTGCAAGATTTGACCAATCACAGGAGACACGGGATGCAATGTGGATTTCACCCAAATATACATGTGATTGGTCGATTACCGCATGTCTCCTCTACACTCCGCTTTAACCAGGCCTTCCTCTTGTTTAAACTCATCATCATCATTTTACCCTTATTAGCTTGGCGCATCGTCTCTTTTTTCTCGTCATTCACTCGTCATCTCCGGTGTCACCTCCTTTCTAGCCACTTAATTACTTAAGAACTAGCTCTGTTTCCAGCTAACCCAACTATGTGCCGCTGGACATTACTGTGGATGTCGTTGATGAGTCTGGTTGTGGCCATGCCGGAGGAGCGTCAGTACTGCGCCGTCAGATACCGGAGACTTTGCCAGGGGAAAGGACAGCATGTAGCTTGCCAGTTTCCTGATGTAAGAAATAGTATCAGAAGAGATTCTCTTTCGATAGATATACGGCGTGAACCAGAAATAACTTGTGGTCATATTTAAGGCTGCGGTGTGTTTGGTGTACAGACCGTCAAAATGAACCAATTTCTCGATTGTACCTTCATCATAATCGCGAAAAACAAATCAGCTGCCCCATACATTTGAGTCGGACACCTGACTATTTTTGAGAGAGTTGTCAGTTTTATGGTACCTATAGGTATACCACACCCTTAAATATGACCGCTCCTGTGATACATGCTATAGATTTAGGATGTATGAACTGCTATCAGACCGAATTTCGGTCATTGCAGCCAACCTGGACCGAGATTAGAAATAGCGCACTAGTGTCCCGCAAACAGGTACACTCTCCATTCCTTTACTCTCATCATCATAAGGGACGGCAATTACGATAGGACCTTGGAGAGAGCAGGCTCAGCACCATCGTCTTAACGTGCTTTGTGAGCCGCGAAGGTGTAATACCATCATCTTCGTCATCTCTCCGGGCTACTACCGAGAAACTCCTTACGGAAAACGTATTAACTAGAAATCGAACCCAGGATACCACGATCAGCGCATCGCACTTGCTACCACAAGACCAACGGAGCAGTTAAATTATAAAGAAAACAAGACATATTCGCCGAATACATAACCTCCACCCTTTTTTGAAGTCAGATAAAAATAAACTACTTAATCGTATTGTATCTTATGTTTGTGTGAATGTTGTATTTATAAACTTGATATTTTTTCAGTCAGGCCCCGGAAGTTCATGCGAGCGCTATAAGCCAATTAAATTCACAAATGATTTGAAGAAATTCGTCACACATTATCTAAATAGGTAATTCTGCCGTTTTTAAACTTGTTTTCTGTGTAATTATGTCCATTGTTCAGACTCTCCATTTTAGAAAAATAAGTAGGTAAGTACAGTTAAATAAAAAAATGCGCTTCGGTAAAAAATTTCATGATTCCGTTTTTAGCACGAATGTCGCGCCACAGAGTAACTCCCCACAGAAGCAAAGCTTCTAACTTTTGTCCCGCAGCACTTTGTAACTAATAATAATACTAACAATACTAATACGTCAGCTCGTTCTTACTTAGAGGACGGACGTGCCTCTCGCGATCGCGTGCTCTAGCTAGCAAAGTGCATACGCATCACAACAGTGTAGCCGAGCCGTGCGTCATCAGTTCGCTCGGAGTGGTCGCGATGACCCAGATACTGTTTGTGCGAAACATGCTTGATCATCACAACATTTGTTAAGGCGAAGACATCTTTCACCGACATGGCTTCGAAAACGCAGACAATAAAATTAACCACTAATCTGGAACATGAGCTGTTTCAGTATTACAGCGAAGAAAAGACAAAGCGGCAAGAATTGCAATGTCAAATAATGGAGCTTAAAACCGAAATGGAAAAGCTACGGGAAATTTTGAAAAACCAAACTGATCCAGAAAAAAATAAGGCCACTGAAAAGGTCAACAAAGAAAGTTCACCCAAACCTATCGAATATGAGACGGACGAGGATGAACTAGCCAGAGAAACGGAGTGGATTAGGATAGAAAATAAAAGAAAAAAACGGAAGCTGAACCGTACGCTGACTCCCCCCTCCCAACTTAATATTGAACAAGGGAACATAAAACCCAAAAAAATGCCAAAGCCACCCCCAATAATAGTGCAGGGTGTTAAAGATTACCAGTCATTCTATGACTCAATAGCCACTACTCAGGGCGACACGTTCACCATAAAAATGATGAACGGGGATAGCGTCAAAATAAATGCAACCAATGAAGATACCTATAGAGACATTACGAAGCTACTTACTTCAAATAATTTACTCTGGCACTCGTATGAGAACAAACAAGCCAGACCAATACGAGTGATGGCCAAAAAGCTGCATCATACATGCCAGCCAGAAAGAATTGTAGAGTACCTGAAAAACAAGGGCTACAAAATTGAAAATGCTGTAAGCAAATTAAGTTGGAGGAAAAAAGAACCACTCAACATGTTTATGTTAACATTTGAAAAAGATGAAGATATAAACAAAGTTTATGGAATCACCAATATTCTAGGGTGCAAAGTCGAAATCCACCCACTTAGAGCATCTAAGCTAGTTCCTCAGTGCAAAAGATGCCAAGCCTATGGGCACACCCAGAAGTACTGTTCGAAAGAACCAAGGTGCGTCAAGTGCACGGGCAAACACCTCACAAGAGACTGCGTGAAACCGGCACAAGATAAACCAAAATGTGTCCATTGTGGGGAGCCACATCCAGCTAACTATAGAGGGTATATAGTAGCAAAGGAGATGCAAGTATTAAAAAGTAAATACACTACAAAACAAACTGCATCCCAACCAAAGAAGCATACCGAACCATCAGCTACTAAAGAAGCTAATGAAAAGAAAGGAATGACCCACCAACCATCCAAGCCGTCCTCGTACTCTCAAGTAGTTAAAAATTATGTGGAGACAAGTTCGGAATCAAAACTCGACAAAATTTTAAGTTTAATGGCAACATTTGATGAACGGCTTAAAAAACTAGAAATGAGTGCCAAAAAAGCTCCTATTCATCTGCGAAAATGATTAATAATCTGAAAATCATGGCTTGGAATGCTAATGGACTGCTGCAACACCAAGATGAGTTACAAGTAGTCCTAGATACAGAAAACATAGATGTATGCTTAATATCAGAATCACACTTTACACGACATTCATTTGTAAAATTTCAAGGCTACAAGATATATCATGCTCTGCATCCTGATAACACCGCGAGAGGAGGCAGCGCCGTCATAATTAGAGAAAACATACATCATTATGAACAGACTAAATATGAAGACCAGGAAATGCAAGTGATCGGTGTAACTATCAAAATGAAAAGATACGACTCGGTCACTATGGCAGCTATATACATCCCCCCAAAATACGCACTAAAAAAAGAGCAATACAAGACACTCTTAGCGCGACTTGGAAATAAATTTATATTAGGTGGAGACTTCAATGCCAAGAATACTTATTGGGGCTCCAGACTAACTACAACAAAAGGCAGAGAGCTACTAAGTGCCATACAAGAAACCAAATCAGAGGCTCTATCAACAGGAAAACCGACATACTGGCCAACAGACTCAAGAAAAATTCCAGACCTAATTGACTTTTTTATATATAGAGGTATATCCTCTGACTTTATAAGTGCCGAAGAAGGATTTAATATGAACTCGGATCACTCACCAATAATTTTATATATTAGTGAACATGTCAAACAGAGAGAAGGCAATCCGTTTCTTGTGAACAAGTTCACAGACTGGGAATCATTTAAAATAGACTTAGAAAATAAAATAGACCTAAATATGTTCATCAGTGATAAGCACCAACTTAATTTCGAATTAAGCAAATTTATTGTAGATGTCCAACAAACTGCATGGGCTAATACACCCGAGAAAAAAAGAACTTTGAAGGTTAATAGTTATCCAAAAGAAATAACAGATCTGATCAGAGAAAAAAGAACCCTGAGGAAAAAGTGGCAGCAAAGCAGGTTTCCCCAAGATAAGACACTGTTAAATAGAATAACTAAACAAATTAGGAAGGCAATCAAGAAAGTTCGGGACGAAAATTTGACAAGGCATCTTCTTCAACTGACTAGTGATCGAACGACTGATTATTCGCTATGGAAAGCCACAAGGAACCAAAAACAACCTATTGCTCACATACCGCCAATAAAAGAACTAAATGGCCAATGGGCAATAAGTAACGAACAAAAAGCATCAAGGTTTGCCCAGCACTTAGAGGAAACCTTTACGCAAACCGAGAGCGCTAACCAAGATCTAAACTGGGAACAACTACAACAAGTAGACCAAGAGATAAAACTTGTAACACCAAAAGAAGTATCTAAAGAAATCAGAGATCACATCAGCCCAAAAAAATCTCCTGGTTATGACCTTATCACAGGGGAAATCCTAAAGAACCTACCAAGAAAAGCCTTCGTAAAACTTACCAAGATAATCAATGCTTCTTTTAGACTGAAGCATGTTCCAGACCAATGGAAGGTTGCAGAAGTGATAATGATCCCCAAACCAGGGAAACCACCTCAAGAGGCATCATCATACAGGCCCATCTCCCTGCTGCCAGTGATATCAAAGCTTTTCGAGAAATTACTTCTAAAACGACTAAAACCTATTATAGAAAATAGCAACATTATACCAGACTATCAATTTGGATTCAGAGAAAAACATTCAACGATAGATCAGGTGCATAGAATAACAACAGTAATTGAAAAAGCTCTTGAAGATAGGAAAGTGTGTACCACTGTATTTTTAGATGTAGCCCAGGCTTTTGACAAAGTTTGGCACAAGGGATTGATCTTTAAACTAAGAACTATGTTGCCAAAACAGTTCGCAGATATATTAGAATCATATGTAACTGGTAGAGTCTTTAGAGTAAGGCAAGAAAATGCCTATTCTGAACTAAAAGACATAAAAGCTGGTGTACCACAAGGAAGTGTTCTAGGCCCGGTCCTGTACCTGTTGTACACATGTGATATACCAGAACTAGAAAATGCAACTATTGCTACTTTTGCTGATGATACCGCAATAATGGCCACAGGATCAAGTCACAAAGAAGCTGTGGTGAAAGTACAAAAAGCAATAAGTCAATTCTATGATTGGACCAAGAAGTGGAGGATCAAGTTGAATGAAACAAAATCCATTCACATTGACTTCACTAATAAGAAATCTGAATACAACCCTGTGTACATAAACAACAAAAGTGTACCGTACGAAAACACTGCCAAATATCTTGGTATGACCTTAGATGCAAAGCTTCGCTGGAAAGCCCATGTCAAAAAGAAACGAGAAGAATTAGAAATTCGTTACAGAAGTATGAACTGGTTACTAGGAAGGCATTCCGCGTTGTCAGTTCCTAACAAAATTCTGCTCTACAAAACAGTCCTTATGCCAGTATGGACCTATGGTATACAACTATGGGGTTGCGCCAAAGAAAGCAATGTAGAAATTATACAAAAATTCCAGAACAAAGTACTCAAGAACATCGTGAACGCGCCTTGGTACATAAGAATTGACGACATCCATCGGGACCTGAATATAGAGTTCGTAAACAGCATAATCCAAAAATATGCAGAAGCTCATGAACATCGACTTCATCATCATGTTAATGTCGAGGCCATCCAGCTCCTCGATAACACGGACATAGTAAGAAGGCTCAAAAGGACTAAGCCTTTTGAGTTAGTGTAGTGTAATCTATTGTGACTTTACCGCGAGTGTAATATAGTGTAGTGTACCTAACTATTTATATGGACACAAGAACAAAGTGACTTCGCCTTAACAGACGCTAAGTAAACGCAATGGACGTGCTCTTAGATATAATTTTACTTTTAGCAAATTAAGTTAGATTAAAATTGCTTATTAGCCTTATTAGGCTAGATTGTAATGTAATAAAAAAGATAAAAAAAAAAAAAAAAAAATACGCGTTTGTAAGAAGTTTTCTCTCTGTCAAGTTACTTACTCTGGTCGTCGATAGTTGGAATTCTTTTATAGAGTTGTTTATCTTATGTAAAGATACAACCAATTTGTGTACTATCGGCATTTCCAGACGCCGTCAGCGTATCGCTGCTGGCAACGAGAGGGTCCGCGGTGGCGTGCACCTTCCTAAACCAGAAATTATGATGCTAGTTGTAAGTTATACCTATCTATCTAACACATATTTTTATATTTCTCTAGCGACGCGCCCTTGCTTTGCTCGGCGCCACCTATCGGCTCTAAAACTATATCTAAAGTAGCCTTTCATTTCAGTTAAGCATCTAGCAGTGGAGCGGTGGAAACTGCGTTCAAATCCATGCAGTAGTTTTTTGCGTGATGCTCGTACATACATACAGACAGAAAGACAGACAGACAAAAATTCTAAAAACTGTTATTTTGGCTTCTGTTGCTTTTGCTTCTGCTGCAAAGACCCCCCATATTATTTTTTTCAATATCTTAATGTCCAGACAACGGCCTGTTACAATTTTATTATAATTATGTATAAAGGGTGTAACAAGACCCTTAACGAAACCGAAAGGCACTTGTTCTCCCCGTCATTGCGATCTTTTTCCGTTCTAGATCCAGGTGCAGGTCCATACCTTCCTTCTAGTTACGGAGATATTGGGGGTCAAAGTTCCAACTTTTTCACAAGTTTTTTTTTTAAATACACGCTTTTAATGTAAGATCATACTATTCACTCCATATACCTACGCTAATACGACGCAATATAACGCACTCAAAACATTGTGTTGATGACAATGTTTTGAGTGCGTTATATTGCGTCCTACCGTAAAACGTGATTTTTCACCTAAAAAAAGTCGTTTCCCACCAATAATTTTTGAGTTAAGTTACTTAGTTGGATGTACTCGTACCTACATGATGCTTGGTTGACGGCTTCGTCAAGGGTTCTGCTAATAGGAAGAGCAAATCGTCCTATGAGCTGGTCATAGGACGATTTGCTAATATTACATTTTGCGTCGTTATGATATTAGGGCAGTTGCTTTTGGATACAGATTGGGCACAACCTTATTTCTGACCCCCTAGTACGTTAAACAAGTATTTACAAAGCAGATGTTAGTGGCAACGCTGGGAGGAAACGCCCTAGAAGGACATACACTGACCTTATTGGTGAAGTTGTTCAGGTGCGTGGTACTTGCAACCGGCGTGCGTTTATGACCAGATGCATGAAAGTGGACGAGGCAAAGGGAGTACGTAGGGGTCGGAGCAGGTGGCATTCTGTAGTTCTGCCTGTCTCCATAGGAAAATGACGTGGGTTTTGTATGATGTAGAACGTTGAAGTAAGTATGCGTTCACATTACAGGACTGGGATCGAGAGCTGGCTCTATTAGCGAAAAGACTAGCAGACCAGTGTCATTTTGTACATGACGACTGCAGAGCAACAGGTTTGAATTACTGTATTCAATTTTACTGTCAGTCACAGGATCCATATAAGCCCTGGATCGGAAGAACTAGAAGTCATTAATGGGGAGAGGTATAGGCTCAAGAGTGATGATGATGACTAACAGTAACATAGGATCCATACTGTTAGGCTTAAAAAATATGACTGTGGTCTCGCCATATCTGATTCGGTTTATACTTCTCCTCAGCACTAGTCACTTCTTCAAAGAAATCCTAAAACGAACCTTTGGTTTTATGACCTTGCCGAAGAGTGATGGTCAAAATGAGCGTTAAGCCAATAGAATTAAAATATATCTCAAGTTTTTACTTATAAATTAGTAATCAATTCATACTAATGCACCATGCACCAAAGTCACCGGATACCAGAGATGAGCTATAAATTGAAAATGATTGATTTTGCAGAAGATTTCATGTTCATTGTTGTTAACATGACTAAAGTTATAATTGTTGTCATAGTTTGAAGTAAAACATTAATTACAAGATAAGCAAGTTGCTTATCGAAATTTACCCCAAATAGTTAACTGGGATAAATATCAATTATGTTGGTCTTACGCCGACGTTTCAAACAAAATAAAAACAATGTGCAATTGCCCATCTACCTACTTCTTCCAGTCCGCTACCCCTACGCTGGCCAGACAGTTGGCGAGGTGCGTTGGCGACGTTCCAGCGACTCGGACGAGCTGAGCGCGCAACACGCAATACGACGTGTGCTGGATGCGTGGTGGGGCGAGAGGCGGCGTGTGCAGCCTAAACAATTGACTGCGCCTTTTAGGCTTACAGCTAAGTGAGTATAGGAACAGTAAAGAAAACAAGAACAACAAACAAACTTACACCTTTATGGCCATAAGCGCATGAGGTTTTAGGTTGAGGACACATGACGTTACATAACTGGTGGAATGAGGATGTAAGTACTGGTACAGTTCTGGCTAACTTCGGGGATTGCAGACTTATGAATGATAAATCAAAAGCTATCTGGCAAATAATAAATAAATCAAAATTTAGGCTGCCGCAGGAGCCTATAATGTGCGTGAATAAAGATAATTTAACATTTACAGACCCCATGGACATTGTAAACGAGTTTAACAATTACTTTATTGACACAATTGAGATTAATATTAAAGCTGACATCAAATCGAATAATACACATTTAAATAATAAAACCTTAAATTCATTATATATGCAACCCGTTACCGTTGACGACATAATAGAAATAATTTGCAACCTTAAAATACGAATACTGTTGGATACAATGGAGTTTCCACAAAAGTACAAAAATTTACCAGATAACAAATGGAATCTCTAGTAATTATAAAACCTCTTTATAAAACAGATGATAAAACAGGTTTAAAAAATTAGAGACAAAACTGATTTTAAAAATCTGATTATTTCAAGAATTTTATTTTACAATTTTATTGAGAAAGTTATCTATAACTCTTTATATGCCTATTTTGAAAAGTACTAACTATTTTGCAAAGAACAAAAGGGTTTCCGTAAGAAAACTACAACAAATATGAGACTATTTGACTTGTTAGCTAATGTCTTGTCATCTAGATGGGAGAAATCTGTGCAATTTACATGACCAAGGCTTTTGACTATGCGGACCATACGATTCTGTTGCACAAATTACATAGCTATGTTAATCGGTGTAAGAGGGAACATCTTAAAGTTAATAGAATCATCCCAAAGTAATAGGGTTCAATGCTCAGAAGTTTCTAGGATATGTCCAAAAAGCATAATAGAAACCATATATGTATCAAAACCAAGACACGTAAAATATGGCGTCCCACAGGGTAGCGTACTGGTTCCGCCGCTTTTCTTAATATACATAAATGATCTCCCGAAAGCAGCACAGCTATTATAATAAAATGTACTGATCCAAATAATTATAAGAATGAAATCAATACTTGTTTAAATGACTTTATAAACTGGCTAAATACAAGAATAGAGTACCTGATGTTGTAAAAAAACTTGACTGTATTAAAATTAAAAAGGGCGCTAAAAGAAATTTTAATTATGAAAGCTAATAATTAATTGAATACTTCCTAAATGATGATTTACTGACAGATTGATATATACTTACTGTTACGCTGTACACCTACTGTTGTTGACTGATTTATAATATACCTACTGTTACTCTAATTAACATATTATTATTCTAGTTGTCATAATGTTATTACGTTTGACGTTATTAGTAATGTTTTTTATTACTTTGACCATGATGACCATTTATTTTAAATTTATAATTGTAAACCATCTATTTACATGCCATAAAATGTGGAGAACCGTATTATAAAAGAACATCCTATGTACCTATTACCGACTACTACTATTATTTTTACTGACTTCAAAAAAAGGAGAAGGTTCTCAATGCGGTTGAATTTTTTATGTTTGTTACATCATAACTCCGTCATTTATAAACCGATTTGAAAAAATCTTCTTTTATGTGAAAGGATATACCTTCCGATTGGTCCCTTAAAAATTTAATCAACATCGGTTCAGTTTTTGAAAGTTGAGGTTTTCAAATCAAAATGGCTGGAAAAATGTGTCGTCCAAGTACTTAAACGAAATTGCGTATTTTGCTTTCCTGTAAGGAAAATGATAAAGCGTAAAATAAAAACGTTTTAACCGACTTCAAAAAAGAAGGGAGTTCTCAATTCGGTTGTATGTTTTGAAAGTCGGTAATTTTTTCGCTAAAAAAAAATATATCTAATAGGTCAAACAAATCCCTTCATAAACGACTTCTACAGTCTTCCTACCTATTTCTACCATCTTTATCTTTCCAGAGGAACAGTATGGGGTCACTTCAGCCAACTAGCAGTGTGGAACCTCCGAGCGGTCGGCTGCGGTGCGGTCCGCCATGGGGCCCGCTACCCGCGCCTACTGCTCGTGTGTGATTTCTCCCACACCAACATGCTGGGCCAAAAGACCCTGGTGATAGGGGCCACGGCACCCTGTCCTATACACACAGCGAGGAGGCCAAGGACAATGTACCCGATGCTTTGCGCTCCGGTTTTTATTCTTTGAGATAATTTCTAATAATTTGGGTTGCCTAGAGTGCGTTAATGCTTTTTTGGCGCGTGGCTCTGGCTAAAGTTAAAACTAATGCCGCCATTTTGCTTTCAAATTCAATTCTTGCTTTAAATTCAATGACATTCAAGCGCTAAAAGAAAGATGACGCACCCTGTTAAGATCGTTTTGTATTTTTTTTTTATTCCAGTAGCTGACATGACATTTAGGTATGACAGTTAGGTTGCCTGCGTTTTATTTAAATAAGCATAACTTAAGAATAATCATGTAGGTGAATCAGAAAGTACGATCCGATCCTGCTTAGACGTCCTGTTCAAAAGTTTCTAGGTATCATCCTTTCCTAGGGATGTGCCTTAACAGGCGTTGCACAGACGGGGTTCCGGACAGGTCTTTGAAGACGAAACGGTGCCTCCTCTCATGTGCGGATTGAGACCACCCGGGTGGTTTTAGTGCCGTAAAAATCCCACACTTATCTTATCCCCAAAGACCGGTCGCCATTTGAAGGTTTCCTTCCGAAAACAAAAAAAAAAGTAATCCTCCCATTTCGTCGCGACTTTGCAACTAATAGTTCCTTGCATAAGGAAGCGACGGCATCCCAAGCGCCTTGTAAGCGAGAGAACTGCACGAAACGAGAGAACTGCAGAACTTTATCTGGTTTAACTTTAAGTACATACTCGACCTACATAACTTAACATATTAGGGTGATGGTTTTTGCTTAAAAAAACGCCATCTGACTTACAAATATATATTACAATCGTAGTTCCGTGTTTCAAGCTATGTTGGTCAAGTTATAACTATCATCACTTCTTCTCCAGGTACGCCATCCCGTTCCCGTAGAATCAGAAGACATAGAACTCGAAGATAATTATGAAGATATTGAAGAAGAAGACGTCACGACAGTTGAAGTGGGGGATGTTACAAAACCAGTCTGGTTTACGACGTCTGAGAAACGATGGTTGAATCGTAAGATGCAACCTACGACAGTCAGAGACTTACCTGTCAAGTCTGGGAAAACTGAAACTAAGATAATATATCGAGGTAAGTTCCAATAAAAGTAAGGTATTTAAAATCGGAGAGTATATAGAAATGCAACCAGTACAAGAATTAAGGACCTACATAATTTTAGTCCCACTAGCGTAGATATTCTTCGTCAGTTATCAAAAAAAAAACATCATTTCCCGTGCTTGGGTTCTGTCTGTAAAAGACAGTTACAGGCTGCGATATAATGAGGGAGCGACTATCGCAACCCCGTGCAGGGCACGCCACGATAGTGGCGATAAGTCCCCTCTTTGAGGAGTGGCTAGAGAGGCGCCACGGCGCCCTCACCTTCCGCCTGACGCAGGTCCTCACCGGACACGGATGTTTCGGGAGGTACCTGCACCGAATCGGGCGGGAGGAAACGCCCGGGTGCTACTATTGCGAGGATCGAGCGGAGGACACGGTGGAGCACACCGTCGAGGTCTGCTCCGCTTGGGAGGAGCACCGCCGTGTCCTCGTAGCGGCGATTGGCGGCGGCGACCTCTCGCGCCCGGCCCTGGTTCAAGCCATGGTCCGGGGCGAGAGGGAATGGGAAGCCGTCGCCTCCTTCTGCGAAGCAGTCATGCTAGCGAAGGAGGCGGCGGAACGTGAGAGGGAGAGAGCCTCACGTCCCAGCCGCCGCGGGAGGAGAAGCACCGGGCGTTGGAGGCCACGCCGTGATGGCTCTCGGCCACCGTAGGCGCGGGCCTGTGTACGGTGAGTAATGGGCTAGCTCGCCGTCCGTCCGTCGTATGACGACGGGCAGGCCGTGTCGATGGCGCGTTCGTGTTCCACGAGCGCCTCAAAGAGTTGTCAGCAACGGGAGGGGCCCGCAAGGGCCGGTGCCTGCAAGGGCTGCGGGACTGTTCGAAAGAGATACCCTGGAACATAAAGGGCCAATGAAGGAACATGGGTGGTTTTTAGTCAGTAAGAGTCTGACACTCCCTTCCGCTCCGCCCAGGGCGGGGGGGGGGTCATTTGATGATTTCCCACCCACCAAAAAAAAAAAAAAAAAGGCTGCGATATAATAATTTAAAAAGCCAAGTACCTAAGGGGTAAGGGCAGGAGAATGCTGTCGATACGCTTCTACTCTTACATCGTGTATGTTACAAGTAAACACTACTTTCTTACAGAAATTTCAACAAGTCCAGCAACATCGGCTATCCATCAGGTAGACCGAGAATTCGATCAGAAACCGCGGAACAAAGTGCAGAATTTGAACTACAAGGAAGGTCAGCACATATTCGATAGCAATCAGTTTGAAGCTGTCGTGAGGAACGAGTGGAAGACGAGGCCTGATAAAAAGATGTCTTATTTCCAATTGCGGTGAGTACGAAGTCAAATAGTCAGATTGATACAAAAGGAATTGCCTCCGTGCCTCGGAAATCACGTTAACAGCACGGAAACAGTTGGTCCCGGTTGTCATTTACACTTTGACAGTCGTCGTTGTCAGTGGCCCGAAAGTCTGACAACCAGTCTTACCAAAGGGTATCATTTTGCCCAGTACTTGTGGAAGAAAAGCATATAACGCAAAACGAAATGCGTATAAGTGGTCTCTCTGGCCACCTAGTGGCGTAGCTAAGCCAAAAAATCAGATACAAGGTCTCTAAACAATTAAAAGAGACACTGACGACGGCACGGTTGGCGCAGTGGTCAAGCGATTGACTGCTGCGCTGCATGTCGCGGGTTCGATTCCCGTACGGAACAAATATTTGTATGACCTACAAGTAGTTGTTCCGGGTCTGGGTATTTTTCTATCTATAATATGTATGTATTTACAAAAAAAAAAATGTATATAATTATGTAGTTTATCAGCCATCTAGCTACCATAACACAAGCATTAGGTTGCTTAGCTTGGGACTAGATGGTGCTGTCTGAAATGTCCAGGGATATTTATTTATTTATTTATTTACTGGCTGGACAGGAGTGGTTTTTAGCCAGTTCGAGTCCGTCACTACCTCAACTTATCTACTCACAAACTAGTGAGATGGTCCAGGTACCCATGAGGATTTCCCACTCCTTCCAAAACAAAAAAAAGGGTCGTGGAGGTCAGATAAGCAGTCGCTCCATATAAAATACTGGTATTCAGCTGCATCCAGTTATACTGGAAGTCAATCCCAACATGGAAAAGAGTAGGCAGGTGATGATGAATCATATCAATCTTAGATCATAGTTCATTGACAGAAGATTGCTTAATGAAGCAATTTAGGCCCGGCGCCCACTATCGGCATCGGCACTGCTGAGGATTTTAGGTTATAAAAAGCATTATACATTAACTTCATGGCAATAAAGTAGAAATTTCCATGATATATGATCGTAGTAACAAAAATGCCGCTTCGGTATGCTTGAGGCTACTGCATCGGCAGTTTTAAGGCTGCTTCGGGATACTTCGGGATCCTTCGGTACGCCGTCGCCCGCCGCGCCGGCGGCGCCGAGGCAACACTCGGGGGTAGCTTGCACTGCGGTGCGAGTGCAGCATGCTTAAGAACGCCTCGTCATCCCTAAGAACGTTGCAGCATGCCAAGTAAAGTTTTCGACAGTGTGCGCTTGCATGTAGGAATGCCGAAGGATCCCTTTTCTTGCCGATTCCGATAATGAGCGCCGCCGGGTCTTACGCGCAAATACGCGCTTTGGACGTGGAGTTGCGGACACCAGCCCGTTATACAATACAATAGACCAAATATGTTTTTTTTTCCAGCCATAATCAAGAAAATGCAGACAATTTCGAGGAAGTGCTTCCTCTGACTATACCTCGACGTGAGATCACGGAGACTATAGACCCCACTGCTACTGAGCTTTACCGCTCCGTCGTCAAGGAAGATGTTGTTAGTAACTTATATTATCTGTGTTAGTAGCTATGTGTAGTTTCTGTCCATACATACATGAATTCACGCTATTCTCCCATGGACCCCTCTGGCAAAAACTCGTGAGTTTATTTATGTATGAGTATTGCAGATACCGCGCTCTTCAGAGGAGGTCTATCGGGGGGAGGTATACAATTAGAGGAGATAGTACTGACCATGAGGTAAATACCTTTTTCATAAGCATAATACAAATCTGCTAACAAAAGTATGAAGTCCATGATCAGATCATGACAATATTTCTGTGAGAACAACTTGGGAGTATACTCTTTTAAACCAAAAAAATAATTTTCCAAATCGGTTCAGGCGTCTTCGAGTAATTCTTGAACATACATAAAAAAAATTAAATATGTACAGTGGAACGTAGAACCTCCTCCTTTTTTGAATTCGGTTAAAAATACCTACAAGTTTGTACGGAACCATCGGTTTTTTTTTATAATGTAAGAAGAAAAAATAAATGAACATAATGAAGGTATAAACATAGGATTAATATTATGTTTTCAGGACACCAATAGCCGTCCAAGATGGAGACAAACAAGGATTAGGCATCCAAGGTAAGACTCTTCTATTCTTGGTTTGAACAGAGTCAAAGAAGGGTGTATTGATTAGCCAGACAATCTAAAAAAGAATTTAAACTTTATGGTTTAACTTCTTTTTTTAAATTTAATCAGGCCAGTTTCCTTAACGGGTGTGGCAGTCGCCACATTTCGCCTATTATGTGTAAAAGTCAGTTAATAGGGGACGAGCCTATTGCCACCAACCAGATACAAAACCAGATTTTGTCTGCTACTGAGAAAATCCAAATGGAAAGAAATACTAAAACTCTACCCGGCTTGAAACTCGAACCCTACCTCATGCTTAGCAGTTATAGCGCTCGAGCTCACTAGACCAACGTAGCAGGCTAAGGAATGAAACACAACATAAATTATGAAATCCTGGAAGGGTTAGGCAGAGGTGTGGGCCACCTATTATATTACACCCACATTTCGCCAGTTATGTAGTCCTCATCATCTACGTAGGCTTCTTAAAGATCTATAAATGACAGCCGGATCAACGGTTTAACGTGCTTTCCGAGGCACGGAGGAAACTCGGTATGAAATGATGGTCTGCCATCAACAGCCCGACCTTGGCAAGTACGGTTTAAACTTGAAGATCGATTCTACTCTTATGTTTAAGTCCTATGTAATCAGAAACACAAACTCAATGCATTTATTTCAAACTAGCTGTTCCCCGCGATGTCACACGCTGCGCGGCTCCTAAGGGTCGTAGCGTAATGTTATATAGCCTATAGCCTTCCTCGATAAATGGACTATCCAACACAAAAATATTTTTTCAATTCGAACCAGCAGTTCCTGAGATTAGCGCGTTCAAGCAAACAAACAAACTCTTCAGCTTTATAATATTATATATTAATATATTATAATATAAAATAAAATAAGTTACCTATATCAACAAAGTTTTAATAACTGTAAATAGACCATTGTAATTCTCCAATAGTAATGAGCAAAAAAACACCATGAACATTCTTAAATGGAATACGATGATCAAAAGTGCTTTTTTTACAGACCAGGTGCAAATGCTCTACTCAGCTGCACATCCACAGGCAGACTGTATAAGAAAGAATACGTTGTAAGTTTTGATTTGATTGACTCCATAACTATTTGTTGTATGTCAATGGCTTTCGGAATCATCTGGTAATCTTTGTATGAATAACATAATAGCACGCCTGTAATCCCCGAAGTGTTAAGCAGAGGTGTCCATAATAGTGCACCCATATTAATTGGCCAAAGTATCATGTTATTGGGGCTTATTGCCATCAACCGGGCTAAATCCAGACTCCATCGCTGAGAAATTTCTGATGGACAACCCTAACATTTTGCCTGACCTGGGATTTGAACCCAGGACCTCGTGTTTAGCAGTAGCGCTTGCGACCACAAGACCAGCGAGGCACTATAAGGCCCGGAATCCACCAAAGCGACGACGAGCGGAGCGGAGAGATGTGTAACATTCGACCAATCACAGGAGAGACGAGAGACGCGATGTAGATTTCAACCAATGCGAATGGTCGGTTTGCGCAGCTCTCCGCTTTGGTGGATTCCGGGCCTTCAAATAAAATCATTTATTGCTTTGCAAACATGGGTAAAAGATACATACTTAGATGTTTCATATTTATAACCAAGTTCTCCACATTTTACCGTCCAATGGGCATGCACATAGTGTACACAGTTGTGTATACAGTTTCAGTCTTATACCTGTATTATGTGGCAAAGTATGCGGTTGTGTTGTTACCAAAGCTATCGCCGCGTAAACGGGCGAGCGTACTGCCGTTAATTTTATTTGGCGAACCGGCAAACGTTAATTTGTATAATTTATTTCATCACCACTGCTCGTAAAACGGTGAAGGAAAACATCGTGAGGAAACGCATGTCGGCGGTATGTCCTAGAACCAAAAATTCGAAGACTGCTGCATTATGGCCCACTGAACTGTGGCCTCGAGGTGGATTATGGCCCACTGGGATCTCGTAGTGGTCCAGCACTCGGAAGTAGCTGATTATGAAGTTGATTGTTGATTTGATTTGATGAAAAGTAAATGTTTTAATTGTTTTAGCAGGCATTATTAAACCTAGATAAAGAAGATATCGACCAGTTATTTCGAGACACCGGTTTCAACGTCCATTGGAGGAAACATACCACATGATCTACAATATATTCACGTTTTAAACTATGTTGTTTTATTTAAAACTGCTGTGCTCTGCATATGCTATGGAGTAATTATTATCCGACGGTAACGCACTCATCATCATCATCTTCTTGCCCTTGGTCCCATGTTACTTGGGGTCGGCGCAACACGTTTTTTTCTTCCATTCTCCTCTGTCAACCGTCACGCTATCATTTACTTCTTTATCTTTCATATCATTCCTCACACAATCCATCCATTGTTTCTTTGGTCTTCCTCTCCCTCTCCATCCATCAACGTTTATATTCATCACTCTTTTAGTCACATGCGATTCATCCCTCCTCATCACATGTCCATACAAAGACAGTCGATTCCCTTTCAACTGTTCTGTAACTGCAATGGCAGGTTAACGGTAACGCACTCTTGGGATGAAAAGTATGTGTACGAAGGGCAGAATAGAAGATGAGGCAGTGAGGTTCAGGCATCTTTAGTTTAAACCTACTTTTGTTTTTTCCGTATTGTTATTTAAGTACTTAACTTTGTGGCTACTTTATTAAAACACCACTTAATTGAAACCAACAAAATTCAACAATAGTAGGTAGGTAGGTACATTATGATGCAAGTGTGCAAAGTTTGTCATTACACTTGAGGTGGGATAGTTAAAAGGAGCCGAGAATGCGAAAACAAATGTACATACAAAGTTTAAGACAATTCTCAACATATGTACTTGCAAAGATAAAATTTATGGAATCAGGCGTTACTTTGCCGAAATCCGTGCGTCGAGTCAACGTATCCCCCACAACTGTATATATTTTAGCGGCAGTGCGATCCTGCATCCCAGCCGGGATCTTTTCGCGTAATTAAAACTAAATATTTTACATTACTTACAAAGGAAAAATAAAACAAATTATTGATTGATCAATTATCATCATTCTCAGGAAAACAACAATGGCTTTTCCAACATGCACAGTCACACTCGATCCCGCATAGATGGAACAGGTAGATAATACCAGTAATACAGAAGATGCATCTTAGACTACCAAAAAAGTTGCAGCAACACATCTGAGTCTTCCCATTGGTCTACAGGACCCTCATCAGGTCGGTTATGATTATTAAGAGCATCCTGGTGATTGGGCACGGAAGGATGGTGGGATGAATGTTGAATCATTACTTTGAAATCAATATATACTGACTTTTACATTGTGTTTATGCAGCTGGTCCAACATATGTTTTTTTCTCTTGATTTGTAGCTTGTGCACAATTTTCCAATGGATCTTTGCTGCTACTCTTAAAACACAACTGAACTGAAACCATCAAAACACAACAATGGTACTTACCTACATTTTGATACAAGTGTGCAAAGTTTGTCATTGCACTCGAGGTGGGATAAGGACCTAAGGGCCTTTGCCCAGGGCGAGAGGGAATGGGAAGCCGTCGCCTCCTTCTGCGAAGCAGTCATGCTAGCGAAGGAGGCGGCGGAACGTGAGAGGGAGAGAACCTCCTCACGTCCCAGCCGCCGCGGGAGAAGCACCGGGCGTCGGGGGCCACGCCGTGATGGCTCTCGGCCACCGTAGGCGCGGGCCTGTGGACGGCGAGTAATGGGCTAGCTCGCCGTCCGTCCGTCGTATGACGACGGGCAGGCCGTGTCGACGGCGCGTTCGTGTTCCACGCGCGCCTCAAAGAGATGTCAGCAAACGGGAGAGGCCCGCAAGGGCCGGTGCCTGCCAGGGCTGCGGGACTGTTCGAAAGAGATACCGCGGCCCAACATAAAGGGCCAATGAAGGAACATGGGTGGTTTTTAGTCAGTAAGAGTCTGACACTCCCTTCCGCTCCGCCCAGAGCGGGAGGAGTCATTTGATGATTTCCCACACCCCAAAAAAAAAAAAAAAAGGGCCTTTGCCCACGGTGAAATTTATTGACACAAAAACATGGTTACATGGGAAAAGGTATACAGCTAGCGATAGCATGGAGACTATCGCTGCAAAAAGTTGCTGTGGGTGCGGGCTGTTGAAAATCGTCTTTTGATAAGTGTGGGCGTCTGTTGTTGCATTCTCGGCTCCAATTAGACGATTCTCACGCACCACTGTTAGTCGACGCGGTCAGTCGGTGAAGCGGATCTCACGTTGCTTTTATGAAATTCGTTAATCCCTAAGGCGTCGTCCTAATATAAAGCGATCGTCGCGCGAATACGCGATCGTTGCGTTCATATGTCACTTTTTGTTTGGTAAACCGGAAGGCGCCCGCCTCTGTCGGCACGACGTATGAATGCGACTATCGCGTATTCGCGCGACGATCACTTTATATTAGGACGACGACTAACACGCGTACATCGCCCAACCGCGCGAACGAGCGGTGCTCACTGCTTGTCCTTGCGGCGCACTGACCATATATCCGCTTCGTCAACTCCACCGCCTGTCCGCGCCAAAGAGCGGTGTTACGTGAGAATCCCCTAATTGGAGCCGAGAATGCAACAACAAACGCTCACACTTATCAAAAATAATTTTCATCACACTTCTAAGTGATGATAGTCTAGTGGTGTGTCCGTCGGACTGCCAAGTCATGGGTCTTGATTTGGCAAACAAGACACGCACCTCTGATTTTTCAGATTCATGTGCGTATTGTATATTATCACTTGCTTCGGTGAAGGAAAACATCGTGAGGAAACCAGCATGCCTGAGAGATATTCCTAGACTAGACGGCATGTAAAGCCAAGTCAGAGGCCCATGGGCGGCACGAAATCTCTGATACCAGGCTAGACACCAATCACACGATGATCACACTTGCAAAACGAAAAATAAAACAAATTATTGATTGATCAATCATCATAACCATCAGGTATACAACAATAGCATTTCGGACAGGCGCAGTCGCACTCGATCCCGCATAGATGGCACAGGTAAGCAATGCCAGTAAAACAGAAGATGCATCTTATACTACCACAGAAATTGCAGCAACACATCTAAGTCTTCCCAAAGGCCTACAGGACCCTCATTAGGTCGGTTAATATGATGACTTGGAGAACCCTGGAGGTCGAGCACGTAAGGTTTACAGAATCATAAACATTCATAACTTAGAAACTCACTATTATGGTCACAATCCTAATGTCATTATCATCATCTGCCTAGCCTTTTCCCAACTTATTGGGATCTGCTTTCCCATCTATCCGGCAGCTGAATACCAGTTTACATGGAGCGACTGCCTATCTGACCTTCACAATTTTAATACCATAATCCTTTGTAAGACTGGTTGTCAGACTTTCGGACAATTTAACTAGTGCAGTGGATTATAAAGAACCTTACTGCAACGACTAAAATGGTTTTCCGTACTGACTTATCGATCGAGTTGCCTTGATTTTTAATCATAGTATAACTGAAGTCTTGGAGTTTTGACAACACACGTCAAAGTATGTGCCAAAATTAACTGAGCGAGGTTGCATTTCAGATGGTTTATTATATAAACAAACTGTCCCGATAGACCTTTTGGTATAAAGAAGGCAATCGTATTGGCGCCACTGTCGTGTAAGATCCTGTCAACAATTCTATTATATACCTTAAAAAAGTACCAATAACTTTTTTTTTGCGAATGGGAAATCATTCAATGACCTGGGCGGAGCGGAAGGGACTGTCTGACTTGTACTGACTAAAACCCATCCATATTCCTTCTTTGCCCTTTTGGTTCCAGGGCCGCGATATCTCTTTCGAATAGTCCCGCAGCCCTGGCAGGAAGAAACAATAACTTCAAAAAAGTCTATTTTATTACGTATAACAATGTAGTTTAAACTTCAGATACATATTTACAATATTCTCCTGGAAATTAGCAAGCATGGAACATTTCAAAATCATTCTACCTTTAAGTACTAACAAATTAGATCCAAAGTTGCGACTTAAAATTAATCTTCAAGTCATAATTAATCCAGAATGTCTCAATCCAGACCACAATCGTTCATATTAGTAAAAATACGTGATAAAAAAGCACGCAACGCGCGAACACTAATAAAATCTAACATTTCGGAAGACTTTTACTTACGCGAACGCTTCTAGCGGCGAATTCATACGCGATAGCCCCATGAGTTTTCCCTTTGGACGCTGTCCTAGTTTCCTGATTGTCCACTAAGCATGTCGAGTCCTATCTTTAAATAAATTGTCAAAGAGAAAATAATTCAGTTTTGTTTCTTGCTGTAAATAATTTCTAATTATACTGACATTGGCGACCATTACATTAATATTCACTTCGTACCACCTACACTGCCATATTGGTGACCCCGACGTGATAATATAAAAACCCCAAGAACCGACGAAACAGCACCATGTCGAAGAATACTGAAGAATTCAGCGATGCACAGAGCCACAGAGCGTCACAACTGTGAAGAGCGATTTGGCAACAATATCGTTTCCTGCCCGAATACCACCATTTTGGCAACAAAATCCACGCCTGTGATTCGCGCAGTTCGAAGCCGCGATTGCTGCCAGCAAGATAGGAGAGGTAGTGTCGGACTGGCCATATAGTTAAGGTGGCGTTTGCCAGCCGGGCCCTAGCCTGCGCGGGCCGCCCACGGGCCTGGCTTGCAGTGCTTGCCGGAAGCCAGGCGCTAGATAGCATAGGGGGCCCGCGGTTGCCATTATTAATATTCATTTCGTACTACCTACACTACCTGTACCTGAACACGTTAATGGCGAAGAACCGCCAACAGTATTTAACCGTATAGAGGACCAGGCTGTCACAAAAAAAAATCGGTTTATATTACTTTTGGTATACTACTCCAAATATAAATATATAGTAGTCTATGCTCTACTCTTTGATATTACTCTTTGAGACAAATGTATGCGTCATTACGCCCTTTTAATATAATTATTTTAATCAATTATTTACTCGTTTGAATACTCCGCGCATTGCGATAAAGTCACCAAAGACATAATTATTATTAAAATAAACATAGTCGCATTTAAAGCTCCAACATCGTCAAACTGCGCAACTTCGTGCAAAATTCTTTTGGAAAAGCCGTGTATTCACTGATAAAGATCTTCAAAAATGTGTTGTTGCTTTGGCTGCTGTGGTTCCAGCTGCGGTTCCTGTTGCAGGATCCTGAAGTGTCTTCTATGTGTCTACTGCTGTGTTTACCTTTTGAACTTGTGTGGTGTGGAGATCGATGAGGACTGCTGCGGAACCGTTGACTGAAGGAAAACGTTGGTTGAAAGAGATGCAGTAGTTATAACTTTTATAAGTGTCTTATTAAATAATAATAGTTATGTTTGTACGATAATATTGATGAGTTTTATTTTATACAGTTGTAACCTGCCTTTGCATCGCACAACCCTTAACGTAGGTCTGTAGATACGTCAAATTTTTAAATCTATACAAATAAATAAAATTGAAGTGTCCGTTTGTAATTTAAAAATAACAGCTTTTTTTGCTGAATGCATATGAAAGTATTTGCGGTACCTATTTATAACAAAAAACTTTTTTTAAATCTTTGTCTGTCTGTCTGTTTGTTCCGGCTAATCTCCGAAGCGGCTAGACCGATTTGAGGAGACTTGTACTGGCAGATAGCTAATGTTATAAGAAGTAACTTAGGCTACTTAGTAGAAGCTTTAGGTGAGATTAGTAAACAAATTATTAAAAAGATGGAAGAAGGAAGCAACGTTATAGCAGCAACGACATCAAAGGATATAAATTATCCGCAAATTGAATCCCAATACTTGCACTTTTGAGGATTGTTTTGATGACAAGATTAAAGATAAAAAAAATATTTCGGTGCTCCACTATGGAGGACGGGGTGACTAATCGTAAGTTAGTTCCTGTCTGTACTTGGGGTGTAAAGTTTTCCGGTAGAAATAATTTAAGTGTTAATGCATTTAAGTAGGCAGTCGCTGCTGGAACTGCAGAGAAACGGGACATTTATTTAGACCCTGCACTGCAATTAAGCAACGGCAATTTTGTTACAAGTGCGGCCGTTTTGGGGTCACCTCGAAAAACTGTCCGTGTAAGGGAAACACTTCAGGGGAAGGCACAAAACCTGCCAAGTCGTGCTTCCCCTACAAAAACAAAGCAAAGAGTGGCAGGATTGGTTACATTTATTACAACATTTCTTCAAACACAACGAAATCTGCAAGATGATCCACAACGAAAATGATAATCATAATTATATTAAGTTCAAGGTAATGGAGCGAGACTGTATAGGTTTATTAGACAGTGGAGCTAACTTATCAGTGACAAGTCCTAAGTTTGCAATAGTTTTAACTTCATTAGGCCTGCGATCATATGTTTTGCCAGGACCTAGGCTGTCCACAGCAGATGGAACAATCACACCATATCTGAGGCTTTTGATGTGCCGGTGTCGTTTGATGACCAATTTCATATTATGGCAATGTTGGTCATGCCGGGATTAACTCAATATTCTCTTATTTCTGGGTGTTCTCGTCTGGCTAACAGAGAGTACTTGTATAGACACAACCTCGTTGCCAGGATTATCCACCAGTAACTTGCTTTGAAGTACAACCTTGTGAAATCAGAAGTGCCATGCTTTAAGTATGCGCCCAACCCAGTTCTCGATGATGGTAATATCACGTCGTATCAACCTATCGTTACTGACAAGACTTTTGTTGCCAATTAGCGGAGATTGTGGTGATAGATCGATTGGAGCGTCGCGCAATGATTTTTGATATTACGGTTCCGCATGACGAGAACCTCGTGAAAGCAGAGAAAGATAAACAATTCAAATATCTAGATCTGGCTCGCGAGGTTGTCGACATGTGGGTCGTGAGTACAGCAGTCATTGTGCCGATAGTCGTGTCAGCCAATGGCTTAATTGCTAATAGCCTCGACCAACATCTGGATCAAGAAGGCTCTCGCTTGGCAGCTGGATCAAGGGCTTGATTCAGAAAGCAGTACTTCTGGACACGGTGCGTATTGTTAGGAGGTTCCTCTCTGAAGAGCCCTGACCACCGGAAGCTCAGACCCTGTTCCCGATGCTGGTGGGATACTAATTTTAAATACGGAACTCAAAACATTCATTGGGTTAGCCAGTTGGTATAGACGATTTGTACAAAAATTTTCTCCGATTGCCACCTCATTACATGATCTTACTAAGGGAAATAAGAAAACAAAATTCGTATGGTCACAAACGGCGGAAGAAGCATTTTAAACCTCAAAACCTTGCTCACTTCAGCTTCGGTAGTGTCATGTCCGGATTATAATAAGCCGTTCACCATACAATGTGATGCATCAAATTTAATGAGGGTATTGGAGCAGTTTTATGTCAGAAAACAGAAGACTCTGATCAACCTGTGGCTTACCTTAGTAGGAAGCTCAAAGAGTGTGAGAAACGTTATTCGCCCTCTGAGAAGGAACTTTTGAGTGTGGTTTATGCAGTCGTGAAATTTCGACCATTTTTGGAGTTCATTTTACAGTCTGACTGACGATAAGACATTATTATGGCTTCATAAAATGAAAGATCCTCGTGGAAGATTAGCTAGATGGGCCAAGAAACTTCAGCAATTTTCTTTTGATATAATTCATAGGCCAGGCAAACTGAACGTAGTGCCCTGTCTAGGTCAGTAGATATCAATATCTTGGAGTCAAATTTCATAAAAGTATTAGAGAAACACAAAGATGTTTGGTATCTAAATAAAGATGAATCAAATTAACGAGAATCCTAACAAATATACCATAAATAGGTATGTAATTTCAAAATAACAGCTTTTTACTGAATGCATATGAAAGTGTTCGTGAGTCAGACATTTAACGATGACTCTATATTGACGTAGCATAGCCGCATATTATGTGGTTATCTATTATCACTGGTAATGGATAACTGTGAATAATATCTTATGAATGCGGTAAATTAATAAACTAATCAGCAAAGAGAGGCCTATACCCAGCAGTGGGTGAAATCGGGCTCTGGATGATGATGATGATGAATCAGTTTTTATTTTAAAACAGGTTAGTATATATTTACTTACACTAACTATAATATATTACCTAAGGAGCTGTATTATAGGGTAAAAGAGACACCAACGCACAAACGGATACCACCTATTTCAGTACAATATGGACACTTGAAAGGCAATATTTAGAAAGCGACCTGTCGGCAACTTTACAGTTCGTTTTACGTTAGAATTATGTAGTCATGACAAATACTTGGGCGATTTTTTATGTTTATAGTTAAGTGAATGAATAATGAATAGGTATTTTAAATTACCGATTAAACATTTTTGCGTCGATGTCCGGTCCACCCTGTTTACCAAAAAAAAACGTTTTGTGTTAATTCATTGTGATTTGATAGTCTGTCGTGAGGATTAAGCACCTGACTTTTCTGAAGAACATCACCAGCAATAAGGGCTAGTTAGCCCTCTCCCTGCGATTTCACTCACATCTGTCTTAAAACTTTGTTCAGACGCCTTTTATTTATTTATCGGCTCAACATTACCAAATTATATGTATTTTCATAGATACAAAACATTACGCTAGTAGATAATCCCCAGGGGGCGAGCAACGAACCTACAACCCACAAATCCTGACTTCGGGCTACTACTGAAAAAAAATCTGGTGAAAAAAACAATAACGCGTTGCTCAAGCCGGGAATTGAACACAGGCCCTCATGCTCAGCAGTAACTCTTACGATCACTTGATCAACGAGGCAGTTCTGACCAAATCATCTAAAATGGGTACCAACTCTTTATCCACATTTTATAAACTTTTCTCGTAAAAACAGTCACAAAAATTACAGGAAAAGCAAATAATCATCGCCTACCTGTATCTTATCATTTGTTTACCCACTTTGCCAGCAGATAGCGCCACTGATAACTGTACCAGTACTAATACTAGCACAAACAAATGTATGCGTCATTACTCCGCGGTGCGCGGTATCGTCACCAAGTCATTCTATTCAAATTAATGTCCGTGACGCACAATACACACTGTGTCATCAGTTTACAGTAGAATAAACGCATTTAAAGTTGACTTGTGGACAGTTTAATTAACTAGACAGTATTGTGCAAACGCTGAGGAGTGTAACTGCAAATTCGTGTAAAATTTTGTGCAATATCCATGAGGGAAGGACGTGTGTTTTGATACTGATAAGAATCTGATAAAACTCTTCAAAGATGTGTTGTTCGTGCAGCTGTGACTGTGGTTCCTGTGGCAAGATCCTGAGGTGTCTCCTATGTGTGACCTGCTTTGTGTTCCTCCTAAGGATGTGTGGAGTCGAAGTTGATGAGGGATGCTGCGGAGGCGGTGACGATGTACAGTAGTAATAAGTGTTTTATTATTTAAATAATAATTATGTTTGTGTGTTATTGTTGATGATGAGTTTTATTTTATATTAAGGACCTGATCTTGCCGCGCACAGGTGAAATGACCTGATATGGTAAAGGCAACGAGATTTCTTTCATATATTCTAAGTTATTAATTAACAAAAACTACTACTGTTTCCTACAAAAGTGTAACACCTACACTGTACGGTCAAAATGTATGGAACAGCTGGTTCTTTTTTAAATAACCGATGACCAATTTCTGTGTGGAATGGTGTCCCTTCCACTCCGTATAAACTTTTTGTAAACTTTGTAAAATCAAAAACAACATGGTCACACACGAAAAGTGATATAATTTATAGGATTGATATCATAGAGAATATAGTCTTTGGATACCATACCATTATGGATTCTCATTTCAGTGCAAGCATTACCCGGTTGTCACTTTTAGATCTTTGACAGTCGTTACGCTAGTCAGTGGCGCAAAAGTCTGACAACTGGTCTTACCAAGCGATATCAACCCAGTACTAACTGGGTTGTGGAGGTCAGATAGGCAGTCGCTCCATGTAAAATACTAATTCAGCTGCAACCGGTGAGACTGGAAGCCGAACCCTACATAGTTGGGAAAAGGCTAGGCAGGTTTTAAATTAGTAGGTAATTAATGATACCAACGTACTTTACTAAGAAACTATTATGGTAATGGAGACCCTGATAAAGCCACGACAGTTAGCAGGTATAGGTACGAATGCGATAAGAGAAATTAGTCCTAATACTTACTAATGATACCAGTACTCACGACTGTTAACACTGATCGAGTGAGCAGAACAGTGAATAGGTATGTATGTGTAAGTGCCTTGGAATGGGGACGGGCGAGGAGACAACTCCAGGCCACTACTGCCAAATTCCTAAGGTCCGGGACCTCATGATAAGCAGGAACGCTTGCTACCGCTAGACCTTTGAGGCAGGTCGTAATGATATATTTATTTCAGTAGGTATTTGGGTTAGGTGTTTGTTTTAGCCTTCCTACACATGTGTTTAATTCTCTTCCAAGTATTAGAGAGTAATTAAAGAGAATTAAATTATAACAGTATTAAGAAATCAAACGCTACCTAATAAGGTTGATTATTTTTTAATTAATTCTAATTCTAATAATAATTGACCGTAACATTTTCCGAAGTACCTAGGTACTTACTTAATTGTAATGATTTAGAATAGTAAATGCTAATTAATTTCAAATCTGTTCTACAGGGGGAATCTTTTAAATCTCATATAGCAACACCGATTTCTCACATTGCGAACAAGTTCACAGATGGGCAGGCGGGAAAACACAGAACTAAAATAAACGTACCAAGTTTGACACAACGATGACGCCATCTTGAATTGCACACTTAAAGTGGTCATACTATTATTATACATGTAAATCGATTCAGAACATTTAAAGTAAAATGTTCAATTAATATGATATAAGTTACCAACAAGTACTCTATTTTATATACTTAAATATTTAATGTGTTGGCAACTCCCATATTAATAACATAACATCACGCCTGTAATCACTGAAGGGTTAAGCAGAGGTGTACCTAATAGTACACCCACATTTCGCCAGTTATGTTTCAAGTCCCATGTAATAGGGGGCGACCCTATTGCCATCAACCGGTCACAATTCCAGACTCGTTGGCTGCTACTGAGAAATTCCCGATAGAAAAACTCAATAACACTTTTCCCGACCCGGGAATCGAACCCAGGACCACATGCTCAGCAGCGCTTGCGACAACTCGAGCCACAAGTCACTCTCATATTAATTTAAAGATGTATTCCCTTTCAATGTTTTACAACCCCACTTAGATCAAAGTTGGTTGCACAGTAGATGTGTGGGCGGGAAAACACAAAATTAAAATAAATGTACCAAGTTTGACATATCGATGCGTTTCCTTGACAAGCAACGCTACCTTGACCTGCACACATAAAGTGGTCATACTATACATGTAGGCCTTGCCTTCCATTTGAAAAATGTAGGTATACCTATTAATGTATGTTTGTTATCTAAATAGGTTTTTGAACATTTTTGACTTACTTATCTTGTTAACAATCTACCAGAATATTGTTTTATGCTATTGATTATTATGAAACGTTATAAGATAATAATTTACCTTCGTTTTTATCAGATAAAAGGCGACAGATAACATAACCTTCTGTCTTATCAGATTTATAACTAGATGTTAAAGGAAACAGGAGTTGAATACTAGAGTCTAGGTTTTAATATTACAAGCTGTGAAGGTAATTAAAAAAAATAAGAAGGTACAGATGTAAAATTTTCCCAATCAACCTTGAACCTAATGCTTTAGCGATATGGTTGAAAATCTATATTTGACAGATTGTAGTAGCTTCATGTGCTGGCGTCTGTAGGTACCTACTTGCTGTTTTTTTACGCAGTGAATAGAAACACAGTAGCGAATCGAGACAAAACGTTGAAAGGGAATATGGGACTGCGTCGTTGGTCGAATGGTCGCAAGCGCGACTGCTGAGCATGAGGTCCTGGGTTCGATACCAGGGTCTGGCAGCGTTATTGGGTTTTTCTATCAGGAAATTCTCAGTAGCAGCCACGGAGCCTGGATTTGTGCCCGGTTGATGGCAGTAGGCTCGCCCCCTATTACGTAGGTACATGGGACTAAAACATAACTGGCGAAATGTGAGTGTACTATTAGGTACACCTCTGCCTAACCAACCTCGCTACTAGACCGCGTAAACTATTTGTCACCACTATGGAGCGTGAATAAGGTTGAAAATAATATGTATTTGTGTTGACATGTGATTAAGCTGCGAATGGGCATTTATTTTACTAGTTTTCTTTAGATTATTCAAAATATAGACATTAAATTAAATAATTGTTTGTTTGGTTAAAGTTTTAAAAAAAATGCTAATTCTATTAAATTCTTCAAAAAAGAACTGTTGTTATCGCTGGAAATACAGAGATCTTCGACGCCTTTTTTTTTGGATTGGAAATCATCAAAAAATTGGTTCCGCCCAGAGCGGACCCCTTCCGCTCTGGGCGGAACCAATTTTTGGGAATACTGAGGTAACACCACGCCAGTGGCGTAGCGTGCCTTGGCGGGGCCCCGTATAAAAATTTGTTTGGGGGCCCTTAGGAAGGGTAAAGATTTCTCACAAAAGAAAAAAAAAATGTTTGCATAAAGTCACTTTTTCCAAAATTTTTACAAACAATTCAAATTAAATATACACTTTCCTTGCCTTTTTTTCGGCAAACTGAATTATTAAATCATTTATAGCAGATGATGACTTAAGTTTTTCTAAAGTTTCTGCCTCTATGAAAGAAATTGCTTTTTTTGTCATTTCTGAAATAAAAAATAATTTGAGACGTTTTTATTAATTTTTGCTTACGCACGTTGGGGGCCCCCGTGGCTCGGGGGCCCCGTATAAATGATACGGCAGATACGGCGTTAGCTACGCCCCTGCACCACGCCTTAAGTAAATAAAATAGAGTGGGTATGGTACGTATTGCTAACATAATTCAACGTTAGAATCACTTTAAATGTTCTGAATTGATAAAATGATTTACCCCTGCATCTCTATTCACCCCGCTTACCCCATTATTAAAGGTTAAAAACATAGATGTTGACGTACTTCAAAAGTTTGTTCAGCTTAAATGTGACTGGGCTGGACATGCTTGTCACACGAGAGGTAGGCCCGTAAAATATAGGATTGGTTTGGTACCCTGAAACTTTGAGATGGGATCGCGGCAGACTACGAAGGAGATGGCGGTATTGGCAAGAAGTGGCGCCGAATCGGGACATCGGATCAATGGAGGGAGGGCTTTGCCCAGCAGTGGGACAGTCCAGGCTTATTATACAGATACAGGCACACAGACTGTTATATAAATAGTTAGATTAAACATTTAAAATAACTAAGTATTTACAGATGTTTGCGAAACCCGCAGATCGTAACAAAGAGGTCACGCTCTGCAATCGTTCTAGCGACTACAGTTAACGATTTAGCACAGATAATTAAAACCACGACAAAACCCTTGAATGGTCAGGCAGAGGTGTGCTTAGGCCTACCTGAAATACACACACGTCCCGCTAGTTAATTTATGTCAAATAGAGGGCGAGTCTATTGCCATCAACATGGTACTAATCCCGACTTTGGCCTATTATTGAAAAATTCCTGATATACCTACACTGTAACACTTTGCAAGACCTGGGAATCAAAACCAGGACCAGTTACTGCACAGTAGCGCTTGCGAACATCAGACCGTGGTAGACTACGGTCTTAAATTACAAAACGACGTAACTTAATGTAACAATCGTGTAAATAGTAAAAACATTCAAGGTCTGAACTGTATCTATTGTTTGTTAGTCACGCGCTAAACGAGCTCGCGTTCATTCATGCATTGAAAAAAGTAGGTACTCTTCAGTAGCGAAGGGTCAATTTTTATAAGAAGTAAGTCGGAGTAGGTACATATCTTTAATGTGATTAAATTAATTGTATTAAGACTACTGATTGTGCCATTTTTCAAACGGAATCCTCTTATTTTCATTGAAAGACTTTAAAAAAGATTTTTACCTATCTATTTTAATTAGCAAGGGGCTCCACACGGCACTGTATTTGGGACGAGTCGATGGTACGACATTTGGTCAGATTATTTCTACAGCGGCCTACCTGGGCCCGCAAACGGTTAAGAGACTTCCAGATTGGCCACTGCAGGTCCTGTCCAGGAGGACGCGTGTGTCGGATCATTTAGTTCCCTTCAAAATGGTTGAGTTGGATGGTGCTGATACATGCGTCATGTTCGTGAACGGGCGCTGTCAGTTTGTGACTGGTCATCTCTTGGTTGCCACACTTGCCACGGCTTATTTGAATTAATTACTTTATTTTTGAATTGTTCTTTTCTTTGTTTTTACTATGGACACTTTTAACGTGCACATCTTGCTACATCGCTCTCACATAATGTACCATCTCAACATGAATGATGTAACCAAGGTTTTGTAAAATATTCTGATTTAAAAGAGTGTCCATGGAGTTTCTTGCCCGTTCTTCTCCATAGAGATCTACGTTAGGGAATGGGCAACTACAGTACTTTCACAGTTTTTATGCCTTGTGACTGGGACTGTAGCTACATTTCATTGTTGTCTTTGTTTCGACAATTCAAAAGTGCCTGTAACTGGCCTACTTGAAATAAATGCTTTGATTTTGATTTTGAGGAAGATGTTCTGCTGGATTGATGAACTGAGAAGGGGTGGGAATGTGGGATGTCTGTTCCTCCACAATTCCATTATATTATCCTATAATAATTTTGCAAAAGCGGCCTTTTTAGGGCTTCTGGTTGTCTGGATATTTATCTGCGGGAAGTATCAATGGCGGTTTTACTTATATTTTTCTCGAGGCTATTCTTGTTCTAGTGATATAAATGAAAAGAATATCTTATCAGCAAAATAATTTGGTTTTTCTCATAAGAGCAAAGAAGGTCATTCGCTCACAGAAAAGGAAATTCACTTGAAGCGTTTTCCTCAACTTCAAGATGACTCATTGGCAGTGACTAACTGAATCCAACTTTATCACTGAGGTAATAAAGTCGATTTTTGTTGAAGTAACTGGAAATGATCTGTATAGAATGTTAATTTGTCACAACTCAAGGGTTTTGTGGAGTTGATTCATCATTTGTTTTGTATGACGCTGCCGATGACGTTTTTCAATTAGTTGGTTTCAAGGTTTGAGTGAAATTACAGATAGTATAAACATCACGCTTGTAATTCCCGAAGCGTTAGGCAGAGCCTTACATTTCGCCGGTTATGTTTCAGTCTCATGTAATAGGGGGTGAGCCTATTGCCATCAACCGGACACAAATCCAGACTCCGTGGACGCTACTGAAAGATGCTTGATGGAAATACCCAATTATACTGCCCGACCTGAGAATCGAACCCAGGATCAGTAGCGTTTGCCCCACTAGACCAACGAGACAGATAAAATAACATTATGCGTGTAATCCCCGAAGGGGTGGACAGAGGTGGAACTAATATAAGCCACATTTCATCAGTTATGTTAAGTCCCATGTAATAGGGGGCACTCTTATTGCCATCAACCGGACACAAATCCAGACTCCGTGGACGCTACTGAGAAATTCCTGATGGAAAAACCCAATAACACTTCGCCCGACCAGGGAATCAAACTCAAGACCACGTGCTTAGCAGTCGCGGTTGCTACCACTACACATAACGTTAAAAATCACACCAGTATTACTCCCGGGCAGAGGACGACATTACAGATGCGTGCTGTTGCTGGGGAGATTGTTCTGCCATTTCTTCTCTTGAACTATAACTAAATGATAGGAAGAGATGTGGAAGGGAGCGTCGTACTCCTGAAGCATCGTCTTGACTATACACCATTATTTTTAGGTCGTTCTGGAGCCGAATACCATGAACTCGATCATCGAACTCGAAACGATTGGGACTATTTTTTTCCAAAAATACCAAAAAAAAAATCACCAAATAATAAATTTAATGTTTTTTTTTTAAAACAATGAGAACTCAAATGCATATGTGTGTGTAAAACGTATCCACGATCGGCATCACATGCGAACGATACCCCTTGAAAAATTCATTCATCGATCGATTCTCACTATTTCACAAAAAAAAAAACATTAAATTTATTCTTTCGTGTTTTTTTTATTGTTATTTTTTTAGAAAAAAAAATGGTCCCAATCGTTCCGAGTTCGATGATCGAGTTCATGGTATTCGGCTTCAGAGCGACCTAAAAATAATGGTGTATAGTCCTAGCAGCTAACTTGCGAGCCGCCATAAACTTTGAACAGAACTTTACGAGCGCCCTTTGCTCCGAAATGTACCGGTAACTTTAACATTAGGTGATCTAGTTGGAAATGATCCAGGGAGTATCAGCAAGAGGAAGTAGAATAAATAATTTACTAAATTAAATGAGATTAAGTTTTTTATTATTAAGCCTATTATTATAAAGTAGATTTCATCTATCGACAATACAATTTTCATAAAGTTCCATAAGAAATAACAAATTATGTGACATTTAATATTACAAGATCTTTCAGCATACTTAATAGCTAAAACCTAATATTACGAGTAAGTATAACAAAGTTCAGTTTTTACAAAACAATACAAAAGCTAATAATATGTCATGTTCCATTTTCGCCGACTGTTTTTTTCATTTTCAATTCTTCCATTTAATCGACTGCAAAAAAGAATACACAATTTACAATTTCAATTTGATTATGAATCAAAGTTGTGATCGAATATGTTTTTTTTTTTAACGTAGCTTGCTGAGTTTGCGATGCCGCAGCGGCAACGCAGCGCAGCGCAGTTTCGTTTACAATATGAACGGTTTTTAAGCCAACACGTAGCAGCGTCGGCACTGCGTCACACTGTCTCTTAAGATACAGGATACCCTAGTTTAAGAGACAGAGTTTAATCTATTGTGTACAGATTTCAGAAGCATTTTGGATGCTTCTGAAATTTGTACACAATAGGAGTATAATGTTCTCTAACATGAATTCAAAATTGTAAACATAAAGTTCAATTATCTGTATTTTTGGGAAATAAAGATATTTATATTAATAGCAAAGAATCAATCGTAAGATGCGACAGTGGTGTTGTGCAGGCGTTGCCAAATACCTATACCCATACGTGGTGATTTTTTTTTATCAGTTTTTAACTTGTTTCCGTCCCCTGGGCAAAGACCTCCCCTCTTTTCTTCCATACTTCTCTATCTTGTGCAATATCCGGCCATTTTCGCTCCACAAACATGCTCACGTGGCCTACTATAGTTTTAATGTCACTCCAGTGTGGAAAAGAGACGGAGCTATAGTCTAGCGCCATTTTTTTCTCACTCCGGAATAAGATTAAAATACTACGTCATGGTATCGCCCCAGGTGGTGACACCACCTTCGCCTCGACGTCGATTTAGTCCATCAGGCGTCCAGTAAGTGACGATCATACATGTCACCGGGTACATTCGTAGAACGTCGATCACCCACTTATCTTCAGTCTGGTTGTCTTTCTCAATATCAGCAACCTGAGTGGAGTGTAGGGCGAAATAAGTAAGTTAATTCAAGGTACACTTACATTATCTCTCAGAGTGTTCTCAGCGAGGATGTATTCTTCAGACTGCGGGTTGAGAGTCATCTTGTAGTTGGTGAGCGCCGCCCTGTCCTTCTGCTTTGCTAATGTTTCTATCACTACGGCATGGATCTGTGAAGGAATGTTTACAATGTAACATAGCATAATAACATCACCATCAACTGCCTAACCTCTTCCCAACTATATTGGAGTCGACTTCCAGTCTAACCGGATGCAGCTGAATACCAGTTTACATGGTGCGACTGCCAATCTGATCTCCACAACCCAGTTAGTACTGGGTAATACGATACCCCTTGGTAAGACTGGTTGTCTGGCTTTCGGGCCACTGACTGCCTGTAACGACTGTCAAAGATCTACACATGAGAGCCGGGATCAACGAGCTTAACGTGCTTTTCCAGGCATGGAGGAAACTGGGTATGCAATGAAAATATCCATGGACCAATTATTAGGCAAGAAGGCTTAACCTGAAGGTCGACCCAAGCGGCTGTTATTGTTTAGCCACGAGCTGTTTACAATGTAACATAGCATAATAACCAGTGATCGGAATAGGCTGAGTATATTTGCCTAAACTTCGGAGAACAGAGACAGAAAGTGGAGACTTCCTTACGACTATATTTTGCAATTAACAGATCTTAGGAATTTTTACTAAAACTAATCTAACTTAAATCATGTATTAGAATAATTTGATACAACGGTTAGTTAAAGGATCGTAAATATAATTCGAATACATGAATTAAAGTTACGATTATTTATTTCGGGATTTTACGTGAAAATTTCGAAATTTGGTAATTGCAAGTTTAGTTAAAAATAGCCTTTACACATCTTAAATAAAGCTTATTTTCAACTTATTGAAGATTTTTCCCGAATCACGGGAAAAAAAAATATAGGCGTAAGGAAGTCTCCACTTTCTGTCTCTGTTCTCCGAAGTTTAGGCAAATATACTCAGCCTATTCCGATCACTGATAATAACATACCTAAATATATATACGACGTAACCGAAGAATTCCTAAAAAAGTGATCACTCCTAAACACATGCATCACACACCACATTAATTTAACGAAACACTCATCACACTAACAATATACACACCACACCAAAATACTGAACAATTTATTTTTATTATGTTTTTTTGTTTAAACATTTTATAAAGCTGGCTTTTCTAAAATTGATGTTTCTAGATTCTAAGTTTTTCTATTTTGTCTTTGTTTAAGAACCTAATTTTTTCACACATTTTTAGCTTTGGAATGATTACAGTTTACAATATACCATCATAGTTAACACGTGCTGTCGTGAGTCTACCATTTATGACGGGGATCGGAACTGTTTCTCCTAAACACAGGTTATTTTGTAACCTATCTAGGAGAGCAGTACGGCACCCACTAACTATATTAAGAAACTAATTGCTTGTGCTTTATTTTATAAAACTCTGCCATGTATGTAGGTAATCTAGTTCTAGTTCGACAGTAAAATCTTTATTATTATTATTATATTTTATTTAATAAAACTAAATAATAACCACACACTAAACAACAGCCACACGGGTCGATTTTCAAGATTAAACATCGCTTCTCGAGGTAAGTCCGTGGATGGGTGACCATCCAATATATACCGACTTCGTCCCGTGCCTCGGAAAACACATCAAGCCGTTGGTTTCGGCTGTCATTTATAGTTCTCTGGCAATCGTTACAGGTAGTTTAAAATCTGAAAATCTGACAACCAGGCTTCCCGTCTAACCAGCTGCAGCTAAATACCAGCATTTTACATGGAGCGACTGCCTATCTGACCTCCACAACCCAGTTAGTGGATAATGCGATACCCCTTGGTAAGACTGGTTATCAGGCGTAATTTCACGTATATTTACCTTATACATATGCGCTAGACGCAGTCGATCGTCACTGTTGGCGACCTTATTGACGCAGGTCGCCAACAGTTGCTTGCTCGCGTGCAACTCGCTCAGGCGAGCCAGTAGAGTCTCTATGGGGATGTTGGACGACACCGTGGTACGGCCGAACCAGTCCTGTGGAATAAAAAGATTTTTGGGAAACGAAATGAAACGTTGATAGTATATTCTGTAGTGTTGTGTGTGTGTGTGTTCAGTGTATTCACTATACCTAAAATTGTTTGTGATTTATGTTTATGAATGTTATGTTATGTTATGTAAGTGAAAAAGTATAAATAAAGTAGCTGTTGCCCGCGAGCTTCGTTCTTGTGAAATTATTATTTAAAAAATCCCCATTATTATAGGCACTTCCTTTTATTAATCGAATTTTGTTCCCAATTTCAAGGGTTTTAATTTCTTGCACGGAACCCTAATTATTTTTCTAAAATAAGAGTGCCTAAGCCTATATCCAACCGGACCGATTTTGACGGATTCAAATAGGGAAGTACTTAATATTTTTATATTAATTTCACGTGTACGAAGGTCGTTGGCAACAGTTAGTCCCAAATAAAGTTTTTTAAGTGATAACTCTGTTTTGGACAAATCGAAACTTATGACAGCACATTGTTTTCAGCAGAACCTAATTATTTATAATTAAGAGCAGCGGTGGGCCAGTGATGGCGGCCCCGTCTTACGAACAGTAAGTCGTGGGTTCGAACCCAGGCAGGCGCATTACTTTTTGTAAGTAATTTATTTCATCACCACTGCTCTCAAAAACAGTGAAGGAAAAGATCGTGAGGAAACCGGCATGTCCTAGAACCAAAACATTCGAAGACATGTGACATCTCCCAACCCGCCATGGGCCCGCGTGGCCCATTTCCCTCTCATTGAGAGGCGGCCGTGCGTCCCAGAAGTGGGAATATTACAGGCTGATTACGCTTACCTATGCTAGATTTGAGAGCCCAACCCGCCATGGGCCCGCGTGGCCCATTTCCCTCTCATTGAGAGGCGGCCGTGCGTCCCAGAAGTGGGAATATTACAGGCTGATTACGCTTACCTATGCTAGATTTGAGAGTACTTACTTTCTTAGTAAACAGAGATTCAACTATGTCCCACTTGCCAGATTTGGCGTGAACATTTAGCACCACCCAGTCGTACTGCTGAGGAGTTATCTGAAACAATCATAATATAGGTGTTTCAAAAAACAAGATTTAGTGAAGGAAAAGGTGTTTCCGAAGCATTTGTTCAGAAATGATTTGAACATAATTGCCACCTTGGTCTAGACGACGGTCTGGTCGCAAGTGCTGTTGATGAGCAAGAGGTCTTGGATTCGATACCCAGATAGGGCCAAGTGTTAATTAAATGTTTCCATCAAGAATTACAGAAGCAACCCGCGGTTTGGATTTGTGCCCGATTAATTGCAAGCAGTAATAATATAATATAATATTTATTTATATAAAAACAGATTGCAGGACATATAACAGATTTCACAAAGTAGGTAGTATTAAATCTCTGGCAATCAAGTGGGTGACATGCTGTTCTCCTAGCTAGGCTATGTAATAGCCTGTATTAAGAAGTAACAGTGCTGATCCCCTCTAATTGTGTTACTACAATTTTATTTTTACAGCTTTATTTTTTTTTTATTTCGAGTAATAGCCTAGTGGTGTGACCGTCGGACTGCCAAGTCATTGGTAACCCAAGACTCGCACCTCTGATTTTTCGGATACATATGCGTATTGTTTAATTATCGCTTGCTTCGGTGAAGGAAAACATCGTGAGGAAATCAGCATGCCTGAGAGATATTTCTCGACGGCATGTAACGCCAAGTCAGAGGCCCATGGGCGGCATAAAAACTCTGACACAAGTTTAGGCACTAACCGCACAATAAAGAAGAATGGCAATTATCTCGCCCCCCATTACATAACTGGACATAAAAATAACTGGCGGAATGTGGGTGTACTTTGGTATAGTTCAGCCTCAGCCTTCGATGAAACAACATTTATTTATTGTCAGGCAGCTTTGGCCCATAGATATACATATACCTTACGGACTAACATAAACCTGATAAAATACAATTTGTGTTAGTAAATAGAACCTTAAAACTATGTTAGTAACACTTCACTTGTGCATGCATAGCACTATGTCGCAACACCAATTTGTCTCGTCTGCTCGACGTCAGTGTGTCTACTATTTTGAATAGTCCTAACTCCTAATTGAAAATGGCGCCAGCAGTCCAAATTAGATTTTGTTGTGTGACATGAAATTCTATTGCCCTTAGCGATGGCCAAGTCATCCTTTTTAGAAATAAAGTTGTTTCATATTGATACGGTCCTTAAAAAAAAATTTGTTAGTTACTAATTAGGTAACAATTTATGACAAAGTTGTTGGATAGATGCTCACATAGGCAGGCACTGAATAAATGAACCGACTTGGTTTTACATTAAATCTCACAACTTTTTACGGTAGAAGAACTGCGTTGCGAGACTTGCATTTTTGTACATGTTATGTTTTCGATGGGATAATTATTACCTGATGTCGTTGGCACAGCGTGAGGGGTGACATCACGTTGCCGGCGCCCTCGTTCCAATGGTTCGTACAGTTGTGGGCCAGCCACTGTATCACCGACTTGTAGCTCAGATCTGGTTTGTTCACGTGTTTCTGCCATTCTGTTAAAAGATATTAAAATTATTAATAGACCCCAATAGAGGGTGTAAACAGACCCTTCACCAAGCCGTCAACCAAGCCGTCAACCAAGCATTCTGTACATCCGACTAAGTAACTACAATCAAATCGACGGTGAAAAATCACGTTTTACGGTAGGACTCAGTGTAACGCACTCAAAAAATTGTGCTGATGGATGCATTGAATGTATTACCTATTCAATGCATCCATCAGTTAGTCACTTAATGAAAAATACTAGCATTCGGCCTTAGTCGGTTAGACTGGAAGCCGACTCCAAAATAAAGGGTGTAAAAGTACCATTAATGAAGGCGAAAGGCACTTTCTCTCCCCGTCAGCTTCAAATTCAACTTTCATTTTTTTTTTCATTTGTTTTCGGACAACTAGATCCAAAAGTTAGTATACAAAACTTAGAAAACTATTGTTAGTATTTAAATAAAATTAAAAAGGACAACGCTCATCATAATAATATCATCTAAATTCCATTCATACACAAAAATGCACAGAAATACCCCCGTGCCGAGACACCCCGCCCCGTCAAGATAACCTACAGGGAGATACCTCCCTAACAATCACCAGACGAACGAAATGCCTCAACACAGGAGCACGTACATCTTCAGCTACAGTTTTCAGCTTCATTGCGATATTTTTTTTTATTCTAGACCATACCTGGGAACCTTCTAATGCCAGAGAAATTGGGGGTCAAAGTTACAACTTTTTCACAACTTTAAAAAAATACTAGTTTTATGATTATAACATTACTTTAAATATGTATCTCCATGACCAGTTTACTATTTAATGCATCCATAAGCACAATGTTTTGAGTGCGTTACATTGAGTCTTACCGGAAAATGTGATTTTTTACCCCAAAAAGTCGTTTCCCAGTAATAATGTTTGCGTAGAGTTACTTAGTTGAGTGCTTGGTTGACGGCATCGTGAAGGTTTGCAGAATTTTAGTACCTACTTAATTTGTATCATAGATCATCGGGTCGCTAGCTTTCTTTTTGACAACTTGATTATGTTCGCTACAAACTATTAGCACATAACATAGCATTACCTAACAACTTAACATAGTCTGCAATCATTTTAGCCTGGTGTTGGTCAACCCCAGTTTGGTTGAAATGGTTGGCCAACAAATTGGTCAGCTTCCTCAACAGGGCGTCTATGTTGTTGCCTTGAGTCTTCACTGCGTGTTGGTATTGATACATCTAGAACAAAATGAATATTTAAAAACCGGTCAAGTGCGAGTCGGACTCGCGCACGAAGGGTTCCGTACCATTATCTATAAAAACCGCAAAAAATCATATCTGTTGTATGGGAGGGCTCCCATACAACAGATTATTTTTTTTTTTAATTTTTAGTATTTCTTGTTATAGCGGCAATAGTAATACATCATTTGTGAAAATTTCAGCTTTCTAGCTATCACGGTTTATGAGATACAGCCTGGATACAGACAGACAGACAGCGAAGTCTTAGTAATAGGGTCCCGTTTTACCCTTTGGGTACGGAACCCAAAAAAAATTATTCTTGGCCGTTATGGCACAGGCTCACTTATGATGGAAGCGCCAGTGTAGCCCGCGAAATTTAAATTTTAATCAACATAAAGCCTGACACTGACCTGGAAATTGCAAAAAACGTAAGAAAATTTGTCGCAAATTGTTTTACTAAGTCCCTGACAGTTCATAAATGGTTCAATTAAAATGGATACTGTGCTTCAGTTGTTTACTTAGTTTCGAGAAATTTGTTGGAAATATGTAGGTATTTATTTAATTTATATTTTATATTTAGAGGATTTTTTACTCACAGCTGCCTCTGGACTACGACCCAACATTCTGTAAATATAAAACATATTAATTAGTATGGAAACGTATTAATGTACTTTCCTACTATAAAATAAATTAAACTCTTCGTACTGTAAGCAAAGGCAGCAATCACGTGATGTTCGAAAAGGGGGAAGGAGGTCAGAAAAAATCACGAATCACGATGGGGGGAGGGGTACGCGCGTGTATTTTCGTGCGACGAAAAAATTTGATGTGACATGTCAAATACTGCATATGTACCTAACAACAATTAACAAGTATTATTTACTAAACAATCATCAAACCTGTTTTAATAAAAAACTTTTTTTATTAAAACAGGTTCTAAAACTCAGATTGTTTCAATAAAAAAAAAATACACGCAGGGAGAGGGGTGGAGGGGTAGCCCAAAGCCCTCATGACGTATCAAGCAAGGCTATAAAAGTGGCCTTAAAACCTCACCTGTGTTAAAGTATGGCCCTAACGCGAATCATGGCATCGACACGACGAAGTGGAAGACCTGCCAGTGACACTCGCGGACCCCGCGGTGGCTCTTATGCCCGCAGCGTATTGTTGTCCTTACATTTATCGTACGCTTGCGCATTCCTAAGCTCTGCATTCAACTCCCGCGCCTACAGTAGCAAACGCGGGCTGGCACTAGCCGGGGATCGTGGAAGGCGCAATAGTTCCCATGAGCCCCGGTGCAAGTGTGGGAAGAGAACACCGGCGTGGTTTTTAGTCAGTTAGTCTGACAGACCACTCAGCCCGCCCCAGGGCGGAGGATTATCGAACCCGGAACAAAAAAATCGGCCAAGTGCGAGTCGGACTCGCACACTAAGGGTCCCGTGCTATTATCTATAAAAACGGTAAAAAAAATCATGTCTGTTGTATGGGAGCCCCACTTAAATATTATTTTATTCTGTTTTTTAGTATTTGTTGTTAAAGCGGCAACAGAAATACATCATCTGTGAAAATTTCAACTGTCTAACTATCACGGTTCATGAGATACAGCCTGGTGACAGACGGACAGACCGACGGACAGTGGAGTCTTAGTAATAAGGTCCCGTTTTACCCTTTGGGTACGGAACCCTAAAAAAGGTGAGTAGTTCTATACAGCGTTGCTGTGGTCTATACCTTGTAATATCTCTTGTCAAATTACAAGAAATACAAATAATATTTTGCCAGTTTCGATTCAACAGACTTTCATCGCCATACAACAGCTAAAAAAACAATTGACTTACGTCAGCAAATCAGTGAGTTCAGTGATCTTCCCCTCATTATGTAAGAACGCAATGTAATGGTTGAGGGCCACAGGTCTTGAGGCTAACAGCTCGTAGACTAGCTTCTTGTTTAACGTCTGGATGAGGAAGAGAACCACCTGGAAAAGAGAGAGTTTTATTTAAGAAGTATTGTTGATAAAGGTACATCTTTTATCAACAATACTTGTTGTGAAACATGATATGGCAAGAAAGGAGGTGTCTTACGAGATGAAGAGTAATAGAGAAGTATGGAAGAAGAAGACATGATGCGCCGACCCCAAATAAATTGGGATCAGGGCAGGAGAATGATGAAGTATTGTTGATAAAGGGATTTAAAACAGATAACATAATATATAACAGAGAAATCCATAAAATGATTTTTGTGAAAATATCTACCCCATAAGTTTATTAGCACGAAGTTATCTGGAGGTGTCTTGGTCTCATTGCAGCATCTTTCCAAATTTTACTGAAATATACAGTTCATACTAATATTTCTAAATCCGAAATTAGCTATCTGTCTTTCGATCTGACCTGATCACCTTTGTACATGATAAGGATTTCGAAGAAAATTGGCACACACGTAGGTCATGACCTGGATTTGGATATAGAACACTTTTTATCCCAGTAGTATGCTGACATGGGATTATATTGGACCACCATGCAGGCAAAGCCACTGACAAAGCTTTGTAGCCGGTCATCATCTGCCTCTCTTCCCAACTATGCATCCGGTGAGACTGAAAGCCGACTTCCAAACTCACCGGATGCAGCTGAACACCAGTATTCTACATGGAGCGACTGCCTATCTGACCTCCACAATCCAGTTAGTACTGGGTCATACGATACCCCTTGGTAAGACCGGTTGGCAGATTTTCGAGCCACTGACGACCTGTAACGACTGTCAAAGACCTACAAATGACAGCCAGGACAGGCTTAACGTGCATTCCGATGCACGGACGAAACTCGGTATGTAATGGGTGGTCACCTAGGCAAGCACGGCTTAACCTAAAGATCAACCCGAGCGGCTGTTATTATTTAGCTACAAGCGCCACTTTGTAGCTGGTAAATATAAAAATAATGAACTCAATACTCACAGTTAACACAGCATTTCCATCTCCAATAGCCAGGGCTCCATCCAACAGTTCAGTTTTACTCCTCATGCTGCGGTGAACATGCAAGGAACAGCTCCGGCCAAGAGTCAGTCTCTGGAGGGTCATGGGAACCGTCTCCTCTATTACCTGCTTGGTTTCTTTTGAAGGGTCTCTGCCGGATTGAGCTAGGAGGACTGGAAATGAAAGAAAGATCAATGGTAATCGCAAGCATAGTAATCTAGTATATATAAATCTTAATGCACAGGTGTTAAATTAACGGATTGTGTTCGAAACACAATACTGCGCTCCAAAACGAATATAGCTGACGTGGCTCCAAAGGGTGCCCAACTCAAATGGGACTGGGCAGGACATGTGTGCCACATGCCGGAAATACTGTGGGCCAAAATAGCAGAAACTGGTGCCCTGACACAGTGAGGCAGGGTCGCGGCAGGCCACGAAGGAAATGGCGGGACGAACTGGACAGGTTCCGTCAGAACTGGAAGGAGGACGCGCGGGTTCGCGAGAAATGAGAAAGAGTGGAGGGAGGGCTTTGCCCAGGAGTGAGACAGAGCAGGCTAGGAAATTACCATTCTTAGATAATTATGAATTTTATATTATAATTTGATGCCTTTTTAAATAAATAAAATAAAAATAAACAGCTGGTCTAGAAGTTTAAATCTTTTCCAAAAAAGTATTTAATACGGAGTGAGAACTAAGGATGGATTATTACAAAATAGGTGGATGATGGATGGATTTTGATTGAAAAGTGTGTCCGTGCAGTTTCTTGCCTGTTCTTCTCCATAGAGATCTAGGTACGCTTTGGAATGAGCAACTACAGTACTTTCACAAGTTATTATGCCTTGTGACTGTGAAGCTTTTCCTTCTTTGTTTTTTCATTCAAAAGTACCTGTTATGGTCTAATTGAAATAAATGGTTTGAGTTTAAGTTTGATGTTATTTTTTTGGAAATTAGTATACTTTCAAGTTAGAAATTGATACTTACACCCGTACCTATAGCCAAATCAAAGTAATTACTTGAGTTTACGTAATTACAAATATTTTTATGCAATAAACAAGAATTGTTAGAACCGGCAAAGTAAGCAAAGCTAAGAATTATAACTTCTGACAGTTATAAATTTAAGCAGCCTCATTTAAAATACTGGTAGACATCTGGTTAGACTAGAAGCCGACCCCAAGATAGTAGGGAAATGGCTTGGCAGATGATGATGAATGTATAAATTTCTGTTAACGCCTAGTGATGAAAATTTATTGAATATAAACCTTAGCTGTGGTTTATAATAAATTTTCATCAATAGGCGTTTTAGCTAATTAGAAACTTACTTAAATCTAATACTTTAGAAGACACAAGACTATTGAGTGGTACAGCTGCTGACTTGACAGTAGTGATGCTAAGATTACTGAAAATGCTCTCTTCATTCTTTCCAGATGACTTCTGACCAATGGCCAGGATCTCTTGCGTTGATAACTGGAAATAAGTAATTAAACCAATGAATGATAATGATTTGGCAGGTTTGAGAATAACCATGATTATTCTGTAACATTTGGACTGCTGGGACAGAATGCATTTCTATGTGTGTGAAACTAGGTCGTAATCCACCACACATGTTGGCTTTTGAATATGTTTTTTTTTAAATGTGACGGCTCTATTGTACATTTCACAAACTCGCTCACTTGACATGTTTGCAACCATAATTATTGCTGTATCAACGTTAAAACAGCCATGGAAGGACTGACGAGAGGCCTTTGCCCAGCAGTGGGACAGTATGGGCTGATATAATAATAACAGTAGCAAAATACCTAATAATTCAAGAATTCTAAAATTTGTAAGCAGTTTCTTATTGGAAAATAAGCACTGTTGAGGTGTCTTAAAGATCTAGGAGGATCTAAGTTGACCTGAATTGAAGTTAAAACACTTTAATTTATTTTATCATTATCACTTAATTCCTTGTTTACATTTAGTTAGGAGTAAAACTTAGTAGGATTGATGCCAGTACGTTATTGCTGTCGTATACAACTAAAATAGTCAACATTCAACCAAGTGAGATAGTTTGATGACGAAATTAATAATTACCAAAAGATTCATCATAAATTAAATATACGTACCACATCATCATCAAAACTAAAAGCTTTCGCCTTTGTTTCGCTTGTATTCCAATAGTCGTCGTCTTCCATTGTCACAAATTAAGTATTTTTCAGTAATTTCTAATAGCAATTTGTAAACAAACAAGTTTGGTATTGTAGTTGTCAATGTCAAATATGACATTGACAGCTTACGTTTCGATAATTACTTTGCGACGACGAAAAAATACAAAATAAGTCACCATTTCTTTGAATGAAAGAAAAAGGAAATCTAGATTCTTTAAAATGGGTGACATTTTAAATAATCTAGATTTCCTTTTTTGGTTGGTTGGTTGTTGGCAATAAGCTCGCTATATAAACGTAAAACGAAACTGTCGAAATGTCGTAAAACGAAAGTGTACCTACGATTGGGTAGTAGGTATACCTACCTACACGTGAGCCCAAGTCTTTTGTGTCATTCTATGAAGCTGCTCAGCTGCAGCTAGCATCATCTCCACACGCGAGAACTCTTCGCTGGTTACTAGTATTTTTGGATAAACTCCATGACAGTCGTTCATCCAACCCATTCTGCGTGAATAAACATGGCGCAGACTAACTCGGCGAATATAGGTTTGCGTACGTAAAATACAGGCGTGATTTAGTTGGACTTAGATAAACCTGGTAAAGGTGAATCATCTGCATCAAACCCATCCATGTGTTTTGAGTTTGTGACTAATAAGAAATTTCAGTTCCGCCATTGATAAAACTAAAAATTGGAACACAGAAGAGAAAATTGACTTTATTTTCTATTCTTCAAAGTTCAATTCAGTTTAAATTAGTTTCGATTCAGTCAATGATAATAATTTTTGAAGTTGCAAATGGTTTCAAGTGGACTTGTTTTTCGGAGACTGACTAACCAAACTTTGTTGTCTCAACGGGAAAACCAATTTGCAAGATAGATATTAATAGAATATTACTTTTTATCTTTAAACCGGAACCCGATGCACTGAACGTAGGTAAGATAAAGGTAATGGGCTTTGTAGGTATCGTTTCCCCCGAGACGGTTTGACCGTTATAGAAACAGTTTTGCCAACTCAAATAAACAAATATTAAGACATTAAAGTTTAGACAGTTAAGGAACTCGTGGCTAAGAGGAGCTAGTTGCCAATGCCAAATAAAAGAGACGCTCAGGTCGATCTTCTTCTCTTCTGAAGAAGAGAAGAAGATCCGTGCTTGCAAAGGTCCATCAATTACATACCGAGTTTCCTGCGTGCCTCGAAAAGCACGTTAAGCCAATGGTCTCGGGTCCCATTCACAGACAGTCGTGACAGGTAATCAGTGGCCCGAAAGTCTGACAACCAGTCTTACCAAGGGGTATCGTATTACAGTACTAACTGGGTTGTGGAGGTTAGATAGGCAGTCGCTCCATGTAAAATACTGGTATTCAGCTGCACCCGTTTAGGTTAGGTTAGGTGAAAGGAGTCCTTCAGGCACGGACCCTCTTTCAGTTTGCAAAGGGGGCTTAAATCCAGACTCTGTGGTTTGTACTGAGAAACTCCTGATGGAAAAACGCAATACCACTGCCCAACCTGGGAATAAAACCCAGAACGTTATGTTCAGTAGTCGCGCTAGCGACCACTAGATCAACGAGGCAGTGCTGAGTTGTGACGACCAGTGACTTAGTCCATACCACCTGAAGGTTGGTCTAATCCAGTGATCTAATTCATCAGAACAAAAGCCTTTGTGATGAGATGATGACAACAATTTTTTTTTTTTCGGAGAAGAAATACGAATCACAAAAACAGGTATTAAATGTTTCATGTCATGAGCTTTATGTGATTATGTGCGACTATGATCGCAATGTTAATAAGTAAGGAAAATAAAAGTGAGAATTGCAAAATTGTTAGAAGCGGGGCGGTAGACATAAATCCAACAGCTGGGCCCAGTGCCCAGTTTTAATAAAACACTTCTTTGCCATAGGTGTCACAGAGAGCACTGTGACGAGCCTACATGGACGCATGACAGCAGCCCACGTGCATCTACATGCTCAGAGGTTGCTATGAGGCAACCTCATACATGCCTCATAGGAACCTCAGGGCAGGGCAAAGTACTTCGGTAACCCACGTACTGTCTGTAAGATCGCCAGTTACACCAAGGTGTCACTAGCCTTTCTCAAGCAACTGGGGTGGACCGAATGATTTTCCCATTAGCGTGAAATACGCGTTTTGGACGTGGAGTTGCGGACACCAGCCCGTAATACAATCCTTGCCTGGATTCAGTAGAATCGACGACAAGAGCATTCAGCTTCATTGGGTTAGAATGCTCATCAGCTTGGTCATTGCAGGGTCTAACAACCAAAACATTGGCTGGTCTTACAGACCTTTTTAGTATTTCTTCTCCGTAGGTAGGTAGTCTGACGCGGGCCTGTGGACGGTGAGTAATGGGCTAGCTCGCCGTCCGTCCGTCTTATGACCGCCGCGTTCGTGTTCCACGCGCGCCTCAAAGAGATGTCAGCAAACAGGAGGGGCCCGCTAGGGCCGATGCCTGCCAGGGTTGCGGGACTGTTCGAAAGAGATACCGCGGCCCTGGAACATAAAGGGCAAAAGAAGGAACATGGATGGTTTTTAGTCAGTAAAAGTCTGACATTCCCGCTCCGCCCAGAGCGGGAGGAGTCATTTGATGATTTCCCATCCCAAAAAAAAAGGTAGGTAGTCTGAAAGGAAACTGACCTCATCTAGGTTGTAAAAAATAGACGTGTAAGTGTTATTTTTTTATTTCTTTTAAGCATATTAATTACATTTTAAATATTCCAATATAAAAAAACATTTATAATATAAAAATTAGTAGCCCACCAGTATCGGGAACAGGGTCCAAGCTACCGGCGGTCAGGCCTCCAGAGAGAGGAACCTCCTAACTACACGAGCCGTGTCCAGAAGTACCGCTTTCTGAATCAAGCCCTTGATCCAGGTGCCTAACGAGAGCCTTCTCAGAGATTGGTCGAGGCTCTTGGCAATTGCTTACATGGGTTGACACTACTATCGGCACAATGATCGCTGAGTCCACATCCCACATGTCGACAACCTCGCGAGGTTCGATGCTCTTTTTTTTTCTTTGATTCGATCTTTCTCGGCTTTCACGAGGGTTTCGTCATGCGGGAACGTTATGTCAACAATCATTGCGCGCCGCTCTGATCGATCCACCACCAATACATCAAGCTTATTGGCTACAATAGTCCTGTCAGTGATGATGGATTCATCCCAGTACAATGTGATATTAATTGTCATTTTCGAGAACTGGGTCGGGCACATACCTATAATACGGAACTTGCGATTCCACAAGGTTGTATTTTAGAGCAAGTTGCTGATGGATAATCCTGGCTACAAGGTTGTATCTATGCAAATACTCTCCGTTAGCCAGACGAGAACACCCGGAGATAATGACTGTGACGGATTGATTCGCCTGGACGGTTATTTATTATTTATTAATACAAAATGAAAATTTGAATATTATTTAATTTCTATAGAAGCTTTATTCCAACATGGTGCGGAGATAGCTAGGCAGATGATAAAACAAGTCAACTGCTCACCTGTAAAAGCAGATATTTGTTAGATAATTATAAACCTTGTAAACTCCAAACCTAAATAACATGATAGAGGTAACTGCTATCGGAGATTCATGGTGAAGGTGAGTCAAACTCAAGATCCTACTGGTTTTCTTTATCTTTATCTCTTGTCTATCCTATTATATTGTCATCTTGACACGACCAATCGATAGCGAATATTGATAGTGGTTCCGTACAACAGAAATCAAAGTGTTTTGATATAAATAAGCTTAGCCTTTGGCAGTCCACTGCTGGACATAGGCCTCCGAACTTTCGCCACAAGACCTTGTCCGCTTTCCGTATCTAGAATGACCCAGACTTCTCGTTGATTTCGTAGGTTTATCTGGCTGGGGGAGACACTGGATTTACCGATGCTTGTTCTCCACTCCTGGGTTTTGCTATAATCTATATGTACTTAAAGCAGAAGAGTCCGCACGCAAAATACGCGCATTTGACGTGGAGTTGCGGACACCAGCCCGTTATACAATACAAAGCAGAAGAGTGTGTTTGTTATAACGCACTAATCTCTGGTACTAACAGCCTGTTTTGAAATTTCTTTTTACATTTCTAGTCCAATTTAGGTTTTTTCTATTTATTTCTATTTTACATCACGCTGTGACCCTTAGAAACCGAAAGGCAGGTGAAACCGCGGGTAATAGCTAGTAAAAAATATGCAAATGAATGGACACTTTACGGGCAGTCAGGTTACCTATCATTTTATTTTTATATTTTTGTCGCTAGGCGCCAAGGATTAATTTGTAGTGTTCCGGTTGAAAGGTAATACTCCCGTCCTGGTGGAGCATAGAGTATAATAATAGATCGGTGGAGTTACAAGCACATTAAGAAAGGAGTAGGTTCTGAAGAGGCTCAACTTCTGAAATGAATCCAAAGCTCTCTCCTTTCATCTCAGTCACTGGGATGGTGAATGGTAAATGGCAACACTTTTGACGGTGCTTGCGAAAGTGTAGATCTGTCTATAGGTCTACCTGTTTACTGTGACCTCCTTCTTCTTCATGTCGCTAGTACGACATTTCCACTTCCACTGCGCCGACGGTGGCGGCGGCGCAAAGATCACTACGACTGCATGTTGTTTGGCGTAGAGGGCCGTCACCTGCTTTTATAGGAAATGCTGGTTCATTATGACTCTCAAAAACGAGGTATTTTCATAATTCTTGTTTTTACCACGTAACCCTAATCACCTATCTCTAACGCTACATTCATAGCGAAATATGAGATTATAAGGAATAACACTGGGTGTGTGCACCATACCGATATCTAAGACTATTCAATGAGGTGTGCAAAATAACGGTGTTACCTATTTTATCTTATTTGTGAGAAAAAAAATATATAATAATGGGTGCCGGAGTTAATACAAGTATAGGAAAACAATATTTGATATCAGCATGCTGTAAGTACTTTTGTTTTTATTATAAACTCGCTTTTGTCCGCGGCTTCTCTCGCGTTAATTTAGAATTTGACAATCAATTCGGGATGTACTTAATATAAGTCAATCATGATTCGAAAGAGATTTATTTATCATAAGAACGTTATTGTTGTTATCTTCGGATTGTGTATGTCCGTTTCTGTACACCTGACAACGTATATGTAAACAGGATGATCGGTTAAGTGGCATTCGGTTCGTTCGTCGTTCGTTCATGGGTTTCGCATTAATTTGTAATATAAGTTAGGATGCTTATATAGTAGAGATGATATGGTTAGCCATATCATCTACCACTACCACTTTTATAACACCTCACTATTTTGCGGTTTCAGTATACCTAGGACAGTTTGGTGTGGGCTACACAATGGGGTGGACAGCACCGATTCTGCCCAAACTGCAGAATCTGGATGAGACACCCTTTGAGAGAGTCATCACTGATCCGGAAGCAGCCTGGATTGCGTCCATTACTTTTATCGGGCTTATTGGAGGTAAAGAATATTCGGCTTAAGTTACAACTCTGACGGTGATCACAGAAACGGAATCGAGAAAAAAAGAATCTGCTGTTCTGTACATTTGGGTCGAGTAGTAATTGTCATTTTTTATGAGCAATAAACACATAACATCACGCCAATACCTCCTAACCCTTAGGGGATTAAGGGTTAGGAGGTATAACTAACAAGTACACCCACATTTCATCAGTTATGTTTAAGTCCAATGTAATAGTGGGCGAGCGTATAGCCATCAACCGAGCACAAATCCAGACTGTGGTTGCTACTGAAAAATTCCTGATGAAAAAATAATAACACTTTGCCCGACCTGGGAATTGAACCCAGGATCGCATGCTCTGCAGTCGCGCTTACGGCCACTCGACCAACGAGGGCCATCTGAATATTTTTTCGCAATTACGATGAGCGTCCCATGGAGAAAGGTTTTCAGTTGGCCGGTTATCAGAGGAGTTCGTTCAGGAGCTCGTGGCTAAATAATATCAGCCGCTCGGGCCAATCTTCAGGTTAGGCCGCACTTGCCTGGGTTGGTCCGTGAATGGGTGACCACCCGTTACATTCCGAGTTTCCTCCGTGCCTCGGAAAGCACGTTAAGCCGTTGGTCCCGGCTGTCAATTGTAGATCTTTGACAGTCGTTACAAGTAGTCAGTGGCCGGAAAGTCGGACAGCCAGTCTTACCAAGGGGTACCGTATTACCCAGTACTAACTAGATTGTGGAGCTCAGATAGGCAGCCGCTTCATGTAAAATACTGGTGTTCAGCTGCATCCGGTTTGACTTGAAGCCGACCCCAACATATTTGGGAAAAGGCAGGTGATGATCTTTATGATACATGTTGTTTATTGTGAAATTTAAAATAATATAGCATATTTCCTGCTTGATCAATAACAGCCAAAACTATTATCTTTTTAGGTCCCTACATCTCTGGCTACCTCTGCAACGTGGTAGGCAGAAAGCCATGCCTGTACTTTGGTGGTGCCATGTTCATACTGTCGTACATTTTGCTGGCCGTTGCCAAATCTTTGGTTTTAATGTTCGTCGCCCGAGTATTGGTTGGTGTTGGAATCGGAATCTTGTTCGTCACTAATCTCGTCTATATTGGAGAAATGGCGTGAGTATCAGAAATTCAGATCCATAGATATAAGAAAGCTAGAGTGCCTTGTTCCCGAAGGGAAGCCGGGAATCGGCTTCTTAGGTACTTTCGGGCCTGGAAAGCAGCTTACTATTAATATTATACTAGCTTTTGCTCGCGGCTTCGCCCGCGTGGATGTCGAGAAATATCCGACGGGAATATTAATCCCCCTTTTTAACCCTTCAGGAGTAGAATTATCAAAAACTCTGAGATACATATAAATCATCAGCTACCGTGTGTGATGTGGCTCAGTCTTAAAATACACGGCGGACAGTTTGGTCGAACTAAAGAAAACCTGTTCTCGTTGATATCAAACTCAAACTCAAACTCAAAGAATTTATTTCAATTAGACCATTACAGGCACTTTTGAAAGTCAAAAACAAAAAAGCTAAGCTACAGTCACATTCACAAGGCATAATAACTTGCGAAAGTACTGTAGTTGCACATTCCAAATCGTAGATCTCTATGGAGAAGAATGGGCAAGAAACTCCATGGACACTCTTTTTAATCAAAATATTGTTACAAAATCTTGGTTACATCATTCATGTTGAGATTATACATATAAGTATGTGAGAACGATGTACAAAGACGTGCACATTAAGAGCGTCCAGAGTAAAAGATTAAACTAACAATTTAAAAATAAAGTAATTAAAATAAACCGTGACAGCTAAGAGATGACCAGTCCCAACTGACAGCGCCCGTTCACGAACATGACGCATGGATCAGCGCCATTCAACTCAACCACATTGAAGGGAACTAAATGACCCGACACACCCGCCACCATCAGCGAGACATTTGTGTGAGCATGACATTCTCTCAGCCACCAGGGCACATTCAAGTCAATGAAGATAACTAAATGTAAATGGTAGCTTTACCGTACATAGTACTCACACATGTGCTATGCGATTATATAATACTAAGAGATTGAATCTATACAATTCAAATATATTTTTACAATCTTCTGCAGCTTCCACAATAACTTCACATGGTAATCAATTAGTTTGCCCCTATGGTTGTGGAGCAGGACCAGCATTGAGCCAAGCATTTTTATCATCAATGTAATCCCCCAACTTATAATATGCTTGCCTACATAGTGTGCGTTTTATACAAGATTTAAATTTCGTCTCATTCAGTTGTAGAATGTGGGGAGGTATTTTATTGTAACATTTTAAACAGTACCCCATGAAAGATGAGTCTACTTTAGCTAGCCTGAAACCTGGTTGAGTCAGTTGGTCCCTATTTCTAGTATGATAGTGGTGTCGGTCACCTCTTTTACTAAATAAATGCAAATTTTTCCTAACGTACATGATGTTTTCATAGATGTATTGACAAGGTACTGTCATGATGTTAATTTCCTTAAACAGTTCTCTTAGAGAATCGCGTCTACGTAGATCATATAAGGCTCTGATAGCTCTTTTCTGCAGAATAAATATAGACTCAATGTCTGCAGCCCGTCCCCATAGTAAAATACCGTATGACATAATACTATGAAAATAACTAAAATAGACTAGCCTCGCGGTATCTACATCAGTAAATTGACGGATTTTTCTAACAGCATATGCTGCTGAACTCAGCCGTCCTGCAAGAGAAGTTATATGCGGACCCCATTGAAGCCTTGAATCGAGCGTGATCCCCAAGAAAACAGTTTTTTCGACGAATTCTAGCTTCTCTTGATTCAATACTATGTCACTATCACTACTTTTGACATTCGGTAGAGCAAATCTTATACACTTCGTTTTTTTCCCATTTAATACCAAATTATTCGCGGTGAACCAATTATGGACCAGCAATAGGGCGTTATTTACGTCGTCAAGATTTGTGGCACGTCTGTTTGTCTTAAATATTAAAGAGGTATCGTCAGCAAACAACACCATTTGTGGTTGGTTTTTAAATAAATGGGGTAGATCATTTATATAGACTAAAAAGAGGAAAGGACCTAATATCGAACCTTGCGGTACACCCATACTTACTTTTAAACCCATTGAATTGACACCATTTATTTGTACTTGCTGATGTCTATCGTTTAAATACGATTTAACTAAACTGAGCGCAAGTTTCCCTAAACCGTAATGTTCAAGTTTCAAGAGTAGGGTTTCGTGGTTTACGCAATCAAATGCTTTCGAGAGGTCACAGAAGATTCCTATGGCATCTTGTGCCTCTTCCCACGCCATAAATATGTGTTTTAATAAGGTGACACCGGCGTCAGTCGTGCAACGTCCTTTGGTGAAACCATATTGTTTCTCATGTAAGATTTTATTGGTGTTAAAGTGTGTGAGCATTTGATTAAGCATTACCTTTTCAAACACCTTGCTGAAAACCGGCAACACGGATACGGGTCTATAGTTATTGGTGTCTTTACTGTCCCCGGATTTGAAAAGTGGTATTACCTTGCTGTATTTCATAAGGTCCGGGAAGACTCCTTGGTCCACACATAAATTAAATATTAAGGCTAAAAACGGTGCTATAGTCTCAATAATAGCTTGACAAACTTTAATGGACATTCCCCAAAGATCTTCAGTTAATTTGATTTTGATTTCCTTAAAAGCTTTAATGACAAATAATATAATATTCATTAATTAATCAACTTTATTCCACAAAGGATGGGGCAATTAATATTGGTGGGCGCTACTGAAGGCGGTTGTCTAGGCTGGTCCGTGGATGGGTGATCCATTACATACCGAGTTTCCTCTGTGCCTCGGAAGCACGTTAAGCTTAAGGCTGTCAATAGTAGATCTTTGACAGTCGCTTAGTGGCCCGAAAGTCTGACAGCCAGTCTTACTAAGGGGTACATCATTATTACCCAGTACTAACTGGGTTGTGGAGGGTCAAATAGGCAGTCGCTCCATGTAAAATACTGGAATTCAGCTGCATCCGGTTAGACTGGAACCTGACCCTAAAATAGTTGGGAAAAGGCTAGGCAGATGATGATGATGGACGTCACTGCAGACGTCAATCTCGTAGCCCAGTTTTAGTACGACTCACTTCAGATTTCCATCGACGTGCAAAATTAAACAATAGGATATTTTTTCTTGTTCCAGGTCAACAAGAGTCCGAGGGACACTGCTAACGCTGACAGGGTTCTCAAATTCATTGGGTATCCTGGCAGTGTACTCAATAGGACCATACGTATCGTATGCAGCAGTCAATTGGATATCCATGGGTTTAAATGTTTTGTACCTGGCTGCAGTATTCTATATTGTACCTGAATCTGCTGTTTATCAAGTCATGAAGGGTAAGTTTTAAATCTTAAATATTTAGACATTATGACGATCATCCATGATTGTGATCTCTATGAATCCTTAATTAATATTGAATATATTATGGTGATCCATCATCCTCTCAGCATTGCCAAAAATTTTCAATGTTATGGCAATAATTTTTGCTTATCCGAATTTCTGCTTGCTAGACTTCGGTAGGCAGTCCCTAACATTGGCACAAACAGTTCTGTTGTCAAAGCAAAAAACATCATAAAGCAAACACTATCAATTCATTACAACATCTAAACATTTTGCAGGAATATCTGAGATTAGACAGCAAAATAAATAAAAATCTTCTTATTTCAGGCAAAAGACAAGAAGCAATGGCTATTCTCAGATCACTTGGCAGACAAGACGATATAGATGAGATAATAGCACAAGCAAATGAAAAGCCAAAACCAAAAATGGCACAACTAACTGAAATGTATACGGTCAAGACTAATAGAAAAGCTGCGTTTTTGATAATATCCTTAAATATTCTAACTCAATTCAGTGGTATGATGATTGTTATCGCTTTTGTTACGGTGATTTTCGATTTGACTGGATCAAGTATGGAGGCTCATATATCTACTATGATCATTGGTGCTACTCAAGTGTTTGCGTCGGTCATTGCTCCTGTACTGGTCGATAGAACTGGAAGAAAGATATTATTGTTGGCATCTTGTGCAGCTTGTTCATTTAGTTTGGTGAGTTCATCTTTATTTTTCTTAGCGTTAAAAAATATTCTTATATCTTCATAATCTTTTTATATCGTGGAGGATCTGAGCTCGTGGCTAAATATTAACAGCCGCTCGGGTCGGATGTTCCGTGGAGTTTTCTCCGTGCTTCGGAAAACAGGTTAAGCCGTTGGTCCCGGCTGTCATTTGTAGATCTTTAACAGTCGTTACCTGTAACGACTGTCAGTGGCCGGAAAGTCAGACAGCCAACCTTACCAAGGGGTATCATTTTACTCTGTACTAACTGGGTTGTGGAGGTCAGACAGGCAGTCACTCCATGGTAAAATACTGCTATTCAGCTGTATCCGGTTAGACTGGAAGCCAACCCCAACATAGTTGGGAAAAGGGTAGGCAGATGATGATGACTCTATTCATCTCATCATCTGCCTAGATTTTTCCAACTTTGTCGGAATCGGTTTCCTGTTTTATCTGATTTCTCAGCTTCAGCTGAATATCAGTATTTTACCTTGATTTTTGCAACCCCGTTACGGTATAACACAATAGACCTTGAAAAGCCTACATGCTCAGTTCATAACCCAACTGTTGATGGCACGCACCTTATTTTCGCCTGATAAAAGACTATTACATAATATATATTCAACGATTGCTTCATGTCAGCAACATTAATGCCTAGCGCTTCCGACATACCCAAATGCTAATAGGCTTCGGTTGCTGAGAGGGATCTATAGAGCTGATTTCCCAGTTTCCACAATCTCCCCTCCCTTTACATGCATGACCGCACATTTGTTGACAACAAATAAATTGTTATTATTAAGCCATGTTTGACTTCGGTCATTTTGCACCTGTACTGCTGTCTTTTGTATTGACGAGTCTTTGCATTCGGTTGTCGATTCTGAAAGGTTTGCTATGATCATGAAATACTCTACTACCTTCATTATTGCCTAATTCTTGAGACTGATTATCTCTGCCCCGTTGCTCTAGTGGTCGCAAGTGCAACTGGTCAGCATGAGGTCCTGGGTTCGGTTTTGCGGGTCGGGCAAAGTGCTATTGGGTTTTTCCATCAGAAATTTCTCAAAAGCAGCCATAGAGTCTGAATTTGTGCCTGGTTGATTACAATAGACTCGCACCCTATAATAATTGAACTTAAACATAACTTGTGAAATGTGGGTGTACTAAGTGATGTTATGTAATGAATGTATGTTACAGGCCTGAAGGCACCTAAGAAGCCGATTCCTGCCGGCTTCCCTTCGGGAACAAGGCACTCTCCATAGTGTCTAGGTGCTACACCATGTTATGATTATCTTTGTTTTCTGACACCTTTTTATTATAATTTTTCAGTTTTCTCTTGGAACGTACTTCTATCTGTACAACTCTGGTCATCCACTAGCTGACGACTTGCAATGGCTTTCGCTAGTATCAGTGATGGTGTTCTGCGTAGCTTATCACAGTGGTAAGTTTATGGTGTCTTATGACTGTAAATGTGAGGAAGGTATAACTGATTTTACTATACTAATGGTACAGGCCAAACTAGTTAATCTGAAGCCAAATACAGGCCGAACCCAATAGGTACTAGCCAGAATACTTTGTCAACAGGGGCAGTAAATGAAGCACTGAAGTGAAGAGTTTATTGAGCAACTAATAATTACAATATTAATGGCGTACGTCGGTGACGGAAAGTTTTTGACATAATAACTGGGTCGAAAGGACCAGAACTAAAGAGGCAGTGTTGTCAAATAAAAAATATTAACACCACACCACCCGGTGTGGTGGTAATTGTGTTCTCTCAATGTTAAATAACTAACATATACAAAAAAAAAAACTAAGCAATCGGCCCTAACATGCCTCTAAATAACTGAAATTGAACTCTACCTAACTTCTTTGTAAAGACATCAGATGGTTGTTCATTGGTTCCAATATGCTTCAATACAATTTGATTAGCAAGAAACTTCTCTCGAACAAACGAAACCTATATGCTTTACTTTATGATGAGACTGTGGATTCTTACAGAGTAGTTTATCCTAGGCCAAGGCAGGGCTCAAAAGGACGACCGAAGGAGGCAGGCGGACTAAATGATTTCGGTTAGGTTAGAACTGCGACCAACTTTGTGCTACCTCCAAGTTGGTCGCTGTTTCATTGTTTTGTTTGGGTTGGTGTATTCTGAATTCCTGACACGGTACACTGGTAAACCTTTGTCTAGATCAAACTAGTTTGGCCTGATATACCTATTCTTTCACTAGTGGGAAGCTACATTATCTATGCTATGTTTGAAACGTTCCTGTGGGATAATTTGCAATCACAGTGCGAGCGAAACCCGCGCAAAAGCGTGTGTCCAAATAAATTACCTTTTAGCTCGTAATTTGATGTTTAATACACTAGACAGCAAGAGAGCTGCAAAACCGTGAAGGCGCTACTCCACTACAGCGCATGGCTAGGCATGTGTCTTCAGTTACGCATTGCGTGTAAACATGAGCAGGATCGTCAACTAACCATGGCCAGACACATTATCAGTCTATATCGTCCCCGCTGCTGGAAAATAGGCCTCAACTTTGTGAGAGATAATGGGCCGTAATATGGCCGTTATCTGTATCCATTTGACACCCTCTTGCCGGTCGGCGCAGTGACTGAGCGAGTTACCTACTGCTGCGCTGATTCCCGCACGGAACAAAAAAAGGATGAGCAGGAGAATGCCACGCGGGCTCAGTGCAGCTATACAGTGGATGTCACGTGTCTTCAAGTTATTGGTTCAAGGACATTGGACGCCGCGCCGGCTTCTTCAACCGTTTTGAGATTTGAAAGCCTGAAAATAAAGTCCCATTTCTTTTTCCTCCAGGCATGGGCATCATCCCCTGCACATTCATCGGTGAAATGTTCACGGACACCTGCAGAGGCTTCGGTGGTACGTTGACTGTCACCATCGGCTGGCTGTTTGGCTTCGGAGTGTCAACAGCGTTCGGGTACATGTTACCAGCCTGGGGTCCTAGTATCATCTTCTGGATGTTTTCCAGTGCTTGCGCTTTTGGGTTCTTTTTTACTATCATTTTTGTGCCTGAGACCAAGGGAAAGAGTCTTTTGGAAATTCAAGAGCTCTTGAGTAAATGATTAGCTATCAGCCTGTGATATTAAATGTTCAAGTATTTACTGTTGTATTTCATTTCTGAAGCTAAACTAGAACAAGAGACAGAATGTATGACCAAAGGGCAAATAATGTACAGGGTGTAACAGATTAAACATATGACCAGTCGTGTGGTGTCTTGGCCATGAAAGTAAACAACTTTTCTTCTATGACTTTTGGAAATTCATAACTTTTTTTTAGCTTTCCCATACATGATGATAAGATTATTGCGTCAATTCCAAAAATAAAAATTCCGATAGGAGAGAAGCACATATATCTGAATGAAGGTCTGTGTGCCGCCATCCAGTGACACATTATTTGATCATCCACCCTGCCGGCTACAATAGCTACGAGGCTGTTGGGGCTGCCGCGCACTCAACGCATCAGTGATGCGATTCGCAGACGCAGCTACGAGCCGAAATCCGGAACGCGTGCGTCCGCGAACACCACCGACGCGCTACAGAACCGCGGCAACCCCAGCAATACCCGGACCGCGTTATTATATTGAACTCCCCGCTGTGTACTGTAAAGATTTTATCAGACAATGCCTAATGCCCGTTTCACCAACACTGAGTGTCACCTAACCGACTGCCTAATTCTTGTTTTCACCAACACTAAGTGATACCAACACAATGCCTAGTGTCCGTTTTCACCAACACTAAGTGACACACAACTCAATGCCCTATTCTTGTTTTCACCAACACTAAGTGATACCTAACTCAATGCCTAATGCCCGTTTTCACCAACACTAAGTGACACACAAGTCCATGCCTAATGCCCGTGTAGGTTCACACGTTGTACCTACTGGGTTTGCTACAGAAGTATAGGCTGGGCATACATACAAATACATTTAAATAAAACCGTTGGATCACCGTGGTATCATTATTTTATTCCCGAATTATCCCACCCCACACCCGACCATCACCGGACAACACACCGGAACCACCGGTCACCGGATCACCCCTCCGTCCCGTTTTCACCAACACTAAGTGACACACAACTCAATACCTAATCTCCGTGTTCACCAACACTAAGTGACACGACGATGGAGATACGTAGAATATCTACATCACTAGCTACTTTTCCGTCGCTGGAAATAATTTCTGTCTTAATCTTCGTAGAAACTCGAGTCTACGGGTCGCGCCATGCTCGGGCAGAAGACATGGTAAGGGTGGTATGGTTGGTAGAATAGAGATGGAATTGGTCTCGCAATGCGTGCTGATCTTCATACTCCTATAACTTTACTACTGTTGAGACCACCGGTCTACTCTCCGTTACAAAGTTTGCTGTAAGCCACCATGGACCCAGCCAGAGCTGGTGATTTAAAATCTATATATAGGGTGACTGGTAATTAGTAACCGATACTTATACACGTGATTGTACTTATGATGACAAAAAACTATCCCAAAGTATTTTTTTTAAATATTTGTTCACGCCTACCGCTAGCGCCACCTACCGACGAGGCGCTGCACTCGGTGCGTAAGCGCAACAGTGCCGCCCCCTGCGGACCAGTGGCAGACATCGGCGCCGCTTGGTTCGTCTATTGGCCGGTGCTACGTTCATTCTTTTCTCATCGTACATTCATCAATCTTACTCACAGCGGCTATAAAAGCATTGAATTATATAGAATCATCCCTTTTTTCCTCACATCCACCATCCATTACAGACCCCCCCCGCCGTGCGGTCGATGCCGCCACGGGGTAACCCAAACTCTGTAAAATGTGGATTATTTCAATATAGATATAAAAACATAACGGGCACTGCATTTCACAACGGGAACAGACCTAATCCTCAACATTACTTATTCACTTTTATTATAACAATACACCGATAACGGCACGTGGCGGCCGGACTTTGGCGCGGGACCGCATACGGAGCGGCCTAGCAAGCCGCGCGGATTCTCTGCCTACCCACTGTGTTGCACGTACGACTGTAATAAGACAGAGCGGCGTCACGCATCTAACAGCTGATAGGCACAGGGACGCGTGTGCCATATATATAAAAAGCTCAAAATTTTTATATATTTATTTGGTAAAGTATATTTCACACCGTGATTAGGGGTAGGTAGGGTAAAGAAGGTGCACTGCAACGAATGAGCAGCTAGTAATACATAAAAAGTTCAATATGTTTATACTCACAGATTACAGACAGACAGATTGGAAATTGCTTCTTAATCGACTCCTTGACAAGCGTAGAACTTGAGTTGACTTTTAAACATTACATTACTAAACAAATCAGCAGAATATTATCGTTCGCGAAAGTTTTCTTATCAGTAATATCAAGAAAAACCGGCGAAGTGCGAATCGTATCGCGTACAAAAGGTTCCTTAATATCTAACAATATTTTAACGCTCATTCATAGGTCAATTTACAGGACTTTTTTTTGGAATCTCGATATATTTTTAAAGAGCTATCGATAGCGGTTTAAGATATAGGTAGAATAGAGTATAGAAGGCCCACCCCTATTTTTTTAATTCATAATTTCACTTCTCTTTTGTGTAGCGGTTCACAGCAGATACCTGCTCTCAAAATCTCAACTGTATGGTGCCAACAGTCTCGGAGTAAAATGGCTGTGACATACGGACGGATTCCGTTTTTTGTCCGTTGGCAATGGAACCCTTAAAACGTGTAAATTTCTCTAAAAAATATTATGATCTGTTCTAAATATTTACTGTTGGAGGACTGGTGGAGTGGGATTTCCAAAAAAAAGTTAATGTTCGATTTTCCAAAAAGTTATCGGGGACTTGACTGTTGTAAATTAGCTCTAGTATTGGCTGAACCTTTGATGAACGAAGAAAATTATTATCTTATCACATTGCTCAACTCTCAAGTTACAGGACAAGACGTTGATCAGCAGTATTAATTTCCATAATATGTAATTGCACTCGTAAGCTCGTAATTTTTATTTCTAGTCTCAGGTTCATTTAGGACCGAACCAAATGTAAATAGGTAAACTATCTTCTCTTAGTTACTTAAATCCTTTTATTTATTTTTAGACGTAAGAAAGTAATGTTGTCATTGGATTTTAATTGTCTTGCATTATCAATTCCTGTTGTGTTCTACGAATTGGAAACTGATAAATCATAATTATTTTGGCAATTTTACGCGGGGCGTAAAGTGGCGGAATAAGCTTAATGTGTTCTCGACGTTGTGTGAGACAAAGAGTACAATGTGTCCGAGATTTCCTTAGAATAAAAACATTTAGCTGACATAACCATCCAACCAATTTGTCCCAACGTTCTTTGACCAAGGCCGAGGAAGCACTTTTCCAGCTGTAAGCGTCTTTTGACTTATAGACGATGATATGATGATTAATTTGTGTAATATCTATCTTATAATAAACTCACGGAACCGCGGCGATTCTGTGGTCTGTGTACTTGTGTTAGTGTTTGTGTTCCTGACGTCACATCGGACTGGTGTACGTTCCTCACTCAGTCCATCGCCGTTGCATTAAGCGTACGCACATCGGCTATATCTTTAATTATTGTACTCAGTTATCACAGGAAATCAATTTATAATAATCGTACGTAAGTAGACAAGACCCCCAGTGGCACATCTGAAGGATGATATACAGCACTTTTTTGGATATGCCTAACAATAAAACTAACAACTAACAACCTGACCGCGTACCGTGTTCGGATGCTCTCTCTGTTTCAGGTGCTTGAGCCAGCTGTCAACGTGTCGGCGCAACGACTGTCGGATCAGGTGCGAGTCATACAGCGTAATCGTATGCTGGATGACACCGCACTTGATCGCTTGCGGACTGAAATGCAGAGTAGCCATGTCATTGCCACGCCGTCGCAGGCTGTGGTTCCACCACAATTTACCGCAACACCAAATCGCGATAACGACGTGAGTAATGACATGGTTACTAATGTAAGTACCCAGTGCAGTGAGGATATGAGGAGTGCTTTGGAGGGTGCGATTCGGGAATATCGGTTCATGCAACCCGACCACAGACCACGCTTACCTCGTGAAAATAGGGTGCTGGTGGCTGTTCTGGATTCGCAGTTGTCAAACTATTTTGACAACTGCGAAGACCTCACCGATGCTCACTCAATCCTGTATTGTGCGGCTGTAGCGGCATGTCGTGTAGCTCATGTTAAATTTTCTGATGACAGAGCTACACGACCTAAACCAGCCGTACCGGCATGGCAGTACAGGATTGAACGACGTATTGATGGGGCCAGAGCACTCATCGGCAAACTAATCTGCTTCAGGGAGGGCAATACTCGCCATAGAGTGATGCGTTTTGTGAGGCGGGCGTTCTCGGGTACTGATATCAGTCCTCGAGACTACATGTCCCGTGTCACAGAGCGCATCGACTTCCTGAAGCAGAAAGTGTATGCATGGGCAAACCGTATTCCTAGATATAAGCGACGGGTGGATCGATACACTCAGAATCGCACATTCCAAAGAGATGAAAGGTGGGTTTATAGGGCTTGGGAGCGACCGGACCAAGGTATGGCTGACGCGCACCTGCCGGATGATGATGCCATATGTTCGTTCTGGCGCAGCATCTGGTCGGTGCCTGTTAGCCATACCGAGGGTGAATGAACTCGGGAGGTTGAGCGGGCGTGCGATCCGGTACCAGAAATGGGGGCAATCACTATCAGCCCCCAAGACGTAGTTCGTGCAGTCCGTCCGTTACCTAACTGGAAATCCCCAGGGCCGGATGGGCTGCACAACTTCTGGATTAAATGGTTTACTAGGTCGCACGCTCGCCTGGCGACCCTGTTCCAGTCAGCCTTAGAGTCAGGGTCGCTGCCCGAGTTCCTAACAACAGGTATAACCCACCTGCACCATAAATCGGGTAGTACTGCGGAACCCAAAAACTACAGACCTATTACCTGTCTCCCGACAGTATATAAAGTTCTTACATCCATTTTGAGAGCTAAAATTAGCAAACACATTGATGACAATTCTATCATGTCCGCTTCTCAAAATGGATGTAGGAACGGGTCCCGCGGTACTAAGGAGCTACTCCTCATTGACATGGCCATTAGTCAACAGGCTCGTCGTTCCCGAAGGGATCTGTCGACATGTTGGATAGACTATAAGAAGGCCTATGACTCTGTGCCACATACATGGCTCATGAGGGTGCTAGAGCTGTATAAAGTTGATGCAACTCTGCGAACCTTCCTGATGTCATGTATGGGGCAATGGAGGACAGTCCTTCGCTATCCAGGATGTCGGCAAATCCAGAGGAATAGCGAGCCCATAAGGATAGAGCGAGGTATATTTCAGGGTGATAGTTTGAGTCCACTTTGGTTCTGCTTAGCCTTGAATCCTTTTAGCACGCTGCTGGAGGATTCAGGTCTAGGCTATCGGTTGAGGAGAGGTGGTCAAGTTATATCTCACCTCCTTTACATGGATGACCTGAAACTCTTTGCCCCCAACGATTTGCAATTGATGGAGCTACTGAAGGTAACTGAGACTTTCAGTAGCGCCATCAGGATGGAATTCGGTGTGGACAAATGTGCGGTCATGCATGTAAAGCGAGGGGAGATTGTGGAGTCTGTGGGAACCCAGCTCTCGGATTCCATAAATCTTAGATCTCTCTCAGCAACCGAAACCTATAAGTATTTGGGTATGTCGGAAGCGCTGGGTATCAATGTTACTGACATGAAGCAATCGTTGAAGGAGCGCTTCTTTGGCCGCCTGAAAAAAGTATTTAATAGTCTTTTATCACGCGGAAATAAGGTGCGTGCCTTCAACGGTTGGGTCATGCCGGTTTTGATGTACTCTTTCGGCATACTCAAATGGACTCAAACTGAACTAGACGCCCTGGATAGGAGGGTCCGTACATTGTTGACGGTATATCGAATGCATCACCCGCGTTCTTCGGTTATGAGACTGTATATCCCGCGGAGGTGTGGGGGTCGAGGCTTTTTAAACGCCAAGACTCTCCACAATCGCGAGATATGCAGTCTCAGGGAATATTTCCTAGAAACCGACGTGGGGATGCATCGAGATGTGGTCGCGGTGGACAAGGGCCTCACCCCGCTCTCCTTGGCTAAAGAGAACTGGCGCAAACCTGTAGTACTTGATACCAACGACCGCAGGGAGGTATGGCAGAGTAAGGAGCTTCACGGACGCTTTTTCCGGGCCCTGCATGGGCCCGATGTAGACCTATCAGCGTCCGTAGCCTGGCTACGTTCCGGAGACCTCTTCGGAGAAACTGAAGGTTTTGTCTGTGCAATTATGGATGAAGTTATGATGACGAATAACTACCGGAGATTTATTGTGAAGGACGGCACGGTTGACATATGTCGGGCATGCCACCGTCCAGGCGAATCAATCCGTCACATTATCTCCGGGTGTTCTCGTCTGGCTAACGGAGAGTACTTGCATAGACACAACCTTGTAGCCAGGATTATCCATCAGCAACTTGCTCTAAAATACAAACTTGTGGAATCAGAAGTTCCGTACTATAGGTACGTGCCCGACCCAGTTCTCGAAAATGGCAATATCACATTGTACTGGGATCAATCCATCATCACTGACAGGACTATTGTAGCCAATACGCCTGATATAGTGGTGGTGGATCGATCAGAGCGGCGCGCAATGATTGTTGACATAACCGTCCCGCATGATGAGAACCTCGTGAAAGCTGAGAAAGATAAGCAAATCAAGTATCTTGATTTGGCTCGCGAGGTTGTCGACATGTGGGATGTGGACTCAGCGATCATTGTGCCGATAGTCGTGTCAGCCCATGGCTTAATTGCCAAGAGCCTCGACCACTATCTAAGGAGGCTCTCGTTAGGCAGCTGGATCAAGGGCTTGATTCAGAAAGCGGTACTTCTGGACACGGCTCGTATAGTTAGGAGGTTCCTCTCTCTGGAGCCCTGACCGCCGGTAGCTTGGACCTTGTTCCCGATACCGGTTGGCTACAATTTTTTATATTTTTAAATGTTTTTTATGTATTTTTTTAATCAATATTTAAAAATGTAATAAATTTGTTTACAGATGAATAAAGGAAATAATAAACTAAAACTAAAAAATAAGTATTTAATAAATAAGATCACAGCCAAGATTTACTTAAAATCTCTTGGATTTCCAAAAGACTCTTCCCTTTCGTTTCAGGTACAAATACAACACTAAAGAGGAACGCAAAAGCGCAGGTGCCAGAAAATATCCAGAAGGTCACTGCAGGACCTAATGGAACCAACATGTAACCGAATGCCGTTGATACTCCAAAGCCGAAGATCCAGCCGATGGTGACAGTGAACGTACCACCGAAGCCTCTGCAGGTGTCCGTGAACATTTCACCGATAAATGTGTTGGGGATGATACCGAATCCTGGAGAGAAGAAAGTCCTGATTAGCATAAACAATATAGTGGAATCTATCAAACCGCACTGGGGCTGCGGTACAGACTTACAGCCCACTTCCTCTCAATAGGCAGCGAGTATCTCACCAGTGTGTATCATTATACACTAGAAGAAGAGCTCTTTGCAAAAGATGACTCTTGTTCTTCCCAGCTAAAAAACTAAGAAGTGAAAAAGTACGGAGAACCAGCGTAATTTGATTGATTGCTTTGTTTTTTGACTTTCAGGTCGTCCGGGGCAGGACTAATTCCGGTTAGAAAGGTAAGGCGATTCTCACAAGACATGACTGCGCAACGCCAATGTTGCGCCGCCTCCTCCCGGCCGCGTGGACGAGTAGTGCCGTGTGAGAATCGCCTATGGAAACCGCTGTAATTAAAGACGATAATTATATAATTATGTAAGTCAGTCAGTTGTTGACAGTCGATACGGGTAGTCGGTGGCCCGAAATTCTGGCAACCAGTCTTACCACGGGATATCATATTACCCAATACTAACTGGGTTGTGGAGGTCAGATAGGCAGTCGCTCCATGTAAAATACAGATATTCAGCTGCATCCGGTTAGTCTGGAAGCCGAACATACTTAGGAAAAGGCTAGGCAGATGATGATAGTAAAAATACTTACCACCTAAATAAGAAATGAAGAACATCATGAGGGATACTAGTGAAAGCCATTGTAAACCCTCAGCTGCTGGATAATCATTTGTGTACAGGTAAAAGTAAGTTCCAAGAGCGGCCTGAAAAATAATAATAAGATAGGAAAAAGCACTAGTTGGAAATACAAGGAATGACAAGATCTTTCAATTGCAGAAATAACCTTTTGATGATGGGATTTTTTTTTCGCAATCTGGGTGTAAGACCAACAGCATTGAAAGTCTCAAATAGTAGCTTAAAATTGGTACTTTACTTCATATCATTTTATGGCAACAAGTACCCAAGTTGCGGGAGAACCAAAATAGAGCCTGACATTTGTAGTCAAATCATGGCAAAATCGAACATATTGCAACATTTTCAATTGGCCTGACGTCTGGTCTCCAGTGACTTTGGTGCTTATTGCAATAGTATGAATTAGTGTTAATTGTAAGCTATAATTTGCGACATATTCGAATTATGTTGGAAATATGCCTATTTTAACCATCACTCTTCATTGGATTAACCTTGGTCATATAACAGCCAGACAGTTGTTACAGTGGTCAGTCAAAAGCCAGTCAATAATAATAATTCGGTTATGAAAGTCATAATCGCTCCATGTAAAATACTAGCTTATAGATGCATTCTGTTTGACTGAAACTCGATTCTAAAATGAATTTATTATATTTGTCAGTAGCCAAGCGTTGCCCCGCTTGGCACGACAAATGTAATAAATTTGAATACGGACGAATGATTTGGAAGCTGAACAAAAAGAAAAGAGAACTTACTAAACTTAATGAGCAAGCTGCCGTTGAGACTAACAACAGAGATTTTCTTCCAGTTCTATCAACAAAGACAGGTGCAATAGTAGCCGCAGCCATTTGAGTGACACCAATAACTATAGTAGAAATATGTGATTCCATATCAGATCCAGTCATATCGAAAATAATCGTAACAAAGGAAATCACAGCGATCACTCCACTTAGTTGTTGCATAATGTTTAACACTATTATTATAAATGTTGCTCTTCGGTTCGACCTGACTGTGTACATTTCTGTCAATTGAGCCATGTTCGATTTTGGCTTTTCACTTGCTTGTGCTACAATTTCGTCGATGTCATCTTTTCTACCAAGTGATGTGAGGTTCTCCATCGCCTCTTCTCTTCTGCCTGAAATCAGATTCATTTGTTATATAGTTTTAGACTGCCACGTGGGTCTAATGGTCGCAAGCGTGGCTGCTGAGCATAAGGTCCTGGGGGTTGCCAGAATGATGTAGACAATACTCATGTAATTATGTTCGATATATGGCTCACACACAGTGGTCTTACTTATTATGGCTAATATGAATGCATGGATGTTACTACTAGAATCAAAGTCTCACCTTTCAATACTTGATAAACAGCCGTTTCAGTGACGAAAATAAAGATTAACACAATGTATAGACCGCATAAAGCCACACCCAGCCAACCAATGGCCGCGTACGATACGTACGGTCCCACTACATATGCTATCAGTGTTCCCAAAGTGGTGGAAAATCCTGTCAGAGTTAACAGCGTGCCTCGAATTCTTGTTGACCTGAAAAAAAAGGCGAATTGCTGCTGAGTAAGATTCTTCAGAACTGGTATACGATTGTTAAGTTTTCCCAATAAGAATATTCTCTGTACATCCCGGAGTCTGGATTCGTTCCTGGATGGTAACTGGTTCGCCCCTTATTACTTTTACATAACTGAAGGATTGCGGTATTCTGGGTGTGCTGTTGCAGACTTGATTTAATTGTTAATTACTGGAAATGCCAGTCCCCAGATTTTTGTTGTGGTAACAAGGCTTGGTCTTATATTATGTACTATACCAAAGTCCAGTCACACATTTTCAAGATGTTTAGGTAATTAGTCAGAAAGCATTGTCAACTCTGTTTCGGGCTCAGATTTTCGTTTAAAAAATTGGTATATTTTCGCCTGAATACATTGTCAATACAGTCCAGCATTAGCACGGTAGCTTTGGCACGACTGGTTGTCAGACTTTCGGACCTCAAGTCAAGGAATTCATGCAAATTATTTAGTAGGTACATGCATGATAATCCAAGAATGAAGTTGAATAGTCTGTGATAGAGAGGCCTATGTCCAGCGGTGATGATGAGGTTTTATTCAAAGGTACTTACGAAAATTCTCCAATGTAGACGAGGTTAGTCACAAATATGACTCCACTGCCTGCTCCAGCTATAATGCGGCCTGCGTATATCATAGGCAAATTGACAGCAACGGTCATAACAACCAAAGCACCCAAGAGAACACCTCCCCCAAAATATAGACAAGGCTTTCTGCCTATTATGTTACAGAGGTATCCTGAGAGGTAGGGACCTGAGAAATAGAGATTATATAGTATTTCATTGATAGGAAAGTAAAGGGACTCCTCAAAAATAGTAGTAACAAAGTAATGACTGAAGTTAGTTTTACTTGAGTCCTTTACCTACGGAGGTCCCGACAAAAGCAAGAGACACTATCCAGGATGCTTCTGCGTCATCGATGACATTGTCAAACGGTGTCTCGTCAGGGTTCTGCAGCATCGCCAACACCGGTGCAGTCCAGCCCATGGTGTAGCCTGTAGCTAACTGGCCTACGTATACTGAAATTAGATTTTGTTGTTAGTTAAACTTGGAACCAGCCTCGTATGTCTAGTGGTCCAAAGCTATTGCTGAGTATGAGATCTAAATTTCGATTTCCTGTTCTGGCAAAGTGTTGTTGAGTTTTTCCAACAAAAAAATCTCAGTAGCAGTCACGAAGTTTGGATATCTACCCGGTTTATGGGAATAGGCTCGCTCACTATTACTTGCAAAGTTGAGACTGAAACATAAAAGCGAACGGTGTGGCGAAGGGCGGGTCCTGCCTAGTGCCTAACCATTCGGAGACAATAGCATTTAAGAAGTGACATAATTATGTACCTACAAGGACAGACTCTTCACGCAGCCGTCAACCACGCATTCTGTACATCAAACATTAAAAAATTTTACTTAAAAAAGAGCTGTGGGAATGTTGTAACTTTGACCTACAATATCTGCTTAACTAGAAGGTTTCCAGGTAGGGTCCAGAAACAAAAAAATTACAATGACGGGGATAACAAGTGCCGTTCGGCTTTGTGATGGGTCCGGGTTTTACATCCGTTATAAAACTGATGAATATCCTATATCGCAACATAAATTATCCAATTTTGAACATTAAAACAATGTTTTGACCTGTTGTCTCCTAAGGATCAGAATCTTGGGCCACAAAAGGGATGAATGAAAGGCAATTACATATGGTTGAGGTGAGAATGCTAAGGGGGATGTGTGGTGTTACGCGAATAGATAAAGTAAGAAATGAGTACATAAGACGAATCTGAAAGTGGCGCCGATGACAAAAAAATCGTGTGGTAGTCGGTTGTCTTGCCCATGTTAGGGATTTTGGTTTCCGCACTTAGTCCTTAAAGTGGACCATTGTGCGTGAGCCATGGTGGCCGTTACTCCAACCAGCCCACCTCCCTCCAGAAGCAGATCAGACTTCGCGGTCTTCTCAGGGCATCCTCAAGAGATCTTGGCGTTCCAAGAGTCTCCTCGCGTATCTGGGTGACGCCAGTACACTCAAGGAGTACGTGTGCTTTCGTTTCCTCCGCCTCCATGCACGCCCTGCACAGGGGACTGTCAGTGATACCTAGGGTGTGAAAGTGTTTGTTTAGTGAGCAGTGTCCAGTGATGGTCTCCGCCACCAGTCGCAGGCTATCTCTATCCAGGCGCAGAAGGCGCTTGGTCAGCTTTTTGTCCAGAGATGGCATAGCCTCCTTGGATTGCCTGCACCCTGGTGTCGAGGTCCACCACTTCTCCGCTTGTGTTTGAGTGTGATCCTTTAGCCAACTTCTGAGCTGCTTGAAGGGTATGGGGACAATGGGTTCGGGTCCGAAAGTGTTTGTGCTGGATCCTCTTCTGGCGAGTTCATCAGCTGCATCGTTTCCAAGCGATCCACTGTGTCCTTTGATCCATTGTAGTGTCACCGTGTTGCGGTTTAGTACCGTAACTCGTTCTAGGGCATTATGGCATTCTAGTATTAGTCTCGACGTGATCTGGTTTCTCTTTAAGGATTGGAGAACTGAGGCGCTGTCGGAAAGTATACGGATGTGAGTATCCGTAACTTCCCTGGCCTCTATGGCGTGTGCCGCTTGGATAATGCCTACGCACTCTGCCTGATATACAGAGTTGAGCATTCCCAGGGGTCTGGATATTTTGATGTTTAGGTCGTCGGAGAAAACTCCGACACCTGTTCCATCGTCGGTTTTCGATCCATCAGTGTAGATCCTTAGCTCTTTTGGACCTGAGTAGTCACACATCTCCGCTGTGAGCTCTATATTGTAGTGCTTTTGGAAGCAGTGGGTCTTCAGGGTTCTGTCACAGGGTGATGCCATCATGGGCTGTTGTTTGATCGCGTTGTCTTTTATGCGCGTATGTTTGATTCTGGAGTCCTTACTTAGGGTGCCGGATACTTCGAGCCTGAAGGTCGCTAGGGCCGCCTCCTCTCTTACAACGAGGTGTAGAGGTGGTAACCCCAGCATTACCTGTAACGCGGCAGTGGGTGATGTTCTCATGCTGCCGGTGATTGCTACACAGGCAAATCTTTGTACCTTCTCGAGGTCCTTCTGGGCTGTGCTCAGATTGGTCCTGGGCCACCAAACTATGGAGCCGTATGTAATGATTGGTCGGATGACGGTGGTGTATAGCCAGTAGGTGATTTTGGGGCTTAGGCCCCAATTTCTGCCGAGCAATCTTTTGCATTGCCATAGGGCTATGCTGGCTTTTGTGGTGATGTAATCAGTATGTTTTGCCCAATTCAGCTGTTTGTCCAAATAAATACCCAGGTATTTGGTTTCAGTCGATAGGCTTAGGGTGGTCTCAAAGAAACGCGGCAATTGTAGGTTTGCCAACTTCCTTTTCTTTGTGAAAAGGACGAGTTCGGTTTTGGTGGGGTTCACTGCTAGTTTGTACTCCTTGCACCAGTCTTCCACCACCTTCAAGGCTTGGCGCATAAGGTTACATAGTGTGTTTCCATGTGTGCCATTTATTATTATGGTTATGTCATCTGCATAGCCCACCGTGTAGTAGCCTCTGTCATTCAGACGTTTGATAAGGCTATCCACCACGAGGTTCCATAGGAGTGGTGAGAGGACGCCCCCTTGAGGGCAGCCTTTCGCCACGATGGCTCTAGTCGTATCGTTCACCGTAACCTGTACGGCCCTGAGTCTTAGCATATTTGTGATCCATCCTCGCAGGGTCGAGTCCACACCGTGATTCTCGAGGGCTGCGTTGATGCTGTGACCGAAGTTAGACCTTATATCATCAGCTATTGACCAGTGAAAATCCCGTCAAAATCGGTCTAGCTGTTTCGGAGATTAGCCGGAACAAACAGACAGACAGTAAAAACTGAAAAAAAAAATGTTTTTATTTGGGAAAACAAACAGTAGTAGGTATATTGCGCATTAACCGCGTTGTCTCAAAATTAGTCTTAACAAAAATACTACCCACAACATTTTCCACAGATTACTATGTTGTATAATAAAAACAAACTGTTAGCAAACGTTAACTGTAACTAACTTAATGAAAAAGAATTTAAAGGAAAAGAAAATGAAAGTGAAAACAAATTAAAAAAATATGCATGATGTATCAAATTAACATTAAAATTCAAATTTATTTATTTTAGGACAACTAGATCCAAAGGTTAGTAATACAAGACTTAGAAAAACTATTGAACTATTGACTTTTTAACTATTGTATCATACAGGTCCCTACCCTATCAACAATGATACCTACATTCTGTGAAACCTGTCTCCATAGGTTTTCCTACTTGTTTTGCCACTGCCGATTCTTTAGAATTTTAATTATATCCTTTTTAAATTTATATCTGTTTAGGAATAATATGTCTATTGAACCAAAACGCTTATTGTATGTGTCAACTAAGCATAATAGCGGTGAGCGTACACCAGCATTGGATCTACAAAAGCTGGTAGCGAACAGTCGCCTGGTTCGTACTTCCCGTCCATGTACTGTTCGAGGAACCAGGTAACACAAACCAGTCACCAAGTCAGGGCAGTCAAACTTGTTTCGGCATATACTGAATAACGTCATTGCCTCAAGGAGGACGCGTCTTGACTCTTATGTAAGCAGGTCGTATTCTTTAAGAAGCGATTGGTATGATGTTTTCCTCCGAAAACATCTAAATTGCATAGCACGAAGGTACTTACGTTGGACTAATTCTACAATTTCGATATATTTCGCATAGTAAGGATTCCAGATCGGTACTGCGTATTCTAATTGCGGCCTAATTATGGACTCATACAGGTGCAAGAAGGTGGAGGGACGATGGATATCTCTAGATGCTCTCATTACGAAGCCAAACATCTGATATGCCTTATTGATAATGTTTTCAACATGAATGTCAAGATGTAGTTTCGAGTCCAGCTGCAAACTAAGCTAACTTTGTTAATAATATTATACTATTAGCAAGCCGATAATTGAAATGTACGAAATTTTTCTTTTTAGTGAAAGTTATACTATGACACTAAGGCAAGCTAAGGAACAGTTTATTATAACAGCAATAGTCTGAGAAACGATCAATATTACGTTGGAATTCAACACAGTTTTGTTCATTTAAAATTTGATTAAAAACTTTTAAATCGTCAGCGCATAAGAGAAATTTTGAATTTTGAAACCAATATTGTATGTCATTTATGAACAGTAAAAATAATAAAGGTCCTAAAATCGATCCTTGAGGAAATCCTGATGTAACTTGAATAAAGCTGGACTCGAAGCCATTGATCACAACCTTTTGGGTCCTCTTCGTTATATAAGGCACAAACCAACGTAGGAGATCCTCTCTGATACCATTATGCGCGATTTTATTGAGCAGCAGTCTATGATCCACTTTATCGAATGCCTTTTGTGAAGTAAAGAAATTTTTTGTTATAAGTGCCGTATATATTTTTTTCATATGCATTCAGTAAACAGCTGTTATTTTGATATTACAAACAGACATTTCAATTTGATTTATTTGTACGTATGTATGTATGTATAGATTGAAATGCACTTTGAGCACTGCAGAAATGATTCATAAAGTATTTGTGACTTACAATTAGCAGGATAAGTTTGTGGTAGGGAACACTTTGTTTCTTTTATAGCTTATCATCTTCGTTTGATATTTGACCCACACTGCACTAGTCAACAAAAGTTATTTCAAAGTCAATTATATCACGTGAATTAATCTGAGATAACAGGTACACTATAATATTCAGATTATATTGCACCACTTATTTGTGTCTAAATTTCGTGTTTTATGTTTTATAATTTTATTTTAATTATTTTTTATACACGAGAGTAATAGTTACGCGAGGCACTCGCGCCGATTATATTGTTGGTAGGGTATGTGATGCGGAGAAATGAAGAAAAAGTCGTGAGGACAGTTTTGAGTATGAATGTTGATGGCTAACGATGAATGTGCTGTGTGAAGCATGAGGCTAAAAAAGAGGTGTCTGATGAGACGAGTAATAGAGAAGTATATAAGAAGCAGTCATGCTGCGCCGACCCCAAATAAATTGGGATAAGGACAAGAGAATGATGATGATGTTTGATTGTACGTTACTTTTAGTACAGGTCAAACCAGAAAATATAGTAATAGGTCGTGAAACGACAGTTTCTTTAGCTGTGATATTATATCACTCTAAAAATCAGTGGCTCTATTAACAATTGAATAAGGTGGCTTCCGCCAGAGGTAAAATAAGTACAGGACTGTAAATAAATGTAATAAAACTTTGTAAAATTTTGTTTTTATCACATAGAATGGAATGGAATGGATAATAATGTTTTTTTTTTTAATAAATAAACCAAGATAGTGTGACTGTTCCAATAAGACCCTAGTCTGATAAAATTTTCGTTTTTCCTAAGTCATGTAAATATTAGTACTTATTTCGGTCAGTTGCCCCCTAAGGGGCAAAGGTCACGCCCCGCCATCCGCGTGACCCTGTAAGGTTCGTCTCCAGGCTGGTCACCTTTCCACTGACTAAGAAAACTGAATTCCTTAATATGAAGAAGTCCAATGCCTCGTATCATTCTTAGAACAAGGAAAGGATTGAAAGATATAGTAAATCAGATTAGGGAATTCATAGTTAATGAAATATATTGAAAGTGGTTTCAAAAGGCTAACACATAACTAGGAGATCTAAAGTATATTTATATGGCAACCAATAGCTCTTGTAAACAACCCTTACGCTAGCGTAATAGGTAATTGGTCACTCGTGACTCACACGATACTTTACATCTACACCTGGAGCACTCAGAGCAACACTTCCATAAGTGACGTAAGCCGCTTTTCAGCGGCAATGCGTCGACATCATGCTCCTAGTGAACACTGTCCCTAGCAGTTCTTTCGAACTGGTGAACGTGACAAGGCGGCTTTTCAGCAGCAGAACGTCAGTCATCATGCTAATAGTAGACATGGTCCCTAACAGTCCTTAGACTGGTTATAAAATAGATGTGGTATCAAACCATTCCAATCCCACCCCATGGATCATGTGCTCGTTTTGTACCGTTAGCGCATCTGCAAGACACGTGTTTGTGTCAACCTGACCGAATCATCTGTCAGAGGTAAGATCATATTATTCTAGAATCACTATATGGTTGGTCATAGTAGGATTGAGAGTCAAAACTCAAAAGGCAAATTGGCTGAATTGATGGTTAGAGCTAATGAATAAATAATTCAAGAATTACCAGAGAATAGAGTTAATAATCGTAACTCGAGAACCATTTTGCAATAGAGTTGGAGATCAACTCTATTGAAACTCTATAGACAGCCCCAAAAGCGCCCTCCCTTCACCACTTCCTAGTGTTGGAGCTGGGAAGTCGAAGTGGAGCAACAAACTCCCCAGCAACACGTTTCTGTCTGTTTAGTTTTAAGAACTCGAATTACAACATCAGCCCAGGATAGTTATTGTAATAAAGGACTCACCCAGTCGCTCACCAACAAACACACACACATACTAGATTAGTCTGAACAGGGCTTTTAACCCAACTATATTTAACTTATTAAATCATTATCGCACTCTTACAACAACCCATTTGGACATAGACTCCCGGTATTCACTAAGTCTCCTAACTTAACTAAAAATAGCTTATATCGTCCGGATCCTATAGCGGTCTAAAACCGACTGCCAGGTACCATTCCTCGTCTCTCGCTTCTCTCAGCCTCCTCGGCGTTTGTCCTTTTTTTGTAAATCTCTCAATTGTTTTAAAGGATCACTTCGGGCGCGCCTATATTGCAACCAGATGTTGCGCTAGTATTCAGGAATGCATTTAGAAATCGGATACTTTTATCGTTCCTTAAGAATTTGTTGAATTATTACATTTGCCCTGTCAATAAGCCCAAGTGGGTTTCCCATTAAGTAAAGAATTTATGTGCTCCTAAGAAATCCAATATTGTTTTAAAATTCAATAGAAGAAAGAACGCATCGCCTTTAACTGCCAAGCCATAAAGTAGAGGTTTAAAGTGTTTGCACGTGGCCGGTAACGCGTGTTGATTTTTTGAAACAATAATCGAGAATAAGATATTTGCTTAATAATTAGGAGTATGTGAGAGACAGTCACATTCCCCCCTCTGAAAATCAGACGCGTGACGCAGTACAGCGTATGAGCTTTCACAATAGGATGCGCTGTGGCTCTCCATGGCATTATTATAGAGTTTAAAAGTACGCCCACTCGCTATTTTCACCTAATCAGATTATTATAATCGTTCCAACTGGAACATGAATCCAATAGGATGCATCGTCTGCTATAATTTTGCCTAGTTTCGCAGAAGTATCTTTAACTGATACATAATTCCGCTATTTGAGATTATTCTCCCTCAAAATATTTCTATCATTTACCACGTTTCAGGTAATTGCAGGAGACCCGTGCATGCTTATAATTTAATTCTACATACCAGAGTCTCTTATAAGAGTATTTGTGATACGGAGCGTCGCTACCTACGGTGCTCTCTCGTTCTAAACTCAGCCTAACGCAGCTGCCGCTGGACAGAGGCCTTTCCCAATGCACCTCATCGCTGAGTCAGCTCCTCGTAATTGTATCCAGGAGTAGCTGAAATAGTCCGCACATAAAAATATTAGGATTTATTCCACTTAGTCGCCCCCCTCCGATTCTAAGAGGAAAGAGCAGTTCTGAAATTCAACTTAAGAGTTGGAAAATTGTAGTTGAAATCGAAGTTATGTTATTTGAAATCACTACCTTTTATACGTTTATATAAATATTAAGAGCCTATCTTACATTAAAATCACAATACATTTTGTTAACCTACATTGAGCAAATAAGAATCTTGACCTTGGATTTAACTTTGAAATTTAGACACCCTAGATTGTCCAAACAATTATTGGATTATTAGGACACATTATTGTAATTTCCACAGTAGGATATTAAAATATTGGCACGATTTTTATCTGGTAGGTTCCAATTTTGGAACTGATTAGGTAGGTTTATAATATAGTCTTAGAGCTCAAAAAAATAATATACAATTATTTTTGAGATAACAAAGTCATATCACATGACTACAGGTAACCATAGAGTCTTATAAAAGTGGAACTTAGCTTCGCAACTGGGACCACGCTACGGCTGGCGTTGGAGTCAGGCAACGTCAGCTGAATTTGATGAAACTTAGACCCGAGTGCACCTCACAATCCAAAGGTTTAGACAAAGTTAAATGTCAGCCAAACGAAGATTGAAATATCCTGGAATTTGAAATAAGTCCACACGAGTATCTGTCCAATTATATGACATAGGCTACAGAGTCGGAAAGATTCAGGTTAACTTTCTATGATAATAGTTAATGTAACTCTTAGTAAATTAGTTGTCTTTTAGTAAACTTTACGCTTCTTGGTATCTTAGCATTAATAATATAAAGTTTATCCATAGTTGAGCGCGTGTCTTACTCGTATATCTACTTTCACTCTCTTCTCATACAAATATAAACATTTTCAATGGCAAACATAAATTGAAATTGGTCTGTGTACCATCGGTCACAAAACCTTCACCTACCGGGAGTCGAACCCATCATTAAATCCATAGTTGAGCGCGTGTCTTCTATCTACTTTCACTCTCTTCTCGTACAAATATAAACACTTTCAATTGCAAACATGAATTGAAATTGGTCTGTGTACTATCGGACACAAAACCTTCACCTACCGGGAATCGAACCCATCAATAAGGTGGCACAGGAACACAAGCAACAATCTTTCAAATTGTAACTCACTTACTCTAAAATCGAAATCAATGAACTCTAAACTAACAAAACACGCAGGGAATCGAACCCACATACCATGACACAGGAATCTAATTACTTATCAACTATTGCGCTAGGCGGAAATCAAACCCTAATTCCATGACAACGGAATGCAGTATTTTAACTGATAAATCATGCGGGAATTGAACCCACTGCCAATGGTTGATGATTTTAATCATGACAACAAAATCGTTATCTAATTAAACATAAATCGTTGTAGCCGTTGTAACTCGAGCCGTCTCTTACAATTTCTAGGACCATAAAATTACGTTGTGTTATTATTGCCGTCTCTTACAATTTCTAGAACCATAAAATTACGTTGTGTTATTATTATAGTAACCCATATTTATTGTTCTTTCTCGTTGTACTGAAGTGAATCAGTACATTTAATGACGAGAATCTTGGTCACGCGGCACCACATGTGACTGTTCCAATAAGACCCTAGTCTGATAAAATTTTCGTTTTTCCTAAGTCATGTAAATATTAGTACTTATTTCGGTCAGTTGCCCCCTAAGGGGCAAAGGTCACGCCCCGCCATCCGCGTGACCCTGTAAGGTTCGTCTCCAGGCTGGTCACCTTTCCACTGACTAAGAAAACTGAATTCCTTAATATGAAGAAGTCCAATGCCTCGTATCATTCTTAGAACAAGGAAAGGATTGAAAGATATAGTAAATCAGATTAGGGAATTCATAGTTAATGAAATATATTGAAAGTGGTTTCAAAAGGCTAACACATAACTAGGAGATCTAAAGTATATTTATATGGCAACCAATAGCTCTTGTAAACAACCCTTACGCTAGCGTAATAGGTAATTGGTCACTCGTGACTCACACGATACTTTACATCTACACCTGGAGCACTCAGAGCAACACTTCCATAAGTGACGTAAGCCGCTTTTCAGCGGCAATGCGTCGACATCATGCTCCTAGTGAACACTGTCCCTAGCAGTTCTTTCGAACTGGTGAACGTGACAAGGCGGCTTTTCAGCAGCAGAACGTCAGTCATCATGCTAATAGTAGACATGGTCCCTAACAGTCCTTAGACTGGTTATAAAATAGATGTGGTATCAAACCATTCCAATCCCACCCCATGGATCATGTGCTCGTTTTGTACCGTTAGCGCATCTGCAAGACACGTGTTTGTGTCAACCTGACCGAATCATCTGTCAGAGGTAAGATCATATTATTCTAGAATCACTATATGGTTGGTCATAGTAGGATTGAGAGTCAAAACTCAAAAGGCAAATTGGCTGAATTGATGGTTAGAGCTAATGAATAAATAATTCAAGAATTACCAGAGAATAGAGTTAATAATCGTAACTCGAGAACCATTTTGCAATAGAGTTGGAGATCAACTCTATTGAAACTCTATAGACAGCCCCAAAAGCGCCCTCCCTTCACCACTTCCTAGTGTTGGAGCTGGGAAGTCGAAGTGGAGCAACAAACTCCCCAGCAACACGTTTCTGTCTGTTTAGTTTTAAGAACTCGAATTACAACATCAGCCCAGGATAGTTATTGTAATAAAGGACTCACCCAGTCGCTCACCAACAAACACACACACATACTAGATTAGTCTGAACAGGGCTTTTAACCCAACTATATTTAACTTATTAAATCATTATCGCACTCTTACAACAACCCATTTGGACATAGACTCCCGGTATTCACTAAGTCTCCTAACTTAACTAAAAATAGCTTATATCGTCCGGATCCTATAGCGGTCTAAAACCGACTGCCAGGTACCATTCCTCGTCTCTCGCTTCTCTCAGCCTCCTCGGCGTTTGTCCTTTTTTGTAAATCTCTCAATTGTTTTAAAGGATCACTTCGGGCGCGCCTATATTGCAACCAGATGTTGCGCTAGTATTCAGGAATGCATTTAGAAATCGGATACTTTTATCGTTCCTTAAGAATTTGTTGAATTATTACATTTGCCCTGTCAATAAGCCCAAGTGGGTTTCCCATTAAGTAAAGAATTTATGTGCTCCTAAGAAATCCAATATTGTTTTAAAATTCAATAGAAGAAAGAACGCATCGCCTTTAACTGCCAAGCCATAAAGTAGAGGTTTAAAGTGTTTGCACGTGGCCGGTAACGCGTGTTGATTTTTTGAAACAATAATCGAGAATAAGATATTTGCTTAATAATTAGGAGTATGTGAGAGACAGTCACAATAGTACTTACAGCATGCTGCAATTAAATATTGTTTGCTCAAACTAGTATTAACTTCGGCACCCATTGCACTGTTTCCTCTTTACACAGTAAAAATAATTTAATTTTCTAAATAGCGCAAAAAGTATATCCTTTATTTGCTTGCATTGAACTGACTTATAATGACATATTTATCCATATCTTATATTATTTCCTTGTGAATCAAATTGCATGAATCTTAGATTGGCAATTAGGGATAGGTACAAAAATTTAAAATTTCAAGCACGTGACCCTAACAATGTAAAAGGTAAATAAATAAATACCTAGATAACAGCGGTGGCCCGGACTTCAACCAAGCAGAGACGAGCGGAGATGTGCGAGGCGGAGAGCAGAGGAGATGCTTAGGAGATAGGGTGGCAAAATCAATCAAAGTCAAAACCTTTATTCCAAGTAGGCCAGTTACAGGCACTTTTGAACTGTCGAAACAAATACAACAATGAAATGTAGCTACAGTCCCAGTCCAAAGGCATAAAAACTGAAAGTATCGTAGTTGCCCATTCCAAAGCGTAGATCTCTATGGAGAAGAACGGTTAAGAAAATCCATGGACACTCTTTTAAATCAGCATATTGTTACAATACAGCATAATATGGTTACATCATTCATGTTGAGATGGTACACCATGTGAGAACGCTGTAGCAAGATGTGCACGTTAAAAGTGTCCATAGTAAAAACAAAAAAGCCAGCCAAGTGATAGTCGGACTCGCGCATCGAAGGTTCCGTGCAAACTTGTAGGTATTTTGTCATTAAACTACATATTTACGGTTTTCAGTATTTTTCCTTTAGGTACATGTGCTGTAAGACATTGCTTCTTGCCAAATTTCATGATTCTAGGACAACGGGAAGTACCCTTTAAATTTTGATTCCCTTAACAGTGTCGAGATATACGTTTTTTGTGGCATAAACTGCCGTATCTTTTTTTTACGTTAACTTAGAAGTTTAATTTTTTCACAGCTTCAAGGGACTATAGACATAAGAATATGGTTTTAATTTCAACTCGATACCTCCAGGCGTTCCCGAGATAAGACAGTCTTGACAGACAGGCAGGCGGACGGACAACAAAGTGATCCTATAAGGGTTCCGATTTTTCCTTTTGAGGTACGGAGCCCTAAAAAGACGATTCAAAAACTAAGAGATGAGCAGTCACAACGTGAACGAGTGTTCACGAACGTCATGTTCGTGAACACTGTGTGCAAGGATCAGCACCATTCAACTCAACTATTTTGAAGGGAACTATACTGTACAATGCAAAGATAGTTGTACAATCTTCAGCAGCTCCAACAGTACTATTTAATGCTATCAATTTATGCGCCCCTGTCGGAGAGGAGATTTGCACCGCTTACCGCACGCCGCGCACAGCACCCCGCTCACCACACGTTATAGATTGTTGATTGTTGTAATATTCTTGCTTACGTTATGCGTTTAATGCATGTTTTAAATTTCGTCTCATTCAGTTCAAGAATACTTTCTGGAATTTTATTATAGCATCTCGAAAGGTGTATCCACCGAAGCTGAGAGAGATGTGCAGAAGAAGAAGTACAAAGATGTGCAAAGCGGAGAGGAGAGATTTGCACTGCTCACCGCACGCCGCGCACAGCACAGCGCTCACCGCACGCCGCGCACAGCACTGCGCTCACCGCACGCCGCGCACAGCACACCGCTCACCGCACGCCGCGCACAGCACACCGCTCACCGCACGCCGCGCACAGCACAGCGCTCACCGCACGCCGCGCACAGCACACCGCTCACCGCACGCCGCCGTCTCTTCTCGTCTCCATTGTACGCCGAGTGCGTAAACAGTGAATACGAGACATCTCCTCTCCGTTTCCACTAAACCTAAGTGTGAATAAGGAAATTCTATTGGTGGTTTTAAACACATCTCCTCTCCTCTCGTCTCATCTTCTCTTCGGTGGAGTCCAGCCCTAGACTAGGTTAAGATAATTGAATACTAGGTTAAAAGATTCTATGATAACGGTCACCGACCAGGTCCGGGAACCAACATTTCTTTCTTTCGGTTTTGGTAGTGGTAATAGGCTCTGCTCAATTACAGCATGGGATTGGCGAAATATTGATTGCCTAACCAGTTTTTTTTCATACTAAATAGTCTTGCGTTTGGCCACAACAAGGTAGAAAATCAAATCAAAATCAAAGCATTTATTTCAAGTAGGCCAGTTACAGGCACTTTTGAATTTTCGAAACAAAGACAACAATGAAATGTAGCTACAGTCCCAGTCACAAGGCATAAAAACTGTGAAAACACTGTAGTTAGGCAACTCTTCCCTAACGTAGATCTCTAAGGAGAAGAACGGGTAAGAAACTCCATGGACACTCTTTTAAATCAGAATATTTTTACAAAACCTTGGTTACATCGATCATGTTGAGATGGTACATTATGTGAGAGCGATGTAGCAAGATGTGCACGTTAAAAGTGTCCGTAGTAAAAAAAAACTATTCAAAAATTAAATAATTATTTCAAATAAGCCGTGGCAACCAAGAGATGACCAGTCACAAACTGACAGCGCCCGTTCACGAACATGACGCATGTATCAGCACCATTCAACTCAACCATTTTGAAGGGAACTAAATGATCCGACACACGCACCACCATCAGCGAGACATTTGAATGAATTTGGAGTACGCTTGCTTAGACGAAACCAATGATGTAGATTTTTGATGTCAGGAGATTGCTTGATTGAAACACTCCTGCACCAACACAATCTGTTTATTATTAAATTAGTATTAGACACTACACAATGGTTTTGTATGATTAATTTCACAGTTTTTTATATATATTGTAAAGAGCGCGCGAATGACGAATGGCTGTACCAGAGAGAAATTAGAATGGCAATACTAAACAACCTATGCACTCGAAATTTGAAGGAATCAGTTTATAATGATCGGGAAACAGAGAATCTTGATGTCATGATTATGATAAGACTAGTATTAATTAAATCTGCAAAATATTAAGCATATTTTTATACGGAACCAATATTAATACATTGAAAAATGCACCGAAATCATTTGCGATATTTTCGCAACCGTATCAAGATGATTATAGGAAAGCTGATAAAACATGTTAATCTGTAGGTATTCATTTCCATAACAATTGCACCCGTATAAGGATTAAGTAAAAAGTACCTTACATTCGAGTTCCCAAAGTCGTGTCTTTATTTTCAGACTCAAGTTCATTTTGGACCGAACCAAATGTAAAAAGGTAAACCATCTTCCCTCAGATACTTTAAATATTTCACCTCAATTAAGTCTAAGGCTGTGGGCTGTGATGGGGTCAGTCGAACTATGTTATCGTTTATGATTGAGAACCTAATTCCAATTATTACGCACATCATCAATTCATCTCTGCAGACTGGTGTGTTCCCTGCAATGTGGCGTAAGGCTTATATTATCCCTCTCCCTAAAATTTCCAACCCTAGTTTAGCGAATCACTTCAGGCCGATCTCCATTCTCCCTTTCCTTTCTAAGATCCTAGAAGCAGTTGCCCTTAATCAAATATCCTCCTACGTATTTAAGAATAACCTGTTGTCCAGTTTCCAATCCGGTTTTCGGCCTGGCCACAGCACAGCCACAGCTCTGCTTAAAGTTACTGAAGACATAAGGGATGGCCTGGAGAATTCGAGATTAACGGTCTTGGTTTTAATAGATTTTTCCAATGCTTTTAACACCGTTGATCACGACATTCTTCTGGCCATACTGTCTCAGATTGGGGTCTCTTCGTTGTCACGTGATTGGTTCTCATCATATCTTCGTGGTCGCCAGCAGGCGGTGCGTGCTGATCAGGATTGCTCTGACTGGTGCGACCTGGTAGCTGGTGTTCCGCAAGGCGGTATCCTCTCTCCTCTTTTATTTTCTTTATTTATAAACTCCATTACTGCTGTTCTCAAATGTTCTTACCATCTGTACGCTGATGACTTGCAACTATACGCTCAGTCTGACATTACCAACCTTGACAATTGCATTTCATCACTCAATGCTGATCTTCGAGCTATCGAGGAATGGTCTGGCAAATTTGGGGTTTCTGTTAACGTCGGGAAATGTCAGGCCATCCTAATTGGCAGTTCGTACTTTTTGAGAAATGTGAACACTAGCCAACTTATGCCACTGATGTACGAGAACTCCGTCATTTCTCTTTCACCTCACGTAAAAGACTTAGGTCTGTACATTGACGGCAGTTTAAGCTGGAATAAACACGTGGCTCAGGTGAGCCAGAAAGTCTCGTACTCGCTGCGATCCCTCTATAGATTCAAACACTTCCTGCCCTCTAGCACCAAACTCACTTTGGTCCAGTCACTTGTGCTTCCCATTATCGACTATGCTGATGTTTGTTATTCTGATCTTTCCCAAGAACTTCTAAACAAATTGGATCGACTTCTCAACAATTGTATTCGCTTTGTTTTTGGCCTTCGCAAATACGATCACATTTCCTCCTTACGTTCTCAGCTTAAATGGTTGCCTATCCGACTCAGGAGGTCCCTCAGATCTCTCTGCATGCTCTTCACTATTATGAACGATCCATGTGCTCCCGATTACCTAAAAACTTATTTTAAAGTGTTGGGCAGTTCTCACAGTCGTAACCTTCGAGCTTCCAAGAATCTGCTTCTCCAAATTCCTTCACACCGCACCGGTTTTATGTCGAATTCTTACGCCATCTCTACTACAAGGCTCTGGAACGCGCTACCTCTTGGCATTAAAAAAGCTGAAAGCAAAGTCACTTTTAAAAGAAAAGTTCGTCACCACTACTTAAGTCAGGATAAATAGCTCTCAATAAATTAGAAGTCGAGTCATGGTAATTATTATTAGGTTTCTTTTCTTTTATTTTAGTATTTGTTAGAATATTTAGTAGTTTATTTTATTTATATATTATGTGTATTAGTATCAATATAACGATATAAATTTTTCGAAAACAAGAAGTTATTTTTTAGATATTTATTGTACCTATCACAATGTTTTCTTATTTAACCCAAAGGTTGACTGGTAGAGAATGCCTTGTGGCATTAAGTCCGCCTATGTACCACTATTGTACATGAAGTTTAAATAAATAAATAAATAAATAAATAAATAAAATACTTAATTCCAGTTATTCATTTTTAGACGTAAGAATGTAATGTTGTCGATTTTACTTGGACAGTCTTGCATTATCAATTCCTATTGTGTCTCATCGGACTGGTTCGTACCTCAATCAGATATCTTTAATTATTGTACTCAGTTATCACAGGAAATCAATTTATAATAATCGTACGTAAGTAGACAAGACCCCTAGCACACCTGAAGGATGATTTACAGCACTTTGTCCTTGGATCGGCCCAACAATAAAACCAAAACTAATAAATAAGTATTTAATAAATAAGATCACAGCCAAGATTTACTTAAAATCTCTTGGATTTCCAAAAGACTCTTCCCTTTCGTTTCAGGTACAAATACAACACTAAAGAGGAACGCCAAAGCGCAGGCACCAGAAAATATCCAGAAGGTTACTGCAGGACCTAATGGAACCAACATGTAACCAAATGCCGTTGATACTCCAAAGCCGAAGACCCAGCCGATAGTGACAGTGAACGTGCCACCGAAGCCTCTGCAGGTGTCCGTGAACATTTCACCGATAAATGTGTTGGGGATGATGCCGAATCCTGGAGAGAAGAAAGTCCTGATTAGCATAAACAATGTAGTGGAATCTATCAAACCGCACTGAGGCTGTGGTACAGACTTACAGCCCACTTCCTCTCAATAGGCAGCGAGTATCTCACCAGTGTGTATCATTCATCATACACTGGTTATGCCTAGGCATGTTATGTGGTAGAAGAGCTCTTTGTAAAAGATGACTCTTGTTCTTCCCAGTTAAAACACTAAGAAGTGAAAAAGTAGACGGAGAATCAGCCTAATTGGAATGAATTACTTTGTTGTTTGACTTCGAGGTCGTCCGGGGCAGGACTAATTCCGGTTAGAAAGGTAGATTCTCACATGACTGCGCAACGCCAATATTGCGCCACCTCCCGGCCGCGCGGACGGTGGGTGTCGTGTGAGAGTAATCTATGGAAACCGGTGTAATTGTAGACGATATGTAGTTAGGTAAGTCAGTCAGTTCACAGTCGATACAAGTAGTCAGTGGCCTGAAATTCTGACATCCAGTCTTACCTAGGGATATCGTATTACCCAGTACTAACTGGGTTGTGGAGGTCAAATAGGCAGTCACTCCGTGTAAAATACAAATATTCAGCTGCATCCGGTTAGGCAGGAACCCACATAGTTGTTAAAAAGCTAGGCAGATGCAGTGGTAAGCTATCTCAATGAATTAACCAAGCCTAGAGCAGTCCACTGCTGGATATCTGAACTGAGCTCGTGGCTTAATAATAACAACCACACGGGTTAATATTGAAGGTTGAGCAACGCTTGCCAATGTTGGTCCGTGGATGATCCATTAATTAACAAGTTTCCTTCGTTCCTCTTGAACTAGGTTAAGCCGTTGGTCCCGACTGTCATTTGTAGATCTTTGACAGTAGTTAAACGTAGTCAGTGGCCCGATAGTCTGTCAACCAGTCTTATCAAGGGACACGTATATTACATGTTAACCGTGTTGTGGATGTCAGGTCGGCATTCGCTCCATGAAAAATACTGGTATTCAGATGCATCCGGTTAGACTGGAAGGCGAACCCAACATACTTGGGGAAAGGCTAGGTTTGATAATTAAAATACTTACCACCAAAATAAGAAATGAAGTACATCATGAGGGATGCTAGTGAAAGCCATGATAAACCCTCAGCTGCTGGATGATCATTTGTGTATAGGTAGAAGTAAGTTCCAAGAGCGGCCTGAAAAATAATAATAAGATAGTAAAAAGCAAAACTAAAAACTCATTAGTTGGAGATATGAGGAATGATAAGATCTTTCAATTGCAGAAATAACGTTTTGATGATGGGCAATATTCTTCGCAATCAAGGAGTAAGACCAACATCATTGAAAATCTGAAATAGTAGCTTAAAATTGGTACTTTACTTCATGTCACACAAACAGCAACAAGTACCCAAGTCGAGAGCCTGACATTTGTAGTCAAATCATGGCAAAATCCAACATATTGCAACATTTTCAATTGGCCTGATCTCTGGTCTCCTGTGACTTTGGTGCTTGTTGCAATAGTATAAATTAGTGCTAATTTTAAGCTATAATGTGTGATATATTCCAATTCTGTTGTACATATACATATATACCTATTTTGACCATCACTCTTCATTGGGTTAACCTTAGTCACATAACAGACATACAGGTGTTTAGAGGTCAGTCAAAAGCCAGTCAACCATTCAATCTTTCCAAAGGATATCGATACACAGTAATTGGGTTATGAAAGTCATAGTCGCTTCATGTAAAATATTAGCATTTAGCTATTTGCATTCAGTTTGACTGACACTCGATTCCAAAATGAATGGGAAACGCTTTGTAGCTAATGAAACATATAATACATTTGGAAACGGACGCAAAACTATAAAGCACAAGGAGTATATTTTTGAAGATGAACAAAGAGAACTTACTAAACTTAATGAGCAAGCTGCCGTTGAGACTAACAACAGAGATTTTCTTCCAGTTCTATCAACAAGGACAGGTGCAATAGTAGCCGCAGCCATTTGAGTGATACCAATAACTATAGTAGAAATATGTGATTCCATATCAGATCCAGTCATATCGAAAATAATCGTAACAAAGGAAATCACAGCGATCACTCCACTTAGTTGTTGCATAATGTTTAACACTATTATTATAAATGTTGCTCTTCGGTTCGACCTGACTGTGTACATTTCAGTCAATTGAGCCATGTTCGATTTTGGCTTTTCGCTTGCTTGTGCTACAATTTCGTCGATGTCATCTTTTCTACCAAGTGATGTTAGGTTTTCCATCGCCTCTTCTCTTCTGCCTGAAATCAGATTTATATGTTATGTAGTTTTAGACTGCCTCGTGGGTCTAGTGGTCGCAAGTGCGACTGCTGAGCATAAGGTCCTGGGGGTTGCCAGAATGATGAAAACAATACGCATGTAATTATATTCGATAGATGGCTCACACACAGTGGTCTTACTTATATGGCTAATATGAATGCATGGATGTTACTACTAAAGAATCAAAGTCTCACCTTTCAATACTTGATAAACAGCCGTTTCAGTGACGAAAATGAAGACTAACACAATGTATAGACCGCATAAAGCCACACCCAGCCAACCAATGGCCGCGTACGATACGTACGGTCCCACTGCATATGCTATCAGTGTTCCCAAAGTGTTGGAGAATCCTGTCAGAGTTAACAAGGTGCCTCGAATTCTTGTTGACCTGAAAGAAAGGACGAATTTGCTGCTGAGTAAAATTTTTCAGAATGTGTGTACGATTGTTAGGTTTTCCCAATAAGAATTTTCTCAGTACATCCCGGAGTCTGGATTCGTACCTGGATGGTAATTGGTTCGCCCCTTATTACTTTTATATAACTGAAGGATGTGGTATTCTGGGTGTATTGTTATAGACTTGATTTAATGTTAAATAATGGAAATGCCAGACCCCAGATATTTGTTGCGGTAACGAGGCTCGGTCTTAACCCTAGAAAGATAACCATATTTTGACTGTCACAAAAGATAACCATGCGCTTCGGAGGCGCACGATATATTAATATTTTTTTTTAATGAAATACCTATTTATTGTATTTATTTACTTGATTGTTTTGAAATATGGTTAATGAACTAATAATAAAAAACTTTTTTTAGTGAAATATTTTATATATTTTAAACATTAAACTTAATTCAAAAAACCTCTAGAAAAAATCAACAAAATTAGCAGTCTTCTGTTTACAGGAACACAGTATCAAAAAATTATATTTTTTTTCTTAAAAACGAATTATTTTATTTCTTACTAACTAATCAACTAAAAAAAATCAGTCAAAACTATAATCAAATTTGCTTTGATCAGCATTCAAAACAAATATCATTTGTGTGTTTGCCGCAAACTGTTTTCCTGCATTTGACGCAAGTCATCTTAGACATTCTTTTTTTCATTAGTGCAAAAGGTGCAGTACCGCCTTTTCTTGGCTGGAGGTTCTTCTTCATTATCTGTATCGTTCTGCACAACCGGTTTCGCAAGAATATTTGCGATATTATCTCTCACATGCTTTGGCAAAGTAGGAGCTTCCAGTCTTTCCTTCATCCACGATTCAGATAACTGGGCGCTTAACTTTTTCATATAACCTCTTCTATTTAGAGCCTTTTCATTTTTCGCTTTTTTTTCCTTTTATTGTCGACCAGCAATGTTGGTTCTTACCCCTAAGCACACGGCGATCAGGAACAATTATGCGGTGGTCACGACGGGATGATTTCGAAGTTCCAGTGGGCTCTGAAGATACAGGCGGACTTATATCGTCTTCATTTTGTGTATCATTCAATTGTTGTGGGACCTCATCATCTATAAACTCGTCTTCGAAATCACTCTGTATGTCATCTTCACTCAAATTATCTTCTATCTCACTGTCACTTCCTTGCTCTCGTTCATGCTCGTTCTCTTCCTCTTCAGCGATAAACCTAGATATTGCATCATCAGATAGTGTTCTCCGGCTCGTCATGATGAAGGCGAAAAGATTTTATGCTAAAACAAAGAAATAAACAGTTATAATAAACATTTTATGTAAGTATAAACAAATTCATACTTTCACTAAAAGTCACACAAAAGATAACCATGCGCCTTTGGAGCGCAATACTTAGTCATAACTGCAAAACTATGGTACTTACCGCGTAAAAACGGCCGTCCTGCGACTCTGTGCACCGACCACTGAGCTAACTTAAAAGGACAGGTAGATACGCGCGCTCATTAGAAAGATACAGCGATGTCAAACCGACGCGGGCGCCTCTGAAGCGTAGGTTATCTTTCTAGGGTTAAATACTATACCAAAGTCCAGTCACACATTTTAGGTAATCAGTCAGAAAGCATTGTCAAGTCTGTTTCGGACTCAGATTTTAGTTTCAAAAATTGGGATATTTTCGCCTGAATACAGTCCAGCAGTAGAACAGCACATATCACATGGTGTTTCATCAATCTTATACAAAGAGTTTTTCTAACTTACTTTCCTTGTCATCATTATCATCATTTGGCTGCCTTTTCTCAACTATGTCAGGGTCGGTTTCAAGTCTCTATACAGCAAAGACCAATATTTAATATGGAGCGACTGAGCCTTTCAACTCTGGTGTACTCTGGGTAACACGGTACCTTTGGCACGACTGGTTGTCAGACTTTCGAACCTCAAGTCAAGGATTTCATATGAAATAGGTTTTATTTACAGGTAGATGCATGATGAGTAGCTGGATGAGAGGTTCCGAGAATAGAGTTGAGTGGCGTGTGATGGAGAGGCCTATGTCTAGTTGTGAGCTGCTGTAGACTGCCATGAGGATGATGAGGTTTTATTCAAAGATACTCACGAAAATTCTCCAATGTAGACGAGGTTTGTCACAAATATGACTCCATTGCCTACTCCAGCTATAATGCGGCCTGCGTATATCATAGGCAAATTGACGGCAACGGCCATAACAACGAAAGCACCCAAGAGAACGCCTCCCCCAAGATATAGACAAGGCTTTCTGCCTATTATGTTGCAGAGGTATCCTGAGAGGTAGGGACCTGAAAAATAGAGATTATAATTAAAGGATTTCATTGATGGGAAAGTCAAAGGACTCTTCAAAAACAGCAGTAACAAATTAATGGCCGAAGTTAGTTTTACTTAAGTCCTTTACCTGTGACGGTCCCGACAAAAATAAAAGACACTATCCAGGATGCTTCTGCATCATCGATGACATTATCAAACGGTGTCTCGTCAGGGTTCTGCAGCTTCGCCAACACCGGTGCAGTCCAGCCCATGGTGTAGCCTACTCCTAACTGGCCTACGTATACTGAAATTAGATTATGTTGTTAGTTAACGTTGGAACCAGCCTCGTTTGTCTAATGGTCCAAACTACTGCTGAATATGAGATCTCAATTTCGATTTCCTGGTCTGGCAAAGTGTTGTTGAGTTTTTCCAACAAAAAAATCTCAGTAGCAGTCACGAAGTTTGGATATCTACCCGGTTTATGGGAATAGGCTCGCTCACTATTACTTGCGAAGTTGAGACTGAAACATAAAAGCGAACGGTGTGGCGAAGGGCGGGTCCTGCCTAGTGCCTAACCATTCGGAGACAATAGCATTTAAGAAGTGACATAATTATGTACCTACAAGGACAGACTCTTCACGCAGCCGTCAACCACGCATTCTGTACATCAAACATTAAAAAATTGTACTTAAAGAAGAGTTGTGGGAATGTTGGAACTTCGACCTACAATATCTGCGTAACTAGAAGGTTCCCAGGTAGGGTCCAGAAACAAAAAAATTACAATGACGGGGATGACAAGTGCCGTTCGGCTTCGTGATGGGTCCGGGTTTTACATCCGTTATGAAACTGACGAATATCCTATATCGCAACATAAATTATCCAATTTTGAACATTAAAACAATGGTTTGACCTGTTGTCTCATATGGATCAGAAACTTGGGCCACAAAAGGGATGAATGAAAGGCCACAAAAGGGAGATGTGTGGTGTTACGCGAATAGATAAAGTAAGAAATGAGTACCATAAGACGAATCTGAAAGTGGCGCCGATGACAAAAATTCGTGTGGTAGTCGGTTGTCTTTGTATGGGCATGTGATGCGGAGAAATGAGGAAATCGTCGTGAGGACAGTTTTCCCGCACGGAACATATTTTGAATGTCGTGGATATTATCAAATTTTAATTTTGTTTTCATTTTTAAACTTTTTTTGTACTGTGGACATTGGTCAATTTTTATTCAGTAATTTATGATTACTTGTCTTTTGAATGGTAAAAAAAAACGAAATAATGATATTTTGTAGTTTCGTCAGCGCATAAGAGAAATTTTGAATTTTGAAAGCAATATTTTATGTCATTTATGAACAGTATAAATAATAAAGGTCCTAAAATCGATCCTTGAGGAAATCCTGATGTAACTTGAATAAAGCTAGACTCGAAGCCATTGATCACAACATTTTGGGTCCTCTTTGTTATATAAGGCACAAACCAACGTAGGAGATCCTCTCTGATACCATTGTGCGCGATTTTATTGAGCAGCAGTCTATGATCCACTTTATCGAATGCCTTTTGAAAAGAAAATAAAGTTTTTGTTATAAGTGCCGTATATATTTTCATATGCATTCAGTAAAAAGCTGTTTTTTGATATTACAAACAGACATTTCAATTTGATTTATTTGTACCTACGTAGGTATGTATGTACGAGTATGTATAGATTGAAATGCACTTTGAGCACTGCAGAAATGATTCATAAAGTATTTGTGACTTACAATTAGCAGGATAAGTTTGTGGTAGGGAACACTTTGTTTCTTTCATAGCTTATCATCTTCGTTTGATATTTGACCCATACTACACTAGTCAACAAAAGTTATATCAAAGTCAATTATATCACGTGAATTAATCTGAGATAACAAGTACACTATTCAGATTATATTGCACCACTTATTTGTGTCTAAACTTCGTGTTTTATGTTTTATAATTTTATTTTAATTATTTTTTATACACAGAGTTGTAGTTACGCGAGGCACTCGCGCCGATTATATTGTTGGTATGGTATGTGGTGCCGCGAAATGAAGAAAACGTCGTGAGGACACTTTTGAGTATGAATGTTGATGGCTAACGATGAATGTGCTGTGTGAAGCATGAGGCTAAAAAAGAGGTGTCTGATGAGACGAGTAATAGAGAAGTATATAAGAAGCAGTCATGCTGCGCCGACCCCAAATAAATTGGGATAAGGACAAGAGAATGATGACGATGTTTGATTGTACGTTACTTTTAGTACAGGTCAAACCAGAAAGTATAGTTATAGGTCGTTTCACAGTTTCTTTAGCTGTGATATTATATCATTGTAAAAATCAGTGGCCCTATTAACAATTGAATAAGGTGGCTTCCGCCAGAGGTAAAATAACTACAGGACTGTAAATAAATGTAATAAAACTTCGTAAAATTTTGTTTTTATCACATAGAATGGAATGGAATGGATAGTAATGGTTTTTTTTTTAAATAAATAAACCAAGATGGTACTTACAGCATGCTGCAATTAAATATTGTTTACTCAAACTCGTATTAACTTCGGCACCCATTGCACTGTTTCCTCTTTACACTATAAAAATAATTTAATTTTCTAAATAGCGCAAAAAGTATCTCCTTTATTTGCTTGCATTGAACTGACTTATAATGACATATTTATCCATATCTTATATTTCCTTGTGAATCAAATTGCATGAATCTTAGATTGGCAATTAGGGATAGGTACAAAAATTTAATATTTCTAGCACGTGACCCTAACAATGTAAAAGGTAAATGAATAAATACCTAGATAACAGCGTTGGCCCGGACTTCAACGGTTCCCTATCCATTTGCATAAAATTTTAAGACCTAATATAACTTAGCATAATTTTGTTTGGCATAATTATATTTTCGCATAATGTAGTTCCGCGTAACAACAACATCCTGAAAATGATAGCTGCCAGACCGGACTGTCCCTTTCAAGGACACTGGGTGGGGACAGTCATAGGTCTAAATAAATAAATTTTTTTTTTTGTGAAAACTAACAATACTAACCTACTTATTTAAGCACCATTGTTACTAACACCAAAATACTAACATATTTATGGACCTTACTGTCTGAAATAAAGTTTTTATTATTATTATTATAACAGCTTACGCATAATTTTTTTAAGCATAATTTCTCTAACCATAGTAATGATGAAGCATAATCTTCTAAAGCATAAATTTATTAAGCATAAAGTTCTAAAGCATAACTTTTTTAAGCATACTATTCCAAAAATAACAGGGTTTACAGGAACCTAATTTACCGAACCTCGGGGTGCCCCTGACGTCAACCGTCTAAGGTTAGGGTTTCCGTCAGCAGGTCGACGGAGCCCCGCTGCGGCTCCTATTTCTGGCTGCAGGGTTTACAGGAACCTGACTAACCGAACTTCGGGGTGCCCCTGACGTTATTTATATTAATTGTATGCCTAAATATTATTATGCTAATAGTCATTAGGCCTACTAACGTTATGCGAATCAAATTTATGCCAAAACAAATTAGTCTTTAAGATGATTATGCCAACATAAAATGTATGCCTAAAAAAATTATGCCGAAGTACTATTATGCCAAAAGAAATTGTGCCAAAATCGTTATGCCGAAGTATATTAGGACAAAGAACATTATGCGAAAAGAAGGGATCCCGACTTCAACCAAGCAGAGACGAGCGGAGATGTGCGAAGCGAAGAGGAGAGGAGATGCTTAGGAGATAGGGTGGCAAAATCAATCAAAATCAAAACATTCATTTCAAGTAGTAGTAGGCACTTTTGAACTGTCGAAACAAATACGACAATAAAATGTAGCTACAGTCCCAGTCCAAAGGCATAAAAACTGTGAAAGTACTGTAGTTGCACATTCCAAAGCGTAGATCTCTATGGAGAAGAACGGGCAAGTAACTCCATGGACACTCTTTTAAATCAGCATATTGCAGCACCGCACGCCGCGCACAGCATACCGCTCACCGCACGCCGCGCACAGCATACCGCTCACCGCACGCCGCGCACAGCATACCGCTCACCGCACGCCGCGCACAGCATACCGCTCACCGCACGCCGCACACAGCATACCGGTCACCGCACGCCGCGCACAGCACACCGCTCACCGCACGCGGCCGTCTTTTCTCGTCTCCATTGTGCGCCGAGTGCGGAGGCTGGCCTAGACAATGAATACGAGACATCTCCTCTTCGTTTCTACTAAAGCTAAGTGTGAATAAGGAAATTCTATTGGTGGTTTTAAACACATCTCCTCTCCTACCGTCTCGTCTTCGCTTTGATGGAGTCCAGTTTGGGATGGGAAATCAACAAAATATGACCCCTCCCGCTCTGGGCGCAGCGGAAGGGAGTGTCAGACTTTTACTGACTAAAACCCATCCATGTTCCTTCTTTTGCCCTTTGTGTTCCAGGGCCGCGGTACATCTCCTCTCCTCTTGTCTGGTCTTCGTTTCGGTGGAGTCCAGCCCTAGACTAGGTTAAGATAATTGAATACTAGGTTAAAAGATTCTATGATAACGGTCTCGCAGGTTTAGTGTTCACAAACACGGCTGCAGAATTCGAGGTCCGAGGACCAACATTTCTTTCTCAAGTCTGTCAGAATTTTGGAATTGTTCCCGGTTGGTTGTAATAAGCTCTGCTCAATTACAGCATGGGATTGCCGAAATATTTGTTGACTTATTGACTAACTTGTTTTTTCATACTAAATAGTCTTGTGTTTGGCCACAACTCAGCTGATGTACGCGGTCTAGGATGGAGTGCGCTTGCTTAGAAGAAACCGATACACTCGAACTTTGAAGGGATTTAGTTTTAAAATGATCGTGAAACAGAGAATCATGATGTCATGTTATGATGAGACTAGTGAAAATTGACAAATCTACAAAATATTAAGTATATTTTTGTACGGAACCATTTTTAAAACATTGAAAAAATATGCCGGAATCATTTACGATATATTCGCAACCGTATCAAGATGATAATAGGATAACTGATAAAACATGTAAATCTGTAGGTATTGAATGAATGCTAGATAACTTCAAACTAAACAAATAAAAATGATTTTTTTGACCTGTCAAAGCACTTTTTTCGAGTTTTTCGCGACTTTTCCAATGTTTCTTTTCAAATAGCATCGAGTCGATAAAGCTATTCTTTATTAAACCACTGCAAAGCAATCAATGTTTGTAACCATGCATTGTCATCCAAACTTAACATGTATGAAAATTTTCAACTGAATCGGATACCGGGAAGTGGTTAAAATTTAACTTCTAAGATTTTTTCACATAGTTACAGGAGAAGCTAACAAAAATTAGTTGTCTGTAAAGTTGGTTAACGGACGATAGTTTAACGTGACAACGTCATATCAAAACATTGATGAAATTATTGCATACTTGCATGCGGCGCAAGCGTACAGTGAGCGTAACGGGACAATGAGTCATCATTTTTCGTGCATGCAGCCGGCGTTCATCGATAATAAATTAAGTTGTCACGTCAAAAACGTGTTACAAAAACAATGTGTGGATTTGGACTTAGTAAACCAAGATTACATCATTGTCAAGACATTATCTAAAATCTCAAAATACCTACTATCTTAAATTAGTCTATACCTACTGAATTGTTATCAAAACGATTTCTTATCATTGTCGTAACAGATGTGTAGACATTTTTGCAATAGGTATTTATTAAAGGCATGGAATACTACAGTGACATCTATTGATTAAGAATTCAAGAGGTTGATAAAAGAAATGAACTTGTGTAAGATTGTAAAAATCATAACATCTTATGTTTATATCTGGATAGTACATAACAACATCAAGCATTGTAATTGTATAACTTATGTTGGTCTCGGCTGTCATTATTCTGTAGATCTTTGACAGTCGTTACAGGTAGTCAGTGGCCCGAAAGTCTGACAACAGTCTTACCAAAGGATATCTTACTGCCCAGTACTACCTGGGTTGTGGAGGTAAGATAGGCAGTCGCTCCATGTAAAATACTGGTATGCAGCTTCATTCGGTGAGACTGGAAGCTGAACCCAACATAGGGGCTGTCTCCACGAGCGAGAGAATCGCGGCGATAATATCGTCGTGCCATGTATTTCTATACACTCTCTATGAACGCGTCTCCACACGGCGATGTTATCGCGGCGATGCGACGAGTGGCAATGTGCGCGCGTAACGTCGTCGTATTGCCGCGCGCACGCCGCAGAACGTGGCCCTCTCGCAGCGAAAGCGCGGCGGGCGCGCTGTCAATTTCGCTCTCGTCTGGCACCTAACTGAACTCTTTGAACAAAACTATTGCACAACGCCTCGTCGCGGGCACGCGGCGATTCCGTTACCAGTCGCGACGATACGCTGGCGAAATAATCGCTCGTTCGTGGAGACGACCCGACGATAGAAGCGCGGATCCGTCGCGATTCTCTCGCTCGTGGAGATAGCCCCATAGTTGAAAAAAGGCTAGGCAGATGAGATGGGATGATACAATGGACGGTCAATGTGGCGATACTTGGGGGAGGCCTATGTCCAGCAGTGGACGTCTATCGGCTGAAATGATGCAATGGACAGTCTCAAGAAATGCACACGTCATGAGAATCAGGTTTGTCTCAGATATCTTTGGCAAAAGTTTTTAGGTAAGTAGTATACATGACATAATCCAATTCGGGACTGCCTGAGCTATACACGTTAAGCATTTTAATATCGCGATTCGTGAAGGCTCTCTAACACAGTCATAAAAATATATGCCCGATATTACACTTTGAGGGACAGTAATTATTCACGTGACTGGAATTACTATTATTTTTATCAATTAATTTCATTTTTAGGGTTCCGTATCCAAAGGGTAAAACGGGACCCTATTACTAAGACTCCGCTGTCTGTCTGTCTGTCCGTCTGTCACCAGGCTGTCTGGCGTCTGTATCTCATGAATCGTGATAGTTAAACAGTTGAAATTTTCACTGATGATGTATTTCTGTCGGCGCTATAACAAAAAATACTAAAAAACCGAATAACAAATATTTAAGTGGGGCTCCCATACATCAGACATGATTTTTTGCCGTTTTTATAGATAATGGTACGGAACCCTAAGTGCGCGAGTCCGACTCGCACTTGGCCGGTTTTTGATTAATGGGCAATACGCATCTTGATAATATAATTACAACACATTATGAAAATTAATTTTGCTGTCTGGAATTATAAATAGATTTAGGTAAAATATTTTGATTTGATTATTGTCATAGATAAATAAATGATTGGTATTTCCAATGTTTAATGATTAAGCGTTTTCTTAATTACTTTAGGTAATTTAGAAAATATATAGCTAGCTATAATGATAGATCGTAAGCAATTTATTCTCACTTTAAATAAAACTTCCGAACTGCTCTTTTGAAAGCCATTTTGCTTTCAGCTTTTTTAATGCCAAGAGGTAGCGCGTTCCAGAGCTTTATTGTTGAGATAGCGTAAGAAGAAGACATAAAGCCAGTACGGTGAGAGGGGAATATGAAGGAGTAGGTTTTGGAAGCTCGAAGGTTACGATTGTGAGAACTGCCCAACACTTTGAAATACTCAGGAGCATCGTTCAAAATAGTGAAGAGCATACAGAGAGATCTGAGGGACCTCCTGAGCCGGATAGGCAGCCATTTAAGCTGAGAACGGTATGAAGAGATGTGATAGAATTTACGAAGGCCAACAATGTAACGAATGCAATTGTTGAGAAGACGATCCAATTTGGTAAGAAGTTCTTGGGATAATCAGAGTAACAAACATCAGCATAGTCGATAATGTCGTGTGTGTGTATGTAGTTTTATCGCACTACGATTAGGTTTAACATGCAATGTATAATTTTAATAATCCAAGCGTGTGAAACGCGTGGATTTTTAATATTTTTCAGCACACGTGCGGAAATAAAAATTTCCACAGATAACTATACTTATACTAAGTCCAAATGGGTTCAATGACTATAGTCGGCAGTGTTTGTTTTTTTTTTTAATCTTGGCAAAGAGATAATTATATGCGTCTTGTGACTGTTTGTCACTTACGCCTAATTGTTAAGCAAATATTTTATTCTTGATCGTTATTTTAAAACTCTTCCCACGATATCGCCCATGTGCGAAACATTAAGTTTCTATTTTATGGTTTGACGGTCAAGTGACCGTAATTAACAATACTGCACCACTTAGAAATGCATAAATTCTTTACTTAATGGGAAACCCACTTGGGCTTATTGACAGGGCAAATGTAATAAATAATTCAACAAATTCTTAAGAAACGATAAAAGTATCCGATTTCTAAATGCATTCCTGAATACCAGCGCAACATCTGGTTGCAATATAGTCGCGCCCGAAGTGATCCTTTAAAACAATTGAGAGATTTACGAAAAAAAGGGCAAACGGCCGGGGAGGCTGAGAGAAGCGAGAGACGAGGGATGGTACCTGGCAGTGGATTTCGAATCACGAAAGAGGTCGGACGTAAGAGTCTGGGAGTAGACAGGCAGTCAGAGTGATCGGTCGAAAACGAAAAGTACTAGGACGTCCTAGGTTAGTCTCGTGAAATTAGCGTAGTCTTGGTACCAAGATACACATGTCCCAGTGGACTGTCGTAATAGAGCGATTAATGTTTTATAAATCAAATATAGTAGTGATAAGTCTGGTGGAAACAAGTGACGAGCAATGGCGGGGACGAGGCTGGTGATGTGAGCGGAACTCTGTAAGTTAGTTTTAGACTAATCATCTTCAGAGAGCACGTGGTAAGTGTTAACTATAATTAAATCCTAGCTTAAGTAGCAGTTAATATAAGGCCCAAGCGTAACCACGTTACCCATTTATTCCAGCAGCCATCTCAATCATCACAATGTCTAACTGTTAATATACTGCACCAGCGTAATTCATTTATTACAGCATGCAAAGCAGTGATGCGGAGCCACGATGTATATAATTATATCATGTGTTATGTGTCCAACTCCTATTCCGCACCTTGGCAAATATCTACCATCTGCGCTTGATTCTAGGGACGGTTCGCTTTTCATAACGACATGTACAATTTCGACTAATACGAACGACTAATGTATATAGACAAATGTTGACTTATATTCTGACGCACCACAAATGGAAGGCAGAACCGCTATATTCATTTTAAGTAGAACAATCTATATTGTTCTGTCGGTGAAGGCAACACCATAATCACAGTTTGATTAAAACAAATGATATTTAACAAATATTAAGTTAAGTTTTTTTAAAATTTAAGTAATTTATAATGCCGACTTGTACTTGTTGTACAAAGTAACCAAGCTCCGATGGTGATTATTGCTTCCTATAAAGGTCTAGCTCAGAAACATTACGTGGAGATTGCTGGCGGACATTTCGGGAGTGGGGGTAGGCTCCCTGAAGTATTTCAAACTGAAACATCAAATTGATATCTCCGTTCTAAGGAACGCTAGGGACTGAAAAGTCAAACCCGGCTGTTTGTCTCGTTGAAACCAAATCCGGCTAATGGTATGCCTATTACTGAATCGACACTATTTAGCGAGACACGCAACCACGACATGGGGCAGATTAAAGAAATGTGAAGTGACGACAGTTCCCACTTCAGCGCCACCAATAACTATCGTAATATGTTCTACTACAGACTGAGTCTACGGTGCGCTTGTGCAAGTTATGTTGTATCATAGTCAAGGTGTAGATTGCCGTAAGGGTGTTTAACATGCGGCGAAGACCGCCCTCCGAGAGGCTGTCCAGCGGGCCAAAGATGCGGCCCGCGAGGAGATGCTAGAGACTCTCGACGGTGATCCGTGGGGGCGCCCTTACAAGATGGTGCGGGACAAACTCCGCACCTGGGCCCCCCCGCTGACGCAGAGTCTCCGGCCTCAGCTTGTGGAGGAGGTGGTGAGCGCTCTGTTCCCTTCGCGAGGGGAACATCCTCCCCCGCCTATGGCTCCGCCGCTTGCGGTGCCGGAAGCGGACCACGCAGACGACGATGACGACACTCCGGAGGTGACCGGGGTAGACCTGAGAGTGGCGGTAAACCGGCTTAAGGCCAGGAATACCGCCCCGGGACCCGATGGCTTACCTGGCAAAGCCTGGGTCCTGGCCTTGGAGGCTCTCGGGCCCCGACTGGAGGGGCTCCTAAGCGCATGCTTGGAGAGAGGCCAGTTCCCGCTTCGTTGGAAGACAGGGAAGCTGGTCCTCATCCGTAAGCCGGGGCGCCCTGCGGACTCTCCGTCCGCATACCGGCCCATTGTGTTGCTCGACGAGGTGGGCAAGCTCTTCGAAAGAGTCATTGCGAACCGCCTCGCCGGGCACCTTGCGGGGATTGGGCCGGATCTTGCGGACAACCAATTTGGTTTCCGCAAGGGGCGCTCGACGGTGGACGCCATCATGCGCGTGAGAGCCCTCACGACGGGGGCTGCGGTGTCCAGGGGTGGGGTGGTCTTGGCGGTGTCTCTCGACATCGCCAACGCCTTCAACTCCATGCCCTGGAGTTGCATTAGGGAGGCACTCCGGTATCACCGGGTGCCGACCTACCTTCGTCGTGTGGTCGGGGACTACCTGACGGACAGGTACGTCATATACCCTGGTCACAACGGAGAGTGGAACCGGCGAGAGATGTCGTGCGGTGTTCCACAGGGATCGGTTCTGGGGCCGCCCTTGTGGAACATCGGCTACGACTGGGTGCTGCGTGCCGACCTCCCTAGCGGCGTCAGCGTAGTTTGCTACGCTGACGACACGCTGGTGCTGGCGCAGGGGAGGTCGCACGAGGCGGCGGCCGAATTGATGACACGCGGGGTTGCGATAGTCGTTGAGAGGATCCGGCAATTGGGTCTCGAGGTGGCATTGCACAAGTCCGAGGCCATGTGCTTTCATGGGCCTCAGAATGCGCCACCGTCGGGATCCACGCTGACGGTAGGAGGGGTTCCCGTCGGCGTCGAGTCGACGTTGAGGTACCTCGGACTCGTCCTCGACAGCCGATGGAACTTCGTGGAGCATTTCCGACGTTTGGCTCCCAGACTGGAACGGGCCGGGGCTGCTTTCAAGCGGCTCCTGCCCAACCTGAGGGGGCCAAACGCCTCCTGCCGGAGGCTCTATGCGGGGATCTTGCGGTCCATGGCCCTACACGAGGCCCCGGTGTGGGCGCGTTCGCTGAGGCTGCGTGCAAAGCACTACCTGAACGCGCCCCAAAAGGTGGTAGCCGTAAGGCTGATCCGTGGGTACCGCACGATCTCCCGCGAGGCGGCGAGCCTCCTTGCCGGATTACCGCCATGGGATCTGGAGGCCATAGTCCTCGCGCGCCTGCACGAGTGGCGCGCGGAGGTACAGAGCCGGGGGGTAACTCCGCTGCCGCGGCATATTGTCGCGCGGCGGACAGACCTCCGCCGTGATCTCATGGCGATTGAGAAAGACATGTGAATTGTGCTTAGGGAGCGTAGTCTGTTAGAATTCGTAGCAGTGTCCTTAGTGGGCCTATGCGCTTAGGTCTAACAGTCACGTACTGAGGCAGTTATTGTAACCGGTTACATGCCATAGAGATGGGTTCGTAATACATTTAAATAGTTGAATTAACGTAACGGTAAATAATGGAATCCTTAAGCGCAAGCGTAACGTTTCCTTCACCAACCCTTTTAATCATTATATCTTATCTTTGCGTACGTTTGTCTTATTGCTTCATACTTTATTGTTATATTGTTTTATATGATGTGTTATTATTCATGTATATGTCCTAACTGTGAACTCCCAATACTAACTTCACCTTGAATACCCACCCCTGCTCCCTAACTTCTAAAGCCGGAGCAGGACTGGGATTCAGTTTCCTTATTTCGGTGGAAAAGTAATTCCTCTTGGTTGGCTTTACAGAGCTGTGCGAGGCTTTTGGGGCACAGCTCCTCTCCTTACCTTAATTGGGGAGCCGAAATAAGTACTAATATTTACATGATTTAGGAAAAACGAAAATTTTATCAGACAAGGGTCTTATTGGTGGGGTGCTTGGTCAGAAAACCTCCTCGTGGGCCCAGTGGCTGCCGGTCCCTCTCGATACGTCTGGAGGGAACAGCAGCTGCTGTGGACGGTGCACCCTGGGCGCGGCAGTATCCTTCCCCGATGAATGGGAAGAGATTCTTATTCCTCGGGGAATGTTACTGTCGTGGCCAATATTCTGACATGGTGGGGTCCAGACTGGACCAATGGGGCGTTCCTCCGCGCGACCCTCTGAAAAGCAGAGGGCGCAGTGGAGGAGCAAGGGCGGGCTCGGTGTGCACTTACCCTGCCGCCGGGCAGACAGTGAAGGGCTGCGTCCTTCACTGTCCCCGTCGTATATCGTAATCCCATCATCGGAGTGTCGTGGATCACGTCTCGCGGCTTCGATAGGGACCGAGGGTCTTGGCTTGGCCGCCCGGACCGCGAGGTAGAAAACCTCTATAAAAAGTTACCCCGAATCCCAAGCGGCGCCGCACCGCGAGGGGATGTATGGCTGACGGGTAGATCAGTCGCTAGTGCGTCCCCCCGTCAGAGTACCAGCCGACCCTCTGGCGGGTTACGGGTTAAAATCCGCAGGCTTATCTGGGTACAGGGGGTACCCCAGATGGACTGTTTAGATCCCCCATACTCGTGGGAACAAGTATGGACACAGAAAACAAACAAACACAACAACAGAAAAACATTGCCGAAGGCAATTGTGAAGGGAGGAGGGATGCGGGGTCGGAGGCCGACGCCGCATCCAGCGATGTGAGCGCGGGGGGAGGCTCAGAGAGCTCCCGCCGCGAGAAGACCGGGACTGCTGCTGCGGAGAACAGCAAGTTCTTCCGCAAGCGGTCCTGGCCGGAGGGCGACCAGGGGTCGTCCTCCGAAGGCGAGCTGGCCTCGGCCCGAAAGATCCCCACCAGCAAGCGTGGTGGGATCCGGGGCAAGGGGCGGGGTCGCTCAGCGGCCCAAAACGCGGCGCGGCTCGCGGAGGAGGGGCGTCCCCCGGTGGTGGCCGGTCACGGGGTGGCCAATTCGGGCACCTCTGGTGACGAGGCGGGTGCAGCTGGCGGCTCCGATGCGGAGCGTAAGTCCAGGTTTGCGGCGGAGGTGGAGGCCGCTTTGAGGGTGGTGGCCCACAAGGTGAAGCCCTCCACCAAATTTGGGGCCATACCGGCGGCTTCCGCCTCCATTCTGGCGGCAGCAGAGGCCGCCTATGCGAGGCCTCCGCCTGGCGAAGTGGCCAAACTGCGGGCGGAGGTCGCCCGCCTGACGGCCGCGACGGAGCATCTCCAAAAGGAGAATGGGGAGCTCCGAGCAGACCTGGCCAGTCTGCGCGCACCCGGCTCCCGCGAGGCGCCCCAAAAGGGGGGCCAGCAGCGACCAAGCCAGCCCTCGCCGGTTGAGAACCAGGTGCTTGCCCTGGTTCGGCAGGAGCTGGCTGCCTTCCAGGCGCGGTTCTCCGTCCTGGAGGGCATTGTCCTGCGCCCCCCGCTTGCAGCAAACAAGGCCGCCCCGGGCCCGAGGGCGGCCTCATATGCTGCTGCGGCTGCCGCCCCCAGATCGGGGCCGTCAAGCCAGCCCTCTGGCAGGGCTGTGTTGGCCCCCGAAAAGCCGGCTCCGGTGAAACCGGCGCCGGTGTAGGGGGCGGTGGCCCAGAAGAAGAAGGGCAAGGCGGTAGCCCAAAAGAAGGGCAAGGCGGCGGCAAAGCTGCCGGAAACGCCAGTGCCAGTGGCTGCCGCAGCCGCCGCCACCGTCGCCGCCGCTGCCGCCCCCGCCGCCGCTGTTGCTGCAACTCCCGCAGCGGGGCCCTCACAGGAGGCCCGGGAGGGGGCTGAAATGGAGTGCCAATAATGGCCCCATTACGCCTCCTCCAGGCGAACATCAACCACTGCGCCTGCGCTCAGGATCTGTTGCTCCAGAGCATGGCGCAGTGGTCGATTAATGTCGCCGTGGTCGCTGAGCCGTACTTTGTCCCACCCAGGGAAGACTGGGTGGAGGACCTGAGCGGCTCAGTGACCATAATTTCGTCGGTCGCCGCCGGTACCCCGACCCTTGAGAGTGTCAGGAAGGGTCAGGGGTGCGTAGCAGCCCGGTTCGGGGAGATTGTCGTAGCGGGAGTCTACTTCTCTCCGAGCCGAACTCTCGCCGAGTTCCACAACTCCCTCATGGAGTTGAGTGTCGTCATCGGAGGCCATTCCCTCCCCGTGCTTGTGCTCGGGGACTTCAATGCCAAGAACTTGGCTTGGGGTTCTCGTTGCACGGACGTGCGGGGAAGGATGGTGGAGGACTGGGCTCTGGAGTCAGGCCTGGTCGTCCTAAATCGGGGTTCTGTCCCCACGTGTGTGCGGATACGGGGCGAGTCGGTGGTGGACATATCGTTCGCTAGCCCCGCTCTGTCACCGCGTGTGCTTGACTGGCGCGTAATGGAGGGGGTGGAGACCTATTCCGACCACCGGTATATCCGGTTCGATGTCTCTGCCCCCTCAAGCGCGCCGGTCCAACAGGCCCCGAGTGGTCCGCGATGGGCGCTGAAGCAGCTGGACCGGGAGCTCCTCCTGGAAGCCTCGATCGTGCAGGCCTGGGTGACACCACCGGGCAGGCCTGCCGATGTCAACAGCGAGGCGGGTTGGTTCCAGGAGGCCATGTCCGAGATCTGTGACGTGGCAATGCCCCGAGTTCGGCCAGGAAGCGCCCGGCGTCAGGTGCACTGGTGGTCGCCAGAGCTCACGTCTCTGCGCGAGGCGTGCGTCGCCGCGCGGCACCTGTACGCCAGGCATCGCAGGCTCCGCATCCGTCCTCCGGATGCGGCAGCCATTGAGGCGGAGCTGTACGAGGGGTACAGAGCAGCGAAGACCGCCCTCCAAGAGGCTGTCCAGCGGGCCAAGGATTTGGCCCGCGAGGAGATGCTGGCGACTCTCGACAGAGATCCGTGGGGGCGCCCTTACCAGATGGTGCGGAACAAACTCCGCACCTGGGCCCCCCCGCTGACGCAGAGTCTCCGGCCGCAGCTCGTGGAGGACGTGGTGAGCGCTCTGTTCCCTTCGCGAGGGGAACATCCTCCCCCGCCTATGGCTCCGCCGCTTGCGGTGCCGGAAGTGGACCACGACGACGATGACGACACTCCGGAGGTGACTGGGGTAGACCTGAGAGTGGCGGTAAACCGGCTTAAGGCCAGGAATACCGCCCCGGGACCCGATGGCTTACCTGGCAAAGCCTGGGTCCTGGCCTTGCAGGCTCTCGGGCCCCGACTGGAGGGGCTCCTAAGCGCATGCTTGGAGAGAGGCCAGTTCCCGCTTCGTTGGAAGACAGGGAAGCTGGTCCTCATCCGGAAGCCGGGGCGCCCTGCGGACTCTCCGTCCGCATACCGGCCCATTGTGTTGCTCGACGAGGTGGGCAAGCTCTTCGAAAGGGTCATTGCAAACCGCCTCGCCGGGCACCTTGCGGGAATGGGGCCGGATCTTGCGGACAACCAGTTTGGTTTCCGCAAGGGGCGCTCGACGGTGGACGCCATCATGCGCGTGAGAGCCCTCACGACGGGGGCTGCGGTGTCCAGGGGTGGGGTGGTCTTGGCGGTGTCTCTCGACATCGCCAACGCCTTCAACTCCATGCCCTGGAGCTGCATTAGGGAGGCACTCCGGTATCACCGGGTGCCGACCTACCTTCGTCGTGTGGTCGGGGACTACCTGACGGACAGGTACGTCATATACCCTGGTCACAACGGAGAGTGGAACCGGCGAGAGATGTCGTGCGGTGTTCCACAGGGATCGGTTCTGGGGCCGCCCTTGTGGAACATCGGCTACGACTATGTGCTGCGTGCCGACCTCCCTAGCGGCGTCAGCGTAGTCTGCTACGCTGACGACACGCTGGTGCTGGCGCAGGGGAGGTCGCACGAGGCGGCGGCCGAATTGATGACACGCGGGGTTGCGATAGTCGTTGAGAGGATCCGGCAACTGGGTCTCGAGGTGGCGTTGCACAAGTCCGAGGCCATGTGCTTTCATGGGCCTCGGAGCGCGCCACCGTCGGGATCCACACTGACGGTAGGAGGGGTTCCCGTCGGCGTCGAGTTGACGTTGAGGTACCTCGGACTCGTCCTCGACAGCCGATGGAACTTCGTTGAGCATTTCCGACGTTTGGCTCCCAGACTGGAAAAGGCCGGGGCTGCTTTCAAGCGGCTCCTGCCCAACCTGGGGGGGCCAAACGCCTCCTGCCGGAGGCTCTATGCGGGGATCTTGCGGTCCATGGCCCTTTACGGGGCCCCGGTGTGGGCGCGTTCGTTGAGGTTGCGTGCAAAGCACTACCTGAACGCGCCCCAAAAGGTGGTAGCCGTAAGGCTGATCCGGGGGTACCGCACGATCTCCCGCGAGGCGGCGAGCCTCCTTGCCGGATTGCCGCCATGGGATCTGGAGGCCATAGTCCTCGCGCGCCTGCACGAGTGGCGCGCGGAGGTACAGAGCCGGGGGGTAACTCCGCTGCCGCGGCATATTTTGTGACCTCTCCAAAGCATTTGATTGCGTAAATCACGACACATTGCTTTTGAAACTTGAGCATTACGGACTAGGTAAACTTGCACTTAGTTTGGTAAAATCTTATTTAAGTGATAGACAACAATATGTTCAAATAAATGGTGTTAATTCACAGGGTTTAAAAGTAAAAATGGGGGTTCCGCAAGGCTCAATATTGGGTCCTTTCCTCTTTCTAGTATATATAAACGATCTACCCTATTTATTAAAAAACCAACCTCAAAATATGGTGTTATTTGCTGATGACACTTCTCTAATTTTTAAGATAAATAGACGGGCCCAAAATCTAGATGACGTAAATAATGCCCTACTTCAGGTCCATAATTGGTTCACAGCAAACAATTTAGTATTAAATGAAAAAAAAACGAAATGCATAAGATTTGCTTTACCAAATGTTAAAAGTAACGAGTGTGATATAGTATTGAATAAAGAGAAACTTGAATTCGTAGATAAAACCGTTTTCCTGGGGCTTACGCTTGATTCAAGGCTACAATGGGGTTCTCATTTGAAATCTCTTGCGGGGCGCCTAAGTTCAGCAGCATATGCTGTTAGAAAAATCCGTCAATTTTCTGATGTAGATACCGCTAGACTGGTCTATTTTAGTTACTTTCATAGTATAATGTCTTATGGCATTCTGTTATGGGGACGGGCTGCAGACATTGAGTCTATATTTATTCTGCAAAAAAGAGCCATCAGAGCCATATATAATCTTCGTAGGCGCGATTCTCTAAGGGAACTGTTTAAGGAAATCAAAATCATGACGGTACATTGTCAATACATCTACGAAAACATAATGTACGTTAGAAAAAATCTACATCTTTTTAATAAAAGAGGTGACAGACACAATTACAGTACGAGAACTAGAGACCAATTAGTTCAGCCGGGCTTCAGACTCGCTAAAGTAGACTCATCTTTCATGGGGTACTGTTTAAGATGCTATAATAAAATTCCACAAAGTATTCTTGAACTGAATGAGACGAAATTTAAATCATGCATTAAACGCACACTATGTAAGCAAGCATATTACAAGTTGGACGATTATATCTCTGATAAAAATGCTTGGCTCAATGCCGGTCCTGCTCCACATGGACAGGGGCGCATAAACTGATTAATGGATAGCATTAAATAGTATTGTTGGAGCTGCTGAAGATTGTACAACTATCTTTGCATTGTATAGATTCAATTTCTTTTGGTATTATATAACCGCATAGCCCATATTATGTGAGTACTATGTAATAGAAAGCTATCCTTCGTTGATAACCTACGTCATTTTTTTTTTTTTTATGACTTGAATTTGCCCTGGCGGTTAAGTGTATGTCATGCTCACTCAAATGTCTCGCTGATGGTGGCGCGTGTGTCGGATCAGTTAGTTCCCTTCAAAATGGTTGAGTTGAATGGTGCTGATACATGCGTCATGTTCGTGAACGGGCGCTGTCAGTTGTGACTGGTCATCTCTTGGTTGCCACGGCTTATTTGAATTAATTATTTTATTTTTTGAATTGTTCTTTTCCTTGTTTTTACTATGGACACTTTTAACGTGCACATCTTGCTACATCGCTCTCACATAATGTACCATCTAAACATGAATGATGTAACCAAGGTTTTGTAAAAATATTCTGATTTAAAAGAGTGTCCATGGAGTTTCTTGCCCGTTCTTCTCCATAGAGATCTACGTTAGGGAATGGGCAACTACAGTACTTTCACAGTTTTTATGCCTTGTGACTGGGACTGTAGCTAAATTTCATTGTTGTCTTTGTTTCGACAGTTCAAAAGTGCCTGTAACGGGCCTACTTGAAATAAATGCTTTGATTTTGATTTTGATTTTTATTGTCGCGCGGCGGACAGACCTCCGCCGTGATCTCATGGCGACATGGAGAGAGCGACTATCGCAACCCCGTGCAGGGCACGCCACGATAGTGGCGGTAAGTCCCCTCTTTGAGGAGTGGCTTGAGAGGCGCCACGGCGCCCTCACCTTCCGCCTGACGCAGGTCCTCACCGGACATGGATGTTTCGGGAGGTACCTGTACCGAATCGGGCGGGAGGAAACGCCCGGATGCTACAATTGCGAGGATCGACCGGAGGACACGGTGGAGCACACCGTGGAGGTCTGCTCTGCTTGGGCGGAGCACCGCCGTGTCCTCGTAGCGGCGATTGGCGGCGGCGACCTCTCGCGTCCGGCCCTGGTTCAAGCCATGGTCCGGGGCGAGAGGGAATGGGAAGCCGTCGCCTCCTTCTGCGAAGCAGTCATGCTAGCGAAGGAGGCGGCGGAACGTGAGAGGGAGAGAACCTCCTCACGTCCCAGCCGCCGCGGGAGAAGCACCGGGCGTCGGGGGCCACGCCGTGATGGCTCTCGGCCACCGTAGGCGCGGGCCTGTGGACGGCCAGTAATGGGCTAGCTCGCCGTCCGTCCGTCGTATGACGACGGGCAGGCCGTGTCGACGGCGCGTTCGTGTTCCACGCGCGCCTCAAAGAGTTGTCAGCATGCGGGAGGGGCCCGCAAGGGCCGGCGCCTGCCAGGGCTGCGGGACTGTTCGAAAGAGATACCGCGGCCCTGGAACATAAAGGGCCAATGAAGGAACATGGGTGTTTTTTAGTCAGTAAGAGTCTGACACTCCCTTCCGCTCCGCCCAGAGCGGGAGGAGTCATTTGATGATTTCTCACCCCCCAAAAAAAAAAAAAAAAAAAAAAAGGGTCTTATTGGAACAGTCACAGTCTTTACGGCGTAAATATTTATTGAGTATTTAAATTGTGTTTATAAATAGAATTTCATAGATAAACATGATTATTTAAAACAAATATTTACTGTTTTCAATAAATTAACATTTATTTGAATTCTAAATACAAAAATATTTGAATTTTCTATTTATCATTTTAGGCTGTTTAGCGGCAACATACCTTTGCTTCTTCTTCAACCTGGCGAAAGCAAAGCGCGGAAAAAAAGCAAATTAAATCATAGTTTCCTAATAATATCTGACAAATATACTTTCCGTTCTAATATTTTATTTCTTCGAAAGTGTATTGAAAAACGTCGTTTGTTATACGTGGGGATTTGTTACTGCAGTTCTCGGCTCCTTAACACCCTCGCCTGCAGCTCGGGTGTTAATTCCGCCTCGAATGCAATAACAATGTTTCCCCACTTTTATCAAAATTTACTATTGTTTTGCGTGTGTTGCATAAAAACTCCTCTTCTTACAACTCAGAAGATATAGTATGAAAAAGTATTAGTTTAAGTTTCAGTATATTTTATCCGTGGGAAGTATTGCTTAGCTTTTGGTCCACAAAACTTGGACATTGCTTGTTATTGCACTATATCAATATTTTTCTATGAAGATTACTCCGTGACTGTGTTTTGGTGTTTCGTTCTACCACTTTTATACTATACAATGGTATGGCCAGTTCTAAAAACATAAAAATGTGACATAGCATGTTTTACCCCTGTGCCCTTCAAAATTTGACATCTGGTTACATTTTGCAGTCTTTTTTTTAAGTGTTGCATTAGGTATTTCTCCCGTATTGTGGATGCGTTTACAAACATTTTGACTAACATGCACAAACAGCCAGACCTGGAACAACTACCTGTAGGAGACATTGTATTTGTTCCGTACGGGAACCGAACGCACAACACTAATCGCTCAGCCACTGCGACAATCGTGCCGTCAAACATAGATTTCTTCCGAGAGACATTCTTTTTAGGACACATAGATCTCATCAGCCTAATATTTTCCCCTTTTATGCTGAATATCTGACCTCCACAACCCGATATGGTAATACTAGTGGTCCGACTTCTGGACTTCTGCTTACCCGTAACGACTAAGATAGGACTACGTCAATAATTCCTAGATCTAAGCTAGGTATATTGTTCGTAAGAAAAAAACAGAGCTATGAAACATTACGCCTGTAATTCCTGAAACGTTAAACAGAGGTGTCCCTAATAGTACACCCACACTTCGCCAGTTATGTTTAAGTCCCATGTATAGTCCATGGCTGCTACTGAGACAATCCTAGTGGTGAACATGTAAATAACAAAAAAATATAAGCAAAACAAAAACTATCTATCTTAGGAAATAATCAATAAAAAATAGCTGATTGTCTGACATAATATTAGAAACCAAGTTGAAAACAATGTATAGGCATTTTAATATAATTCTAGTCCTCTTCAGTCCCTAGCCACGAGGAGTTGGACAGCAGCTAAGCAGGTGATGATTAATTACTATGACTTATTAAAAAACAATCTGCTATGTTTTTAGGGTTCCGTACCCAAAGGGTAAAACGGGACCCTATTACTAAGACTTCGCTGTCTGTCTGTCGGTCTGTCTGTCTGTCTGTCTGTCTGTCTGTCTGTCTGTCTGTCTGTCTGTCTGTCTGTCTCCAGGCTGTATCTCATAAACCGTGATAGCTAGAAAGCTGAAATTTTCACAAATGATGTATTACTATTGCCGCTATAACAACAAATACTAAAAATTAAAAAAATATATATATTAAGGGGGGCTCCCATACAACAGATATTATTTTTTTGCCGTTTTTATTGATAATGGTACGGAACCCTTCGTGCGCGAGTCCGACTCGCACTTGGCCGGTTTTTTTAGGGTCTGTAGACAAAATGAATAAATCATAACGCTTAGGTAGGCATTTTACTCGGAGTGTATTCTATTAATCGTTATATATTGGTGTAAAAATATTAAACTTTGCACTCCATAAGTGTAATTGAGATACAGGTGGAACACAAATTGAAAAAAAAAATGGTATTTGTGAGATAAGCTTTTTTAAAGCCATAGAAAATGTGTCCTCTCCCTAAAATTCATCCTAAATGACCCGTTGTCTCGGACAGGTAAAAATTGTATCGACCCTTTATACAGGACTTACTCGGTCAAATTATACAGGCTAATTCAAGATTGAAGAGAATGCAGGCCGCAAAAGCGAGCGAAACGTTTCAAAATTTTAACACTTTGCCTCGAATAAATTTAGATAATTTGAAATCAAACATGCTCGATTTTAATAAAGTCACTGGGATAGCTAAAGGTTTTCTTTTAATTTCATTCATTCAAAAAGATACAGAGGATGTTAACTGATTTACGTAAGTATAAAAGTTTCAAAATTATTCAGAGAGCTTAGAATGTTAAACGAGCGAAGTGAGCTCGAAAATGTCACACTAATTTTGGATTTTATTTATTTATTGACTTAAGGTTCACCCACAGCACATACATACAAATACATTATACTAAATCATACGGTAATATTCTAATATATGTGCCAATTACACGTAAACACAACATTGACAACAAAGACGCCTGATTACCGCTTGGTTGCTAACTTAAGTCTAGTTGTGCAGGTGTACAGGTGGATAATCCTAAATTAATAATTTTGTTATGTGATGCCATGTGATGGGTGCCAGGGTGCCCTACTTTGCCACAACCAAAAGGGTGCTCGCCCCACTAGGGGCGAGGCCGTGGGCGTGGGGCGCGCTTCGCCCATGCCTATAGCTACGCCACTGATTACTTAGATATAAAATAAATAAAAACCTCAGTCTCAACGCCCGTCATGTTGCGCAACATGACTAGTAAATAGATAAAAAAAACAACAATATTAAGTATTAGGTGTTACGTTTATCTAGATATTAAAAAAATACCAAATTCACTCACATAATACGTACCTAATTATAATTATCATAATCGGTTTTATCGAGTTCGGTTTTAATTGTCTAAATAATAGTTCATATCAAGGATAAAGTATTTACTAAGCACGCTTTGATTTCATAATGACAAGACGTTTTTGGCACGTGCATAATTGAAAATAGAATTTTATCCATTAATAGGGCTGAAGACACCATCATCATCTGCCTAGTCTTTTCCTAACTATGTTGGGGTCGGCTTCCAGTCTAACTGGATGCAATTGAATATCAGTACTTCACATGGAGCGACTGCTTATCTGACCTTCACAACCCATGCAGTTAGTACTGGATAATACGATCCAGTACTAACTGGGATCTACAAATGACACCTGGGACTAACGGCTTAACGTGCTTTCTGCGGTACGGAGGAAACCCGTTATATAGGGTGGTCACTCATCCACGGGTCAACCTAAGCTAGCGTATTATTTTAATCTTACTTCAGTGTGGGCAACGAGGAGCTCGGGTCTAAATCATAGTAAGGTTAAGCAGCGTTTTCCGAGGTTGGTCTGTGGATGGGTGACCATTTATTACATACCGAGTTTCCTCCGTGCCACGGAGGAAACCAAGGGGTAGGTAGTACTCGTTAAAAATCGTATTAGGTACCTAATAACTAGGTTGTGGAGGTCAGATAGGCGGTCGCTCCAAGTAATATACTGGTATTGAGCTGCATCCGATTAGACTGGAAGCCGACCCCAACATATTTGGGAAAGGCTAGGCAAATGATGAGTGTGGGCACGAGTGGCGTGATACAAGAGGTAATGATAGCCTTTCTTCCAGCAGATCGAAAAGTTAGCATTTAGGTATTGTCTCAACTACAGAGTCTGAAGATAGCACAGCAGATAAAAATGACGGTAAAGACTAGTATTTCCATCAATTTTAAATATTCTGATAAGCATTAGTTAAATCATGATATAACTTAATATTATGTGACGTCGAATCTGAAGATTATCAGTCTTAGGCTAACAACAGGTTGGCTATCTGCCTGGTGCCACTTCAGGTCGCTGATTCTGGGTTGTGATGACTGCTTAAGTTCTTTGTCAAGTCACTTATTTCCGGATCCGATCCCATGGAGACTCAAAGTGGTACCGTGATAGGTGCAGAAAAAAACAATAGTTCACAATAAATTAAAAATTTAATATCACAGCTATTTTAATTAATCATCTACTTAAGATCTCTTGAATTTCCAAAAGACTCTTTCCTTTTGTTTCAGGTACAAATACTACGCTAAAGAGGAACGAAAATGCGCAAGCGCCAGAAAATACCCAGAAGGTTATAGCAGGTCCTAAAGCTGGCCACATGTAACCGAAACCTGTTGACACTCCGAAGCCGAAGACCCAGCCGATGGTGACCGTGAAAGTGCCACCAAAACCTCTGCAGGTGTCCGTGAACATTTCACCGATGAATGTGTTGGGGATGATGCCAAAACCTGAAAAGATAGCAATTGGAAATATTATCAGACTAATAAAAGAAAAGACAAGCTGGTGAACTGGAGAGCTGGATTTGAAACCGACAAATTAATAACAGAATCTAAATCAAAGGTCAACCATCCCAAACATTTCTTTAGCCATAGTGCAAGATGAAATACATTTTTCGGCCTGCTCAGACATCATCATCATCATCAATGTTATACTGTACATACATAGTAGTAGTTTCATCATCACCTGCCTAGCCTTTTCCCAACTATGTGGGGGCGGCTTCCAGTTAGACTGGAAGTACTAGTATATACGAGTAGACGCTCTATATAAAATACTGGTATTCAGCTGAATACCAGTATTTTATATAGAGCGTCTTCCTATCTAACCTCCACAACCCAGTTAGTACCGGGTAATACGATACCCCTTTGTAAGACTGGTTGTCAGACTTTCGGACATGTGTATACATCCGTTTTTATTAACACCAGTTGCAAAGTATTTGGTAGCAGCAAATTGTAATTTTTTTATTGCATTGTGAATATTCTAAACCATGGTAAAGCTTAAGACCAAAAAGGAAAAAAAAAAATAGATAAATTAAATAAACTTACCACCAAAATAGGATATGAAGAAAAGCATAATCGACACGAGCGAGAGCCATTGTAAGTCCTCAGCAGCCGGATGATCGGTCATGTACAGATGGAAGTAAACACCAAGAGCAGCCTGGAAATAACAACAGTAATGAGGTTACGGATAGTAAAATATTTCGAGAATCCCGAAGGAAATCCGGAAATTAAAAAAATAACTAACTTTTCCGAAGGCCATTGAACATTTTTTGATTAAAAATCCGTATTTCGATAAATCCAGAAAAAAATACAAGAATGGACAAAGACTGAATGGGTTGCCAAAAAGCCGGACATGTCTAGACGAATGGTAATGCTACATCCAGGTCAGTTGAGAATGTCAAGATTTAAAGTATCTATGACAGAGTAGCACCCAAGATGGCAATACGATTATAAACCATGGAGAAAACGAGTAACATAAACTTGGATGTCTTAATTATAACAAAGAGGCAAATAATTATACATGGAAGAGGGAGTAGGGGGACAAAGTACAACGTAATGAAAAAGCAGTGGTGGCCCATTGGAAAAGATCCCAACTTACGCGTTGTTGGTTGTCGGTTCCAAACAGGCATTGTGTAATTTAGTTCATCACCACTGATCTCCAAACTGTGCAATGCTTCTCATGGACAGGAGGTCTGTGTGCCAGTAGTGGAAACAATATAAGCTGATTCATCATCATCTGCCTAGCCTTTTCCCAACCATGTTGGGATAGGCTTCCAGTCTTACCGGATGTAGCTGAATACCAGTATTTTACATGGAGCGACTGTCTATCTGACCTCAACAACCCAGATGGTAGACTGGTAGACTGGTTGTCATACTTTCGGGCCACTAACTACCTGTAACCACTTTCAAAGATCTACAAACGACAGCCGCGACCAACGGCTTAACGTATTTTCCGAGGCACGGAGGAAACTCGGTATGTTATGGGTGGTTAGTCATCCACGCGCCAACCTACGCAAAAAGATCGATCCGAGTGACAGTTTTTGTTTAGCCAGGAACACCTCTGTGCTTATGTAAAAGGCAGACAATACCAATGATAAACTTACCAAACTCAATGAACATCCAGCCGTAGACACCAACAACAATATCCTCCTCCCAGTTCTCTCAACAAGTATTGGAGCAAAAATAGCTGCAAAGACTTGAGTTAGACCAATAATAATTGTAGATATGTGAGACTCCATATTTGATCCAGTCGTGTCAAAAATGATGGTAACAAAGGACATCACAGCAATTACTCCACTTGTTTGCTGCATAATGTTTAGAGAAATTATTATAAATGCAGCTTTTCTATTAGACCTGACTGTGTACATTTCAGTTAGTTGAGCCATATTTGATTTTGGCTTTTCATTTGCTTGTGCTACTATTTCGTCTATGTCATCCTGCCTGCCAAGGGATGTGAGGTTGGCCATTGCTTCAACTCGCTTGTCTGTAAAAATAAAAGTAAAATGGTTTAATTTCTAAGGAATCGAGCACTCGTTTTCATAATCCAAATACACTCGAGAGCAATGAATCCGGGTCACTTAAAGAATCCTAAAAATCTCGGAAACTAAAAATGCTAGGTTAATCCAATAAATTGTATTTAATAGACAATGTAATACTCCTTAAATGAAGGTATTAAAACTTCTTAGTTATTGTAAAGTTATATCATAAAAAAATCAAATTTGAAAAAGGGCCACTTTCGAAGATGGAACTACGAAATTACAGCATTTGGTTTTGCTTTTGTTTGTAATCTGTCATTTATGTGGGTACATAAACCATGTTGATAGTGCTCTATATTCATTATTCAAGCTGAAATTATGTCGCTTACGCCTGAAGAATGCACCAGAATACTTACAATGCTGGAAACCGGCCGGAGTCAGCGCGATACAGCCAGGACGGTCGCTGTGTCGCTGTCAACAGTACAAAGAGTTCTCCGACGTTACGAAGAAACTGGTTCTAACCTACGCAGACCAGGAACGGGCAGAACCAGGTGTACCACAGCACGAGAAGACCGATACTTGGTGAACACCATGCTTCGAAATCGCTTTCTCACAGGAACTGAACTCACAAATCAGTTTCGACGCCTCGGAGGAAGTAACCCAAGTGCATGGACAGTAAGACGTCGGCTAGCTGAATCTAACTTAAAACACCTTAGACCTGCAAACGGCCCTAAACTGGAGCGTGGGCATCGTATTTCAAGACTAAGATATGCCCAGAGCCACGTAAATTGGAGTATTGAAGATTGGTCAAAAGTTATGTTCTCCGACGAATCAAAATGTATGCTCTACAAGCACGATGGAAGACACAGAGTGTATCGAAGACCAGGGGAAAGATTCAAGCAAGCATGCATCGAAGAAAAAGTAGCCTACGGTGGTGGGTCTGTACATGTGTGGGCCGGAATTTCTTCTGAAAGTCGCACAGAGCTGGTGATCATAGAAAACGGCTCTTTAACTAGCGTAAGATATGTGGAAGAAATCCTGAATGATCACGTTGGTCCATTTATGGTCAATTTAGGTGAGGATGCTATATTTATGCATGACAATTATCAATATTGTCTATTATGTCAATATTGTCTATTAAATACAATTTATTGCATTAACCTATCATTTTTAGTTTCCGAGATTTTTAACATTCTTTAAGTGACCCGGATTCATTGCTCTCGAGTGTATAATGTTTCTGCTTTTGGGACACAGGTGTACTTTTTGTGAGGGGGACTGGGCTATAATCCATTACGCGGTCCTAATATGCCATGTGGTAGACCAGACATGCTGGTTTCCCTGGCCGGGTTATAACCGATTGCGAACAAGAGCCCTTAAAGTCCTTCCAGTTATTTTAGGTTTAGGTCTGGCAGTGCAACCGCAACCTTATGGTAACGAAAATGAAGATTAATTTAATTTTGACGCACTTGTAAATCGCAGCAGCCTCAATCGCTTCGAGAATAAAGATCAGTGTAATTTTGACTGTGACTCAAAGAAAGAGGTCTAAATCTTCAATAAAAACATTCTTACCCTTCATAACTTGATACACAGCGGTTTCAGTCACAAAGAAGAAAACTAAGACAAGGTATACGCCGCATATAGCTACGCCTATCCAGCTGATCACAGAGTAAGCTACAAACGGTCCTACTGAGTACGCGAACAGGATTCCAATAGTATTAGATAATCCAGTCAGTGTTAACAATGTGCCCCGAATTCTTGTTGATCTGAAAAAAGAAAAAGTTTAGTATGAAGACCAGGGTGTAAAGTTCTTCATCCCCCATAGAAAAGGGAGGATCCTTCCACCAAACGGGTGTAATATCTGGTAGGCCACTGCCCGACAGTCTTGCTGTCGGGTTTTTTCTAAATAGTCCACGAGTAAGTCGCGGATAATTTAATTGCACGATATAGAATTTTGATGTTAGTTCTTCACTTGTATCATAGATGGTGCTGTAGTACTTTTTGTAGTGCCGCTACAAAAGTTGTAGACCTATTCATTCTGTCTTTAATGTTAATGTTGAAGGGAAAGGGAGACAAAAAGAGATGGATAGATTGTGTGAGGAACTGAGGAATGATAATATCGTGACGGATGACAGGGTAGAATGGGAGTTCAAAACGTGTTGCGTTGATCCCATGTATAAAGATGACAAGGGCAGGAAGATGATGACGATGATGATACCCAATTGTTTCGTTTCCTGGGACTCAAACATATTGTATGTCCCACTGCTAGGCAAAGGCCTCTCTCATATCCTTCCAGGTACTCTTATCCTGCACCACCTCGAACGTCTTTCTAGGTCGGCCTCGGCGACGCCGTTCATCTTCAGGCACCCATCGTGTTGAAAACTTTGCCCAGCGGTAGTTATACATGCGGCCCAAATGACCTACCCAATCCCATTTGAGCCTGACAGCTTTTTTGCCTACGTAAGCACACACTTATGTGGGCTAAACACCTTTCTTTCTCTCACAAAATATTCTTAAAGGTACTTACGCCATCTCCCCAATGTAGACCAGATTTATAACAAATATTATTCCGGTAGCAACACCAGTAATAATTCTGCCAGCGTATATCGTAGCCAAGTTCGGGGCAACTGCCAAAATTATAAAGGACAGCATAAAGATGGCACCGCCAAGGTAAAGGCAAGGCTTTCTGCCTATCGCGTTACAGAGGTAACCGGAGAGGTACGGACCTGAAAATGAGAAATAATGGTTGATGTTATTGATCAAGTCGTAAATGTGAAGTAGCGTGATAGCTGACAGGAGAAAACAAGAAAAAAACGTGTAGCGCCGTGGTGATCAAATAGTGAATGTGATTGTGACACGTTTAGACGTTTTTAGTTTTTTTTATACAAAATGGCCTACTCTTGACCTCAATCTAGTCCTGAGGACAGAGATGAGGTCGACGATGCATGGAACGAGCTTACCCAGAAGAAGCCTATTAACTCGCGACTTAAATAGATTGGGGTCATATGAACTTGGGAACACTGACGAAGGCAGGGAATTCGATCGTTCTAATAAAGCATTCCTAATAGCTATGCGTTGTTCAGTCGCGAATGCTGAGCATGTTTATGAACCATTTTAAAATGGAGTCATCTGTAGGCTCATCAATGCTCGATTGCGGAGATGGTCGTGATCTGATCTAGTTCGTTTCTCAGCCAAGTAAGTGTCAAATGTTATTAGCAGAATGAATCGAGCACTTGCAGCATGCTGGTCCACACATATCTAGAGTTCTTGCTATGTTCTACTCATTATATATGTGTCACTCTTAACTCCCTTGTAATCATAAGAAGACTATTGTCGTGCCTATTATTAAGAACAAAACTGGTGACGTAGCCGATAAGTGTAACTATCGACCCATTTCCTTGGCTACGCTTGTCGCAAAGGTACTTGACAGTCTGTTGGATGCGCAGTTAAATAACTTATTGGACAGGGACCTACATGATGCACAGTTTTGATTTCGTAATGATCTGGGTAGCGAAAGTGCGATTCTCGCTCTTAAAAACACGGTGCAATATTATACAGAACGTCAGATTCCTGTGTATGCTTGTTTCGTGGATCTGTCCGGTGCGTTTGACATAATTTCATAATTATGACGTTTTGTGGGATAAGCTGCGAAAGAGAAAAGTGCCGGCAGAGCTGTTGAGTATCTTTCAGTACTGGTACAACAACCAGCTTAACAGTGTGAAATGGGCCGATAAGCTCTCTGTAGTCTCTCTGAGTCGTAATTTATTGACATTTCCGTGTCTTTACATTTTAGAAATTGCTCTTTTTGTTAAATGTAATAGACATCTATTTTTAACTTTATCAGAAAGCAGTAACCGAGATGTAACTTTGCGATCTCAATACCAAAACTTGTTACGCACAGGTGGATATAGGACTGCTTTGTTGAGGAAAAGTGTTTTTGGTATGGTCTAAATAAGTAATAAGTTGTGTCTAACATAGTTTGTAAGTTTTTATTTTTTACTAACTTTCTATGGATGTTGCTTGTCCGAAATAAAAATTATTTTTCATTTTTGTTTTTTATAAGGTCCTGGATTGGATTGCCGGGTCGGGCAAATTGATATTTTTATTCTATCAAGAATTTCTCGGTAGCAGCCACGGAGGCTGGATATGTACCCAGTTGATGGCAATAGGCTCGCCCTCTTCATCTAACCCACCCTTCGGGGATTACAGGCGTGATGTTATGTTTTCAGTTTCTTCTCTGAGCAGTAGTGACCCTGTGGAAACGGCCATCATTTCTAAGTTTATAGGTCGTAAGTTGAAACCCCTCTGGAAATTATGTCCAAAGTTATTTCAGCACCTCAGCTCTCCAAACTTTGAAGTTTTAACTAACATTTGAAAGAGTTCTTTCACCATACATACCTACGATAGTTCCAAGAGCAATAACGGAGACAATCCATGCTGCTTCGGCATCGTCGATGACCCCTCCCAACGGTGTCTCATCAGGATTCTGTAGCTTGGCCAGCACTGGTGCTGTCCAGCCAAGGTTGTACCCCACTATTAACTGCCCCACATATACTGGAATTGAGAAAAATGTGGAAGGTTTAATATCTAACTTTTTACTTAATACTATAAATGCGAAAGTTTTTGAGGATGGATGGATGGATGTTTGTTACTATTTCACGCAAAAACTACTGAACGGATTTGGATAAAATTTAATACACAGATAGTTTATAACCTAGATACTTTTTATCCCGGTATAGCGGTAGTATGATCTCGTGGGACAATTTCCGAACTCCACGAGGGCGAAACCGCGGAAATAACCTAAAAAAAAAGTTCCCCGAAATTGTCACAAGCGCAGCTGCTAGGTTAGGGGGCCTTTTTTTGTATGGGAAATCATCAAATGACTCCTCCCGCTCTGAGCGGAGCGGAAGGGAGTGTCAGACTTTTACTGACTAAAAACCATCCATGTTCCTTCTTTTGCCCTTTATGTTCCAGGGCCGCGGTATCTCTTTCGAACAGTCCCGCAGCCCTGGCAGGTATCGGCCCTTGCGGGCCCCTCATGTTTTCTGACATCTCTTTGAGGCGCGCGTGGAACACGAACGCGCCGTCGACACGGCCTGTCGTCATACGACGGACGGACGGCGAGCTAGCCCATTACTCACCGTCCACAGGCCGGCGCCTACGGTGGCCGAGAGCCATCACAACGTGAGGTTAGGGGGCCTAGGTTACCATTTATGTCACATAGCGTACCATCATTCCTGTTTTACCCGAAGAGCTAGGCCAACCCTCAAACAGTCTCAAGAATCGTCTTATCCGTTAATACAGCTATATAACAGCCTTTGACTGTAATATAGCTTGTTTATGGATGTAGTTATCGCTAATGTGCTGCTTGGGCAGTAGTGTAAAATAGACTCACATTTTGCTAGAATAATTAATTAAAGTCTCGTAGTTTTATCGGGAACTCAAAACAAACAGTGGAAATGGTAAATATCCCGTTTCTAGTGTTAATTATAAAGTCTCATAAATGTATATAGGGTGCTACTGAGAATTTCTGTTTTTTTATATTTTAATCTATATATATTTGAATCAAGTATGTACATTATTTACAAACTTTAGATCTATAATAATAAAAATCTGTTTTTTTTTAATAAGTTTTTTTCATCATCGCTGTCAATAGGAAAAGTGTTCAGAAGGCTGGCAGCATTGAAATAAAACTAATAAGAATCAATTTAATTGAATTAATTTAGAATTCTTATAAACAAAACCCAATATCACTTAACTCGACGTGGGACTCGAACCAATAACCTCATTGTGAGCAGTAGTTATGAGTATTTCCTAAAGTATACCATCCAATAAAAAAAACGATGCAAAATGTTTTTAGGATTGGTATAGTCAAGAACTTTTTCCTAACTGCAATGGCGAAAACGCATTATTTTTCATATATTTTATTTGGGTAGAAATTGTACATTGTATGAATTATTATCGTGCCCTACATTCTTTATCTGTGACATAAAATTTTGGACTTCATAATGCTTCACAATAGAGTTTACTGTACCTACTGTAAAATAGAAGTAGTGTTTTGAGATATTTTTTTTTTTGTAAAAGTTTTCTTTATTTATATTTAACTAGCGGTCCGCTACTGCTTCACAACGGCGCCACCTATAGGAACCAAAACTATACTATCTTTCAAGCTGGAACCAATCATATAAATTCACACATTTAAATCGGTTGGGTTTCGGAGATTGGCGTGTACAAACATAGTGACACGTGATGTTACTTATGTTATGAGTAAGTATTAGTAACGTCACTATTGTAAGAGAACATCACTATTGTAAGAGAACATCACTAATCGCCAAGAAGGCGGGCTGTCAATATGGCGTCCGCAGCCCGAGCACGGCTAGCTCTTTGATCATGTAATACTCTAAACTAAACCATTTATTAAACACAAGTATTGAAGTTCAGTATTATCATTTCCAGTCACTACCATAATATACCGACCAAAACAACTTACAGCATCCTGCTATCATCAATTGCTTCCTTATACTCGTGTTAGTTTCGGCTACCATGACACCCATGTTAACAATTTATTCTCACACACACAGATTGCACTTAAAAAAAAAATATTTTTATTTTTATTTTGACATAATTCGATAGCGTTTATTTTCGCACAAGGTTTTGAACTGACTTATCTGTGTATTATCATTTACTTATAGGTTTTCCTCAAGAGCAAAAATGTACGAATCTGATTATCGATTAGGGATGGGTAGCAAAGATAAAATGACTATAATAATAATAATAATCAGCCTATAACGTTCACCGCTCGGACACATGGCCTCCTCTCTAGAGAGGGAATGGTCTATAATCCACCACGCGGGCCTATTGCGGTTTGGTAGATGTCACATGTCTTCGAATTTTTGTTTCCTCACGATGTTTTCCTTCACCGTATTTGAGAGCAGCGGTGATGAAATAATTACACAAAGTAATGCGCCTGCCTGGTTTCGAACCCGCGACTTACTGTTCATAACTCGGGGCCGCCCCCACCTGGGCCACCGCTGCTCTCCATGGCTTATCCATTTTATTGCAAATCTCCTGAACGCAGATAATTGTAGTGACATCACTCCTGAAGTCCCCGAAGGGTTAGGCATAAGTGTACCTAATAGTACACCCACGTTTCACCAGTTATGTTTAAGTCCCATGTACGGGCGAGTGTATTGCCATCGACCGGGCATAAATCCAGATTTGTGCAGACAAAATCCTTATGGAAAACCCCAATAACAATAACAATTAACAGACCCGTGAATCGAACCCGACTTCAGACTCAGCTGACAAAATACACTTATGAAATACATTTACAGAATACATTTATGAAATACATTTACAAAATACATTTACAGAATACATTTATAAAATACATTTACAAAATACATTTACAAAATACATTTACAGAATACATTTATAAAATACATTTACAAAATACATTTACAAAATACATTTACAGAATACATTTATAAAATACATTTAAAATATACATTTACAGAATACATTTATAAAATACATTTACAAAATACATTTACAGAATACATTTACAAAATACATTTACAAAATACATTTACAAAATACATTTTACAAAATTCATTAAAAAATACATTTTACAAAATACATTTACAATTGCATAACATTTTGTGTACGGAACCACCTGATAATAATAAGGACACTTTATTACTACCCACTCATTTAAGCACTAATAACATATAATCATTAATAGTCTTCTTATCAGTATCTCTAATCTCTAATTGATGAACAGTGTTCTGTATCTCAATCCCTAATCTCCGAATAGTATGAAATCAAGTCGTTTGTCTGTCTATTCGCTTTAAACTATGCTGCTTGCTGGATTTTATTGCAGAATACATGTACTTATTAAAATTTTATTAAAAAACTAGCTCTACACCAGCGAAAGAGAAAAAAAAATTGTGAAGAGCTTACATAATTGTTACCGTGACAACCGTAGTATGCATGATATAAATATAATTTATAGCTTATAGCACGCACGAATAATGTAGCTTTCTGCAAGTGAAATTATTTTTTGAATTGGACCATTAGTTCCGAAGTTTACCCCCTACATACATACTTACAAACAAATTTTACCTCTATGAACTGCCGAACTATTTATCAAACCGAAAAAAAAAAAAAATCATTCCATCATTTTTACCGCTCATTCAGTTATTGGACTGCTCAATTATTATTATTTTTAGAATTGACATTGTATGATAAAAATAACCGACTAATTGATTTTTTATTACTGTCCATGTTCTACTGTCGCAATAATTAATCAACCACCATTAAATTAAATAACTGCTCAATATGTTTTTCAACTGATCATAATAACATCTCGAATATTTAAATAATAGCTCAAAAAATTAGTTCCCTTTTCAAATTCATAATAGTTTCAACCTTACCCAATTAATACTATAAAAAAAAACAGTAATAATCTGGAAGTCCCTATTGGCTACAGATTACGGTCTATAAAATCGACATTTTTTCAGCAATTTATCAATATTTACATAATATTGCGAAATAATTTATAAAATCTTCTTACATAATATTATGCAATTGGCATAAAAAAAAATCTATTCAACTGGCCAAATATTATTTACTAGTCTGAACTGGATAGTATCATTGATTAGACAGATTTTAATAATTAGTCGCTGTGATAAGAAGAATGAGGAAAATGACGCTTTTATAGTGAATGGCATCTCGTATGTCAACCTAGCTATGAGGTTCATCATCATCAGCCTCAACAGTCCACTGCTGGACATAGGCCTCTTCAATTTCACGCCACTCAATACGATTCTCGGAAAATCCCATCCAATTGCTATGAGCTATGTCGACAACTCTGGTTCTCTGTCGGATCACCACGTTACGGATGCCTTCAGAGAGGCTCCAGACGTATCCCACTTCATAGCTCGCTGAGCAATATTGCAATCTTGAATTTATGAACCAACCGTACCGTGAGTATCCACGTTTCAGCCCCGTAAGTCATAACAGGCAGGACGCACTGATTGAAGAAGACCTTAGTCTTTTATTAAGGACGTTGTCGGCTGCTTAACCCGGCTATTTTGGTCTTTCTATTTCTGGTTTTTCTTGGGTGCCTTTTTTTTCGGATGTGGAATCATCAAATGACCCTCCCGCTCTAGGCAGAGCGGACTTGTAGTGACTAAAACCCATCCATGTTCCTTCTTTGGCCTTTGTGTTTCAGGGCCACGGTATCTCTTTCGAACAGTCCCGCAGCTCCGGCAGGCATCGGCCCTTGTGGACCTCTTCTTGTTTGCTGACATCTCTTTGAGGCGCGCGTGGAACACGAACGCACCGTCGACACAAGCCCGCGCCTACGGTGGCTGGGAGCCATCATGTGGCCCCCGAATTCTGTGAGTGCCTTGAATGTAAAGTAAGCGACTAGACGCTGGGGGGGAAGGAACCCCTTTGTGGGGTTTCGTTATTTATTTATTTATTTAAACTTCATGTACAATAGTGGTACATAGGCGGACTTAATGCCACAAAGCATTCTCTACCAGTCAACCTTTGGGTTAAATAGGAAACATTGTGATAGGTACAATAAATATCTAAAAAATAACTTCTTGATTTCGAAAATTTATATCCTTATATTGATACTAATACACATATATAAATAAAATAAACTACTAAATATTTTAACAAATACCAAAATAAAAGAAAAGAAACCTAATAATAATTACCATGACTCGACTTCTAATTGAGAGCTATTTATCCTGACTTAAGTAGTGGTTGCGAACTTTTCTTTTAAAAGTGAGTTTGCTTTCAGCTTTTTTAATGCCAGAAGGTAGCGCGTTCCAGAGCCTTGTAGTAGAGATGGCGTAAGAATTCGACATAAAACCGGTGCGGTGTGAAGGAATTTGGAGAAGTAGATTCTTGGCAGCTCGAAGGTTACGACTGTGCGAACTGCCCAACACTTTAAAATAAGTTTTTAGGTAATCGGGAGCACATGGATCGTTCATAATTGTGAAGAGCATGCAGAGAGATCTGAGGGACCTCCTGAGTCGGATAGGCAACCATTTAAGCTGAGAACGGAAGGAGGAAATGTGATCGTATTTGCGAAGGCCAAAAACAAAGCGAATACAATTGTTGAGAAGTCGATCCAATTTGTTTAGAAGTTCTTGGGAAAGATCAGAATAACAAACATCAGCATAGTCGATAATGGGATGCACAAGTGACTGGACCAAAGTGAGTTTGGTGCTAGATGGCAGGAAGTGTTTGAATCTATAGAGGGATCGCAGCGAAAACGAGACTTTCTGGCTCACCTGAGCCACGTGCTTATTCCAACTTAAACTGCCGTCAATGTACAGACCTAAGTCTTTTACGTGAGGTGAAAGAGAAATGACGGAGTTCTCGTACATCAGTGGCATAAGTTGGCTTGTGTTCACATTTCTCAAAAAGTACGAACTGCCAATTAGGATGGCCTGACATTATTATACAAAGATTAGTAGCATTCAATAATCATTTTACTACACTATTTTGCCACTTCTTTTTCTTTTAAACCTTTTCCTTCATTCTGAATTCCACCTAATCAGCACGCTAAAAGGTGCACAATATACATCAACCATGTCGTATGTTGTCTTAGCCCTTATCATATCTTACTTGGATTGAGGATTATATCACGGCGAATTGTAATGGGGATTATCTGTTTATGATAATAGATAAACAGATATCGTTATCATTATGCTGTCGTCAAACACTTACGAGATAAAGGAAATGTCATGAGATGAAGAATAAGGTAGACAGAGCAAAAAACGATGATTGACAGATTGGTGAACTGCGGAGGTCCTCCGAAAATACTGGTTAACAGATCATAATTAAAAATAAATACGGTTTGGACATGACAAAGTGTGAAATAGGACATAACATAACATCAGGTCTGAAATCCCAATGAATCATAACCAAGGGTTAGGCGGAAGTGTTCCTACACTCGGCCGCGCTGTGGCCTCCAGACAGTGGATGCACAGAGCTTCTTGCTCCCTGCTTATACCACACAGGTACTTCCCGAAGCAGCCGTGACCCGAGAGTACCTGCGTCGCTCGAAACGTCAGGGAGCCGTTCTTCCTCCCGAGCCAGTCATACAGTACTGGCCGGATCGCCTCGATTGGGCAAACCTACCCCAACATAGTTGGGAATAGGCTAGGCAGATGACGTCATGGCATAGCGTGAATAGGATATCACGGTGTATGGATAATGTCTCAACAGCATCGGGGTCGTTCACTATCTCACTATTAACATTTAAATCAGCAAATATTGTTACAGACGGATTATTGGATTAGCCAACGTAAATACAAGGAATTAACCGGAGTTTCCACAGTAATACAAATGAATTTTAAGATCAAATCTTGATAAAAAATATTATTTGTCTTCTTTATAAGTGGATAAAACGGATTTGGTAAAGTCAAAAATAGGGTTGTCTCTTTCTCGCGTTTTCTTTCATCTCTTTTCTTTTATTCGAACGGAAGAGTTCTTAAGGTGGAAGCGCCAGAATAACCCGCGAAATTCAAATTTAATCACTACTACATAAAAATAAACTTGTTTTTTTTACTTAGCCTCTATTGTCCCACTGCTGGGCAAAGGCTTCTTCCATAGCCTTCCACTCTTCTCCGTGCGGTTTTCTCTGGCCAATCTCTCTTTTTCATAAAAAGTCGTTAAGTGGGATTCATCATCTGCCTAGCCTTTTCCCAACTATGTTGGGGTCGGCTTCCAGTCTAACCGGATGCAGCTGAATACCAGTATTTTACATGGAGCGACTGCCTGTCGGACCTCCACAACCCAGTTAGTGCTAGGTAATACGATACCCCTTGGTAAGACTGGTTGTCAGACTTTCGGGCCACTGACTACCTGTAACGACTGTCAAAGATCTACAAATGACAGCCGGGACCAACGGCTTAACGTGCTTTCCGAGGCACGGAGGAAACTCGGTATGTAATGGGTGGTCACCCATCCACGGACCAACCTAGGGATTAAATACTAAAATAAACTTGGGTGACTTGGGTTGGGTAGGGTTGGGTTACTTGGGTTGGGTTTTAGTTGGGTTGGGTTGGGTTGGGTTGGGGTGCTAGGTCAGAAAACCTCCTAGGGGGCCCAGTGGCTGCCGGTCCTTCTCGATACGTCTGGAGGGAACAGCAGCTGCTGTGGACGGTGCACCCTGGGCGCGGCAGTATCCGTCCCCGATGAATGGGAAGAGATTCTTATTCCTCGGGGAACGTTACTGTCGTGGCCAATATTCTGACACGGTGGGGCGACTCCACGCGGCCCTCTGGGACGCAGAGGGCGCAGTGGAGGAGCCAGGGCGGGCTCGGTGTGCCGCCGGGCGTTGGGCGCGCTCGGTCCGGTCTTGTGGAGGGCTGGGCCGGGCGCGTCCGGCTTCCGGCGGCGCACCGAGCCCGCCGGTGGGTGGACCGGGCCCTCGCTTCCCGGCGTGGTCGACGCCGTGCTGGGGGGCGGGGAGGCCTGGTCAGCGGTAGCCTCCTTTTGTGAGTTCGCTCGCAAAGGGAGGAGGCGGAGCGCGCGCGGGGGGGGCGACCCTCTCGTTGCGCCGCTCCGCAGCGGAGGAGCCGGGGCGGGCTCGGTGTGCCGCCGGGCGTTGGGCGCGCTCGGTCCGGTCTTACGGGGCCGGTCCGGGCGCGTCCGGCTTCCGGTGGCGCACCGAGCCCGCCGGTGGTCAGACCGGGCCCTCGCTTCCCGGCGTGGTCGACGCCGTGCTGGGGGGCGGGGAGGCCTGGTCAGCGGTAGCCTCCTTTTGCGAGTTCGCTCGCAAAGGGAGGAGGCGGAGCGCGCGCGGGGGGGGGCGACCCTCTCGCTGCGCCGCTCCGCAGCGGAAGGGGGAGAAGGCTTCGTGCCCTCCCTCCTCATGGTGACGGCGGGCGGCAGGCACGGGGGTGCCTTCGCCCGCATTGCACCCGTCACCTTAGCGGGTCATTCCGGCCCCCCACACCCGCGAGGGTGTGAGGGGTCGCCTTGCGGGGCAATCGTCGGCGGAGGACTGGTCGTTAAGGCTATGCCGGTTTCCCAGTCCCCCGCCACTATGACGAAGCGGGAATGCGCTGGGTCGTTTTAGTGGGTATACCGGGTATGGTTCGCCCGGGGAGTCCCACATACCCCTTCCGTCCCCCGACGGGAGGGTATGCGTAATGCATTTTTTCCCAGCGTCAACAAAAAAAAAAAAAAAAAAAAAAAAAAAAAAAAAAGGGTTGGGTTACTTGGGTTGGGTTTTAGTTGGGTTGGGTTGGGTTGGGTTGGGGTGCTAGGTCAGAAAACCTCCTAGGGGGCCCAGTGGCTGCCGGACCTTCTCGATACGTCTGGAGGGAACAGCAGCTGCTGTGGACGGTGCACCCTGGGCGCGGCAGTATCAGTCCCCGATGAATGGGAAGAGATTCTTATTCCTCGGGGAACGTTACTGTCGTGGCCAATATTCTGACACGGTGGGGCGACTCCACGCGGCCCTCTGGGACGCAGAGGGCGCAGTGGAGGAGCCAGGGCGGGCTCGGTGTGCCGCCGGGCGTTGGGCGCGCTCGGTCCGGTCTTGTGGAGGGCTGGGCCGGGCGCGTCCGGCTTCCGGCGGCGCACCGAGCCCACCGGTGGGTGGACCGGGCCCTCGCTTCCCGGCGTGGTTGAGCGCCACGCTGGGGGGCGGGGAGGCCTGGTCAGCGGTAGCCTCCTTTTGCGAGTTCGCTCGCAAAGGGAGGAGGCGGAGCGCGCGCGGGGGGGGCGACCCTCTCGTTGCGCCGCTCCGCAGCGGAGGAGCCGGGGCGGGCTCGATGTGCCGCCGGGCGTTGGGTGCGCTCGGTCCGGTCTTACGGGGCCGGGCCGGGCGCGTCCGGCTTCCGGTGGCGCACCGAGCCCGCCGGTGGTCGGACCGGGCCCTCGCTTCCCGGCGTGGTCGACGCCGTGCTGGGGGGCGGGGAGGCCTGGTCAGCGGTAGCCTCCTTTTGCGAGTTCGCTCGCAAAGGGAGGAGGCGGAGCGCGCGCGGGGGGGGCGACCCTCTCGCTGCGCCGCTCCGCAGCGGAAGGGGGAGAAGGCTTCGTGCCCTCCCTCCTCATGGTGACGGCGGGCGGCAGGCACGGGGGTGCCTTCGCCCGCATTGCACCCGTCACCTTAGCGGGTCATTCCGGCCCCCCACACCCGCGAGGGTGTGAGGGGTCGCCTTGCGGGGCAATCGTCGGCGGAGGACTGGTCGTTAAGGCTATGCCGGTTTCCCAGTCCCCCGCCACTATGACGAAGCGGGAATGCGCTGGGTCGTTTTAGTGGGTATACCGGGTTTGGTTCGCCCGGGGAGTCCCACATACCCCTCCTGTCCCCCGATGGGAGGGTATGCGTAATTGCATTTTTTCCCAGCGTTAACAAAAAAAAAAAAAAAAAAGGGTTGGGTTGGGTTGGGTGGGTTGGTACACTGCATCCATTGTCTGGAGGACACGGCGCGGCATACGCTTGCAGAGTGTGCCGCATGGGAAGAGCCGCGCCGTGCCCTCGTGACAGAAGTGGGAACCGACCTGTCGCTGCCGGCCGTCGCTCGCGCGATGGTCGGGAGCGCAGAGTCGTGGGATGCGGTGATCTCCTTCTGTGAAACGGTCATCTCACAGAAGGAGGCTGCGGAGAGGTTGAGGGAGGTCGAGACCACTCTCCCGATCCGCAGTAGACGTACCGGGCGTCGGCGGAGGGCGAACAACGCCCTCTTCCAGCCCCCCTAAACGGGTCCAGAGGGACGGTGGACTTGGGGACGTCCACCGCCCCAATAACTGGGCCCGAGGCGGTGGCGCGTAGTGTTCCGCGCGCTCCCCTATTGGCGTTACGGGTGGAGTACACCTCACTCCCCCCGCAGACTTGAGGAGACCCGCAGACGCGTGCCAGCACTAGCCGGGGATCGTGGAAGGCGTACTAGTTCCCATGATCCCCGGTGCAAGTGTGGGAAGGGATCACCGGGGTGGCTACCTACAGCAATTTCCTTTCGACAACCATGAATTTGTTAGAAGCACACCGTTAGGTTAATGTGTTATTAACCTTAAGTAAATAAAACACTTACCTATGTGTTATCAGTGCATTTGTTGAGACGAGAATCATGTCTGCAGTTGTCTAGTAATATTTTTTTTTAGTTTAAATGATGTTCGCTTTTGGACGACCTGTTTTAAAGCAGTATTTAATTATTATAACTGGTAAGTCTTTTCTATATTCTTAAGTGATTTTTAGTCGTCGTAGGAGCTAAAGTCTTTTCAATTCCTGGTTTCCAAATGACGTAATTTCCGCCTCAACGAATAGCCATGTCTATTCTCGAACAAAGCAATTCAATTACCAATGATCAGTTGGACACAAAGGACATAGAACACTCGCCGGATTAAATATTCCTGTAGTAACCTACATGATATTTTTTCTTTTTCCAGCAAATCTATCTCTCATAACCGTGGGTCTGAGCGTGGCCTGGTCATCCCCAGTGCTTTTAAAGTTGAAGAATGAGACGGAGACCGTTTTATCTAGACCGATCACCGAGGAAGAAGGATCATGGATTGCGTCCATAGGAGCTGTTTGTGGACTTGTTTGTAAGTTACATGTTAAGTTCTGTTTTATAAGACAAATTATTTCTTCTAAAAAAACGATTTCCGTTGAAGCAAACGAGTATTATTAGGTCTCTACTCCATCAAAGCGGAGACGTGCCGAGACGTGTGAAGCGGAGAGGAGGGGAGATGCTTAGGAGCTAGGGTGTATTCACCGTAGCTGTACGGAGATGCGTACTGGCTAGATCGGAGTAGAGATATGTCTACAGGCTACTCACGCCCAATTTAGTGACTACCGCACACTGCTGACCACACGCTGCTCACGTTTCTTCTCGTCTCCGCTGACGCTGCTCCCGAATGCGGAAGCTTACCTTAGTAAATATCGATATATGAGCCATCTCCTCTCCTCAACCGTTTCCACTGAAGCTAAAAGGAGAAGAGAAGTGTAAATAACAAAATTCTGTTGGTGGTTCACAACGCATCTTCTCTCCACTCGTCTCGTCTCCGTGTCGGTGAAGTCCGGGGATAAAACTGAAAACTGTCTAGCTAGATACCCAGAATACCTTATAAAAAGGCATCTGGTAGTTCTGCTCTGGGTCAGATTTGATAGAATGGTTGTGGCTCAACAAACACTAACCACCAACCACCAAGCACTAACTGGCTTGTGGAGGTCAGATAGGCAGTCGCTCCATGTAAAATACTGATATTCAGCTGCATCAGGTTCAACTGGAAGCCGACCCCAACATAGTTGGGAAAAGGCTAGGCAGATGATGATGATGATCATGGTTATGGCGCAACTTGCGAGAGCCCTGTCCAGCATTGAACCGTAATTGGTTGAGTTAAGTGAAGACAAACGTAACACAAGGAAGAACTAAGCTTGGAATATATAAAGGAGAAAGGGACACCGACGCTGAATCGGTTAACACGTATTTAGTATGTCATTCTGAACCCCTCAGATAGATTTTTTGAAGTGAAAACTTCTTTAGCGGCGTTGAGCACTTTAAAAAAATTGTTCTGTAATGGGTATAAAATCTTAAACTCGCGTCAGGACACTCGCGTCAGGACACGTGACAAAGCGTAAGACGGATGGATAGTAGACGATTTTGAACTTAACCTTCAACATTTTATGGTTTAAAATTATTTAAAGAAATTTGGAAAAAGCGTAAGACGGATGGAGAGTAGACGATTTTGAACTTAACCTTCAACATTTTATGGTTTAAAATCATTTAAAGAAATTTGGAAAAAGCGTAAGACGGATGGAGAGTAGACGATTTTGAACTTAACCTTCAACATTTTATGGTTTAAAATCATTTAAAGAAATTTGGAAAAAGCGTAAGACGGATGGAGAGTAGACGATTTTGAACTTAACCTTCAACATTTTATGGTTTAAAATCATTTAAAGAAATTTTTAAATGTTTCCAATCAACTTTGAACCTAATGCTTTAGGGATAAACACGGAATAGAAAAAACCGTAGACAGAGTATTCTATAGACTGCTGGATATCTTCCTTTGCATTCGCACAAGAAAAAGAAGAACATATAAACGTCACTAGCAAAGAAAAGAGACAGAGTATAAATATTTCTGTCCCTTATCGCGTGTCGGCTGAGCACATCATTGTCAGTGCACAACAAGTTTGACGTTTGTGGCGGTGCCAGATTGACATCCAATTTGTTTATTAACAATTGCATCGAAATTATACACATTATATGATCTTTTCGAGCTTAATTCGACAACAGTACATTTGTGCAACTGTGCAAAATGGTAAGGTGCAGTGTAATAAACTGTAAAAGTGATAGTTTGATGAAGATTGCTGGACTGTCCTTTCACTCGTAAGTATTAGATCTTTTTAAGTATTCAATCGCTTTGTGTCCTATTATTTCTCATAAAATAGTCGCAGTAATGTACCAACTAATTCGTTTAATGGATAAATCTCGTATAATCGTGATTTTTGCAATAATTTTATTATCTTACCTCAAAATTCAGTGTTGCCACTTTTTGACGGGGAATTTACCCTTTAATATGGGTAATACCGAATAATGCAATGTCTATAAAAAAATACTCTTCCGACCTTGATTCATATGATATTAGTAATACGCACTACTTAAAATCTATGTTAGTAACACACGTATTATACGATTTTAATTCGTATAACTGCACTCACCTGACGCAAAAAATGAAAGATAATAAAAAATCTTATTAAATTTTCAGATTTCCGAATAAACCCGAAATAAGAAACTTGTGGATTGCTGCTACCGCATGAATCTTTAGGATGTGATCCTATGATCAACATAGATCATGATTATTTAACAGATCCTTCTAGGCTTACTCTTTATTCTAAAGAAATAATAACCTATATTGCTGGTTTTATTGCAAGAAAGTTGAGGACAGTTATTAAATGTGAGGATTGTCTTTTGGCTTTGATCACAGATAAGTATCACGGAATCATTACGACTGAAGGACATGTATCCATGGTCATGAATAAATTAAAAAAAAAAATCACGGAATCATTGCTAGAAGAGACAAAGGAGGCCTTATTTATCCTTCTACTGACTTAAATAAAGTCTGTGAATTGGCAGAAAAGATATTTCGAGCGCGTTCACATAAAGGAAATTCATTTTTTAATGAGAAAAATGTGATGTCAACACTTATATTATCGTGTTACAAGGAATGCACACGTACCAATATTAATATATTTATTAATGACCATTTCGACAGTCAGCCTTTTATAGGGAATCACAGAACTCTCCTCATTAAATCAATCGCAATGCATTACTTCGAAACCCGTATTCACCATAGTACCAAACAATGTTTTGAACCACAATCGAAAATAAGAATTATACATAATAAGTTAGTGCTTTTTCAAGGACAGTAATTTGTTTATAAATAAAATATTACAGTTGCATCATTGCTATGTTTTATCGTTTTCTGTGTATTGGAATGTTCATTTTAATTTGCAAGTGTATGAGTTTGGCGACACTGGTTCCCGTACTAAGGCAGTCTAAGGGCACTTCCATAAATGATAGTACTTTTATACTGATAAAGCAATTGGTGCAAAATTATTCCCTAACCATTCCAAAATATCAAACATGCTCAACGTTAATAATCAAGTTTTCACTTCTGCCGGCACTCCCGGAGTGCTAGTTTTCATCGGTATAGCTACATTTCGCCAGTTATGTTTAAGTTCCATTTACTAGAGAGCGAGCTTATTGACATAAATAAAATAGAAATCGTATAATACATATAATTGTCATTGATTGACGAAAATTCTTTACTTAACTGTAAGCGGTTACCACGTATTCAGTACATCATTATGAACCTCCCCACATAGAAATTTTTCGCCAGTTATTAAAAAAAAACATCTGTTTCCTGCAAAACTGCAATACCTCGTCTAGGTATTGCAGTCTAAATGTATGGAACAGCTGTTTTTTTTTGTAATTATCGATGAAAAATTTTTATGTGGGGGGTTCAGAATGATGTAATGAATACGAGGTAATCGTTTTAGCATCAGTGTTCCTTCCACCCTGTACATTTATTTATTTATTAAAACTTTATGCACATAATGTACAAAGGCGGACTTAAGGTAATTTTAAAGGGGAAGTCCAGATTGGTTGGATGTTTAAAAAAACCTTATAAATCCAATCATTACTTTAGGAAATTCACAGAAGCATTAAGTTTGCTACTGAAAACATATTACTCAAAACCAATTCTATTTTTCCAGTGAACTGCTCCATAGGCTTCATAATGGACCGCCTTGGCCGGAAGACATGCATCATCATCGGCGCTATACCTCGACTGGTGATGTGCTTCTCGCTCATGTTCGCAACGGATATCTGGGCGTTGTTCTTCGGCAGGGCCATCGATGGATTCGCTAATGTCATAGTTTTAACCGTAGTTCCTACTTATGCTTCAGAGATTGCTAGCGTAAGTACCTAGTTTTTATCTTGTTACTGGCGACCTTGCAAGCTTACATGATGAGACCACCCACCTGAAATTAGGTGGTTCATGGACATTTGCAATAATAGAGGTATTGCAAATAATAATAGTCCTGACCGTTTTTCGGTCACACCAGCCAAACTCACCGTAGATAAGCCATCGGCGCAGGAGAGATTATAGTGCACAAGTGTGTACGCAGACACAGGTGCACTCTTTGTTCCTTTACTCCCATAGTCTGATGGGACGACAATCCGACACGACCGGAGAGGGATCAGGCACAAGACCAGGACCAACGGCTTAACGTTCTTTCCGAGGCACGGGCTATCATACTGCCAACTTCCAAACTCGGGGCTGCTACTGAGTTTCTAATGGAACAATGCAAGGCCCCACCGACAACGCGGTCATATGGGCCGGAACCTCAAGGAGACGTCTGTGAACATAGCCCGCCTTGATGGACGTGCTATCACCACAGCCGCTTCTTGACACCTTGTACAAGTTCTCCCGTCCTATTCCTTGTCGCTTTTCCCCTCTTTCTGGAGTGGGTAAAGACAGTGGTGTAAATCGATCGGACAGTAGCGAGTGGACAGTCACTGTTCAGATTTTCGCCACTTGCTACTGTATTTTAGTCACTAATCGTCATTGTCCTTGAAAAAAAAACCCCTTGGTAAATCGGGCCTAAATACCTTTTTTTTCGGATAGGAAATCATCAGATGACCCCTCCCGCTCTGTGCGGAGAGGAAGGGAGTATCAGACTTTTACTGACTAAAACCCATCCATGTTCCTTCTTTTGCCCTTTGTGTTCCAGGGCCGCGGTAACTCTTTCGAACAGTTCCGCAGCCTGGCCTAAATGCCTGAGATTTTACCGCATGTGTTCGGGAATTCAGATACACCAAAATGCAGCAATGTAGCTTGACTGAAAATATAAGTATTCTTTTCACAAGGCGCTTTTAGCTTTGTAACGACAAGATGATAAACAAACAACAGTGACACAACTTCATACACTGTCGTAAGCGATGACTGTGTTAAGTACCTCATAATCTCTATATTCACTAGATGGAAATACTTATCTATGTCTGCGTCTAGCATTATAATTACTTTAGATAATGCTGATAAAAGCACCAACGTCATGGTGATAGAATATTGAAGAGCACTGCTCGCTAGTGTAATAATCGATCTGACTTTTGATCCTAGCCTAAAACTAAAGAATATTGACGAGCAGCCTGCTGCGCTTCGTCATCAAAAATCATCTAACTTTTTCAACACATTAAGTGAAATATAATAAACAGGGTGTACTAACACAATGAGCGTAATACTTCTTAATCATAATTTGGACTGCCCTTACAAAATATCGCATCGGCTGAAGCAATAAGTATGAAGAGTCGTTTTTTTTGCTCGACTATGTTCCTTTGGGAAAGTTGTACATGGCCTCCTCTTTTAGAAGTCGGTTAAAAATCTTTTTCCAGAAAGAAATCCGCGGCGCTCTCGGCACGATATCTCAGGTGGCTTCAGCACTGGGGACGCTGATCGGTTTCTCCATCGGTCCCTATGTATCGTACTTCGAACTGCACCTGGTCTTCACCATCATTGTTGCCTCCATCACCGTGCCTATGTGGTTTATACCAGAGACACCATATTTCTTGTATTCTAGAGGTAAGATCAGCTTATTTGGTACAGTTCTTCTTTGTTTCCGCTTCTTTGTCAAAATCGAATTGATCTTTATCATCTTTTCAATAAGGTTTACATTGGGTTGTTATCAGAGGTATAACTGTGAAAAGACCACAGATTATAGACTAGCTTCAATGTCACGAAGCTCTATTTTTGGGACTGATTTCCTAATTGACTTTGTTCGAGTATAGGTATTGAGGACTATAATTTTATTACATTACACAAATGCGGCAAATATTTTGTAAGTAAATATACACGAATCAATCAATCAATTTAAAAGAGTAACCTTGGAGTTTTTGGCCGGTTCTTCTCCATAGGAACTACCCACCCAAACCGTGCACCTTTTTGTCGACGTTTTATAAGTGCCCATGTAGGCCTATGTGAAATTAAAGATTTTGACTTTGAATCCTTCTTGAACAATGTTCGATTTCATGGCCCGTCGACGTCATGTGAGAATCGAACAGGCCATTCGTAGTTCAAATTTAATTATAACTAATGGCTTGACTATTAGGTATCTCGATGTGATAAATCTTATTAATGATCAATCACTTAATAGTTTAATACAGAGTGTAAACGTACCCTTCGCAAAGCTGACAACCAATCATTCTGTACATCAAACTAAGTAACACTGCGCAAAAATTGGTGGGAAAAAACTTTTTTTGGTGTGAAAAATCACGTTTTAAGGTAGCACTCAAATCATTGTGCTGATGGCATTGAATAGTAAAAATGTAATAGAGGTATTTGAAGTTATAACGATTATATAAGAATTGATAACCTCCTCCTTTTGGAAGTCGGTTAAAAACCCGTGTGAATAAAATGGAACTTTGATTTTCAATATATCTGTAACTAGAAAGTATTCCAGACAAGGTCAAAAACAAAAAATAAATATCGCAAATATGAGAATAAGAACAAGTGCCTTTCGTCTTTGTTATAGATGTTTTACCATCCTTTATAAACATTCCACTGCCTATCTAAAATACACAACACAGCGATACACACACATACACACAAAACTTAATATTGTGATTCATTATGAGATAACTAAATTCTGATTCTTATTCCAGGACGTAAAGAAGAATCCCTACGAGTCTTGAACAACCTTCGAGGCTCAGAAGACTTAGCCAATGAGGAGTACAAACTATACTCTTTAAACCCGACAAAAGTATCCAAGAGAGAGATCTTCAAAGACAAGACGACTTTAAAAACGCTTGCAAAAGTCATATTCTTGAGTATTTTTCTAGAACTAATAGGATACAATGCTGTAATGTTCTATATGCAGACCGTGATGGAATCTACACATACTTCCGTGGGAGAAGATGTAGCTTCCGTTGTGTGTGGGTGCATACAGCTTCTGGCATGCTTCTGCACTATCCTGTTGACGGATAAATTTGGAAGGAAACCTATACTGGTGACGACACTGTTCGGAATGGCTATGGGGATGGTAAGATGGTTTTTCAATCTTATTTTATTACTAGCTACCCGCCCCTATTTTGCACGGCGCCATCTATTGGGTCCAAACTTCTGTCTTTTAAAGTGCAAAACAAAGTTTCATTGAAATTGTTTCAGTGGTTTCGGGGATCAGGACAATCACAATGTCACTATGTCTGTACAGGCTAGTACAGACAGTGACATTGTGATTGTTATAAAAAAAATTCACCATTTGAAACTTATGATCAATCAGGTTTTTGGGGAAAACCCAATGATATTTAAAAAAAAAACTTTTGTCAATAATAAATTGATAAGATTTTAATTCAGGGAATTATTGTCACTTGGAGAAAGTAGATTCATGATGATGAGATTACTTTTTTCGCAGCTTGGATTGGGGACATTTTTCCAACTAAAGCAAGAGGACGTTCCGATTAGAGGGTTCCTGAACTTCCTGCCTCTACTGTCCATGATGCTCGTTATATTCTGTTTTAATGCAGGTAATAATATTTTTTTTACATTTGAAAGAATCTCATTCAACCAGGAGATCTTCCCTTCCGAGTAAGGGTTTTACTACACCAATCGATCAATCGTCGACCGATGCCATCGATCGATGGTAAAAGCCAACAACACCCTTAAACCCCACCACGGTGTAATTGTTTTTTTAATGATTTTGAATTAGGAATCACCTACTATCGATAGGAAATCTGCGCTAAAATCAAAACAGTTGTTTGTATATTTCCGAATTATTTGATGAATGAATCTGAATGATCATCGGGGTTTATCGTTGGGTAGTCTAAGCGCAGTGCAGGTTTATCATCAGGAAATTCTCAATGCTAGTCCAGATTCTGGGTTAAAATTATGGCGACATGGGTGTATCATAAGTAACAACACTTATGCTGACGATGCTCAACGCGCTCGTGGAGACCAACCCCGGATTGCACTGGTTTGCTGATGAATGGAAGACGATAATATTAGAATGTTTGTGGTTCTGTGAGAAGACAGAGTAAAAGGATTACTTAATTTAGTATTAATGGCTTGTGCTGTACAAAATGTAATTAATAAATAATAGATAAAATCTCTGTTTAACATTCGGTAAATGTGGCTTGGCTTTTATGTTACTTCACTGAAAATTGGATTTTTTTTCCAGGTCTGGGCTCCATATTCTGGATGGTAGTGGCCGAGCTGTTCGATGGACCAGCTCGAGCAGTCGGCTCCTCAGCAGGCATAGGTGTCGCCACCGTTTTCCTCTTCCTTAGCACCAAGTACTTCGCTTACGTCACATTTGCGATAGGAGCTGCCAACACCTATTGGATATTTAGCTGCAACTGTGTGATTACTGCGCTTTTCATTTTGTTTTTAATACCGGAGACTAAGGGGAAAACGTTTGCTGAAATTCAAGAGGAGATGGGCAGGATAATTGTTAAGGATGTCGAGAAAGAGAAAGAATAAAGTTTTTAATAAATGTTTGTTTGACTTGCCTGTTTTTACAAGCCTTTATTTACTAACAATGTTTGTATGTTAGTTTAGGTCAAATCTTGCAACTGATATTTAAAACCGTTATCCCCAAACGATTGAGCTAAAACTTTGCATGCACGTTCATTTTGGATGACAATGCATTTGACAATGATTAGTTAACTGACGTCATTCTAAATCCAATATGTCGGACTCCCAAAGTGGCGGATTAGTTATTTTGTATGAACTCCATGACATGGGCATCAATTAAGAGGGTTTGCAATGAAGAATACGAAAAAAATGACGTCACACCTTTATTTAGAAGCGCTTGTTTTAAAAAGTTTTTTTAAAATTAACTTTTTAATTCACATCGATGCCCCCAAGCAATAAGTCGGTAATGTACTATTATGGACTTTTTATTGTTATGTCAAATTCGAAACCTATGGGTTAGGATACATCTTAGTAATTTATTTCACATTTTTCGTAGTGATATTTACGAAGATATCGTGAAAAACACTTTTATTGTAGGGAAATTAAAAAACGAAATTATGTCGAGAAAAATATCTTTACGTATCAATACAAAAGTGTATTTCGTATTTAATTTTGGTAAGTTGCTATTACCGACTTATTGGCGTGAATGAATTTCGTGCAGTTCCTGGTAAAGGCTAGCACGTTGTTGTTGTCGAATTATTTTTAGTCAGCTCAGACCGTAATGGGAACTAACAAGGATTATAAAGTAAATAATTCATTAATAAATATGTGTAAAATTGCAATACGTATCTAATTTGAACACGTCTGGTCCCGTTTTCAATCTTGCTGTTTATATTTTTGCGCCCAACAGTTTGCAAGACGCATTGGTCTCTTTCTTTCTATGGTAATAAGAAAGTAATAGATATTAGCCACACCCCCAACACGTGATATGGTCGGCCGGCCGGTGCGTAATGTTTGTTTACACAAACAGTAGCATATTTTCGTTTGATTAAACGTGACGTGTGCTCTAAAATCATTTTACTACTTCAAGTGATTGTGATCTAAACAGTGTATTTACATAAGTGTTATGGATAATGGGGCCATTATTGGCACTCCATTTCAGCCCCCACCCGGGCCTCCTGTGAGGGCCCCGCTGCGGGAGTTACAGCAGTGGCGGCAGTGGCAGCGATAGCGGCGGCGGCGACGGTGGGGGTGGTGGCGGAGGGCCTTCGCCTTCCCCTGCCCCTGGCCTTAGTGGGTTGGGCGCAGGCCTTGCTCCTAGCCCGGTGATCGGCCGGCTTGCCAGCCGCCGCACATGCAGCGCAGTGCGGCGTGGCGGAGCAAGCCGCGGCTATGTGACCGGGCTGACTGCAGCGGAAGCAGAGGCCGTTGCGGTCCCCCTCCGAGGTGCATTGCACCGACACGTGGTGCCCCACGTGGCAGCGGAAGCACCTCAGAGGTCTGGGCTCCAGCAGCTTCACCTGCGCTGAGACCCACCCCACCAGGAGCCTTCGGCCCTCCACAATAGTTCTCGCCGCCGTCACAGGGCAGCTTACCGTAATGGTTCGCATGCCCCTGTGGTCCGGACGTAGGGTGCCTGTCTTGACCAGCTCGGCAGGGCACCCCCCGGTCCTGGTGACGGTGGCCACCACCTCCTCCTCGGTGACCGAGTCGTCCAGACCCAGGATGCGCAGGTCTGCGCATCTCACGGGCCTGGACACTCGGGCCTCGTCCGCATTTAGGGACGCTATGAGCTTTTCAGCCAGAGCGTCAGCGGACGAGCCACTGTTTTCACCGGGGATCTCCAGCACTCGCGCCCCTGTCGCGGTGACTTTAAGCCGGAGGCCCCCGGTGATCCCGAGCTCCTCGAGATCCACCGTCGCCTTCGCCTTGGCCAGCACGTCGCGGTAGGACACGCCCCTCTTCTCCGCGTCCGGCTGTAGTGTAATCACTACAGCTGCGGTCTTCGGGGCGCGAAGCCTAGCCGCGACGCTACGCGCTTTTTGCTGGCGCTTCCGTTCAGCACGCCTTGCCTTTTTGGCCGGTTTGCTCCCCCTCTGCTTTTCGCCGACAACCTGCCACCCGGCTTCGGCCGCGGCTGGCTTAGGGGGCGGGGGCGGGGGGAGCGGCCGCTGCTGCTGCTGCGGCGGCGGTGGCTGGCCCGCCACTGGCTCTGCCGCCTTGCCCTTCTTTTGAGCCACCGCCTTGCCCTTCTTCTGGGCCACCGCCCCCTTAACCGGCACCGGTTTCACCGGAGCCGGCTTTTCAGGGGCCAACACAGCCCTGCCGGAGGGCTGGCTAGACGGCCCCGATCTGGGGGCGGCAGCCGCAGTGGCAGCCGTCAGGCGGGCAACCTCCGCCCGCAGTTTGGCCACTTCGCCTGGCAGAGGCCTCGCGTAGGCGGCCTCCGCAGCCGCCAAAATGGAGGCGGAAGCCGCAGGTATGGCCCCAAATTTGGCGGAAGGCTTCATTTTGTGGGCCACAACCTTCAACGCGGCCTCCACCTCCGCCGCAAACCTGGACTTACGCTCCGCATCGGAGCCGCCAGCTGCACCCGCCTCGTCACCAGAGGTGCCCGAAGGGGGCACCCCGTGACCGGCCACCCCCGGGTGACGCCCCTCCTCAGCGAGCCGCGCCGCGCTTTGGGCCGCCGAGAGACCCCGCCCCTTGCCCCGGATCCCACCACGCTTGCTGGTGGGGATCTTGCGGGCCGAGGGCAGCTCGCCTTCGGAGGACAACTCATGGTCGCCCTCCGGCCAGGACCGCTTGCGGAAGAACTTGCTGTTCTCCGCAGCAGTCCCGGTCTTCTCGCGGCGGGGGCTCTCTGAGCCTCCCCCCACGCTCACATCACTGGATACGGCGTCGGCCTCCGACCCCGCATCCCTTCTCTCCTCACTCTTGCCTTTGTCGGCATAATTTTTGTTTGTGTTTGTTTGTTTTTTCATATTATTGTCCATTCTGTTCCCACGAGTGTGGGGGATTTAAAATGTCCATCTGGCATACCCCCTGTACCCAGATAAGCCTACGACATTTATTACCCGCCAGAGGGTCGGCTGGTACCCTGGCGGGGACACGCACTAGCGATTGATTTTCCCGTCAGCCATACATCCCCTCGCGGTGCGGCGCCGCTTGGGATTCGGGGTAACTTTTTATAGAGGTTTTCTACCCCGTGGTCCGGGCGGCCAAGCCAAGACCCTCGGTCCCGATCGAAGCCGCGAGATGTGATCCACGACACTTCGACGACGGGATTACGATATCGACGGGGACAGTGAAGGCCGCAGTCCTTCACTGTCTGCTCGGAGGCAGGGTTAGTGCACACCGAGCCCGCCCTTGCTCCTCCACTGCGCCCTCTGCGTTTCAGAGGGTCGCGCGGAGGAACTCCCCGTTGGTTCAAACTGGACCCCACCGTGTCAGAATATTGGCTACGACAGTAACATTCCCCGAGGAATAGGAATCTCTTCCCATTCATCGGGGAAGGATACTGCCGCGCCCAGGATGCACCGTCCCAACAGCTGTTGTTCCCTCCAGACGTATCGAGAGGGACCGGCAGTCACTGGGCGCCCGAGGAGGTTTTCTGACCAAGCACCCCAAATATTTGTAAAACCTAAGGTGTTAATTTTGTGACATTATTTTATTGCTGTGTTTAATTATACTTGATATAGTTCTAGTTTAAGATTTAATCATGAATATTGACATGACTGACGTCCCTACAATTATTTTAATCGTTAAGGTGATTGCGACGGTCTGTTCCCAGCCAATCTCCCGCTAGATGGCGCTGAAGTCTACATTTCTAGTTTATTTGAGTTTTTGCTTAATTGGAAAACTATTAAGTCGTAGGAATAGTCTTTGCGGTTACTGAATATTATATTTTATTGAAATATGCCATATCATTGCCTTAAAATCCACCCAATTCGGTAAATAGATGTGTTTTAATATCTGCCATTGCATACAGGGTCGTTTACACACACAGACGTATACAAAAATGTTTACTAAGATTGAACACTAGATGGCGTGAATGTAAAAAACAAGTTTTCCATTTTTCTGTATGGGTAGACAAACTTCAAAACGCCACCTGCTACGGTTTATATTATGAACGATTGTTATAAAAATAGAGTTATATTTGTTGGCGTAAACTGTTTTATTTTATATCGAGCCGACGACGAGTACTACGACTCGTAGGTACTTTGTACGTTCGACCGACGGAGCGGAACATAAGTACCTACAATACATTGACCTCTGAATCTGAATAGAGGTCAGTGTGACGACCACGCTACGAGTTGCCACTCAACAATAATGAGTAATAAAATTGTTTACAAAAAAAAAAACATAGATTTCTAAGGTCATTAGTTTTATTTTATTTTATTGTTATTTTTTTTTGAACGATTGGAAATGAAATTACTCAATTATTGCAGATAGAACTTTGATTTATTAGAATTATAAGATAACGAACGCGAACGCGCACGACATCTAGCGCGTCAATGTTTAAACATCGCCTTTCGTTTGCTTGTCAAAAGTCACGCACACTACTGTAGAAGTGTCAAATTTTGCCGGTATTTCACTGTTGTTTTTCTGAGTAAATAATGTAAGTTATTGATTAAAAAGGTCGAACGCGGACACATTTCATTGTACAGAAGTGATAAAATGATTAGTTTTAAAGAAAGAGTGTCTGTGTTTAGTGTATAAAGGTGTTCAAAAATGTATGGACGGAGGGGCGGCGCAATCACCTTAAATCTTTATCTTAATTTTTCTAAAGGTTAAGATGTTAATTTTCAACTCTGATTTTATTATTGTGATTATTATACGTTATTATACTCATCATCTACAGTCTTTTCTTGTAAACCTAGACATATTACACTTTAAAAATTCGATAAAAAATTATTAGCACTGAGTGGTTACACTAAAATGTTTTTCAGAATTTTCCTCCAAAAACAATGTTCTGTAACGATACTGGTTACTGTGTCAATTTAAAATAACCACAATAACACCGTAATAACGAATTATGTAACGTCTTCAAGATGAAAAATTACGCTGGAAAAGTCCGTATTGTAATGTTACGCACCAATATTGTTTACAAATTTACCGCAATAATGGCGCAAGTGTACATTACTTAATCAATATACCTAATATATTTTTGTAACATTTATTTTCTTAAATTGCAAGGCTTTTCACGCACAAAATTTAATGTTAAAAATAATGATTGAATTAAACAAAAAATTAGCTTTCGTTTGATGTATCAATGACCTCACTACTCCGACTCGTTGAAAAGCTATTCAACAAAAACAGAAAAACATTTCTCCTGTAAAATTTAAGTTTTACGATTACCGACTTATTGCTTGGGGGCGTCGACATGTTTTAAAATGTTACACATTCGAATGCCTTTAACAAACGATAATAGCACATGCAGATTAGGTGGCATTCAGAATGAAGGAAAATGTTTCAAAGAAAAAGAAGTGGCAAAATAGTGTAGTAAAATGATTATTGAATGCTACTAATCTTTGAATAATAAAGAAACCACAAAGGGGTTCCTTCGCCCCCAGCGTCTAGTCACTTACTTTACATTCACGGCACTCACAGAATTCGGGGGCTCGTGATAGCTTCCAGCCACCTTAGGCGCGGGCCTGTGTGTGAAAACGGACTGGTTTGTGAGACATGACTTTCAGAACGGCGCGCTGCGCTCTTTCTAAACGAAGCATTAAGCACTTTCCAGAACTTCCCCATACGGTTATACAATAGTTTAGAATGGAGTTTGCCATTTTATAGTAGACTGTTTTAAGCGTAGTGAGATCTGCCGATGATCTTAATTTTTTGAACACAATATATTAATTTCCTAACTTGTGCAACCAATGACCCAATGAGATCGTTCCAGGACATGGTGCTATCAATTATTACACCTAAGTATTTTATACTATTTGTTCGCGAGATAGATTTGCAACCGCAGTTATTGTTCATAGCGGATAGGCAATTGTGGATAGTCAAAGCGAAGGGCACAAGTGGTTGAGAAACTATACGTGGAGCAAATATGATCCATGTTCAGAGTAAGCAAATTATTTGATAGCCAGTCAGAAACACGTATTCAGCACGGGAGCGGGTTTCAAGCCAGTCTTTGCCTTGAACAATTATAGCCGTATCGTCAGCGTAGACAATAAGATTAGAATTTGGTATATTTAGTCTGCAGAGCTCGTTTATATAAATTAGGAATAAGGTAGGTCCAAGAACGCTACCTTGTGGGACGCCATAGGTCATGCATTCTGTGCTGCTTATATAGTTTCCTATTTTACAATCTGCGAATGATCACTAAGGTAACTTCTAAAGATCTCTTGAGATAGTCCTCTAATACCGATTTTTTGGCATTTGTTCAGCAAGAGAGGAACAGAAACAGTGTCAAAAGCTTTTGAAAGGTCTAGGAAAATAGCAATTGTTTTGGATTTACTGTTTAAGTTTTTAGCTATAGTACCAGTCAGTTTGAGAACAGCATCTTCTGTGTTTTTACCCGATCAAAATCCAAATAGATTATCTGCTAGAATATTTTTTGAGTTTAGATAGTTAATGAACCTAAAATTAATGATTTTTCCAAAATTTTAGATAAGGTTGTTAGCACAGATATTGGTCTATAATTATTGGCACTGCTTCTGTCCCCACTCTTGTGAATAGGGTGCACAACAGCTTTTTTAAAGACCGTGGGGAAAACTCCTGTCGACAAACAGTTAAATACATGGCAGATAATTGGAACAAGGACGTGTCTCGCTGCCTAATCAGAGCCGCAGATATACCGTCCCAGCCCACGGCACTATTAACTTTAAGACCGAGTATTATTCTCTCTATTTCGGCAACTTCAGTGTCAAAAATGGCCATTGAGCTAGGGTCAGAACTAATTACATCTGGGTTATCAGGACCGGAAGCCTGATCGTGGCGTGGAGTAATTTTGGAAGCGAGAGTTTCTCCCACGCTAGCAAAGTGATTATTAACAACATTTAGCGAGGCGTGTGAATCAGAGGCAATCGTTAGCAGTTCACTAGCACATGGTTTGCTTGTCTGAAGGTTAGATTTTTTTTTGATAAGGTTCCTAAAGCGTTAGGATTTTTACGACATTTTTTAAATTCTTCACGTTCGTAAAGTCTTTTCAGTTTTTTGAGTAAATTATTACAAAAACCCTATTGGTATAATTGTGTGTTTGTAATAAATTATGTAGTAGGTATTAGATTTTTCTTCATAAATTAACTATAAGTTATTAGGGAACCAGGATAAGCTAACAAACAAAAAGTGGATACAAGACCAGTGTGACCAGTTTAAGTTTGCAGTTCGGGGTCGCGCTGCTTGTCAACAAAAATGCAACGAAGTGTCAAACTTGGTACGTTTGTTATAGTTCTGTATTTTGCCACCTGCATAGATATGTTAGTCGACGTTATTCCTTTCAATTTAGATCCTGAAAGTCACAAATAAAGCCTGTCAGTTATATTACAAGACCGGTTGCAAAGAACTGAAGTGATGAATAAAACATGTGGCACAAAATAGTTTTAATTATTATTACGTATGACTGTGCACTGTGATAAAAATCATCGTGTCAATAAATTATTCTTAATTACCATATTCAGTTTTTATTCTGTCTCTACCGGGTGAATGGTATCATTGCAGCAAATATTAATTAATGCTGAAAATAGGTTGTGCCTTTATCGTTTGTTAAAGGCAGTCGAATGAGTAACATTTTAAAACATGTGAATAAAACGCTTGTTTCTAAACATAGGTGTGACATCATTTTTTTCGTATTCTTCATTGCAAACCCTCTTAATTGATGCCCATGTCATGGAGTTCATACAAAATAACTAATCCGCCACTTTGGGAGTCCGACATATTGGATTTAGAATGACGTCAGTTAACTAATCATTGTCAAATGCATTGTCATCCAAAATGAACGTGCATGCAAAGTTTCAGCTCAATCGTTTGGGGATAACGGTTTTAAATATCAGTTGCAAGATTTGACCTAAACTAACATACAAACATTGTTAGTAAATAAAGGCTTGTAAAAACAGGCAAGTCAAACAAACATTTATCAAAAACTTTATTCTTTCTCTTTCTCGACATCCTTAACAATTATCCTGCCCATCTCCTCTTGAATTTCAGCAAACGTTTTCCCCTTAGTCTCCGGTATTAAAAACAAAATGAAAAGCGCAGTAATCACACAGTTGCAGCTAAATATCCAATAGGTGTTGGCAGCTCCTATCGCAAATGTGACGTAAGCGAAGTACTTGGTGCTAAGGAAGAGGAAAACGGCGGCGACACCTATGCCTGCTGAGGAGCCGACTGCTCGAGCTGGCCCGTCGAACAGCTCAGCCACTACCATCCAGAATATGGAGCCCAGACCTGGAAAAGAAAAGTCCCATTTTCAGTGAAGTAACATAAAAGCCAAGCCAAATTTACCGAAATGTTGACGAGATGTTATCTAATTATTTATTAATTACATTTTGTACAGCACAAGCCATTAATACTAAATTAAGTAATCCAAAAGGATTACTTAATTTAGTTAGAGCGCGTTGAGCATCGTAAGCATAAGTGTTGTTACTTATGATACACCCATGTCGCCATGATTTTAACCCAGAATCTGGATTGAGAATTTCCCAATGATAAACCTGCACTGCACTTAGACTACCCAACGATAAACCCTGATGATCATTCAGAGTTCATTCATCAAATAATCCGGAAATATACAAACAACTACACTTCTCATCAAAAAAATCGAAACACTTTCGTTTTTATTGTTTTTGTCCTAATTTTTTACAAAAGAGAATTAATTCCATGAAAAAAAAAACATTATTGTGTAGCTGGCAGTTTGGTCATTACAGTAAGAAGAAAAAAATCAAAATTCGAAATTAGAATTTCATTTGTTTATCCTATAAATGAAATTAATCACTGTTTTGAGACAAATGTGTATTTAGGGTTGGAGTACGTTTCTCGTTTAAAAACTAGCGCTTGTCTTTAAACTTTTTGTTTCTTATTTCATTTACTGTGACTTTGGGACGTCTGAAAAAACTTTTTTTTTCTAAAACATATGGATACTTCGCACGCAGAAGCCGCCCAAGTGGTGGCATTGCTGGATTCTGGACTTAGTCAGCGTGTTGTGGCTGCAAGATTGCATCTAAGCTTATCATCTGTTCATAGAGTCTACAAACGCTATCGGGAGACTGGTTCGTTCACGCGCCGTTCAGGATCTGGCAGGAATCGGGTCACTTCTGAGCGAGATGATCGATTTATTGTAACAACTTCTTTACGAAATCGACGCCTTAACGCTTTTCAACTGCAGCAGCAGCTTCGCGTTGTACGAAGAGTAGCTGTAAGTGACTCTACAATAAGAAGAAGGTTGAAGGAACGCGGATTGGCACCGCATAAGCCAGCGAATGGGCCGAAATTAACTGCAGACCATCGAAGAGCGCGCCTTAACTTTGCACGCGAGCACCTAACTTGGTCATACCTTCAGTGGAGCAAAGTACTGTTTTCTGATGAGTGTAAAATTATGCTGTATGGTAACTACGGAAGGAACAAGGTCTACAGAAGAGATGGAGAACGCTTTGCACAATGCTGCATTGAAGAAAAGGTCAGCTATGGTGGCGGTTCGTGGACGGTTTGGGGAGGAATCAGCGCCGACGGTAAGACAGAACTTGCCTTTGTGTCTGGGCCACGGCTGCCTGCACTAAACTCTCATCGGTACATCGAACAGTGTCTTGAACTCGACTCATGTGATGCCCTATGCACATTTTATTGGCAACGACTTCATATTCATGCACGACAATGCTAGAGCTCACACCGCGGGCGTCGTACGAGATTATCTTACCGAAGTCGGTATCTCCATTATGATATGGCCAGCAAGAAGCCCGGACATGAATCCCATTGAACATCTATGGGATGAATTAAAGAGACGAATTCGAGCAAGAGATCCAGCCCCAGAAACACTTAGCCAGCTGCAAAATGCAATCCAAGAGGAATGGGATAATATACCACAACATGTGATCGTGACTCTCATCCGATCGATGAAGAACCGTATGGAAGCAGTAATAAGAGCTCGCGGAGGGAATACAAGTTATTAAATAAACGTTTCTTACATTTTTTTTTCATTTACGCGTGTTGTTTTACCCATTTCCTTCATATTCCATACAGGGTAAAAATTACTCATTATACAAAATACGAAACCTATGAAGACTTAATTTGAATTTAGAACAATAACATTAGGATTTAAAAACCTCATACTACTCACTATTAAATGACATTTTACATTTATTCCTAAATATACACATTTTTCTGATAATCCTTATCAAATCATAAACTGCGAGGTGTTTCAATTTTTTTGATGAGAAGTGCATTTTGTTTTTAGCGCAGATTTCCTATCGATAGTAGGTGATTCCTAATTCAAAATCATTAAAAAACCAAGTACACCGTGGTGGGGTTTAAGGGTGTTACCACACCAATAGATCAATCGTCGACCGATGCCATCGATCAATGGTAAAAGGGATTAGTCGACGTCAATCGATAGTTTCTCTTTCTACCATCGATTGGAGATCGATCGATTGGTGTAGTAACACCCTTACTCGGAAGGGAAGATCTCCTGGTTGAATGAGATTCTTTCAAATGTAAAAAAAATATAATTACCAGCATTAAAACAGAATATAACGAGCATCATGGACAGTAGAGGCAGGAAGTTCAGGGACCCTCTAATCGGAACGTCCTCTTGCTTCAGTTGGAAAAATGTCCCCAATCCAAGCTGCGAAAAAAGTAATCTCATCATCATAAATCTAGATGTACTACTTTCTCCAACTGACAATAATTCCCTGAATTAAAATCTTATCAATTTATTATTGACACAAGTTTTTTTTTGGGTTTTCCCCAAAAACCTGATTGATTATCTAGGTTTCAAATGGTGATTTTTTTTTTAACGACAATCATAATACCACTATGTCTGTACAGGCTAATCCCCGAAACCACTGAAACGATTTCAATGAAACTTTGTTTTGTACTTTAAAAGACAAAAGTTTTGGACCCAATAGATGGCGCGGTGCAAAATAGGGGCGGGTAGCTAGTAATAAAATAAGATTGATAAACCATCTTACCATCCCCACAGCCATTCCGAACAGTGTCGTCACCAGTATAGGTTTCCTTCCAAATTTATCCGTCAACAGGATAGTGCAGAAGCAAGCCAGAAGCTGTATGCACCCACACACAACAGAAGCTAATTCTTCTCCCACGGAAGTCTGTGTTGATTCCATCACGGTCTGCATATAGAACATAACAGCATTGTATCCTATTAGTTCTAGAAAAATACTCAAGAATATGACTTTTGCTAGCGTTTTTAAAGTCGTCTTGTCTTTGAAGATCTCTCTCTTGGATACTTTTGTCGGGTTTAAAGAGTATAGTTTGTACTCCTCATTGGCTAAGTCTTCTGAGCCTCGAAGGTTGTTCAAGACTCGTAGGGATTCTTCTTTGCGTCCTGGAAAAGAATCAGAATTTAGTTATCTCATAATGAATCACAATATTAAGTTTTGTGTGTATGTGTGTGTGTCGCTGAGTTGTGTGTTTTAGATAGGCAGTGGAATGTTTATAAAGAATGATGAAACACCCGTAACAAAGCCGAAAGACACTTGTTCTTCGTCTCATAATTGCGATATTTATTTTTTGTTTTTGACCTTGTCTGGAATACCTTCTAGTTACAGATATATTGAAGATCAAAGTTCCATTTTATTCACACGGGTTTCTAACCGACTTCCAAAAAGGTTATCAATTCGTCAGACTTTTTTTTAATGTTATAACTTCAAATACCTCTATGACCGTTGTACTATTCAATGCCGTCAGCACAATGATTTGAATGCTACCTTAAAACGTGTTTTTTCGCACTAAAAAGTAAAGGTTTTTTCCAGCAATTTTTGCGCAGTGTTACTTGGTTTGATGTACAGAATGATTGGTTGTCAGCTTAGCGAAGGCTACGTTTACACTTTGTATTAAGCTATTAAATGATTGATCATTAATAAGATTTGAGATACCTACCACATTGAGATACCTAATAATCACGCGTAGTTCGTAATAGCCTGTTCGATTCTCACAAACATGACGTCGACGGGCCATGAAATCGAACATTGTTCAAGAAGGATTCAAAATCAAAATCTTTTATTTCACATAGGCCTACATGGGCACTTATAAATCGTCGACGAAAAGGTGCACGGTTCGGGTTGGTCGTTTCCTATAGAGAAGAAGGAATCGGAAAACCCTTTTAAATTGATTCGTGTATATTTACTTACAAAATATTTGCAGCATGTGTGTAAAGTAATAAAATATAGTCTTTAATACCTATACTCGAACAAAGCCAATGAGGAAATCAGTCCCAAAAATAGAGCTTCATGACATTGAAGCTGGTCTATAATCTGTGGTCTTTTTACAGTTAAACCTCTGGCAACAACCCACTGCAAACCTTATTGAAAAGATAATAAAGATCAATTCGATTTTGACAAAGAAGTGGAAACAAAGAAGAACTGTACCAAATAAGCTGATCTTACCTCTAGAATACAAGTAATATGGTGTCTCTGGTATAAACCACATAGGCACGGTGATGGAGGCAACAATGATGGTGAAGACCAGGTGCAGTTCGAAGTACGATACATAGGGACCGATGGAGAAACTGATCAGCATCCCCACTGCTGAAGCCACCTGAGATATCGTGCCGAGAGCACCGCGGATTTCTTTCTGGAAAAAGATTTTTAACCGATTCTAAAAGAGGAGGTCATGTACAACTTTCCCAAAAGAACATAGTCGAGCAAAAAAAACGACTCTTCATACTAATTGCTTCAGCCGATGCGGTATTTTGTAAGGGCAGTCCAAATTATGATTAAGAAGTATTACGCTCATTGTGTTAGTACACCCTATTTATTATATTTCACTTAATGTGTTGAAAAAGTTAGATGATTTTTGATGACGAAGCGCAGCAGGCTGCGCGTCAATGCACTTCCGACGTTTGGCTCCCAGACTGGAAAAGGCCGGAGCTGCCTTCAAGCGGCTCCTGCCCAACCTGAGGGGTTCAAACGCCTCCTGCCGGAGGCTTTACGCGGGGATCTTGCGGTCCATGGCCCTTTACGGGGCCCCGGTGTGGGCGCGTTCGTTGAGGCTGTGTGCCAAGCACTACCTGAACGCGCCCCAAAATGTGGTAGCCGTAAGGCTTCTTCTTCTTAGCGTATCGATGGCAAAAAAATAAATCAAATATGTTTAGCCCAAAATTCAGCCACGTTAACCCCGCTCTCTGGGCTGATCCGTGGGTACCGCACGATCGCCCGCGAGGCGGCGAGCCTCCTTGCCGGATTGCCGCCATGGGATCTGGAGGCCATAGTCCTCGCGCGCCTGCACGAGTGGCGTGCGGAAGCACAGCGCCGGGGGGAAACTCCGCTGCCGCGGCAAATTGTCGCGCAGCGGACAGACCTTCGGCGTGATCTCATGGCGACATGGAGAGAGCGACTATCGCAACGCCGTGCAGGGCACGCCACGATAGTGGCGATACGTCCCCTCTTTGAGGAGTGGCTAGAGAGGCGCCACGGCGCCCTCACTTTCCGCCTGGCGCAGGTCCTCACCGGAAACGGATGTTTCGGGAGGTACCTGCACCGAATCGGGCGGGAGGAAACGCCCGGGTGCTATCATTGCGAGGATCGCCCGGAGGACATGGTGGAGCACACCGTCGAGATCTGCTCCGCTTGGGCGGAGCACCGCCGTGTCCTCGTAGCGGCGATTGGCGGCGGCGACCTCTCGCGCCCGGCCCTGGTTCAAGCCATGGTCCGGGGCGAGAGGGAATGGGAAGCCGTCGCCTCCTTCTGCGAAGCAGTCATGCTAGCGAAGGAGGTGGCGGAACGTGAGAGGGAGAGAGCCTCACGTCCCAGCCGCCGCGGGAGTAGCACCGGGCGCCGGGGGCCACGCCGTGATGGCTCTCGGCCACCGTAGGTGCGGGCCTGTGGACGGTGAGTAATGGGCTAGCTCGCCGTCCGTCCCTCGTATGACGACAGACCGTGTCGACGGCGCGTTCGTATTCCACGCGCGCCTCAAAGAGATGTCAGCAAACGGGAGGGGCCCGCAAGGGCCGATGCCTGCCAGGGCTGCGGGACTGTTCGAAAGAGATACCGCGGCCCTGGAACATAAAGGGCGAAAGAAGGAACATGGGTGGTTTTTAGTCAGTAAGAGTCTGACACTCCCTTCCGCTCCGCCCAGAGCGGGAGGAGTCATTTGATGATTTCCCACCCTCCAAAAAAAAAAAAAAAAAGGCTGCGCGTCAATATTCTTTAGTTTTAGGCTAGAAAAGTCACATCGATTATTACACTAGCGAGCAGTGCACTTCAATATTCTATCACCATGACGTTGGTACTAGTGAATACAGAGATTATGAGGTACTTAACACAGTCATCGCTTGTGTCACTATTGTTTGTTTATCACCTGGTCGTTACAAAGCTAAAAGCGCCTTGTGAAAAGAATACTGCTATTTTCAGTGAAGCTACATTGCTGCATTGTGGTGTATCTGAATTCCCGAACACATGCGATAAAATATCAGGCATTTGACGAGTTATGGACTCTTGCGGGTATTCCGTCAGGTCCGCTGACTTTATTCACGTCTAGACTGCATAGGGGCTTACGGACCTCTTTTATGTGGATTGAGATCACCGGCATAGCGGAGCCACAGTGTGATATGTTAGGTGGTATGTTTGAGGCCGTGTGAGATGGAGGCAAATAGATTTGCCTTCTCTTGCGCCGTGTGAGCCAGCGTTCCATCAGACTTCAGCATAGGAGGCAGCGTACGGCTACGGTGAGTTTGGCCGCCGTGAACGAAAAACGGTCAGGAGGACCATTATTATTTGCAATACCTCTATTGTGTAAATGTCATATCTAATATCAGGTGGGTGGTCTCATCATGTAAGCTTGTAAGGTCAAAAGCCAGTAACAAGATAAAAACTAGGTACTTACGCTAGCAATCTCCGAAGCATAAGTAGGAACTACGGTTAAAACTATGACATTAGCGAATCCATCGATGGCCCTGCCGAAGAACAGCACCCAGATATCCGTTGCGAACATGAGGGAGAAGCACATCACCAGTCGAGGTATAGCGCCGATGATGATGCAGGTCTTCCGCCCAAGGCGGTCCATTAGGAAGCCTATGAAGCAGTTCACTGGAAAAATAGAATTGGTTTTGAGTAATTATGTTTTCATTAGCAAATTTAATGCTTCTGTGAATTTCCTAAGGCAATGATTGGATTTATAAGGTTTTTTTTAAACATCCAACCAATCTGGACTTCCCCTTTAAAAATTACCTTCACGCAGTAAGCATATACAGGGTGGAAGGAACACTGACGCTAAAATGATTACCACGTATTCAGTACATCATTCTGAACCCCCCACATAAAAATTGTTCATCGATAATTAAAAAAAAACAGGTGTTCCATACATTTAGACCGTCTAGGTCTTTGCAGTTTTGCAGGAAACAGGGGGTCTAAAATGGCCGCTTTAGCAGAATCATAATAGGATAATAATATGAATTACGTTTTTTGCTTAAACGGCAATCGTTTTTTTAGAAGAAACTTACAAACAAGCCCACAAACAGCTCCTATGGACGCAATCCATGATCCTTCTTCCTCGGTGATCGCTCTAGATAGAACGGTCTCCGTCTCATTCTTCAACTTTAAAAGTACTGGGGATGACCAGGACACACTCAGACCCACGGTTATGAGGGATAGATTTGCTGGAAAAAGAAAAATTATCATGTAGGTTACTACAGGAATATTTAATCCCGTGGGCATCCTATCCTATCTAGTGCTAACTGGGTTGTGGAGATCAGATAGGCAGTCGCTCCATGTAAAATACTGGTATTCAGCTGCATCCGGTTAGACTGGAAGCCGACCCCAACATAGTTGGGAAAAGGCTAGGCAGATGATGGGCATTCTATCCCGGCCTTTGTCTTCAACTGATCATTGGTAATTGACTTGATTTGTTCGTGAATAGAAATCATCATCATCTGCCCAGCCTTTTTTTTTGGGGTCGGCTTATAGAAGAACCGTAGCTGAATACCAGTATTTTATGTGGAGCGAGTGCCTGTCTAACCTCCACAAGCAGTTAGTACTGGGTCATACGATACCCCCTGTAAGATTAGTTGTCAGACTTTTGGGCCACACGGCTGAGATCAACGGCTTAACGTAATTTCCGAAGCACGGAGGACACTCGCTATGCAACTGATGGTCACCCATCCACGGACCGACCTTGGCAAGCGCGGTTTAACCTTGAAGATCGACCCGTGCGGCCGTTATTATTAGTTATTAATAGCCACGACTTCCTACAGTTCAAACTCAAACTCAAAGCATTTATTTCAATTGGACCATTATAGGCAGTATTGAAAGTCAAAATAAAGCGAAGCTAAGGTACAGTCACAGTCACAAGGCATAATAACTTGAGAAAGTAATGTAGTTGCACAATCCAAAGCTTAGATCTCTAAGGAGAAGAATGGGCAAGAAACTCCATGGACCCTCTTTTAAATCAAAATATTATTACAAAATCTTGGTTTCATCATTCTTGCTGAGATAATACATATATGTGAGAACGATGTAGAAAGACGTGCACACTAAGAGCGTCCTGAGTAAAAGATAAAACCAATAATTTAAAAATAAAGTAATTAAAATAAACCGTGGCAGCTAAGAGATGACCAGTCACAACTTACAGCGCCCGTTCACGAACATGACGCATTAATCAGCGCCATTTAACTCAACCATATTGAAGGGAACTAAATGACCCGACACACCCGCCACCATCAGCGAGACATTTGAGTGAGCATGACATTCTCTCAGCCACCAGGACACATTCAAGTCAATGAAAGATAACAATAGAAATAGAAATCATAACAGCACGCCTCTAATCCTTTTTTTTTGTTCCTTCTGCCCTTTATATTCCAGGGCCGCGGTATCTCTTTCGAACAGTCCCGCAGCCCTGACAGGCATCGGCCCTTGCAGGCCCCTCCTGTTTGCTGACATCTCTTTGAGGCGCGCGTGGAACACGAACGCGCCGTCGACACGGCCTGTCGTCATACGACGAACTAACGCATTACTCACCGTCCACAGGCCCGACGCCTCTAATCCTCGATGGGTTACCTAGGGGTTGGGTTTCATTTCGCTAGTCCCATGCAATAGAGAGCGAGCCTATTGCCAAAAATAAAATAAATTTATTTATTATTTTATTAAAACTTTATGCATAAGTAAAAACTTTACAGTCGAACTAAAAAAAAAGTCCTTTGCTCAACTGTAAATAGTCGTAAATTAAATGTATGCACTCTGCTTTTGTCGCTAAGTTACAATACAACGCACTTTTCATGTAAATGGACTGTCTTTTGAAACCGTGAGTCGGTAAATAAGCACAAATTTCTTAACCCAAATACAAAATTGAAGTAACTAATTAGCAGCAAGCATTTTCACGACATGACTGTCTGTCTCGTTGATCTAGCGGTCGAAAGCGCGGCTGCTGAACATGGGCCTGGGTTGGATTCCCGGGTAGGGCAGTGTTATTGGGTTTTTTCATCAGGTATTTCTCAGAAGCAGTCTGCTGGATTTGTGCCAAGTTGCTGGCAAAAGGCTCATCTCCTATTACATGAGACTTATAACTGGCGAAATGTTGGTGTACTACTAGGTACACATCTGCCTAACCCTTCAGGAATTTCAAGCATGATGTTATGATTGTCTAGCACTGCTGCGCGTGATGATGGACATCGTTATTCACATCAAAACCGACGACCAGAATCGACATACTTAAACTAGATACGTTTGCAAATATAACTTACAAACATATAAACAAACATTGTGTTTGTGGAAATACAACCAACACCCACATGAATGTTTCAATTATTCTGAAATTAACTTAATTTACATTAGCTTAAAGTGGCTATTCGTTAAGGCGGAAATTACCTACGTCATTTGGAAACCGGGAATTGAAAAGACTTTAGCTCTGGGCTAGGCTGAGACTAAAAATCACTTAAGAATACAGAAAAGACTTACCAGTTATAATAATTAAATACTGCTTTAAAACAGGTCGTCCAAAAGTGAACATAATTTAAACTAAAAAAAAAATATTACTAGACAACTGCAGACATGATTCTCGTCTCAACAAATGCACTGATAATACATAGGTAAGTGTTTTCTTTACTTAAGGTTAATAACACATTAACCTAACGATGTACTTCTAACAAATTCATGGTTGTCGAAAGGAAATTGCTGTAGGTAGTCACCAAACATGTATTTTTGGTTGGACGTCTGGTTGAGGAGCTCCTGGATAAATATTAACAGTTGCTCGAGTCGATCTTCAGGTTGTTCCGTGGATGGGTGACCACGCATTACATACCGAGTTTGGAAAGCACGTTAAGCCGTTGGTCCCAGCCGTCATTTGTAGATCCTTGACAGTCGTTACAGGTAGTCAGTGGTCTGGAAGTCTGACAACCAATCTTAAGGCTCGATTTCATTAGGCAAGTCTTGCATGCAAGTATGACGTCACTTTTGCAAAAAAAAATATATTCTATTCTATTGTATTCTATTCTGTTTGCGTACGAGTTGCTTGCCGGTGACATGTTTTCAAGAATGTACAATTGCATGCAGGTTTTACTTGTATACGACGTCACTCGTTCGCAATTCGAAACGTGCAACTAACGTTAGCGCGTTCAATTTGCACGTCACTTTAATGAAAAATTTACAAGTTCAAACTACGTCATACAAGTTCTAGCTTGTATGCAGGTTTGTTCAAGTTGTATACAATTTGCCACTTGCATACAAGTAACTTGCCTATTGGAATCGCGCTTTTACAAAGGTATATCGTATTACCCAGCACTAATTAGGTTATGGAGGTTAGATAGGCGGTCCCTCCATGTAAAATACTGGTATTCAACTGCATCCGGTTAGACTGAAAGCCGACCCCAACATAGTTTGGAAAAAGCTAGTCCGATGATGTTGTTAGGGCATAAGGTTCCTCATTTGATTAGTATTATCATCCCAAACCGTTCCCATTTTTAAGAAACAGACCTGCGGTACGGTAAAAGTCGCATGTATTCAATTTCTGGTTCTAGGACATATTAACTTCACCGTTTTAAAAGCAAAGTATGATTTGTTTAGGTTACAACCATGACCAACCATGTGCGAGTGATATGGTTGCAGTAACTAAGCTAGGGCACCCCGACCAAATGGGTTAGCTAAGGTTAGAACTGGTGAACCAAAGGTGCGTGAACGTTGTGGTGAAATAAAATACATAGAGAAAACTGCCTGCTTGGGTTTGAGCCCACGACCGTGACGGATTCATAAGTCGGTACTGCTACCACCGGGCCTCCACTGGTACAGACGGCGACACATCAAACTATTCACTCATAATAAAGCATGGCCTCGCTTTGGATAGAGTCCCCGTACAATGAGAGATCTGCATACACTGGTTTCGTATTGTTTGATTGGTCGTCGTACGTATACCTAATATTTCAGTGCCACTTTTCTACTTAGTTTTTCTGATACGGCAATGCAGCATTCAGCAGGATTCATAGGTCGCAAGAGGCCTTATCTTCAAAATATTACTAAAGGTAAATGTGGGACTTCTTCAAATTTAGAATTTCTTTGTGTCGTGATTTATTGCGTGCACCGGAGTGATGCACGCAGTCGGACGGCCGAATGTCTTGATTCTTTGTAAATTCTTGCAATTTTATAATAATTATTCAATATCAGTAGCTGTTTTGACTTTAAATTTTAACGGATAAAAATAGTTTATAAATCCTTGATTACTTTTGATAATTTTGGTTCCTAATTCGTACTGTGCATTTTAAAATGTATTAAATTAATGATTGTCAGATATTTCTTTAGTTCAGTTGTTGTATTGATGTAAGTAAAGTTAGAAGGGGACATCCTCGCCATACGGCCAATGGTGGCGATGGCTGGCGATGGCAGAGGCAGTTGTTTGGTGACCGTGGCATGGTGAAGTCGATGTTACAAAATACCGCGCGCGTTGGAACATTATAGTTATCTTAATGTAGTGGGTTGGTGTGATTATATGAAGTTTTGTTTTCCTTGGCACAGAAATGACTAACATTATTGACCTCAGAGGACGAAAAAGGGGAAAGTGCCAGAGTAGTCCGCGAAATTCTTCAGTTTTTTTTTACGTTTTTTGCATGTTTTTTGCTATTTGCAGGAGTCAGGTTGTACGTTGATTAAAATATGATGCACAATCGTAAAAATATAGCTTTAAAGAATAATTATCATTAACATCATCAGTACAACCCTCTAAGTTTATTTAATCCCATTTAACGACTTTTTTATGAAATAGTCCTTTTCATGAAATAGTTCTTTTTATGAAAAAGAGAGATTGGTCAGAGAAAACCGCACGGAGAGAAGAGTGGAAGGCTATGATGGAAGAGGCCTTTGCCCAGCAGTGGGACAATAGAGGCTAAGCAAAAAAAACAAGTTTATTTTTATGTAGTAGTGATGAAATTTGACTTTATGTGGGCTACTCTGTCGCTTCCACCTTAAGGACTCTTCCGTTCGAATAAAAGAAAAGAGATAAAAGAAAACGCGAAGAGAAAGAGACAACCCTATTTTTGACCTTTACCAAATCCATTTTGTCCACTTATAAAAAAGACAAATAATATTGTTTTATCTAGATCTTCAAAATTCATTTGTATTACTCCGGTTAATTCCTTGTATTTACGTTGGCTAATCCAATAATCCGTCTGTAACACTATTTGCTGATTTAAATGTTAATACGGAGATAGTGAACGACCCCGATGCTATTGAGACATGATCCTATTCACGCTATGTCATGACGTAATCAACCTAGCCTATTCCCAAATACGTTGGGGTACGTTTGCCCAATCGAGGCGATCCGGCCAGGGCCGGCAGTCTCGACATAGATACCGACACTTTCGCAAACTTTCGATCGCTTAATAATAACAGAAAAAATCGGTTGCAATAACGTTGCTTGCGAGAAACGCATCTTGGATGTTGAGACTTGCATTTCTCGCAAGCAACGTTATGTACGTTGTTTTTTTCTATTATTATTAAGCGATCGAAAGTTTGCGACATTGTCGGTATCTATGTCGAGACTGCCGGCCCAGTACTGTTAGCACAACCTATTTTCAGCAATAATTAAAATTTGCTGCAATTATACCATTCACCCGGTAGAGACAGAATAAAAAACTGGATATGGTAATTAAAAATAATTTATTGACACGATGATTTTTATCACAATGCACAGTCATACGTTATAATAATTAAAACTATTTTGTGCCACATGTTTTATTCATCACTTCAGTTCTTTGCAGCCGGTCTTGTAATATAACTGACAGGCTTTATTTGTGACTTTCAGGATCTAAATTTAAAGGTATAACGTCGACCACCATATCTGTGCAGGTGGCAAAATACAGAACTATAACAAACGTATCAAGTTTGACACACCGTTGCATGTTTTCTTGACAAGCAGCGCCACCCCGAACTGCAAACTTAAACTGGTCACACTGGTCTTGTATCCACTTTTGTTTGTTAGCTTATCCTGGTTCCCTAATAACTTATAGTTAATTTATGAAGAAGAATCTAATACCTACATAATTTATTACAAACACTCAATTATACCAATAGGGTTTGCATGGATTCGTCCCGTGAATCTATGATCGTCGCGTTCATTGAGCTATGTCACCCATTTGTTGTTATAAACAAATGAACGCGATGGTCACGTGTTCGCGATGATCGCTTTGGTTAGGAGACAGTCTGAGTATCACCACAGGTGTCCTGATGTCTTGACATTACCGACTTTCAGAAAATATATGCTACTCGGTTTACTTCCTGGCTAGCCAGCCAGAGGGTAAAATAGGTATAACCTATTAGATACACAATTCATTCAACCATCTTAAAATTTTAACACCTTAAAACAAATACTTACAATTAAAAAATAAACTACAAATTCTAACATGAACTATTATCTTCTTTCTTCCCTCTCAAAATGTTTTGTATCTCTGCAAAGCTCTTTCCCTTAGTTTCAGGGATACAAAACATAATGAATAAACATAATAATATACAATTTACACTGAAGATCCAGTAGGTAGTAGCTGGACCAATGGCTGAAGAGAATAGAGCGAAATATTTAGTTGTTAAGAAGACGAATAATGTTGTCATTATAAGGGAAATGGACATGCCCATCCCTCTTGATGGATCATCGAAAAGTTCCGCGTTGATTACCCAGATTAGGGATCCGATACCTGGAAAATAAAAGAAAAGTTTGAGTTGGTTACAGGTTGTTACTGGTAGCCTTCCATGACGTCTTAAAGCAAGAGTAATTCCAGTGTGGGAAAGTGATGGCGCTAAACGACCTGTATAGCTCTGTCTCTTTCCCACACTGGAATTACTCCTGCTTTAAGACGTCATAGTAACCCGGCAGAATTCGTTAAAGTAAGACATCGCTTAGATATTTGGGATGGAGATCTTCCTGCCCTTGTCCCATGTGGCTTGGGGTCTGCGCAACACGTTTTTTCTTCCATTCTGTCGCCGTCACGCAATCATTTACTTCATTTTCTTCCTTCTTTCACATCATTCCTCACACAATCCGTCCACCATTTTCTTGGTTTTCCTCTGCCTTTCCATCCATCAACATTTAAATGGATGGATATGGACATTGTCTTTAAAAGTTCTAAAGATAATATTATTTATCGTGCTGTAACCTAAGCCTACTGAGATTTAATTATTCTTAATACGGGCCATTTGTGAAAATTATCATTAACACAAAAAACGGGATATTTACCATGTTTACTGTTAATGTTAGTAACCATTTCGTAATGAACATGAAAAAGACACATTCCCTGATATTCAATAAACAGCGTGTACCAGAAAGACTGGTCATATTTCAGGGTACGGTTCAGACCATCAAACTGAACCACTTTCTCCACGAACCACCATCGAAATCGCGAAAAAAAACAGCTGTAATATAAATTTGCATTGGGAATTTGGGATCGAGTTGATTTTTTTTTCGCGATTTTATATTGGTGGTACCTTTTCTATCTGAGATTACTTTACAATCTACTCTGCTTTTCTATTAAAATATAAAAATAATTAATTGTAATTCTTTTACCTGCACTGAAACAGTAGACCACCAATATAAGTGATATTAGTGGCAAATAGTTCAGGAATCCATCCACTGACTGCTCCTGTTTTAGTTTGAAGAACAATCCTAGGCCAAACTGAAACAAAAAGAAAAAAAAATTAACATACTTAAGTTTTGCCCGTGACATCGCTCACGTGGAAAATTATCCCATAGGAACTGACTACTAGGATAAATACTTGAGTAGATCGTTTTTTTATACTTCCAAGATTGTCCTGCTTCTGTGACCTCTCGAAAGCATTTGATTGCGTAAACCACGAAACCCTACTCTTTAAACTTGAACATTACGGTTTACGGAAACTTGCGCTCAATTTGATGAAATCGTATTTAAACGATAGAAATCAGCAAGTACAAATAAATGGTATCCATTCAATGGGTTTAAAAGCAAGTATTGTACCGAAAGGTTCGATATTAGGTCCTTTCCTCTTTTTAGTCTATATAAATGATCGACCCCATTTATTTAAAAACCAACCATAAATGGTGTTGTTTGCTGACGATACCTCATTAATATTTAAGGCTTGGCTTGGCTTGGCGCCCTTTTGCTGGTCCTTAATCGGTTCACCGCGAATAGTTTAGTATTTAATGGGGAAAAAAACGAAATGCATAAGATTTGCTCTACCAAATGTCAAAAGTAGTGATAGTGACATAGTAATGAATCAAGAGAAACTAGAATTCGTCGAAAAAACTGTTTTCCTGGGGATCACGCTAGACTCAAGGCTACAATGGGGTCCGTATTTAACTTATCTTGCAGGATGGCTGAGTTCAACAGCATGTGCTGCTAGAAAAATCGACAATTTACTGATGTAGATACCGCGAGGCTAGTCTATTTTAGTTGTTTTTATAGTATTATGGCGCACGGTATTTTACTATGGGGACGGGCTGCAGACATTGCGTCTATATTTATTCTGCAGAAAAGAGCTATCAGAGCCTTATATGATCTACGTAGGCGCGATTCTCTAAGAGAACTGTTTAAGGAAATTAATATCATGACAGTAGGTACCTTGTCAAACATCTATGAAAACATCATGTACGTTAGGAAAAATCTGCATTCATTTAGTAGAAGAAGTGACAGACACCACTATAGTACTAGAAACAGGGACCAACTAGTACAGCCAGGTTTCAGGCTAGCTAAAGTAGACTCGTCTTTCATGGGGTACTGTTTAAAAGTTTACAATATAATACCTCCCCCCCACATTCTACTTTGAGGATTACATTGATAATAAAAATGCTTGGCTCAATGCTGGTCCTGCTCCACAACCTTAGGGGCAAACTAATTGATTACCAAGTGAAGTTATTGTGGAAGCCGCACAAGATTGTAAAAATATCTTTGCATTGTATAGATTCAATCTCTTAGTATTATCTAATTGCATAGCACATGTGTGAGTACTATGTACTGTAAAGCTACCATTTACATTTAGTTATCTTTCATTGACTCGAATGTGCCTTGGTGGCTGGGATATCATGCTCACTCAAATGTCTCGCTGATGGTGGCGGCTGTATCGGGTCATTCAGTTCCCTTCAATATGGTTGAGCAGAATGGGGCTGAATTGTTTGTGAATAAAATTGAATTGAATTGATCCATGCGTCATGTTTGTGAACGGGCGCTGTCAGTTGGGACTGGTCATCTCTTAGCTGCCACGGTTTATTTTAACTACTTTGTTTTTAATATAATTTAATCTTTTACTCTGGACGCTCTTAATGTGCACGTCTTTCTACATCATTCTCACATATATCTATATCTCAACATGAATGATGTAACCAAGATCTTGTAACAATATTTTGATTGAAAAGAGTGTCCATGGAGTTTCTTGCCCATTCTTCTCCATAGAGATCTACGCTTTGGAATGGGAAACTACAGTACTTTCACAAGTTATTATGCCTTGTGTTCGCTTCTTTGTTTTTCTGACATTCAAAAGTGCCTGTTATGGTCTAAATGAAATAAATGCTTTGAGTTTGAGTTTGAAAGGGCTCATTATGAGCATCTCAAGTATATTCATAATTAGTTTTGAATTTATTTAAGAAAATAGGCGAAAATTGACCATTTGCCCCCTAACTCCGAAACTACAGGGCCGAAAATTTTGAAAAAAAACTACAAAATATTGTTCTTTGCCGATAGATTGCAGGAAAACATATAAGAAATCTATGGTATTCAAAGTAACAGGAAATTTCTCAAATTCGGGTCAGATTTAAAACAATTTACGAAATGTAGATAATTAAATTACGGAACCCTCTCCACGCGAGTCAAACTCGCAGTTGTCCGGTTTTTTTTTAAATTTTCAGAAAATAAAGCAAAATTTGCATAAAATACTACATTTACCCAAGAGATAAACACTTTTAATTTTTGAAATTGTATTTTTTACCTGATATTTATTTAATTAACCTTGGGAAATATAATTAAAGTCCATAATTATATAAGTTGTTAATAATAAAATACTAAGAGTTTTTGTTTACTGACAAAAAAGGATTTACATAATCATTTGTTTATACTACCGCTTGTAATTATCACCAAATCATTATTTTTTTTAGAATGCAGTGTTGGCTCAAAAATATTATTTCAAACTGAAAGTAGTAGCCGGCAATGCAGAGTTGCAGGAAAAAACTATTTGGAGTTACAATTTGAATTTCGAAGGCAACTTCAGACCACTTACAGCACCGGTTTCTATGTAATTCTATGATAACGACAATAGGCGGCAAAGTCGCCATTTTGTCGTGTTTAGAAGAGGAACCTGCACAATTTTCTCAGGTGTAGGGTGAGGCCAAAGACATTCAAATGTTTACGAGCGATAGACGGGACAAGACGAAGAAAATCATAGAACTACCCTCTTTGGGAAAAGTGTGTTTGCTATGGCCACAAAAATCTACAATAAGATTCCTAATGACATAAAAGAAAGTAGCAATATTCATGTCTTTAAAAATAAATTGTTCCAATTTCTTATAGAAAACTGTTATTACTCTGTTGCTGATTTTTTATCGACTAGAACTTTTTAAATTTTTAATGTCCGCTTGACGATAATTTATTTATGTTGACTGTCTTGTCTCTGTCATGCATGACTAATAGTAATAATAGAATTTATATCTAATCTGAAATGGAATTTATATCGAATCATTAGAATTTTAGAATCATATTTTCATTATATTATTAAATAATTTGTATGTCCAAGTGGCTGATCATGGAATGAACTGTATTAGTATATAATTATGTAATGACCACCTGCATGTTACCCATGTATCATAAATATACGATTTGATTTGATTTCATAATCTAAAACTTGTTACCACTTAGTAACTAGTCCCTCTGTCTATTGTCATACGCCCGCTTGTCAGGTAGCATTCGTGTGTCAAAATCGAAAAAGTTCGGGATGAAAATTATTGTATGGCAATATTCCCAATGTCCGCTCTATAACTGTTTTTTAAATCTCTTGGGTGAGGCATATCCCAGTTTTAACCAACAACAATTAAACAAATATCGAGATATTATTATCATCTAATTTTTTTTATTTGAGGCTGTAAAATAACGCAATAATTTATGGTTTTTTGAAGAAATATTATACATATGTGCTTTCAAAATCTTAAAACCACATAAATGTTAAAGTAAGTTTTATAAGTAAGTATGATTTCTGAGCTAGCAAATAATACCACCAATGCCTAAAATTGTGCCAGTCCTTCTACCAAACACACTGTCAACTGTCGGTCACTGCGACGTTTACTCTACTTTTCGTTAAAGAGGTAGGTCGTATCGTTTCGTGCTAGTGAAAGTTTTCAACTGGTGCGTGCGATATTGGTGCGTGTAGAAACTATTGGTATGATCAATAGAACTAATATTAGGAACTACCAAAAAATAACATGAGAAACTCACCATTCCCAACCCCATGCCAACACAAGTGACTGTCAAAATCGGCTTCCTGCCAAATCTATCAGTCACCAACGTAGTACAAAAACTGGCAAACAGCTGTATCAACCCAATAGTCACTGAAGCCACTTCGGGCCTAACCGACGTCTGGGTAGATTCCAAGACTGTCTGAAGATAGAACGTCACTGCATTGAACCCAACAAACTGAGCTCCGAAACCCAAAATAAGGACCAGGATTAAGGATTTCAAGAATAATCTGTTCGTTAATATATCCTTTTTGGATATTTTGATGTTGTTCGTTTCAGAAGCCATGTCGTATTCTTTTAGCTCTTCGTTGGCTAGTGACTCTGAGCCTCGGAGGAATGTCAGGACTTTTAAGGCTTCTGCTTTGTGACCTGAAATAGAGAAGATAGGAATGATTAGATTATGGATTGAAGATGCCTTTGTCCCTAAATGTAGCGCTGGCGGAAATTATCTCAATGCATACGGTTTATCCATATTATGCTTATTTCTGATGCACGACAACATTGTGTTAATGTAAATTAAGTTAATTTTGGCTAATATCTATTGAGAAACTCGTTAAATTTTTAGCGCAAAATGATATTTTCGCGCAGATTACGAAATTATTTTTCAAAAAGTCGTATTTGTTTACATTTTTGGAAAATTGCGAACGTAGATTAGATGTTGTATGACAGCCATGAGCCACCATATTTTTTTAATTTCATGCTGGTACATCAGTTCAATGTTTATTCTGGTTGAGTTAATTACAATGTAATCTTTTCGGAACGCCAACAAAAATGCTCATAAAATACTCATTTTCTTTGTAAAAGTCACGTTTCAGAGAAAACGTGTTGATAATTAAATTCTAGTTAGTTGAATATTCATAAGTATTCTTCACGAGCAAGTCTCCAGTTTTTGCTAGATTGTTTCCGGAACTAATATTTTTACATTATAATATGCAGTAAATTTGCATCATCATCTGCCTAGCCTTTTCCCAACTATATTGGGGTCGGCTCCCAGTCTAACCGGAAGCAGCTGAATACCAGTATTTTACGTGGAGCGACTGCCTATCTGACCTCCACAACCCAGTTAGTGCTGGGTATTGGGTAATACGATATGCTAGGTGAGACTGGTTGTCAGACTTCCGGGCCAATAACTACTTGTAACGACTGTCAAAGATCTACAAATGATAGCCGGGACCAATGGCTTAACGTGCTTTCCGAGGCATGGAGGAAACTCGGTATGTAATACGGTCACCCATCCACAGACCAACCTAGGCAAGCACGGCTTAACCTAATAAAGATCGACCCGAGCGGCTGTTATTATTTAACCACGAGCTCCTCTTGCAGTAAATCTGCATCTGTATGAACTTAATCATTAACTTATCGGGGTAATGATAAAAACTGTATCATAATTCACTGCTTAGATGATCATACAACGAAAAGTAATTTATTTATTTATTTAAAGACTGGAAGACTTATAGGTAAACACAATAGTAATAAATAACAGTATGATAATCTGACAGCTAATAACAAGTCTTCACGTCTAGAGTTTGTCTGGTATAAAGCTACTGTGGAACAAAATATACACACTGCCAAGTAATGCCAAAAAATTAAAAAAAAACATGCAAATAGGTCATCACCTAAAATACGTAAAAAATTATATAATTGGGACAGGTTATGTGCCATAAGAATACTACCAAGATGTTAAAGTTAAAATTCAATTAAGAGAAAATAAAAATAATAAACCAGTCTAAAGAAGTTTAGGCTTTAAAGAAATTCATTGCTAAACACTTTTTTTCCGAGGTCGACTTGTTTCAAAAAGATCAAAGTCTAACTGTTTGCACACCTTATTAAAATACCTACTTACACGCACAACGAACGAATTTTGTTTAATAGGTATAGGTAGGTACTCTGACCGCCTACCGCTATTACTTATTGTTGCTTTACGAGTATTCGAGTGGAATACACATACCCTGTCCGAAATAAATTTACTAAATGACGAAGATGAAGAACTCAACGGTGCTTGTGTGTAAAAGTCGTTTTTCGACTTTTTTTTACATAATATTGGTTGGTCCAAATAGTGACGTCATAATAAAATTGGTTCCTCATGCCCAGGGGTATCCGGAAATACCTCATGTCATGTATGTTCCGCGATTCTTGATAGTTTTCGAGTTATAATTTCGTTTTTAATTTCTTGAAAATTTTATGGGAACCGCTATAAAAATAAATATCTTTATTTTTCACGGCTTTTTCACATTCTTTAACGCTAACTATTTTCTAATTTCATTAGCAACTAGAGTAACAAAAATAAGCAATATCACATGATTTTTTTTTTATATTTATTATTCCCTTTATTACATATTTAATCAAAATATTAATTATTTACAACAAAATTATGACTCGAAAATGGGCTTAAAAAAACCCATTTAATGGTCTAAATCACACCCTCAAATATGACCACATGACTGACGAATAAATGTAGTACGTACCTCTAGAATACAAAGAATACGGTCCATCGGGCAGGATGAGCAGTGGTATGGTGCTCACTACGATGATGCCAGTGTAGATCATGTTCAGCATGGTATAGGATATGAAGGGACCCATCGACAACATGGTGACAATTCCAATCGAACACATGATTTGCAGAATGGTGCCCAGGCTGCCGCGGATTTCTTTCTGGAATTTAAAAGTAAAAGATAAGTGTTGTTTCTGTCCAAAATCCCAGTGTTTTATTCGCAATGAGAGATGAACGATGATAATCATGATGATGAGTAGAGAATGAATACACATCCTCATCAATCTAACCGGATGCAGCTGAATACCAGTATTTTACATGGAGCGACTGCCAATTTGGCCGTCACAACCCAGTTAGTACTGGGAAATACGATACCCCTTGGTAAGACTGGTTGTCAGACTTTTCGGGCGAATGACTTCCTGTAACGACTGTCAAAGATCTATATTAATGACAACCGGGACCAACGGCTTAACGTGCTTAACGAGGCACGGAGGAAAGGTAGGTATGTAATGGGTCACCCATCCACGAACCAACCTAGACGAACGCGGCTCAACCTAAAGATCAAACCGAGCGGCTGCTTTTATTAAGCCATGAGCTCCTTGAGAGACTCATTATCGTCGCAATATTGGCTTGAGCCGTTGATATAAAACTCTTTCAGATCTGCTCAAGTCGATTCATTATATGATCATATCTTTTACTAGCTTTTGTCCGCGGTTTTACTCAAGATATGGTCCGAAATGATCCTAGGGGAAAGTTTTAAAGATAGCATAAGGCACCTGAGGGTAGTGTCGTTATCCATTAGTGAAAGAATTTTTGGAATCGGATTAAGTTCCAAAGATAACCCTCCACATCCAAACGATCAAACTTCATCTCTATGTATATTATATAATATTACTATTATAGATTTCACAGCTTGTAAAAGTATTATCAGGCAAAGATTCCTTACGTTGTTGGGAAAAGGTTCGGGTAAATGATATGCAGAAACGATTTATGTCATGGCTGTATTGTTTAGGATATGTTAACCTGTGATTGCAGACCCTGAACCTTCTAATTACTTATTCAAGTCTAAACTGTGAGCATTTCAACCCAAGGTAAGGTGCAAAAGTACATTATTAGTCTTTTTGTTGCACTTGGGTTTATTATTTTGATTTTCAAATGAAGCATCTTCTACCCCAATCAACCAACAGACTTTTTCATGGAACAAAACTAATGACTACAAAAACTGAATACACAACAACTAGTAATCAAACACGAAGTATTTTGCCCCCTCAGTTTTAAAAGAGAGGAGATCAGAGTTCCCACGATCGTATGATAAACGTTTTTCATTTATTTTTCATCAGTCACGTTTTAATACTGAGGAGTGTCTGGATGCACGAGGTTTAAAATGCAATCGAACAATGCTGGTTGTGAATCAGCTCTTTGTTTTTTATTTTTGTGGGAAAAGTCCTACTAAATAAAAACAGCTACACTGGATGATCATCAAGGTTTAAGAAACAATATCCGAGATCTCGGTTCGTTACCCGCCGCGGGAGACGCCCCGAGCTACAGGCCCGCGCCTACGGTGGCCTGTGGACGGTGAGTAATGGGCTAGCTCGCCGTCCGTCCGTCTTATGACGACAGGCCGTGTCGAGGGCGCGTTCGTGTTCCACGCGCGCCTCAAAGAGATGTCAGCAAAAAGGAGGGGGTCCGCAAGGGCCGACGCCTGCTAGGCTGCGGGACTGTTCGAAAGAGATACCGCGGCCCTGGAACACAAAGGGCAAAGAAGGAACATAGATGGGTTTTAGTCAGTACAAGTCTGATAATCCCTTCCGCTCCGCCCAGAGCGGGAGGGTCATTTGATGATTTCCCATCCGATAAAAAAAAAGATCTCGGTTCGCGGAAGGGTCTATTAATCTATTACATACCGAGACTCCCCGTGCCGCGTGGTATCTACTGTCATTCATTGATCTTTGACAGTCGTTACAGGGAGTCCGAAGCTCACAAGTCTGCTGCTAACCTTTCCCACCAAAGAGTATTTTTCAATAACAAGGCTGTGAAAATCACAGGCGGTTGCTCCATGTAAAACACTGGTTGTTGGACTATTCAGCTGCATCTGTTAGACCTAGACACCAACCCCAACATAGTTGCTAAAAGGCTAACTAGATGATAATGCTTTGCCTCGTTTTCTGACAGATCTCAGGCGTGATAGGTAGTCTCGCCTTCTTTACAAACCTGATTTATAAAGGTCAGGAAGCAGATTCAAAGACCACAAGATTTTTATTTTTTGCTGGCAAGTTGCTAACATACATAATTATTAAATACTACTAGCAGTGCTGACCGAGAGTCAATTTTTTAACATAAGTGTTCAAAAAATATATGAAGCAAAAAAAAAATGTTTTATTCAGAATAGTGAAGCAGTAGGAAACTCAAGGTTATTTTTATATAGTTTACATAAAAATAAGCTTGATCTTATAGCGCGTATAGTTAGGAATACTACATATCGTACACTCCAGCCATCTTATTTTTATGCAGCCGCGAAAACTCAGAACTAAAATAAATGTACCAAATTTGACATAGCGATGCAAATTTTCTTGAAAAGCACCTTGAACTGCACACTTAAAGTGGTCATACTAAGGCATTCTTTCACAGTTCCACGAAATGGCTATGACATGGGAAATTGATAAGGACCCTGTGCAATTCTCTTTTTTTTTGTAACAGTGACTTAAAGTAATCTTATATAATTATGCTACTTACGCTAGCAATCTCCGAAGCATACATCGGCAATATAGTGAACGTCCCAGCATCAGCTATACCAACTAAAGCCCTCCCTAGGAGGATCATCCAGACCTCACTGGCATATATGAACACGAAGCCAGCTACAAACTTGGGCAACGTGACCAAGAGGAGGCATGGCTTCCTTCCCAGTCTGTCTATTAGGACTGATCCGATGAATATGTTGGCTGAAATTGAAAAAAAAAAACTGTTAAATGGAACGAAAAAACATCTTCAAAACCCACCGAATAAGTAGATCAGTTAAAGTATCAAATGGCATAGTTATGAGCGCTGCACAAGATCAGCATAGCCTCAATCCCCATATTACACTTATAAATATGGTATTATTATTATAAAAATAATATTATCTACATATAGCTTAAAAACTACAAAAACACGCTTTTTCGTATTTTTTTCAGCACTTTCATTTGATACCCATTATCATCCCTACTTAATATTATAAATGCGAAAGTAACTCTGTCTGTCTGTCTGTCTGTTACGCTTTCACGTCTAAACCACTGAACTGATTTTAATGAAATTTGGTACAGAGATAGAGTTGACCTTGAGAAAGAACATAGGATAGGTTTTATCCCGGACTTTTGAAGACTTCTCTTGGAAACGCGATATAACCGAACTTGACGCGGGCGAAGCCGCGGGCGGAAAACTAGTGGGAAAGATAAAGAAGTAAATGATAGCATGACGGTTGACAGAGGAGGATGGAAGAAAAAAACGTGTTGCGCCGACCCCAATTACATGGGACAAGGGCAGGAAGATGAGATGATGATATCATGGGAATGCGTAAAAAATAACGAGTGTGCCATCTTAGGGAGTCCGCCATATTGGATTTAGAATTACGTCACGTAGCTAACCATGCATTGTCGTCCAAACTAAACATGTACTTATGGAAAATTTCAGCTCAATCGAAAACCGGTAAGTGGGTCAAATTTTACTTCTAAGATTTTTACATAATTAGTTACTGGTGAAACTAACAAAAGCGTGTTATTGAGAGGGGCTAAATTAAAGCGTTTTAATGAAATGAGGTGATGCCAATCCGATGCAGTGCTTATAAGCGCTTCAGTCTTGGATTTTATAACCGTTGGGGCAGACAAGTTCTTGAATGAAGACCTCGAATCGCCAAATGCGAGGCCGGCTTGGTGGAGTGAGAGTCTTTTAGCAGGGTGGCTGGTAGCTAGCCGTAAATAGTTGAGGAGGTTTATGATGGTCAATTGGAGAGACAACTATTGCTTGACATCGGCATGTTTAACAATGGACCATGAAACGACACTGACGCGTACTGTCTATGCTCCAAACGTGATCAGAATTGCGTTAACTGCCAGTTTTGGAGCATACGACACACCTCGTGAAATAAATTCAAATAGACAAGTTTATTGTATGGTCCGTGTTTTCTTGCACAATGGGAGGCGCGGTTGGCGCAATGGCCGAGGAATTAGCTGATATGTTACGGGCCGTGAGTACGATTCCTACGTTGACAAACATGTGACTGCACCGGTCTATTTATAGAGAGGATGTTTGTAACATTTGTGTCGGTTATAATAATCAGCCTATAATATTCTACTGCTGGGACTAAGACCTCCTCTTTGTGAAAGGAACTAGGTCATCATTCACCACGCGGGACCAGTGCGGGTCATCATGATGACGGCGATGTCACTTACATACATGTCTTGGAATTTTTGTTGTCTTGTGTTAACTGTTAATCCCAGTTTAAAGAAAAAATGTAGGGCAAGCATACATTGTTTAAATACAGCAATGAATTAACCTAGGTAATAAAGTAATAAGTAGGTAAACATGAAAAACTCATATGTTTATTTGCATGGTACGGATTTGACAACTTTAGATCAAGGTTAATGTTTGAACAAACAAACCCTGCAAATTTCGGATAAGATAATCAGCAGAGTGAGTCATCGTCATCATCATCAGCCTGCAGCAGTCCACAGCTGGACATAGACCTCCTCAATCGCACGCCAGTCATCTCGATTCTCAGCAACTATCATCCAGTTACCACCAGCCACCCTGCTAGGATCGTCGTTTCACTGGGCCTGAGGGCGTCCCGCCTTTCGTTTACCGATTCGTGGTCTCCACTCAACAACACGTCTACCCGAACGATTATCGGTTCTACGGCTAATATGGCCGGTACATTGCCACTTCAGCTTACTTATTCTGTGAGCTATGTCGACAACTCTGGTTCTCTGTCGGATCACCTCGTTCCGGATGAGATCCCCTAGCCCATGCATAGCCCGTTCCATAGCTTGCAGAGCCACCTTGAATTTATGGACCAGCCGTTCCGTGAGTGTCCACGTTTCGGTCCCGTAAATCATAATAACAGGCAGGACGCACTGGTTCAGAGTGAATAATTTCGCTAAACACTGGCCTTGACTATCATAAAATTACACTGTCACTTACGGGATATCTTCCGTGATTTTAAATTATTGTGAGCTCCCGATATTAAGGCCCGTATTACAGAACGTCACTCAATACTCAAGCATCATTTAAAACTAGTTTCAACCAATCAAATGGCTTGAATCTAGTTTTAAATGATGCTTGAGTATTGAGTGACGTTCTGTAATACGGGCATAGTCAGTGACATTGTAAGTTTAGTTATAAACCGTGAAAGCATAAAACAGTGCTTGACTATCAAGTTTTTAAATACAGCAACCTCCGACGATTGAAAGCCGACTTAAAGAGTTCACAGTGATTTTGTCATTGCGTACAGGTTTTGAAGCAATAGATGATTGGTTTCATCCGGTGTATGCTGATTCATGGTTAATAATAGAAAAAGACATTTATTAGGTACCACTACAGTCGAATCAAAATGATTTTCTGATTTTGCTCACATTCTGTAGTACCTATACAATTTGTATATGAATTTACCGCATACGGCATGACCTAGAACCGCAGATTCGAAGACTGTAAGTATGTAACATCCACAAACCCGTACTGAGTGTGAGGACTGGATTATTGCCCACTTCTTCTCACAGGGTGCTTCCTGTTCCCCTAACGGACATTATCCCCACAATAGGAGCTATTCTGAAGTGATGGGTCCTACGAATAGCAGTCTGTCTTCATCTTTCCAGCCCATTTTAACTGACTAAGATTTAAATGAGCATTCTGTCAGTTCCATATAAGTACTTAACATCCTGTTATTAAGGACGAATCGCATTTGACTAAAAGAGTGATGAATATAAATGCTGATGGATGGAGAGTTAGAGGAAGACCAAGGAAACGGAAGGAAATGAAGGATGGACTGTGTGAGGAAAGATATGAAAGAAAAAGAAGTAAAGAATAGCGTTACGATTAACAGAGGAGTATGGAAGAAAATTACGTGTTGCGCCGACCCCAAGTAACACGGGAGAAGGGCAGGAAGATGATGACTTAATGCCGTGTTATTATTCCTTTTTCGACGGTTTGTATCTGCTAAATGTTTATCTAATTTGGGCACCATAGAAGGTGAAGCATGAGTCTATGTGAGCTCTACACTGCCATCAATGACGCCGTGAAAATGGTGAGTTTTAGGCCTGAGGAGACGGTAGATGATCAAAACCGCCTTACCAGCAATCCCAGTCAGGAACCCAACGGACACGATCCATGATCCCTCCTCCGCAGTTATCGTCCGCGGCAGTATAGTCTGCGTTTCATTGCTGAGCTTCACCAAGACTGGTGACGGCCAGGCTAGGCCAACTCCAGAGCACAGGACGCTTAGATTTACTGAAAAAGAATACAGGTGAAGATAAATAAAACAATCCATACTGCACACCGAATACACAAGAAAAGGAGGATACACAAACATTACAATCGGAAATCATTTATTCATATTACGCTGAGAATATTTGAACATTAAAGATATGACATTTTCCCAAAACCCTCGCCCTTCACCTCGCTAAAGAGGCGCAACTAATTAAACAGCAATAGCTGGGAGAAATGGCGTCGTAAACGCAAGACTTCTAGCGGGTCCGAGACCCGCTAGAAGTCTTAATTAGTGCAGGCAGTTTTTATGAATATAAAAATGTTAACTTAAACTTGAATAAGTACTAAAATACTGTTATTACAGCTAATTAGTACTAATTACCTAATATGAAATCTTTAATAAAATATGCATTAAACAAAACAAATTTTAAACAATAATACTTCCTTAAATTTTTGACTAACCTCAACGTGAGTTAGATGACAGCATACAGAGGGTACATGTTACAAAACAATAGAATCTCCAACTAGACGAAAGACCTTGACCTCGACACCACTGGAACCGGTCTCGTGTGTTTACAAACACACGAACCGCCACCAAGCCATTTAAAACGTAAAAACATGCTTTTCCGAGAATATTTTGACGTAGTGATAAAAATATAAAATGAGGTTTTTCGTAACTAAATATAGTCTATAAAATAAACCTTAACTCTTGCTTATGTTTAGAATTTTGGTGCAATGGTGTTTCTTGAGGCTGGTCAATTTCTAATGAACACTGTCAATTTACCCATTATTTGAAAACTAAAAGGTTCATAACTTAAATACAGAGTGCACGCATTCAATACATTATTCTGAACCCCCCAAATAGAAAATTTTCACCGGAAATAAGTAGGTATTGCAGTTTTGTAGGAAACAGTTGTTTTTTAAGGGGATTTTTTAACTGCACCTCTATTTATACATTTAAGCAAACAAAATTTCTCCACAAATAACCTACTCCTACTGCATATCAAATAAATGACTGTACTACAAATTAACTACTTGATTACCTAAACATGTTGTACTAAAAAATGTTTAAAATTCATCAAAATCTGATGGCTTTTTTATCGAATTTACAGCATCTAATATACGCATTTTGAAACAATATTACTCACCGTAAAACAAAAATACTGATTTGTACACAAATTATTCAATATTACAACGGAAATTCCAAAATTATTTTCTAAAACTGCATAACAAAACGCGGGGCTCCGTCGACGACGTCTTCTATTTTGTCCTACTAGTAGGACCACGACGGAGACCAGTTTCTGTTTGTCCTACTATGATAGACGGTCGACGTGGGGCACCCCGAGGTTCGGTTAGTTAGGTTCCTGTAAACCCTACTTTTAGTTAATAGATAGTCATTCAGTAAAACAGTTAAGCTTTAAAGATCTAACAGTATAGTATAATTGATTTATTTGATGAGCAAATTTAGTGTGCAATTCAGTATTTTTGGTGGTAATTTCGAATATTTTGATTGAAAAAAGGGGATTTACAGTTAAAGTATTAAATACCACCCTTTTTTTAATAACCGATGAAAAATTTCATGTGGTATATTCAGTACATCATTCTGAACCTGCCCACATGGACAGAATTTTTTTATCGGTAATTTTAAATAAAATCAGCTGTTCCATACATTTTGAGCGTAACCAACGAAAAATTTCTATGTGGGGGGGTTCAGAATGGTGTATTGCATACGTGGTCCCGTTTGTCCCTTCCACCATTATATAATTAAACGAAACCAGTTTGCTACTTAATGTAAACAAAAAAATGATAGTTTTTATAAATCATGTCAAATCAATCACCAAATCATGACCAGCTGAGCTTAACAATACGAGTACAACGGGTCATATCCTAGTTAAAATAATATCTCTTCATCTCACAATGGCATTGTGCTATCTCCTATACAATATAGAAGCTATACACGTGGACACATAGTAGGTAAACGTGATTGATACAAATTGTCAACTTCCCACATTAATTTTAAACGTAAGTTATTATTTACAGTGCGTTCAAGTGAGTAGTGTTTTTGCAGGCCAGCTGTAATGTTACTAAGAATAAAAGAAGAATGAGAATCATTTATTTTAAAATTATTACAATAAGAGTGTACATTTAGGTGCAGTGTGTTATTTTTCATACAATAGCATAATAATAATAATTAGTACTTATAAGTAAACGAACCCTACATGAAGCCGTCAACCAAGCATTATGTACAGTCGCGAGCACCAATATGTAATCACTTAAAAACTTTTTAAAGTGTTTTTCTCCTACTGTTCTGATTCAAATTTTATGTTGTTACGAGCATAGTATTTTGGAACTCACATGTTTATGAAATAGATCCTATCTTCAAGTTACAATCTTTGTTTCTTAAGAATTTTGTTTTTGAAATTTACGAAAGTGTATATATATTGGTGCTCGTGACTGTATATCAAACAAAGTAACTTTACGCAAAAAATATTGCTGGGAAACGACATTTTTTGGGGTGAAAAATCACGTTTTACAGTACGACTCAATGTAACGCACTCAAAACATTTTTGCTGATGGATGGATTGAATAGTAGGTACGGGGGTCGTTGAGGTGTTTAAAGTAAAAATCTTACATAAATATGTTTAAAAAACTTGTGAAAAAATTGACCCCCAATATCTCCGAAACTAGAAGGGACAGGTATGGTCTAAAACAAAAAACATATCGCAATGACGGGGAGAACAAAGTGCCACGGAGGCCGGATTTGCGCCCGGTTGATGGTTATGGGCTCGCCCCCTAACACTTAAACATAAATGGCGAAATGTGGGAGTAGTATTAGGTACACTTCTGCCGTACCCTTCGGGGATTACAGGCGTGATGTTATGCTATGTTATGGAGGTAAATTTTCTGGTGCCAGGAAGTTTGGAAATAAATGGAGACTGAATCTGGAGCCAGAAGCTCCAGCAAGAACTGCATCGTTGATCTGCTTTTGAGTATAGCTTAGTTTTCGAATAGCGAACAGTTCCCATGTAGTAGCCCGAAATTGGTTTTTCTTCTGGCAATAGAATAGTCCCGTTTAGTGTTACTTCTATATAGTAACTGGGTTGTGGACGTCAGGTAGGCAGGTGCTTCTTATAAAATACTGGTATTCAGCTGTATCCGACTGCTCTTGTCTTGCCTTTTAAATAAATAAATAAATCATCAGCCTAGCCTTTTCCCAACTATGTTGGAGTCCGCTTGCAGTCTTACCGGATGCAGCTGAATAACAGTATATTACATGGATCGACTGCCTATCTGACTTCCACAACCCAGTTAATACTGGGTAATACGATACCCCTTGGTAAGACTGGTTGTCAGACTTTTGGGCCACTGACTACCTATAACGACTGTCAAAGATCTACAAATTACAGCCGGGACCAACGGCTTGACGTGCTTTCCGAGGCACGAATGAAACTCGGTAGGTATGTAGGTGTGGGTTGTAGTCACCAACCTCGGCAAGCACCCCTTTTTTCGGATGGGAAATCATCAAATTACCCCTTCTGCTCTGGGCGGAGCGCAAGGCAGTATCAGACTTGTGCTGACTAAAACCCATCCATGTTCCTTCTTAGCCCTTTGTATTCCAGGGCCGCAGTATTTCTTTCGAACAGTCCCGCAGCCCCGGCAAGCACCCCTTAAGCTAAAGAACGACCCGAACGGCTGTTATTATTTATACCCGCGCTCCTTGCTCTTGTCCCAATAAATTTGAAAATAGGCTAGACAGTTGATTAAAACGCTGATTGCTGATTACGATCTACGAACGTTGTGCCTTTAAACGTCTGAACTGAGTTTACATCCAAATCATCCAATTGAGTTGGAACTGTATTTATTGCATGGTTAAGTTGTTTTCTAATTCTTGGATTAAACCGCAGACTTCGCACCTACTTTGTAATTATATAACTCCTTTTTTTTTTTTTTTGAAGTGAAAACTTCTTTAGCGGCGTTGAGCACTTTAAAAAAATTGTTCTGTAATGGGTATAAAATCTTAAACTCGCGTCAGGACACTCGCGTCAGGACACGTGACAAAGCGTAAGACGGATGGAGAGTAGACGATTTTGAACTTAACCTTCAACATTTTATGGTTTAAAATTATTTAAAGAAATTTGGAAAAAGCGTAAGACGGATGGAGAGTAGACGATTTTGAACTTAACCTTCAACATTTTATGGTTTAAAATCATTTAAAGAAATTTGGAAAAAGCGTAAGACGGATGGAGAGTAGACGATTTTGAACTTAACCTTCAACATTTTATGGTTTAAAATCATTTAAAGAAATTTGGAAAAAGCGTAAGACGGATGGAGTGTAGACGATTTTGAACTTAACCTTCAACATTTTATGGTTTAAAATCATTTAAAGAAATTTTTAAATGTTTCCAATCAACTTTGAACCTAATGCTTTAGGGATAAACACGGAATAGAAAAAACCGTAGACAGAGTATTCTATAGACTGCTGGATATCTTCCTTTGCATTCGCACAAGAAAAAGAAGAACATATAAACGTCACTAGCAAAGAAAAGAGACAGAGTATAAATATTTCTGTCCCTTATCGCGTGTCGGCTGAGCACATCATTGTCAGTGCACAACAAGTTTGACGTTTGTGGCGGTGCCAGATTGACATCCAATTTGTTTATTAACAATTGCATCGAAATTATACACATTATATGATCTTTTCGAGCTTAATTCGACAACAGTACATTTGTGCAACTGTGCAAAATGGTAAGGTGCAGTGTAATAAACTGTAAAAGTGATAGTTTGATGAAGATTGCTGGACTGTCCTTTCACTCGTAAGTATTAGATCTTTTTAAGTATTCAATCGCTTTGTGTCCTATTATTTCTCATAAAATAGTCGCAGTAATGTACCAACTAATTCGTTTAATGGATAAATCTCGTATAATCGTGATTTTTGCAATAATTTTATTATCTTACCTCAAAATTCAGTGTTGCCACTTTTTGACGGGGAATTTACCCTTTAATATGGGTAATACCGAATAATGCAATGTCTATAAAAAAATACTCTTCCGACCTTTATTCATATGATATTAGTAATACGCACTACTTAAAATCTATGTTAGTAACACACGTATTATACGATTTTAATTCGTATAACTGCACTCACCTGACGCAAAAAATGAAAGATAATAAAAAATCTTATTAAATTTTCAGATTTCCGAATAAACCCGAAATAAGAAACTTGTGGATTGCTGCTACCGCATGAATCTTTAGGATGTGATCCTATGATCAACATAGATCATGATTATTTAACAGATCCTTCTAGGCTTACTCTTTATTCTAAAGAAATAATAACCTATATTGCTGGTTTTATTGCAAGAAAGTTGAGGAAAGTTATTAAATGTGAGGATTGTCTTTTGGCTTTGATCACAGATAAGTATCACGGAATCATTACGACTGAAGGACATGTATCCATGGTCATGAATAAATTAAAAAAAAAAATCACGGAATCATTGCTAGAAGAGACAAAGGAGGCCTTATTTATCCTTCTACTGACTTAAATAAAGTCTGTGAATTGGCAGAAAAGATATTTCGAGCGCGTTCACATAAAGGAAATTCATTTTTTAATGAGAAAAATGTGATGTCAACACTTATATTATCGTGTTACAAGGAATGCACACGTACCAATATTAATATATTTATTAATGACCATTTCGACAGTCAGCCTTTTATAGGGAATCACAGAACTCTCCTCATTAAATCAATCGCAATGCATTACTTCGAAACCCGTATTCACCATAGTACCAAACAATGTTTTGAACCACAATCGAAAATAAGAATTATACATAATCAGTTAGTGCTTTTTCAAGGACAGTAATTTGTTTATAAATAAAATATTACAGTTGCATCATTGCTATGTTTTATCGTTTTCTGTGTATTGGAATGTTCATTTTAATTTGCAAGTGTATGAGTTTGGCGACACTGGTTCCCGTACTAAGGCAGTCTAAGGGCACTTCCATAAATGATAGTACTTTTATACTGATAAAGCAATTGGTGCAAAATTATTCCCTAACCATTCCAAAATATCAAACATGCTCAACGTTAATAATCAAGTTTTCACTTCTGCCGGCACTCCCGGAGTGCTAGTTTTTTTTTTATACACTGGCTTGGACATTTTACAATATTTTTGATCCTGGATGGAGTTCCTTGTTGGACTTTTAAAAAAAGTCAAGAGAAACTAGGCCGCAAGAGCGAGCGAGGCGAGCACGAAAATGTTTACATCATGCCTTGAATGAATACAGACATACCTATGAATGTAATTTGAGATCAAAATGTCTACATACTCCATTTTTTGCAAACTTATGTATGACTACGGGGCAAGGGGCTCCTAATTTATTTCAACCTCTGTCTATAGCGGTAGTTCTTTCGAAAATACAGCAGGAGTGCCAATCCAGAGGCAGAAAAAGAAGCCTCTGAGATGAAACTTATTTTTTTGGGGGGGTGGGAAATCATCAAATGACTCCTCCCGCTCTGGACGGAGCGGAAGGGAGTGTCAGACTCTTACTGACTAAAAACCACCCATGTTCCTTCATTGGCCCTTTATGTTCCAGGGCCGCGGTAAGATCTCTTTCGAACAGTCCCGCAGCCCTGATTATATAACTCCTTCATTAGTCTCTAGTGGTCAGAAGCTCTACCGCCAAGCATGAGGTCCTTGGATCAATACCTAGGTCATTTTCTTCTTCAGCCTTCGACCACCGCATTTTGAATGTAAGTCTCCTCCCAATCCCCCCACTTTTGGCGGTGTTGTGTCATGGCTATCCAGTTACGTCCGGCTACTTTAATGAGATCGCCTACTCGGTTGTCTTCTCACATTCCTCCATACCGTCTGTGGTCTCTACTCCAGAAATTTCTTCCCCCATCTTCAATGGAGTCTACGGCATAATTGACTTTTTTTCCACGTTCTTCCATTAGGAATTTTTCAGCTGTAGCAGTTCTGTTTTGTGGGACTTAAACATAACTGACGAAATGTGGGTGTACGTTAAGCACCACCTCTGTCTAAGCAGTTCGGAGAATCCGGGTTTGATATAATTAAGATTTTTTATCCTCTGAATTGAATCTATCCACTTAGATTCTAAGCTAAATAAATTGTTATAATAGTTGTAAAACCTCTATCGGGGAAAGTTTGAATTCTCAATTCTGTATTTATAAAAAAAAAAAACAATAATAATAATATATTAATTGTGTATTAATTGGCGATCAGTTTGTGTATTACCTAAGTGGTCTGATTCCGCAATGTTTTTGTGGAATATTAAACTGTTGGGTTTTTACATCCACTTGTTTATATTACGAACGTACATTTATCTATATGTTTAAATGATCATTTACGAAAGAACAAAAAGGTAATGTAAATAAAGTACAGGCCACTTTACAAATGCACGATGATTCATTTGTTTTTTTTTTTTGTACAATTCTCGTTTTGGGAATCATCTGAGTAAAAAATATTTGAAATTGTGCACACGAGTTCTATTTTTTAAATTAAAAACAAAATGGATATTTCAAAGTTCACCACCCCGGTGAAGGCGATTTTGTAGGAATTTCGTCATTTTGAAAATACGAAAAAATTGTTTGTCTTCAAATATTTGTTTTTTTTTTTTGATAAAACCTTAAGATATTTTATTATATTAACTGATGATCACATTGTCGATCGGTGTTATTAGTGCCCGCTAAAGGAAGCCATTGACAAAGGAAAAATGTCACATACAAAGAATACTGTTCGACCAAGTTCATGGATTATCAGTTTCTTACTGAATACTTAATTACTATCTTGTGTTAGTTACCTAATGTGTTGATATTTACTTAATTAAATATCAACACATTAGGTAACGCCAAAGTACGACGAGTAAGGTTAAACCGTGCTTGCTAAGGTCGATCCGTGGATGGGTGAACATCCATTTAATACCGAGTTTCCTCCGTGCTTCGGAAAGCACGTTAAGCCGTTGGTCCCGGCTGTCATTTGTAGATCTTTGACAGTCGTTACAGGTGGCCCGAAAGTCTGACAACTAGTCTTACCAAGGGGTGTCGTATTCGGCATTATCCAGTAACAGGGGTCAGAGAGGCAGTCGTTCGATGTAAAATACTGGTACGCCTATCTGTCCTCCACAGCCCAGTAACTGGTTAATACGATAATCATTGGTAAGACTGGATGCATTCATACTAGGTAATATTGTAAATGCGAAAGTAACTCTGTCTGTTTGTTACTTTATCGTAAAAGGTTGAACGAATTTCGATAAAACTTGACACACGGTTAGACCATTACCTAGTTAGGACGTTACGACATAGAGATAGAGTACTTTTTATCCCAGTAGCATGTTGTAGTAGGATATTTTGCGACCTACACGCAAGCGAAGCATAAATCATTTTTAAAATATTATGATGATTATGTATCATCACGCCTGCAATCCCCGATGGATTCGGCAGAGATGTACCTAATAATACACCCAAATTTCGCCAGTTATGTTTAAGTCCCACAAATTCAGCCCGTGGCTGGTAGTGAGAAATTACCAATGGAAAAACCCAATAAAAATTTGCCCGACCCGGGAATAGAACCTAGGACCTCATGCTCAGCAGTCGCGATTGCCACCACTAGACCAACGAGGCTGTCAATAAAAAGGCAGTCAATAAAATATGATGATTATTCAAAAATATTAATAACAGTATTTTAAGAAAATAAAAAACTTGACAATTATTCACATGTGAATAACAATATTATATAACTAATTGAATAACTAAGTTAGTATTCTAGAATCTAGAATATCATAAAACACGAATAATTACATAAATTATAATTTAGAGACTTATTACGGTTACGAATATTTTCATGATTTTTCTAGAACATCTTTATTAAATGGTTACTTACAATAATTAAATTAAATTAGAATCATAACGAGATCAAATAGAATAATAGGTTAATAAGCTTTACCGATCCTATTAAAAACTTACTACAACTAAAAAACCAGACTACTGAATAAAATGTAGCCTATGTTACCCGGACGCCGCCATAATATCTAATTGTCTGACAACTTTTTCATCAAAATCAGATGAATAGTTTGGGCACTACGATGAAACATACGTAAATACAAACATACATACATAGACTGCTAAAATCATAACCCTTTGTGTAAAAAAAATAATTAAGAAGTAAGACTGCCTTTTATTTCCGGATGGGAAATCATCAAATGAGTCCTCCCGCTCTGGGCGGAGCGGAAGGGAGTGTCAGACTTTTACTGACTAAAAACCATCCATGTTCCTTCTTCTGCCCTTTATGTTCCAGGGCCGCGGTATCTTTTTCGAACAGTCCCGCAGCCCTGGCAGTCATCGGCACTTGCCCGCCCTCAGGCTTGCTGACATCTCTTTGAGGCGCGCGTGGCACACGAACGCGCCGTCGACAGGGCCTGTCGTCATACGACGGGCGGACTTAGCCCATTACTCACCGTCCACAGGCCCGCGCCTACGGTGGCCGAGAGCCATCACGGCGTGGCCCCCGACGCCCGGTGCTTCTCCCGCGGCGGCTGGGACGTGAGGAGGTTCTCTCCCTCTCACGTTCCGCCGCCTGCTTCGCTAGCATGACTGCTTCGCAAAAGGAGGCGACGGCTTCCCATTCCCTCTCGCCCCGGACCATGGCTTGAACCAGGGCCGGACGCGAGAGGTCGCCGCCGGCGATCGCCGCTACGAGGACACGGCGGTGCAGAGCAGACCTCCACGGTGTGCTCCACCGTGTCCTCCGGTCGATCCTCGCAATTGTAGCACCCGGACGTTTCCTCCCGCCCGATTCGGTGCAGGTACCTCCCGAAGCACCCGTGTCCGGTGAGGACCTGCGTCAGGCGGAAGGTGAGGGCGCCGTGGCGCCTCCCTAGCCACTCCTCAAAGAGGGGACTTACCGCCACTATCGTGGCGTGCCCTGAACGGGGTTGCGATAGTCGCTCCCTCCATGTCGCCATGAGATCACGGCGGAGGTCTGTCAAGTAAGACAGCCTTGAGTTCAATTCCTATAAGTATCCTTTTCATACCCCTAATATATTTAGAACTAGCTGTGCCCGCGACTTCGTTCGCGTGGATGTCGGAACTTAACAATGTATTTTTTTGTGCGAAGCGCTGTTGGAGGATTCCGATACAAATCATTTTTTTTTATTTATGCTAGTGCTTCTTTATAAACAACATTAGCTGTGGAACCATCTGGAGCGTACACAAAAAGGTTATTGGGGTTGTTTACGCGAGAAAGAGCTACGTATAGTTGACCATGGGAAAAGCATCCAATACTTAGGTCCACCCCCGCAACGGATAATGTCTGGCCCTGAGCTTTATTAATCGTCATGGCATAACAGAGACTGACTGGGAATTGCACTCGTTTGAAAGAGAAAGGAAAGTTGTTAGGAATTATAGGTAATCTTGGAATAAAACAATATCACCAGCGCCGCAACCGGTTAATATTTCAGCTTCGATTATGTTTTGCTGCAGATTTGTGACTTTGAGCCGTGCCGTTACAAAGTTTGGAGGACATAAATTTCTGAGGAGAATTATTGGTACACCGATTTTTAAAACTATTTTGTGGGCTGGAAGTCCGGGTGTGTTGAGGGAATCCAAAAATTCTATCGGGTAGTACGTGGAGTCATCTTCTTCCATAACTGTATTTATAGAGGTGTATTCTCTACTATTCCCGGACACATGAATCAATATTTTTAAATTAATTGCCGCAGCTTGGGCATTGCGAGGAGTCAAAATAGCTCGCTGACATAGCCAAGAACCGGCTTGATTTCCCATGTTTGTGGAATCTCCATACACAGAAGAAATTAGCTCCTGTTGTGATGTAACGCAAGAACAGAGATTATCAACCAAAATAACTTTGCCATCTTCTTGTACGGGGTATGTGCCATCGCCTATTTGTAACAATAAATTGGGAAACTCCTGTGCATTTTCGCAGCCTCGCAACTGTGCACGCATATGTACACTCAGGTGTGTAGATGATATATTGCACCATAAAACAGAACTCTTCAGACAGGCAGCAATTTCTTCGGCTCTCGTTCCTCGGGGTACTATCGGGAATGTCTGCCGAAAATCACCGCAGAATGCCTCCCATCGGCCGGTCATTTTGCCTTATGTCCTGTAAAGTTCTATTCACTGCTTCTACAGCTTTGCGGTTTGCCATAGTGCACTCGTCCTAAAAAATTAAAACACCAGCGCATAAAACCCTTGCTTTATCGCTATTTCGCGATATGTTGCAAACCGGGCTTTCCGTGCGGTCTAAGTCGATAGGAATTATAAATGTTGTGTGTGCCGTTTTTCCTCCAGGCAATAATGTGGCTGCTATCCATGAAGAGGCGACAGCAAGGGAAATTTTATTTTGGTTCTGTAGCGGCACTACAAAAAGTACTTCAGCAACATAGAACAAAAAGTACTACAGCCCCATCTATGACGCAGAGGATAAACTAAAAATCGAACTATAATATCTAAATTCTGCATCGTGCAAGTAAAGTTATTCGCGACTTAAAACTATACAGAAGAACCCAACAACAACTGTTGGGCAGTAGCCCACCAGACATAATACCCGTCTGATCGGAGGATCCTCCCTTTTCAATGGTGGTTGAAGAGCTTTACACCCTGTTCTCCGTACCCCCAACTTGGTGACCCCGAAATGGACGTCAGCGCAGCCTTCGAGCAACGTGACGTCATCAACATCACTTCCTCAAGCTTCCTCAAGTATTCGAGCAGCCAGCCAGCTTCAAAATGGGTATTCCTGACCACCAGCATGCAGCGGAAGCACATTCCTGGTCAGCACCCTCAGCCTCATCAAGCTACCTTGGCACTGCACTTTCGGCCGGTTGAGAGCTGTACCTCCCGGTCGATGCGAGCAGTCAGCCACATCATGGCGCTGTACCACGTCCGACGCAACGGAGCACATGCAGCGCCGACCCCGACTCAAGGGGTTCGCACTACCGCCGCAGACAGTTCCGACTCACCGTGAACAATGCGGCAACGACTTTCCACTGGCCTGGCAATCAACGACTCATTCTACTACCGACCCTAGTCTGGGGGGAGTGCTGTAGCGGCACTACAAAAAGTACTACAGCGCCATCTATGACGCAGAGGATAAACTAAAAATCTAAATATATCTAAATACTGCATCGCGCAAGTAAAGTATTCGCGACTTAAGACTATATAGAAAAACCCGACAACAACTGTAGGGCAGGTAGCCCACCAGACATAACACCCGTCTGGTCGGAGGATCCTCCCTTTTCAATGGGGGTTGAAGAGCTTTACACTCTGTTCTTCATACTCCCAAAGTTCCTTATTCGAGCCAAAATAACTTTGGTTAGGAAAGTTTTACCTGTTCCGCCCGGTGCGTCTAAAAACAGGATTTCACCCGAGGCGTTTTCTACACTGCAGCATACCCTATCAAACGTCTGGCGCTGTTCCTCTGTCTTTCTACTAATTTCTGATACGTACTCTCTGTTTATACGTCCCCCTTCGACTGTCGGTGTGGGCAAACCGTATTGACTGATCGGGTTCCCTGGTATACTTATAACTATCTCTTTAATAGCCAATAAGGACCTGTTGTGACAAATTTCACGTACCCTATAGGTCAGGAATTTCTCCATCAGTATTTAGTTAAACATGCCTCAATCAGAAAATAACGTCACACGCACAATGCCATCTATCGAATATCTATATTCAATGCTGCACGCAGTTGATGTCTAGATATAGTCCAGTCTGAGTTCGATAGATGGCGCTGTTTTAATATTTTATTTCGGAAACACTATTATAATTTTATTAATTTACATTTTTCTTTCTTTCCATTTATAAGGTGTGAACTGATTACGATGAAACAAAAAACTTAATGTTCAATTACTTCAATTTACGCACATATTGTTGTGTATAAAAGTTACGGGAAGTTGTGAGACCAACTGCACATAACCCTAATTTTACTTCTGTAACACTTTAAATTCAAATATCTTTTGATAGACTGAACCGATTGCAATGCAACAAAAACTAAATGTTACTCCAAGTTACACTCAATCGTTGTGTGTAAAAGTTATCTACATTGCTTTTGTACATTTTACGTGATGCCCGAACAAATACACAGACAAACAGACAAACAGACAAACAGACAAACAGACAAACAGACAAAAATTCTAAAAATGCTGGAAATGGGTTCTATTGGTTGTCCTTTAACACTCTGGCTATTTTTTTTTATTTTTTTTTCGATGTACAAAAACGACTTTTCTACAGTTTTATTATATGTATAGATAATACATAATTGTCTCATTATGGAGGAACTCGTGGCGAAATAATAACAACCGCTTGGATCAATCTTCAGGTTAAACCGCGCTTGCCTAGGTTGGGTGACCCATTACATACTGAGTTTCATCCGTGCCTCGGAAAGTACGTTAAGGCTGTCCTGGCTGTCATTTGTAGATCTTTGACAGTCGTTACAGGTAGTCAGTGGCCCAAAAGTCTGACAACCAGTCTAGATACCAAGGGGTATCGTAGCTACTAATCCCCAGTACTAACTGGGTTGTGGATCAGATAGGCAGTCGCTCCATGTAAAATACTAGTGTAACCGGATAGACTGGAAGCCGACCCCAACATAGTTGGGAATAGGCTAGGCAGATGATGATGTAATAAAGGGGAATATCTCTTGCCGTCATCACTTTGCCCAACCAGGCATCGAGCCAAGGACCTCACGCTCAGCAGGCACGTATGCTGCCAAAAGATCGACGAGCTGGTTTCAATGAGTAATAAGTAGATATTTTCGATTGGCAATTTGAATGAAAGATAATCATTTAGAAGTGCTGATATCAATGTCAATCTTAAATTACAGCATAGGTAAAAATTTTCACGCATATAATGAAATTGCCGATTTTTTAAGCGACCCCTAAAAAGGAGGGAGTTGTTCTATTCCATCGGTGCATATATGTAGGTACACTGATTACTATGTTATTCGACTTGCCAGGAGGTTGAGATCGACATCTTTAATACAAGCGTGTCTAAATTGAAGAAGACCCTTTGCAATCACTTCTTCGACAACACATTTAACCATTGTATTGTGTCAATTTGTGTTCTTTTTTTCTTTATTGCTTTTGTGTGTACTAATCCTTATCACTGTCTTAACTCTAAGTTTAATTCTTTTTGTGTTATTAAACTATAGTATAGCTATTTGTGAAAACCTGTAATTGGCCATATTGTTGTTACTAACGAAACTATTGTGTGTGCCTAGCTGTAAGTTTTCCGAAAATAATAAAATAAAATAAATAAATTGCTGGGGCGATTTACGTGATTCTTTTTTTCATTTGGTAAAAGAAGCCGGCGCGGTGGTACATACCGTAAACTTTTTGGTAACTTTGCTTGAGTAGTTTATGGGTCAGCTCGCTATGCATATTTTTCTTCTTGGCCTATGTTCATGACATGATGTCCTCTTAATAACTTCTAGTACAATGTAAAATTAATTCATGACAAGAATTTGTCATGCTTTTTCGTGCAAGCAGCCGGCGTTCATGGATTTATAAGACGTTTTCACGTCAAAACGGTATTTAGCGTTCTGTCTTCAAATCACATGATAATAATATCATTAAGGTAAGAGTAGTGATAACAACCCCGACTTAAGAGGTTGTGGGCAAATCCAGGCTAGCATTTCACTTTTGTAATTTGTTTTATCACCACAACTGCTCTCCAAACGGAGTATGTAACAACAATGACTAAGCCGGCATGATTAGGCTAGGCAGATGATGATATTCTGAGGAAGAAGGAACTAGCATTGATAAGCACGGTTGCTCACTGCGTGTTAACGCATGCGTCATGGATCCCGTGATAGTTTTATCCCTGGTTTCACCAATATGTTTTCCTCAATAACCAACGATGTGGTCATTGACGTCAGTTTAAAAACCGGTGTGGTTACACATTAACTTACTTTCATTTCCCCACACTAGGAATTCCTGTATCGTTGGTGCGTTTACAAACATTTAGACTCACATACACAAACAGCCAGACTCGGAACAACTACTTGTAGGTCATATAAATAGTTTTGCTGTGCGGGAATCGAACCCGCGGCACGTAGCGCAGGGGCCAATCGCTCAGCCGTTGCGCCAACCGTGCCGTCTTATACTTTTTAGGTGCTCACAGTACAGTTTTCAAATAAAATCCACGAATGACGATTCATCATTAATCTGCTCATATTGTAACTGATAGGACACAAGACTCCTCTTACAGAGGGATGGAGCAGGCTGTAGTCCACCACGCGAGACCTGAGCGGATCGTTTTGTTGGTCCACATGTCTTTGATTTTTTGTTACTTTTTTAGCGGCACTACAAAAAGTACAAAAACAAATTCATCATTCAATTATGGAGCTACCCATTAATCATGTTTACAAAAAAGGCCAATTGATAATGAATAAAAAAAAACACACAGGTACCAAAAAATAAATTATGTTTCAAATCTAGACGAGGGTGAGGATACCTCTAGTTTCCTTTTCGGCCGAAACACCAATTCTAAATCGGAAGTCAGCCTCTTTCAATGTCTAGACATAAACTTGGTCAGGTCATAGGGAAACCATGCAGATTAGTGTCTGAGATGGTCATCATTCTGTTGCCCTTGTCCCAATTCATTTGGGGTCGATGTAGCATGTCTTCTTCTTCCATACTTCTCTATTACTCGTCATCTCATCAGACACCTATTTTCGTGCCGTATCATTCTTCACACAGTCCATCCATCTTTTCTTTGGTCTTCCTCTACTCTTATACCCATCCACAATCATACTCAAAAGTTTCCTCACGACATTTTCCACATTCCTCCGCATCACATGCCCATACCACGATAACCGATTACCACACAACTTTTCAGTCACCGGCGCCACTTTAAGACTTCCTCTTATGTACTCATTTGTTATTTTATCCATTCGCGTAATACCACACATCTCCCTTAGCATTCTCATCTCAGCCACATGCAAATGCCTTTTATTCATCCTTTTTGTGGCCCAACATTCTGATCCATACAAGACAGCAGGTCTAACCATTGTTGTATAAATCTTCCCCTTAAGTTTAAGGGTAATGCGGAGTTCGCAGATTGTTCCCGTGACCTGCCGCCATTTCATCCATCCTGTGTGTTGATTCTGTGCTTTATACTACGATCTATTTCGCCATCGCTTTGCACGAGGGAACCGAGATACCGAAAGTCGGACCAGACAGGAAGAAACGCGCCATCTACCGCTAAGTATGACTCCAGGACTGGAGAGACCACCGAAATCGCAGAACATGTATTCGGTTTTAGTTCTGCTGATTTTCAAGCCAACATTCTCCAGTTTCTGTTGCCATTTTTCCTATCTGAGATGGTATTTTGAGGAAATAACCACAAAATTCACAAGAGCGACAGACTTTTATCTTATTTTTCAACTTACGGCTTGCATTTTATATATTTTTAATCCATTCCAGTCTTCTGGATGTCCATGCCTGCTAATGCTTCGTTGTTTATGTCAGAAAATTTTGTAAATATAAAGTGCTCACAAAGTTTAGTACATGTTACACGAAAGTAAATGTTTTATTTATTTACTAGCTTGTGCCCAAGGCTTTGGACTTTGGTAATAGTCCCACGGGATCGTACAACCGGGATAAACGTATCTAATGTGTTAATCCAGGTAATAAACAATCTATGTGCTAAATTTCATCTAAATCCGGTCAGTAGTTTTTGCGTGAAAGAGTAACAAACATCCAGCATGCATACATCGTCACAAAATTTCGCATGTAGATATAATATTAGTAGCATATAATCTAAATAAATTCGTATACTACTTACCAATCAATGCCACATTGCGCAACAAATTTTAAACACAAAACAAACACGAAAATAAACAAATGAACATCAACGAACAACACTAAAAATTAATATTAAAATACCCACCTATAACGACAACAGCATACTGCCTCAATAAGGGACTTCCATTAAACTTAATCATGTTAAAAACTTCACTTTTGAAAGAACTATGAACATTCGTAAGTTAGATGTAAACTGCACGTATCTTTACCGCATATGTTTGACGAGTGGACAGCGCGAGCGACGGTCCAACTCACCGCTGTTAGAACTCGTTTATGAGTTTAAGAGGGGGTAAAGCGATAAAGTAGTCGAACTGTCAATGCACTATCGTCATTTTCGAAGCCTAAATTAAAGCGAGGATCATCTATATATAAAATAGTAAACTGACTGTCTGACTTGGTGATATATCACACAGCCCAAACCGCTGCAGCGCTAGAGACATGAAACTTGGAGGGTGTTTTCTTTGTAAAGAGTAAGTATCCACTAAGAAAGGATTTTTGGGAATTCTACCCCTAAAGGAGTTAAATAGGAGATGGAAGTTTATATTATGAAAGTCCGTCAGTTTTGGAGTTAGGATCTTCAAATTTTGTGTTTAGGCTACCGATTAAAAATTGATTTATAAGTCTTAGCGTTTTTGATAATTCTGCCCCCGAAGGGTTAAAAAGGGGGATGAAGGTATGTCCCCGTTGGATATTTTTCGACATCCAAGCGGGCGGAGCAGCGGGCAAAAGCTAGTAGACTAATATATGCGAGGATTGGCCTCAGTGGAATGGCTATGTCCAGCGGTGGACTGGAATTGGTTTTTAACGTTTATGATGAACTAGCTTTTGCTCGCAGCTTCGCTTGCGTAAATTTTAGAATTCGACCATCAATTCGGGTCGTACTCTACTTGTAATAATATAATTCAATCACGATTCGAAAGACACGTGGCGCTATCTATTATCATAAAACGTTATTGTTGTTTTCCTCGGGAACAGTACTTCTTTCGGGATGAAAGGTACCCTATGTCCGTTTCTGTAGGTACACCTGACAAGGTATATGCAAAATTTCAGGATGATCGATTCAGTGGTTTAGGCGTGAAAAGGTAACAAACAAACAAACAAACTTACTTTAGCATTAACTTATAATATTAATAAGGATTGTTTGTTTTCACGTACAAGTTGCAAAGTTGGAGCATTATAAAATAGGGCCTAGGACCTCTTCAGTTATACTACATATAAAATAACATCACGCCTGCAGTCCCCGAAGGATTGGGCAGAGGTGTACCTAATACACACCCACATTTCGCCAGTTATGTTGAAGTCCCATGTAAAAGGGGTCGCTCAGCCTATTGCCATCAACTGGGCACAAATCCAGACTCCGTGGCTGCTACTGAGAAATGCCTGATGAAGAAACTCAATAATACACACACAGTTATAGGTACTACCGTCCACAAAATGATGAAAGATGAATATGAAGATGTCCTCACGATCATTTCGTGAGGACATTCCAATGTCCTCAAGAAATGATCGTGAAAAATTCAAAGAGATGTGAAAAAATCCACCAGCACGCACTGAGCCCTTGTCGTGGAATTGGGCCCGCGGCAGCGTTGTGAATAAAGCCTCTTTGTCTCTCACCGAGGCACGAGTGCACACCTGTCACCGTAGTGGAAATCTCATCGTCTATGTATAATAAAAATAAATGAAATGGAAGTGTCTGTTTGTAATATCAAAATAACAGCTTTTTACTGAATGCATATGAAAATATATACGTCATTTAACAAAAACACATTTTTTTCAATTTTTGTCTGTCTGTCTGTTTGTTTGTTCCTGCTAATCTCCGAAATGGCTGGATCGGTTTCGACGGTCCTTTACTGGCAGATAGCTGATGTTATAAGGTTTAATATAAGCTACTTTTATTTTAGAAAAATAATTAGGGTTCCGTGCAAAAAAATTAAAACCACTGAAATTGGTAACAAAATCAGATTCCAAAAGGGAAGTAATATTTTTATAATAAGTTCACGCGAACGAAGGTCGCGAGCAACAGCTAGTTTTATATAGGTATATTAGTCTATGGTGGAAATGTCATAGGCTGAGAATGCCATGAATAAGGTCTGGTTAAGGCGTAGACAGAGTATCCTATAGACACCGGCAAAGCGTGTCGCAAAAAGAGACAAAAAATAAATACGTCACGAATTTAGGGTTACCGGGTGAGGAAAAATTTACCCCACAATTTATGAGAATTGGAAATTAGTACGTAAGACAAAGCCTGAATATGCCAATGACATATCCGTTACCATCGGTACGCAAAGGCATGCGATGCGGAGAAGACATGCTGCCGAACTCAAATTAATTGCGATGAGGGCAGGAGTGACGATGGATGATGATGATGGGGTTCTAAATTACTGCCATTTCTGATGTGATAGTAGGTTCTGGGTTTGTGGGTAAATAATAGAACATGTTTATTTTTAATAAGCTTTTATTGATTTAACACATTATTGTCCTTTAAATAAAACAAGCTTCGTATGTTTCTAATTTTTTGCTTAGGTTCAAATCCTTTTGTTGTGTGATGTATACGCAGTTCAAAATAGTGCATGGCAATTGCCTTAATAAGTAAAACTTTGTGGTTTCCAATAAAAGGTTGACTTTCAAAATGATTATTTATGAATTCTTCTTTCTAATTAACTTATATTCTTCTTTTTAATTCTCAAAATGTTTGCTGCAAATTTTTGATGACGGTTTTGGTGTCCAATCTGTTCGTCCTGTAGCTACAATCCAATTCTGACGTAAATTATCAGGTTCAGGGAAACTGCAAAAAGTCATTAAATATTTCAGATATTTAATTAATACTCACTGCAGAAGCCATCATATTATTATTTCCCATAATAGTGGGTAATAATTTATAGAAAAGTTGGCAACACCAACGTTTTTAGGTTAGAATTTATAATTGAATAATAATTGTTATTTTTGTGCTTTTTAAGGATGAATCGTACGTCTAGCGTACATTATACACAATACATGAACATAATAAAATGTTACTGAATGCCTAGAACTGATAAAGAGTGGCATACTTACGAATGAAAAGACAATCCTGGGATTTTCGTTCCACTATCACTTTTACACCCTTTAACGCTACACCACACCATTTTTTTTGTATAAATGGTTGAAATAGTAAGTCTAAATTGTTCAAAACAAAATATAACATAAATTACTTAACATATAACACTTAAAAACTGTATTTTAAAGGTAGACGATGGCTAGCTGCACGTCAGCTGTCAAACTTTGTTTAGCAAACTAGTGTGCTGACCTTGAAAAAACGTGGCACGCTCGATGAAACAAAAAATTGTATCGTTCTGTTTCATTTCTTTACACGACATCGGCATAAGTTGTTCTTTTTCTTGTGTGAATGCGACAAAACATATCAATTAGTCTATAGCATTCTCTGTCTACGGGTTAAGGGGTAAGTGCCAGGGTAGCTCGCAAAATTTGATTTTTCTAACGTTTTTTGCAATTTACAGGCTAATTATTTATTTATTATTATTTTTATTTTTTTTAATCTTTGTCCCACACGCATGATTCGCGACCGTAACTCGTAAGTATTTACAGAATCATAATCATTAAAATCATCAATACAAATCTTGAAGTTCATTAAATTTTTAGTTCATTAAATTAAATTTTTATACAGCAGCTTTAAATTTTGATTACGACATCATTATCGGCACTGAAAGTTGGCTCAATGATACGATGTTAGATCATGAATTTATAGATAACCGATACAGAGTGTTCAGGCGCGATAGGTCATCTACGGTATCCTCGACTACAAAAAGGGATGGTGGAGGTGTATTTGTTGCAACTTTAGAAAAATATGAGGTCTCACGGAGATTAAATTGGGAGTCCCATTGTGAGGAATTGTGGATCACAATCAAGTGCGAGAGTGGTTTAAGAATTAATATTTGTGCCATTTATATTCCACCTCCAATCAAACAAGACTATATCGATGCACTGTTTCGAAACTTTACAGAAGTAATTAATAAAAAGAGCAAAACTAATTCTATCAATTTACTAATCGGTGATTTTAATATGGGTAGTATCTATTGGGAATATAATGCGGATTCTGGTCTATTGGTCCCCAAAGGATCCAGTAGTAATATAGAACACACTTTTTTAGACATGATAGCCTTTAATGATCTACATCAATGTAACACGATACTCAACGCTTCAAATCGTATTTTGGATCTAGTTTTTAGTAGTAGTAACATTAAAGTGCTGGTATCTCAGGCCTCAATTCCGCTTATACCAATTGATCCTCATCATCCAGCGCTGGAGATCTCGTTTACATATAATAATAGCAATCCTCTTGTGCAAAATAAAATCCCATATTTGAACTTTTATCTCTGTAATTATGAAGCGGTCAACGCTGAACTTGCGACAATTTCTTGGTCTGATGAATGGAACTCTATAAATAATATTAACGACATGCTGCAAAAATTCTATAATATTCTTATGCCAATTATTAAACTGCATACTCCGATTACAAAACCACGAGATGAACGCTATCCTGTCTGGTACAGTAGAGCTTTACTAAAAGTCATTAAAGAAAAAGCTAAATATCACAATATATATAAAAGATACGGGAATCCCAGAGATAAAATTACGTTTGAATGCCTGAGAGTGCGATGTAGTGAGTTGATAAAAGGCTGTTATGTTAATTTTAAAAATAATATAGCTGAACATCTGCGTACCAATCCTAAACATGTCCGGAGGTACTTAAAAAATAAACAAATAGGTAACAATTATATTCCCAACAAAATGAGTTTGAATAACACTACGTTTGCCAGGGGCGGCCAAGACATCTGCGACATGTTTTCCGATCATTTTCAGTCCATATACAGAGTAGATAGTAACACACTCAGTTCAACACCAGTTGAACCCACTCCCTGTAACAATAACACTTTCAGTCGGTGCAAACTTGAAGTAAGAGAAGTTTTCGATTACTTGTCATCCCTAGATTGTGATAAAGGACCCGGGCCTGACTCAATCCCTCCTCTCTTCCTTAGAAAATGTGCAGCGAACCTGGCTGATCCTCTGACTACAATGTTCAACTATTCCTTAGCACAAGGCGTTTTCCCTGATCAGTGGAAAATAGCGCACATCACGCCAATCTTTAAATCTGGTCGTGTTGATGATGTTGCAAATTACAGACCAGTGTCCATTTTATCCGCTTGTGGTAAAATTATTGAATCGCTTGTTCAGAAAAAAATGTTTTCTCACTTTAAAAGTATGTTGGATGATAACCAGCACGGCTTTCGCCCCAAAAAATCGACAATGTCTAATCTAGTCGAGTATGTTTCATATATATCATCTGCATTAGACGAAGGTAAAGAAGTTCATGCAATATACACCGACTTTAAAAAGGCCTTTGATTTGGTAGATCACAACTTACTTATTGCTAAATTAGAAAGTATGGGCGTTCATGGGTCGTTGCTGCGTTGGTGTGAATCTTACTTGAAAAATCGTTCACAACTGGTGTATCTTAAGGGTTTTAAATCCAAACAATATTACATACCATCAGGGGTGCCGCAGGGTTCACACTTGGGGCCTCTATTTTTCTTAGTTTTTATAAATGATTTGGGTTGCAAAATTAACTCAGAATATAAACTTTTTGCTGATGATTTAAAAATTTATCGAACTGTATACAACGAATCCGATATTATTCAGCTTCAGCTTGATTTAAATAACGTACACAATTGGTGCATACAAAATAAAATGTCATTAAATCAAAACAAATGTTACTTTATCAAATTTAGCAGAAAAAGAAAAACATGTGAATATTGTTACTCGATAAATAACAGCCCACTCCAAGAAGTTGATACCATTAGGGACCTCGGTGTTTTAGTAGATAGTAGTTTAAGTTTTAGGAGTCATTACGACCAAATTATTAGTCGTGCATCTAAATTGTCGGGTTTCATCGTCAGGGAAATGAAAATTTTTAAGGAACCACTTCTGACTATTTCTATTTACAACAGCGTTATTCGAAGTATTCTGGAGTATTGTAGTACGGTGTGGAACCCGTTTTATCAGGTGCACTCTGATCGGATTGAACGTATTCAAAAGAGGTTCTTATACCACTTAAGTTTCTCGGATGACAAGTGTCGCAGTCTGAACTCATATAACTCTAGGCTGAGTCATTATAAAATGAAATCGTTGAGCGCACGAAGGAAATCTCTAGATTTCATGTTTTTGTTTAAACTAATAAATGGTATAGTAGATTCTCCTGAGCTTTTAGAAAAGGTGAAATTTAGTATCCCACGTAGTAGTAGCCGCTTGATTAACCGAAGGACTTTCGTCCTGCCTCATAGTCGAACTAATATAGGTAATTTTTCACCCATTTACCGCATGCTTTCTCTTGCCAACTCTATTCGTGGTGAAATAGATGTCTTTGCTGGTTCTGTAGCCTCAGTTAGGACTAAACTTAGAGTATTAATTGTATAATGATATGTTGTTGTTTTTATTTTATTTTTTTGTATTTTTTGTATTTCTTATGTTTAATTTTTCTTTTCCAAAACTTTTTCATTGTTTGCGGAAAATTTCTCAATTTGTAATTTTGTAAGCAAGTTTTGTCTAATTGTCTTTTTTTATTTTTAATAGTAAGTGTTTTACTTATAATATGCATGCTAGATTCACATCTAGTAGATGTCAATCAGAAATATTGTTGTGAAACTTTTTTATTGCATTTGTGATTGTACATCAGTTTTGTGAATTAAATAAAAAAAAAAAAAAAAAAAAAAAAAAAATTAAAAAAAAAATAAGAACAAATTAAAAAAAACGTAATAAAATTTGACTTTCGCGGGTTACCCTGGTGCTCAGGCATCAAACTTCTTTAAGACGTTATAATATAAGTAGGTATCCCGGTTCTACATAAATACACACACACTAAACTAGTATACATTCACTTTAATTCGCTGTTGGTATTGAATGGAGTCACATTTTAACCACCATTTGACCATGACCTGCCAAATATGGTGGCAAGACCATGAACTGGCTGCAAGGTTAGCATTGAGGTTGTGCGATGGGTTTCTGCGTTATGGGTCGTGGATTTGATTCTTGCATGGCACAAGTAATAATAAGTTCCTTTAAAAAAAAAAAAATTAGTTCGTGGAGTGGGATTTTGCACAAGCGTGTTTTTGTGGCTGTAAAAGCAAGACCAGAAATAGAAGAAAATACTCAAGTTATTCAAATTCAAATAATTTATTGTGGATCATAGGTTCAGATGTTGTGTTAATTAAATACAGATAAGTCTGCTATGTCCCGCCATTGAGGCATACAAAACCATTATATTTTTGATAAGTCGAAGCAAGCTCACAAAACTGTGCAAGTTTGCCCATTCTCTTTTGATTAAAAAAAATGGAATGACTAAATAAATCAGTCATAAATGAAAGCGAGTCCAGCGTGACATATTTCAACATAGTTCCACTGAGTTGTAGGCATTAAAACTATTACATAAGCAATACCTACGTAGTTACATGGTACCTACTTACTCGTAATATAAGTAGAAGTGCTTAACAAGATTGTAATGAGTACCTTTCGAGTCCCTAGATATCTTAATGATGTATTTGAATATATCATTCTTAATTGGCCTAACAACTACTTAAGATAGGCAAGAATTTGTTCCAAACATACATAACATAACACACGCACACACACTAACACGAGGGTTAAATATATTAACATAAGGTACAGTAGTTGTTGGGTAAAATAGGTTATTTTTAATTTGATTTTATTCCATACAAGTGAGGGTACTATGCATGATTTGACATTGTTCCATCATCTGCCTAGCCTTTTCCCAACTATGTCGGGGTCGGCTTCCAGTCTAACCGGATGCAGCTGAATACCAGTATTTTACATGAAGCGACTGCCTATCTGACCTCCACAACCCAGTTAGTTCTGGGTAGGTACTACGATACTTCTTCGTAAGACTAGTTGTCAGACTTTCGGCCACTGACTACCTGTAACTTTCAAAGATCTACAAATGGCAGCCGGCGACGCCTAATGTGCTCTCTAAGGCACGGAGGAAACTGGGTATGTATTGGGTAGTCACCCATCCACGGACCAACATAGACAAGCGCGGCTTAACCTGGCGATCGACCCGAGCGGCTGTTATATTTAGCCACGAGTTAAATTGTTTCAGTCACTAAAATATAATTTTAAAATATCCCAAAAATCTATGTACTGCAAAACAATAATATGCCCTATTATATATATATACCACCTATTTATTTTTTTCAATGTCCAAGTTAGTTACGTAGGTTGGTTTCGACGTAATTTTCCTCAAAAACTTTTCCTTAAACCAACATAAGCACAGAGTTTTTCAATCTCAACACGGTATTGAAACTTGGAAACTATGAATCCATAGTAACACACAAACTTGGAATGTTCTCTCGATCTCTCAAAGGACTGCCACTAGCCTGAAGCTATTATGATCAACATCGATAGAAGAAACTGAATCTTTGAAATTGAATTGAATTCATTTATTAGCAAAAACGTGTGTGGTATGATGCTTAATATAGTGTTTTTCTTTTTTTTTTCGGGTGGGTTATCATTAGAATGCCCCTCCCGCTCTGGGCGGAGCGGAAGGGAGTGTCAGACTTGTACTGACTAAAACCCATGCATGTTCCTCCTTTGCCCTATGTGTTCCAGGGCCGCGGTATCTCTTTCGGACAGTCCCGCAGCCCTGGCAGGCACCGGCCCTTGCGGGCCCCTCCCGTTTGCTGACAACTCTTTGAGGCGCGCGTGGAACACGAATGCGCCGTCGACACGGCCTGCCCGTCGTCATACGACGGACGGACGGCGAGCTAGCCCATTACTCACCGTCCACAGGCCCGTGCCTACGGTGGCCGAGAGCCATCACAGCGTGGCCCCCGACGCCCGGTGCTTCTCCTCCCGCGGCGGCTGGGACGTGAGGCTCTCTCCCTGTCAGTCAGAAGGTTACTGGTACGTTCTGAAAAACTTTTTACCTACAAATACGAAAGCAATGCTTGTATAGTCCTTAATTTTTCCTATCATCGTATATGGCGATGTGTGCTACTTTGACCTGAATGCGGATCTCCTCGACAAACTTGACCGTCTTCTAAATTACTGCATTCGATTCGTTTTCAATCTGCGTAAATATGATCATGTCTCAGAGCATCGGTCTCTTCTTAAGTGGTTGCCTATTCGTCAGCGTAGGGAGCAAAGGGCGCTAACCACCTTGTTTTCTTTCGTTGTGTCTCCTTCTTCCCCTAGTTACCTTGCTCCCCACTTCCAATACTTAAGTGCCAACCGAAATAGGAGTCGGCGCTCATCGCATAACCGAGTTCTTCAATGTGGGGGACATTGAAGAACTCGGTACGGAACCGCACTGATTTCATTCACCGATCATTCTTCGTGCAGTCTATTTCTCTGTGGAATGCGCTTCCCCAGGAAATCAGGATGGCAACCAATCGTTTGTCTTTTAAAATTAAAGTTCGCGAGTACATTCGGAAGAAGCTGGCAGTTTCGTCACAACGGTAATGTTTTCCCCATTGTTTGTCTTTTTATTTTAGTGTATCCGTGTAAATTTCTATTTAAATTAATATGTTTTAATACATCTTTATAGTATTTTATATGTCCTTGAAGTTTATCTTAGTATTAATTAAATTATTTTCAGAATACACCTACCACTGCTTGTCTCTGCATCACCCAAAGGTTGACTGGTAGAAAATGCCCATGGCATTAAGTGCGCCTCTGTACTTTGTGCTTGAAGTGTTAAATAAATAAATAATGCCATATCTGAGGACAGATTCAACAAGTCCATTATAAGCCGAGAGTTTACACATTAGTGTTGATAGATGGAGCAAGTTGGTACAAAGCATTTATGTATATGCTTGACTTGACTTAGCTATATTACTAGCATATACAGCGTGTACCAGAAAGGTGTGGTCATATTTCAGGGTGTGATTCAGAACATTAAACTGAACAACTTTCTCCACTGGACCACCATCGAAATCACGGAAATTGAAGTTTTGTACTGGACAGCTCATTTTTTGGTCTGAAATGTGACCATCTTTCCGGTATGTAGTACATTCTGTATAATAAAAATTGCCGCGATCTAGTATTTTTTATTTATTTATTTAACAGTTTATGTACACACTAAATACAGAGAGAGACACTAAACAAAGAGAGAGTTTAGTCCAGTATTAAATATTATTATTGTTCTAACACACATTATTGTTGTTCTTGCCAATACCTGTAGACATCAGAGACTCAATGAATAGTAAAAACATAAATCGTAAACATAAATCTAATCTCAGGCCATGGCATGCTAGGATAGACCCCGTCTAACTGTGTGCTTTGTTGAAGTGCAAGGAATTTGTAATTTATAAATTAAAAAATAGTAATACAAAGTATTTGTTTAGTTTGATTTTCACAAGTTTGCATTATTAATTTATTTCTTTAGGACAAGGTGTATATTATGACCACTGATCGGAATACTTAGAGCTAATTTACCAACCTAAACTTCGAGGAACAGAGACATAAAGTGGAGAATTCCTTAGGACAATTTTTTTTCCGGGTCAGTTGGCCCGGGACTTCAATGTATGTTTATTGAAAATTCATGATATTAAGAATTTAATTGAATTACTGTTTTTGTTTCCTAGAATTTTATTTTAAAAGATTCAGTGGACACGTTTTTTAACGTAGAAAACATAACGTAAAACGTAAAAGAAAAGTTGTTATCTTAGATTGAACTGAATTCTTTGTTTTCATATTTGACGTTGTAGGAAAGTTCGGTAGCTAATAATTGAAAATCCATCTCCACCCCTCGAAATGACGTCATAGAGCGCGAGAGTGGGCACCTAAAATGAGATGTCGCGCGAAAACTCAAACCTTGTAAATTATCAAATTCATGAAATACAACAACAACATACTTAACAACTCTTATCTACCTAGCTTTTTTGTCATTTCCGTAAAACAAAATCATGAATTCAAATCTATTTTTATCTTTATTAATAACATTCCTTTTTAATGTATTCAAAGCGATGTTCCAAAAACTGGGACAATTGTCCCGGAAAAAAAAATATTGTCATAAGGAAGTCCCCACTTTATGTCTCTGTTCCTCGAAGTCGATCACTGATTATGACACTAGACAGACCAATTTGTTACTATGTAGTAACAAGTATTGGATTACGATTTTCTTTGTCTTGCCCCTTCTATCGTTCGTACTTATTTAAATATTTGAATGTCTTCGGGTCAATGTTAGCTGAATTAGAACTAATTTTGTCTTCTTATCCTACGGAAATTTTACATGTTGGTTCAGTTTCGATGGCACTTAATTTTTAACCTCAGCATTGGCTCCAGATGAGGGAACTCCTCAACAGCCAACAGCACAGACGCAAAACTTTGGGTACGCGTTCAATTATGACGTTCTAAAGTCCACTACGATCTGGATAATGGACCCAGGCTTGGGTAAATACCAGAGATCTTCCAAAATGTTATAGAAGTTTTGGTTAAAAAGTTTTTACTAATCATTTTGTTGACTTCCTGTTTTAGGCTAGCAATGCACAGCAAAGTCTCGTGTAACAGGTTGTTTAGACATAGGCGGCGGCCGGCGATATTCACTTTCTATTAAACAGATCTCGATTCTCGACTGGTTTCACCATCTTTAAGTACCCACACAGAAATCATCACCTTCTTTTTCTCAACTATGTTGAGGTCGACTTCCAGTATAACCTGGAGGATGCAACTGAATACCAGTATTTTACATGGAGCGACTGCCAATTTGGCCGTCACAACCCAGTTAGTACTGGGTAATACGATACCCCTTGGTAAGACTGGCTGTCTGACTTTCGGGCCACTGACTACGACGACGACGTCGACGACTGCGACTGTCTAAGATCTACAAGTAACAGCCGAGACCAACGGCTTAACGTGCTTTCCGAGTCACGGAGAAAACTCGGTATGTAATGGGTGGTCACCCATCCACAGACCAACCTAAGCAAGCGCGGCTTAACGTGAAGATTGATCCGAGCGGTTGTTCTTATTTAGCCACGAGCTCCTCACATAAAAATTACTCAACAAAAGTTCCAAATTTTACGTTCTTGATTTTATGAGATTTTAATTTTAATTTCGTCAGACAAAGTGGCCCACCCCAAGTTAATCTTATAATCCGTCCTAATTAAGTTGACCGCTAAGAAGCAGACTTTATCTAATTTTAGCAGGTTATTAGGGTCGGTCCACTTTGTGATTTCATTATTTTGGAGTAAGAAAAAGTAGGAGAAAGCTCCTGAAAAAAAAATGTAAGTAAAAGAATAATTACTACTTCACTGAAAATTTAATTATTTTCAAACTTTTTTTTTACTACATCGATGGTCTAGTGATTGCAAGTCTTGTTTTATTACTGAGCTCGAGGTCTTGGATTCGATTTCCAGGTCGGGCAGTGTTATTAGGTTTTTCCATCAGGAATTTCTCAGTAACAGTTCAGTCTGGATTCGTGCCCGGTTGATGGCAATATTACCAACACGTGCATACTGGCAAAATGTGAGGGGAAGTACACTTCTACTATGCTACTGAGATAGTAGGCGTACTGTTGCTCACGTGAATATAGCCTAACTCTTTTAGGGGATATCCTATTAAGACGTCATCTCAGCGATAAGGTCTCGAGTTCGAACCCAAGACACGTGGCACCTCTGGGTTCATGTGCGTGTTGTATAATTATCACTTGCTTCGGTGAAGGAAAACATAGTGAAGTAACCAAACTAGCATGTTACCCGCCGCCGTATTTTGCCTGAGAGATATTTCTCGACGGCATGTGAATCCAAGTCAGAGGCCCATGGGTGGCATAAAAACATCAGGTTCGGCCAATAACCACAGGGCTGCGGGACTGTTCGAAAGAGATACCGCGGCCCTAGAACACAAAGGGCAAAAGAAGGAACATGGATGGGTTTTAGTCAGTAAAAGTCTGACACTCCCTTCCGCTCCGCCCAGAGCGGGAGGAGCCATTTGATGATTTCCCATCCCAAAAATAAAAAAGGCCAATAACCACAAGAAAAAAAAACATTAAGGTTAAGAAGACAATCCAAGAAGATACACGTTTATTGGGTTCAAAAAGCACCAAAAGGGAAAAGTTTAAATAAAAATTGTATCTACGTACCATAAATCGCAATACTCATTAAAATCGAGAGACATCACCCAAGAAATGAAAACTTCTTACAACCACGCTTCAGATCGTTCCGCGTTGAGAGTAAAAAAATATAGCACCGAGAAAACTTTCAATATCTTTGTGTGCTTTAAAGTATGAATAAGATAAGCAAAGGTTTTATTACTTAAAAAAAATATAAGCAGTACTGCTGAGCGTAAGGTCCTGGGTTTGATTCTTAAGTCAAGCAAAGTGTTATTCGGTTTACATCAAGACTTGGGACTAATTAGTGAAATAATCTCGTCCTCTATTATATGAGACTTATACATAAATGACGAAATGTGGGTGCAGTATAGATATCCACACCTCTGTTTAACCATTTTGTAATTATGTTATGATATTAAACATAGGTAATATGAAGGTATCGATGTTCATAGCAATAATATAGATCTTTGACAGTCGTTACAGCTAGTCAGTGGCCCGAAAGTCTGACAACCAGTCCTACCAAGGGGTGTCGTATTAGCCATTACTAACTGGGTTGTGGAGGTCACATAGGCAGTCGCTCCATGTAAAATACTGGTATTCAGCTGAATTTGGTAAGTATGGAAGCCGATCCCAACATACTGTTATGTTATCTGCATAGTACCTAAATGAATGTTACATATCTTCTATTTTCATCCGCTTCCTTTACGTAATGAATGTTTTTACATAGTATAAAACAAAGTCGCTCCCGCTGTCTGTACGCTTAGATCTTTTAAACTACGCAACGGATTTTAATGCAGTTTTGAGCAATAGATATTTTACCTATATGTACTACATATATTATCTACATTGCACCCGTGCGAAGCCGGGGTGTGTAGTTGATAATAAATCGAGATTCTAGTAAAGAAATAAACAGGAATAACTTTGACTGCACGGAATAAAGATGGCTTATTCCCAGTATGCTGTCACTAAGCTCATATTTAGGAGCTCGGAACCTGAAAGCTTGTCTAATTCATACTCAGGGGTCCGCAGTCGCAGTCTTCATTTTATTGTTCAGAAAGCCCGCTGTTCCTTTATACCGTGATATTTCTAGTGCAGCACGATCCTTATAATGTATCGAAGCGATCTTTAATACATAACGTGTTGGAAAACTTTTGTACAGAAATATATCCAATAAAGAAGAAACTTTTAGTTTTATTCAAGCATAACTTTGAAACTCCTATTTCTGAATCCATTTTTCACATTCTACACAACACTATTTAATGCGTTGCTTGCGAAGCATGTATGGTGTGTAACAAGACCTATCTATGTGGGGGTAGGTTTATATTAGTAAACAGTTCGTAGATGGGGCTTGTTACGTTGTGTCATTTTAAATCAAAAGTGTCAGTGTCACTGTCAGTTATTAAATTATTTTAACGTTGAAGTGATTAGTCGCCGACACGAATCAGTCTTAAACAAGGCACCAAAATGATAAGTTTTAAGGTTAATAAAATAACGTGATGTACTGAACTAGGCTGAATAATCTATAATATAAAAATAAGTCGGGTTTTCCTTCCTGACGCTATAACTCCAGAACGCACGAACCGATTTCCACGGTTTTGCATTCGTTGGAAAGGTCTCGGGCTCCGTGAGGTTTATAGCAAAGAAAATTCAGGAAAATTAGGGTAGGTAGGGTAGGTAGGGTAGGTAGGGTAGGTAGGGTAGGTAGGGTAGGTAGGGTAGGTAGGGTAGGTAGGGTAGGTAGGGTAGGTAGGGTAGGTAGGGTAGGTAGGGTAGGTAGGGTAGGTAGGGTAGGTAGGGTAGGTAGGGTAGGTAGGGTAGGTAGGGTAGGTAGGGTAGGTAGGGTAGGTAGGGTAGGTAGGGTAGGTAGGGTAGTGAAAGTATTAGGTAGGAAAACATGCATTGCAACGCATGCCGGGCACAGCTAGTTTCTAATAAATATTGTTATTGCGTTGATTTATTCGTCGTTTCAATTCTATGATTCCCTTCTGAGGTACGATTACAGATGTAACTCTGAACGATAAATTGAGGAATGAGGTAATACGAGAACATTGCGGTTTATGAGAAGATGTAGTGACAATAATTGTAAAGAGTACATAATAATACGAGTATTTATAACACTGTTAACTTAAAAAACCTACACAACAAAATACGCCCAACAGTAATAAACAAAATAAAAAAATCTACAACTTACACCGACAGCATAGCATAGGCATAATCAGCCTATAATGTTCCCACTGCCGGGACACACGGTCTCCTGTCTAGAGAGGGAATGGGCCATAAACCACCACGATGCCCCAGTGCGGGTTGGTAGATGTCACAGGTCTTCGAATTTTTGGTTCTAAGACATGCCGGTTTCCTCACGATGTTTTCTTTCACCGTTTTTGAGAGCAGTGGTGATGAAATAAATTACACAAAGTAATGCGCCTGCCTGGGTTCGAACCCACGACTACTGTTCGTAAGTCGGGGCCGCTACCACTGGGCCACTGCTGCTCCGATGACACTGACAGCACTGCAAGATAATCTAGACTAATTACAAGAAAATACTTAGCTTCATCTAATAAAGAAGTGTTGTTATTTTCTAAAATCCTTCTGACATCATTCATCGGGATAATGAAATCTTTAATGAAGCTACAGACAAAAAGATAAATAATAACAACAATGATTGATTTTAAAACCGTGTAACCATCTAGAAACCTAACGGTTAGACCTTTTAGAAATTTCGTAATTTAAGAAGGTCCCTCTCCGGTAGCATCAGTGAGGGAGGAAAACCGAGCACGTCAGGACTCCACCAAAGTGGAGACGAGCGGCGATGTATGAACCAGAGTAGAGGAGATGCGTAAGAGCTAGGGTATATCCACCAAAGCTGTGGAGAGTTGTGCAAAGCAGAGAGGATAGGAGAGTTGCACCGCTCACTGCTCGCTGTGTGTTTGACCCCCGAGTGTGGAGGCTGGCCTAAAAATATCCCAGACAACTCTCCTCACTACTCAACCGTTTCCATTAAAGCTAAGCGGAGACGAGAAGTCTAAATAACTAAATTTTATTAGTAGTTTACTACACATCTTCTCTTCTCTCATCTCCACTTCAGTGGAGTCCGACACTATAGTGCGCCACCCATAACGATACAATTTGTTATAATCATATATTATGGTTCTGTCCAAAATCGAGTTAAAGATTGTTACATTACAGGCGAATGCTCCGGTAAGGAACCGCTTTTAAAACTTATATTTAAAACTATTCAGCACCTACAGTAAACTTGATGGCCACAAACGCAAAATGACTGTTAGAAAAATTAAAACTGTAACGCCTGCAATACATTTCATAGCAAGAGATAAATATCCGAAACGTCAAGGATTTAAATCAAGGTGTAGGTACTGATACTACTCGAGTCGGTGAGTGAGAACATTGGATGAAAGATTATGAAATGCAAATTAATTATGACAATTATAGCGTGGGCAGTTGCTTTAACCGAAAATCAATGCTGCGTGGAGGTTCATTAATTTTAATTAAAAATTGTTTTAAATCAAAAACACGTAACGACATTGTTGAACTCTCAGTTGAGCATAGCATTGAATTGTCATGTGTTGAGCTGGATAAGCATGTCATAGTGTGCGTATACAGACCCCCTAATTATCAAAACTACTCTATTTTTGAGTCAGTTATGGAAGATGTTTTGGGTAAACTTTCAAGTGGTAATAAATCAGTAATTATCTGCGGTGACTTTAATATTAATATTTTAGAAAATAACTCTAACAGCAGTAGACTATTAAGCCTTTTTAAATCTTTCAATCTGTCGAATGTGTTTTTAGAACCAACCAGAATAACTACAACTACTTCTACTTGTATTGATAACGTTTTCTGTGGCTGCGACTATTTGGAGAAAGCTATTGTAAATTACCTCCCCTCTGATCACTGTGGTCAAACTGTGTCTTTTGAATTTAATACACCACTGCAAAAAGTACAGATACAAACTAGACCAATAACTTCCAGTGCCTTGATCAAATTTAATAGCACTTTAATTGAGAAGTTAGCCGTGCAGGGCCTAAATATTAAGAATGCTAATATTATGTATGAAGAATTCTTTTCATTAGTGCAAACTGAGTTCAATAATACTTTTAAAAAGAAAACTAAAACTATATGCCCGAAGTTTTTATTCAGTGACTGGGCAACTAAAGGCATCAGAAAAAGTCGGGAAAGACTTTTTGAGTTGTATGGCCTTAAGCCTTATATTAATACGGAAACTTTTAATAAGTATGTTGCTACTTATTCAAAAATTTTTAAATATACCTGCAAGACAGCTAAAGCCTTATTCATTAGCAACAAGCTGAAATCTGCAGAAAACAAGATTAAGACTGTTTGGAAAATTATAAATAATGAAACAAATAGAAACAAAAGACACAACACTGATTACACACTGGACTCTTCCCGAGGGCTCATTAGCGCTAATGTCGATGTTGCTCAGGAATTCGCTACCTTCTTTACCAATATTCCAATTAAAACCACAGAAACGCTAAATTCTTCGCCATCCCTTGCCATTAATTTATTAAGAGAGAATGTGTCAGCCTGTAATGTTGAATTTAAATTTAAACATATAAACCCTGTGGTCGTTATGAAGGCTTTTAAGCAACTTAAAATAAAAAGTACTGAAGACCTTTGGGGGATGTCTACTAAAGTCTGTCAATCAATTGTTGAGACAGTAGCTCCATATTTAGCCTTAATATTTAATTTATGTGTAGACCAAGGGTTATTTCCAGATTTAATGAAGTATAGTAAAGTTATACCACTTTTTAAATCTGGAGACGGCAAGGACACAAATAATTATAGACCCGTATCTATTTTGCCGGTTTTCAGCAAGATATTTGAAAAAGTAATGCTGGATCAAATGCTCTATCATTTTAATCGGAATGACATCCTGCATGATCAACAGTATGGTTTCACCAAAGGTCGTTGCACTACTGACGCCGGTGTCACCTTACTAAAGCACATCTTTAATGCATGGGAAGAGGCAAAGGATGCAATAGGCATCTTTTGCGATCTATCCAAGGCATTTGAATGCGTGAATCACGACACACTGTTGCTAAAACTTGAGCATTACGGACTGGGAAAACAAGCACTTAGCTTGGTGAAATCATATTTAAATGATCGAATGCAGCATGTACAAATAAATGGCGTAAATTCATTAGGATTAAAAGTAAAAATGGGGGTACCGCAAGGCTCAATATTGGGTCCTTTCCTATTTCTAGTATACATAAATGATTTACCTCAGTTGCTGAAAAGTCGACCTCAAATGGTGTTATTTGCTGATGATACATCACTGATTTTTAAGGTAGATAGACGTGCACAAGATATTGATGACGTAAATAACGCTATGCTTAAGATTCATAACTGGTTTACTGTAAATAATTTGGTGTTAAATGAGAAGAAAACTAAATGTATAAGATTCGCGTTACCGAATGTAAGAAGTAGCGAATGTAACGTTGTATTGAACAAGGAAATACTACAATTCGTCGATAAGACGGTTTTCTTGGGGATTACGCTTGACTCGAAACTGCAATGGAGTCCTCACTTAACAGCACTTGCAGGGCGGCTAAGTTCAGCCGCTTACGCTGTCCGTAAAATACGGCAATTAACAGACGTGGATACCGCGAGACTGGTCTATTTTAGTTACTTCCACAGCATCATGTCTTACGGTATTCTGCTGTGGGGACGGGCTGCAGATATTGACTCAATATTTATTCTGCAAAAGAGGGCTGTAAGAGCCATCTATAACCTACGCAGACGCGAGTCTCTAAGAGAATTGTTTAAAAAAATTAACATCATGACGGTACCTTGTCAATATATTTATGAAAACATTATGTATGTTCGGAAAAATAGACATCTTTTTAGTAAAATAAGCGACAGGCATAATTTCAATACTAGAAATAAGGACAAATTAGATCAGCCACGTTTCAGATTGTCAAAAGTACGCACTTCTTTTATGGGGTACTGTGTAAAATTTTACAATAAAATACCACTTGACATTCTACAACTTAATGAGAAGAAATTTAAAACATGCATAAAACGCACACTATGTAAACGAGCATATTATACGTTGGAAGACTATCTCGTAGATAAAAATGCATGGCTCAATGCTGGTCCTGCTCCACAGCCACTTGGGCTCACGAACTAAGATTTTATTGTTTGGAAGAGATGCTCCCCCTTTAATTCTTTAATTATATATATATACATATTTTCTTTCTTGTTTCTCTTCTGGAAACTTAGGGGTTGAATTGTATATCTTATCTGTTTTATCTCCACATCGTGTGCAAACTAATTTATTACCATTTCAATTATTGTGGAAGCTGCTGAAGATTGTAAAAATATCCTTGCAATGTATAGATTCCATCTCCTAGAATTATATAATTGCATAACACACATGTGTGAGTACTATGTACTGTAAAGCTCCCATTTATATTGGGTTATCTTTCATTGACTTGAATGTGTCCTGGTGGCTGAGAGAATGTCATGCTCACTCAAATGTCTCGCTGATGGTGGCGGGTGTGTCGGGTCATTTAATTCCCTTCAATATGGTTGAGTTGAATGGCGCTGATCCATGCGTCATGTTCGTGAACGGGCGCTGTCAGTTGGGACTGGTCATTTCTTAGCTGCCACGGTTTATTTTAATTACTTTATTTTTAAATTGTTGGTTTTACCTTTTACTCTGGACGCTCTTAATGTGCACGTCTTTGTACATCGTTCTCACATATATGTATAATCTCAACATGAATGATGTAACCAAGATTTTGTAACAATATTTTGATTTAAAAGAGTGTCCATGGAGTTTCTTGCCCGTTCTTCTCCATAGAGATCTACGTTAGGGAATGGGCAACTACAGTACTTTCACAGTTTTTATGCCTTGTGACTGGGACTGTAGCTACATTTCATTGTTGTCTTTGTTTCGACAATTCAAAAGTGCCTGTAATTGGCCTACTTGAAATAAATGCTTTGATTTGATTTGATTTGAGTAATGGGCTAGCTCGCCGTCCGCCCGTCCTATGACGAACGGGGCCGTGTTGACGGCGCGTTCGTGTTACACGCGCGCCTCAACGAGGTGTCAACAAAAAGGAACGGGGCACCTTCGTTTTGCTGACATCTCTTTGAGGCCTGATGCCTGCCCGGGCTGCGGGACTGTTCGAAAGAGATATCGCCGTCCTGGAATACAACGGGCAAAGAAGGAACATGGATGGGTTTTAGTCAGTAAAAGTCTGACACTCCCTTCCGCTCCGCCCAGAGCAGGAGGGGTCATTTGATGATATCCCATCCATAAAAAAGGTGTACTGATACTCAATTACTCACATCTGTGCTTATCTTTTCAAGAAATACAGTCATCATCATCATCAGCCTACAACACCCCACTGTTGGGCATAGGCCTCTTCAATCGCACGCCACTTAACTTCATTCTCGGCAACTCTCATCCAGTTGCTACCAGCCAACCTGCGAAGATCGTCGCTCCACCGAGCCAGAGGGCGTCCCACCTTACGCTTTCCGATTCGCGGTCTCCACTCAAGAACACGTTTACCATCGGTCATCGGTTCTACGGCTAATATGGCCGGAACATTACCACTTCAGCTTACTTATTCTGTGAGCTATGTCGACAACTCTGGTCCCCTGTCAGATCAACCTTACATTTTTGGACAAACCGTACCGTGAGTGTCCACGTTTTAGCCCTGAAAGCTTATTCCACCACAATTACAAAAACACACCAACCATCATCTACTCAAAATCGCTTGTATCTCATTCAAGGTCACTTCCCTAGTCTCCGGCACAAACTTGAACGTGAACACAAAAGCCACGAGAGAAGATGAAAATCCAAAATGTGACGTCACCACCTAAGCAGGTGACCTCACAAGTGGGAAAGCACTTCTTTTAATTTATTACAGTCAAAAAGGAAGAACGCGATTATCTAATGGTATAAGTAATGTATGTCTATATATGCTAAGTTAGAGGAGCACATGGCTTAACAATAACAGCCAATAAGCCGCGCTTGCTTAGGTTAGTCCGTGGATGGGTGACCACCAGGTAGGTACATTAGATTACATACCGAGTTTCCCCCGTGCCTCGAAACGCACGTTAATCGTTGGTCCAGGCTGTCATATGAAGATCTTTGACACTCGTTACAGGTAGTCAGTGGGCCGAAAGTCTGACAACCAGTCCAAGGGGTATATATATCTATATATTCACTTATTACCCAATACTAATTGGTTTGTGGAGGTCAGATAGGCAGTCGCTATATGTAAAATACTGGTATTCAGCCGAATCCGGTTAGACTGGAAGCCGACTTCAACGTTGTTGGGAAAAGGCAGGCAGATGATGTGCTACCAGTTGAAAGTAATAAAAAAATCAACATAATTTTTTAAGCATCTGATTTACACACCACTTTAGTTTAGGCAGATTTTTGCAATAGTTAATAGAGACTTTAGTTTTCAAGTAGCAAAGTCCCAATCTAAATCACAACACTAAATGTTACGGACATCACTAGCATGCGCTCGATAACCCTGTTTAGGGTTCCGTACCCAAAGGGTAAAACGGGACGCTATTACTAAGACTCCGCTATCTGTCTGTCACCAGGCTGTATCTTATGAACCGTGATAGTTAGACAGTTGAAATTTTCACAGATGATGTATTTCTGTTGCCGCTATAACAACAAATACTAAAAAAATATTTAAGTGGGGCTCCCATGCAACAGACATGACTTTTGTGCCGTTTTATAGATAATGGTACGGAACCCTTCGTGCGCGAGTCCGACTCGTTATTTGAATGTCTCGTTCACTTTCCTCTGAGATCGGGCCGCGACAGGTCGACAACAAAACGTGCTCCACCCTAATTGATTTGACTGTTGTTGAGGAATGTACCTTCATTATTACAAACTAGCAGTTTTCCTAAAGTACACTACACTATTAAAACATATCCCTACACCTATTCCAAAGGGTCATCTATTTGGAAATCACACGTAACAACAGTTTTTAATTAGGATAAAATAAAATAATCAGGTTTAAAATTAACACCATATATTGCTCGCTCTGTCCCTTCATAGGTACCATTCTTTCATACGTAACTAGGTTTTTTTGAACTTAAACTAACTCATCATCTCCTGAATTTCATGCAGCGTCTTCCCCTTCGTCTCCGGCAAACAAAAGTACGTGAAAATGAAGGCTAGTATGCACGATCCTCCAAACAACCAGAACGTGACGTCACCGCCGAGGACGTCGACCATGGTTGTGAAGCTGGTTGTCAAGCCGAAGCCGACCAACCAGGTCATAGTGATGGCTAGGGTTGAGCCGTTTGAGCGGACATTGGCTCTGAACATCTCGCCGACAATGGCGTTGGGGATTGTGCCGAAACCTGGGGGAGAAGAAAATTAATTGAATTTATAACATTTATTTTTGTTTGAGCCGTTTGGGGTTGAAACACTAGGGCCAAGGGGTTCCGAGCGCCCACCTAGTATTTCGGGAAATCGCCAAGCGGTTGGTCGACTCTTCACGTGACCAGAGGGCGGGCCTATTTTTTGGCCAAAGAATCGGCATTGCCATCCAACGTGGCAATGCTGCCAGCCTTCTGGGCACTTTTCCTGTTGACAGCGATGCGGACGAATTTTTGGACGCCCTGTAACCCTTTTCTACTTGTAAATATTTATTACTAATACAGTTTTGTAGTTTGTAAATAATTTAATTATCTTTGAAATAAATAATATTTATAACATCACAAGAACAACTAGACAGCATGTAATAATTTTTAAGTCTGAAGTCAGAAATATCTACTCCACAACAGACCTCATAAATTAGTCTCTTTAGAAGGTACATATAGTGCTAGATAAACGCACTGCAAAATTATTAATAGCTGTCTAAAAGTTGATACTGTGACGACTATAATCTTACTAATTTTATATTATTAAAATGAGAAAGTTTATACATAATTATGTGTGTTACTGAATCACGCAAAAACTTCAGTTCTTTATCCCTGTAAATATACCCAATACTGAAGTCTGCAAAAATAAAAGTAATGCTATGAAGCTAAAAACGTTGCATTTTTCGCAAAGGTCAAACAGTAATAAACTCAAGCACCATGTGAAATCACATCATGGTTATGACATTTTATATCCCTTGAGTTCAGTACACCCAGCAGCTTGACTTGAATAAATATTTTAGAGTTCATTTACTCTGTTTGTTAAATCTGTTTTACAAGAAAGGATTTAAAGCGTCAATACATCTTTTTAGTTCATTTTTGGCATCTAAATATTTGTCGTGTATATTTTGAACCGTACCTGCTTCATAGCAAAAGAAGTAGATGATGAGAGAGACTAGTGGAAGCCAGCCTATAGATGGTAGCACTGGACTGTCTATCCTGTCCAGGTAGAAGTATACTCCGAGAATTGACTGAAAATAAAGAAAATTCATTGTTACCTCTTACGTAGTCACTATCAGACGAAGGAGAAGTTCAGATTCTCAAATTGGGAATTTAAAACAGTTTAGGGATTTTCATTTTTAAATTATTTAAAAAATAATAACTTGAACAATGCCACAACAAAAAAATGTTAGGTTAGAACGTACAGACGCCAGCACATTAAGCTACCCGAAATTGTAAAATTTTCCCAATCAGCCTTGAACCTAATACTTTAGCGATAAAGTTGAAAATCTTAAATGTTCCACACATTCGCACGAAGCGCTTTGCTACATCGTTTATTATGCGCACAGCCAAGGAGTGGAATTCTCTGCCTTCGTCAGTGTTCCCAAGTTCATATGACCCTATTTAAGTCGCGAGTTAATAGGCTTCTTCTGGGTAAGCTCGTTCCATCGTCGACCTCATCTCTGTCCTCAGGACTAGATTGAGGTCAAGAGTAGGCCCATTTAATATGAAAAAAAAAACTATCAAAGAAAATTGACAGATTGTAGTAGCATCAAACTACTACAATCTGTCAATTTGCTGTATTGTGCTGGCGTCGGTACGTTATACGTTAAGATAAAAGACAAAAGCGAAAAAGGAAGAGATGTGGAGAGTGCAAGGTGGGAGATCTTTAATGGCGGTCTTTCTTACCAAACTAAAAGCACAAGCAGCCATAGAGATCAGCAGCAGTATCCTCCTTCCTTTATTCTCAATCAACAGAGGAGCGATCAAACTGGACAACAGCCTCGTCACCCCAATGATAATGGTGGCCACGTCAGGATTAATCGAAGACCCAGCTAACTGGAAGATGTTGGTCGCAAAGAATAAAACGACAGCGACTCCACTGGTCTGCTGGAAGGCTCCTAGCATGAACGTGATGAACAGGCTCCATCTATTGGATTTTATAGTGAAAATTTCAACCCAATCCATGATCTTGCTGGAGGTTTCTCCTGGTCTCTTTGCGAATGTTTCGATGACTTTCTCTACGTCTCCACTTCGTCCGAGCATGTAGAGGGTCTTTGCTGCTTTTAAATCGTTGTCTGAAATTTAACAAAATGGATTGAATTTATAATGTATTAAGTTAAACTGTTTTATTCTTTTTATTATGGTTTTTATCGACCTGAAAACTGCAGGCTGAGAAGCGACGAAAAATCATTCCAGATTCTCTGGTATAAAGTAAATTATACCTACTCCTCATTCATTTACGACCCAGAATCGAATTTAAAGTATCTTATCAAAACAATAGGATGATTGAATTTACAAAAGATTCAAATTTTTAATTGGGAAAATAATATAAATATACGATTTAAGTGGATATTATTATCAAAATATCGGGAAAAGTGAGGAAATGAATATTTCTAGCAATAATGTAGGTGGCTTAGGCGATGGGATCAAGGGCCCGATTCAGAAGGCAGTACTCCTCGATACGGCCCGCATCGTGAGGAGGTTCCCGTCTCTAGAGCCCTAACCCCCGGTAGCTGGGACCCTTTTCTCAACACGCGCGAACCACTATTTTTAATTTTTTTCTGTTTTTTTATAGGTTTTTTTTTAATAAATATTTAACATAGGTAAAACAAGAGATCAATTAATGTATAAAGGAATAAAAATGTTAAAAGAAAAGCTCACCTTTCATAGCATGATACACCGGTGACTCAGGAACAAAAAATATAATACTCAGCAGATGAACCAAACACAACCCTAAGGCTATATACCCCGTCCCGGCGTAAGAGACGAAGGGACCTATGGAGTAGACCAGGAGAGTTCCAGTGATGCCCATAATGGATGTAGACGTTAGCAGGATACCTCGGATGTGAGTGGAGCTGATGACAAAGAAACATTCGATTGAGAATTAAAGAGACACCACAGAAAACATAGTATGTCATGGATGTCTTCAACTATTGTGAGCTCCCGATATTTCGACGCTGTTGCAAGCGCCATGATCGCGGGATGACTGGAGAATGCGGGTGGATGGTAATAGTTGAAAATCACGGAAGATATCCCGTAAGTGAAAGTGTAACTGTGTAAAGTTTAGTTATAAAGTGTGATGCTTTGTGCATCGCAGATGAAATGAATGAAAAAAGTTTTCAAAGTGTAAAAGTGTTGAAGACATTACATTAGTATCACTCCTACAATCCCTGAAGGGGTAGGCACAGGTGTACCTAACATAGCGAAGGGTCAATTTTTGTAAGAGGTAAGCCGGAGTACATATCTTTAATGTGATTATATTATTTGTCTATAGAATACTAACTGTGCCATTTTTCAAAAGGAAGCCGGTGGGAATCGAGTTGTATGGAACCTTCGCCACTGGTACCTATTAGTACACCCATATTTCGCTAGTCATGTTTAAGTGCCATGTAATAGCAGGCAAGCCTTTTGCCATCAACCAACCACAAATCCAGACTCCGTGGCTGCTACTGAGAAATTCATGATGGTAAAACTCAATAACACTTTGCCCGACCTGAGAATCGAACCCAGAACCTTCTGTTCCATGTTCGCGCTTGCAACCACTTGACTGATTAGACCGACGAGGTTTCCTAAAGTGGTAGGTGAAATTCTATTTCATTTAGTATCTATCTATCGAGCTGCTCGGGTGGTGGCCGTGGGTCGCAGATGATCTCGCCGGAATCAAGTACAGTGCGCCAACCTTATTATTATTATTATTTATTTATTATTATTATCGAACCCACGCCATAAGACGAATAAGTCGTGAAGATATCACTGCGGCAACATGTGCTACACGTGAGAAAATTACCACACAGAAACGTATTATCAAAAATGATTTAATCATTACTGATATTAATGTTTAGATATAATGCATTTTCAAATCTATCAATAACAAATAGTAACAAATACATTGATAGATTTGAAAAATGTATTATGATATGAATCTTATTAAGATTTTGATTAGATATCAATATGTTCCCGAAGGCCATTCAATACACGTGTAGAAATCATTATTTATTCAATTGAAATCAAATTTATCAATGTTGTGATTTTATTGATTTGATTGACTCATTTAATATCATTGAACTTATGGAATGGTATAGACTTATACCAGACTTTTAATCTATGTAAAGTGTTAATTTGGTCTTCACAAACGGTATCGATTAAAATTTTGCTAACCAAATCGACACTACTTTTCCTAAATCTTTAAAAGAAATCATTTTTAAAGATTTGTAGTGAGTAGCCCACTTGGGCTTAAAGTCACTCGCGGTCAAATAATACGGGTTGATGCCGAAAAACCCTGTAACTTGCAAATTAATAATGGCATGCAAGAAACTAACTTTATATAACAGAGAATTTTGATATCGTGTAAACCTTAAAATAATCTACGACGTAATTATAAAAGTGGAACACCTTGAAATTGGAAATAAAATAAATACGTTTGCTTGGTCAAGCAAACGCAAAGTTTTGTTTTCAATCTGTCAAATCAAAATCATAAAAGGCGGGAATTTCACCATCATTATTGAATTACTATCATATCGCTAACACCAGGGGGTCTAAAATGGCTGCTTCAGCAGAATCATAATAGGATAATAATGTGAATTACGTTTAAATTCTTAAAAATGGTCATAGACGTACCTACTATTATGAATTGTCACCTTGTGACCATTTTACGAATTTAAACGTAATTCATATTATTATTATCCTATTATGATTCTGCTAGAGCGGCCATTTTAGACCCCCAGAAGAATGTACACGTATCGTCACTATGTTAGAAGAAGTCAGAAGTAAGCGAAGCACAGCAAGAACAATAGGCGTGTCTGACTGTCTTCCTACAGTGCGGCGAGTTGTCCAGGTTTCCGAGAAACTGGGCAGAACATAATAACCAGGAACCGGCAGACCGAGATGTACTACGGCTTGAGACCATCGATTTATTGTCACGACCATATTCCGAAATCGGCAACTCGCGCAGTTGAAGTAACTCTACTTTGGCAGACTCTGAGGCGGTGGGTCCTTGATGCTAATTTGACCCCATTTATAGACCCGCAAATGGCTCAAACGTTGAAAAGTAACATCGGGTAGCAAGATTATGTTACTCCCGCAAACACGTACGATGGGAAAACGAGAAATGGGCAAGAGTAATGTGTTTTTGGAGTCTCAAATTTAGCGATGGACGTTTTCAAGTTTTATGATCCAAAGTAAACAGTACCGAGGCGTACCGGTTAGCGAGAAGCGAGTATGACCAGCAACGTTGTTTATTTCAAAGAGCTCTCATAAGTGCTAATAATTATACATCTTAGATACTCACGCAATCTCTCCTACATAGACAATATTACTAACAATCGTGATGCCCATGCCAAGACCACTGACGACCCTGACAGCGTAAATCATGGCAATGTTCTGCGTGGTGACCACCAGGATATAAGCCACGACGTTCAGGCAGCCGCCGATGATGAGACACGGCTTTCTGCCTACCATGTTTGATAGGATGCTGGTTACGTAGGGCCCTGAAAGGGAAAATAAGTTTGATTAGGCCAAATTATATTTCGAGGTTTATCGTATTTAGTTTCACTTGCAATTTTGTTTGTATGACTAATAAATATGTATCAGTATCTATTGAGAGAATTTAAATACTAACTGAACTTTGAACCCTATTGCTAGGTAAAATTGATGACAAATTTAATTTAAATTAGATAAACAATAAGATAAAAAGGGAGATGTCACTTATGTGCCTAAGGAGTTATTCATTTCATAAGCATAAAATAAGATGGGTAGAAAACAAAATGCATTTTTCAATGTCCCCGTACGCAAAAACGCGCTTGGAACGTGGAGTTACGGACACCTACCATGACTTCTTAAGGCAGGAGTAGTTTCAGTGTGGAAAAGAGATGGCGCTAGACGACCTGTATAGCTCTGTCTCATTCCCACACTGGAATGACTCCTATTTTGAGACGCCCCAGCCCGTTATACAATACTACACAATACAGTAGGGCCGTATCCAGAGGATTAAATTATGGTTATGGCAGTACTAGACGCTAAGTTCGAAACTTACCAATAACAGAACCAATATACAGTAAGGATCCAATCCATGAAGTCTGAAAATCTGTCGCTATTTCATCCAGGGGACTGGTTTCCAGGTCTTGAAGCTTTGGGATGATTGGTGCCGACCAGCCTACACTCCAGCCGACGATTAGCTGGCCTATGCTGACTGAAAGAAATTAACCGATATTAAAATAATTTTTATGGTCTTTTAAATCTTCTTCTCTCGTATCATCATTAGCCGTCCATTGTTGGACATAGGACTTTCCAATTGCACACCAGTTAGCACGATTCTCGGAGCACGAACTCTCATCCAGCTGTTCAATTTTTTTTTCTTTTTTTCCACATGGCGTCTCGCAGGTCAGCCTATGACGCTGACTACTGCTTAACCAGACTATCCTGTGTATGCCTCGGATGTAAGGCCTACAGCCAGGGGTATACAACTTAAAAACTATGCGACAACGCTCTATGGGCACCCTCTGTGGGGTACGAGTCTCGGTTTAGGGCGTCGCTGGGGAGGGCAGCCAAAGGACAAGCTGGATCTGAGTGAGAACAGCTGTTCACCGTCTAGACCATCCATGTATCCATATGTGGTATATATCACACTTCTCTCGTATCGGGCCGAATTTAACCGCATACGCTACTGCTTCCCGATTTGGTTAGTGTTATTGTGTTAGTAGTCGGGGAGTTTAGATATTGGCCCGGTGGATGGCAAAATACTGCCCCCTATTACATGGAATTAAAACAAAATTGGCGAAATGCGGGTGTACTAATGGTATCTTAGCCTTATATGAACTGTTCTGCGTTGGTAGTGAGTCAGTGTGGCTAAGCGCAGGGTATGCCGGCCGCGCTTTGGGCATGACTTCGTGGAGGCTGCTGTAAGTCTAGCATAGCATAATCCATCTATAATGTCCCCACAGCTGGGACACAAGCCTCCTCTATGAGAGGGAATGGGCTATAATCTTCGTATAAAGCTTCGAATTTTCGATTGAAAGACATATATGCCGGTTTCCTCACGATGTATCCGTTCACCGTTTTGAGAGCAGTGAAGATAAAATCAATTACACACAGTAATTTTTACAATTTGTTAGTTTAATTAATTTGGATCTTTTTTAATTCTTTTTTTTTTTTTGTGTATTGTTATGATTATTGTGTAACAGTCATAATAACTTATTTTTGTTTTTGATGTTCAGTTTGATTTTTGTTACTTTAAATTTATTACAATATTATTATAATTTATTTAATTATTTAATTTATTGTTTTTTTTAAGAGACTGCTTTAATTAATAATATTTCTTGACATTTGCGTCACATCATGTGGCAAACATGCCTGTACCTAATAATGTTGTTGCCATCTTGCATGCATGTATTTACTTGTATGTATCACACACATGTTTAAGCAAATAAATATTATCTTATCTTATCTTAAAGTAATGGGCCTACCTGGGTTCGAACCCACAACCTCATTACTCGTAAGTCAGGGCTTTTACCACTGTGCCGTCACTGCTGATGAAATTAATTTAATTTTAATTCACACCTGCTTCAAATGCACCTTAAAAAGTTCCGGGTAGTAAGATCTCCGAAGGGATCAATTAGTGTTTAAATCGACCGGCTTGGTAGTCAGTACGGCGCGCTTCCCCAAGGGTGTCGTTTGGCTCCGTCTAATTGATTTTGTTAACAAAATATAGAGGCATTGTCATAATAACTAATATTAGGAAGGATTATGAGCAGTGATCGAAATAGGCTGACTATTTTTACCTAAACTTCGGAGAACATAGACAGAAAGTGGAGACTTCCTTATGACTATATTTTTTTTCCAGGGATTCGGGAAAAATCTTTAATAAGTTGAAAATAAGCTTTATTTAAGACGTGTAAAGGCTATTTTTAACGAAACTTGCAATTACCAAATTTCGGGATTTTCACGTAAAATCCCGAAATAAATAATCTAACTTTAATTCATGTATTCGAATTATATTTACGATCCTTAAACTAACCGTTGTATCATATTATTCTAATACATGATTTAAGTTAGATTATAGTTTTAGTCAAAATTCCTAAGATTTGTTAACTGTAAGTTTAGTTAAAATTAGCCTTTACACATCTTAAATAAAGCTTATTTTCAACTTACTGAAGATTTTTCCCGAATCCCAGGAAAAAAAATATAGTCGTAAGGAAGTCTCCACTTTCTGTCTTGTTCTCCGAAGTTTAGGCAAGTATAGTCAATATAGCTATAGTTTCACACTGACAGGACTACTCACGAAATACGAAGTCGCGGGGAATAGCTGGTCAGAAAAAAAAAATTAAACTTACTACAAACCATAACCAACAACTGCTTTCTTATCGATTCCTTATTTAAATTTTCCAGTTTTGAGTTCTCCATTAAGTTCACTTTAATACTCTCCATTTTTAAACTGCTGTAACTGTATTTTCTATCTTCCATTTATATTTATAGTAAACAAGGTAGGACGTTAATAATAAACTGAATAAAAATATTCTGTGTTGACAAATTCATCCATATGGGATGGCAGATGAGAGAGACTAATGGAAAATAAGTGGTTTCTGAGCTAATATTTACCGGTTGATGCTTCCTAGGTAGCAGATGATGTCATATCAAGATTGTATAATCACGATTTGGACTATTAATTTGGTAATCAATGATCTTGATTATTATCTTCATAATGTCAATCTACTATAATTAGGGTAGTTGGTTACACGAGTAAGGCTGTGCCTGATTTCTTATGATTGGCATGAAGAGCTCGTGCCTAAATAGAAATAGCCGCATAGGTTGATCTTAAAGGTTAAGCCGCGCTTGCCTAGGTCGGTCTGTGGATGGGTGACCATCATAACATACTGGATTTCCCGATTTCCTCCATGGAAAGCACGCTAAGCCGTTGGTCCCGGCTGTCATTTGTAGATCTTTGACAGTCGTTACAGCTTTCCAAGGGGGATCCTATTACCCAGTACTTAAGTACTAACTGGGTTGAGGAGCCAGTTAGGCAGTCGCTCCATGTGAAATACTGGTATACCTGCATCCGGTTAGACTGAAAGCCGACTCCAACATAGTTGGGAAAAGGCTAGGCAGATGACGATGGTAAACGGCTGTCTGAAACTTACATTTTGAAGGTTGTGGATCCACACAGGCGTTTAACTTTGGGTAAACTATTTCATCACTGACTTCTCTCTCTCTCTCTCAACATTATGATGGCAAACATCACTAGGAAATTGACTTGTTATGTAACTTCCGAAGACATGTGACATCGACCGACCCGCATTGGGCGCACGTGCCGTATTATTATGGACCGCTCCCTATCACAGTAGGTACGCCTGTTTCCTAGGTCCCAGCAGTACAAACATTTTAAGCTGATCATGTTCATGCTATTCCATCGAAGAAAATGCTGTAAAAACCAGGTGGCCTAGACGACCTGTATAGCTCTGTCTCTTTCCCACACTGGAATAACTCCTGCTTTAAGACGTCATAGTAACCCCCCAAGTCAGTCAGGCAGACTTTAAAACTCTGGCCATCCAAAAAATGGACTGATGAATTTCTCAATAGCAGCCCGGTTTTTAGATTTGTGCACAATAGGCTCGCCCCCTATTACCTACATCACACTTAAACACAATCGGAGAACTCTGAACGCAGGGTATCTCTGCCCGTGCCAACTTTATGAAGAAATCAGCTGTGATGAGATTTAAATAAAGCTAAAAGTCAGTTGACTTGACCAAAATTGTGTCTGGACTTTAGAGTTTGTCTTTCGATGATTTCTGAGTTTGTTTCGGCTGTTTCTTCTCAAAATAAGAAACGAAACACCGAAACTTTTAAAATAATTTCATTCTTGACGTGTAAAAGTGTTTGTAAAAACCAATTTACAAAGTATTAAAGCACGTATAAGACAGCCCTTAAAACAATTGATCAAAGTGCGTATTGATGTCTATCATCATGTTCCGTACATTATCAAATGATGTATCTATATCACTCATCATACTTATTTAATTGTCTTATCATAACCCAATGGAAACTTTTCAAGCTTAATATTGGCGCTTCTATTAAGGATTTGACCAGTCATTTGATAAAGGGTAACACTCGTTTGATTGCTGACTTCTAATCAATCAGCCATCAAACGTATGTTTAAGTTATTTTGTGTGTAAGATTGTGATGCGGAAGAGCTCGTGCCTAAATAATAACAGTCAGACGGGTCGATCTTCAAGGTTAAGCCGCGCTTGCCAAAGTTGGTCGGTGGATGGGTGATTTTCATTACATACCGAGTTTCCTCCGTGCCTCGGAAAGTACGTAAAGCTGTTGGTCCCCAGCAGTCTATGTTCTATGTTAGGGTACAATAGTCCTTAAAGTGGACCATTGTACGTGAAACATGGCGGCCGTTATTCTAACCAGCCCACCTCCCATCCAGAAGCAGATCAATCTTCCCAGTCTTCTCAGGACATCAGCAAGGTATCTTGGTGTTCCAAGAGTTTCCTTGCCGATCTGGGTAACGCCGGTGCACTCGAGGAGTAGGTACATGCGCTACCGTTTCCTCCACCTCCATGCACGCTCTGTAGAGGGGACTGTCAGTGATACCTAGGGTGTGAAAGTGTTTGTTCAGTGAGCAGTGTCCAGTGATGGTCTCCGCCACCAGTCACATGCTATCTCCGTCCAGGGCAAAAGGCGCTTGGTCAGCTTCGTATCCAGGGGTGGCATTGCTTCCTTGGATTGCCTACACCCTGGTGCCGAGGTCCACCATTTTTCCGCTTGTGCGTGTGTGATCCTCCTTAGCTGATTGAATGGAATGGCCACAATGGGTTTGGGTCCGAAGGCTTTCGTGTTGGAACCCCTTCTGACGAGTTCATCAGCTGCCCTGTTCTGGTAACCCCAGCATCACCTGTAGAACAGCAGTGGATGATGTTCTCATGCTGCCGGTGATTGTTATGCAGACAAATCTTTCAGGTCCCGGCTGTCATTTCTAGGTCTTTGACAGTCGTTACAGGTAGTAGGCCCAAAAGTCTGACAACCAGTCTTACCACGGTTTATCGTTTTACCCAGTATTAACTGGGTTGTGGAGTCTAAATAGGTAGTGGCTGCACTGGTATTCAGTTGCATACGGTTAGACTGGAAACCGACCCCAACATGGTTGGGAACAGGCCAGGCAGATGATGATGAGTGTCTGGCCTTGTCACATGTTACACGTAAGTAATGTTTTATCATTCTCTCCTGAAAACTGTCACCTTTTCATAAACTCCTTTGTCACCCAAATGTTTTCAGCTTCTGTTTAAATATAGACAGATAAGGACAATGCCCTAGGGACATTAATTCCTAACGTTCGTTCATCATTATTATTTTTAGGACATTAATCACATGCTTACGTATAAGAATGTACATAGTATTTCAGGTTATTGACAGGATCAGCCAATGCTCTTAAGGTTCTCCTTACATGGAGCTCAGTACTCAGAAACTGAACAAAGTACTTTTTATCATCATCTGCCTAGCCTTTTCCCAACTATGTTGGGGTCGGCTTCCAGTCTAACCGGATGCAGCTGAATACCAGTATTTTACATGGAGCGACTGCCTGTCGGACCTCCACAACCCAGTTAATGCTAGGTAATACGATACCCCTTGGTAAGACTGGTTGTCAGACTTTCGGGCCACTGACTACCTGTAACGACTGTCAAAGATCTCCAAATGACAGCCGGGACCAACGGCTTAACGTGCTTTCCGAGGCACGGAGGAAACTCGGTATGTAATGGGTGGTCACCCATCCACGGACCAACCTAGGTAAGCACGGCTTAACCTAAAGATCGATCCGAGCGGCTGTTCTTATTTAGCCACGAGCTCCTCAAAGTACTTTTTATAATACCTTTTTAATCAGTCTATACTAAGAGGAGCTCGTGGCGAAATAATAACAGCCACTCGGGTAATCGACCTGAGTGGCTGTTATTGTGTTATTCAATACACTTTCTCGGAAACTGGCTCTTATCATTTCGCACTCGTGGATTTTTTTCATTCATCACAACACAACTAGTGCGAATGGGTAAGTCCAAATTGGTCAATTGCCATAACCGGTAGTGATTTTTTTAGGGTTCCGTAGCCAAATGGCAAAATGGATTCGTCATGTCTGTCCGTCCGTATGTCACAGCCACTTTTTGGGGGTTCCCCATACTTAGAACTGAAACTCAATTTTTTTTTTCATCAAACCCATACGTTTGGGGTGTCTATGGATAGGTCTTCAAAAACGATATTGAGTTTTTTAAACTTGATAGTTTGCGCGAGAGACACTTCCAAAGTGGTAAAATGTGTCCCCCCCCCCTGTAACTTCTAAAATAAGATAATGATAAAACTAAAAAATATAAGTATATGATGTACATTATCATGCAAACTTCCACCGAAAATTGGTTTAACGAGATCTAGTAAATAGTTTTTTTTTTAATACGTCATAAATCGTAATCCGCAATTTACCTTTCATTCAATCATCTCAAATATAAAATAAAAATACAAAAAAAAAAACATTTAATTTCATATATGTAAACGGTACGGTCATAAACATAATGGTACGGAACCCTTTGTGCGCGAGTCCGACTCGCACTTGGCCGTTTTTTTTATCTCGGCAAAGAGGTAATTATGCGCCTTTACGATGTAAATATTTATTGAATATTTAAATTGTGTTTATAAATACAATATCCTAAATTAACATGATAACACGATAGAATATCATAAATAAACATTTTTTTTTTCATTAAAGTACTTTTATGAACAAATTAACATTTATTAACTAAATTCAAAGCTAAATTTCATTTAAGTTATGATAATATAAGATAAGATACTTTATTTGCTTATAACATGATAAACAAGGTGTTATTAAAAAATGTTAAATCAAACATGTTCTGCTTAAAACTAAAGCATGCAAACTTACTAAAAATACATTAAGTCATTGAAATATATTAGTTACATTGAATTCCTATCAAAAAAATCAGTAATACTATACAAATTATATTCCCTGTATTCATTTTTCTAACATAGTAAGTATTTACATTTTTAAATATTTTTAGTAACAAAAATTATATGAAAACATTTAAAAATATAAAAAATAGTAGCCCACCGGCATCGGGAACAGGGTCCGAGCTACCGGTGGTCAGGGCTCTTGAGAGAGGAACCTCCTAACAATACGCGCCGTGTCCAGAAGAACTGCCTTCTGAATCAAGCGCTTGATCCAGCTGCTCAGCGAGAGCCTCCTCAGATATTGGTCGAGGCTATTGGCTATTAAGCCATTGGCCGACACGACTATCGGCACAATGACTGCTTTACTTACGTCCCACATGTCGACAACCTCGCGAGTCAGATCTAGATATTTGAATTGTTTATCTTTCTCTGCTTTTTCCTTTCGACGCTCCATTCGATCTATCACCACAATGTCAGGCTTATTGGCAACAATAGTCCTGTCAGTGACGATAGGTCGATACCAGTACAACGTGATATTACCATCATCGAGAATGGGTCGGGCGCATACTTATAGTATGGCACTTCTGATTCCACAAGTTTGTACTTCAAAGCAAGTTGCTGGTGGATCATCCTGGCCACGAGGTTGTCTCTATGCAAGTACTCTCCGTTAGCCAGACGAGAACATCCAGAAATAATGTACAAATTATTATTATTAAGTGATCTGTATAATTGGATTTTAAATAATTTACAATTTAATGTTTTAAACATTTTTGGTAATTTATTATAGAGACACACACATGACCAGAGAATTTTTATTATATTTCGCTGATCGATGCAGCACATCCAGCACAAGCCTGTATTGGTCACGCCGACTTCGAGAGCTTATTTCTCTGCTGTTTTAAATAGTTCTTTGTGTTTTGAATGAACATGCATGCTTCATATATATATAGTGAAGGTAACGGTAGCAAACCAAGCTCTTTAAATTTTGGTTGACATGATTCGTCGGATGGAATCTCGTTTAAAGCTCGTAAACATTTCTTTTGGGCGACAAATGCTCTATTGTGGTCAGTACTATTTCCCCACATCATTAGTCCATACCGTTGTGAGGACTCAACATAAGCGCGGTATGATTGATTTTGCATACCGTTAAAACGGTGAGACATGTAGCACTATGCAGTATTATGAACACCTTGTAAACATACCATGTTTCTGGCAAATAAATAATTTGAATTTGACATCACAGCCGTTTTTATATTAGTGACTCTTTTTATTTGTCTCAAAGCATAAACTAAATTATTTATTTTATTGCATAAAGTATCAACCTGTCCTTTCCAGTCTAAATGTTCGTCAATTACTACTCCTAAAAACTCAGTTCGTGCCACTTGTGTAATTTTCGATATTTCCATTTTAAAAATAAATGTATTATTCTCTGGTTTAATGGTACAAAACAAACGTGAAACTGTATTATAACTGTAAGTATGTATAAAAATAAAATAAAATAAATATTATAAGATTGATTAGATTGTGTATATACTGATTTGCTAAGATTAATAGATAAATTATTATTATTTACCCAGTTAATTAGATTATCTATTGTATTATTTATGTCCGCTTCATGATCTGAAATTGATTTATATTTCTTATCAGTAGTTACAATTATGGAAATGTCATCAGCAAAAAGGAAGCATTTGTGATTGGTTACATTAACTATTTGGTTTATGTAGAGCAGAAATAAGATAGGGCCCAATATGCTACCCTGGGGGACGCCGCGTTTTATACTTATATTATTCAGACGAATATTCTGTCATGTCCCTACTTTCGTTAAGTTTAGTGACAGTGACTCTCTGTTGTCTGTTAGTCAAGTACGACGATATCCACTGAAGTGGTAATCCTCTTATACCTATAGCCTCTGTTTTTGCAATATTTTTTTTCATATTAGGCTGTTAAGCGGCTTCATATCACCTTTGCTTCTCTTTCACCATGGTGAAAGCAGAAAAAAAGGAAGAAAAATCATACTTCCTAATATTTCATGAAAAAAAATACTTTTCGTTCTATTATTTTATTCCTTCTAAGGGGTATTGAAAAATTTCGTTTGATACCGTGGGCATTTGTTACTACAGCTCTCGGCTTCAGGTAGTCAGTGGCCCGACAATTACTAGTCTTATAAAGGGTATTACCCAGTACTAACTGAGTTCAGATAGGCAGCCGCTTCATGTAAAATACTCGTATTCAGCTGCATCCGCTTTGACTGGAAGCCGACCCCAACATGATGATGAATTAGTCTATAGTGTTTTCGCTGGATCTCATCTATGATGTGAGAGTCCCAGCATGAGGTTTAGTCCACCACGCGGGCCTAGTGCGGGACGGTGGACGTCACAGGTCTTCTATCTTTTAGTTCTAGGATATCCCACGATTCTCACGATGATGATGATGATGGATTTCTCACGTTGTTTTCCTTTATGTAATCTTAACTCTGGTTTGCTGACAAATAAGTTAAAATATGCCAGTTATTTAGTAATTCAAGTTAATGTTCGGTCGAACCGATACGGACAAGTTGCGCACATCCGAGTCGCACAGATAATGAACTGAATTATCTGCCAGTGTCCAGTGTCCGCTAGTCCGCAATTTTTCCCGCTTACAAAGTTTACCTTTATATTGTACACCTCTGCTTACCCCCTCCGCTACAGGCGTGATGTTATATTATGTTACTAGCTGTTGCCCGCGACTTTTGTTCGCGTGAAATTATTATATAAATATTAATTCCCTTGTTGAACCGGATTTTGTTTCCAATTTTAAGGGTTTATATTTTTTGCACTGAACCCTAATTCTTATTCTAAAATAAAAGTCCGTAAGCAAACTTCCACATGTATATATTTACTTAGTTACTCCTTATAACATCAGCTATCTGCCAGTAAAAGTCCCGTCAAAATCGGTCCAGCCGTTTCGGAGATTAGCCGGAACAAACACACAGACAGACCGACAGACGGGCAGATAAAAATTTAAATAAATGTGTTTTTGTTATAAGTGCCGTATATATTTGCTTATGCTTTCAGTAAAAAGCTGTTATTTTGATATTAGAAACAGACACATTTTATTTTTTTGTAGAGATATTGGTTTTATTGGAGTAGCTTCATGTAATGAAGCCTTTACTACAATAACCCGTTCATCAAAATGTCAATACACTTACTTATTTAACTAATAAATCAATGCCGAATAACCAATTTATTTCACCAAAATACACTTATCGTAGAAATATATCATTGCTACTGCAATATTAGTCAATATGATTAGGTACTGATTACAAATTGAAATCATGTATTTCTTTGATTGTTTATCGATATAGATGTTATCAATGTTACCTAATATTATTCGATGCCTTTCTTTACTCGTGCAATGATAAAGGCAAACTTAGGATGTGTCCTCATCAAGGCGAACAGTGAGCTGCTGACTGTCCGCTGACTAACTCTGAGCAGCGAATCCGCTTGCTGAATGATTCGGCAAGTGAAACGCCACAAACTGCCTGCAGTACACGCTGTATCTACACTCCATTTAGTACTGTATTTCCACTTGAAGCAAACAAGCAGCCGCTCAGTGCTTGACTAATGAGCACACAAACTTATACAGCACGGAATCACAGCGTCGGCAGCGTCAAATAAAATGGGTGGCGCTAAAGCTGCGTTATGCTCACAAATGCTGTCATAGGTGCCATTTGTGTCGCAGATTGAGGACCTCCATAAAATTTAATTGACGTAATTGGCACAAGCGTTCGTCCCGAACCACAGAGTCGCGTTAGTATGGTCAGACCTTATATCATTGACGTAGGTAGGCTTACGCCAATCAACCTGTTCATAAACAGATTACAAACAATTTCGATGCTCAATCTCTACAACCTCAATCTTCGACACCTCAACTTCTCGTTAACAGGCTGAAAACTATTCGCCCCAAGTTTAATATTCACACCAAATTTGACAGATGACAACTTGCAAACAAGTTTGATTGCCAATTACACTCGCATAATACATACGTTCGAACTTGTGGTCGACTTATTTCGAAGTCGACAAGTTTGTGAAATCAATTCGAGACGAGATTCCGTTTACAACCGTCATCTAAACATTGAAGGTCGGAGAGTACAGAAGACTACACGTTGGTGCTAAAATTTGACCTTGAGCCAGGTCGGAGCTTCAATAGAATGCAAGGCCAGCTTATTATAGGTACTAATTTTGTTACCACTACTACTTTTACCGTTTAAAGTGGAAGCACAATAGTAGCCCGCGAAATTCAAATTTTATAACGTTTTTTGCAATTCGTCGGTCAGTGTCCGGCTATTATGTTGAAAAGTATGCAAAAAAAAGAACAAATCTGTAAAACTTTTAATTTCGCGGGCTAACTTAGTGATTTCTATACTTTTTAGGGTTAGATAACTAAAGGGGGCAAACGGTACCACTCTAGCGGTTGGCGGAACGCGTTTTTTTTTTTTTATCTTTTATAATTTTCGGTATCTCGGTAGACGTAATATTTATTTACTTACAGACTAATAACAATCTTCAATATCATGTATAAGTAGGAACATTTGCTAATTACACGCTTCCACATGTATATATCTACTTAGTTACGAGTTATTTGCGTTGACCAGTTACAGCGATTTCAGTAAGTATACAGATTACAATACAGACATATTAGGTATGTCGAGATAATATATTAGGAATGTCAATAGGAATGTCAAGTCGTGCAATACTGATACTGTTAGCCTGTGACATCGCATTTCTGGGCAAAAGGTTCTCCCCATGACTTCCAGTTGTTCTGATCCAGGGCTAATGTACTGGTGGTTGGTTTTGTCCAGCTCGTCCCGCCATCTTCTACGAGGTTTGCCGCGACGCCGACGCCAACTCGTGCAATATCAAAATCAAAATTAAAAGCTATTTAAGGTTGTCATCAAAATACTCCTTGTTTAAAATATTTCTAATTTTGTGTGCGCTGGTGCAAAATAAATCGATTTCCAGGTGTTTTGATAAACTATTGAAACCTGAAGGCGTTGCGCCTTTACTTTGTCGATGCGTATGGTACATGGAGTAGCGGCCGTTTTTTTAGGTTCTTCAGATTAGTGCGAATACGTATTTTGCTAAACAAGTAGTTCGGGACAAGCAACCGTGCCGTTTGCGATGTTCACTAACAACAGATATCACTGATGTTACGTCATAATTCCAATGGTAAGAAATGATATCGCTTACGACGGTGTTCATAGTCGACTGAGAATTGCCTAGCCTTGAAGTCCAAGTCCCGCAATAATTTCCTTTAAACAGACTCAATACGAGATTTGTAGATCTCATATTGAGGGTTCCATACTTGATAAACATACTCAAGGTGGCTACGCACTAGAGAACAATATAGAACTTTTAATAGTTTTAGGGAACGAAAGCTAGAACAAGCTCTAATAATGAAGCCCAAGGATTTGAATGCCTTGTTGACAACTGTTTCTATATGATCATCAAAAAGCAGCTTTGCTATCGTGTACCACACTAAGATCCCTGATACTCGTTTCTTTACACTATATGTAAGTACCATCTACTTAGTGTATACCCTTGGCCAATAATAGATTTCTGGCAAGTGAATACTACGTGAAAATATTTGGATACATTTAGTTGTAATTTGTTGGTTTTGCAATATTGTACGAATCTGTGAAATGTGCGTATGGACTTTAGGACCTTCATGTCACCTGCGTATAGTAGGATATGTGAGTTTCTAAAGCAGTTTTTTATGTTCAAAATAAATATTGTAAACAATAACGGTCCTAAGATTGAGCCTTGGGGCACTCCTGATGGGACAGATTTTCATACAGACGCAATACGACAGCTGGTATTCGATTATTTATGTTTAATGGAAACCACCGCAATAGATCACCGTGAATTCCTGCGGAAAATAGCTTCTGAAGAAGCACCCGATGATCTATACGGTCAAAACATTTGCTGTAGTCCGTGTATATCGCGTCGACCTGGCATCGTGCTTCCATCAGAGTGGTTATAATTTCATTCGATAGTACCAGGTTGGAGACAGTTGACCGTTTTCTGAGGAAACCATGTTGTTCGTCGCCGAAATGGCGTTGCATAACTGAGTAAACTTCCGTGTAATACTCGTTCAAGAACATTACAGAAAAGACATAATTTAGATAGGGGCGGTAGTTTACTATTTTAGATTTATCCTCCTTTTTAAAAATCGGTGTAATAAATGCCGATTTCCACATCTTCGGGACAATATTCTCTTTCAACGGCCGCTCAAACAGCACACAGACTGGCGCCACCAGGCTCTTTGCACAATTAATTATGAAATTGGGGGTATCAAATCTGGCCCACGAGATTTAGATGGGTCCAAACCTATAAGTAGCTTGAGGACCGTCTCCGGACACATGCTGACCGTTACTTAGATTCACGGAGGTAGCAGGATGAATGTCTATATTGACATCCAGATCGTCAGATTCTGAGTCAGGTTCTTGGAAGGTAGACTGAAAGTAAGAAGAAAAAAGCTCGGTGATACCCTCGCCGGTATCTACGGACAAGTCCGTGTAGTATAATGCGTTAGGTAATGTATTACCACTTCTTTTGCTTTGATATACGACCAGAAACATTCAGGATTTTTGGCGATTGATTCAAATTTTTTCATATAAGCATCAAAACAACCCGCCACTAATTCCTTAGCTCGGTTTCGCAAAAGAGAAAAAGAGTGGTAAAGGTAATCGGATAAGTTGCCTTAATTTTTGTATTTTTCATGATATTTGTGTTTTCTTTTAGTATTTTTATTAAAGCACACTTTTTTAGTATACCAGGGGCGTGTGATTTTTTAAGTAGTTTAACAGGAAAGTACAAGTCCCTGAGCTCGTTTAGCTTGGTATAGAAAAGGCTAAGGGCTTGGTCCAGGGAACCAGCAGACAACAACATATTCCAGTCAATAAGATCTAGTGCAGACGTAATTGCAGTGTAATCGCCTCGATGAAATATGTATTTGGTGCTAGGTTTCTCAATGAGCTTATGAACTTCAACGAAATCAGCGTTAATAATTAATCAACGGTTTGTGGTGTACATCAACAGGCACCACCAGGGGCACCACAATAAATTCACTTTTATTGAGTTATTTGATCAAACAAGATCTAATAGTCTTCCGATGACGTTACGCTTACCATTAAACTGGAACAAATTACACGCATTTACTGTGTCAAAGTAATCGAAAATACATCGAACGAACACATTCTCAGGATATAACCCAGAGCTATCGTCAGACTGCTGCCATACCACATCGCCGCCGAAGTTAAAATCCCCTGTTATTAGAAATGTATGTAAAGGGTGGGGGCGGATACTAAAGAGTTAAGTTTATGGTGGAAGTTTTGTAATTTAGTTAAGTACGAGTTACCAACATTTTCTTTGCACAAATACAGGCCACAGATATTCATATTGTAACTTACCGCTGGCCTAGATCGCTTCAGAACAACCCACATATCCTCGGCGGAGGTACGCCAGTCACATCTTTCCACAACAACGGTCATTCCTCACCGCGTTCAACACTCCGCCTCCCCGTGTCTGTGCTGTTCGACAGTAATCCCGGTCCCGCCTCCAGCCAAGATAGCGTCCATCAAACAACTCACTGTTACTAATACTATTCACTAACCATGCTTCCGTAAATATAATAACATCCTAAGAAATCATGCAAACGTTACGATATAACCCGTTTGTTTTTGAGCGCAGCAACAATATTGTCAACTTTAATAAGATAATTATGTTGTAGTGAATTTAGTAAATCGTTTAATATAAACGAATACTTAAAGTAATAATTAAGTATGATGACGGTAGAAAACAGAATTTGGTAGGAATCTTTTAGGCACAGTATTGCACAGTGACTAAAAACACAAAACTTTGAAACACTCACAACTAATGGGTTAAGTTAAGGAACAAAAGTAACGACACGGGCCCGGTGTGTCACAACTGGGTAGGCTAAGTAATAATAATTAGAATTGCACTGTAACGTAATAACAATTTGGACTAATTTGGCACAACGACAACAAACAACATGACATTGATTATGAATTTTAATTTACACAGCACACTATAATTGGTGGAATACGCTGATAGCACTCACCTGCGCACGGTTTTCCATCTTATTTTTAATGTTTGGTTTTGCACGACTAGACTTAGACATTTTGTTAATATTGATAGGTTTAGATCGGTATTAACATGGTTTTATTTTATTTTCATGAGGTCTTGTTCGGATTTTAACACTACTGTAGGAAACGTGTTGGCCTTCCTCGCGTGTATTTTGGAGTGCTTGACCCAGACGTAGCGAAAATCCGTTTGTACGGCCTTTTGTTTAGCTTTAGACAGCAGTGCCTTGTTCTGTAGTGTCAGGTGGTCGTTGACGTAAATCTGTTGGTTTCCAGGAAGGATTATTTGTTCTGTAGTTAAGGGGGCAGTCATGAAAAGTGGTCTTGCAGCGGCAATAAAGTCCTCCCTCACGTAACGGTTGCAGAAACTCATTAAGATAGGTTTCGTGTGATCTTTCTCATGGTTTGGTAACCTAGTTATAAAGTTCATCTGGGGCTAATCAATTTTAGTGCCAATTTTGCTGATGGTTCTCGTAATTGTTTTGGGGTAGACCTTTTATTTCGATGTGGTTCAATCTTGTCCATTGCTCTTTAGCATTATTATCTACCTCTAGCTTATCCAAGCGGACTTGAAGTTTCCACCTGTTCCTGGACCTTCTCGACGTGTACAAGGTGAGCTTCCATCTTTATTTTCTGTTTGAACTCCTTTAACTCCTTATTTGTTTCATTTAATGATGACTTTAGATCAGAAAACTCCGTACGAAGCGCAGTTATCTCTTCTTTTAAAAATTCAAGAGGAGCTAGTTTCTCAGCGAGTGCTCTAATTAAGTATAACCGACTCCGATTCCAGCCTTGGTGACACTGGAGGTTGAGTAGTGGCAGCTATTTTACATTTGCTGCAACGCCACGTCAGCTTTCTGTCACCCATCTTCCGGTATCCGGCATCTGTTATTTCAGCACAGTGTAAGTGTAGTTCCCGATTACATATTGTGCAATGAGCTCCATCGGATAGTGGTTCCTCACAGGCGCCGCACTTGTATGAGTTCATGATTAATTCGGTTTTGTATACATATTTCGCAAAATGAGATTCGCTGGAATAATGGTCGAACGCAATAGATGTGAGTAACGAAAGTGACCGTATGGCACTGGGCACAGCGTCTACGATGAGACTGCAATGCAATGGATCATCGGCGTTTATGCCACTCAGTCACAGCTTTACTCCACCTGCCATCATCGCACATTGCTAGGTGTCCTGCCCAACTCCATTTGACTTCCTTATCGCGATAACTACTACTAATACTTTTTATACTAAATAGGCTTGTGTTTGGCTGCAACTCGCATCTTGTGATGCGATAAAGGCGCGGGCCCACCGCGGCGCATGCTGTGCACGGGCACGCGGCGCATTTTAGCTGCGTGTATTAATTAGTTTGACAACGTGGGTCTACGTTTCCACTGGAGTACACGAATATGACCCACGACTATGTACAGCTCACTTATCGCAGCGCAGTTTTCAGTCATACACCGTGGATTGCAGTGGCACGTGCGTAGCCTCTCCGTGCGCCGTGCCACGCTATACATAGTCGTGGGTCATATTCGTGTACTCCAGTGGAAACGTAGACCCACGTTGTCAAACAAATTAATACACGCAGCTAAAATGCGCCGCGTGCCCGTGCACAGCATGCGCCGCGGTGGGCCCGCGCCTTTAATGCGGCCTAGGGTGGAGCACGCTTGCCTTGAAGAAACCGATTTACTCAAGCTTTGAATAGATTCAGATTACAATGATCAGGGAACAGAGAAGCCAGCAATGAATTCCACAGACTGGCGGTTCGCACAATTATCTAATGTTGAAGCATGGCGCATTTTTCGTCCTATTTCAAAATAATTCAACCCCTACGTTGATTCAATTCGCACTTAATGAAACCTGAACTTAAAGAAAACTTGTTTGACGTGAACTTCCCTTAATTAATGTGGGATGTAGGGATCATTAAAAAAAGAATGATATTAACCATTTATTATTTCACGATTTTAACCATAAAATGTATTAAGCATTGAAACTGAATTATTCTAATTCCTACGTTTTACACCTTAAAAACGTAGAATAGAATGAAACTTATTGAAGCGACGTTAAGCATCAAAACGCAGACCAGAAGTAAATTCACATGGTAACGGACTCCAAAATATTCTAAGAAATATTGTGAACAAATTGTTATGAAAAAAAAAAAGGATGTTACTACGATCGTCGACCCGGGTTTCCAGGACAGAAACATGGTTTTGGACACGGTGATTTCGGAACTTTTGGTGGACACGGAGGAGATGGATGAGGAGGTCCCGGTCCTGGTCCATCATTGACTGCCTTTTTCATTTGCATCATCAGCTGCTGTATCTGATTCGTGAGTTCCCCAACAGTGTTACACATTTGTTCGACAACATTCATAGGAGGCAATTGGCCCATACCACCACCAGCAGCTCCAGGTCTCTGTTGGTAGATGCCGAAGTCCCCAGACATTTCGTTCGTTGATGAACATCCAGAAGGACACTTATCTAGTGTAGGGCTGGCGTCGCACGGATCAGGCTTACACGGCGGGACTGAAATTAGTGGAGGTTGTGGGCCGTCTGCTGTGCGTGAAGTACCGTATGTTTTGCAGTCACTTTTCCCACATTTATTAAGAGCGCACGGAGTTCCCCCGTAACTCTTTGGGGCCGTTTTTGGGTCGTTGATTGGGCACTGGTAATTGTCACACTTCGGTGGCCTATTTGCAGGACACATTGTATTGTTACAACTGTAAGGCGTGTCAGTCCTGTATTCTTTCGGTTGAGATGTTTTGCAATCCGGACAGGGGCATGTTACCTTAATGATACCGGCTTTTATATCTTTAATTTTACCAGGAGTGTAGTTTAGGCAGGTGTAGTGCACCCAACATTGACAGGCGCCCTGGCATTGTAAGCCTGTTTTCTGCGTTACTACTCCCAGGCAAATCTTACATGGATTTTTCACTTTGTTGCATTTTTTTGACATTGTGATTAGAAACTTATTAAACCTTTTTTGAAAACAGTTACCATGGTTGATGTTTTAGGCTTCTGTTTTAAATAAATTATTATATTTTTTTGCGGGCATCGTGAATTTGTAGATGTAAATTTGACGTCGACATTTTACCAATTCTTTTTCTTTCTTATGCTCTCTGTCAAACTTATACCTGTCACGTCTCAAAATTGACCTCATTCCTAGAGGATTTAAGTTTTTACTTCGTCTGTTGTATTCCCGTTTCAAGTCCTGCCCAGACAGAGTCCTTAGTAAAGTGATATTATTATATTATGTAGTCCGATGTTTGATTGCCCGACTATAATTTAAAAAAAAAACGACTGGTCATGGTCCACTGATAGCTACTAGTGTTAGACTAAGGCCCGGACTCCACCAAAGCGGAGACCAGCGGAAGCGGAGAGGAGAGGAGATGTGCAAATCGGCACGCCACTCACACCACACCGCTCATCACACGCCGCACACAGAACACCGCTTACCGCACGCGGCACACAGAACACCGCTTACCGCACGCCGCACACAGCACACCGTTTACCGCACGCCGCACACAGAACACCGCTCACCGCACGCCGCACACAGAACACCGCTTACCGCACGCCGCACACAGCACACCGTTTACCGCACGCCGCACACAGAACACCGCTTACCGCACGCGGCACACAAAACACCGCTTACCGCACGCCGCACACAGCACACCGTTTACCGCACGTCATTCACGTCTCTTCTCGTCTTCGCTTGCCTAAACAATTGCGAGACATCTCCTCTTCTCTCTGCTCAACCGTTTCTACTAAAGCTAAACGGAGATGAGAAGTGTAAATAACGAAATTCTATTTTTGGTTTAAAACACATCTTTTTTATGTTTGATGGGCCTACTCTTGACCTCAATCTAGTCCTGAGGACAGAGATGAGGTCGACGATGGAACGAGCTTACCCAGAAGAAGCGGGACGGGAAGGGAGAAGATAATATCTCCCTTCTCGTCGCGTCTTCGCTTCGGTGGAGTCCAGCCCATAAACTTATGAAATTGCTTCGGTAACTATTGCCGCCTGTTACCGTTTTTATCGAAGAATCCCATTATGTTATGTTATGAAAGCTTTGTTACCACGTGTCTGTAATTGTTATCGTGTAATTTTACTAAGTAATTTATAATTTATCGTGGAGTTATTAGTAACATAGTAATAACTCAATGATAAGTTGTAAATTATAATTAGAAATCCATCTATACATCTATATCTATACATCTATATCTATATATCTATACACCTATACTTACATAATATTAAAATCGTAAAAATCCAAATCGATGTTCCGGGATGGCCCAAAAAGTACTGCAAAATCCTGTTCATATTTTGCACAAATGTTCCTTATAGGCTTCTTCAAATGTTAGGTTATATATTATCACGCTACTTGACGCTTAGGGGGGTGAGCAATAATGCATTATGTTCGTATTCTTCAATTGTTTGTTATAATTACTGTGCCCTAACCATAATATTGTTCTTAGCTGTAAGCCTTATGTATCACCTTTTTAACATTGTGGAATGCAGTTGAAATGCGAGTTGCAGTGGTCTGTCATTCTGTGTCCGCGGTTTTGTAGCTGCTATTTGCAGTGCGGTCGCATTTGGCATTGTATCTTAAAATGCCAACTAGCCTGGTTGGCTAGAAGATCTTGTTATGCTTACAAAACTTGCTGTCTCACCATCATTTACCGAGTTTTTTGTCAGCACAGGGAAAGTTCCGAAGGTATACAAGGTGTTGATGTTGTTTATCATACCGACCAGACGCTATGACAAATCACATCGACACGACTGCTTTCTGCAAAGCTTCACTATACTTCTAAAGGAGACCGCAGACCGCATCAGTAGTGTTGCCGATTGCGGATGTCATTAACCGCAAGCGACCATGCCGTGGTGGTTCTAAATCTGAACGAGACCTCGCAACTTCTACTGCAGCGTAATTTTTCTTCTGTTTCGCTAAAATAATCTCATCATCTTCCTGCCCTTGTCCCATGTTATTTGGGGTCGGCGCAACACGTTTTTTTCTTCCATTCTCCTCTGTCAACCGTCATGCTATCATTTACTTCTTTATCTTTCATATCATTCCTCACACAATCCATCCATCGTTTCTTTGGTCTTCCTCTCCCTCTCCATCCATCAACGTTTATATTCATCACTCTTTTAGTCACATGCGATTCGTCCCTCCTCATCACATGTCCATACCAAGACAGTCGATTCCCTTTCAACTTTTCTGTGACTGGCGCAACTTTTAAACTTCCTCTAATATATTCGTTCCTTACTTTATCCATTCTTGTCACACCACACATCCACCTCAACATTCTCATCTCCGCTACATGCAATCTTTTTTCATCCATCTTCTTCACAGCCCAGCATTCCGATCCATACAGTACGACAGGTCTAATCACGGACTTGTATATTTTCCCCTTTAACTTGAGGGGCATCCGTGGGTCGCAAGTTGTTCCAGTGACCTGTCGCCATTTCATCCATCCTGAGTTGATCCGGTGTGTTACGTCTCGGTCTACTTCGCCATCCCCTTGGACAAGCGACCCGAGGTACCGAAAATCGGAACAGATCGGTATGGGCGTTCCGGCAAGAGTTATGGGCACAGGACTGGAGAGACCGCCGAAATCACAGAATAGGTATTCTGTTTTGGTCCTACTGACTTTCAGGCCAACATTCTCCAGTCTTTGCCACCACACCTCCAATCTGCTCTGGACCTCTAGGCCACTCTCGGCAACCAACACAATGTCGTCGGCAAACAGCATACACCAGGGAGCCTCTTCCTGTATGTCCGACGTAAGTGCGTCCATTATCACCAGGAAGAGGTAAGGGCTTAGAGCCGACCCTTGGTGCAAGCCAACAGCCACATTGAAGCTGCCGGTAGTGCCCACTGTAGACCGGACTTGGGTACTACATCTACTGTACATCGCTCGGATCAACTGCACATACTTCCCAGGCATACCTTTCTCTTTCAGGGCCCACCACAAAACTTCACGAGGTACCCGGTCGTATGCCTTTTCGAGGTCGATGAACACCATGTGCAAGTTTTTGTGCGCACTTCTGTATTTCTCGCACAGCTGGCGGATGGCGAAAATGGCATCTGTCGTTCCCCGACCAGGCATAAAACCGAATTGATTTCGTGAAATTTCACTCTCTTCTCTCAGTCGTCTTTCAATAACTTTCTCCCAAACTTTCATACTATGCGCCATTAGCTTTATTCCTCTATAGTTATTACACTCCAGCACATCACCTTTATTTTTAAAGATGGGCACCAGCGAACTGTTGCACCATTCGTCAGGTATGGCTTCTTCCAGTAACAACTTATTGAAAAATAAAGCTAACCACGCCCATCCATCCACCCGTAATAACTTCCATACTTCAACTGGTATACCGTCAGGTCCTAACGCTTTACCATTCTTCATTCCATTTACTGCTATTCTCACTTCATCCATACTAACCTTTCTCACTAACCCCTCATTCACTGGTTTATTGTCCAGCACACCGTTCCAATCATTCTCCTCATTCATCAGTTTTTCAAAGTACCCCTTCCACCTATCCTTAATTTTCTCATCATCCGAAAGAACCATTCCAGCTTCATCTTTTACGCATTTAATCTGACATACATCCCTCGCCTTTCTCTCTCTAGCTCTAGCAAGCCGATATAGTTGTTTTTGGCCTGCTGTACTATCCAAAGTGTCATAAAGCTTGTCTTGGGCCTTTGCTCTAGCTATGGCCACAGCTTTCTTGGCTTTTTTCTTGAGAGCATCATACTCACTCTTCTTTTCAGCTTTCAAACTAACACATGCAACTTCAACACTCTGCCATTCCTTGAATTTCCTCTTTTTTTCCTTCAACACATTCTGGATTTCTGTCGACCACCACCATGTATCTCTATCTATCGTACCCCTTCCTTTCGTCTCTCCTAAGACATGCTTTGCTACACTTCTAATACACCCAGCCATCTCACTCCAACATTCATTTACACTTCGCTCGCTCATGTCTCCCATCTCTACCATTTTATCCACCACTCGTTCTTTAAATTCTTTCGCACAGTCATCCTTCTCTAACATATACCATTTTATTTTAGGCGGAGGTCGGTTTTTTGTTCTATTGACTTTAATTTCTGTAACTATTTCCATAATTAGGAGTCTGTGCTGTGTAACCAAGTCTTCTCCCGGTAAGACTTTACAATCTTTGATATATTTTAATTTGTTTCTTCGGACTAGGAAGTAATCTATCTGTGTATTGTGGTTACCACTCTTGTATGTAACAAGGTGTTCGTCGTCTTTCTGGAACCAAGTATTGGCTACTGCCAGATCAAATGCGGTAGCGGATTGCAGTAGAGTCTCCCCCTCATTGTTTTGATTCCCGATTCCCCACCCCCCATGCACTCTTTCATAAATCCCTCTCATTCTTCCCACATGTCCATTGAAATCACCTCCAACTATCAATTCTTCATGCGCCGGGATGTTCATCAAAACGGTGTCAAACTCCTCCCAAAACTTCTCTTTCACTCTTTCATCACATCCCACTTGCGGTGCATATACACTAACTACGTTCAGCATTACGTTTTCGAACATAACCTTTAAAACTATCAATCTATCATTTACTCTTTTTACATCCATCACGCGTTCTTTTAAATTACTATCTAAAACTATTCCCACGCCATTCCTTTTCCCGTCACTTCCACAGTAGAAAAACTTGTATCCCTCACCAATTTCCCTCGCTTTCGTACCCTTCCACTTAGTTTCTTGTAAACACGCCACATTTATTCGTCTTATTTTTAATACATCCGCTAACTCTCTGGCTCTTCCAGTCATCGTCCCAACATTCCAACAAGCATACCTCAATCTCACTTCCCGAGCTTGCTTCTTACGTCGCACCCGCCCGGGGTGGTGCAACAACCCTTGTCCACTTCCCGCAGGAGCCGGGTGCTGCCCCTGCGCGTCGCCTGCGGGGTACGCCCTAGTCCTATCGCACATCATTTCATTTTCTCTCATGTTGCAGTAGGTTTTGGCTTGGATTTTATAGTCGGCCGCCTGCCAGACACTAACCCTCCTTGGGAATGCGCTTGCTGGTGGTTTACCCGCCACCGTGCGGGTGACCCAGAGTGCTTGATTTATGATTTGCACTGGGTCTTTAGCTCCCTTAGTCGCCTCTTACGACACCCACGGGACGAAATGGGGTGGTCAGATTCTTTCTCCGTGACCGACACGGATTCAAATGAAAAAAAAAGAGATTTTTTTTTTCATTTGTCACGTGTTCGCCCGATCCGCAATGTCGCCATCTACGGAAGCGTTTTATAAAATACTTAAAAGAGATTTTTGTGACATAATTTTTTTTAACATAAAAACCCATCGCGTTGCGGCGCGCGCCTCGTAGATTGAGAAAGGGCTTCAACGATAGCCGGTCTACCATTGCGATTGGGCTGGCCGCTGCGGATTGCGGCTAGCAGCTTCGGAATGATAACATTAAAACTAAAAATACTTGAGAAACTGTTTATTCTGTTTTATCTGACATTTTGTCTTGGTTCACTTTCTTCGTTGTCCACCATTTTGTTTATCTTGCACATTAGCTCCCTTATTTGTTTTGAAAGCATTCCGACTGTACCGCTCATTTCATGCAGAGCACTTACCATTAAATCCTGCTCTTCACATTCTTTGCCGTATTCTATTGTATTTTGACCTGAAACTGGTCAAATTGGTAAACATAAGAGAACACCAGCAACATGAACATTATGTTGCTGAAAACATAATTTAATAAGAAGACAGTTGGAATATCATTACTTATTGATGATACTGAATCGAAGTAAATCAAATAATCCATAGTATAAACTTGTGTTTTTGACTGGCCTTTAGCGAAATTATTGTTTGAACGCTGCTTGTCGCTATCAATGGCTAAAACGCACTATGTTTTAGCCATTGATAGCGACAAGCTGCGTTTGAGCACGGTAGCAGAAAAAAATACAGGGTAGATGGAAACATAATCATCTCATTTTCCTGTCCTACCCCTATTTTCATTTATTTTTGGGTCGACGCAGAATGGTCTTCTTCCATAATTCTGTATTAGACGTCATACCAGCTGTACACACTCGCTTTCTAACCATATAATCACACGGTCCTTCCATCGTTTTTTTAACCTTCCACTATTCCTATAGCTTGAAAGATAAAAATACAAGATTGGCTAAGAACTTACGTCCTGGATCATGATTACACGAACTTTGGCTACTGCTACGGGCCATTTCAACTCTTGGCCTTCTGTGCATCCTGTTACGTGAGGGAGAATGCTGAGACTTATATGTTTTCGGGATTGGTGAACACTGAGGACTTGGAAGTCGGGCAGGCTTCCGAGGGGTCGGATACTTTGCATGGGCTGGGGTTGGGCTTGGGCAATCTAGTGCATCGTCAGCACATATTTTAGTTGAGCACTTATGGTCTTGCCGTAGTACTTTGGCCCTATTCGAAGGACATTCATCCGAATCACACTTAACTGGACCTCTGGCGTTCCCTGGACACTTCTGGTTCGAGCATGTATATGGAGGGTTTGTCAAATACTCTTTTTCCTGTTTTGTTTCACAGTCGGGACATGGGCACATCACTTTAATTATACCAGCTTTGATATCTGAAATCTTCCCTGGCGTGTAGTGGAGGCATTTGAAGTGGGCCCATTTTTTGCAAGCGCCTTGGCATTGCAATCCGTTCCTATTGGTCACTTGTGCAAGACAATATTTGCAAGGATTCTTGACAGAACCGCATTTGTTCTTAGGTTTGTTACTCATTTTATCTGACTGGCGTTCCCTAGAAACTCGGATATCATTTTGGCTATTGATGTTGGTTACATTTTTATTGCGGGAAATTTAATGAATGGTTTCTGCTGTGATGGATTTTGGTCAGTTTGTTCCCTTTGCAAAGGGTACAATACTTATACCAAATGGGCTATTGTCTAATTTTCTTCCGCTGTTGACAGTTTTTACTCGTGAAGATTATGCTGACAGCGATCAATTCTACGCATTAGAATTTGGCAATAAATATCTTTCATCTACCTACCTTTTTCTAACTTCTTACAGAAGGAACTTTGTGGAGTTTCATAGCAACAAGCGCGGTGCGGACAAGCCCGTGTCTTTCTTGGTAGACCAAGCTAATCATTCGAAGTGTCGCGCTAAAATAAGAAGAGCGCACTAGTGGGATGATAATTTGAAGAAAATTATCAATTTTAGTAAATTATATTTGAGCACTAGACGATCAATCTAGCATGAATTAAAAGTGCTTCACGAAGATAATAGTGATCCAGTCCTAGTTTTGTTTTACACTATCGCATTTGGTAAAGCCCTGTAATGATATTTGTAAGATAGAGAAAATAAAGAAATCTTAAAATTTAATTTATAGTTTACACAATATTTTTTGCATTACCAAACACAGAGGAATTAGCTATGGAGGCAGCAAGAAGCGAATCACCGAACAAAGTTTCTGCCACTTTTTGCGGGAGGCAACGCACACATTTCACGGCATTTGACTATCCCATACAGAGACATGCATCCTATTGCTGTAAACGCACACGAATAAAAACAACCACACATAAATAAACACACACTCATTGGCAAGTAAATGTGTTTCTATGTATATTACAATTTGTCCTACGACTACAAACAAAGAGTGCTAGTGATGTGAGACAACCAATGACTGGTATTTCATTTGTCAACCATGAATGACTGAATGAACAAAATCTTTCTTTTTTTTACTTCAATTTGGCTAATTTAAAAAATAAATAAAATTAATACACAATGTGTTAGTAGTGACCAGCAAAACGGTATTGGTCAGTAATAACGACAACATTTACAACGATTGTATTTATTGGACATTATTTTCATAAACCATGTTAGTGCATATTTAGTACTAGCATGGTGTTACGAAAACCCATTTTGCAGAATTGAAGTTGCAGATCATTTTTTACAACAGAAAACTGCACAATTGACCATTTTTATAGACTACTTTGCGAAATAAAACGATACGCAATGTCGTCTGTTGGCGCATGAACTAGTTTTATATATTATAACGTGTATGGTCAAATGGCCAATGTACAGACGCCAGCACATTGAACTACTACAATCTGTCAAATTTGTTTAATAGATTTTCAACTTTATTTGTAAAGTAGGGTCAAGGTTGGTTGGGAAAATCTGACAGTTTCGAGTAGGTTGACCTGCTGGCGTCTGTACTTTTGCAGAGGGGTAACCCAAGCTCTGCCAACTCTATGGCTTATTTCTCTATGAATAAACACGACGCAAGATTGATCGTCTCGTAGACAGAGGATCGCCTAGTGTTTCCCTGAAACTGGGACGTCGTTGTCTATGATCCAGTGTGGTTGACTGACATTGACAATTTGACAGCCATTTGAGGTTATACACTATTATTGGTTGGTTGTTCTGGTGTAGAAAAATTAAATAAAAGAAAACTAAAATGCCGTTCATGAAAGGAAGAGCACCTATCCGACGTACACTTAACTACCTGAATGCTGGCAGACTAGTATTAAAAGACAAAATCAAGATATTCTCAGTGGCTTACAATATAAATGGACAAAACAATCTTGGTACAAAAGAGTTCGTTTTCTGGTATTTGCCGCAAATTCAATACAAAAACCCTAACGTCCAGGTAGCAACGTTAAAGAATCTTACTCCTTCACCATTCATAAAGTGTTACTTCGAAGATGGAAGAAAGATTTTAGTAGATGTTGACAATAAGTCGAAAGAAGAAATTTTGGAGCATTTAATTAGTACTGTTGGTGAGTTACGCTTAATGTATTAATAGACCTCTGCTCTACCACAGGCTACACCAGTACGCTGGCAGTATTGATTACAAAACTTTGGTTAGAGATTCATTCATCTTAAGATTATTCTTGACATGTTTTGATAACTAGTTCTTATTACGAAACATGTACTCTGAAGTACTTGAGATTCGTCTTTATTGCCTTGACATAATAAAAGTGAAGCAAAGTAATGTTTGAAGGGAATTCTAATGAAAAATAAGCAATAACAGCTTTGGACCTCAAGAATTCTACTCTGATTTTTACAGTGTGTACAAAAATAATAACGTACACACACACACTCGCATACATATGATACACATGTATATGATAGAACTGTTCCCATGCTACACTAAATCATCCTCTTTTTTAATTTCAGGAAAATCAAAAGACATTCTAGAACAAGAATCAATAGCTGCGGAAAAAAAGGATAATCCTGCTAACTTCGGTATAGGTTGTGAGCGACCATGTATCTGTGAAGTCTATGGACAAGTCCCCTGCCCTGGTGTAGTACCGCTTCCAAAGTTCATGCGAGGAAAGTTCAAAAATGCCACTGATTAGGAAGTTTTAGAGAGGTAGAATTTAGAAATGTTAATATTGCGGGTAATAGTGCGGGTGGACAGATGTAAAATGTTTTTGAGTTTTTGGTTCTGTTGACATGCTCAAACTCACAATGTTTTTGTTCACCGTTTTGAGAGCAGCAGCAATGAAATTAATTACACAAAGTAAAGTGGCTGTCAAACCCACAACCTACGTTGTATAACTTCGCTGAAGTTCTAACACCACATAAGTCAAAAATTGTACATTCACAGGAGTGTAAAAAAGTCACTTCAAATTATATAGAGAAGTTGCTTGTTTCCGATTGTCTGAAACAGCATCTTCCGATTCTCTAGCAACGGCATCAATGTCAAAACTGCCAAAAATTTATTTACGTGGTGGTGGTTTAACTTCAACAATGATAAGTCGCTGTTACCATTGCTCACAATAATGTTTTAATTACAAAAAATACGCAATATTAACACTGTCAATGCTGTAAAGTTAAGTTAAGAATGTAGATAGTTAGCAGTAAATTTATAATAAAACAAGTTTCAATTAACTTAATTTTTAATTTATTCATCTGATATCTAATATATTAAAACATAGGATAAACTAGTACACAAACATCATATTCATAACCAAAGTCAAAATAGTTTTCAGTTCTTTAATAGATTTTCAACTTTATCGCTGAAGCATTATGTTCAAGGTTGATTGGGAAAATTTTACAGTTTCGGGTAGCTTGATGTACTTTTCTTTGCCCAAAATGGTGTTTTCATTAATTGTAATAGTGAAAGCTGTTTAGACACTGATCTATTTCTATATCTACTGTCAAAATTAGGAGTATCTAATAAACATGATACAATTTAAATTCTTAGATTTTTGAAACTAGATTTTAGTACCACAGTGCACTTCAACCAACTTATCTCTGCAGGTGGGAAAACACAGTACTAAACTAAATGTACCAAGTTTGACATATCGATGTATTTTTGCTTGACAAGCAGCGCCACCTTGAACGGCACACTTAAAGTGGTCATACTGTACTAATTTAAAAAAACTTGAATGTTATTTGTGTTACTGTCAAACTCATAAGTTACCTTTAGATATACATAAATACGTTTTTTGCCCATGGGGGTAGGCAGAAACCACAGAACGGCACCTGCTACGATACTTACATACTCCTTTTGCCTCGTCCACGTTCATACATCTGGTCATACACGCACGCCGGTTGCGGTTGCGAGACCTGACCTTTCTGAAGAACGTCACCAAAAAGGTCAGTGTGTCCTTCTAGGGCGTCCCTTCCTGGCGTTGCCTCTCACATCTGCCTTGTAAATACCTTTAGTTAGTCGCCTTTCACTCATCCTCTCCAATGACCAAACCATCCCATGCGATGTTGAGTGGGCCTCTAAGGCCCATTTTCAAATGTTAGATCGATGTTGATAAACCCTGTAAGGCCCATCTGTCACTGTCATCCCAATGTTTATTAGAAATCAAAACAAATAGTGGACATGGTATCTAAATATCCCGTTTCTAGTGTTAATTATAATGTTAATTATTGTAACCAATAAGTGTGCTTGCTGGAGGTTGCTTTTACATCACTGTCAACATGGTTTTTATTTTTCTTGGACTTAATCCAAGTAGGTAGGTAGATCCTGGTAGGTACTGGGGTACTGTCAGAGTAGAAAAAACTATGACAAGACCAAACAAGGTTTAAAATCAAATACAGAAACACTGTTGAGTTAAGAAAACGTATAATCTTTGACGTGATATGCCATCAATGCTGCAGCGATATAGTGCATATTCTGGAAGGCATTAAAAGTCCTGGTGTTACAGTGCTCAAAGAGTTGTTGATCCACTTCACCACCTCTAGGACATGTGTGGAGGAATATCCAGGGACAACGTGTTCTGCTGTTTATTTCCTGAAAAAAGTAACACAAGATTTGATTCTGAAAATGTGAAATGATTCTTGCTTCCATGAGAAAAGGACAATACTTGTTGTTTGTCTGAAATATGGATTATAAATTTATGATTTTCTACTGTAAAATGAGACAAGATTGTTTGATTAAAATAAGCACATGTGAAAATTGTTTGTACTTTTCTTAAAAGAACAGGAAAACGATAGTTTTTATGAGAATGATGGCACAAAACTGGTAAATTGTTTTCTTGAAAAACTGGGTAAGATAACATGGAGCAAGATTGCTTTAGTTTCTCTGAAAATGTGATAACATTCTGTCGCTGCAGCAGCGTATCGTTGCGCTTGTGTGGCTTCGTCGGTACGGGTCGCCTTCGGAGTTATAAGTGATCGAATCGAAGTTATGTATTTAATTTTAATTCCGAGCAAAAGATCTAGGACTGCTTTAAGTTTTCACGGTTTAAAACTATACCTATACTGTCACTTACGGGATATCCTCCGTGATTAGGTACCTATCAATTATTGTTGCAAGCGCCATAATCGCGGGATGACATTCCGCGATCATTGCGCTTGCAACAGCGTCGAAATATCGGGAGCTCAAAATAATTGTTAATCACGGAAGATATCCCGTAAGTGAAAGTATAAGTTTAAAAGATCTAGGTTTGGATGCAGGATGCAGCATCATCCTCTCGCTCACTAAAATACGCACATGCAGGAAATGCGAAAATAAGCATGCCATGCAACCGAAACTAATAATAACAACGAGTTCTAGAGAACTATGGAAGAACTGGGCCGACCCCAAATAAATTGAGATATGGGCAGGAGAATGATGATGACCAGTGATCGGAATAGGCTGACTGTATTTGCCTAAACTTCGGAGAACAGAGACAGAAAGTGGAGACTTCATTACGACTATTTTTTTCCCCGGGATTCGGGAAAAATCTTCAATATGTTGAAAATAAGCTTTATTTAAGATATGAGTAAATGCTATTTTTAACTAAACTTGGAATTACCAAATTTCGGGATTTTCACGTAAAATAATAAATAAAAAAATAAATAATCTAACTTTAATTCATCTCATTCTTCTGTTTTAGTGAAATTTTCTAAGATTTGTTAGTTGCAAGTTTAGTTTAAAATAACCTTTACACATCATTAATAAAGCTTATTTTCTTCTAACTTGCTGAAGATTTTTCCCGAATCCCGGGAAAAAAAAATAGTCGTAAGGAAGTCTCCACTTTCTGTCTCTGTTCTCCGAAGTTTAGGCAAAATAGTCAGCCTATTCCGATCACTGATGATGATGCAACCAAAACTATACTCGACATTTAGAAGAAGATGTTGACTCGACGACCCGCGGCCGAGCGGTTGACGAGTAAAGTGCACTTTAATTCAACTTACTTTAACACTAAGCGTAAACTCAGGAAGTCTCTCTATCTTCTTGCACGTTGGGCCTGCTATAATGACGGATGCATCACTCAAAGTTTGACCTAAATCTAGGCACTCCAGTGTTGTAGTGGACGACGTTTTCGTCATCTCCTGACTGTCTTTCAGTAGAAGTGGAGTGACGGGACATTGCTGAAGAATATAGAAGATGGATTGACAGTGTGAAGGATGATATGGCTAGAGAGAGGTGACTGCTGAGATGACGAGTAATAGAGATGTACCTATGGAAGAAGACATGCTGCGTCGACCCCAAATAAACTGCGATAAGGGCAGGAGAATGATGATTATATTATATTTATTTGTACGTACTTCATCTAGCTAGTGGTAGTATCGAGTTCACTGACTGTCTGACACTTTTCAACCTTATGCCTAAGAAATAAGGTTGAAAAGTAGTCGACCGTCAGTGAAGTCGGTATTACATAGTCAGACTTAATGCAGTAAGGTATTCTAAGTCAGCAGTAGGGTTAAATAATGGGCTAGCTCGCCGTCCGTCCGTCTTATGACGACAGGCCCTGTCGACGGCGCGTTCGTGATCCACGCGAGCCTCAAAGAGATGTCAGCAAACCGGAGGGGCACGCAAGGGCCGATGCCTGCCAGGGCTGCGGGAATGTTCGAAAGAGATAGGTACCGCGGCCCTGGAACACAAAGGGCAAAAGAAGGAACATGGATGGGTTTTAGTTATTAAAAGTCTGACACTCCCTTCCGCTCCGCTCAGAGCGGGATTAGATGATTTCCCATCCCAATAAAAAATAAAAAGGGTTTAATAGGTTGCAATAACAAAGCTTGCGAGAAACGCATCTTGGATGTACAGACTTGCGTTTCTCACAAAAAGCTACGCTAAAGCTATGGCCAGATAGATGCGGTTCCCGTGCAGGATTTGGGATGATATTTGCTCGCCCCGATTGTATTATCTAACTTGTCCGGATTTGTGCAGACTGGCGCGAACAGTTGCATGTGAGTAAAGCAATTGACGGACGCAGTCGCGTCCCGCACAAGATTCGCAACAGTTTCAACAATCTTCCAGCCTAAATTAGTACCTACTTTTATTTTATTTTAGTTTTATGTGTTTTCCAAATCGTACTGTGCCTTAGACCTAGGTATGCATTTTTCTTTCCTTTAAAATTGTGCAAAATGATTTTAAAAAATCTCACCTTGGAGCTACATTTGAATCTAATATTTGCTCCGAGCATAGGCATCAATAGTAGGTAGGAGTTCAGTGCTGGGTGTGGAGGCCCCACCCATGCAACGTTTAGACCTTGTACTGATCCGAAATCTTCCTGAAATCAGTTTACACCGTTCCTGGAAGCTAGGGTCACCTCAGTGTGGGAAAGAAACATCCCTCCCCACCCTGAAGTGATGAATCAAAATTTTTCAGAATCGTTATATTCTTCAAATTTAGTGAAAGGTCACAATATCTTCGCGATGTTCTGCTTATTTATTATGTTTTGGTTCTGGCCTCGCACAATGAGATAAAAATCAAAGTTGCTGAACAGCCTGTTGTTAGCTGTTGGCTCTTTTTGAAAATGAAAGTGAGCCCTTGCCCGAAGGTCTCCAGTTTGAAACTTTACACTGTTTTAGCGTTCTCGCATCAGGCCTTACTCGGCTTACAAGTTTTCGTGCTGAATATGCTTTCTGAAAAACCCTGGGCTCCCCCCGACCAACAGTAGTGCAAAGATATTTTGGTGTTTGGATGACATTGGCAGAAGAGCGTTGGTGAAAAAACAAAATGGCTGCGCGCGGCAAAACATACTTTACCATCATAGTCATGATAGTAGCTAAAGACTGAATACTGGCGTGTGTCCTGGACTGCATGCACAAGACGGGAACCGAGGATTTGTTTGCGAAACGCTGAAGGCACTGATGTGTTTTAGTCGACACAAAAATTATGTCCGCCATGTCTGAGAATATTCTGGAAGTTAAATGGGTTAAACTAGTACCTACATACACATATAATGATGAAGGTAGTGCGAAAAAGTGTCCATAATAAAAAATGCGAATCCCTCTTGCAATTTTCAGCAGACCGTTTGAGCGAGCGAGACAACACCATTCAAATGTTTTGACAATATAATTCATTGTCAACGAAACAGTGACCATCTTAGACGCGGTCGGGTGAATCTGACGATTGAATTTTCGCCTCTAAACAACTAAGTACCACAATCATATTTTAGGTCAGGTATGTACTATGTACATATTCAATATTTGATTGTCTGATCAAGGGGTATCATATTATTACCCAGTAACTGATTTGTGGAGTTCAGGTAGTCGCTCCATGTAAAATATCTACTAATATTCAGCTGCATCTGGTTAGACTGGAACCCGACCCCAACATGGTAGGGTAAGGGCTAGGCTGATGATGAAAAGTTATATTTGATTATACAAAACCTACCTGCCTGTATAATCAGATTCCCAAAACAAATTGTCAGTTATGTTGACATCGTCGGCCCCTAAAAGTGAGGCCGCCTTAGAAACCGCCATGTTTAGCATTGGTTGATGATTGACTTCCTGCAGGATCATCACTTTTGCATTCGTTAAAATGTTCTGAAAGAAAATTAACTATTTATTATTTAAGTATTAATTGTAATGCGCACACGCGATATCCGGCTCGAAGGACCAAAAATGTACGGGTAAGGTACATTTAAATGATATGAAAACTAATAGGTGATCGACTTGCGGCGAATGAGTTCCTTTGTTGTTAGCCCAAACGGTGCTATGCGACTACTGATCGTTAACTCAAAATTGAGCATTTTATTCATTCGCTGCGCATCGATGTCAGCATAAAAGTTAGACAACTTACTGATATGTATGGGTTTGCTCGTACAAATACTTTATGAGAATCTTTGCTGTCAAAAGGCGGTTCCACGATAAAAAGAGGAAATGCCATTGCCTTTGCATTGACATAGCATTCATCATCATTATTCTCCTATGATCCTAATTTATTGAGGGTCGGCGCAGCATGTCTTACAGTAGCTTCCGCTTTCTGGTTAATATTTCACACAGTCCCTCCATCATTTTGCTAGGTATTAGGACCTCCTCTTATCTATACCAGCATTAACCTGAGTTTTAACGCTTCCCACAACTTGGCTACTGAGGGGAATGGGCTCCACCCCCCAGGTCGGGCGGGTGTTATTTTGTTTTTCCATTCCATTGGTTCTTAAGTAGCAGCCCGAAGCCCGTAATTGTGCCTGGTCGTATGCAAGAGGTTCGCTCTTTATATATTGGTATTCAGCTGCAACTGATCTGAGTGGAAGCCGACCCTGTGGTTAAGGAAAGGCTAAGAAGACTAGGCTGATAATGATGCTAGCGAATGTCGCATATGGTTGTCGAAGGTAGTAAATAATGATAATGACATTTTCACTACCATTTATTAAAACAGTTTTGTTTTTGTTTAATCCTACTTCTGTTTTAAAAGAAAATGTAGGTAGTAACAAAAATTTGAAAATAGTACCTACTTACACTTAGATGGTTTGGTTGGCGAAAGACTGAAAGTTGACTAACAAAAGGTATTCACAAGGCAGATGTGAGGGGCAACGGCGGGAGGTGACATCCTAGAAGGACATACACTGACCTTATTGTTGAGGTTCTTCAGAAAAGTCAGGTGTGTAGTACTCGCAACCGGCGTGCATGTTTGACCAGATGTATGAAGGAGAACGAGACGAAAGGAGTAAGTATGTAAGGATTGCAGAAGGTGGTGTTCTGTATGTCTGCGATGTTTTGGTTTTTAATTTAATGTATTTTTTTAATGTGTTTATTTTGGACCTTTATAAGTACCATTTTCTGTTGATGGGTATCACACAATCGCGCTTTCAAGTTCCTTGCACTGTACACAACATCTAGAACCATTTTGGCAGTCCATTCTTTGAAACAGATTAAATGTTTTGGTGGACGACATCCCATGTCTCTGAAAAAGTAATTCTTTACATCAGTTTCGTAATAAAACCTTGTGCCCGTGGTTTCGACCGGGTCTAAGAAACATATAATAGATACTATGTCACTCAATAGTATAGCTTTCCACCACAAAGAATTCAGAGACTTGAAATAGAATGAAAATTTTCGGAGAATACCTCTTCCATCCGAACTTACTAACTAATTTTACATTGTAGTACCTTGGCGACCGAGCTCAGCTCGGGATAAATTGAAAAAACAAATTTTCCCAGTTACGAGACCTAGTTAGACCAATTTTTCGTCCCGCAAACTCTAATATTGCAACTTCCATCGAAATCGTTGGAGCCGTTTTCGAATACAAATGATTACAAATATGTATACGAATATTTCTCATTTAATAATATAAGATAGAATAACCACAGATTACGAAGATGCTTCCGATGTTTGAGCACGATTTAAAGGCTGTAGCTTGTCTGCCAATTCACATTGTGTAATTCTGTATATAAAACTGTAACAATAACATTTCTCTAAAAGCTTCCAAGGGTTTATGTGGAAGCCATCATAAAACTTGAGCTAAACCCGTATGAATATCATAAAATAATCAGCCATGTCTGCCTGTCCTCAGTGAAGAAGAGTGGCTCATAATCCACCATGCGGCCCACGGGTTCATGTATGACGATGTGCTCAATTTTCTTGGTTCTAGGATAGGACACCCCGGTTTCCTCACGATGTTTTATTCACTGCCTCATTGGTCCAGTGTCCGCAATCGCGACTGCTGAGCATGAGGTCCTGGGTTTGATTCCCAGGTCGGGCAAATTGTTATTGGGTTTTTCCATCACGAATTTGTCTGGGTTCGAACTTACGATACTCGCAACTCTTGACTGTTATTACCACTGAACCACCGCTGCTCTCAATACACTAATACCTATACAATTTTATTCAAACCTTACTACGGTACTTACTCACAACTAACCTTACGCTGAAATCGCTGTGAAAATGGCTCATATTTTAACATGGATTTCAAAGAACTGGAAGTCAGACAAGAATCTATTGCACTGGGACGGAAATTTATTCTCATTTTGATTTAATTGATGGAATTTATCCTAAATTAAACCACAAAAACCTAACCAAAATTTCAAAACATCATGATTCATTTGACATTTTAGATAGTTCTGACAAAGACTACTAGTTCTTGACTGTACCTAGTACATGTTTGATAGAGAGTAAAACCTAATTCTAAGAGGTCTTCTTTGTAACCTTCGTTAGATATCTTTGGGTCTTATAAAGGCCGGGATAAATGCCTCAGAAAGCACGTTAAGCCGTTGGACCCGGTTGTCATTTATATAGATCTTTGGCAGTAGTTGCTGGTAGGTGGCCCGACAACCAGTCTTGCCAAGGGGTTTTATATGACCCAGTACTAACTGGGTTGTGGAGGTCAGATAGGCAGTCGCTCCATGTAAAATACTGATACTCAGCTGCATTCGGTTACAATGGAAGCCGGCCCCAACATAGTTGGGAAAATGCTAGGCAGATGATGATGATGAGCCAATTGGTATCATGCATAGCTTCTTTGATATCTCGGATAGTTTCAGATTCATACAATTCTCACAGGATCTCAACGGCTGCATCCGGTAAGACTGGAAGCTGAGGCCAATAAAAGGGGAAAAGGCTAGGCAGATGATTCCACAATTATTCACAAGCATTCACGCAGTCCCAATCAAAAAACAAAAGATATGCAGCCATTTTAAAATTGCTAGTACATACTACATACATACAATCATAAGCTACCGACATTCTACCAGCGTACAAAATATGGCCGGAAAGCGAAAAACAAAGACTTTCAGCATCGGTTTTGAATCGAAATAGGTACACAAACACAAAAGGATTGAGTAGAATTGCAGTTTTGAGCGCGCCGCAGCACTGCAGTATTTTTCACCTGCTGACTGATTTCTTTTTGACTCGTTGCTTTGTTACAATGTTTTTGGGTTTAAAGCGCCAATTGAAAATCAATGTATAAGGTGCACGTATACTGCTCTCCTGAGTTGTTTTACTGTGCAGGCGACGTTTCGGAATATTCAGTTATTCACTATTCGTACCGTAAAAGTACAAAATTCAATAAAAAAAATGGAGCAAAAGGTCGATTGTGGCAGGCGTGGCGAGTTGGTAGAATTCGTTAGTCAAATAGACGGTTTGGCAAAAACATTTTTCTGTCACCACTCGGAAATGGGCAGTAGTTTAGATTGATTTTTATTTATCTGGTTGCATATTTTTCTTGAATTCCACTGTATAAGGTCCGGTCATAGTTGGTTAGATGATGATGATAATGATGTTGGTTGATCCTGGGAGAAAGTGAACTTTCAGGCTTCTGACTGTATCGACTGGCTAAGATCTAAAAACAACAGCCTGGACCAACAGCTTAACGTATTTTATGAGGCATGCTTGGTATCGCTATGTTTAGGAAACATAAGCGGAATCAGAATCAGAATCAGAATCATTTATTCGTAAACATAGGTAATAATTACAAACAAGATCTTAAAAATTAGGTAGTGCGCTATGTTTTGCCAATGGACATACAAATTACAACAAAAAAAAAAACACCAACAATTATACGCGCGGCTTTCAGACTACGCTATAATATAATAGCATATAGTATATAGCTCATAGCACAACAATATCGCGCACCATAGATAGTCAATAATATATAGTACAGTACAGTGTAAACGTTTCCTTAACAAAACGATGCTTGCGAGAAATGCATCTTGGATGTAGAGACTTGCGTTTCTCGCAAGCATCGTTATTCCAACTGAATCTTTTCGTTATTATTAAGCGATCGTAAGTTTGCGACAGCGTCGGTATCTATGTCGAGACTGCCGGCCCAGATGCATATAGCTTGAAGCTATATCGCAAACCTTCTTTAATTTTCTGCGACTTCACTGTCTAGTGTCATCGCCATTCAAAGTTTACGTCGTTAACGAAGCGCCTCCGTCAGTTCCATTCATCATCGCGTTGTTGTTCGGTTCGCGTTGTCAAACTGTTGTTTGTTGTTACCTGTTGTTACGTACCTGCCTACTTCAATTTGGAAACGATTTAGTGGAAAATGTTTCAAAAGACAAGGTAAATGTTGTCCATTCTCGGAGTTCGCACTTCCGTAGTATTTGCAATAAGATAAAAGATGAACTTAGCTGGTATTATAGAGTAAATTTAAAAAGACTAGATGAGGATGGCTTAGCACCTCATGGCGACATGGAGAGAGCGACTGTCGCAACCCCGTGCAGGGCACGCCACCACAGTGGCGATGAGTCCCCTCTTTGAGGAGTGGCTAGAGAGGCGCCACGGCGCCCTCACCTTCCGCCTGACGCAGGTCCTCACCGGACACGGTTGTTTCGGGAGGTACCTGCACCGAATCGGGCGGGAGGAAACGCCCGGGTGCTATCATTGTGTAGATCGCCCGGAGGACACGGTGGAGCACACCGTGGAGGTCTGCTCCGCTTGGGCGGAGCACCGCCGTGTCTTCGTAGCGGTGATTGGCGGCGGCGACCTCTCGCGCCCGGCCCTGGTTCAAGCCATGGTCCGGGGCGAGAGGGAATGGGAAGCCGTCACCTCCTTCTGCGAAGCAGTCATGCGGCGGAACGTGAGAGGGATAGAACCTCACGTCCCAGCCGCCGCGGGAGAAGCACCGGGCGTCGGGGGCCACGTCGTGATAGCTCTCGGCCACCGAAGGCGCGGGCCTGTGGACGGACGGTGAGTAATGGGTTAGCTCGCCGTCCGTCCGTCCTATGACGACAGGCCGTGTCGACGGCGCGTTCGTATACCACGCGCGCCTCAAAGAGATTTATTTATTTATTTATTTATTTATTTATTTATTTATTTATTTATTTATTTATTTATTTATTTATTTATTTATTTATTTATTTATTTATTTATTTATTTATTTATTTATTTATTTATTTATTTATTTATTTATTTATTTATTAAACTTACACACTATCATTACAGGAAGACCCAATACAATAGTGGTTTGCAAACAACAGAATTACATGTACCTATTATTAATATTAATAAAATAAACTTTTTTTTTGCATGTTACTTCTTAACCTAAAATACAAATATTTATATCTTTTTATTTACTTTACTATTTATAATAATAATAATAAATTTATTCCAATCACCTGTGGATCATAATTATAGTTACATCACAACTATTATATAATTCAAGCAAACATGTCAAATCAAATTAAAATCAAAATTCAAATTCAAACCAAAATTAAAATCAATATTAAAATCACAGTCAAAATCAAAATTCTAACCAAAATCAAAATCAAAATTAAAATCACAGTCAAAAATAAAATTCAAACCAAAATTAAAATCAAAATTAAAATTAAAAACAAAGTCAACATTTAAATTAAAATCAAAATCACAACGAATATAAAAATCAAAATCAATAATTAAAATCAAAAACCAAAATTAAATAAGATCAACACACACAATAAAAAATTTAAAATAATATACCTAACCTATTTAAACATAACTAACAAAATTCTTGCGAATTCACTCAGATTGCACGAAAATATGTCAATCCTCTCGTGCACTTCGTTTAGAACCCGTATTGTCCGGGTGAGAGGTGTTTTAGCCAGCAGATTGGTTTTGGCTGCAGGTACAGCCAGCAGTGGCGGTCGCCGCCGCCTCCATACGTACTGGTCTGGCACGCACAGCTTCAGATGACGCAGTACACCCGGGTTATGTGCTACTCCACGCAGGAGCTTTAGCGCATACGCCGCGAGAGTAAATTCTCTGCGCACTCTGAGTTCGTTGTACCCCACCATACCCAGTACAAACAGTGTAGGATACATCAGCGGGTAAAATGGGTAAACCCCATAAAGTTTGAAGTACAAGTGTCTCGTAAATTTATTCTGCACTCGCTCCAGCATGACATTGTATTTCGCTTCATGGGGAGCCCAAATCACCGCACTGTGTTCCAAGTTACTCCTTACCAAAGCGTCATACAGCACTCTGAGCGTGGTAATGTTAGTGAATCCCTGCGACTGTCTCAGCACGAAACCCAGGTTCCTGTACGCCTTCTTGCAAGTTTTAACTATATGATCCCGGAAAGTTAGATCCGGCGTAAGCAGTACTCCTAGATCTCGTACCTGAGACACTCACTGCATCGGCACTTCCTCTACTTTATATTCAGATGTCAGCAAACATGAGGGTCCCGCAAGGGCCGATGCCTGCCAGGGCTGCGGGACTGTTCGAAAGAGATACCGCGGCCCTGGAACATAAAGGGCAAAAGAAAGAACATGGATGGTTTTTAGTCAGTAAAAGTCTGACACTCCCTTCCGCTCCGCCTAGAGCGGGAGGTGTCATTTGATGATTTTTCCCAAAATATCTCCGATCTTTAAACAGTCCTTTACCCCCAAAGTCTTGAGTGATAAATTAGGTTATTGAAAGTGATTTTCTTTTGCGGAATAATTTGGTTTTTGTGCTAAGTGAAGAGGAGCTTTGTGGTAGACCTTTATTTAATCCGATTCGATTTAGTATTGATTGAGTTAGATGGAAACGATATAGGAAGGGAGTGTCTGGAACAGATTTATCTTGAAAGTTATTTGAAGCGAATCAAAAAGCGAATCAGAAAGCGTCAGGCAAGCGCATTACTTTGTGAAATTTATTTCATAACCACTGCTCTCAAAACGGTGAAGGAAAACATCGTGAGGAAACCAGTATGTCCTAGGATCAAAATTCGAAGACATGTGTCATTGGGCCCGCGTGGTGGATTATAGCCCAATCCCACAATCGAGAGGAGGCCTATTGTGTCCCAGCAGAGGGAACATTACGTGCTGATTATGCTTTGCTTATGCTAAGAATGAGCTACTTAAGCAATGATGATTATGAGTAGTTATCTTATTGGTGAGGTTCTTCAAAAATGCCGAACCAAATTTCGGGATTTTCACGTAAAATCCCGAAATAAATAATCTAACTTTAATTCATGTCGTATTCGAATTATATTTACGATCCTTAAACAACCGTTCTATCAAATTATTCTAATACATGATTTAAGTTAGATTAGTTTTAATGAAAATTCCTAAGATTTGTTAATTGCAAGTTTACTTAAAAATAGCCTTTACACATCTTAAATAAAGCTTATTTTCAACTTACTGAAGATTTTTCCCGAATCCCGGGAAAAAAAATATAGTCGTAAGGAAGTCTCCACTTTCTGTCTCTGTTCTCCGAAGTTTAGGCAAATATAGCCAGCCTATTCCGATCACTGATGATCAGACGTATGAACGTGGACAAGACGAAAGTAGGAGGTCTGTAAGAATCGTAGCATGGGAAAAAGGCGTGACTTTATGTGTGTATGTAGTGGTAATGGCCACAATTTACATCGAGGTCTCGGGTTCAAATTAAGCCAGGCACTTTGTGTAAATTATTTCGTCACCACGGCACTCAAATCTGTGAGGAAACTTCGGTGTCCAAAAATTCGAAGGCATCTGTAATCCAGCCAGCCCTTGACCCGCGTGGTGAGCTACACGCCCTTCCTCACATAGAGAGAAGGGCTGTGACTTGCAGATTTTTTTTACCGCTAAATAGGCTTGCGTTTGGCCGCAAATTGCCTGATGTTAAACTATGATGCAGCCTAGGCTGGAGCACGCTTTCCCAGATGAATCCGATCCACTCGAACTTTGAAGAGATCCAGATTATTATGATCGGGAAACAGAGAAGCCGGCAGTGTGTTAAGGCCAGTTATGCATTATCCAATAATGACTAAAGACCGTACCTCTACGCATGCATGTAAAACCGTGGCAGCGTAAGTAGCTATGGTAGCGTTATTATAATACCTAAGTTGATTTTAAGAGTATCCATGAAGTTTCTGGCCCTTTCTTCTCCATAGAGATCTACGCTTTAGAATGTGCAACTACGGTACTTTCCCAAGTTATTATGCCTTGTGACTGTGACTGTAGCTTCACTTTTTTTTTGTTTTTTTTTTGACATTCAAAAGTGCCTGTAATGGTCTAATTGAAATAAATGCTCTGAGTTTGAGATTGTACACTCGAGAGCAATGAATCCGGGTCACTTAAAGAATGTTAAAAATCTCGGAAACTAAAAATGATAGGTTAATGCAATAAATTGTATTTAATAGACAATGTAATACTCCTTAAATGAAAGTAAAAAAAATATGAGTCGCCATACATTTTATTAACACAAAATTACATAAAGAAAAAAACTGCTGATCTCTCCTTAAAACAAAAATAGGAAACATGAAATTTTTGAACTTTATTACGATTTTCTTGAATTTTAACACTTCGTATTGCCTCCTCGTGCTTCCATTACTGCATTTACGCGGTTTGGCATGCTGTACACCAAGTTCCTTATACGATTTTGGGGAATATTCTCCCATTCCTCTGTGAGAGCAATTTTGAGCTCACGAAGCGTGATTGGGGGAGGGTTTCGTTGTTTTACGCATCTGCCTAGCTCGTCCCAAGCATGCTCGTTCGGGTTGATATCCGGGCTGCGCGCTGGCCACTCCATACGAGTAATGTTCATCTCTTGAAGGTAGTCATTCACAATCCTACCTGTATGAGGTCGGGCATTGTCATGCATAAATATAGCATCCTCACCTAAATTGACCATAAATGGACCAACGTGATCATTGAGGATTTCTTCCACATATCTTACGCTAGTTAAAGAGCCGTTTTCTATGATCACCAGCTCTGTGCGACTTTCAGAAGAAATTCCGGCCCACACAAGTACAGACCCACCACCGTAGGCTACTTTTTCTTCGATGCATGCTTGCTTGAATCTTTCCCCTGGTCTTCGATACACTCTGTGTCTTCCATCGTGCTTGTAGAGCATAAATTTTGATTCGTCGGAGAACATAACTTTTGACCAATCTTCAATACTCCAATTTACGTGGCTCTGGGCATATCTTAGTCTTGAAATACGATGCCCACGCTCCAGTTTAGGGCCGTTTGCAGGTCTAAGGGGTTTTAAGTTAGATTCAGCAAGCCGACGTCTTACTGTCCATGCACTTGGGTAACTTCCTCCGAGGCGTCGAAACTGATTTGGGAGTTCAGTTCCTGTGAGAAAGCGATTTCGAAGCATGGTGTTCACCAAGTATCGGTCTTCTCGTGCTGTGGTACACCTGGTTCTGCCCGTTCCTGGTCTGCGTAGGTTAGAACCAGTTTCTTCGTAACGTCGGAGAACTCTTTGTACTGTTGACAGCGACACGCCGACAGTCCTGGCTGTATCGCGCTGACTCCGGCCGGTTTCCAGCATTGTAAGTATTCTGGTGCATTCTTCAGGCGTAAGCGACATAATTTCAGCTTGAATAATGAATATAGAGCACTATCAACATGGTTTATGTACCCACATAAATGACAGATTACAAACAAAAGCAAAACCAAATGCTGTAATTTCGTAGTTCCATCTTCGAAAGTGGCCCTTTTTCAAATTTGATTTTTTTATGATATAACTTTACAATAACTAAGAAGTTTTAATACCTTCATTTAAGGAGTATTACATTGTCTATTAAATACAATTTATTGCATTAACCTAGCATTTTTAGTTTCCGAGATTTTTAGGATTCTTTAAGTGACCCGGATTCATTGCTCTCGAGTGTATTTTGAGCCCCGCCATGTAAATCTATCAAACAAAATATGCACTCTGCAAAGATGAATTCTATGATATTATTAGTCGCGCCCATGCAAAGAGGTCGCAATGCCAACAAGCATTACGCTACTCCCCCATAGTGTCCCAGTGAGATACGGCCGCGAAGGTCCTTTGGATATTACCGACACAAACTGACGGCATTTTTTCCTTAATTCCCAAATCGGGATAAAAAGCCTAACCCGGGAAAGTACCGGATCCTTGTCACACAATTTAGAAAAATAAAACGCTTACATAGGGTATGAATTTGACAAGCTATGGAGCATTACCGCTGCAGACAACGTCTATTTAAATATTATTAACTAGCTTTTGCCGCGTTAATTTTGAATTTTACAATCAATTCGGGTTGTACTCTGCTTGTAATAATATAATTCGATCATGATTCGAAAGACACGTGGCGCCATCTATTACCTATCATAAGAACGTTATTGTTGTTTTCCTCGGGAACAGTACTTTTTTTCGGGGTGAAAGGTACGTTATGTCCGTTTCTGTACACCTGACAACGTATATGCAAAATTTCAGGGTGATCGGTTCAGTGGTTTAGGCGTGAAAAGGTAACAAACAAAAAATATATATATCAGTAAGGAAGGAAGGAGTAATGACTAGTAAGGATTTTATTAGCCTAAAGTGGACTCATCGTGGGATAAAGCTTCTTAACTCACATTTTTTGAAATATTTCTCGTTTCAGGCAAAAGACGTCCTTCCTTACGATATACCTTTTAAAGGGAGTAACATATATTTCAATGCGAGAACGGCTTAAGCTGGTCAGAAAAAGCTTCCTATCAATAGTATAAAGTGAAGAATGACGAAAGAAACGAGACGAATGACGTCTTGTTTCGGTGCGGAAGTCGAGAACTCGTCGACCTATTCGCTTTAATTTTATGTTTTATAAAGATCTTTCGGATCGGTTCAAGCCGATTCTGCGTCGATATGCATGATCAATTCCTAAACCTTCTCGAAGAATAAATGAATATTAAAGAGCTCCTTGCCTCACGCTCACGGTTTGATACCTAAGTAATGAAACACTGATAAAATTGTTATGTAAAGTGGTCGCAGTTAAAATTATAAATTGGCATTTTATAATTTTAACTGCGTCTACGACCATTTTACGATTTGAAAAGTGATTCATATTATTATATTAATAAGAAATTTTATCAGTGTTTCATTAATTAGGTATCAAACCTAGATATAGGCTAAAAAGATTCTGCTAAAACGGCTTTTGTAGGCCTCCAGATTAAAATATTTACATCAAAAAACACGAAGGCTTCCTACAAAATACCTTGCAACAAAATTATCTCGTTCAGTTGCCACTCATGAGAATAATCACTGGTAGCTGATATGCGCTCCATTGTACTCTTCGTACTCAATGGTAACCAAATTATTTTTTGCTCTAAGAATAAAAATAAGGAAGCAACCTTAACAATATAAATTGTCGTTCCTTTCGCGTTTAGGAAATATTAGAATATTTAATACTCGAATTTTTCCGTTTTGTTCCGGAAAATTCGTTTTTTTTTATTTTTTTATAATAATGCTATTGAAACTCCGCCTTTTGAACTGTACAATCCTCGGGGAAATTAGATTGAGGGAATCTGATAGTATCTTTTGTAGTCATAAAACAAAAATAAGATTGCTTACAAAAGTTTTTTGTCTAGACTTAAATTGAAAATTCGCAAACTTGATTAGGTAGATTTTTAAGATGGAGAATAATTTAATTCTAAATCCTTGTTTTTCATCTTTCTTAGCTCAGAATTAGCTTAGCTTAGTAATTTATCCTAGGTTTATGATAGGTACCTTCATCATAAGTTCACTAGGTAGGGTACCTAGATATTTTCTACAAGGCCTAGATTTCAAGTTATTATCCTAGTATCTGGTGATGTAGGCATTGTAGAGAAATTTCCACTAAAAATCGCATCACTAGTCCCTACATTAACTAACGATTCCCCACCGGCCTAACCAAGTTACTATATGTTTCGTATCGATTCTCTTTCTACAATCGTAAACACCTCGGCGTAAGCGATTGTAGAAAACGCTAACTCGGTAGCCAACTTGACACGACTGAGTCGCTAGCTCGTTCTCTAATTCAAATTCAAATTCAAATTCTTTAATTCGAGCGGAGGCTCATATAGGGTTAGTAACATAATCCTTAAAAACTAAGTGTTAGTAAACAACACGATACGGTGACACATGTAACTGACAGCAGTGAACCACATAAGGACAGTCCACTCTGCCAGCAATCATTCTAAGAACCCCGTTAGGGCTGGCCATGACGCGAGCCACCATCGATGCTGCTCGCTTTCGCATTGTTGTGTAAAAACAATCTACACGCGCTGCCGCAAACATCCCTGACGCACTGCAACGCCATGGCAACCCCATCAGTCTCCGGAACGCATTATTGAATTGGACACGGAGGGCTCCGTACGAAGCTTGCGAATAATTTTCCCACAAGCTGCAAGTGTAGAAGGTGGTACAGAACGCTCTAAAGAGAGTCACCTTTACGTCTGCAGTACAACGAGCAAACCTGCGGGCTACCCGCATATCTAATATCTTTATAAAAAACCTATATTTTAGTCTATGGTGAGCGTTCCTAAAAACGTCAAACCAACGTCAAAGTCACAGTAATTGTGTACTTTGTGCGCGGGCTGAAGTTTAGTAAGCGAAATAAGGTACGAGTTCTTCTTATAAGGTTTATTATAATACCACAGCGCGGCATGTAATTTTAAACTTTACTGTGACTCGAAATAATATGATATCGTGCATTTGAATGAAAGATACCTTAAATAAAGTGATAACTTTTATAGGATGGAATCTAGATCTCGACGTAATTATTAGTTATTTCGTAATTTTCCTTTGTTAAAATCTATTATACTAGGGCACTTGAATGTTAGAAACTAAAGTAGTTAACAAAAATAAAGCAATTAAGTAATGAACATAATTACAAATGAATGAACCGTATTGTTATACGAGTACACACACGGCAGTTCACCGCGTCTTGACAGTCAAACAGAGATAGCACTATTCAGTCTGTTTTTTGCACTCGCCTCAAATTGCAACTGCAGGTCCGCCTCGACTTTATTGATGAGGATTGAGGAACTCAATCATCATAAACTCAGTCTACCGTAGAGCACTGCTGGATCTAGACTCCCAAACTGCGCCACAACATCCTGTCGTTCGACTTCGGAATCCAGTCTGTCGCAGCCACCTTTGTCTGGTCGTCAGTGCACCTAGCTAGCTACACTATACGCTTGTTGATACACGATCTTTTTTTTTATTCTTTTGAACATAAAGGGGTTTTTGTCCATACGGATATGCCAACCCCATCGTACCTGATGAACTATTTACATTGTATGGAATGATACACGATCTCCAACTCTTGATTCTAGAATAAATTCTTTCTTAACGGCTATAGGTGTTTTTTTTTCAGATGGGACATCATCAGATGACCCCTGCCCCTCTGGACGGAGCGGAAGGGAGTGTCAGACTGGTACTGACTAAAACCTATCCATGTTCTTTCTTTGCCCTTTGTGTTCCAGGGCCGCAGTATCTCTTTGAATCGGCTATAGGTCTTTCGATCAGCTCTGACTAATCAACCCCAACTCGTATATTAACAAGAAACAACAGCCATCTGTTTCCGGGAAACTTCTTAATTGTTATGAAAAGCAGCTTTTCCAAAATAAATATTAATATCTAATCTAATGAAAAATCACTCAATATTTCCCTAAAATAGAATATCTGGAACAAAAAGTAATTTTATCTGTTATACAAAAAAAAATCCAATATCATTACGTTACGCCACGGGATGACGTAAATCAGCCGTCAATTTGCTATTAGCTTTCATTGCTTTTATTGCTATTGCTGGTTATAAGAGACATGGGTATAATGTTTCATTTACATTGCCTACTTATACCTAATACATTACAAAGGAGCAATGTGTTAGTGAAATAATCTTACTATTTAAATGCGAAAGTTTGGATGGATGGATGTTTGTTATTCAATCACGCCAGAACAGATGAAGGATCTGGATGAAATTTGGAATAGAGATAAAGAGATTAAGAGAGACAGGGAGAGGGGGGGGGAGAGAGGCTTTTTTGAGATTTATCGTCCGGAATAGCAACTTTTTGTATCTCACATATTCATCTGCCTAGCCTTTTCCCAACTATCTTGGGGTCGGCTCCCAATCCAACCGGATGCAGCTGAATACCAATATTTTACTTGGAGCGACTACCTATCTGACCTCCACAACCCAGTTGGTCCACTGGGTAATACGATATCCTTGGTAAGACTGGTTGTTAGACTTTCGGGCCACTGACTATCCGTAACGACTGTCAAAGATCTACAAATGACAGCCGGGACCAACGGCTTAACGTGCTTTCTGAGGCACGGAGGAAACTCGGTACGTAATACGATCACCCATCCACAGACCAACCTAGGCAAGCACGGCTTAACCTAAAGATCGACCCGACCGCCTGTTAATATTAAACCACGAGCTCCTCATTTTGTATCTCACACATACACATCAAAATTTCTACGCAAACGAAATCGTGGGCAACAGCTAGTGTAAACATCAACAACATTCATTTATTTTCAGGCTACTTTGGCCCATAGATATATACCTTACAGACTAACATACATAATTATGATATTATACAATTTAGGTTAGTAAATAGAACCTTAAAACTATGTTAGTAACACATCACTTGCTTGTGCACTATGTCACTGCGCGTTCATGTGGCACTTGCCCGTGGAAGCGACGAAACACTACTCCCTGCGGCCGACAGTCTTCCTCCAAGAAAAGGTGCAGATAACACGTTGGTATTCGCACCACGAACACCCTAAAGTTGAAGTTACGACGCGACTCAAGCGGCTGCACTTGCCACGTACTTGGCCTTCTGACAAACGTACTCTACGATGTCCTCCGCCGTAGTGGTGTAGTGTAGGCGTGAGATGGACACCGAAGTATACAGCTTTGCGGCACGAATAGGCACGTTGGGCTCCGATGGAGCCGTACCGAAGCGGTTCTTATTGGTTCATTGACGGCGCTTCCTCCTCAACACCATCACAAAACCATCATCAGCCCGAAACGGTGCCTTTTCAGGCACGTGTTTCCCAACGGGAGCAGTTAAAGTAGTGCCTCCCTTATATATATGACTGCGTGAGAAGATTCTATATGTTCGTAAGAGTGTTTACAAATACAATAAAGGATTGGAAATATTATGATGAGTTTAAGACCCTCAATTGGCCTGCCTCCGATGCAAGATGCTGTACCTTCCTCCAATATGCCCAGGTTTAGTAGTCAAAAAGTAAAGGATAGCCGCGAAGATAGGATAGCAAAACATTTTTTTACACTTCCTGTCTGTGACATGTACCTAATGGGCCGTGATCTACCACGCGGGCTCTGGACGTCTTGGTGTTTTTTTTATTTATATTTTTGGTACAAACCTGCCACACTATTCTCAAAATACTGCAACTCCTGAATGTCAGAATCAGCATTCAGTCGAGTACTCAGGCTGGACTCGAGAATTTGGCAGACCCTTGCCTACGATTAATAACCTCAGTGGCCCGCGATCGAAACCGTCTGACCTTTGCTCCGCAAAAAAACTTATCAACTAATTCTAAAAGCTAATCTTAAATCGTGGCCTAGTATTAAATTTAATAACGTTCCCTTGAAAAGAAAGCAGTCCGTGTGCTACCCTGGTTTTGTCTTAGAGATACATTTTTAATTCAGTTTTCAATCCGAAAAATATATCGGAGGAGTAGAAAAAACATAATTTCGACTTCCCTCCATATCAGCAGGAGACAGAACAAAAGAAGGTCAATAGGTACAAAGGGATGTTTGCCACTTGGATAAGCCCAATTGCCTAGCACCACGGATAAATTATTGAATTAATGGGTCCTAAATTGTGAGCTGGTATATTTAATTTGCCTCTTGGTGATATCAAATGTCTCCAAATTGTACAGTTCTTAGACCACGTTTGTTGTGTAGAATATCCTCGTAAAGTTTGTAATACCTACCACATAATCTAACTGCTGAAATGATTGCCATGGTACTTATGTACCGCACACGACTGCAAACTCCTTTGGGAAATACTGGCTAGCATTTGTAACTTAATGCCTGTGCCAGCATAACCTAAAAATGTTCCAGTCTCATCCATTCATCTTCAAATATTTAATTTCCTAAAGCCGGCTGTTACGGCAATAGAAACACAGTTAGAGATACGTCTTATATATTTTACTACGTAGTAAAACGGCACAGAAGATTGTTTCCAAGCTAACTACATTTAAATGTGCCCATTAATCTTGGTAATCGATTCTTAAACCTACTCTGTGAAGACATAATTCTTGGCGGGGAAGTTTGTCAATTAAAGCTAGTTTTATTAAGTTGTAATACATATATAAAGTCGTCGTCAGCCAGGAGTTTGGGTTACCCGGTTGCTGGCAATAGGCGAACCCCTGTTAAGGCGCGGGCCCACCGCGGTGCACGGAGAGGCTACGTACGTGTATTAAGGCGCGGGCCCACCGCGGTGCACGGAGAGGCTACGCACGTGTATTAAGCTTCGCTTTGTAAGAAAATTTATGTGGTTGTGTCCACTGCAACCCACGGAGAGGCTACGCATGAATTGACGTCATTGATACATGCGTGGCTTGCTCGAATAGGCGGTTACATAGCTCAACGCTGTCGACGTGGGTCTACGTTTCCACTGGAGTACACGAATATATGACCCACGACTATGTACAGCTCACTTATCGCTGCGCAGTTTTCAGTCATACACCGTGGATTGCAGCGGCACGTGCGTAGCCTCTCCGTGCGCCGTGCCACGCTATACATAGTCGTGGGTCATATTCATGTACTCCAGTGGAAACGTAGACCCACGTTGTCAAACAAATTAATACACGCAGCTAAAATGCGCCGCGTGCCCGTGCACAGCATGCGCCGCGGTGGGCCCGCGCCTTTACATGGAACACACCACTGCCTTAGGCGCGGACTCCACCAGAGTGGAGACGTGCGAAAGAGGAAGGAGATACGTAAAAGCTTGGGTGCACTGAAGGTGTGCGGAAATGTGCAAAGCGGGGAGGGAGCTGTGCAAAGCGGAGAGGGAGCTGTGCAAAGCGGAGAGGGAGCTGTGCAAAGCGTAGAGGGAGCCGTGCAAAGCGGCGAGGGAGATGTGCAAAGCGGCACGCCGCGCGCCGCTCACAGCACACCGCTCAACGCACGCCGTTCACGTCTCTTCTCGTCTCCGCTGGCCTAAACAATTTCGAGACATCTCTCCTCACTGCTCAACCGTTTCTACTAAAGCTAAGCGGAGACAAGAAGTGTAAATAACGAAATTCTATTGTTGGTTTGCAACAAATCCCCTCTCCTCTCGTCTCGTCTCCGCTTCGGTGAACTCTGGCCTTAACCCTACGGCGATTACAGGCATAATGATAAGTTAAAATAAAGTAAAAGTGTCAGTGAGACTGCCGATGGCCGTAAATTCGGCCGCTGAGCGTTGAAGGTATCCCTCAGGATACTTAAGTTCTATTCCCAAATCTGCTCAGTGTTATAAGAGATTAATTCTGCTACGAATTTTTCTGTCTCTCGAAGTCTAGACTTCTGCCAGGAAAATGGTTAATTATTCCACTGCGGGTCAAATGCCTTTTCTCATATAGAACAGGAATTAACATTAGGCAATCAACACGTTCTCACACAGCGAGTACCTAAGCAATTTTCATTCCAATTATCCTAACTACGAGTGTGTTAAGGTTACCATTAGTTAGCTCGCAAACTCGAGGTACAAAATACGCGTGTTTACTTATTAAATCCAAGATTACCGTCACAAAAAAGAGTTTAAAACTCATGTAAAACTGTTGTAATCCAGTTTAAACTTAACCAGAGTTAATTAAAATGAGATAAACGAATACTCTGCGGTTAAGCGTTAAATCTAAAGGTTAACTATGTGGAGGCTACAGCGATGACCCGTGTTTTAATTAAAGTTTTAAATTAATACGCTGGGTTCTTTGTCTCGCTGTTTAGTTGTCTGATTTGGGATAAGCTCTTTCAAGGACAACCTACAACTTAATCCTAATACGGGGTGGAAGGGATACCGACGCGAAAACGGTTACCACGTATTCAGTACATCATTCTGAGCCCCCCACATAGAAATTTTTCAACGGTTATTAAAACAAAATCAGCTGTTTCCTACAAAAGTGCAATACCTACACGGTCAAAATGTATGGAACAGCAGATTTTTTTAAAATAACCGATGAATTTTTTTTATGTAGGCGGGCTCAGACTAATCTAAGTACTGAATACGTGGTAACCGTTTTCGTGTCAGTGTCCCTTCCACCTCGTATATAATTTAAAAGCAATGTGTACCTGTCTGTCTACCCCCATTGGAAAAGGCCTGAGCTTATGGATGTATGTGTTTATCTATATGCCTGTATTTTGGTGCTTTGACAACAATTAGGGAAGTAAACACAGTAACAGTTAGGGATGCGGGTAGTTTAGTTATAACCGAATGGGTACAATACTGGTCAAGTCAAAGATTTATTTGCAGATAAGTATGGTTACAAAAGTTCCTATAATGGTAGTAGTATTACAGTAGCTTAACATATTCAATCATAACATAATGACATGCAAATTTCTGGTATAGGTACAATTACATCATTTGGGTTTAAGCTCAAGGAATTCTTTTATATTATAGAAGGGATCAATTAACCATCTGTGTAAAGCCCTTCTGAAGCGGACCATTTGGAAGTTCTTTAAATTGGTTAGGAAACTTGTTATATACCTGAACACACATTGGATAACAACTCCGGTCTCCGGGCTCCGGTGTCTAGTGGATTTTGGTTCCTAGTTTGAACAAAGTATAAGGTTTATTCTATGAGAATTGTGAGTACTATTCATGTCTGCGCACCCCCTTATGAATACCCACATGATGGCATTTACTATGGTGGTACTCTACCCAGTACCCCCGACTTCGTCTGCGATCCAGAATGAAAACTACGATCTGTCCTCCTCCAGGCACCAGGCTACCCATCAGTAGCGAAGATTCCATACAACTCGATTCCTACCGGCTTCCCTTTGAAAAAATGGCACAGTCAGTATTCTATAGACAAATAATATAATAACGATAAAGATATTTACTCCGGATTACCTCTTAAAAAAATTGACCCTATATTTATCAGGTGGGTAGCCTGATAAATATAGTGACCGGTTCCGTGGTTTAAGCGTGAAAGGTAACCCTAATATTAGTATGGAAGTAGCCTATGTGTCATCATCATTATTGGCAACCTTGTTCCACTCACTGCTGAGTATAGGTCTCCTCACTTTGTGCCATTCTTCCCTGGTCTGCATGAGTCTCAACCAGGTCTTACCCAGTAGTACTTAGGTATAGATTTTGACAATTTATTTTATTAGCAAAAATAATCAGCACTGCATCATTTTCTACCAAATGTTCAAATCAAAATCGTATTTCTATGCAAATAAAGAATCTTGAATCTACCACAAACCAGCTTTGCCATGTCCCAGTTCGCAAGTTCCAGGTGCCAGTGAGATTTGTAACAGGCACATTAAACATTTAAACTTTGTCTCCAAAGTTGGCAATGTATCGGCAAGCTTATTGGTGTTGCAGGTGTGGTGTGGGGGCAGCAAGGTGGGTGAAACTTTGTCTAGAGTCTAGATAATGTAAGGGCTTAGGTTACAGAATGTTGGCAGTAGAAACGTAGTATCAAATAATGATAGTTCCTTGAATGTTTATCTAACACGTGTACTGAATGAGAAGTATTATTAGAATGCATAACATAAAATCACGCTTAATAATCCCCGAAGGGTTAGGCAGAGGTGTACTTAATAGTACACCCACATTTCGCCAGATATGTTAAAGTCCCATGTGATTAGGAGGGAGTCTATTGCTATCAACCGAGCTCAAATCCAGACTCCGTGGCTGCTACTGAGAAATTCCTGCTGGAAAAACCCAATAACTATTTATCCTACCCGGGAATCGAACTCGAAACCTCATGCTCAACAGTCGCAATTGCGACCGCTAGAAAAACGAGGCAGTCATAAAAATGGTCACAACAAAATAATATTATGATAAAATATAACTAATTTATCAGGATGATCAGGATCCTACTGTATCCACACAGCAAATCGAAGTTATGGGACAACCTTCAATCGCAGTACGTACGTGCCATTGGCAAAGTTGTCGTCTCTTCTAAAGACACTAATAAAGTGATGATGTTGAAGTTAACGTGGAAGCACCAGGGTAGTCCGCGAAATTCAAATTTTCTTTAGTTTTTTAGGGTTCCGTACCCAAAGGGTAAAACGGGACCCTATTACTAAGACTTCGCTGTCTGTCTGTCTGTCTGTCTGTCTGTCTCCTGGCTGTATCTCATAAACCGTGATAGCTAGAAAGCTGAAATTTTCACAAATGATGTATTACCTACTATTGCCGCTATAACAAAAAATACTAAAAATTAAAAAAAAAATATATTAAGAGGGGCTCCCATACAACAGATTGATTTTTTTGCCGTTTTTATAGATAATGGTACGGAACCCTTCGTGCGCGAGTCCGACTCGCACTTGGCCGTTTTTTTGCAGGTCAGTGTCAGGTTGTATGTTAATGAAAAATGATTTGCGCAAGTAACACATACGTAGTAACGAATCATTAAACTCATCAATACAAACCTCGAAGTTCATTTAACCCCATTCAATAAATATTTCATGAAAAATTTATTATCATAGGCCGCGGCTTCGCCCGTGTAGAGTTCGATAATTGTCCCTCGGGAGCATACTAATCGATAAATAGTATCCTATTAACACATAGGATACTTTTTATCCAGGTTATAAACTACATGTGTGCAAATCCTTTCAGTAGTTTTTGCGTGAAAGAGCATCCATCCATCCATCCTCACAAACTTTCGCATTTATAATATAAGTAAGATTGCAGAGTTTTGGTGTAAACACGAGTGAAATTGAGTTTTGAGTTATTTCTAGAAACATTTCTGTATGATGGACAGCGTTTCACACATCGTAAATTCTTGGCTATATTATAGACACGCGCAGACACAATAAAATTGTCAGATCATAAAAATACGCAGAAATAGTACAAGAAAATCGTACTAGCACTATCTCAATGATTTTCGCTTTGCAGTAAGATAAAACAAAGATAATTTGTATAATTTATTTTACCATTACTGCTCTCAAAACGGTGAAGAAAAACAAAATGAGGAAACCAGTATGTCCTAGATTTTCGAAGACATAATATGTGACATCAAGCCACCTGTACTCGGCCCTCGTGGTAGTTTACAGCTCTAGGCCTGGGTCTTAGCAGTAGAAACATTATACGCTGATCGTGATTATCTATCTACCTAGCAATAAGTCAGTGCTTGGCAATAACAACCAGCAGTTGAGCATGCGATCTTTAGGTCGACGAGGCAGTAGGTCTGTACAATAAGGATCAGCTGCTGGTTTGTTGAGTGTGATGAATGAAAGGCGTTTAGACGTTGAATTCAGATAATTATAGGAAAGAATGTAATATATTTGCAATAATATAAAATGGTACACACAGCCCAAACCGCTGGTGCTAGAGACATGAAACTTGGAGGGTGTGTTCTTTGTGAAGAGTAAGTATCCACGAAAATAGAATGGGGAATTCCACCCCTAAAGGGGTAAAATAGGGGATGGAAGTTTATATGAAAGTCCGTCAGTTTTGAAGTTAGTATCTTCAAATTTTGTTTTTAGGCTGACGATTGAAAATTAATTTATACATTTTTGATAATTCTACCCCCGAAGGGTTAAAAAGGGGGATGAAGGTATGTATTAAACTACGTTTGTTACCGTAACCTGGATTAACCTATAGGTTACTTTTTAATCTCGGTAGTACGTTCCCGTCGGATATTTTTCGACATCCACGCGGGCGAAGCCGCAGGAAAAAGCTATTTTACTATAACACACTTTGTCGTACGTCTAAACTGTCTGAACCAAAGAGTAGAATACATATACCGGACTGAACTTTTTTTGTTCTAATTCCGACCTTATGGTTTATTTCCTTTTTCTTAAAGCGCAAGCCACACCATCAGCTGGCGGGCGGGCGAGCGACGCGACGCTCTTTTCATCATTTTTTCGTATTTTTTTGATAGTTCGCGGTGTGAACCAAAGTATGAAAGAAGTGAAACGAGGAGGCATTCGCGTCGCTCGCCCGCTCGCCAGCTGGCGTTGTGGCCTTTTTTTGCGGATGGGAAATCATCAAATGACTCCTCCCGCTCTGGGCGGAGCGGAAGGGAGTGTCAGACTTTTACTGACTAAAAACCACCCATGTTCCTTCTTTTGCCCTTTATGTTCCAGGGCCGCGGTATCTCTTTCGAACAGTCCCGCAGCCCTGGCAGGCATCGGCCCTTGCGGGCCCCTCATGATTGCTGACATCTCTTAGAGGCGCGCGTGGAACACGAGCGCGCCGTCGACACGGCCTGTCGTCATACGACGGACGGACGGCGAGCTTGCCCATTACTCACCGTCTACAGGCCCGCGCCTACGGTGGCCGAGAGCCATCACGACGCGTGTGGCGTTGTGGCCTGCGCTTTAAACGTGTCAGAGTTACTTCCTAAACGACCGCAAAGGTTAAGGTCTCTACAATAGCTACACTTTAGGATTATTCCAATATCCACTAGCTGCCAAAGCTGGTGACCAGACTTAGGCCGCAGTAAACAGCTCATGCTGAAACCCGGTGTCGTTTGTATTCCAAACGATGCACTTGTTTGCCTCTAGCGTATTAATTTAATACTAAACTTATAGTGCAGAGCTTGATGATATCGATATTTACAATTTTCAACTTTTAACACGAGAGAGATACACCGACGCGAAAACTGTTACCACGTATTCAGTACTGCATTCTGAGCACCCAACATAGAAATTTTTGGTCGGTTATTAAAAAAAAAATCTGCTGTTTCCTACAAAAGTGCAATACCTACACGATCAAAATATATGGAACAGCTGATTTTTTTTTTTACTGAATACGTGGTAAACGTCTCCACGTCGGTGTCCCTTCCGCCCCGTATTAGTTTTCAGCTTTACTTTAGGAGTTTTATGTCTTACGCCCTGGTTAAATAATAACAGCTGCTCGGGTCGATCTTCAGGTTAAGCCGCGCTTGCCTAGGTTGGGCCGTGGATGGATGACCACCCATTACATACGGATTTTCCTCAACGGCTGCCATTTTTAGATCTTTGACAATCGTTACAGGTAGTCAGTGACCCGAAAGTCTGATAAGCAGTCTTACCAAGGGGTATCGTATTATCCAGTAAAATAAACCTAATTTCTTTTTTTCGTTTTAATAAAAGGATGTGTGTTTTTTTTAATTTACTAGTTTTATCCGTAGTCGCCGTCACAAAACGGGTGTCTCTTGATCATGCAGCTCGTAGCCAAGCAGATGTACCGTTTAGACGAAGTTATAAGTTAGTTAATTCAGTTCAAATAATCTCTCACTGTCTAAATTCATAATTAAATTAATTACGTCAAATTAATTCCAATATTCCGATCCAATATTCTAGATGTGGTAGGTATATTACTAATTAGATCCTATATAGGGCAAAACATTGAAATATGTGTTGAGATACTTACACCAATAATAATTTATAATCAGTTGAATTCGGTTGATTTTTTATAAGTACCTATCACATCTGCTTATTTACTGAAAAATGGAACAATATGGAAAATCAAAAAACTTATTTTGAATGCAGAAACAAAAAGAAAATCGTGGCCCATGAGGGGATCGAACCCGCGACCTTCGCGTTATTAGCACGACGCTCTAACCAACTGAGCTAATGGGCCGACGATTTTTTCGTCGAAATAGCGGACCAATTTCTGTCGACGACTAACTCATGGAAGTTGTATGGTAATCAGTTGTCGTGGTATGACATGTGATGCGAAAAATGAGAAAAATGTCGTGAGGAAAGTTTTGAGTATGAAGGTGGACGGGTATAAGAGTAGAGGAAGAATAAAGACACAATGGATGGACTGTGTGAAGGAGGATATGGCAAGAAAGGAGCTGTCTGATGAGATGACGAGTAATAGAGAAGTATGGAAGAAGAAGCCATGCTGCGCAGACCCCCAATGAATTTGTATAAGGGCAAGGAAATGATCATTGTGGTGTCCACGTTTGTATATGGTCAAGGGAAATATTATGATAAATAACTCATGATATTATACGTAGCATGTGACAGTCATGGAATGAATAAATACTGAAGATAGTATATTTATAGATATTGCGCAGTTATTTTAGAGTGTGCATTGTTTTGGCGCTTAAATGACATTACCAAGAGGGTGCTGTTAGTAATCTTTTGTAGAATTGTTTGTGGAAGTTGTAAAAAAAACAATATGGCGGCGTTAGTCCCAACTATAAATTGTGTTTTACTTTGCATCACTGTCAAAAAGCATAGTGATCTTTAAACCCGTTATTATAAGTTTGCTATTGTGTTTCTTCCACTGAAAAGGCAGTCAAAATCTCATTGATCTTTATTACCGTTACTCTAAGGTTGTTGTTAGCTTGCTGCTCTAAAAAGTTACAGTGGAAGGCTTGAATGATCCGTTGAGATCCTGTGAGAATTGGGTTCTGAAACTATCGGAGATAGAGGTTGGGAGGAAACATGCAAGTTACCGATTTTCTAACAGCAGGTCACAGGCCTGCTGTCCCCTTTCCACATGATCAGTTTTATAGTAGAGAAAGACTACGTTAAAAGATTTAGACAAAAAATAAATCAAAATCATTAAAATCATTAAAAAATTTAATAAATACAAGAAACAACAAAAGCACTATTCCAAAAATATTCAATTAAGGAAAGAACGTGTTTATCTTGTGAATAGATTAAATAACTATCAGATTAAATTGGAAGATAGTATAAATATTTATGAAATAGACACTCAGCGCTTACAATCTGAAATTGAGGCACTGAATAAGTCACTAAAATCATTATATAATAAATATGATATGTCTAGCAACCAAATTAAGGAGCATATTCTAGCCACTAATGAGTTAGTAGACAAAGTGGACTTGCTGACTCTCAGCAACACTCATTGTACTTGTAGGAGTGAACCCCGTCTTGATGCCCTCCAGCCTGAGGCAACGGAGGACCCGTCCCAAGCTATGAGCGCTCAGGACTGCACCATCAACCCAGATGCAATCCCTGTCATTACATTTCATGAGTCACAAGTAGTACAGCCTAAGATTAGTCATTTTGTATCACCTGATAGTAAAAATTGTTATCATTCAGTTATGTTCTCTGATGGTATAGGTAGAGGGCTAGGTAAATTAATCAGTAATAACCTTAGTTATTGTACCCAAAATTATTGCACGCCCGGGTCAACCTACAAACAGGTCATGGCTTCGGTAATAAATAATGTTTGTAATCCTAATACCACCATTACCATATGTGTTGGAAATAGTTCAAATATTAAAAAGGAAGACATCACCGACTATGTATCAGAGTTGTTAAAGTTAAGCTGTAGTAAGATCATATTGTGTGCTTTTCCATATTTTAAAAATTTAAGTAGTAGAAAAGACAATTATATACATATGTTAAATAAGCATGTACATTTCTTAGTAGGTCACTATAGTGACAGACTTATATATCTGGATATCAACACTATTGTTGATAAACTTAAGTCGACACGGGGTAAGGTGTATCTACCAATTAGATGTAGACACAAAATAGCTAGGCTATTAGCTTATAATATTCACACAGACATAAATAGTATGTCTAAGTTTAGTTATATTATTAACACCGCGACTATTAGTAATCATACTAATAAACATTTTTATAATAACTGTAAATCGGAGGATCCATGTGTAATTATAGATGATTCTCAAGTAGAATCCACTGGTAGTGGAGTCTCGGGGCTCACTCCAGATATTAATATTAATTTAAACTAGGTAGTGAGACAAAAGAAGGTACCTTTAACAATATTGTTAAACCTATCAACAACAAGGTATCTTCTTGCACTCAATTAGTTAGTAAAAAAGGGCCTCAGCAGAACACCTTAAAATTATTCCACCAAAATATCCAAGGCATTTCTTCCAAATTATTAGAAATTGAATTGTTTTTAGAAAAAAATATGTTTGACATTATTTGTTTTACCGAACATTGGCTAAAAGATTACCAAATGCTGATTAATTATGAGAACTATACGGTTGGTAGCTGCTTTAACCGTAAATCTATGCTGCGTGGAGGTTCCCTAATACTTTTGAAAAATTGTGTTAAATATAAACAACGTATTGACATAGTAGGTCTCTCGGTTGAACATTGCGTCGAACTGTCCTGTGTTGAGCTAGATAAGCATGTAATTGTGTGTGTGTACAGACCCCCAAACTATAAAAACTTTTCCTTATTTGAATCAATAATGGAAGATGTCCTGGCAAAACTTGCAGCCAGTAATAAATCTACAATTATTTGTGGTGATTTCAATATCAATATTTTAGAAGACAATTCAAATAGCAGTCGATTATTAAATCTTTTTAAGTCATTTGACTTGACCAACATTTTTATAGAACCTACTAGAGTCACTCCATCTTCTGCTACTTGTATAGATAATGTTTTCTGCGATTGCGATTACTTAGATAAAGCCATAGTAAATTGCCTGCCGTCTGACCACAGCGGACAAACTGTAACTTTTAGGTGTAACACACCATTGCAAAATGTTCAGATTAAATTTAGACCTATAACTACTAGCAAATTAAATAGGTATAATATTTCCCTGCAGAACAAGTTAAGTGTTATGAGCCATCATATGGACGATATTAATATAAATCAATTGTATGATCATTTCTTTTCAATAGTTCACACTGAATACAACAAAACTTTTGAAAAGAAGACAAAAAGTATTTGCCCTAAATTTATATTTAGTGATTGGGCAACTAGAGGTATCAGAAAAAGTAGGGAAAGACTATTTGAGCTTTATGACCTTAAATCTTATATAAACACTGAAACTTTTAATAAGTATGTTGCTAAGTATTCAAACATTTTTAGAAATACATGCAAGGTTGCCAAAGCCCTGCACATTAGCAACAAGATCAAAACAGCAGAAAATAAAATAAAGACAGTTTGGAAAGTCATAAATAACGAGACTAACAGGAAGAAAATACGTAACACTAGCTACACCTTAGATACAGCATGTGGTCCTAAAAGCTCTAATCAGGAAGTAGCTCAAGAATTTGTGAATTTTTTTACCGATATACCGTTAAAAACTACGGAGTCTCTTAATTCCTCTCCTGAAGTAGCAATTGGTTTATTAAAGGCGAATGTGTCTGGCTGCCCGGCTGAATTTAAATTTAAACACATAAACCCTATGATAGTTATTAAAGCTTTCCGGCAAATAAAAGTCAAACTGACCGAAGATCTTTGGGGAATGTCTATCAAAGTTTGTACATCCATAGTTAAGACTGTAGCACCATACTTAGCTTTAATTTTTAATTTGTGTGTAGACCAAGGAGTTTTCCCTGATTTAATGAAATACAGTAAAGTCATACCTCTTTTCAAATCCGGGGATAGTAAAGATACTAATAATTATAGACCTGTATCCGTGTTGCCAGTTTTTAGCAAGGTGTTTGAAAAAGTAATGCTTAATCAAATGCTCAATCATTTTAACACCAACAGAATCTTACACGACCAACAGTTTGGTTTCACTAAGGGACGTTGTACAACTGACGCCGGTGTAACCTTATTAAAGCACATATTTTCTGCGTGGGAAGCATCCCAAGACGCAATAGGAATATTTTGTGACCTCTCCAAAGCATTTGATTGCGTAAATCACGACACATTGCTTTTGAAACTTGAGCATTACGGACTAGGTAAACTTGCACTTAGTTTGGTAAAATCTTATTTAAGTGATAGACAACAATATGTTCAAATAAATGGTGTTAATTCACAGGGTTTAAAAGTAAAAATGGGGGTTCCGCAAGGCTCAATATTGGGTCCTTTCCTCTTTCTAGTATATATAAACGATCTACCCTATTTATTAAAAAACCAACCTCAAAATATGGTGTTATTTGCTGATGACACTTCTCTAATTTTTAAGATAAATAGACGGGCCCCAAATCTAGATGACGTAAATAATGCCCTACTTCAGGTCCATAATTGGTTCACAGCAAACAATTTAGTATTAAATGAAAAAAAAACGAAATGCATAAGATTTGCTTTACCAAATGTTAAAAGTAACGAGTGTGATATAGTATTGAATAAAGAGAAACTTGAATTCGTAGATAAAACCGTTTTCCTGGGGCTTACGCTTGATTCAAGGCTACAATGGGGTTCTCATTTGAAATCTCTTGCGGGGCGCCTAAGTTCAGCAGCATATGCTGTTAGAAAAATCCGTCAATTTTCTGATGTAGATACCGCTAGACTGGTCTATTTTAGTTACTTTCATAGTATAATGTCTTATGGCATTCTGTTATGGGGACGGGCTGCAGACATTGAGTCTATATTTATTCTGCAAAAAAGAGCCATCAGAGCCATATATAATCTTCGTAGGCGCGATTCTCTAAGGGAACTGTTTAGGGAAATCAAAATCATGACGGTACATTGTCAATACATCTACGAAAACATAATGTACGTTAGAAAAAATCTACATCTTTTTAATAAAAGAGGTGACAGACACAATTACAGTACGAGAACTAGAGACCAATTAGTTCAGCCGGGCTTCAGACTCGCTAAAGTAGACTCATCTTTCATGGGGTACTGTTTAAGATGCTATAATAAAATTCCACAAAGTATTCTTGAACTGAATGAGACGAAATTTAAATCATGCATTAAACGCACACTATGTAAGCAAGCATATTACAAGTTGGACGATTATATCTCTGATAAAAATGCTTGGCTCAATGCCGGTCCTGCTCCACATGGACAGGGGCGCATAAACTGATTAATGGATAGCATTAAATAGTATTGTTGGAGCTGCTGAAGATTGTACAACTATCTTTGCATTGTATAGATTCAATTTCTTTTGGTATTATATAACCGCATAGCCCATATTATGTGAGTACTATGTAATAGAAAGCTATCCTTCGTTGGAAACCTACGTCATTTTTTGACTTGAATTTGCCCTGGCGGTTAAGTGTATGTCATGCTCACTCAAATGTCTCGCTGATGGTGGCGCGTGTGTCGGATCAGTTAGTTCCCTTCAAAATGGTTGAGTTGAATGGTGCTGATACATGCGTCATGTTCGTGAACGGGCGCTGTCAGTTGTGACTGGTCATCTCTTGGTTGCCACGGCTTATTTGAATTAATTATTTTATTTTTTTGAATTGTTCTTTTCCTTGTTTTTACTATGGACACTTTTAACGTGCACATCTTGCTACATCGCTCTCACATAATGTACCATCTAAACATGAATGATGTAACCAAGGTTTTGTAAAAATATTCTGATTTAAAAGAGTGTCCATGGAGTTTCTTGCCCGTTCTTCTCCATAGAGATCTACGTTAGGGAATGGGCAACTACAGTACTTTCACAGTTTTTATGCCTTGTGACTGGGACTGTAGCTAAATTTCATAGTTGTCTTTGTTTCGACAGTTCAAAAGTGCCTGTAACGGGCCTACTTGAAATAAATGCTTTGATTTTGATTTTGATTTTGACATAGAAATTTTTCATCGGTTATTAAAAAAAAGACAGCTTTTCCCATAACACTTTTCCTTTAGGTTTTCCTTTTAGGTCGTTCCGGAGCCGAATACTGTTACTCTCTACTGTGAAGTTCACAGTAGAGAGTAACAGAGAGAGAGACACACACACAGACAGACAGACAGACAGGGAGAGAGTTCGATGATCGAGTTCACAGTGTGAACTCGATCATCGAACTGGAAACGATTGGGACTAATTAAAAAAAAAAATAACAATAAAAAAAACACGAAAGAATAAATTTAATGATTTTTTTTGAAATAATGAGAACTCAAATGCATATGTGTGTAAAACGTATCCACGATCGGCAACACATGCGAACGATACCCATTGAAAAATTCATTCATCGATCGATTCTCATTATTTCACAAAAAAAAAACATTAAATTTATTCTTTCGTGTTTTTTTTATTGTTATTTTTTTAAAAAAAAAGTCCCAATCGTTTCGAGTTCGATGATCGAGTTCATGGTATTCGGCTCCAGAACGACCTAAAAATAATGGTGTATTTTGAACGGGTAGTTTTGAAAAAATGAAAAAAACGGAACGGGTAGGTATAATTTATTAATATTGATTAACTATGTATTGAATTTAACGAATTTTAATTTTATACCTAATGTTTGACATTGTATTGGAATTAACTTATTTTATTTTTATATTTGATTACGGACATTCTACATTTTATATTTTATCTGACGAAAAATGATTGTATTAATTTAATTTAAATTTTATTTTGTGTTCAACTTAGTGAAAATAGTATTTTGTGGTGTGCATTTTGTCTCTGATTATTTACAAACATTATTTTTTAAGTATAGTTACTAACTAAACTATGAATCGCGGTTCTGATACAAATAAATAATAATAATAAAATAATAATTGCACTTTTGTAGGAAATAGCTGTTTTTTTTTTATTATCAATGAAAAATTTCTATGTGCTGAATACGTGGTAACTGATTTCGCATCGTGTCGGTGTCCCTTCCTCCTGTGTATTTTGCAAGTTATGTTTTTATGTCCTTTGTAAAAAAGGGCAAGCTTAATGCCATTATTGCACAAATCCAGGCTCCTGGCAGCTGCTTTTCCTTCAATGAATGATGAAACGAATGCATTTTAATAAACAAAACAATATTTGTCGATATACATAAAATAAGAAAGTGCCCAACACTATTCACATAACATATTGCAGCCATGGCCGACCGCGTTTCATAGCAATTCAACTTTAAAGCACATTCATGTTACATTTCCTGAATACTAACGCTTGGAGCGCCATCTATTGTTGATCGCTTTGCAGATTATTATTTACTTACTACGCTAATGCTGCGCCAATATTTGTTGAGTTTAGAGCTGATATTGTTTTTTTTTTTTTTAGATTAGAATTTCAATCAGTATTTATAGTGTTTTTGTGGTCCTGGGTTCGATTCCTAGGTTGGGCAAAGTGTTATTGTGTTTTTCCATCAGAAATTTCTCAATAGCACCGGTATTTTACACGGAGCGACTGCCTATCTAACCTCCTCAACCCAGTTAGTACTAGGTAATACGATACCCCTTGGTAAGGCTGATTGTCAGACTTTCGGGCCACTGACTACCTGTAGCGACTGTCAAAGTTCGTCAATTGACAGCTAGAGAGCAGATTATTTTCCGAGGCGTGGAGGAAAGTCGATATATAATAGGTGGTCACCATGCACGGAACCACCTAGGAAATCGCGGCTTAACCTGAAGATCGACAGATAGTATTTAGCTACGAGCTCCTTCGAGCTTCTTAAGCATTTATCGTCATTTCATCTCTGTTTTTTTCAGTAAAGTTACCTTAATACTCGTTGCCATAAGGTTTATGTCAGAGGTAATGTAACTGTGAAAGCACTAGATCAGATATTTATCGGATCCGGTCATTGGCACGGGCTTGAAATGAATCGCAAGTACGCCAATGGTGACATCACGCGACCTACTGACAAGTCTACAAACACCACAGAGTGCTTCTACAGAGCCCGGAGGTTTTCAGCTCGAGGTGTAGACGACATTGAAGCTCTGATCGCAGTGGAGTTGAGTCGTCCTGGAACTGTACCCGATTCATTGTGCCCCGTGTTATTGTGTTAAATAATTGTTAAGTCAACAAATTTGTTAGTTTAATAGAAACAGTGTATCGTACCCAGTGTATTTTCATTGCACGGAACCCATCGTCTGTCCACATGATTTACAAGCCTAACGGAATAAATCCAGACAATCCGACATATTGAATCGCTTAGTTTCAAACAATCCATTAAAACTGTCACCGATTTAAACAACAAGCAACTTTCCTTTGTTCAAAAAACACATTGAATGATTTTTTTATTCATTCATTCTTGAATGGCGCCGCTGAAAGGGCTTAAAACAAGATGATTCAGTTTTTCTTCAGACAGCCGGTTATTTTTCATTGTGTCACACTGAAATTGTCCAGTGGCCAGGGGAAATCAGGGTTGTAATCATAGTTAGGATGAAATGATTCAGGTAGACAGCACCTAATGTTTAAACGATTTTTAGAGTAGACACGGGTGTTGGTGACATTTAGGCGTTTCTGTCGTCATATCATTTGTTGTTTTTTTTTTATATTTTATGGTTTTGATTGGCTATGATTATTTGAATCTTATATAAGATGCGTTGTTTTTTTTATTTAAAATGGTGGAAGGGAATTCACTAGGATTTTCTCCTGTATCGTGGGTGCGTTTACAAACATTTAAACTCACATACACAAACAGCCAGACCCGGAACTGGTTTCTGTTCCTGCAGAATACTAATATTTGTTAGTGCGGGCCTCGATCGAACCCGCGACACGCATCGCAGCAGCCAATCGCTCAGCCACTGCGCCAACCGAAAAGAAACGAAGCCAAGCGAAAGCCAACGATTTTTTGATTAAAGCATTTCTATAAGTTGAATTTTTTGATGCATTTTGACGAGTCATGTTGATGTGTGGAGTTCAATGTAATTTTAAACTTTTTTTATTTAAAAAAACAAAAGACAACACAATAATATTGCAAACGTTGCTTTATTTTGAAGATCACCCGTGTTTGTGTAATCCTCACATATGTTATAGATCACAAGAAACTTAACACCATAAACAAGAAGAAAAACAAACAAACAGCACACCATAACATCACGCCTGTAATCCCTGAAGGATTAGGCAGAGCTGTACGATATAGTAGATACATTTCGCTAGTAATTTTTAAGTCCCAAGTAATAGGGTCAAACCAATTTCTTAACAAATTAATAATAGTTGAACGTTACCTGTACTTCAAAGGTAGATTCTTAGTAATAATTTTCAAATTAAACACTAATTAACACAAAAATTAAAAGCTATTCTACCAAAACACGTCTCCTCTGATAAACTTAACACTTTGTTAATATTAGTACAGCCCTATCTTGTAATAACTCATAATTATTGCTAGTAATTTATTATTTTCCTTCCATTCATTATGAAATACTGCCTCCTTATTATTTACACGGTCACATTTAAGTAGTCGTATTATGATTATTTTTGATGATGTGATAATTCTGGGTCTTTTATTTGTAGTCGTTTGGTTAGAGCCGGGGGTGTCCAACTTAACTTAAGGGGAGGCCAAGATTAGTATTTTTGCAACCGTAGAGGGCCAATAGAAATGCAAAGTGATATCTAAAGGAGATGTTTCATTTTCGGCCATAAGATGTACATTTATTGAAAAAGAGGAAAAAATACCACGAACTTAGGAAAAATATTCTTTCGTGAATTTAAGCCTGATTTGCTGTGTGTAAAAAGTAACAGTTATTCAATTATTTCCATATTCTATTAAACATGGCGTCTTACAGTTTGAATAGTCTGCTTTCGTTCTGAAATCATGTCACATAAAAACATAATATAACGTCGACATTAAAATATTAAAAGTATGTGTTCTTGTAATTAATAATTATTCTCTTATACATCATTTTCAACTAATTATATGCAATTGTGATGATTTCATCGTTAAAAATAACATAGGTACTACTTTTTTGTAGTGTACTTCTAAACGAAAATTCAAAACGCATCAATATCAGTCAAGATAACAATTTCTAGGTTATGTAAACGTCATCTCTACTACCTGTTATGGCTGTCATAACTCTCACGACAAACGTCAAACGTGTATAATTTTTAATGTGTGCATAAAAACCATACAATATTATGTAATAAATGTTACTTTATTCTATTCAGGGGTTTGTTTCCCAGCTTTTCTGAAAGGTACAGATTATGGCCGGAGTCCCATACAAAAATGAAACATTTTCTTAGCTTCGCCGAACTAGACTGCAATGATGTGGTCTGCAATCGCGGATAGGTGAGGTGGGGCGGGAATAACTGTCATAGGGACATTTTTAGGGTTCGACTCCGCTGTCTGTCTGTCCGTCTGTACCCAGGCTGTATCTCGTGAACCGTGATAGTTAGACAGTTGAAATTTACACAGATCATGATATTTCTGTTGCCAATGTAACAACAAAAAAAAAAATGATTTTTTTTTGCGGTTTTTATAGATAACGGTACGGAACCCTTTCATGCGCTAGTACGACTCGCACTTGGCCGGTTGTTTTAAACAATGTTCGCGCAATATTTTTTGATGTCTGATAAAGTTTTAAGAAGCTCGCGTTCCGGATGAAAGACCTATGCGGGCCGATAGGTGGCCCGGGTGCCGTATGTTGGACGAGCCTGGTCTAGAGGTTGCTAGCGTGACCGCTAAGCATGAGGTCCTGGAATCGATTCCCAGGTTGGGCAAAGTGTTATTGGGGTTTTCCATAAGTAATTAATCAGTAGAATCGATCGAAGGTTGATGGCAATAAGCTCGCCCACTTTGACATGGGACTGATAAACATAACTGACGAAGTGTGTACTATATGCCTAATATAGTACACTTCTGCCTAACCCTAGGGGATTAGAGGCGTAATGTTATGTTATAATCAAATGGAAGTGGTATTCATTGACCACTCATACAACAAATAAATATCTATTACTCGTCTTTTACAAAGTTATATAAAATATATATATTATCACAACTCTCGGTCCCAAATCATTAAGGGATCCTTAGATGGTTAAAATAGCTTTACAAGCATCCGAAATATTTTGATTTTAGTTGCCACAGTGATCCAGTAAATGTGTTGCTTGATAAGCATTCACCACGAACAGAACGCTTGAAGCATTGCAAAAATGTAAATTTTCATCAAGCATTATTAAGTGCCCACAACGACCAATCAAGTTATCGAAACCTCATTGTACGGGAAATCTATACAAAGCAAGGCCATGTTATATTGGAAATCGTAAGCTTAATGTGTCGCCGTGAGTAGTTTGCTTGTCAAGCACATCAAGCATCGTTTTAAACGGTCAAAATTTCTCGACAAGCATCAAAAATTTACTCGCTTGTCAATCCATTTTGACCATCTAGGGACCCCTATACACCACACAGAGAAACAACTCTCCAAGCGAGATAAACAGTACGATAATGATCTGTTTGTGCCGTACAGCTTCTGAAAAGCGAGTGAATAACATCTACGCGGCACAAATTATGAATGTTAGGGAGATAAGATCTTACACGTGTACAGTAAAGATTCATTGTATGTGTATTATTTACTTATAAGGGTTCATATCAAAATATTTCTGTTAAAATTACTCCTTTACCTGTTTATTCAGTTGTTGTTTTGTATAGATATAGAATTGACGAATTATTTTGGGTATTTTGAAAAGAATCGAAAATAGAAGAAATATGTTACATAAATTAAATGCGAGTTTAAGGTGATTCTTTACGCCATGATTCAGGGATAATTCCGGAAGGTCTACCGCCAGGAGTTTTAAATAACAACAGGCACTAGTTGTTCGGCATTTTGCTGAACTGGGCGTATTTGGCGCAGCAGTGTCATAGCATAGTGTTATATATTTTAGGCCTATTATAGGCCTACCCAACTTCCATGGCATTATGGTCATACCATCTGGTCTCTTCCCACAGACGCGTGCCAATAAGCCATTGGGTTCTAAGACAGCTTTATCAGTTTTATTTTTTGGCTTTCTTTTTTTTATACTGTGGGCACTTGTGGCATGTGCCAAACAATGTATTTTCTTTCATTCGCTACTTATATCTCCATATAAACTGTACGAACCATGCACATCGCTTCTGACGTTTCATAAGTTCCATGGGTTTTGTGAAATAACATAATTTGAATTTAATTAAATACCTACCAAATTAATTGACCTGGGTGAGCCTTTTGACAAAATAGTTTTTCGACGGATCATAGGAGAGGTGGTCGTGGCTAAATAATGACTGCCGCACGGGTGGATATTCAAGTTTATGCCGAGATTACCAAGGTCAGTCTGTGGATGGGTGACCATCATTACATTTCGAGTTTCCTCCGTGCCTCGGAAAGCACGTTAAGCCGTTGGTTCCGGCTGTTATTTGTAGATCTTTGAAAGTCTGAAAACCAGTCTTACCAAGGGTATCGTATTAGCCAATACTAACTGGTTTGTGGAGGTCAGATAGGCAATTGCGCCATGTAATATACTGGTATTCAGTTGTAGGTATTCGGTAATAATAAGACGTAACGACGACGTGACGATTAATATTAAAATTAATATTAAGACGTAATAAGACGGTGGGAAAAGGCTAGGCAGATGATAACCATAATTATTGCACAATTATTCAGAAGCATTCACGCAGTCCCAATCAAAAAACAAGAGAATTGCAGCCATTTTAAAATTGCTAGTACATACTACATACAATCAAAAGCTACCGACATTCTACCAGCGTACAAAATATGGCCGGAAAGCGAAAAACAAAGACTTTCAGCATCGGTTTTGAATCGAAATAGTTACACAAACACAAAAGGATTGAGTAGAATTGCAGTTTTGAGCGCGCCGCAGCACTGCTGTATTTTTCACCTGCTGACTAATTTCTTTTTGACTCGTTGCTTTGTTACAATGTTTTTGGGTTTAAAGCGCCATTTGTAAATGTGAATCAGTTGTGGACTTTGCCTAAAAAACACAAAATGAGGAAACTATTCAAATTATCACGTCTATAATTCCCGAAGGCTTAGGGAGAGATATACCTTATGGTACATCCACATTTCGTCAATTATGTTTACGTCTCCTTACGAGCTTATTGCCATCAACGGGGCAAAAATCCGCTACTGACCAATTCCTGATGGCAATAACCAAAACACTTTGCCCGACCCGGGCATCGAACCCAGAACCTCATGTTCAGAAGTAGAGTTTGCGACCACTAGACTAATGAGGCAAGGAATATGGAGCTATCTGAATAATTTAACAGCAAAAATAGGTCTGTTGTATTTTTAGGGTTCCGTACCTCAGTCGGGCAAAAACGGAACCCTTACAGGATCACTTTGTTGTCCTTTTTCTAAGGAACGCGTGGAGGTCTCAAGCTGGAATTAATATCAAATAAGTATTCAGGTCTGCTACCAAAGACAGCTGGAGCAGTGAAAAAACCAAAGTTGTAAGTCAACGCGATCAAAAGATATGACCGTTTATGTCGCATATTTTGCGATTTTACAATACAATATTCAACTGGGTCTGGTTAGCCTGGGAGCCGACCCCAAGATACTCGTAGTTGGGAAAAGGCTAGGTAGATGAGCCTGGTGATGATTAAATTGCGATTTTACAAGGCAATCAAAAACTTTAGGGTACTTCCCATTGACCTAGAATCATGAAATATGGCAAGAAGCAATGTCTTAGAGCAGAAATATAGGAAAAAATCTGAAAACCGTAAGTTTATATGTAACCCCCGGTGCGCGAGTCCAACTCGCACTTGGTCGGTTTTTAATTAATCTCGTGGAATTACTACTAAAGTTTTGTAGTTTGTAAATAATTTAATTATCTTTGAAATAAACTTTTTACATCTCGTGGATGGTGCATAAGCACGGTAAAATATAATTTACCAGATGATAATTTTAGATACTGCGGCTAGTCTCAGATGAAATCTAGTTAATATCATAATGAACATAAATTCCTGACATCCTTCTGATTTTAATGACCTAAATCTGAGATAAACAATGTTCCCAACCTTCCAAGTTATCAGTTTACAGATGGATAGCTCCCTTGTAAGTACATTATACGTGGGGTGTAATCTGTTTATAGGACACGATATTTACTTTGTCTGCCGAAGGCAGAATATGGTAGTTACACGTGACTGTTTGAGGGTATATATTACGATATTTTTTTCTCACAATTTATATTAATAGTGCTTAATTTTTATGATTGTACAAATTGCATAAAACTTAAAGGATGCTCCGTGTCAAATAGAGGAAGTAATAAACTGTGCTAAAATATATTTTCTGTAGTTTACAACATGACATCAAGCCTGTAATCTCCGAGGGGTTGAGCAGAGGTGTACTTAATAGTACGCCCAGATTTCGCCAGTTATGTTTAAGTCCCATGCAATAGGGGGCGAGCCTACCTACCTACTCTTTACTCAATACAGAAATCGTATTAAACATTATTGCTACACATGTAAGGAAAAGCACACTGGGCTGCTGCACTCATATAATGTGTGTAGTATGGTTTTGGGGTGGGCTAGGCACGAGGATAATATTAATCGCCCAGAGTTTTTAGATTACGGTATCGATGAAGAATAGTAGTTATAATCAGTTTCGTATATATTAGTAACAAACATAAATAAAATATTTTTTTTTCCTCTTTTTCTTTGTCCTTCACCCTTTTTACTGTTTTTTTTTTTAATGTAAAAATGTCATTTCCTCTGGGACATTTTGTTTTGCTGCCACAATAAAAAATTTTGTACTCGGGGACACCTGTCATTTAAGGTACAATGTAGGTACATCTGCAACACACTTGGACCAAAGTTGACAATCTCCTTTAACGTGCTTTCCGAGGCACGGAGGAAACTCGGTATTATAATGGAGGTCACCCATCCACGGACCAACCTAGGTAAGCACTGCTTAACCTAAAGATCGTCCCGATCCGAAAGTTATTATTTAGCCACGAAGTCCTCTCCCATTTAGCACTTTAAAATGAAATGTAAGCTTGATTAAATAATTATTTAGTGTTGTTGGAATTATCATCTGTTTAATCTTTTCCCAATTATGTTGGGGTCGGCTTCCACAATCTAGCCGGTTTAAGTTTTTAAAGTGTCATTTTCACTAACATTAACTCTAGAACGGGATATGAATGTTTATTATTTGTTTTGCCGAAAAAAATTTGCGAGCGGACACAGTGAGTTTCGTGTGTCGGGAACAGAATCGAGTTGCGAGTGACAGTGGTAGCGGTACTGGGTGCAAAAAACGAACAAGAAAGCGGGTAGACCGATGTCTGCTCATAAACACCCAGCCGCAATAACTTCCGTTTATCCGTGATCATGGCGCTTGCAACAGCACCGAAATATCGGGAACTCAAAACAAACAGTAAACATGGTAAATATCCCGTTTCTAGTGTTAATGATAATCTAACTGTTTTCAGCTAAAAATATAAAAATATCTTGGAATAAAAACCAAAAGGTAATTAACCTAAAACAATTTTGCAATTTCTTCACTAAAATAAACCTTAATTGCGTTAAGCGATCATCACACATATTTAATCCATCTTAACATTACTTATTATACTTTAATTATTTATCCTAAAACAAAATCTAATTCCATGGGATAAACGAACCGGGGGTGAACGACATAGTTCGTTTGCATATAAAAGTTTTCAGCCTGAAACTTGCGCCGAATCGAGCCTTCTGATTTCAGTAGCAATTCAGAAGCGGTCGGGTACGGGTGTCGAATGAGCTTCCATTTTATTGAAAAGAACGGTAACTTACGTAAGCTATTAGCTTTAAAGGAAAAAAAAATACAGAATAAAAAAAAACAAATATTGGTGTATACTGTGTGTTTTTTTTTTGAAAAAGAAAAGTTGGTTTAAAGTTTTTTTTTTTGTTGTTGTTAAAAGTGTTGCTTCCTATTGAAAGTGGTTTAATAGTGAGTTGAAACTTAGTGAAAGTGCCGTGTTTAACTAGTTATATTGAACAGGGTGAGTTTAATTATTGTGATTGATAACGGTTAGGGACAGCCGATTAGGTTTAGTTTGATTAGAGATTTGAGTTTGTGAGTTAGGTTTGAAATGTTGGGGTGTGAATTATTGGTGTTATTTCGGTTTGTTGGAATAATTTATTGATGAATTGCTGGCGTTTCAGAATTTTATTAAACAATTTTTTCGTGAACTTTGGCTTCTAGGATAAATAAAGTCGGTAGTGAAGATAAAATCGTAATACAGGTTTATTTTTTCTATTGACTAAGGATTAAAGTTTAAAAAATGCAGTTTGTGGTAGTGTAGATACTTATAATTATTATTTTTTATAGATCAAAACTAAAAAATTCTGAATTTTTTAAAGCCTCTTTTCAAACTAATGAGAAACATCGACCGATGGTTAGTGTTTTAGTTTTAAAACGAGCGTCATTTATTTTTACCAATTTAGGGAAACCAAATATTTTTTGTCATTGATATTATACAATAAAAAACAACATTGTATTTTTAATTTAAAATTACTTTAATCTTAAAAAAAACTTGATAACATTATTTAATGTTTATGTAATATTTAAAAAATTTCCTTTATTTTCTATTTTAATTCCTACACGTTTATACCACATACTTGTCGGAAAATAAACAGCTCAAATTATGATTAATGTGTTTCCTTCCAAACACAATACATTGTGTATTCGAGGCGCGGTAAACAAGCCGTGAGAAAACCACAAAATATAATAAATCGGTGTGCCTAGAGCATATCAATTGCATTAAAAACGTATAGTATTGTGTTTTATCATGGTTTTCTTGACACTTTACCACTGTATATAAGTTCCTTTTATTCAATCAGCTCACAAAAGTTAAAATAATGTAGGCAAACTAGTATTTTCCCTCGGATTCGTCCACAGGAACCTACCACTGGGTCAAAGAAGTATCCGATTAGGCCTTATCCTAACCTCTATTTATTTATTTAACACTTCAAGCACAAAGTAGAGAGGCGGACTTAATGCCATGGGTATTTTCTACCAGTCAACCTTTGGCCGTTTCTCTATCATGATCTATCTGCGTACCGAAATCCTTTCAGTCGTTTAAACGGCGTGAAAAGGCAACAATCAGAGTTACTTTGGCGTTTATAAATAGTATTGGTATGCATGTACGAATCGGCTAACTTTAGATTTTAACTACGCAGCAGTTCTAAAATAAGAAAGAAATAATAAAATTTATTGACGTCAATTCATTAAGCACACAGAATAAAAAAGATACTTACAGAATATAAAATAAATTACGAATTAAAAAAAAGAAGAGAAAATACATAGTAATTATGTGCTGTGTACCTCACGGCTGCGCCAAAAAGGTCCATTTCAGCATTAAAAATAAAATAAGCGTTTGCTAGCTGGGTTGTGGAGGTCAGATAGGCAGTCGCTCCATGTAAAATACTGGTATTCAGCTGCATCTGGTTAGACTGGGAGCCGACCCCAACATAGTTGGGAAAAGGCTAGGCAGATTGTCGTTCTATAAGATGAGTCATGCAAATGATCATGAAATCAGTGATTAAAGATGCCTTCCGCATCTGATTAGGCTGAGCCTTCACCAGCATGCCTGAGAGATATTTCTCGACAGCATGTTAAGCCAAGTCAGAGGCTGATGGGCGACATAAAAAATCTGACTGGGACTAACAACACGACAAAGAAGAACCATACTGCCAAAAGTTTGGTTTACTGATAATTATAATCAAAATCAGAAAGAAGCCATCATTTATTCAAATATTGCCGAGATTTAGCACTTTTAATTTATTAAAATGATATAGGAACTATTTCAATATAAGTTCACTTGAATGCGATTGAGTAAGACATTCATAAGACTACGCGGGAGCAAGTTATTAAGACCCTTCGTAATACCCAATAGTAATGTTTGTATGTAGGTAGCTACTGCATTTCTTGGCAAAGAGGCTTAGACTTGGGACTTTTAATAATAGTATTTCTATTTATGAGTCTACTACATTATTCTTCATCTTAGTTTGTCGATGGCAATCTAAATTGTGTCAGCCCACAACTGAGCTACTAGTTTGGCGCTTTCGGTAGCGTCCATCAGTTCCTGTAGTGAACAAACAACAGGACTTGTAGGACACGATATTAAGTGCTCCATCGTTTGTAGAACAGTGCCACATTTACACTCCAGGTCAGAGTCATTAATGAATCTCCACCCGAGCAGGTTTTCCTTGCTGCGACCAACCAATTAACTTACTACTTCTACGAGTATCTGCTAATCTGATAATGTCCCTATTTCTATTAAGATTAGTTTCAATTTTCTTCTTTCTTGCTTTTTCGCGTGGTTAGCTGCCTGACCTGGTGTTAGAGCTTCTATGTCGCCCATGGGTCTCTGACTTCGCTTTACATTACATGTCTTTGACTTGTATTTTATTATTTGTGTCTGTTCCACGTGTCTGCAAATTTACGACTTGTGTGAGATAGTGTTTATATTATTTCCCGAGCCACGAGATACTAGTACAAGCGATTTATAGTTTGTGACTCACCGATTACCATATGTAATCGGTGAGCCACGACCACGACTGTTTTATTTCTATTGATTAATAAAATTATTTTGGTTTTGATTTGATGATTTGATGATCTGTTTCTTCGTGCCTCGGAAAGCACGTTAAGCCGTTGAGGCCGTGAGGGGCTTCAGAATTATGTACTGAATAAGTGTTGGTGAATACGTTCTGTATATCTATTTAACAGATCATCATCATCTGCCTAGTCTTTTCCCAACTATGTTGGGGTCGGCTTCCAGTCTAACCGGATGCAACTGAATACGAGTATTCTACATGGAGCGACTGCCTATCTGACCTCCACAACCCAGTTAGCGCTAGGTAATACGAAACCCATTGGTAAGACTGGTTGTCAGACTTTCGGGTCACTGACTATCGGTAACGACTGTCAAAGATCTACAAATGACAGCCGGGACCAACGGGTTAACGTACTTTCCAAGGCACGGAGGAAACTCGGTATGTAATGGTTGGTCACCCATCCATGGACCAACCTAGGTAAGCACGGCTTAACCTAAAGATCGACGCGAGCGGCAGTTCCTATTTTGCCACAAGATCCTCTCCTCAATCTAGCTTCGGAACATCACAACCAAAAACTTGTAAGTACTCAATTATACTCTAAGCATTCTAAGCCATTCATTAAAACTTCAAGTTCACCTCTCTGACTCTGGACAAAAATAATTACACACAGCTCAAGTTACTCAAAAGCTGAATGACCGAAGTTGAGCCTAAGTTGAGCTTAAGTTTAAACGACTTTGTGTTTAGTAGCATTATAGCCTTTTATCTTATAATTTAGCGTATTTTAATTAGCATAGTGGCTCTAATTTGGCCTGCCCTTCGTTTAAAGGGAGACATTTTCTCTGTTGTTTTCGTGTTTTGGGGTTCCGTTGTAAAAAGAAGTCTGCGTAGTGTCAAAAAGCTGATGTAGTCAGTTGTTTTAACGTTTTTTAGGGTTCCGTACCCAAAGGGTAAAACGGGACCCTATTACTAAGACTTCGCTGTCTGTCTGTCTGCCTCCAGGCTGTATCTCATAAACCGTGATAGATAGAAAGCTGAAATTTTCACAAATGATGTATTACTATTGCCGCTATAACAACAAATACTAAAAATTAAAAAAAAAATATTAAGCGGGGCTCCCATACAACAGATATGATTTTTTTTGCCGTTTTTATAGATAATGGTACGGAACCCTTCGTGCGCGAGTCCGACTCGCACTTGGCCGGTTTTTTAACTGTTTATGGTCACATATAATGCGAGTCTATAAGATCTGGAGATAATTATACCATCTGGAGTGACTACTCCACGTAAAATGTTGGTATTCAGCTGCATTTGGTTAAACAGAAAGTCGAACACAACACAGTTGGTAAACTTCTAGGCGTTGCTGATTGATATTATTTCACAAAAAAAAGGAATGAGGCAGGAGAATATTGATTTAAATCGTGAGATGTGCCCTCGTCATACCTATTTAGGTTGCGTAAAAAATAATTCACACTCAGAAGATTGGTCTCGCATATCCCGTATTAAATAATAATACATAAATGAATAACAGATATCTAATAAGTAAAATAACAAAAACAAATTATGCTAAAGTACTTACACATATATACACATAAGAATTTATACTAAAACATTTATATAAAAACTATATTATAGTAATAATAATGAACAATTTTTTTTATTAAGCGCTCTTCCTCTCACTATTTATTTAAAAAGTTGCTGTGCCCGACAGGGTCCATAATTGTTTCTTTTTTTTTATTACCACCTGTATGTTGTACATTATGGATATAGCAATAAACGATTTTGATTTGATTTGAACGACAGATACGATTTTTAGTAGAAGTGAGCAAGTCAAGTACGGGGTGGACCGTGGAAGGGACACCGACGCGAAAACGGTTACCACGTATTCAGTAGGTACAACATTCTAAGCTACCCCACTTAGAAATTTTTCATCGGTTATTAAAAAAAAAACAGCTGTTTCCTACAAAAGTGCAATACCTACACGGTCCAAATGTATGGAACAGAACAGCAGATTTAAAAAAAAATAGTTTTTGTAAATGTTTTCGCGTCGGTGTCCCTTCCACAACGTATAATTCAAATGTCATTGTGAAAGAAACAGAAGCGTGTTTATTTCTCAATTTCGGGCGAATCTACGGATTTGAATCTTTGCATACCTACGGAACTTAACACTCGCTATAACATTCACTTTTCAGATTTTTTAGGGTTCCGTACCCGAAGGGTAGCCAACGGGACCCTATTACTAAGCCTCTGCTGTCCGTACGTCCGTCCGTCTGTCTGTCAATGGGCTGTATCTTATGATTCGGAATAGGTAAACAGTTGAAAGTTTCCCAGAATGTGTATTTCTGTTGCCGCTCTAGCAACATCATCATTTGCCTAGCCTTTTCCCAACTCTGTTGGGGTCGCCTTCCAGTCTAACCGGATGCAGCTGAGTACCAATATTTTACATGGAGCGACTACCTATCTGACCTCCACAACCCAGTTAGTACTGGGTAATACTATACCCCTTGGTAAGACTGGTTGTCAGACTTTTTGGGGCACTGACTACCTGTAACGACTGTCAAAGATCTACAAATGACAGCCGGGACCAACGGCTTAACGTGCTTTCCGAGGCACGGAGGAAACTGGGTATGATATGGGTGGTCACCCATCCACAGACCAACCTAGGCAAGCACGGCTTAACCTAAAGATCGATCGGAGCGGCTGTTATTATTTTGCCACGAGCCCCTCGTAACAAATAATAAAAATAAATTAATGGGGGTTCTCCCACTACGATGCTACGGAACCCTTCATGCGCGAGTCCGACTCGCATTTGGCCGGCTTTTTGTTGAGTAAAATTTACTTTGTAATCCAACCCTGTTGTGCAATTAATTTTGTGAAAGATGTTGTTTTGAAGCTGCTTTCAGCGTGTTGATGTTTTTAATCGTCGGTTTGCAGCAGTGAAGAGGATTATGTAGCGATCTCATGTTGTTTTATCTGAAGATTTTGAGCTTGACATTGTAGTTTTAACCTTTTACAATAATATTTTTTTGATCTTTTGATACTATCTTGGTCTCTTGAGACTCGTAAAACTGCCTATCGATTGATACGTGCATCAAACGTCATCTACTTAGCTGTTCCTACAAGAAGTATAAAATAAATTTTGTTTGGAGTAAAAGCCACGTAAATTAGAACGATTTCAAAATTGAAAATACTCCTTTTACACATTTTATTCACTTATTTTTACATAACCTAACTTCACACCCATTACTTATTACTATTTATTTTACTATTTATGTACATACAGTAGACAACACAGGAAAATAATATTATAATACACGAGTACAAAGGTACTGCTTATTTCTCAAGAAATTTCTGCCAGCAGACCTGTAAAAGGAGAAATGAAAAAGCAATGTAGACAATAGTGTGTGAGAAAAGGAAGAGAAAAATGTTTTTCATGTGCCTTATCTAACTTAGCCTAAAATATTAAGTATAAATACACATGAGTAAATCTATATCTATACATATAATAAATCTGTAGACTTGGCGTTTCTGTACATTGAAAAAAATTAGAAAAAAAATAGTAGGGGTGTTAAAGGAGCACTAACAGAACCCATTTCTACCATTTTTAGAATTTTTGTCTGTTTGTCGGTTTGTCTGTATGTTTGTGCGCGCATCACGTAAAAATCCCTCATTATATTCAAAATCAAAATATTGAAACATAAGAAGCATTGTTCCGAGTAACATTTAATGTTTATTTCATCAAAATCGACCAACAGACGCAAAAGATATTAATGTTTAAAATTTAGTTAGTAATCTCAATACGCGATTTCTATGATAATTTTAATTATTTATGTAAATGGGTTTTAGTCGAAGTGTAGTCGGAATGGCTGATAATGAATTTGGTTTTATTTTTCCTTTTGTGTTTACTCTTTGCATGGAAGTAATAAACTACGTACAACCCATTACGAAAAAAAATCTCTAAAAATTAAAAAAATTAAAACAAAATTAAAATTTGATAAAATCCACGACGTTGTGTGTGTGCAGCGCCGCAGTCAATTGCTCAGCCACTGCGCAAACCGTGCCGTCACATAACTGTGGTTGTGACTTCGTCGGGCATTGATGTAACTTTGCTTAAGGGTGGCCGGACTGCACATTCAATTTTCAAATTGCCGCTGAATCTTGCAAGCGAAGATACTCCAACATGCAACATCACCAAAAACGGGGGAGTCTTTTTGCAGCAGTGGAAGTTGCTTTTTAGGCGGTCAGTTATGTGTTGGTTGTTCAGTGCCCAAAATTTGCACGTGCTTGCGGAAAATAATAAGTCATTTAATGTTGTATACAAAACGGTACTAGAATAAATCGTGCCCAACAAGGCGTGTGATGGTTCACTTTGAAAATAAAGTTGTATAGCGCTAAAATAAACGGTTTTTAATTTTGTTTGGGACTTCTTTTGGTAGTCATCACCCACATTATCACATTTTGATCAGCCAGTCAGTTCTCACACATCACGCCATGTAATCCCCAAAGGTTTAGGCAGAAGTGTACCTAATCGTACAGCCACATTTCTCCAGTTATGTTGAACTCCCATGTGATAGGGGCCGAGCCTATTTCCACCAACTGGGTCCAAATCCAGATTCCGTGGCTGCTATTGCAAAATTCCTGATGGAATAACCCAATAACACTATTATGTATAGTATTTTTTTCAATTGCATACATTGTTTAAAGTTAAGTGGAAGAGCGGAGTCACACAAGCATCGCCTTGCTCAAAAGGTGATCTCTTAATCATGTGCGATATAGCTTTATGTAATTAAAATAAACATTTTTTTTAACACAGGACCTCATGCTTAATAGTCGTACTTGCGACCACTCGACCAACGAGGCAGTCTCTTACATACATACAAAATTTCCACGCGAACGAAGTCGCGGGCAACAGCTAGTATTAATATAATTATACTTATATAAATACATAACCTTATTAGACCCACATTTTACCGGTTATGTTTTAGTCTCATATAATAGGGGGCGAGCCTGTTGCCGTTAACCGTGCACTAATCTAGACTCCGTGGCTGCTATTGAGAAAATTCCTGATGGAAAACCCCAATAACACTGCCCGACCCGGGACTCGATCCCAGGACTACATGCTTAGCAGTCGCGCTTGCAACCACTCGACTACAAGGCTGTCAACTACTTTTGAATCTCGTTCGGGCTGTTACCTCGGATGCAGCAGCTGGACCAGTTTTGTACGTGAGGCAACTACTAAAAATATCTACTTTATTTATAGAAAACTCCTACACAAATTCAATTTAGATATCCACTGAAGGCCTGATAGACCAGAAACGAAGGATTTAAGCTAAAATGGGTTTGTGTCAGAAAGGATTGTTCTCTGACATGGGTTCCCGAACTAGAGGAGACACGTTAGATAAAAATAGGCCCAGACTCGAAGAAAAACGATCTAGACCGAAATAGGCATTGGATTGTGACTGAATTAGGTAAGTAGAATGTAAGATACACTTATTAATGTTCTAGAATTGAAAATGTCTAGAATATGAACAGTGATATACATTTAAATAGTAATATGTTTGCCCAATGTTGTTATTTCTTGTGTCACCTTACGTAACAAGACATTACCTACGTAGGGCCGTAAACTGATGTACCACTTTTGCGAAGAATTTCTTATTAATTCTTGAACAGTCGCTCGGGTCGATCTTCAGATTGAGCCGCGCTTGTCTGGGTTGGTCCGTGGATGGGTGACCATTATACTGAATTAACTCCGTGTTTCGGAAAGCGCGTTAATGTTCTCGGCTGTCAATTGTAGATTAACCGTCGTTACAGGTAGTCAATGGTCCGAAAATCTGACAACCAGTCTTAACAACGGGTATCGTATCGTACTACCCAGTCAGTACCAACAGTTGTGGAAGTCATTTAGGCAGTCGCTCCGAGTAATATACTGATATTCGGCTGCATCCGGTTAGACTGGAAGCCGACCTCAAAATAATTGGGAAGAGGCTAGGCAGATGATGACGATGACAAGAATTTCTTATTAAATTTACATTTAGATATGGTTAAAAATATTTAACACACAAGTACACGTGGAGCTCGTGACCAAATAAGAACAGCCGCTCGGGTCGATCTTTAGGTTAAGCCGTGCGTACCTAGGTTGGTCCGTGGATGGGTGACCACTCATTATATACCGAGTTTCCTCTGTGCCTCGGAAAGCACGTTAAGCCGTTGGTCCCGGCTGTCATTTGTAGATCTTTGACAGTCGTTACAGGTAGTCAGTGGCCCGAAAGTCTGACAACCAGTCTTACCAAGGGGTATCGTATTACCTTGCACTGACTGGGTTGTGGAGGTCAGATAGGCAGTCGCTCCATGTAAAATACTGGTATTTAGCTGCATCCGGTTAGACTGGAAGTCGACCCCAACATAATTGGGAAGAGACTAGGCAGACGATGACGATGACAAGAATTTCTTATTAAATTTATATTAAGTTAAGGTTAAGAATATATAACACAAATACACACAAGTACACAAATAGACCTAAGGGTTTTGACAAGTGGTAACTCGTTTCCAAGGCGTGTCATATTTCTACTATGACCTTCAATAATCTTGAGTTTTTTCATTGCAAACATCTGAATAACAGTATTTTACATGGAGCAACTACCGATCTGACCTCCACTTGATCCAGTTACATTATATCCCTTGGTAAGACTGGTCAGACTTTCGAAATTTTTACTGCTTGTTACGACTGTCAAAGATCTTCAAATGACATGCTGGACTAATTGGCACGCATCCATGGACCTCGGGTAATCGTAGTTAATATCACCTATCAGGCCAATTATTTCGTCCAAAATCTTCTCATTTTCGGTAGATAGTGCATTTCAACACACTAAAACAGGTCCCTAAACTCCTGAATAATTTAAATCTTCCCACTTAACTACACGGAATCCTAAAAAGAAGCATTCCTTTAGTCGTTTGGCACAAAAGGCAAAAGCATTTGTGAATGAAACACACGGACATTAATACAGTCGTTGTAAAACTAGGGTTGTCATCGCGGAAAAATCCTGACAAAAAGCCGAAAAGCAGAAAGGTCCGAGTAGCAGAGTAGTCGTTTTTTGTTTCAACAGTCATTTATTTAACTTTATTTTCAAAAAAAAAACCTTAAAACATCCGGACAAATGAGAATGCCGTAAAAAGTCGGAACAGAAGGCTACAAAGCCGGACATGACCGGACGAATCCGGATGGATGGTAACCCTAAGTTTTACTCATTAGGTTCCTAATTCTGTGTTAGTGGATTCCCAAACGAGGAGGACATGATATATTAAGTGGGAGAGTGTTCTAGCGATATAGGGGAAGATAGTATGTTAATGAATTACTGACTGAAAACTGATGACCGACGTTCACGTGATGCAATCATCACGTGAACGTCGGTCCCATCGGGACATAGTTTAAAGTGCGTTTTCGTTTGACTATTTACGCTTAGTTCTATGTAATAAGGGGCTGGCCTATTGCCGTTAAACCAGATACTGAGCGAAAAATAAATATAAAATAAGTAACAATTTCACAATTATCTCATAATTTTAAAGTTTTTTGGAAGAAAAATACTCCTTGTACGGTATGGTACGTTAATTGGTTGACCAATTGACTAAGTAGGTAGCTATTTGAACCTGACCGTAGGTATGTTCAAACCTTGCAGACTTTGTCAGTTGTATCAAATGTCTACACTTTGACACGACGGCACTGATTGAGTGTGCCAATTTGACGAAGCTCCAACACAAACACATTTCGTAACAATAAGTAAAGCCTGCCATCGAAGACTGCGTCAAGCCACGTGATCCCACCTTGTTACTGCCTTAACTCTTTACGTAACACCAGTGCCCTTTCCATCATTCACGTTCCATACATTTTTGGGCCAAATCTGAAAGTGCCGGCCAGAAAAAAAAAGCGTAATATTCGGATAGATCACATAATTCCTATTATTTTTTACTATGACACCAAACCTGTGCGCCCTATGGTTATGTTGTTATACATGCTTTTAAAATATACAATGTGAAATAAAATGTTATGTTATTTTAATACGTTTGGTCAAATATATTAAATATGAAAAAAACTAGCAACAATACCAACAGCGCCTCATTTAGATTCAGTACCTTTCATTTAGGTAAAAAAGAACAAAATGAAACAACGATCAATTGTATTAATTCATTTATAATCTAACATATACATCATCTAATCCTATTGCAGGTGGGGTGAGGTATGGGTCATATCTAGCATAACCCATGTACCAGACTATGGTCATGGTATGAGAGCAGCATCCAATGGTCCTCTTGCCGATATTGCATGTACAATAATAATGAGCTAATGCTCGACGACCATTCGCTGCCCGATCTAATGCAATGTACACATAGTATTTTTTGGCTTGGATGGTATTCGTCCTCTTATAATCCACAAGTCTTCCCCTTCAAGTTCCCCGACTATTTCCAGAGGAATCCCACCACCGAGCTCAATGATAAAAGCTCCGTCGGATTGAAGTAATAACTTTTTGCTTGTTTGAGCTGGTATACACCAAGGCTGAATAATATTAAATCTTCTTCTGTTAACGTTGGAAAATCATTAAAATCTGCCATATCCGCTGCCATGGGTTGGAACTGTGCTCGCCTTTTTTTTTTTTTTTTGGGGGGTGGGAAATCATCAAATGACTCCTCCCGCTCTGGGCGGAGCGGAAGGGAGTGTCAGACTCTTACTGACTAAAAACCACCCATGTTCCTTCATTGGCCCTTTATGTTCCAGGGCCGCGGTATCTCTTTCGAACAGTCCCGCAGCCCTGGCAGGCACCGGCCCTTGCGGGCCCCTCCCGTTTGCTGACAACTCTTTGAGGCGCGCGTGGAACACGAACGCGCCGTCGACACGGCCTGCCCGTCGTCACACGACGGACGGACGGCGAGCTAGCCCATTACTCACCGTCCACAGGCCCGCGCCTACGGTGGCCGAGAGCCATCACGGTGTGAACTGTGCTCGCCTTCGGTTTAAATTGTACCTATTCACAAGATCTCCCAGTGTATTGGGCATGGTAATTCTTTCACCTATTATTTGAAGGATATCAGTAGCATGAACGCTATCCACTATCAAAACGTGATAGGCATTTATTAATGCGGCAGCAATTCTAAAATAATCCATCATATTGTGCAGTGTTATATTAATGTTGACGTGTCTCAATAGCCGGAAATCTCTTTTAAATCGGCCATTTATGACTTCCACGACCCATCGACAAATAGTAACAAGTCGCGACTTATTAGCTTGTTCGGTCGTAAGTTGCGTTTCCCGAGGGAGCTTCGTCTCGGGCATATTAGCGGTGTATCCATGTCCTTCAAGGGTGGAAATTGCATCTCTGAAGCCACGGTCCAAAATAAATACGTCCCCATTTCGGTAAAACCATTGAAATAATCCATCGCCATGATCATTTCCATTTTGTACAATATTAAGCATTATTTGCGCATCTGAAGAAGTAGCAGCGTGTGGATCAGAAACTTCTATGATGTGCCCGTCACAACAAACAAACAGAAACGGCTTTAATAAGTTTCTGAACTTGTGGCTGCTATAGGATTTCCTTTGAAAAAAGTAGTTTGAACTCTTTTGAATATATATGTAAGTGCCAACTACAATTGTTATGGCTTTTCTTTCGTCTATAGGACTCTCTGGGTTCCCAAAAATTCTTTCAGGAATCATAAGGTTCCTCCGTGCTACATCTTCCCGGGTCATATGGTTAAAGCCTAAGTGAATAGGAACAAAGTCCTGCAGTAGGGCTTCTCTGCCAGTCTGGAGTATTCGCGAGTAAGTGGTTTCACTGGTTTTAAAAATCGATGCTAGCCGTGCATTTGATTCGCCGGTTCCGAGTTTTGCTAACAAAGCTGCTAGAATAGTTCTTTTGTTCTTTTGTTTCTTGATCAAATGTATGAAAATAACAACATCATAATAACACTTTTATTGTATTTTAAAAGTATGTAACACCGTAACCAAAGGGCGCACAGATTTGGTGTCGTAGTAAAAAAATATAGGAATTGTGTGTTCTATCGGAATATTACACATTTTTATCCTGGCCGGCACTTTCAGTTTTTGGTCCAAAATGAATGATGTCCGAAGACTTCGACCCCTCCCAATTAACAGAACAATTCATTTTAGTAGTGCTATATACAATTCAGGTAGGTAAACATGATTAGACACACATAGCCAGGAAAACAGAATATTATGTATGTAGGAACGGAATGTTATGATAGATGAGTGGAATGAATCGTAAAGATGAGTGACAGATGTGAAGCATGTTAAATGAAAGAGATAAAAGTATGAAATAGTCTAGGAGTGAAAGAGAAAGCAAGTGAATGCAAAGGAAGGTGAAAGGAAGGTAACTGGAATACGGGGGGAATAAGACGAAGGACGTTAGCTACAAAGACGATAAAAATTAAAACTGAAGTTTACTAAAGAAATCAGTGCTTTTATTTGGCTTACATCGATCAAATCCCACATGTAGTATAGATATGTTGTAATGTTAGCCGGTCAGAAGAGATCGTGGCTAAATAATAACAGCCGCTCGGGTCGATCTTGAGGTTAAGCTATGCTTGCCTTTGTTGGTCCGTGGATGGGTGACCAACCATTACAAACCGAGTTTCCTCACCCATCCACGTGGTCCAGGTTGTCACCCATCCACGGACCAACTTAGGCAAACATGGTCTAAACTGAAGATCGAGCTATGCGGCTGTTATTATTTAGCCCCGAGCTCGTTCATACAATTATTCAAACAAAAGCATTTTTGGTGACAGAGAGTTTCTCTCGGCCCCGTTTCTCGTCACAAACTTATGACAAGTTACGAAACTCAGGGGTGTCACTAACAGACAAATGTCACGGACTTGGGAGGAAACTTATGTTATTAATATGGGAGGAACGTGACCTAGGGGTTATTGGTGAGGGTCAGCTTTTTGTTTCATAGCCCTGAAGGCTGAAAATTTTCCGAAAAGAATGTGACGGGTTAGAATAAATGATTGTTATATTTAGCGCACGTGGTTAAGATACTTTATTTTCTTCATAGCTCTACGCTTTGGAATGTGCAACTGCAGTACTTTCTCAAGTTATTTTGCCTTGTGACTGGGACTGTAGCTTCGCTTCTTTTTATTTATTTTTTTGACATTCAAAATTGCCGTAATGCTCGAATTGAAATAAATGCTTTGAGTTTCAGTTTTGAGTTTGAAATAAACTAAGTTATTACCTAACATAAGATTGCGCTTTTGGATTTTTAAGTCTAGACACAGATGTTGAAAATGTATCGATCACACCTAAGTGCTTTTAATCATTTTGGTGACGCGTAGAATGAGAAAAAGCGGCCATTTAATAAAAGTCATACTTATGTAACTACGTAAGTATGCAAGCAGCTTCATATAATGGGTGTTAAAATACCCTTAACGAAGCCAAAAGGCACCTTGTTTTCCCCGTCATTGCGATATTTTTTTTGTTCTGGATCATACCTGGGAACCTTCTAGTTACGGAGATATTGGAGTCAACGTTCCAACTTTTAAAAAGTTTTTTTTTTGATTGAGTACCGGTTTTTAATGTAATAACTTTACTTTAAATACCTCCTTGCCCCCCGTACTATTCAATGCATTAATCAGCACAATGTTTTGAGTACGTGACATTGAGTCCTACCTTATAACGTGATTTTTAAACTCAAAAAAGAAGTCTTTTCCCAGAAATATTTTTTGAGTAGAGTTACTTAATTTTGATGTACAGAATGCTTGGTTGATGGCTTCGAGAATCGTCCGTTGACACTTTGCATATTTGACATAGGTTATCAAATCGTAGTTTATAATTTAAAAAAAAAAACATCGTACGTGTGGAAGACTAAAATCTTAATACACCTGTGGGACGCCTGATTATTTTTTGTGATTACAATATTGGTTCCATAGAGAAAGTTATGTTTAATGGTCTGATCCACACCTTTAATTATGATCACATATTTCCGATTATACACGTTGTATTAAAAGTTCCTCAAAAATACTGACTTTAATATCGACCAAAACAGGCTTCAGTAAAATCGAAATATTTCATGATAAGACCTAAGTCTCCACTCCCAACAATAAACTGCTATACAGGAATATAGCTAGGTTTGCTAACAAAACCTGTCCATATAGGTTTTAGTGGTGGCAATACAACTGGTAGCTCTCGCAAGCCATCTGCTAAATAATTCCTCAGTCGCTTTTACGACTGTTCGGGGATTAAGTTGCCTATTCGATTCGGCCCCTGTAGGGGGTGATGTTATGACCTATCAAATGTGGAGTGTATTGACTAAGTGTGTTTAGAAATCGTCTGGCAGAAACTATTGTTGTTGGAGGTTAATGACGTGTTTGACGTGTTGTGTGCACTTATACTCCATCGGTTTAGGTAGTTAACTAAAGGTAAACAATCTTGATATGTCTTTTTATGTAAAATAAATCGTATAAAAGACATACAAAGATTATTTAAATGAAGTTAATTACCTAACATCTATTTAAGTAAATACCTAATTGTAAACATTTTTAGATACAATTTTTAGTCATTTTTTTAGATAAAAGACATGCTAAGATTGTTTACATTTAGTTAACTACCTAAACCGATGGAGTATAGATGTACAGATTGATATTTTTTGTTTGTATACAACGTGTTTTTATATCCCATAACACTAGGGCATAGAATATATTCTATAAGTAAAAATAATACAAAAAGTCCTAGATTATGTTGTCCAAAAATGCATAGTTTCGAAGATATCATCAATCTAAGTTTCATTGATATATCAGAGTAATTCATTTTCATTCAATACAATTATTTATAACTAGCGACTCGCCCCGGCTTTGCACGGGTGGGTGCATGTATTATACATTAAACATTCCCCTTGAATCACTCTATCTATTAAAAAAACCGCATCAAAATCCGTTGCGTAGTTTTAAAGATTTAAGCATACATAGGGATATAGAGACAGATAAAGAGACTTTGTTCTATACTATGTAGTGATGATGAATGCTGTCCTTTTTAATTGTATTTAAGTACTGTTCAATAGTTTTATATGTTTTTGTATACTACCCTTTGGATCTAGTTGTCCCAAAATAAATAAATTTGAATTTTGAATTTCAAAAAAATAATGATAATTGAAAATAATTCATATGCCAGTTGATTCCTTGATATGGTAATCATTCATACCCTAGAATTATGAAATATAAAAAAAAACACCTTGTATTTGTTTTGTGTCTAAAAGTATAACGGATATGAATGTTGATGTATGGTTTGTGTGAGGAATAATATAAAACAGATAGGAGTTAATGATGCCGTGACATCTGACAGGGAGAATGGAAGAAGTAAATGTGTTGCGCCGACCCCAAGTCCCAGTAGAATAGGACAAGGACAGGAAGATGCTGGTTCGTTTCCTTCCTGAGCTTGTATCATTACGTGGTAAATGTGGTGTTATGGGGGTGCATCAGCGTTGTAAGTAATTTCTATATTTTTTAATACATCCGGGGGTGAAAGTTTGTATGGACGATCATTATTTCTGCCGTTTAGAAATTCCATCGAGAACACGGGTTGTAGCTTTATTTTTATTTTTCTAAACAAAGAAAGCTTGTCTTGTACAAAGATATTTATTTCTTACCAACACCCCAAACACTCTTTAGTCAGCCATACAAAAGCTCCACACAGCAAAAAATCGACAATCGTCCTACATTCGATTCAAGGGTACTGTTGACCATTAAGTAGGCTTCCAATACAGGCATATTTCACCCCTGTCAATGTTCAGGGGTGATAAGTGACAAACCCACCCCTCTTGACGGGGATAAAGGCCTTAAATAAAACTCATTTGTAATCCTAATACTGCTCGTCTATCGTTTTTTTCATGCTTTGAGCCATTTTGTCTTTGTCCAAAAGGTAGAGACTGGATTAATGGGTTTTTGTGGCCATATTTGTTGTGGAAGGAAAATATGGGGAGCTTTGTGGGTTTTAAAGATGGCGGCTTCATGTTTTAAGAAAGATAAGCGACTGTTCCCCGTGAAGGTGTTGTGACGATAGATGAAAAAATAGCTCTTATCGTACTTTTAGGTTCAGCGTGCAATGTATGTCACAGTCGTGTATTTTTTTCATTGATATCTAATATTGTGGAAATAAAATTTTCCACAGCAAACTATAAATTTAATCCAAATTGGTTCAATTCCTATAGTCGGCGTTAATTATTTATGGTTTATTCAAAGTTTAGAGTATAAAAGGTTTAAAAACACTCTTAACTAAGCCGGAAGGCATTTATTCTTTCTGTCATTGCGGTAATTTTTTTGTTCTAGAATCTAGACCATACTTGGGAACCGTCTAGTTACGGATTATATTATATTATATTTATATATATTTCAACCAACTTTGGATCATACAATTAAATCACAATTATTATGTAATTAAAATTGTACCATATTCTCGAAATCGACTTTTATGACAACTTCAGTCCGCAAAAATTTTAGAGGGAGTCATATCATTTTCTTTTGTTTATTTTCTGTTGGCACTACCCAGTGGGAACAGCTACATAGTATTAATGATAGTCGTCCAACGTAATAAAACAACATAACGACACGGTAAGAAAAGGTGCTAGTCATGTGCAAAGATTTTTCCTTTTATTTTACATCTTAGGTGATGGAAAACAAAGAGAGGAAACTTTTGATTAATGGTCTTTTACTGCTGTAGTCTGGAACGGTGAACATACAATGAATGTACCTAGCATACATAGTGACAATAAATAAATTGAAAGTGTGCTCATCAATACACGTGCCATCTCTGTCGGTCAAGCTAGTGGACAGGTACATACGAGTGAGAGAGAACATTATTTTTCTTATTTTATTGAGTACAGTCCCGGTTTCCTCACGATGCGTGAGGAAACCGGGACTGTTCTAGGACTAAAAATTCGAAGACGTGTGACATTCAGGTACAATTCGAACTATACACGTGATAGAATACAACAATCTTCCTCTGGAGGAGAGAAGGACTGTTCCCAAGAGTGCGAATATTATCGGCTGATTTATGAATGCTATTGGGTGGCAAACTGGATGGCGGTGATGATATCTGTCACTTGAGGACATAGACAAAAGGCATCCGCTTTCACGCATTTTGTATTTCTACATACTTAGACTTCATCGTTCACTTGTTGTAGTTAATCTTGTGTTTTTGTTTCGTAATGAACTTTTTTTTTGTTTTTTTTTTTCTTTAAAAAATAAAGTCGGTACTGTTTGTCAATCCAATATATTTTTTACTTTTCATCTCCGAGATACCACTAAGGCTGAAATGTACAGCCGCGCTTCATCCGAAAATTATCAAGTTATAAGCACAAAGTTAATGAGCATATTCCTACAAACAACTGCGATCAAACGTTTAATACGAGTAAGAACATTAACTTCGTGCAAATAAGATTCATTTTCGAGCTACGCTTAAGCTAAGCATGAGGTTGCTCTATAGATTTCAGCCTGACTTAGTGCGAAATGAACGCGTAATTATTTTTTTGTTAATCAGTCTTTTCTGTCCCTCTACTAGGCAGAGGCCTTGGATTAAAGTTAAGCTTTATCTTGTGCCATCACAAATATTATTGCACCATTAATTTTGACTCTTGGCAGTGAACTCACCTATGAAAATCCTACCAGTTCTTGCACCATAGTATCAGTAAAAGCCGGATAAATCACCAACTTGATTGATGCAACATCCTTAAGCGCTGACGTGACAAGAAAACCCAGCGTTTTTCCTGTTTTATTATCATCATTATCTATTGCCGACTTGGTGGTAGCTTAAGTCGGATTGCGATGCGTACGTATTTCCAACAAGATACCAAGGCAATTCAAAATATTAAATTCAAGATTATGAAAGACTAGCTTCCGCCCGCGGCTTCGCCCGCGTGGTGTGTTGATAAAAAGCAGCCTATATGTTAATCCAGTGTATAACCTATCTACATACCAAATTTCAACCAAATCGGTCCAGCCGTTTATGCGTGAAAGAGTAACAAACATCCACACATCCACACATCCATTCTCACAAACTTTCACATTTATAATATTAGTAGGATTAAATTGCACAAGTGGTTAAGTGAATGTAATTTCTATAGTCTAAAAGAATTCATGGATATAAAATGTTGATGCCTTGTAACATTTTGCTAAACCCTAAAATTTTGCATGTTCATTTTCATGTATCTAAGCTAAACATGTTTGAACTATTTTAATTTTATTTAACACCATTGTATACCATGTTTTATGCAAATAAATTATTTATGTTTAAGGATGGAAAATATGTGGGTAGCTTTGTACGAGGTTTATTATTGCTTGGGCTGTTAAAATGTGTACGAATCTTAAGTACATTGTATTTTCTGTACTATTGACCGCAATTCCTTGAAAGTAATTGACTGAAAAATTGTGTGGTAACCAGTTGTCGAGGTATGGGCATGTGATGCGGAGGAATGAGGAAAGTGTCGTGAGGAAAGTTTTGAGTATGAATGTGGATGGGTATAAGAGTAGAAGAACACCAAAGAAACGATGGATGGACTGTGTGAAGGATGATATGGCACGAAAAAAAGTATGGAAAAAGAAGACATGCTGCTCCGATCCAAATGAATTGGGATAAGGGCAAGATAATGATGATGACAGTAATTCCCAGCTGATTGAAACTACACTATGTTTGTCTCATCTGTGGCGGGCGTACTTTTCAGCACAAGTGCGAGCATGCAAAGTAAAAGGCACTCGTGTCCTATTTTGTAACTGTAACCGGTGTAATGACATTTATCAAGCACTTGTTTTGAAAAAAATAAATAAAACGTTTTAGCAAAAAATAAAAGAATTCAGTTCTTGTTTTGAAACGATGGATAGCAGGTTTGGTATTTCATTTACTCCGGATGAAATCAAATAATAAAATTCCGAAATAAACTGTTTTACTGCGGAATTTTATCATTTCATTTTGGGAATTTAATTTTCTGTGATTTATTTTATTCAGAATCTTGAAAATGTAAACAAGAAACGATGATGCTTTTAGCCCAGTTGTTAAGCGATTGGTTGAGCAACTAGGTGTGTTGATTTCGATTCTTGTAACAATAAATGGTTTGAGTTACAGTGGTTCTAGGTAACGGTGGTTGTGAATGTGGGATTCTTAACTAACTCATAACTTTTTACTTTGATTGGCCTGTTGGTCTAGTGGTTAGTGACCCTGACTGCTATGACGGAGGTCGTGGGTTCGATTCCCACACAGGACAAATCTTTGTGCGATGAGTACGATTTTTTGTTCTATATCTGGTTGTGAAATTTATCTATAATAATGTATGTATTTAGAAATATATAAGTATGTTTATCAGTTGTCTGGTTACCATAGTACAGGCTCTGCCTAGTTTGGGATCAGATGGCGGTGTGTTGGTTGTCCCAAGATATTATTATTATATTATTAATTTAATCAAATAACAATGTTAACATTAAATAGTAATATCTATAAGACTACCCGTACAAACTTATTAAAGTTTGCACCAATGATTCGTGCACTGAGAATACTTAATAGTGTCTCTCGGCATTTGGACATTTTTTCTTGCTCATTGGCGGAATTCCAGAGGGTGACACTTAGTATGTTATCCTCTGTGTAACTTGTGTTTCTTCCCTGACCTGTTACTTTAGACTGTACAATTAGCAATGCATGACTATTTTTGTTAACTTGGGTCATACCTGTTAAAACAAATGTATGTGTTCATGAATAAATAAATAAATAAATAAGTGCACTTATTCAAGAACCTTTGAATTCTGCTGTCCTCCTCGTTAGTTTAGTGGTCGCAAGAGTGCAATTGGTTTTTTTCATCAGAAATTGCTCAGTAGCAGTCAAGTCGGGATTTCGGCCCGGTTGTTGGCAAAAGGCTCGCTGACAATTACACACGACTAAACATAACTTGCGAAATGCGGGTATACCTCTGCCTAACCCTTCGAGGATTACAGGCGTTAAATTATGATGTAACACATAACATAACATCACGCCTGTAATCCCCGAAGGGTTAGGCAGAGGTGTACCTAAATTTCGCCAGTTACGATAACGTCCCATATAATAGGTGGCGAGCCTATTGCTATCAACCGGGCGCTAATCCAGTCTCCGCAGCTGCTACAGAGAAATTCCTGATGGAAAAACCCAATAACACTTTGCCCGATCCGGGAATCGAGCCCAGGACCTCATGCTCAGCAGTCAGCGCTTGCGACCACTAGAACAACGAGGCAGTCAAGTTATTATTTAGGTGTCTTTAAATCTATCTTTAGTATTTTCCAAAGTACCTCCGAATCTTACCTCACACTGAACCTCTCACCACCAAATTAAACAAATAAACGATCTTGAACTCCGCTTCTGATACCTCTCATCCAGAAAAATAGACAGCCTTATCCTTGAATCCAACTGAAAAAGATAGATAAAGCTGTCATGCGCAGCCTACCTTCTCAACGACTTACCGATGTGCCTAATCTAGTGCCGGACGTAACCTAAGCCCGTATTGGAGAACAACAGAGATCAGGTCCCGAGGGTTTACTATACTTTTTGTGTCCGTCGATACTGTAAGGGTATTGTCCCACTGCCGACTATGAGCGGGGAGCGAGTGGTCCAACATTAAGTTGGGTCAGACTGGAATTAGGTATGTAATAAAGCCAATAGGCGTTAGGTGTTAGGCAAATATTCGATTTTGCAATTTTTTTATTAGTTTTAGTGCTTTATATCAGTTGCGTAAAAAAAACCGGCCAAGTGCGAGTCGGACTCGCGCACGAAGGGTTCCGTACCATTATCTATAAAAACGGCAAAAAAATCACATCTGTTGTATGGGAGCCCCCCTTAATATTTTTTTTTTTAATATTTTTTGTTATAGCGGCAATAGTAATACATCATTTGTAAAAATTTCAGCTTTCTAGCTATCACGGTTTATGAGATACAGCCTGGAGACAGACAGACAGCGAAGTCTTAGTAATAGGGTCCCGTTTTACCCTTTGGGTACGGAACCCTAAAAATCAATAAGTTCACAACTCTGTCCGATCCGAAAGGGGCATAGATGTATAATGTAGGTATACCAATGAAGATGCATTATTTGAATGCATGAGTTTTGTGCTCAAACCACCAATTCCCTAAAATCTAGCAAACTTTTAAAACGTGTCAATACCATCTTCGGTATTAGTATGTGCGATCGTTAATTGTTTTTTATGACGTCACTACCCGAGAACCGACCGGAGTGTCGCCGCCCGCAAACCTGTGTTGCCATGTACGTTTCCTCATTTCAGTAAATTTTATTTAATTTTTTATCGGGGTATTTTTTTTACTTTTTAGTCAAAAACTATTATATACCTACATATATATAAATATAATCTTATCTCGATACCTAATACCGTCACGGTTCGAAAACGGATTTTTAACTTATTGTTTAAATAATAAAATTTATAACTTTTTGAGAAAAATTTCATGGTCTGGGCTAGGTAATTATAATACTTTCCCACTTGTCCTATTAGTATCGAAACAGTTTGCGATAAGCCATGCTCAGAGATGCTTTTGAAATAAGCTGGTTCGCTGATCTCTAATAACCTTCGGTGGATTAATCGTTAAATGGAAACTCTGATAACTATTGCTAATAGATAGAGATGTGTAGCCGGACAGTTAGATGTACTACATTTTCTTGGCAGCTAAAAGACTGCAGAAAAGGTAGGCGATTTTTCAACTTACATCATCCTTTGATTCGAATTTTTGATGTTTGTCACACATAATCAGCCTGTAATGTTCCCAGTGCTGGGACACCGGCCTTCTCTCTATGAGAGGGAGTGGGCCACGTGGGCTCAGTACGAATTGGTTGATGTCACATGTATTCAATTTTTTGGTTCTAGGACATGCCGATTTCCTTACGATTTGTCTTCACCGTTTTGAGAGCAGTGGTGATGAAATAAATTACACAAAGTGCCTGGGTTCGAACACACAACTTACTGCTCGTAAGTCGGGCCGCCACCACTGGGCCACCGCTGCTCTAAGTCGAGAAAATAAACGTTCGTCAATCGCTTCCTCGTTGGCAGTGAGACAAAAGCCTTAATCGATTAACCACTGTCCAGTATTAACTGTCAAACGATTCCCAACGCTATCTCAAAATCAAAAGGTATTAAATTAACTGAGGGAAAATAGTCAAATGATTCATAGTACGTGTTTAGTGTGTATTTATTGTATTCGGACAACGCAAGGACTCTTAAACTGTTGTAAAATTGTACAGAAATGTGTGGGTCAGCGATGTATGATCTAAGTTTTATATGTAGTTGGGTATATTGTAAGGGATGTGTGACCTAAGTAAATAGAGCCGGCATTGGACAGTAAATAATGGAGATATTTGGGTAACTGGGCTGATTCTGAAGGACGCTGAGTGTAATGAAACTGTGAGGCAGCTTTGCTTCTAATCTACAATGGCGAATTTGATATTCGACATTGCGTCGTTCAAGTTCTAACACCACGTAAGTCATTTTAGGCGATTTTCACATTTTGAGTTTGATGCCGTTTCTCTAGCATATCGGAAGCCATGTTGCTTCAGCCTATCAAAAACAAGCAACGTCTCTATCTAATTTGAAGTGAACACAAGTTATAAAATGGTATTGTACCTTTTTTTTTTAGGGTTGCGTACCTCTAAAGGTAAAGAAAGGAACCCTTATAAGATCACTCTCTTGTCCGTCAGTCTGTCTGTCTGTCCGTGTGTCACCACCGATTTTCTCAGGAACGGGTGGACCTAGCAAGTTGAAATTTATACCAGAAACTGAGGTCTATAGTCCCTATTAGGTGTATAAAAATTAATTGGTCCTAAGTCAACACGATAAAAAGATATGGGTAAATTTAGATTTACGCGAAAACTTTGTAAGTACCAAAATTTACCAAAATTGTAACCTTTTTTTATTTGATGGATTTTTTTTTCCTTTATTTGTGCGTGTCAGACCTTGCTTTTAGTCAAAATTGTCAATTCTGGGTCAACCGGAAGTACCCTATAGGTTTTGGATCGAAAACCTATATGGTAGTTCCCGTTGACCTAGAATCATGAAATTTGGCAAGAAGCATTGTCTTATAACACAAGTAAAGGGAAAATTCTGAAAACCGTAAATATGTTGTTTAATAACAAAATACCTACAAGTTTATACGGAACCCTCGGTGCGCGAGTCTAACTCGCACTTGTTTTAATTTATTTATTGTACCATTGCATGGAATAATTATACATTTTTTTTCAATCTCTTGTAAAGTTCCTATTTTTGACTTACGTGGTGTAAGAACTTCAACGACGATTGTACATTTGCAGCTGTATAAGATGAAAAAGTATTTAGTAAAAAATAATGATCTTTTTTTTCGTGCAAACTCCAGAGAAAAGTTCTTGTTATAGGGAATAGCTTAGCCAGTAAGCGAGGTAGACAGAGAGGCTTACTTTTCAGTATGCTTTCTTAGGACTTGCAATGATTTCTTACGAAATGTAATTATGAGAAAAGTTTTTTGTAATTTTTGACTTTTATAGTATTCCGACGATGGTTGGTCCCATAGAAGTTTTTTTATCACTATTGGAAACATGATCAATTGGCACCAATAAAAAAAAATTATAAAATGGAATTTTTATTTTGCTAACTTTTTTTTTTAATCTGTGAACCACTCTCAAGTCATTCCTAACCATGTTTCTTTGTAATAACAACCATTAGTTGTTAATGGGTTTTATCGAACACTTAATACACGCCATCAAAAAGGTTTATCTCTGACAAACAGATCGGTTACACAGTGGGTTGAAAATAGGTCAAGTTGATGATCAAAACACTTAATTATGAACGTGTACCTACACGTTCATAATTAAGTGCTATGTTCTTCCAATTACTTATAAAGTGTTTTTTTAATAGGAGTTTTTAGTTGTTTTTGGCTTTGCCTCACACTTCTCCTGTATCGTGGATGCGTTTACAAACATATACACTCACATACACTAACAGCCAGACCCGGAACAACTACATGTAAGCCATACAAATATTTGTTCCGTGCGGGAATCGAACCCGCGACACGCAGCACAGCAGCCAATCGCTCAGTCCCTACGCCAAGCGTGCCGTCGTTTTCATCCTACTACCCGCACGTTCTTTATTTTATCGTATTCATTTTTTTCGTTCGGGATGCTATACTCTTCCTATCTATTTTATAAACTGCTGAATACCAGTAGTTGCACATGGAGTGACTGCCTATCTGACCTCTACGAACTAGAACTGAGTACAGAGTTTCGAAATATACGTATCGATTATTCATTTCAAATTCTCACACATTTCAAAGATAGCACATAATATTTCAAAGATCTACGAATGACAACCAGCCAACGGTTTAATATGATTTCTGAGGTGCGGAGGGGTCTCGATTTGTATTTGATGATCACCAATCTGAGGAGCTCGTGGCTAAATAAAAACAGCCGCTCCGGTTGATCTATAGTTTAAACCGCGCTTGCCTAGGTTGGTCCGTGGATGGGTCACCACACATTACATACCGAGTTTCCTCCGGTCGTTGATCCGGGCTCTAATTTGTAGATATTTAACATTCGTAAAAGTTCTGACAACCAGTCTTACCAAATGGTATCGTATTACCCAGTACTAGCTAGGTTGTGGAGGTCAGATAGGCAGTTGTTCCATGTAAAATACTGGTCGCTGCATCCGGTTTGACTGGAAGCCGACTTCAACATAGTTGGGAAAAGGCTAGGCAGATGGTGATGATTACCGATCGACTGATAGCTACGAACCCCTCAAAAGCCGATGTACTCCTAAATCAAATCCATTTGCCTTGTTAACGTACGGACCACTTCACAGGCCTACACTAACATTGGAACACAGCTATGCTTGGCAGTATCAGCTTGCAATTCTGAGAATGTTCTTGTGTATGGAATAATTGTATTACACATGTCTACTGCGACTTAGATACGCTTGATTGGCTGGCTGTCCAATCAGGTGGCTGAATGTAATCATAGGTGGTTATTATTATCTTTATGTTACTCAACATTCAAACTCTTGACATGGTTCTGCGGTCCTGACGTTTACATTTTTGTTTGATTTGCAAACAACTGACAATCGAGTGGAACTCAAATTCGCAACCACTGATGAACTATACCATTGATTTGACCACGCCATTGATTTTCCCAAAGGCTTAGGCTGAGGTGTACCTAATTGTTAACGCACATTTAATCAGTTATTCAATAGGGGGTGAGCGTATTGCCGTCAACCAGGCACAAATCCAGACGCCGTGTCTGCTACTAAGATATTCCTGATGGAAAACCCAAAACTGATTCTTAAAATATTCTACACAAAGCCAAAGTGTCAACAGCGTCTGGCAGTTTGCCCAAGCGAGCTATTAAAACTGGCAACATTGCTGAATGGCAATACTAATCCTTTGCTCAAAGTAAAAGCCAGCCTTAAAACAACACCTTCATTGCGTAACACACTTTAAAACCGAAAAACTTGAATGAAATTCTTAATCCATTGCTATAAAGGTTTGAAAAATTCGGAAAATTAAACAAAGTAAATAACGCAATGTTTTACAATCAAAATGAAAGCTATTGTAAGTACACTTGCACCAGTGACTAAATACGTCTAACACTAAACACGTTTAAATGATCATTCTATTACTGCAATCTTCAAACGATTGACAGAGACAGAATATGTTTTGAATTCGTTGGGGTTCACTTCCTGTTTAACCGAGTTCAACTGAGTACCAGTATTTTACACGGAGCGACTGCTTCTCAGACCTCCACAACCCAGTGTTTTAAATGGTTTAGCGCTCAACATACCGACCCGAACAGAGCGCTATGCTATCCTATTTATTGTGCGAACCGCCAGTCTATGGAATTCGCTGCCGGCTGTTCTGTTCCCTGATTATTAGAATCTGGATCTATTCAAAGTTCTAGTTAATAGCTTTCTTCTAGGCGTGCTCCACCGTAGGCCGCATCATCGCTTCATATCTGGTGAGTTGCGGCCAAACGCAAGACTATTTAGTATCATCATCTGCCTAGCCTTTTCGCAACTATGCTGGGGTCGGCTTCCAGTCTAACCGGATGCAGCTGAATACCAGTATTTTACATGGAACGACTGCCTATCTGGCCTAATACGATACCCCTTGGTAAGACTGGTTGTCAAACTTTCGGGTCACTGACTACCTGTTACGACTGTCAAAGATCAAAGACTATTGAGTATACAAAAAAAAATTTGTGATCTTCGATGCAAACTGCGGCCAAAAACACATACTCATGATATTATGATGCATCGTGGCACGTTTCAACGTCGTTTACCAACGCGTTGTAGTGTCGTGCAATTCCACGTGCGTTGTAAAAAAACGCGATACAATGTCGTGTTGTAAAAATGATGATTCAACGTGCCACGAATCACGATGCGACATCATATCGTGTGTTATGGTCCTAAATGCATTGGCAATGATGAATGCTCTGCTGACATCGACATCGGAGTGTGATTTATTTGCCTCGAGATGGTAGACGTATGTCGTGGTTGTTTTAGTTTCTGTGAGACGATGCATAAGACTTTTTCTTGTTAATTAAAGTACTTTTTTTTTTTAATAGGATTTACCATTCCTTTTTATAAATATATATGTTTCTTTTAACTGTGCAATAGTTTAGATTTGTCTGTTTGGCTGTACATGTTTTCTCAACTAAATAAATAAGTTACGTGAAAACCCCGCTGAAAGATGCATTATTATTAAAAAAAAGATTTCCAATCTTACAAAACCATAATGATATTTTATATCCCAAATAGAAAAGTAAATCTCAGCAGTATACAGATATATTTGCTTAGTTTCCGTTAAGTGTGTCATAAAATAGCCGTAAATTGCTTACATGGGGTAATGTAGGTGTTTTATGACACCCTGAAGAGTTGTAGTGTATGAAGTAGATATGAGAATGATGATGTATGTACTTCGTTTGATATTGTGAAGTGGTTTGAACTTTAGACGTAGACTGTTATCATACTCGTAGGTTCAAAGTCTTTTGAAATGTAATTTTTTTGGACATCTGACATCTTGAGCCTAGTGATAGTAACCCACTGCTGGAAATGGGCATCTTCCATTATTGCATACTACGAGGGCGGCACTGAAAATTTCGGGAATCAAGGAAGTGACACAACATTACTATTTAAAAATGTATTTATTGCTTTTCGAAGTATTCTCCGCGAAATTTGACACATTTTTCCATACGATGGAACCAATCATTGAAGCAACCATTCCATTGGGAAGTTGGGGTCTCCAAAATGGCCGTTTTGTAGGCGTCCACAGATTCTTTAGGTGATGAAAATCTCTGACCACGCAATTTATTCTTTATTTTAGGGAAAGTATAGAAATCATTAGGGCTTAGGTCGGGGCTGTACGGCGGATGGTCTAATAATTCTATGTTTTCTTGCTCTAAAAACTCTTTTGTTCTGTGCGCGGTGTGAGAACTCGCATTGTCGTGATGGAGGATGATGCGGCGGTTGCAGTTCTCTTTACGGAGTTCAGAAACGACCTGTGGCAAACAAATGCTAGCATACCATTCTGCATTAACCGTTCTTTGTCCCTCAAGAGGAATAGTCGCAACATGGCCGGTTTTGGAGACAAACGTGGCCGCCATTTTTTTTGCAACACTCCGTGAACGAACAATTTTTGTTGGCTTTAACTAATTTTCGAACGTGACACCCAAACTCGTGACTGGTTTCTTGTTTCGGGTTCGTACGCGTATATCCAGGATTCGTTACCTGATACGATGTTGTATACAGCATTCGAGGGTCCTGCGTGGAATCTTTCGAGAGTTCTGACGCACCAAGTAACGCGAGCCGCTTTTTGCTCTTCACAGAGCGAATGCGGTATCCATCGGGAAAACAACTTTTTTACACCTAATTGTTCATGCACGATTATTTGTATTTGACTCATGCCAATGTCTAAAGTTGCCTGAATTTCGCGGTATGTCACATGTCGATCTTCCTCAATCAGTTTACGCACAGCATCAACGTTTTCTTGGATGACTGCAGTTTTTGGACGACCTTGACGGGGATCATCACTGAGCTTGACAGGTCCACGTTGAAATTCAGCAAACCAGCGACAAATTGTGGTTTTGGATGGGGCATCATCACCAAATGCAGCAATCATCCGGTCAACACACTGTTTTTGTGTTAAACCACTTCGAAAGTCATAAAAATTCATCGCTCTTGAATTTTCTCGAGTCAATTCCATTTTCTCAACGACTAAACAAGTTTGACAAAACCTTGTGATAAGACCGAGAATCTTTTTTTAAATAAATAAATGGTATTCGATTTTTAAAACCAAGGAGTTTTCAATTAAAAAGATTTTAATATGACAGGAACAGTGGAAATATTCCATTCCCGATACTTTTAGTGCAGCCTGTGTATTATAAAATCTGCCTCGTTGGTCTAGTCGCAAGCGCACCTGCTGGCACGAGGTCCTGGGCAAAGTGTTATTCGTTTTTTCCATCTGGAATTTCTCAGTAGCAGCCACGGAGTTTGGATTTGTGCCTGGTGGATGGCAATAGGCTCGCCCTCTATTACATGGAACTTAAAGAAAACGGGCAAAATGTGGGTGTACTATTAGGTACACCTCTGCCTAACCCTTCGGAGATTACAGGCGTGATGTTATGTTATTATGAAATCCTCGGCCACTCTCATAGTGCTGCAACACAAGCCGCCCGCTCTCCCTAGGGGCTGTCTCCACGAGCGAGAGAATCGCAACGATATTATCGTCGTTGCCACGTATTTCTATACACTCTCTTAGAGGCCGTCTTCACGAGCGAGAGAATCGCGGCGATATTATCCCATACAAATACGTAATATCGCCGCGATTCTCTCGGTCGTGGAGACGGCCCCCTAGTCTGAAGATGACCTTCACAAAAACACAGGGTTCTTCAATTCATTGCCCTTTCAGCTTACTTTTTCTGTGGGTTACCTCTTATTAGCTTCGATGGCAATCTAAATTCAAATATAAACTATGACTTAATTTAGACTGGTGTCTGCACTAGGTATACCTGTGTAGCAGATCACCAGGGTTCCACCACACGGTATGAAGGTTATATAAATATGTTAAGCATAATATTTGTTTTTTTTTATAGTGATCGCGCGAGCGGAACTTCAACTAGAATTTGTGTGGTATACTGCCACTAAAAAACCCGACTACTGAAATATTATGCTCTAATTAAATTTAAAATATTACTTTCTAATTAATTAGAGGGGCTCGTGGCAAAATAATAACAGCCGCTTAGATCGATCTCTAGGTTAAGCCGTGCTTGCCTAGGTTGGTCTGTAGATGGGTGACCACCCATTACATACCGAGTTTCCTTCGTGCCTCGGAAAGCACGTTAAGCCGTTGATGGCTGTCATTTGTAGATCTTTGACAGTCGTTACAGGTAGTCAGTGCCCCGAAAGTCTGACAACCAATCTTACCAAGGGGTATCGTATTACTCAGTACTAACTGGGTTGTGGAGGTCAGATAGGCAGTCGCTCCATGTAAAATACTAGTACTCAGCTGCATCCGGTTAGACTGGAAGCCGACCCCAACAGAGTTGGGAAAAGGCTGGCAGATGATGACGTTCTAATTAAGTTCGGGGTTGTGACGTATATATCTGACATCTGTCATAGTTGTGGGGTACTTCACGCGCGATTACGGCGCGTATTTTTTAACGTTTTTTCTCATAAGTTACGATAGGTGGCTCGCTGCAAGTTTCTCGTTGGAATCATTATTCAATTAGTTAGCAGATTTATATGATTAGTATAGAACGAACGAACTGTCCTTTGATTTCAAATCAGCTATAACAAGTTCTAAATTCAAATCTGACAGCTGCAGCCATGACTCCTACCTAATTCGACAATCCGTGACGTGACATTGTCTCATTAGCTAATGTAGTCTGCCGGCCGGATTCCCACAATCCAATTCGTTAATGGATTTAGTATTGCAATCTGGATTGGATTACAAGGTCGGGCTGTATGCAGAATCTGTTTATTGTTTTAATCTCATAATCTAGTATTACGAATGAGGCATCCGGCCCCACCACTGACTAGGAAGCGAGTAGTTTTCTTTTGAATATTTTCTGGCTCAAGAAATATACAATAGATGTAGGTCCCGTACCTACCAGTAAAATAATACATCATCACTACATATTATAAAACAAAGTCGCTTTTCTGTCCCTATTTCCCTTTGACCGCTTAAATCTTTAAAACTACGCAACGGATTTTGATGCGGTTTTTTTTAATAGATAGAGTGATTCAAGAGGAAGGTTTATATGTATACACTTCTCATCAAATAAATCGAAACACCTCGCAGTTTATGATTTGATAAGGATTATCAGAAAAATGTGTATATTTAGGAATAAATGTAAAATGTCATTTAATAGTGAGTAGTATGAGGTTTTTAAATCCTAATGTTATTGTTCTAAATTCAAATTAAGTCTTCATAGGTTTCGTATTTTGTATAATGAGTAATTTTTACCCTGTATGGAATATGAAGGAAATGGGTAAAACAACACGCGTAAATGAAAAAAAAATGTAAGAAACGTTTATTTAATAACTTGTATTCCCTCCGCGAGCTCTTATTACTGCTCCCATACGGTTCTTCATCGATCGGATGAGAGTCACGATCACATGTTGTGGTATATTATCCCATTCCTCTTGGATTGCATTTTGCAGCTGGCTAAGTGTTTCTGGGGCTGGATCTCTTGCTCGAATTCGTCTCTTTAATTCATCCCATAGATGTTCAATGGGATTCATGTCCGGGCTTTTTGCTGGCCATACCATAATGGAGATACCGACTTCGGTAAGATAATCTCGTACGACGCCCGCGGTGTGAGCTCTAGCATTGTCGTGCATGAATATGAAGTCGTTGCCAATAAAATGTGCATAGGGCATCACATGAGGTTCAAGACACTGTTCGATGTACCGATGAGAGTTTAGTGCAGGCAGCCGTGGCCCAGACACAAAGGCAAGTTCTGTCTTACCGTCGGCGCTGATTCCTCCCCAAACCGTCCACGAACCGCCACCATAGCTGACCTTTTCTTCAATGCAGCATTGTGCAAAGCGTTCTCCATCTCTTCTGTAGACCTTGTTCCTTCCGTCGTTACCATACAGCATAATTTTACACTCATCAGAAAACAGTACTTTGCTCCACTGAAGGTATGACCAAGTTAGGTGCTCGCGTGCAAAGTTAAGGCGCGCTCTTCGATGGTCTGCAGTTAATTTCGGCCCATTCGCTGGCTTATGCGGTGCCAATCCGCGTTCCTTCAACCTTCTTCTTATTGCAGAGTCACTTACAGCTACTCTTCGTACAACGCGAAGCTGCTGCTGCAGTTGAAAAGCGTTAAGGCGTCGATTTCGTAAAGAAGTTGTTACAATAAATCGATCATCTCGCTCAGAAGTGACCCGATTCCTGCCAGATCCTGAACGGCGCGTGAACGAACCAGTCTCCCGATAGCGTTTGTAGACTCTATGAACAGATGATAAGCTTAGATGCAATCTTACAGCCACAACACGCTGACTAAGTCCAGAATCCAGCAATGCCACCACTTGGGCGGCTTCTGCGGGCGAAGTATCCATATGTTTTAGAAAAAAAAGTTTTTTCAGACGTCCCAAAGTCACAGTAAATGAAATAAGAAACAAAAAGTTTAAAGACAAGCGCTAATTTTTAGTTTTTAAACGAGAAACGTACTCCAACCCTAAATACACATTTGTCTCAAAACAGTGATTAATTTCATTTATAGGATAAACAAATGAAATTCTAATTTCGAATTTTGATTTTTTTCTTCTTACTGTAATGACCAAACTGCCAGCTACACAATAATGTTTTTTTTTTCATGGAATTAATTCTCTTTTGTAAAAAATTAGGACAAAAACAATAAAAACGAAAGTGTTTCGATTTTTTTGATGAGAAGTGTAATACATGCACCCGTGCGAAGCCGGAGCGGGTCGCTAGTTATAGAATAAAACTTAACTGGTAGTTCTAGACCATATGGGAACCTTCTAGTTACGGAGATAATACTGGTGTAGAAACAGTAATAAGGTATATACTGATATTATTATTCTTTTACCAATTTTAAAAAGGAACTGGTACAAAGCTGCACCTCCTATGGACTAAGTGATAACTAAACGTCTTTTTCTAGCGTACGCCACCTCGTAAATTCGTTGTTTAATAGTTATATAAGATATTAAAGTCATCGCTTTTCTTTTGCTTCTGAAATTCATGTCATTGGCTAATAAAAAGCGGTTATTTAAAGCCTAATCATAAATAGTTAGATTATACCTACAATAAAAAAGCCATAGTGTTCAAACAGTCAAATTATGATTTTAGATGACAATTCGATGTAACAGATGAAGTGAATCTACTTACTTTTGGAGGCTACTGTAAATGTAAGTTATAGATGAGCTCTTACCGTACTTAGGTCGCGCGAAATAGTGTCTCCCCTAAGGAGCGAATTATACAGAAACGGCGTAAGGTGAAGACGCGGCGCAGGCGCAGCGCAGGCTTGGAATTTATAAGGAAACGAAAGAACGCCGTGCCTGCGTCGCGCCGCTTGAGTGTAATTCACAACACGTCGCCTACGTACATTTTGTATGAAAACGTTTTGAAGCGGCATCACGCCTGCGCCGCGCCTTCACCTTTCGCCGTTTCTGTATAAATCGCGCCTACGAAGTCGCATATCCCGAACGATAAATTCGATGTGCGGTATGAGGAAAAGCGAGACAATAGACCGTACGCACGGCGGTCAATCAAGGTATGCAAAACCAAATTACGCTGATCCCTCATCGTACGGGAAGCTAATAAAAGTGAAGTCAGGATATTCTGGTTATGTATAGCTTGATGTGCCGCCGTGTGCACTATTCAAATCTCATTATTCTATGAAATCGAAAATTCAAATTTTTTTTGCAATGTACGGCGAATCTATGATTTCTTGTAGGTCGGAATTTTCTAGTTGCTAGCCACCAGCCATCCACCGCCGACGATTATTGAATAGCAAGTAGATCGCTTTTCGTCCGCTCTGAACCGGGCGCCTGAGCCATCGTCAGATTTCCAGAACCCATAAATTAACGTTTCCCTAACTGCATAGGTTGTCGGCAGTCGCCGAATTTCAAATTGGTTCGATATTCAACTCTAACTAGTAATACTGGAAGCTGTTCCGAAGATAGTTGGTTATTTTGATAAAGGATATCTTATACAGCGTTTGTATGAGATGGAGCCATGGAGGGACTATCAAATTGAACAATTTTTTCATGGGACTATCATCAGATAATAAATGAGCAGACACCTCCCTGTTACATGTTGTGTAGGCAGAAAATGATGAACCGTTTATACAGTGCAACAAACCGTAGCTTGAAAATTAATGACTATTCCATGATATCGAACTGAGCATCCTGAAAAATTCTGAAAATGACTCTTAAAGTAAATCCTACTATCACTACATAGTATAAAACAAAGTCGCTTTCTCTGTCCCTATATCCCTATGTATGCTTAAATCTTTAAAACTACGCAACGGATTTTGATGCGGTTTTTTAATAGATAGAGTGATTCAAGAGGAAGGTTTATATGTATAATACATGCACCCGTGCGAAGCCGGGGCGGGTCGCTAGTAATATTATAAAGGCGAAGTTTGTGAGGATGAATGGATGGATGTTTGTTCCTCTTTCACGTAAAAACGGTTGAACGGATTTGGGTGAAATTTGGCACACCGATACTTTATAACCAGGATTAACATATAGAATACTTTTATCCCGGTAGTACGATCCCGTGGGATAGTTACCGAACTCCAAGCGGGCGAAGCCGCGGGCGTCATCTAGTATAAAATATGTGGGCGGGTAAAATGTCGACCCGCAAAATAACCTTCAATAAAAATTTAAATTTCATTTTATTTGATTGAAATTCAAGATTTCTACGACTATTTCTGGTATAAAAAGATAAGGTATTTGTGAAAAGTGGGGGCTGTTCTCCTTTAGATAAAATTACTGAAGCTAGTTATTCAAAGTTCGTATTCATATTATTTGCATTCCATAATGTGTAAAGATAGGCATACAATGGGCTTAAAGCTAAAGTACAATTACGGACCCTGTAGGGCACAGCAAAAAGTATAAAATATATGTGTGAAATCAAATTAATGCTGAATCAATTTACCATTTTTAAAACATGTGCCTAATATTAATAATTAACTAAATTATAACATTCATTTTATTGAGGTCTGTTACATATAACATAATAGTTATTTGGTAAGACTACATCAAAACAAATTTTAGAATAATAATATACCTTTGTGCTCTTCTATGTTAATATATTGTCCTGTTAAGTATCTGTGTGTACACGGGGCAAACTAGATCGGTTTGCAGGGCACACCACAAAGATGTTGGTGTGCGTAAAATCAACGGCCGTCTGACTTCGCCTATTTATTAGTGTTTGCTTCACAATAACCCGTTGTCCACGCACACACAATAAAATTTCTTGTCACTAATGTTGCAGGGAATATGACGCATAAATTTAGCTTATCATACAATCGTCTCCGTGGCGCATTAGTCGAGCGTGCGATAAATAATTACTTACTGCGCCGGCGCCGTAGGATCGAATCCGACTGCCAACAGCTTAATGTTTTTGTATGTTTTAATAAAATATTTTACATTTGTTTGTTCAATTCATTGCTTAACTATTAGCAAGTCTCTTTATATTTGGGTTAGAATGTATTAGTTGTCTACCCTCTAAAAATGACAAATCATGTTTAAGTTAGTAGTTTAAGTTCATCGTCATAATGCTATTGACTATCGGGCTTTCGTTACGTTTTTAGACATTATACCCTGCGTTTTTTGAGAAGTGCTTTTATTTGTGAATCAATATGAATCATTGAACCACACTTTTATGAGCTGAAATAATTCTTTTGCATGAGCAAAATGTTTCAATTAGTGAAATTGCGAGACGTTTAAAGATATCGGTGAGTAACAAAATGTTATTATGATGTTTAGAAGTTTAATATGTTTAAATAATCCACATGTTATTGATTGTTGTTTTTTGTAACAATATTTTATTATTGTTCACAGAGAAGGACTGTGCAATTGTGGGTCCATCGTTATGCAGATTCGGGAAGCATTGATCCTTGCCGACCGGGACCAAAGGCTGGATTTGCATTCACAGATTGGCATCTGATATAGTTGCTACGCATACCGCTGAGCCCTTCCTCACTACTCGTTCCACGGCAACTGAACATGACGTGACATTACAAACTGTACGAAACCACTTGCGAGCAGCTGGTGTGAAATGTTGTAGGCCAGCCAAGAAAATTTGAATGTCAGATATTCACAGGCAAAACCGGGTACGCTTCGCAAGAGAATATTTGGATTTTGATTGGTGCAATAATATAGTTAGGTATATTTAGAGATGAAAAATGTTTTAAATCAGACAAGGACGGTCGCAAAATATTGTGGCGAAAAGATGGTGAGCGCTATCATAAAAAAAAAATATTCTTCCATGCAGGTCTAGTGGAGACATTTACTTCGTGCATGAATAAGTCATAGATAGCGAAGGCGCACCAATAGGATATTAATAAAAATATCAGGGGGTAATTCGATTTGTTTTATGTGAGTGATGTTATTGTTAGTGAGATAACAATTTAGGATACCTGTATCTTAATATCTATCTTATTAACATGTTTATTCATTTCACTAATAAATAAATTACCCACTTGAATAAGAAAAGTAACGTTATTTCTTGTCCGACTTAGAATATTTGTCATGCACAAAACTTTTTAATTTGTAATTATAATATAAAAAAAAACCTAGTCAATAAATGTTGTTGATTTCTTAATACAAATTGTTTAATTTTTACTTCCATATTTTTTTTCGAATAATGTTCTTATTATCAGGTAAATTACAATAAAAATTCAACAAAATGAAAATAAAAGTTTTTTAATAATGCAAAAAGTTGACGCCAGCGGCGCAGATTCGATCCTACGACACTTTATTTACCAGCCGAATGATTACACATCTATGCCACGACACCAGTTAGTCATAGGGTTAAATTGATGCTTCATATTCTTTACCTCATATTATACATATACTATAGTGAAGCAAACACTAACAAATAGGCGAAGTAATACACCAGTTGATTTTACGCACACCAACATCTTTGTGGTGTGCCCTGCAAACCGATCTAGTTTGCCCCGTGTACATAAATAAATTAAAAAAAAAATATATCTATTTATGTAAGTGTGAACTAAAACAACTATCAATGGTGTCTGTTTGTGTTCAATATTATTTGTTTGTCATGTTGTATTAGTTCCAGTGAGTACTCTCACGGCCTTAGCAAAACTTCTTCCGTGATCTTTTGTTAAGGAGTAACCGACTGTGCTACCGAAGTGCTAATTAATTGATGATGGTACGTACAAATAATTCTGTGCATTTAATAAAAAATGTTGTATCTTCTTTTATTTTGAAAGGTCAAATGAAATTAGCTAGCGACTCTTTACCGACTTATGGATTGTTAGTATCCAACTCATCATGTTTGAAAAGTTTAACCAGTGCAATCCAAGGCGACGACGCAAGGTAATAGTTTCATCAGAAATGGTTGAAATTCACTTGCCACAAAACATGCCGTTTTTTTTTATAAACATTAATTTGCCCCGAAAATGATTATGGTACAAACCCATGACAACTATCTATCGTCACAAGACAATCCTCACCGGAATCTCGAAGAACCTATCTTTATAGAATTAGGAACATTATATCCTCGGATCCATCCTAAGATAAATCGTTAACGTTATCCCGGAAGATGTATAGTGAGCCTAATCTGATTGTGGCTGATTTCGGCCCAATTTCTCGGGATACGGGCCCGTCCAACTCGGTTAGGATTATGTCTTCCATTAGCTAGTTATTTAGAGGATTATTCAGTTGTTTCCAGTTCTAGGGGTTTATATTAGCTGTATCGGTTACTATTTATGTTCCAACAATTAACAGAGATAGAGTACATAAGTAAATAGCTAGCAGTAACGCGAATAGATACAATAAGAAATTCATATGTCGAATTCATTCCGTTAGGCTCGTACATCATGTGGGCAGAAGATGGGTTTCGTGCTATGAAAATACACTGGGTGCGATACGCTGTTTCTATTAAACTAACAAATTACTTGAAATTACAATTTAACAAAATAACACGGGGTACAATGAATCGGGTACAGTTCCAGGACGTCTCAACTCCGCTGCGATCAGACATTGACTGTCCTCCACGCCTCAAGCTGCAACATCAGGGCTCTGTAGAAGCACGCTGTGGTGTGGGTAGACTTGTAAGTAGGTCGCGTGATGTCACTACTGCGTACTTGCGATTAATTTTAAGCCCGTACCAATTATCGAATCCGACAAATACATAAGTGGAAGTGGCGCCGATGAATGAGTGGTATAAACATGTTGATGCGGAGGAATGAGGATAATGCCGTGAGAAAAGCTTTGAGTATGAATATGAACAGCTATAAGAGAAGAGGAAGACTAAAGAAACAATGGATGGGCTGTGTGAATGCTGACATGGCTGGAAAGGAGCTGATACTCAGATGACGAGTAATAGAGATGTATGGAAGAAGAAGACATGCTGCACCGACCCCAAATAAATTAGGATCACGGCAGAAGAGTGTTGATGAAGTAAAAAGCTAACAATTATCACAGCTTTGCACTAGGAATCCCAAAGGTAAGGTTGTTTTTGAGGAAAAAAGAACGTTGCGTTGTTGTAGTTATTTGGTTGGGAAAAGGCCACGCAGATGATGGTGTACTTTTTTTTGAACTCAAAATTTTGACCTCAATGGTTTACCTCGAATTCTATAATAATTAGGGTGTATATTATTCCCCTCGTTTCCTCCGTGCCTCGGAAAGCACGTTAAGCCGTTGGTCCCGGCTGTCATTTGTAGATCTTTGACAGTCGTTACAGGTAGTCAGTGACCCGAAAGTCTGACAACCAGTCTTACCAAGAGATATCGTATTACCAAGCGCTAACTGGGTTGTGGAGGTCAGATAGGCAGTCGCTCCATGTAAAATACTGGTATTCAGCTGCATCCGGTTAGACTGGAAGCCGACTCCAACATAGTTGGGAAAAGGCTGCGCGATGATGGCGGATGATGATATTATTCATAAGGTTATACATAAGGTTTTAGTACGTTTATGTTGTTTATGCTAATTTCATATTTTGTTTTTCAAATAATTAATTTTAAGTATTTGTTTACCTACTCCCAATTTTAACTTTAGAATCTTGACAAAAAATTTTGCCTCACATAATTGTTATATATTAGCCGGAGAGGTGATCTGTAACTCAGGACCTTCCTACTTCAGACACCTTTCTCTATATAAGATTGTACATATACCAGCGCCTGTCAATTCTGATGTCGAGATAAATAAAGATTTATGATTATGATTATTTATGATTATTATTATTCTCCTCGTGTTATGTTCTATTTTGGTTTCCTTCATCATCGCGTGCATCTTGTTAGAACTTGTGGTGAGCAATATTGTTCTCTGTGGTTTTCCTACGTCTGTCTGGATGTAGGTCGGCCTTGCCAGACTTATGAAATTATGTTTATGTTCATGCGAACATTTGACCAAGTGCTTTCATTCGTGAAGATTTATTACTGTCTTGCTTTTTAACGACTGGCATTTCAATATACGTAGGATAATAATTCATGCACTGTACAATTCAAATTGACTTTATTAGCCATTATCAAAAATAGTTTTACAATTTATTTACATTAAAAGTTTAGACATAAGAAATCTCCAGATTGCTTTGCTCTTTAGTATAGCAGTAGTGGTGGCCCCGACTTACGAACAATAAGTCGTGGGTTCGAACCCAGGCAGGTGTATTAGGTACTTTGTGTAATTTATTTCATCACCACTGCTCTCAAAACGGCGAAGGAAAATATCGTGAGGAAACCGGTATGTCCTAGAACCAAAAATTCGAAGACATGTTACATCTACCAACCCGCACTGGGCCCGCGTGGATTACAGTCCATTCGCTCTCATAGAGACGAGGCCGTGTGTCCCAGCAGTAGGAACATTATAGACTGATTATCCTGATATTAGCTCATCAGTCGTGAGTTTTTCCTACATGTATCTCCCGCAGTATCTTTTCAATCGTCTTCCCATCTTTGAATAAATCCTCTTTGCTTCCCTGCGGTACCATTCTGTTACATATTTGGCTTATCTTCCGTCTTTACACTGCACGATTATACTAGCTCATATTATGACTTCAGGCAAGTTATGATCATATTCTATTTCGAAAACTTTTCCGACCCAGCGACCGAACATAGGAACTCACAGCAGTCGCGATTTGGACCTAACAATAAAAAAGGCAGTTCGCAAATGCCAACATTAAAAGTCACAGAAATCGATAGAGAGTAGATGAGAGAAACAGCGCGACTCCTGAATATGAGGTCGTAGGTCCGATTCCCTGGTCAAGCAAAGTCCGAAGCAGCAGAATTTATCAGAAGCAGCCAGGGAGTTTAGATTTACGTTCGTTAGTGGCAATAGGTTCGCCCCCTATTATATGGGACTTATAGATAACTAGCTAACTAACTAGCTAGCTAACTACTTTACTAGTGAAATGTCGATGTACTTGTAAGGTTCACCTCTGCCTAGCCCTTCGGGGATTACAGGTGTGATATTATGTAATATAGATGAGAGAAACACGTTGAACGTTACTACCTACTTTCCAAAGATTTATAGCCATCGATGATAGCCTGAGTTATAATTATAAGAGCACCTATTTACCGCGTGCGTTTACGAAGCTCGCGTTCATCCAACAGGTTGTGAATATTTCAGTCATTCGAAATGTGGAGCTCGCTTCGTGAATGCATCACGATGTTAACTACTGGTATATATTTATTTGGTGCCGGATTAGCATGCGAAGCACACAAGTGGGTTTTCAATCATGAGATTGGAGTAAATATGGTGAATCTTGGGTCGGGGGGGTGTGGTAATAAAATACGCGTCATCCGATCATTTCAAGTAACTTGGACAAAGGCAATATATCTGTCTTGTTCTTTCGCCTAGACTCTGCGCAAGTTTGAGCAAGGTAGATATAGTTTTAATAAGCAAATTACGTCAAAACTTATGACAGTGACAGCAAAACCAAAACGGGGCTTCGCTCACAGACGCGAGGAAGTTTGACAGAAGCCAAAACGGGCTTTCCTTCACAGACAAGGGTTTAATACTGAAAGGTTTTCGTTAAACAATGTTTTCATCTAATGTAGGGGTAATGATTCTGAAACGATATTTTAATTAAGAATCTTTTTTTAATTTAAATACTTCCCATTACCAAGGACTTAAAGCTTAAAGGAGTAGGTAGCAAAGTTTGGCTGCGGGACTGTTCGAAAGAGATACCGCGGCCCTGGAACATAAAGGGCAAAAGAAGGAACATGGATGGTTTTTAGTCCGTAAAAGTCTGACACTCCCTTCCGTTCCGCTCAGAACGGGATTTGATGATTTCCCATCCGAAAAAAAAGGTAGCAAAGTTTGTCAAACCTTTAGAATAATCATCATCCAAATTCTCGGGTCAGGCAAAGTGTTCTTGGGATTTCTTCAGGGATTTTTGATTCTCGGGTCAGGCAAAGTGTTATTGGGATTTCTTCAGGAATTTTTCAATAGCAGCCACGGAGTCCGGATTTTTAACCGGTTGATGGCAATAGGCTCGCCCCCTATACACATACTACGACGCACTGGGCCTGCGTGGTGGAGCCCATTCCCTTTCTAGAGAGGAGGCCGTGTGTCCCAGCAGTGGGAACATTCAAGGCTGATTATGCTTATGATGCCTATTTCCCAACTATGTTGGAGTCGGTTTCTAGTCTATTCTGATTCAGTTGAATACCAGTGTTTTACATGGAGTGACTGCCTATCTGACCTTCAGAACCCAGTTAGTACTAGGTTATAATACGATACCCCTTGGTAAGACTGGGTGTTAAATTTTTACCCTATAAGATGCTGTTAATTAGCATCTTACCTCACATATTATCCAATACTGAGCCATCGTGCTCCTTATAAACGGTTAAAAAGAACAGACATAAAACATCGCTACGGTAGGCATGCATTTGAATCTCTCCCAATATTTAAAAATCTTTTTAGTACTATTCAAATAATCTATTCATACCAGACTCAACAATTTTCCCAAACTTATCTACTATTGTAGCCTTACGGGCCATTTAGCCTCAAATATGTTGAACCCATTAATATTCGCACAGCACATTCAATTTAACAGTTCAATCGTTCGCTAACGTGTGAATACTCGCCTTTGCCCTGAGGGATCGGGTATAGTAGCTGTGAATAATGGTTGGAATAGAGGCGCGGCTATGTAATAAGCGGAGCGACATTTGACAGCGGGAATGGCTAAGTGCTGATTTAAATGACCAAAAGCTTGCCAAACTCAATCGTCCACAAGAATATCTCGAAGACATCGTGCCCTCCCGCCGCACACAACTCGCTGCTCGAGTCTAAGGCGACGCAACTGAACTGTACCTGGCTCTTTACATCACATCTCGCCTGTAATACCAGAAGGGTTAGGCAGAGGTGTACCTAATAGAGGCAGAGGTGTACCTAATAGTACACCCACATTCCGTCAGTCATGGTTAAGTTTTATGTAATAGGGGGCAGGCTTATTGTCATCAACCGGGCACAAATTCAGACTTCATGGCTGCTACTGAGAAATTCTTGACGGAAAAACCCAATAACACTTTGCCCGACTCGGGAATCGAACTCAAGACCACGCCGACACGACCAACCAGGATTTTTGTTTTTAATTATTATCAATTCATACTTAAAATTATAAATGCGATAGAAACTCCTTTTCCCTCTCCATCTGTAGGTTTGTTACCTCGTTTCGCCTAAACGCATCATTATAAAATTAGACGTTAGCCTGGGACCTGGAGACGGGCATGGGCTACTTTACTGATTTTTATATAAAAATACTAGCTGACCCGTCAAACGTTGTTTTGCCATATAAATTATTTCTAGTTTTTGTCAAAAAAATTTTAGAAAAATGTTAGGGGTGGATAACCCTTATCACTTAGAGGTATGAAAAACAGATAGTAGCCGATTCTCAGACCTACTGAATATGCATATAAAATTTCATAAAAATCGGTCAAGCCGTTTCAGAGGAGTATGGTAACTAACACTGTGGCACGAGAATTTTATATATTAGATGTACCAGTATTATTTGCAAATTATGGAAGCAATCGAGAAGCTCTGGCTGCTGACTTATCCGCGAAATATATCTAAGACTGGAAATCTTAAGTAAACAACAAACGTTACTTAAGATTTGCAGTCTTATATATATTTCGCGTAGAAACGTAGAATTAGTTGGTTAATATGCTGCAGATTTACTATAAAGTGTCAACATGACTCCATTAAATAAAAACCGATAAATCGAACGCTCCGCTCACCGCTACCCGCGCTCTGTGTAGCGAGGGGTCAAAGGTTTTGGTTGCTAAGCGATTTCATGTTGATCGTCTTTTGTGTTCGTCGACGGACAATTTAGCGGGAACCGTGTTTCCCTTTTTTTCGTCTTACTATCTTACAACATTTCTTATGAGGAAAAATAAAATTAAAGAGCTGTAAGTAGTCTGTTGTTGTCTATACCTGAAGTATTCAAAAAAGGAACTGGGACACCTGTAAATAACCAACTGCGCGTTAAAAATAAAATAGAAAAAAAAACAGTATTGTCGTTGCCCATATAAAGTCTCTCATCCCTTTAAAAACACTTTAAATTGATTCTAAACATTTCTCGTTCCAAGGACTACATTAGTCGATGTTCCCCGATAAGCAGGTTGTTCAGAACGTGCCAATGATTTGTATTCAGCAACGTTACCTTATCGAGAGCCAGGGCACGGTATAGCTAGGATCAGTGGCATAATTTACCTGTGAACTGCATGGCTGACTACAATAAATTATGTAAATTTTTAAGGTTATTTTTTGGGGCGAATGGGAATTTTGTGTGGCAGAAAAACGATTGGTATCTTATGTGTGGATGGGTCATCAATTTATGGGAAATTGCAAATGAGTTCATTCTCTTGACTTCAACCCGAAAACTACAAGAATGAGAAAAAGAGATGATGATGAATGATAAAGCGGGATTAGGGAGATAAATAGAACAGCATTATAATGAACTTATACTGTCAGTTACGTGATATCTTCAGTAAGAAGAATAGGAGAGAGAGTTTGGGGGGTTCGTTCCGATATCGGGAGCTCATAATAACGAACAATCATAGAAGATATCCCGTAAGTGACAGTATAATTTTAGTTTTACAGTGTTTGAGCAATAAATGCCCTAGCGTTTCAGTAGTTTTTCAGAATAGATCGCCCTCTCATCCAAATGAGAGGCAGATTTGTTCTGAAAAAAAACCGACTTAAAAAAAAACACTAAAAAGTGGAAAAAAAGAAAAGGATCACGTAAATATGACCAGGGGCCGCATTAGCACAATCATAATAGGATAATAATAGGAATTAAAATAGTCACAACGTGACAATTCATAATAGTATACCTACTCTTCCTTTAATTCATATTATTATCCTATTATGATTCTGCTAAAACGGCCTTTTTAGACCCCCAGTTATCACGGTCGAATTGAGAATCTTCTCCTTTTTATTAGAAGTCGGTTAAAAATAATTAAACACGTGATAATTAACAACAAATATGGTGTTTGTTATAGAAATAATTGAAACTGTAAATGTCACCTCTTTTTAGGGTTCCGTACCGCAAAAGGAAAAAATAACCCTTATAGGTTCACTTTGTTGTCTGTCTGTATGTCAAAACCCTTTATCTCGGGAACGCGTGGAGGTATCCAGTTGTTGACTTGTTGAATTTTAAAACAATATACTCAGGTCTACAGCCTTGAAGCTGTGAAAAAATCAAACTTCTAAGTTAAAGTAAAAAAAATATACGGCCGTTTATGCCACAAAACGTATATTTCGACACATAAGGGAATTAAAATTTATAGGGTACTTCTCGTTGACCTAGAATCATGAATCCGTTTATGGTGTCGTACATTTTATGATAAACGGGCCACAATGTGTTTTTTAAATAAATGCGTAAATATTCTACTACTGTGACCAACTCATGTATCAATTGCTACCTGAACAAATTGAAAACTTTACTCCTGAAGCAACAAGGGCGGTAAATGCAATTGATTTGTATTCCGCCAGCATTTGTATCTTCAGTCAGATCACGAACCAGATTACTGCCATCAGTGGCACAAATTACCTGCCCTGACTGACTGACGAGCTTACAGAGTAATGCTTCATTGTCATTACGCATGAAAATTGGTTAATTAGGTAGATTTTTAGGGTAATCGTAAGGGTAAGAGGAGCTCGTGGCTAAATAAGAACAGCCACTCGGGTCGATCTTTAGGTTAAGCCGTGCTTACCAAGGTTGGGCCGTGGATGAATGACCACCCATTTCATACCGAGTTTCCTCCGTGCCTTGGCAAGCACGTTAAGCCGTTGGTCCCGGCTGTCATTTGTAGATCTTTGACAGTCGTTACAGGTAGTCAGTAACCCGAAAGTCTGACAACCAGTCTTACCAAGGGGTATCTTATTACCTAGCGCTAACTGGGTTGTGGAGGTCAGATAGGCAGTCGCTCCATGTAAAATACTGGTATTCAGCTGCATTCGGTTAAGGAAAAGGCTAGGCAGATGATGATGTTTAGGGTAATCATACGGGAGTTGCTAATGTGCTCTCAAAACAGTAAATGAATGAGGGGTGTAAGAGTACCCTTTGCGAATCCGAAAGGAACTTGTTCTCCCTGACATTGCAATCATTTTTTATGTTCTATACCATACCTGGGAACCTAGTAGTTACGGAGATATTGGGGTCAAAAATTCAACTTTTTTTTCGAAATACAAGTTTTTAATGTTTTATATAACTTTACTTTAAATACTTCCACGACCCCCGTACTATTTAATGCATCCATCAGCATAATGCTTTGAGTGCGTTACATTGAGTTTTACCGTAAAAAATGATTTTTATCCCAAAAAACAAAGTCTACCCAGCAATAATTTCAATAACGATTTCCATCATGACCGGCCTAGACTTTTCCCAACTACGTTGGAGTCGGCTTCCAATCTAACCGGATGCAGCTCAACACCAGTATTTTACATGGAGCGACTGCCTACTTGACCTCCATAAACCAGTTATTACTGGGTGAATACGATATCCTTTGGTAAGACTGGTTGTCAGACTTTCGGGCCACTCTACACTAATATTATAAAGAGGAAAAGTTTGTATTTTTGTGTGTGTATGTTTTTAATGAATAAACTCAAAAAATAGTGAGCCTATTTCAAAGATTCTTTCACCATTGGAAAGCTACATTCACCCTGAGTAACATAGGCACCCGTGCAAAGCTGGGACGAGCCGCTAGTGTAAAATAAAGTTTGTTCGTCTGTCTGTTTGTTACCTTTTCAACCTGATGGCGGACGAAGTCGCGGGCTTTAGCTAGTTCTACAATATGTCCATTATACTGGTACAACATAAAACAAAAACTAATTACGAGAACACAATAAAAATTACATCGCTTAAAATCTAATTACCATTTCAATTTTTCATACATAAATATAAGCTTTTAACAAAAGCTTAAGTACTTAATTTAATAAAAATAAGGTCAAAAACATGCCTGTTTTTAAAATGAGTGTACTTATATTATTGTATTGTTGGGTGAGACACTTCTGTAGACTAGTACCGTAATTGCTGAGTGTCGACTAATTGCGGTCCTGAAAAAAGTACGCACGTTTTGTTTCGTAATAAGTTCTTTTATAATTTCTTTATCGAGGTACTCATCGCTAAATAATGAGAGCTGCTCGGGTCCGTCTTCAGGTTAAGTCGCGCTTACTTAAGTTGGTCCGCGGATGGGTGACCACTCCTTTCATATCAAGTTTCCTCGCGTGCCTCAGAAAGCACGTGAAGCCGTTGGTCCCGGCGGTTATTTGTAGGTCTTTGACAGTCGTTACAGCTAGTCAGTGGCCTGATAGTCTGACAAGCAGTCTTTCTAAAGGGGTATCGTATTACCCAGTACTAACTTGGTTGTGGAGGTCAGATAGGCAGTCGGTTCATGAAAAATACAAGTATTTAGCTGCATGCTGTTAGTCTGGAAGCCGACTCCAACATAGTTGGGAAAAGGCTAGGCAGACAATATTATATTTTTTACACAAAAAAAAGAAAAACTTAAAAATAATCTGCTCTTTACAACTTAGAGCAAAATTTTAGTTTTTGTACCCGAATAAATTCGCCAATTTGGTTTTTGCATAAGCCCTCTTTCATATTGAAAAGGACCTTGAAATGATAAAATATATACAGCATCAAATTATGAACAGCGCTGGAGCGCTGAATGGTACGCATTTACGCTTTTTAGACTCATCCCATTTTCGTGGTTATATGTTTTAATATGTTTAGGTAATAAATGTTTTTTATATCACTCTCTTTTATTTAAAAGGATACAAAAAGCGTGTTTATACAATTTCGAGTTCGTGGTTAAATAATTACAGCCGCGGCGAGGTATTCCTGCAAAAGTAGGCATTTAGCGCTGTAGGCTGCACGCAAAATACTTCGCGTGGACACAGCGCGTTCGTGAACTCGTGTGACCTTGCCCAGCGACACAGCATAGAAATATGCAGTTGAATAAGTAATATTCCTTGACTTTTATGAAATATTTTTTCTATGATCAAAATTTGTTACTATCTAGTAGCGATAAATTAGAGCTTCGTTAATAAATGAAATAATTGTCTATAAAATATAAGAATATAAAATAATCATAATTGGGCAGTTTGAGTAACTAATTGGAAATAAACAGCCAGTTCGCTATTAGTAGGTTAGAGAACTGTAAAGATAACATTTTGATTTGTTTATTTGTTTTTGTGTAAATTGCAATAAGTGTATTTTTATTGAACCTTCCTATTTCATTCAAACAAATATCATTTTTTTTAATAAAAATATAATATTAACAATCACAAAACTAGAAAGAAACTCAACTAAGTAGATGAAATTAAAATATTTACTATAGGCCCGGCGCAGCCCTATCGCGTACGTACCACCCGGCTGTAGGTAATTATTTCAAAGACAGGGCCGAGTCACAATACTGTATATATTTGTACTGTGACATATCTTTGGAGTGCATTCTTTTTATTTGTTACTTTTATTGCTTTACATGACTTTTTTCGCTTGCGTTGTTTATTGCCCATTATAACTTGCAACAATTATAATAAACTTGGTCAAAAACAGACGGTATGGTACGCGAAATTGTCGCGGAAAAAACTGACACAGGTCCGTCGTCGGTAAGCGCCAGCGCGCGACTAATCGGGCCTGTCCGAGCCGCTGCGAACGCTTTTAATTCATGTTAAATCATAGTAATTAAGAAAATAATGTTATCAAGTCAAACTCTGCCACTTTGTCTAGAACTAATTAGTTTCTTTAATTTAGTATAAAAATTAAATGAAAAATATCAGTAATTTAGTCATAATATTGAAAAAAAGTTACAAAAAGGGGTAACTTTGCGATTTTTTTCTATCGAGTGAAGTTCATTAGGTCTTGCAACTGAATGCGACTGTGACTAGATAAGATCCTTAACTATAACATATATTTTTTTTACATTTTTAAACACTATATTCTTTGTCTCAGATGGTTTTAAAAAACTCAAATGTGCGCCCACCTCGCCTTAAACCGTGCTTGCCTAGGTTGGTCCGTAGTTGGGCGGCCACCCATTTCATACTGAGTTTCCTCCGTGCTTCGGAAAGCACGTTAAACCGTTGGTCCCGACTGGCAATTGTAGATCTTTGACAGTCGTTACAGGTAGTCGTTACAAGTAGTGACCTGAAAGTCTGACAGCCAGTCTTACCTGGGGGTGTTGCATTGCGTACTAACTGGGTTGTGAATTCTTACCATAAAACCCGGTTTTTCACCCCAAGAAAAAAATGTCGTTTCTCAGCAATAACTTTTCGTAGGGTTACTTAGTTTGATGTACAGAATGCTTGGTTGACGGCTTGGTGAAGGGTGCGTTTACACCGTGTATTCTAACGATGCTCACAATCGTAGAATGTCATTTACATTTTTGACTTCTCTATCATCGGTTTCACTGAGCGAATATCATTTTGACGAAACGACGCCATTTTGGGTAAACTCGTCGCCACTGTTAAGTATGTTGCGGGAGGCAAGTAAAACAACGGGCTGCTGTCAGCACAATATATTTTTTTTTTTTTTGTTAAAACGTTGTCCCACACTAGGAATTTTTCGGTATCGTGGGTGCGTTTACAAACACTTAAACTCACATACACAAACAGCCAGACCCGGAACAACTATCTGTAGGCCATACAAATATTTGTTCTGTGCGGGAATCGAACCCGCAACACGAAGCACTGCAGTCAATCGCTCAGCCACTGCGCCAACCGTGCCGTCAACACACGGTTTAATAACATGACATTACTTATGTGGTCGGCAGAGCGCGCGCGCACACACACATACATAAATGCGCGCACACATTGATAACAGTCTCTAAACCCTTAAGTATTCAACAGAATTAAGAACCACTTACTTATTTAAACACCCTCTTAATCGCTAGGGAATCTGAAATAATCACTTTTCATTTAAAAAATAAATGCCGAAAAGCGAAGCTTAAATAAAGCATATTGAGGTAACCGACGCGACGTCAAAGTCATAATATTTCTATCAAAAAAGTAAAAGATAAACAGAATAAAATAAAGTAAATTCTGGCCGCGTCAAAATGTTTTTGCCAGTAGAATATTCAGTAAAGGCGCGTCCTACGAAGCTTATAATGAAACTTGATGTATTTTATTAACCACTATTAAGTTTAAGAAATAAAATGAGCTCGTGGTCAAATAATAACAGCTGCTCGGATCAATCTTCAGGTTAAGCCGCGCTTGCCTCGGTTGGTCTGTGGATGGATGGCTACCTATTAGGTACCGAGTTTCCTCTATGCCTCGGAAAGCACGTTAAACCGTTGCTCCCGGCTGTCATTTGTAGATCTGTGACGGTCGTTATAGGTAGTCAGTGGCCCGAAAGTCTGACAACCAGTCATACCAAGTGGCATCGTATAACTAACTGGGTGGTCAGATAGGCAGTCGTCCCATGTAAATACTGGTATTCAGCTGCATCCGTTTAGACTGGAAGCCGATCCGACCAGTTTGGGAAAGGCTAGGCAGATGATAAAATTCGACAATTGTAATTAAGTATATGAATCTATTACTATCCAAATGCAATACACCGAATTTTCTCGTCCTGTAGTTAGAAGAGCGAGTAGGTAGTAAGGAGTATGAAGAACAGGGTGTAAAGTTCTTCATCCACCATTGAAAAGGGAGGATCCTTCGAAGCTTCGACCAGACGGGTGTCATGCCTGTTGGGCTACTGCCCGACTGTTGTTGTCGGGGGTTTTCTATATAGTCTTAAGTCGCGGATAACTTTAACTGCGCGATTTAGAATTTCGATGTTAGTTCTTCATTTGTGTCATAGATGGCGCTGTAGTAATTTTGTACTATATTCCTACAGTAATTTTTGTAGTGCTGTTACATCGCTCCCCCCACCGAATAATATGGTAATCGATAAATCTAAATTTTACAAGAAAAATAAAAAACTGTTTTATGCGTAAATCTCGGCACGGGTAGATCGTAAGATAGACATTTATACGTCGAAATAAAGCTAATTTTTTTACAATCTATTTCATATTCTGTCTTTTTTGTAATAGTTTAATAAAATTAAGTTATTGACGAAAATAATGTTACTGAAATTAAAGGGCAAGAGTATAGTATGCAACGCATCATTACCATATTATTCGCGTGTAAACGCAACGATATCGTAGTCAATATTAATGCATTATAGTATTATTCGTTGTAATACGGTGTCAAAAAACCTAACGGCAATATGATATTACGATATTATTCGTGTGAAATCCAAGCGATAGTTTATACTGTAATATTACAGTACAGTAATATTCGTCGATGTGTGGTGTCAAAAGATTAACAGTAATATAATGTTGCAAATACATGTTTTATTAAATAATTCAGTACTTATTATTTGATTTGGCAGAAAAATAACAATATTAGAGGAAGTTGATATTAATACTGGATAATTTATAATAGCGATTTTATTAAAATTTATGAAATAAAACAAAGGTTTTATTATTTATCATAATCAGTCCTTTTATTTATTAATAATCAGGTACTTAATGTTTTCTATCAGAAACAATAATCAAGGGAGTCCTGTTGGCCCAATTGGTCCATTGGTATAGTAGAAATGAATCATGCTAATCATCACTACAGTCCGATTCATAGTCTGAAGACTGCTCTGTGCTATTTGCACAGGTTTGCAGAGAATTATAAAAACAATGATAATGCTGAGGTATGGCTTCTGTTCTGCATAGACTTAATAAATCTTCTTTTAGTAATTTACTCACTGGTATTGATTGATAATAAGCGTGTTTTAATTGTATTTCAGTAGTAACTTCTTCCTCAATAAGTAGTCTTCTTCCTCTCTTTGATCGGGTTTGAATTTCAGTATTCAACTCTGAATATTCATCCTCAAAGTTATATTTAAATTGAGGGTTGAAAATCATCAAATGACCCCTCCCGCTCTGGGCGGAGCGGAAGGGAGTGTCAGACTCTTACTGACTAAAAACCATCCATGTTCCTTCTTTGGCCCTTTGTGTTCCAGGGCCGCGGTATCTCTTTCAAACAGTCCCGCAGCCCTGGCAGGCATCGGCCCTTGCGGGCCCCTCCCGTTTGCTGACATCTCTTTGAGGCGCGCGTGGAACACGAACGCGCCGTCGACACGGCCTGTCGTCATACGACCGACGGACGGCGAGAGCCCATTACTCACCGTCCACAGGCCCGCGCCTACGGTGGCCGAGAGCCATCACGGCGTGGCCCCCGACGCCCGGTTCTTCTCCTCCCGCGGCGGCTGGGACGTGAGGCTCTCTCCCTCTCACGTTCCGCCGCCTCCTTCGCTAGCATGACTGCTTCGCAGAAGGAGGCGACGGCTTCCCATTCCCTCTCGCCCCGGACCATGGCTTGAACCAGGGCCGGGCGCGAGAGGTCGCCGCCGCCAATCGCCGCTACGAGGACACGGCGGTGCTCCGCCCAAGCGGAGCAGACCTTGACGGTGTGCTCCACCGTGTCCTCCGGGCGATCCTCGCAATGATAGCACCCGGGCGTGGTTGCCTCCTACCTTTGCATTTAAAATGATGCCATATATTTGGTCAGGAGTATAAAGCACTTTATTTATTAAGGCTCTTTCAATACATGAGTGCATACCATCGCCTTCATTCTGACTATGTCCAGTTTCAAAAAATCTCTGTGTAATATTTTCCATATGGCTTTTAGGACATGGAGGTATAAAGCAAAGATATATCTATTTTTATTTTGGCCTGCACAGCCATCTGAATAGAATGACAAATTCTTGATACCTCTACTCTTTTCTTCTTTGATGAATTGAGTCAAGCAGCTACCAATTTCTATGGAACCTCTTTTGGCGATAGAATGGTGCCATACGTAACAGTGTCCTGATTTGTTAAGAGAGTTGTAAATGGTAAAATTGTATACTGGGTATTTTGTTTTGTAATAGAAAATTCCTACTTCAAATCAGGTCTTTTTCTAGATCGAAAATAGCAACGGGCGTATTATTTTTGTCCACAGAAGCCTTTTATTCCTCTTTTATCTGACGCACCTTGTTTTTCCTTGCCACATGTTGATTGTATTTCTTTTCTAATTGGGTCCGCTTGTTCATATATAGGAGCACTTCCGACGTTTGGCTCCCAGACTGGAAAAGGCCGGGGCTGCCTTCAAGCGCCTCCTGCCCAACCTGAGGGGTCCAAACGCCTCCTGCCGGAGGCTCTACGCGATGATCGTGCGGTTCATGGCCCTTTACGGGGCCCCGGTGTGGGCGCGTTCGTTGAGGCTGCGAGCCGCACATTACCTGAACGCGCCCCAAAAGGTGGTAGCCGTAAGGATGATCCGTGGGTACCGCACGATCACCCGCGAGGCGGCGAGCCTCCTTGCCGGATTGCCGCCATGGGATCTGGAGGCCATAGTCCTCGCGCGCCTGCATGAATGGCGCGCGGAGGCACAGCGCCGGGGGGAAACTCCGCTGCCGTGGCAAATTGTCGCTCAGCGGACCGACTTCCGGCGCGATCTCATGGCGACATGGAGAGAGCGACTATCGCAACCCCGTGCAGGGCACGCCAAGATAGTGGCGATAAGTCCCCTCTTTGAGGAGTGGCTAGAGAGGCGCCACGGCGCCCTCACCTTCCGCCTGACGCAGGTCCTCACCGGACACGGTTGTTTCGGGAGGTACCTGCACCAAATCGGGCGGGAGGAAACGCCCAGGTGCTATCATTGTGAGGATCACCCGAAGGACACGGTGGAGCACACCGTGGAGGTCTGCTCCGCTTGGACGGAGCACCGCCGTGTCCTCGTAGAGGCGATTGGTGGCGGCGACCTCTCGCGTCCGGCCCTGGTTCAAGCCATGGTCCGGGGCGAGAGGGAATGGGAAGCCGTCGCCTCCTTCTGCGAAGCAGTCATGCTAGCGAAGGAGGTGGCGGAACGTGAGAGGGTCAGAACCTCACGTCCCAGCCGCCGCGGGAGAAGCACCGGGCGTTGGGGGCCACGCCGTGATGGCTCTCGGCCACCGTAGGCGCGGCCCTGTGGACGGTGAGTAATGGGTTAACTCGCCGTCCGTCCGTTGTATGACGACAGGCCGTGTCGACGGCGCGCTCGTGTTCCACGCGCGCCTCAAAGAGATGTCAACAAACAAGAGGGGCCCGCAAGGGCCGATGCCTGCCAGGGCTGCGGGACTGTTCGAAAGAGATACCGCGGCCCTGGACCATAAAGGGCAAAAGAAGGAACATGGGTGGTTTTTAGTCAGTAAGAGTCTGACACTCCCTTCCGCTCCGCCCAGAGCGGGAGGAGTCATCTGATGATTTCCCAGCCGAAAAAAAAAAGACCCTAATTTACTAACTTTGCACTTCGTATCAATAATAAAAACAGTCTCTAACGCATCAAAACACTTCACAATACAATGAAAAAATATTGTACGTGCGCTCTTACTCGTCACTCACTAAAAATATAGTATTGTATTCGTTATCACGTACCGACATCATCGCAATATTTTATTGTAAAACCGCTTGCTTCAAAAATATTAACTGTGAGATACAGTGAACGACATTACGATTTTGCACAAATAACTAACATGTTTTGTAAAAAGACATTACCAAATCTTGTAAACAAAAATAATACATGAATATAATTGTTTTATACTTTACGTGGAAAAAGATATGCATTTCTTACGCGAATATAATGGTAATCGTCGCTTACCGAAAAGTTAACGATTGCATGATCTGTAATAACTTGTTATGGTATTATTCGTGCAAAAAGTGTGTTTAGATTTTAAGGGAATAATGTTGTTATGTTCATTACGGTACCATTGAAATTATTGTACTTTTATAAATATACATAGAAAAAATACAAAAAAAATTACATGATGCTAATGAATGTTCTAAACACCGAATATGCAATAAAACGAAAACTGTCGTAGTACCACATTACCATGTTATTCGGTGGGGGGAGCGACATGTTTAATTAGTAATTTTAAATTTACAGTGAGTCGTTACTCTATAGTTAGTTACTGCTTAGCTAATTAGTTGGTTACTTCTTGGCTGGCCAATTTTCTCATTTTCGCGCAGTTCGCGCAGCCTATGTGAAATAAAAAATGTTTTGATTTTTTTATTTGATTTGATTTGAGTTCTGAAAGTTGCAGCACTGCTACAAAACTTGTATCAGCAGCGTAGTGCTTGAAGCCAATGATTACATCACTAAAAGATATAAAAAAGTATGTTTAAAAAACAAAAGAACGTTTTTACCAAATTACCAATCAAAATTATTTTAACCAGAGATAAACACATAGGTACCAATTTAAACCCATTATTCAATTTTGCCGAAAACTTAATTGAATTAGTCCCCGTAAGTAACCATGTGGATACCGCCGAACAAATGTACCTCGTTTCAGAATTTCAGAGGCTTGTTTAATGAAAATTTTAGTAAATTGCTCGAAAACTGTTTGCAGATAAGCCTATCCATGCATTTGATGATCATCTAAATTAATGTTGGCAATTTGCTCGCTGTTTTAAAATAAACTTTGGTTTTTAATGTAGCTATTTTAAATTGGTAGTGGTTTGTCATATTTGACGAATAGTTTCGTTTAATTAACAGTTAGTTTTATTAATAATGTATAAAGTTGATCCTCGTGCCTTTTTTTCATACCTATATAGTTCAGGATTACTATTTAAGTAGTCCTGAACTATCTATTCTATGTACAGACTTTATAACTTAATACATATATGATATTCTTTGGATAGTCTTACTAATACAGAATTTATAAAGACTATCCAAAGAGTATAAAAAAAGGTTTTATGCGTGTCGTCAACAACGGTTTTCTAAATTCAAAATCAAACTCTATTGCATTGGTTTAGCTTTCAATTTAGCCAGCTACAATACAATATTAAAATTTAATTTGAAACCACCTCACAAGTCGTTCTGAAAACAAATACATATATTACAATTGAAACTGCTTATCTGAAAAAGAAGGGATAGACAGTGACCACCTCATCTTATATTTATCTTCACAAAGGTAGCTGTGAATTGTATAAATTGTACCCTTTTGCTGGCAAATATTTCAACAGTTGGTTAAGGGCTGTCAGAGTACAAATATTGGGTGAGAAAGATATTCTTTTGTCTGGATAACTTTCCTTTTTAACTCGTGTTTAACTTCTTATATTTTAAATTATCAGAGATAACAGAGGCAAATTTTTTGTTGTACTTGTTTTATTACAGCCCTTTGGGAATCTATTGTAATATTTTACTAGTAAAAAGTTCTGTTATCCGGTGAATTTTTAATATATTTTACCGGTTATGTCCCAAGTTCCATGTCATCATCAACCTTCAAACGGGCACCAATGGCACGGAATTCAAGCTCTCGAGCTGCCACTAAAACATCTTCTCAGTAAAGAAAATTCCAGTAACACTTTTCCAGGGTTAAGAAAATAATAAAATTAAAATGTTTTCTTGGTACTTTTTAGCAAGTAAATGTGTTTGTATTTGTTTTTTTTTTTTTTTTATATTACTATTACAGTTTTGTAGTTTGTAAATAATTATCTTAAAAATATATGACGGTGGTACAGTAAACATAGGTATTATCTAAACAAGTAGAGCACCTAGCCTTACGTTACATGCTATAAATTCTCAGCTCTCGACAAACATTCCAAAAATAAATTCCAAAATCTTAATGAGCGCAATAAATAATGCGCAAGACTTTGTATTAATTAGGCATCTGTCCTACCGCTAGCGATTAGCTAGAAGCGCGTAGAGACAAAAATAAAAAGTAAGTGTTATTTGGCTGATTTGGCACATGCTCCACAATGCACCATGTAGGTGCACAATATAAAACAGATATTTTTTTTTTTTTTTTTCTTGCCTAGGTTGGTCTGTGGATGGGTGACCACCATATACCGAGTTTCCTCCGTGCCTCGGAAAGCACGTTAAGCCGTTGGTCCTGGCTGTCATTAATATTAGATCTTTGACAGTCGTTAGAATTAGTCAGTGGCCCGAGAGTCTGTGAAGTCTTATCAAGGGGTACCATTTTACCCAGTACAAACTGGGTTGTGGAGGTCAGATAGGCAGTCGCTCCATGTAAAATACTGGTATTTAGCTGAATCCGGGAAGACTAAAAGCCGATCCCAACATATAGGCTAGGCAAATGATAATGATTTTTTGCGCTGAATTAAATCTAAATACTTTGCATAACATTTAATAAGCAAATTAAACTTTATTTCGGCAAAGCAACGCGATAAAATGAACTAGCAACTTAAAACTTATTGACGAGCATCGAGCAGCGAGTGCGCGACGGTGAAGGGCAATTACTCGCTGGTATACGTATGTATTTGCGAAGCAAGAGTCTCTCAGCGAATATTCTGTCCGCCAAGCGAGCGTCGCTGAGTATTCATAGTTCTTGTCGCTGCGACAAACGAGCACTCGCAAGCGATGTGAACAGCCAGCGATCAACTGTATCTTAAACTTACATGGAACCTATAGTCAAGCACGTTCCTGGAGAGAGAAAAGCGACGATGGCTAGTGAGGAAAGTTTCGAGTATGAATGTGGATGGCTATAAGAGTAGTAGAAGACCAAAGAAACGATGGATGTAATGTGTGAAGGATAATGTGACTGGAAAGGAGGTGATTGCTGAGATGACGAGTAATAGAGAAGTAAGGAAGAAAAAGACATGTTGCGCCGACAGTAAATGAATTGATAAGGGCAGTAGAACTATTAGCTACACGCTATCTCATCTACGATGGTGCAGATGCCATACGGGATTATTAATATGCTCTCATCCCTCATAAGGGTAGATTTTACTTAAGGGTGTGTTCCCAAATTAATTCGGGTCGAATGTTGCTTAGCGTTAAATTATTCATAGGCTGTTAAGTGTCGGAATCTGAGTTTTAATGTATAATGAGTTGTTAATTTTGTCAACAAGGGTTTTTAGGGAACATGTTTGTGCTTTGCAAAAATGTGGGTCGAAAACAGAATTTCTGATTCGAGAGTAACCACCAGTGCCAGATTACTAGGACTTGGATAGTCATCTTAATTGGAAATGTCATGTAGAAACTGTGTGTAAAAAACTAAACCAGTATACTTATGCGCTTTAAAATCTTGCGAAAATATCAAATGACTCTGTAGTTTTGACAGCATACAAAGCGTATGTCTGATCAACGCAACGCCAGCAACGCTCCGTTTTGGAATAATGTATTGGGAAAATTCCACTGATAAAAACACTGCGTTCAAAGCTCTAAAGAAGTGAGTGAGTGCTGTGTTTAAGCTGAAAAAAAACTGATAGTTGTAGGCCATTATTTAGTCAATATAAACTTCTCATTTTACCCTGTATGTGCATCTACGGGACAGCAGTATTCGCAAAATAAAACTTTCTTAATTTACTAGGCGAAAAAGCTTACTACACAGTCAATGAACACCTAGAAGACAAATTGTAATCTAATGTCATTTTATTTATTTTTCATTAAATGTTTTTTTTTTTATTTATTTGTTAATCATTTAATTGTTTTATTTTACCAAATTTAATTTAATGTTTTGTTGTCTGGTTAAATTTATAGTTATTTTAATTCATGAATGGAACATTCTTTTTTGAATTTTTATAATTGAGTTTCATTATTAATTTTGACTGTTTTTATTAGTTTGACCAATTATTCAAAAGAAATTATAATTTGAATATTAGTACGCCGTTGATGGCTAGACATAAAGCTCATTTTATTAATATTGACATTTGTACTTTTGTTTACCAATGTTCTACAAATAAAAATATATGAATTTGAATAGTTGTGCGTTAAAATACTTTTCCATTAAATCCCAGGGCCAGCAAAATTATCATCATTCACAGCCTGACTTCACCCAGCTTCACCCTTGCTTGGTATAGGCCTCTCTTTGCTTGTGCCAAGCTCCACGTTCTTGTGCCAGCGTCATCCAGGATTTTTCGCCACTCAGTCACAGCTTTACTCCACCTACCATCACCGCGCCTTACTAAGTGTCCTGTCCAACTCCATTTGAGTTCCATAACGCGATTTCCAATATCGAAGACCTTCGTACGTCTTCGGATTTCGACGTTTGGAACTCGGTACGCCCATAACGTTTGTGAAGTATCACTAACTAATTTAAGTTGACCCTGTATATTTACGATAGTCTACAGCAGTAAAAGTAACGGTGTTATTGCACTTACTGCCAAAAAGATATTCCTGACAGTTAGTGGAATATGACTCACGCAAAAATTAGCCATACACTGAGAACTGTTGCCTGAGTACAGAACCATCGTTAACCGAACCTACTATATTAATGTCTGTCTATATATCTGTTTTTCACAAGGCACATAATACTGTGGAATCTTCCCTGTACACTTCAACCAACTTATCTGTACAGGCGGGAAAACACAGAACTAAAATAAATGTATCAAGTTGATTATTGATCATCATCTGCCTAGCCTTTTCCCTACTATCTCGGGGTCGGCTCCCAGTCTAACCGGATGCAGCTGTATACCAATATTCTACATGGAGCGACTGCCTACCTGACCTCCACAACCCAGTTAGTACTTAGTACGTAGTAGTTAGTACTGGGTAATACGATATCCTTGGTAAGACGGGTTGTCAGACTTTCGGGCCACTGACTACCTGTATCTACTGTCAAAGATCTACAAATTACAGCCAAGATATAATATCATAACACTTTTCATATATTACACTTTTCTTGATAAGCAACGCTACCTTGAACTGCACACTTAAAGTGGTCATACTGTACGCCTATATCATGCACACACATGACAAAGTGAAATGTCACTGTAAGTATTTTCGTGTTTTATCACACCAAAAATATAACCCATATTAAATGGAAATAAGGTAGGGAAGGTACCTTCCCACATCCGTGTGTGTCAGCCCTAAAAACCTGGTACGCATTTGTTCGCTCGTGAACATTGTTCTTTATTGCTATTTCTTTTTCGACGACCTCACAGAAATCCTTCTAATTTCCCAATTCGATTTAGCCACCAAACAAAAATATGAGAAGATTCATAAGTTCATTCTAGCAGACTCACACTCAAATATCTATCTTATTCTTTATTAAAATGTATTTTCAAGAGCCTGATTAGTGTCAGAACCGACTGGTTTTTTTGCAGCTGCGTAAAGCTGGTATGCACGAGCTGGGATCACTATAACTTTAACTGGCACCGTTCAGAATTCTATATTGTGATACTCCATGCTGCAATGCATGCACGCTGAGGCAGCAAATCAAAAATAAGTGTATTAGGTAGTTGTTTTATGCAATACTGCCGTATTCTACTGAAATAAAAAGTATTCTATGTTAATCCAGGTTACAAACTATCTGTGCGCCAATTTACATCCATTTCCGTTCAGTATATTTTGTGTGAAAGAGTAACAAACATCCATTCTCACAAACGTTTGCATTTATAATAGTAGGAAGATTTGCTGAGTGCTTGCTCTTTGCTGTTCTGGTGTGCGATCGGCTTTACAGGCATTGGAACGGCATCGCCTCGATTGAGGTGAGGTGAGGTAAGGTGACGGAGTGATGTTTATGTGTCTTTAAATCTGCAGCAGCCAGAGTTTGTATCGTATGCCTGGTTGGTCTAGTGGTCGCAAGCGCAACTGCTGAGCATGGAGTTTGATAACTAGGTCGGGCAAAATGTTATTGGGTTTTTTCCATCAGGAATTTCTCAGTAGCAGCCACGGAGTTTCGATTTATGCTCGGTTGATGACAATAGGCTCGTCCCATATTACATGGGACTAAATCAAAACTGACGAAATGTGGGTGTACTATCAGGTACACCTGCCTAACAGGCGTGATTTTATGTTATTTCGTTGGATTTAAACACAGACGAATTCCATACCCATGTAATATTCGCACCCAAAACTACACAGTTGTAAAAGAGATCTTATGCAGAAATTCAATGAACACAAAATCGATGTAACTCTGTTAGTTTAAGCCGACCTACGTCAAAATGTCCGTAGACTTGTCCGGCCTACAGTTGTGTTGCTTATTCTGTCGATAAATTCTTCACGTAATTGGGTCAAGTAAACTTGGTTTATTCGAGAACATTTCCATCTGTTTCCCAAATGTTTGATGGGACATTTTAGTCAATCACAATTATGTATTTGTTATACTTAGTACGGCAGTATACTTGTAATCTTTTTTTCTGTTGAGTACGAGCTACAAGCGCATACGAATTGAATCTTGCGACGGCGTCTGTGTGGGGAATAAATGAAAGAAGTCACTGAAAGCGTGCCACGACTCACCGCAACGCGACTTGTGGAAAGGTATTCAGACAAGACAAACAATTCAAATTGCAAGACGTATCGCCAAGACCGAAAATGAAAGGACCTTGATAATTCAACAAAACAGGCTATAAAGATTCTCTTAACGAAGCTGAAGGCCATTTGTACTCCCAATCATTGCGATCACCTTCTAGTTACGGAGACATTGGAGATCAAAGTTTCGACTTTTTCACGACTTTTTTTTTTAAATAGGTACAAGTTTTTAATGTCATAACTTTACATTAAATACCTCTTTTCCGGTTTCGGATCAAGATTGTAAGTGTGTTAAACAATTGTAGGCAATATAATGGACCAAGATCCCATGACCGTTAGACTTTCGTAATTTTATAAAAGCTGAAACTTTTTCTGCAGACTGATTTACAGACGCCAGCACATGAAGCTACTACAATCTGTCAAATTTTCCCAATCAACCTTGAACCTAATATTTTAACAATAAAATTGAAAATCTTTTAAAGAAATTGGACAGATTGTAGTAGCTTGATGATGATCTGTACCTTACTATGGTAAGAACTTGGCTATTACGAAAAGTCGGTCGTGGTGGCTTAGGCAGGTATCAGGTAACAAAGATGTGCTGAATAGCTGCCAAGTTACGTCATACTATAAAGCGTGAATTTTTTGATATTACATAAAAGTTAGGATGGTGATTCACCTCCTCCACTGCCAGACATTTTGTGTGGTAGGAACCTACTGCCAGACACCTTTAGAGTATTTTAAATTGTAAGTGAACGACACGGGATCTCTCTCTAGAAGCCATTGATCAAAAGTCATCAGTTGCCGTCAAATCTAACGTCAGCCTGATGTTGTGATTAATCCATGAAGTGAAAAAATCTGGGAAAAATTTGCATGAGATTATTTTAAATTGGTTTTTATAAACCGGAGATTACCTGCTGTTAATATTTATAAGTAAATAAATCGCTTTCATTTAAAAAATGAATGCTTATCGAAACTGATTAGTAATTATTCAAAAATATTCGTTTTCGGTTTATGACTTTGAACGAACTTTTTCTACGGAACCAACTGTGAAATCGCGATTAAAAACTCAGTTCTTTCCTACTATACATTGTGTCGAGTTCAATTTGCATGAATGTATACAGTAAAAGAGATTCCTATTAATGAGCGTAATGGTTTTTAGTTATTTCAATTACACTGGGTACCAATTAAGTTATGTAAGTTTGCCATAACCAAGTTGAACTACTGTTTATTCTACTCTATGTACGGCCACCACAGCCAATCAATTTAGAATCCAAACTTCATTGCTTATTGAACGATTATATTCAATTTTGTTTAGTATTAACCGATGTAATAATATCTTTTTTCAATTGATATTATTTTAAGAATGAGTTTCAATGATAAGTAAAGTGGAAAGGCTTGAGAGATGCTCAACATAAGAATATTTTTTGTATTTTCAATGTTTGCGTATTATTAGAACGTAATGTTCTTTGGTTATTTGAATATTTCCGGCTGAATCCATATCTTTTTCAATTATTCAGTAAAGCATAAGCATAATCAGCCTATAATGTTCCCACTGCTGGGACACACGACCTCCTCTCTATGAGAGGGAATGGGCTATAATCCACCACGCGGGCCCAGTGCGGGTTGGTAGATATCCCATGTCTTCCAATTTTTGGTACTAGGATATACCGGTTTTCTCACGATGTTTTCCTTCACCGTTTTTGAGAGCAGTGGTGATGAAATAAATTACACAAAGTAATGCGCCTGTCTGGGTTCGAACCCACGACTTACTGTTCGTAAGTCGGAGCCGCCGTCTGTGCTTTAAAAAGTATAAAATTTACAGGGATACTTTTGAAAGAACTCATCTATCGAATAAAATCACTCTTGTAACAACCACTTGCGCAACGCAACACAAACTAATTGAAGGGTAGTTGAGTTATTGACCTAGGCAAAGCATTGTAAATTAGGGGAGCCATATAAACGCAGCTCCGCCGAAAAAGTTCTAGCTTCGGAACAGGCATTTCAAAATCTAAATGTGTAGGTTTCCATTTATTTGTGTTATTATTCCGTTCAAATAGTTCAAGATTGGACCTCACAAATGAATGAATGAATGAATGAATGATACATTTACATGGGGCAGTCAATAGATTGTAGCGACTTGATTATAGGCCTGCATGAGTCAGACCACTGCATTTTGAATATTGCATACGAATACACTTTTTTTGGGCGATGAAGATCTTCGCCATTTCGGAAGAGTTTCCCCACACAACTATACCGTATCGTATTACTAAGCAGACGTTATGTGATACACTATTATGACGGTACGCAAAGATGTAATAATTTTAATTATTTTTAAAGCAAATACGAATTGATTGACATATTATCCAGGTTTATTCCACGATGGCAACAACGTCGTCTGCCCATTCGCCGCCGGCAAACGTTTCGGCTGCCAGTCCTTGGAAGCCACTCGATCAGAGCTTTGCTCCACTTATCAGACGTACGACTAAAATAAACTGAGGAAAAGAAATTGGTACGTTCGTGAAAATAGTGCGTTCTATATTATCGTGTAAATAGATCTATAGCGTGAGTTTGGAGGATTTGATACCAAAGACGTTTATCTAGTTAATGTTGGCTCTTGATCAAATAGGTTATAACCATTTATAAAGCCGTTAGAAGTGTTTATAAAGTAGTTTATATTCGGCTTTACCGTACTACAAGATCCATCGTCTTAAAATGACTAAAATATTCAAAACGTGGGTGCGTTTGTTTGTCTCGCCATTATTTAATAATTCCATAAACATTACGCCTTTAATTTCCAGAGAGTTAGGTAGAGGTGTATCTAATACTAAATAGTTGGTTATTTTATATTTAGTTGATTTTATATGAATTACTTAGTCCTTTTTTTTGTAAAAATTTCGTTTTTTATTATTTTCTTCATAGATGTGTTTATTTATTAACTACAACATAATTAGAAACTTTTTAAAATTAAGTGACAACTGAATTCTAAATCCACATGTCTAAATCCCATGTTATAGGGGGCAAGCATATTGCCATTAACCAGGCACTAAGCCAAACTCAATGTCTGCTACTAAAAATTCCTGATAGGAAAACTCAATAACACTTTGCCAGACCTGGGAACCAATCCCAGGACCTTATGCTCAGAAGCCACCCTTCTATTTTCAAGTTTGCCACTCAAATAGACCTTGACCTGATCTAGGACAAAGAATACTTAGCCTGAACGTTTCCGTGATATAATTTAGGTACAGTCGCCAGCACATCCAGTTACCACAAACTGTCAGATTTCTCCAAATGATTTTATACCATAAGATTAAATTCAAAATCGAATGAGAAAATTTGACAGTTTGTGGTAACTTTATGCGCTGGCTACTGTACGAGTTCCGAATAAAGGAAGATTATAGAAAATAGTCTACGACGAAAAAACTAGAACGTTATAGAGTCTTAAGGTTTCGGGAATACTAACAATAGTCTGAGAAAAACCTAGATGAGGAACATCTGCAAGTCATTACTTTGCCTTGTCCATCTGTGCGTTCGTAAAAAATGAATGGCCGTTGTTTGGTCAAATAAAACCTAGGTACCATTGTTTCAGCAAAAACTATTCTTGCTAAATCTATTAAAGAATCGTGTTTCTGAACGGAATCCATACTCTAATATCCACCGTAGTAATATTTCTTACTAATATTATAAATCGAAAGTTTGTGAGGATGGATGGATGTTTAAGTCTTTCACGCAAAAACTGCTAAACGGATTTGGATGAAATTTGGCTTAAAGATAGTCTATAATTTTTTTTTATGCCGGTGCTATAATCTTGTGGGATCATTACCGAGCTCCACGTGGGTGAAGCCACGGGCATAAGATAGTTATTATTATAAAGCAAAAGTACCTGTTTTTTTTACGAATTTCGATGAATTTTGGCACACAAGTACATCAAGACTTGGGTTAAGAAATAGGATACTCCTATGTTCTCGTTAATTTCCGGATTTCAAGTGGACGAAGCTGTGAGCAAAAACTTTGTATTTTCATAAGCCAACAACCGTCTTTATATAGCTCAACTGCAGGACATAGAACTTTACTAAATATTGCTCGTCATAATAATAAAAATACTCTGACTACAGCAGTCATTGTGCCGATAGTCGTGTCAGCCAATGGCTTAATAGCCAATAGCCTCGACCAACACCTGAGGAGGCTCTCGCTGGGCAGCTGGATCAAGCGCTTGATTCAGAAGGCAGTTCACCTGGACACGGCGCGTATTGTTAGGAGGTTCCTCTCTCAAGAGCCCTGACCACCGGTAGCTCGGACCCTGTTCCCGATACCGGTGGGCTACTATTTTTTATATTTTTAAATGTTTTTATATTATTTTATATTCCAATATTTAAAAATGTAATTAATGTGTAAAAAAAATGAATAAAGAAAATACTCTGCCTCCTTGGTTTAGTGTCGCAAATGCGACTGTTGAGGTATGAGGTACGGGGTTCGATTCCCAGCTCGGGCAAAGTGCTATTGGATTTTTCCATCGGGAATTTCTAGTAGCGGAGTCTGGATTTGTGTACGGTTTATGGCAATAGGCTCGCCCTCTATTACATAGGACTTTAACATTACTGGCAAAATGTCGGTGTTCTATTAGGTACACCTCTGCCTAACCCTTCTGGGCGTAATGCGTAAGCGTAATGTTATGTTATGATAACTTATACTAAGGAATAAGTACCTATGTTGAACGCTCGGCTTAGTGAAATGTTGGTGTAGTACCTATCAGATATAGCCCTGCCTAACCCTTCGGCGATTACAGGCGTGATCTTATGTGTTATGGCTTAACACCAAAAGTATACAATAGAGGGTTGTAAGGGATAGCCCTCCACAAACTGACAGTGTGCATTCAGTTCCTTATTTTGAATCATATGCCACCGGAATATGATTCAAAATTATTATAACTGGAAAAACGTTCCAGTTATAATTCTTTTATTTCAATGTAAAATAACATTCTCAGTACGCAGCACTACATTTGTGTAAATAATATGGCTAAAATAAAAATAAAACCAACAACTGATGTTGAAATACTCTAACGAACGACGCTTAAAGCTCTTACACAATCCATCGTTTCTTTGGTCTTCCTTTCCCTCTCCATCCATCAACGTTTATATTCATCACTCTTTTAGTCACAAGCGATTCGTCCCTCCTCATCACATGTCCATACCACGACAGTCGATTCCCTTTCAACTTTTCTGTAACTGGCGCAACTTTTAAACTTCCTCTAATATACTCGTTCCTTACCTTATCCATTCTTGTCACACTACACATCCACCTCAACATTATCATCTCCGCTGTAGCGGAGATGAAAAAATATTGCATGTATGCAATATTTTTTCATCCATCTTCTTCACAGCCCAGCATTCCGATCCATACAGTACGACAGATCTAATCACGGACTTGTATATTTTCAATCTCCTACACAAATAACTTAGAAAAAAAAACAAATTAAAAACTCACCCTCGAACAGGATAAGCAGATAATCCTTGTAACAGCGAACCCTATACATTTTCAACGCCAATAAATAACGCACTGACAAGGTTACCGCGCGAACGGAGCGAGAAATTAAAAGGTTGCGGTAGGAAAGAGGTATTATGTTTCTTTATATCTTTTTTTTATGGGGTAGGAAAATCTCTTAAGCAATCCTTGAAATGTCGGTGCCTACTTTTTTATAGAGCTTTACTCCTCGTCCTTGTACAGACGCCAGCACATCAAGCTATCCGAAACTGTCAAATTTTCCCAATCAACCTTGAACCTAATGCTTTACCAATAAAGTTGAAAATCTATTAAAGAAATGTATTTGTGTTAACGTCTGTACTCACAGTATGACCACTTTAAGTTTGCAATTCAAGGTGTCATCAATCTAGACTTTTCTCAATGAAATTGGATACGTCTTCTAGTATAACTGATCCTTGAAGAATACAGGCATAATCGTATATTTTAAAGCATTGTTTTGCTAAAATATCATTAAATATGAATGTATAGTACGCAATATCGGGAGGCATCTGAACCTCCCGATTATCGATTATCTTATAATAATGAACCTATATCCTTATTTCGTCGTCTCGTTATTCCGGCAATTGGTAATCAAGATCTCATCGAACGTATTGCGTCGTAACCAGTAATTCAGATTTGTCAATGAAACATACTTCATAGATTTTGATGGGTGATCGGTTTACATAAGACAACTCTTGTGGGAAGATTTAGGGCATAAAACATTCATATTTCAATCTAGGACGAATTGCTATACAGGGTGACTGGTAATTAGTGACCGATACTTCAGCACGCGATTATACTCATGATAAAAAACAACTTTTCCAAAGAACCATTTTTTTCAATACTCGTTCATTATAACACAAAAGCCGTATGAAATTCGCGTGTTCACGCCTTTGACCTATCTATCAGCTGTTAGCCACGTGATGCCGTTCTGTCTCATCACTATCGCGGCTGTCCCAGAATTTCATACCGCTTTTGTATTATTGGGATAAAAATGAACAAATATAAAAAAAAAATGTTTCTTTGGGAAAGTTGTTTGTTATCATGGGTACAATCACGTGTTTAAGTATCGGTCACTAATTACCAGTCACCCTATATAACTATCTTTTAAAAAGTTATTAATCTAAAGTGCTTTACCAAAACAAAGGAAGAATAAGTGGAGAGTGCCAACAGATTTATTGTTACTGTCTTAATTCGTTGTTCCAAATTAATTGTCCTTTTATAGGTCAAGGATTCAGACGGACGATAAGAGATTATCTAAATATGTTCGTTTAAATGCAGATTGGACATTTTTGAGTGATTTAAAGCGGAAGCTGACTTTTGTTTTTTGTGTTTCCATAAATTGTGAAGGACGCTTGTACAAGAGTAAATATTAGAGAATAATTTGCTTTGAAATGGGGGGCTCATGGCTAAACAATAACAGCCGCTCGGGTCGATCTTTAGGTTAAGCTGTGCTTGCCTAGGTTTGTCCGTAGATGGGTATCCATCCATTACATGTCCAAGTTTTATCCGTGCCTCGAAAAGCACATTAAACCGTTGGCTGTCATTGTAGGTCTTTGTCAATCGTTACACGCTACAGCGTGGTGCCCTAAACAGGTAATCAGTGGCTCGAAAGTCTGACAACCAGTCTTAACAAGTTTGTCATTTCTACACACTGTGTCTACATTTCTAATCCATCCTTCCTCTCGCAGGTCTGCTGGAAGAAATTTCTTACGAAATCAGCAGTACCTTTGTACTCTTCTATGTTAATATATTGTCCTCTTAAGTATTTGTGTGTATATGTTACGGCTAAAGATGAGTGTGCACATAAACTTAAGATTAGCCGGCTAAACTTTGCGCGGGGATCCGTCGACCTGCTGACGGAAACGCTAACCCTAGACGGTCGACGTCAGGGGCACCCCGAGGTTCGGTTAGTTAGGTTCCTGTAAACCTTGCAGACAGAAATAGGAGCCCCGCGCAGCGGGGATCCGTCGACCTGCTGACGGAAACGCTAACCCTAGACGGTCGACGTCAGGACCTAAGTTTAACCGGCTAATCTTAAGTTTATGTTCACACCATCTTAAGTTTAGCCGGCTAATCTTAAGTTTATGTACACACCCATCTTTAGCCGTAACATATATAAATTAATAAATTAACAAGCTGTATCGTATTACCCAGTACAAACTGGGTTGTGGAGGTCATAGGCAGCCGCTCTATGTAAAAACCTGGTATTCAGCTGCATCCGGTTAGTCTGGAATCTGGCCCCAAAATAGTTGGGAAAAGGCTAGGCAGATGTAGACGATTTGCTTTGAAATGTACCGATGTAAAAAAATTACAGATAAAACCTGAATTTGTAATATATTTTTTATTTAAAAGAGTCCATGGTATTGTTTCCCCGTTCTTTTCCATAGAGATTTACGCTTTACAATGGGCAACTGCAGTTCTTTCATAGTTTTTATGCCTTATAACTGGATCTGTAGCTTCACTTTTTTGACTGAAACCTACTTTACCTATTCAAAAGCGAATGGTTTAATAAAAATAAACACATAATATAACATAACATCACGCCTGTAATCCCCGAGGATTGGCAGAGGTGTACCCAATAGTACACCCACATTTCGCCAGTTATTTTTCTAAGTCCCATGTAATAGAGCGCTAGCCTATTACCATCGACCGGGCACAAATCCAGACACCGTGGCTGCTATTGAGAAATCCCTGTGGGACCAACAATTTGCCCGACCCGGGAATCGAACCCAGGACCTCATGCTCAGCAGTTGCACTTGCGACCACTAGTCCAACGAGGCATCTATAAACGTTTTCTTTAATATTATATGCGGTAGTTTAGTTATATATTTTATACTTTTTAAAGGCCTCTGATTTGAGCCCTGTTCGTGTCAGACGTATAACAAGACGACTGTTCTGAAAGAAATATTCTGCTACTAAAATATAATTATGAATAGAAAACCGCATAAAAATACACCACGCTTCATTTAAATTTCATAAAGTTACTATGATTGCTTTATGCTAACCTTGTTATCCAGAACTTTTATTTTTCTTCGCCATTCAAAAGTTAAACTTTTCCAATGATTTATTAATGATTGAATAATTTTAATAAGAGCAAATTATTGACTTTGGTAGTCACTTTGTTAAATCTATATCTCGGTCATCACCTGCCTAGCTTTTTCCCAACTCTGTTGGGGTCGGCTTCCAGTCTAACCGGATGTAGCTGAATACCAGTATTTTACATGGAGCGACTGCCGATCTGACCTGAAGCGAGACGCCTCACTCGCACATAATCTTTCAGATTAAGATTAAGGTTTAACTAAAATGAATGTTATGTTTTTTTTTTTTTAATAAAAAGTTTTTAATTTTTTTTTACCTCCACAACCCAGTTAGTACTGGGTAATACTATACCCCTTGTTAAGACTGGTAAATTTATATCTCGGTATGCACATTCTAAATTAAAGTCACTTTTTGTGTCTCCGACCGTGTCTGTGACCGTGTTGTTCTTTGAAACTGTGCCAAGGATTCGATGCGGTTAAATCATCATCATTATCAGCCTGCAACAGACCACTGCTGGACATAGGTCTCGTCAATCGCACCCCACTTAACTCGATTCTCGGCAACTCTCGTCCAGTTGCTACCAGCCGGTTACAGCATGATTTAGAGTATTTTATTGTCATTTATGTGAGTTTCTTATTACGATGTATTCTCGTTGTCCCCGTAATCTGTGTCCCCGTCACGGGGACAAAAGAACGTCATATAATTCCTTACCGTTGTCCCCTTGTTTGTATACTAAAATCAATTGTCTCTCAAGAACTCGAAAACGGCTAGACCGATTTGAATCATTTTATTTTTTGTTGTGTTTGTAATATTGTCAGGTCAAGGTTTGTAAGAAAAAAAACTTAGATATTAAATAAAACTAATGCTAAGTGAACTTTTTCGTTAATTTGTAAATGAAATTGACCGTATGTGCATAAACTAAAAAAATCTCCAATTTTTTTCAAGTACAATGGCATTATAAAACTCCGCCTCTGAACATTTGTGTGTTTTAGATTTAAAGTAAATAAAATATGACGTAAACATCGTGCAAAACAAAAAACTGTTACAGTTGTTAATAATTTGGTATTAAGAACGTCTTTGGCTTGCAATGAAAAATAATTTTCGGTGCACAAAGCAAGTCTTTCATCGAATCCATTAGATATCAATTTTCTACCCTAACAACGTTTTTTCCATAAGATTCCTTAAGCTGCTTTTTGACAGCGTTTATTCGCAAATAATGGACGCTTTGAAAGTATTTTTTGATGCGTAAGTATAACGGGTTTTTATTACGTGGTATGTGATGACGTGTGGGAATTTCCCACACGTCACGTCATCACAATGGGAATTTCATAACGGTTACTGTCTCCTTTTTGTTATTTAGGTTTATTTAGACGTTATAATTAACAATAGAAACGAGATATTTACCATGTCCACTGTTTGTTTTGAGTTCCCGATATTTCGGCGCTGTTGCAAGCACCATGATCACGGATAAACTGAAGTTATTGCGGGTGGGTGTTTATGAGCAGAGAAATCGGTCAATCGGTTGGTATCGGACGGAAACTTCAGTTTATCCGTGATCATGGTGCTTGCAACAGCGCCGAAATATCGGGAACTCAAAACAAACAGTGGACATGACGAAAGACGCCCGTGGTCAAGCTGCTGTGCGCGTCTTGGTAATATAGACATAAATACTGTGTACCTACAGGATTTAATATCGTTTAAAGATTGTAAAATCCGTTCCGATCCGATGCGAGCCGTTTGGTGAAAATCACCTTTAAACGGCTCATAAAGAACTTGAAAGGTTCGGATTTGCTACGCCGTAGCGTTATCTTCGTAGAGCCAGCTACGTCGTAGCAACAACGATGTATTCATATCGATAAATGCTACATTTATAATTTTAAATAAAGTAGGAATGAATTGTTTTGTACTTGAATGTTTTTGGACCATAAATTTAAACAAATTCGTGTGTCACAAGCCTAAGACTATTCACTAGCTCAGTTAATAATTGTAAATTGCATAGTCAGTCTATAACGAGGAGCTCGTGGCTAAGTAACAGAGTTATAACAGTCACTCGGGTCGATCTTCAGGTTAAGCCGTGCTTGCCTAGGTTGATCTGTGGATGTGTGACCACCTATTATATACTGAGTTTCCTCCGTACCTCGGAAAGCACGTTAAGCCATTGGCCCGGCTGTCATTTGTAGATATTTAACTGTCGTTACAGGTCGTCAGTGGCTCGAAAAGCCTAACAACCAGTTTTAAATAACCAAGGGGTATCGTAGTACCCAGTGCTAACTGGGTTGTGGCGGTCAGATAGGCACTCGCTTCATGTAAAATACTGTTATTCAGCAACATTCGGTTAGACTGGAAGCCGAAACGAACATAGTTGGGAAAAGGCAGGCGGATGATGATAAGTCAGTCTATAACTTTCCCACTGCTGGGAATAATACACCACGCGGGCTTAGTGCCGATATGCCGGTTTCCTCACGATGTTTTCCTTCACCGAGCGGTGTCGTGTGAGGATCATCTTAGTGCATTATTCAAACCAAATTAGATCCAGCGTAGAATAACACTGCTGATTATGTTTTTACTTGATTGAAAGCGAGAAAAACTTGCCTTACTGACTCGTAGGTCTAGCAGTCGCAAGCGCGACTGCTGATCATGAGGTCCTGGGTTCGATTCCCGGGTCGGGCAAAGTGTTATTAGGTTTTACCATCTTGAATTTCTCAGTAGCAGCCACTGAGTCTTGATTTGTGCCCGGTTGATTGCAATAGGCTCGCTCCCTATTAAATGTAACTAAAACATACTTAACTAGAGAAATGTTGGTGCACTATTACCTCTGCCTAATCCTTCGGGGATTTAGCGCGGTGTTATGTTATGTTAACAAATTTGCCTTCTCTGTACAAATTAATTACCAACTTATATAGTCCGTATATTCATATAACAAGCTGTATATTTGCTTAATACTTAATTTATCTGACGGGACCTATTTACCTGTACAGGTAGGTAATGTCTACCTGTTAATAAGCGCTCCTTAAGCAGGTATAATTTGAGAAGGCGACAGGTGCCACGGATAGCACTTCCTCTTAGAGAATTAAATGGTAGAATTTGTCTTTGAAATTAGGAATATTTTCATTACTGAAAGAACAAAGTTAATGAACGTTTATTATTAAATAACATTTAAGGGTTTAGGGTTCCGTACCCGAAGAATAACCAACGGTACCCTATTACTAAGCCTCCTCTGTTCGTCCGTCCGTCCGTCTGTCTGCGGCCCATAGTCCCTAATAGATAGACAGTTGAATTTTTTACAGAATGTGTATTTCTGTTGACGCTATAACAAGAAATAATAAAAATAAAATTAAAGGGAGCTCTAATACGATGGTACGGAACGCTGTATGCGCGAGTCCGACTCGTACTTCGCCGGTTTTTTATAAATTTTCTTACTGATCGTTAATGGTTGAAAATACGACTTTATTAGAGGATTGGCAAACTAGAACACTTAATTTGAGCCAGCAAGTCATGTAAGTGAATATGAGCCTTTACCAGAGAAAAACTCGGCCTACTAACTCATTATGGAAAAATCTCTACTGCAAAAGCCCAAAAACACTTTTCCCAACCAGGATACCAAATCCAGGAACACACGATTTGCTGCCGCGATAGCAACCACCTAGATATATCGGTATATATGTTTATAACGTAATAAGAGGCAACACATGTGCTAGTGCCCATTAGAGAGAATTTAATCAGAATTAGTTTTCTAGGTAATTATAAGTTATCATAATATTAAATTAAATTACAGTAAAACTCCAAGCTTTTAACTATAACCTCTTAACCACTTAACATCACGCCTGTAATCCCCAAAGGGTTAGGCAGAGGCGTACCTAATAGTACATCTACACTTTGCCAGTTATGTTTGAGTCCCATGTAATAGTGGGTGAGCCCACTGCCAACAACCGGCCACAAATTCAGACTCCGTGGCTGCCACTGAGGAATTCCTGATGGAAAAACCCAATAACACTTTGCCATACGAACCCAGGACCTCATACTCAGCAGTTGCGCTTCAACGCGACAGTCGTCCACCTCTAAACCAATGATGACTCATTTAGGTCACACAAGACTTGTGTTACCAGCCCCATTATTGAGGTCATCCCGTTCTTCGGGTCTGCGGACGGTGAGTAATGGGCTAGCTCGCCGTCCGTCCGTCTTATGACGACAGGCCGTGTCGACGGCGCGTTCGTGTTCCACGCGCGCCTCAAAGAGATGTCAGCAAACAGGAGGGGCCCGCAAGGGCCGATGCCTGCCAGGGCTGCGGGGTATTCTAAAGAGATACCGCGGCCCTGAAACACAAAGGGCAAAAGAAGGAACACGGATGGGTTTTAGTCAGTAAAAGTCTGACACTCCCTTCCGTTCCGCCCAGAGCGGGATGAGTTATTTGATGATTTCCCATACAAAAAAAAACCCGTTCTTATCCATCTACTTATTTTCCTAGATTTTCCTTATCAATCTCCCCACGGATAAAGAGATCAGATTATAGACAAATTAGATTTGAGATTGAGACTGATCTCAATATTTCCAAGGGATTGGAGAAATTGCTACGAGGGAGGGTTTAGTAAAATATGTTTAATGCTAAACTAACTGCTGCTTGCGGTTTCGTATGTGACTATTTTGTACTAGCGGTTGCATGAAGAATGATAAATATAAATGTTAATGGATGGAGAGGGAGAGGAAGACCAAAGAAACGATGGATGGATTGTGTGAGGAATGATATGAAAGATAAAGAAGTAAATTATAGCGTGACGGTTGACAGAGGAGAATGGAAGAAAAAAAACGTGTTGTGCCGACCCCACATAACATGGGACAAGGGCAGGAAGATGAGGGTTGCCCACGTTCGACCGCGTGAAATTATTATAAAAAATATTACGTCCCTATATGAATCGGATTTTGTTAACAATTTCAAGATTTTATTATTTCTGCACGGAACGCTTATCCTTTTTCTAAAATAACTAATACAACCCTCTAAGTTCGTTGAATCCTATTGAATGGCTTTTTTATGAAATAGTCATTCGATGAGATAAAGGGGTTGTATGATTAATGATTAACTTAATGATAAAAATTCTGTAAATGCATACATTCTGTAAATGTTACGGTCGCGAATCATATTTTGTTCAACGTACAACCTGACACTGACCTGCACATTGCAAAAAACGTAAGAATATTTAAAGTTAGCGGAATACGCTGGCGTTTCTACCTCAATATTAAAATTCCACTAATATTATAATAATAATAATATCTTGGGACAACCAACATACTGCCATCTGATCTCAAACTAGGCAGAGCCTGTACTATGGCAACCAAAAAACTGATAAACATGCTTATATATTTCTAAATACATACATATTATAGAGAAATTACACACCCAGATACAGAACAAATAATCGTACTCATCGCACAAAGTTGTCCTGTGTGGGAATCGAACCCACGACCTCCGTCCTAGCAGTCAGGGTCACTAACCACTAGACCAACAGGCCAATCGGTAAATATTACGTTTTTCCCAAAAACTTATACGTTTCCGGTTAATTTCTTACTTCCTGCTACAAGTTATTTTCGTTTCAGCAGTCCAAAACGCCACTCAATCAAGCTTAGACACATAAGCTTAGAAGCGAAAGCCGGCTATTGGAACAAGCAACACATTTCCTTACGCTCAACTTACGTTCAAATTCAGCTCGCAATCTCATCTTATCATCATCATTTGCCTGCTTTTTCCCAACTATATTGGGGTCGGCTTCTTGTCTAACCGGATGCAGCAGAATACCAGTATTTTACATGAAACAACTGCCTAACTGACCTCCACAACCCAGTTAGTAATGAGTAATACGGTACCTCTAGCGTACCGCGTCACCAAAATCAGAACTAACGCCGCCATCTTTTTTCCAATATGATTTCTTAGAACATTCTTTTTACAAATACACTTCTCATCAAAAAAATCGAAACACCTCGCAGTTTATGATTTGATAAGGATTATCAGAAAAATGTGTATATTTAGGAATAAATGTAAAATGTCATTTAATAGTGAGTAGTATGAGGTTTTTAAATCCTAATGTTATTGTTCTAAATTCAAATTAAGTCTTCATAGGTTTCGTATTTTGTATAATGAGTAATTTTTACCCTGTATGGAATATGAAGGAAATGGGTAAAATAACACGCGTAAATGAAAAAAAAATGTAAGAAACGTTTATTTAATAACTTGTATTCCCTCCGCGAGCTCTTATTACTGCTTCCATACGGTTCTTCATCGATCGGATGAGAGTCACGATCACATGTTGTGGTATATTATCCCATTCCTCTTGGATTGCATTTTGCAGCTGGCTAAGTGTTTCTGGGGCTGGATCTCTTGCTCGAATTCGTCTCTTTAATTCATCCCATAGATGTTCAATGGGATTCATGTCCGGGCTTCTTGCTGGCCATACCATAATGGAGATACCGACTTCGGTAAGATAATCTCGTACGACGCCCGCGGTGTGAGCTCTAGCATTGTCGTGCATGAATATGAAGTCGTTGCCAATAAAATGTGCATAGGGCATCACATGAGGTTCAAGACACTGTTCGATGTACCGATGAGAGTTTAGTGCAGGCAGCCGTGGCCCAGACACAAAGGCAAGTTCTGTCTTACCGTCGGCGCTGATTCCTCCCCAAACCGTCCACGAACCGCCACCATAGCTGACCTTTTCTTCAATGCAGCATTGTGCAAAGCGTTCTCCATCTCTTCTGTAGACCTTGTTCCTTCCGTCGTTACCATACAGCATAATTTTACACTCATCAGAAAACAGTACTTTGCTCCACTGAAGGTATGACCAAGTTAGGTGCTCGCGTGCAAAGTTAAGGCGCGCTCTTCGATGGTCTGCAGTTAATTTCGGCCCATTCGCTGGCTTATGCGGTGCCAATCCGCGTTCCTTCAACCTTCTTCTTATTGTAGAGTCACTTACAGCTACTCTTCGTACAACGCGAAGCTGCTGCTGCAGTTGAAAAGCGTTAAGGCGTCGATTTCGTAAAGAAGTTGTTACAATAAATCGATCATCTCGCTCAGAAGTGACCCGATTCCTGCCAGATCCTGAACGGCGCGTGAACGAACCAGTCTCCCGATAGCGTTTGTAGACTCTATGAACAGATGATAAGCTTAGATGCAATCTTGCAGCCACAACACGCTGACTAAGTCCAGAATCCAGCAATGCCACCACTTGGGCGGCTTCTGCGGGCGAAGTATCCATATGTTTTAGAAAAAAAAGTTTTTTCAGACGTCCCAAAGTCACAGTAAATGAAATAAGAAACAAAAAGTTTAAAGACAAGCGCTAATTTTTAGTTTTTAAACGAGAAACGTACTCCAACCCTAAATACACATTTGTCTCAAAACAGTGATTAATTTCATTTATAGGATAAACAAATGAAATTCTAATTTCGAATTTTGATTTTTTTCTTCTTACTGTAATGACCAAACTGCCAGCTACACAATAATGTTTTTTTTTTCATGGAATTAATTCTCTTTTGTAAAAAATTAGGACAAAAACAATAAAAACGAAAGTGTTTCGATTTTTTTGATGAGAAGTGTAATAACCAACAACGGGCTCCTGTCAGTGTCATTAAAACTCAAAATCTTAGTACAGTATGACCAGTTTAAGTGTGTAGTTCAAGGTGGCGCTGCTTGTCAAGAAAAAAATCATCGAAATGTCAAACTTGGTACGTTTATTTTAGTTCTGTGTTTTTCCGCCTGCACAGATAAGTTGGTTGAAGTGTAGCTCAATAAATCAGTGATTTTATTCCACAAAATGGACTGAGTTTTGACTATAAACGTTCTTAAAAATACGCGAATCAGATCTCAGGGAAATTTCTAGCACTAAAATCATTTTTATCAATCCTGATTGCCGGCTACGATTGCAGATACCAATACCCAGATGTTATTGACAACGTACACATAATCGAAATGCACGCAAAACCACAGGTACTAACTAGCTTACAAACAATCATTGTTCGTGTGTAGATTTACGATTTCCTTCACCTGACAGCCAACAAGGGAATTGCGACTTTATGGTAAAAGGAATACGGTTGAGATATGAGATTATTTGTGTATAGACCGAGAGCTAGTAAACTTTTGTTGTTGTACTGTGTTCAAGTTTTACATGAAATAAACATTTTCCTTTTTATTTACTTCATTTTGGATTTTACTTCGAAAATAAGAAATCAGGTGATTGCATAAATAGGCTGATGCAGTATGACTGTCTTCAGGTAGTTAGGAAAATGGCGATGTAGTAAAGTTATAAGTAATTAATCGTCCTTTGGGAGTGAGAAAGTAAGTACACAATTACACATACTGGATTTAACTTCTTGGTGTTACTGGGTGGTTTTTAGAATTTCGGGAATGAAATGGGAGGCGAGGCCAACGGCTTAATGGTATTCCGAGCCACGGACGGGTCTCGGCTTGTAATGGAGCTGGTCACCCATCCACGGAGTGACCTCGAAAAGCGTAGCTTAATCTTGAATATCAACCCGTGTAGCTGTTATAATTTATCAAAGCGCCTCTCTGAATTCTAGCAAAGTATTTCTTTAAAATAATTGCAATTGTTTGGATGATTTCATGGAGCTTTGCCCTTATTATTCGGAACTAAAGCTCCGTAAATAAATAAATCACTCATTCGAGGGAATTCTCTTCATTTTCGTATCATCATTTTACATTTTATAAGACAACATTCTGCTACGAAACATTCAAATCCGCTTAAGGGATACGTTGAGATTTGAAAATAAAAATTAAGTAAAATTTAGAGGCTTTAACAAAACACGATGTTTAAATCTTATAATTTGGTTTACATTCCAGAATTTTTTACGATCACAACCTTGTCAACATAACTCGACCACCAAAAGATTGGTAGAAAAAAAATCTGTGCAAATAATATTAAAAATACAATATGGCGACATTTAGCTCAGAATACGGACACGAGGCAAAAATCCTCGTAGGTACACTTACCTTTCCGACAAAATGTTTCGCGGAAAACAGGCTTGTGTAAACAAAAAACCGGACAAGTGCGAGTTGGACTCGCGCACCGAGGGTTTCGTATAAACTTGTGGGTATTATAAAACATATTTACGTTAGAAAGGTCGGGCTTTAGTTATTTTTTCCTTTACATGTGCTGGTAAGACATTGTGGAACCACAAAATATGCGACATAAACGGTCATATCTTTTGATCGCATTGACTTACTTAAATTTGATGTTTTCACTGCTCGAAGGGGTAGCTGACCTGAGTATTTAATATTAATTTAAGTTTGATACCTCCACGCGTTCCTGAGAAAAAGAGTCTCGACAGACGGACAGAGAGACAAACGGAAAAGGACAGACGGGAAAGTGATCCTATAAGGGTTCCATTTTTGCCGACTGAGGTACGGAACCCTAAAAACTGTCAATAGTTTCTAACAGTGAAATGTACAAAAAAAGAAACAGAATATTTTTAACTCGTTCAGTGTTCATAATTGAAACGAGTTGGCTTGCACGTGCCGATTCAAAAAACAACTAGCAAATGGCAAAGAGGTTGGTTTTGGATTTTCTATGAAAAGGTCAGATACACCACAAGTGATGGAAAATTTGTATTCGTTTGCTTTTTTTATAATCTTAGAAGAGGGATGGTTTTTCATTATTGATTCTGAAAACACTTGATCTTTTTTTATAGCATTTAAACTAATCGGCTGAAAGTAATTTAAAACAAATATGAATAATTTTGTGTGTGTCTGTTAAAGAATTGTAAAGAAGATCTTAGAGTGAGACTGATTGAATAGTGTTTAATCTAACCGTTCACCTATTTTGGAAAAACTAAAGCCGTCTTAGTATCTATTATTTAATTATTTCAGAAATTGGGTCTTCATTTTTACTCAAGTTTTATGAACTATCTAACTGTTCGCCCGCTTGGAGATCGGAAGTTCCCCACGAAAATGCTACTGGGATAAACAAGTACTCTATGTCCTAACCCAGGTTATCTTTAATACAAATATCAAATCCCCTCCAATTTCCGTCAGCCGTAAAGCCGTGTAAAGGTGACAGAAAGACATAGTTACTTTAGCATTTTATTTGATCACTACTAATAAAAATAAAGTTTAATTGTGAGTGTGGATGAATGTTTGTTACTCTTTCACGCAAAAACAACTGAACGGATTTTGATGAAATCTGGCACACCGAACGTTTAATAACCTGGATTAACACAAAAGATTTTTATCTGGGTAATATAATCCGCAGCGAGGATAAGCTAGTTAATAATATTAGTATGGAGGTATTGATATTTTAGTTGCCTTAGTTTGGCTACACTTGGTTTAACTTAGGTACTGAACACCCTTATCACAGTCAAGTACAATTAATTACCCATTTAAACACACCTCTGTATAAATCAGGAGGTAAAGTAAATATTTAATCCGATACAACACAGTACCACGCTATACGGGTCATCAAATTTAAATACGGGGGACGGTTACATTCACGTATCAAGTTTATTTTTAGATAACATCACTCTTGTTTCCCCGAACCGAACAGGTTTATACTTATACCCACATTCAGCCATTTAAGGTTAAGTTACTTGTGTTAGTGGGCGAGCCTATTGCCATCCTATTGCAATCAACTAACAAAAGGACAAATCGTGCCTCCGGACTGAGAAATTTCTGATAGAAAAACGCAATAATACTAAGCCCAACCTGGGAATTGAACGCAAGATCTCATGCTAAGCAGTAGCGCTAGCGACCACTAGACCAACAATGAAATTACATGCATTTAAAGCCAGTTCTAGTGATCAGAAACATCTTTGTTGAGCGTCAATTTTTTTTTATCGTTGCCCCACTCTAGAAATTTCTCCTGTATCGTGGGTGCGTTTACAAATATTTCAACTCACATACAGAAATAGCCACACCCGGAACAACTATCTGTAGGCCATACAAATATTTGTTCCGTGCGGGGATCGAACCCGCGACATGCAACGCAGCAGTCAATCGCTCAGCCAAACCGCCAACCGTGCCGTCATTCCGTGCCATAATTCAATCCCTGTTGAGCATAGCTAATACTATAAAGAAATTCACCAATTAACTGATGCACAAACTTAACGTTTCCTTCGGTCATCATTCACATATGATCAAAATCAAATTTAAAGCATTTATTTCAAGTAGGTCCAGTTACAAGCACTTTTGGATTGACAAATAGAAAAAAATTAAGCTACCGTCTTGGAACTAGCCCAAGTAAAAAAAATAACTAAAATGGGAGAAGAATGGGCAAGAAACTCCATGGACACTTTTTTAAGTCAGCATATTGTTACAAAACCAAGGTTACAATCATCATTCATGTATTATATATGTTGCAGTCCAAACTCTTAACCGGTCAAAAGTACTTTTGCTAGTGACTGATTTTGCTAGTGCAAAATCAGTCAAAAGTAGATTTAACCGTATGCTTTCGGCAATACTACTTTTGACTGAAATAACAGTTAAAAGTATTTTTGCCCAATGGAGCTGGTTAAAAGTAGTTTTGACTAACTGATTCCGTCAGAAGTGGTTTTGACGGTGATTAGTTCAAAAATTTTTACTTGACAAGCTACGATTCGCAAAAACATTATTTGTCATTTCATCATTCTACAACAACAAGTTTACCAAATATTTCACTTAGCAAAATAATTATCCGATAAACTTTTATTTTATAATGTATTATTAGACAAACAGTTCATTATTTTTTTTATTTTATTCCATAAATAACGTTTGGAATGAAGACATTACACAAATTGACATAATATAACGTAATTAAAAAAAAAAAAAAAATTAAAAATATTTTATTATTACAAAAGCTTCATATACACTGAATTGTGTTTGGAGCCTCCTTTTAGGCAAACAATGCCTGTATTAGGAGACTCCAAAATAATTGAAATTTAACAGATGCTGACAGAAACCCTAACCCTAGACGCTCGACGTCAGGGGCACCCCGAGGTTCGGATAGTTAGGTTCTTGTAAACCCTGCAGACAGAAATAGGAGCCCCGCGCAGCGGGGATCCGTCGACCTGCTGACAGAAACGCTAACCCTAGACGGTCGACGTCAGGGGCACCCCGAAATTCGGTTAGTTAGGTGCCTGTAAACCCTGCAGACAGAAATAGAAGCCCCAACCGAATCCAAATAGGAGATTCCAACTAGTTAATAGTGCTTTTGACTGATGCTTTACACAACAACAACAACAACAACTTTTAACCGCAAATTTTCAGTCAGAAGCACTATTAACCAATGATTTTAAGTCTAAGCCACTTTTGACCAACCTGTTCAGTCAAAATTATTTTGCCTATTTTATTCAGTTAAAAGTACTTTTGACTGGTTAAGAGTTTTGACTGCAACATTTATATATTATGTGAAAACGATGTCGCAAAACGTCCACGTTAAAAGCATCCATAGTAAAAATATAAAAAGACAATTAAAAAATTATTGGTTCAATAAGCAGTGGCAGATAAGAGATCCATCTTTAAGTATTTCATAAGATAAGTGTTTTTTCGCAAACGCTAGCTCCTGAACCAGTGGTAGGTACTTGTTACTCTCTTCATTAAACCTTGAAGCAGGTGGTTTAATTTGACAACTTTATCGTCGTATTTATAGCTTAAGGCGCTGTATTAAATAATTAGAAACACGGCAACGTAAATAGTAGGTACTAGACAGAATATGCGAAGATTTATGTGATTTTGTTCGACATATCCTATTTCCTACTATAATAATTATAAATGCGAAAGTTTGTGACGATGGAAAGATGTTGTTACTCTTTCACGCAAAAACTACAGGGGGTCTAAAATGGCCGCTTTAGCAGAATCTTAATAGGATAATAATATGAATCACGTTTAAATTCGTAAAATGGTCACAAGGTAATTCATAATAGTAGGTACGTCTATGACCGTCTATGACTATTAAACTTAGTACTGAAAGTGAGTTTTGCTTTGTTAGGGATTGAAATAAGTTGGTTTTCAAAAGATTCAGTTTAAAATTTGTGGAAAAATTGTATTGATATTTAATAACAAATATTTATTACCTTCATTTTCACCTTATCAACATGGGCATAGCTTTTTATCTTATGCTGTTTAAATCCTAACTTCCTGACTAATTATAAATGCGAAAGTAAGTTTGTTACCTTTTCACGCCTAAACTGAACCGATCATCCTGAAATTTTGCATATACGTTGTCAGGTGTAGGTACAGAAATGGACATAGGGTACCTTTCATCCCAATAAAAAGTACTGTCCCCGAGGAAAACAAAAATAACGTTTTTAAGATAATAGATGGCGCCACGTATCTTTCGAATCATGATTGAATTATATGATTATTTCAGGAAACTTAAGTAGTAAATTAAAAAAATTATTTAACGTGAGCGAAGCCGCGGGCAAAAGTTAGTTATACATAATTAAATCTGCGAATAACACAATATTACAATTAATCTTTCTAAAATATGTAAAAAAAACCGCGGGCTATCATATCACATCCACCATATTTCATTCTATTCATAACCTCACTAAAGAACCTCTAAATATTAATTCATTCGTTCACAATGCAAGCAACAAATTGTTTCCGCAGTGCAGTCATCCTAATTCACTTTTATTTGCACAACATGGTTGTTTAGCTTCTTAAAAAATGTACAAAAATCTAATTGCTGTATGCATTTTGTAGTAGGTAACTTTGTAGATATAAATATATTATTCATTAACTGGCAGTTGCCCACGTGAAGCTCGAAAACTATCTCACGGGAACACACAACCGGCATTAAAAGAATCCTATGTTGTGGGCATAGTCTACTTGTGTACCCATCGTAATCCGTTCAGCCTTTAAGTCATGATAACGCCTGCTACCATGACTTAAAGCATGATAACTCTGCCTATAGGCAGAGTTATTTTCTCAGCTATGCTCTAAGACGTATGCATCTTTTTTTTTAAAGAAAGACGTATGGATGTTGGAAGGCTCAATGTAAAAGAGTAGACACTTAGATGTATCTGAGTACATTGGAAGTCGACCAATACTTGGGTAGGAGCCAAAATTTTCAAGGCCTTGTACTTAGCTTAGGCTGTGCGCAGACCTGTTACAAGATCGTTTCTAGACTCTAGACAGAATATCGTTGTATGAAACAAAGATGGCTCGCACATTTGCAACAAAGCCGCTCAATCACAATGACAGAACTCGACTGCAACAGACGGCGTTGTCACCATCTTTTCTTTTTCGTCGTTGCATCAATGCAGAGGATCGCGACCACATATAACACGTCTCCAAGCCATGCTGTCTCCTGCAGTGTGGACCGCTCTCTAGGTACAGGTTAGCTTCTACAGGCTGCAACAGAAATACACATTCTGTGAAAATTTCAACTATCTACCTATTACTGATCATGAGATACATCCCGCTGACAGACAGACGGACGAACGTACGGATAGCGGAGGCTTATTAATAGGGTCCCGTTGATTACCCTTCGGTACGGGTACGGAACCCTAAAATATGTAGGTAGGAAAAACATGGGATCAAACAAAACCTGGAACTATCCGTTTTGGTAAAAAACACGTCCATAAAATGGAGCTTGTCAAAACTACCCTAATCAACAAGACAAACAGCATCCACTCGCGTCGCATTACCGGTGCACGGTGGATGTTGACATTGTATGTCATCCAGCATCCGGCCAGATAGGTAATTGACATACAATTACGTCACATTTATGTACAGTCCTATTTCAAAGTTAACGTCTGACAGCAGCAAACCAACAACGACCTTACACTAATGACAATAAAGGTCAGTGTTTTTTGACAGACTTGTCAGTGGCAGCGACCGATCAGGAACCTTATCTCATCAGCAATAAAGATCATTGTCAGTTTGATAGTGATGCCCAATCAGAAATAAACTAACCACAGTACGTTCTCAGTAACACTGCGGTTTGAAATCAGCAGGGAAATACCCTACCTATTTCGGTTTTGGAGTTTAGAACCAGGTTCCGTTGTCAATTTTTGTTTTTGGTTTGTTTATTTCTTTAGTCGGTTTTGGAAATAAATTAAATTCATTTATCGTCGAGAGCATCATCACCTCAGTCGGCAAAAACGAAAAGTGATCCTAATCACTTTTTGTCCGTCTGCCCGTCTGTCAAGAGTCTTTTTCTCAGGAACGGGTGGATATATCAAACTGAAATTAATATCTGCTACCCCTTGGAGCAGTATCAACACGACTGGGGGTCTAAAATGGCGGCTTTAGCAGAATCATAATAGGATAATAATATGAATTACTTGTAAGTCAACGCGATCAAACTTTATGACCGGTTATGTCACAAATCTTGCGATTTTACAAGGGAATCAAAACCTAATAAACTTCCCGTTGACTTGAAATCAATCATCAATTTTTTTCAAGAAGTAGTCTTTCAGTACATCATCATCTTCCTGTTCTTGTCCCTTTCTATTTGGGGTCGGCGCAACACGTTTTATTATTTATTTAACACTTCAAGCAGAAAGTACATAGGCGGACTTAATGCCATAGTCATTTTCTACCAGGTCAACCTTCGTTTTCTTACAGCACATGTAAAGGAAAAAATCTGAAGACCGTAAATAACAAAACAAACAGTTACAACAGTTTAATAACAAAATACCTACAAGTTTATACGGATTACTCGGTGCGCGAGTCCAATTCGCACTTGGCCGGTTTTTTTTAATTAAAAAAACGCTACCCTACACTAGGAATTTCTCCTGTATCGTGAATGCGTTTACAAACATTTAGACTTACATACACAAACAGCCAGACCCAGAACAACTACCTGTAGGCCATACAAATATTTCTTCTGTACAGGAACAAAACCCGCAACACGCAGCGCAGCAGCCAATCGCTTAGCCTGCGCTAAAAATGCGTTGTTATTGGCACCTTTAGTTCTCTCATTGCTAAAAAAAGGTTCATTCTTATAGCGTCATGCTCATCTTCCAGATTTCCTCCACGATCCATTGTAGGTCAACCAACCGGCTTTTGCTCTGCCTTTTGTCTATGCATTGCTTAACGTTAGACTCTCCAAAATTAATTTACATTCGGCATTCACCCTGATCAGATATTGCTGTTTTGGTCCAAATTTTAAGTATTTTCTCTCCTCCAACTTATTATACACAACTTATAAACGAGTAATAATTACTCGTAAACTTGTAAAACCTTAGTTTTTCTTTTAACTTCGTGACGAGAAATTCTAGTTCAGGGAGTTGAACTTTGCCCAGGATTGGTTGATAAAAATAAAGTAATTCAGAAAGGGATACCCTTTCAAAAAAATCGTACTCAAGTTTTCTTTGTTTACAACGTAGTAAACTAGCGTAATGGATGTTGCAAAATTAAGGAGCCAGTATTTATTTTGTGGGTCAAGTATTTTTTTTTTCCTTGATATGGCTTTGTTATAGCCGTTAGATGATTCTCTGAAAATATTTCGTGCATGAATAGTACCTTAGGTATATACTACCATCGTGATTTTTATCACACACCCTAACACAACCGTTTAGCTGGTAGAGGGGGGGACACTTAAGTCTGACAAAAAATTGCATTAGCAGGCGATAAAATGTTTTTTTTATGAGGTATCTACCACATAAAAAAAAACATTTTATCGCGTAACTAAATCTGTATGTTCATGCCAAAATACAGCTATCTAGTACTAAGAGTCTTTGAGCTAAGCTGCGGACAGACGGACAGACGGACAGACGGACGGACATGACGCAACTATAAGGGTTCCTTGTGACTACGGAACCCTAAAAATGTAGTCAACGTTATCAAATATCATGCCAACATTCAGGGTAGGTCTAGGCATTGATGAATGGTTCCCTTGAACCTGTGTTCACTAATGATAATATTCCATTTGGGACCTAATTCTGTGGCTACCGGATCATCAATCATTATTGTGGTGTGATTCGCGTGTTTATTTTTTGACGGCAAAAAATATTTTTGCAAACGTAGTTTGGGACGCCCTGAGCTAGATGGACCTACGACCTTAAGAAGGTGGCTGGACCTGGATGCTGGAGCCCAGGATGTGGTGTCACGGCTTGGGAAAGGTCTATGTCCTGAAGTGGATGGTGGATGAGGTCGGGTGGGTTTTGACGGCACTGTTGGCGGAGTGGCTGAGCGTTTGCGTGCTGCACTGCGTGTCGCGGGCTCGATCTGCGATCTGGTGATTTGCATAACCTACAGATAGTTGTTCTGGCTATGTATGTGAGTTTAAATGTCCGTAAACGCACCCACGATTCGGGAATCCCATTGTGGGGCAACGTTTTACATTAAAAAAAAAACATTATTGTGTTCTTTCATTTGGAATTTCTCAGTAGTAGCCCAGAGTTTATAATTGTGTTAAGTTCATAGCAATAGGCTTGGCCCTTATTACATAAGTCTTAAAAATACAATAAGAGGCAAAATGTGCTATGCTACACCTCTGCCTAACCCTTTGGGAAACGGCGTGGTTTTATGTTGATGTCAGTAGTCTCAAACTTGTGAAAAAGGTATTAGAAACTACGGGTGGGGAGGACATCTTTACATTACGTAGTCATTTTTGTTGAATTCAAATAGCAGTCACTTACTGAAACTATTATAATTAAAAAAAATGATAAGATTATTTATCAAAGCCTACATGGCCCCATTCGTGGGTTATAATATCGTATATTTTTAAGATTTTTTAGGCGCTTTCTCCACCGGATCGACGCGTTCTCGTTTCGTTTTCGTTTCTGAACCGAATCTGGGCCAGTCTCGACTTAGATACCGACGCTGTCGCAAACTTTCGATCGCTTATTCGGTTGCAATAACGATGCTTGCGAGACATGCAAGTCTTAACATCCAAGATGCGTTTCTCGCAAACAGCGTTATTGTAACCGAATTTTTTCGTTCGTATTAAGCGACCGAAAGTTTGCGACAATGTCGGTATCTATGTCGAGACTGCAGGCCCTGAACAGATTCTTTACGCTTTACGCATCTGGAGCGCGCGCGATTATTTGCCTTCGGTATTCCCAACCACAATAAGATTTTCTAAATTTTCGTCGCCTCTGCGCACTGTGTGGCCGAAGTACGAAAGAAGACGTTGTGCCGATAAGGTGGACAATCGAGTTTTTTTTCGGATTTTACCATAATCATAAAGCGCATCAAATACACTTCTCATCAAAAAAATCGAAACACTTTCGTTTTTATTGTTTTTGTCCTAATTTTTTACAAAAGAGAATTAATTCCATGAAAAAAAAAACATTACTGTGTAGCTGGCAGTTTGGTCATTACAGTAAGAAGAAAAAATTCGAAATTAGAATTTCATTTGTTTATCCTATAAATGAAATTAATCACTGTTGAAAACTAAAAATTAGCGCTTTCTTTAAACTTTTTGTTTCTTATTTCATCTACTGTGACTTTGGGACGTCTGAAAAAACTTTTTTTTCTAAAACATATGGATACTTCGCCCGCAGAAGCCGCCCAAGTGGTGGCATTGCTGGATTCTGGACTTAGTCAGCGTGTTGTGGCTGCAAGATTGCATCTAAGCTTATCATCTGTTCATAGAGTCTACAAACGCTATCGGGAGACTGGTTCGTTCACGCGCCGTTCAGGATCTGGCAGGAATCGGGTCACTTCTGAGCGAGATGATCGATTTATTGTAACAACTTCTTTACGAAATCGACGCCTTAACGCTTTTCAACTGCAGCAGCAGCTTCGCGTTGTACGAAGAGTAGCTGTAAGTGACTCTACAATAAGAAGAAGGTTGAACGCGGATTGGCACCGCATAAGCCAGCGAATGGGCCGAAATTAACTGCAGACCATCGAAGAGCGCGCCTTAACTTTGCACGCGAGCACCTAACTTGGTCATACCTTCAGTGGAGCAAAGTACTGTTTTCTGATGAGTGTAAAATTATGCTGTATGGTAACGACGGAAGGAACAAGGTCTACAGAAGAGATGGAGAACGCTTTGCACAATGCTGCATTGAAGAAAAGGTCAGCTATGGTGGCGGTTCGTGGACGGTTTGGGGAGGAATCAGCGCCGACGGTAAGACAGAACTTGCCTTTGTGTCTGGGCCACGGCTGCCTGCACTAAACTCTCATCGGTACATCGAACAGTGTCTTGAACCTCATGTGATGCCCTATGCACATTTTATTGGCAACGACTTCATATTCATGCACGACAATGCTAGAGCTCACACCGCGGGCGTCGTACGAGATTATCTTACCGAAGTCGGTATCTCCATTATGGTATGGCCAGCAAGAAGCCCGGACATGAATCCCATTGAACATCTATGGGATGAATTAAAGAGACGAATTCGAGCAAGAGATCCAGCCCCAGAAACACTTAGCCAGCTGCAAAATGCAATCCAAGAGGAATGGGATAATATACCACAACATGTGATCGTGACTCTCATCCGATCGATGAAGAACCGTATGGAAGCAGTAATAAGAGCTCGCGGAGGGAATACAAGTTATTAAATAAACGTTTCTTACATTTTTTTTTCATTTACGCGTGTTGTTTTACCCATTTCCTTCATATTCCATACAGGGTAAAAATTACTCATTATACAAAATACGAAACCTATGAAGACTTAATTTGAATTTAGAACAATAACATTAGGATTTAAAAACCTCATACTACTCACTATTAAATGACATTTTACATTTATTCCTAAATATACACATTTTTCTGATAATCCTTATCAAATCATAAACTGCGAGGTGTTTCGATTTTTTTGATGAGAAGTGAATTATAAATAAACAGGGCAAAAAGAAAAAAAGTTAACAACTTGCACGTCGTGACTGCGACAAGCAGGCTACCACTCAGTATGATGCTGTGCTATGGGGGGCCCACAGCACAGCGCTGGATTTCAGTGGTCACCCGTGAGAATAAAAACATACGGAAATCAAGACAGCATAAATATTTGATTACATGAATTAGGAAAAAATAAAATAAACAGTACTTGGATTATAATATAAAACAACTATGGGAAATATAATAAACACTACAAAAAAATTAAAAGTATGTGCGCAAGCTAAACAAAATAAACATCTGAATCATCAGAATCTGTACAGATTTGGTAGAGAAACGAAAACGATACGAATACACGCGGATCCGGTGAGGAAGGCGCCTTAGGCTGTAAATATGTTTTTCTTTTTGTATATTGGCACCTTGAGGGCTCGTGGCTAAATAAGAACAGCCGCTCGGGTCGATCTTTAGGTTAAGCCGTGCTTACCTAGGCTGGTCCGTGGATGGGTGACCCATTACATACCGAGTTTCTTCCGTGTCTCGGAAAGCACGTTAAGCCGTTGGTCCCAGCTGTCATTTTTTGTAGATCTTTGACAGTCGTTACAGGTAGTCAGTGGCCCGAAAGTCTGACAACCAGTCTTACCAAAGGGTATTAGTATTACCTAGCACTAAATGGGTTGTGGAGGTCAGATAGGCAGTCGCTCCATGTAAAATACTGGTATTCAGCTGCATCCGGTTAGACTGGAAGCCGACCCCAACATAGTTGGGAAAAGGCTAGGCAGATGATGATAATATTGGCACCTTGTTTTTATTTAAGTTATGTTCTTATAATTTGTCTTCATTATTTAATTGTGCTTCTATGTTTTGTGCTGTCTTTTGGGTGCACTGAATAAATGGTTTATCTATCTATCTTATGTTTTTTTTTTACCGAAACACTGCGAGACAGAAAAATGTACAATTGTACCTACATAAAAACTACCATTGTTAATGATTTCTTTATTTACTTTCTTTGCCATGGCACTGTAACGCCTACTATTCCTTTATTTTTCTCTTTGTGAATTTTCTTTTGTCTTTAACAAAAAGTTTTTGGTGTTATGAGACCGTTTTTACTAATGGTTGGGTAATTATTTTTAACTTAAGTGGTCCTGTAGGGATGGTTGGAAGGACTATTTTTCTTAACCTTTATAATATTAGAAGGTAGTTAAGATGCTAGCGGCGGTATTTATTTTATATTTTTATTTTCACTTTTATCTTAATTTTGATGACTTTCGAAGATTGTTGAAAATAAAATTTGTCAAGAACTTGCCTAAATAATAACAGCCGCTCGGGTCGATCTTCAGATTAAGCCGCGCTGTTCTAGGTTGCTCCGTGGATTGGTGTTTGACCATTACATACCGAGTTTCCTCGGAAAGCACATTAAGCGGTTCGACTGTCAAAGATTAGCCGGGACTGATTTTTGACAGTCGTTACAGGTTGTCAGTGGCCCGAAAGTTTGACAGCCGGTCTTACTAAGGGGTATCGTATTACCCAGTACTAACTGGGTTGTGGAAGTCAAAGAGGCGGTCGCTCCATGTAAAATACTGGTATTCAGCTGTTGTGAAAGGGCTAAGTAGATGATGATAGAAATTGTAGCGCGGTTTCCAATGCCATTGTTATTTTCAAAGAGTTATCTCCCGAATTTAATATATTTATGAAACTTTCTTATCTTGGCATGTTCCAGCGTATGTACTGTATTCTCGATACGATATAATAAATGATTTACCAAATCATTGTAACATAATGTTGAAGTTTTTCAATATACCAGCTTTTCTCGGTGACGCGATAACGAAACTAATAAAAGAGAAAAGAAAATAGGTGTTTTCTGTAGCGATACAAGAAAGATATTCTGGTGGCACTTCAAGTTATAACTAGATTAATATCTAGTATTTATAATTAGTCATTAAAAGGGACTGGCGATGAGATTTTTCAAATTATAATGCTAAAATTATGAAAGAAAATGACGGAAGAGCTGAATTATTTGAAAAACAATGCATGTTTGAAAATGACTTGATTTTTTACTACGACGAGTGTACAAGTCACGTCATCACCATCATCTTCCTGCCCTTGTTCCATTCTTCTTCCATTCTTCAACACGTTTTCTTCTTCCATTCTCCCCTGTCTGACGTCACGACATCACTTACCCCATTCTCTTTCATATCATTCCTCACACAATCCATCCATCTTTTCTTTGGCCTTCCTTGTGATCACTCTTTTAGTCCCATGCGTTTCATTCCTCCTCATTCCATGTCCAGTGAGTATAAAGTCAAGTAACAGGCAACAATATAGTTGTAAAAATAATAAACACTTCAAGGCATTCGAATGAATCACACAAGTACGTTATACAGCATACTAACATACATCCACTATAATATTGCTCTCTTCAATATCAACAACTTATTGGCCGTAAAACAAGCAACTTTCCGCAACTTTTATCTGTTTTAAACACGCAATGTGAAAAGAAAAATAAACTCAGTTTTCGTGCGCCATAATGTAGGTAAGTTACACTAATGTAAGGTTATTTATGGAGTTCCATATTGTACTTCGATTCCTCATCATTTTCTTGACCTTATCCCAATTTAGTTGATTGTGGTCGGTGCAGCATGTCTTCTTCCATACTTCTCTATTGCTCGTCATCTCAGCAGTCTCCTCCTTTCTAGTCATACCAGCCTTCACACAATACATCCATCGCTGTGATCTTCCTCTACTCTTAACTATCGTTTTTTCGTACAATATTAAAAAAAATGTAAATTTATATATGGTTTAAAAACTAATAGAAAAGTTACTCTGAGTTTTAGGTCAGCGTTTCGATTTTAACAAATTTCATAGAAAACGCTCTGAAACAACTTCTTGACCTGAAAATGTTTCTCCAAACTTAGGACCTATCACTTCTAGAATAAAATAGGTGAAGTTACACCGCCTTTTTAATTACCTCAAAAAATTCAAAGCATTTCTTGAAATTTTCTCAGATATTGATGATCTTAGTAGCAGCTCGGAGTCTTAATATCCGCCAGGTTGATAGCAATATGCTTGCTCCTGTTACGTCATGAAACTTAAACATAACGGGCAAAATGTGGGTATACAACTCTTTCGACCCTTCGGGAATAGCAGGCGTTATGTTTTGTTTATTCACGGATTCTAATACAAAAATAAAGTAAATAATAGAAAATCACTTTTGCGTCTATAACATCAGGAGCAGAAAGAGGCAAGATACTAGAACTCCTTCAAATGAACACCATCCACCATACATCATTTAATAAAAAACCGACCAAGTGCGAGTGAGACTGACGCACCAAGGGCTCCGTACCTATAAACTTGTAGGTATTTTGTTATTAAAATACATATTTATGGTTTTCAGATTTTTACCTTTTCATGTATAGTAAGACATTGCTTCTTGCCAAATTTCATGATTCTAGGTCAACGGGAAGTACCCTATAGATTTTGATTCCCTTGTGAAATCGCAAAATATGCTACATTAATGTTATGGTCATTATCATCTTTTGATCGCGGTGATTTACAAATTTGATTTTTTCACTGCTCCAAAGGCTAGCAGATTTAAGTATTTCATATTAATTTCAGCTGGATACATCAACGCGTTTCTGAGAAAGAGGATCTTGACAGACGGACAGACAGACAACAAAGTGATCCTATAAGGGTTCTGTTTTTGCTGACTAGGTACGGAACCCTAAAAACGAAATTAACATTCAAACCTCACTGTAATATGCACATGTACTGACCACCATCTGATCACCCCAGGTTCAACACCATTGAGAACCTTGAACCTTGCAAACGTTTTATGTCTTCAGTAACTTTTATTACTCCCATGTGAGTAGGTACACAAAGCATTCGTGGTCAAGTTAATATTTCTGGTGATTTCGATTTGGGTAAGCTATTGCGACTGATGGATAATGTGGCTGAAGCTAACAATTAGACCGGCAGTAGGCCTGCTTACCGCTTTACTGACATGGTGCTTGAGTAACTACGCGATTCGGAAGATATATTGACGGCCTTCAGCCGGCGAATGCTGAAGTGACGAATTATGGGGCCAATCTTCTTACTTACTATTATAAACTGGCTAAGTGCGACCATTATCTATAAAAACGGCAAAAAAATCATGTTTGTTGTATGGGAGCCCCACTTAAATATGTTTTTATTCTATTTTTTAGTATTTGTTGTTAAAGCGGCAACAGAAATACATCACCTGTGAAAATTTCAACTGTCTAACTATCACGTTCTGGCATAAGATACAGACGGACAGACAGACAGCGGAATCTTAATAACAGGGTTCCGATTTACCCTTTGGGTACGGAACCCCTTGAAGCGACAGCCTATCTGACCTCCACAACCCAGTTAGTACTGGGTATTAATACGATACCCCTTGGTAAGACTGGTTGTCAGAGTTTCGGGCCACTGGCCTGTAACGACTGAAAAAGATCTACAAATGACAGACCGGGACCAACGGCTTAGCGTGCACTTGCTTTTTTTTTTTTTTTTGCGGGTGGGAAATCATCAAATGACTCCTCCCGCTCTGGGCGGAGCGGAAGGGAGTGTCAGACTCTTACTGACTAAAAACCACCCATGTTCCTTCTTTTGCCCTTTATTTTCCAGGGCCGCGGTATCTCTTTCGAACAGTCCCGCAGCCCTGGCAGGCATCGGCCCTTGCGGGCCCCTACCGTTTGCTGACATCTCTTTGAGGCGCGCGTGGAACACGAACGCGCCGTCGACACGGCCTGTCGTCATAAGACGGACGGACAGCGAGCTAACCCATTACTCACCGTCCACAGGCCCGCGCCTACGGTGGCCGAGAGCCATAACGGCGTGGCCCCCGACGCCCGGTGCTTCTCCCGCGGCGGCTGGGACGTGAGGTTCTGACCCTAACTTATAGCTATACTCAAACGGGAAACTCACCTCACGCTGCTACAGAATTTACAGAAATCTCATTAAAACTTTATGAATGGAATTCGTCTTCTTGCAAAGAATAAATAAATTACGTGGAAATCCTTTTCGATGCAGCCAATGAACCAGAAAGAGAGGTCTCTCCTTATGTATGTAAATTAAAGTGTCAGATACATAGTAGAAGTAGTTGAGCATTCTAAATAGAATTTGTTTACAGTATGTACAGTCAGAGCAATCAGTTGGCGAGCCAGTGAAAAACATAAAATTTTTAGTGTTAGCTGTCATTCGTAAATCTTTGACAGTGGTTAACTGAAATCGCACTGGGCCCGCGTGGTCAATATGTCAATAAGTCATTTATTTCTTAACAAAATTCATTGTGTAGAAACTTAAAATTAAGATTAATAGGATTAGTAATAGTAAATTAACAATAACTCATTTTTTACAATAAAAAAATGAATGAACAAAAAAATGAGTGGTGGATTATTGCCCATTCCCTCTCAAAGGCCGTGTGTCCCAGCAGTGGGAACATTATAGGCTGATTATGCTATCTGAAGTTTGCAGTTTAATAATCAGTCCTATGGGGTATATGTCAGTAACTGGTCACATAGATAGTCGCTGCATGTAAAATAATGGTATTGAGCTGGTTTCGGTAAGACTCGACTGAACTAACAGAGTTGGGAAAAGGCTATTAAGGATAATGCTTCTTTCATAACATAACACACACACCTGGAATCCCCGAAGGGTTAGGCAGAGGTGTACGTAATAGTACACCAACCTTTCGCTAGTTATGTTTAAGTCCCATGTAATAGGGGGTGAGCCTATTGCCATGACCCGGGCACGAATCCAGACTACATGGCGGCTACTGAGAAATGCCTGATTCAAAAACCCAATAACACATTGTCCGACCCGGGAATCTGTTCAAGGACCTCATGGTCAGAAATAGCGATTGCGACCACAGACCAACGACCTCCTAGACAATGCACATAGATAATGACAATTGTATGAAATGGCTATAATAAAGCACATAATTTGTCAATGTGCCAAACAATACAAACGTATTGTAGATCGTTTACAGTTTTTATGTACAGCATTATATGGATATGTATATCCCCAACTGTGCATAAAAAAACAATAGACGACCTATAAAAAATATCTGTAAATTGTAGTGTAATAGCCTGTAAAGATTGTCTGTAATACACAAATGCTTACAGAGCATTTATTTCAATTAGACCATTACAGGCACTTTGAAAGACAAAAAAGCTAAGCTACAGTCACAGTCACAAGGCATAATAACTTGCGAAAGTACTGTAGTTGCACATTCCAACGGGTAGATCTCTATGGAGAAGAATGGGCAAGAAACTCCATGGACACTCTTTTAAATCAAAATATTGTTACAAAATCTTGGTTACATCATTCATGTTAAGATTATACATACAATATGTGAGAACGATGTACAAGATTAAACCAACAATTTAAAAATAAAGTAATTAAAATAAACCGTGGCAGCTAAGAGAGAGAGGCTGTGTAAGCGCTAGTTAATGAGTCTGCCCACTAGAACGTAGGTACCATACCATCACCGTGCTATGAACGTACGGCACGGAAAGACGAATGGCACAGACGACTATGCCCACTAGAACGTATCAACAGCTTATCATGCCCATTTATACAGGGTTTAGAACGGTCATCACACGCGTCTTACACTGCGGTTATATAAAGTATACTAAGTAAGTATATGTTTGTATTGAAAAGTATAAGACTATGCCCATGGATGGGACGCGATATTAATGGTCAGTGACGGAACGGTCTAGTAGTCTCATACATTTCAATACAAAGAAAATTTATTTTTGCCTGACACGTTCCTACCACGGTCATGGTATGATACGGTGTAGCGAGCAGACTCCTTAAAGTCTAAAAATTACATTAAATTGTGTGAGAAGAATCTAGACATATTTCCAGATGTAAATATACCAGCAAAAACGTTTCAAGAAAGAACCACGTTTTAGTTAGAATGAGTCTCTGAATACTAATCCGGACTAATATAAATAAGAAGTCTGTTAATGTACTGGAGCGAGTGGAATGTATTATTCATTTTTATTATCACGGTTATTTTATTTTTTAACAAGCTTTTTTTGCGAGTTTGTCTGTCTAAATTTCTTAATTTCTTGTACAAACTATAATTATCCACGTAGGAAAATAATCATGAGGTAACCGGCATGTCCTAGAAATTCGCTGACACGATAAATCCATCAACATCCATCATCCATCTCTGGGTTACAATGGTCCCACTTCTGATACCACGCAGGTATCAGAAGTGGGACCATTGTACCACGCAGGTATCAGAAGTGGGACCATTGTAAGCTGACATGCATATATCTATTTTTTTCACATTCATCATTCACAGAATACAAGCTATAACACTAATACAGCATGCTCCAGAAAGTTTTGTCATGTTTAAGGATGTGGTACAGAACATTAAACTAAACTGAACTGAATTGAAGAGCTCGTTTCTAAATAACAACAGCCGGTCGGATCAATCTTCAGGTTAAGCCGCGCTTGCTTAGGATGGTCTGTGGATAGGTAACCAGCATACCAAGTTCCATCCGTTCCTTGGAAAGCACGTTAAGCCGTTGGTCCCGGCTAATTTGTAGATCTTTGCCAGTCGGTACAGGTAGTCAGTGGGCCGAAAGTCTGACAACCATTGAGAAAGTTGTTCAGTTTAATGATCTGTCAGCATCTGTCTAGACTTTTCCCAACTATGTTGTGGTCGGCTTCCAGTCTAACCGGATGCAGCTGAATACCACTATTTACATGGAGATACTGCCTATCTGACCTCCACAACACAGTTAGTACTGGGTAATACGATACCCCTTGGTAAGACTGGTTGCCAGACTGCGACTGCTCAGCCATTAAAGCATTAAAAGGTGACAGACAGGCAAACGGAGACTTAAAATATTCCTATGTATAATACGACTTTCGTCCTTAAAAACATTGCGTCGTTGCTCACGTCTTTTAGTTCCCAACTTCATCGTGAATTTGTTTTTATTGACATAAGTACGATGTGGTTTTTCATTAAAACTTTATATTTTACGGTTGAAAAGTACAACTTTATTTTAGTGATGTTCTTCTTGTAATGGAAATTGTGCTTATAATACATTTTTTTGTATGATGAAGAATGTGGTACAAGAGATAATGTTTTCAGGTTTTCAGTTTAGTTCATAGTGAGAGTCGTGGAACATCTTATCGCAATTGCAATCGCAATTGTGAACAAATGTCACTTAAGAAGATTAAAAAAAAATCGTATCGTTTATCAAACAAAGTATCTAGAGGATTAAATTTAATTAAAAAAATAAAATTGCTATACATTATTTATTAATTTAATTTAATTATTTGTTTTTTTTTTTATAGTTTTATATTGTAAATACGTTAATTTTAAGACCGCGTTATCGCATTAGGTATGCACTTGTAATGATAGTTGTAAGGGAGATTTTAATAAATAAATAAATAAATTTATGTTTACAAAATATTTTATGTTGCAAGATAATAAGAAAAATCAAATCTTTGCCAAATCCTGGGATATGCACAAGACAAGATTACTGTCAATTAAGAAAGGTTTATTCCCATCTGCGCCCACCGGTATGTCCCCAATGGTGGTAGTTGCAACTATTTGTCGCATCTACCACCACTGGTGGTGGTTGCGTCTGGTCAGTTGCATATGCTCCTACCTCTGTCCCCACTGGTGGCAGATGACACTTAAATTAGTGAAATCCTCCACCAGTAGTGGGCAGACTCGACGATCAAGTCGCCGTCTGACACATCAAGTATTATATCTAGCAAATAGAAAGAAGTAGGGCCTTTCTGGCCCAGCTATTAACTAGTTGAAATAAAAATACGTCATTTCGTTGAATATAGTAATATTTAGCACGAGCTCTTATCAGAATGCTTGAGAAAAACTCAGACTGTGTAGGACGATATTCTCCATAAAAAATTTGCAAAAAAAAATGAATTAAACAAAGGGTATCATGGAGTTTCTTGTCGGTTCTTCTCCATAGGAAACGATCAATCTTCGGATTGATCGTTCGCCGTGCACCTTTTTTTCGACGTTTCATAAGTGCCCATGTATGCCTATGTAAAAAAATAAAATATTTTGATTTTGAAAATGGGCGTTAATATAGCAATCAGCGAGTTCTGTTACACAACCACGTTTACGATGCCTAAATAAAAAATACTGAAAATGAAATAAGTTTACTTTTTATTTACACAACAGTTGAGCTCACCGAGATATGTAACAAGCGTAAAGAGACACTTAAATAAGTCGAGATAAACACGTTTCACTTTAAGTACAATTTATATCTTGAAACTGACAGGGGAACAGCCTAAACCGCTGGGTCTAGAAACTTGTAATGTTGCAGAAGTTTCATATATTATATTATATTATAATGGAGGTATAATAAAGATTTAACTAGCTAAGCTCCGTATGAAAAAGTCTCTTTTAAGTAACTAACCCGGAATGATAAAAATTTCAGTGAGCAACAGTGTGACTCATTGTGTTTTTTTTTCTAGGAGGGTTCTCAAATCACTCTCGGTGTAACAGTGTGACACGTTGAGAAATCTAGTAGAAAAAAAAGTTACAACGAGTTACAGTGTGACTAGATGGGAAAAAAAATACCCACGAGTCACGATTTTGTGTGACTCGTTGGAAACTCATCAATATAAGATTATGTGCCTCGCTGGTCTAGTTGGCCGTAAGCGCGATTACTGAGCATGAGATCCTGGTTTCAATTCCCAGTTCGCGTAAAATGATATTGGGTTTTTCCATCATTAATTTCTTAGTAGCTGCCACGGAATCTGGATTTGTGCCTGGTTGTTGGCAATAGGCTCGTCTCCTATAACATGGGACTTAAACATAACTGGCGAAATTTGAGTGTACTATCAGTAACACCTCTGCCTAACCCTTCGGAGATATATACAGGCGTGATATTATGTTATGTTTTCACTACGGAAGGATTATATAAAACTCGGAAAATTAAGGACATCCCACGATATCTTCGTCAAGTTTTGCCTGTTCATGTCATTTTTGGTTCAGGCCTCGTACGTTTAGATAAAAATCAACGTTGCTGAACAAAGCGTTGTTAACTTTGACCTGTTTTGAAATCTGAAAGTGGCTCCTATCTGAAACTTTTCAAATGCAGCTTTGCCGTGCTTTAATTCTCATTTGAATATGCTGAAAATGTTTGTTAAAAAACCCTGTGGTACAAAAAGATATAATAGGGGGGTATTAGTTCGTCGTTTTTAAAGATGTCATGCAAAATATGTAGTTTTAAATCAGCAAAAAAAGAGAAGAGAAAAAATATGCACACGCAGGAGAAGCAACAGTAATTAGCCTGCCATGCACCTATACTCAACGTCCTCAGGAGGTGTGTTGTCTCGACGATCGCTTGGGTGCTGCATCCTGCATAACGCCTCATTCTTTAACTTAGTTTAAAACGCGGAAATTGGTAGTTTGACGTCGTATTTTATCGTCTTTAGAAAAGTCATCCCTTAAGGCTTCTGAAATCTCTTCGATTTCTACATTCTTCTTCTGCTTCGTATCGCTGGCACGACAATTTTTATATCTCAATATATAATCTATCATATGCTGCGTGGAGGTTCCCTAATACTATTGAAAAATTTTGTTAAATATAAGCAACGTAATGACATAGTAAGTCTCTCGGTTGAACTTTGCGTCGAACTGTCCTGTGTCACTATCACAACTTTTCCTTATTTGAATCAATAATGGAAGATGTCCTGACAAAACTTGCAGCCAGTAATAAATCTACAATTATTTGTGGTGATTTCAATATCAATATTTTAGAAGAAAATAGCAGTCGGTTATTAAATCTTTTTAAGTCATTTGACTTGACCAACATTTTTAAAGAACCTACTAGAGTCACTCCATCTTCTGCTACTTGTATAGATAAAGTTTTCTTGTATCTTGTTAGCCCAGAACTTCGCCACTTCCACTGCGTCGTCGGTGGCAGAGCGTCTGCACTGCACGTTTTTGGGCTAATAGGGCAGGATAGGAAGTGGAGCATAGTTTGCGATACAGCTCCACAAAAGCTGTTTCATTGAGGTAGCCTCACTTAACGAGGCTATTACAACTTCTAAATTAATAAAACAACAATTCTATTGTTACAGAAAATGCCAGACGAGACGAACCAGCGTACCACGGCGTAGATGATCTCCGTGCCAGACCTGGAGACAACACCACAATGGAACGCAACCACACCGACACTAACGGAAATCATTATAGAAAACGTCAACGACGAAAAGTACAATCTCTCACAAAGCTTTTACAATGTTATCACCAAAACAGATGAGACAGGAGATTGTGTTAACGGAACTTATAATTTGACCATAGAAGTTGGATGTAGGGATAAGGCGTATGACTGTTTTGAAATAAGTGTTGTTATAATACTGTGTCTGCTTATAGTGGTGACTGTGATTGGTAATACGCTGATTATTTCGGCTGTGGTGACGACCAAACGGTTGAGGACTGTGACTAACTGTTTTGTGACTAGCCTGGCTGTTGCTGATCTGTTGGTCGGGATATTTGTTATGCCGCCTGCTATTGCTGTTCATATAACTGGTGAGTGACATATTTTTATAACGAACAAACATACATACATAAACTTAAGCGTTTTACTCATTGAGATGGGCAGAATCTTCGCCCACCTTCTTACATCTGGTTATACACGCTCGCCAGTTGCGAGTACTATGCATATCAACTTATGGATAATTACGTTTCATTTATTTATATAGAACAAATAAATTAAATTGAAGTATCAAAAAAACTTTTTTTTTGTCTGTCAGTCTGACTAATGCAATACTGTTCTGGCTAATCTCCGAAACAGCTGGACCGATTTGTACGGGAGGGCTTATTGGCAGATAGCTGATGTTTTATGGAGTAACTTAGGCTCCTTTTATTTTAGAAAAAGGATTAGGGTTCCGCGTAAGAAAATTAAAACTCATGAAATTGTTAACAACATCCGATTCAAATAGGGAATAAATATTTTTATAATAATAAAATTTCACGTGAACGAAGGTCGCGTGCAACAGCTAGTCATCAATATGTTCGTTCAGTGTTCCAATATTCTTATAGACTCTTGGTATTTCAACTCACATGCCTTGTAAATACCCTTTTTTTTTTTTTTTTTTTGGGGGTGGGAAATCATCAAATGACTCCTCCCGCTCTGGGCGGAGCGGAAGGGAGTGTCAGACTCTTACTGACTAAAAACCACCCATGTTCCTTCATTGGCCCTTTATGTTCCAGGGCCGCGGTATCTATTTCGAACAGTCCCGCAGCCCTGGCAGGCACCGGCTCTTGCGGGCCCCTCCCGTTTGCTGACATCTCTTTGAGGCGCGCGTGGAACACGAACGCGCCGTCGACACGGCCTGCCCGTCGTCATACGACGGACGGACGGCGAGCTAGCCCATTACTCGCCGTCCACAGGCCCGCTTGTAAATACCCTTATGTAACTCGATGTAACGCCTTAAGAATTTTTCGTTAACTTTATCCAAATCATAAAAAAGACAACGTAAATCTAAAACTCAATACTTAATCTAAAATACACACATCTGCCTAGCCTTTTCCCAACCATGTTGGGATTCAGCTGAATACCAGTATTTTACATGGAGCGACTGCCGATCTAACCTCCACAACCTAGTTACTACTGGGTAATACGATACCCCTTGGTAAGACTGGTTGTCAGACTTTCGGGTCACTGATTTCCTGTAACGACTCTCAAAGATCTAGAAGTGACAGCCGGGACCAACGACTTAATGTGCTTTCCGAGGCACGGAGGAAACTCGGTATGTAATGGATGGTCTCCCATCTAGAGACCAACCTAGGCAAGCGCGGCTTAACCTGAAGATTGATCCGAGCAGCTGTTATTAAATATCGAATATTTCAAATAAATATTTAATATCTTCATCATGTTATCGACCCCAATCGTTCTCGTCAACTATAAGGATATTTTTTACTTAAACAATTGTGATTTAACTTCTCAATAGAATATAACTTTTAATTAAATCATATCGAAATTGGTTTCATTTTAGTATTATAAGAAAAACCGACCAAGTGCGAGTCGGATTCGCGCATGAAGGGTTCCGTTCCTTCGTAGTAGGGGAGTCCCCTTTAATTTTTAATTTATTATTTGTTGTTATCGCGGCAACAGAAATAAATACACATTCTGTGGAAATTGCAACTGTCTACATATTTCGGAGCATGTGATACAGTCCGCTTACAGACAGACGGATGGATGGACGGACGGACAGCAGCGGAGGCTTAGTAATAGGGTCCCGTTGGTTACTCTTCGGGTACGGAACCCTAAAAATGTTATTGTCAGTTAAAACTCTTCTTCGTACCAGTCTGTTATATTATGCAAACATTTTATGGCAGTTAGAAGGTTTTTCAGTAATTGGTCATAAAATCCATAATTTTATACCCTAAACTAATTAAAATACTGTCCAATTTTATTTGACGGTTAAGTTATAAAATGATGATGTAATTGAATCTGTAACAAAAACAGTCACAGAAAGTGTTTCAACTTTATCTTGGAGAAACAAAAAGAATCATTTTTATTAATACTTATCTTCATTTTGATTCACATTAGGAACAAAATGACGATAAAAATTATTACAACAAAAAGAGTACAGGCACAAAAACTTCTTATTTAATTCCTTTTGTACTAAAACGGTGCAAATAAATCTATAGAGTTTATGGTTAATTCATGCCAACTTTGTAAGCTGGCTTCTTATTTTCAGGTTATTTAGTATTTTCGTATGCAAATCCAGATGTACTTTTTTTTTGAGACTGAATATTTGCTTTCATATTCAAGCTGGAATTTCAAGTTCTTTAAAATACCTGCGTTTTGTGTTTCAGGCAGACAAAAATGTGATACGAATCTAGTTTAGAATAAAGTCTTAGGCCAAAGTCTTTGCCTGGTTCAAGCCATGGTCCGGGGCGAGAGGGAATGGGAAGCCGTCACCTCCTTCTGCGAAGCAGTCATGCTAGCGAAGGAGGTGGCGGAACGTGAGAGGGAGAGAACGTCACGTCCCAGCCACCGCGGGAGAAGCACCGGGCGTCGGGGGCCACGTGGTGGCTCTCCCATACCAAAAAAAAAAATTAGGCCAAAGTCTTTAAGCAGCACGTACTTTGGTTCCGGATTATTCTTCTTTTTCGTGTCAATGGTACGACAATTTTGACATTATGTTAGTCCAGAACTTCGCCACTTCCATCGCGTCATCGGAGGCAGCGCAAAGGTCACTACGGCTGCAGATTGGGCTAGGAGGGCAGGATAATAGCTGGAGCATTATTCCTCCTGCTTACGCATGACTGTGAAACTGCAAGTTCAAGATACAGACGTGTACATGTCTATTGCCCGTTCCTCTCATCATCATCTACCTAGCCTTTTCACATCTATCTTGGGGTCGGCTCCCAGTCTAACCGGATGCAGCTAAATACCAGTATTTTACATGGAGCGACTGCCTATCTGACCTCCACAACCCAGCTAGTACTGGGTAATACGATATCCTTGGTAAGACTGGTAGTCAGACTTTCGGGCCACTGACTACCTGTAACGACTGTCAAAGATCTACAAATGACAGCCGGGACCAACGGCTTAACGTGCTTTCCGAGGCACGGAGGAAACTCGGTATGTAATGGGTGGTCACCCATCCACAGACCAACCTATACAAGCACGGCTTAACCTACAGATCGACCCGAGCGGCTGTAATTATTTAACCACGAGCTGTCCGTTCCTCTCAATCAATGCCTAAATAAAATCGCACTGTTTATTACCAACGCTCGTCTCAAGTCCGAGAGTCGAAATTCAAAAAGTTTGGTGACAAAGGTCAAAGAAGGTGCTAAGTAAAGAATAGATCTAGGCCTAAGAGATTCACAGGAAAATGTGACTATACAAGAAACGTTACGGCAAATCTGCTGTGACTTTACGGTTTTTATTGTCTAAGAAATAAGGTTCAAATCGCATCTACACAGGATCTATTTAATACGGTGTGAAAATACCTTCGCGGCTTTTTTTTGGTAAAGCATTATTAAAAAGCCCTTTTCCCTTCACACTACGCTGAACGCTTCCTTTCTAAGATAAACGAAAACCCTTCAAATATATCAGAAAATATGAGGGCCACAGTTCTCGTAAAAAACGGAGATATCAGATTTATTCTTTGAAAGGGTATGGTTATTAGGGTAGTTTAATAAATGTTTTTTTCCCCCGCATGTGCAGTTTCCGCTTCGGGAACTTGACTTCGTTTGATTGAAACGACACAAAAGCGCTGTCCATGTTTTATTACCGCTCTCCTACAAGTCCTTCTGAATTACGCCACAAAAAAGAGCAAATACTCTAGCTGCAATGTGATTGGTAAAGTTCATAAAACAGATAGATCACCGAATCTTCGCTTCTTAGTAAACTTTCTTTAAAAACACTGAACATAGCAGAGGAAAAGTATCCTCAGAGTCTAACTGTGATACATTCTTAGATAAAACATTATAGAAATTAGTTTAGCATCACGCCTATAAACCTCGGAGGCTCAGGCAGAGGTATATACTAGAGGCAGACCCACATTTCGCCGGGTTATGTTTTTTTTTGTATCACATGTAATAGGGGCGAGCCTATTGTATAAGGCACGAATCCAGACTCCAGACTACTACTGAGATATAGAAAAATCCAATAACACATTGCCCGACATAGGAATCGAATCCAAAACCTCATGCTCAGCGGTACCTCTTGCGACTATTATACTAACGAAACAGATAGGTATTAAGGTTTACGAATATTTCAAAAATAAAAGAAGAGTCGAGAGAACTTATGAGTCTAAAGGAAAACACAAACGAAATAGCAAGAAAATCCTCCAAAACATAAACAAAATTAGAAGGATTATCCTGTAACATTCTCGTTGTTAAAACGATACGATCACGTAAGAGTATTTCTCGTAAGTGGTTCGTGATATTTGCTAACACCTCGCACCTGAGGCGCGTACCAGACGGGCACTTACAGAAGATCAGCTCTATACAATATCGTGGCTCATCGCTCATCCGACTAGCGTGACAATATCCAAAGAAAAAAAAACCGGCTAAGTTCGAGTCGGACTCGCGCATGAAGGGTTCTGTACCATCGTCGTAGGGGAGCCGCCACACCACAGATTTTTAATTTTATTATATTATTTGTTGTTATAACGGCAACAGAAATACACATTCTGTGAAAATGTCAACTGTCTACCTATTACGTATCATGAGATACAGCCCGTTTACAGACAAACGGACGGACGGACAGCGGAGGCTTACTAATAGGGTCGCGTTAGTACGGAATCCCCTTCCGGTACGGAACCCTAAAAAGACTCGTCGCTTGCGAGGTTACGAACCCTCAGATTCTTTAGATACGTTACCCGTAACAATTCCACGCAGCGTTTGGTGATTCAGGATAGACTCGAAGCCACAAGACCAGGTGGTCGATCACCAACCCGATGGACAGACTCCATCAGATCTGTCACCAAGATCCCTGTGGCAGAATGTGCTCGCCATGCAGCCAACAGATACCGGTAGAAAAGGATCGCGAAGGCAGCGACCGCAGTTTTGGGCGAAACTCCCATGACCACTACCACTCTCCCAAGAGTGAACGACTAAGAAAAAAGAGAGATGCAATAGTTTAGTGGATAGTAACTGGAATTTGGCAGGGAAAACATCAGCACCAATCGGCTATTACAGTGTAGTTAAGTTCAAAACTGACATGACTGAGAGCTTATCATAAACTAGGCCACTTACAACGTTAGATAGACTTGAGAAATTAGATAACATAACAGTATGCCTGTAATCCCAAACATAACTGGGGCTCTAAAATGGCCGCTTTAGCAGAATCATAATAGGATAATAATATGAATTACGCTTAAATTCGTAAAATGGTCCCAAGGTGACAATTCTTAATAGTTGGTACGTCTATGACCATTTTAAGAATTTAAACGTAATTCATATTATTATCCTATTATGATCCAGGATATTAATTATGCTTATAATGCAAAAATGTACTAACACCACTAAAATGAATTAGAATTACAACTAAATATTCGTGTGGAGCTTCTGTAAGATTCTGAGATATTTAAGAGATTTTTTCCAATCGTTTAGAGAGTGTAACTTGTGCTTCTTAAGTAGATGGTTACCACTTAGATTTAATTTAGCGTTTAACGTGAGGAGTTTTCTAGAGCTTGTCTGAGATTTTAATATCATTTTCACGTTTTCAGCAGGTGTTTTTCAGGACTTTATGTAGAGAAAAATACTGGTAATATAAATGAAATAAAGGTGTTGTCTGATGAGATGACGAGTAATAGAGAAGTATGGAAGAAGAAGTCATGCTGCGCCGGTCCCAAATAAATTGGGATACGCGCAGTAGAATTATGATGATGACGACAAATGAAAAAAATGTACTGTGTGTGTTACTCATTTACATGAGTTTTTGAATGAAGTAGCTTTTTGTCTCTGTCTGTATCTTTTCTGTGTGTGTATGTATATTGTTATTTTTAATTCTGCAAAGCATTTTGATGTGGTTCACCATTTTTTGGAGAATTGGCTTCCAATCAAACCGGATGCAGCTGAATACCAGTATTTTACGTGGAGCGACTGCCTATCTGACCTCCACAACCCAGTTAGTACTGGGTAATACGATACCCCTTGGTAAGACTGGTTCAAAATCAAAATCATCAAAAATCAAACCATTTATTTCAAGTAGGCCAGTTACAGGCACTTTTGAATTGTTGAAACAAAGGCAACAATGAAATGTAGCTACAGTCCCAGTCATAAGGCATAAAAACTGTGACAGTACTGTAGTTGTCAGAGTTTCGGGTCACTACCTGTAACGACTGTCAAAGATCTCCAAATGACAGCCGAGACCAACGGATTAATGTGCTTTCCGAGGCACGGAGGAAACTCGGAATGTAATAGATGGTCACCCATTCTCGGATCGACCTTGGCAAGCGCGGCTTAACCTTGAAGATCGTTCTGTGCGGCGGTTATTATTTAACCACAAGCTCCTTTGGAAATTGGATGCGTCTAAAACAGTTATATTAAACTTTTACGTACTTAATAAATTCAAAAGAGGGTCGCTAGTCGTTACTTAATATTATCCTCACTTCCTTACTTAATATTATATTTAAATGCTAAAGTACGTTTGTTTGTTACCTTTTCACGCCTAAACTGAAATTTTGCATATACGTTGTCAGGTATACAGAAACGGATGTAGGGTACCTTTCATCCCGAAAAAAAGTACTGTTCCCGAGAAAAACAACAATAACGTTCTTATGATAATAGATCATGATTGAATTATATTATTATACAAGCAGAGTACAACCCGAATTAATTGTCAAATTCTAAATTAAAAGCTAAATAAATAAAAAAAAGTAAATAATAAAAGATGGTCAATATTTAATAAAAAGTAAAATAACCCTCTTTTTGGGCTTCGCCGCAGTCGGGTAATTACAGAAAATATGGTTCTTATGAAAATGAGACTTACAACGTGATAATTAAACCAATAAGCGTTTAGTAAATTTGATGAAACACGACGGAAAATTAATGAGAGAAACGCGATAATTACTTTAAAACAGAGAGTCGGCACATTAAACGAACACACATAAAATCTTATTTAATTAATTATATCTTCAAGTCTTATGAACCATCTTCAAATATTTCTGTCAAGAAATGAATTGAAGTATTTAAATACATGAATTTGCTTATGGTTTAAGAATTTGTTCTTAAGTTAATTAAATACTTACATAGATGACAATAAGACAAATGCCTCCGTTCGAGTAGGACTAAACCCAAATACAAGTACCTAAAGATGATAACATTAAATTTTTAATTATGAATTCCGATAAAAAAAATCCTTCATTTTTTCTACCTCTTCAGTCTAGTGGTCACAAGCGCGACTGCTGAGTACGAGGTCCTGGGTTCGATTCCCCGATCAGGTAAATTGTTATTGGTTTTTCCATCAGGAATTTCTCAGTAGCTACGGAGTCTGGATTTGTGGACGGTTTATGGTAATAGGCTGAACATAACTGCCGAAATGTGGGTGTCCTATTAGATACACCTCTGCCTAACCCTTCGAGGATTATAGGCGTACCTAATAGTACAGCCACATTTCGCCAGTTATGTTTAAGTTCCATGTAATAGGGGGCGAGCCTATTGCTATCAACAGACTCCGTGGCTGCTACTGAGAAATTCCTGATGGAAAAACCCAAGAATACTTTGCCCGACCTGGGAATCGAACCCAGGACCTCATGCTTAGCCGCTTGCGACCACTAGATCAACAAGGCAGTCAATATAATATTTTTATAATGATTGTGCATCGTACCATAGCTATGTGAGTTTTTGTAAGTACACCTAAATTGTATCCATTAGTACTGAACTCACAAAAGGTACTTTACCCAAAAATGGACTCCACTCGACTCGGTTTTTGCTAATTGCTGTTTCGTTTGCGCAAAAGGTAAAGTATACCTGAGTACGGTCGGAGGCATAAGTAATTTACTTTTGAAATTAAAAATAATTTCATTGAATATTTTCGGAACCTTTTGATTACATTTTATCAAAGCTTAAGTATTTTGACCTGTAGAAATACTTGCCAACTTGCCATGTTAAAAAATTCTTAATCATAAAAACCTATTTATTTAAATTAAATCGAGGCATAATTTAGTGAAAACTATTTCATTGACCTAACATCGTGACACATACGGCGTCGAAATCAATTTAGCACAAATATACCGGAAATCCATTTTTTATAAAACATACTACTAACGAACTAGCGACAACGATAAGCTAATGACTAAATAATAACAGCCGCTCGGATCAATAATCAGGTTAAGCCGCACTTGCCTAGGTTGGTCTGTGGACGGGTGACCACCCATTACATAACGAGATTACTCCGTGTCTCGGAAAACACGTTAAGCCGTTGGTCCCGGCTGTCAATTGTAGATCTTTGACAGTCGATACAAGTCTGACAACCGGTCTTACCAAAGGGTATCGTATTACCCAGTAGTAACTGGGTTGTGGAGCTCAAATAGGTAGTCGCTCCGTGTAAAATACTGATGTTCATCGGCATCCGGTTAGACTGGAAGCCGACTCCAACATAGTTGGGAAAAGGCAGGCAGATTATGTTACTATTAACGAACTAGCGTCACCATCTTGTTTGTGCAATACAATTTTACATTTACAATTTTGTCAAACAACTAAGCTGCACTAAAATCCCCGAGGAAAACCTCAACGTCTGTTTTGTCTTATCTGTCCTCATTTAATACCACTCAAATGGGTATAACAGTACCCTTAACGTAAACCGAAAAGCACTTGTGCGATATTTTTTTTTCTTCTAGACCATACCTGGGACTTATGGGGATCAAAGTACCCACATTTTCACAAGTTTTTTTTTTCTAAATACCAGTTTTAATGTTATAATTTAACTTTAAACACCCAAAGCACGCAAATCCATCCATCAGCACAATGTTTTGAGTGCATTACATAGAGTCCTACCGTAAACCGAAATTTTTCACCCAGCAATAATTTTTGCGTAGAGATACTTAGTTTGATGTACGTAATGCTTGGTTGACGTCTCGGTAAAGGGTCCGTTTACACCTTGTATAATAGAAAACAAGTTTATATTTAAAAACAATTAATAAGTGCAAAAAAATACTTTTTCTTTGAAAGCAGACTGTACTTAGCCATATTATCTACTTTCTTAAACGTAATGCTCAAATGCCCTCATACATTTTATATAACCCCCAAATTACAGAGAACACAACTTCAGCCTTACCTATTGAAAAACTTCTTAAAAGTAAAAGTCAAAGTAAAACCTATCGGTAATTCGCTTTTACTTTTACCAGTAAATTTTCTTAGGCATACAAACAAAATCGATTATAACCATAAAGGAATTTGACCTGCAAAAAGGACCTTTTTAGTCGATGATTGATGACTGATTTCAAAGGACTTAAATAATAATTACAAGGTTTTTTTTTATCGGGAAAGCCTCAGTAGACGTTTTAGAAGGTTACGTAATAATAGGGTGGATTATTTGTTAAAGATGCTATGGGCACTACTTTCGTTGGAGAAAAGACGTTGTTAAAAATTATGAGGTGCTATCATAAATACAGTATATATACTTCAGATAATATGAAGATAGATGGAATCAGGAACGTAGATCATAATTGTGATAATCATTCTTTTGCCCATATTCCAATTTAATTTGTTAAATCTTCTTCCATACTCCTCTCTATTGGTATCTAATAGTATACCTACATTTCAGTCACTCCACGTAAAATACTGGTATTCAACTGCATCCGGTTAGACTGGAAGTCGACCCCAACATAGTTGGGAAAAGGCTAGGCAGATGATGATGATGAGTAGGTACACCTACATTTCGCCAGTCATATTTAAGTTCTATGTACCTAATAGGAAGCGAGCTTATTGTCATAAACCGGGCACAAATCCAGGTTCCGTGGCTGCTACTGAGAAATTCCAGGTGGAAAGACTCAATAACACTTTCTCCAAGCTGGGAATCGATCCCAGAACCAGAGTTGCGCTTGCGAACTCTAAGTTTAACTAGGCACCAACATAAGTATTAATAATATAAAAAAGTTGCACTCCGGGAGGGTCCGGCAGAAGTGAAAACTTGAATATTAACGTTGTGCATTTTTGATATTTTGGAATGGTTAGGGAATAATTTTACACGAATTGCTTTAATTAATTATCAGTATAAAAGTACTATCATTTATGTGGAAAAATACAGTATTCATCTATTGCGCTATAGTACACAAACATGACAATTAATATTACATTAAAAATTTAACACTTCAGAACTCCCTCCGTCTTACGATTTTTCGATCAGGTCACGTGTCCTGACGCGAGTTTAATATGTTTACCCATCACAAAAAAGTGCACAATGCCGCTAAAGAAGTTTTCACTTCAATAACAGTTCGTCATCATCATCATCAGCCTACAGCTACTCGATTCTCGTCAACTATCATCCAGTTGCTACCAGTCGCCTTGCGAAGATCGTCGCTCCACCGAGCCTGAGGGCATCCCACTTTCCGCTTGCCGATTCAGGCTCCACTCAAGAAGTACACGTCAACGGTCATCGGTTTAAACGGTCATCGTTTCTACTAGCTTACTTATTCGGTGAGCTATGTCGATAACTCTGGTTCTCTGTCGGATCACCTCAACCAATAACATCTATGATAGGTATATTCAATTCAATTCAAATTCTTTATTTCAGACACGAGTCCATAGTGTTAGTTTCAACAAAATAACTTAATAGCTAGTGTTAGTATAAAGGAAAAAAAAAAACAATTTAATTTCTAAATTCGGTATGGATCCTTACCCAGTGGCGCAGCAATGGGGAGTCCCACCGATCTGAGAACACGCTCAGGAGACTGTTGGTGGCGGTGCGTAACCGGCCGGCTATGGAGGCGGTCCTTTGGTTATATTCCCCCATTCTAGCATCTCAACGGGCCTCAAACTCAATTGAATTGTTCTCAAAGGAAACTTACATCGTTTTCAAAGACGCGGTTGCTTTTATTTTAACAGTATCGGTAAAAGACTGCCTTCCCAAAGGTATAGTTTGTTCTATAAATGATACAAACTATGTGGATGAACGTTTTTTGACGTTGAAAATGTTTCTTTTTTATGTTAAAGAGTGAATAAATGTAGTAGATAGTGTTGCGAGCGTTGTGGTCTCTGAAAAAGTTCGCTTAATAGTTGTACAAACATATTTTGGCACGTGACCTAAATTGGAACTACCGTTGCTATATTGTTTTTAATACGCTTCACCTGTAACTAACTATGTAAAAAAATCTTAGAAGTTAAATTTGACCCACTTCCCGGTTTCCGATTAAGCTGAAATTTTGCATATATGTTTAGATTGGATGACAATGCCTGGTTTATAGCTAAGTGACGTCATTCTTAATCCAATATGGTATACTCCCAAAGATGGCGGACTAGTTATTTTGAATGCATTCCCATGATATGGGTATCAAATGAAAGATTTAGCTGAGAAGAATACAAAAAATCGTGTTTCTGTTTTTTTTTAGCTAAAATTTTTATTACACCTTTTATGCCATACCGAAAACGCTTGAACTGATATTAAACAGCATCCTGCACAATACTTACCTGTCTTTTATCAGTAGGTACACTCATCAAATTCTGTGTCTCTGCCAACATCTAAAAGGAACTCCAAGAGCCTTCGCTTCACAAATAACAAAAAACCTCAGAGCATAACGAGCACTTCAAGAAAAAAATCAGTTTCTACCAAAAATCCAAGCACTCTTGAAGAAGCGACAAATAATTCTGACAGTAATGATATTTCGAAGCACTCCTCTAATTTACGTGCGACGCAAAAATGAAATATATTTATTTTACGTGCAAAGCAAGTGTGTTTTATTCGATTCGATTGACACACAGAGTACGGAATCGTTGCACGTTTTTTATTTCAAAAGTTTGAAAGAAATTCCGTTGCATACATAATTATGTACGGCCTTTGTCGTATGTTTGCAACGTAATTTCTTCGCACTAAGTAAATCAATTCGGGAATTTCTTCTCACACAATTGAGTAAGTATTCATAGCTATGCCTAACCTCCCCAACCCAGTTAGTACTGGGTACGACGATACCCCTTGGCAAGACTGGTTGTCAGACTTTCGGACCACTGACTACCTGTAACGACTGTCACAGATCTACAAATGACAGCCGGAACCAACGGCTTAACGTGCTTTCCGAGACACTGAGGTAACACGGTATGTAATGTGTGGTCACTCATCAATTATCATCAATCCAGTTTGTTATTATTAAATCACGAGCTCCTCATATATCACTGGCCATAAAAATCAAAATGAAAATCTCAGTTTTACTTTAACAAACTTAATAAAAATAAACAGTCAACTTTAGACGTGACATCATAAAAGAGAATGAGCTTCAAGTTTCCAGTTTCAACTTAGACACTTCACGCCAAAGAGTTTGGCATGCTCGTAGGAAATAAACATCATTTCTGGGATAATATGGACGGTTATGATGTGCATTGCTACATCTCTATTCAAGCGAAAGGCTCACAAACTTAGTCTTATTCTGTTTCTCCTTTTTCTATTTGTTTCTTTTTCTTTCTTACTTAATTTTTCTTCTTAAGTTAAAACTCTGGATATAAAAGGCTTTCATACATACACTGTTAAAAATAAGTTGTAGCGCCCATGTAATTGTGACTGTACGTAACAATATACAGGGTGAATTTTTCAAGTGGGTATGGATGGCCAAATCTAAATCTATGAGGAATATCGAAACACACTCAAAGGAGTCTCGAGCTCGATATTAATGAAAAATGATAACACCGTTATTAAGGATCAAATTTTGGGATATAATGATATATGGCCAACTAAAGAAAAGTGCATTTTTTATAAAATACGTAAAACGGTTAGTAGTAATCATCGAAACGTTAAACAAAATCACTATTAGTGCCAACTTACTAGTAAGTTCTAATTTAAATTGTTTATATTTTTTCTTCTTTAACTTTCACCTTAAAATGTGAAGAGTTAGTAAAGATTTGAAATTAGGACATAATGTTGTAAAGATGATTGTGCTGCCGAATCAAAGACATCAATTTAAAATATAAAAAACGTAAAATTTTACGTTTTCCTTAAACTTGACGCTTGTCATTACTTCCCAGAATTTTATCACGATCGAATGGTGTATTAATACAGTGTCGTTTTTTTTTCAAAATGAATGGCTTCGATTCCTGGTTAGGAATATTGATTTTTCAAAAATCCATCGATTCAGTTTTAGTTTTCAACAAAATCGGGTTCGAGACTCCTTTGAGTATTTTTCGGTATTCCTCCTAGTTTCCGAATTAACCACCCATGCCCACTTGAAAAATTCAACCTGTATACTAGTGAACTCATAATTTCTCAAGCAGTTTTCACCTCAATCAATTTTATGTTCCACTTTGTGTTAATATTTGTTTCAACTTTATGTAGTTAAAGCCTAGCCTTTTCCCAACTAAGTTGGGGTGGGCTTCCAGTATAACCAGATGCAGCTGAATACTCTAATCTGAACTCTCCAAACCAGTTATTACTGGGTAATACGATACCCCTTGATAAGACTGGTTGTCAGACTTTCGGTCCATTGACTACCTGTAACGGCTGTCAAATATCTACAATTGACAGCCGGGATCGACGGCTTAACGTGCTTTCCTAGGCTCGGAAGAAATTCGGTATGTAATAGGTAGTCACCCATCCACGAACCAACCTGGGCAAGCGCGGCTTATCCTGAAGATCGACCCGAGCAGCTGTTATTGTTATTATTAGTTATGAAATCCTCATAACTCAGACTTTTCATTATATTTCATTCCCAATCATATTCTTTAAAATATGAGGCTGGCTCTACCACTGCTACTGGTATTACTTGTAAGAAGGTCACTGGTGTAGTGCTTTCCTCAAAAGACAAGTGGGGAATCGTTTTCATTGCAGCCTAGGCGAATACACACCTTAACAGTTTACAGTTAGACATCATTTATCATAGCAAGTTAATCAACTTCACCTCTTTGTCCTCAGGTAAATGGGAGCTCGGCTGGATTCTCTGCGATATCTGGATCAGCCTGGACATCCTGCTCTGCACTGCCTCTATCCTGTCCCTATGTGCCATCAGCGTGGACCGCTACCTAGCTGTCACCAGACCCTTGACATACTCCAGAAGAAGAAGGTCTAAGAAGCTAGCTTTGACTATGATCTTCTTCGTCTGGATCTCTGCAGGGACGATTACATGTCCTCCTATGTTTGGATGGTAAGTATTTGATCTTTCTTTAATTTTTGGAGTTCTATTTGTTTTCACTAATATAGGGCGACACCTTAATTGGTACCTAAATAAAAATGCAGTGTTGGGTTTTTATTGTTGTTATTTATTGTGTTTTAGTCAATTATACTAACACAGGTTAAGGAATACTAACAAGTTTGTGGGTATCTACCTGAATTAAAGATAAATAAATAACAATCATCAGTCAATATAAAAAGAGAGCAGCGGTGGCCCAGTGGTGGCGGCCTCGACTTACGAACAATAAGTCGTGGGGTTCGAACCCAGGCAGGCGCATTACTTTGTGTAATTTATTTCATCACCACTGCTCTCAAAAACGGCGAACGAAAACATCGTGAGGAAACCGGCATGTCCTAGAACCAATAATTCGAAGACATGTGACATCTACCAACTCGCACTGGGCCCGCGTGGTGGATTATAGCCCATTCCCTCTCATAGAGAGGAGATCTGTATCCCAGCTGTGGGAACATTATAGGCTGATTATGCTGATGCTTATGCTAAATAACAATCTGTAAACAAAACATGCTGAACTTAGGGTCTTAGTTATTTCTTCATTCATTCAAATATCGCTTTTGGAAAAACCTACTTGGAAGCAATAAAAATTTTGCCAGTTAATTTACTCGAAACTGTGAAATGTCACCTTAGCATGACCATGGTGACAAGTATTGTATTAAACTTTAACCTATTACCCCAAAATACTAAAAAAAATTACCCCAAAAATTGATTTATCAGTGGTTTAACCACTGATAAATACAATTTAGTAGTAGTTAGGTTTAGTAGTCGTCATTAAGTAAGGAAAGGAACTTAACTTATTTATTTAACGTTTCAAGCACAAAGTACAGAGGCGGACTTAATGCCATAGGCATTTTCTACCAGTCAACCTTTGGCTGATGCACAGACAAGCAGCGAAAAAAACAATCAAATCCTAAAATCCAGTCTCCTTCCTAATGATTTCGTTCCTCATTCCAAAATCATCATCGGCTTAGCCTTTTCCCAACTACGTTGGTGTCGGCTTCCAATCTAACCGAATGCAAATACCAGTATTTTACATGGAGCCGCTGCCCACTGCCTATCTGACCTCCGCAACCCAGTTAGTACGGGGTAATACGATACCCTTGGTAAGACTTTTGGGTCACTGACTACCTGATTACTTTCTCATTCCGAAATGAAGACATTAGAATTGCACATCAGCTGGATTATATATATATATATATATTAAGAATCAACGGCGCGCAAACAATTATTGTGTTTCTCTGTGTGTGCGAATTGCACCATCTGTTGCCAGTAGCTATGTCAGTATTTAGGCCAAATGGGTACTAGCAAAATATGCTACTACCTATTATCTGTTTTCGTGTTTCATATTACATGTTGTTACTAGGTCAGAATTTGAGCTAAGAACTAACAAATGTGACACAGAAACTTGGGACGAATGTACTCATGAAATTGTACAAGACTAAAGCTATAAATGTCGTGAATGTTGTGGGTTATAGACATTGACGGCTCCAAAGAGGGCGCGTTTTGAATGTTGGCAACGTCGCAAATAGCATAACCGTGATAAAGTGTGCAAAAAGATAATCCAACAACGAGTTTTCGGCAAAAACAAGATCAAATTAATACAAGAAAATGTTGATTCAATTATTCCAAATACCATTAGGCATTTTCCGTGACCATCACTGGAATCTACTTAAGTATTTAGATTTCTCGGAGACGGAAATATTTAATTTTATTTTTCTATCTGCTTGATTTTATTTTCTAAATCTGGCTCCCGACCAGGATGATTACCATAATTTTAAGCTCGGTAGCCAAAATGGGAAAACACTTCGGGATATTGCCACAACTGAATGGTACATTTCCGGGCATAAATTCTAAAGCTCTTCTCAAAGCACACGTACAGTCACGAGCAATTAAATGTAAACACTTAGCAAAATTCAAAGCTATTTTCTCCTAAAATAACGGTCTCAACTATGAGATAAGACCTATTTCTTCTATTGATATTTCCTATTTATTGCTTCTAAAATAATATATTTTTTATTTTATTTATTAAGAAAACAAACTCATAGCATCAAACTCATAGAGGAGCTCGTGGTTAAATAATAAAATCCGCTCGGGTCAACCTTTAGGTTAAGCTGTGCTTGCCTCGATTGGTCTGTGGATGGGTGACCACCCATTACATACCGTGTTTCCTCCGTGCTTCGGAAAGCACGTTAAGCCGTTGGTCCCGGCTGTCATTTGTAGATCTTTGATAGTCGTTACAGGTAGTCAGTGGCCCGAAATTCTGACAACCAGTCTTACCAAGGATGTCGTATTACACAGTACTCACACTGGGTTGTGAAGGTCAGATAAGCATTCGCCCCATGTAAAATTCAGCTGCATCCGGTTAGACTGGAAGCCGACCCCAACATACTCGTAGCTGGGAAAAGGCTAGGCAGATGATGATAGTGGTAATGGTAGTGGTATGGTAGCTCGAGTAAAGACAATGCTGATTCGGAACCATGCGTCGGGAAGATTGATCAGACCGGCTGTTATTTAGCCACGAGTCCCACTTTTTTATTAGATTACTAACGATGATACTGGACTAAATTCAGCTCCAATTACCCAGAATGCAATCGAGTGTAAAATTAAATCATCTGTGAACACATAAAATGTAAAATATTTCGTAATTTTAAAGGAAATTGACCCTTCTTAATTCTAGCAAGATAAATTAAGGGATTTTAAGTATTAGCAAAGGCGGGAAAGGTAAACAGGGTCCTACTAAGTGGCATGTCAGAGAATTTTCTTACCTTAACCCTTATGCGGATGGCGGGGTAACCAATCATGCATGTAGGGGTCTTGTACGAACCGTAATGTTCGTATCAATCTATGTAGTGAGTAAGCTTTTAAGTCATGTTGTTGTTGCTGCTGTGTTTATATAAGGGGACAAAGTACCTAGTAACGGTTAAGGTAATGACAGTGTTGAGAATACAATATGATAAATAGGTCAAAACTAGGTGTTGCCCGCGACCCAGATATCAATCCGTCTTGCTATACAACAAGTTACCATTAGAATTTAAAAGCATAACCAGTGCAAATTTATTCAAAAACAAATTAAGGACGACAATAGGACACGTCTTAGGCGTCAAAGTACTCCTCCGCATCGCTATCATCTGGAAACGTGCCCAGAAGACTGGCAGCATTGCCACGTTGAATGGCAATGCTAATTCTATGCCCAAAGAAAGAGCCAGCCCTCTGGTCACGCGAAGTGTCGACCAGTCGGCGAGACATTTCCTTGAAAAGGAGACGCGCACTCGGGCCCCATGACCCGAGTGTTTCGACCCCAAACGGCTCAAAACTGTAGTTACCAATAAGGTTACAGTATTTGCGCCCCTTGAGGATCTCAGCAGCCGCAGCAGCAGCGCCCGCACAGCCCGCCGTGCTTGAAACGTGAGATGGCGCAAGGGTGTCGACACAAGTTGCGTCCCACACCAAAGGCCTACCCACCTTCCAAGGCACCAACGTCATGCCGTCTGGTCTCTTCCCATCGTCACGTACCAAGCCGTTTGGTTCTAAAACCGCTGGTACGCCGGCGCTGGCAAGAGCTCGACGAATCATGTCGTTAATGCTGGCGTGCCGTGCAATGCGACCTGCGCTCCTGTAGCAGGACAGGCCATGGTGCCCGAGGCTGTCGACAGCTTCACCGCAATGACACCGATGCGGAGCAACACAAGGTGCGCCTAAGCGTAGACTCGTAGCGGAGGAGTACTTTGACGCCTAAGACGTGTCCTATTGTCGTCGTTGTATATATATAGGTACTTTATTTTAGTCTTCTTTTTATATATTTATTTTAATTAAGGACATATTTATTTAGGTAAGGCTATTACAGTATTGAAGAATTCAGTAGTTGACAAATGACAATGAAGTAATTCAGTGACTATTCATTTTTACATTTTTGTTTGTATTTTTTTGTACATTATATTTCTTTATTAAATGACTATTAATTTTATTAGTGTAAAAATGAATTATTGTTAATTATAAATATATATCTATATTTTTTGCGTATTTCTATTACTAATCCTATTAATCTAATTTTAAGTTTTTACACAATGTATTTTGTTAAGAAATAAATGACTTATTGACTTACTTATTGACCTTAGTTCGCATGAAAATATTATTATAAAAAAATATTACTTCCCTTTTTGAATCGAATTTAGTTACCAATAATAATAACAAACGATCCATTTCGCTGCTTTAATTAAAATAGAACACAGATGTATTATTTCTGTGCAGGAAATAAAATAAATAATTTCAAGGGTTTTAATTTTTTTGCACGGTACCATAATTCTTACTCTAAATTAAAAGCAGCCATAGTTACTCCTTATAACATCAGCTGATAGTTAAAGTCCCATCAAAATCGGCCCAGACGTTTCGGAGATCAGACGGTACTAACAGAAAGACAAAAATTAAAAGCAATGATTTGTTATAAATACTGTATTCAAAACAAACACTTAAATTTTATTGATGTTATAAGGAATAACATAGGCTACTTTTATTTTAGAGAACATGTTAGGGTTCCGTGAAAAAAAAAGAAAACCCTGGAAATTGAAACAAAATCCGATTCAAATAGAAAAGTAACATTTTCATACTAATTTCACGTAGACGAGAGTTGCGGGGCATAACTAGTGTGATAAATATTAACGCAAGCGAGCAAGCTCAATACGGCGAGAGGGAGTCGTCGTGTCCTAGAATCGAAAAAATCGAATACATTGGTAGGCATTCTGAGGTCTAAGTGTCGACTGTCATTTCACAAAAGAAATGGTTCCCGTGACTTTACTGAGGAATCGGTTCGCATGAGCCGAAAGTTGTAATCCACTCAGTACGAGTCTTAACTTTTTAGCACGTCTTGAGAACAATGGTCATGATTACAAAAAAATGCCCATCTGGTTTCGAATCCACGATATGTAATTTGAGGTCGTTGCCATTGGGCTTCACTACCCTCTGGATAATGATTACATAACATAACATCACGCCTATAATCCCCGTAGGGTTAGGCAGAGGTGTACCTAATAGTACATCCACATTTTATTTTTACGTCAAATGTAATATCTCGAGCCTATTGCTTTCAACCGGGCGCAAATCCAGATTCCGTGGCTGTTACTGAGAAATTCCTGACGGAAAAACTCAATATCACTTTTCCCACCCGGGAATCGAACCCAGTGCCTCACGCTCAGCAGTCGCGCTTGCAACCACTAGACCAACGAGGGAGTCAATAATTAATTGGTTATATGTCAGCTTTTGATATGAACAGAAAACTGCTTTCAGGGCAATACGACCACTAACTAATATGACACTGCTTTTATTTCCTGCACAGAAATAATACATCTGTGTTCTATTTTAATTAAAGCAGCGAAATGGATCGTTTGTTATTATTAAGGTACGGTTCCAAAAGCGGCCACTGACTGCAAACTGCAGCTACATAACCAATAATAAAGGTGTAAAAATACCCTTAATGAAGCCGAAAGGTACTTTTTGTTTCCCTCATTGCGATCATTTTTTTGTACTGGACCATACCTGGGAACCTTCTGGTTACGGAGATATTGGTGGTCAAAGTTCCAAATTACTAATACTTTTCAAGGTAATAAATCTTAATTTTTATACAGACTACAAATACACTCGAGAGCAATGAATCCGGGTCACTTAAAGAATGTTAAAAATCTCGGAAACTAAAAATGATAGGTCAATGCAATAAATTGTATTTAATAGACAATGTAATACTCCTTAAATGAAAGTAAAAAAAATATGAGTCGCTATACATTTTATTAACACAAAATTACATAAAGAAAAAAACTGCTGATCTCTCCTTAAAACAAAAATAGGAAACATGAAATTTTTGAACTTTATTACGATTTTCTTGAATTTTAATACTTCGTATTGCCTCCTCGTGCTTCCATTACTGCGTTTACGCGGTTTGGCATGCTGTACACCAAGTTCCTTATACGATTTTGGGGAATATTCTCCCATTCCTCTGTGAGAGCAATTTTGAGCTCACGAAGCGTGATTGGGGGAGGGTTTCGTTGTTTTACGCATCTGCCTAGCTCGTCCCAAGCATGCTCGATCGGGTTGATATCCGGGCTGCGCGCTGGCCACTCCATACGAGTAATGTTCATCTCTTGAAGGTAGTCATTCACAATCCTACCTGTATGAGGTCGGGCATTGTCATGCATAAATATAGCAACCTCACCTAAATTGACCATAAATGGACCAACGTGATCATTGAGGATTTCTTCCACATATCTTACGCTAGTTAAAGAGCCGTTTTCTATGATCACCAGCTCTGTGCGACTTTCAGAAGAAATTCCGGCCCACACAAGTACAGACCCACCACCGTAGGCTACTTTTTCTTCGATGCATGCTTGCTTGAATCTTTCCCCTGGTCTTCGATACACTCTGTGTCTTCCATCGTGCTTGTAGAGCATAAATTTTGATTCGTCGGAGAACATAACTTTTGACCGGTCTAAGGGGGTCTAAGTTAGATTCAGCAAGCCGACGTCTTACTGTCCATGCACTTGGGTTACTTCCTCCGAGGCGTCGAAACTGATTTGTGAGTTCAGTTCCTGTGAGAAAGCGATTTCGAAGCATGGTGTTCACCAAGTATCGGTCTTCTCGTGCTGTGGTACACCTGGTTCTGCCCGTTCCTGGTCTGCGTAGGTTAGAACCAGTTTCTTAGTAACGTCGGAGAACTCTTTGTACTGTTGACAGCGACACACCGACAGTCCTGGCTGTATCGCGCTGACTCCGGCCGGTTTCCAGCATTGTAAGTATTCTGGTGCATTCTTCAGGCGTAAGCGACATAATTTCAGCTTGAATAATGAATATAGAGCACTATCAACATGGTTTATGTACCCACATAAATGACAGATTACAAACAAAAGCAAAACCAAATGCTGTAATTTCGTAGTTCCATCTTCGAAAGTGGCCCTTTTTCAAATTTTATTTTTTTATTATATAACTTTACAATAACTAAGAAGTTATAATACCTTCATTTAAGGAGTATTACATTGTCTATTAAATACAATTTATTGCATTAACCTAGCATATTTAGTTTCCGAGATTTTTAGGATTCTTTAAGTGACCCGGATTCATTGCTCTCGAGTGTAGAACTAAAATAAATATAAAAACAAGACTAAAATAAAGTATCTATATACATACACTGACGACAATAGGACACGTCTTAGGCATCAAAGTACTCCTCCGCATCGCTGTCATCATGTCTGGAAACGTGCCCAGAAGACTGGTAATAATAAACTTCATTTTAATTACCTCCATGGCCCGTTTACTATTGAAAGTATCCATCAGCACAATGTTTGATGTAAATCATGCTTGGTTAACGGCTTTGTGAAGGGTCCGTTTACACCCTGTATATAAAACACTACCGTAGATAGCGATATTGCCGCTTGCTGCTGTGGTCGAGCGTCAACCTCAGACGGTATAACACTAGTGCTGTCAGTGGCTGTCACTAACAAAGCGACAACACATTTTTTGTTGGTCAAATGACTATCGCATAACTCAAGAAGTAAATAGCTGTTGCCGTCGACGTTGCCGTCGCGTTCAGAATTTAAACCGCAGTGGACGGCACTGTCGCTTGCGGTTATCTTCAACCGCAACGCCGCAGCCATCTGCCGTCGACTTTTGAACTATACCTTTATTGAAACAGTAGTATTATTGCAATGTCATTTCTTTTACCAAACATACTAACTGAAAGTAAAATAAATATGAAAAATGTGATTTCATAAGTGGGTTAGTCCCATTATATTTTAGGTTTTGCTAGCTCATTCTTAATAACGAGTGAAATGATGAAGTTCTTATCTTGTCTTTAGATTTTACGCTATGCTGTGAAATGTGTTCGCAAATAATTGTACTTTAGAATTAATGGACTTAAATTTTCATTGGAGGGATTGTAGATGACAATAAAGTTTTAACACTTAATGTTTTATTCAGTGGAATTTATGTAACATAGAATCTTTTCCACGACAGCTGTTTTTCTAATAATCATTATCAATGTCATTCTAAGATACTACGTAGGTATATAATATTACAAATGCGAAAGTTTGTGAGGATGGATGGATGTTTTATTCTTTCACGCAAGAACTACTGACTAGATTGGGATGATATTTGGCACACAGATAGTTTATTGGATAAACACATAGGTTATTTATTTATTTAAACTTCATGTACAAGAGTGGTACAAGGGCGGACTTAATGCCGCAAGTCATTCTCTACCAGTCAACCTTTGGGTCAAATAGGACAGCATTGTGAGGATACTTTTTATCCCGGTAGTACGATCCCGTGGGACAATTACTGAACTCCACGTAGGCTCCATTTTAATTGATATCGATTTCGACAGCACTCTAAACTGTGTCAGTCTTACAAAGACCACATACATAACATTCTAGTAACATTTAGTTGAGGGCGAGCCTATTGCCATCGACCGGGCACAAGTAGGTTCAGAACTCCAGACAGCTACTTATTCCTCATAGAAAATAGGCGTTTTTCTATAGTAGCCACGGAGTCAGAGTTTATATCTGGTAGATGGCTATAGGCTCGCCCTCTATTACATAGGACTCAAATATAACTGGCTAAACTTGGGTGAGCTATATACAGCGTGTAAAAAAAAAAAAACTGACTACCAGCTGATTGATTTACTATGGGAGGGCCAAATTTTTTTTTCATATTTCGACCTATGTTCTTTGGGGAAAGTTGTTGAGTTTCATGAGCACATTCACCTCCTTCAGGGTTGATACCCCCCTACCGTTACACGCTGTATACACCTCTGCCCAAACCTTCGGGGATTACAGGCGTGGTTTTATAAATATTTAAAACAACCAATCCATTATTCTCATCATCCAACATTGATACTATAATTTTCTTCCTCAGGTATGAACCAGACCACAATCAGAACGGGAACTGCCGGTACAACCAGAACCCTGGCTACGTGGTCTTCTCCGCCATGGGGTCCTTCTTCCTGCCTATGGCTGTGATGGTGTATGTGTACGCCAGGATATCCTGCGTCGTGGCGAGAAGGCACCAGCAGCTATCTAGCAGTACTAAGTGTAGTAAGGTTAGTTTTGAAATAAAGTGTAAACTTTATACATGTAGTAACAAAAATTGAAAAGAGTATGCTGAGAGAGTATAAAGCTAAACGCCAAACCGATCAATTTGAATATCATACAGCTATACGCACCAACTAGCACGGCAAGCGACGCAGCTATAGAAAACTTCTACACTGAGCTTGAATCAACCATAGCCAAAATCCCTAAAAGGGAAATACTGATTATAATGGGCGATTTAAATGCGAAAATAGGAGAACACGCTGATCAGCTTAGCCAATGCGTAGGAAAATTTGGGCTGGGGCAGCGCAATGAAAGAGGGGAAAGGCTTATACAATTTTCCGCCGAGAATAACTTGGTGATATCAAACAGCTTCTTTCAACATCATCCAAGAAGACTGTATACGTGGACTTCACCTGATGGGAACTATCGAAACCAAATCAACTACATTATGATTGGTTCGAGGTGGAAAACTTTCATAAGAAATGTTCACACTCTTCCCGGAGCTGATTGTGGATCGGATCACCAACTTCTAATAGCAAAAGTTCAACTCAAGCTCAGAGCTGCTAGGAAGATTGAGAAGCAAAAAAGAATCCAGCCTACAGACAAACCTAAATTTGTGGCTGCGATCATGCAAAAATGGCATCAATGGACTAACTTAGATACTCAATCAGAATCCCCAGATCAACTCTGGAGTCAGGCTAAAGAGTTGCTCGAATCTTCCGTGATGGAATCGAAGTCCTCTGCACCAGTTCGCAAGCGTCAACACTGGATGACTAGTGAAACTTTTGCCCTTGTGGAAGAAAGAAGGAACATGAAAGCTCGAGGAATAAGATCTATCACCAAAACCCTTTCTTCTAAAACATGGGCTATAGAAAATTCGCAAGGCGAGCTACAGACTGAAATAGTTGCAATATCCGAGTCCTGGAAGGACTACTGTCAGTCACTATTCGAAGATCCTCAAGCTCACAACTATCTCCCGACAGAGCCCAAAGACGAAGAGAAAGAGCCATATATATTGAAGGACGAAGTGCGAGCCGCTATCAGAAGACTAAAAAGCGGGAAAGCCACAGGAAGGGATGCCATACCGATTGAAACCATCAAAGCATCAGGGGAGTATGGTATCGATATTTTTCATACCCTGTGTAACAAAGTTTGGGAAACAAAAACTTGGCCCCGAGAATGGACTCATACAGTCTTTGTTCCTCTGCATAAAAAGGGTTCCACTAAAATATGCAGTAACTATCGATTGATTGCCTTAATTTCACACGCAAGTAAAATTCTACTGCATATTTTGAATGAAAGATTGAAGTCCTACTTATCTAAGGAAATTGCTCCTGAACAGGCTGGCTTCGTGAAAGGGAAGGGTACTCGTGAACAGATTTTAAGCGTGCGCCAGATTATTGAAAAGGCCAGGGAGTTCAATAAGCCGACTTATATTTGCTTTGTTGATTTCTCAAAGGCGTTCGACTCAGTAAGGTGGCCAGTACTTTGGGAGACTCTCCTGGCTATGGGAACACCCAAACATCTTGTTCACCTCCTTAGGAGACTTTATGAAGAAGGAACAGCTTCGGTGAGAACTGACGACGTGTTGTCGAATCACTTTCATCCAAGTGCCGGGGTCCGTCAGGGATGTGTCTTGTCGCCATTGCTGTTTAACACCTACACGGAACTCATTATGAGGATAACACTCGAGAATTGGTCGGACGGAATCACCATTGGGGGCCATAAAATTTCCAATTTGCGTTATGCAGATGACACCACCTTATTTGCAACTAGCATAGACAACCTGGAATCCCTGCTGAGTAAAATGGAACAGGTGAGCCTTGATTTTGGTTTGAAGATAAACCGCAGCAAGACGAAGATCATGATTGACATGAACAACAACTCGCCCGAAGTCACTAAAATTGCGAATTGTGACGTCATTCAATCATACATCTACCTTGGGGCACTAATTACAAACAGCGGTGGATGCGCGGATGAAATCAAACGGCGCATGGCGATCACCAGGTCTTCCATGGATCGACTTAGAAAAATATGGAGAAGCAGAAACATCACAAAGACCACTAAAATACGACTTGTCAGGGCATTAGTGTTTCCCATATTTCTTTACGGTGCTGAGACATGGACTTTAAGAGAAAGCGAGAAAAAGAAGATAGACGCTCTAGAAATGTGGTGCTGGAGAAGAATGCTTGGCATAACTTGGACACAGTTCCGAACCAACGTCTCTATCCTCCAAGAACTCCGAATCACACAGCGTCTTTCTTCCATTGTCCAATCTCGGATACTCAGGTTCTTTGGACATATCATACGTCAAGAAGACAAATCTGTGGAGCGACTTGTAGTACAGGGAAAGGTTGAAGGTACAAGAGCGCGTGGCAGGTCACCAATGCGTTGGACCGACCAAGTTAAAACTGCACTCAATGGTCCACTCCACGAATGTGCAAGAAAAGCCACAGTAAGAGAGGAATGGCGACGGATTGTAAAGCTTGCTACCACCCCTGATGTGACGACCACGACCACTCTGCCAAGAGTGTGACGACGAAGAAGAATGCTGAGATGTTTTGGTCATGTTGAGAAAATGAGTGAAAAGACTATCAAAAGGTATTTATTAACAAGACAGATATGAGTGGCAACGCCGGGAGGGGATGCCCCAGAAGGACATACACTGACCTTATTGGAGAGGTTCTGCTCGCAGCCATCGTGCGTAGGGTCTGTGGACGTTGAGTAATGGGCTAGCTCACCGTCCGTCCGTCTTATGACGACAGGCCGTGTCGACGGCGCGTCCGTGTTCCACGCGCGCCTCAAGGAGATGTCAGCAAACATGAGGGGCCCGCAAGGGCCGATGCCTGCCAGGGCTGCGGGACTGTTTGAAAGAGATACCGCGGCCCTGGAACATAAAGGGCAAAAGAAGGAACATGGATGGTTTTTAGTCAGTAAAAGTCTGACACTACCTTCGGCTCCGTCCAGAGCGGGAGGAGTCATTTGATGATTTCCCATCACAAAAAAAAGCCATCGTGCGAATATGTCCAGATATATGAACGTGGATGAGGGAACATACTCCTTAAATGTAAGGATGGTAGCAGGAGGCTCTCTGGTTTCTGTCTAGCTCGTGGACGTCGTAGCCACCTACCCTAAAAAAAACAATATATTCTAACAGTACTAAGGGATCATAAACTTTAGGGACTATTAATATTCATTAAATACATTAAAATATATACCGTGTAAGCTGTTTAATCATGATCATCATCTGCCTAGCCTTTTCCTGTAACTCTGTTGGGGTCGGCTTCCAGTCTAACCGGATGCAGCTGAATACCATTATTTTACATCGAGCGACTGTCTATCTGACCTCCACAACCCAGTTAGTACTGGGTAATACGATACCCCTTGGTAAGACTGGTTGTCAGACTTTCGGGTCACACTGACTACCTGTAACGACTGTCAAAGATCTACAAATGACAGCCGGGACCAACGGCTTAACGTGCCTGTATGTAATGGGTGGTCACCCATCCACGGACAAACCTAGGTAAGCACGGCTTAACCTAAAGATCGAGCCGAGTGGCTGTTCTTATTTAGCGAGCTAGCTCTTCCTCCTGTTTAACAGACGATAATATTGAATGGTGTGTAGGTACGAGTACATAACAATTTCAGGCGAGAATATTTTCTTGTTTCATACTTTTTAGAGCGTGATTTTTCAGTAGTCGGGTTTTAGTTTTAGAACTTATGATAGACAAACCTAATTTTCATTTGAATAAAAGCTTGTTTTTAAATGTTAAATCTTATTTTTAAAGACATTTTAGAGACCCGGTTACAACGTATTCAGTACATCATTCTGAGCCCCCAAAAAGTAATTTTACTGATGAAAAAATTTCCATGTACTGAATATGTGGTAACCGTTTTCGCGTCGGTGTATTCCACCCCGATTAGTTACATGCACTAGAAAAGGAGATAGGATACCTTTCATCCCAAAAGTACTTTCCCGTATGATATTTGCGATCACAAATCAGTCGTTGATAAACTAAAGTTACGTACACAACGCGACCAATCAAGCTATAAAAACCAGTTTATACGGAACTCTCTTTGTATTAAAAATCTATACTAAGCGAGACCATTTTATACTGGATATAAACAGCTTGACGTGACGCCGTGTACATACTGCATGACCAAAAAAGCAAATATGGCACCACTATTGCCGAAATAGTGACCCAAATAGCGGAATGAGGCATCATTTCCTGCAAGTTATTGCCACTTTTATATTCCCTGCCAGAGGCAGTTTTTCGATGGTCTAAATAGTACTTCTGTTTTGTCACATGTACCTACGTATGGAAGCACCTATATTTTACTGTATTGTGCATTGGCCTCACTTGCAAAGTATGCGGCTGATGTCAGAAAACTCAATTCTGGGTTATAATATTACCTTTATGCAGAAGTTGTTCCTGTAATTTTGTAACTATAATTGTCTCTAACGAGTGTGGCACTGAAAATTTCGGGAATCAAGGAAGTGACACAACATTACTATTTAAAAATGTATTTATTGCTTTTCGAAGTATTCTCCGCGAAATTTGACACATTTTTCCATACGATGGAACCAATAATTGAAGCAACCATTCCATTCAGAAGTTGGGGTCTCCAAAATGGCCGTTTTGTAGGCGTCCACAGCTTCTTCAGGTGATGAAAATCTCTGACCACGCAATTTATTCTTTATTTTAGGGAAAGTATAGAAATCTTTAGGGCTGGGCTGTACGGCGGATGGTCTAATAATTCTATGTTTAATTTGGAGGAGCTCGGGTCGATCTTCAGGTTAAGCCACGCTTGCCTGGGTTGTTCCGTGGATGGGTGACCGCCCATTACATACCGAGTTTCCTCCGTGCCTCGGAAAACACGTTAAGCTGTTGGTCCCGGCTGTCAATTGTAGATCTTTGACAGTCGTTAAGTAGTCAGTGGCTCGAAAGTCTGACAACCGCCTTACCAAGGGGTATCGTATTACTCAGTACTAACTGAGTTGTTAAAGTCAGATAAGCAGACGCTCCATGTAAAATATTGGTATTCAGTTGCGTCCGATTAGATTGGAAGCCGACCCCAACATGCTTGAGAAAAGGCCAGGCTGATTATGAATTGTCTCTGTAATTTAGGATTTTTTCATGAACGCTGCCTAAAGTTATGTAAAGTTTAGCGACTGTTAAACTATACATTTATCATGTTAAAATATCTCTCAACTTTAACCAACGTTAAGAAACAGCTGAGTATTAGTTTTCAGTTGAGGAAAACAATAGTTTTGTGGTTCGTTAAAGAACTTTTGTTAAAGAAGCACCGGGAGAGAAAAAGGATGCAAACACGCGTAAAGACCAAATTGATTTTCAACCGATAGATTTCAACCTATCGTAAAAAACGATCCGATCATTCGCGAAACGATTTTTTTATGGATTGTCCCGAACTTTACACTTTCTATCTCGAAACTGTTTTTAGATTGCCAATTTCAAAGCTTTTGGCGGGATTTTTGACGACATGGCAAAGCTCTTTTATTTTCCAGCGAGTTGCAGGTCTAACTCCCAATGGATTTCTGGTCCTGGATCTTTCTGTATTGTGAGAAAGTTATTGAACAAATCTCTCTCTCGGCATAAATTCTAAAGCAATGTCTCATTATCATCATCATCATTTCAGCCGAAAGACGTCCACTGCTGGATATAGGCCACCCCCAAGTGTCGCCACTTTGACTGATCCCGTGCGTCTCGCATCCACCGGATCCCCGCAACCTTCACCAGGTCATCGGTTCATCGGGAGGCCTTCCAACGCAACGTCTCCCGAGCGATGTTTATGTGGTCACAATTCAAAGCAGCCAGATCCTAATGCATAATTTATGTTTTGGCAAACGCCCCTCCTTTCTCCTTCCAAACGCATCTATCCTGTACAAAATCTGGCCATGTTCGCCTCGCAAACAAGATTGATCAACACACCACCTTCGCCGCGGTCTACCTCGTCGGCGATTTCCTCCGACAGGCGTCCAGTGAGACGATCGTTGGCCATCTCTCCAGGCGCATTAATCTGTTACCTTTTCACGCTTTTAAGGCTGAGCGGATTTTGACGAAAGGCACAATGGTGGAAGATGACCTGGACCAGGCATAAGTCTATTTAAAATTAACACTAGAAACGGGATGTTTACCATGTCCACTATTTGTTTTGAGTTCCCGATATTTCGGTACTGTTGCAAGCACCATGATCACGGATAAACTAATAAAATAATAATTTTTAGTCACCGTGACAGTTTAAAACTTATATATTTTTAATGCACTACCGTGGGAATTTCCGTCAGAAACCGAAAGACCTTCAATTACTTAGATCAGGAACCGAACCGAATTGCCAGTACAGCGTGTAACGGAAGGGGGGTATCAACCCTGAAGGAGGTGAATGTGCTCATGAAACTCAACAACTTTCCCCAAAGAACATAGGTCGAAATATGAAAAAAAAATTTGGCCCTCCCATAGTAAATCAATCAGCTGGTAGTCAGTTTTGTAAGGGAGGGCCAAATTCTTTTTTCATATTTCGACCTATGTTCTTTGGGGAAAGTTGTTGAGTTTCATGAGCACATTCACCTCCTTCAGGGTTGATACCCCCTTCCGTTACACGCTGTATAGGTGTGTTATGTAATTACTCAGTCGGTCCTGGATCTTTCTGCGTTCAGAGGAGGTTAAGCAACAAATCTCTAAAACTCTCTCAGCCTAAATTCTAAAGCGAGCTGTATAAGTGAAGTCAATTCAAACCAGACAGATTTATGTCGTCTATTTCAGTCATTAGGGCTTGAATATAATAATAGTCTTTTCTAGGCATTTTTGGGGTTTAGTGATATAAGTAAATATTACTAAGACTGATTTCAGTCTGTCCGTACATCATTTGCCTAACTTTATTCGCAATTTATTTTTGGGGTCACCTTGCGGTCTAACCGGATGCAGCTGAATACAATTATTTTACACTAGCTCATGCCCGCGGCTTCACCCGCGTAAATTCGGTAATTGTACCACGGGATCGCACTACCGGGATAAATCCTATGTGTTAATCCAGGTTATAAACTATCTGTGTGCCAAATTTCATCCAAATCTGGTCAGTAGTTTTTGCGTGAAAGAGTAACAAACATCCATCCATCCATACTCAGCAGTATAAGTAGGTAAGGATGGACCAACCGTCTATTTGACCTCCACAACCCAGTTACTACCTCCAGACCCTGTGTTACCCACACGGGGTATTTTCCGACCTCTAGCCAAAGCCGCGGGGAAAAGCTAGTACTCGATACTCTAATATTAAATAAACCATGGATAAAAGGTGAGTTGCTTTTCTGCACCGCACCATCGAATTTTCTGTATCCACCGTTGTTTTTGTCTTCCATCGCAGTTGCCTTCTATACACACAGAACCTTACTACGGTTTTGATTCTCGAGGGGCCATGAGCCACGTATTCAATAAGCCACAAATAGTCGGAAAAGTAGGATAGCCCGCCACATTGCGCTATGTGTCAACATCACGCGACGTTGCCAGACTTATCTAACAACGACTTTTTAAAATGAAAGTGTTTCGTGTCTGAGAAAATGGTGTTCTGGTACTTGGGATCAGTATAGAAGAACATTATAGTGTCTATATATTCTAGAACGACGCGATATCGGTGACAGTGTAAGTGTTATCGCTTCTACTAAACATAGATCATAGTAGCACATCGTGACAATTTACTGAGAATTTATTTTTACTAGCTCATGCCCGCTGCTTCGCCCGCGTGGAGTTTGGTAATTGTCTGACTCGGGCTTCTGGGATAAAAAGTATCCTATGTGTTAATCCAGGTTATAAACTATCTGTGTGCCAAATTTCATCTAAATCCGGTTAATAGTTTTTGCGTGAAAGAGTAACAAACATCCAGACATCCGAACATCCTGACAAACTTTCGCATTTATAATATTAGTAGGATTTTATCGGTTACTAGCTTCTGCCCGCGACTTCGTACGCGGATCCCGTTGCTTATGCCAGCGACAACGGGGTCGTCAAAATCGAAAATTTGAAACGTTTGATGTAGAATTCTAAGGCCCGGGGACGGGAAAACAACGGGATGAGCGAGACGATTGGAGTCGTTCCAGATCATTCATTTTTGTATGTCAACAGGAAATGCCCATCAGACTAAATAACTTTTGCTAAGACGTCATTCCTTAATTTGTTATAGCGCTGCCATGGGCTTTGGAGTTCCACAGCAGGTGTTCCAGATCTTCAAATTTATTCTCACAGCAGAAAATGCTCTTCACGTGGAATATTTTTTTAGCTATGGCACCATTTTTATATCTCTTATACTGTAGCTGGTCTGTTGCGGTTCTGCATCAGGTATTAATTTTCCAAAATAAATTATAGTCTTTATGTTGCCCAGACTATACAACAAAAAAAATTTCTTCCCGTTACTCCGCAGCAGATCCCAAGGGTACACTGAATTAACTTCTTTCTCTTCATGCCGTACTCCAGCAATCCTTTCTCTCTCACTTTCTAACTGATTATGAATATTTTGTTGTGTGCGTGTTCGGGACAATGTATGATAATCTCAAGCAGCAGTTAGTCGCGCATTACGTTCATCACTCGTTTCAAAAGACCTGTTAGTAGATGTGCGAATTCGCTGAAAACTCAAGCGTGATTCTGTATCGGTAAACGTTTCTGACTCGCGAGACAATGCATGTCGCTCACGATCAGCAGACAGTCGCGCATCACGTACTGCACTTGTCTCTAGAGACCTAGCAGCAGATGCGTAGATACGCTGAGAACTCAAGCGCAATTCTCTATCCGTGAACGTCTCCGACTCGCGAGACAATGCGTGACGTTCACGATCAGCGGAAAGTCGCGCATCGTGTTCCGCACTTGTTTCTAGAGACCTAGCAGCAGATGCGTAGATACGCTGAGAACTCAAGCGCAATTCTCTATCCGTGAACGTCTCCGACTCGCGAGACAATGCGTGACGTTCACGATCAGCGGACAGTCGCGCATCATGTTCCTCACTTGTCTCTAGAGACCTAGCAGCAGATGCGTAGATACGCTGAGAACTCAAGCGCAATTCTCTATCCGTGAACGTCTCCGACTCGCGAGACAATGCGTGACGTTCACGATCAGCGGACAGTCGCGCATCATGTTCCTTACTTGTCTCTAGAGTCCTTGAAGCAGATGCGTAGATACGTTAAGAACTCAAGCGCAATTCTCGATCCGTGAACGTCTCCGACTTGCGAGACAATGCGTGACGTTTACGATCAGCGGACAGTCGCGCATCATGTTCCTTACTTGTCTCTAGAGACCTTGAAGCAGATGCGTAGAACGTCTCCGACTCGCGATACAATGCGTGACGTTCACGATCAGCGGACAGTCGCGCATCATGTTCCTTACTTGTCTCTAGAGACCTTGAAGCAGATGCGTAGATACGCTGAGAACTCAAGCGCAATTCTCTATCCGTGAATGTCTCCGACTCGCGAGACAATGCATGACGTTCACGATCAGCGGAGAGTCGCGCATCATATTCTTCACTGGTCTCTAGAGACCTGGATGTAGATGCATAAATACGCTGAGAACGCAAGCGAGCTTCGCGACCCGAAGAGGTTTCTACAGAGCGAGTTGCAGCCTGATGTTCTCGAACAGCATCAAGTCTATCCTGACGCTCTTCGTTAGATTCTTGGGATCTTATGATCCTCAATCTTTTAGCTCCTTTGGAACGTTGGGAAAGATTTGACCTCTTTCTAGGCATGGTTATAGTTTTATTCTGAAAATACCTGATCAATTAAAATCTAAGTGACTGTACCCCTGCGTTACCGGGTAGGCTACCGTGTCACGAAGATAAATGGAAAAGGAAATAAATGGGAGTTTTAGCCAGTAGAGTCAAATTTTCAATGATTCATAGAATTTTCATCGAAAATCAGTCCTAAACTGTTACCGCCTCACCGCGTGGAGGTACTCCCAGCTTATGTTATTTTATAATTACACAGTGAACTCTTGGAGTTCCACAACAGGTGTTCCAGATCTACAATCTTTATACGTCAACAGAGAGTGCTCATCAGGCTGAACAACTCTTGCTAAGACGTCATTCCTATATAGGTTGTAGTGTAGCTGGGCTCTTGGAGTTCCATATCAGCTGTTCCAGATCTTCAAATTTTATACGACAACAGAGAGTGTTCATTAGGCTGAGCAACTCTTGCTAAGACGTCATTCCTATATATGTTATAGTGTAGCTAGGCTCTTGGAGTTCCACATAAACTGTTCCAGATCTTCAAATTTTATACGATAACAGAGAGTACTCATCAGGCTGAACAACTCTTGCTAAGACGTCATTCCTATATGTTATAGTGTAGCTGGGCTCTTGGAGTTCCACATCAGGTGTTCCAGATCTTCAAATTTATTCTCTTAGCAGAAAATGCTCATCACGTGAAACAATTTTTGCTAAGGTACCATTTTTGTATCTCTTACAGTTTAGCTGGTCTGTTGCGGTTCTGCATCAGGTGTTCAAGTTTCCAAGATAAATTATAGCCTATGTGTTGCTCAGACTTTATACCTATACAACAAAACAAAAATCATTCAAATCCGTCAAATAGTTCCGAAGATTAGCGTGTACAAACAAACAGACAAACAGACAAACAGACAAACAGACAAACAGACAAACAGACAGAATTTTTTTTTTGGTTTCATGCTCTATTACTGTTTCTAAACCCCCCTCAATTATTATTTTTTTAATATATTCAATGTACAGACACAGTTTTTTTACTGTTTTATTATATGTATAGATGAATAAAAAAAGTAGATCCATACATTTTGACCGTGCAGGTGCACTTTTGTATGGTTTTTTTTTAAATCCATAAATCATGTAAAAGTTTATAGGTCTCTGATGAAAAGAAAGAGATAAAAATTCAGCGAAAACCTTAAATTGTTTTAGATTGATATTCAGCTGCATCTGGTTAGACTGGGCTCCAAGCATAATTGGGAAGATGCTAGGCAGATGATGATGCTTCATTTTTTTTAGAATAAGAACTGTGAGAGGAACTATCTGAAAAAATTTGCTCGATTTACCCGGAATGAAATAAACAGACTTACCTAAATAAGATACTTGATCCGGTATCAAACAGAATAAGATTCAATTTCGCTAAAGCTACCTAGAATCCATTATTTTGTCAAAGTCTAAGTACATTGAATTTATCGTTGTTCAATGTAAGCTTTAAGAAGCAGCTCTTTTCGGATTTCACACGGATTGCGTGCTTTGACTTCCAGCTGATATTATTTTAGTAGTGTTTCAGTGCTATTATTTATGCATTTCGAAACAGCACTGTTCTATCAAAAAATAATATAAACTAATTACAGTCATTTTTAAATTGTCATTGTTGACTGTCTCGTTGGTCGAGTAGTCGCAAGCGTGATTGCTGAACATGAGGTCCTAGGTTCGATACCCTGGTCGGGCAAAGTATTATTGGGTTTCACCATCAGCATTTTTTTCAGTAACAGCCACGGAGTTTGGATTTGTGCCCAGTTTATGGGAACAGGCTCGCCCCCTATTACATGGGACTTAAACATATCTGGCGAAATATTGGCGTATAATAATTGGGTACACCTCTGCCTAACCCTCCGGGGATCACAGGCGTGATGTTATTTTATGTTTGAATTGCCATGTAAAACAGTGGTAAAAAAAAAAAAAAATATAATAATTAAAAAACGTTAATTCGTGGTGACATCCTAAGTATTACGAAAAAGGTTACTTCTGCCAAACTGTAAAGCAGTTTGTTGACAGATGTAGCTCCGAACAATGAGTGTGTTGATGGTATTCAAGTTGCATCCGGTAAGACTGGAAGCCGACCTTACATAGCTGGGAAAAGGCTTGACAAATGATGATCGTTTTTACTCAATATCATTTACAGATTTTATCAAACAATTCTTCGATGATCGTTATGAAAGAAAAACAAGGGGAGTTTGTAATCGGGTACGTGTTGGGAAATGACTGTTTTTCACGCCTAAAGCCAATAAACAACAGATGTTGTGTTTTGTTTGTTTGTAATGTTGCTGTTAACCCAATTTTGGTTTGACGTCAACTTAGAGGTTTAGAAGTGTTAAATGATTAACATAAAATCACGCCTGTAATCATCGAAGGGCTAGGCAGAGGTGTACCTAATACTACACCCACATTTCGCCAGTTATGTTTTTAAGTCCTATGTAATAGGGGGCGAGCCTATTGCCATCAATCGGGCTCAAATCTAGACTGTGGCTGCTACTGAGAAATGAAATGATGTAAATACCCAATAACACTGCCCAATCTAGGAATCGAACCCAGGATGAGTAAATACTAAATGTAGAGGGGCTCAGAATGTTGTACTGAATACGTGGTAACCGTTTTCGCGTCGGTGTCCCTTCCACCCCGTATTTTTTTTTTATTGACACCAGCATCGGTCCCGTGTTCACACAACTCTAGGAATAAACTATTTATTTAACACGCTTCTTCCATCGGGAGTCCAGACGTACTGCGGGTTATCACCCATTCCTTGTCGATGTACACATTCGCACGAAGCGCTTCGCGACATCGTTTATTTTGCGCACAGCTAAGGAGTGGAATTCCCTGCCTTCGTCGGTGTTCCCAAGTTCATATGATCCCAATCTATAGTCGCGAGTTAATAGGGTTCTTTTGGGATAGCTCGTTCCATCGTCGAGCTCATCTCTGTCCTCAGGACTAGATTGAGGTCAAGAGTAGGCCCATTAAACATAAAAAACTACACAAAATTATTAACTACATTGTCTTCATTGCAATATGCATGTTATTTTAGCTCTTATCATATCTATTGAAGAATTGGTATCATACAGGGTGTAAAACGACCCCATCACCAAGCCATCAACTGAATAAATAACACCTTATCCTTTACTAGCGACCCGCCCCGGCTTCGCACGTGCAATATACATAAAAATCTTCATCTTGAATCACTCTATCTATTAAAAAAACCGCATCAAAATTCGTTGCGTAGTTTTAAAGATCTGAACATACACAGGGACAGCCAGAGGAAAGCGACTTTGTTTTATACTATGTAGTGATAATGATGGGCCTATTTGGCGCAGCCGTAAGACACACAACATTATCTATTTATTTCTGTTTATTTTTAAGTTTTTATTGTGTAGATTCAAGTTTTTTTTTAATTTTATTTTATGTTGTGTACACTTGTGGCCTGTGCCAAATAGATATGTTTTCTTTCTTTCTTTATTTCTTTCTTTATGCTTATAAACATCTAAAAATACAAAGAAAGCATGTTCTGACATGCTTTAATAAATAAAAAACAAAGAAAATTTCTCCTTTCAAATAAATAAAACAAAAGTACATAAGGAAACGCTTGACGAGCACAATTCTTTCTTATACCAAAAGAAGATTCAGTAATAAGAGGAAAAGCCAGTATAAAAAGATAATTCCTTATAAATTACCAACATCCTGGAGGATTCCAGGAGACGCAGCCTTAACAGCCACTAAATAAAGCATAACCTCCATTTTAATCTACAGAGTGAGTTTTGTGAGACGGTATTTTTGCTTGAAAACCGAAAAGAAGCAAAGTATTATGTAAAAATTGTTAAGGAAGCTCCGTGTAATGGCAACTTCAAACGCATGGTTTCTTGAAAAAGCATTTTATTTCAGTCAGGAATTAAAATATTACAGGAAGAAATCATAAGGAACTTGCGTAGAAACTTTTTATTCAAAAGCATCGTGAACTAAATCAATAATCATGTGCTTTGTCACGGGACGGAATGAAGAATGAAAGTTAAAAACTCAAACTCAAACTCAAAGCATTTATTTCAATTAGACCATTACAGGCACTTTTGAAAGTCAAAAACAAAAAAGCTAAGCTACAGTCACATTCACAAGGCATAATAACTTGCGAAAGTACTGTAGTTGCACATTCCAAATCGTAGATCTCTATGGAGAAGAATGGGCAAGAAACTCCATGGACACTCTTTTTAATCAAAATATTGTTACAAAATCTTGGTTACATCATTCATGTTGAGATTATACATATAAGTATGTGAGAACGATGTACAAAGACGTGCACATTAAGAGCGTCCAGAGTAAAAGATTAAACTAACAATTTAAAAATAAAGTAATTAAAATAAACCGTGACAGCTAAGAGATGACCAGTCCCAACTGACAGCGCCCGTTCACGAACATGACACATGGATCAGCGCCATTCAACTCAACCACATTGAAGGGAACTAAATGACCCGACACACCCGCCACCATCAGCGAGACATTTGTGTGAGCATGACATTCTCTCAGCCACCAGGGCACATTCAAGTCAATGAAGATAACTAAATGTAAATGGTAGCTTTACCGTACATAGTACTCACACATGTGCTATGCGATTATATAATACTAAGAGATTGAATCTATACAATTCAAAGATATTTTTACAATCTTCTGCAGCTTCCACAATAACTTCACATGGTAATCAATTAGTTTGCCCCTATGGTTGTGGAGCAGGACCAGCATTAATTACATTACAGCATCAAAACAAGCTTAGTGTAAAAACATTAAAAAAAATAAGGTTTAAAATGTAGGTGTGACGTTTTTTTTTCGTATTTTTTTTCAACAATTCCTTTTTAATTGATTACTAGACTATTATATCTTTGAGATGACCGCCATAGTGAATTTAAAATAACTTTATTTAGCTAACCATGCATTGTAATCCAAACTAAACGTGAATCAAAATTTCAGCTCAATCGGTTGGAGATAACAATTCAACAATTCAATTTTCAAGTTGCAAGATACCCTAAATATCTTTAACCTGAATATCGATAACCTAAACAAACACAAGCATTGCAAGTTAAATAGTTGAATCTACAGACAATAAACGTTCATTACAAAACGCTTAGACTGTCGAGAACCAGTTTATTCGGCCTATAATTTTCCCAATAGTGGGACATTGGCTTCCTCTATGAGACGGATTGGGCTGTAATCCACCACGTGGCGTGGGCCCACTGCGGGTTGGTAGATGTCAAATGTGTTAGATATTTTTATTTATTCTCACGATACACTGTGAAGCCTTTTATTAAATTGAGCTTAAAAATATTATCTATACATAAATGACTTTTCTATATTTCTATTAGTTACGATTGCCAATCCGAATACTTATTGCAAAAACACACCCTGTATGTTAGAACTGGGCCAAAAAGCTCGCAACACAAACAAAATACAAATCTTTATTAAAACATTCTTGATCTATTACTGTTCCAACTTAGGTTAGTTAATCTGAAGACACCGAGATTTGCTAGGAAATAAACTTGGCTTAGCTTAGTTTTTCTTTTCAAGTTGTATTTGACCTACATTCTTGGGTTAAGTTCTTGCGTTTATTATCTTGGACTCTTATATAGGCATCTCTGGTGGTAAATAATAGACAACAATATTAATATCATCATCAACATCATGTCTTTGTCCTCTGTTACATGGAATCGGCGCAACACGTTTTATTCGACATTGTCCCTTAGAAATAAAAATATTGAAATGTTAAATGTAATAAATATTATCATAATATATACTGTTCTTTTATTAAGGTACCTGTTTCTGTCGAACGAATAAATGCACAAAATAATGGTTCCCTATCCATTTGCATAAAATTTTAAGACCTAATATAACTTAGCATAATTTTGTTTGGCATAATTATATTTTCGCATAATATAATTATGCATAACAGCTTACGCATAATTTTTTCAAGCATAATTTTCTCTAATCATGATAATGATGAAGCATAATATTCTAAAGCATAAATTTATTAAGCACAAAGTTCTAAAGCATAACTTTTTTAAGCATAATATTCAAAAATAACAGGGTTTACAGGAACCTAACTTACCGAACCTCGGGGTGCCCCTGACGTCAACCGTCTAGGGTTAGGGTTTCCGTCAGCAGGTCGACGGAGCCCCGCTGCGCGGGGCTCCTTTTTCTAGCTGCAGGGTTTACAGGAACCTAACTAACCGAACCTCGGGGTGCCCCTGACGTTATTTATATTAATTGTATGCCTAAATATTATTATGCTAATAGTCATTAGGCCTACTAACGTTATGAGAATCAAATTTATGCCAAAACAAATTAGTATGTAAGATGATTATGCCAACATAAAATGTATGCCTAAAAAAATTATGCCGAAGTATTATTATGCCAAAACAAATTGTGCCAAAATCGTTATGCCGAAGTATATTAGGACAAAGAACATTATGCGAAAAGAAGGGATCCCCAAAATAATATCAAACAGGTATAATATTCTAACCAAATCCCATTGTTTCAGAAAGGAAAACTCTCCTGCATCCGCACCGAATCGGAATCCGGATCAGACAAAATGTCGTTACGACAGTCAGCATCCAAACAGACTTCAAAAAACTCGACGCAACCGAGCGACTGTTCATCACAAGACCACAAATGCCCCTGCTGCTTCCGACCGGAAAAGAAAAAGAAACACAGGTGTAAAGAAAAAGAATCAAGATTCTACAACAACGATGTCACATTCAAAGCAAACTTTAAATATAAAAATACCACGAGAAGAACTCATTCGATGAAAGAACATGTGGAAAATAATCGAGTGTCTTCTTTACGAAGAGAAACGAAAACCGCACAGACTTTAAGTCTAGTGGTCGGTGGTTTTGTTGCTTGCTGGCTCCCATTCTTTGTTTATTACCTCCTCACTCCTTTCATACCAAGTAATTACGTGAATCCAGTTCTAATGTACATACTTACCTGGTTGGGTTGGTTCAATTCTGCAATAAATCCCTTTATATACGCTTTTTATTCTCCTGATTTTAGAGTAGCGTTCTGGAGGCTTACAATAAAAAAATGTAAGAGGAATAAACGTTAAGAATGTTAGTTATTTTTCCACTTTTAATAGGTACTTGCGTAGTTTATATTGCTGTAAATAAATGGGAATCAGCAACTGGTATAAAAGATCCGGGATAGACTGATAAGTTTATTTTGCGTCAGTTGTTCAATCGATTCTCGATTCTAACGCAACAGGATAAGCTTTACATTTTGTTTCCAGTGAGTTTTTCACTTTATATCTTTGCAATACGGATACGTAAATAATCGCAAACATCTTTCCTTACAGTATTTGCATTATTATTTGATCCTTTCAGACCTTGCTTCGTCAGATCTCGGTTTTATGAATCCATTGGAAAGACTTTTCTTGCTTGCTCTAGTTTTATTTTCATGGTAGGTTTTTTTACTATTTCCTGGTTCATTTGGTACTTACTCAGCTTGGAACCGCCACTTTGAATGCGAGTAATAAAATGGTAGTAAGATAGTTCACTGTGATATGAGGTTTTATATTACCGTCGGTTATTAAGCTCCTACCTAAAGTTGGAAATTGCCAAAATTGTTTGAGCATCGTAAAAAGTTTTTGTTGCTGTTGGTATGATGTTTTGTGAGTTATTTTGATTGTTTGGAGTTTTAGCTCACCTTTTAATGTTTCCTTCGTAAACCCTTTTCGGCTATGGATTAAATTGAAGTTTTACCTGATTATAGAAGTTATATTATTTAATATAAGGTGTAAATGGACCCTTCACGCCGTCAACCAAGCATTCTGTACATCAAACTAAGATACCCTAAAAAAAAAATATTGCTGGGAAACCTTTTTTTTTGGGTGAAAATTTACGTTTTATGATAGGACTAAATGGAACGTACCTAAAACATTGTGCTGGTGGATGCATTGAATAGTATGAATTGTGGAGGAATTTAAAGGAAAAACTTGTACAAAAAATAAACTTTGTAAAAAGTTGGAACTTTGACCCCTAATATCTCCGTAACTAGAAGGTTCCCAGGAACAAAAAAAAATCGCAATGATGCTTTTGGTTTCGTTAAGGGTCTTTTTACACCCTTATAACTGCGTAGTCATGGGAGGTAAAAGCTTTATTTTTTTCTTACATCACAAACGTTTGAGCACTAAATCAGTTCCGACTAAATTGAAGTACTTGAACTGGTCTAGCTTGATACGAAGTTTCGATAAAATAAGAGGCCTCTTTACACTGTTTTTTTACCAATCGGCCTAGCTTACCTACTTTTATTTTGGCGAATACTACACAAGTAAAATATCTACAAATGATAATAAATCCTTCCCACTCAACTCCGCTGTATTATAGACCTCAAATCACAGTGGATTTAGCAATAAAACCAGAAAAACCTTTTAGAAGATCACTAAGAAATATGATTGTCTCAAAACCATATTTATCAAAATAATATGCCGTGGAAATATAGTGGCAATTTTATGTGTGGCCGTTATGGATAGAACTTTATGTTTAGATTGGCTTGAATATACAGTATTACAAATTGCACAAATTGTTTCAGCCTAATCTGACTTTTTGAAACTTAAACATGTTAATGTGATTAAATAATTTTTATGACATAGTATTATATTTCGTTTTGGATTTCCGATGGTTACATAATAGTTACTTAGTTTAAGTAAAAATATCTCGTCATATTAATTTGCACTGGAATTTTCCGTAACAATCACAATATGAAGTTAAGGCTGATTTGTTGAAATTATTCGGAAGTCCTAAATAACCATATGACATTGTAAATTGAGTTAAATGTAGTTAATATAACACATAATGCTATTTAAAAAGAAAATGTTTTTAACAATAACAAGAATGATGTCGTCTATGTATAAATAAGTCATTCATCATTAGTTTACATCGTTCTCATAAGTTCAGGATTAAGGAATATTGCTTGACAGAGTTCCATTCCCATTGATATTCTGTACGCGTGTTAAGTATAACATTTATTTTTACTGTTTTAATAATATTTAGTATAATAAATGGAGCAGATAAAACCATTCAATTAACTCGAGTCCTAGAATGCCTAGAAAATAAATGGATTTATTTCGGAGTCCATTTCCGTTGTTACTGGAAAACATGTAGAAGATAAATTACATGAATTTGCTTACCAAATAGTTTGTTGAACTCTTTAGGCGTAGACTTTTATTTATTACTAAATAATACGAAGAAAACCGTTTTAGGAGACGGTACTCAAATGAGAACATAACACTTGAACACTGACATTTGAACACTTGTACACTGTTTTATTGAAGTTTAAACTATAGTCTTTCTAAAATGTAATTAGACATTTATTTCTTCTAAAGATAGACATTTTCTGAGAAAATACGTAAACATTATTAGTTGAAAATTAACATTCTTACTAAGGACGCTATCCAAAGACATTCCTTATTTAATAACTTGAGACAATCTTCTTTATGATCATTACTGAAAGTACAAAACTCAACATTTATATCAAAATGCTGCGTATACTAACGAGAAGTGGCTTAGTCGTTAATCATTAATGAAGACGGCTTTTGCGCAACATGGGTACTTGTACGATTGCTAGGAATAATTGAGCATTTAATGATACTAACTCGAAATGGTTCCACTTTTCAGCACAGGGCCTCTTCTCAAAAGGAAATGTCAAGGCCATTGATAACTTTTACAGTTAGACTGCATCAACCCACTGCCAGCAAAAGAAGATGTTTGCCCAGCAGTGGGATGGACCTATTCAACCTAGGTCTCTGAGTCTACGATCTTTTTTCACCGTGAACTATATTGTTTTGTTTTCTCATATCAGCATTACTCAGACCATGCTTCGCAAGGCTTTACGACTTGACAAGGATCGAGATTTCTTTGCCCTATTAAAGTATCCAGACAGAGGCCTTAATCCATAATTGAAAGTACAGAAAAATCAAGACAGAAACATCATTAAAAAAATATACGCGTCGGCTTGAGAACTTCTTTCTTTTTTCGTCGGTTAAAAATAAAAGCTCGTCGGGGAAGCGACGCTTCCAACATTTATGAATTCAAGTTAATATCATGCAAAGTAAATTTATCTTCTTTTTGTTGTCTCATTTAAATCGTTTTTGCGCGAAATGAGGACTTCAAATAATTTTATGACAGTACTTTTTCGGTGAAAAATGTTTCATCGAAAACGTTTTAAAGTTTTAAATTGTAATAAGTTTGGATCGTAACTGAAAAAAACTGGATGAAATTGCTTGTTTTAATTTAGAACAGAACAAAATAGGACAGTAAAAAGAAATTAAAATGACCGACGTAAAGTACGAACACAAATTAATTAGGTTCAATTTTCCTCAGTTAGGTTAAAAAAAGAACAATATAATACCAAGAATCAGAACAATAATAATGCTAGGCACTTAATAATTCAAGTCCCTAAATGACCACGATATTAATTCTGAACAAGCGAATTTTACTAAATAACCCTTGTATTTTCACGAAACTCCCATTAGCGGTGAGAAGCACTTAATTTGCTTTTGAAATAATAAACATAGAATGCTATAAAGCAGGAAAGTAATAAAGAATATTGTTGTAAAAGAGGGGTACGCGAAACATGTAGAATAATTTTACAGAAATGTTGATTTTTTTCCTGAAAAGAGTAAATTGTGGTTTCTCTGGGGAGTATGATATTTCTTTTATTGTACTGCTGTTAAAAATATTGTGTTTTAGCTTAATATCATTGGAACTTTTTATGGTCTCTTAAGTAAAACTGCGCATGGAAATATGTGCGAGGAATATTTTGAGATGCTGGTATGTATTTTAAATATAAAAGTTTATCGTGGTTTTGTGATTCAAATTTTTTTTATTTCCAAATCTATACATGAAATTTAAACATATTTTATGTATGTAAATTGAATTGTTAACGATGTAGATATTCCTCATACTATAGAAAGAGTAGACTGCCTAGACTTTTCCCGACTATGTTGGGGTTAGCTTCCAGTCTAGGATGCAGCTAAATACCAATATTTTACATGGTGCGACTGCCTATCTGACCTCCACAACTCAGTTAGTACTGGTTATTATGATACCCCTTGGTAAGACTGTTTGTCAGACTTTCGGGCCACTGACCACATGTAACGACTGTCAAAGATCTACAACTGACAGCCGGGACCAACAGCTTAACGTGCTTGCCGAGGTACGGAGGAAACTCTGTATGTAATGGGCGGTCACCCATCCACAGACCAACCAAGGCAAGCGTGGCTTAACCTGAAGATCTACCCGAGCGGCTGTTATTATTTAGCCACGAGCTCCTCTATCACCACCTTCTTAACTCTCTTGTTAATTTGTAATTTTCCAACTGTTTCAGTCATTCTCAATACAGACACTCCCAAGAGTAACTAATATAAAGAACATTCATTTTCCCCGCCTATTTTATATGGGGAATAAAAAGTAATGTAGGTAGGGAATTTGGAATAACAGTCTAATTCTAATAAAAATATTTATAGCAAAAATCGATGTCAACCTAAATGCCAGGCCCTGTGGAGGAATGTGGAGTTTTGTCAAGTCTAGCCAGGTTTGATAGCCACATCGTAAAATTATACGAATTTCTCAAAATATTTGCCCACATATCTGAGAGAAATTTATTGTATTTAGGGTTATAACATACCATAACATCACGCCTATAATACCCGAAGGGTTAGGCAGAGTTCCTAATAGTACCCTATTTAAGGTAATCTTCGGAACTATCTGTGTCTACCCATAATTTACACTGAAAAAAGTACCTACACGACCCTGACTATGAAACTAAACAAGTTTTGTTATACAAGTGGTTGAAACTCACAAAAAATGCACTTTCTATGAGAATTGATACGATCAACATGTATGGCAATAAGCATGAGCATAATCAGCCTATAATGTTCTCACTGCTGGGACACGCGGCCTCCTCTCTACGAGGGAATGTGCTATAATCCACCACGCGGTGCCAGTGCGAGTTAATAGATGTCACATGTCTTCGATTTTTTTTGTATGGCAATACAAAAAAAAATGTTATGAATTTCCAAAACTTATAGAACAGTTGTTTCATGTACTGAGTCACCACTAGTTTTGTAAGTAAAGTTAAGTAAAATTTAATTTGTTTAAGCATGGTGTACATGATACATTGCATGTAAGATAATACTGAGATCCAGAGAAGTTCTAACATGTTTAGCCGCATAACATGGCGTACAAATTGGTAGGAAGAGATGGTGCATAAACCGTGATAATATTCATAAAATTACAGATCGTAGCAGGTGGGGTTCTGCAGTTTCGGCCTAGGAAAAAGAAGTGAGTTTTTGCAAGTACTTTCTAGCCCAAAGCAACGTGTTTTGTATGCTACAAGTATGTCAAATAGTTTGATTTCAAGTAGGTACTTATGTTATTTAAAAATAGTTATTTGAGTAACCATGGAGTTTCTTGCCGGTTCTTCTCCATAGGAAACGACCAACCCGAACCGTGCACCTTTTTGTAGACGATAAGTGCCCGTCTAGGCGTATGTGCAATAAAATATTTTGTTTTTTGCCTTCTTAGTGTAAAGATAAAATCAATTCATATTTTAACTTAAAAACTTGTAGAGTAACAATTTAGGAACTTCTCTTCAAAATTTCGAATGGTATGAGTATCGATACACAAGCCCTTATAAAGAGAAGCTCGTGGCTAAATAATAACAGCCGCTCGGGTCAATCTTCAGGTTAAGCCGCGCTTGCCTAGGTTGTTCCATGGGTGGGTGACCACCGAGTACCACATAAAGAGTTTCCTAGGTGCCTCGGAAAGCACGTTAAGCCGTTAGTCCCGGCTATCATTTGTAGTTCTTTGACAGTCGTTACAGGTAGGTAGTGGCCCGAAAGTCTGACAACCAATTGAACCTTACCAAGGGGTCCAGTATTACCCAGTAAAATAGAATAGAATAGTCATTTATTTGCTCAGAATGTAGGTATTACAAATAAGGTGGTAACAATAACATTAAAGAATCCTTGTACATAGTACTAATTGGATTGTGGCGCATCCGGTAAGACTGGAAGCCGACCCCAATAAAGTTGGGAAAAGGCTGGGCAGATGATGAAGCCCTTAGATACCCCTCTTACGTTAACAAAACCAATGTATTTTGAAATCTGGAAATTTCGAATAAATAAAACTAAATCATAATCCACTTAGACAAGTAATTTATTACTCAGAAAAATGGTTTCAGGCGATGACCTAAAATTTCTCGAAAATGAAACTTTAGTTTTACGCTGTTATTACATAAATGGCTCAAAAGCATTAATTTCACTTGACAGTTAGATGATTTGCAGAAACAACGGATTTTTGATTAACGATTCCCTTTTTATTTTTTAAAAAGATCTGTAGAAAAATTGATGGCTTAAAGGTGGTATTAATTGTTATGAATCGAGGTCGTTTTTTGTTAGAAATGGCTGAATGCGGAGTCATTAATGAACGGAAGTTATTAGTATGCATTTAATATTAAACGCTTTTTCTTTTTTTATCGTGTTGTTAGTGCCTAACCTGGTGTCAGAGTTCTTATGCCACCCATGGGCCTCTGACTTGGCTTTACATGCCGTCAAAAAATATCTCTCTGGCCTGCTGGTTTCCTGACGATGTTTTATTTCACCGAAGCAAGTGGTAATTGTACAATACGCACATGAATCCGAAAAATCCGAGTTGCGTGTCTTGGGTTCGAACTCGAGACCTATGACTTGGTTTTATTGAACACTACTTGCTAATGGTGAATCAATTTATTGAAAAAATTTTGCAAAGTTAATTTGCCTAAATAATGTGGGCATCACGGCGAATAGCCTAGGTATAGGTAAGCACCGGTGTTTTCCATACTTAACTTTTCAATACTTTGTTTTAATAAAAGTTTCAAAATAAGAAGATACTTCGCTCGCGACTTCTTCCGCAAAAAATATGGTAGCTCGGCGAATATGCATGATATAAATATCATTTATAGCACTCACAAATAATGTAGCTCTCTGCTAGTCAACGAATTTTCAGAATTGGATCATAAGTTCCGGTGATTACCCCCTACATACAAACATACAAACTTTTGCTTCTTTATAATATTAGTACAGATAAATAGGTACTCAGAATGTCAACTAACTAAATAACTTTGAAGAAGGGCAGAATGATGTTGAGTTTCAAAGTCAAAGCAGATACCTTAAAACCTTTTAACGGTCATAACGATTCGGCAATCGGAAAATAATGCGAATTATGCATCATTAATAACCTTTGTACAACAATAGAATACCTACCAAGATTACATTGTTTAATTTTTGAGCTGCATTAATAGTTGGAGCAGCGGTGGCCCTGTGGTGGCGGCCCTGACTTACGAACAGTAAGTCGTGGGTTCGAACCCAGGTAGACGCAGTACTTTGTGTAATTTATTTCATCACCACTGCTCTCAAAAACGGTGAAGGAAAACATCGTGAGGAAACCGGCATGTTCTAGAACCAAACATTTCGAAGACATGTGACATCTACCAACCCGCACTGGACCCGCGTAGTGGATTATAGCCTATTCCCTCTCATAGAGAGGAGGCCGTGTGTCCCAGCAGTGGGAACGTAATAGGCTGATTATGCTTAAGCTAATAGTGGGAAATATATTCCTTTTGCCTTATAAAATTCGTTGACAAAATATTCTAAACTTACTAAAAAAAAATCCAAAAGTAACTTTCTGTTTGACTCACTGTCTGATAAGTGAGTTTTCAAGCCTAAACGACTGAACGTGTTGAAATTGCATACCCGGGTGAAGCCACGGGCGAAAACTAGTTGATGATTATTTAGATTTTACTCCCAAATGTTGTAATGAACCTAATTTACGGCAATCCAAAATAATTTATTTCACAGTATTTTACTTGTATTAATGCGAAACAAAGTTGATTTGACACAACACAAACCTTTGATGTGTGAAACTTTAATCAACATAAAAGCGTAATTTTGTTCAATTAGTGGCAATTTCTGTGGCGTTTTCCGTTTAGTAAAACAAAGGGTGTAACAGAAAAAGCAGCCTTGAATTCATTTTCGTGATTGTTTTTGAGTAATGAAGGGGAAAATACTTACTCTAATACAATAAAATAAAAAAAACATAACCCTCTTTTTAGAATTTGCCACAGTCGGGTATAAAAGGTTATGACTATGAAATGATGTAGTTTTTCAGCTCAGATTGTCTCAAGATATAATAAGGTAGGTGCCTAATAGGTAGATAATTAACATTGCATACTTTATTTTACACCAAAATTATTACACAGTTCTTTTACAATGTTGCAAAAAAAATCAAAGATACACGGCGATCTTTGATTTTTTTTAAGCTAGTTTTAAAAATACTTATTTAAAACTTAATGATTTTCGCTTCAACGATGCTCTAATATAAGCAAAATACTAAACTAAATGAGAAATGAATGAATAACACTAATGTCATGAGGTTAATTGGCATCATTTTACCTCATTGCAAGCTCAACTTTAAAGTCTCATTAATTTGTAATTTCTAGAGATATTTGAGCGATTTTTTTACAGTTTTGTTTATTCTTATTTAAATTATTACCCTGGGTGCGTGTGAGTAAGACTCGCACTTGGGCAGTTTTTTAAGCTGGTTTTCAAAATAGTTATTTTTCTTGATGTTCTTCGCTTTTACGATGCTCTTACATAAAGCACATTATTAAGTTAAATAATAACGTAATGAGGTTGAGGTTAAGTGACGTCACTTTACCTCATATCAAGCGCAAGTCTCATAACTTTTTCATTTCTAGAGACATTTTAATGATTTTTCACAGTTTTGTTTATTCTTATTTAAATTATTAAATTTAATTTTCTCCACAAACTTGACCAGATTGACTTTCTTATATCAGTATATGTACCTGTCTTATTTTGATAAGCTGTCAACATAAGTTATCGAGGAAATTGGCTATTATTAAACTGATTAGAAACTTAATCAGGACATCAGAAATCAGGAGTAAATTGAATCAGAAATTATATTTAAATGAAGATTGTTAAAACAATGCTGATTAAGCGTAACTCCATTAAGCTTTGTAGAATTCGCAAAATTACCGAAATTCCGGACATGAATATTCGACGCGACAAGATGAGGAATCTGATATTTTGATATCACCAGTATCTTTAAGATTGTATAAAAGATCATTGTTAATCTGCAGGGTGATATTTTGAGATAGGCTTGTATGACAGCAACAGTAACAGCCGTAGCTACTTGAAAACGTTCTTAGTAAATCATTCACATCTTTTGAAGTAATTGCCAACTGCATTCAAAGCTATCTGACAAATTACACAATTAGCTAGAAAAACGGCAACGCTCACCTTTTATGTATTAATAAGCACAACCTGTATTCATACTAATATTATAAATACTAAATAACTATGTTTATTATGTTTTTTTTAACTTAGGACGCCCTAATGGCTGAGCAGATTTCAATGTTTTGCTAACCAGCTGACCAGGAATTGGGTTAGAATATTAGATATATTTTTATCCCGGTATTGTGATGATAAGAGATCAAAATAGGTAGAGAGACGTGTGTGTGGTATGCGAGTATGTGGATAATACCTCCGTATGAAATCCCGGAATGTTTTTTTAAGTTCTTATCCACATGTTACTTACTTCCTTGATGTTTAGGCAAATACACTCTCTAACACGAAGTGGATGGCGGGGTCTATTGAGCGAGCGAAGTGAGTGAACTAAGACCCCGTCATCCCTATCACTACCTATTCCGGTTCATGATTTTTGAAAATACGCAGGCAAAGCCGCAGACTAAAGCTACTATGTAAAAAACGGATCTCCACAAACGAATCATTCTAGTCACTGTAATTTAGACTTAGATTATAAGATATTTTGTATTAGGCAATTAATATTAATAAAGTATACGTAAGTAGTCGTTTAGGACTACGAATTTTGTGATAAAACATCTCAAAAATAAAGAGTTTTAATGAAAATGGTTTTATTAATTTTCTTCCCCAATTAAGCTTGAAAAGTGAATTGAAATAAAATAATAAGATAGGACAAGAGGACCTAAACAAAGTAACATTTTCACAGCAATACCCATCTTCACCTGCCAAGCCTTTATCGTTGTATGTAAGGGTCGGCTTCCAGTCTTATCGGATGCAGCTGAATACCAGTATTTTACATGGAGCGACTGCCTACCTGACCTCCACAAACTAGTTAGTACTGCATATCCTGAACCAAAAATTCGAAAACATGTCATATCTGGATGGTACCCGCACTGGGCCCGCGTGGTGGACACTCCTTCTCACATAGAAGCCTGTGTCTCAGCAGTGCTACTCGTATCAGTAAGTATGAAGATTATTTAAAAAAAAATACTGTCAGCATATTTATCACACGATTACAATACTGTAAAACTATGTCGTGTCTGTCATTTAATTTTGAGAATGAAGATTAATCCACTTAAAAAGTGTTAAAAATCTCAACTCTGAGTTATTTCCGTCAATCAAATTATTTGATTGACGGAAATAACTCAGAGTTGCGTCTCACGTCTGACCTTAGTTTGCTTTAAGGTTATTCAAAATGGCCTTGCTCCACTATTCTAGTACTGTTGTAGTTGTAGACTGCTGAGCATAAGGTCCTGGGTTCGATCCTCAAGTCGGGAAAACTGTTGTTGTGATTTTTCATCAGGAACTTCCTAGTATTAGCCATGGAGTCTGGATTTGAGCAACAGACATGGTCCCTACAAAAAGTACATGTGAAATGAGGATAAACTGAAGCACTGTTGGTATACCTAACCCCCAGTAATACCTTGTTGGTATTACTGGCGTCTAGTGAGTGTGGTATGAAGTATGGAACCGTATTTGAAGTTATGAAAAGGGCTATGCTTGGAGAACCTCTAAGGATCTAATCCAGAATGAAAAGAACCAGCAGAAACCAAAGATAGCTATTTGTGGATTTAACTCACTGAATACGAGCTTACCTAATTATAGCTGGGAATTCAATACAAATTAGATTTTAGTACCAGAGGTTGAAGTTCTAAATTCTTTCATCATTTAATCTAACGATCCTTTAAAAGTAGTGACCTGGAAGCTTATTGAAATTTTAATGATGTTTGAAGAATAAATACTTTTCTGCTGAGCCAATTTAGTTTTTAATAGGTACCTAATCCAAAAAATAATATCGTGTATTTAGGGTTTAATGCCACTGGCCTCACCTGCCTGTTACTAACACTTCAGTTTCTTTTCAATATTATGTTTCTACACATCGGCCCGGACACAATGTCTGCCGCATTCCCGACGAACTGTGGGCATAAATAAATCCGACGTGGCGCCCTGACACAGCCCGAGGGTGACGCAGTAGACCTCGCAGGAGATGGCGGGATGAGCTGGACATTGGCTCTGAATCGAAGGATTTGGAAGTCATGGGGAGAGGCCTTTGCCCAGCAGTGGGATCATACAGGTTAACAGTATCTTTCTATACTTAAACTGCCCCGTTGCTCGTTGGGTTTGATTTCCAAGAAACGGGCAAACTGATGTTGGGTTTTTCCATCAGATTCCGAAAATTGGATTTATAGATTTCTAATTCACGCGAACGTAGTTCGCGGGCAACACTAGTTAGTAGTAGTTAATAAAATTTATATGAGACCACCACGCGGGCTTCCTCTACCAAATACAAAGACAGAATCATGGGAATTGGTCCAGTAATTACGGAGTAATCGGTGAACATACATGAAAAACGACATGCTGGTGCAATACAAAACCTCCTTCCTTCTTTAGAAGTCGGTTAAAAAACATCATTAATCGTGCTCAAACTTTGAGCAATTGACAGAAAATGATATTTATTAAGACCACCCTTAATAATCTGAACAAGCCGTTTATATTTTTCCAAGAAACATAAATAGGTTCCTACTCAATTTACATCATTCGTTTAGTCCCTCTTAAGTATGTACCGACGTATTTTGGCCTTTCCATGATTCCACAAACAGCTCTTTGAAGAAACCTTATTTACAAAAGGCTTTTATTTATTCACTTGTGTATGTTAAATCGTTTTGCTACAATGGAGTATTTCGAAAAGTAGAATTATTTAGAAAGTTTAACATATTATCACGCCTGTAATCCCCAAAAGGTTAGGCAGAGGTGTACTTAATAGTGCGCCCACATTTTGTCAGTTATGTTAAGTCCCATGTAATGGGAGGTAAGCCTATTGCCATCAACCGGGTACATTTTTAAACTCCGTGGCTGCTACTGAGAATTTTTTGATGGAAAAACCTAATAACACTTTGCACGACCCGGGAATCGAACCCAGGACCTTATGCTCAGCAGTCGTGCTTGCGACCACTTGACCAATGAGACAGTTTATTAAATAAACTCAACATTATAGGGTCGGCTTCCAGTCTAACTGGATGCAGCTAAATAATATCATATTTATATAATATAATAATATTACTGTCAGCGACCGCCACTGATCAACTGATCTTACATAACATGACGAGACTACTTTGGCAAGACTGATTGTAAGACGACGTCAAAGAACTATGAATGACAGCCGGGACCAACTACTGAACGTGCTTCTTAGCCATGAAAGGGTTACGTGGAGTAAAGTTGGGTTCTCCTACCAAATTTTTCAAATCAGTCTTCATTCTTCTTCTTCGTGTCGTTGACACGACAATTTTGACGACGGTCATTGGGAGCGCAGAGGTCACTTCGGCTGCATGTTTTTGGGCTAAGAGGGCACAATAGGAGGTCTTTCCCAAGATCCACCCCAAACGGTTCTTTTGAATGAATGAATGAATGAATTCCAAACCCCGGAATTTAGAGTTTATTCAGCTCTGTGTGTCATTTCAATCAATATTTTTCAAATTAGAGTTTCAAATATAGAAGGCTTGTTTTATAACAATGTTGGATTGAGAGGAATTCAAAATTATGTTGTTCAATCAATATTTCTTCGACGTTGATCATTTAATGGTATGGTAAGCTGAAAACCTACTTCGGAAATCTAAAAATATTCGTATCTTTATTTGCATTATAATATAATGCAAATAAAGATATGGTACAATTAAGGACCCTGCTCTGTAGGGCACAGCAAAAAGTATAAAATTAATACTGAATGAATTTTCAATTTTAAAAGACGTGCTTAATATTAATAAACTAAATGATAATATTATTTTATTGAGATCACTTATAACATACTAATTATTTGGTTAGTTATACATAAAACATATTTAATAATAATAAAATAATATTTATCCATGTGTTATGAGTGTGAATTCTAAACGACTATGTATGGTGTCTGTTTGTGTTAAATATATATATATACATATGTATAAGTAAGTACTGAAATCAATTTGTCAAAATAAATTAAAACATCAATTTAAAAAAAAAGAAAACGGCCGAGATCAGAGATTTAAAACACGGTCCTATGATCAAAGATTGAAAAAAACCGCCCAAATAAAACAAGTATCTATCTCCTGACCAAACCGTGAAAAGAAAAATCTAATCAGCAATCCTGATATTTTTAACTAGCTTTTTGATCAGTCCTTTCAGTATTTTGTTAAGACCTTAAAATTTTAAGGTTACACACTCCGATAGAACCTCAGTTTATGCCATCAGTCGGTCTATTAATATACCACAGGGCTGTTTCTCGTTAGCTCGCCGTCCGTCCGTCGTATGACGACGGGCAGGCCGTGTCGACGGTGCGTTCGTGTTCCACGCGCGCCTCAAAGAGATGTCAGCAAACGGGAGGGGCCCGCAACAGCCGATGCCTGCCAGGGCTGCGGGACTGTTCGAAAGAGATACCGCGGCCCTGGAACATAAAGGGCCTAAGAAGGAACATGGGTGGTTTTTAGTCAGTAAGAGTCTGACACTCCCTTCCGCTCCACCCAGAGCGGCAGCCCTTTTTTTTTTTTTTTCGGTTGGGAAATCATCAAGTGACTCCTCCCGCTCTGGGCGGAGCGGAAGGGAGTGTCAGACTTTGACTGACTATAACTGCCTTCAAATTAAATTGGAAGCCGACCCCAACATGATTGAGAAAAATCAAGTAAGGGATGACATGTTACTACGGCTCCATCTTAATATACAGGGTGTAAACGGACCCTTCTCGAAGCCGTCAAACAAGCATTATGTACATCAAACTAAGTAACTTTACGCAAAAATTATTGCTGGGAAACGACTTTTTTTTTGGAGTGAAAAGTCACGTTTTACTGTAAGAATCAATTTGATCAAAACATTATGTTGATGGATGGATTGAATAGTGTAGGGTTGTGGAGGTGTTTAAAGTAAATGTATTACATAAAAAAATATGTATTTAAATAAAAAAATGTGAAAAGGTTGGAACTTTGATCTCCAATTTCTCCGTAACTAGAAGGTTCCCAGGTATGGTCTAGAACAAAAATGATCGCAATGACGGCGAGAATAAGTTACTTTTGGTTTCGTGAAGAGTCTTATTGAACCCTGTATAATAATAATTAAACAAAGAAAAAATGTTATTAGTTCAACCGAACATTAGCAATAATACTGCTTTACGATACTCGTCCTTACTACCTCAGACTTAGACGCAGTCAATGAGAATTGTTACAGCTGATATTTTATTGGCTATACCAAACCCTAGTTGGCCAGTCCAACTCGCCCTTAACCAGAATTATTTGGTACTCTCATTTGGTATTTTCTATCCCAGCAATTTTTAAATCCCTATCAGCTTCTCAAACATCAAACGATGTTGGAACAAGATCTTGAGTGGCAGAAAGATCTTGTAATTTTAGCTTTAAACACGTTAAGGACTTATTAACGTCTTTATGATAGCGCTCTTTATAAAGAAAATATTTTTCAACGTTAACTTTTAGACGGATATTTGTAGGACAAAATGATTGTCTAGAAGACTGCCTTGAAAGACTCATTCTCGCGTACTTGGTTCCGTACAAACAACTCTATTGTACTATTTAGTTTATTCACCTTCTGTACCTAATCATTTTTAACCGACTTCAAAAAAGGAGGAGGTAAAAAAACTTTTTTGCAAAAAATATAACCGACTCCAAAAACACAAAAATGTGAAAAATAATTTTAGCTTCAGAAGCCGGTGACAAAAAACTGAATCAAACAAACAAAAGTCACCGACGATTATTTTTCACATTTTTGTGTTTTTGGAGTCGGTTTTATTTTTTTCAAAAAAGTTTTTTTTCCACTAGCTGTTTCCCGCGACCTTAGTCCGCGTCAAATTATTATAAAATATTACGTCCCTATTTGAATCGGATTTTGTTACTAATTTGAAGGGTTTTATTATTTTTGGAAAGAACCCTAGTCTTTTTTCTAAAATAAAAGTAGCATAGGTTACTGCTTATAACATCAGCTACCTGTCAGTAAAGTCCCGTCAAAATCGGTTCAGCCATTTCGGAGATTAGTCGGAACAAACAGACAGACAGATAGACAAAAATGTAAAAAAAAAATACTTTCAAATATGTACATTCAGTAAAAAGCTGTTATTTTGAAATTACACAAACAGGCACAGTTCAGTTTTATTTATTTGTATGTATAGGTAGATGATAGACGCCAAACAGCGGCGGACCTGCTTATTGGATTACGGTCCAATCTGGCTCTCCGAAAGGGCAATCCAATTATGCACATTGAAAGCATGAATGCATGAATAATAGTATAATAATATATTCTGCGAAACTGTTGGATACGTCACCATCTGCCGAATTTTCCCAACTATCTTGGGATCGGCGTTTAGTCTAACGGGATGTTAATCGGAAGTCACACCACAATATTCCATTTTTAAAACATCATTGACAGTTGAATTTTCACCACATTCATACCGAGTTTCCTCCGTGCCTCGGAAAGCACGTTAAGTCATTGGTCCCGGCTGTTATTTGTAGATCTTTGACAGTCGTTACAGGTAGTCAGTGGCCTGAAAGTCTGACAACCAGTCTTCCAAAGGGTATCGTATTACCCAGAACTAACTGGGTTGTGGAGGTCAGATAGGCAGTTGCTCCACATAAAATACTGGTATTCAGCTGCATCCGGTTAGACTGGGAGCCGACCCCAACATAGTTAGGAAAAGGCAGGCAGATGATGAGTTGACATTTCACACGATTGTTTTTGAAAAAAAACTTGTCAAAAGTTAATTATCAATGTCATTTATGAGCATATTAAGTTCCATATATAGTACAACATGATATTCCGGAAGATGCCGCGTATTCTTATTAAATAGGGTCCCATTTTCATACTTTTAAAATGGAACCCTAAATACAGAAGGAGGAGGTGGATTTTACCTTGAATTTTAACGGGTGAGTGCTATTGTGTTCTTGGATGAAAGAAAATGTGAGTTCCTTGGAAAATGTTCTCTTTTGTCGTACAAGCCGGTGGAGCATAGATCCTTGCGTTGCCTTATTTGCGAATGATATAGGGCTCGTAACAATCGGATGTCTATTAGACTCCCCCACCCCTTTAACATGAAGTCTGGCATGCAGGATAATACCCAAAAACTTGAGAATAAAATAAAAACATCCTTCATAGTGGCAAAGGTTTGGCCTAAGAATCCAGGGCCGACCAAAAGCATATTGGGTCGATAATATCGTCAAAATCGCGGGAAAATGATGGATAAGGGATGCACCGAACAGAGAAGAATGGCAGTAGAAAGGGGAGGCCTATGGGAACAGTGGGTGATTCCGAAATACAGATGATCCTTCATTATGACCACGGTACGAATGCAAAGAAGTCTACTGATGTGCCAATCAGTTTAGGTGCTCTACCTATATTTTGCCAGTTATTAGGTCCCTTATACCCAATAGCATAATCAGCCCATATAATGTTCCCACTGCTCCCCACACACGGCCTCCTCTCTAAGAGAGGGAATGGGCTATAATCCACCACGCGGGCCCAGTGTGGGTTGGTAGATGTCATGTCATGTTATGTCTTCGATTTTTTTTTCTAGGACGTGCCGTTTTCCTCACGATGTTTTCCTTCACTGTTTTTGAGAGCAGTGGTGATGAAATAAATTACACAAAGTAATGCGCCTACCTGGGTTTGAACCCACGACTTACTGTTCATAAGTCAGGGCCGCCACTGGGCCACCGCTGCTCTCTTATACCTAATAGACGGCGAGCTTATTACCATTAACCAGATGCATATCGAGACTCTCAGAGCTCAGGCTGCTACTCAGAGATACCTGTTGGAAAAGCCCAATATCACCTTGGCCGACCAAAGAATCGAAATCAAAACCTCTCGCTTAGCAGAAGCGCTTGTCACTGGAACAATAAGGCTGTCATAATCCAGCATTGTGTAGATATGCCTATTTTTATCTGATTCTAACTGTTCCCTGCAACCTTCGTGTGCGTGAAACTATTATTATTATAAAAATATAACTTGAATCGGATTTTGTAAACAATTTCAAGGGTTTAAATTTTTTTGTACGAAACTCTAATCATTTTTCTAAAATAAAAGTAGTTTTAGTTAACTCTTATAACATCAGCTATCTGTCAGTAACAGTCCCGTCAAAATAGGTTCAGCCGTTTCAAAAACAAACAGACAAAAATATATTTTTATGCTATCAGTAAAAAGCAGTTATTTTGAAAATACAAACTGAAACTTCAATTTATTTTATAGCTGACTAGCGGCCTGTCCCGGCTTCGCACGGGTGCTTATGTTACTCAGGGATAATGTAGCATTCTAATGGTGAAATGATTTTTGGTCCAGTAGTTTTTGAGTTTATTCGTTATAAACATACAAATTTTTCCTCTTTATAATATTAGTTTATAAACCTTTTCGAATTCCATCTATTTTTACTTAACAACAGTCAGCTCATAAACGAAATAGCCAAAAAATTCTCTATTTGTTTCCAAATGTAACTAATCCAGGATAAAAAGACCGTTTTGGCTACATTTGGCCAGAGCCTGTTAGCTGAAAATAGCTGTACTTTAGCCATTTCATTTCGCTATTGTTATGTTGTCATCGCGAACCTATTGTTATAAAAATAAGCGGGATCTTTATAGCGACGATACTGACCGACCGTTTGGGCCAGTGTTATTACACAATTTTTCGTGTATTATACAGGGTGTGAAAAGGTTTTGCTTGAGATTATTTTCGCTTTAGACGAAGGTTAGGATGTAATTTTAAATGAAACATAACATCACGCCTGTAACCCCTGAAGGGTCAGGCAAAGGTGTACCTAATAGTACACCCACGTTTTGTCAGTTATGTTTTAAGTACCATGTTATAGGGGGCGAGCCTGTTTGCCATCAACTGGGCATAAATCCAGACTCCGTGACCGCTACTGAGAAATTCGTGATAGATAAAACCCAATAACACATTGTCCGACCCGGGAATCAAACCCAGGACCTCACGCTCAGCTGTCGCACTTGCGACCGCTCGGCCAACGCAAAATAATTATTGCACATAGATACGGGGTGGAAGGGACAATGACGCGAAAATGGTTACCACGTATTCAGTACATCATTCTGAGCCTTGAAATTTATATGAGGCCACATAGAATTTTAAATTTAAATGATCTGATCCATACATTTTGACCTTGTAAGTATTGCAGTTTTTTTACTTAATACATGGAAACCGTTTTCGAGGAACTCGTGGCTAAATAATAGCAGCCGCTCGGGTCGATCTTCAGGTTAAGCCACGCTTGCCTAGGTTGGTCCGTGGATGGGTGACCACCCATTACATACCGAGTTTCCGCCGTGCCTCGGAAAGCACGTTAAGCCGTAACCGTTGGTCCCGGCTGTCATTTGTAGATCTTTGACAGTCGTTAAGATAGTCAGTGGCACGAAAGTCTGACAACCAGTCTTACTAAAGGGTATCGTGTTACCCAGTGCTAGCTGGGTTGTGGAGGTCAGATAGGCAGTCGCTCCATGTAAAATACTGGTATTCAGCTGCATCCGGCAAGACTGGAAGCCGACCCCAACGTAGTTGGGAAAAGGCAGGCAGATGATGACATGGGAACCGTTTTCGCAACGGTGTCCCTTCCACACCGTATTCTTTATTACACAAGAATTGTAACACAATCATCTCTGTAAATACTGTGTATTGTATTTGTAGTGTATCTATTTAATAGATATGGCAACACTGTCTCACGGCCACAAATAGTCGGGTAGCTGTCACGTAGTACAACTGTCAGTCACCACGAATGGCGGGAAAGTTGGTAGGTGAAGCGTACCCTGGACTGGCTTGGTAATGGTTTGGTGAGCCTGTGATATAAGTAGTAAATTGTGTTATCAACCTATTAGCTCTGTTACAAGTGAATACTACAGTATTTACTCGAGGTATTGTAATGACCTTTACTTAAATTGAAAGAAGTTTGCTTTAAAATATTTTGTAATATTAATTTTGTGAACAACAATCGCACTAATCACAATTGCTGGGGAGTTTGTTCCAGCATTTCGTCTTCCCAATTAAAACACTAGGAAGTGTCGAAGGGTGGGCGTTTCGGGGAATTGTCTCTTGTTAAATTAGACGCTCTTGAAGTACTAATTAATTATCAGCCGAATTTGAATAAACGACGTTTGATTTTGACTGAAAAATTAAACAAAGACTGTCTCCTCCGATTAATGTTTATGATTTTGTCACGGTCAAGAACAGAATAATGTATTAGACCTAGGAAATAATTGTATACTAGATATTTGTACTACATTACTGCCCTATACTACGTTCTATTTCCCCAAAGTCCTTTCCAAACATCCCCTCAGTACGTCAAGCCTACAAGACTATCCTTTTCAACAGCCTGTATACTCGGAGTATATTTGATTTTATAGGGACACCAAATGGTGATTTCTGTTTGGCTTTTTTCTGGCTTTTGTTTTTTGTCTATATTACATGTTGGCATCGCAGGGTTAATGTTTTCCGCAAACAATAGAAAAGGGTTAACTTTGACCCATCGTGCGCTGATGAAATGTTGTCAATTTCGTCATGTAGGTAGGAAAATCTCATGTCACTGCAATGGAAGGTTTTTGGGACCCTTTTCATCGTGTTCCCTGAGTTCCTGATGTTCAGCGTTTTCCTTTGTGATCGTTGACCGCAAATATAATTTTATCTAAATTTGTAGTTTTATAAGTTTAACGAACGTTGGTTTAATAATAATTTTTACGATAATAAGACTACTTGGGGTGCGGAGCTGTGAGCTAAAAACTATGGTAATTTGTTCCCTGAAAATATGATTATAGTTTTATTCCAAATAGACCTTAACCTAAGTATACATTCTGTACAAAAACATTTGTGTTAGTATATTTAGTCAATATCATAAATGGCTGTTAAAATGTTTTTAGGTCGTTAGCTCCATCGTGAACTCACAAAGTGGTGATAGGTGTATAATAATTACAATTATCAGTATGTATAAAATCAGTAATACATATACAGTACAAATATCGGCAACAATTCTGAAGAATACCACAACCGCAAAGCCCCAGTGACAGATTGTAGTTACACCACTGGTTCCTATGTCATCATCTGCCTAGCCTTTTCCCAACTATGTTGGGGTCAGCTTTCAGTCTAACCGGATTCAGCCGAATGGAGCGACTGCATATCTGCAGGGCTATTGCGCATCTCTGTTAACAGTTCATAGTTACGAGTTTTTATATACAATGACAGTTCTGTCAGTAGAAAGCAACAAGAACGGTTATTGTATATCCAAAATCGTAACTATGAACTGTCAATAGAGATACACAATAGCCCTGCTGACCTCCACAACCCAGTAAGCACTGGGTAACACGATACACCTTGATAGGACGTCACCATGGTTGTCTGACTTTTGGGCCATTGATTACTGTAACGACTGTCAAAGATCTATAAATCTATAAAAGACAGCCGGGACGTGGGCTTAACGTGTTTTTCGAGGCACGGAGAAAACTCTGTATGTAATGGGTAGTCACCCATCCACGGACCAACCAAGGCAAGCGCGGCTTAACCTGAAGATCGACCCGAGCGGCTGTTATTATTTAGCCATGAGCTCCTCAAACCGTCCTATGTAACTCTATAGATGGCGACACTGTCGCTTGTTTCCATTTTCGTAAAATTTTGTGCGGAGAAATGGCCCACTCCTACAAAGCCACAAATTTAACCCTTATCTCAATGCCCTACAGTTATTGCAGTGTTCCAATTCTCTAAGTTAACTTTTATAAGGCACTTGCGGCTCTGAGGCCATTTGCAGACTCTTATACTAAGATTATAGACGCAAAGCCCTTGAGAAATTGCGTGGTTTATTCTAGAACTAGTTGCCTGCCCGACTTTACATGGTTGTTACGACTTGACAAAACATGAAGATCTTTTTTATTGTTAGTTAAATATTATAAATTAATGTTTGTTAAACACGAGGAAGGCCAAAGAAAGCAAGGATGGATTGTGTGGGGAATGATATGAAAGAGAAAGGAGTAAATGATGCCGTGACATTTGACAGGTGAGAATGGAAGAAGAAAACGTGTTACGCCGACCCCAAATAGAATGGGACAAGGGCAAGATAATGAATGTTTTATAAACACACGAGCTTTTATTATTCGGCTTCGCTACCGTTATGTACGGTTATTAACTGACGAGAACCTTTTTATATGTTTTAACGTTTTAAATGTAGCTTATGACACTCGGGAATAGTCTAGCTTCCCGATAGTGAAGGAATTTTCGGAAACAGATCAGGAGTTTCTAAGATTACCCTACATACATTTATAATATTAGCACAGATGAATCTTCCGAAATAAGTTCCCTTGATGATGGTTCAACTAGAACAGGTTACAATCACTGTTATGTCACTGGTTAATACCATAACCTTACCCTTTGTTAAATCTAGTTGTCAGACTTTCGGCCCACTGACTGCGACTGACTGCCTGAAACGACTGTCAAAAATCTACAAATGACAGCCGGGAACAACGGCTTAACGTGCTTTCCGAGGCACGGAGGTAAGCTATAACTAACCATATAGGTAAAGAAAGCGCCTTATAACCGTCTATGGCAAGATCTATATACAAATAAGTAAAAGGAGACGGGCGAATCTGGGCCTAACGTTACACAAATGAAATATTTATCAATATTTTTTTTTAGTTTTTTTGTCGTTAATCATAAAATATTAAGCAGTTTTATCATGGCATAAGAAATTAAATATTTAATTAAAATAATACTGACTTCCCTTACTTTGACTTTGAAACAATGTTGCCAGATGAATTATAAAAGTTAATCGATATTATTACAGAAATAGAATAGTTAATTAATTATATTTAAAATACTATAAAACGTGATTCAGTTTTGTTCTTTACATAAGTTTAAATAAAAAACACATTTTTTTAAAATGTTTCTTAGTGACACTTCAACGTTTCAAAAAAAGTCGTAAAATAAATCGATTTCACAATCGATTATCAATGTTTTAATATACAGGCAACAAAGCGGAACTCATGTCAATGTCAGGTCAAAAACTCAAACGTCAAACAAATCATTTGCTTAGTTCGTTGTCTTTGAGTTTGTGGCGGTAAATTAGTGAATATTTTCTGTTGTGTTTTCATGTGCTGTAATAATAATTATTCGATGAGTGTACTTGAACGACTTTGACTTTTAACTGTCAATATCCAATAATTCTAGCTGGCTGTTCAGAGGTAGTATAAAATCGAGACATGTAAGCTCAAAAATATATTTTACTTTAGTTCACAGTTCTCTTAATGGTAGAGAGGCCATCAAATAATATTATTGTAATTGCTTGGCAGGAAAAAGAACAGTAGGTTGCTGTTGTCATGTGATGTCCATAGTATGGTACCTACGCTGGGCAAGGCATCAAGAGAATTTAATACCACCTGCTCAGTTTTAATTGTTTATGATGAAGTGGAAGATGAATAAATCATTAAAAGTGGAAGTATTTTTAATTCATACTCCCTCTGCTTTTTATAATTGTCTAAAACCTTTAGAATCTAGTTGAACGGCGTCTGAATCTTCAGTGTGTGAATGTCCTACAATGAGTTTAGGCTAATTCTAGTTTACAATAAAGTCAAATAATTATTTTCTTAAAGTAGGTATAGCGTGAGAGCTCGGTGTATGAATACCTTAGAGGTTATTTTGTACAAACCAATAACATCCTATATTTTCTTTCTACCATGGAGCAGTCGTAAATATTATTTTTTAAATGGTATTAGTATATAAATTAAATAATACAGTAATCGTTACTGTAACATCAGGCCCAACTTTCTATGAACTTTCGCCCGCCTCCTTTAAGTTTAATTTCAAAATGGTTTTCTGGGTTTTCCTTCTGCTTGGAAAACGGGGCAACAGGTTCACCCCTTTTGTAACAATGGGATGAGACTACAAGTAAAACTGGACAAGTGCGAGTTCTACTCGCGTGGAGAGGGTTCCGTACGTTAATTATCTAAATTACGTAAGTTGTATTAAATCTGACCCAAATTTGTTACCATAGATTTCTTATAGGTTTTCCTGTAATGTATAGGCAAAGAACTATTTCCGTATTTATTGTTCAATTTTCGGCCCTGTAGTTTTGGAGTTAATAAATTTTCGCCTATTTTATTAAATAACTTCAAAACTGTTTATCTTAAAATTATAAAAAATATTTTTTATTAAACATATCAATCGGTCTAGTAGCTTCGGAGTAAATAGGCTGTGACAGACGGAGAGACAGACAGACACGTGAGTAAGTTCAACCGGGAGGATGGGTTTCAACTGTTAAGAGCATGGAATCCAGTGGTTCAGGAGTGTAAAAACCGCAAAAATACCGAAAAAAGTTCGCGAGCGCACACAGCGAGTTTCGTGTGTCGGGAACAGAATCGAGTTGCGAGTGACAGTGGTAGCGGTACTGAGTGCAAAAAACGAACAAGAAAGAGGGTGATTTTTGCTCATGAACACACACCCGCAATAGCTTCAGTTAATCCGTGATCATGGTGCTTGCCATATATAGTAAGTAGTCTTTGGTGCTTGCAACAGCACCGAAATATCGGGAACTCAAAACAAATAGTAAAATGGTAAATACAACGTTTATAGTGTTAATGATAAGGCTATATGACAAGATAGGTAATATAGAGTGTATGCAACGTTTGCAATAGAAAATGTACTATTATGTCTTCTTCCCCTGTAAGGATATTACATACTGGCTTAGATTCGATCTCCGTGTCGGGTAGAATGTGACTGGGTTTTTCTGTTGCTTGGAAAACGTGGCAATAGGTTCACCCCCTTTTTTAATAGTGGGATGAGGCTACAAAGAAAAAATGCTCCTGGATCTTCAATGCCTACTGTTCCTACCCTTTCAGAAACTTGGCCTTTTTTTCGGATGGGAAATCATCAGATGTCCCGCAGCCCCGGCAGGCATCGGCCCTTCCTTTTTCCTGACATCTCTTTGAGGCGCGCGTGGAACACGAACGCACCGTCGACACGGCCTGTCGTCATAAGACGGACGGACGGCGAGCTAGCCCATTACCTACCGTCCATAGGCCCGCAGAAATGTTGGCCTTCCGTTGTATTAAAGTATTAAATGAAATAAAAGCAAAAAATCTAATGCTAATGTTATTGTGTTTTTCCGTCAGGAATTTCTCAGTGGAAGCCACGGAGTTTGGATTTGTGTCCGGTTGATGGCAAATAGCCCCTATTATATGGGACATGAACATAACTGGCGAAAACAAAAAAATCATGAAAAAAAAAATGAAAAAAAAAGAAAACAAAAATAAAAAAATATACAACATAACAACACATAACAACAACATAACACAACAATGTTTTATAACTTTAAATAAATGTGGACTTTGTGGACAAACCTCTGCCTACCCCAACGGGAATTACATGTTGTTATGAAAAATTAATTAAAGTGAATAGGATTACTCAATAATAGCGTTTAAAGCTCGATAACGTGCAAATTATATAATTCACTCCTTGATACGATGTTCAACCTTTTTATAGTATAATGCTATCAAGTTCCTACACAAATAACAATTCTGGGTAATAGTCAATGATCGGTAATCTGATATTGAGATGAAAATATAACGAAAGGGATCAAAATCATTTTTTCAGCGTAAAATATTCCATACCTTTACCAAGGGTTTCTAAAAAGGTAAATAAGGATGTCAAAATATTGTTTACATTTTTAGGACGATAAATTGATAATAACTTTTATTTGTAACAGCTAACAGTAATGATCACCATCAGGCTAGCCTTTTCCCAACTATGTTGGGGTTGGCTTCCAGTCTTACCGAATGCAGCTGAGTGCCAGAATTTTACTTGGAGCAACTGTCTGACCACCACAACCCACTTTAGACTGGGTAACACGATACCCCTTGCAAAGACTGGTTTTCAGATGCAAGGTTCCAAGCGCGACTGCTGAGTGTGAGGTCTTAGATTCGATTCCCAGATCAGGCAAAGTGTTGTGGGGTTTTTCCATCATGAATTTCTCAGTAGCAGCCACGGAGTCTAGATTTGTGCCCGGTTGATGGCAATAGGAAAACCCCCTTACATGGAAAACTTAAACATAACTGGTGAAACGTGCGTTTACTACATAAAAGTTACACCTCCGCCTAACCCTTCAGAGATTACAGGCGTTAGGTAATGTTTATTGTATGACATCTTTCATCCCCGATAAGATTCATTTGAGCAACAAGCTATATATCAGTGAGACTGACAGAGCAATGTGTCACATTCCGGGAGATCGACGTTATATAAACAATAATGTGGAATGTTGTCGGCGCAGGGATGCTGACATCACAGGCTCTGTGGTTGGGCCTTGCAGACAGCGAGAACATCAAGAAATCGCTTTTTAGTGTCAGTGCTAAGAAATCTTCTGCCAGAAAAGGTCAGACAGCCCGGGCATCCCCTCTCGGGGTTGATTTTCAAAAGCAGGTATTTAGTCAAATAACATTTTATACCTCTCTGCGGTCATTAAAACAGCAGTCATAGGCCATAGTTCTCCAGTTAGTGCAAGTAATTACAGTCATTACATAATACTTACTATCAAAGAATGTCAATTGTCGATTGGATTTATACAAACTTTATGTCGATACTCTGATAGTCAATGTCTTACGCAATCTTGTTCCACAAATTTACATTAATTAAAAAGGTTAATCAGAAACTAATATTTCTAAATATTCATAAAAAACGTGTCTGAAATGACAATCATGGCAGTGGATGAAAAACAGCTTCTAAATCATAAAATAAGTCCCCTCTTTTAAAGGCTTTGCTCTGACAGGCTATAATTTATCGCTTTTGTCATTGCCTACGTCTAATAGCCCGAATCGATCAACAACGGTACCTGACATTGATAGCCGGTCCTATATTACAACGGGTGTTGGCTTGTGGTCCAAATTTTGCGCATCAAATGAAGGATATATTCACGCAAAAATTTTTATGCTGAGAATTATCTTTTCGCCTTTTGTAGCAGTGGAATTTTGAGATACTAACTACTAAGTTACTGCCCAGTAATAAGGGCAGGTACATAATATATTAACCTTTGTACCTACAGGACAACGGTTTTAGAACCATAATTTTCAAAAAAAAACTATCTGCATTCGCAGAGTTTGGTACAGTCTGCATGAAATTCCTTGATGCCTAGCGAGCCCGTTGCAAGGATCAAAAAAATCCATGGGACTAACGGAGGTTTCAGTACTATAAAAGTCAGAAATCACAAAAAAATACTCTTTCCATACATTTATTTGAAAACGAAACAAGAAATAAATCAGTAAACGGACGGAGACTAGACTGAACAACAGGATTCAAAGAACGCAATAAAAAAAGAAAGTTTTATTATTCTCAAAAAACATAATTATAATTGCCTATTAAATCTTTAGAAAGAAATTGAAAGTATCCTCTTAAATTTTCACGACAACAATTTGCGAGGCAAAATGAACTGAAATTCGCAACCCTGATCACATGTTTTCATGTGATCCAAGTATTTGACACTCATCCGCTCCTTTTAAATCTTTTGTCCCACACCCAAAACTCGCGTAGAAAGAGATACCGCCCCGCAGTGAGTTAGTGACTGACAGCTAAGTCGAGAAGGGTCTCCCACCGATGTTCTGCAACGTGCTCGGGAAGAAAACATTTCAGCATCTAAGATACATGGGTATTGCCTACACCAGGTTTTTGATGCTTATCTGTTTTATAAGTCGCATTGTTTTTTTCTTTCAGACAAACTTGTAGCTATTTTTTTTTTATTTTAGTACATGGAGGACTTACAGCTAATAAAAACAAACAAATCAAATCAAATCAAATCAATCTTTATTTGTGAACACAGGTATTATAATAAAGGTCTTATGTATACATTTTAGTCGAGCTCTGCGTCCTACCAATGTAATTGGTGTACAAATATTAGCTTTTTAGTAAAATGTCTGTATCTGTAACACAAAGTGGAGTTCGAATAAATAATGTGAATTCAGCGTACTATTATTAAATGAAACAAAAGGGGAATAATAGTCACCAGAAAGCCAATTACAAATCCTCACATAAATAGACATACCTATAGTAAAAAATTATGGTGTGAGCACAAACACAGGAAACACACCGCTTAAATCAAAGTAAGAAGAATATAAATATACTTGGTTTGCAATATGACTATATAATAAGAGCCCCTAGGGTCGATCTTCAGGTTTAGCCGCGCTTGCCTAGGTCCGTGAATGGGTGACCACCCATTACATAGTTTCCTCCGTATCTCGAAGCACGTTAAGCCGTTAGACCTGGCTGTCATTTGTAGATCATTGACAGTCGTTCATGTAGTCAGTGGCCTGAAAGTCTGACAACCAGTCTTACCAAGGGTGTCTGTTGACCAACTGGGTGGTTGAGGTCAGATAGGTAGTCGATTGAAGTCGTTTAGACTCCGGTAGGAATGAAAGGCAACCCCAACATAGTTTGGAAAAGGCAGGAAGATGATGATCTGTTTTATGAGTCTCATTGTTTCTAATTTTTATGCAAGAAGACGGAGTAAAATATGATGGCGTGACGGCTGACAGGGAAGAGTGAAAAAGAACATGGTGCGCCGACCCCAAGTAACAAGGGACAAGGGCAAGAAGATGATGATGATTTCCTCTGGCTTTTCCTTGTTTTGAATTTAAGTGTGCTAGTATGTAATCAGAAACTCATCGAGACCAAATACTTTTAAAGTAGGAAGCATGTGTGTAGTAGGGCGCTGCAGAAGGGCTTTTCGCAGATGGTTAATTGAGAATCCTTCTTATAATATAAAAGAATTCCTTGAGCAAACAAAAAAATGATGAAATTGTACTCGTACCTATACCAAAAATTTGCATGTCATTATGTTATGATTGAATATGTTAACCTACTATTAAACTACCATTGTAAGAACTTTTGTAACCATATTTATCTGCAAATAAATTTTTGACTTTGACTTTAGGTGTTTGGAAAAACTTAAAAAGAATAAAGGGACATGGGGCCTTAAAATAACCGGCAAAATATGGGCCACTATTGGGTATTTTACCCGTACCTCCATCTCGTACATACATTTCTGGTTAATCCTCCAGAGATTACAGGCATGGTGTTATGTTATGTTAAAGAAAATAAAATTATGTTATTTAATAAAATATTGGACATGATTCTGCAAGAAACAGTGTTCCTGGTCTTTAAGTACAATCATCTGAGTGAATACGGTTGGTAAGTATACACTGGCAGATTAAGCCATCAGCCTTTTTAAATTCTAGAAAATAGAAAACCCAAATGCAAAGAAGAAAACTGGAATGAACCAAGAATATTGTATCTTAACTTAAAAGCGCCTTATGTCCAGCAGTGGATATAAATCCCAACTAACCTAGTTATTTTCAAAGTGGGTTTTTAGTTCGTCGTATACGCAGCATCAGCGTCGACACATGCCTTTTGGGGTAACCCCATAATGGAGCTGTGTGTACCATGATTTGAGCATGGAATAATTTCCGACATACATGCGGGCGAAGACGAGGCCGAAAGCTAGTCAGAAAATAAAACATAGCAAATCAGCTAACAAATAACCAGACTCAATTTCACCATCCATAACTTATATTTACTTAGCAGTCGTCAATTTAATATTTGGATAATCGAATTGAATAATTTATGTTCGAAAATTTCAGTAGACCGCAGAATATAGCTTCATGAACCATTTGTTAATTGGTTCTGGTGATGGAATGACACATTTCAATTTTGAACTGATTGAACGTGTCTCGGTTATTTATTTGGTTCTTTGGAATAGGCTACGAGAGGAAGACCAAAGAAAAGATGGATGGATTGTGTGAGGAATGATATGAATGAAAAAGGAGTAAATTATAGCGTGATGATGGACAGGGGAGAATGGAAGAAAAAGACGTGCTGCGCCCACCCCAGTAACATGGGCCAAGGGCAGGAATATGATGATGATGGAATAGACTACGAAAAGTGTTATTGGGTTTTTCCATCAGGAATTTCTCAGTTGCAGCCATGAAGTCTGGATTTGAGCCTTTAGTCTTAGAATTTTAACTCCCTGGGTTGAGTATAACACTGAAAAGCCAACAGTGCTATGGCAAAAAAGGTGTTTCTACACCGCTGCCTCGTCATTTGAGAATTCCAAGCGTGAGTGTGTGTTACGAGTATATTGCCAAAAATAACGTTATACACAACTTTGATGAAACTATTTGTGGGGGGTAAAACCCTCGATTGACTATTTTTAAAGCTGTTTTTCTCCTAAAATTACGTAAATATCTTGTTTGTCCCAATTCTTGGTCATTCAATTATCTGAATGGACAGCCTACGCTTTCAAAAACTTTCAGCATAACTCAGCTAAATGTAGAAGGTCTAAAATTAGTATACGAAAGACGTCTTAAGAGAAATTGTAATTGGAGATGTAAACACACCCACAGAGAGAGAAAAGTTAGGTGTAAATATTTTTGTTAGGCCGTACTCCCACTATCGGAGACGTATCGTGTTGACGCAAATTCACGTCAGAGGTCAAGTAGGCAGCCGCTCTATGTAAAATACTGATGCTCAGCTGAATCCGATTAGACCGTAAATCGAAGCCAATGTAATTGGTAAAAGGTTAGGCAGATCTTCTTTTACGGACCTGTGGACGGTGAGTAATGGGCTAGCTCACCGTCCGTCCGTCATATGACGACAGGCCGTGTCGACGGCGCGTTCGTGTTCCACGCGCGCCTCAAAGAGATGTCAGCAAGGGCCGATGCCTGCCAGGGCTGCGGGACTGTTCGAAAGAGATACCGCGGCCCTGGAACACAAAGGGCAAAAGAAGGAACATGGATGGGTTTTAGTCAGTAAAAGTCTGACACTCCCTTCCGCTCCGGCCAGAGCGGGAGGAGTCATTTGATGATTTCAAATCCCAAAAAAAACGGCAGATCTTCTTTGTCGTGTGGTTAGTGCCTAACCTAGTATCGAGGTTTTTATGCCACCCATGGGCCTCTGACTTGACTTTACATGCCGTCTAGAAATATCTCCCAGGCATACTGGTTTCCTCACAATGTTTTCCTCCACCGAAGCAAATGATAATTATACAATACGCACAAGCACATGAATCTCAAAATCAGAGGTGCGTGTCTTAGGTTCGAACTCGAGACCTATGACTTGGCAGTCCGACGGTCACACCACTAGACTATCGGCTAGTAGGCCTTAAAAATTTGCAACAGCGAACAGTATTGTTGCTTTTCAAAAGTTTATGTCAATAAACTCATTTTCAACTTTCTCATCGTCGCTGATATAGTGTCAGTTTGTCCAGGAGGGTTACTATGACCTCTTAAAGCAGGAGTAATTCCAGTGTGGGAACGAGACAGAGCTATTCAGGTCGTCTATCGCCATCTCTTTCCTACACTGGAATTACTCCTGCTCTAAGACGTCATGGTAGGCTACCAGATCATCATAACCTTTAACCATATAACTTTCTCAAAGCCTCACACATCCGAATACTATGACTAGACAGACTATAACTATTTAAATCAAGTGTGCAACTGGATTGTTTCATTTATAAATGTCATCAGGGTTAACTGAGTCGGGTTTGTCTATAGAAGTATGAAGAACAGGGTGTAAAAGTTCTGTATCCCTTATAGAAAAGGGATGATCCTCCGACGGGGTGTCGCTGGACAGTTGTTGTCGGGTTTTTCTATATTATAGTCTAAAGTCGCATAACTCTAACTGCGCAATTTAGGAATTTGATTATAGTTCTTCATTTGTGGCATAGATGGCGCTGTAGTACTTTTTGTACTATGTTGCTCTAGTACTTTTTCTGGTGCTGCATCAACTCTGTCTATATTTTGTTTCTTCGCTTTAGAAACTAACCGTTGCACCCCATAAAAAAAAACAATATCTTAAGGAACAGTATGAATGGTACCTTAGATTGTAATAAAAGAAAATGTTAATAAATTCCGAACAAACACTGGAGAAAGTGTATTTATCATCATCATCTGTCAAGCTTCGTTTCGGCTATGTTGGGGGTCGAATTACTGTCTTCAAATGCGGCTGGATTTTAGTACGAGTTTGGTTGTTTTGACCGGTTAATGGCAATTTTGATGCTCTGGTTTACCTTGGTGGTACAAAGTGTACTATAATGTTTTTGCACCTTTTAAAGTGTTGTTATGTTAATTTTGTTTTCATGAGGAATTTCAGTGAACCTTGTGTTTTGTTTGCGGATGATTATCTACGAGTATTCTTGCCTCATGTGAAACGAATCTCAACCTTAATGACAAATTAAATTCAATACTTGACGCTACAACTGATTGCATGGAGGAACATAACCTGGAAATAAACTATATTAAGACTAAAATAATGAAAAACATTCCATCCACGACAAAAAAAAACCTATAAATATAAACTTCAGTTTTAAAAATTACAAGTTAGAAACAGTAAATAATTTCACCCTATTAGGACTAGACATAGACACACATCTAAATTGGAATTTTTATTTTTAGCTCTGTGTTACTGACATTTTAACTATTGACATTTCTCTTCTTTTTTGCTACTGTAATTATTTAGTTTCATGTTATATTTTATTTGAATTTTTAGCATATATGAATTAGATTATGTAATACTGAATTTTGCTGTGCCCTGACAGGGTCTACAACGGTTCTTAACTCTAAGCCTTTTGTTAACACCTTGTTTACCTTGTGGAACGCAAATAAATATGAATATGAAATGTTTTTTAATTACTGGATTAGGCCACAGAAACCAGCGGGCCTGTGGACGGTGAGTAATAGGCTAGCTCGCCGTCCGTCCGTCTTATGACGACAGGCCGTGTCGACGGCGCGTTCGTGTTCCACGCGCGCCTCATAGAGATGTCAGCAAACCAGGGTGCCCGCAAGGGCCGATGCCTGCCAGGGCTGCGGGACTGTTCGAAAGAGATACCGCGGCCCTGGAACACAAAGGGCAAAATAAGGAACATGGATGGGTTTTAGTCAGTAAAAGTCTGACACTCCCTTCCGCTCCGCCCAGAGCGGGAAATGTCATTTGATGATTTCCCATCCCAAAAAAAAGGCCACAGAAACCAGAAGGTTTCACCAACCAAAAAGTTTCGTATTTCTTCGACGATTTCCAACAGTATTGCTAAGCTAATGAAAAGTTTGCATATGTTTTTCCGCAGCTAACCTATATCAATACAACACTCGATTTTTTCCATTATCGTTATAGCAGATCACTTTGTTTAAGCGATCATAACATTACCGTTATAATCCCCGAAAGGTAAGGCAGAGGTGTACCTAATACACCCAAATTTCACCAGTTATGTTTAAAGTCGCATGTGATAGGGGCGAGCCTATTGTTTAACAAGTCTCCCTAAGCTATGGTCCTGCCCACGCCTACTTATAAACTTCGGACAACCGCATAAACACACACAAAACTGAACCTTAACTTTCAAAGTTAAAGTTTGACATTTCCGTGAACTTTCCTATCAATAAAGGCAGGTAGGTGGTAGGTCCTTAATCTGTTTACTTGTTACTCAAGTTTCGGGATACGATGAAGGTGTTAAGTTTGGTTTAATGAGTAAACAAGGTGATTGTGATACCTACTGTCCTTTATATTAATTAGAATCTTTATTTTTATTTATAAGTGTGGGTAAATGTAACGTATATACAGAGTGAAATTTAATTCATGGGCATCCTTTTAAGGGGTCATTATACTCATCATTAGGAACAACTTTTACTATAGGACCAAACCTGAAATCGCGAAAAAAAAGCAGCTCTGCCGTACATTTTGACGAGTTATGTGAACATAAATGCAAAGAACAGCTGATTTTTTTTCGCGATCCTAGGTTGAGTCCCATAGTAAAAGTTGTTCATAATGATGAGTACAATGACCCCTTAAAAGGATGCCCATGAATTAAATTTCACCCTGTATACGAACAATTTTAAAAACCGTCCACGTGCGAGTCGGACTCGCGCATGAGGGTTTCCGTACCATCGTAGTAGGGTGTAGTGTGCAGCTCACCTAACCTTATATATGTAACTGCACACACTAATTATTGACATTATTATACGAATCGTGGAACTAAACAGTTCTCTTTTATTTCGACAACATCATTATAATACATGGCGACCCTTAGCCAGCAATTAAAATTTTGCAATCAACGCAATAAGAAAGACTGCGGACGAGTCAAATAAATTATGAAGATATACCGATAAAAGTTGAAGTTTGTGAAGACGGAAATTAGAAGAAAGGAAGCGAAGAAGATTTTAAAAATTTATAGAAGAATCAGAATCCCAACAGAAGAATTAGTTTGAAGAGGTGAAATCATTAATTAAGAAGACAGAAAAGGAACGTTGCTGCCGGGTGCTGGGAGAATGCTCAAGCCTTGTGATGAGAGGATATGCAGGGCGCTGGGAGTTGAATTGTACGGGTCCGATGTGGAGCAGCTGGGAGTCAGTTCCAGACCAGTGCTGAGGAGTTCATTCGTCCAAGCCACGTGAGACGTCGTGACCTACATAATCGTTGTCAGTAAAATAAGTAACTACTGCAATGTAAGTTTTGCAACGCTAACATTTTTTATATATTCTACTATATTTCATGTTATTGTAACTGGATCATACATTTTTTTATATTTTGTTCTGGAGATTAGGAATGTCCCAACAATTACAAGATGTGCACGCTAGATTAAAATATCTAAGAGAATATTTAGTAAAACTAGGTCCAGATAGGCGTAGAAAAGATTTAGCTTTAAAGAAGCTAGAAGAAGCAGAAAAAGAGTATAGTAAAGTGGATTGTATTTTGACTCAGTTGAACCAAGAAGTTATAGATCGCAAGTTAAGCAAAGATGCTCGTGAGGTTTTCCAAACATTAATTAATGAAACTCAATCAAAATAACCGAAAATAAAAAGTTTACTTTCTTTAGTAGATAGTAGTTGTCAAACTAGTTCTAAAGATTTAATAGAATACGAATATACTGATTGTCTAACAAAAATGGCTGACGCATTTGATATTAAAACTGCAATTTCCCTGTTGCCAGTGTTGAATGGTCAGGAGCAGGTGACAAATCAGCTTATAGATGGTATCTTACATTATAGTTCGCTTATTAATGAAGCCAGTAAAAGTCAATTAATACAGTTTGTGTTAAAAACGCGTCTCTCGCCTAGTGCAAAATTGCGACTTAAAACTAACTACACAGATATAGAAAGTTTGGTAGAAGATATTCGTGTTTATTTGTTACCGAAGAAATCGTATGTAGCTTTACAAAGTCAATTGCTTACGGCGACTCAAGGCCGTAGAAGTATAGAAAAATTCGGTACGGAGATCGAAGAGTTATTTGTCAATCTCACGATTGCGCAGGCTAACGATAAGCGTGATGCATATGAGGTTTTGCGTCCACTCAATGAGAAGACTGCAATTAAACGGTTTAGTGATGGGTTGGCTGATAAGCGGCTAAGCACTATCATTGCCCCACGTCAGTTTGCATCATTGCCTGAAGCTATAACGGCTGCGGTAGATGAACAATCCCTGTCAGTCCAGCCACAAGATCAGGTTATGCAATTTAGGGCTAACCAAAATTATAGACGAGGTAGCTTTAGAGGCTCTCGAGGCCGGGGAAATAGACAATTTTACAACAGAAATAAAACGTATAACCATAATTATGATAAAAATAATGAAAATAGCACAGGTCAAAGAACTTTAAGCAGCGTTAATCGAGGTAAAAACTCAGGTGAACAACGTCAGCAGTTCCGCGGACGTCCGGTGCGTTGTCAGCGTATTCAACATAACGCGCAACAGTCCAATGTTCATGACAACTTGCGCAATGATCGCACAAGCCAAGCAAATGAAAGCCTAGAATTTTTTCGTACCTAAATCGTACACGCATTCTATTTTTAGTTTTTGTAATTTTTGTATTATTAATTGTCAATTAACAAATAGTGATGTTGATCTTAATTTACTGATAGATAGTGGAGCTAGCTTATGTGTGCTAAAGTATGAATGGTTGTCGCGACATAGGAATTTATTGAATTTAGTAAAACAGGATAAGATAGTCATTAAAGGAATTAGTGGTTATTTAGAGTCCATGGGATACATTTATTTAGATATTATGATTAATAATGTAACTTTTCAACAAAAGTTTTACATATTTGAACACTTATCTTGTGCTGCAGAAGGTATACTCGGACAAGATTTTTTCGAGCGGTATAACGCTGTATTGAACTATAAAGATGGTACTCTGAGTTTGGAAACCCGAGACCAGTCCGTTAGTGTTCATGTTAATAGGAATTTATTTACAATTCCGCCTCGTTGTGAAGTAATTAAACACATCCCGACGTCACACAACAGTGATTGCGTCGTTTTGTCAAAGGAAATTTATGAAGGTGTGTTTACAGCAGGTGTAGTATCGAAGCCACATAATGGACTTATTCCTGTTAGGATATTAAATACAACTGATAGTTCGGTTGACATAAATACTTCAGATTTAAGTATTAGTTGCTTAAATAATTTTTACGTTTGCAAGTTTGACCACGATAACATTTCTGTGAATAGAGTTAAAACTTTACTTACTACGTTACAACTAAATACCTATTTAAATAAAGAGGAACAAAGAGGTATTGAAAACGTATGTGCCAAATATGCAGATGTTTTCCATTTGCCAGGAGATACGCTCACAACAACTAATTTAATAGAGCACTCAATTAAACTAAAAGAAAATACTTCACCAGCATACGTTAAGCCATATCGATTGCCTAAAGCATTGAAAGGCGAAGTACAGAGACAAATAGATGAAATGGTTAAAAATGATATTATTGAAGAGACTATTTCAGAATGGTCAAGTCCAGTTCTATTAGTACCTAAAAAGACAGATAGGTCAGGAGAAAGGAAATGGAGACTTGTAGTGGACTATCGCCAACTCAATAATAGAATACAGGATGATAAATTTCCATTACCTAATATCACTGAGATACTAGATTCATTATCTAATAACATCTATTTTTCAAAATTAGATCTTAGTCAAGGTTACTATCAGCTATCCTATAGAGAGGAAAGATACTATTTCTGTAGCTAGATTATTTGTAAACAATTTTATTCTGAGATATGGTATCCCTAAAGAAATAATAACAGACCAGGGAACAGAGTTTATGTCATCAGTTTTTACTGAGATTTGCAATTTGTTGCATATAAATAAACTGCATTCAACAGCCTATCATCATGAAACTCTGGGAGGATTGGAAAACACTCATAAGGTTCTAGGAGCTTATCTTAGGATTCAGTGTGACAACAATAAATCAGATTGGAGCAGTTGGCTTCCATTCTGGTGCTTTTCATTTAACACTGCAGTACACTCTGAGACAAAATACACTCCATTTGAGCTAGTATTTGGAAAGAATTGTAATTTACCATCCAATATTGCACAAAGTTCTTATGTTGATCCATTATATAATCCTGATTCTTACCCTTTGGAACTAAAATACAGACTACAAAGAGCACAAACTGAAGCTAGAAATAATTTATTATTTAGTAAGGAATTAAGAAAATATAATTTTGATACAAATGAAAACGGATTAAAATATAAGAGTGGAGATTTAGTTCTAATTAAAAATCAAGTAGGAAATAAGTTAGATAAAATTTATTTAGGACCATATAGAGTGATTGAAGATGTATCACCAAATGTTAAAATTTTAAAAGGTGACAAAGAATTATTAATTCATAAAAACAATACAAAACTGTTTGTTACTTAATATACTTGGTTTTGATAAGATGTAATTTTTTTATATAATGAAATGGTAAAAAGTATAATTATTTAAAAATAAGTAGTCTTGAAAATATTGTAAAAAAAAAAAATGTTTTATGTACTAAGATAACAAAGCCACTTTTTTTTTAAAAAAAAGGGGAGGTGTAGTGTGCAGCTCACCTAACCTTATATATGTAACTGCACACACTAATTATTGACATTATTATACGAATCGTGGAACTAAACAGTTCTCTTTTATTTCGACAACATCATTATAATACAAGGGGAGCCCCCTTTAATTTATTTTTATTATTTTGTTGTTATAGACGCAACAGAAATACACATTCTATGAAAATTTCAACTTTCTACTTATTACGGATCATGAGATACAGCCCGCTGACAGACAGACGGATGGACAACGGAGGCTGAGTAATAGAGTCCCGTTGGTACGGAACCCTAAAATTGGAAAATACTCGTTCAACGTATGATATTCACTTATTCACATGTTTGTTGTTGAGTTTAATTAAAAAATGAACCAAAACGCTACAGGATAGTTGAATTTGCGATTCAAAAATCGACCGTACCTACTTACGTTATTTTTAAATGCGATTTTGTGTTAGTGCCTTTGGTGACAGGAGAGAAACTTTGGTTTTGATAGATTGACTGCACTTCAGTTTTTTTTATCATCTTGAAGAAGCTTTATCCCTTTAAAACATCACATACGCTTTATTTAGCAAGTTCAAGTGTTCATTATAAAAACCTTATTTTTCAATATCAAGTAAAACTAATATCGACGATGTGGACGATTTTTTGACGGCCTGTATTATTTATTTATTTATACATAACATGTTTCCTTTGTCATTACAGATAATAAATCTAATGCGACAAAGTAACTTAACATAAACTTAACTATACCTTACATGCTACACAATATGTGGCCCTTGTGAACTCACCCAGTGTACAGGTGAATATATCTATGGTATCCGCTACCGTGTTGAGAGTGCGCAACGCACGAGTCAGCGGTGCGCGCTCCAGCAGGTTAGTGCGCGCACTCGGCACCACCAGCAGTTGCGGCTTGCGTCGCCGCGCCATGTACCTATCCGGTAAATTAAACCCTATTCCTGATAATATATCCGAGTTTTGTATACTACCTCTTAGAACTTTGAAAAGGTACGTTGCCAGTGCCACTTCACGCCTAATTTCTAATTTGTAGTAGCCCACCATACCGAGACAGAATAGGGTAGGATACAGTAACGGGTATCTCGGGTATCTCCCATACAGCTTTAAATAAATAAATCTAATGAATTTGTTCTGTATCCGTTCGAGCATTTTTTTGTATTTTATTTCACTCGGACTCCAGATGGCCGCATTATACTCGAGATGACTCCTCACAAGAGCCTCATACAAAGCCTTCAATGCACTGATGTTTGTGAAGTCATTTGCCTGACGCAGCACAAATCCCAGATTCCTGAACGCCTTTTTACAAACGTGTACTACGTGTTTGCGAAACTGCAGATCACTGGTGAAATGAATGCCCTAATCTTTAATCTCCATGACACGCTGCAGCGGCTCCCCGTCCATGCTGTACTGGTGGTGTTGTGGGCTTCGTGTGCGTGTGAATGAGAGTACCGAGCACTTTGATATATTGAAGTATAACTTATTGCGGTGACTCCATTCAGTGACCCTATCCAAGTCGTGCTGCAGCATGTCACGATCCGCAGTGTCTTTTATGACTGCAGACAACTTAAGGTCGTCAGCAAATAGCATGCATGTTGACTGGACTTCTTCTTCTTCTTCTTCAGCCTTTTTCAACCTTATCGGTGTAGGCCTCCTTCAATTTTTTCCACTCGTCGCGACATTGAGCTCTTTGGATGCAATTTGAACCAGCAACCTTTTTCACGTCGTCTTTCCACCGCATCTGTGGCCTACCCTGAGGTCGCTTTTCACCCCATGGCTTCCACTCTAGGAGACGCTTGCACCACGACTGCTCACTCCGGGCCACATATACTGACTGGACTACCTTTGGTAAATCATTTGCCATAATAATGAATAATAAGGGTCCCAAATTAGTACCCTGACTAACGCCCGATCTGGTGTAGTAGGGCTCCGAGAAGTGTCCGCCACAGTCCACATACTGGCGTCTATCTCGAAGATAACTGACGAAGAACTTCACAGTATGAAATGTGCAGCCCATATCCGCCAGTTTTGACAAGAGTATGTCGTGGTCGACTGTGTCGAACGCCTTCCTAAAGTCCAGGTAGGCTACGTCAACCTGAAGCCCAGCGTCAACAGCTGGTACCAACTGTGTCATCAGGTGAAGCAAGTTCCCCGTTGTACCGCGCCCAGGACGGAAGCCGTGCTGCGTATCAGACAAATGAGGGCCTATCTCTGCATAAAGGCAATTGTGAACAGCCATCTCGAATACTTTAGCTGGTGCGCTCAGTACCGCAATTGGCCTGAAGTCACTGACATCCGTACCACCACGACCTTTCGGTATAGGTACCACCCGCGTAAGTTTCCAACGACTAGGAAAGTGTGCCACCGACAAACAAACATTAAATATGTGCAGCACAGGTTCTATTAATACCATGCGGCAATCTCTCAAAATGAAGGGCGGAATACCGTCCGGACCCACTGAGCGCTTCGGCGGCAGACCAGTCTGCGCGCGCCGGACGGCCACTCGCTCAAGGCAAGTAAGGCTGATTTTATAGTCACGCGTTTCAGCAGCGCCGTTCGGAGCGCGCGCGCTCGGATATGTATTGGGGTAGTAGTAGCGTTTCAAATTCGCGCGCTTGAGCAGCGCCGTTCGGTGTTCCTGTTCAACAGCGCGCTGCCCAACGGCGCGTCTAGCGGCGTGACTATAAAACCAGCCTTAGGTGCGCATACGCGCCGCCCGGCGCTGCCTCCACGCACGCCGCCTCCGCGCTCAGCGTGCCTGCTGTCGCGCTGTACACAGAATGAAAGAATCGCGCATATTCCTTAGCGGATTCATCACCAGATAGAACTCGTCCCTCTTTGATCAAATTGTACCGACTAGAAATGTCTTTTTTCGACCTTACGTAATTCCAGAATGATTTAGGGTCTGTAGCGAGATGGTTCTGTACTCGATCTCTGTACCGGAGGTGAGAACTCACTGTTTCCGCCTTCACCCTTGTCCGACACTGAGAGAATGCCTCATAATCACTGTAATTTTTTTCCTATTTTGATACTTGTACAGACGCCAGCACAACAAGCAACTACAATCTGTGAAATTTCTTTAATAGATTTTCAACTTTATCGCTAAATCATTAGGTTGAAAGGGGGTAGCTTAATGTGCTGCCGGATGTGCCTACATATTTGAATACTATTTATTTTAGATCGATTTGTAGTTTGTAAATAATTAACATAAGACTAATATTAAATAATTAATTTGCCCGTTCACAGGGGACTGGAATATACGAAATTCACTGTAGGCAGGTTACTACTCAGGCTTTGCTCGAATCCATGTTTTTTAATCAACATGAAATAAATTATTCCTTCGCTTCGTCTACATTTCCTAAAGTACTTATTAAACTAATGTACCTACCCTTATTACCAGCCACTTAGGGCTATGACTAGCCATTTTCACACGAGCAGGAACGTACTTCGGTACTAGCTATAAGTTTAAGCGTTACACGATTTGCGACAGTTTCCAAAAAAAAAACAAGTTGTTTATGCCCTTCCAACACGGTGACTTTTAGAAGCGGAGCTGTCGCGCGTTTCTTAAACGCGCTTCTACAACAGTGTTGTCGCACGTTAGTCACCTTTGCAACGCGCTTCTGCACTCTGATACAAACGCGTGTCTGTTTCTGACGATTTGAGGGATTAAAAAGTGGAGAACGGAGGGAGGGTGCCACGAGACAACATGGCGTTTGCATCTCTATTGCATCGCTTCAAAAAGTCGCGGTGGGCCTTTAGAGCGGATTTAAACTAGCGTATTTTGTAGCGTGTATAAGCGCGCGCGCCACATTACACACACATTACGCTTAAAAAAATCGAACATGCGTACCAGCGCTTATAACAGCGGCGTGTTCGCGTGGTGAAACTACACACTCGTGAAACAAAAGGTGCGAGTAAACGCGCATACACGCGCTTCCAAAAACGAGCGTATACGCTCCCGAAATACGCTGTTGTTAAACTGCCCCTAGGGTATTTATGCCACGAGTCGTTTACGTCAGGCGTTTCCTTCTTTTTCAGCGCGGGAGTACCGTCACGTCGTCGCTGTGACTCATGATGTATGTATGAAGTTTTTTTCCTCGATCGCTTGAGCGTGTAGTTCGCGGCCAGGCAGTTTGGGCGTTCCCTAATTTGTTACTATGATCAATGATTCTGTGACCTAAACAAAATTACTGTCAAATATAATTTTGAGTTACGACTCCTACTAAGAACTCAGGTACCTACTTGGAACCACTTAAGAAAATTAAGTTCTAGAATTTTATTAGAAACAGTAAAAACTCAGTTTCTCAGAAAATTCTAGCTACAACCTGCTACAATTATAAGTTTCAAACGTAATTGGTCGTTAAATTAAACTTATGGTCCACGACACAGCTAAATATCACGTGTTACGTCGCGCATCGCTATCCTCATCGCAACAAAAGTATTTCAATGGTGGTCCGTATGGAGAGTAGACCGGAGGGGACTTTAACAGAATAATGAACTGAAACATCTGTCAACGTCCGATGTTCGCTGTCCGATCCAGTCGGTTTTACGGATGAATTGACACACCAAACAACCGGACCAACGCACTTTTATACGCTGCAGCAAAGAAATTTAAAAGACTTATAGGTAGAGCGGACATTGGGAATATTTTCATGCAAAAATTTTGGTCCCGATCATTTTCGATATTGACTCACGAATGCTACCTGACAAGAGGGCGTATGACACTAGACAGACCGACTTGTTACTAAGTAGTAACAAGTATTGGATTGCGATTTTCTTCGTCTTGTCCGGTCTATCGTTCGTAAATATTTGAATGTCTTTGCGCTGCAGTGACATTTAAGTTTATAATACTAAGGCCCTGGCTCATTGGAATTCGAGTCTGTAAACCAAGAGCAAATCATTCGTTATTTTACACAAATACGTGTCAAATTAAAAATATAACTTTTTTAGATATTAGCTTAAACACTTACATAGTTTAAACTTTAAACTAGAAACGTGCAAGCAAAATTTATTTAAATTCTAAAGTAATAAACCAAACATTCGTTTTCGTCTGCGATTCTGTGAAAATTTTAAACACGAACGTAGCTAATGATCTGAGAAACACGATAAACACTTTCTTTAATATCATTTTTCATGTCGAAAAAACACTGAATACAAGGCTAAAGCGCTGCAAGATTTTAAATTGGTATCTAGTAAAACCGGCCAAGTGCGAGTCGAACTCGCGCACCGAGGGTTCCGTATATATACTTGTAGATATTTTGTTATTAAACTACATATTTATTTACTGTTTTCAGATTTTTCACTTTACAATTGCCACCACTGAACCGGTCATTCTTAAATTTTGCATAATACGTTGTCAGGTGTACAGAAACGGAGGTACATCCCGAGGTAACAATAACTTTCTTATAATATATATGGTGTCTTTCGAATCATGTTTGAAAAATAAGAATTTTAGAAGTGTATTAAGAGTTTAACTGTCAAATTGTAAACGAACGCGAGAGAAGCCGCGGGCAAAAGCTAGTAATGTTTATATTTAAGTACATGCTTAACTAAAACATATACAATCTTGACCCTTAAAAGAGAAAGGGAGCGAAAACCTTCAGATTCTCTTTCATCTTACGGACAAAATAGACCGCTATAAATACCTAGCTCAAACTATTTTACCCGGTAAAATCCCTAACGACAAAATAACAAAATCTCATAACTATGATAATGTAGATTTGATTAAAGTAATGCGTGGTAATGCAATATAAGGCTTCCTATGATTTATGCTTTTAGGAAAACCAGAATGTTTTTCTCGGTGAAGTCTGGATTGCATAATGAGACCTCATGAATATTATTTTTGTTTTGTCTGTATGTATTACCATTACATACATACATTATTATGCTTTCAAAATAAAAAAAACTAGAGAGGTGACAAGGGACACCCGGATGGAACGAAGTTCCTCTCCTGAAGTCAAGGATTCATCATCATCATCATCATTGTCATCATCATCATCATCATCATCATCGTCACCATCGTCATCGTCATCATCATCATCATCATCATCATCGTCACCATCATCATCATCATCATCATAATCATCATCATCATCATCATCATCATCATCATCATCACCACCCATCCACAGACAGACCTCGGCAACCGTTGCTTAACCTTGCTCACCCATCCACAGACCAAAGACGAAACAAAAATATCTGGCTTGCTTTCTATAACATGCGCACGCCGCACGGCTTACAATAGCTTACTATAGCAAAAACACATTACCCTCCTTTGCGTCGCGCAGTCGGGTAAAAGTGTCGTAAGTATACACTTTTCGTCTGAATTTTTTCCGTCTAGCCTCCTTTCGCAACGCGCCATAAGGAACTTCGTTCCAAAAAATGTTTTGGTTGCTCGTGTATAATATTGTGTGTTTACGGAAAATAAAAGCTCAAATATTCAGAAACGACGTTATTTTGTTGAGCAACAGCGTATAGTGGGTAGAGTATTGTCCTAGCAGGATGGCTGATTGCAAGCAACTGTAAGAGAGTAGCTGAAAAGTGAAAAAAAATTTAGTTAGATGTCATGATTGACGTGGCCCGTGTTTAACAGGAGACTGATAATGATGAATGAAATACGGGGGCAATATCAATAACATTTATTTTTTCTGTCCATCGATAGAATAGATATGCCAAATTTAAAAGTATTGGAAAAAGCTACCCCAGAGCTTATGTCAATTCTATTGAATGTAGTTGTTTCTACAACTACATTCAAAGCTTTGGAAAGCACAATGGTTTGAAAGTGATAGCCCCTTGCCCTTTTTTTCGATTGGGAAATCATCAAATGCCCCTCCCGCTCTGGCCAGTTCAGACTTATGCTGACTAAAACTGGAACACAAAGGGTAGAGAAGGAACATGGATGGGTCCCATGTTCCTTCTCTGCCCTTTGTGTTCCAAGGCCGCGGTGTCTCTTTCGAACAGTCCTGCAGCCCTGGCAGGCATCGGCCCTTGTGGATCCCCTCAGGTTTGCTGACATCTCTTAAGCGCGTGGAACACAAACGCGCCGTCAACACGGCCTGTCGTCATTTTACGGACGGACGGTGAGTTAGCTTGTCTAGGCCCTTTGGTAAACCCAACCAAAAAAAATGTCTAAACTAAACTGCCTTCCACCAGCTTTATCTAACCTCTTATGTCACCATCCCCGCCAAAAAGAACACAAAAAAATCCATTTTCCTAAAACTTCCGTACCAACGTAGTGCAATATAAATTAGACTCTCGGCCAAAGTTGGCTCGGAGCCAAACTCAATCCGTCATGATACTACACAAACTCAATTCTAAGTTTTGGAACACTATCTGTTACGACAACGGGTGGGAATGGTAAATAAAATCGCCGTAAATTCTATGAAGCATGGGACTGATGTATTAGATGTTTGTACTTCTTGGATATCTATCAAAATAATCCAATTAAGCAGTGATACAGTGCTTGGCACGTGCACAGTTTCTAGTTCGAACTCAACACCTCTAATTTTTCGGATTCATGTGCGTATTGTGTAGGTTTATGTTAAATTGAATTAAGCACTAATAACACTAAGGGGCTATCTCCACGAGCGAGAGAATCGCGACGGATCCGCGCTTCTATCGTCGGGTCCTCTCCACAAACGAGCGATTATTCCACCAGCGTATCGTCGCGACTGGTAACGGAATCGCCGCGTGCCCGCGACGACACGTAACGAAATCGCCGTGTTTCCGCGACGAGGCGAGCGCGCGGCGGGCGCGCCACCAGTAGCGGCGATACCGCGGCGATACGACGACGTTACGGGCGTAAGTACATTGCCACTCGTCGCATCGCCGCGATAACATCGCCGTGTGGAGACGCGTTCATAGAGAGTGTATAGAAATACGTGGCACGACGATATTATCGCCGCGATTCTCTCGCTCGTGGAGACAGCCCCCAACATAGCATATATTATAAGCTCAATCTGTTACTAGCCACTAACAACTTATGGACGGTTATAGGTCTGAAATAAAGATATATTTATATTTTATTTTTTTTTGTAATTATGACTTGCATCTCATGACGTCTCCTTCACCGAAGTGAAGGAAACGTCATGAGGAAATCAAATCAGCATGCCGGAGAAAATATTTCCCGACGGCATGTTAGAGGCCCCAAATGTACAGGCGAGAAACTTCATGGACACTCTGTTTTCTCTGTTTGTTTGTTTTTGTCTGTTTATATTTAGATTTTTTGACTTAGCACAATGCTCATCACGACCTTGACAAAGTTGTTCTCTTAATATTCTGACATTGAATTTGACATTATGCCTGCTAATTATTAATTTGACATTGTACTTATTTGTTGACATATTTTAAATTATTTGACTCTCGAACTAAACATGTCACTTTCATTTTAATAGGCTTTTTAATGTATTTGTTTCTGCATGTAATAATTTTATTTAATATTTAACACAATGTAAATTGTTAATGAATAAATAAATGAATGAATCAATCAAGACATTCTTATAACAAAACAGTTTGATGAATAGGCATGGTTACCTCAACAATAATAGGTACCTAAATGAGCCATTTCGGCTCTATCGCGTGGATTACTACACTAGGCCTATACAAGGTGGCTGCGGGACTGTTCGAAAGAGATACCGCGGCGCTGGAACACAAAGGGCAAAAGAAGGAACATGGATGGTTTTTAGTCAGTAAGAGTCTGACACTCCCTTCCGCTCCGCCCAGAGCGGGAGGAGTCATTTGATTATTTCCCACCCGAAAAAAAAAAGGCCTATGCAAGGTGTAAACGAACCCTTCATGTAGCCGTCAACCAAGCCTTCTGTACCTCAAACTAAGTAACTCTACGCAAAAGTTATTGCTGGGAAACGGCTTTTTTAGGTAAATAATCAACGTTTACGGTAGGACCCAATGTAACGCACTCAAAACATTGTGTTGGTGGAAGCATTAAATAGTACGGCGGTTGTAGAGGTATTTAAAGTAAAGTTTTAACATTAGGTAAGGGGAATGCTCCAACCAGCCTGTGAAATTCAAAATTTCTTGGGTTTTTTGCAATTTGCAGGCCAGTGCTAGGTTGTATGTTGATTAAAATATTATTCGCGGCTGTAAGACATATGTAGTTACAGAATTATAATCATCAAAATCATCAATAAAACGCTCTAAGTTCATAAAGCTGTAGGAATGACTTTTTCTGTTTTTTTTTTGTTCCTACGCCTTTATGAACTTGGAGGGTGGTATTGGTGTTTTTGATGATTATAATTCTGTAACTACATACGTCTTACAGCCGCGAATAATATTTTAATCAACATACAACCTAGCACTGGCCTGCAAATTGCAAAAAACGCAAGAAATTTTGAATTTCGCGGGCTGGTTGGAGCATTCACCTTAAAAGGTTTTTCACAAGTTTTTTTAAAAAGACAAGTTGTATTTAATAAAAAAAAAATGTGAAAAAGTTGGAACTTTGATCCCCAATATCTCTGTTACTACAAGGTATGGTGTATGACAAAAAAAATTAACGCAATGACGGGGAGAAAAAGTGCCGTTCAGCTTCGTTAAAGATATTTGAACACCCAAAATAACCACTATCCATGGGCCACATGCTTGTTTGCTATCCAATAACATAAAAAGACATGAAACCCCAAGAACAAGGATGCATAAAAGGAAGTTTTTAGGGAAGGGCTAAATTCACAGAACCTCGTCATAAATAGTATGACCACATCAGTGGAAAAAGAGATCTTTACTTAACAATAGGCTGAATAATACATTCCAAAACCGAAATATACTTCTGACGCGGTTTCTCACAGACGGATAAGTTCAAAAAACTAACATTTTTTCGTTAGAACCTTTCTTTTGTTAAAACTAAATGTTGGTGATGGGTAGGTCGGGGTTGAGTGACAGCGGTTTTCAATACTGGCGTTTTATGATGGTATTTTTATCCCACTACGGCGAATCCAAAAGGAAGGATTAAAATTTTAGCAGTCTATGTATGTTTGTATTTACGTATTTTCCTCCGTAGCGCCTAAGCTATTCATCCGATTTTGAATAAGGTGTCAATCGATTCGTTATTACAGCCTGGGTAACATAGGCTACATTCTAACCGACTTCAACAATAGGAGGACTCGATTGTACCTTATAAACCCCGATTTTAATTAGAGCGTAATTTTTCAGTAGTCGCATTTTTAGTTGTAGTATACCACACATTACTGTTTTATATCATTATTAAATTGACAAATATTTATCATATTCTATTATAATTATGAATTTTGTAAGAAACCTACGACTACCTACTTACGATAAATATTTTCAAACCATGTCAGAATAAAAAGTGAGAGTAAAAACACGTTTTTCGAGCATTAGACCAACAAGCACTTTTGAAAGTAAAGTCAAAATTAACAGACAAAAGTAAATTGTATTACAGTTATTTCAGCTGTTCACTTAAAACAGGCTTTAGTCGGATCGCTGAATCAAGGGCCTGAACTTGAAGTTCTTCTCACAATGATGATCTTACAGAAAAATTATGATGTTGAAAACTGTTGGTGTGTCTCACGTTGTTTCTCTGCCTGACTATTGCTACGTATTACTTCCACCTACTATGACTGCTTAGGTCCATCCCAACTTTGTACTGCCCTTGACGTCCATCCAATGTCGAAAACATGGCGTGTCTATGGAAATTAAAGTAAAACAACACTTTATACACAGTATAGTTTCCGTGCTCACCGCCCCCACTGAAGCCACAGAGTAACATTGAAGAATGGAACTTATCAAAAGTTTGTAAAAACAAAAAGTTTTACGTCGAGGGCTGAGCAATGGCCCGTAATATGCCGCCTGCGGAGGTGAGGCTAGAATCAAATTAGTTCGTCCACGGATCGTAGAAGAAGCATAGATGTGATTACAATTTGAAGAAGATAATGTTTTTACATGTTGTTTGAGTGAATTCGCAAGGGTATTAATTACTATTTATATTATGCTACAAGCAAAATAAAACTTAATTATTCTTATGATATTTCCTTTTTTTTAATGTAAATAAATTATGTTAGCACTATGTTTATGCAAGTAATTATTTTATGCTATGTTTTGTGTTATAATGGTGTAATAATTTAATTATGTTGTTTGGTTTAATTTTTTTAATTTGGTATTTTATTGAAAGTATATAGATTTGGTTATTAGTCTAAGTTCTAACTGTCGCATTAGGGTAAACCCTGTAATGATAGTGTAAGCTGTTATAAATAAATAAATAAAATGAAATATAACATCACGCGTGTTACCCCGAAAGGGATGGCCCTTTCCAGTTTTCTTTAGGTCCATGTAAAGATGGACAGCCTATTGCAATCAATCTTGCACCAAATCTAGCAGGTCTGTCTATCAGGACTGCTACCAAAATATCCTAAAGGAAAAACATAAAACACTTTGCACTACCTACGAATCGAACCCAGGGCCTCATGGTCCGCAGCATTGCTTGTGAATTCTAGGCTAGGCAGAACTGAAATAAACTCATTTTATTAGCTGCAAGTTCTTTGGTCTACTATTAAGCATATAGAAATTAATTTTAAATAATATTTGAATTTATAATCGTGGTGATCCGAGAAAAACCTCTTTTAAACACCCTGTAAACGCAATGACCTAAGTCTAAATTTTTTCGACTATATCGATATATAGTAAATGGGTATTTTGAGGCATTAATCTTCCATCACTTAGTACCATTCACACATGAGCTTAATTTAAGTGACCTAGCTGTGACGACATTACTTAGGCACTTTGTAAGTTAATTTTAATATTTCTACACCGGTAACGGTACCTAGTGTACGTGAAACTATTTAATATTAAGATCTTTGTACCTTATACTGAGAAATAAATATTATCTATTCTATGTTTGGTACTTGTGTGTACATATATAAATAAATAAACGCACGTCGGTTGCAAGTAGATACTATTCATCTGAAATTTCTGAAGAACCTCACCAATAAGGATGCAATAACAATTTTTAATAAGCTCGTAGTGACGAGCTTATTAAAAATTGTTTAATTGTTCGTCCCGTCCCGTCAAAATCGGCCCAGCCGTTTCGGAGATTAGCCGGAACAAACAACAGACAGACAAAAATTGAAAAAAATGTGTGTATAATACTTTCATAATATTCATTCAGTGAAAAGCTGTTATTTTGATATTACAAACAGACACTTCACTTTTATTTATTTGTATAGCTATAAAAAAAAACTTTTAAGAAAAAATATTGTTAAGTTTCCGTAGAAAATCATTTCTAGGTAAACAAATAGGTTCGGACGGTGAAAGTAAAGTTAAGTAAAAGTAAGTAAACTTTCTGATTTCGTTTCCGAGTCGACGGGCGTAGTTGAACGAGGTTTCTCAGAAACAATAACCTATGCAAAAACATCTTAAACGTAGTTCGAAAATAAAATTCTTAGTTGCGAACTCTATGAAGGTATAAAGTTTTGTGTTAAGGGTAACCAGCATGTTTTATTGTTGTTATTTTTCACTCTCCGATGAAGGTTTTCCATGCAAAATCCAACTTTGAAACCCAAGCCATCGCATGAACCTCTTTCAGATGTTTATTCCAACCAGTTTCATCAATTTTTGTTTTTTTTTTTTTAATGTATTAAAACTAAAAATAAAAAAATAGTTGGCGCTTGTAAAACAAATACAATCTGGTTGTACATTCTGTCAATATATGATGTGTGAATATGTGTGTGTGTGTGTGTGTATATGTATGTGTGTGATGTGGTGTAATCTACGATGATTATCGTCACTATTATTTTATACAATAATCCGAGCGTTCTATTTGTTATGTATTTATTTATTTAGAGCAGCTTTGTATTTGCTCAGAATTTCTAGTGACGTTATTTAGCACTTCTTTTTATTGGTATAGTTAGATACTGTCATCACAGGAGCTCGTGATTAAATAATAACAGCCGCTCGGGTCGATCTTTAGGTTAAGCCGTGCTTACCTAGGTTGGTCTGTGGATGGGTGACCACCTAATACATACCGAGTTTCCTCCGTGCCTCAGAAAGCACGTTAAGCCGATGGTCCCGGCTGTCATTTGTAGAGCTTTGACAGTCGTTACAGGTAGTCAGTGGCCCGAGAGTGTGACAACCAGTCTTACCAAGGATATCACGTATTACCTAGTAATAACTGGGTTGTGGAGGTCAGATAGGCAGTCGCTCCATGTATAATACTGGTATTCAGCTGCATCCAGTTAGACTGGGAGCCGACCCCAAGATAGTTGGGAAAAGGCTAGACAGAGGAGGAGGAGTTAGATACTATCATTATCATTCTCTTGCCCTTATCCCAATTCATTTGGGGTCGGCGCAGCATGTCTTCTTCCATACTTCTCTATTACTCGTCATATCATCAGACACCTCCTTTACTGCTATACTTAGACACTACTGAGTAATAATTTTAATTTCAAGTTATTTCTAAAGGACAATGGTCAGACCATGAAACATATTTTTTTTATAAAACTTTTTACCAACCAGTGGTCCAACGATTTTGATATTTTTGCATTCTAAAATTCAAAACTTCCTTAACTGTCTCGCTTACCAAATATTTACGTAAGAGCACGGTTGTTGATACAACACATATACAGCATGTTATAAGTTCCTTATCTCAATATTTGCACAAGAAAATGTCAGCAGTTGTACCAGCAAACCGTTTAACCTTTCTTAAGCTTCGAATCCCAAAGGTTAGTGATGTTGATTTCCTGCAAGAATTGCGCAATGTTTGCTCATGAAGATATGTATCAACTGGTATTGTTGTAAATCCGGATTTAAAAAAATATTTGTTTTTTTTTTCATTTAATAAACTTACAATATTTCTGAACACCTCAAAGAGTTAGGCAGAGGTGTACCTAATGGTTGTAAGAGCTGGACAAACCCAACGACCAGTGTCCCCACATTAGGATCGAAAGAACTGGAAGTCGTGAGGATAGAGCCCTGTGCCCAGCAGTGGGAAGATGCAAGTTTACAGTAACAGTAAAAGATTTTACAAAGCCCGACGTTACCAAACAATGGAAGGACGACAAAGAACACAAGCAGACGCGCAACTCAAGTCAACGACACACTTTGGGACGACATTTGTCTAAAGTTTTCACCAAGAACAAACTCAACACTTACTTGGAAATGTCGCATGCAGCCGGAATTTGTTGCCTTGTCTTATTGTAAATTTTATCAGAAGACTAGCTTTTCCCCGTAGCTTTTCGCACGCGTGGAAGTCAGAAAGACGGCCCAAGCCCACGGGAACATAATACTTACCCGGATAAAATTTATCCCATGTCATAACTCAGGCCATAACCAAAATCAAAAGTCAGAATAAACACAATACTTTACTGATAGTGACAACACCTCAAACAGCTCATTTGTCGATGTATAAGAACCACTACCTTGGTTTTTTTTAATAATTATTAAACTGGCTTATGCCCGCGACTTTGCCCGCACTGACTTCGGTAATTATCCCACGGGATCGTACTACCGGAATAAAAAATCCTATGTGTTAATCCAGGTTATAAAGTATCTGTGTGCCAAATTTCACCCAAATTCGTTTAACCGTTTTTGCGTGAAAGAGGAACAAACATCCATACATCTCCACAAACTTTCGCAATTATAATACTAGTATGATGTTTATCAATAACGCCCCTCAGCGTAAATCATTAATGTCATGTAAGCGCCAAAAGATCCTTGCATCTCTATAGCCTTCCAATACAAGCAAACTTCTAAATCTATATACAGATACTCCTCTATTCAAACACTTGAGCTCCAGAGCGGTCGACGAAATCTCTGTGTTCGAAAACAAAGGAAAATCGCTTACAGTCCTCAAATGCTACAAATCGTTGGATACTTATCTTAAAATCTACCATTCTACCTCCATTGAAGGCAAGGGTCTACCTAACAATAGGTCCCGAAGGGTCAGAGATCCTGTCTTGACCCCTTAAATCCGTGATCGAATATTTAAATAGATGTCTTCTGAAAACCGAGGATCTGATGAGGTTGTTCACCTTGGAGGATGCCGGTGTACTGTTGACAAAAGAGTTTGGTATATAACTAAAGAATAAATTTTGCATTGTGCCGTTAGGTTACGTACGCATTGGCAGGTCGCTTGCTTAGTGCCTGGTGCTTAGCAAATCGCCTAGCCAGTAGTAAAATGAAAATAACGTTCTAGAATCTTCGCAACCGGCCGCATGGTGCGCTTCTTCGATACATGCTAGGTGGCTAGCGAAGGCAACAAGCGCGTAGTGCGGCCAGTAGCGTTTCACTTCGCTACTCGTTAGGCTCTAGCTAGATGATAAGCAGTGTCAGCGTATGATTAAAGAGGTTTTAGTCCAGATATGGACTGCAGTAGGTTCACTTCATGACATGGAAGATGAACGAGGTCATTTTTGTTTTTAATTATATTATCAGTACGCATATACCACAATCAGCCTAGCCTTTTCCCAACTATGTTGGGGTGGGCTTCCAACCTAAATGACTGCAGCTGAATACTAGTTTTTTTACATGGAGCGACTGCCTATCCAACTTCCATAACCTAACTGGGTTATATGTACAACTGGTTATTACGATACCTCTTGGTAAGACTGGCACCTACATAAATGACTGAAAAGTTAACCAGTACCATGTTTCTTGCATTATATGCCTCTTTTGTCAACAGTACACGCTTTGTTGTACCTGCGCTTTAAATCTATATGCTCATATAATGCGCTTTCGGAGTTTACGAAGAGATCAACCCCGAAAATGGTCGGTATGCTACATAAAATTTGAAAATGCAAAAGGTGCAAAGAATGTAAAAATCTTTTTTGTTGGGATTCTAATAGATTTTACTTTTCGGACTGAATTCTTTAATGGGAGATTGGTGTAGAATATTGAGTATTGTGTATTTAGGTAGGTCAAAAACCGATAAAAAACCGCCCAAGTGCGAGTCGGACACGCGCACGAAGGGTTCCGTACCATTACCTATGGCAAAAAAATTGAGTCTGGCTGGTCTGAATAGGCTCACCCCCTATAATATGGGACTTAAACATAACTGGCCTAAATGTTGGTATATCTAACACACACTTCAAGCACAAAGTACAGAGAAATAATTTTATTGAATACTACGATAAACTAAAAGGATATATAAAACGAATACTACACTAATACTAATACTTACTGGTACACCTCTGCCTTTTTTTTTTTTTTTGGAGTTTGGGAAATCATCAAATGACTCCCGCTCTGGGCGGAGCGGAAGGGAGTGTCAGACTCTTACTGACTAAAAACCACCCATGTTCCTTCATTGGCCCTTTATGTTCCAGGGCCGCGGTATCTCTTTCGAACAGTCCTGCAGCCCTGGCAGGCACCGGCCCTTGCGGGCCCCTCCCGTTTGCTGACAACTCTTTGAGGCGCCCGTGGAACACGAACGCGCCGTCGACACGGCCTGCCCGTCGTCATACGACGGACGGACGGCGAGCTAGCCCATTACTCGCCGTCCACAGGCCCGCGCCTACGGTGGCCGAGAGCCATCACGGCGTGGCCCCCGACGCCCGGTGCTTCTCCTCCCGCGGCGGCCGGGACGTGAGGCTGAGGCTATCTCCCTCTCACGTTCCGCCGCCTCCTTCGCTAGCATGACTGCTTCGCAGAAGGAGGCGACGGCTTCCCATTCCCTCTCGCCCCGGACCATGGCTTGAACCAGGGCCGAGGCTTGAACCAGGGCCGGATACTAATACTTACTGGTACACCTCTGCCTAACACTTCGGAAATTACAGGCGTAACGTTATATTATTTACATATCGAGAGGCTTTTACCCAGCTTCATTATGATGCAGGCCAGCAGTAACAATAACGTATTAAATCAAAACGAAGCAACTACATAGATGGATGACTTCAAAAGGGTCAGGCTGCATACGGGAGACGGAGAACAGGCTGTTGTGGCTCAGCTTGGGAGAACCTTATGTCCAGCAGTGGACTGCGACACTAGGGTTGATTAATTTCCACGTGTAACAGGCCAACCCTCAATTTTAATTTTCCACTTAAAATCCTAAAATTGTCTAACTTTTTAGGTAGATTTTTCAAGCTAAAACGTTTCTTGCATAATAATATTCTTTGCAAGGTCGCGAGTATACCCGATAGGTTTGTTCCTATTGTCACCACTGTCGGTAATGTTGGCGTTTTGCGTTTAACTAAGTTTTATTAAAAAAAAAAACTCAAGTGCTAATTCACTTTCATCGATAATTATTGGTACCTATCAGTGGCGAAGGTTCCATACAACTCGATTGCTACCGGCTTCCATTTGAAAAAGGGCACAGTCAGTATTCTATAGACAAATAATAATAATCACATTGAAGATATGTACTAAGGCTTACCTCTTACAAAAAATTTACCCTTCGCTACTGGTACCTATCAAATTTCGCACAAATACAACCATATAAAAAATACAATGATGATTTCCTGATGTTTATTTGGTTTTTAAATATACCCATAGAAAGGGTGGATTTAATGAAGAAAGAACTATAAGCCGCTTTTTTTTTAATAATAAATATATTCCTAGTAGGTAAAGCACAAGCAATCATCTTTAAAAATAAATAAAATTTAAGTGTCTGTTTGTAATATCAAAATAACAACTTTTTACTGAATGCATAATTAAAAAATATACTGCTTCTGAGAACTTCCTAATGAAAAAGCCCAATAACTCTTTGCCCGACCGGAGAATCGAACCCAAGACCTCATGCTCAGCAGTCGCAATTCCGACCACTAGACCAACGAGGCAGTCTATGTAGCATTTTACTCGTAGTAATAGTCAAATAATGCCAAACCATCTAATCTTTTTGTGAGCCAACTACTAAGTTTCAAAAGCAACATGGCGAATCCTAACACTTTTAGTTTTAAAAACTTATATGTACGAGTAAGCTGTAAAGAATTTGAGAACTTTACTTAAACTTTAAGTATACGAAAGTCACGTAAGACCATCTTAAGTAAACTTTGAAAACCCTTTCGCCTCAAAGAAAGAAAATTCGGAGGAAAATGTGGACTTGTGGAGTACAATTAATTCTCTAAAGAACTATAAGTCTAGTGTCTTATATAAGTATAGGTTTCTACAATCACGAGCACCAATATGTATACACTTTCCTAAATGTAAAAGCAATTTTCGCGAGAAATAACGATTGTTACTTGAAGCTAGGATCTTTTTCATAAAAATATGAGTTCCAGAATACTATGTTCGCAACAACGTGAAATTTTAATCGGAATAGTATGAGAAAAACACTTTTTAAAGTTGTTAAGTGCTTACTTATTGGCGCTCGTGACTGTACATCTCGTGGCCACATAATTAAGCCAAAACTTAAAAAACTAACCCTACTTACACAATTAACCTTTCGGCCTAAAATGCTACAGTCCCCACTGTCAAATATCTCCATTTATGATTTCAAACCATAAAATGTTGATGGTTAAGTTCTAAGTCGACAGAGAAATTTTTTCTGTAGCATATAAAATCGTAATTTAGACGTAAACCACAATTAAATCGTTTCAAAGTTAGTACTAACTTAGTTCATACTTTTGCTATAAACTCGACACATCAGATATTTACGACTAAAACCAAACGCGATTACACGAAAATAATCTTAATCGAATTTTGACCTGAACAAATTGATTCTAAAACTTATATATTTAAAGTTCAAAACTCCTTAAACACATAAATTCAAAACTTTAAACCATTAGGAATATTGTTTGTGAACTAAAACAATAAAATTTGAAGTTCACCATATTTATAGTGCGATCTGTACAAATTATTTTAACGTCTTCTTGGTAAGCATGGCTTGTTTGTCGAGTTTTGGACAACTTCAATGGTGAGGAAATAAAATTAAATACTGGGGGGAAGGAACACCAACGCACAAAAGGGTTGCCAAGTATTCAGTACATCATTCTAACGAGCCAAGATGGAAAAATGGACCAAAACAGTAACAGAATGGTACCCAAGATATGTAAAAAGACGTAGAGGAAGACAGGTGAAAAGGTGGGAGGATGATTTGCCAAAGGGTTGGCGAAGAACTGCTTTGGGCAAGAATAAGTGGAGGGAAATAGAGGAGGCCTATGTCGTAAGACAGCCTGGCATGGTAGCTGATTAATGGCAATGAATAGCCACTAGAAAATGTAATTAATTAGTTGTAAGTTAATGTTACTACTTGTTTATGTATGTATTTAGAAGGTCAGAGTAAATAAAGGCTATTTTTATTTTTATAATTTATGATGTTTTTAGGTTGTGGTATGATGGTATCTCACTCAAATTCTCGTTGAGTATTCATTTTCCATTGTTACTAAGTAGTATATGTGACCACCGCGCAAGTTTCCTCTACCAAATGAAAAAAATCACGTCAATAGGACCAGTAATGACGAAGTTATGATTAGGTTAAAGCGAATTAAGAACCTCCTCTTTTAGAGAAGTCGGTAATAAAACTAAATAGAAGTTTGGTCTCCAACTTGGTATAACATTTTAATCAAAAGAGATAGGAAAGGAGCTAACCACACGCCGGGGAGACACTCCGGGCGTCGCAGGCCACGTGGTGGCTCCCGACTACCGTAGGCAGGCCTGTGGACGGTGAGTAACAGGCTAGCTCGCCGCCCGTCCCTCTTATGACGACAGGCCGTGTCGACGGCGCGTTCCTGTTCCACGCGCGCCTCAAAGCAAACCAGAGGGGGTCCGCAAGGACCGATGCCTGCCAGGGCTGCGGGACTGTTCGAAAGAGATACCACGGCCCTGGAACACATAGGGCAAAGAAGGAACATGGATGAGTTTTAGTCAGTATAAGTCTGACACTTCTTTCCGCTCCGCCCAGAGCGGGAGGGGGCATCTGATGATTACCCATCCGTAGAAAAAAAAAACGGAGCTAACCACAAAGTTACAGAAGGAACATTGCATCCAGTATCTGAATCAGTGAGGAGTGCTCTTCATATCAAACCACGTTGTAAGCGTGTTTCGTGAAGACGATACTTTCATTCGATACATAAATGGTGTTAAAATGTATAGGCATTTGTGTATCTAGTGTCTTTTTATATTTTTGTAAGGTGGGCAGAGTGAGAAGTTAAGCCGTTGGTCCCAGCCGTCAATATTGAAGATCTTTGATAGTCGTTACAGGTAGTCAGTGGCCCGATAGTCTGACCAGTCTTACCGTATCGTATTACCCAGTACTAACTGGATTGTGGAGGTCAGATAGGCAGTCGCTCCATGTAAAATACTGGTATTCATCTGCATCCGGTTGGACTGGAAGCTGATCCCAACATAGTTTGGGAAGGCACGGCAGATGATGATAGGCAGAGTGGGAAGTATGAATGTGCTATTTAGGGCCGTGCTATAAAAATTCACAAACTTATACTTATTTTTATGCAGAATCACCTAATGTTATGTGCAAGCGACCTTAGAATCCTGTTTGTCCGCAAAAAATATTACATAAACATCCTTTAGTGGTCTCAGTTCTGGGGTACAGGCTCCTTCACTATTAGATAGGCTGTACCGTAATATACCACACGGGCTCAGTGCGAGATGGGTAACTCACATGCAAACTTTTTTTTAAATTATTCATTATAGTACGGGGTGGAAGGAGCACCGTCGCGAAAACGGTTACCACGTATTCAGTACATCATTCTGAGCTCCACCACACATAAATTTTTCATCGGCTATTATAAAAAAAAACAGCTGTTTCCTACAAAAGTGCAATTCCTACACAGTCAAAATGTATGGAGCAGCATTTTCTTTTTTAATTTCTATGTAGGGGGCTCAGAATGAATGACTGAATACGTGGTAACCGTTTTCGCGTCGGTGTCCCTTCCACCCCGTATAGCTAGTACAATATCACTGTTTTTAATCATACTCAACAGGAACTAAGGTGAAAAATATACATGAACAAAATGTACCTGAAGACAACGACGAATTTTTTCGATGTATATACAGGGTTATTTGTAAAACACCAGCAACCTCTTAAGAGGTCATTGTACTCATCATTATGAACAACTTTTACTATGGGACCAAACCTGAAATCGCGAAAAAAAATCAGCTGTTCCCTACATTTTGACGAGTTAATCGATCATAAATGTAGGGAACAGCTGATTTTTTATTCGCAATTTCAGTTTTGGTCATATTCCTGCAATTTCACAAAAATTATGTAGATACCTAACCTAATTCATTAACAGTTCTACCTATCTCATCATCTTCCTGCCCTTGTCCCATATTACTTGGGATCGGCGCAACACGTTTTTAACTTCCATTCTCCTCTGTGAACCGTCACGCTATCAATTACTCCTTTTTCTTTCATTTCATTTCTCACACAATCCATCCATCGTTTCTTTGGTCTTCCTCTCCCTCTCCATCCATCAACATTTATATTCATTACTATTTTAGTCACATGCGATTTGTCGCTCCTCATCACATGTCCATACCAAGACAGTCGATTCCCTTTCAAATTTTCTGTAACTGGCGCAACTTTTAAACTTCCTCTAATATACTCGTTCCTTACTTTATCCTTTCTTGTCACACTACACATCCACCTCAACATTATCATCTCCGCTACATGCAATCTTTTTTCATCCATCTTCTTCAAAGCCCAGCATTCCGATCCATATAGACGGATAAATTGATATTGTCTGGTGCCAATTCTGTTGCTCCGTGTTGTAGTACTCTCTTATTAAATTGTTAACGGACTTCTAAAAAGGAGGAATTTATGATTTCCACCAGCATTTTTCTTTTCGTCGCTCCTCATCACATGCCCATGCCAAGACACAAATGATTAATATGTGAGTAAGAACTTTAAGTAGCCATCCCACTAACGGTACAAAATCACAATAACAATTCTGCAATGTATTCATAAGGGTGGGTATAAATTTATAAAGTGTTATTTTTAGGAAACACTCGGACCTGCCACGTGAGAGAGTTGTGTCGGTAACCAATCGTAAAGTTAGGCGATTATAATGAATTCATGAATACACCGTTGCGTAGGAGTCTTTATTTCTGGAATGAATAAACGGCTGGGGTATTTTGAGCGGAATTTATTGAGTGGAGGTACGTCGGTGTCCTGTATTATCTTGTCTCACACCCTCTTACAAATAAGAAGACGTTGGAATGGGTCAGATAATGAATGATGCCTTAAAAAGAGCACTGACTTAACAGACAAACTATCTAAGTGTTTTTATTTGTTTCGCGACCCGCCAGTCTGTAGAGTTCACTGCCGATGTTCTGTTCCCTGGGGGTCTAAAATGGCTGCTTTAGCAGAATTATAATAGGATATTAATATGAATCACGTTCAAATTCTTAAAATGGTCATAGACGTACCTACTATTATGAATTGTCACCTTGTGATCATATTACGAATTTAAACGTAATTCATATTATTGTCCTATTATGATTCTGCTAAAGCGGCCAATTTAGACCTGATCATAACAATCTGGATCTATTCAAATTTCGATTGAACCGGTTTCTTCTAGCGTGCTCCACCCTAGGGCGCGTCATCGCTTCATCAGACGAATGAGGCCAAACTTAAACCCATTTAGTATAAAAAAAAATAGAGAGGTGTCAAGGGATACCCGGATGGAACGAAGTTCCTTTAGTTTAGCAGTGAATGAATTGTAAAAAAAAAATTGGTACAAAGTAGTAGTTTTAAGTAGTGAATAAATTGTAAAAAAAAAATTGGTACAAAAAAAATCCATCAGGCGCCACTTTCATACTTCCTCTACACCCATTCCTCTATACTCATTCCTTACTTTAGCCATTCTCGTCACTCCATCTCAACATTCTCATATCCACTACATGCAATCGTTTTTCATCCATCTTTTTCACAGTCCAGCTGTCTGATCGATACAGTACGACAGGTCTAATCAGCCGGGCACAAACCCAGACTTCGTGGCTGTTACAGAAAAAATCCTGAAGGAAAAAACCCAATAACACTTTGCCCTAACTTGGGAATCGAACCTATCAGGACCCTCATGCTCAGAAGTCGCACTTGCAGTCACTCGACCAACGAGGCAGTGACACTTATTAAACACGAATACCAAAAAAAAAAAAAAACATACCGTATAAGAAGTTACCATAAAATATTCTCAATTTCAGACAATTCCACCAAAATCCATCACATAGTAATAAACCAGTGATGTATGCCAATGAACGACGAACGGAATCGCTTTGCATAAAAACTGAAACTAGACATAAAAAACCAGGCAAGTGCGAGTTGAACTAGTACACGCGGGATTCCGTACCACCGTAGAATATTTTAGGAGCCTCTTTATTTTATTTTTGTTAGTTCCAATAGCGGCATTAGTAATACACATAATTATCATCTGAGACTTTACAGCCGTGGGTGGCCTTAGGAGTATATTTTTTTGGCTCTGTGAAAATATCAAGTCTTTATCTACAACGGTTCTAAAGATACAGTCATTTGACAGACAGCGTAGCCTTAGTCCTGTTGGCTCTCTTTTGGCCCGAAGTCCTAGAAATGTTTCATAAAAAAACTAGATATTTTACCAGCTTTTCGTGTATACCTTTAGGAGTCATTATGTAGAAACTACATACAGGAACATTAAACTTGGGATGTATATTACATATAAATATTATATTCTCAAGGATATGTTTGAACAAAGTGTGAACGAACGCAATATGTGGAGTTGGATTTCAATATTTACACGTTTCATTATCCTGCCCTTATCCCAATTTATTTGGGGTTATGCAGCATGTCTTCTTCTTCCATGCTTCACTACTACTCGTCATTTTATCAGACACGTTCTTTCTTGCCATATCATCCTTCAGACGGTCCGTTCATGATTTCTTTGGTCTTCTTCTTCTCTTATAGTCATTACATTCCCATTCAAAACTTATACACGATTTTTTCCTCATTCCTTCGCATCACTTACCCGCACATTACACGTATCCAATGTAATATTATAAATGCGAAAGTGACTGTTGGTCTGAAACCTCTTCTCGCCTTAATGGCTGAATGAATTAGGATGTTTGGCTAACGGATAGCCCATCACCTGACCGTCATCACATTTGATACTTTTTTGTCCTGGTAATAAGGTCGCTTTTCGTTTAACTTTGGTGGAAACGGTTGAGCAGAGACGAGAGAAGAAGTTTCGTTATTGTTTAGGCCAGTGGAGAAGAGCGGTATACTTCCACTCCACTCCGCTTTGTACAGACGCCAGCATGGCAGCAGGTCAACCTACTCGAAACTGTCAGATTTTCCCAACCAAACTTCAACTTAATGCTTTAGAGATAAAGTTGAAAATCTATTAAAGAAATTTGACAGATTGTAGTAGCTTGATGTGCTGGCGTCTGTACATCTCGGCTGTCGGAATCTCTATTTGAAAAGGAGCAAAACACAATCCTTATTCCACATTTAATCTTAAATATATTCCGAAATAAAATACGTATTCTATGCAAAATCCGTATTCAACACAAATGTGTGCGAAGCTTAAACAAAAAGCAATTTTTCTTTTTTAATTTCGCCTGAGCAATTCCTGAGTTGTACGGAATTTATATCCATTTGTAGTGAAATACGATTATTGCTGTTCGCGCCTCTAAACCGTATAAATATGTAGATTGAGTCGAAATTCCTAATGTTTGTTACTTTTGGTATGATATCTGCTGTGTAGGGATGTTTTGGCGTTTTTATTTTTTGGTAAAGTCACATATACATGTCTGCCTAGCCTTTTCCCAAGCATGTTGGGGCGGCTGCCAGTATCTTTAAAAGGAGAAAATATATTTTATGACCTTCACAAATAAGATTGGCTGTCAGACTGTTGGGCTTCCTAACGGCTGTCGAAATCTATAAAAAGTACAGCGATAACTTACGCAAGCTTAATGTGCTTTTAGTGGCTGTGTGTCCCAACAGTGGGACTATTTTCGGCTGATTGTGATGCCTAAAAATTTACAAAATTAGAGGGATTTTAATGTCGCCATATCAGTTTTCTTCCATTTGTATTCTACAGAGTTATGAATTTTACCCACAGACTATTTAGTGCTTTATAAGTTGAAAATTTTATTCAACGTATTTCTCGAGAAATTTCTTTCTCCCTTAGCTTTCCTCACCGCATTTTAAAGTACTCTTTAGACTAACTAGCCGTGCGCTCATTAGGCACATCATTAGCTTCTTTATTAATTCGTGTTGTACGTGAATGTCTGTTTGAAAATAAATAAGAATAAAATAGCACAGCGTAAAAAACTCCTTGATAATGATTATTATTTATTTAAGATTCTCATTCTACGTAAATTAACATCACGCCAATTATCCCCGAAGGGTTAGGTAGAAAGAAGTATACCTAATAGTACACCCACATTTTTCCAGTTATTATTAAGTCCCATGTAATAGGGGGCGAGCCTATTACCATCAACGGGGCACGAATTTCTCAGCAGCAGCTAAAAAGCCAATAATGCTTTGCTCGACCTGGGAATCTGACCAAGGACTTCAAGCTCTGCAGTCGCGCTTGCGACCACTCGACCAATTAAGCAGTCATCAATCTCATTCTACAATGTTAATTAAACAAAAATACTTTTCTTCTCCAATCAACCAGCTAAAATGCATTTTAATTAGGAAACTAGAATTTTAGACACAGCTCTTTAGTTCGTCTGATCCGTCCGTAGCTTAAAGCCTATTCACACGGCCTATTTTCTCGGCGCAAATGCTGCGATTTAAACGAGATTGAGTCGCATGCAGTAAGCCTTAAATCACGCGTACCGAAATTCAGTGGCACCGTAAACGCGTGTCATTTGCGTTCATATAAATATTGCACCGCATGTACTCGCAGTGCGACGACGGACGCCGACGTAGACACGATGCGAACGAGTTTCTCGCGAACGTTTGTATTGCTTCGTACGCGCATTTGAATCGATGCAAACGCTTCGTGAACGCGCGTTCGTCAAACTCGCGTCGTCAGATATAAAATATACAGTGTGAATACGCGCTTACTCCAAAACAAAGAGAACGAATCGATTGCCGTATCGCACCAGCTTGACAACCTATCAACTGTCACCACTTGGAGTAGCCATTTTGAATAATCGATATGTCAGTTTAGTCGAACAGGAAATGAAGGGTTAGGAGAGGTACATTTCACCGTTACGTTTTAAGTCCCATGTAATAGCGGGCGAGCCTATTGCCTTCACCCGACACAATTTCAGGCTCCGTGACTGCTACTAAGATATTACTGATGGAAAAAACCAATAACACTTTGCCCGACCAGGGAATCGAACCCAAGACGTCATGTTCAGCAGTCTGCTTGCGACCACATGACGAACGAGAAATACAGACCCCGCGCCCTCCCCGTGGTATGTGAGGCGTCGACAATATTTTATTACGAGTGTACCTCATTAAAATACAAACACAAAAGAAGACAGCATAATCTATTCTACGCCAGCAACCAGACACCTAAAACACAGTTCATTTAAAATTAAAATTTCCATCGGAATTCGCTCAAAAATTCTGATGAAAAAATGAGGTTAACGCTGAAAACTGTTTGATTTATGATTTCAGGAATATGACAGTTTTTCAGTCCTTCGCTTGATATAGTTCAGAGGGGTATTTAAAAGCGTTATTAACCGTGTAAGCAGACTTCTAGGGTGCTTTGTCGGCTGAAAAATAGCCTGGATTTTGTAGGTCGTAAAAATTGAGACTGGGATTTTTTAACTGGAATCCGTAGTAAATTCTAATTCGTTAACCTTGAGTACTACTTTTTAGCGTGACTTCCATCCATATTTGCACACTCTACCGTGATCGCAAGTGAGTGTTAGATGTAAGCGCCAAAAATGTACTTAGAAGGTTGTATTGATTATATTTAAGGTTATAATTGTGTAAATACCTACTAGCTACAGCCATGTATATGAGTTCCAACCAGTATAAAGCCTATCGAAGGTATTTCATAGAGAAGTGGGGAAGGGGCTAAGAGGGTCTGGGCCTTATTACCTGTTATTTCGCAGGTCTGCTGCTGTAAAAACGTTAGCCATAGTAATGTATATTTTTTTTACACCATCAGAAATTTAATAAGAGATTTCAACGAACAAAAAGCCCACTGACTTTTAAAAAACACCAGATATTTTGACGAGATAATTTTCGATTGAAAATTAGGATGCTCTTTCGATACTGTCAATATAAAGTGAAAAAATAAATATTTAAATAAAATACAGTGTGTTTAGGATATGAAGGTAAGTTTTTAGCAAATTTTGTGATTTTTTTTTGTAATAAATTAAAATATAAAACCAAATTTTTGATTATTTGAATTTTTCACATACATTTTGAGGTTATGTGAAAAAAGTGTCAATACAAAAGTTGTAGATCTTTTTACTACCGACAACTTTGTCATTTTTTCCATAGGACTTGTAGTTTTTCCGGAAATCGAGATAAACCGTTTTTTACCCTTAAAAACTCACCCCCTTCCACTTCCTGACCTCAGATCGCCCGTAAATTATTTTTCCTTTCATTTTTGATATGTTCTCTTCCTTTTCCAATGGGTTTCATCCTACTATTATTATTTTTTAGTTTCAAAAATTATCGACCCTGGTCTATTATACATCATTCTACATTTGAAAGATACGTTTTTTTTTTTATACCACCATCTTTTTTCTTAACGATATGTTTATGCCAAAAACATAGATTTAAACTTGGTCAATTTTTACAAAACTTTTCACATTACATTAAAGACTAGAAAAAAATCACACCATAATCTTTTGTCAGTTTTTTCTCACCAAGATATTGATGCCAAACAATATGAAACTTTTACCGTCATCATTAAAAAAAGACGGAGCTATACACCTAGTATATTTCCATCTCACTCTTCTGCCGAAAATAATAGCTGTAATAGACGGTATGGCTTATTATGCCATCAATAACAGGTTTTTGCAATTTCCGGGACGATAAGAAACACTGCACACTTCCCATGGGGGTCGTAGTAAGAGATTAATGTAAGGGATGGGTAGGAATCGAGGTGTCATTACAGAGGGACGGGCATTGACCACCTGTGAGGTAGGTTTGTAATGACTTCGTTAGATCATCATCTGTCAAGCCTTTCCCAACTATGTTGGGGTCGGCAGCAGTATGCAGCTAAATACCAGTATTTTACATCGAGCGACTGCATATCTGATCTCCACGACCCAGTTAGTACTGGGTAATACGATACTCCTTGGTATGTAGAGACGGCATGTAAAGCCGAGTCAGAGACCCACGGGCGGCTTAAAATTTTTGACACCGGGTTCGCCACACGATAAAGAAGAGAGATTAGCGCCCGTTGCCATCTGCCATGTCGTTGTTTGCCTATGGAATTTTACCTTTAGATCCAAAACTTACTGGGTAGTGGAGTAAGTAGTTCATATTACATTTCGTTAGATAATTATAGCGAGAATGTTGTCTCTGACCCTGGCAACCGTCACTAATACGGAACTAATCGAATCTTACTAATCTCACGAAGAGGGAAATCATATTATTTATGTTGGCTCTTACTCAAAGGGCACATAACTATAATAATTTACTCTATTAACATCACTGCCCACATGATTTCTAAGTACAAAGCAACACCTCCACAATGATAAATAATATTATAATGACAGAACATTAAATACTCAACACAATGCTCTTACTTAGTTACGAGTTTACGAGTAACGGCCTGTACACGACCTCACCAATATGTCATATTTTATGTGCCGAAACATCAAGGAGACGAAATTGACTGCGGTCATAGCCCGCCTAGATGGACGTGTTATCATGGGAAGAACAGTGGAGTAAACCGATAGGACAGTAATAATAATATCTTGGGACAACCAACACACCGCCATCTGATCCCAAACTAGGCAGAGCCTGTACTATGGCAACCAGACAACTGATAAACATACTTATATATTTCTAAATACATACATATTATAGATAAATTACACCCAGATACAGATCAAATAATCGTACTCATCGCACAAAGATTTGTCCTGGGTGGGAATCGAACCCACGACCTCTGTCCTAGCAGTCAGGGTCACTAACCACTAGACCAACAGGCCTATCAGACAGTGGCGAGTCACTGTCTAGTTTTTTGTTACTAGCTATTGTACTTGTTAGTCGCTACATGTGGCTGTCCCTGTCCAATGCAAATCGAGCCTTAGTCTAAGCCATTTCTCTTTAAAAGTGTTCCGACAGTAAATGTTACTACAGTACAGTACACAACTACAGTACTTTCACAGTTTTTATGCCTTGTGACTGGGACTGTAGCTACATTTCATTGTTGTCTTTGTTTCGACAATTCAAAAGTGCCTACAACTAGCCTACATGAAAAAAAAATGCAGAGAAAACAATCGAATTGTTGCTTGTCGTGTCGTGAAGCTTGTGGCCCAGCGGTAATGAGAGAGAAAGAGAAACAAGATGAACAGAGTAATGAGGAAGACAAAGAGTAATGAAAGACGGTTAGATTTAGCTAAGTTGGCAAAAGCTTTTTTTCGCGCGTAATATATCAAATCAGGCGTTTCTGGTGTAGTCCTGTCTCGGGGAGATGTCATTTGGGACCGTCGAATAAAATTTTTTGGTCAACGTTTTGGAACTTATTTAGTTGAACATAGTAAAACAGGTATCAGTCATCATCATATAAATCTCTGTCAAAGACGTGCACTGTTGGACAATTAATCTTTTCTAAGGATTAACTGCAACAACCGGTTCTAGAATTTGCATTATAAAATTCCGTTATCGGTTCACCTGCTCCAGCAACTTTACTTTTTCTTACATAAACATAAATCATTTATTTGCGTAAAACATGGCATACAGCGGTGTTGAATAAAAATAAAATGGTTCAAAGATGTTTAGCTATGATAAGTAGGACATAGCATGCAAATTTTTTGTGTTTAGCAAAATGTTCCTCAACATTTTTTTTTTGTTTCTGAACATAATCGTTATCAATTTATCAAATCTTCTGCATAGCCTTTTCCTAACTATGTCGGGGTCGGCTTCCAGTTAAATCGGATGCAGGAAATGCCAGTTTTTTATGTGGAGCCACTGCCTAACCTGATAACCAGTCTTACCAGGGCAAGACTGGTAACACTTTCGGGCCACTGACTGCCTGTAACGAAGGTCAAAGAATTACACATGACATCCGGTACCAAGGGCTTAACGTGCTCTCCGAGGGACGGGGGAAAATCAGTATGTAATGGATGGTCACCCATTCACGGACCGAGCTTGGTAAGTGCGGCTTAACTTTGCAGATCGATTTGTGCGGCTGATATTATTTAGCCAGAACCCTCAATCGCTACATCGCTATCAATACATAAAATAAAAATGAAATATCCGATTAATTAAGTGATATAATATTCACTTCCTGTATATCATGTTGACGGCATGGTTGGCGCAGTGGCTGAGCGATTGACTGCTGCGTTGCGTGTCGTGGGTTCGATCCCCGCACGGAACAAATATTTGTATGGCCTACGGGTAGTTGTTCCGGGTCTGGCTGTTTGTGTAAGTGAGTTTAAATGTTTGTAAATGCACCCACGATACAGGAGAAATTCCTAGTGTGGGGCAATGTTTAAAAAAAAAAAAATATACTATTATTCAGTATTCAGGTTTGTTTTTCATAAACATTTAATTTTATCCCGGCTGTACAACACACAAAACTTAAATATTGGGAACTGTTATTTAAAAATTCGAGAAGTTATTATGATCAGTGAAAAAAATAATGGTCAGTTATTTTTTTATCGGTGGTTGGTTTGGTGCGACAGCAACACATAGACAGTAATAAAAAAAAAACAATTGGCCGGCTATTTCGTCTTACTATATCAATAGGTACTAAAAATATGTAAGCAGACTAATAAATAAATGGCCAGCAAAAATGATGGAATTTGCAGTTAGATAAATAGTTCGGCAGTTCATAGCGAGCGGATACACCCGGACTTGGGGCACCCCGACTCGGACAGGTTAGGTTCGAAGGGGATGGCGGGGACTAGTGAGCGAGCGGAGCGAACGAACTGAGACCCCGACATCCCCTTCGTGTTAGGTTACTGTAAACCCTGTAGACAGAAATAGAAGCCCCGCGTAGCGGGGCTACGCTGACTACGCTTTTTAGGCGAATAACTGCCCATTTAGTTATTAGCTTAAGTTTTAACTGCAAAACTTGGTAATAAAAATGCATTTTCTAATTTTTAACTTACCAAAACAACAATATACAACTGCCGCTTCAAATCAGTGCCTTAAATATTAATTTTATGAACGTGACATATACAATTATTCACTGCCTGGATATCATCATTATCTGTCAGAAACATCAATATATCACTCAGTTTCATGTGATGATGTTCATTTAGCTAGCTAATGATATCGTGTTCATTTAGATAATTAGTACGTTTCATGTTATGGCTATAATCATTAGTCATTACCTTGTAGTTTAGGAGCATGTTTATGTTATTCTGTGTGTTTGGTTTTATATTAATATTAAAGATTTTTTTTTTGTAAATGTGAGCACCATGTATGTCTACATGGATACAAACATTTTCTTTTTTAAATTTCTATTTATGGTAAGTAGGGTTTATCCTAATCTTTAAGATTTTTATTGTTTCGTTTTTTCTGTTTCTACATTGTGCTCACATTCAGAAGCAACAATATTGTACCCAGGACTATGTAATATCTTTGGTGCTATCATTGTGAGGATCGCCCGGAGGACACGGTGGAGCACACCGTCGAGGTCTGCTCCGCTTGGACGGAGCACCGCCGTGTCCTCGTAGCGGCGATTGGCGGCGGCGACCTCTCGCGTCCGGCCCTGGTTCAAGCCATGGTCCGGGGCGAGAGGGAATGGGAAGCCGTCACCTCCTTCTGCGAAGCAGTCATGCTAGCGAAGGAGGTGGCGGAACGTGAGAGGGTCAGAACCTCACGTCCCAGCCGACGCGGGAGGAGCACCGGGCGTCGGGGGCCACGCCGTGATGGCTCTCGGCCACCGTAGGCGCGGGCCTGTGGACGGTGAGTAATGGGTTAGCTCGCCGTCCGTTCGTCGTATGACGACAGGCCGTGTCGACGGCGCATTCGTGTTCCACGCGCGCCTCGAAGAGATGTCAGCAAACAGGAGGGGCCTGCAAGGGCCGATGCCTGCCAGGGCTGCGGGACTGTGCGAAAGAGATACCGCGGCCCTGGAACATAAAGGGCAAAAGAAGGAACATGGGTGGTTTTCAGTCAGTAAAAGTTTGACAGTCCCTTCCGCTCCGCCCAGAGCGGGAGGAGTCATTTGATGATTACCCACCCGAAAAAAAAAAGGACTATGTAATATCTAACTTGATTTGAAAAGAGTGTCCATGGAGTTTCTTTCCCATTCTTTTCCATGAGATCTACTACAGTCCATTCACAATTATTGTGCCTGACTGGACTGCAGGTAGCTTATTTTTGACTATGCAAAAGGGCCTGTCAATGGTCTATTTGAAATAATTGCTTAAAAAATATTATCATTTAATATTAGTAGTATTTTTGCTTTCGCTTGCATTAAGGTCTAAAATTATCCCAGTTCTGAAGTTTGCTCCCCACATCCAAACTTACAAACGTAAAAACTTAAACTATTTTTAAAATTATTATTAGTATAGATGGGACGTTGTTTAGTTGTAAGATTGAGTAGAATTACAAATAGGCAAAGTTATGTTTGAGATATATTTTTGTCACATAACATTATAAATGAACTAGGTCATGGCCGCGGCTTTGCCAGGCAGCGTGGAGTTCGGTGGTTCCTACTACCGAAATAAAAATATTCTATGTGTAAATCCGGCTTATAATCTATATAGGCATAATTTCATGCAAATCCGTTCCGTAGTTTTTGCATGAAAGAGTAACAAACATCCAGGGGCCCTATTCTGCTATTACAATAGTGTCAGAATGGTCTGTCATTGATTTCATAATTGTTGATTTTGACTTGTCAAAACTTGTCAAAATCAACAATTATGAAATCAATGACCGACCATTCTGACACTATTGTCGTCTATTGTAATAGCAGAATAGGGCCCCAGCCATTCATCCTCACAATCTTTCGCGTTAATAATGCTACAAGTAAGATAAGATAAATGCCTGATGTATTTTTTTTTAGGGAGGGTAGAACATTCAGATCTCATTCAAACTTCATTAAGATGATTTCACTATAGTTTACTTCATCTTTAGCCAGTAAAGTAAGTCACCACGCTTTATAATGTTCCTGTCTCCATATTGTATTGTGATAGTTGTGTTAAGTAACTTTTACCACTTCACTTACTTACTTTTACTTTACTTTACTTCACTTTTTTAGATGTCGGCCTAAGACATTATTTTGATAATCTTAATTGGAAACTAGCTGTAGCCCACGACTTCCTTCAAAAAAAAATATATCAGACTGTAATCTATCTCTGTGCCAGTTTTCATCCAGATCCGTTTAGCCGTTCTGGTATGCTTGAGTAACAAACATCCATCCATCCATCCAAACTTTCGCATGTATAATATTAGTATAGACTTGAAAGGCACACACAAACTTACAACCCCTTACTCAATAACCACTTTATCAACCCTGTTACCATAAACACAGCACGCAAAACATTCTTGAAACAATAAAGATTTGTTGCTTAATTCAACCCCCCAAACCTTGACGGACAAAAACATCCTATCTTCCAACACCGATCAAAGTTATGAAGATTTTTTTCAAGAGGGTAATTCCAGATGGGGCGATTGAAGCCCAAGGTTGCTCAGGGGCGGTTGACAGGGTATAACACGCGCCACTTAAGAATATCCTTTGAAAACTGACCGGAGAATCACCCACTCAAGGGTACAAACCCTGATTAACGTATCGAGTATCATTTTTGGGATTTCGTGGATAAAAGGGATACTTGTTCTCTTTTTATGTAGGTATGTTTTGATATACATTGTTTTGTTGTTTACATAGTTTACTTTAACCATAGATTTCAAGGGTTCAGTACAATAATAGTATGATTTTAGACTCTAGTCTGGTCTGTGGCGTTGTACAGTACCGCCTGTGTCAATGTAAACTAAGCACTAAGCACGAACTTGCCACTGTGCAGTGTGCACAAATTCTCGCTCAAAAACATACCTTCCCCTGCAGCTGCTGTTAGTTAGTTATTTGTATTACACAAATACTTATTGTTACGACAATATAAAATATAAATTAAGCCGTTTAGAATGTCTTTATTTTATTTTTCGGATTATCAGGATTTATTCCGTTAGGCTTGTACATCATGTGGGCAGAAGATGGATTTCGTGCAATACACTGCGTGCGTTACACTGTTCACTGTATTTCAATATATCACAATAACACGGGACACAATGAATCGGGGTACAGTTCTAGGACGTCTCAACTCCGCTGTGATCTGACACTCCACTGTCCTCGTCGCCACGAGCTGTCAACATCAGGGCTCTGTAGAAGTACGCAGTGGTGGGGGCAGACTTGTAACTAGGTCACGTAATGTAACCACTGGCGTACTTGCGATTCATTTTAAGTACGTACCAATGACCGGATCCGAGCATTCCAATAATCGCAACCTTTTTTTTTTTTTTGGTGGGTGGGAAATCATCAAATGACCCCTCCCGCTCTGGGCGGAGCGGAAGGGCGTGTCAGACTCTTACTGACCAAAAACCACCCATGTTCCTTCTTTGGCCCTTTATGTTCCAGGGCCGCGGTATCTCTTTCGAACAGTCCCGCAGCCCTGGCAGGCATCGGCCCTTGCGGGCCCCTCCCGTTTGCTGACAACTCTTTGAGGCGCGCGTGGAACACGAACGCGCCGTCGACACGGCCTGCCCGTCGTCATACGACGGACGGACGGCGAGCTAGCCCATTACTCACCGTCCACAGGCCCGCGCCTACGGTGGCCGAGAGCCATCACGGAGCCTTTGGGATAATCGCACCCTTTGGTTTATAATAGTGCCGGATTAGTAAGGCACTTCTGTATACATAATAGTCAGTTATTTAAAAAAAAGTGCTGTTCCATACAATCGAGCAATATTTACAGGGTCAAAAAGTAGGGAACAGCTAATTTTGTTTTTGAATCTCTTCGGTGGAGGGTCTATATTTCTAGAAACTTGTTCTAAATTCTCGGGTACAGTTTGTAACATGATGTCTCTTACACCTTGTATTATAGGTACTTACTTAGATGCGGAAGGACTAGAAAACAATATTTTTTTATCAGTGACTACAATAGCAGTGAAAAAGTAGGGACTGCTTAGTGGTGCATTCATAAGACTGCCAAGTCAAAGGTCTCAAGTTCGAAAAACATCGAAAAAAATATATTTAGGCCTACAGTTAGATCACCATAAAAAGTTGGACACGAATTTTTTCATTTGTCACATAATCAAAAAATGACGACGATGCAGCGCATCAAAGTTCAAGGGGGCTTGTGACCGCGGGCCTGTGGACGGTGAGTAATGGGTTAGCTCGCCTTCCGTCCGTCTTATGACGACAGGCCGTGTCGACGGCGCGTTCGCGTTCCACGCGCGCCTCAAAGAGATGTCAGCAAACAGGAGGGGCCCGCAAGGGCCGATGCCTGCCAGGGCTGCGGGACTGTTCGAAAGAGATACCGCGGCCTTGGAACATAAAGGGCAAAGAAGGAACATGGGTGGTTTTTAGTCAGTAAAAGTCTGACACTCCCTTCCGCTCCGCCCAGAGCGGGAGGAGTCATTTGATAACTTCCCACCCGAAAAAAAAGGGGGCTTGTGACGTCACTGGCTAGTAAAAAGTAACAGGCTTGTGACTTCACGCGAGATTTCAACGCGCTGTATCGTGGTCATTTTTCGTTTACATGACAAAAGAAAAAATACGTGTCCAATATTCTTTGATAATCTAACTGACGGACTAAATAGATTTTTTCAGGGAAATACCTTATTATTACCGCTAGCTTCGGTGAAGGAAAACATCGTGAGGAAACCAGCATGCCTGGGAGATATTTCTCGACGGCATGTAAAGTCAAGTTAGAGGTCTATGGGTGGCATAAAAACTCTGACACTCGGTTAGACAGTAACCACACGATAAAGAAGAAAACGTGACTACAATGATGAAAGTCATTAGATTGACACAAGGTACCAAAAAGGTCATTTTAAACCTGTTGAAAATCGCTTCAATTTCAGGCACAACTGAAAAAAAATGGAGTTTCTAAAATATGTCGAGTTAGAACCACGCCAAAGAAAATACAATAAAATATACGCGAGCAGTCTTAACATTCTTTCGCTTAATAAAACTCAGTGGGCCTACGAAGACGTTATTACTCATATTGCCTCACCCTGTATTAGCATAGGGGTGCTCTCAGAAAGAACTGGCGGTTTGCTTTATTACTTACTTCTGGGCTTATATTTCCCAGTGTAGACGCTGCAAAGCATGCATGTGTGTACGTATGTCGTTGGAATAAGGTTGAAATTGCAATGGTTGAGGCGTGACAGAGAAATGCAACAGCTGTGTATTAGTCAAGTTTTTTTCTAAGGTTTCTTTGGTAAGAGTTAGCTAGTGAGTCTTTGGTGTTCAAATTAGTATAATGACTACTAATTAATTCGTGATGTGCACACAGGTTAAGTAATCAGGAGAGATGGTAATGGCGCTGACTGCATGCAAGATGTAAACGGATTCTTCTTCACGAAGCCGTCAACCAAGCATTCTAAACATCAAACTAAGTAACTCTACACAAAAATTATTGCTGGGAAACAACCTTTTTTATTGGGCTGAAAAATCACGTTTTACGTTAGGAGTCAGTGTAACGCAACTCAAAACATTGTGGTGATGGATGCATTGAATAGTACGGGAGTCGTGTTATTTAAAGTGCGTAAGTACGTAAGCACATTGAAAGCTTGTATTTAATAAAAAAAAACTTCTGAAAAATTTAGAACTTTGACCCTCAATATCTCCGAAACTAAAAGGTTCCCAGGTATGGTCTCGGACAAAAAATGATTGCAATGAAGAGGAGAACAAGTGCCTTTCGGCTTCGTTAAGTGTACTTCCACACGCATTTTAATCGATAAACAAAAGTTACCGAAAATGTTATGTCTATCTTGTTGAAAGCCGTTGTAGAATTTCAAAACGTTTTAAAGCGATTTTCAATTGTTAATTGAGCCTTTAGTTGCGGGTCATTCCTACATTAAAGCAGCAGCATTATTTGAAAAACAGTAATGGTCCAAGAAAAAATTGAAGGCAATAGCTTCAAAGACAGAATTGCTACAATTACACTTAACCATTCTTTTGCCCGTAGCAAATTAGAGTACGATGCCCTGGTATGGGATCCACATGAACAAAAACATAAGCTCATGATGGAACGGATTCAATGAAATTTGCACGGAACTTACATTTTTATTTCATTGGGATTGCTCGTTCCAGACAGGAGGCTACGGTTGAGACCAAGGGAGGGGCTTTTTAAAGTTCCGGCAACCCGTACAAACTTATTAAAGTTTGCACCAATGATTCGGGCAGTAAGAATACTCAATAGTGTCTCTCGGCGTTTGGACATATTTTCTTGCTCTTTGGCGGAATTCCAGAGGGTGACAATTAGTATGTTATCCTCTGTGTAACTTGTGTTTCTTCCCTGACCTGTTACTTGAGACTGTACAATAATTAGCAATGCATGACTACTTTTGTTAGCTTGGGTCATACCTGTTAAAACAAATGTATGTGTTCATGAATAAATAAATTTTGTAAAAATATGGATACTACCCCTATTTGTATCCGTCTCTGTTTGTTGCGGGAATGGTGGGCATCAACACGTTTAAACTGAGACGTTAATGTGTGCTGTTGATGCACTAGTATCTTCAACTAAATAATAAAATTGACGATGCGGCAACTCTCGTTGTTCATTCTTTGCTCCGGACCAGCTGCGGTGGTCGCGGGCCTGTGCCTCGCAAGACCTGCTTGCGGCTCCCTCCGTGAGTACCCTAACTGCTCGATATGCGCCCACAACCAATGAATCTACTAAACGCCCTGATTGCTCAGGAACCGGATCTTGATAGGTTTACGCGTAGCAGTAAAAAAAAAAAAAAGAATAGAAAAGAAGAAAGAGCGGTGGATTTTGTGATTAATAAATAAAGAAATATGTGCTTAATAAAAAAAAAATATATATATATATTAGTTAACTAGCTTCTGCCCGCGACTTCGTACGCGGATCCCGTTGCTTATGCCAGCGACAACGGGGTCGTCATAATCGAAAATTTGAAACGTCTGATGTAGAATTCTAAGGCCCGGGGACGGGAAAACAACGGGATGAGCGAGACGATTGGAGTCGTTCCAGATCATTCATTTTTGTATGTCAACAGGAAATGCTCATCAGGCTGAACAACTCTTGCTAAGACGTCATTCCTATATAGGTTATAGTGTAGCAGGGCTCTTGGAGTTCCACATAAGCTGTTCCAGATCTTCAAATTTTATACGACAACAGAGAGTGTTCATCAGGCTGAGCAACTCTTGCTAAGACGTCATTCCTATATATGTTATAGTGTAGCTGGGCTCTTGGAGTTCCACATCAGGTGTGCCAGATCTTCAAATTTATTCTCTTAGCAGAAAATGCTCATCACGTGAAACAATTTTTGCTAAGGTATCATTTTTGTATCTCATATAGTTTAGCTGGTCTGTTGCGGTTCGGCACCAGGTGTTAATTTTCCAAAATAAATTAAAGCCTTTATGTTGCCCAGACTATACAACAAAAAACTTTTCATCCCGTTACTCCGCAGCAGATCCCAAGGGTACACTGAATTCACTTCTGTCTCTTCATGCCGTACTCCAGCAATCCTTTCTCTCTCACTTTCTAACTGATTATGAATATTTTGTTGTGTGCGTGTTCGGGACAATGTATGATAATCTCGATCAGCAGTTAGTCGCGCATCACGTTCATCACTCGTTTCAAAAGACCTGTTAGTAGATGTGCGAATTCGCTGAGAACTCAAGCGTGATTCTGTATCGGTAAACGTTTCTGACTCGCAAGACAATGCATGTCGCTCACGATCAGAGGACAGTCGCGCATCATGTTCCTCACTTGTCTCTAGAGACCTTGAAGCAAATGCGTAGATACGCTGAGAACTCAAGCGCAATTCTCTATCCGTGAACGTCTCCGACTCGCGAGACAATGCGTGACGTTCACGATCAGCGGACAGTCGCGCATCATGGTCCTCACTTATCTCTAGAGACCTATAAGCAGATGCGTAGATACGCTGAGAACTCAAGCGCAATTCTCTATCCGTGAACGTCTCCGACTCGCGAGACAATGCGTGACGTTCACGATCAGCGGACAGTCGCGCATCATGTTCCGCACTTGTCTCTATAGACCTATAAGCAGATGCGTAGATACGCTGAGAACTCAAGCGCAATTCTCTATCCGTGAACGTCTCCGACTCGCGAGACAATGCGTGACGTTCACGATCAGCGGACAGTCGTGCATCATGTTCCTCACTTGTCTCCAGAGACCTTGAAGCAGATGCGTAGATACGCTGAGAACTCAAGCGTAATTCTCTATCCGTGAACGTCTCCGACTCGCGAGACAATGCATGACGTTCACGATCAGCGGAGAGTCGCGCATCATATTCTTCACTGGTCTCTAGAGACCTGGATGTAGATGCATAAATACGCTGAGAACGCAAGCGAGCTTCGCAATCCGAAGAGGTTTCTACAGAGCGAGTTGCAGCCTGATGTTCTTGAACAGCATCAAGTCTATCCTGACGCTCTTCGTTCGATTCTTAGGATCTTATGATCTTCAATCTTTTAGCTCCTTTGGAACGTTGGGAAAGATTTGACCTCTTTCTAGGCATGGTTATAGTTTTATTCTGAAAATACCTGATCAATTAAAATCTAAGTGACTGCTCCCCTGCGTTACCGGGTAGGCTACCGTGTTACGAAGATGAATGGAAAAGGAAATAAATGGGAGTTTTAGCCAGTAGAGTCAAATTTTCAATGATTCATAGAATTTTCATCGAAAATCAGTCCTAAACTGTTACCGCCTTCACCGTGTGGAGGTACTCCCAGCTTATGTTATTTTATAATTATACAGTGAACTCTTGGAGCTCCACAACAGGTGTTCCAGATCTACAATCTTTATACGTCACCAGAGAGTGCTCATCAGGCTGAACAACTCTTGCTAAGACGTCATTCCTATATAGGTTATAGTGTAGCTGGGCTCTTGGAGTTCCATATGAGCTGTTCCAGATCTTCAAATTTTATACGACAACAGAGAGTGTTTATCAGGCTGAGCAACTCTTGCTAAGACGTCATTCCTATATAGGTTATAGTGTAGCTGGGCTCTTGGAGTTCCACATAAGCTGTTCCAGATCTTCAATTTTTATACGACAATAGAGAGTACTCATCAGGCTGAGCAACTCTTGCTAAGACGTCATTCCTATATATGTTATAGTGTAGCTGGGCTCTTGGAGTTCCACATCAGGTGTTCCAGATCTTCAAATTTATCTCTTAGCAGAAAATGCTCATCACGTGAAACAATTAATGCTTAGATACCATTTTTGTATCTCTTATAGTTTAGCTGGTCTGTTGCGGTTCTGCATCAGGTGTTCAAGTTTCCAAGATAAATTATAGCCTATGTGTTGCTCAGACTTTATACCTATACAACAAAACAAAAATCATTCAAATCCGTCAAGTAGTTCCGAAGATTAGCGTGTACAAACAAACAGACAAACAGACAAACAGACAGAATTTTTTTTTTGGTTTCGTGCTCTATTACTGTTTCTAAACCCCCCTCAATTATAATTTTTTTAATATATTCAATGTACAGACACAGTTTTTTTACTGTTTTATTATATGTATATAGATATTGTGTTGGCTTGCTGCACGCTTAGGTGCAAACATAGAGAATATAACCACTAGAGAGCTTATAGGCCGATTTCTTCTAAGAACACGACTCACCATCGCGGGCCGGGGGACGGGGAAGAATGCGCGGCTGCAATTGGTCAATTTGCGTAGGTATGCATATCGTTAGGGCTGCTCTACTTGATATGGAGAAAATAGTCGATATCGATAAAATGGATTTTAACATAATGAAAACTACTCAAATTAAAATTGTATTATTTAATCAAAATCAATCAATACTTATTCTTATTCTTTATTGCACACAAAATAACAAAAAATTAATCAATAAAAAGGTCCAACAATTTAAAATAAAGTAATTAAAATAAACAGTGGCAACTAAGAGATGACCAGTCCCAACTGACAGCGCCCGTTCACGAACATGACGCATGGATCAGCGCCATTCAACTCAACCATATTGAAGGGAACTAAATGACCCGACACACCCGCCACCATCAGTGAGACATTTGAGTGAGCATGACATTCTCTCAGCCACCAGAACACATTCAAACCAATGAAAACAATATTTTTTTATCAGTGACTACAATAGCAGTGAAAAAGTAGGGACTGCTTAGTGGTGCATTCATAAGACTGCCAAGTCAAAGGTCTCAAGTTCGAAAAACATCGAAAAAAATATATTTAGGCCTACAGTTAGATCACCATAAAAAGTTGGACACGAATTTTTTCATTTGTCACATAATCAAAAAATGACGACGATGCAGCGCATCAAAGTTCAAGGGGGCTTGTGACCGCGGGCCTGTGGACGGTGAGTAATGGGTTAGCTCGCCTTCCGTCCGTCTTATGACGACAGGCCGTGTCGACGGCGCGTTCGCGTTCCACGCGCGCCTCAAAGAGATGTCAGCAAACAGGAGGGGCCCGCAAGGGCCGATGCCTGCCAGGGCTGCGGGACTGTTCGAAAGAGATACCGCGGCCTTGGAACATAAAGGGCAAAGAAGGAACATGGGTGGTTTTTAGTCAGTAAAAGTCTGACACTCCCTTCCGCTCCGCCCAGAGCGGGAGGAGTCATTTGATAACTTCCCACCCGAAAAAAAAGGGGGCTTGTGACGTCACTGGCTAGTAAAAAGTAACAGGCTTGTGACTTCACGCGAGATTTCAACGCGCTGTATCGTGGTCATTTTTCGTTTACATGACAAAAGAAAAAATACGTGTCCAATATTCTTTGATAATCTAACTGACGGACTAAATAGATTTTTTCAGGGAAATACCTTATTATTACCGCTAGCTTCGGTGAAGGAAAACATCGTGAGGAAACCAGCATGCCTGGGAGATATTTCTCGACGGCATGTAAAGTCAAGTTAGAGGTCTATGGGTGGCATAAAAACTCTGACACTCGGTTAGACAGTAACCACACGATAAAGAAGAAAACGTGACTACAATGATGAAAGTCATTAGATTGACACAAGGTACCAAAAAGGTCATTTTAAACCTGTTGAAAATCGCTTCAATTTCAGGCACAACTGAAAAAAAATGGAGTTTCTAAAATATGTCGAGTTAGAACCACGCCAAAGAAAATACAATAAAATATACGCGAGCAGTCTTAACATTCTTTCGCTTAATAAAACTCAGTGGGCCTACGAAGACGTTATTACTCATATTGCCTCACCCTGTATTAGCATAGGGGTGCTCTCAGAAAGAACTGGCGGTTTGCTTTATTACTTACTTCTGGGCTTATATTTCCCAGTGTAGACGCTGCAAAGCATGCATGTGTGTACGTATGTCGTTGGAATAAGGTTGAAATTGCAATGGTTGAGGCGTGACAGAGAAATGCAACAGCTGTGTATTAGTCAAGTTTTTTTCTAAGGTTTCTTTGGTAAGAGTTAGCTAGTGAGTCTTTGGTGTTCAAATTAGTATAATGACTACTAATTAATTCGTGATGTGCACACAGGTTAAGTAATCAGGAGAGATGGTAATGGCGCTGACTGCATGCAAGATGTAAACGGATTCTTCTTCACGAAGCCGTCAACCAAGCATTCTAAACATCAAACTAAGTAACTCTACACAAAAATTATTGCTGGGAAACAACCTTTTTTATTGGGCTGAAAAATCACGTTTTACGTTAGGAGTCAGTGTAACGCAACTCAAAACATTGTGGTGATGGATGCATTGAATAGTACGGGAGTCGTGTTATTTAAAGTGCGTAAGTACGTAAGCACATTGAAAGCTTGTATTTAATAAAAAAAAACTTCTGAAAAATTTAGAACTTTGACCCTCAATATCTCCGAAACTAAAAGGTTCCCAGGTATGGTCTCGGACAAAAAATGATTGCAATGAAGAGGAGAACAAGTGCCTTTCGGCTTCGTTAAGTGTACTTCCACACGCATTTTAATCGATAAACAAAAGTTACCGAAAATGTTATGTCTATCTTGTTGAAAGCCGTTGTAGAATTTCAAAACGTTTTAAAGCGATTTTCAATTGTTAATTGAGCCTTTAGTTGCGGGTCATTCCTACATTAAAGCAGCAGCATTATTTGAAAAACAGTAATGGTCCAAGAAAAAATTGAAGGCAATAGCTTCAAAGACAGAATTGCTACAATTACACTTAACCATTCTTTTGCCCGTAGCAAATTAGAGTACGATGCCCTGGTATGGGATCCACATGAACAAAAACATAAGCTCATGATGGAACGGATTCAATGAAATTTGCACGGAACTTACATTTTTATTTCATTGGGATTGCTCGTTCCAGACAGGAGGCTACGGTTGAGACCAAGGGAGGGGCTTTTTAAAGTTCCGGCAACCCGTACAAACTTATTAAAGTTTGCACCAATGATTCGGGCAGTAAGAATACTCAATAGTGTCTCTCGGCGTTTGGACATATTTTCTTGCTCTTTGGCGGAATTCCAGAGGGTGACAATTAGTATGTTATCCTCTGTGTAACTTGTGTTTCTTCCCTGACCTGTTACTTGAGACTGTACAATAATTAGCAATGCATGACTACTTTTGTTAGCTTGGGTCATACCTGTTAAAACAAATGTATGTGTTCATGAATAAATAAATTTTGTAAAAATATGGATACTACCCCTATTTGTATCCGTCTCTGTTTGTTGCGGGAATGGTGGGCATCAACACGTTTAAACTGAGACGTTAATGTGTGCTGTTGATGCACTAGTATCTTCAACTAAATAATAAAATTGACGATGCGGCAACTCTCGTTGTTCATTCTTTGCTCCGGACCAGCTGCGGTGGTCGCGGGCCTGTGCCTCGCAAGACCTGCTTGCGGCTCCCTCCGTGAGTACCCTAACTGCTCGATATGCGCCCACAACCAATGAATCTACTAAACGCCCTGATTGCTCAGGAACCGGATCTTGATAGGTTTACGCGTAGCAGTAAAAAAAAAAAAAAGAATAGAAAAGAAGAAAGAGCGGTGGATTTTGTGATTAATAAATAAAGAAATATGTGCTTAATAAAAAAAATATATATATATATATTAGTTAACTAGCTTCTGCCCGCGACTTCGTACGCGGATCCCGTTGCTTATGCCAGCGACAACGGGGTCGTCATAATCGAAAATTTGAAACGTCTGATGTAGAATTCTAAGGCCCGGGGACGGGAAAACAACGGGATGAGCGAGACGATTGGAGTCGTTCCAGATCATTCATTTTTGTATGTCAACAGGAAATGCTCATCAGGCTGAACAACTCTTGCTAAGACGTCATTCCTATATAGGTTATAGTGTAGCAGGGCTCTTGGAGTTCCACATAAGCTGTTCCAGATCTTCAAATTTTATACGACAACAGAGAGTGTTCATCAGGCTGAGCAACTCTTGCTAAGACGTCATTCCTATATATGTTATAGTGTAGCTGGGCTCTTGGAGTTCCACATCAGGTGTGCCAGATCTTCAAATTTATTCTCTTAGCAGAAAATGCTCATCACGTGAAACAATTTTTGCTAAGGTATCATTTTTGTATCTCATATAGTTTAGCTGGTCTGTTGCGGTTCGGCACCAGGTGTTAATTTTCCAAAATAAATTAAAGCCTTTATGTTGCCCAGACTATACAACAAAAAACTTTTCATCCCGTTACTCCGCAGCAGATCCCAAGGGTACACTGAATTCACTTCTGTCTCTTCATGCCGTACTCCAGCAATCCTTTCTCTCTCACTTTCTAACTGATTATGAATATTTTGTTGTGTGCGTGTTCGGGACAATGTATGATAATCTCGATCAGCAGTTAGTCGCGCATCACGTTCATCACTCGTTTCAAAAGACCTGTTAGTAGATGTGCGAATTCGCTGAGAACTCAAGCGTGATTCTGTATCGGTAAACGTTTCTGACTCGCAAGACAATGCATGTCGCTCACGATCAGAGGACAGTCGCGCATCATGTTCCTCACTTGTCTCTAGAGACCTTGAAGCAAATGCGTAGATACGCTGAGAACTCAAGCGCAATTCTCTATCCGTGAACGTCTCCGACTCGCGAGACAATGCGTGACGTTCACGATCAGCGGACAGTCGCGCATCATGGTCCTCACTTATCTCTAGAGACCTATAAGCAGATGCGTAGATACGCTGAGAACTCAAGCGCAATTCTCTATCCGTGAACGTCTCCGACTCGCGAGACAATGCGTGACGTTCACGATCAGCGGACAGTCGCGCATCATGTTCCGCACTTGTCTCTATAGACCTATAAGCAGATGCGTAGATACGCTGAGAACTCAAGCGCAATTCTCTATCCGTGAACGTCTCCGACTCGCGAGACAATGCGTGACGTTCACGATCAGCGGACAGTCGTGCATCATGTTCCTCACTTGTCTCCAGAGACCTTGAAGCAGATGCGTAGATACGCTGAGAACTCAAGCGTAATTCTCTATCCGTGAACGTCTCCGACTCGCGAGACAATGCATGACGTTCACGATCAGCGGAGAGTCGCGCATCATATTCTTCACTGGTCTCTAGAGACCTGGATGTAGATGCATAAATACGCTGAGAACGCAAGCGAGCTTCGCAATCCGAAGAGGTTTCTACAGAGCGAGTTGCAGCCTGATGTTCTTGAACAGCATCAAGTCTATCCTGACGCTCTTCGTTCGATTCTTAGGATCTTATGATCTTCAATCTTTTAGCTCCTTTGGAACGTTGGGAAAGATTTGACCTCTTTCTAGGCATGGTTATAGTTTTATTCTGAAAATACCTGATCAATTAAAATCTAAGTGACTGCTCCCCTGCGTTACCGGGTAGGCTACCGTGTTACGAAGATGAATGGAAAAGGAAATAAATGGGAGTTTTAGCCAGTAGAGTCAAATTTTCAATGATTCATAGAATTTTCATCGAAAATCAGTCCTAAACTGTTACCGCCTTCACCGTGTGGAGGTACTCCCAGCTTATGTTATTTTATAATTATACAGTGAACTCTTGGAGCTCCACAACAGGTGTTCCAGATCTACAATCTTTATACGTCACCAGAGAGTGCTCATCAGGCTGAACAACTCTTGCTAAGACGTCATTCCTATATAGGTTATAGTGTAGCTGGGCTCTTGGAGTTCCATATGAGCTGTTCCAGATCTTCAAATTTTATACGACAACAGAGAGTGTTTATCAGGCTGAGCAACTCTTGCTAAGACGTCATTCCTATATAGGTTATAGTGTAGCTGGGCTCTTGGAGTTCCACATAAGCTGTTCCAGATCTTCAATTTTTATACGACAATAGAGAGTACTCATCAGGCTGAGCAACTCTTGCTAAGACGTCATTCCTATATATGTTATAGTGTAGCTGGGCTCTTGGAGTTCCACATCAGGTGTTCCAGATCTTCAAATTTATCTCTTAGCAGAAAATGCTCATCACGTGAAACAATTAATGCTTAGATACCATTTTTGTATCTCTTATAGTTTAGCTGGTCTGTTGCGGTTCTGCATCAGGTGTTCAAGTTTCCAAGATAAATTATAGCCTATGTGTTGCTCAGACTTTATACCTATACAACAAAACAAAAATCATTCAAATCCGTCAAGTAGTTCCGAAGATTAGCGTGTACAAACAAACAGACAAACAGACAAACAGACAGAATTTTTTTTTTGGTTTCGTGCTCTATTACTGTTTCTAAACCCCCCTCAATTATAATTTTTTTAATATATTCAATGTACAGACACAGTTTTTTTACTGTTTTATTATATGTATATAGATATTGTGTTGGCTTGCTGCACGCTTAGGTGCAAACATAGAGAATATAACCACTAGAGAGCTTATAGGCCGATTTCTTCTAAGAACACGACTCACCATCGCGGGCCGGGGGACGGGGAAGAATGCGCGGCTGCAATTGGTCAATTTGCGTAGGTATGCATATCGTTAGGGCTGCTCTACTTGATATGGAGAAAATAGTCGATATCGATAAAATGGATTTTAACATAATGAAAACTACTCAAATTAAAATTGTATTATTTAATCAAAATCAATCAATACTTATTCTTATTCTTTATTGCACACAAAATAACAAAAAATTAATCAATAAAAAGGTCCAACAATTTAAAATAAAGTAATTAAAATAAACAGTGGCAACTAAGAGATGACCAGTCCCAACTGACAGCGCCCGTTCACGAACATGACGCATGGATCAGCGCCATTCAACTCAACCATATTGAAGGGAACTAAATGACCCGACACACCCGCCACCATCAGTGAGACATTTGAGTGAGCATGACATTCTCTCAGCCACCAGAACACATTCAAACCAATGAAAGATAACAAAATATAAATGGTAACTTTACGGTACATAGTACTCACACATGTGTGTTATGCAATTATATAATTCTAGGAGTTGGAATAGACATATACATTGATGCCACTATACTATTATTGATTTTTAAAATGAATTAATTTGGTATAAGTTTTTCGAATTAAAGTTTTAGGGTCCTGACTGTTCTTTGTAAAAAATGACAAACGAGCATCTACATATTTTTGAATTATGCATCTTGCTAATTCAATTAAATGATTGGTTGATTCTATTTCAAATTGATGAAAATTAATATCCGGGAATAAATTATACCCAATCAGAGATTTTAAAACCGATCTTATAAAATAATCGGTATTATATTTCGAAGACAAAACTTGCGAACTACTTTCGTTGATCGTCCTCTTAATATAAATTTCACAACGACGGCAAATTTCTATGACTGTGGTGGATCCGTACAATAATTTGTTTTTAGTGTCCTTTTGAAATTGTAAGGCGTTTTGATTTGGTACACCAATCAGCGCCCCAATGCAAGTTTGGCATTTTATTTGCTTTATCAGAGCATGGACAATGTAGCCGGCCATATATTCTATAACTTTTTCACCGAATTCAGAATTAGGTAACAGGCTTTCAAGGTCTGAAAAATCTAGGCTATCAGTCTCTAAATCTACGTTTAGGTCTTTGTATCTAGTAGTGATATTGATACGGTTAATCGCAGAAGTGCATTGCAAAATTGAAATTTGACCAAGAGCGCTGCAATTGCCACTGCCACTATTTTTTATTTGTGCATATGTCAGGAGTTTCTTGTAGATGCTTTCAAATACCCTAGCACTAGGATTGTTGTTTGATCCACCGTGGCATCTAATACTTCCAAACAGGTGCTCCAAGTGGTCCTGACTTATTTTGTGTAGAGGAAGATATTTTAAGGCGCACTCTGAGTTCAAAACCAAGTCTTGGATGAGAGCAATGGCACTTTCGATACATACACAAAATCCTATAAATCCGGTATATCGAGGTGATTTAACTAGTTTTACTTCCTGTTTTATTTTTCTAACAATTATGTGTGTGGACATATTTAGTAAAGCATCTCTTGCTGTCTTTAATTTAAATATAACATTCGCAGCATTTTCTGCATTCACTGCTCGTTTAAAATCATACCCATGGGTGTGCGAGTCCAGAATATCAAAAAGGTCATTCATCACATCCAGAAATTGTGTTGTGGGTGTGACATCTTGAAACTCACGTAAATTAAGCTGTTCTTTGCAAAATTTGAGTGCATCTGATACACTCTTACTAAAAATTTGGGTTGCCAAGCTTACTTTCATAATTTTAGTTTTAAAAAATATATGAGAAGCCCTTAGTCGATTAGCTAGATGAAAATTTTCCGCTGTTTGTAGATTATGTAAGTTAACGAGATATTGCCACGATATAATATTGCCGCGTTCGTCTTTCAAATTCCTATAAAACTCAAATGCATTTCGCACTAACTTGATCATGTGTGCCGGATCTAAAAATACTGCTATTTTTGAACTATTGCAGGGATTTTCAAAGGTGGATTTTATCTGATCAACTTCAAACGAGCAGCCTAACTTTTTAGCCATAGTAATATTTGCTGGGCAGCCGTCAAATGTAATAGCTTTGACGTTTACACCAGCCTCTTCTACCAAGTGGATCGCCTCTGTTAGAAGTGCGGCTTTTTGTTCTGCATTTATGCCATTTATTAAAAAATACCCTATTGGAATTTTCCAGGATGCATTTATTGGCACCAACAAGAAAACAAGGGCTTCTTTAGCTTCGTCTTGACAATCCGTTTGTAAACTGGCGCCAAAACTCACATGGCCATAGTACCTTCTGCCTTGGGGATGATATTCAACACCACTTCTGATTGCCATTTCATCGAATATGATAGTGGCGTAAATTTTGTTCTTAGATTCTCTGGCTTTCATTTTGATAGTATCTATTGCCTCCTTTGTAAATCCTGGTTTACCGTCAATGGATTGATACCAACTTCTCAGAGTACTTGTAGCAGGTAAACATGTGCTGAAAGTTTGTCTAACGAAATTATACGCCTTGGGGGAATAAAAATGCAACGTTAAGGAGAATGCACGTAATTCAGGTGAGTATTTGATTTTGGGTATATGTCCTGTTTTTGATTTCAATATTTGGCGTTTAACGATTTCTTGATTTTGTACACCTATGCGACTTAAAATATCTTCATTTTCTTGAGTAATATAAGATTTTTTAGTCAAGGTATTCAAAATTTCTTTTAGATTCGCATTTTTTTTAACCAATAATCTATTTTTATCTTGAAGCCTCTTGACTTCTTTCTTTTTTTTACTAAGAGAGTATATAAGATGGTCTATGTGTCGTTTCATTTTGCGTTTACGTGGACTCAGGTCTACAATTGCTGTGTCTACTGTTTCTTTGTTACTTATTGCTGAACTCTGAAAAATAATATTATATAAGAAAATAGGAAAAGAAAGAGGTAATAAGAAATATTAATATTGAATTTTTCGTAAATACATAGTTGAGAAGAATGTAAAAAAAAGCATACGGGAATTTCATAATCATGGGAAGGCCTTAAAATGTTACTGTCATCAATTGGAAAACGCTGCAAAGGAGTCTGGTCTTCAGTTAGTGTATTAGCTTCAGCTTGCACTTGTGTATTTGATAATGGACTCTGTAATTAAACATGTCGGCTATCAATAAACGCAGTTACATGCAATAATACAATAACCCACGGACTTATCATCGAAATAAATTAACTTACGAGGGCGTGATTGTGATGCGAAGGCCCCGGTACATTAGTATTAGAGTCAGTCATACTATTTGGTGAAGCCTGTAAAGAATTAATGTTTCTCATATTCACGATTTGACTTTTGCCAACATTATATCAATAAAAACCAATAATACCTACCAAAATAGGCAAAAACATCGTTGGTATCGCTGAACTAAATAAACGGCGGCGTTGTTTCAAATATTTAAAACAATCGGGGGTGAAGTGCCTTGAACAAACAGCGCTGTTTTCTGTTGGAAACCAATTTTCCCTATTAACCTTATTTATCCACTTTTCTTTTAGTTCCGGAATCTTCGGAAATCTAAAATGAAACAACATGTACCTATGTCAAGCACACAGATGAAAAATAAAGTGAAAAATAGCTACACAAAACAAGAAATAGAACATTATCAAATTCAAGTCGGTTACAAGTTGATAGGTATTTTATTGCAGTATTTGAATTAAATAAATATTATTTTAATTTTACTATTTTCGATATCGACTTCAGCTATTAAAGGTAACAGCACTAATTTTTACGATAAAAATACAAAGGGAAAGAAAGGGATAGACGTATTAGAATTGCCTGATGAAAGAAGAAGACAGTTACAAAAGACATCAACGAGATACTCAAATTTTGTGCTCTTTCACCCAGCCACCATTTTAACTAGAACCCTGCGGTGGCTCATAATCTGATTAAATCAAACATAATTTTCTTTACTGTTTACTTACCGATGAAAAGTTATACCATCCTTTTTGTAATTCGATGTCCTTGAAGTTTTCCCACACCACATCACCGCGCATGAAGGCATTTTGATGCGTTAAAATTGCGTAAAATGTTGTACCTATTTTTAAAAATTTTGCGTGTACACAGGTCTAACAACTGGACACAACTAAAATGGTTACTAATACCGTAGCCTATATATAGGTGCAAATGCACAAATAGTTTTCGAGCGCGGGGGCACTGTATGCGCAGTCAAGTGGTTTTATAGTCTTTGGGTGCAAACTAAGTGCAGCAAGTATCTGTATAAATAAAATAAATATAAAGCATGAAATGTTCAACGACGTCGTAGGATAAATACGAGCCGTATTTTAACCCGTAAGGCTGAGGCCAAACGAGCGTAATTTTTTGAGCTGCTTGTCGCGTAAAATGAGTCAATTTTCGCACATTCGGTTTGGAGTCCTGTTTGTACCGCCCGGCCGACACGGCACCGACTGGACTGGACTGGACTTTAGAATTTTCGCGACTCGCAGCTCAAAAAATTACGCTCGTTTAGCCTCAGCCTAACAGACGGTAACTCATAATATAGGAACTCGCAGAAATATAAATTATGAATGGTACAAAAGCAAAAGCACACACACATTTATTTAACGTTATAATAACTGTCAAAAATACGAAACTCATGTGTTGAAATTCGTTCATTTATCAAAATTTCCTCCGTCTTCAAATGGGTAATTTTTCATTACTGTTACTGAAATGTAGGCCAAGAGTTTTCTGTCATATTCTAGTTATTTATTTAATTTACTTACTTTAGTAAATACATACATAAATGTATATGTTCTGTTTAGTCATGTTTGTTTACGCAACCAAGTATGAGATATTTTGGCTGGGAATATATGCGTGTTTGATTTATTGTAGATAGTTTTAACATAACATAACATCACGCCTGTAATCCCCGAAGGGTTAGGCAGAGGTGTCCCTAATAGTACATCCCCATTTCGCCAGTTATGTTTAAGTCCCATGTAATAGGGGGAGGGGGCGAGCCATCAATCGGGCACAAATCAAACTCCGTTGCTGCTACTGAGAAAATCCTAAGGAAACACCCAATAACACCGCCCGACCTGGGAATCGAACCCAGGACCTAATGCTCAGTAGTCGTACTTGCGCCCACTAGACCAACGATAGATAGTTTTAATGTAATTACGTTTATTAATCACCTTCATCATTACATTACCTGCCTAACCTTTTCCCAACTATACGGGGTTGAACGGACACCGACGCGATAACGGTTACCACGTATTCAGTACATAATTCTGAAATAATGTCTGCTGTTTCCTACTAAAAGTGCAATAACCTACACGGTCAAAATGTATAGAACAGCAGATTTAAAAAAAAAATAACCGATGTAAAAATTATCTGTGGGGGGGGGGCTCTGAATGATGTACTGAATACGTGGTAACCGTTTTCGCGTCGGTGTAAGGGACCCGCCCGGTATTTAATCGGCTTCCAATCTAACTGGACGCAGCTGAATGCCAGTATTTCAAATGAAGCCACTTCAGAAATGAAGCAATGTAGACTGACAGTCAGACTTTTTGGTTTCTGATTATCCGCATCTGTCAAAGATCTAGAAATTACAGCCATAGTCATTTCCGAGGTACGGAAGGGTTCAGTATGTAATTGTTACTCATCTGCCGATCGACCTCAGCCTAGGAATGCTTCATTCACTCATATAATGCTCAACTTCAATTTTCCAATATTCATTTCATGTGAAGATACAAAACAAATTATGACCCGTTTTTCATGTCACAAAGCGGCAGCTATTGCCGTATCGAATCTCAGACAAAATAACTATTTCAGTCAAGATTTAAAATTCAATGAACTATTGATTGTCTGCGGCGTCTCAGTCTAGATCCAGGCTGAATTATTCAGTAGCTAGTAAAATCACTAGCTGGACTCCATGTTTATTTATTTAGTTGTTTTTGCTTAGCTAATTCGTTGATCAAGTAATAAATTAGCTCATCCTCTATAGAAAAGGGAGGATAGTTCAACCTGACCGGGTGTTGTGTCTGGTGGAATACTGAAGCAGCCCGACGGCTGCTGTCGGCTCTATTTATGTTAATCACGTGAATCGGATAAGTAAGAGGACCTCGTGGCTATTAAGCCAGGCTGTAATTATTTAATAACAGCCTCTCGGGTCGATGGATGAGTGACAATTCACAGTCCGAGTTTCCTCCGTGCCTCGGAAAGTACGTTAAGCCGTTGGTCCCGGCTGTCATTTGTAGATCTTTGACAAAGGATTATAAGGCGTAATGTTATGTTGTTATCTTGATTAGTTTTTGATTGACTTAGCATTTCCTTACTTCTCATCTCTTCTTTATCAACAGTCATCTCTGTATTCCACCCAAATCCTTCATAGCTTCATTGCATGACGGCACAGACAAAATATGGCAATATCATCATCGGAAAACAGTAATTTATCAGAATTTTCTTACGTCATATTAAACACCGGAAATGATTTGAGGAAAATATCTTCAATAATAGAATTTTCCTAGGTACGCGTGAATTAATTTCATACGAGGCTATAAATATGAGGTGTCTGATAAAATGACGAGTAATAGAGAAGTATGGAAGAAGCAGACATGTTGCGCCGACCACGATATGATTGGCCTGTTGGTCTAGTGGTTAGTGACCCTGACTGCTAGGACAGAGGTCGTGGGTTCGATTCCCACACAGGACAAATCTTTCTGCGATGTGTACGATTATTTGTTCTGTATCTGGGTGTGTAATTTATCTATAATATGTATGTATTTAGAAATATATAAATATGTTTATTATTTGTCTGGTTGCCATAGTGCAGGCTCTGCCTAGTTTGGGATCAGATGGCGGTGTGTTGGTTGTCCCAAGATATTATTATATATTATTATACCACAGATTAATTGGAATAAGTGCAAGAGAACGATGATGGGGTTTTAAACTGTACCTACAAGGCATTTGTGAAATAAGTTACTAACAAACCTTACGGAATGCATCAATTCAAGTGAAGAAAGAAATTCCAGTGTGGGAAAGAGACAGAGCTATACAGGTCGTCTAGCGCCATCTCTTTCCCACACTAGAATTACTCCTGCTTAAGACTTCATTGTAGGCCACCAGGTAGCTAGGATACATCAATAGTGAAAACATAAATAAATAATACATTCAATTTTGTCACATGTCTGTGTCAAGTGCGTTATGTATGTAGCAGTAGCGAAGGGTCTATTTTTGTAAGAGGTAAGCCGGAGTACATAATTATATTAAATGTGATTATATTATTTGTAGAATACTGACTGTGCCATTTTTCAAAGGGAAGCCGATAGGAATCGAGTTGTAGGGAACCTTCGCCACTGGTATGTAGCATCTCCTATTTGATTCTCCTACGCACGTACACGTGGTTCTATAAAGTTCACAACTTAAAGAAAAAAAAAACTTGCTATATTTGTTTTACTTTTGAGACACATGCACCTAATCAACAAATAAATAATAACATTATGAGCCCGAATGTACGTGTGCACATCTGTTACACCTTGAGTACAGTCACGAACACCAATATGTATGTACTTAGCAAAATTCAACAGTTCTCGTGAAACATCGATTTCAAATTTGATGTAAGGTCAATTTCTTAATATGTATATCAGTTCCAGAATAGGAGTTCATGGCTAAATAATAATAGCCGCATGGTGTGATCGATGGTGAAGCTACGCTTTGCCGAGGTCGTTCAGTGGATGCTGACCATTCATTACAGAGACTCCACCGCGCCTCGGAAAGCACTTTAAGACGTTGGTTTCAGCTGTCATTTGTAGATCGTTGACAGTCATGTGTGTCAGACAGACACACATGAGGCATGAGGCAGTCGCCCTAAGTAGTATTCAGCTACATCCAGTTAGACAGACGACCCCAACATAGTTTCGTAAAGGCTAGGCAGATAATGATATGAGTTACAAAATACAACATCCGTAACAGCATTAAATTAAATAATGACAGTCAGAGAAAATCACTTTTAAAAGATCCTACGTGTGCACATATTAATGCTCGTAACTGTACAATCGTCAACCAAACTTTGTTCACGTATTTATGTTAAACATAAGAATCCTACGCGAAGTATTTTGTATGTATATTGCGTGGAGCGATTGCTGGGGGTAGGGGTGTCAAAAATAAAATATGACTATTTGTATGTAGTGAGAAAAAATATTTCAAGCATGTCAGAAAACTATGCAAATAGAACCTCTATTTGCATAGTTCAGAAGTTTATATTTTGGATTTTAAAGATTGTGTGCAAGTGCTATGTTTTTGGCCTCCTTATATAGGGTGACTGGTAATTAGTGACCGATATTTATACACGTGATTGGACTCATGATAACAAACAACTTTCCCAAAGAAACATTTTTTTATAATCATTCACTTTTATTATAATGCCGTTTTATCAACAGCCGTATGAACTTCGTGCGCGCTCGCCTATGACTACTACCCACTGTTGCACGATACGATAGTAATAAGACAACGGCGGTGGCGTCACGCGGCTAACAAACAGCTGATAGGTAATAGGCGCGCGCGAGTGAATTTTATACAGCTATTGTGTTATTGTGTTAACATCGAATGAGTATAAAAAACAATGTTTCTTTGGGAAAGTTGTTTGTTATCATGAGTACAATCACGTGTTTAAGTATCAGTCACTAATTACCAGTCACCCTATATATCTAGAAGTTTTACTTAATTAAATATACATAGACTGCTTCGTTGGTCTTGTGGTCGCAAGTGCGACTGAGCATGAGGTCCGGGGTCCGATGCCGAAGCCGGGAAAAGTGTTATCCATCAGGAATTTCTCAGTAGCAGATACGGATTCAGGGGTTGTGCCCGGTTAATGGCAATTGTCCCACGGTATCGCACTACCGGGATAAAAAGTATCCTATATCTTAATCCAGGTTATAAAGTATCTGTGTGGTAAATTTCATCCAAATCCGGTCAGCATCCATACTCACAAACTTTCGCATTTATAACATTAGTAGGATGTTCCATCATATTTTGTCGTCACCTAACTCCGGAGACGATTACATTAAAAAAGTCCGACGGGACTGGCATGTAAATTATATAAAATTCCCATAAAACAAATAAAGACAAAAAAAAAACAAAACGAAATAAAAAAATATCTAATTTATGGTTAGCTCTTCCTGAAAGTAAAAAATCTTCCTCCAAAGCGATTATGCCTAGGGCCTCTGGTGTTTTTTAATAAAAACAACATTTTACAGCTAAATTATTAATTTAGTAATTACAAATTCTATTTCTAAAAAATCAATAGTTGAAGTGAATATAATATCACTCTGTTCCATTACTGGGTCAACTCGGTGAGGCAGAGTGGAATAATCCTGCCCAGCCTAAGCGTACCAGCCCTAACACCAACGCAAAACTTGTCTAATACCTGTTTGGTATCTCTTCAATGTTCCCAACTACACCGAATGGTTGTGACAGATCAATTTTCTTATAAATAATAATAATATGTTATATTTTCGTTCGCGTGGGTGTTTATTTTTGAAAGCTCCTTGAAGGTAGTCTGACAGCCTGTTGATGAATCACGTGAATTGCGAGTCTTCAGCGAATAGCGAGTAGTTGGACTCAGTCAACCGATGTCATCAAGGTATTCAAGGTCTAATAACCCCCTACCAATGTCTTATTATATCGCTTTTGAGAAGGGAGGAGGACGAGCTCGTGGCTTAATAATTACAGCCGCTCGGGTCGATCTTTAGGTTAAGCCAGGTTTGCCTAGGCTGGTCCGTGGATGGGTGAACAGGGATCATCCATTACATACCAAGTTTTAGCAAGGTACTAGTATTTAAACGAGGAAATAAGGAAAAAATATATCGTTTAACTATGGATAGGTACCGTATTGTATTGTACTGTATTGTTTGTTGAGTTTCACTTGCAATTCTTTTTTTTGAACCTGTATGGAATTTGAATAAAAAGGAGGTTTAACACAGACGATATTCCCATTTTAACAGCAGAAACATAATATATAAATAATTTAGAAGGTAAATAAAAACCTGTCCTATAAAAACTACACAATCATCATCTGCCTAGCCTTATGCCAACTATGTTGGGGTCGGCTTCCAATCAAACCGGATATAGCTGAATACCAGTATTTTACATGGAGCAACTGCTTATCTGACCTCCACCCGATAGTACTGGCCTATAAGACCCCTTAGTAAGACTGGTTGTCAGACTTTTTGACCTGTAACGACTGTCAAAGATCTACAATTGACAGCCGGGACCAACGGCATGACGTGCTTTCCGAGGCACGGAGGAAACTCGGTATGTATAGGGTCCCCATCTATAGACCAACCAAGACAAGCGCGGCTTAACCCGATCGACCTGAACTGCTGTTATTGTTTAGCCCCGAGCCTATTAAAAAAACCGGCCAAGTGCGAGTCGGACTCGCGCACGAAGGGTTCCGTACCATTATCTATAAAAACGGCAAAAAAATCATATCTGTTGTATGTGAGCCCCCCCTTAATATTTTTTTTTTTTAATTTTTAGTATTTGTTGTTATAGCGGCAATAGTAATACATCGTTTGTGAAAATTTCAGCTTTCTAGCAATCACGGTTTATGAGATACAGCCTGGAGACAGACAGACAGACAGACAGCGGAGTCTTAGTAATAGGGTCCCGTTTTACCCTTTGGGTACGGAACCCTAACTACACAAATAGAACAATAAATATAATAATACATACCTTTGAACAGCGCAAAATTAGATAGCATTGACATAACATGCGGAAGTATCATCGTACAGGACTTAATACTCGTATTAAATGGTGAAGTGTCCCTTTTCAATGTCGGAAACAGTATATAAACAAGTGACATGTATAACACGGTTTTATATTGTTTCATGGCTTTTTCCAAGCTGAACTTCCATACATTTTTCATCCCCTTTTAATAAGTAGTTTTAGTTTTCTTGACTTACCAAACTAACTGTGAAATAATATAATACATAATGCTTCCCTTTTTAAATCGAATTTTGTTACTAATTTCAAGGGTTTTCTTTTCTCCTTATGACATAAGTTATCTGCTAGTAGAAGTTTCGTCAAAATCGCTCCAGCCGTTTCGGAGACTAGCCGGTCAAAACCACCTCCACCACCACCACCACCACCATCACCACCATCACCACTATCACCACCATCACCACCATCATCACCACCATCACCACCATCATCATCACCACCATCATCACCACCATCATCACAATCATCACCACCATCACCACCATCACCACCATCACCACCATCACTACCATCACTACCACCACCACCACCATCACCCATCACTACCATCACCACCATCACCACCATCATCACTACCATCACCACCATCACCACCATCACCACCATCACCACCATCACCACCACCACCACCACCATCACCCATCCACGGACAGACCACGGAGTCACAAGTAGTACAGCCTGAGATTAGTCATTTTGTATCACCTGATAGTAAAAATTGTTATCATTCAGTTATGTTCTCTGATGGTATAGGTAGAGGGCTAGGTAAATTAATCAGTAATAACCTTAGTTATTGTACCCAAAATTATTGCACACCCGGGTCAACCTACAAACAGGTCATGGCTTCGGTAATAAATAATGTTTGTAATCCTAATACCACCATTACTATATGTGTTGGAAATAGTTCAAATATTAAAAAGGAAGACATCACCGACTATGTATCAGAGTTGTTAAAGTTAAGCTGTAGTAAGATCATATTGTGTGCTTTTCCATATTTTAAAAATTTAAGTAGTAGAAAAAACAATTATATACATATGTTAAATAAGCATGTGCATTTCTTAGTAGGTCACTATAGTGACAGACTTATATATCTGGATATCAACACTATTGTTGATAAACTTAAGTCGACACGGGGTAAGGTGTATCTACCTATTAGATGTAGACACAAAATAGCTAGGCTATTAGCTTATAATATTCACACAGACATAAATAGTATGTCTAAGTTTAGTTATATTATTAACACCGCGACTATTAGTAATCATACTAATAAACATTTTTATAATAACTATAAATCGGAAGATCCATGCGTAATTATAGATGATTCTCAAGTAGAATCCACTGGTAGTGGAGTCTCGGGGCTCACTCCAGATATTATTAATATTAATTTAAACTAGGTAGTGAGACAAAAGAAGGTACCTTTAACAATATTGTTAAACCTATCAACAACAAGGTATCTTCTTGCACTCAATTAGTTAGTAAAAAAGGGCCTCAGCAGAACACCTTAAAATTATTCCACCAAAATATCCAAGGCATTTCTTCCAAATTATTAGAAATTGAATTGTTTTTAGAAAAAAATATGTTTGACATTATTTGTTTTACCGAACATTGGCTAAAAGATTACCAAATGCTGATTAATTATGAGAACTATACGGTTGGTAGCTGCTTTAACCGTAAATCTATGCTGCGTGGAGGTTCCCTAATACTTTTGAAAAATTGTGTTAAATATAAACAACGTATTGACATAGTAGGTCTCTCGGTTGAACATTGCGTCGAACTGTCCTGTGTTGAGCTAGATAAGCATGTAATTGTGTGTGTGTACAGACCCCCAAACTATCAAAACTTTTCCTTATTTGAATCAATAATGGAAGATGTCCTGGCAAAACTTGCAGCCAGTAATAAATCTACAATTATTTGTGGTGATTTCAATATCAATATTTTAGAAGACAATTCAAATAGCAGTCGGTTATTAAATCTTTTTAAGTCATTTGACTTGACCAACATTTTTATAGAACCTACTAGAGTCACTCCATCTTCTGCTACTTGTATAGATAATGTTTTCTGCGATTGCGATTACTTAGATAAAGCCATAGTAAATTGCCTGCCGTCTGACCACAGCGGACAAACTGTAACTTTTAGGTGTAACACACCATTGCAAAATGTTCAGATTAAATTTAGACCTATAACTACTAGCAAATTAAATAGGTATAATATTTCCCTGCAGAACAAGTTAAGTGTTATGAGCCATCATATGGACGATATTAATATAAATCAATTGTATGATCATTTCTTTTCAATAGTTCACACTGAATACAACAAAACTTTTGAAAAGAAGACAAAAAGTATTTGCCCTAAATTTATATTTAGTGATTGGGCAACTAGAGGTATCAGAAAAAGTAGGGAAAGACTATTTGAGCTTTATGACCTTAAATCTTATATAAACACTGAAACTTTTAATAAGTATGTTGCTAAGTATTCAAACATTTTTAGAAATACATGCAAGGTTGCCAAAGCCCTGCACATTAGCAACAAGATCAAAACAGCAGAAAATAAAATAAAGACAGTTTGGAAAGTCATAAATAACGAGACTAACAGGAAGAAAATACGTAACACTAGCTACACCTTAGATACAGCATGTGGTCCTAAAAGCTCTAATCAGGAAGTAGCTCAAGAATTTGTGAATTTTTTTACCGATATACCGTTAAAAACTACGGAGTCTCTTAATTCCTCTCCTGAAGTAGCAATTGGTTTATTAAAGGCGAATGTGTCTGGCTGCCCGGCTGAATTTAAATTTAAATTTAAACACATAAACCCTATGATAGTTATTAAAGCTTTCCGGCAAATAAAAGTCAAACTGACCGAAGATCTTTGGGGAATGTCTATCAAAGTTTGTACATCCATAGTTGAGACTGTAGCACCATACTTAGCTTTAATTTTTAATTTGTGTGTAGACCAAGGAGTTTTCCCTGATTTAATGAAATACAGTAAAGTCATACCTCTTTTCAAATCCGGGGATAGTAAAGATACTAATAATTATAGACCTGTATCCGTGTTGCCAGTTTTTAGCAAGGTGTTTGAAAAAGTAATGCTTAATCAAATGCTCAATCATTTTAACACCAACAGAATCTTACACGACCAACAGTTTGGTTTCACTAAGGGACGTTGTACAACTGACGCCGGTGTAACCTTATTAAAGCACATATTTTCTGCGTGGGAAGCATCCCAAGACGCAATAGGAATATTTTGTGACCTCTCCAAAGCATTTGATTGCGTAAATCACGACACATTGCTTTTGAAACTTGAGCATTACGGACTAGGTAAACTTGCACTTAGTTTGGTAAAATCTTATTTAAGTGATAGACAACAATATGTTCAAATAAATGGTGTTAATTCACAGGGTTTAAAAGTAAAAATGGGGGTTCCGCAAGGCTCAATATTGGGTCCTTTCCTCTTTCTAGTATATATAAACGATCTACCCTATTTATTGAAAAACCAACCTCAAAATATGGTGTTATTTGCTGATGACACTTCTCTAATTTTTAAGATAAATAGACGGGCCCAAAATCTAGATGACGTAAATAATGCCCTACTTCAGTCCATAATTGGTTCACAGCAAACAATTTAGTATTAAATGAAAAAAAAACGAAATGCATAAGATTTACTTTACCAAATGTTAAAAGTAACGAGTGTGATATAGTATTGAATAAAGAGAAACTTGAATTCGTAGATAAAACCGTTTTCCTGGGGCTTACGCTTGATTCAAGGCTACAATGGGGTTCTCATTTGAAATCTCTTGCAGGGCGCCTAAGTTCAGCAGCATATGCTGTTAGAAAAATCCGTCAATTTTCTGATGTAGATACCGCTAGACTGGTCTATTTTAGTTACTTTCATAGTATAATGTCTTATGGCATTCTGTTATGGGGACGGGCTGCAGACATTGAGTCTATATTTATTCTGCAAAAAAGAGCCATCAGAGCCATATATAATCTTCGTAGGCGCGATTCTCTAAGGGAACTGTTTAAGGAAATCAAAATCATGACGGTACATTGTCAATACATCTACGAAAACATAATGTACGTTAGAAAAAATCTACATCTTTTTAATAAAAGAGGTGACAGACACAATTACAGTACGAGAACTAGAGACCAATTAGTTCAGCCGGGCTTCAGACTCGCTAAAGTAGACTCATCTTTCATGGGGTACTGTTTAAGATGCTATAATAAAATTCCACAAAGTATTCTTAAACTGAATGAGACGAAATTTAAATCATGCATTAAACGCACACTATGTAAGCAAGCATATTACAAGTTGGACGATTATATCTCTGATAAAAATGCTTGGCTCAATGCCGGTCCTGCTCCACATGGACAGGGGCGCATAAACTGATTAATGGATAGCATTAAATGGTATTGTTGGAGCTGCTGAAGATTGTACAACTATCTTTGCATTGTATAGATTCAATTTCTTTTGGTATTATATAGCCGCATAGCCCATATTATGTGAGTACTATGAAACTGTAAAGCTATCCTTCGTTGGAAACCTACGTCATTTTTTTTTTTTTTTTTTTTGACTTGAATTTGCCCTGGCGGTTAAGTGTATGTCATGCTCACTCAAATGTCTCGCTGATGGTGGCGCGTGTGTCGGATCAGTTAGTTCCCTTCAAAATGGTTGAGTTGAATGGTGCTGATACATGCGTCATGTTCGTGAACGGGCGCTGTCAGTTGTGACTGGTCATCTCTTGGTTGCCACGGCTTATTTGAATTAATTATTTTATTTTTTGAATTGTTCTTTTCCTTGTTTTTACTATGGACACTTTTAACGTGCACATCTTGCTACATCGCTCTCACATAATGTACCATCTAAACATGAATGATGTAACCAAGGTTTTGTAAAAATATTCTGATTTAAAAGAGTGTCCATGGAGTTTCTTGCCCGTTCTTCTCCATAGAGATCTACATTAGGGAATGGGCAACTACAGTACTTTCACAGTTTTTACGCCTTGTGACTGGGACTGTAGCTAAATTTCATTGTTGTCTTTGTTTCGACAGTTCAAAAGTGCCTGTAACGGGCCTACTTGAAATAAATGCTTTGATTTTGATTTTGATTTTGACCTCGGCAACCGTTGCTTAACTTGGATCACCCATCCACAGGCAGACCTGGGCAGTCGTTGCTTACCCATCCACAGACCAAAGATGAAACGAAAATATCTGACTTGCTTTCTATAACATGCGCACGCCGCACGGCTTACAATAGCTTATAATTACTGTAGCAAAAACACATTACCCTCCTTAGCGTCGCGCAGTCGGGTAAAAGTGTCGTACACACTTTTCGTCTGATTTTTTTCCGTCTAGCCTCCTTTCGCAACGTGCCATAAGAAACTACGTTCCAAAAAGATGTTGGTGGAAATCATAACCTTTTCCTTTTTAGAAGTTGGTTAAAAATAGTATTAATTAAGTTAGGTACTACACCACAGAGCAACAGAATTGGCACCAGACAGTATCAATTTATTCGTCAATATGGATCGGAATGCGGGGCTGTGAAGAAGATGGATGAAAAAAGATTGCATGTAGCGGAGATGATAATGTTGAGGTGGATGTGTGGTGTGACAAGAATGGATAAAGTAAGGAACGAGTATATTAGAGGAAGTTTAAACGTTGCGCCAGTTACAGAAAAGTTGAAAGGGAATCGACTATCTTGGTATGGACATGTGATGAGGAGGGACGAATCGCATGTGACTAAAAGAGTGATGAATATAAACGTTGATGGATGGAGAGGGAGAGGAAGACCAAAGAAACGATGGCTGGATTGTGTGAGAAATGATACGAAAGATGAAGAAGTAAATGATAGCGTGACGGTTGACAGAGAAGAATGGAAGAAAAAACGTGTTGCGCCGACCCCAAGTAACATGGAACAAGGGCAGGAAGATAATGATGAATAACAATTAATCCGTCTAGACTTTTCTCATTTCAATACGCTCAAAATTCAATCCTAAAGAGTACTCGGCTTTGGAGATTACAAGAAAACCAATAATTTTTGGCTAAAATTAATCACTTTTGGATAAATTAGATACACAGTTGCAAGAGATACTGTCTGTTGGAAGGGATTAATGTGTATTAGAATTTGAATTGTAGTTGAAGATCTGAGTGTGGTTAGATAACTAAAACATTTGCAATCGATTACTTGGGGTCTTGATTGATTTTGTTCGAACAATAGTTTGTTTCATTGGAATATTGTGTGTTTAATTGACTTTAGAACTTACAAGGTGGATTACAATTAGTGCTGTCAAAAGTAGTCGTGTCTGTGTTTGAATAAACATCACGCGTATAATCCCGAAGAGGTGTACCTAATAGTATACACACATTTCGCCAATTATGTTTCAGTGTCATGTAATAAGGGGCGAGCCTATGGCCATCAACCGGTCACAAATCCAGACTCCGTGGCTGCTACTGAGAAATTCCTGATAGAAAAACCCAATAACCCTTTACCCGACCCGGGAACCGAATCCAACAGCTCATGCTCAGCAGTCGCGTTTGCGACCACTCGAACAACGACGCAGTATAAAATAAATAATAACTTTTAAATGATGTAATTAAATATTCAGACATATTCCTACACGAAAAAATAAAAAGGTCAAAAAAAAATTTTCCTCGATTCGGGTTGGTCGTTCCCTATGGAGAAGAACCGGCAAGAACCTCTTTGAGTATTCTTTTAAAAATATTTAGTTGCAACAGCATGAGAAAGTTCTTGCGTGAACTATGCAACTAACTATGAAAAAGTGAACGAGACAAATACACTCTTGAAGGCTTAATAACATGTCATTGTATTCTCATCTAATATTTTATCAATCAACTCTATATTAAAAAGATTAGGGTATATACAAAATAATCCTTTTCGAGTCACAATCACGTGGGGGTCATAGTTCTACCCTGTAAGACCCCAGGTCAACGTACGCACATGTCAATGAACGTGTATGACAGTGTCTTTGATATTGTACATGCTTTGTTTATGTAAGGCTTTCTCGACGTGGTTCTTATTAGAGTTATATGATGTAGGTGGTAAGGTCAATGTTCGTTTGAATTGTTGAGCAAAATTCTGTTTTTGGGGTCTTAAATGTATTAATGAGTCCTTGTTACCTACTTGAATCAATAAATGAATTATTAAATGATGATGCCAGCTGTGTTATTCTGTCTCCCGAACAGTTTATGTGCGCCAGGTTCGTCCACGTGGCTGCGGGACTGTTCGAAAGAGATACCGCGGCCCTGGAACATAAAGGGCAAAAGAATGAACATGGATGGTTTTTAGTCAGTAAAAGTCTGACACTCCCTTCCGCTCCGCCCAGAGCGGGAGGAGTCATTTGATGATTTCCCATCCGAAAAAAAAAGGTTCGTGCACGTATTCTGTGTCGTAAAAACTCTGGCTTACGCTGCTCTATTCAAATGCAGAATGTTGGAATCCTATACTTAACTGAAATTTCATTGATATTGATAAATTTGCATGCTCGAAAAATAAAATTTAAATCTAATCTATTTATACATATAATAAAACTGTAAAAAAACTGTGTCTGTACATTGAATATATTAAAAAAAAAATAATTGAGGGGGGGTTAGAAACAGTAATAGAGCACGAAACAAAAAAAAAAATTCTGTCTGTTTGTCTGTTTGTCTGTTTGTCTGTTTGTTTGTACACGCTAATCTTCGGAACTACTTGACGGATTTGAATGATTTTTGTTTTGTTGTATAGGTATAAAGTCTGAGCAACACATAGGCTATAATTTATCTTGGAAACTTGAACACCTGATGCAGAACCGCAACAGACCAGCTAAACTATAAGAGATACAAAAATGGTACCTAAGCATTAATTGTTTCACGTGATGAGCATTTTCTGCTAAGAGAATAAATTTGAAGATCTGGAACACCTGATGTGGAACTCTAAGAGCCCAGCTACACTATAACATTTATAGGAATGACGTCTTAGCAAGAGTTGCTCAGCCTGATGAGTACTCTCTATTGTCGTATAAAATTTGAAGATCTGGAACAGCTTATGTGGAACTCCAAGAGCCCAGCTACACTATAACCTATATAGGAATGACGTCTTAGCAAGAGTTGCTCAGCCTGATAAACACTCTCTGTTGTCGTACAAAATTTGAAGATCTGGAACAGCTCATATGGAACTCCAAGAGCCCAGCTACACTATAACCTATATAGGAATGACGTCTTAGCAAGAGTTGCTCAGCCTGATAAACACTCTCTGTTGTCGTACAAAATTTGAAGATCTGGAACAGCTCATATGGAACTCCAAGACCCCAGCTACACTATAACCTATATAGGAATGACGTCTTAGCAAGAGTTGTTCAGCCTGATGAGCACTTTCTGTTGGCGTATAAAGATTGTAGATCTGGAACACCTGTTGTGGAACTCCAAGAGTTCACTGTATAATTATAAAATAACATAAGCTGGGAGTACCTCCACGCGGTGAAGGCGATAACAGTTTAGGACTGATTTTCGATGAAAATTCTATGAATCATTGAAAATTTGACTCTACTGGCTAAAACTCCCATTTATTACCTTTTCCATTCATCTTCGTAACACGGTAGCCTACCCGGTAACGCAGGGGAGCAGTCACTTAGATTTTAATTGATCAGGTATTTTCAGAATAAAACTATAACCATGCCTAGAAAGAGGTCAAATCTTTCCCAACGTTCCAAAGGAGCTAAAAGATTGAAGATCATAAGACCCCAAGAATCTAACGAAGAGCGTCAGGATAGACTTGATGCTGTTCGAGAACATCAGGCTGCAACTCGCTCTGTAGAAACCTGTTCGGATTGCGAAGCTCGCTTGCGTTCTCAGCGTATTTATGCATCTACATCCAGGTCTGTAGAGACCAGTGAAGAATATGATGCGCGACTCTCCGCTGATCGTGAACGTCATACATTGTCTCGCGAGTCGGAGACGTTCACGGATAGAGAATTGCGCTTGAGTTCTCAGCGTATCTACGCATCTGCTTCAAGGTCTCTAGAGACAAGTGAGGAACATGATGCGCGACTGTCCGCTGATCGTGAACGTCACGCATTGTCTCGCGAGTCGGAGACGTTCACGGATAGAGAATTGCGCTTGAGTTCTCAGCTTATCTACGCATCTGCTGCTAGGTCTCTAGAGACAAGTGAGGAACATGATGCGCGACTGTCCGCTGATCGTGAACGTCACGAATTATCTCGCGAGTCGGAGACGTTCACGAATAGAGAATTGCGCTTGAGTTCTCAGCGTATCTACGTATCTGCTGCTAGGTCTCTAGAAACAAGTGCGGAACATGATGCGCGACTGTCCGCTGATCGTGAGCGACATGCATTGTCTCGCGAGTCAGAAACGTTTACCGATACAGAATCACGCTTGAGTTCTCAGCGAATTCGCACATCTACTAACAGGTCTTTTGAAACGAGTGATGAACGTGAAGCGCGACTAATTGCTGATCGAGATTATCATACATTGTCCCGAACACGCACACAACAAAATATTCATAATCAGTTAGAAAGTGAGAGAGAAAGGATTGCTGGAGTACGGCATGAAGAGACAGAAGTTAATTCAGTGTACCCTTGGGATCTGCTGCGGAGTAACGGGATGAAAAGTTTTTTGTTGTATAGTCTGGGCAACATAAAGGCTTCAATTTATTTTGGAAAATTAACACCTGGTGCAGAACCGCAACAGACCAGCTAAACTATATGAGATACAAAAATGATACCTTAGCAAAAATTGTTTCACGTGATGAGCATTTTCTGCTAAGAGAATAAATTTGAAGATCTGGCACACCTGATGTGGAACTCCAAGAGCCCAGCTACACTATAACATATATAGGAATGACGTCTTAGCAAGAGTTGCTCAGCCTGATGAACACTCTCTGTTGTCGTATAAAATTTGAAGATCTGGAACCGCTCATATGGAACTCCAAGAGCCCAGCTACACTATAACCTATATAGGAATGACGTCTTAGCAAGAGTTGTTCAGCCTGATGAGCATTTCCTGTTGAAATACAAAAATGAATGATCTGGAACGACTCCAATCGTCTCGCTCATCCCGTTGTTTTCCCGTCCCCGGGCCTTAGAATTCTACATCAGACGTTTAAAATTTTCGATTATGACGACCCCGTTGTCGCTGGCATAAGCAACGGGATCCGCGTACGAAGTCGCGGGCAGAAGCTAGTATAATTATAATTTGTTTATCATAATTCTAATTGTTCGATGCAATAATTGCAATCGACCACGTTTTGCTAAACTAGCGATACGATACGGCTGCACTAAGTGCGCCGCGAGCTCAGTGCATAACGGACAGCAACCGGGTGCATTCATTTCCATCATTTTAGATATAGATGATAGCCTAAACGTTACCTTAATAAACCCCTTTAAAGTATTTGAATGTTTAACTTAATAGCGTAGCGAATACCACCAGGAACCACTTAGTCGTGTACACATTATGCTATTAAGAAAAAAGATTACTATAGGGGTATAGTAATCTTTTTCTTAATAGCATAATGTAAGTAAATGAAATTGTTTCCGAACTGATTTGATTTTGTAGCTATAGGTAGCTTTATAGTAACTTATTTATTTACATATTCAAAATATTTGTTAATTTTGGTAATGCTTATCTAGTGGCAACCACTGATCTTCAAATATGTCTTATCTGCGGATAATGCAGTGGACTGCAACTGTATTACTGAGTTTTGTTAATCTTATGTGTTATATAATATGCTGTAGTGTTTTATTATCCCTTAGTAAATAAAATAAAATAAAAACCGGCCAAGTGCGAGTCGGACTCGCACACGAAGGGTTCCGTACCTATCTATAAAAACGGCAAAAAAATCATATCTGTTATATGGGAGCCCCCCTAAATATTTTTTTTTTAATTTTTAGTATTTGTTGTTATAGCGGCAATAGTAATACATCATTTGTGAAAATTTCAGCTTTCTAGCTATCACGGTTTATGAGATACAGCCTGGAGACAGACAGACAGACAGCGAAGTCTTAGTAATAGGGTCCCGTTTTACCCGTTGGGTACGGAACCCTAAAAATGAGCCACGATGCTGTCACGAAGATGACGATAGCAAAAATCTTCAAAAATATTAACCTAAATATGTGCGGAACCAGTATTTACTATTTTAAAATCATTCACATTTACGTGACGTTAGCTCCGCTCGTTCAAACTAGCCACCTTTACTTATAAATACGACAATTTAATATCACTGGACGCTCTAACCATAGACCAACACAATGTACATAATATGCTATGTACAACTCACGTCCAAAACTTCAAATTCCTGACGAACTTCTAAAAGGATCGCTCTCGCAAGAGAGTACAGACGCCAGCACATTAAGCTACCCAAAACTGTCAAACTTTGCCAATCAAACTTGAACCCAGTGCTTTAGAGATAAAGTAGAAAATCTATTCAAGAACTTGAAAGATTGTAGTTGCTTCATGTGCTGGCGTCTGTCCTTCGTGAAAGTCATATAGGAAGTTAAATCCCAACAATTTAACAGTGTACAAAGTTAGTCCTTCCTTTAACTTGACTAACTTTTGTAGTAGCCAGGAGTATTTCGAGGAAATAACGTGGTATTTTGATCTGAATGGAAATGACTTAGTTGTTGGGTCTAAAATCAAGGACTGCCTCATTGGTCTAGTGGTCGCAAGTGTAACTGCTGAGCATGAGGTCCTGGGTTCGATTTCCGGGTTGGGCAAAGTGTTATTGGGTTTTGTCAATCACGAATTTCTTGAATTTTCAGGATCGCCTCGAGCGGCTGTTATTATATTTTAGCCAAGAGTTCCTCTTTTTTCCCGACTGCGGCAAAGCCCAAAGGGAGGTTTATGTGTTTGACCTGTACATATACAAGTGTACATATGTATGTCCCTTCGTAACTCCTAAACGGTTGAATGGATTTGGATAAATTATACGCCGTAAGATTCGTTTTGGTAGCGCAAATGTTACTGATCACATTAAAAAAAAATGGCAGATTTGGGGTGCCATAGTGTGGAATTCGAATTATGTTTTTTCTTCCGATACTATTGAGTGGGATATCAAAACGGAGGGTTTTAAAAGGTGATTATAAAAATACACATAACTTTTGTATATGTTAAAAAGTATGTATATGTTTAAAAGTAATCCGTTATGACAAATCCTATTAAATAAAAATAAAAAATCGTCACATTTAAATCTTTTACGTTACAAACTAAAAAGCAGGAAATAAAAAAGTAGTTGAAAAAAACTAAAATACCTGACTGAAAGAACCGAAATTTCATTTAAAAGTGCTTTTTTTCGGTTTTTTCTGTCGAGTTTTTGTTTTTTTATTTCTCTAAACTTTCATCCGAAAGAAAACATGACCGCTTAAACCTGTGGCTTAAACCAAAGAGTTACATTGGGAATTTTTAGGATTTAACAGTAAATCAAAAAATCTTCCTTTGTTGTAAAAAAAACCCCATCCTAATCAAAAATACTGATTGCACAGCAAAATAGTTACTGATTGCACAGCAAAATATTATTATTTTAGCAACAACTTGAGTTCGCGATGCATCGCTGTTAATTGAAAAGCGGAGCTATTTTTACGAACGGATATCGAATAACTAGCGCACAATAAACTTTATATTTCATTTTTGTTAAAACAAAGTCTCTATTTTTTTAACGCTTAAGTCAATTGATTTAAGTGAAACCGATTTGACGTTGCCTCGCTGCGCGGGGTTCCTATTTCTGTCTGCAGGGTTTAAAGTAATCTAACACGAAGTGGATGACGGGGTCTTATCCCGCCATCCCCTTCGAACCTAACATGTCTGCGTCAGGGTACCGCAAGTCCCGAGCTCGCTTCGCTCGCTCTTACATCCTATATTGTCCTTGCCACAATGCCTTCTTTACGATGAAAACATGTTGCAACAATATTTTTTTTTAAGTAATACTCACAAGAATTACGGTTGTACGCTCTGGTTTTGATGTGCAATCAGTATTTTTGGTGTAAAAAACATTTAATTTATGTAAATTAATTGACGGGTGATCAGTTTTTTTTTATGTGTTTTTTAGAAATAAGTCATTGGGAATCATCATACAAAAATTATCATGAGATTTTTTTGACACAGGACCGCTACCTGACAAGCGGACGTATGACACTACTAGACAGATCGAATTGTTGCAAAATAGTAACAAGTATTGGATACCAATTTTCTTCGTATTGTCCCGGCTATCGCTGTAAATATTTAAATGCCTCTGCCACTTTCCACCTAGAGCGGAACTTAGTAATTTAGTACCTAGTTACTTTAAAAGTAAACAAGTTACTTAAGACTTCCAAGCGGAGGTTCGCTTAAAAAGTTCATTTTTATTTAACTAACTTAAAGTTGTTGGTTTTGTTGCATAACGAAGAACTTTCTGCGCCATTTAATCTTTTTGATAGTCGATTCGGTATACAAGAAGACCATATTATTACCATTGCTTAGTTTATATTATCGAAATACATATTAGGTACACGTCAAGTATGATTTTATTTATTTATTTAATTCAGACGATAGATCCATAAAGTGTTAGTATAATCTTAACGTCTTCGTTATTATCATCATTTCAGCCGAAATATGTCTACTGCTGGACATAGGCCTCCCCCAATTGTCGCCAAATTGACTGATCCCGTGCGTCTCGCATCCAGCGGATCCCAGCAACCTTCACCAGGTCAGCGGTCGACCTATTGGGCCTATTTTCCAACGCAACGTCTACCGATTCGCGGTCGCCACTACAAACCTTTTCTGCTCCATCGGCAATCCGTTAATCCGTCAATCTTAACCTATTGTTAGTTAATCCCAAATTTATTAAATGCATAAGGCAAAAGCGCCAAGGTAACCCAATTTGAGGTACAGAGCCGGGGGGTAACTCCGCTGCCGCGGCATATTGTCGCGCGGCGGACAGACCTCCGCCGTGATCTCATGGCGACATGGAGAGAGCGACTATCGCGACCCCGTTCAGGGCACGCCACGATAGTGGCGGTAAGTCCCCTCTTTGAGGAGTGGCTAGGGAGGCGCCACGGCGCCCTCACCTTCCGCCTGACGCAGGTCCTCACCGGACACGGGTGCTCCGGGAGGTACCTGCACCGAATCGGGCGGGAGGAAACGCCCTGGTGCTACAATTGCGAGGATCGACCGGAGGACACGGTGGAGCACACCGTGGAGGTCTGCTCTGCTTGGGCGGAGCACCGCCGTGTCCTCGTAGCGGCGATTGGCGGCGGCGACCTCTCGCGTCCGGCCCTGGTTCAAGCCATGGTCCGGGGCGAGAGGGAATGGGAAGCCGTCGCCTCCTTCTGCGAAGCAGTCATGCTAGCGAAGGAGGCGGCGGAACGTGAGAGGGAGAGAACCTCCTCACGTCCCAGCCGCCGCGGGAGAAGCACCGGGCGTCGGGGGCCACGCCGTGATGGCTCTCGGCCACCGTAGGCGCGGGCCTGTGGACGGCGAGTAATGGGCTAGCTCGCCGTCCGTCCGTCGTATGACGACGGGCAGGCCGTGTCGACGGCGCGTTCGTGTTCCACGCGCGCCTCAAAGAGATGTCAGCAAACGGGAGGGGCCCGCAAGGGCCGGTGCCTGCCAGGGCTGCAGGACTGTTCGAAAGAGATACCGCGGCCCTGGAACATAAAGGGCCAATGAAGGAACATGGGTGTTTTTTAGTCAGTAAGAGTCTGACACTCCCTTCCGCTCCGCCCAGAGCGGGAGGAGTCATTTGATGATTTCTCACCCCCAAAAAAAATAAAAAAAAAGGGAACCCAATTTATAGCTTTTTTTTGCCAATTTACAGCTCAAGACCGCCACAAAGCGTAATTAATAGACTTGGTCGGATGTTATCTCACGGAAACGTCCTGTATTATATGCCTATAACATAACATCACGCCACGGCACACAACGGCACGGTTGGCGCAGTGGCTGAGCGATTGACTACTGCGTTGCGTGTCGCGGGTTCGATCCCCGCACGGTTCATATATTTGTATGACCTACAGGTAATTGTTCCGGGTCTGGCTGTTTGTGTATGTGAGTTTAAATGTTTGTAAATGCACCCACGATACAGGAGAAATTCCTAGTGTGGGGCTACGTTAAAAAATGGCTTTATACGGAACTTATTACTTATTACGCCTGTAATCCCCAAAAGGTTAGGCAGAGGTGTATTTTCAGGAGACATTTTTTTCACGGATTCCTAATTATGTTTCTGAAATATAAAAAAAATAAAGTTTTTTTTATATTTGTGAGTGCCGAATATATTTTAATACGCATTTAGTGAAAAGCTGTAGATTACAAAGAGACACTTCAACTTTATTTATTTGTATAGAACAAACAGACACTTCAATTTTATTTATTTGCATAGATGTATTTTATTAAGAGGGGTAAAGTTTGTAAGCTTGTATGTAGGGGTAATATCCTGACCTACCCATCCGATTTCGTAAAATCTATCACTAATGGGAAACTATATTATCCCCGAGTGTTGTAGGCATCGAGTGTAAATGTTAGAGGCTACTGCCTCGTTAGTCTAGTGGTCGCAAGCGCGACTGCTGGGCATAAGGTCCTGGGTTTGATTTCCGTGTCGCACAATGTGCTGTTGAGTTTTTCCATCACGAACTTCTCAGTAAGAGCCACGGAGTTTGGATGTGTGCCCGGTTGATGGCAAGGCAATAGGCTTGCCCCCTATTACATGAGATTTAAAATAACTGTCGAAAGATTTGTGTTTGTACCTACTAGTAAGCCTCTGCGTAATAACTTTGTCATGAAAAAGTCAGTCAATGGGGTTCAATGAACTTAGAGGATTGTATTGATGACTTTAGTGATTATAATTCTGTAACTACATAAGTGTGACTTGCGCGACTCATTTTTCATCAACACACAACCTGAGACCTGAAACTGACCTGCAAATTGTAAAAAACGTAAGAAAATTTGAATTTCGCGGGCTAGCCTGGTGCTTCCACCTTCATTTTTAACGATAGATTAGTTACAGCACTTTTGGATCATTCCACCAAAATTGAAAAAGTCGTTGGTTGGACAAATCTTGATTTAATATTAGAATTAGGTCTACCTCATGCCTAGACTTAGCGACAGTTCTAGACTATTCGTATTGGCTAACCTTTTTTAACTTTGCATTTGTTGAATGGGGTGACCATTATTTTCGGATTTTTGCTTCTAGCGATTTTCTTAGCGTATCAATGGCAAAAAGTTCAAGTATGTTTGTGTTGAAGAATTTAGCTACGCGAATTCCTCTCATTGTATGATGAGATGCAGTCAAAAGTTTACAACGTACAGAAGCCAGCAGGTCAACCTACCCGAAACTGTCTGATTTTCACAACCATCCTTGAACCTAATGCTTTAGAGATAAAGTTGAAAATCTATTAAAGAAATTTGACAGATTGTTGTAGCTAGTCAGGATTGGGAGCGTCGTAAACGACTTTTTAAAAAAATAAAAATTAATAAGTAGATTAATTAATTATTTAATACGTGGCTACGTGCTCACAGAATGGGATGCGTACACGGAGTGTCCTAAGGTCTAAACTTAAATCTATACAAGCAACTTTATCTTACCAGGAATTATGCAAGCACAGCAGTACCGTTCTGCTGTTATGCTGACATACGCACAATTTGTATTGGTGGTGCTTCCATAACTCCTCCCTCACCAAGTGCGAAATTATCGGTAATATTTGGATTCCGATGATTTCGCAGACGTTTACTTATACAAGACATTTTCTTCCAAAGTACTATACTAAGACATATTATAACTAAAATTACATAAAGTAGTATAGTCGCTAAGCTAACACTATTTGTTTTCACTGCACTATCACTTTCCACTATTTCACTTTTTAATGAGTAGGATAGGTGTTTCAAATCGTCGAAATTGAGGTGGTTTAGGTTCACTGTCTTGTTCCAGTCAATAGATGTTTCCTTTAATTTAGGTAGAGCAGCAACCGGAATTACTTGATAATGCATTTTCCCTGAATTAAATTGTCGTTTGTGCAGTTTGATATTTTTCAAATAAACACTGCATTTTCCATGAATTTCTAATATATATGTGCCCTTGATTGGTTTCCTGATAATATCATCAGAACATGTTTCGGTAAGTATTATTTCATTTCTTGTATAAATTATCCATTTCATAAAATCAATAGGCTGTACTTTAAGGCTTTCCAGGTTAACCACGAGCGGTTTACATAGACTGAGGTTTGAAGCGAAATTCATCAATTGTTCTATGCACGTACTTTCAGGATACAATACAACATGGCTTTCCTTGCACAGGAATTGGTTGGCTGCAATCTCTTCACATGGGCTGGCTAGCGGTAAGTATATAGGACCTTTCACCAGTAGGTAAGGATATTTAGGAATTATAACAGTAGTTATACAATTGTCATTAAGAATTGGTAATGAATAAATTTTGAAGTAGTTGTACGTATTTTTATCTATTAATGGGATTTCCATAATGAATGTTATTTGGTTTTCTTTTACATATGCTTTAACAGACATAGTTCTTTCCAACATCAGTAAAGTTTTTTCTGTTACAGGATAAATTAAGCTTTCAGTTTTAGAAATATTGTTTAACAGTGATAATAATTCAGATGGGTCAACAATGGCTTGATGTACAACAGAAACTTTTGTAAATGATAGCGCAGTTTCGATTTCATTTAAAACTATATATATTGTCCTAAAATTACTTTCAAACATATGAAACATACTTAAAATATATGTAGAGTATATAGAGTTATTTTCTTTTGTACCTATATTCTTAACAATTCTCTCTATGCGTTTCATGCGTTCCTCCAGGATCTGTATATTTTCCTGTAGAGATGTACTTTTATTAGTGATGGAATCCAGCATTTTTGAAATGATAGTTATTTTCTTATCTATGTGAGTTTGGCCAATTTTCAGTTGAGATATTTGAGTATCGTATTTAATAGCATCCTCATGGGCTAGGTTACCGGTCAGCGTTTTAATAATTGAACCAAGAGGGTCAATGAGGCCGCGTTTAAAGCGTTTTGATGGAATAAGCTGCCTGAATTTCATGACTGTCGAGTTACGTAAGTATTCTACCTGTAGTTTCATATTTTGGAACTCATTTGCGTATGGCTTATGGATGTAAATTATATTGCTAAACTCTTTATATCTATTAATATTAATCTCTAAATCATCATATATCGCCTTAAAATCTAATATCTTAACTATAGTCCATTTGTCTCTCTCTACTACCGCCTGCCCTTGCTTAACGGGTAGTATGCCTGGGTTATTTTTAATCTCTTGAAGTTGAAGGCCCTGGATCTTGATCACGATGTTCAAGATCACGATGATCCGCCACGACCTGTGAAGGACGTTTAACGTTTTTAAGAGGCACTTTAGCTTTTCTATTTCCTATCTGTACTGGTACTACGTTTCTATCTATTTGTCCTGTTACTTTTGCTTTATGGTACCTAGGTTTATCTTTACTTTTTCGTATATTAATGTCTTTTACAAAAATACTGTCTTCTTCTTGTAACCTTAGCTCAGTTTCGCCGCCTTTATTTATTCTAGCTTTTTGCTTACTGGCAAGAATCTTTTCAGCTATGTACCTGTACAGATATTTTGTGCGCTTTGCATGGTCTTTTACTAGTTGTTGTGTATACGCCTTTTCTACGTTTACATCAAATATTTTACCGGAGTCTGTATGTCCAAATGCTACTTCAAAAGGTGTTAATCCTGTAGTAGAGTGTATAGTGTGATTGTACGCCATAATGGAATAGGTCATTATAGAAGCCGCATCTGTACATTTACGTTCATATTTTGCAAGCCTATATATCTCTATAATTGTAGAGTGGAATCGCTCTACAATGCCGGTAGAGTTGGGATTGTTTGGCGTTGTTATGTGGATCTCTACTTTGTACATAGCTAAAAGCTCGCGCATGAGTTCGTTGTTAAATTCAGTGCCAGGGTCACAAGATATCTTCTTAGGCACACCGTATATTGAAAAGTACTTTAATAAGGCTCGCGCTACTTCTGTTGTTTGTCTACTTGGGATTTCGATGGCCTGTCCTAGTTTACTGAAAGCGTCTACTAGTGTTAAATAATATTTCTTTTCTATGTTAAATAAGTCAATAAATATTTCCTGGAAAGGGGCATCCTGTGTTTGGGTCAATTGTAACATCGGTTTTATGGGCTTTCTGTCGTATTTCATCTGTTTACAGAGCTCACACGTATTTATTACTGCTGCTACGGTATCCTGCATGTTTTCCCAATAATAGTTTCTACGAATCCTAACTATTGTTTCTTTAATTCCTCTATGGCATGTCTTTCCTTCGTGATGCTTTAATATGACAGCTCTTTGTTCTTTTTCATCCTCTACATATATTACTCTATCAGTGCACTCAAAGAATTCTACTGAGTCTTTCTTGAAAATTTCTATTATAACTTTAGTAAATAACCTTCTATGTATTTCGCTCTCAAAGTATATAAAATATTTTCGCTTGGGTGTAATGTATTCTTTTAAAAATTGCTTGATTAATTCTTCGTTATCTAATGGGAGAAATACTTCTAAAACTTTTTGATTCTTTCTGGACAAATTTTGAACTTGCAATTTATTTTGAAACCAGGAAAACACTAATATTTGGTTTGGTTTAGTGTCAATTGCCTCTCTTAAGATTGGAATCCCTAATGAGTCTGGTTCTATATTGGAGGCTATTGTATCTGTTCTACTACTACTGGTTATTGAGCGAATGGGGAAATTTTCTTAGAATAGGTCTTCTGGCGTGGTCACATCAGAGTCGGAGTCAGAGTCAGGAATCGTTATTATTTCTGTTTTATTTTCAGTGTCAGGTTTACTGGTAAATTTTTCGAGGTCTTTTAATTGTTTTATTACTTTTTGTATGTCTGATTCGTCTACATTAACATCCATTGATACGTCGTCTTCAGAATCTAATGCATTGAGTTTTATACGTGACAATGCATCGGCATTACTATTTTGTTTGCCATTTTTATAAATAATTGTAAAGTCATACTCCTGAAGGCGGAGGCGCCAACGAGTCAATTTACTGTTTGGTTCTTTCAGGGAATATAGCCAAGCAAGAGGTCTATGGTCGGTAAAAATTTGGAACTTGTTCCCGTACAAGTAGGGTCTAAAATGTTTAACAGCCCAAATAATAGCTAAAAGCTCTCGCTCTATTGTGCTATAGCGTGTTTCCGTGTCGCTAAGTGTGCGACTTGCGTATGCGACTGGTTTGTCTGATCCAATAGGCCCTTGGGACAGGACAGCACCGAGTGCTACATTAGATGCGTCAGTTGTTAAAATGTAGGGTTTAGTAGAGTCGGGGTATTGTAATAAGGGGGAAGAAGTAAGTACTTCTTTACATTTATTAAAAGCATCTATGTAGTTTTGATCTATGATAATTTTGTTTCGTTTCTTTAGACAAGACGTTAAGGGTTGAGTAATTCTAGCGAAATCTTTAATAAATTTTCTATAATATCCGACGAGACCAAGGAAACTTTTAATTTGTGTTGTTGTTTCAGGGAGAGGATATTCGAGAATGGCTTGAATTTTATCGTTGTTTGGTTTTAGTCCGTCTTTCGTGATTGTATGTCCTAGGTACAAAACTTCTTTACGTAAGAATTCAGATTTGTCCAGTTGTACTTTTAAGTTAGTCTGTCGTAGTCTGTTAAAAACGGCTCTAAGTTTCTGTAAGTGCTCCTGAAAGCTGGAGGAAAAAATTATGACGTCATCGAGGTAAATAAGGCAATGTATTCCTTGCAGACCTCGCATGATGTTGTCCATTGCTCGTTGAAAAGTCGCCGGAGCTGTTTTAAGTCCGAACGGCATTCTTAAGAACTCATAATGCCCGTTTTGGGTGCTGAAGGCAGTTTTCGGTACATCGTCCCTATTTAATTCAATCTGATGGTAGCCGCTAGCCAAATCTAAAGTTGTAAAGTAAGTGCTTTTACCCAGTTTATCAAAGAGGTCAGTTATGTTAGGAAGGGGGTATTTATCATCTATCGTAATGTCGTTAAGTCTTCTGTAGTCGATCACCATTCTGTATTTTACCTCACCGGAAGCATCAGGTTTTTTGGGCACAAGATGAACTGGTGAGCTCCAGGGAGAAAAGGATTCCTGGATTACGTTTTCTTTTAAAAGTTTTTCGACTTGTCTATTGATTTCTGCTGCTTGAACAGGGGCTTGTCTATATGGTTTAGTATAGATTGGATCTTCATTTTTCGTTCTAATGCAGTGTTTTACCTGATTAGTAAAACTTAAAGGTATTTGGTCACAATAGAATATATCTCTGAATTCTTCACATAACCTTTGTATACATGTTTTTTCTTCGTCATTCATGTGGTCTAGTCGTAATTTAGTTAGATTGTCGCGTAATAATTGGTCAGTCTCTACATTTAAATTGTCTATGGAATTAACAAGGCATTCATTTTCATTATATTCAGATACTACAAAAGGCTTTGTGACACATAGCTCTACATGTTTATCAGATGTATTTTGTATGACGGTTGTTGCATAACCATTAATACATTTCACGAGCGCGGTAGGCATCCGCACTCCTGCGTAAAATTCAATGTAATTAAGTATTCCTTCACCATTCATTATATTAGTTGGTATTTTTGCTCGAAGTTCTGTTCGCGGAGGAAGTTCCACAGCATGTATAACGTTAATATCCGAATCTATACAGATAGGTATTTCCGCTGTCTTTGTTATAAGAACACGTCTTTTTAGATCTATAACGGCTTCTAGCTGCTTTAAAAGATCATTTCCTATCAACCCATCGTATAGTGAGTCGACGTTATATACGTAAAATTTATGATGATCTGTACTTTGAAATATAGAGAATAAGGGAATTTGTATTACCTGATTATGTTTACTTGAGGCATGTGTGCTAATTACTTCGAATGGTTCGTATGAAATATAGCTAGGGAAATATTGATTTGCTTTTCTAGGATGTATAAATGAACGAGTACTACCCGTGTCTATCATGAACTTGCCTCCTATTTCCGGTATGTATATATGTGGTAACTTTAATTTTACAGTATTATAATTAATTGTTATTCTTTCAGGTGTTGCTCCGTGGAGGCCCGCATATAAAAATTTTCCACTTGTGGGATGGATTCAGCTGTCTGGTTACTACTATCATTATTTTCTAACTCTATCTTTGTGTTTTCAGGTACCTGGTCGATCAGAGAAGTATTTTCTTCGCAAGGGTAATATGCACCAGCGTCATAGTAATATTCTACGGGATTTGTAAAATAATCATCATTATAAGGATACAGATCTAATTCATTAAGAGGAAAACCATGCTGAGGTGCTCTTTGCGGAGCAGTTCTCATAGTAGCATCTGTGTTATTTGGTTGAGGTATATTCTGTGTGTTTTGTTGTGGAACCGTATTACTATAACGATTGTTACTACCAAATTGTTGTGGAAGCATTGGTAGCATTTGTCGATAGCCAGGCGGTCTATAACCGAAATTAGGTCGATATCCAAACTGGAGTGGCATTGGCACATAGTTTTGTTTATTCATCCCAAATTGGCCTTGGGACGGATGGTGTCCCTGCGGTAAATTGAAAGGCTTATTCGGTGGGATTCCGAAATTAAATTTGGGTGTTGTACCGAAATTATACTTAAATGGTTGATTTTGTTGCATCATCGGAAATCTGAAGCCTGTAGGCTGTTGAGGTAAACCGAATTTAAATGATTGCTGAGGTGCCATAGTTCCACTAAGCTGTGGTTTTGAATTATGGTTTAAATTTAGCATTTTACCTCTCATTTGATATTGCTCGTAGAAATTAATTTCTTCTAAAACTATGGACAAGGCCTCTTCCAAGGACTGCGGCCTTTTTAGACGCACTACGCGTACCATATTTTCGGGTAAATTGTATAAAAATACCTGTAAGGCTGTATTATTATAGATGGCAGTCTTACTTACTCGTAAATTTTGATCACTTATTTGATTTACTTTTGATAACAAAACAGATTTTACTGATTGGATCCGTGCGCAAAAATCGGTGTGACTCTCGTTATTTTTAATCTTTAATGTCTCTAATTCTATGGCCAAACATTCTTCGCTTCGTGGATCACCAAAGTGTATCTCAAGCAATTCTTTGAATTCCGCCCACGACCGAATGTCTACGCGCTCGCTTATCAGCGCTGCTGCGTCGCCCGTTAAGCGGCTAGTCACAACATGCATTAAATATTCATTTTGTAGTTCGGATGATTTAAATTTGTCAATTATGTACTCACATTTACGCAAGAATAAATTCAGATGGCGTTTATTACCATCGAAACTTGGGAGAATTTTATATAATTCGTTGGGAATGAGTTTAATTTCCGACATTTCGGCGATAATTTAAGTTTTTACGTTAAAATTAACTCTATGAACTCTACTTATTTATTACAATAATTATAACTAATTGCCTATAATTAAGTAACTATCTTAGAATTCAATAAAATTAATATTTCAATGTAAGTTCAAGACTCTATTTTCTATTTATAATAACATAATATTCTTATAATCAGTTTAAGAAAACCATATAACAGTTAAAATGAAAAACGTCCAATTCCAAGTTAACAAGGGGTATGATGGATATGAGGTTGAAAGGAGGTGAAAAGTCGTACTCACCAGCCTGCCTCGCCCATCATCAGGTCTCAGCTCCTCGTCGCTGACGATATTTGTTTGGTTCGCTGGATCACTTCGCCGTACACCACGCGTACCGTTGTGAAGATCGAAAAAGTCTATTCGCGAAAACTCACTAACGCGGGACAGCTTCCTCAGTGATCCTACCGGCTGCGCCAGTCAGGATTGGGAGCGTCGTAAACGACTTTTTAAAAAAATAAAAATTAATAAGTAGATTAATTAATTATTTAATACGTGGCTACGTGCTCACAGAATGGGATGCGTACACGGAGTGTCCTAAGGTCTAAACTTAAATCTATACAAGCAACTTTATCTTACCAGGAATTATGCAAGCACAGCAGTACCGTTCTGCTGTTATGCTGACATACGCACAATTTGTATTGGTGGTGCTTCCATAACTAGCTTGATATGCTGGCGTCGGTACATAGGTTTCAGGGCTGGCGGAGCAAAGTAAAAAGTGGGCCGTTGTCAGTAGGCTTAAGATCTAAGCCGTCCATGAATCATGATATTCATGATCGATGGAGATTGACCAGTAGACTTTGATGAGTCTATAAATACATTTCCAAGTTGGTCATGCTCGCGTGCATAGGTGGTAGGCTCTCAAATATGTTGATGTATGTGAATCAATCTATTTAAGTCGCGATTTAATAGGCTTCTTTTGGGTTAGCTCGTTCCATGGTCGACCTCATCTCTGTCCTCAGGACTAGATTGAGGTCAAGAGTAGGCCCATATAATTATAAAAAATTATTAATGAAACTTAAAAACAACGCTTTTCCAACGCAAATTTTGACGAAATAAGTGCTTAACACGGACAAAACTGTTGTCACTAGTTTAAATTTTAATCTCATCATCATCAACCGTGCTTTATTCATCATCCTCATTCTACGAAGCTTCGTAAACTAGCTATTATAGCGCTTAATAGCCTAACTATACGGGTTAAATTCCCGTGTGGAGTTAGTACAGTTATAGCACATAACGTACTACAGGCACCTTTTTAAAAGCTCTCCTCTGAAAAAAATATACGACGTAATATAGTATAGCCCGGCTCCCCCTTTTAATGCGCCAATTATTCACGCTTTGCTTTCCCATACTTCCTTATATTTTATGAACGATAATGGCCTCCGCATTTCTGGAATATCACAACGTATGGTTACCCGGTTTAACTCCAAATAGGTTGACTATCGGGGTCGACCCATTTAAGTATTTATGTTCAACGTCATTGCTCTTTGGCGTCACTTCTTCTATTTTAGAACTTCCCTGAGACGATCCTATCACAGCAACAACTCAATTGCAACCTTATTTTCAGAAAAGGAAAGATCATTGTGATTTTAACAGACTTGTCTTCGCGTCAATACTGGTTATGGTTTCGGGGATCCGGAATCGGGACCCTATTACTAAGACGCTGTCCGCGCTCAGCTGTTTGTCTATCTGTCCGTCTGTCACCAGGCTGCATCTCATGAACCGTGATAGTTAGACAGTTGATAGTTTCACAGATGATTTATTTCTGTGGCCGCTATAATAACAAATACTAAAAAACAGAATAAAAACATATTTAAGTGGGGCTCCCATACAACGGACATGATTTTTTGCCTTTTTTATTGATAGTGACGTAACCCTTCTTGCGCGAGTCCGACTTGCACTTGGCCGGTTTTTTCACTTCTCAATAAAAAACCTAGTTTAAGGTTTCACTATCAAGGAACAAACAAATCTTTTATTCAGACCCTTAACTTCACAAAATGTATCCTTTGCATGTGGTTAATGTTATTTGTTATCTAAATAGTTAGCCTGATGACCGTCAGATTAACTGTGTTCTAATTCAAGTCAGAATAATTAGTGGGGTCGATGTATTTAAATAAACTTCTCATTAATCCGGTGCGTTAATGATCTCTTGTCTGTATTTTGTTTTGCATACCAGACGTAAATAGACGCTTTACGAAGCCGTCAACCAAGCATTCTCTACATCAAACTTCACGCATAAATTATTGCTGGGATACGTTTTTTTTTTGGTGTTCAAAATCACCTTTTGCAGCAGGACTCAATTTAACGTACTCGTTGTGCTGACGGATGCATTGAATATTACGGGAGTCGTGGAGGTATTAAAAGTAAAGTTAAAACACCAAAAAAAACTATCAACAACACAGAGTTACTTTTTTAAGATTTTCTAGTATTTTTATGTTGTTGCCGTAACTAGAAGGTTTCCAGGGCCGGGAGTCTCGACATAGATACCGACGCTGTCGCAAACTTTCGATTGCTTAATAATAACGGAAAAAATCGGTTGCAATAACGTTGCTTGCGAGAAATGCAAGTCTGAACATCCAAGATGCGTTTCTCGCAATTGCACCGTTATTGCAACCGAATTTTTTCGTTCTTATTAACCCTTAAATGGATTTTGTCCGTTTTAAAGGACGCAGTACATACACGCACACTGAGACTGTTTTAACACTCCTAAACGCCGCGAGCGGGTAGAACGGCAGGGAACTAGCTATTTTTTTCGCGCGCGTGAAGGTTTCATTCACGAAGCGATGAGCGGTCGCGAGTTGTGATTTTTTTGAAAAAGTGCAACGGTCAGATTTGTTCACGCTCCTGATAAATTTGAAAATAACTGTAAGTATTTGGGTTGTTTTGTTTATAATGTTATATTATTAGTTAGAATATGATTATAGGTATTGTATTTTGATATATTTTACATAAATATTAGTGTATTTAGAGTACAAAACTTGGTTTATTTATAGTGTCCCACAAAACGGACCTTGCCAACTTGAAGTATAAACTAGGGTGTTCTTTGACTGTCCCATGTAACGGACATTGCCATTTAAGCCTAAAGGTAAGTGTTCCTTTTGATTGTCCTATAAAACGGACGTCGCCAATTAGTTGACACTTGCAACGTCGTCGATATAATATAATATTTTTTACATTTTTATTATATTTTACAGAAACATGGCTTGGCGGTCTAAGAAAATCTTCTCACTCTTACCTCCGGCGGAATCTGAAGAGTCAGACATTGAGTCTGATGACAATTTAGAAGGCAACCTTGAGCGACGTGAGTATTTTCATAATGATGACAGTGATTCATCTTCACCTCGTACCATATCTCCGGTATTATACGACATATTGGCTAATCTTAGTGACAGTGAAGACACAAATGGTCAGAATTATATCGATCACGAACATATTATTGCTGCAGAACAGCTATTACAGACGGTGCGAAATGCATCCTCTCCACTCCCTCGTAGGTCTTCAGCTCCAGGATCCTGTTACATACCAGAAACACCTTTACCAATAGTTGCTGCATCGCCATCTTCCAGTTTTTCTAGATCTACAGTACTGTCGAACATGGCAACACGTCGTACCAGACAAACTGCAACCATAGACTCGACACCTATGCCTCCACCAGCGACAAAGACACATTTGGCTAATAAGAAGCGTAAAATGAAGCAGTTAGATTTTGTTTTTAAAAAAATGTCTCTTAAACGATATAGATTGATAAAACGATACTTACACTTTTGTGATAATACAAATGTCGACAAAAACGATCGCTATAATAAAATTACCCCTGTCATGGAATATGTTCGTAAGCAGTGCTTGAAGATAGATGAAGAACAGTCATTCGGCATCGATAAAATGATAATACCTTACAAAGGTAAAAAAGCTGGCAGCAGAAGGCAATACATGCCAAGATACTCAACAAATGGGGATTTAAATTTCTTGTTTGTGCTGGTACTTCAGGCATGGTGTATGATTTCTTTGCTTACGATGGCGCAAACACATTTCGAGGTGTCCAATTGAACGGGAAGAAAACTATCTTAGGGTTGGAGGTAAAACAGTTCTCCGGCTATGCAGAACCATTTTTATCCAATTTTAAGCACGGTATACTTTGATAACTGGTTTACATCACTTGAACTCATTTATTATTTACGTAATGAAATGGGCATTTTGTCTTTAGGGACTTTACGAAAAGATAGATTGCGAAATTGTAAGCTGATGACTGACAAAGCTATAATTAAAAAGGGACGAGGAACATTTGAGGTAGCATGTGACAATTCTAAGAGAATAGCCGTGACGAAGTGGGTGGATAATAAATATATTCATATAGCAAGTTCGTTTTGTGCCCAAGACCCAGTGACTACTATAGAAAGATATGATAAGAAGCCAAAAAGAGAGCGCTTGTACCATGTCCCAATGTAATAAAAGTGTACAACACACATATATGGGCGGCGACGACATCGCTGACATGTTGACTGCTTTAAAATTTCGTGTGCAGTGTGCTCTTGCGCTTATGAATACCTGTACAAAATCTAGATTCAGCGTAATGACTAATTCACCTAAACCGGCCACAATTACCAAACTGGTCCAGGCGAGACCTGTAGATGATGCACAAAAATGGTAAAACCATGGGTATGAGTACAAAATGTCAACAAAGACTTTGTCTAACCGCCAAAAAATCTTGTTGCCTAAGATTCCACAATGAAAACTAATTAACTATTTTATGTTTTTCGTTATAATTTTAGATTTTGTTATTTTTTTCGAGAAGTTGATTGTTTTGTTTTATTTTTTAAAATTTTACTTTAATTTTGAGAACTATGTTGTTGTAAGCTAGAAGTTTTCGTAAACCAATTTTTTTTTTTTTTATGTTTAATAGGCTTATTCTAGAATGTTCCTAATTATAATTTGAGATTAATTTCTAATTATACAGTTGGCAATGTTCATTGTATTCATGTACCACAACTGCACACATAATAGGCAATGTCCGTTTTATGTGACGCAGTTTCATCTACCATAACTGCACATATAACAGGCAATGTCCGTTTTATGTGACAATTGAAAAAAAATAAAAAAAAATAAAAAAAATAGTTTTTTTTTCTTAACCCTCTTTTCTATCCTAATTCCAATCCATATACGAAATTGCAACATAATACATACAAGGAATCTAGGGGTGACCATTTAAGGGTTAAGCGAACGAAAGTTTGCGACAATGTCGGTATCTATGTCGAGACTGCCGGCCCAGGGCGCCAGTCTCGACATAGATACCGACGCTGTCGCAAACTTTCGATCGCTTGTTAATACCGAAAAAAATCCGTTGCAATAATGTTTGCGAGAAATGCATCTTTGATGTAGAGACTTGCGTTTCTCGCAAGCATCGTTATTCCAACCAAATATTTTCGTTATAATTAAGCGATCGAATCTTTGCGACAGCGTCGGTATCTATGTCGAGACTGCCAAACCAATGATCGCAATGACAGGGAGAACAAATGCTTCTCGGCTTCGTTGCTTTTACTTCAACAGCCATTATTTTCTTGTTTCTTTATATTATTTTTATTACACAATTTAGTAACTGATGCAACCACCAAATTATAAACGAACAAGGAATATTCTATCACAATCCTTGATCTAACAATAACTTATTTTTTGCTCGTACCGTCAGTCTTTGACACCCACACTGTTGGAATACAGGCCTCTTCTCTCGAAGAGAGGGAGTGGAACCCGGTGCAGGCCGCTGGATGTCACATGGTGTACGATTTTTTTATTCTATGACATATTTTCACGATATTTTCCTTCACCGTTTTGAGAGCAGTGGACACGAAATAAATGACTCAAAATAATACACCTGGTTGGGTTCGAATCCAGGACTTATGTCTCGTAAGTTTTTTGCTTAAAATCAGCAGAAAAAGGTGAATAAAAAATTTAAAAAATTGAAAACTCGAGCTCTCAGCGCATTTACAAAATGTCTTAACAGTACGATTTTTTTTTTTAAATAACGGTAGTAAAAATTACATAATATGGAGGAGCACCTTTTTTTCAGCCGAAGAAGATAATGCAGTACCTTTTTGCGAAAGTAATTATTTACCTCCCTTATACCACACAGCCCTGTTCCACACTCTATTTGTGGCCTCGACAAGAAGGATTTATTATCTTATTGCCACAATTTATTTGTTTTATGCGAATGTAGGGTGTCTTCCGTGTTAGTGAGCCTTTCCTGAAAGATACAGATTTCTTATTTTCTGTATTAATTGAAAAACAGTATTCTAAACTTTTTAAAATATGAAACTTCTTTGATTTTGAACTTTCTCGAGAAAGCTGTGAGTAATGAAACTGCCTCGTTAGTCTAGTGGTGGCAAGCGCGAATGCTGAGTAAGAGGTTCTGGGTTTGTTTCCCGGGTCGGGCAGTTATTGGGTTTTTCGATCAAAAATTTCTCAATAGTAGCCGCGGAGTCTTTATTCGTGCCCGGTTGATGGTAATAAGCTCGCCCCCTATTACACGGGACTTAAACTTAACTGGCGAAATGGCGGTGTTCTATTAATTGCATATCTCTTTCATTCTTCGGGAATTACAGGCAAGTTATGACAATGTAACATTTTGGCAATCTATCTAACCCACAAAGCTGCTAGAGATAAGATATATACCTAGATCCGCCTCACCATTATTTGCGACTAAGTTGTCGTTGACTCAAGAAATATTGCATCATCATCATCCACAGCCTGAATTCACCCACTGCTGAGTATAGGCCTCTCTTTTCTCCTGCCAATCTCCACGTTCCTGTGCCAGCCTCATCCAGGTTTTTCCCTCGATGACAACTATGTCGTCTGCCCATCTGCCGCCGGACGACCCACATTTCTTTTCCTCGATCTTGGACGCCATTCGGTGACAGCCTTAGTCCACCATACTGCGCCTTGCTAGGTGTGCTGCCCGATTCCATTCGAGTTCCGTAACGCGATTTCCAATATCGAAAACCTTTGTACGTCTTCGGATTTCGACGTTAGGAACTCGATCTACCAGCAAAGAAATATTTACCTATCAAGAATTTAGGTACATGTGCAATTTGTTCTGCTATACCAAATTCAATATCCGTAATACAGATTTTTCTCACGTTTTCCCCTTCTACGCAATCATATTTTAAGATAAGAAAAAGTAATTATTTCTCCTAAACTGTACCCGAATCTGTTACGATGTTAATTTGATATTTTTATTCAATTTCAAATTGATGAAAAAATGCCAAATTGGAAACGATTATTCTAATTTAAATTATTGACGTCTTTCAGTTCACCTTTGCTCGCATTTTGTGACAGTTATCGAAAAAGTTTTATTTTTAGTATTTCAATTTAGTAATTAATCCCGATATTGCTATATTTTTGTCAGTTTTAATTGATGGATCTATTTTTGTTTGTTTCTACACTTGAATTTGTTTTTTTTTTATATTTTATTATTGATCTGCATAAATGCCTGCGACTTTGTCTGCGTCTATTAATATATTTCTCAATTATTTCATTATAAAAATATACATAATGAAAAGTCTGAAGTTCCAGGTTACTTAATAATGATTGGTTTTAATGGTTTAGGCGTTAAACAGATTATACTCGTAAAACAGAAAAAGTGGCATTCTCATTTATAATATCGCTAACATGGAGAATTGGTATCTAATTATTTTTTAAGTCAAACCCCCTAGGCACCCCCCCCCCCCCCTAGGCGCCTAGTTGACGCCTCCCGTGATCCAAGGGCTGGCTTTTACCTTGGCCAGAGGATAAGTGTTGCCATACAACGTGGCAACGCCGCCAATCTCTTGGGCACATTACCAGCTGACAGCGTCGAGGAGGAGTTTTTCGATGCTCTTTTATATTGTTTATTTATTTCAGTTTATTTAATAGTTATTAATTAATAATGCATTTATTTACTAAAAAAGAGTAAACTAACTATTTAAGTTAGTTTACTCTTCTTAATAAATAAATGCGTTGTAAGTCAGAAAGCCAAATATTACATGACAATAATTTTGATTGAATTTTCTTAATTAAATCTTGTTAAAAAGAAAACAAAAAAAAATCGATTTCATAGTATTGTAGTGTTAGTAACAATGGTCGTTAATAGGACAGTATTTAAATATTTTTTTCACTGCTCGATAAACCCTATGTGCCAGTGAAAGTCCCGTCTAAATCGGTCCAGTCGTTTCGGAGATTAACAGGAACAGACAGACACACAGACAAAAATTTTAAAAAAAATTGTTGTTACAAAAATACCGTATATGCTTTCATATGCATTTAGTAAAAACCTGTTATTTGAAATTACAAATAGACACTTCAATATCATTTATTTGTAGTTATGTGTAGATTAAAAAAAAACTTTTTACAATTAATTACATTACATTAATCTCATCTCATCGTGAGGGGTTAAGAGCTTTCATGAGAGCTTACAATTAATTTGATTCGTATTTCGATCTGTTTTTTCGGTTAAGGCAACAGTTTGGCTCGATTAATAATTAGATTTAAGCACAGAGACCATAGACTTGGGTTCTGAATTAGATAGAGTGCAATGTAGTCTTTAATTAAGATTCATAGCTCAATAATAATAACCTTCAATATACATAGTAACTTTATTGCTAACTATATTTTCGAGCCGTTTGGGGTTGAAACTCTTAGACCGTGGGGTTCGAGTGCTCAAAACCTTTTCAAGGAATTTTAAAGGCCAAGTTATTGAGTTTTTCTAGGCATTAAGAATTTATCAGTAGAAACCGGTAGTTTAGATGTATGGCTTAAAAAGAGTATCAAGTCATAAATAAGTTATTATGAAGCCTAGTGGAGTTGACAGGAAAACCTATAAATAAACCTACCAAAGGTAAACTTTATATTTTTCCTGCTATTACGGCATTTTCGCCTCGAAGGTCATTCGTGTTTTCAGCAGCGTTCCAAAATCTTATCTATTACCGTGCTGACTCTGTTTTCCTGGTACGGTGAGGTGATATTAGAGGTCACGCTGCCGTATGCGGAAATTAATTTAGTTATAATATTACAGAGTAAATTTCGTTGGTCTAGTTCAAAGACATTCAAATATTACGAGCAATATTTTTAATCTCTTTGGTCTAGGTAGTGGCAAGCGCGACTGCTGAGCAAGAGGTCCTGGGTTCTCAGGTCTCGGGTTTTCCTAAGGAATTTCTCAGTAGCAGCCAGGGATTTTGGATTTGTGCCGGTTGATGGCAATAGGCTCGCCCTTTATTACTTGGGAAGACATGTACACTTCTGCTTAACCACATTACAGGAGCTGATGGACGTTACTGAAAATGCCAGACTCGTCGTCAAATTTTGTGATAATTGAATTGAGAATGCCATTGGCACGCTACGAAGAAGATTGAAAAAAAAAGGATTAGGTGCTAGTTTCGAATTTGCCACCCGTCAAAAAGAGAATGACCAAAGTTGGTACCAAAAAGTCTCGCGCCTCAAAACCAAAATATTATAGTAATTAGTTTCATATTTTTTTACGGCATTACGCGTCGGGGATTTGATTTTTGAACTGGAAATATACTTTTCGAGTTTAAAAGTATGAATATTGTTTTACTCCCTTTATATGACGTTCCGTTTCAACTGAATATAAATGACGTTCCGTTTCAATTGAACAAACCCTTGTCTGTCGAGCGGACTCTAAAATTAATTACAATTAAGTAAGATCAGTACACCAAATCGATTTAGTTTGGTTTATTGCTATTTGCAACAAAATAGATTTTCTCAGCCTAAAGATTTTGATTTATCGATTACATCCCTAAATCCCGACTAGTTTATAGCACTTACTATACTCTATGGTTTATAGTTATCTTATCTGTGGCATCTGACATTTGTACTGTACTGACTGACTATTGGCAATATAAGGGTCTAAAATAAAATCGAGTTTCAGTCAAGCATACTGTGGATGTTACTTTAACTCGTAATTCTTACTAATATTAGTGTATTACGCTGTTTTTAGAGCAATAATGTAATGTATGTGTGTTAAAATACGTCGTTGGTAGCGTCGAAAAAATAGACCTACTTTTTAGGTTAGTTTCGATTTTATAAAATAACTCTGAAACGCGGGTTTTTTTTTCAAAAATAATTTTTGTAGGAGTTAATACGATCAGTGTAGTCTATAAAAACAAAGTTTGATTTTGATGCAGCATGGTACGGGATTCCATATATCCATGAGCATTCTCCTTTCTACAATGATACTAAAGCCGCGTTGGCACGATCATAGTATGCTCGGAGCGAGTGGACTCGGCAACCCATATCGACCCATTCGAGTGCGCTCGGATTATGGGTTGCCACAATAGGAGTTGGGTCCGAGTAGGAATCTAAGTCCACTCGGTCCGAGCATTCTCTGATCATGTCAACGCGACTTAAGGCTTCAATATTGCAAATTCCATAAGATATAAAGGGTGTAACAAGACCCTTAACGAAGCCGAAAGGCACTTGTTCTCCCCGTCATTGCGGTCATTTTTTTTTGTTCTAGACTAAATCTGGGAACCTTCTAGTTACGGAGATATTGGGGGTCAAAGTTCCAACTTTTTGGCATGTTTTTAAACAATTGTTTTAATGTAAGATTTTTACTTTAAACACCTCCACGACACCTATTTTTTTTTTTTTTTAAGAGTTATCTACCGCAGACATGGTGGTCCGCGCCCTTGTTTGAAATTGTTTTTTTGTTTACATGGTTTACTACTTAAAATTACATTCGTGCTCCTACTTTGGACACTTACATTATACTAAAATTATTAGAATAACTTAGAATCTACGTGAGTCCATCTTTTTTTTTTTAATACGACGACCACGACACGACCCCTATTCAATCCATCCATCAGCACAATGTTTTGAGTGCGTTACATTGAGTCTTACCGTAAAACGTGATTTTTATAGCCCAAAAAAGTCGTTTTCCAGCAATACTTTTTGCGTAATGTTACTTACGAGTAGTTTGATGTACATAATGCTTGGTTCTCGGCTTCGTAAAGGGTTCGTTTACATACTGTTTATTATTTTATTCAAGTTTCGGCTCAAAAATCATCTTTATTTAAATATTTTCATCCTCCATGTAAGCCATTGAAAGCAGCCATACCAGCCCATTAAATCTTTCTGCATTTAATAGACTTATAGTGTAAATGGTTTTCGTGCCTTTATGATAAATATTGTCTTTATGTAAATTGATCAGAATAAATTGTAGTCGAGCTCTTGCCAGCGCCGGCGTACCAGCGGTTTTAGAACCAAACGGCTTGGTATGTGACGATGGGAAGAGACCAGACGGTATGACGTTGGTGACTTGGAAGGTGGGTAGGCCTTTGGTGTGGGACGCAACTTGTATCGACACCCTTGCGCCATCTCACGTTGCAAGCACGGCGGGCTATGCGGGCGCTGCTGCTGCGGCTGCTGAGATCCTTACGCGGCGCAAATACTGTAGCCTTATTGGTAACTACATTTTTGAGCCATTTGGACGACACTTCGCGTGACCAGAGCTCAGCTTAGCTCAGGGCTGGCTCTTTCTTTGGGCAAAGAATTAGCATTGCCATTCAACGTGGCAATGCTGCCAGTCTTCTGGGCACGTTTCCAGATGACAGCGATGCGGAGGAGTACTTTGACGCCTAAGACGTGTCCTATTGTCGTCGTTGTATAATTATGTATATAGGTACTTTATTTTACTCTTCTTTTTATCTTTTTTTCAGTTCTATTTGTAGTCTGTACTAGCTGTGCCCGCGACTTCGTTCGCGTGGATCTCGGAACTTAACAATGTATTTTTAGTGCGAAGCGCTGTTGGAGGATTCCGATACAAATCATTTTTTTTTATGCTAGTGCTTCTTTATAAACAACATTAGCTGTGGAACCATCTGGACCGTACACAAAAAGGTTATTGGGGTTGTTTTGACCATGGGAAAAGCATCCAATACTTGATCCACCCCCGCAACGGATAATGTCTGGCCCTGAGCATTATTAATCGTCATGGCATAACAGAGACTGACTGGGAATTGCACTCGTTTGAAAGAGAAAGGAAAGTTGTTAGGAATTATAGGTATTCTTGGAATAAAATCAATATCAGCAGCGCCGCAACCGGTTAATATTTCAGCTTCGATTATGTTTTGCTGCAGATTTGTGACTTTGAGCCGTGCCGTTACAAAGTTTGGAGGACATAAATTTCTGAGGAGAATTATTGGTACACCGATTTTTAAAACTATTTTGTGGGCTGGAAGTCCGGGTTCTTCCATAACTGTATTTATAGAGGTGTATTCTCTACTATTCCCGGACACATGAATCAATATTTTTAAATTAATTGCCGCAGCTTGGACATTGCGAGGAGTCAAAATAACTCGCTGACATAGCCAAGAACCGGCTTGATTTCCCATGTTTGTGAAATCACCGTACACAGAAGAAATTAGCTCCTGTTGTGATGTAACGCAAGAACAGAGATTATCAACCAAAATAACTTTGCCATCTTCTCGTACGGGGTATGTGCCATCGCCTATTTGTAACAATAAATTGGGAAACGCCTGTGCATTTTCGCAGCCTCGCAACTGTGCACGCATATTTACACACAGATGTGTAGATGATATATTGCGCCTTAGAACAGAACTCTTCAGACAGGCAGCAATTTCTTCGGCTCTCGTTCCTCGGGGTACTATCGGGAGTGTTTGCCGAAAATCACCGCAGAACAGCACTGTAATGCCTCCCATCGGCCGGTCATTTTGCCTTATGTCCTGTAAAGTTCTATTCACTTCTTCTATAGCTTTGCGGTTTGCCATAGTGCACTCGTCCCAAAAAATTAAAACACAATCGCATAAAACCCTTACTTTATCGCTATTTCGCAATATGTTGCAAACCGGGCTTTCCGTGCGGTCTAAGTCGATAGGAATTATAAATGTTGTGTGTGCCGTTTTTCCTCCAGGCAATAATGTGGCTACTATCCCTGAAGAGGCGACAGCAAGGGAAATTTTATTTTGGTTCTGTAGCGGCACTACAAAAAGTATTTCAGCAACACAGAACAAAAAGTACTACAGCGCCATCTATGACGCAGAGGATAAACTAAAAATCGAAATATATCTAAATTCTGCATCGCGCAAGTTATTTGCGACTTAAGACTATACAGAAGAACCCGACAACAACTTTTGGGCAGTAGCCCACCAGACATAACACCCGTCTGGTCGGAGGATCCTCCCTTTTCAATGGTGGTTGAAGAGCTTTACACCCTGTTCTCCATACCCCTAAATTGGTGACCCCGAAATGGACGTCAGCGCAGCCTTCGAGCAACGTGACGTCATCAACATCACTTCCTCAAACTTTCTCAAGCTTTCGAGCAGCGAGTCATATAGCCAGCCAGCTTCAAAATGAGTATTCCTTACCACCAGCATGCAGCGGAAGCACATTCCTGGTCAGCACCCTCAGCCTCATCAAGCTACCTTGGCACTGCACTTTCGGCCGGTTGAGAGCTGTACCTCCCGGTCGACGCGAGCAGTCAGCCACATCGCGGCGCTGTACCACGTCCGACGCAACGGAGCACATGCAGCTCCGACCCCGACTAAAGGGGTCCGCACTACCGCCGCAGACAGTTCCGACTCACCGTGAACAATGCGGCAACGACTTTCCACTGGCCTGGCAATCAACGACTCATTCTACTACCGACCCTGGTCTCTGGGGGGGAGTGATGTAGCGGCACTACAAAAAGTACTACAGCGCCATCTATGACGCAGAGGAATAAACTAAAAATCTAAATATATCTAAATTCTGCATCGCGCAAGTAAAGTTATTCGCGACTTATGACTATATAGAAGAACCCGACAACAACTGTAGGGCAGTAGCCCACCAGACATAACACCCGTCTGGTCGGAGGATCCTCCCTTTTCAATGGGGGTTGAAGAGCTTTACACCCTGTTCTTCATACTCCCAAAGTTCCTTATTCGAGCCAAAATAACTTTGGTTAGGAAAGTTTTACCTGTTCCGCCCGGTGCGTCTAAGAACAGGATTTCACCCGAGGAGTTTTCTACACTGCAGCATACCCTATAAAACGTCTGGCGCTGTTCCTCTGTCTTTGCGCAGCCATTTTGTAAAATTTCTGCGAGTTCCACGGGATTATAACTAAAATTTCTGATATGTACTCTCTGTTTATACGTTCTCCATCGACTGTCGGTGTGGGCAAACCGTATTGACTGATCGGGTTCCCTGGTATACTTATAACTATCTCTTTAATACTCAATAAGGACCTGTTGTGACAAATTTCACGTACCCTATAGGTCAGGAATTTCTCCATCAGTATTTAGTTGAACATGCCTCAATCAGAAAATAACGTCACACGCACAATGCCATCTATCGAATATCTATATTCAATGTTGCACGCAGTTGATGTCTAGATATAGTCCAGTCTGAGTTCGATATATGGCGCTGTTTTAGTATTTTACTTCGGAAACACTATTATAATTTTATTAATTAACATTTTTCTTTCTTTCCATTTATAAGGTGTGAACTGATTACGATGAAACAAAAAAAAAATAATGTTCAATTACTTCAATTTACGCACATATTGTTGTGTATAAAAGTTACGGGAAGTTGTGAGACCAACTGCACATAACCCTAATTTTACTTCTGTAACACTTTAAATTCAAATATCTTTTGATAGACTGAACCGATTGCAATGCAACAAAAACTAAATGTTACTTCAAGTTACGCTCAATTGTTGTGTATAAAAGTTATCTACATTGCTTTTGTACATTTTACGTGATGCCCGAACAAATACACAGACAAACAGACAAAAATTCTAAAAATGCTGGAAATGGGTTCTATTGGTTGTCCTTTAACACCCTGGCTATTTTTTTTGGATTTTTTTTCGATATTTAATTGTGTTTTATAAATAGAATACTTATGATAAATAAATATCAATTCATGTTGGACATTAAAAAAAATGTAGTCTAAAAACTAAAACAATTTTAGATCCATTTGAGAAGGGAGCGTAATTTTAGCAAGGTTCTAAAATCTAATAAACTTACCGTGTCTATGAAAGAAGGTTTCTATCTAGTCTTACTATAGATACGTATTAAGGTAATATTTTTAGGTATTAGGACGAACGTCAGAAACATTAACGGAAAAAAACTCATTTAAAAACAAGTTAAAAGTTCCGGAATATTTATTTTAAATGTTACCCACTCTGCCTCACTGCACTAGCAGAGTTTAAATCAGGGTTGAAACGGTACGCGCCTTTGCTTTACAAACCACTTGGTCACGAGAGAGAGATCCGCTTAAACCGGTTTCGTATAGCTTGATTGGTGTGCACCACAACACCACGAGTCACCGCGGCGCGACGGAACTCACGCGATAAAACATGTGAAACACGCGCGTGACTTTTGACGCAAAAGTTGAGCCTCGGCCTCCACTATGGCCTACGTTACATAAATAACATCAAAGAGATTTAAAAGACTTATAGCGGACATTGGGAATATTTTCATACAAAAATTTTGATCCCGAACATTTTTCATTTTGACACACGAATGCTACCTTACAAGCGGGCGTATGACACTAGACAAAACAATTTGTTACTAAATAGTAACAAGTATTGGATTAAGATTTTCTTCGTCTTGTCCGGTCTATCGCTCGTAAATATTTGAATGTCTTTGTATAACATCAAGCCTGTAATCCCTGTTGAGTAAGGCAGAGGTATACTTAATAATAGTAGCTTTTTTTACTTGTGCTAATCCTCAAAGGATACCAGTAGGAGTCTGATAGACCCCTCCGCAGACCGCCTCCTCTGACAGAGCGCTGTGAGACGCCGGTCTCCGCCGGTCAGACTCCAACTGACTAAAACCACACAGTGTTCCGCCTGGGCCGGCAGTCTCGACATAGATACCGACACTGTCGCAAACTTTCGATCGCTCAATAAGAACGAAAAAATTCGGTTGCAATAACGATGCTTGCGAGAAACGCATCTTGGATGTTTAGACTTGATTTCTCACAAGCATCGTTATGTACGTTGTTTTTTTTTCTGTTATTATTAAGCGATCGAAAGTTTGCGACAGCGTCGGTATCTATGTCGAGATTACTGGCCCTGGTTACTTCTGGCTGAGGTGCGGTAACACAATTGCATTCTCCACAATCACCCCAGCAGGTACTTAATAGTACTTACACCAACATTTCGCTAATTACGTTCAAGTGACATGTAACAGGGAGGGGCCTATTGCGATCAACCGGCCACAAAACTAAATACCTAGCTGCTATGTTACATTCCTAGTTGAAATCCCTCCTGAAAGATAAATAAACCAAAGATTGAAAAAGTCAAAGTTGAAAAGTTAACGCATACTAAATCATATTATTTTTCGAAAATATGAAGTTATACTCCTCTCGGGGGTTACTCGCTAACTTTATTTACTCACGTTCTTTTTGAAGTTTTTCAATAACAGAAAATTTCGTGTAAAATTGTTTGAAAATAATGACCAACGGAATTTAATTTACGAAAAAAATATGAATATTCATTACTGAGAAGTCGTTGAATTCTTTTGTTTATTTTAATGAATTTTAAAACTTATGTTACAGTTATTTTTCGATCATGATCATGTCGTGTACTGTGTAGTATTTTTTACTTTTAAACACATATTTAATAAATTAATGTAAATATTGGCCTTCAGGCGTATTTAAATCAGTGTACTGAAAGAAAGATCCAGTACTTAATAATAAATTTTAAATAATTTTAAACTGGTCAGCTCAATACACAGCATTAAAAATTAATTTTGTAGGCTTTAAAAATAAAAAATACTTTAGATTATTATGATTTTACATGTAACTACAAAGTGTTATTTTATTTAAATAATTTTCAAATTACAAACTATTTCAGCTGAAATTTTTAAAGTTTGTCCAGACAAAAGAGAATGCTCATGGAAGTATGGAATCCCGTACCATGCTGCATCAAAATCAAACCTTGTTTTTTATAGACTACACTGATCGTATTAACTCCTACAAAAATTATTTTTGAAAAAAAAAACCCGCGTTTCAGAGTTATTTCGTTTTATCGAGTATTTGTTTTTATTATAAAATCGAAACTAACCTAAAAAGTAGGTCTATTTTTTCGACGCTACCAACGACGTATTTTAACACACATACATTACATTATTGCTCTAAAAACAGCGTAATACACTAATATTAGTAAGAATTACGAGTTAAAGCAACATCCACAGTATGCTTGACTGAAACTCGATTTTATTTTAGACCTTTACATTGCCAATAGTCAGTCAGTACAGTACAAATGTCAGATGCCACAGATAAGATAACTATAAACCATAGAGTATAGTAAGTGCTATAAACTAGTCGGGATTTAGGTATGTAATCGATAAATCAAAATCTTTAGGCTGAGAAAATCGATTTTGTTGCAAATAGCAATAAACCAAACTAAACCGATTTGGTGTACTGATCTTACTTAATTGTAATTAATTTTAGAGTCCGCTCGACAGACAAGGGTTTGTTCAATTGAAACGGAACGTCATTTATATTCAGTTGAAACGGAACGTCATATAAAGGGAGTAAAACAATATTCGTACTTTTAAACTCGAAAAGTATAATTCCAGTTCAAAAATCAAATCCCCGACGCGTAATGCCGTAAAAAAATATGAAACTAATTACTATAATATTTTGGTTTTGAGGCGCGAGACTTTTTGGTACCAACTTTGGTCATTGTCCTTTGGGTGTGTTAAGAGTAAAAACTAAAATAAATCCCTTTGTTCTTTGTATTAAAATGCTGTAATAAAACATACAATAAAATAACGTTTAATATCCCACCTACGCCTGATCAGAAAGGCGATAAGGTCATGCGTGGGATGAATATACGCCTCTGTGTGGGGTAAGCAAACTGATAAGTGCTAAAGTACGAAGAAGGAAATACGACTTGATTTCATCTTATGAAAAGTTACCAAGAAATCTCAAACGATTCAGCTAGCCATATTAGACAGATAACATACGATGCCTTAAGTTTCTGAAACAGTTTCTTCTTCATTCTTCTCTAGTTTTTGTCCGAGTAGTACGTAGTGAGCTGGACCGCTCTGTCGTTTGCCTCGTTCAAGTCCTGAGGGGGAAATTACTTGGGGCTGGATAATTAGCAATTCTGACTACTTTTGTTAGCTTGGGGTCTTACCTGTTGGCCTGTGGACGATGAGAAATGAGCTAGCTCGCCGTCCGTCCGTTTTATGACGACAGGCCGTGTCGACGGCGCGTTCGTGTTACACGCGCGCCTCAAAGAGATGTCAGCAAACCGGAGGGGCCCGCAAGGGCCGATGCCTGCCAGGGCAGCGGGACTGTTCGAAAGAGATACCGCGGCCCTGGAACACAAAGGGCAAAAGAAGGAACATGGATGGGTTTTAGTCAGTAAAAGTCTGACACTCCCTTCCGCTCCGCCCAGAGCGAGAGAGGTCATTTGATGATTTCCCATCCCTAAAAAGAATAAAAGGGTGAAATTAGTTGTGCTTGAATGCACTGAAACAGCTGAAAGTGTAATAAAGAAGCAAAAAAATGTTATAATGACCTCAAAAGCATTTATATTAGAAAATACTCGTAGACCGACATTTGACCATCGGATCAGTAATCCTAAGTATCCTATCCTAACTAATAATCTAAATGCGAAAGTAAGTTTGTTTGTTTGTTACCTTTCCACGCCTAAACCACTGAACCGATCATCCTGAAATTTTGCACATACGTTGTCAGTTGTACAGAAACGGACATAGGGTACCTTTTATCCCGAAAAAAGGACTGTTCCCGAGGAAAACAACAATACCGTTCTTATGATCATAGATGGCGCCATGTGTCTGTCGAATCATGATTAAAGTATATTATTACAAGCAGAGTACAACCCGAATTGATTGTCAAATTCTAAATTAATGCGAGCGGAGCTGCGAGCAAAAGCTAGTTTTAATATATTTTGGGGCTCATGAGATGACTAAGAATAGAGAAATGGAAGTAGTACATCATCTGGGCCGACCTTAATATACATTTTTTTTTGTTACATTGCCCCCACACTAGAAATTCCTGTATCGTGGGTGCGTTTACAAACATTTAAACTCACGTACACAAACGGTCAGATACAGAACATTTACCTGTAGGCCATACAAATATTGGTTCCGTGCGGGAATCGGGAAAAGGACCTCCTGTCCTTTTAATAATGATGATGACTTTCTTGAACAAGCAATTTTTCTGAGCGAGTCCGAAATAGTTAGATTTTATTTAATTTCCACTTATTTTATAGGTGCACATAAAAGTGTCTCATAACTACCATCGTTTACTATAAACCCAGCAAGAGGCGTTCACGCTGAGTCCCTGCACATGACTAGTCGAGTCGATTTATTGATATGCCCTTTGTAATAAAAGCAGACATTGGCCTATTTCTAATAATACTGTACAGGATGAACAGAAGGTTAACTTGCTATATCCACCAAAGCATACCAGTGGAAGGGTCAGCTTATCGTGCAAAGACATTTTTTTTGTTCATTTAATACTTTATCGACGCCAATCTAGTTTAAACACAAAGGAGTCCAATTTTAGGAGATTTTTCAGTAATTTGATTTACGAGTATGTTAATGAACTATACCAAAACCTTACACACAAAATTAGCGCTGAGCCTTGCTAAATCAAATACAAGTACTTTTATAAACGAAGCATGAAAGATTCAGATTCATTTATTTAAAGATTTTATAACACATACACAATAGTTCTTCATATCCCGCCTACTAAATTCGGCATGCAAATTTTGTAACAGTAACAGTGATTATAATTAAATCAATTTAAACAAAATAATTAAATTTCAATGTCAAAACAAAAAAAGGACTAAATCAAGAATTGTCCACATATCGAATTACAAATGTCAAAGAAAAATAATTAAATTACAAATGTCAATAGCTTAAAATAAGAATGTCAAATTTAATTGGGTAGTATTTAAACGCAAATCAAAAAGTATCCTTTTTCTATGCAATAAGATACCGAATTCCCATCAAAATTACTGATTGCACAGCAAAATATTCAACAGAAAATAGCAAAAAGCTTTTTCATCAATGCACAGCTAATAATTTTAATGCACATTATACTAGGGGTGCCCCTGACGTCGACCGTCTAGGGTTAGCGTTTCCGTCAGCAGGTCGACGGATCCCCGCTGCGCGGGGCTCCTACTTCTGTCTGCAGGGTTTACAGGAACCTAACTAACCGAACCTCGGGGTGCCCCTGACGTTGACCGTCTAGGGTTAGGGTTTCTGTCAGCAAAAATTTGCTGTGCAGTCAGTATTTATGCTATGTATGTAGTATTTTTGTACAAAAATAAAATGATAAGTATGTATTGATAGGCGATTATTTATTTGATATGCAATTTATAATATCCCAATTTAATTTTTATGTCATGCAACTTTCCCATTTGTCCTATAATTCATAAATTACCTATAGAAAGAAATTGCTTAGGTACATTATTTAAAGAGTGCGAGAGGCAACAAGTGACACAAGGGAGTGCTGACACAATAATATTCTTCCTTTTTAAAAATAGTAAAATAAAGTTAAAAAAGAACTATAAAACTAGCTTTCTCATATTCTTCTCAGCAAACCCTTTCATTTGATACCCAATTACCCATAACATGGGAATGCATAATAAATAACTAGTCCATATTGGATTTAGAATGACGCCGCTTAGCTAACCATGCATTGTCATCCAAACTAAACATGTATGCTAAATATCAGGTTAATCGAAAACCGGGAAGTGGGTCAGAAACTTCTAAGATTTTTTGAGATATTTATTTAGTTACAGGTCTTCATCATCATTCGCTTGCCCTTGTCCCTATTAATAATATAATAATATACAGGGTTATTTGTAAAACACCAGAAACCTCTTAAGAGGTCATTGTACTCATCACTATGAACAACTTTTACTATGGGACCAAACCTGAAATCGCGACGAGACATTTTGACGAGTTAATCGATCATAAATGTAGGAAACAGCTGATTTTTTTGTCGCGATTTCAGGTTTGGTCCCATAGTAAAAGTTGTTCATAGTGATGAGTACAATGACCTCTTAAGAGGTTTCTGGTGTTTTACAAATAACCCTGTATATTTATTTACTCAAAACAAAACATAGTACTACACGTTAAAATACAGTTTTACAAATAAAGTGCTTTAATACAAACGTGTGGGTGAGCACTGCTCTCCTAGCTAGGTTATGAAAACCTGTGTTAAGGAGCAGTCCGGTCCCCTAAGGCTAAGGTGTAATGATGTTTATTTGGGGTTATGCAGCATGTCTTCTTCCATACTTACTTACATACTCTATTACTCGTCATCTCATCAGACACCCAGTTACTAACAGGTGAAACTAATATAAGCGTGTTAAAATCAGTTGATTTGAAAGTCTCTAATTTTATGGTAAACCTTCTGATGTTACTTATTCTATGTCAATTTAATATGTGACACTATTCCAAGGTCAGTTCGTTCTCAAGGTCGTTTCTCTCATTGTATTAACATTCAATAATTTATAAGATTTCGCGTAAAACGTACGTGTTTACGTGATTATTTATTGGGAGAAAAATTGCCTCTGTTTGAGGAATAATTCTGTTCATTTATTATTATCGCTTCTTTGAGAGTTTGCTGTATAAGAATGTGTGTGTGGCCCAGTGGTAACGGCCCCGACTTACGAACAGTAAGTCGTGGGTTCAAACCCAAGCAGGCTCATTACTTTTTTTAATTTATTTCATCACCACTGCTCTCAAAAACGGTGAAGGAAAACATCGTGAGGAAACCGGCATGTCCTAGAACCAAAAATGATACGTGGTGGATTATAACCCATTCCCTCTCTAGAGAGGAGGCCGTGTGTCCCAGCAGTGGGAACATTATAGGCTGATTATGCTATGCATGTTTAATTCTCTGAAAGGGTTTGCAGACCAGCACTCCAATTGCTTATGACAATTCGAAGACCTTTGAAGGGAAAGCGATTGGTATGAGTAGGAAAAAATGCTAATCTGAAATCTATTTATTATAGAAACCGGTACCGGGTACATAGATAAAAACCAAGACTCTTGAACATTTGTATTTATAAACACTAGATGAACAAGCCAGACAGATAAATATGTAGTAACTAAGCATCCTGATTATCCTGCCCATAACCCAAATTATTTCTTCCTCTCTCTCAAAATCATGTAGATACTGAAAATAAAATAAGCAGTACCTATGCACTCATACATTTTAATGTTTTTTCTTGTGTTGTCTACCGTGTCTACATAAATAGTAAAATAAAAATAAAAAATATTAAAAGTATAAAATAAAAATAAAATAAAAGCCACTCAGTCCCATTCATACACGCAAACACCTACAGACACACACAAACACACCACACTCACACACGATAGTAACTAAAAAATTAATTATGTTGTATTTGCACCGCACCACACTTATAATGGCAGGTCGGTCACGGTGGTGACGGAAGTAACTGGTACTTATAGCACAGGATCCTCCTAGTTTAAGCCCAGTTGCACTTATCTTGTATCTTGCCACTAAGTTATAGTGTAATTTAAGGTAAAATAATGGGGCCTATGGACGATGAGTAATGGGCTAGCTCGCCGACCGTCCGTCTTATGACGACAGGTCGTGTCGACGGCGCGTTCGTGTTCCACGCGCACCTCAACGAGACGTCAGCAAATCGGTGGGGGTCTGCAAGGGCCGATGCCTGCCAGGGCTGCGGGACAGTTCGAAAGAGATAAAAAGAAGACCAAGGGCAAAGAAGGAACATGGATGGGTTTTAGTCAGTACAAGTTTGACACTCCCTTCCGCTCCGTTCAGGGACGGGTCATTGATTATTTCCCATCCGAAAAAAAAGGTACAATAATTGTAAATAGGTTTAGGTCTTGAATAAATAAATATTGTTTATTTTGGGGTCGGCGCAGCATGTCTTCTTCTTCCATACTTCTGTATTACTCGTCATATCATTAGACACCTCCTTTCTAGCCATATCATCCCTCACTCAACCCTATCACTTTCATATTTATCTTAAATTTTCACTTGCTTATTCAGAAGACATCACTGGGTTTAAAAAGTTACGCTGTGAAATATGTATAATCGACGAACTAAAAGGATTCTTTTCTATAACAGAAAACTAACTGAGGTTGATTGGTAGACTATAAATATACCACTACTATACATCAGCTGCCTAGCCTTTTCCTAACTATGTTGGGTTCGGTTTCCAGTCAAACCGGATGCAGCTGAACACCAGTATTTTACATGGAGCGACTGCCTACCTGACCTCCACAACCCATTTAGTACCGGGCAATATGATACCCCCTAAGACTGGTTATAGAATTTCGGGACAATGACTACTTAACGACTGTCAAAGATCTACAATTGACAGCCGGGACCAACGGCTTAACGTGCTACTCGCACGGTGTAAACTTGGTATGTAATGGGTAGTCACCCATCCACGGACCAACCTAAGAAAGTGCGGCTTAACCTGAATATGGACCCAAGCAGTTGTTATTATTAAGCCACGAGCTCCACTACTATACATGAAGGTACAATATATAAATAAGACTATGTATCTTCGATTTATTCCGAGGTATCAGTAACTTCAAGTCTGTCTGTAAAGGCTCACCATGAATCCGATTTACAAAACGTAGTTGCCTCAGGTCCCTGAGGATTTCAGGAGTTCTAACCTCTTCCAATACTTCCACATTCAATTCTGAAATCTTTGAAGAGTGAATGTTTTATTCAGGAATATCTTTGTGTGGGATTTTCTGGTTTTATCTGTTTATTTTTATTTAGTATTTGAGAATGTTACCGGGAGGATTTTGTGGCTAAATAATAAAAACCGCACGGATGAACGCACGCTTCAATGTAAAGGCGCGCTTGCCATGGTCGGTTTGACCATCCGTTCATTACATACCGAGTTTATGTAGAAACATGAGACATTTTTTTTTCATAATTTAGTTACACCTGTCTGTCCGTACATCTGTCAAATCCTCATGCAATCTACAGTTTGAAAACATTTTCGAGACTCATATTTTTGTGTTGCCTTCATGTGGGCTCACTTTTTGTTAGATTTTGGTAATAATGATAAAGTTAAAGGAATTTTATTTTTTTATTTTATTTTATTTATTATGGGACAATAAACAGCTACAATATATAATGTTCACAAATAACAATAATATACATAATTATGTAGTATTAACAATATTGCAGCCCACTACATTATCCGCATGTTAACAAAATTAAGATAAGGTAAAAGGTGCCACTAGATTAGCATTACTCTTATATATAAAATAAAAAAGAAATAATTGATTAATTATCAAAACACAATAATACAATTAAATAATAATTTGAAAAAAAACAAATAGGTACAATTTTTTTTTTGGTAAATTTAAATATAGAAATTTGGGGTTTTTCCTTATTATCACAAATAAGAATTATGATTATGTAAAAAAGGAGATTGACAGTACAATACAATTCATATATTCATACAATTCATTAATAAAATTAAAAAAGAAAGCGGGAGTACTCGACCATTAATAACAAAAAGAAACAAAACACTCAATATTGCAACCCTAAACACGAGAACCCTAAGAACAAACGAAAGTCTACATGAGCTGGAAAAAGCTTTGGAAGAGAGAAACTGGGATATCCTAGGTATAAGCGAGATGTGAATATTAGAAGAAAAAAATAGAGGAACGTGCAGACTACATACTGTACCATAAAGGAGAAATAGCCGGACAACGAGGTGTGGGATCCCTAATCAAACAGACGATGAAATAACATATTCAAGAGCTCGTTGGAATCTCCATCCGAATAGCCGTACTCAACATCAACATACCAAGATACCGAAAACTAAAGTCAATCATCCAAACTTATGCTCCGACTGAACAAGCAACAAAAAGAGAAACCAAACTTTTTTACGAAGAACTAAGTTAAACAGTAACGAAATACTCCAACACACAACCAACCACACAACCACACACAACCATATTATAGTAATGGGGGACTTTAACGCCTAAGTCGGTGAGAAACAAAGTAAGGAAGAGTATGTCCTGGGAAACTTTGGACAGGGAAAGAGAAGCCCAAACGGCGAACTGTTAGTGGAGTTTATTAGAACATAACCTAACACTTTTCAACAGCAAGTACAAGAAAAACAAGAAGAACAAGTGGACTTGGATATCCCCTGACGGCAGATATAGAAACGAGATTGACTACATAGCAACAAGCCACCCAAATCCCTTCACGGACACAGCAGTAATAACTAAACTTAATTTCAACACGAACCACCGCATGGTAAGAAGCTCCTTGAGAACAGAAGCACTATGCCAATCTAGAAAACACGTAACTCCACACAAAACAGACCAATACTGCAACGAAACAGTAAAGAAAGTTGCCAAATCACTGAAGAATTTGAGTGTAGAAATAACCCTAGAAGACAAAAACACCAATGTCCTTACAAATTATGGAAAATTAGAAAAACAATTAACTCTACTCAAAACCGAAAAAACAAGAGATAAGAAATACAGACTATCCGACACAACACTTAAACTTATAGAAAAAAGAAAAAATCTGCTCTCAAAACACCCTAAAAAATAAAATATCAATTCCGAATCCGAACTAAGTATGAAAATCAAAGAAAACATCAGAAAAAACAGGAAGAATAAGAGACAGGAAACACTAGAAAGAAAACAAGGGGCGTGGAGAAAGCTTTAAAGGAACTCAGAGAAATAAACAAAGAATGGATACCAAAACTCTAAAAACAAGGAAAAACTTCAACAAACAGAAAAAATATTAACAACATCACAACTGAATTCCTATACTCGAACCTCGATGACGAACAAAACCAAGCACATAAAAACAAACAACCCAAACGAATGGCAACACAGAGAAGATCCAGAACCAAAAACATTGCCTATGGAAGTCGAAAAAGCCATACTTAGCCAGAAAATGGAAAAGGCTCCAGGTCCTGGCAAAATCGCAAACGAGCTTCTCAAAGGCACCCTCGAAGAACTACTACCCATACTTACATCTGTATTCAACGAAATAATGAAAACTGGCCTAATTCCTGCACAGTGGAAAACATCGCACATCATTCTTATTTTTAAGAAAGGACTCAAAGAAGACATAGGCTACTATCAACCTAGAAATCTGATGTCAAACGTTTACAAGGTATTCTCCAAAGTGATCCTGGAAAGAACAACCAAATAGCTCGACGAAAACCAACCACGAGAGCAGGCTGGCTTCAGACGAAAATTTTCAACTTTAGATCACAATCATACATACACGGTGAAACAAATAATAGAAAAATATAAAGAATAAATTAAAAACCTATATAAGGCATTCATCGACTACTCCAAAGCCTTCGACAGTATAAGTCACAAAGCAATATGGGACAGCCTACAACAACAAGGGACACAGTCAATATACATAGAAATCATCAAGAGCATCTATGCAAACACCGAAGCAAGAATACTACTAGAAACGTTGGGAGAAAGGTTTAAGATCCAGAGGGGGGTAAGACAAGGTGACCCTTGTAACTTTTCTCGGCCGTACTGGAAAGTATCTTTAGCAAAATGAACTAGAATGAATTTGGCCTCAATGTACACGGAGTAAAACTTAATCATCTAAGATTTGCAGACGATATAGTCCTGTTTGAAGTAAATCTCCTACATCTCGAAGAAATGATAAACTCACTCGACTAGGAAAGTAAGAAAGTAGGTTTACTAATGAACAAAAGTAAAACAAAACTGCTCACGAACTCCAAGCCAACAGCAACATATTACGTACAAGAATACATCTATCTCTCACAGTTACCAAAACAATAAAGAAATCAGCAGACGAATAGCAAATGGATGGAAGAAGTACTGGTCCTTGAGAGAGATCATGAAATCCAAATAAGTATGTCAACAAAAAGGAAAGCGTTCGACACCTGTATACTGCCAGTCCTCATCTACGGATGCCAAAGAGCCATGGAGAAGTATGACTGGAATAGAGAAAAAGGACAAAGTGAGACGCTGCAAAATAAGAGAAAAAACCAAAGTAGCAGACATATTTACTGGAATAGACCTACAGAAGTGGAGATGGACCGGCCACATGATTCGAGACCCACAAAACAAATGGAGCACAATAGTCTCCGATTGGTACCCCAGCGACGGGAGACGAAATAGTCGCCAACAAACCAGATGGCAAGACGACCTGAAGCTCACGGCTGGACACCATTGAAGAAGAGAAGCGCGAGACAGAACCCAGTGGAAATTGCTGGAGGAGGCCTATGCCAACAGGCGGCCTATGCCAAGAGGCACGCTGATCAACGGGATATTTTATAAAATTCAAATTATATTTATTTATTTACGAATGTAGTCAGAATAAAGGTGCTTTATTATATTATTAATTAAAAAATAAATACCTATTGACATTTGCACTTTGCACTTGTTCTTCCCGTCATTGCAAAAAAAAAAATCAGACTATGCCTGAGAAGCTTTAAGTTGGTCAAAGTTCAAACTTTTTCACAAGTATTTTTTTAAATACAAGGTTTTAATATTTAAACTTTACTTTTAATACCTCTACAACCCCTGTACTATACAATGCATACATAAGCACGATGTTTTGAATACGTTACGTTGAGTCCTACCGTAAAACCTGATTATTCATCCCAAAAAAAGTCGTTTCACAGCAACAATTTTTGCGTAGAGTTACTTAGTTTGATGTACAGAAAACTTGGTTGCCAGCTTCGTGAAGGGTTCGTTTACACCTGTATTAAATCTATCTACCTACATACTATAACCAATACATCACAAAACCGATCGTTGGAAACGTGTGTTTGACAAACAATGGGTTTGCTTCCGCTTCGGCCGCATTCGTGCGCGATCGGGAACATTCGGGCCAAAGGTTCTTTGATAAACTTCTTTTGAAAAAGGAAATTACCTTCATTCATCTTAACGAATGTAAGCAGTTAGAATCGGTAGATTTTCAACTCTATCGCGAAGAAATAAGGCTGGAATTTGAATGGGTTCAGATTTTATTGGGATAATCTGAAGATGGGGGCACGAAATCTGCGATTGAGAGAAAATTATATTGTTTTATGAAAATTAATGTGAAGCGATATAATACGAGTTATTTCCTTCACCATGAATTTTCTTTGTAGTAGTGTGTTCCTAATAAGATCTATATAATATTAAAATATTTATTTCAGAAAAAAAAGATCTATGGAACAACCATAGATCTTTGTTAGTAATACCGCGTCTGCGTTTGCGTCTTTGTTAGTATATTTTTGGGTCGTGGCAACTACGTTGTGATTAATCATTTTAATATTAATCTACCGATACGGATTGGAGCCCGGACTCTGAATACCGGACTAATGTATTGAAGTTCTATATATACTGGTGAGGTCCTTCGGAAAGGTCAGCCTAACCAGCGTGTGTGAAATCAGGTGTATGAACGAAAAAGAGTACACAAATCCCGTGACGACTAGAGGCATGCTATCATTAACACTTTAAACGGGATATTTTCCATGTCTACTATCACGTCCGGGACCGTGATCATGACGCTAGCAACAGCGCGACAGAGCGTCGCAATAGCGGGAAATCAAAACAAATAGTAAACATGGTAAATATCTCGTTGTCGAAGCTAGTGGTTAAATAATAACAGCCGCTCGGGTCGATCTTTAGGTTAAGCCGTCCTTGCCGAGGTTGGTCTGTGAATGGATAACCAACCATCCCATTACATACCGAGTTTCCTCCGTGCCTCGGAAAGCACGTTAAGCCGTTGGTCCCGGCTGTCATTTGTAGATTTTTGACAGTCGTTACAGGTAGTCAGTGGCCCGAAAGTCAGACAACCAATCTTACCAAGGATATTGTATTAACCAGTGGACCAACTGTGTTGTGAAGGTCAGATAGGCAGTCGCTCCATGTAAAATACTGGTAGGTATTCAGCTGCATCCGGTTAGACTGGGAGCCAACCCTAAAATAGTTGGGAAAAGGCTAGGCAGATGGTGTTAGTGTTAGTGACCATGTCAGTTTCAAAACTTATAGAAGCATGGTCTAAACAACTTTTTCATTTATTTACCCGCTGTTGCTACACGCGTGTATCTCCTAGCCAAGTATCAAAATTAATTCAACGCTAACTTCGTGGCCCTTTACTGTGGTTGGGTTATTAATCGCACATACGCCAAGCAACAATAATGATGTTATTTCTGCCCGATGTTTTAGCTATTATACCTTTATGGGATTTCAAACCTTACTGCAATGTTATAAGAGCCTTCAAAGATTTAAGTCGGCAGGAAGAGCTTTGGTAATGTTTTATTGCTGGATGTGAAAGAAGAAGATATTTCATTTCCTAGATGAACTTCGCCCACGACGAAATTGCAATAGCTCGGCTATATGCATGATATATAGCATTTTGATAGTGGGGAAATTTTGTTATTGCATTCGAGGTGGAATTCACACCCAAGCCGCAGGCGAGGTTGTTATGGAGCCGCGAACTGCAGTAACAAATGCCCATGTGTATCAATCAAACGACGTTTTTCAATACACTTACGAAGAAATAAAATAATAAAAGAAAAGTATTTTTGTCATGAATTATTGGGAAAATATTTTTTAAATAATCATGTTTATTTATGATATTCTATTTATTAACACAATTTAAAAATGAAAGAAATATTTACACCGTGAACACGCATATCTCTTTGCCGAGATTAAAAAAAAAGATCACCGCTAGGGTTTATTCCCAGAAATCGACACCTACCCTAGAAATCGTTGGGCTTTGTTCCCTGGAAATTAAGCTCGAGAAAAGTCGAGAACTCGAGAAATCATGTACCTATATAGAAATTAAATCGCCATTTGTTGTGTTGCGTGGCGGCGCGGGCCAAAGCGCAGCGGCACCCTTTGATCTCGCTGCAAGCGCTCTGCGGCGTCGTTTTGACACGGTTATTCGTGTTTCGAATCTAGCCTAGTATAGTTTCCGTAGTGAGTGTTTCACAGATTACGTGATAAATTGAAATCAAACAGGTAAGTCTTTTCACTTTTATTGACACATCATGGCTTTATTATTCATATTATTTTTATCAATAATATAATCTAAAAATGATCTTAAATTTTACTAGGTACGAGTACCTGTTCTTTTCTATTATTTTTTAGTCAAACTTTAATACATAAAGTAACTAACGATACATTAATTATACTACTTAGTCTAATTATATTTCCTTTTTTTTTGTAAAACAAAACAACACAAGCTTAGTTTTTAATTATTCTGATATGTTTTTCTTATGTAAGTAATTTGAAATTAATTAATGTGTCATTTTAAATTTGTGAGACGAATATTGTCAGTTGTATTGTGTGTGTGTACCACATATTACTCCAAGAGCTTATTATTAATTTAAATTGCGTTTGTTATAGATTTTACCGAAATGTCACTATCAGATGGATGGATTTTTTTTCTAAATAACCAGCCAAAAATGCTGCTGTGATTATAATTTAATTATAAGTTAAGATATTAACGTTTTCTTTCATGTTGATTTTTTGTTAAGTTAAGAAGCTACTTTTGTTTATAAGTTCTAAATAACCAGCCAGAAATGGTGCTGTCATTATAATTATGAGTCTGAATAATATTATTTCTGTATTTTTTTAAAAAGTTTCTTAGATTATTCATAAGATTTAAGTTTTTGAATATAATCAATAAAAGTTTTATAAATAATTTGATATATTTATTTGAGACGAAAACCACTAAATTTCATGACGATATTGGAACCAAATAATATGAGAAAACGTACGTAAATTTAAATTTCTCGACAAACCGAGAAGCCCCGAGAAATTAGCCTCGAGAATTCTCGAGACCCGAGAAATTAAAAAGCTCGAGAAATCATGAACCCTAACACCGCCGACTATAGGAATTGAACCAATTTGGACTTAGTATACGCACACGTTGTGATAAATGAAAAAAAGAACCACGTGTGTGAAATACATTGCATGTTGAACCTAATCGTAGTGCGATAAGAGCCAGTTTTCGAGGAAGTGTATTGAAAAATATATAAAGCCTATAGCACACACAAATAATGTAGAATTCTGCCATTAAAAGAATTTTTAGAATTGAAAGAAAGAAAGAAGAAAAAAAGATATCTCTTTATAATATTGGTATATACCTAGATGAGTTTTCATGTTCGCTTTTCATACGTTATCAAGTTACTTCCCAATATTAAACAAAGTTTGTCATGTTTCCAAATTGATTTAGGTACGAGTACCTACATTATAATAAAATTGACTACTTCGTTAGTCTAGTGGTCGCAAGTGCGACTGCTGAGCATGAGGTCCTGGGTTCAATTCCGGGGTCGTGCAAACTGTTATTGGGTTTTTCCATTAAGAATTTCTCAGTAGTAGCCCGGTTGATGGCAATAGGCTCGGCCCTTGTTACATAAACGAAATGTGGGTGTATTAATTTGTTAAGTACCTCTGCCTAACCCTTCGGGGATTGCAAGTCGTGATGTTCTGTTATTTATACATCTATACAAATAAATAAAATTGAAGTGTCTGTTTGTAATATCAAAATAACAGCTTTTTGCTGAATGCATATATGAAAATATATACGGCACTTACAACATTTATTTCAATGTTTGTCTGTCTGTTTGTTCCGGCCAATCTCCGAAACGGCTGGACCGATTTTGACGGGACTTTTACTGGCAAATAGCTGATGTAATAAGGTCTAACATAGGCAATACTTTTATTTTAGAATAATATAATTAGGGTTCCGTGCAAAAAAATTAAAACCCTTGAAATTGGTAACAAAATCCGATTCAAAAAGGGAAATTATATTTTTTTATAATAATTTCACGCGGGCAACAGCTAGTTTTATAATAAAATTAAAATAACAACGTCGTTACTCGTTACTATAGTGGTCGCAAACGCTTCGTCCGACCATAAGGTCTTGGTTTCAGTCGAGCATAATGTTAGTGGGTTTTCCTATGAGGGAATTCTCGGGAACAGCCTGGAGCTTGTATTTGCCGGTTTATGGCAATTGATGCAGTCGGATTCTGTGTTTGTGCACCTCGTCTTAGAAGAAAACTTTCGGACGCAGGGATTGGTGTTCCGTCGCTTCCACGGCAAGTGCCACATGAACGCGCAGTGACGTAGTGCACAAGTGAAGTGTTACTAACATAGTTTTAAGGTTCTATTTACTAACACAAACATATTATTATCATGACTGCAAGGTGTATATAAGGGCTAAAGTTGCCCGACAATTATTAAATGTTGTTGTTGTTTGAATTTTGTGCACAATATTTTTCTAATTTCACTAGACTACCTAAGTTTTTTTTTTACCTTGTACAGTCAAAGAATCGTTTGTTAAGCGTAAACCAACATATTTCTCACCTAGGTACATGACATACTTACCTACCTATTCATCTTACCAAAATCTAGACCTAGCAAACACTACACCCATAATAGTTTCTCACCGAAATTCAGACACATAACAACCACAAGTATTAATATTTCATATTCACTTCCTCCATAATAAATCATGTTTGACTGACGTTCTCTGTCTAGGCTGACAGACATAGATTTATTAATCTTTGGAACACCTGAATGTTTGTTACTTCAAGGTAGATAGTACGAGTATAAAGGAATGCCGTAAACATAATGGGTGTAAAAATACCCTTTTTTGGCATGAGAAATCATCAAATGACTCCTCCCGCTCTGGGCGGAGCGGAAGGGAGTGTGGAGTGTAGAGACTTTTTCTGACTAAAAAACCCATCCATGTTCCTTCTTTTGCCCTTTGTATTCCAGGGCCGCGGTATCTCTTTCGAACAGTCCCGCAGCTCTGGCAGGCATCGGCTTTTACGGGCCCCTCCTGTTTGCTGACATCTCTTTGAGGCGCGCGTGAAACACGAACGCGCCGTCGATACGGCCTGTCGTCATAAGATGGACGGACGGCGAGCTAGCCCATTACTCACCGTCCACAGGCCCGTGTAAAAATACCCTAAACGAAGCTGCTGAAAGGCACTTGTTTTCTCCATCATTGGTATCATTTGTTTGTTCTAGGGAGACCATACCTGCGAACGTTCTAGTCACGGAGAAATTGGGGGTCATAGTTCCAACTTTTTACAAGTTTTTTTTGTGTTTAATGATTAATGTTAAATGTAAATATTTGTACTTTAAATACGACCCCCGTACTGTTCAATGAATCCATCAGCACAATTAAGTCCTACCGTAAAACGTGATTTTTCACCCGAAAAAAAAAGTCGTTTCCTATCAATATTTTTTGCGTAAATTTACTTAGTTTGACGGAATACTTGTTTGACGGCTTCGTGAAGAAGTCCTTTACATCTTAGGAAAAGATTCGTGCTGACATAAGAAGGTACACCTTTGACACGCTGGACCAACAAGTTCGTGAAGGCCATGGGAATCCACGGGATGCGGGAAGCACAGAACAGGGAATTCTGATGATACATGGAGAGAGAAGAGAGAGCCGTGTATCGGTAAGTGAGGCCAATGTGACTTTTACTGGCATATAGCTGATGTTATAACGTCTAACATAGGCTTTGATTTTAGAAATATAAACAGGGTTCCGTGCAAAAAAAATAAAACCCTATAGATTGGTAACAAAATTTAATTAAAAAAGGGAGAAGTAATATTTTTTTTTTATAATTATAATAATTTCACGCGAGGCTGTCGCGGGCAACTGCTAGTCTAAAATGAATAACCTAACTTTGACACCTACATAACTATAAACCGTCTAAAGCAGAGTTTATAAATAGTCGTGATCCGTAGACGTAACCTCAATTCGTAATCCAGACCGCATGTGTTCATAAATCTCTTCAGTTAAGTTCAGGCGACAAATATATCTCTTCCAATTAGGGTTGTCAGCTTTCAGGTGTCCGTTCAGACGAAATAGGATAACATAAGATTATGTAGGCGAGCTTTTCAAAGGTAGAGATGTGTGACAGGGTGATTGTGGGATTCTTGGTATAGTAAGTTAGTTATTTAGTCGATTATTAACAGTCGTTAAGTAGTCCGTGGCCCGAAAGTCTGACAATCAGTTTTATCAAAGGGTATCGTATTACCCAGTACTAACTGAGTTGTGGAGGTCAGATAGGCAGTCGCTCCCTTTAAAATACTGGTATTCAGCTGAATCCGGTTAGACTGGAAGCCGACCCCAACATAGTTCGGAAAAAGGCAAGGCAGATGATTGACTCAGAAGTAGTCCTATTACAAAAAGTAAAGTTCAGTATCTAATCACAACTATACATTGAATGCAAAACTTTTAACGGCACCATACATGTAGGAAAATACCGCTAGTTTGATAGCATTTGGAGTCATACGGATAATCAATCAGGTGCCTGGTTCGTGGACCTGTCCTGACCTGTGGACAAACACGAGCATTCAGTACATTAAACTCAGTCTACAAAAATTTAGTAATATCCAAGGAAATTACAGAACATGAACTTTATGACGCTTAATTACCAAAGTTAGAGGTACTTTTGTGACAAATTGGTTTATGAAGGATCCATTCATTCATGAAGTATCAGAAAAGTATTAGTTGAATATGGTGAACGGTATTGATTTCCCACGATCAGCAGTTTATCGCGGAGAGATGTAAAAATTCCGAAGAACTTCAAAGTTCGTTTTCTCCAAAACAACCCAGTTTGGACCCCAAGTGTTCGGTGTAAAAACGTTGCAAATTACGATTAGGTCATCCATTTCAGTAAATGAACCGATTTACCAATCAGCCTGCATGAAGACATTAGAAAAATCATGTTATACTTTGATGGGATGAGATTTTGCGAGTTAGTCAACGTGTGCTTCCAATCCAAAAGCTGTTTAAATTTTCTACAGAAATTGATAGCCCTGGGAACAATAAATTTCAGACATGACCCAAAGCTCTGTTTACCTGTTCTCGACTTAAATGGGTTGAAGATCCATTAGAACTGTCTGGGGACCTGGGGTATGATAAATCGGGTTCACTTTGATAGTGCAGCCCCAGGCTAGGTAGTGGCCTAGATTTATGATAAACGGTATCAACTGCTGGGATATTTGTATTGTCTATTCTGCTTGGTTTTATTGATAGTAAATACACTAAATCGAGACATACATCAATATCTCGATTTAAGTGTATCGAGTTTGAGGCGTATTATACATCATATTTTTTACAATTAAAATGAATTAGCTTTTGCTCTCGGCTTCGGTGCCGTTATATACTTACGGAAATTAAACCCGGAGAATGTTTTAATGTGGCCTATGACACTTGGGTATAATGTAGCTTCCTGTAAGTGAAAGAATTATCGTAATCGGATCAGGAGTTCAGAAGATTACCCCCTAAATACAAACTTACAAAATTACAAGCACCTTTTTTTTAAAATTAGTATAGACTTACTAACCCTAATTCACTAACTCTTTATACTAGGCAATGCGCGACTGACGTTTGCGCCGCGATTTGCAACGTTATGGACCAAGAAGAAAATAAATGAGACGCGCGTGTCTTGATATAACGTCGTTGAAGTTCTAACGTATTTAAATTTTTGGCGGTGTTGACATTTTGATGCCATTTGCTAGAGAATCGAAAGGCGCGTTGTTCCAGCCAATCATCTAATTTGAAGTAAATACAAATAAAAAAATGATTTTGTACTGATACCTAGGCATGATTTTGCAGTTTTTTCACTTTCATGTAAAGTTACTATTTTTGACTTACGTGGTGTTGGAACTTCAGCGACGAAAAGCTGGTTCATAAGTAAATTTTATCGTTATTTTTCGGTCCATAATTAAATAGCTCTCCCAAGCTACATCGAAACACCCTGTTGCCTTTTGCCTTCAGAGTGTCCCAGCCACCAGTTTAAATTTCATCTAGTTACATTGACATTAATTTAATGATGATAGATGAAGAATCTTTGTGCTTAGCACAAGATTTTTATTTAAGGATTTACAAAAAAAAACTCCACGTGTCCACGTGGCGGTCTAATAATTTTTCACAAAAGTAAATTTTCAACTGTTTCGTTTTATCGTGAAAGTTTAATGAAGTTTAATTAATTAATTGAGCCTTCTTTCTGGTTTAATTTTTTGCTGAATAAGTTTTAATGAATAGCACTGGAGCAATGATAGCCCAGTAGTAACGACACTGACTTACGTATGCCAGTTGTATATAAACCGTGAAGGAAAACATCTTGAGGCAAGTCATCATCATTCTCTTGCCCTTATCCAAATTTATTTGGGGTCGGCGCAGCGTGTCATCCTCTCCAGCACGACCATGGATGATTAGCTATAGCTACACCGCAGAAAAAAAATCTCTTTAAAACGGGTATATGACTGCTTAAAATTATACAGTAAGTAACAAAAACCCTGTTGTTCCTTCTACCTACGTTTTAAGAATCGGTATACACACTTAATAAAGGAAGTCATTTATAAAAAACGGTCAACAAAAATAATTAAAAAAAAATATTTAATTATAATATTTGTAAGGTTTAACTGATTTCTAGGCATCTTCTGTCGCGTCAAAGGAAGCCGCCGAGCTCGGCTATTTAGCGAAATAAAGATGTACTTGTAAAATCAGATACTCGAAACATTTTTTTGAATGTGTCGATTTTAATAGTTATTTGATTTTGGCCTCTCGACTGGCCAATGCTTAATTTTTTTTAATTATAACTTCATCAATGTTGTGCTTGTAGGTAAATGTATACGTCCCTAACAGGAACAACAGGGTTTTTGTTACTTACTGTATATAAAATGGAGTACATTTCAGTACAATATATTTATATAACTTTTCATGTGAAAGTTGATAAAAATACCTAAAATCTATAGTGGTCGTGGCAGAAAGGTTCTACCTAGCACGGCTACGGTCGATATGTTATAACAGCGAAAATATGTGAGTACATTTTTTAAAGTCGCTAGTACAATAAAGTACACATTTTTTCATGAATATGTACCGCATTAAAACTAAGGTAATCATCCATGGTCTTGCTGGAGAGGATGACACCGACGCAGCATATCTTCTTCTTCCATACTTCTCTGTTACTCGTCATCTAATCAGACACCTCCTTTTGCCATATCATCCTTCACACAGTCCTACCATCGTTTCTTTGGTATTTCTCTACTCTTATCCCATCCACATTTACACTCAAAACTTCCACATCTCACATACCCTACCAAATCAACCGATTACCACACAAGGGCATGATACATTTGACTTTTACATGTCTTGACATGTCTTGTCATGATTACATGTGACTTGTGCTGCACTTAACATTTTCATTCCTCTATAGTACTTTTGGTGCATAAGTAGTCCTATTACCTACCAGAAATTAACAAACCACCACATTCAATCAATAAAGGCATCCCGTCACAGTCCACTGTTGGACATAGGTCTCTCCCAAGGTACACCACGACACAGTATCCAACAGTCTATCCTAGCCACTTCTTTATGGTCGTTGGTCCACATCTGGTAAATATTTTTACAACCGTAGGTATTAGCTGCCAATTTCGCACAATTCGTTGCACATAAATGAGAAGAAAATGATAAATAAAACAAAAGACTATATCTACCTACATGTAAAATTCTAGACACCCACAGTCCCAACTGCATAAAAATTTAATTAAAATAATTCATACTCTTGATAAAAATGCATTTTCCTACTGCAAAGTCCTTAATATTATACAGTTCTTAGCTCTTTTAAATAAGTGTCGAGCTGTATTCCCGTTGGCCAGTTAACGTCACAGCTACAACCTCAAGCGGTGCGACTTGCGTTCAGAACACGAGCGCGCGTCCTTTGTTTCCTTTGCATGAGTACTATCGCGTCGTGAGTCACGCTGTAATGGATCGTGGCAATCTCTTAGCTATTTCTTTCCTTTGTTTTCCCAGCAGCCACTGTTATTTGACCGTGTGGTTGGACTCCAATAGATAATTTTTCACAGTTTCGTGCTCAAAAACGAGACGAAAATGAGAAATAACACCTACCTACACAATTCCCACAGTCCGAACTGACGAGAAAATTCAATAATTCTTACTCTTAATAAAAATGCATTGCAGTTTCTACTGAAGGTCTGAATATTATACAGTTCTTAGGTCTTTTAAAGAAGTATCAAGTTGTGTTTCAGCAGGCCACTTTACAGCCACGTTCACGTCTTTAAGCGAGACGTGCGTGTCACTTGCTTGCTTTGCCTGAATACTGTCGCGTCGTAAGTCAGGTCGCAGTGACTCTTGGCCCGCTCTTAGCGCAGTTTAGTTTCTAAAGCAGTCAGTAAGACGCGTATCGCTGGAGTGTAAAGTTTGTGGCCAAGGATTAAAATTAATGCATTTCCTGACTGAATATTGTACAGTTCTTTGCTCTTTTATTTAAATAAGTGTTGAGTCTTACTCCGGCTGGCCACCTTAGAAGGCGTTTCTCGTAATACCTATTCATGAAAATTTACATTTTTTCTCGTCATTCCGACTAAGGTTGCATTCGTTTTATATGGCAGTACTGGGCTGAGCTGCTAATGTTTCTTTATTTTTTTTGAAAAATTGGGTGAACTTTTGCGAGGAAAAAATATATCTTGTCACTTTCTTTGAGTAAGTTCCGAAACATGTCTTGCTTAAATCCATGAATTTAAATTAACAGTACAATCCAAACCTATGCGCCCTTGTCTGTGAGAGAAAGCCCGTTGTTGCTTCGGTCAAACTAACCCGCGTCTGTGGACGAAAGCCCGTTGTGGTTTTTCTGTCACTGTCATAAAGGATGGAGAAGGCTTACTACTAAGGTAAGGTTGCATGTTGCATTAAAATCATCACCCCATCTGCTTATGCATATTTTTGCAGAAGGGAAGGCAGTGCTGCATTCTGAATCCTAAAGTTAAAATTCATATCACTCAGATAAGTGATGTGTTTTCTGAGTAATCTGAATTTTAACTTTGGAATTAAGAATAATAGATAAAATAAGCTGAGATCTTTCATTTTGAAACTCAAATTTTCCAATTAACCTTGAACCTAATGCTTTAGCGATAACGTTGAGAATCTAGAAGAATCTAGAAGTAGCTTGATGTGCTGGCGTCTGTACAACACTTGCCATGCAAGGGACATAACGTGGAGAACACATATCAGCATGCTTAGCATGGGACGCCCCCCAGCAAAATGTACCTACTGATGACCTTCAATTGCTGGATCACACGGGAGACGGGAGGAGCCGGACAGGGGATGTATGTATGTAGTTGCGCAACTTGGGAGAGGACTACTGAGTTCATTGATTTACTGTACTTGCCAAGGAATTTAAAGGCCAGTGACTAAACTAAATAGATCAGATATTCGGGTGCATATTTGACTAAAGTTTGAGTGTTGACTAGTATGGAGTGCGAGTTCGAGTATAAAAATAATCATTGTTATAAGCCCAGTCATATTTTCCGTTTTATTAAATTTGAATATTCAGCAACAAAGGACATTGCTCTGCTCCCATACATTGTTCGCCCTGGAACCAACAGCATCGGAAAATTATGTGTTGTATAGTCAATCATTAGTAAACTCCTATAAGGTCTTATTTTTATAGCGGACTAGCTGCAGAATAGATATATTTCAAAAAAAGTATTAGATTTTGAGGTTATAATCGAACCATAACAACGATATTAAGAATAGTTTTTCATAGCTCCGAGTGATTTTTAAGAAACTGAAACACAATATTACAATACATTTAACTATTTTTAGTACCTGCCTAGATAATTAGGTACCTATGCAGTTTTTTTTTCTAAAGCTTAAGTGTCTGGAATTGCAACGTTTAAATGCATAGAATGTAGTTAACATAGGTACCTGTATTCTTAGCATTGGTTTTGGAATGAGATAAAATATTTGTGGAATGTATTTGCGTAATATTCAATATAGTCCCGAAAGTCACCAAAACACACAGATACAATTACAAAGAGTAAGCGACGCATAATGTAAACAGTGAAAGCACAGGTGAAAGATTGACAGTGACAAGTGACCATTTAGTGACGTTAAAAATATAGGTGGCAAACTCGATACTATGTATCGATATTTCCTAAGATTTGCCTGAAAAATGGTAATGATAAAACATGTGTTTTGTTCACTTCAGCATTATTCTAACTACCTACATAAAATTCAGTATGCCCTTAGTAGGTATTTTAAATTATACTTTTAGGGAATAATTATATATGGAATGGTGATTGAATGTTTTTATTATAGCTTCTATTTGGACATTATTCGAAATAAATTCAAAATGTGATTCAGATTAAAAAAATATGCACCAATTCATTAAAAATTCAATTGAGCGATTACAATCGATTGGGCCATCCCTAATCTTTTTCGATACGACATGACGTTTGACAAAGATGGCGGCGATTGTTGTTATTAGTCGCGTAAAATACTTTTTAATGTTCATTTTGGCATGCAGCTAGTCCGTGTTACAAAAGTATTTGCAACTATTATAATAAAATAGACAATTAATTATCGTCTATGTCCGATATTTTTTGAGCACAGGGCGATTCTGGACAATGTCCTTTGAATTCAGTTACTTCGAAGCAAATTTTTAAAGCTGAAGGATTTTTTGCGTGCTTCCAGTTTCTAGCCTTGTTTTAACAGAATAGAAAAAAAAAATTTAAATACTTAGAAATACTACATTCTCTACACACTATCAGAGTGGAAAGGACACCGACGTGAAAACGGTTACCACGTAGTCAGCACATGAACATCGTTCTGAACGCATTCCCATTCCCTCATTCTGGTCAAAATCTATGGAACGACATATCGACGAGGGGTACTAAGTACGTGTAAACCGTTTTCGCGTCGGTGCCCTTTACACCCTGTTTATTTTTTCATGAAATCCCACGAAGATATTTTTAAGCGAACGAAGCATCATAAAGTGATTGTAGGTAGTGCTCATAAGTTTACTGTCAGAATGTTACTTTGTCTAAGCCGTAGTTTCCATGGTGGATAAAAAATATATCATAAGAAGCCGCTTCCACATTTTTGTACCCGGGAAAGTACTACATAGAGATCTACACTTTGGAATGGGCAACTACAGTAGTTTCACGAGTTATTATGCTCTGTGACTGTGACTGTAGCTTCGCTTTCTTTGTTTTTCTGACATTCAAAAGTGTCTGTAATGGTCTAACTTAATATTCACCGCTTTAAATTACAATTGCAATTTAAATGTTAGCTTTAACAAATTCGAAGCGTTGTATCCAGAGCTTTTTGTGTTTACAATCCCCTCGGGTCATCTCGGTCCATTTAATATCAGGTTTAATCCTTTGTATATTGTTTCACCTATTAATTATTATGAATTTTCAAGTATGAAAGTTTATTAATTTTATACAGGCTGATGTGACGACTTAGAAGCGTTTGTGAAAGATTGAGAAAACTGCGCAGAGAGAAGAGTGGAAGGCTATGGGGAGGCCCTTGTCCAGCAGTGGGACAATATATCGAGCCATTACCGCCGACTTAGTGTAACCGACAAAAACCAAATTTTATAGCAGAAGGTATTTTTTCAATATTTTTATAAATAATTGCGCTATTAAATTGAAATTTGACATATAATAATGATTTTTGAAACCTTATGTGTAACGGTTAAAATTTTCAAAAAAAATTTTTTTTGCCACTTTGTTTATAGTAAACGACAAATTTTTGATGTACTGTGTCGGTTACGATAACAAGTAGGGTCGCTTACGCTGCAATTCTTAGATAATTGCGCAACTTACGATATATTTGGTTATGTCGGTTACTGTAAAATATAGAAAACTGTTGTGCTAACGATAAACTTAGCATTTGCTATAACTTTCTAATTGGTTGTCTTTTGGCGGGAAATGTCGACGAACCGAGTCCGTTATAGTTTAAAATGTCGTCTGCGATAAAAAAACGCTGTTTAGGTAAAAATGTCGCTTACGATAAGACGGCGGTAATGGCTCGATATGCTAACGAAAAAAATACAACTTTTGACGTCACTAAGCTGTTGGTCAACTCTTCACGTGACCAAAGGTATGGCCTATTTTGTGGCCAGGGAATGAGCAGTAGGGGACCAGGGGACGTAGCATTGCTGCCAGACTTCTCAGTACATATTCCGTTGACAGCGAGTCGGATGATTTTTTTTTATTTAATGCCCTACAATTCGTTCCTTTTTATATATAATTATAACCTATTATTATGTCAGTCCATTTATTAACTTTTAAACTGTCTAAATAAAGACCTTATTTTTTTAAGTTAGCGAAACTTTCATGAACATTGTCTTTGACAAAATTATCTCCAAAATTAGAAGTTAATTTTCAACTAGTCGACATTTTTTTTCCATTCATTGTTTCATGATTTAATTTGAATCTAGAAGATAAATCATCCACGTGATTTTAATCAAGCTACACCCCCCGCCTCCCCATCTCTCCACCCCCATTCTCCTTTTTAATTACTCAAATCAAGGCTCAATATTTAGGCCACAACACCCTAGGGCAATGGAATAGACGTTAAAATGGATATCTTTGGGCAGAATTAGGCAAAGTCGAAGAACCGACGATGAATGTCGGCATCTATGAAATATTAATCTCTGGGGAAAGAGTTGTACAGTGGCGTGCAAGAAAATCTGTGAACATGTGCAATTTTTTTAATCCGGTTTTTTTCTCTAAAGTTAAAATGATGACATAATTAATAGGTAGAGATCAATAAAATGGAGACACCATTAAATGAAAAAAATAAAAAATCTTTTAGCCACCAGCTTGTAATCTATAGGAACATTTATAAAGTACCTATTTAAAATTGAAGTGTCTGTTTATAATATCAAAATAACAGCTTTTTACTGAATGCATAAAAAAGTATAATAATTATATGGTACTTAAAACAAAAATATTTTTTTAAATGTTTGTCTGTCTTTCGATCAGTCTGTCTGTTTGTTCCGGCTAATCTCCGAAATGAATGGACCAATTTCAAGCAAGGAGTAACAGCTACTTTTATTTTAGAAAAAGGATTGGGGTTCTGCGAAAAAATTAAAAACCCTTGAAATTGTTAACAAAATCCGATTCAAATAAGGAAGTAATATATAGTTGTTACACAACACTGTATAGATCATACTCTAAGTAGTCAATTATACATTTTTTATCACAGCTTTGATAAATAATCAGTACTACAAACAATTCGTTTTCCCAAATATTGTATCACTGTTATTTAGGAACAAACAAACATTTTTCATCTTTCCTAGTGTAAATAATAATCGTAAACTGTTTGCTAGCGACAAAACTAAAGTAAATAAAGCACAATTGTATTATTTATGTAGATATTGAATTTATTTACTCTGTTATTTCTTATTTATTTCTTCGAATTGATCATTAGACATTCCTACAGATATTTATTGAGTTAACTAAATTTCTCTTGGAAAAGACGTACCTAATCTGAAGAAATAATTTAATTTCAGTTTATTCCAGATTGTTCTAGACTATAATTAAAATGAAAATACCAAGGACGGCGTTTGAACCTAGGTTGGTAATTGTTGTTGAAAACATGAATAAAATTATCTTGTAAAATAGTTTCAATCAAATCTTGGGTAAAAATTAGGTTAAAACTACAACAAAGCACAAAAAAACACTATTTTTTACTTTTTTATTTGCCGTTTACTGATCTCATAATAACTTATAAGTTAACCAATTATTTAAATCGTTATATTGTGTGCCCTCACAGTAAAAAAAACAAAGATTTAAATCAATGTAATTATTATGTATGTACTAAGGTCGCCTAAACAAGTGTTTAGGTGCAAGCCCGCCGATCTTGCAAGAAAAGATACGATTTTTAGAACGAGTGAGTGAGACCAAAGCCTACTATTTAAATTTACATGTCAATGTACAGACGCCATCAAGCTACTTCAATCAGTCAAATTTCTTTAATAGATTTCCAACTTTATCTCTGAAGTATTAGGTTCAAGGTTAGTTGGGAAAATTTGATAGTTTCGGGTCGTTTGACCTGCGTCTGTACATTTCGACGTCAATCATTTTTCGTTCTTTGCTTAGAACACAAATAAAAGTCAACTTTTACGATTTTCTCTGCTGTTACACTTTTTCTTCCACCCAGTGCACTGCATAGAAATTCCTCATACATGTTTCATGTGTGGTGCTGAACGGAATTCAATTTGAGAAACTCACTGTTTTGTATACCTACGCTGCGTTTATTGTTGTAGTGGCAGCAGAGTTTAAGGTTTTCTTTTAGTCTTTGGTAGAAAGTATGTATAAATTATTGAAATAAATGTTATTTTTGTAGAAGTTGATGCTTTGAGTTACCGAAAAGCAGCGTTTAAGGGAGAATTTCAGCAATAATACTGCAAGCAATCAGCACATCAACAACCGCATTTAAAAGCTGTCAGTGAACGCGGTATCGTTCTGCTCATCACGTTCACTGTCGTTTGTAAAATTGGCCTTAAGTATGGAGAAAATTGAACTAAATTGTTAACAGCCTAACCATTGTTAAGAAACCAGCATGCCTGAGAGATATTTCTTGACTGCATGTAAAGCCAAGTCAGAGGCCCATGGGCGGCAGAAAGACTCTAACACCAGGTTAGGCACTAACCACACGATTGAGAAAGAACAGCTTAATGCTCGTCAAACGCTTCAAAGATTTCTATCTTTAACTGTACATATGGGGACTCCATGGGGAAACCGAGTCCCCATTATAATACACCGTGTCTTTTTGGTCGTCAGCCCACTCCATGTATCCAATGACTAATAAACCTTCATTAAAAAAAATAGATGCTTCTGAGATTTGAATAATTTCAAAATAAGAATATTATTCATTATGACGCATGACGTAGTAGAAACACCCGGTTGCAACCGAAGATCTACTCGACTCGTGCGCTGGTTAGGTAGGTTCTACAATTTGACACGTAAACATTATTAACAGGATGTTTCACAATTCTGATGTATTATTTATTTTTCTTTGTACCTATTATCTTAATTACTGGTAAAAAAGAATCGTGCATAGAGGTATTTTATGTCGGATACATTGAATGGACCACCTTTGTGAGACGACTAAAAAGTCACGGTGTGTAATCAATCGAGCCGACCAATTTTTGATCTTTCTGACCATTGTATCCAATGACATCATATTTTTATTCTTAGTAAAATAACACCCATCGATATTTGTAACGCTTGTTAATCGCGTCCAACACAAAACAGACTTCATGCAAATTTTATTGTAAATATCAATTGAAATTTGAACTGATTGTCCAATCATCATCTGCCTAGCCTTTTCCCAACTGACCATATTCATAGCCTTAAATCCTCTCATTGTTCACAAAACAACAAACGCAACAAACAGTATTCGCGCCAAATAACCTAACCCCTTCGCCACGAACTAGACGCTCAAGCGACACATGTGTCTCGACAACGACTGCGGAGAAACAAATGAGAGAAGCTATTTGGAAGCATGTCACGATTCACCGCGACCACAGTTGACATCGTTATAAGTTTAAAAAAATCGCATTGATTGGATTGAAATCGGATTAATTTGATTTAAATCAGATTTTTCAATATTAGAATCAGTGATTAAAATCCATACAGTATTTCAACTAGGAAATCGGCTCACACACACAATAAATATGCAAACCAAAGCATGCTTCAGGTAAGTGAGCAACTTGGGGCTATCGCAACGAGAGAAGTGGTTACGTTTTATGTGTGTAACAACATTATCATGTCCCGTGGCGTGTCTTTCACGAGAAGTAAACAAAGAAGAAAGAAATAAAAGAAAACATGATTATTTGGCACGTGCCACAAAAACACAATATGAAATAAAGGAACATAATTTTAAAAAAAAACTTAAAACTAAACAACAACAAAAAGATAATAATATCAAGTGACTGGCGTGCGTGTCGTTTGACGTACGTCTCATCGCCCGAGGCCGTGAACGCGGCGTCAAATCTCATTGTCCTCAAACAAACAAGAACGACTCTATTCCCGCCAAATTCTCACATTGCGGGCGAAATTAAGTCGCCATTTTGACAACGGTTTAGGCGGCTATCCAAAAGGCTATTTAATGAAACAAAAGCATTGGACTGTTATGGCCGGCGATTTAATCAATGATTCGTGATGTCAGCCAGTTTGTCATGAGACAACTGAGCTAATGACGTGTGCTGAAGTTCATTTTGTAGCTGAAGAGGGAAATAATTTTCACAAAAAAACGTTTCATGATTATAATATTTATTTTTAGCGGCCTCGTTGGTTTAGTGGTCTACATGAGGTCTTGTTCCCCCAATATCTCCGTAACTAGATGGTTTCCAGGTATGGTCTAGAACCAAAAGACACAACGACGGGGAGAACAAGTGTCTTACGGCTTCGTTAAGGGTACTTTTACACCCATTAAGAGTCTTTTATTCCGATATTACGATCCCGTGCGACAATTACCAATCTCCACGCGAGCGAAGCCGCGGGCATAAGCTAGTATTAAGAATATCATTATGGTAACGCGTGTCATGAAAATTAAAATAAAGGCCACAGTCCATTTCCGCGAAGAGCTAATCTATCAGAACTTCCCCACAGACCGTAACGTAATGTATGTACATATATAAACAAACCAGATACTGTTATTACCAAAATTTCCAGAAAATTACTTTCAGACTTTTGGTACATCTGCTAATCACTTGGATTAATTTTATACGGAAATATTAGTAGTTTTAAAAATGTTAATACCTCGTGGTTTATGCACGGTCGGGCGGTGAAGCGGATCTCACGTCGTATTTAGCTTGTATGGAATGTGTTGATGCCTAAGGGGCCGTCTCCACGAGCGAGAGAATCGCGGCGATATTATCCCATACAAATATGTAATATCACCGCGATTCTCTCGCTCGTGGAGACGGCCCCTAACACAGTATTATCTCTTTTTTTCTGTGGCATGTGCCAATTAAATAATGTTTTCGTTCTTTCCTTTTCAAAACACACGTACACCGCCCGACGGCGCGGATGAGCTGCGCTCACCGCCTCTTACTGCCACATCTTTACCACCTCCGCCAAAACGCGCGGACGGGCGACGTGAGAATCGCCTAAATGACATACAATACAAAATCCCTCATATATTTCACGATGATTCCAGTAAAAGCCTAGAAATTCATATAGATTCGTACGATCGCCATTTGTCACGGCATAACGGAAAACGTTCTCGGAATATCATAAATCTGTCGCGTGGTTTACACATCCTCCTTTGACCTTTTGTCGGCTGGATTTAGGGTCCCGTCTGTGGTCGAAAAAGCCATAGGTTAACCTTTTAAAATCGACGTTCGAATGGAGAAGGTTCTCCATGTTCCATTTGGTTATTCCAAAAATATGGAATGTGATAATATGTGTCAATATTTTCAAGTTTGTACAGAAATTGCACAAATAATTAATTCATGAGCAAATTCGCTGTGTGACATACAACTGATTTGCGATAATTTTATTTGTATTTTAAAATACCAACGGGTATCGTGATGCGCAGTAACTGAATTGTGGAGGTCAGATAGGCAGTCGCTGCGTACAAAATACTGGGGGTCTAAAATGGCCGCTTTAGCAGAATCATATAGGATAATAATATGAATTACGTTTAAATTCTTAAAATGGTCATAGACGTACCTACCATTATGAATTGTCACCTTGTAACCATTTCAAGAATTTTTTATTATCCTATTATGATTCTGCTAAAGCGGCCATTTTAGACCACCTGATCTTTAGCTGCATCCAGTTAGATTGGAAGCTGGCTCAGACAGATGCTGATGATGGCGACTCATACTAAGTAGGTACTCTAACCGACACGAACTTGTCATTCTTTAACAATAACCGAAAAAAAGCATACCATAGCAAAATCAGCCTACAATATTCCCACTGCTACCACTGGGACACCAGCCTCCTCTCTATGAGAGGGAATGGGCCATAATCCACCACGCGGCCCCACGCGGGCTTGTAGTCTTTGAATTTTTGGTTCTAAGACAAGCCGGTTTCTTCACATGTTTTCCTTCACCGTTTTGAGAGCAGTAGTGTTGAAATAAATTACGCAAAGTAATGCGCCTGCCTGGCTTCCAAGCCACGACTTACTGCTCCTAAGTCGGGGCCGCCACCATTGGGCCACCGTTGCTCCCCGAAAAATATTATACGGAACCAGATATACAAGGCTGAAACACACTTGGCAGGTATTTTGAGTAACAGTTACAAACATTTCTGATTGATTTTCGAATGAAGTAATAACACGGATTCGAGCGAGCTATTGAGTTGAATGATGTTGTTTTGACCAAATTATTGGGATTTGTAAACAAGTCTATGAAATAAATACATCAAGAGAGATTGAAAATTTATCAAACCATAGACATTTTAAGTAACTCTAATTATGATTTCCGGAGATCCTTCCTCTACTTAATATCCTTGAGGAAGGATCTCCCTCAAAGATATTACGTAGAATAAACAAATCTAAGAAGAAAATATTATTTGATTCGTGTATCGTACCCTGACGTAAGTATGCCAAACATGGAGCCTAACCAACCTTCATATACGAAAATTAGAAACCTGCCAACACAGCCTAGAACGGACCAGACTCTACATTCAAATAATAGATAAAATAAATTTAGATACTTTAAGAAACCCAACAAAAATTGCTGATATTACTAACTGTATTAAGAAACTTAAATAGAGCTGGACAGGCAATTTGGTTCGGGGTAAAGAAGGGCAAATGGTCTAAGAACGTAACAGAGTGGTGCCTAAGACAATACAAAAAAATGAAAGGGAGACAGCTTCGTAGATGGGAGGATGACGTTATAAGAGCAGTGGGTACCACTTGGATGAGTCAAGCGCCTACTGAACACAGTGGAAAATTCTAGGACAGGCCTATGCTGGAAAGCAAGACAATCTTGAGTTACCGGTGACAAATTAAATAAATACATTTATACTTATTGTTATAGATGAAGTAAGATTGTTAAATTAAGGTTATAAATGTATCTGTGACCTAAACAATATGTGGAAACGTCGTCGATTGTACGGACGACGCCAGCACATCAAGCTACTACAATCTGTCAGATTTCTTTAATAGATTTTCAACTTTATAGCTAAAGCATTAGGTTTCAGGTTCATTGGAAAAATTTGACAGTTTCGGGTAGCTTGACCTGCTGACTTCTAATACATTGTAATATTTACTGTAACATATATTGTAAAAATAGCTTTTGACCGCGGCTTCGCTCGCGATAATTTAGAATTTGACAATCAATCCGAGTTCTGCTTGTAATAATATAATTCAATCATGATTCGAAAGACACGTGGCGCTATTTACTATCATAAGAACGTTATTGTTATTTTTCTCGGGAACAGTACTTTTTTTCGGGATGACAGGTACCCTATTTCCGTTTCTGTACACCTGAAAACGTATTATGCAAAATTTCAGGATGATCGGTTCAGTGGTTTAGGCGTGAAAGGTAACAAACAAACTTACTTTCGCATTTATAATATTAAAACTTATAGTGTCACTAACGGGATATCTTCCGTGATTGTTCATGATTTTGAGCTCCCGATATCCCGTAGGTGACAGTATAAGTTTAGTTTAATACCGTGAAAGCTTAAAACAGTTTTTATAATATTGGTTAAGACATGTTTGTTAAAAAAATAAAATAAAAATAATAAGGAAGAGCAAGCGAGTGCCACATCAAATAGTAATAAAACTTCCAAACAGGTGGTCTGCTGCATCAGTAATATAATATCTATAATATCTTGGGACAACCAACACACCGCCATCTGATCCCAAACTAGGCAGAGCCTGTACTATGGCAACCAGACAACTGATAAACACACACACATATTTCTAAATACATACATATTATAGATAAATTACACACCCAGATACAGAACAAATAATCGTACTCATCGCACAAAGATTTGTCCTGTGTGGGAATCGAACCCACGACCTCCGTCCTAGCAGTCAGGGTCACTAACCACTAGACCAACCAGGCCTATCAAAACAAAAGTAACAGTATAGTTAGTTGGTCCATTTCCATCCAAGGTGAAAACTAAAATGCCTCATTCACCTACAATTCAAACGCGTGTATGGCAAAACTATAAAAATCCGATCAATTCTGGACTACTTTTGAAAAGTTTAGTCAAATTAAAGAAGTTAAAATGTTTGTGAAGTGTTTTTTTTTTTGTTTGATATGGCTATGAGTAGGTGTATATTTTTTACAGTCCCATTTTAAAGCGGAGATCTCAATGAAGAAAAAGGGAAAAGAAACTCTGTGAAAGATCTAGATATTAACATAGACAAAGACTTCTCCTGGGCTCCCCAGTTGCAAGAAGTAAGCCGCAAATTGGTTGCGTCTGTAGGTTATTTACGTAGATTACGCAATTTTCTACCAACATCCACTAAAACTGCGCTCGCCCCAATTTTTTCTTCTTCCAATACTTGATAATGCCGACGCCAGCTATCCATATCTCACTGAAGAACAACTAAATAAGCTTGAGCGCCTTCAAAACTTTTGTATCAGATTCATATTTCGTTTGAGCAAATATGACCACGTATCAGAAATTCGCCTTCAGTTTAAATATGTATTTGTGTGTGTGTGTGTGTATGTATTAGTTTATCTTTGTATAAAATTATTCTGTTTATTTTATCTATGGGCCTTGTTGCTTTATAATAAAATGATTATACACTTTTCATCAAAAAAATCGAAACACCTCGCAGTTTATGATTTGATAAGGATTATCAGAAAAATGTGTATATTTAGGAATAAATGTAAAATGTCATTTAATAGTGAGTAGTATGAGGTTTTTAAATCCTAATGTTATTGTTCTAAATTCAAATTAAGTCTTCATAGGTTTCGTATTTTGTATAATGAGTAATTTTTACCCTGTATGGAATATGAAGGAAATAGGTAAAACAACACGCGTAAATGAAAAAAAAATGTAAGAAACGTTTATTTAATAACTTGTATTCCCTCCGCGAGCTCTTATTACTGCTTCCATACGGTTCTTCATCGATCGGATGAGAGTCACGATCACATGTTGTGGTATATTATCCCATTCCTCTTGGATTGCATTTTGCAGCTGGCTAAGTGTTTCTGGGGCTGGATCTCTTGCTCGAATTCGTCTCTTTAATTCATCCCATAGATGTTCAATGGGATTCATGTCCGGGCTTCTTGCTGGCCATACCATAATGGAGATACCGACTTCGGTAAGATAATCTCGTACGACGCCCGCGGTGTGAGCTCTAGCATTGTCGTGCATGAATATGAAGTCGTTGCCAATAAAATGTGCATAGGGCATCACATGAGGTTCAAGACACTGTTCGATGTACCGATGAGAGTTTAGTGCAGGCAGCCGTGGCCCAGACACAAAGGCAAGTTCTGTCTTACCGTCGGCGCTGATTCCTCCCCAAACCGTCCACGAACCGCCACCATAGCTGACCTTTTCTTCAATGCAGCATTGTGCAAAGCGTTCTCCATCTCTTCTGTAGACCTTGTTCCTTCCGTCGTTACCATACAGCATAATTTTACACTCATCAGAAAACAGTACTTTGCTCTACTGAAGGTATGACCAAGTTAGGTGCTCGCGTGCAAAGTTAAGGCGCGCTCTTCGATGGTCTGCAGTTAATTTCGGCCCATTCGCTGGCTTATGCGGTGCCAATCCGCGTTCCTTCAACCTTCTTCTTATTGTAGAGTCACTTACAGCTACTCTTCGTACAACGCGAAGCTGCTGCTGCAGTTGAAAAGCGTTAAGGCGTCGATTTCGTAAAGAAGTTGTTACAATAAATCGATCATCTCGCTCAGAAGTGACCCGATTCCTGCCAGATCCTGAACGGCGCGTGAACGAACCAGTCTCCCGATAGCGTTTGTAGACTATAGAGTCTACAAACGCTATCGGGAGACTGGTTCGTTCACGCGCCGTGTTGTGGCTGCAAGATTGCATCTAAGCTTATCATCTGTTCATAGGAACAGATGATAAGCTTAGATGCAATCTTGCAGCCACAACACGCTGACTAAGTCCAGAATCCAGCAATGCCACCACTTGGGCGGCTTCTGCGGGCGAAGTATCCATATGTTTTAGAAAAAAAAGTTTTTTCAGACGTCCCAAAGTCACAGTAAATGAAATAAGAAACAAAAAGTTTAAAGACAAGCGCTAATTTTTAGTTTTTAAACGAGAAACTTACTCCAACCCTAAATACACATTTGTCTCAAAACAGTGATTAATTTCATTTATAGGATAAACAAATGAAATTCTAATTTCGAATTTTGATTTTTTTCTTCTTACTGTAATGACCAAACTGCCAGCTACACAATAATGTTTTTTTTTCATGGAATTAATTCTCTTTTGTAAAAAATTAGGACAAAAACAATAAAAACGAAAGTGTTTCGATTTTTTTGATGAGAAGTGTATATTATTAAATGGTGCCTCTCCGCTTTCGCCAGAATGCGCATGTTCGGTCACTGCTTTACATTATTATCATTAACACCAGAAACGGTATATTTACCATGTTTACTGTTTGTTTTGAGCTCCCGATATTCCATTTTCGATTTTCGTTTGTTTTTTTTTTCTATGCAGTAATTTTTTCAACACAAACCCTTTCTTATCTCAAAGAACGTTTTACGTTCCTCCAAGACGCACATCTAGAACTTAGTACTATCGGGACAATTACCGATATCCACGGGGGCATGGACGCGGGAATAGGTTAGTCTTTCAGCGGATAAAATAAACTTTATACATAAAATATAACATAACATCACGCCTGTAATCCCCGAAGGGTTAGGCCGAGGTGTACCTAATAGTACACCTACATTTCCCCAGTTATGTTTAATCTCATTTAAGGGAGCGAGCCTATTGCCAACAAAACCCAGCAAAAAATCTAGACTCCGTGGCTGCTACTGAGAAATTCCTGATGGGAAAACCCAATAACACTGCCCGACCTGGGTATCGAACACAGGACTTAATGCAGCAGTCACGGTTGCGACCACTAGACCAATAAGGCAATAACTTAATAATTTGGTACTTTAATATAATAATACTAGTTTTCCGCCCGCGGCTTCGCCCGCGTCGAGTTCGGTTATATCTCGTTTCCAAGAAAACTCTTCAAAAGTCCGGGATAAAACTATCCTATGTTCTTTCTCAAGGCCAACTCTATCTCTGTACTAAATTTCATTAAAATCAGTTCAGTGGTTTAGACGTGAAAGCGTAACAGACAGACAGAGTTACTTTCGCATTTATAATATTAAAGTAGGGATTCTTCCATAATGTAATTAAAAATCTTATCCTGAGCATAACTTGTCACTCAACAAAAATTCTTACTAAAATCATTTTGTTTATTAACAAAAATAAAATCTGTTCTACACAAATGCTTTTCATAACTTTGAAAAACTGCCTTTTCCGGCTACCAGCGAAATTAATATTCTTTCTTCGTGGCCGGATATTATAATATTTTGCAAGAATATAAATGATGGGTTATCCTGTTTTCTGAGTTTAAAATGTACAAAGTGTTGTGAGAACAAATAAGCTGCCACTAAAAGGCATGGAGCCTTTTAGTGGCAGCTTATTTGTTCTTTTTATATAATCTGTGTTTTTTTGGTGAATTTAAAACGATAAAAGTCGCTTCGATTTCTATTGTGTCAATTATTCTACTGGCCCAGGGTGGAACTCGAGGCTAAATAATAACATACGCACGGATCGATCGTTAGGTTAAGCCGCGCTTGCCTATGTTGGTCCGTGTATTACATACCGAGTTTCCTCCGTGCCTCGGAAAGCACGCTAAGCCGGTCTGGGCTGTCATTTGTAGATCTTTGACAGTCGTTACAGGTAGTCAGTGGCCCGAAAGTCTGACATTCAGTCTAACCAAGGTTAGGGGTGTCGTATTACCCCCAGTACTAACTGGGTTGTGGAGGTCAGATAGGCAGTCGCTCCATGTAAAATACTGGTATTCATCTGCACGCGGTTAGACTGGAAGCCGACGCCAACATAGTTGGGAAAAGGCCAGGCAGATGATGAGCAGGTATTGTGTATTTTTTACCTACCCCCATGAGAAAATGGCATGATTTTAGCAGAACTAGCAAAATGTGGGATTCTGGGCTTCTTGGCAAGAGTTATCTTGATCGTATTCAAAGTAAACTGCGCTAAGCGAACTGTTGCTACGTGAAAGTCTCTTGAGGACGAGAATATCTCAGGATTTCTCTCTCAATTTTCTATTTGAATTGACGTGTAGACTCCAAAGTACCAGCAAAGAAACAAAGTATATTTTTATCTTGAGCATTTCAATCTGAGTCTGTATTGTCAGTAAAACATTCGACCACAAATATTTTCCCTTGGGAGATACAGAAGATTCTCATCTAATCTACAATTATTTGCTTGATAAGAAAATATTGTCATAATTTCAATGCGAATCCCAAATGATTTAAAGAGGGTTTTGAAAGCGTCTAAAGAATCTTGGTATGTTTAGGTATCAATGATGACAGTAATTGTGATGTGAATTATGATTTATACGTACAATTTACCTAGTTCTACTGCCTCGTTGATTCAGTGGTCGCAAGCGCGTCTGCTGAGCATGGTGTCCTGGGTTCGATTCCCAGGTCGGCCAAAGTGTTACTGGATTTTTCCATCAGGAAATTTTCAATAGCAGCCACGGTGTTTGGATTTGTGCCTAGTTGATGGCAATAGGCTATATCGCCCCCTATTACATGGGACTTAAACATAACTGGCGAAATGTGGGTGTAAGTACTATTAAGTACACCTCTGCCTAACCCTTCGGGGATTACAGGGGTGGAGTTATGTAATGTTAAGTTTATCTAGTACTCACGTCACACATCACGACTGTTGAGCGTGGTTTATACATACACTCACGCCTTTTTTCCAATGAGGGTAGTCAGATACACCAAGCACCATCTGCTACGACTCTTACATGTCTCTTTTCGCCTCGTCCACGTTCATATTTACATCTGGTCATAGTACACGCACGTCGGTAACGAGTACTACGCACTTGACCTTTCTCAATAACCTTGTACAATTTAATAATGTTATTCAATTATTGTTGGAAAAGGTGGTTCAATGTAAAGTTAAAACTTCTCAATACAGATATTATTAATCAGTTATTAATTTTCTTTATTGAGTAAAGGGAATTAATAAATAAATAAATATAAATAATTATTTATTTTATCATTATTTTATTATCACAAAAGGTAAAATACAATATGATCATAAATAACAAATTTATTTATTTATTTAAACTTCATTGTCAAGTGGTACATAGGCGGACTTAATGCCACAAGGCATCCTCTACCAGTCAACTTTTGGGTTAAATAAGAAAACATGGACAAAATAAATATCTAAAAAAAACTACTTTCTTTTCGAAAATTATAAACTTACGAGTTTATTGATAAAAATACACTTATTAAATGAACTAATAAATATTTTAACAAATACCAAAATAAAAAACAAATAATTTTAGTCACTAAAGGGAATTAACAACTGATTAATAATATTATATAGATTTAAAATAAAATAATAATATTGTGGTAGAGCAGAGTCTGTATATATTTCCATCAAAAATTAAAGATATTTTCTTACAGGTGAAAATAATCCATTGCTGTTTGCCACGAGATGAAAGGTAAAAATAATAAAAGCTTCTTTTGTTTGCTAACTTTGGATTCAGGAAAAATAATACGGAAGCGACTTGTTTGTAATCGTTAGAAACCATGTTTACTCGAGTCTCAATAAAACGTGAAATCAATGCCCAATTCCTGAAACTTACTGACTATTATTAGTTTTTCTGACGATTCGTTTATCTGTTCGTTAGGAACTAAGGAAATATTATCTCCAACTTATGTGGATGTTATTATCTTCCTTAACGTGTAAACGGACCCTTCGCGAAGCCTTCAACGAAGCATTATGTATATACATCAAACTAAGTAACTTTACGCAAAAATTATTGCTGGGAAATGCCTTTTTTTCGTTTTACGGAAGGACTCAATGGTATGTACTCAAAACGTGCTGATGGAGGAATTGAATAGTACGGGGGTGTACGTGGAAGTGTTTAAAGTAAAAATCTTCCATTAAATTACAAGTATTAAAAAAAACTTGTGAAAAAGTTGGAACTGTGACCACCAACATATTATCCGTAACTAGATGGTATGGTCTAGAACAAGTACCTTTCGGCTTTGTTAAGGGTCTCGTTACACCCTTTATGTATTGCCCCTTAAGCCACCCTTTAAGGCTTGTTCAAACGAAGGTAAAGATTGGTTTATTCATTTGAAATTCGTGCGACTGTTCTCGCTAGTGAACATCTCCACACAAATTAGTTGACACTATCGTCACGAGTGAATTTGAGGTCGAACAAAGTTTTATATATTTCAAGCAGAGAACACGAATCCTATTTATTCAAAAAAACTCCCAGCATTTGGAACACTATTTTTTTCTTAATATAAAAATGCCATCTTTTGAAAGGAGGTAAGGAGGCTATATTATCCATGCAATATCATTAAACCGTTACGTTCAAACGCCAGGGTACTATTTAATAAAAAAGTCATTCAATGGGATTAAATAAACATAGAGGGTTGTATTGATGTTTTTAAAGATTGTAACTCTGTAAAGTCATATTTGTTACGGTCGCCAATCACATTTTGTTCATCGTACAGCCTGACAGTGGCGGCAAATTGCAAAAGACGTAAGAAAATTAAAATTTCGCGGACTACCCAGGCGCTCCGCCTTATTGTTTAAAATTAAAATAAATTAAATTGGCATTTATTTCAGGCAAGCATAACTCATAAACACAGAAAAATAACATTAGCATACATAAATTAAAAATAAAAGAAATTAAAATTATAATAAAAGTCAAATGAAAATAGATCCAAAGATATTAAAAAAATAATATCTTTGGATTTATTTTCATTTGACTAAAAATAAAAAATAAAATAGAAAAATGAAAATAGATCCAAAGATATTAAAAAATTAATATCTTTGGATTTATTTTCATTTGACTTTTATTATAATTTTATTGTATTTAATATTTAATGTAATGTATTTTATTTTTTCGTTTTACGGAAGGACTCAATGGTATGTACTCAAAACGTGCTGATGGAGGAATTGAATAGTACGGGGGTGTACGTGGAGGTGTTTAAAGTTTAACCATACGAATATTAACAAGACAGTGAAGATTGCGGGTAAGACCTGCTACAGGCTGAAGCAGACCTGAGAAGCATGCCACGAAAGAACGAAGACCTATACTCAGCAGTAGCTGGAATAAGGCTGGTGAATGATTAATGTTCACACCATCACAAAGTATAAGAAAAACTCAGAGCCGCCATTAATGTGACGTCACAGGTCATTAATCAATACATTCGCTGACTGGACTCGTAATGAGCTTGATTTGTGTGCTACATGCTGATGGCATTGTATAGCTAGCTATAGAGATGGACGAATCTGTAGGGAACTGAGGTTTCGAATGGTAATGGTGTATTTTTTTGTACAAGTTCGCCACACTATTCCCAAAGCACTGCAACTCCTGAAAGCCAGAATCAACAGTGGCGGACACCAAAGAATCGCCAAGACAATGAAGCTCGACGAAATCCCAGGAAAACAATTTAACTGCCTTGGATCCCACAACGAAATTTATCAGAAAAGAATAGCGGAGGAGTAGGAAAAAACGTTATTTCCACTTGCCTCCATATCAGCAGGAGGCTGAACATAACATTGTCAATACGCACAAAAGGACGTTTTCAACTGGGATAATCCCAGCTGCCTAGCACCACGGATAAATATTATCATTCATATTAATGGGTCCTGAGTTGTAAGGTAACTGCTGTTTAATGATCTAGCATAATACAAAATAGTGACAAATTAAATAATAAAATGATATTACTAGTGATAGTGGATCTAAAAAATACGGGTCAAAAAGCAATGATTAAATTGGTTGTTGATAAGATGTTGGAATGCCTATTTTTTTTTAAGTTTTTGCGCTGAATTTGTTGCTTGGCGTGGGAAGGGACGTCGATGCGTTTACGCTCTGACATTCAAAAGGTTAACGATGCATGCACTTTTAGCAAACAAAAAAAAACCTGAAACAATTATTTATAAGTATCCGTAGTACAGACGCCAGCACATTAAGCTAGTACAATCTATCATTTCTTTAATAGATTTTCAACTTTATCGCGTCCGTACATAAAGACATCTTCACATTATGTACTACCGTATAACAGAATATGTTGTGAATAAGGTTTAAATTACTAAAGCAATAAGGATGGCGACACGCCAGGCTGAATAAACGAAGAAGCTGAAGTGAAAATGAAACAGTGGTGTTAGGGTTGCTACCATCACGAAAAATAAGAAACAAAAAAATGGGTTGTTTTTTCAACCATCGTCATCAACATTCAGAAGTCCACTGCGCATTCAAACACCGTTCACGTCGATTCTCAGTGATTCTCATCCAGTTGCTACTCTGAGAAGATTGTCGATCCATCAAATCCGAGAACGTCCTATCTTCAGCTTGTCGGCTACACATCTACCAGTAACGAGTTTTCAATAACATCCCTTGCTCATATCTCAAGAGTGTTTCCACAGACAATAATCCACCTTCCATCTTGCGCTGCATGCCCTAACAGTAGCAGCCTTGACGATCTTATGACTGTATCAGCGAGCAGAGTTTGCATGGCTCTATTTTGGGTCAAATACATTTTATGAAAATTAGCCATCGGCACTCCAAGAAGAGTAAAACCCTTAATATCATCGTATATTGGATATTAATTATATTAATACAAAATATTTAACTTTATAGTAAAGAATAGAAAAATAAATAAATAAAACATAAAGTCTGTGCGGTAGCCCTATGCCTTAATATTCTTCTGAGCTCACGACCGTCTTTGCACCGACAGGTAACGGGCAAAAAACGCTTTTATTTAAGATATTAGGTTTTTGCTTCTAAAGTTATAACTATAGAAAAAAGAAAAAAAAACCGGACAAGGGCGAGTTCGACTCGTATGGAGAGGGTTCCGTACGTTAATTATAATTTAAATTCCGTAAGTTGTTTTAAATCTGACCCAAATTTGAGAAATTTCCTATGTTACTTTTAATACCATAGATTTCTTATAGGTTTTCCTGTAATCTATATATATGCAAAGAACTATTTTTGTATTTTTTTCAAAATTTTCGATCCTATAATTTTGTAGGGAAGGGGAATGGTCAATTTTTGCCTATTTTCTTAAATAACTCCAAACCATTTATTTTAAAATTATAAAAAAAAATGTTTAAAAAGCACATAATAAGCTCTTTCATTTGATATGTAACACGATAAAGCTAGCAAAGCTTTTTTTTAAATTTTCTAATTTACCCCCCAAATGTGACCCCTTCTTGTTTAAAATTTATTTCGTTACATGTTCCTCTTTGAGTGACCGATTCACATACGTGTACCAAATTGCAACTCAATCGGTCTAGTAGTTTTGGAGTAAATTGGCTGTGACAACGGACAGACAGACACGCGAGTGATCCTACAAGGGTTCCGATTTTTTTCTTTTGAGGTACGGAACCCGAAAAACAAAAAAAAAACATACGCCTACATCGGAATTTATAAAACGTCGCGTCGAGAAAAGGTGCACGGTTCAGACTGGACGTTTCCTATGGAGAAGAAACTCCATGAACCGGCATGAAACTCCATGGTACTTTAAACTTTATTTAAAATTAAAACTACAAGAAAATCTAGTGTAGTGGTCCCAACCACTACTGAGCATGAATAAGGCCTTTTTTTTGGGATGGTAAATCATCTTTAATGACTCCTCCCGTTCTGGGCGGAGCGGAAGGGAGTGTCAGACTTTTACTGACTAAAACCCATCCATGTTCCTTCTTTTACCCTTTGTGTTCCAGGGCCGCGGTATCTCTTTCGAACAGTCCCGCAACCTTGGCAGGTATCGGCCCTTGCGGACCCCTCCTGTTTGCTGACATCTCTTTGAGGCGCGCGTGGAACACGAACGCGCCGTCGACACGGCCTGTCGTCATAAGACGGATGGACGGTGAGCTAGCCCATTACTCACCATCCACAGGCCCGCGCCTACGGTGGCCGAGAGCCACCACATGGCCCCCGATGCGACGCCCGGGGCGTCCCCCGCGGCGGCTGGGACGTGAGGTTATTTCACTCTCACGTTCCGCCACCTCCTTCGCTAGCATGACTGCTTCGCAGAAGGAGGTGACGGCTTCCCATTCCCTCTCGCCCCGGACCATGGCTTGAACCAGGGATGAATGAGGTGCTGCGTTCGATACCTAGATCGACCAAAGTTTTATTGGATTTTTCTATTAAGAAAGGATGGTGAGAAGGGTTGGTGGCAATAGGCTCACCCCTTATTACATGGTTTTAAAAATAACTGGCGAAAATCAAAATTCAGAATCATAAGCAAGATTAATTAGTGAAAGGTCATAAAGTTTCAAATTAACTGTCACTCACAATAGTGGCTAATATAATTTCAACACCAACTTTCCTAATAAGCTGTACCTAATCTAATTTGAACCCTAACCCTAAAAGTTTGTACCACGAAGTTAGTTTGAACCGCTTAGAATCGGTCTAAACCGATTTTCGGCGCATATTACATAGACGCTGAAGGGATACTTTATAAAACTCGGTCTTTATTAAGTATCGCTTCCGCGTCTATGTATTTTACTTGGTTTTTACCCGACTACAGAGGCAAGGCAAAGCCAAAAAGAAAGGGTTATGATTTTAGCAGTGTATGTATGTGTGTTATTTACGTAAGTTTCTCCGTAGCGCCTAAACTATTCATCCGATTTTGATGAATAAGGTGTCAATCGATTCGTTATTATGTCCCGGGTAACACAGGCTACATTTTAACCGACTTCAACAATAGGAGGACTCGATTTTACCTTGTAAATCCCGAATTTTAATAGAGCGTGACTTTTCTGTAGTCGGAGTTTTTAGTTGTAGTATACCACACAAATTCTTGTTGTATTTCATTTCAGTATGAACATTAGACTAAATCATCCTCAAGATTGTCAATATTCCACAATTAGATTATTAAAAGCCAAATTAAAAAAAAAAAACATTAGGTACTTTTTTGAAGGCCTACTTTCGGAGCTTTTACATGAGCAATCTATGGGTCAACCACACTAAGAGATCGCTGGATGTCCTGCGCGTACAATATAATAATGGTTTCAGAATGTTGTAGCGACTGCCCCGTTTCTGTAGCGCCTCAGACATGTTTGGCGAGATCCACAGAGATGGCTTTCATGCTATAATACGCAAATAAACTGCTTCGCTGCTGTGCAGAATGCGGAGTAGACGCAACTATATCCTGAGAGCTGTGGCTGAGAGCTATAGGTACCTACTCCAAAATATTAGGCGATGTTGTGTCAATGTTTTCCTGACTGGTAGTCCTTTGTTTCAGTTATACTATTCTTATATCAATGTTATTACTAACACTAGAATATAAGCTGTCTGTAATCTACACATCAGATCTATACTCTATACATACATACTACATACATCTATATATACATATATTAAAACAGTAAAAAAACTGTGTCTGTACATTGAATATTTAAAAAAAATAATAATTGAGGGGGGTTTAGAAACAGTAATAGAGCACGAAACCAAAAAAAAAATTCTGTCTGTTTGTCTGTTTGTTTGTACACGCTAATCTTCGGAACTACTTGACGGATTTGAATGATTTTTGTTTTGTTGTATAGGTATAAAGTCTGAGCAACACATAGGCTATAATTTATCTTGGAAACTTGAACACCTGATGCAGAACCGCAACAGACCAGTTAAACTATAAGAGATACAAAAATGGTACCTAAGCATTAATTGTTTCACGTGATGAGCATTTTCTGCTAAGAGAATAAATTTGAAGATCTGGAACACCTGATGTGGAACTCCAAGAGCCCAGCTACACTATAACATATATAGGAATGACGTCTTAGCAAGAGTTGCTCAGCCTGATGAGTACTCTCTATTGTCGTATAAAATTTGAAGATCTGGAACAGCTTATGTGGAACTCCAAGAGCCCAGCTACACTATAACCTATATAGGAATGACGTCTTAGCAAGAGTTGCTCAGCCTGATGAACACTCTCTGTTGTCGTATAAAATTTGAAGATCTGGAACAGCTCATATGGAACTCCAAGAGCCCAGCTACACTATAACATATATAGGAATGACGTCTTAGCAAGAGTTGCTCAGCCTGATGAACACTCTCTGTTGTCGTATAAAATTTGAAGATCTGGAACAGCTCATTTGGAACTCCAAGAGCCCAGCTACACTATAACCTATATAGGAATGACGTCTTAGCAAGAGTTGTTCAGCCTGATGAGCATTTCCTGTTGACATACAAAAATGAATGATCTGGAACGACTCCAATCGTCTCGCTCATCCCGTTGTTTTCCCGTCCCCGGGCCTTAGAATTCTACATCAGACGTTTCAAATTTTCGATTATGACGACCCCGTTGTCGCTGGCATAAGCAACGGGATCCGCGTACGAAGTCGCGGGCAGAAGCTAGTATACAAATAAATAAAATTGAAGAGTCTGTTTGTAAGATCAAAATATAAACTTTTTACTCAATGCATATGATCCGTTTCTCTGCCAAGAATGTAGCTGAAGTAATTCAAACAATGGCCAGGGGAAAGTCTCCGGGTCACGACGGTCTCAGCATTGAGCACCTCAGGTGTGCGGGGGTACATTTGCCTAGAGTGCTGGCGCTGTTTTTCACGCTTTGCGTAAGCCACTCATACCTTCCACCCGATATGCTGAAAACAATAGTGGTACCAATCGTGAAGAATAAGACTGGGGATGTATCTGACGAGGCGAATTACAGACCGATATCCTTGGCCACTGTAAGGTGTTGGACGGTTTGTTGGACAAGGAACTTGATAAATGGATAACTGTACATGACGCACAGTTTGGGTTTCGGCCTGGACTTTCCACTGAGAGTGCGATCCTTTGTCTAAAGCAGACCGTCCAATACTATAAGGATAGGAATACTCCGGTGTATGCCTGCTTCCTTGATCTCTCAAGGGCATTTGACCTTGTGTCATATGATGTCCTTTGGGATAAGCTCAGGGGAGCGGGTGTACCACCTGAGTTGACGGGTTTGTTCCAGTACTGGTACTCTAATCAGTTAAACCAAGTTCGTTGGGGAGACGTTCTATCTGAAGCGTACAGGTTGGAGTGTGGGGTGAGGCAGGGGGGGTTAACCTCACCTAAGCTCTTCAACCTGTACGTAAATGAGTTGATCGTTGAACTCAGCAGCAGACCAGTTGGGTGCAAAATAGGTGGTGTTAGTGTCAATAATTTGAGCTACGCTGATGACATGGTGCTGCTGGGTCCAACGGCTGGCTCAATCAGGGACATGCTGAGCGTCTGTGAAAAGTATGCAGCGGCCCACGGCCTGGTATACAATGTGGCTAAGAGTGAGTACCTGATCTTTACTGCTTCCGGGAAACATTTAAATTATGAGCCCACAATATCCCTCAATGGACGAACCCTTAAAAGGGTCGCCCAATTTAAATACTTAGGACATTATGTCACCGAGGACCTCAAAGATCAGGTAGATATAGATCGCGAACGCAGGGCACTAGCAGCCAGATGCAACATGCTGGCTCACAGATTCGCTCGTTGTAGTAACGAAGTCAAAATAACTGTTTAAAGCTTATTGTCAAGGGTTCTACACGAGCGGTTTGTGGGTCAGCTATACGCGGAGGGCTCTAGATGCTCTGCGTGTGCAATATAATAATGGCTTCAGAGTACTGTTGCGGTTGCCTAGGTTCTGCAGCGCGTCAAGCATGTTTGCTGCAGCACGAACGGACGACTTTTTTGCTGTAATGAGGAAAAAGACCGCATCCTTAATAGGCAGAATGAGGGCTAGCCGCAACAGTATTTTGAAAACCCTAGCTGAACAACACGATGCACAGATAGTGAAACACTTTGTCCGGTTGCTCGTGCGGCAGGGATGAAAAATGTTTTATTTGTATTTTGTATTTTGTTTATAGATTTTAATACTAACACTTAGTTGATAAGTTTGTTTGTATACTAACCAGTGGACCAATGTTGTCAAATTAAATAAATGTTTATTATTATTATTATTATATGAAAATATATACGGCACTTATAACAAAAACAGATTTATTTTAATTTTTGTCTGTCTGTTCCGGCTAATCTCCGAAACGGCTGAACCGATTTGAACGGAACTTTTACTGGCAGATAGCTGATGTTGTACGATCTCACACAGGCTACTGTTATTTTAGAAAAATAATTAGGGCCCCTTCCAAAAAAAAAACACTTGAAATTGTTAACAAAATCCGATTCAAACGGCTAATGTCCGAAAACTCTAGATGAATGTTAATGTGTTCAAGTAAACAAAGTTAATATTGTGAACAAGCTGAACGTGGTCATACCTACCTTTAGTTTTTAAACTGCGTTCAAAAGCTGTCAGTGTCAATTATGGACAGTTGACAGCTGCTGTAAACGCAGTTTAGATTTGGGTAGTCGGCGCTCAATTTCACTGGTGTAATTCGATCTAAATCTCTGGCCTGTCTTTTCCAACTTCATCTTTTATTAACTAATTACTACTTGTCTCAAACATCTGGTTCAATACTACGTCTCACCGAATCGCAGCTATTGGAAAGAGTTGCTTTGACGTCTGTTAGTATTTGATTAATTGTTTAATTACAAGTAACTTGGAGATAGTTGACAGATACTGAACAGGAGGTCCTGGGGTCAAATCCCGGGTCTGGCAAATTGTTATCGGGTTTTTCCATCAAGAATTTCTCAGCAGCAGCCACGGAGTCTGGATTTGTGCCCGGTTGATGGCAATAGGCCCCCCTCCTGTTATATGGGACTTCAACATATTGGCGAAATGTGGGTGTACTATTAGGTGCACCTCTGCCTAACCTTTTAGGGATTACAGGCGTGACGTTATGTATTAGATAGTTGGTTAGATGAACTGGTGTAAAAGTATAGTTTAAGACGGTTGATCTTTATCCAAGATTCGCTTGTCGCGTTTTGGACGTGATTCATATAAAAACGCCTTTAAAAACCTGAATTTTATTCATGATCCACATTTTTTCAATGAAAAACGATACACAGGTTAATGCGCTTTCTTTCATGCGCGTGATACATATTAAGAAAAGAGAAAAGATTACCATTGCCATGCTAAAAATTAACATGTATGATGTAGATTAGAACTCCTTTTTAAAGTAGTATCATCTTTGGAAACTATCACCGTAATTATAAATGCTTATTTGCCGTGCGCTTCTTTGTTTCATGATCTGCCTAGACTTTTCTCAACCTTTTTGTGGACGGCTTCCAGTCTAACAGGATGCAGCTGAGCACCAGTACATGAAGCGACTGCTTATCTGACCTCCACAACCCGGTTAGTACTAGTAATACGATACCTCTTCTTAAGACTGGTTGTCAGATTATCTGTAACGACTGTCATAGATCTACAAATGACAGCCGGGACCAACGGCTTAACGTGCTTTACGAGACACGGAGGAATTTTGTTTCTAATGGGTGGTCACCCATCCACGGACTAGCCTATGCAAGCGCGGCTTAACTTGAAGATCGAACCGCACGAACCGATCGAACACCAGCTCCTCACGTTTCGTCCGTATGAAAATTTGTATGTAGGTGGGTGCCAGAAAAATCATGATTAAGCCCCGCAAACCAACCATTAAAATCTTTAGATTAACTGACTACAATTACAGATTTCTCAAAAAAAAAACCGGTTTACTCATCAAAAACTTCAATGTAAAATTTTTTTCCGTAATCAGGAATAGATTTTCTTGGAATTCTGTGCCTCCCGAATTCCGAAAACGAGAGAAACAATTAACTTCACAAAGACGGCCTCTCGAGTCCTCGAACCTGAGACTTTACGTATTAATCCCGCGTCTTAGCCACTGGACCAAGATGGCCAACCTGTTATTGGCTCTTATTCTGCCCCCGTAAACAAAAAAGCAATAAATTTACAAATCTATGTTTCGGGGAAACGGGGAATTTAAATGTGTTTATATTTTTTGAGGTTTAAAAATGTAATAATCATCTGCTTGGTTGATTCTTTTTAAATATTACAAGACATCAAATGAAAAAAAACAATCGATTTTTTTTTATCTCTGTTTTAATTCCAACCATAAGGTCCATTGTTATTTAAATAATTTACCTACTAAATGTACGGCTTAATTAAATAAGCGTTGACATTAGCACTATATTGCAATTGCAACACCAGTCTGCCTTTTCTTTTTTTTTTTGGGATGGGTAATCATCAAATTACTCCTCCCGCTCCTCGGAGCGGAAGGGAGTGTCAGACTTTTACTGACTAAAACCCATCCATGTTCCTTCGTTTGCCCTTTGTGTTCCAGGGCCGCGGTATCTCTTTCGAACAGTCCCGCAGCCCAACACCAGTCTGCCTACACCTTCGGGACATTTTCAGTGGTTGTCACCCATTGCCAGAAAAAAAAAAAAGTACATTGTCTACTTCAAACAGTCAACTGCATTTTAAATTCAGAACGTTGTCACTTTGAATGTCACTTCAAATGTCATGTCCCCACTGATTCATTTAAGTAATATGGCGGGGAAACTAGAAAGAAAATAAAAGCCGACTACTCCCTTTATTGCACTTAAAATAAAACAAATTGGCATTCTAAACTTGTGAACGTTTCGCTAATGTTACTAGTTTTCTACATATTTGTCTCCTGAGGATACATTGTTTTGGATTTTGTGATAACGTCTAAAAAACGTCAAAAAAATCGAATGGCAGTATTCCTTTGGGCGACACTGCCGTTACTGAGTCTTGAATTCGTATGTATTTTTAAACTCGACTAGGCCACACCCACGCACGCCAAGGTCACCTACCCAGTATTTTCAGTTTGGGCTCATATGCCTAATAAGATGGTACAACTCCCGTCCCATCATCTATCGTTTCGAGATATAAAGCTCGCAAAGAACTGTCAAATTGTCTTAATCGCATTTCTGTCATGCACCCCCGGCTCACTGCGAATAGACGTTCATACGAATTCACGTCAAAAAACAACCTTGTGATGAGAACAAAGACATTTAAAAATGTGCCTAATTATGATAGAACAAACGACGGGAATAAAATAGCAATCTACCAACTAGCAGGAACCTATTGATTGGTGTCTGTATAAGTGTTACGTGTCAAAACGAAGAAGAAAAGGACTATAATCAAAGACATTAATACTTACGAGCGATAGACGGGACAACACTAAGAAAATCGTAATCCACTACTTATTATTACTTGGTAATAATAAGTAGTGGATTACGATTTTCTAAGTCGTTCTGTCTAATGTCATACGCTCGCTTGTCAGAAAGCATTCGAGTGTCAAAATCGAAAATGTTCAGGATCAAACTTTTTGTATGAAAATATTCCCAATGTCCGCTCTATAAATATTTTAAATCTCTTTGACTATAATCAATCTCAACTATAAACTGCAGGCGAAAACCACAGCAAAACTTGTTTCTAAATCAATGAAGAACAGAATAAGCTCATGTCTGTACAGGATTTGATCTTGTACTAAATTATTGATTCCAATTAAATCAGACACTACCCTCATTTGTGTAAGTTCCTTGATTGAACACGACAGGGGTGTGTTCCGTTCCTAAATTAATATTACCCAGCTAATTAAAGTTTAATTCGCGTTTTCACTAACATAACGCGATCATAGTTTATCATAATCACACATACATAACATCACGCCTGCAAACCCCGAAGGGTTGGGCAGAGGTGTACCTAATAGTACATCCACATTTCGCCAATTATGTTTAAGTCCTGTGTAATAGGGGGCGAGCCTATTGCCATCACCTGGGGACAAATGCAAATCACGGAGTCTTAGAAATTCGTGATAGGAAAATCCAATAACAAATTACTCGATCCTAGAATCGAACCCAAGACCAGCGCTCAGAAGTCGCGATTGCGACCACTAGGCACAGGCAGATAAATTTAATGGTCGAAACAATTTATCCATTACAATAATGCGTTCAGGGCGGTATTGGGGCTGGATTACTAAATTACCATTATTTATCATTATTTAATGTTTATGTTAATTAATATTTGCATGCTATTTTTATGGTGAAATGTCTCACTGCAGTACTTGTTTTTTTACCAACTTTTGTACCACATTTACCGCAATTAAATAATTTTGACTTTGACTTTGACTTCAAGAGTTTCATAAAAAAAAGAAAATTTCCCCGCGCACCGCTTAATAAATCATCAAGATACAATCACGCACTAATAAACTGTCAATCATTTCTAATAATATTTGATAACATTTTGATACCATATAATGTGACAAATTGATGAAGACTGTGCCCCACAATGTTATAAAACCTACATGAATAGTTCTTTAAAATGCTCCATGATAAATAACCAAAAAAAAATAAATGCAAAAACAAAATTACAAAGGGCAACAATGGATAAGGGACGCACAGAACCGGTAAGTGTGGTAGGGGAGGTTTAAAGGTCTCTCCTGGGCCTAAACTGGGTTGGATATACCCAGCAGTGGGTGATTACGAGCTGATATGATGACGAGGATGGTCATGACAACACATTTCACTTTGGCTCTAAACTAGACAAACCTATAACTTGGCTTGGGTACCAAAAAGACATGATTCTGATATTGCCCTTGTATTTGACCTTATCTAGGATTTTTTTTCATAATTCTGTAGTTTCCGTAGAGTTCAAGTTAGCAGCATAATCATAGTCAACTTGTGACGACATTACTTCACCGCGTACGAACTACTTCTCAGGTCGGACGTCACGAAAATCGTGTGCAACATTCTTTCCTTTTCGTGTGGTTAGTGCCTAACTTAGTGTCAGAGTTTTTATGCCACTCTTGGGCCTCTGACTTCGGCTTTACATGCCTTTGAGAAAATATCGCGCAGGCATGCTGATTACGTCACGGTGTTTTTTTCCACCGAAGCAAATGATAATTATATAATAAAAATAAAATCCATTTATTTCAGGCACGAGTCCATACAAAAGACAAATTACCAAAAGACAAAGACAAAAAATAATACGCACATGAATCCAAAAAATCAGTAGTGCGTGTCTTGGGTTCGAATTCGAGACCTATGACTTAGCAGTCCGACGGTCACACCTATCTATCACTGCTTAACGTTAATAAATATACTGAAAACTGTCAACAACTGTCAGCAGTTGCCCTCAAGACAGAACACCCATCTGATCCGAAGGTTTCGGTCTTTTCAATAAATGCTGATGAATTTTCTACCCTGTTCTGCATTCTAAGCTTTATCCTGGATAAATCTATGAAAGCTCAACATAACGACACATTAAAACCTACATCAGAAAAAGATTGCCAACAATAAAAAATCTTTTGTCAACCTCCATTTAAACGTCCTGCCAGAATTAATTGCATAAAACTTTTTCGTTGAGAATGCGATGGAAAAAGAACTTTTTCGATTCCCAACAGATCTTAACTTTGTCTTGGTCCTTTTACTTACGCGGGGAAGAAAGAATTCATGTTTTGTTTTAAGTTATGCCTTTTTGCATGATGATTTAAGATTAGCTAAAATTATGTTATGGATTTTGTATGACGTTTGTTATTGTGTTTGTGATCCCTGGAGGCAAACCAAGGGCTACACCCTAATTCTAGCAGAAATTGCGAGTATTTCTTTCCTTTTAAATCGAAAATGAGAGAAAGAACAACATATGTGCAATCGATTACGCAATTATTCAACTTTGAAAATTTAATAGCATATTAAGTATCCAGTACCTTCGTGAACATAGTAGGAGGAGCTCGTGGCTAAATAATAACAGCCGCTCAGGTCGGTCTTCAGGTTAAGCTTGCCGAAGTTGGTTTGTGGATGGGTAACCACCCATTACATACCGAGTTTCCTAAGTACCTCGAAAAGCACTTTAATCTTTTGAACGCCACTGTCACATATGCGTATGCCGTAACGTGCGAGCGTGGAGGGCACGCGCGTGCGTTTATGCTCTGGCGGTCAAAAAATTAATCCGTTGGTCCCGGCTGTCAATTGTAGATCTTTGACAGTCGTTAAGTAGTCAATGGCCCGAAAGTCTTACCAAGGGGTATCGAGTACTGGGTATGTGGATTGTGGAGGTTACATAGGCAGTCGCTCCATGTAAAATACTGGCATTCACCTGCAGCCGATTAGACTGGAAGCTGACCCCAACAAAGTTGGGAAAAGGCTAGGCAGATGATGACCTTCGCAGACATAATAGCTGGCAACCGGCTGATTTTTATCATCCGACATAATTACATCTAGCAACCTGACCTGAACCTGCATGGTGGATTACAGCCCTCTTCCTCTCATAGAGAGGAGACCTGTGTCTCAGCAGTGTAAACATTGTAGGCTGTTTATATTAGGGACCTAGCCTGTTCAGGAGTAAAATGAAAAACTTTTGCATAGTTTTTAAATCCACAGAAAAATCCCAAATGCTTTTGTTTTCCTACTAGCCGTAAGTACACAGCTACACTGTCACTAAAAATATCTCCTAAACTCACAAACGCCTCAATCCCAATGTTACCTGTAAATAAAAGAAGGAAAATAACAAATATCTTCGGATCAAATACCTTTGATACTTTGAACAAACTATTTACAGAGTTATTTCTTTTTGCTCTCTGCTTTTGTATTGTTTCGACTTTGATACCTCGAGCGGCGTAAACGTAACGCACATTCGAAAGACTTTTGAATCGAAAATATAAAATGGTAAACTGACTGACTGACTAGGTATATCAACACACAGCCCAAACCGCTGGTCCTAGTGTCATGAAACTTGGAGGGTGTGTTCTTTGTGAAGAGTAAGTATCCACTACGAGAGCATTTTTGGGACCGGGTTGTGGAAGTCAGATAGGCAGACGCTCCATGTAACTTACTAATCTGTAGCGAAGGGATGGGCTCAATAGGTATGGCTTAGTTACAAACCACCAGACTAGTTAAAAACAACACTATCAAATCAGTCCAATCACAGTAGATGAACTAACTAAGTTACACATAAACTAGTTTCATGTTAGTTCACAACTACACAGCGGTCTCACTAAGCTACTTATCTTCAGGTTCTACTTGATGGATACGTTAAAATTAGGACCACGGCGACGGGGAGGGAAAAGTAGTAATAAGGTGAAGTATACCTGTCGGGTTGTAGCGGCACTACAAAAAGTACTACAGCAACATAGAACAAAAAAGTACTACAGTGCCATCCATGACGCAGAGGACAAACAAAACATCGAAATACATCTAAATCCTGCATCGCGCAAGTAAAGTTATTCGCGACTTAAGACTATTTAGAAGAACCCGACAACAACCGTCGGGCAGTAGCCCACCAGACAATAACACCCGTCTGGTCGGAGAATCCTCCCTTTTCTATGGGGGATGAAGAACTTTACACCCTGTTCTTCATACTTCCAAAGGGTTGTCATGTCATGGATTTGTTCCGTTAGGCGCGTACATCATGTAGGCAGCAGATGGGTTTCGTGCAATGAAAATACACTGGGTGCGATACGCTGTTTCTATTAAACTAACAATTTTCTTGACATTACAACTTAACACAATAACACTGGGCACAATGAATCGGGGTACAGTTGCAGGACGTCTCAGCTGCGCTGCGATCTGACACTTAATGTCCACTGTCGCCTAGAACTGAATACATCAGGGCTCTGTAAAGCACGCTGAGGCCCCACTACTCGCACCACAGACTTGCAACTCAGTCGCGTGATGTCCCCACTGGGGGTCTAAAATGGCCGCTTTAGCAGAATCATAATAGCATAATAATATGAATTACGTTTAAATTCTTAAAATAGTCATAGACGTACCTATTATGAATTGTCACCTTGTGACCATTTTACGAATTTAAACGTAATTCATATTATTATCCTATTATGATTCTGTTAATGCGGCCATTTTACGAGTAGGGGGATCTACTTGGCGTACTTGCGATTAATTTTAAGCCCGTACCAATGACCGTCTCCGACAATACTATGATGTTTTTATACACAAGTATGAGAAACATGGACAAAGTTATGCTGTGTATCGAAATTCTCTAGGTTTCTAAAACATTTGGGGTTCGGGACCCGTCGGGATGCCCTAGCTTAGTTAGGCAGTAATAGTCTAGTTGTGTGACCGTCGACCTCTGATTTTTCGGATTCATGTGCGTATTGTACAACTATCACTGGCTTCGGTGAAGGAAAACATCGTGAGAAAACAAGCATGCCTGAGAGATATTTCTCGACGGCATGTTAAGCCAAGTCAGAGGCCCAATGGGCGGCATATAAACTCTGACACCAGGTTAGACACTAACCACACGAAAAAGAAGTTATTAAGTTACAATACAAGGTTCAGCACTCCACGTGTAACTTGATCTGCAACAAAATACTTATAAAAACAAAACTACTAATTAGCTAATGCACTTACATGAACATTGCAAGTACCCTTACCAAGATACTTCATCTTGGTAAGGGTACTTGCAATGTCGAGGATAGTAAAACTCTTGTTACACTATCTTGACTACAAAGTCTGTAAACTACAAAATATGAACTGGAGAGATGATTACACCATAGACGTCGTTTTCAGGTTTTAATTTTTATCTATTCTAATATTATAAAGAGGAACAATTTTACTGTAACTTTGTACGTAGGTAGGGGGTAATCTCCAGAACTAATGGTCCAATTCTAAAAAATATTTCACTGGCAGAAAGCTACATTCTTCGTGCGTGCTTTATGGTATAAATTATATTAATTTATATCATGCATATCACTATTTTTTGCGGATGAAGCCGCGAGCGTTGTGCTAGTTGGTAATAAAGTTCTTAGTTGCAATAGTTTCAGCGGGGTCCATAAAAACTTTAATACCTTAATGAAACCTTTTAGGAGATGTATGATCAAAAATTATTTCTTAATCCCCAGGCAGAGGTTCACCTGAAGTGCCCACATTTCACGAGTCAATTGATGTCAATAGGGCACAAATCTCAGGCCCTACTGAGAATTTAGACATTCTTGATGGAAAAATCCAATAACAATTTGTGCGATTGGGGAATCGAACCCAGAACCTCATACTCAGCCGGCCTTTCGCCGACTAGACCAAGCAGGCAGACTAACCCTTCACCATTATTAATGACTTCTTTGATGAGACAGGTGGAGGCTGCAATAAGTTCCACCTTCCACCACAATTCAACACAACCCTGCGTCCCCCCTCCTATGTCCTCAAATATATTCCACAAAACTACTCTTCATTACAGCTCCCCAACAATTTACAATACGGGCACAAAATACAACCACAGTATATTAATTTAAACACACAGTAATGCAACTAGCCGTGGAACTGATGACCGTTGGAATTGACACGTTCTTGAGTGGAAAATATTCGGCAAGTGTAACGTAGGTAGGATGCCCTCAGGCTAGTTGAAGCGATGATCTTCGCATGGTGGCTGGTAGCAACTGGATGATAGTTGCCGAGAATCGAGCTGAGTGGCATGTAGTTGAAAGGCCTATGTCCAGCAGTGGACTGTTCTGCTTCTGGCAACGGGTTACTCGTGTAAGTCTGGGGTGTCGCATCAAGACAAGTGGTAAAGCTGGTATATTGAAAAAAATGTGGTTTTTCTATTTCGTGTAACTTATTAAGTATGTGGAATAGTGATTTAACATTTAGGTATATGTTTTTTGAGACTTTGGCCAGTATCATGTATAAGGAATACACGATTCAATAATTTTTCTCGATACAAAAAAACGCAAAGTTTAATCTATTTTATTACTTTTTTCATTATGACATCACGGCGTAACGCTTATGAGTTATTCAGTGAATTTACTTTAAAACATAGACAATTGTCATTTCAAAGTTTACTCAAAGTAGTTTTAAATTTAATTCATTTCTTTTGTTAATTAAAAAAGTCGTTTTATTCCGAGTGCAATCACATTATAGCCATCTCTTCTTTTGCGTTTCAAAAGTAATTGCATCACTTTCCCTCGCTTAGTAGATCAGTCGCCCGGTGCACTTCATCGATTTATTTTTGAGGTAGCGCCTGTGTGTAGTGGAGCATACCAAAAGTTTCGTTAACAACCCTCCGCCTCCTCCCACGTTTAATTGGTAAATGATATTAATTTATTTCTGTAAGTATGTTTAAAAATACACTTTTATACGTCGCAATAAATAATGTTTTGAAACTAGGTGAGGTCGGTGTTTCGTACTTGACTACTTGTAACTACGAAACAAACTCAGAGGTCAGTCTCTTTTCAAGTCCAGACATAGATAGTCTTGGTCGGATCATAATGAGTTTAATTCACAAAAAAGGCCTAGTTGGTTTACTGGTTCTTTCAATCTATATACTGTGCCTCTACAGTAGGGTGCCCAAAACAGTTTGTCAAGAAAATAAAGCGATCTCACGTAGGTACGACCCCGACGTATTGCTGTACACTGTACCCCCATTTTCTGTGATTAATTAATCTGTGCAGACCTACGAACTTTAGTGAAGTTCTTTTGATTTGTATTGTCCTGGATACGACACAAACTTTCTCCAAAAAAAGATTTAATTCGGACATCTTCGTTTGTTACGGTGTTTGACAAGATCTGGATATTTAGGGAGAGATGACAGGTCTAAGGTGTCTTTTGACAAAATTTGGGACAGTTTCTGGTAATTGGGATCGATAGAACTATTAGAGGTATTAAGAACAAGGTGTTGAGTTCTTCATCCTCGACAAAAAAGGGAGGATCCTCCAAGCAGACCAGGGTGTTGTGTCTGATGAGCTACTGTACGACAGTTGTTGTCGGGTTTTTCTACATATTTTAAGTCGCGGATAACTTTAATATCAATTTCTAGTAAATTTTGTACTATGTTGCTGTAGTACTTTTTGTACTGTCTGCTACAGAACCATGCAGTTTGGAAGGACCGGAGATGTCAAAAGTTACAAGAATCTTGTGGCAATCAATATAGATGTAGAATCAGACGTTCCTTTTCGGTAATCCATGACAGTAAAATGAAATGCAATAGTAAATAGTTTTAATTCCGCAAAAATTACGGTGCATGTTGCATTACAATTCATCTAAATACCAGTATTTTACAAGGAGCGACTGCCTATCTGACCTCCACAACCCAGCGAACACTGGGTAACACAATACCTTTTGGTAAGACTGGTTACAATTATTGCACACTTATTTTGCATACTTTTTGCCATCAAAACTCTTAATAGCAACGTTGATGATAATCACATTTGACGGAAAATTTTGGTCACATCCAGCATTTCTACCCTCCATAATTACAACCGATTTCAAAACTATCCCCAGATGAATTATAATGGGCATTTACCTTTCGTAACCGGTACCTATCTTACTGCTAACGACGCGCAGTTACCAAGTACAATTCACTTGTTCACATGTTATATCTGACCATTAAACAGATACATACAGAAGGTCAGATTCTGTATCATCATCATCTTCCTGCCCTTGTCACATATTATTATGGGTCGGCGCCAACGGGACCCTATTACTTAGCCTCGCGGTCGCGCGTGTCAGCGGGCTGTATCTTATGATCCGTAATAGATAGACAGTTGAAATTTTCACAGAATATGTATTTTTGTTGCCACTATAACCAATAATAAAAATAAATTAAAGGGGTCTCCCCTACTACAATATGCGCGAGTCCGACTCGCACTTGGCTGGTTTTTAGGGTTCCGTACCCAAAGGGTAAAACGGGACCCTATTACTAAGACTCCGCTGTCTGTCTGTCTGTCTGTCTGTCTGTCTCCAGGCTGTATCTCATAAACCGTGATAGTTAGAAAGCTGAAATTTTCACAAATGATGTATTACTATTGCCGCTATAACAACAAATACTAAAAATTAAGGGGGGCTCCCATACAACAGATATGATTTTTTTTGCCGTTTTTATAGATAATGGTAAGGAACTCTTCGTGCGCGAGTCCGACTCGCACTTGGTTTTTTTCCCCATTCTCCCCTGTCAGCCGACGCGGTATTATTTTACTACTTTTATTCGGGTTCCGTTGCCAAATCGCAAAAATGGGACCACGTTCAGCGAGTGCAAGCGCACTTGCGACTGTGAGTTGTTTGAGAACGTCGTACATGTGCATCTAAGTATCTGTGCGTGCGCCTGATTTCGATCGTTGTTTAACGCAGACCTTGTAGATTTTTGACAGAGTTTACGGAAAGTCAGAAGCCCGAGATTCTGAACATCAGTCCATTACCAAAGGGTATCATATTACCAAGCAACTGGGCTGTGGAGGTCAGATAGAAGTCGCTCCAAAGAAATACTGGTATTCAGGTGCATCCGGTAAGACTGGAAGCCGACCCCAACATACCCGTAATCGGGAAAAGACTCGGCAGATGTTGATGACGTTGAAGCGGCCCTTCTGTAATATTCTGTATAGCCTTTAATTGTCCAAAAACTTATTTGATTTATCTGCAGCCCTTCGGATAAAGGGTTCAAAATAGATTTGATATTGTAAGTTTGTTAGAAATCTCACAAATTGGATGTGTGAGTAATGGTTTTGATTTTCGTGATAGACGCTTTGGATTAGCTCGGGTGTTTGAGGTTTCAGGAAGTTTGGATGAAGTTTCATGTATACGGAATATTCATCTATCTTTAGAGATCTCAAAATATAACACTAGCCATAAAAGATAAAACATAAGGAGCATCGTATTACCCAGTAACTGATGTGAAGGCCAATAGGCATGCTCATTTTTGCTATACCTGCACGATCATTATTATCTTACCCTTGTTCCAATTCGATTGAGTATTAAAATGAATGTGGAAGTGAGTTTGTTGGCCTTCACGTCTTAACGGGCGAACGGATGGAATTTGGCATACGGATTTGATTTATTTATTGGAGTTTAAACCCAAGGTTAGGACATATAATACTAACACTTAGTTGATAAGTTTGTTTGTATACTAACCAGTGGACCAATGTTGTCAAATTAAATAAATGTTTATTATTATTATAATAGGTAATTTTTATTAAAGGACTAGCTGTTGCCCACGAACTTGAACTTGACCTACTCGAATGAAATTATTATAAAATATTACCATCCGTATTTAAGTCAGATTTTTTTAACAATTAAAAGGGTTTTATGTTTTTTGCACGGAACTTTAATTATTTTTCGAAAAGAAAAGTAGCGTTCGGTACTCTTTGTAACATTAGCTATCTGACAGTATGCTGTTTCGGAGATTAGCCCGAGCAAACAGACAGACGAAAATTGTAAAAAAAAATCTTTTTTGTTATAACTACCGTATATACTTTCATATTATGGATTCAGTAAAGAGCTGTTATTTGGAAATTACTACATACGCTACATACGCACAAACACACATACACACACATACACGCGTACATACGCTTCAATTTTATTTATTTGATTTCCATGCGAGCGAAGCCACGCGACAAAACTAGTACCCCCTCAACAAAAGTGTTTATTTTCCCTTACAACTCATACAGATTTTCGTAACAGTTCCCTTCCCAATAAAGTATTGAAAACAGCTTTATTATTGATACTAACAACGTATGATATAACCCAACCAAGTAATTCCAGACAAGATGGCAGGAAAGATTCCTGTTTTATATCGCTACAAGTCCATTTCCTATAGACCTCTACATCTTCAAAGTCACAAAAAAATATACATCGATCCTTGATGAAGCAGAATCCAAGTTTCACTGGTTTTAGAGGTACCCCAATAAAACTTTTGTTGCGGCCATAAATCTGGCCGGATCTATACACTGTGACATTTTTATTGGCTTCCATGTGGCCCTCCGAAGTATTTTAGCCGCCTGTCCCAACGACGACGATGAGCGTAAAGCGATTAAAACAGTGCCCCATCGCTAACTGTGTAGCTTGTAGTGAGGTGGTAGGTAGCTGATGAGGTGCTGGTACGTTGGTGCCGAGGAAGATGGAATAAAACGGCAGACAAGTAGATTTCACGTCTGTATTTCAGAGTGTCGCAGATGGAAAGGAAGAGTGTTGCCACAGTTTACATATTATCAATTTACATTTTAATGTTGGTGTTGCAATATATTGAATTAAAATCTCCAAAAGTAACGACCCTCATTTGCGAGTCGATGCAGATTCGAACCCGGGCAGGCTCGTTACATTGTGTACCTAATTCATTTTCCTCACCGCTGCTCTCAAACGGCGAAGAGGAAAACATAGTGAGGAGATCGACATGTATTGGAAGCATAAATTCGAAGACATGTTATTCAACAACTCGCACTGGGCCAGCGTGGTGGATTATGGCCCACTCTGTCTCACGGTAGGGAGGCCTGTGTCGCAGCAGTGGAAATATTAAATGCTGATTATGTGAACAGTCGGCGATAAACTAGTGATATTTATTTCGTTGGTTTAGAATGCATTTCGCGTCGGTACGAGTATCCCTCCACCCTGTATACATAGATTCAAAAATCAGCAAGACGTTTCATTAACAGTTATAAATATTACGATTTCAATATCAAGGCAGAGGTGCCCCGTCGGGTGCCATGTGCTCCCGGCCACCGAAGGCGCGAGCCTGTGGACGGTGAGTAATGGGCTAGCGCGCCGTCCGTCTTATGACGAAAGGCCGTGTCGACGACGCGTTCGTGTTCCACGGAATGAATGAATGGGCCCGCAAGAGCCGATGCCTGCCAGGGCTGCGGGACTGTTCGAAAAAGATACAGCGGCCCTGGAACACAAAGGGCAAAGAAGGAACATGGATGGGTTTTAGTCAGTACAAGTCTGACACTCCCTTCCGCTACGGGTCATTTGATGATTTCCCATCCGAAAAAAAATGGCAGAGGCGCCCGTTACACCTACATCTTTTATAATGAGCGATAAAATAGTCGATTGATAGCTACTCGCTTCCTCCTCGGCGGTGGGACAAGAGTCTCAGGTAGGTAGATATAATTAGGGCACGGGAGCAGAATTTATCGGGTCATTTTTTTCTTCAGTCATTTTGAATACCGGAAGAAATTCTGGCGAAACAAATGATGAGGAAAAAGGGGATGAACGGACGTGGTCACGTTTTTTGACGTGTTTTTTTTTATAAATATTTTCTAGCATTTTTTTCTATTATGCACCTACCTACTGTTTTGTCTCTGCATCACCCTAAGGTGGACTCGTAGAAAATGACCAAGGCATTAAGTCCGCCTTTGTACAGTTTTTACTTGTGCTATGCTAAACATAACATATATAACATAGCGCCTGTAATCCCCGAAGGGTTAGGCAGAGGTGTTTTTAATAGTACACCCATATTTCGCCAGTTATGTTTAATCCATACTACAGTTAAATATAAATCAAAGCTAGCTGGTAAATTATGAAGCTGAAAAGGCCGTGATTACCAATACCATGTCGAGCGCAATACGAACGATTTCGTTCCGTTCAAAATTGTACGTTTTAAACAGAACTTTGAAGCACGCTCTCAATTCGATACCTATTGAGAAATATTACTCGGCGCTGGAAACTTTAAATTTCTTTCTGTTCACAATTTGCTACAGATTTCGCATTTCCGTTGGGCGCAATAATTGATCCGTAATAATATTTACTAATTTGAAAATAAGGAATGTTTCAGAGACTCCGAAACGGATATAAATCAGTTAAATTAATATACGAAAAAAGTTTTTGTATAAAATTATCTGGCGGATAGGCCCATCCTGCAGATATAATTAATATGAAAGGTTATTGGGCACCTTGGGCGTTAGTGTACATGATATAATTTTAAATGCTGTTGAAAACTACGGTCTTTGAAATAATTTTGTTATACGACTATGGAGTAGGTATTAGCTATGTATTTATTGTAACAAAACACAGCCACATACAAACACAGTAGGTATCCTATTTTATTATTGTAGTCAGTGACAATTGTACAAAATACCCCACTTCACCCTTCAAATCCCAGGATCTAATCCAAGGATCTAAACGTTATTTTATAAATCATTGATATGTTCCTACTTTCTGTAGTGTTATAGAGCACATTTAGCACACCCGATGTGTAAAGTCACGAGCACAACCATGTATAGGTATACTTTGTAAGATTTCAGAGCGATTTTCTTATGGAATAATGATTTCAACTTTGATGAAACTTATTTCATAATTGTATGGGTTCCGGAATAGTGTAACTACGTAAAATTACAATCAATAGCTTAGGGGAAGCTTACTTACTTGGGCCTGTGGACGGTGAATAATGGGCTAGCTCGCCGTCCGTCCGTCTTATGACGACTGGCCGTGTCGACGGCGCGTTCGTGTTCCACGCACGCCTCAAAGAGATGTCCGAAACAGGAGGGGCCCGCAAGGGCCGATGCCTGCCAGGGCTGCGGGACTGTTCGAAAGAGATACCGCGGCCCTGGAACACAAAGGGCAAACGAAGGAACATGGATGGGTTTTAGTCAGTAAAAGTCTGACACTCCCTTCCGCTCCGCCCAGAGCGGGAGGAGTCATTTGATGATTTCCCAACCCAAAAAAAAGGGGAAGCTTACTTTTAAAAGATGCTACATGTATATGTATACATGTAGCATCTTTCATCATCATCATCAGTTAGTGGTCGTGACTGTATATAGGTTGGTATTAAGCTCAACAGGGGGGTTACTATGACGTCTTTGAGAAGCAGGAGTAATTCTAGTGTGGGAAAGAGACAGCTATTCAGGTCGTCTAGCGCCATTACTCCTGCTTTAATCACGGTAGGCCATCATGGCTATTTCCCCCGAATGGTTAAAATTTACCTACAGTAGGTACCACATTTCACCACATCGATACTTATTTACCCATTTTTCAACCAATATTTGTAGCAGCACAAATAGAGAAACAGAAAAATCACATACCCACCACAAATGTGACAAAAAAAAAACGAAATGCCTAAACTAACACTGAAACATAAATTGGTAGTTAAAACACTCTGTCAACATCGCGTTTGTTCAGCCAACAGTTAGTTAACGTTAGTTTAGTTGGGCCTACAAAAATCGGTGAGATTTTTTTTCGAAAAATGGATGCTGTACCTGCTGCAAACGTAATAGTCACGATAACTAATATCCTATTCTATGAAATGAGCAATATTTGTATAAATAAATAAGGTATTTGTAATCCCGTACTCGAAAACGGCTCTAACGATTTCGATGAAAATTGCAGGACGCCGATTTATAAACAAATAAAAAATAAAAATAAAATTCATTTATTTCAGATAATTTGATCCATACAGTCCGATTTAAATTAAAACAAACTAAAATAAATTAAAATTGAAACCAACATCAGAAATTAAATTAGAATTAACATTAGAATCCGTATCAAAAATTAAAAATAAAATAAATCAAAAACTAAAACAAATTAAAACACACATAAAACATAAATAGTAAAATAAATAAATAAATAAAATCAAAAACATAAACTAAAATTCCAAAAACCATTCACATTAAAATACACTTACACAACATAATTATTGTGTGTACTACTATGTGTTTCTTATTGCTTTCTTGAAAGCAATAAAAACACACATAAATGTCAATCAAGCACCTGCAATATGCCTGCTACAACAATGCACAATGTAGGGGCAATGGGGTTTATGGGGGCGAAAAATCGATTTAGCTAGGTCTTATATCTGGCAAAATTCGTTTTCTCTATTTTCACCTGAGCAGAACTCGGTCGCCCAGGTACTATATGTAGAACTATCTGTGGAAATACTAGCCGGCTAATAAAAGTATAGACAATGAAGTATTTTTATTAGAGTTGAGTAGGTTAGGTGTCCATGCCCAACCATGTGGGAGCCGTTTGGGATGCCGTAACCAAGCTTTCTTTCTTTCTTTTCCGTGTGGTTAGTGTCTAACCTGGTGTCCAAGTTTTTATGCCTCCCATGGTACTCTGACTTGGTTATACGTGCCGTCAAGATAAATTTCGCATGCTGGTTTCTTCACGATGATTTTCTTTACCGAAGCAAATGATAATTATAAAAAACGCACATGAATCCCAAAAATCAGAAGTGCGTGTTTTGGGTTCGAACTCGAGACCTATGACTTGGTAGTCCGACGGTCACACCACTAGGCTAACTAAGCTAGGGCAGCCCGACGGGTCCTGAACCCCGAACGGGTTAGAACCTGGAGAATCTTGAAACAGCATAACTTTGTACATGTTTCACATACTTATGTAAAACATCATGGTATACTTTACATAAAGACTACTTTTCTCGCCCCGTCGCCGTGGTCCTAATTTTAACGTAACCATGAAGATAAGTAGCTTAATGAGACCGCTATGTAGTTGTGAACTAAGGTAATGAACCTAGATTTTGTTTATACAACTTGTTTTTTATGTAAGGTACTCGTGGCTAAATAATACCACCCCTTCGGTTCAAGTTAAGCAGCACTTGCGTAGGTTGGTCTGTCTGTGAATATGTAACCAGACCACCCATTACATATCGAGTTTTCTCCATGCCTCGGAAAGCACGTTAAGCCGTTGGTCCCAGCTGTCAATTGTAGATCTTTGACAGTGGTTATAGGTAGTCAGTGGCCCGAAAGTCTAAGAACTAGTCTTACCAAGGAGTTTCGTCAGAGACCTAGTACTCACTGGGATGTGGAGGTCAGATAGGCAGTCAATCCACGTAACATACTGGTATTCAGCTGCATGCGATTATACTGGAAGCCGACCCCAATTTAGTTGGGAAAAGGCTAGGCATGTGAACTTAGTTAATTTACCTGCTGTGTTTTTGATGACGTTATTTTTTAACTAGCCTGGTGGTAACATAAGTGATTGATACTAAATGACGGACGCTTCTCATTGCTAAATGAGGGACCTGTGGATTAATGTATGAGTCGATTTTCAAAGTTAAGCAACGCTTGCCTAGGTCTGTTCGTGGATGGGTGACCGATTTATTTCAAGGAACAATAGAGTGTATTTCAATATCAAAACAACAACTATAATTAAGCCAAATTAGTAATAAATCATGATTCAATCATCTACCAAACTGCACTGATGACATCACCATTGCTTCCAGTTTTTTTCCCTTTCTTACAAAGATTTTTGTGTCATCTACTTTGTTTTTAACACACACTTCATGCAATTTTGTACCCACTATGCCTGAATAGAAGGTCTTCAATTGCCTGTGCTGACACGAACAAACAATTCAATACGTGAAGTCATTTGCGACAAAACAGACACATATTTAGGTCAAATGGTTTGATATGGTATAAACTGTTCCTTGTTGTGTACGTTGCTATTATTAAGGAGATGTTTTTAGAATCGTCTTTAGAATTTTAACCATCGATTTTAAAATTATGAAACTTTGTGGAATCCTATTTGAATACATAAATTAAAGTCATGATTAGGAAGTAGCATAATAACCCTTCTATGTAATATGTGGCCCTAAAATATACTTAAAGACGGTCGTTACTATGTTTTCTCTGATAGTAATCGGTCATGTTGATTTGGCAAATAGAAGATGTATCATTCTTATCATGCCATAAGTTGATTTCTATTGTTTAATTCATTGCCGAATTGTTTTTAACAACCAAGCATTGTCATCATCACTTTAATTTGTAGGGCAACTACTTTTGTCTAAGCTGCCAGTCTAGCCCTTTTTAACCTGGAATTAAAACATATTTTTTTTTTAATATTAAAAATAAAGATAATTAATCGTTTGCAATTCTGTGATTCCGATTATTATAATAATGGTCACCCCATTTATAGAAAAATATCTTAACCTTCTATGTGTGGTGAACTGAAATGGGGTGCTAAAGAAATCTGTAATGTTAACATTGTTAACATTTTGAAACAGTCTATATATTTTAATCGTCCTTGGATTCTAAGGCAATTTGTGGTGAATAAAAACGGTTATGTCTTCTCCTTAAAGATATAAAATTACGCGCATGTGGCGAACTCTTTACATACCATTTAATTATCATGACATTGAACTATTAATTACATGGCATTTATACCAATGAAACGAACGGATTTCATCGTCAGTTGTTTCGAAGAAGCCATTTGAAAGCCATCGATGTGTGTTTTATACAACTTTTGGTCTAAAAAAGTGCGGTAAATAATATGTTATAGCGGTAATTTAATATTTGAGGCTGTGATAAGATTTTTCTGTGGTGTAAAAAAATTAATTATTAATAATTTAACTATCAAAATAAAGGTTTATTTTATGGGGTCCCGCAAGGAAGCATTTTTGCGCCAACATTATTTTTAATAAATTGTAAGTGATTAAAATACAATCTGACTTTGTGTCCAGCAATAAAATAAGAAAATGGTGCAAATAAAATACACGTTGAATTTAGTAGTAGTGATAATCTTATTGATACGGACGATCAAAGTGTTTAGTAAGGACCTTAGTGAGCAAGAAAGAGCATTGAGAGCCGAATTCATACAGAAACTATTGAATAAGAGAAGTAAATTAGAAGGAAAAATCAAGCTGGTGGGAGGTGCAACTAATTATGAAGGTAAGATAAAGTAAAATAATGTTATAGTCAATTAAAAAATGACTGAGAGCACAAATGTTGTTTTTTGCAAAATTAGTTTTTCTAAAATACTCAGTGGAAATTTAATAAGTAGGTCACTACTGAGATGATGGTTATTAGCAATGTACTAAAGCAGGAGATACGCCAACCATAATTGCATTTATTATCATAAGAACAAGATTGGCTTTAGGGTAGCCCCTGTCTCCATGAGACATAAACAGATCCGGAGATAACATACTCGTAATTATCATGACATCACCTCTGCCAGTTGCCTCGGAAGGTTAAGGCAGAGGTGTAATACCACAGATGTACACTCAATTTACCCCATTTTATTTATGTTTAGCTCCCATGTAATACGGGACTACGGGTCGAGCCAATACCATCAACCGGGCTCTAATCTAGACTCCGTGGCTACTACTAATAAAATTCCTGACGGGAAAACTCAATAACACATTTTCTTGAGATATGTTCGGAGATATGAAATGAGTTTTAACTATGCAGACATGATCTTAGGTTATATTTTTTTAGGAAATGTATACTTTTATCACGCTGGTCGTTGGGGTGCCGTATGTGATGACTCCTGGGATGATGAAGCAGCCAAAGTGGTCTGCAAATCCTTTAACAGAACTGGAAAAGCAACGGTTGGAGGACAGTACGGACAGACTGTAGGTCAGTAGTAATTTAATCTAGACATGTGACAATTCCTTTGAAAGTCATTTGTATTTCAACAACAACTTTTAAAATTAGAACTACTCTTCTTAACGTACAATATTTGTTTTAGAAAAGTATTGGTTGGACGACGTAATATGCCAAGGCGATGAAACAACTCTTTCTAAATGCGTTTTCAACCGCTGGGGAGCTTCAGATTGTGACAAAGATGAAGCTGCAGGCGTTATATGCATTAACGAGCCAGAAAATCTTAAGTCCAAAAAAGCTATAGTCAAGGCTTGGCCAGGGAGAAAACTAAGAGACGCTTTAAATGAGGATACAACACAATTGAGGCTTGTTGAAGGTAGGAGTTCCAGTGAAGGAAGAGTTGAGGTAAGATTTACTGCGGTAAAAATTTCATATTTTCATCAACTTGATTTTAAGTCTTCTGTTACTCTTCTGGAGTTACAGGCTTGAATACGTGATGTTATGTTATTTTTAAGTCGCTGTTTCGGCTGTATGTATGTGTTTTGGAGAGATCTTCAAAGCATATTGTATAAACGAAAAACGCATATTGTATAACAGAGAAATAAAATGATTTCTATGGTTAAAAACTGTGAAATTGTTTCTAATACTATAGTATTAGAAACGATTTTACAGTTTCTTATTAACAATGACATAGGTAATTTGTGTTTACTGTTTACTGTGTGTATAGAAAAGCTTCCGATTCTAAATATTGTAATCGGTTTTCAGATCTTTTACAACAACAGATGGGGAAGCATCTGCCCCGATGGCTGGACAATCTATGAAGCTTCCATCGTCTGCAAACATTTGGGGCTTGGCTATGCTGAACAGGCTCTTCAAACGAATGCCTATGGCTTCTCTGACATCGTGCTCAGTGGTATCAACTGTGAGGGCAATGAGACCAGCCTCTTTGACTGCAGACATAGTCAGCGTTGGGGCGAAATTAGGTGTCCTGGAGATTTTGGTAGGTATAGTACTCGTAACAGCTATTCATCTTCTTGCTCAAGCCATCATTTTAGACAAATGGCGTCTAATGTAGGACCTAGGCCTCCTTCAAGTGTTTATTTTCTTTCCAACGGATAGAACTTTACATTGGTCCACTTTGTGGGAGGCCTACCAACGCTGCGCCTTCTGGTACTCGGACGCCTCTTAGGACAAAACCTTGCGGCTCAAAAAATAAATAAATCGCATGCGGCTAAAAAACGGTTAGGAATTGACAAGGTTGATTTTTAGCGAAAATAAATTCTATTGGTTTTGTGTTTCGATACTTTTCTAGATTCGATTTTTTCTGGGAGATGTTAATAATACTTTTGTTATACATTATAATTTCTCACCCCATATAATTGGACTACGAAGTTAAATTGTCAGTTCACCATTCCCAATAAATGTTTAACGTAATATAATTTACACCCCGTTAAACTACGTGAGTAGCATAAACTTTAATAATTACGAATTCATTACGGATGCAAATTGAATCACGTTTAATAGTTTAATACTCAAAGATTAACATTACTAGAACTGGGGTAATTTAAATGATTTAGTTTACCTACATAATAATAATTACGAATAACTAAAACAGGACAAGTAGATGAGTAGCCTAGTGGTAACTGACGACTTACGTATCGGTAGCGGGTTTGCCCGCCAGGGTAGGCTGGCATACCAGTTTGTGTAATTTATTTCAAGAACCAATACACTCAAAACGGCGAAGGAAAACATTTTGAGGAAACCGGCATGTCCTAGAAACAAACATTTAAAGACATGAGACATTCAAAGTGTAAACGGACCCTCCACGAAGCCGTCAACCAAGCATCCTGTACATCAAACTAAGTTACCCTACGCAAAAATAATTGCTGGGAAACGACTTTTTTGGGGTGAAAAATCACGTTTTACGATAAAACTTAATGTAACGCAGACAAAATATTGTTTTGATGAATGCATTGAATAGCAAACGGGTCATGGAGGTATTTAAAGTAAAGTTATAATAACCTTAAAACCTGGTATTAAATAAATAAAACTTGTGAAAAAATTTGAACTTTAGCCTCAAATATCTCCGTAACTACATAGAAGGTTCCCAGGTATGGGGACCAGCATTGGGGATATTATAGACTGATTATACAGTAATCGAAGATTAACTCCAAAGTCCCATAAATAGCTTTTCACGAATGAATTAATAAATTGTCTACTTATCCAGTGCCCCAGGAAATAATGAAAAATCCATTATATTGGGTGCAAAACGAAACAGAATCCGATTAAATCGAATTATAATAAATTAATCGGATTAACCTGGACCTCCGCCATTTAAAAAAGGGACGCCAGAATAAACAGAGCGCAAATTGGAACTGTGTTTTATCATATTTTATTGTTTACATGAAGTTTAATGACTGCCTCGTCGTCGGTCTGGTGGTCAAGTGCTTTTGAGTGTCTTCGGGATAAGACGTGTTATTAGGTTTTTCCATCAGGAATTGCTCAGTAACAGCCCCTGGGATCTGGATTTGTGGTTGATGGCAATAGGCCTAGAATAATAGAATAGGTTCTAGCAGAGATACGTCAAAGCGTCACTGAACAAAGTGTTCCACATTTATTGCGTCTGTGAACCAAAGTTGATTAAATACGTAACCAGCGTACCAATGGCATACATATATGCTTCTTTATCATTTCATATCTGCCTAGCCTTTTCCCAACTATTTTAGGGACGACTTTTTGTCTAATTGGATGCAGCGACTGCTAATCTGATCTCCACACGATACCACTTGGTCAGACTGGTAGGATGACCTCCGGTTTCTAGCTACTCGTATCGAGTGTCTTCAAATGCTTTCCGGGGCATGATGGATTTCAATTTGTGTTGGATGATCACCCATCCACGGATTGACTTCGGTAAGCGTTGCTTAATCTTCGATCTACCCGTTAGGCCGTTGGACTTGGCCGTCATTTGGAGATCTTTGACAGTCGTTACGAGTAGTTAGAACCCAAAGGTCATCCCACCAGTACAACCAAGTGATATCGTTGACTTATTATTTAAACTTTGAAATAATATTTATGTCAACAACATCCAAAACTATGGCAAGGTAGCAAGTAACAGAGACGAAATTTACTAGCAAAATTCGCAGTGACGGTACCGGCTAAGCTAAAGCTACAAAACTGATAAGCTTGAATGTGGTGGATTATTATGATACTTAGCTAAACTCCAGGTAAACTATCATCTCTCTTAATTACGACAGAGTAAGGGCCGGACTCCACCGAAGGGGAGACGAAACGGGAGGTGAGGAGATGTGTTGGAAACCACCAATAGAATTTTGTTATTTGCACCACCGCTCAAGTCTGTTCTCGTCTCCGCTTAGCTTTAGTGGAAACGGTTGAACAGAGGAGAGGAGATGTCTCGTAATTATTACGTATTTTATTTTATTGTTCATTAGCTGTAATTTCCCTGCTGCTGTTATTTAATAATAATAATATAATAATATCCCTGGACATTTCACACAGCACCATCTAGTCCCAAGTGATAAACTACATATATACATTTTTTTTTTGTAAATACTTACATATTATAGATAGAAAAACACCCAGACCCGGAACAACTACTTGTAGGTCATACAAATATTTGTTCCGTACGGGAATCGAACCCGCGACATGCAGCGCAGCAGTCCATCGCTATTTGTGTCCTTAGATTAGTTCTCAATAATGCATTCGAGATAAGGAGACCAGGAGACCCGTAGCACAGGTTTTACTTAGTATGGGCTCCTGTCTCCCATTTTCAAACATTTTGAATATTATACTGTGTACATAATAATACTTGTGGGAGAAAAAAAAATGTTTAGGCCAGCCTCCGCACTCGGCGGCCAAGCGCACAGCGGAGACTGGAGGAGACGTGAGCGGTGTTCGGTATGCTCTGAGCGGAGTGCGGTGAGCGGTTCAGATGTCCTCTTCTCTCCGTTTTTCATATCTCCGCACACGTTCAGTTGATACACCCTTCCTCTTACGCATCTCCTATACTCTCCGCTTCGCACATTTCCGCTCGATACCGCTTTGGTGGAGTCCGGGACTAACCGTAACGAGAATATTTAAGAACTTTGTAGTTACTTCGGTATTTTGTTACTCATTAGGTTAACATGAAACTTTAGTATGACACTATCCCAGATTAGATTACAGCATGTAAGGAAAGATGGCCGCTAACTGTTTGTCGTAGTTTTCTAGGAGCAAATTTTGTTACAGCTATAAACAGAATGAATGAAATTATTAGATGTGCCCTCACCGTTATTAGGTTGCGTAAAAAAGTTTACATTGGAAAGAGTGAGCTCGTTTTTCCTGCATGAGATTATAGATACGATTTTCGATATGAGTGAGCGAGGCAATACGATTCAATGTAATTGTAAAAAAATTAGAACTTTTTTGACGCGATAGGCATCTACCGATTTAAATCTTTCGTAGGTTCAACTATTTTATGGAGGGGCTCGTGGCAAAATAATAACAGCCGCTCAGATCGATCTTTAGGTTAAGCCGTGCTTGCCTAGGTTGGTCTGTGGATGGGTGACCACCCATTACACACCGAGTTTCCTTCGTGACTCGGAAAGCACGTTAAGCCGTTGGTCCCGGCTGTGATTTGTAGATCTTTGACAGTCGTTACAGGTAGTCAGTGCCCCAAAAAGTCTGACAACCAGTCTTACCAAGGGGTATAGTATTGCCCAGTACTAAATGGGTTGTGGAGGTCAGATAGGTCGCTCCATGTAAAATACTGATATTCAGCTGCATCCGGTTAGACTGGAAGACGACCCCAACAGAGTTGGGAAAAGGCTAGGCAGATGATGATGTTCAGCTATTTTATACCGATACGCGTTTAACTTTGAAATAAGTTAGAATGTTCCTCCATTGAAAGGGGGGAGCCTCTGATCAGACGAATGACCAGTTGAGTGACAAGTAGTTGCCCGCAAGTTCGTGTGTATGCAACTACTTATCATTGTCTCTGCTGGCTCCACCTAGTTTTCATGCAGTCACAATATTATATGTCTCGCTATAGATTGTAATTATTATTATTTCAGCCAGAATGGAACCACTGCTGGCTTTCCGTAAGCATCGCTACACTTCGAATTATGAAACGTATTCGATCTTGCTAACGTAAATTTCAAGTTGTACTGAATTAGCGCCGTCTGGTGACAAAAAGAGAGTCATAATACAATTATTTCAAACAAATTGAAGCTTACTGCGGTCGATACGACTTACTTGGCGATCGGCGAACAAACTCAAACTAGGTGTGCACTAGGTCCATAACTGTTCCTTGCTTCTTGCAACCAGAATAATTATAGAGTTAGGCATACGCCTACCCACACGTATGTAGTTTGCTGCATTTCCCTCACCAGTCATTACATTTCGATTCCTATTTCCGCAGAGCTTAAGTGACTTGCTCAAAGGTAATCATTGGCATCTCACATGGAGTTAGTAAGTGGGAAACTGTTTACTTAGTGCGACAGATTGACTACCTCGTGCGTTGTTCTAGTGGTCGCAACGGTCGGCCGGTTCGATTTCGGGGTCGGGCAAATTGTCATTGGGTTACTTGAGCAAGCGGCCAAATTGTCAGGCGACATACGACTTGCAACAGCGTCTGCAGAGAAAATAAATAAATGAAGTTCCTACAAGAATATCACTAGTCGCCGCCATATGACGTTCGAAGCGACGACGGCCTGGGACTCGGATGTCGAAAATAAGTGACGAGCGATTTGGCACGGGAGTGAATCCAATTATGTGAACGCGATCTGGGGCCCAATTCTGCTATTACAATAGACGACAATAGTGTCAGAATGGTCGGTCATTGATTTCATAATTGTTGATTTTGACAAGTTTTGACAAGTCAAAATCAACAATTATGAAATCAATGACAGACCATTCTGACACTATTGTAATAGCAGAATTGGGCCCCTGACCATTGGCCGTCACTTTGTGGCAGTCCATAATTCTGCGTGCGCATTTCGCTTGACGACACTCGCTTCCACCGAGGTCGTGAATTCAGCCTTAAAAACATAAATACATCTATACAAATAAATAAAATTAAAGTGTTCGTTCAAAATAACAGCTTTTTACTGAATGCATATGAAAGTAAATACGGTACTTATAACAAAAAATATTTATTCGAAATTTTGGTCTGTTTGTCGGTCTGTCTGTCTGTCTGTTTGTTCCGGCTTATCTTCGAAACGGCTGGACCTATTACAAAGGGACGGGGACGGACGGGGACTTTTACTGGCAGATAGCTGATGTTATAAGGAGTAACTTAGGCTACTTTTATTTTGGAAAAAGATTAGGGTTCCGTGCAAAAAAAAATTAAACCCCTTGAAATTCTTAACAAAATCCGATTCAAATATCCCGTCGTTTTTTTTTTATAAAAAACTAATAAAATTTTTGCCCGCGGCTTCGCTCGCGTTAATTTAGAATTTGACAATCAATTCGGGTTGCACTATGCTTGTAATAATATAATCCAATCATGATTCGAAAGACACGTGGCGCCATCTATTATCATAAGAAAGTTATTGTTGTTTTCCTCGGGAACAAACCTTTTTTACGGGATAAAAGGTTTTATGTCCGTTTTTGTAACCTGACAACGTATTTGCAAAATTTCAGGATGATCAGTTCAGTGGTTTAGGCGTGAAAAGGTAACAAACAAACATAATTATTAAGTTAGATTTCATGCGGACGAAGATCGCGCAGCAACAGTTTGTCAAATAAAATAGCTACGTTTCATCTAATAAGTGGTTAGAGATATTATATTATATTGCTGGCTTTTTTCTATAGATTTGAGCAAAAAACAGACTTTTATATAACATCATTAATTATCATATCAGCTGTCCCCAAATGTAACCACAAGCTTCAAGCCTACTTGATATTCCTTTCCAATGAATAACTTTGTAAGAATATATTATTTTCTATGCCTTCACGAAGTTATGAGTACGGAGCAAATTGCGACAAAAAATTGTTCGGAACTCTGATCGATAGTTATTACACACAAAGAGAAAAGTTTTTAGGGTTCCGGGTTGAAATACGAAATCGGAAATTTCTAATGGCCGTACGTCTGTCTATTTGCTACAAAAAATTAATTAATGCATCCTATAAATTATGATTCTTCGGATTATTTGATTGTCACTGAAAAACTGGAGCCAATGTTTTTTTCTGATAGATTTTGAACAGTGTTGATTAAATTAAAACCATGAACCGATTTTTTTGACAGATTATTACAGGTACTAGGTACGACGGTTAGGTTAGGTTAGATAGTGATACAGTACCAAAGTTGAGAAAACTTAGTATATGATGCTCTTGAATTGGTTCAATTATAGCTGTCCTTTAGTTGTAATGTTAATGGATGGAAAAGGAGAGGAAGACCAATGAAAAGAGGGATGGATTGTGTGAGGAATGATATGAAAGAAAAACGAGTAAATGATAGCGGGACGATTAAAAGGGGAGAATTGAAAAAATAAAAATGTTGCGCCATTACCCCAAATAACTTGGGACAAGGGCAGAAAGATGATGATGGACGTACTTTAGTAAAGTTGTTCTGAGATACGGAACCCGCAGTTTTCGATGTGTGCACGCACTTGGCCGTTTTCCTACACATTCAAGTCCGCTCACTGACTTTCAATACATTATTTCTTGAGGCCATAAATATAAGGTGTCATAGTTTCTCATCATATCGACATTTCTTGTCAAAGACGAACAAAAATGTATGTGGGACTAAAATGATTTGAACTTTCTATGTTAGTGAGGGTTTATGTTCCAAGTAAAAGGTTCTTACAAAGTTAGCTTTCAAGAAGTTTAAGTATTTTCTGTGGTCGGGTTTACGGTGTAACTCCGCTATACTAGTGTTATCTATGCAGCTTAGAAACTGTTGAAATAGAAGGCTTTGATGGAGACAAAATTGTTTTGAAAATCCCATCACGCAGCATCACGTTTTGAATAGTTAGCGGTTTGTAGTTTCTCAGTTGCAACCACAAAGTAAAGAAGTTATTTAAAAACTATATACATTTATATATTAATATATAAAAATATGTTGGTGCAAGTATCAAAAGGGGAATAGCGGATAAGGCGTCAAAAAATTTGTCTGCATCGCTGCCACAGCAAAATGTATTTTGATATTATTTACTCACACAAACACATTTTACCATCGATTTCTACCAAAGATTTAAAAGACTTATAGAGCGGAAGTATTGGATTATGATTTCCTTCGTAATGTCCCGTCTATCGCTCGTAAATATTTGAAAGTCTTTGATTTCTACACAATTTTTATCACTGTCACATCTAAACGCTAGCAGATGTAGAAAACTTTTAGTTTCTAAGATATGGAACTGGCAACAGCTTATACCTTCCTGGGGGGCTGGTTGCTGTGCTGAAGTACTGGTACAGCAAACAGTCCAACTACGTAAGGTGGGCAGGTGCCATGTCTGATGCATACAGGTTGGAGTGCGGCGTGAGGCAGGGGGGGCTTAGCTCACCCAGGCTCTTCAACCTGTATGTCGACAGACTGATATGTGAGCTCAGCAACACCCAAATCGGTTGCTCCATTGACGGACAGTCTGTCAATAATATTAGTTACGCGGATGATATGGTGTTGCTGAGCCCATCAATCAGTGCGTTAAGAAGGCTCCTTCGAATATGTGAAGACTATGCGGTGACTCATGGTCTCAGGTATAACTCGACCAAAAGCGAGCTCTTGGTGTTTAGGGCGCAAAATAAAATGGATGACTTGGTTCCATCGGTTACCTTGGGCGTAGTTCCGCTAAAAAGAGTCACTCGTTTTAAATGCCTGGGACACTGGGTCACCGATAGGCTGTCGGATGACGCCGATTTGGAGAGGGAACGTAGAGCGCTGGCTGTCAGGTGTAACATGCTGGCCCGCAGGTTTCGCACGATGTACGCGAGCGGTTAAAATAACACTGTTCAGGGCCTATTGCCAGTCGCTGTACACGTGCGCTCTGTGGGTCAGTTATACACAGGGCTCGTACAGTGCTCTACGAGTCCAGTATAATAACGCGTTCCGGGTATTGCTGGGGTTGCCGCGCTTCTGTAGCGCGTCGGGGATGTTCGCGGATGCACGCGTTCCGGATTTTGGCTCGCTGCTGCGCCTGCGAATCGCATCACTGATGCGTCGGATGCGCGACAGCCCCAACAGCCTCGTGGCTACTGTAGCAGGCAGGGTGGATGGCAGAATAATGTGTCACTGGATGGCGGCACACAGGCCGTCTTTCAGATATATGTTATAATGCTAGTTTGTGTAACGTGTTTTAGATAGAAATTATTATAATAAGGATTAAGTACTAACATAGGCTAAGTTATATTGTTACTAACACAGTGGACCTCTCTGTAGTCTTATCTATCTATACATATAATAAAACTGTAGAAAAGTCGTTTTTGTACGTCGAAAAAAATTCCAAAAAAAATAGTCAGGGTGTTAAAGGACAACCAATTGAACCCATTTCCAGTATTTTTCGAATTTTTGTCTGTTTGTCTGTTTGTCTGTGTATTTGTTCGGGCATCACGTAAAATGTACAAAAGCAATGTAGATAACTTTTATACACAACGATTGAGCGTAACTTGGAGTAACATTTAGTTTTTGTTGCATTGCAATCGGTTCAGTCTATCAAAAGATATTTGAATTTAAATTGTTACAGAAGTAAAATTAGGGTTATGTGCAGTTGGTCTCACAACTTCCTTTTATACTAACTTTTATACACAACAATATGTGCGTAAATTGAAGTAATTGAACATTAAGTTTTTTGTTTCATCGTAATCAGTTCACACCTCATAAATGGAAAGAAAGAAAACTGTAAATTAATAAAATTATAATAGTGTTTCCGAAGTAAAATATTAAAACAGCGCCATCTATCGAACTAAGACTGGACTATATCTAGACATCAACTGCGTGCAGCATTGAATATATATATTCGATAGATGGCATTATGCGTGTGACGTTATTTTCTGATTGAGGCATGTTTAACTAAATACTGATGGAGAAATTCCTGACCTATAGGGTACGTGAAATTTGTCACAACAGGTTCTTATTGGCTATTAAAGAGATAGTTATGAGTATACCAGGGAACCCGATCAGTCAATACGGTTTGCCCACACCGACAGTCGATGGGGAACGTATTAACAGAGAGTAGGTACGTATCAGAAATTAGTTATCATCCCGTGGAACTCGCAGAAATTTTACAAAATGGCTGCGCAAATACAGAGAATCAGCGCCAGACGTTTGATAGGGTATGCTGCAGTGTAGAAAACGCCTCGGGTGAAATCCTGTTTTTAGACGCACCGGGCGGAACAGGTAAAACTTTCCTAACCAAAGTTATTTTGGCTCGAATAAGGAACTTTGGGAGTATGAAGAACAGAGTGTAAAGCTCTTCAACCCCCATTGAAAAGGGAGGATCCTCCGACCAGACGGGTGTTATATCTGGTGGGCTACTGCCCTACAGTTGTTGTCGGGTTCTTCTATATAGTCTTAAGTCGCGAACTTTACTTGCGCGATGCAGAATTTAAATATATTTCGATTTTTAGTTTATCCTCTGCGTCATAGATGGCGCTGTAGTACTTTTTGTAGTGCCGCTACATCACTCCCCCCCGGAGACCAGGGTCGGTAGTAGAATGAGTCGTTGATTGCCAGGCCAGTGGAAAGTCGTTGCCGCATTGTTCACGGTGACTCGGAACTGTCTGCGGCGGTAGTGCGAACCCCTTGAGTCGGGGTCGGCGCTGCATGTGCGGCGGTGTAAAGCTCTTCAACCACCATTAAAAAGGGAGGATCCTCCGATCAGACGGGTGTTATGTCTGGTGGGTGGTTGGGCAGTAGGCCCAACAGTTGTTGTCGGGTTCTTCTGTATAGTCTTCAGTCACAAATAACTTTACTTGCGCGATGCAGAATTTAGATATATTTCGAGTTTTAGTTCATCCTCTGCGTCATAGATGGCGCTGTAGTACTTTTTGTTCTATGTTGCTGAAGTACTTTTTGTAGTGCCGCTACAGAACCAAAATAAAATTTCCCTTGCCGTCGCCTCTTCAGGGATAGCAGCCACATTATTGCCTGGAGAAAAAACGGCAGACACAACATTTATAATTCCTTTCGACTTAGACCGCACGGAAAGCCCGGTTTGCAACATATCGCGAAATAGCGATAAAGCAAGGGTTTTATGCGATTGTGTTTTAATTTTTTGGGACGAGTGCACTATGGCAAACCGCAAAGCTGTAGAAGCAGTGAATAGACTAGAATACTTTACAGGACATAAGGCAAAATGACCGGCCGATGGGAGCCATCACGGTGCTGTTCTGCGGTGATTTTCGGCAGACACTCCCGATAGTACCCCGAGGAACGAGAGCCGGAGAAATTGCTGCCTGTCTGAAGAGTTCTGTTTTATGGCGCAATATATCATCTACACACCTGAGTGTACATATGCATGCACAGTTGCGAGGCTGCGAAAATGCACAGGAGTTTCCCAATTTATTGTTACAAATAGGCGATGGCACATACCCCGTACAAGAAGATGGCAAAGTTATTTTGGTTGATAATCTCTGTTCTTGCGTTACATCACAACAGGAGCTAATTTCTTCAGTGTACGGAGATTCCACAAACATGGGAAATCAAGCCGGTTCTTGGCTATGTCAGCGAGCTATTTTGACTCCTCGCAATGTCCAAGCTACGGCAATTAATTTAAAAATATTGATTCATGTGTCCGGGAATAGTAGAGAATACACCTCTATAAATACAGTTATGGAAGAAGATGACGCCACGCACTACCCGGTAGAATTTTTGGATTCCCTCAACACACCCGGACTTCCAGCCCACAAAATAGTTTTAAAAATCGGTGTACCAATAATTCTCCTCAGAAATTGATGTCCTCCAAACTTTGTGACGGCACGGCTCAAAGTCACAAATCTGCAGCAAAACATAATCGAAGCTGAAATATTAACCGGTTGCGGCGCTGGTGATATTGTTTTTATTCCAAGAATACCTATAATTCCTAACAACTTTCCTTTCTCTTTCAAACGAGTGCAATTCCCAGTCAGTCTCTGTTATGCCATGACGATTAATAAAGCTCAGGGCCAGACATTATCCGTTGCGGGGGTGGACCTAAGTATTGGATGCTTTTCCCATGGTCAACTATACGTATCTCTTTCTCGCATAAACAACCCCAATAACCTTTTTGTGTACGCTCCAGATGGTTCCACAGCTAATGTTGTTTATAAAGAAGCACTAGCATAAATAAATAAAAAATGATTTGTATCGGAATCCTCCAACAGCCCTTCGCACAAAAAAATACATTGTTAAGTTCCGACATCCACGAACGAAGTCGCGGGCACAGCTAGTAAGTAAATAAATTATTATTATTTATATTATAATCTCATCATCTGCCTAGTCTTGTTGTTCCCAGCTATGTTGGGGTGGCTTCCAGTCTAACCAGATGCAACAGTATTTTACATGGTGAAACTACCTATCTGACCTCCACACTCCAGAAGCAGACGAAACATTCTGAAAATAAATGGTGTCTGCCTTTTCTTCCTGATCCAGGACACGCAGCCGCGGTCGTCTGCACCGACACGCTAGCAGACCTGGTGCTCGACATGTCAGTTATTGAACGATCAGCTCACCTTCAAGATGTGCTGATGTTTCAGCTCCGATGTGCTATGGAGGAGAACTGCTTGAGCAAGAGCGCTTATGAGGTCAGTTGCTCATACTTTTGCTCCTTTGTTTGGTTACTCTTACACTCCTAAGTTGACCAGAACTTCCAAAAATATTACAAAACAGTAGAGGCATAATCAGCCTTTAATGTTCCCACTGTTGGGACACAAGGCCTCCTCTCTAGAGAGGGAATGGGAATGGTAGTGGTGATTAAATAAACTACACAAAGTAATGCGCCTGCCTGGGTACGAACCCACGACTTACTATTCGTAAGTCGGGGCCGCCACCACTGGGCCACCGCTGCTCTCCCAACAGTAGAGGGCCTAGACGAAATGCAAAATTCGTTGCTACTGAAAAATCAGGCGTTGCTACCGAGGCCGCCAACGCCGGCGTTGGCTAACGAGGCTGTCATAAAATTTCTCAAGATCCTTTCACTAATCCCACTGACAAAAAAAAAGTTTTGCTCGTAGACTTCTCATTTCTGATTGATGTCGTTGCAGAACCCAAGATAGTTTAATCATTTCTCCTTGACTCGCCGTACTTCATTGCTTCATTGCCTCGGGACTTTTCTAGTGGTTCATCATTCTGGCTTTCAGGAATTGCAATGGTTAAGAATAATTTAGTGGATTTGTCCCAAAAACATTGAATCTCACTTTGAGCTGATGAACTTACCTTTACCTCCAGATAAAGGAGTTGGAACCAGACTGGCAGTACGAGACTCGTCGTTTGCTCCGCTTCACTGCAGCCTCGCTGAACGCTGGCAACGCAGAGTTCAGGCCGTATCTGCCGAAACATTTGTGGCAATGGCATCTTTGTCATATGTGAGTTTCTGAACCGTTATCAGAAGCAATTGTATGTATCGAGCTGGTGTTAAAGTCTAAGAATGAATTTATATTTATTTCCCCTATCTTTTAGGCACTACCACAGCATGGAAGTATTCGCTACGTTTGATGTCCTGGATGCAAACGGCCTGAGAGTAGCCGAAGGTCACAAGGCATCGTTCTGTTTAGAAGACAATACTTGCATGGAAGGAGTCGAGAAGAAGTACTCTTGCAAGAATTATGGTGATCAAGGTGAGGCAAAAAAGATTTTATTTAAAGTCGAGAATCCGCACCACTTCCTAGTGTTTAAAGTAGAGATAAGAAGTGATCATAGAACAAACTACATACACATTACCCGTAAATGATTTGCAACATCCATTATACACCATAAAAGATGTAGGTAAAATGCAAATTTCAGCAGCATCATGTAGACTGAAAACTAAACGAATCATGCTGTTAAAAAATCTAAAGCAGATTTTTTTTTTTTTAAACTTTGCCCCACACTAGGATTTCTCCTGTATCGTGGATGCATTTACAAACATTTAAACTCACATACACAAACAGCCAGACCCGGAACAACTATCTGTAGGCCATACAAATATTTGTTCCGTGCGGGGATCGAACCCGTGACACGCAACGCAGCAGTCAATCGCTCAGCCACTGCGCCAATCGTGCCGATTGAATTACATTCCTTCCATTCTTGGTCCTATTTTATTGTATCCTTCATACGCCTCTGGTCTTCTATCTCTCTTTTGCATATCGATGAAATTGTTGTTTTGTTTCAGGTATATCGGTGAACTGTTCAGATGTCTACATGTACAATATTGACTGCCAGTGGGTAGATGTTACTGATGTGGAACCTGGAGACTACACGTTTAAGGTACCTCCTAACTGCTTTTCTGATGGCTGTGTATCATCATCTTGTCAATAGACATGATGCTGTTACTAGTTACTACGACTGAACTATATTTTTAACATATTTAATATAAATATATATATTTTTAATATATTCATTTTTTTTTAAATTAAGTTTACAAAAACATTACCTTACAATACCTATACCCGAAAAGGTGGAGGACAGGGCGTTGTGACACAACTTTAGTTGGCGGAGTTGAGAAACTTGATTCATTGACATCACAATATAAATCACGCCTGTAATCTCCGAAGGGTAAGGCAGAGGTGTTCCTAACATTACACCCACGGGGGCGAGCCTATTGCCATCAACCGGTCAAATCGAGACCCTGTGGTTGCTACTGAAAAAATCCTTAGGGAGAAACCCAATAAACCATTGCCCGACCCGGAAATCGAAACCAGGTCCTCACGCTCAGCAGTCGCGCTTTCGACCACTTGACCAAAGAGGCAGACACAGTGTCGTCGTTTTTCGTGAAAGGATTCATTGACGTCATCATAATTCTTATTTCAGGTGGCCGTAAACCCTCACGCAAGAATAGCTGAGCAGAGTTTCCACAACAACGCCGCATCCTGCCGTCTGAGGCTGACAACTACTTATGCTATGGTCTATGGTTGCCAACATGAAAGACCATAAAAGACGCTGATGGTTAAAATGTCTGGTTTTGTGATGAGACAATAAATTGAAGTTTTGACAACGATTTAGTGGCATAAATTTCGTTTTTCTTTTGTTTTGACAACCAGTTTTCGCTAAAGATTTCTTCGTATTCAACCCAACAACCAGGTCTTGGATCTCATATAATTATGTGGTTACACCATGTAACATAGTGGTATTCAGTTGCGTCCGGTTAGATTAGAAACGGACCCCAAAATAGTTGACAAAAGGCTAGGTAGATGATATTTTCATTTTTTTACTGACCTTCTTCAAAAAGGAGGATGTTCTCAATTCAGCTGTATTTCTATATATTTTTTTTATGTTTTTTACCTCATAACTTAGACATTATTTTATGAACCGATTTTAAAAATTCTTTTTTTTATGTGAAAGGATATATTTTCGGATTGTTCTCATAGAAATTTCATCTCATAGTATTTTTTCTTGGGCTGTGTTGTCGACATGATGGTTTGTTAATAACTTCTAGTTACAATGTAAAAAATTGTTTCGTGACAATAATTTGTGTGGTATACTTCAACTAAATAGGGTAAATTAAAAAATGTTATGCGAAAACAAACCGACTTCCAAAAAGGCACTAAAAAAGTCTAAAATAACTTTACTTTCGGAAGTCGGTGGCAAAAAAGTCAATAAATCGGGTTTTTTTCGCAGAATTTTTTTTTCGCAAAATGTTTTTTGTGTTATATTCTTCCCTTTTTTGCTTTTAGTGCAGTTTGTAAGTTCATTTCGGAGCGTTATTGGTTATAACATGAAAAGTTTTTAAGTCCTGTTTAAGTCTGGTCATCGTTAAGTAGGACTACCTCAATGAAACAGCAGCGGGGTGCAGTTGTGAAGCTGTGTTGCAAACTATACTCCACCTCCTATCCTGACGTCTTATCCCAAAAACATGCAGCCGTAGTGACCTTAGCGCTGCCACCGAAAACGCGGTGGAAGTCGTGAAGTTCTGGACTAACATAATTATAAAAATTGTGGAGCCAGCGACACAAAGAAGCAGTTTTTTTATGTTTGATGGGCCTACTCTTGACCTCAATCTAGTCCTGAGGACAGAGATGAGGTCGACGATGGAACGAGCTAACCCAAAAGAAGCCTATTAACTCGCGACTTAAATAGATTGGGGTCATATGAACTTGGGAACACCGACGAAGGCAGGGAATTCCACTCCTTGGCTGTGCGCATAATAAATGATGTCCTTTTTGCCTCGTCACTGCTGTGTTTTTCAGATAACTATCATCTGATGTGATGATGGATGGTTGGACCTATGTAGGAAGCTATCATTCTATCAGCCATTCGTTCCAAATTTATGATTGCTAGAATTGTTTGATGATTGTGTTTATTATAACATGTAACTATGTGTTGTTGTGTAACTATGTTTTATTTACTTGGTTTATCTTTTATTGACATGATTTACTCCTTTATTAACATGATTCATTTTTATTGACATGATTCATTTTTATTAACATTTTGTTTTCTTTGCTAATGTATGTAGGTACCGATTTACAGAGCCGGGGGGTAACTCCGCTGCCGCGGCATATTGTCGCGCAGCGGACAGACCTCCGCCGTGATCTCATGGCGACATGGAGAGAGCGACTATCGCAACCCCGTGCAGGGCACGCCACGATAGTGGCGATAAGTCCCCTCTTTGAGGAGTGGCTTGAGAGGCGCCACGGCGCCCTCACCTTCCGCCTGACGCAGGTCCTCACCGGACACGGATGTTTCGGGAGGTACCTGCACCGAATCGGGCCGGAGGAAACGCCCGGGTGCTACTATTACGAGGATCGACCGGAGGACACGGTGGAGCACACCGTCGAGGTCTGCTCCGCTTGGGAGGAGCACCGCCGTGTTCTCGTAGCGGCGATTGGCGGCGGCGACCTCTCGCGCCCGGCCCTGGTTCAAGCCATGGTCCGGGGCGAGAGGGAATGGGAAGCCGTCGCCTCCTTCTGCGAAGCAGTCATGCTAGCGAAGGAGACGGCGGAACGTGAGAGGGAGAGAGCCTCACGTCCCAGCCGCCGCGGGAGGAGAAGCACCGGGCGTCGGGGGCCACGCCGTGATGGCTCTCGGCCACCGTAGGCACGGGCCTGTGGACGGTGAGTAATGGGTTAGCTCGCCGTCCGTCCGTCGTATGACGACGGGCAGGCCGTGTCGACGGCGCGTTCGTGTTCCACGCGTGCCTCAAAGAGTTGTCAGCAACGGGAGGGGCCCGCAAGGGCCGGTGCCTGCCAGGGCTGCGGGACTGTTCGAAAGAGATACCGCGGCCCTGGAACATAAAGGGCCAATGAAGGAACATGGGTGGTTTTTAGTCAGTAAGAGTCTGACACTCCCTTTCGCTCCACCCAGAGCGGGGGGGGGGGTCATTTGATAATTTCCCACCCACCAAAAAAAAAAAAAAAAAAGGTACCGAATTTTAATTGGTTAAGTGGTTTTTTTTTGTAAAGGAGCGTAAGTTTGTAACTGTAAAGCTTAAAAACCGTGTTGTGTTAGTTTTTAATGAGTTTTCAATACAATGTAAAAATTGTTTATGAAATAAATGAAATGAAAAAATGAAAACTTACGAGCGCTTGTCACGTGTTTTCATCCGTTTCGATGACTTGCGGCATGCTTGTGTTCCCCGCATTCGGTGTCGCAAGTATCGCTTGAGCGTGTAGTTTGTGGCCGAGGGGTTAAGTTAGGTTAGATTCGATTCATTACGAAATGATACGCATGACTACAATATTTTAATAATTTTATTTATTACTTATAATATACTATCACAATGTCATTGTAATTAAAATAACGTTTGGGCTGGTCAAAATTGTTCAAAGTAATACATTCCTATAATGACGTGGCGTTTTGTTCTATGGAATTTTCTGCACAGCCTGTTTGGCCATATATCAAGAAATACCTATATTCGAGCCAGGTGAATCCACTTTAGGCAAATAATTCCACTTTATCTAGATTAAGTAAAATTTAATAAAAATAAAAAACGGTTGTTAGAAGTCTAAAAGTTCAGCTCTAAAGAAAAACCATACAAATGGTGCCTTAAATAAATTAACCTAAATTAGCTACATAATATTTACAATGAATACTCGCATATAACAAAATAACCTTTACCTAATACTTATCTAAATAAATAGATAAAGTAAGACAAATTCCTATTAGTATACAGAGTTTTACTACACCAAAGGCAGGTCAATAGCTGTGCTATTAAAACTCGCGTGGGCCCGCGAGTTTTAATAGCAGAAATCATATCAAAGCATATGAATTTTGAGCGCAGGCCCGCCGGCAAACAGCCAAACTGCCCTGCTTTGCACCGACCGACGTCGACGTACAGAGCGGAAGAGCGCAGCGCAGGACAGGCGTCCTGCAACAGCACTGGTGCGGGTGCTCGCGTTTGTGTCAGTACAGACGCCATACTCGTCTCACTGAGAGCGTGCGGGCGCCGAGTTGCAAAGCGTATGCAACTGCTACTGACCTGTGTGTGGTTTACAGAACCCTTTACCGTATAATTGAGGTGGTGCTTGAGGCAGCTGCACGTTCGGGATGTATTTGACGCCCGTTGAAATGTACCCAACTCTCCCGCACAACAGATACCTCAGGCACAGCAGTTAAGATTAATTAGGGGTGTTGTTTCATAAAAGGTTAGGCAAAACTAAAACCAAGAAAGAAGAAAAAACAGGAAGAAGGAAAAAACTAAGCGAGGAAGCAAGGGGCAAGGAGGAAGGGTTACAATGTGACGCAAAAATTTGATCACTCTATTTCTTACTACTCCGTGACATTTTTACTAACAGGTGGCCTACCAAGACCTCTCATAGCAGCATGTTTCAATCTTACTTCGCTGTGTGAAAGAGACGGAGCTAGGACGAAGCGTCCTGTATAGCTCCATCCCTCTCCCACACTGAAGTGACATTAGTGGTACGGTCCCTGTTCCACCTATAAATTAAAAAGTAAAAGGTATAACTGCTAGTGTAACTAATAGTAATTATTATAATACCTCGTAATAGAAAAGGAAATTCTTGTCATGAAATATACAAAATGACAAACCCACCCATTTGCAATGAACCTGCACCGAAACGAAAGTAGATTCAGAATGTAGTGTTTTACTAACATTGACTTTTTCAAACCAATAAATTCGAAAAAACATTTGAAATTTTTGAGCAAAAGTTCAGGTCCATGAAAATAAAATAAGCTAACAAAAACCCTAGAATTATTATTTCTATTATCATCAATTCTAAGAAACAACTCGAAACCTAAATTTATTTATTTGTTCTTTACCTACTACAATTTGTCATTCTGTAATCTAACCCAAAAAATTACTCTACGGCAATCTAAATAAAAACAATTCATTGAGCAATTCCACAAACTTAACTACAAAAAAGGTCTAATACACCTTAGCCCTTCTTGAATTTCAGGAGTAGGATACTTGTAGTGAGGTAGACGAAAATCCAGGTCGTGATGGAGATGAATCCAATGTAGACTTCGGGTTTGTTGATGTCCCAGCCTCTTTGCAGCATGGAGCGTAGACCCTCAGTGGAGAGGGTGAGAGGTAAGAAGTAACTTATCCATTGGAGGATGAAGTGCATGCCTGGGGAATGAGAATGTCCGGTTAATATTTGGGGCTACTGAAGTGGAAAAACTTGAGACGGTTTCATCATTACCTAAGTAGAATATTAAAACTGCCACTACTTTTCAACACAGAAAAGTATTCTAATGTGATGAGAATTTTACTAATATAATGTAGGAGTATCTATTCATTGGTTTCTGTAAATAATTAAATTAAAGCTACTTAAAGCTACTTTACAAAAAAAAGGGACTAATTTATATAAAATAAACTAACTAAGTAAATAAACAACAGGGCGCTTAGGCGTCTAAGTACTCCTCCACATCGCTGTCATCCAGAAACGTCCCCAAAAGACTGGCAGCATTGCCAAATTGAATGGCAATGCTACTTAGGATTAATATAATCAGAAGTTTATATTTCAACATTATCAATTCGGGAATTGATCCCCGGTCAGGACCATTACAATCAAAATAATCATCATTGTAAATATCCAATTCCAAACTTCCTCTGCATTTAACTTTCGTTAAAAACTGTTGTGCATATAAGCTTCTAGAACCAACGGTTGTCTATCAGTTAGTAAAATTAAGATTTTATGAAGTAGATGACATATATAGGTATTGTATGCGTTACACATATTGTATTGTATATAAGTTAGTTTAAGTTTTAAAGGAGAAGGGGACTTCTGGGCCCAGCAGTTAACTAGTTGAAATGTGTTTTAAAAAAACCGTCATATTTTTCTAAGGAAATTCACAAAATATGGTACCTGGTTTCTATCTAGGAAGCGAGAAAACTTAAATTAAGTTCTAAATAATCGATTAAAATAATGCCTGAAATGTTAGTAATCGATTACGAATAAATCGGTAAAATCTCAGAAAATGTATGAAAATCGAGTAACGAGTATTTTTTTTGGGGAATTAATTCATAGCGAATCAATTGCCTTTAATTTCTCTGCTAGCAACATTCCTGTCTGACATCAGTCTGTCAGCGATTGACAGATGGCATTCGTTCGTTGTTTTTCGTTCTGAGTGCGCACGTATTTTCCTTATTTTATTGTTTAACCCCACGACCTCGGCTTTGAATAGGACTTTTGACGGATCCTGCATTTCTAAATTACCTGGCTCTCTATTTTGTACAACTGTTTACGCCTATCGATCGGATATTGACGACATGGATTGCTGTGTAAACTGTATGATTGCGACTGGTCGCAGTAACTATATTGGCAGCAGAGTCTTGGAAGATGAGGCGATTTTATCAGTTATTCGTCGGTGGCGTGCATCTCAGCCTGCTGCTGCTGCTGCTGCTGTGCCCATGTAATGTGCATAATATGGTAGGTATCTCAGTTGGGCAAGATATCAAGAAAATATCGTACCCCCTGCACAATTCTTAGACGATATTCTCCTAATGATTGAAGATGAATAATACATATTTTACTCATATATTGGTGTTTTATTTTATATCCTCCTGTCCCTTTTTTAGTTTTTAAAAGGTAGGTCTTGCACTTAGAAGCAGTAGGCTTCTAAGTGCAAAATATTGAATGAAGAAACTTGTCTTCGACTGTAGCGACTGTCCGGGGCGCGAGAGAGCCAAACGTGTCAGATCTTTGACTCTTTACACACGCTCCATGCATAAAACCATAACACAACCAAAGCCATTCAAAGGTATTTCGTTAAAAACATAAAAAACTGCAATGTTATAATATAACCTCACTTTTACTATATTTCATATAACTTGATTCCTGGATAGCCAAATTTCACCAAATTTTCAGTGAGGCCTTGTTATTATATTCTCTTACAAATAAGGCCAGTTTGATTCAGTTAACACTTGGGCCCAGGAATGTATGGAGTAGTTCCCTTCTCCTTTACTGATTGTGCACGTAGGTTATCCTCTATCGCGAATCTCGCTATCAAAGTAAGGTTTGCTGTAAGAAAACCCAATTTTGGGTTAAGCTCGCCGTTGTACATAAGCTATATATTGTAATGTTGTGTATATATCTTTTAATGTTGTGTGCAATAAAGAATAAGCATGAATATATTTTTACCTTGAACAGGCCAGACAATTCCACAGAGCAGCACCATTGGTAAGAACGAACCCAGTGCCAAGTATGTAGCCGTTCTGTCTGTGTCACAAATTGTGGACACCACGAAACCTAAAGAAAAGAACAATATTATGACAAAATTTAAGAAAACGTCAAAATGTCTGGTGTGTCGTATTCTGGGGGTACCATGACGTGGTTTTGTTTTAATTTCACTTCAGTGTGTGAAAGAGATGGCGCTAGACGTTCTGCATAGCTCCGTCCTTTTCCCATCCTTAGGTTCCATTAAAACAGTACTGCGTCATGGTAGCCCCTCAGATGTATGAATTTTGACGAAGCAAAAGAGTGTGTTAGGATCGTAAGATGGCGTTCTGTAGTTTCTAACCCATGGGAAACATACATGACTTTATGAATATCATCATCTGCGTAGCCTTTTCCCAACTATGTTGGGTTCGGCTTCCAGTCTATCCGGATGCAGCTGAATACCAGTATTTTAAATTGAGCAACTGCCTATCTAACCTCCCCAATCCAGTTAGTACTGGGTAATACGACTAATACGATACCCCTTGGTAAGACTGGTTGTCAGACTTTCGGGCCACTGGCTTTACGAATGTACGTATTAAAAATATGTGGCTGTCAATAGCGAGAGTTATAAAAACAAAAACAATTTCGGAGGTTTCCTTCAATATTTTTGTTCTTTTTCCTCTTGCTCCATCATCTAGCGCCGTAACGTAAACAATAGAAGGAAAATCGGGTAATTTATTTTTATCACAAACTACGTTGTAGGACAAGGTCAGGTGGCCTACTATGACGTCATAAAGCAGGAGTAAATCCAGTGTGCGAAAGAGATGGCGATAGACGACCTGTATAGCTCTGTCTCTTTCCCACACGGGAATGCTTTAAGACGTCATAGTAAACCCCAGATCACACGTGTTTTAAAACGTTTCGTTCTGTAAAGGCTTCTTATTTCATGCCCGACCTTATTGCTGCTTACACGTGATTTTTTGTAAAGGCCAAAGTTAATTCAATTGCGAAGAAATTATTAGTTATTGGTTCGCTTTTGTTTTTTATGTTAGTCGATGACTGATTATGTTCTAACAATAATATTGGTAATGCTAGTAGAAAAATAGGACATATTATTATCATCAGCCCTTATCCCAATTTATTCGGGATCGGCGCAGCATGTGTTCTTCTTCCATTTTTCTTTATATTTTTTTTATAATATCTTGGGACAACCAACACACCGCCATCTGATCCCAAACTAGGCAGAACCTGTACTATGGCAACCAGACAACTGATAAACATACTTATATATTTCTAAATACATACATATTATAGATAAATTACACACCCAGATACAGAACAAATAATCGTACTCATCGCACAAAGATTTGTCCTGTGTGGGAATCGAACCCACGACTTCCGTCCTAGCAGTCAGGGTCACTAACCACTAGACCAACAGGCCAATCAAAATATATCTCTAGGAGATATTAAGTTGATCCCAATATAAAAAAAAAGTTGTTTCACAGCATTAAGTAGATAATTCCATAAACCACAAATTACTTACCGAAACACATTCCACAGAACCCTGTCAACAAAGTAAGACAGATGACCCATCCGACAGGTCCCTTGATAGTCAGACCGAAGACCAAGAAACCGAGCATCAGCACCATTCCCGACTGCAGGAACATGATCAGCATCTGGACTAGCACGTGGGAGAACAGGATCTCGACACCTGGGAAAGATTAAAGTTGGTTAGGCTTTTGTTTTTCAGATAGCAATGAGAGTAGGCCCATGTAAAGGTGTGCACGCCCACATCCGCGTATGGCATCCGTGCACGATAGTCGCCTCGAATGGTTATGGCCGCATCACATTCGACACGCGCGTATCTCGCGTACATGTCCAAAGGTGGCCACTGTCAATAGGTACTATGTTCCTAATATGCACGCGCAGCGCACTGTTCGCGAGAGGACATTATAATTTACACGTGAACTGCTCGTAAACAGTTCAAAGGAGTCCATACTATATTCCTGAAATGCACACGAACCGCACTGTTTGTGCACGTGCACAGGTGTGAGCTATCGACGGCACCGCAACTCAAATTAACCAAGCACAAACTATGTAGGGTTAATAACGCAATGTAGTTTATTTTATCAGAGAATATAATCTTGTATTGACCACTGTACCTAGTATTTAATTAAATAACCTCATTCCACCTTTGTACTTCATTGTTTTTTCTGTTTTCGTAAAAAGGGCCTACAAAAAGCGTCACTCTCTCGATGAACGACAAGACAAACGTCAAAAATGTATTAGATTGACTTAAGCTAACGAAAAGTTTATGTAGAATTGTCGATCCTGTTGAAACTCGGTGTAGAAATAGGTACGAAAAACGTTCGTCACTTATTTAGTTCCATATGTATTAAAATTATAAAAGACAAAGCTACTTAAAAAGGTTTCATACCTATCTCTTGAACACCTTCAATAATATCAAAACTAATGACGTCATTAAAAGGGTTAACCACCTATTCAACACAGCAGTTGGAGATAGCTTTTATGTAACAGGTTGGTCTAATCAAATATAATGTGTAATTTTAATGTTGACATAGCTGACATTTTATTTATAGTCACGTTATTTGGTGTTTTTAATTATTTTAGTGAACCGCATTTTATGTAATTTTACTTTATTGTACCTAATTTGAAAAAAAAAATTGTATGTTTAACGGCGAAACATAGATAGTTTCTGAATTTTACACCTTCTTTTTACTAAAGTTTAGAAATTAAGTGAATTTGAAAAATAGAATTCTTTGTTTATAGAAAGTGGGATGAAATTGAAAACGAATTATTGTTACTTATCTTAGATAGGTATTTTTATAGTTCCGAATTCTACTTTTAAAAGTGAATAGCTTTCCTTGGGGAAAAATGTGGCCTAAAAAAAGCTTTTAACAAAATTTTAGAGTTCCATAAAAATTACTTATTCATAAACAAAAAATATTTTTTTATTCCGATCACAAACACGAGGAAAACACGAAGTTCTTTTTTATTCTACTTCCAGAAACTGCTAATGGACGCCTATTTTAGAACACAAGGAAGAGAAGACTGAAGTTTCTTGTAAGGAACGTGTCTAAAGTCTGTTCCATTTCTTGTTTCAAATTCATGTTTTGTGTTAAGCTCACAGACAGAAAGCGCTCATTGAGCGAAAAAACCGACCACAGGCGGTGTGGCATTTCCTCATTGTGAGAACGTGTTGTGGTCGAAAATGAAAACAGACACGACACGCATTTCGCGTCGTGGTTGTTTTGAGTTTGCGAGAATGCGTTGCGGACGTCTTTAAAAGAGCCACGACGCGAGTTTCGCTTAGTGGTCGTTTTGAAAATACCACAAAGCGCTATGGTAGGTTTTTTCACTCGATGAGCGTTTTCGGTCTATGAGCACTGAAACGAATATCAACTTTCAATCAATGGACATTAATATGATTTCAGAATGACTGCTGTTTTGTAAACTGTTTGTAGAGGTGGCGCCAATTGAACTTTGTGTGTGCGTATTAAAGATGTTTTTCTAAAAACACAAAATGTACATGTTCGGAAACTAAAATGTGAACGCAGTGTAGATCATTTTTACGTGTAGGTATGTAATTCAGGTAAAAAATGTAAAGACAAAATGTAATGACAACATTTTTATACAAAAGATATTTTTAGGTGAAACATATTTTTAAGTAAGTATATAAAAAATATTTTTATGTTTTTGAAGCATAAATATCAACATAGCCGTAACCAAAAGCGGCGTGGCGAATAAGTAGTCCCCTATCTACATTTGTTGGAAAATATAGAGGCACGATAAAAGTGGTTGCTACTACAACTGCTGAATATTAGGTCCTGGGTCCGACTCCCAGGTGAAATTTCTCAGTAGCAACCACGGAGTCTGGATCTATGCCCGGTTGATGACAATAGGCTCGCCCCCTATTACATAAGACATTAACATAACTGGCGAAATGTGGGTATAATATTAGGTACACCGCTGCCTAAATCTTCGGGGTTTAGGGGCGTGATGTTAATAATGAATTTAAGATTTGTTTTCAGTCAAATAGCTATGAAAAAGGTTCTTTCTTAAGGTAAACACAATGAAGGTTTTACTAATGCTTATATAAGCTGAATCTAAAACGAAAACATTAACATTGAAGCCTACAGATTTATGAATGAAATTATTCTACCTACGATATTCTATAAATGGAGGCTTCCTGAGGCATTACCAAATTGCCTTTCAAACCAATAGCGCCTACATCAAAATATCTTAATACATACAGATACTCGTAACTAACAATTTGTATTGAAGGAAAACACGAATTATTATGTCGACTCGTATCATCTTTTTATTTTCCGTTCTCTTAGTTTCTTTCAAAGTCAAAGTCAAAGCATTTATTTCAATTAGACCATTACAGGCACTTTTGAAAGTCAAAAACAAAAAAGCTAAGCTACAGTCACAGACACAAGGCACATTCCAAATCGTAGATCTCTATGGAGAAGAATGGGCAAGAAACTCCATGGACACTCTTTTAAATCAAAATATTGTTACAAAATATTGGTTACATCATTCATGTTGAGATTATACATATATGTGAGAACGATGTACAAAGACGTGCACTTTATTATTTGACATTATCTAGGAGGTTAGGTTTAATTAAGTACCGAACAAATTATCCTGTCCTACGATGGGAACCGCCGGAGAAATAAATTCATCAGAAAAAAAAGTCACAAAATAAAAAGTATTTATTAATTTGAACGTATGAGGAACTTGGTGGACAGTTTCTCGTACTGGAAAGAATAAGGAGGATCCTTCGACCAGACGCACGTTTTGTCTGCGTAACGTCTGGTGGAAGGATTTGACCGAATGGTGGACAATTTTGGACCTAAGTAACCAGGGCCGTCCAAAAGCACATTGGGTTGACGATATCGTCAACATCCCTGAAAACAGTGGTAAGGGACGCACAGAACAGAGAAGAATGGCAGAAGAAAGGAGAGGCCTCTATCCAAGAGTGGGTGAATCCGGGCTGAAATGATGATGATGAACGTCAGCTGTAATGTGTGATATTACAGCTGATGGCGTTGTGGATCATCAAAATGCGGCTTGGCAGTAGGAACAGAAATTATGGTAATCCACTTTTACAATGATCTTCTAGCAGTCCTTAAAGCTCGTCCATCGACAGAAATATTATTGAATAAAGTAAACTTACCAGTGATTCCTGAAACCAGTGACCTCTCCAGAATTCCCTCGTTCCTTTCAGCCAACATGGAGCCAGAAGTCAGAGCAACAGCCAAGAAGAAGATGATCCTGATGACAAACAATATTAATTGTAGAAAAATATAGACATGTACCAGAACCAACTACCCCAGTGGGTTGTGGAGGTCAGATATTCAGTCGCTCCATGTAAAATACTGGTATTCAGCTGCATCCGGTTAGACTGGAAGAGGACCCCAACATAGTTGGGAATAGGCTAGGCAGATAATGGTGATGAGTGAATGACAAGGTCCCAACGGTGCGGTATGCATCTTAAAAACCTCACCATAGGACCTTGCATTCGGACCCTGGCATAACTACTCTGTTTGCTTATATACTAGCAGAGCACTTTATAATTTTGCACATCTTTAGTGTCAGTTTGTATAATTTAACTAAAAAGATGTCGAACTATGTCTATTCTTATACATTCTTTGTACATTTTTACAAATTGCTAAATCAGAATAAAAAATTGTGGAGATCTAAGATACAAAAATCAGAACTTATAAAAATTTTCATCTCTAACAGCGCGTTATGTTAATACTTACGTTAGAATAACACCGGGACCGGCGAAGTCTGTAAAGTTAGGCACGTTCAAACCGTGGACTGGCTTGTTGAACTGAAAACAAAAGAAATTCTTTAGTAGATCATCTATTTAAATATCAATTACCATCTATCTTCAATCTGGAATGGAGAAGTTTCCATATTTTTTTAAAATTAAATCTAATAATTTAAATAAGAATAAACAAAACTGTGAAAAATCATCAAAATATCTCTAGAAATGAAAAAGCTACGAGTCTTGCGCTTGATGTGAGGTAAAGTGACGTCACTTAACCTTATTACGTTATTATTTAACTTAGTAATGTGCTTTATGTTAGAGCATCGTAAAAGCGAAGAAGATTAAGAAAAAAAACTATTTTAAAAAACCGGTCAAATGCGAGTCTTACTCACACACACACAGAGTTACGGACACCAAACAATATAATAAAAATTGAAGGCTTATTCATTATGTTGTATTGTATTACATTCAACAGCAAAGCTAAGTTTGTTTTTCATAGTAGGTATGTTAATGAAAAACAAAGCTACTGCTGCAGTTTGATGGAAAAGTCCCATATCTCAAAATCTAAGCATCATATCTTATTCAAACCAATTTTCGTTGAAAGTTTTTTTATGTTCTACAATCCTACATTTTTTCAGAATTTTTCCCCTATTACTTTAGAAATTAGAGTGGGGGACACATATACACACCTTTCTGGAAGTGTCTATCTTTCAAACGATTGACTGAGAAAAAATGGTTTTAGGAACCTCAATGTAATTTTTAAAGACCTATCTATAGACACCCCGCACGTGTAGGTTTGATATATATATTTATTATGTTTGTATAAAAATCGTAAAGCGGTTCACAGAATACTTCTAGCTACTAAGTTTCAACTGTGTAGTCCTGATAGTTACAAATAAAGTGGCTGTGACTAAAATAGGCTAGGAAGATTATGATGATGAACTCTAACAAACCGGGATATCATTAGATACTTACATAGACAGGGCTGGCCATGATCCTGGGTGGCAGATCGCAGACGGTGGCCAGTTGTTCCGTGGCTTCCAAGAAAGCGAGGGTAAGGTCTCTAACCAACATCCATTCTACTTCCTTATCTGGGAACAAAAAAGAAAGAAATGAACAACAATTTAATTGTATACTTGCTTTCCCTGCGGCTTAATTTGAGTGGCGGGTGAAAATTATCCCACGGGCATTTACTACCGGGACAAAAAAGTACCAACACTTCCATTAGGTTTTCGCCAAGAGAAGAAAGTGAAGGAAAACATTGTGGTCATCATCATTTTCCTGCCCTTATCCAAATTCATTTGGGGTTATGCAGCATGTCTTCTTCTTCCATGCTTTTCTATTACTCGTCATCTCATCAGACACCTCCTTTCTTGCTATATAAAACATCGTGAGGAAATTGGCAATTCCTGAAACCTGTACACACATTCAACATGTACACACATTCACCAACACGCAATGGGCTCCCACTCCCACAGAGACAAGTCCTGTGTCCAAGCAGTGGGAATATAAATAGGCTGATTATGTACCTGACACCAAAATATTCATCATCATCATCATCTTCCAGCTTTTGTTTAGTTTTTCCATTCTCCTCTGTCAACCGTCACGCTACCATTTACTTCTTTACTTATCTTTCATATCATTCCTCACACAATCCATCCATCGCTTCCTTGGTCTTCCTCTCCCTCTCCATCTGTCACGGACTTCAAAATGTGAATTTCCAAAAAAAAAAAACACCTTGATCTATCCTCATTACAGTAGGTCGTAGAACACCAAACATGCTCATTTAACCCAATTCAGGGTCAGTGGGTAGCCTTAGGGGCCCTTTGCCTTCAGTAAACAAGGAAACAAGGGGTATTTGTTACCCCCCAGCAATTAAAGCCACCTCACCCGGAAACCCGTGTCTAATAATGGGACATTAATTTTAAGAAAACCCCTAACTTTGGGGGTCGAATAGACCTCGTGATTGACTGTTTAATTAAAGGTGAAGGAAGCAAGCAGGGGTTACAATAAAGATGTTTTAAATGTAACGATCCACTAATACCTATGCGGTTGGAATTTGATCTTCCAATTCTCTGTAACCAGAACCTTTTTAGATCCCAGATTATTAGACCGTATCTATAAGGTTTAACAGAATGGTTACAAAGAGACAGGAAAAGAAAAAACTGGAGACTGAGTAGAAGGTCCTACACCTTTACTTGGTCTACCTTTTTTCCTTTTTGAAAGAGATGTATGGAAAGGCGGTGCTGCAGAGGCGTCTACTACTAATATAAATTTGCTTAGTTATTGCATGCACAGCACACAACCACACTCATGTATACACACACACACACGCATTCACACAAAAATTACATACATTATTGCATTTGTTATATTACATGAATGTACATGTAATCAAAAATACCTACATGCACTATTATGAAGTAGATTAATCTTATGTTAAGTTTTGAATGGTAGTAAGTAGCAAGGCTATTTTTTATTATTTTATATTGCGATCAGCCTTTCAGACTGATGAGACTATGAGCAGATGAGATGGTACGGATGGATTTTAATTTTTAATTTTATTTTATAAATTCTAATTCTTCTTTAAGTACCTTCACTTCAGAGATTTACCTACCTTGTGTCGCTGAAGTTCTAACACCACATAAGTCAAAATTATCAACTTTACAGGAGAGTAAAAAAGCTGCAGAATTATGACTAAGTAATGGTACAATTTGAGTTCACTTATAATAGGTAGAGACGTTACTTGCTCGCTCCAGCACTGAAACCCTTCTCTTCATTCTTTGTAAATAGCTATTAAAGATTTATCTCCAAACCCACTTAAACCGGTTGATGAAGATCAAACAATACTTCTTAATGCCACGCCACGACTGAGCAAATAAACAAAGTAAACGTTTAATCTCTTTGCTGAACCCGGGTTTAACCTCAAAACGGAGTAACGAACAAATCTACGTTACAAACGAAGTATATTCTCAGAAATGAAGGCTTTGAATTTTGAACTCTACGCTTAAATTGTTTTTTTTTTTATATATAATTTATTATTGTAATGTTCATCATCGACTGCCTGCCCTTGTACCTGATAACTTGGGGTCCATTTTCCTCTGTCAACCGCCTCGCTATCATTTCCTTCTTTTTCTTACATAGCATCCCTCACACAATCCATCCATCGATTCCATGGTCTTCCTCTCCCTCTCCATCCATCAACATTTAAATCTATCACTCTTTTTGTCATATTATTATCTGATTCGTCCTTCTTTATCACATGCCCATGCCAAGACAAACAAATGATTTGAGTGAGCACTTTAAATAGTCACCCCAAGAACGGTACAAATCACAACAAACCTCATTTAAATAACGATTCACTTTTGTTTACATTTTTTTTCTTAACTATGGCACACTGCTTTCTCAGTTCCTTTCTTGTTTTGACACAATTGCTGCAGTAAGTTGATAAAACGGGAAACACAAACACCGTAATGTTGCCAAAACGCGAAGAAGTTTCCAAAAATGGTGTTTCCAAGTTAGACATGAACTTTGTCACGGAAAACATTGAAACAATTGCAAAGTTAAATGTAAAGATATTTTTAAGTCACTTTCATGGAAAATGGGACATCATTTAAATTTACAAGAATAACTTAGTTTTAAGTTTTGGTCTCGTCTTTATATTCACGAACCTTTTTGGATAGTCCAAAACTATACATAAGGGAGATAACTCCAAGGAAATCCTTGACATTTTTAGGCTGACGCAGATTTGGGCGGCCCGCATAGCATAAATCCTACATCACTTTAGTACATTTTGTTTGAAGCAACAAACTCGAAGTCAAATCATTTGTTTCCATTACTCGTACACCAATTATAGTTACAATTACATTATTATTTTTGATGCATTATTATCATTGTTGGCCTAGTGGTGTGACCGTCGGACGGCCAAGTCATAGGTCTCGAGTTCGAACCCAACCTCTGATTTTATCGGATTCATGCGTATTGTATAATTATCATTTTTTTCGGTAAAGAAAAACATCGTCAGGATAGCCGCATGCCTGAGAGATATTTATCGACGGCATGTAAAGCCAAGTCAGAGGCCCATGTGCGGCATAAAAACTCTGACACCAGTTTAGGCACTAACCACACGAAAAAGAAAAAGACGATACCAATTACAGACATTTTCGAACTGTCAAAAGTTCGATATAATCAGGATGATAAAGCGTAAATCGCTATATAGACGAACTGGCAAGAAAAAGAAATTACATGGATTTTCTTTTAAATCAAAACATTATTGGCAATACATCAGACGAGGGACGCACCGTGCTTCTTTTGAAGTGCATTACGCTCTGGCTGTAATGTGAATTACGCTTTATACGTAGGTATTTTTTCGTGAGTTTACATGTGAAAAGGAAGTTACACGTTAGGGAACGAATAATTTATTACACATGTTTCATATTAGTAAATCTTCCGTACTCAAAGTACTAAAGTGAGGTTGGTTTTACGTTCCCTTGTGTGTAGTGTGGACCAGGAAAATTCACCACAAAGGCCTTTATAGAAAATAACGGAAACTATTAGTGTAGTTAAAACTATGGTATTAACTAACATGGGAGAGATACTGGCAAAGTCCAGACAAAATAGATATTCCAGTTTGCATTTCATCATGCTTTTGCCTTTATCCCAATTCATTTGGGATCGGCGCTGCATGTCTTTTTCCAAATTTCTCTATTACTCGTCATCTCCTCAGGCACCTCTTTTCCTGCCATATCATTCACTAGTTTTCGTCGAGTTTGGTTATATCGCGTTTCCAAGAGAACTCTTCAAAAGTCCGGGATAAAAACTATCCTATGTTCTTTCTCAATGTCTACTCTATCTCTGTACCAAATTTCATTAAAATCAGTTCAGTGGTTTAGACGTGAAAGCGTAACAGACAGACAGAGTTACTTTCGCATTTATAATATTAGTAGGGAAGTAGGGATCACACAATCTGGATGTGAAGTCACAGAACTGAATTTTTGTATAGGTCTTAAATATCTCACTACAAATGTCATGTCAAAAATTCCCATCGATCCCGTGCTTTGTTCTTTATCAGAGGTCAATCAAGATAAATCTCAAACGGTGAGAGCTACAGAAAAAATGGATGAAAACAAGTTTGAAGACCGTAAAATTTCCTACAAAAAATTTTCATTACTTTTTTCCCTACGAAGCACCGTTCTCGAGTTATCGCAATTTCAAACCTAGAAATTATAAATATACACTCATGTTTGTAATTCTTCGAATATGAATTAAATACTATACTGAAGTATGAAACCATTACTACGGTTTTGTGGGGCTTAGTTTATAAGACTACCTACCATTTTTTTTTTAATATAAATAAATAATAATAATAATAAAAATCGGTCAGTGTCCGGTAATTGAGCCGTTCCACAATTTTTCCGTAACGGTTTGACCGAAACCTTATTCAATTATACAAATGAAAACAAATGAATGTGATGGTGAATGTGTGTGTGTGTATGTGTGTATTTGAATTCACTCAATAACAACTCTGTAACCACTGTCTCACAATAAAAATCTTTGACTTTGAATGAAATCGTTGAAAAAATATCACCGTTGCTTTTCAGTAAAAGAAAATAAATACAAATATAAATTCACTACACAGATTTGCATGATCAGCACCTGGGTAACCATTCAAAATTACACTGTAATGCTTTCAAATTAAAGCCCATAAAATTTCATGGTATACCTATTTCAATAAAAAATAACATCAATGGTCCAATCACGATGATTGGACATGAAAATGTAATTTAAATGCAAATGTTACAAGTACCTATTTGTAGGGACCTTAGATTTAACGGTGGACCTCCAAAACGTTAATTAAAGGACCTCGCACAACTTCCATGTTAGGAAGTCAAGAACTCATCAACTTGACATTGATAAACTACGTAGATTTTTAATTGAGAAAGTGTACTACACGATCCAAGATTTCCTGAATCATTGATTGAATTGTTGACCTTGTATTAATTTGACTCTATATTGATATTTTGACATTTATAATAACTAAATTTGACATGTAAAATAATTTTAAATGTAATGCCACTACATAATTATTGTATGCCTATTAGGCAGGACATATTGGAACTTTAATTTATTGTTTAGACCTGTAACTAACATATGCCCACAATAAAATATTTTGAATTTGAATTTGACACTTTAATTGATTAATAATTATCTATACATCTATAGAAATAAATAAAATTGAAGTGACTATTTGTAATTTTAAAATAACAGCTTTTTACTGAATGCATAATTATGTAAGTATATACGGTACTTATAATAATTCTTGTCCGTCTGTTTGTTCGCATATCGCCATAACGGCTGGACCGATTTTGACGGTTTACGGACGATTTTACTGGACTATTGCTTATGTTTTTTATCGAGTAAGTTCGAGTCAGACTCGCGCATGAAGAGCCGTACCATCGTAGCAAGGGTGCCCTTTTTAATTTTTTTGATTATTGGTTGTTATAGCGGCAATAGAAATACACATTCTGTGAAAATTTCAACTTTATACCTATTACGGATCATGGTATACACCCCGCTGACAGACGGGCGGTTAGTTTCTTTTTAAAATTTGTTACTGGTTCCACTTTTATGGAGTTAGGAATGTGGTTAAAAATAGCCGGTGCCATACCAAAAACACTTTTGCTCAAAAAAGTAGTCCTATATCATAAAACATGTATTATATACTTACATATATATTTTTATTCATATTCATATTCATATTTATTTGCGTTCCACAAGGTAAACAAGGTGTTAACAAAAGGCTTAGAGCTAAGAACCGTTGCAGACCCTGTCAGGGCACAGCAAAATTCAGTATTATATAATCTAATTCAACATTCATAAAAATTCAAATAAAATATAACATGAAACCAAACAATTACAGATTTACAGTAGCAAAAAAAAAAGAGGAGAAATGTCAAAAGTTAATAGTTAAAAGTTAAAATGTCAGTAACACGTGCTAAAAATTAAAATAAAATTATGCATGAAAGACTAAATAAAATACAACATGAAACCAAACAATTATTAGTTTATATATCTTAGCATTATGTATTTATATAAGTATATAGGTATTAATATTTACTCATGTGTATTTATACTTAATTTAGGCTAAGTTACATAAGGCACATAAACGCATTTTTCTCTTCCTTTTCTCACACACTATTGTCTACATTTCTTTTTCATTTCTCCTTTTGCAGGTCAGCTGGCAGAAATTTCTTGAGAAATAAGCAGTACCTTTGTACTCATGTATTATAATATTATTTACATGTGTTGTCTACTGTGTGTACATAAATAGTAAAATAAATAAACATGATCTCTTGATAAACTATAGTCTCCAATCTTTTCCTATTGTTTAAGCTGTGGAGTAGAAATAGCGGGACCACCTTACCCATACTCATGCCATTCATTCTTTCATTCGTTCTTCATTTTTAAAAAACATTACCGTCGTTGCCCCACACTAGGAATTTCTCATGTATCGTGGGTGCGTTTACAAACATTTAAACTCACATACACTAACAGCCAGACCCGGAACAAATACCTGTAGGTCATACAAATATTTGTTCCGTGCGGGGATCGAACCCGCGACACGCAGCGCAGCAGCCAATCGCTCAGCCACTGCGCCGACCGTGCCGTCAAATTCATGATGAATTCCTGACAATTTTAAAGCCGTCAGCGTGCCAGACACATACGATACAAAATATGTGTATAGGTACTTAGGATCCCGATTCCCGTCGAGTATAGCTTAGGGGATCAAATTTTCAACATTGAAACAAACACGCTTGTTTACTGTCAAATAACGGATCAGAATCCTTTCAGACCGATCCAGACTATATTCGGACCAATCATCCGAAAAAACTATTATTATTTATGTTTACTTTGATATGCTCAATGTCTTTCAAAATGAGATATGGTCTAACCCGCCCGGCTTCGGATGGACGCGCTCGAGACCAACACACACATAATTTTAGTTTGACAAGAACGGTACTTTATAGGAATAAATTTATTATATTATTTGGTTTGCAAAAATCCACATACGCGATAGGTTTTCTGAAAATACAAGGTGTAAACGAACTCTTCAAAAAGCCGTTAGTAGTTAGCATCTGCAGAGCCTTTTCCCAACTATGTTGGGGTCGGCTGCCAGACTTACCGGATGCAGCTGAATACCAGTATTTTACTGGGTAATACGTTACGATAGCCCTTGGTAAGACTGGTTGTCACTCTTTCGAGCCCCTGACTAACTGTAACGACTTTTAAAAAATCTACAAATGACAGCCGGGACCATCGGCTTAGCGTGCTTTCCGAGGCACAGAGGGAACTCGTTAAGTACCTAATGGATGGTCACCAATCCACGGATCGACCTTGGCAGGCGTGGCCCAACCTGAAAATCGACCCCAACGGGTATTATTATTAACCCACGAGCCTAAAACCTAATGCGCCATAAATTAATTACGCACCTTAATGTACATTAAAACAAATAAATAAATTCATGTAACCTTTGTACCACAAATTCTTATTGTTCGTCTGATTCAAAAGCTAATTTCAATTGAACAATGAAAAAAAACTCTTAACCATTCATGAAAAGGTGCATTTCAATTAAAATTCAATACAATAGGGTAGAAAACAAAAGAAATAGGAACGATAAAAAGTTTTCATTTGTAATTTGCGAATTCGAGTTGTTTTTGAGTCTTTGCTGGCTTTCCATTACAGTTGCAAATATGTGATATATCGGGTTTTATTAATTTTCTGTTCTGAGGAATTCGTGGCTAAATAATAACAGCCGCAGCCTAGGTTGGTCTGTAGATGGGCGACCACTCATTTCATACCGAGTTTTCTCCATGCCTCGGAAAACACGTTAAGCCGTTGGTCCCGGCTGTCATTTGTTGATCTTTGGCAGTCGTTACTGGTAGCGGTGGTATCGATTAACTCGTCAAAATGTAGGGAACAGCTGATTTTTTTTCGCGATTTCAGGTTTGGTCCCATAGTAAAAGTAGTTCATAATGATGAGTACAATGACCTCTTAAGAGGTTGCTGGTGTTTTACAAATAACCCTGTATAGCGATACATAGCACGTTAAGCCTTCTTATTGGTCCTTCGTAGATCTTTGTCAGTCATAACTGGTACTCCAACGAAGATCGAAATTCTGACAATTGGTCAACATTTTACCCAGTAACTGGATAGGAGAGGTCGGAATTGGTCTGGAATTCAGCTGCAGCAGCGACCACAACATAACTGGGCAAGGCAGAACATGATAAATTGCCAAATTAACTCACCAGTTTCATCCATATGGGCTTCCATGTCAGAACTCTTGACGGTCCAGAAGGTTACCTTCCTTGGGTCTGTGATCCTCAGCTGTAGTGACTCGGAGAAGTTCGCAGAGAACACCAGCACCGCTCGTGCCTTGCCATGTGCTGCCTCGTCCATGGCTGTGGCTTTGTCTGGATAGAGGACCTGTTGGAAACCATTCAAATTTATCGATCTTGTGACCTTCAAAACAAGGTTTTCTTTTGATACTAGTAATAGCCATCGAGCCATTCTGAGTTACATTTCCCCGAAGAGTCGGGTAGAGGTGAATAGCACCCATACACACCCATACACGGGTGTTAAAGGACCCATCCCAAAGCTGTCAACCAAGCTTTCTGTACATCAAACTAAGTAACACTGCGCTATAATTATTACTGGGACAGAACTTTTTTTTTGGTGTAAAAATCTGTATTTACGGTAGCGCTCAATGTATCGCAGTCAAAACTTTGTGCTGATGGATGCATTGAATAGTACAGGGATAACTCAATGACTCCTGTAACTTAACTTCCAACACACACACACACACTACTACACACACACTACTTCCTATGGCATTAAGTCCGCCTTTGTACTTTGTGCTTGAAGTGAATAAATAAATAACTTCAAATATCTCTATTTAAAGTAAAGTTATAACATTGAATACCTATTTTTTATATCAGCCTACTCTGTCCCACTGCTGGGCAAAGGCCTACCTTTTTTTTGGGATGGGAAATCATCAAATGACGCTCTGGGCGGAGCAGAAGGGAGTGTCAGACTTTTACTGACTAAAACCCATCCATTTTCCTTCTTTTGCCTTTTGTGTTTTGTATCCCTTTCGAACAGTCCCGCAGCCCTGGAAAGGCCTACCCTACGGCTTTCCAATTTTCTTTACCATTTGCCTTCTCCGACTTCTTTTTTTTTTCTTAACGGATTTAAAACATCAAGGTCCAGGTATGGTACCTACAATGATGGCAATAGCGGGAAGAACAAGTACCTACCTTTCGGCTTCGTTGATTGTGTTTTTATACTTTTTAGAGTAACATACACACCGTAAAAATACTTTTCGTATTAGTAAATAGAACCATAAAACTATGTTGCTAACACGTCACTTGTGCAATTATGTCACAATGTAATAGTTAGTATGTCAATATCAGTTTGTAGATATTGACCTAACATTCAATGATTATGATATGATAGTGTTTACAGTTAGTTAAAAGTTTAGCATCGATAGGTACTCTACTTCAAAATGCACCATTAGTGTATTCCTAACATTAACTAAGCTTCCGGCCGTTTAATGGCTTGAACGAGTTACTTCACTACTACTAGTTTGAAATAGGCTTTTTGAACTATTTATAATAAAACCTTTACTTTAAACTTAAAATAATTTTCCTGCTAAAAATTAAAGAAATGGCTGCCTTGTTAGCACTAGACTAACAAGGCAGCCCGTTCTTAAATTTTCGCGAGCACGACTGCTGAGCTAGAGCTCTTGGGTTCGATTCCAAGGTCGGGCAAAATATTATTGGGTTTTTCTATCTAGAATTTCTCAGAAGCAGTCACGAAGTCTGGATTTGTGCCGGTTGAAGGCTGTGCTCGCCCACTATTAGAAGGAACTTAAATATAACTGGCGAAATGTGGGTGTCCAATTAGGTACACCTTTGCCCAACCCTTCGGGAATTACAAGCTTAATGTTATGTTAAATTAATTTTTATTTTTAGTAAACTTACCAAATTCGCTTGACGTTTCGACAAAAAGTCCAGATATTCACAACTGAATCTTGTTAAGTTCCATTCATACGTATTAGGGTCCTGCGGGCAGAGGTTCTTGTCGTATTCACAAAGGGGTTCCGTTGAGTTGACTTCGTAGTTCACTATAGCGATCGGTAAGCCGACCGGGTAGTGACCGATGGCGAGGCAGAAGAATATCATTTGGGATACTGGTAGACCGAGGAGGAAGGCTAAGGCACTGGAACGACACAAAAAATAAGTTAACTTAAGTACACTTTTTAGATTTTGATACAGAAAAATAATATGGGGTAAGACCGAACGTGACACAGCCAGAAAGCGAAGCAGCAGACTCCGTAGAAGTTGGCGGGATGAGCTGGATAAAACCAAAGACCAGTGGTCCACATTAGCCCTGGATAGAAACAACCGGAAGTCATGGGGAGAGGCCTTTGCCCAGCTTTTTTTTTTTTGGGATGTCGCAGGCTAACAGTATCAGTATCAGTAAGACCTGTCTGTGCCTGTGAATGTCCACGGCGCTACAAAGTCATCGGTTATGAAAATTTGTAAGAATAGACACCAAGTAAGTTAAGTTGATTATGTCAATTTATTATCTGAGTTATCTCTTATTTTTTTAGGCTGTATTGTGTCACTGCTAGTCACAGAGATTCGTTATCTAAGACTCAAATAATCTCATGTTTTACGAACTAACTTCAGCTTTTCGAGATTTGCGGGCCCAGGTTGGCCGCTGTAGAAATAATCTGGGCAAAAATGGTATTACTGACCCGTCTCAAATACAATGCCAGTGTGGAGCCCCTCTGCAGGATATGCCCCACCTCCTTTCTTACCCATCCTGCACAGCCACCTGCACCTTGCAGGATTTAAACGAAGCCAACGAAAGAGATTGGCTGGTGGCTATATACTGGTCGGATAGGATTTAAGTCCATCGACACGCAAAGAAGAAAAAAAGAAAAGTATCGTTTAATGTATTTTAGTACACTTACGCGAAATTCCTGAACAAACTCAAGAAATTCTTCCATATCAAAGCCTTCATGTGGTGCCACTTCATAGGCATGTACGAACCCAGACTTCTGGACGGCTTGTCTTCTGGGGGCATAGCTTCAATGGGACCGGTCAGCTCTGGGGTTACCACCACGCGACCCTTGCTGCTCATGGAGACATTGTCACCAAATTCACCTGATATTTCGCCAATTTCTGCTTCTTCGAGGTCTACGGCTGATGGGTTCTGGAAAGAAATAGATAATACAAAATATGTAAGTTAATTTCTGAAAACCACATGGTACATACAATAAAGCTTCTTATTGGTATCTAGAATCAATTCGTCCGCGTCCGTCCGCAAAAATTGTGATAGCTCAGCTAGATGCTCAGCATGACTTAAATTATATACTTTATAGCCTATATAGCACCCACAAATAATGAATATTTCTGCCAGTGAAAGAATTTTTAGAATTGGATGATTAGTTCCTGAGATTACCCCCTACATACAAACTTACAAACAATTTATGAATTATTTATTATTCTTTCCTAATACTCACTGGTATAGCCGGCAGTTCAACTCTCTCCACCACATCAGCGAGGATACTGGACCTCCTTCTCTTGCCCAAGTTCTGCAGCACCGACAGCTTTAAGAACACGTCTTCTAAGCTCTCGCCCTGGTAGCGACGGATCAGCTCTGTTGGTGACTCTTCAGCTAAGAATCTACCACCTCGCATGAGTCCAATCTGGAAAGAAGAAAGAAATACATGAAATATGATTTATTTTACTCTTGCTGTTGCCGACAACCCACGTCAGTGTGAAATTATGATGAAAATATTACTGCCCTATTTGAATCAGATTTAGTTAACAATTTCAAAGGTTTTTATTTTTTGCTTGGAACCCTAATCCTTTTTTATAATAGTTACTCCTTATAATATCAGCTATCTGTCAGAAAAAGTCCTGTCTAAATCGGTCTAGCCGTTTCGGAGATTAGCCGGAACAAACTTGATTGGCCTGTTGGTCTAGTGGTTAGTGACTCTGACTGCTAGGACGGAGGTCGTGGGTTCGATTCCCACACAGGACAAATCTTTGTGCGATTAGTACGATTATTTGTTCTGTATCTGGGTGTGTAATTTATCTATAATATGTATGTATTTAGAAATATATAAGTATGTTTATCAGTTGTCTGGTTGCCATAGTACAAGCTCTGCCTAGATTGGGATCAGATGGCGGTGTGTTGGTTGTCCCAAGATATTATTATTATTTTTATTATTTAACAGTCAGATAGACAGGAATAAATTGACTTTTTGTTGAAAGTACCGTATACAATATGTTCAAGATGGGTCCTGTCCGATCCGAAAGGGGTATACCAATGACATTAACCGCGTCTGCGACAATTTTAAGAATTTTAAAGTGATTCATATTATTATCCTAATAGAATTCTGCTAAAGCGGTCATTTGAGACCTCCAGTATTGTTGTTGAAGAATGCAAAACTATAATCAATTTAACATTTAGTTCATCTCAATACTTAATTGGGTCTATTCTTAATACAAAACGCAATGCTAGAAAACTTATGTAGTTAAAATCACGCCTGCAACCCTGAAGGGTTAGGCAGAGGTGTACCTAATAGTAAGTACATCCACTTTTCGCCAGTTACGTTTAAGTCCCATGTAATAGGGGGCGAGCCTATTGCCATCAACCGGGCGTAAATATAGACTCCGTGGCTGCTACTTAGAAATTCCTGATGGAAAAACCCAATAACACTTTGCCCGACCTGGGAATCGTACCCAGAATCTCATTCTCAGCAGTCGCGCTTGCGACCACTAGACCAATGAAGCAGTGTTATGTAGTTATATGCTTTTATTGGCCCCATGACTGAATATGTTTCTAGCAGCAAGTACATAACTAAATTAGTTAAAAACCCCAATGATCAAAGGCAATAAAACCTATCAACTCAATCCACCTGCAACCATTTCAAACTTGTTATAATAAAATAATAAAACTTACAATATCAGCCTGCTTAGTCTCATCTATGTAATGGGTCGTGATGATGACAGTAGTGCGTCCCCCTTTGGTAATATCTACCAAGTGATCCCAGATGCTGAAACAAACATTTAAACGATTAATCCCTTTTCTACCTATAAATGCGAAAGTAACTCTGTCTGTCTGTCTGTTACGCTTTCACGTCTAAACCACTGAACTGATTTTAATGAAATTTGGTACAGAGATAGAGTTGGCCTTTGAGAAAGCACATAGTATAGTTTTTATCCCGAACTTTTGAAGAGTTCTCTTGGAAACGCGATATAATTGAACTCTACGCGGGCGAAGCTGCGGGCGGAAAACTAGTTCTACTATAAAACTGCATTCAGAATTTTTGACCATACATTTTTGTGTCGTCCAAAATAAAAAAAAAATGCGATGAAGTTTTATTAAACTCTGGTTAACGTTGGATCTAAAATATCAATTTATAAATACTGTTAAATTCAACGGTTAGGGTTTTTTACTTTTGAGGTAGGTAATTCAACAAGAAATTTGAAAGTGCAATTCTTTCTTTATCGTGTGGTTAGTGCCTAACCTGGTGTCAGAGTTTTTATGCCACCCATGGGTCTCTGACCTGGCTTTACATGCTTGAGAAAAATATCTTAAATACCGAAGCAAGTGATAAATATGGCGCACATGAATCCTAAAAATCAGAGGTTCGTGTCTTGGGTTGGAACTCGAGACCTATGACTTGGCAGTCCGACTAGTGCAATGCTTCCACCACGTTTTAAGTCGCAGTGTGTTTTATCACACAAATATCTTTTACCCGCGTTTTTGCTCGCGTTAATTTAGAATTTGACAATCAATTCAGGTTGTACTCTGCTTGTAATAATATAATTCAATCATGATTCGAAAGACACGTGGCGCCATTTATTATCATAAGAATTTTATTGTTGTTTTCCTCGGGAAAAGTACTCTTTCGTGATGAAAGGTAAACTATGTCCATTTCTGTACACCTTTTTTTTGGGATGGAAATCATCAAATGACTCCTCCCGCTCTGGGCGGAGCGGAAGGGAGTGTCAGACTTTTACTGACTAAAACCCATCCATGTTCCTTCTTTTGCCCTTTATGTTCCAGGGCCGCGGTATCTCTTTCGAACAGTCCCGCAGCCCTGGATTTCTGTACACCTGACAACGCATTTGATTTCAGGATGATCGATTCAGTGGTTTAGGCGTGAAAAGGTAACAAACAAACAAACTTACTTTCACTTTCATAATATTAAGAAAGGAGTAGAATTCACAGTATGATAGTCGGTTAGGTCTACTAGCACCAGAAAAAGAAACAAATAAACTTACCCCTGACGCAACACAGGGTCGACTCCGACTGTGGGCTCATCGAGGATCAGCAGCTCAGGGTCGTGGATGAGGGCGGCTGCCAGTGAAGTCCTTCTTGCCTGACCTCCAGATAGATTCTTCACTTGTCTGTAATGAAAACATAGTATTAGTCTTGTGGTGAACTTTAAGAACGTTTAGACCTACCTTTGTGTTGTCTCGCTAAGGAAATTTTCACACAAAGGTAATCCTTGAAATTTGGTCAATATACAATGTGTTTTTATGTCCCTTATCTCTAGGGTATGAATGAGACTATATGAAAGAATCAATTGGTATATGAATTATTTTTAAGTATATTTTTTTTATCATTAACACTAAACACGTGATACTTACCATGTTTACTGTTTGTTTTTAGTTCCCGATATTTTGTCGCTGTTGCACCATAATCACGGATAAACTCTTGTTGTTGATTCGAGTTGCGAGTGACAGTGGTAGCGGTACTGAGTTCAAAAAACGAACAAGAAAGAGGGTAGACCGATTTGTCTGCACATAAACATCTACCCGCAATAACTTCAGTTTATCCGTGATCATGGTGCTACCAACAGCGCCGAAATATCGGGAACTCAAAACAAACTATAAACATGATAAATATACCGTTTTTAGTGTTCGTGATAATGTTAGTGACAAATGTGACACTGACAGTTTAAAAACTTATAATACACCATTATTTTTAGGTCATTCTGGAGCCGAATACCATGAACTCGATCACCGAACTCGAAACGATTGGGACTATTTTTTTCAAAAAATAACAATAAAAAAAAACACGGAAGAATAAATTTAATGTTTTTTTTTAAATAATGAGAACTCAAATGCATATGTGTGTGTAAAACGTATCCACGATCGGCAACACATGCGAACGATACCCATTGAAAAATTCATTCATCGTTCGATTCTCATTATTTCACAAAAAAAACATAAAATTTATTCTTTCGTATTTTTTTTTATTGTTATTTTTTGAAAAAAATTGTCCCAATCGTTTCGAGTTCGATGATCGAGTTCATGGTATTCGGCTCCAGAACGACCTAAAAATAATGGTGTATAATTTGTTTTTGTTTTTTTTATTTATAAGAAAATAATTCGACAAAGTCACGATTATTAAAATGTAAAACACGCTTACGTGAAATATGACAACGGTAAATATTCTTTAAATATGAATGGTTTAAGTAAAACTTAAATAAGTACTCGTATTTATCAATGGATCTTAGATACCTACACGCGTCGAGAGATTGATGATACCTTCGAAACTATGCATTTTTGGACCACATATTCTCAGACTTTTTGTATTATTTTTACTTAAGTATAGAATATAATCCTAGAGTTATGAGATATAAAAAAAACACGTTGCATACAACGTGTTTTTTTTATATTCTCTGCTCTATAGCTCCCGATCTGATTTGATGATCGTTAACGTATGTTTGATTTATCTCCATCTATTAATAGTAACAATCACCTAAAAACAGATTTCAGTACCGATTCGACTAAGTGAGAACTCTTTTTTTCAGAAAGATTCTTCTAAATTATCTATTGAAACAAAAACCATTACTACGTTTTGAAAAATTTGGATTCATCCATCACCGTGTGTTAAATCTCACATTATTCAAGTTAATGTAAAATACTAACTTTGTAGGGTTTGGTAGCTGCAGGAGCTGGATCAGGAAGTCTATGCGTTCCTCCACTTCCCTTGTTTCCATGTTCGCGATCCATCCGAAGTAGATCAGTGTCTCTCTGATGGAGAACTCGCCGAATAGTGCTAGTTCCTGTAACAAATAGTCGTCTGGTAAAATTTGATAGAAGTCATCGTTGCATTTCCTGAATTTTCTGTGCGTTTACATTCATTCTAATAACATCACGCCTTGTAATCACCGAAGAATTAGGCAGAGGTGTACCTAGCAAGTACATCCACATTTCGCCAGTTATGTTTAAGTCCCATATAATCGCGGGGAGCCTATTGTCATCAACCGGGCACAAACCCAGACTACGTGGCTGCTACTAAGAGATTCCTGATGGAAAAACAAAATAACACTAAGCCAAACACGGGAATCAAACCCAGGACCTCATGCTCAGCAGTCGCGCTTGCGACCACTAAACAAACGAGGCAGTCCAACATACATACGGGCATACTAATACTTAGTATAAATGCTAAAGCCACTTTATATTTCTTAACTTCCACGCCTTAACAGCTGAACAGATATAAGTACCTACACCATGACTTGGATTAGGGAATAGGTAGGTTACTTTTCATCCCAGTAGTATATCTCTGAAGGATAGTTTTCACATGAAAGATAAGCCACGGGCAGACGCTGGTTTACTATAACTGTCGGCTGATTTGAAAGGAAACATACCCCTGCCTGGAAACGCTGAAGTACTTGAATTCGTTCATGATATGATGGGCAGTTAAGGCATTAATGATCATCGCCTAGCCTTTCCTCAACCATGTTGGGGTCGACTTCCAATCTAACCAGATGCAGAATACCAGTATTTTACATGAAGTGACTGCCTATCTGACTCCACAACCCAATTAGTAAAGGGGATTACGATACCCCTTGGTAAGACTGGTTGTCAAATGACAGCCGGGACCAACGGCTTGACGTGGTTTCCGGCACGGAGGAAACTCGGCATATACTGGATGGCCACCCATCCACAGACTAACCTAGACGCGGGTTAACCCGAAGATTGATCTGATCGACTGCTATTATTTAGGTTCACTATCCATTTGCATAAAATGTTAAGACCTAATATAACTTAGCATAATTTTGTTTGGCATAATTATATTTTCGCATAATATAATTACGCATAACAGCTTACGCATAATTTTTTAAGCATAATTTCTCTAACCATAATAATGATGAAGCATAATATTCTAAAGCATAAATTTATTAAGCATAAAGTTCTAAAGCATAACTTTTTTATACGCCCTAGCTTTTTTGCCCGAAGAGGATAATTATACCAATTTATTTCGACGATTGGAAAAAAGCCATATCTCCTGAATCAGGTAATAAATAACATATTAATATAATAATTATACCGTATTGAACAATTTTGTGGGTTTTTTTTTCGCTGTAGGAAGCATGAAGCAAGCAAGCATACAGCATGCAAGCAAGCATACAGCATGCAAGCAAGCATGCAGCAAACAAGCAAGCATGCAGCATGCAAGCAAGCATGCAGCATGCAGCATTCAAGCGAGCATGCAACATGCAGCAGGCAGAGTTTCTGTCACGGCTCCGGCGCTGCGGGCCTCCGGCGGCCCCACGCGTGCTAATCGTCGCAGACGGCTTTCGCTCACCACCGCAGCTTCGGCTTGTTGGCCGGCTTCGCCGGCCAGCCTCAGCCGCGGCGGCTCGCTCGCAGCCACCTGCTCCTCAGCCCGCGGGCCGCCTCTCGCCTACGCGCCTACGCGATTTTAAATTACACTCTAGGGGTAGGACAAACAAGACTACGTGGAGTCGGTTTTGCAGCAATTCGGTTCTGTCACTAACTTTTGTTGCACAGCATATTAAAGTTTTAACCAACAATATTTTGTGTGCCTAAATATTATTATGCTAATAGTCATTAGGCCTACTAACGTTATGCGAATCAAATTTATGCCAAAACAAATTAGTCTTTAAGATGATTATGCCAACATAAAATGTATGCCTAAAAAAATTATGCCGAAGTATTATTATGCCAAAACAAATTGTGCCAAAATCGTTATGCCGAAGTATATTAGGACAAAGAACATTATGCGAAAAGAAGGGATCCCTATTATTTAGCCACGAGCCATAATGATTGAGATGTAAAATTCTTTGGGGAGACTTGCGTCCACCAAAAGAAGAAACACACTGATGCCGTCACGTACTGCTGGAAGTTTTCCAAACTCCTTAACATCCTATTATAATATTACTAGCGACCCGCCCCGGCTTCGCACGGGTGCATGTGTTATACATAAAAACCTTCCTCTTGAATCACTCTATCTATTAAAAAAAACCGCATCAAAATCCGTTGCGTAGTTTTAAAGATTTAAGCGGTCAAAGGGAAATAGGGACAGAAAAGCGACTTTGTTTTATAATATGTAGTGATAAGTGCGAGAGTTTGTGAGGATGTATGGATGTTTGTTACTCTTTCAAGCAAGAACTACTTAACGGATTTGGATGAAAATTAGCACACAGATAGTTTATAACCTGGATTAACACATAGGATACTTTTTATCCCGATAGTATGATCCCGTGGGACAATTATCGAATAACCCACAGCTATAGCTACTCTTCCCTATTTTATTGGTCAAGGTTCTTAATATTTAATCTCCGGTCAGTAATGTATCTTTAAAGCGTTATATAGTATCTGTTAGTTTAACAGAGTGTTTAATATTAGCATGCTAACGACCAAAGGCTAAGGAAAACATCCGCTGGATTACCTTCGATGTTGTGTTTGCATGAGGCATGAGGATTATAGTTTCAGAGCGGCTACCTTCTGTCTACCTAAGGTCCTGGTTATTAAAAGCATAAACAAAACCTTTGTTTGTCTAGTTTTAGGGGGGTAGGGGTTGGTGGGGGTTTTATAGTTTCTTGTACTTTGAGCTATGGGTAGTCAGAATCACGGTAAATACGTACGCATGACGACTAATCAAGTTTTAAAAAACCAGTTTATGTAGATCTCTAATTGTACGGGAAGTCTGTACAAAGCGAGGCCATGTTATACTGGAAATGTATAGCTTGATAATTGGCTGTGTGCTCTTTCTGGCCTTTTGGATTGGATTCTACAGTTGAGAACTGTCTAGGCGTCTTGTGGTATGCAGAAATGAAGAGATTCTTCTTCTTAGCGTGTTGATGACAATTTAAATTGAGTCAGCTCAATATTTTACTACCATTTGGTACTTTCAGTAGCGTCCATCAGCTCCTGTGATGTGCAAAAGCAATAGGATAGGCAGGACACGATAAATTGTCCTATCGTTTGTGGGCAACACCACATTTACACTCCAGGTCCAGGGCAAAGTCATCTATAGATCTCCACCTGCACAGGTTTTCCTTGCTTCGGCCAACCTGTGTCCGCAGTCTATTCAAAGACTTCCAGGTCAGCCATGGCAACTCATGTCCAGGTGGGAGATTTTTCGCCAGTGGCAAAAATGGGTTGGGTAGCACTTCCTCGGCAGTTCGCCACCGCCACAGCTTAAAGAGGAAGAGATGAGCAAAGGCAATTTGAAAGTCAATGACTAAATGTTGATATACCAAAATCCGAAGATATGGCACATTTATCAACCCACGTGCTGGATTGTACCCACATTGGTCCAGCCGAGAGCAGGCTTGTGTTCCAGCGGAAGAATCAGCCTATAAGTCCTCGTTGTCCTTTTCCCAACTATATTGGGGTCGACTTCCAGTCTAACCGGATGCACCTGAATACTAGTATTTTACATGGAGCGACTGCCTATCTGACCTAACCTAACCCAGTTGATACTGGGTAATACTATACTCCTTGGTAAGACTGGTTGTCAGAGTTTCGAGCCACACCTGTAATGATTGATATGGTAATGATTGATAGGCCTGTTGGTCTAGTGGTAAGTGACCCTGACTGCTAGGACGGAGGTCGCGGGTTCGATTCCCACACAGGACAAATCTTTGTGCGATGAGTACGATTATTTGTTCTGTATCTGGGTGTGTAATTTAGCTATACTTAATATGTATGTATTTAGAAATATATAAGTATGTTTATCAGTTGTCTGGTTGCCATAGTACAGGCTCTGCCTAGTTTGGGATCAGATGGCGGTGTGTTGGTTGTCCCAAGATATTAAGATATTATTAATGACTATCAGAAATCTATAATGACAGCCGGGACTAACGGTTTAATGTGCTTTACGAGCCCGCAGGAAACTTGGGATATAATGGATGGTCACCCATCCACGGAGCAACCCAGGCAAGCGTGGTTTAACCTTGAAGATCGACCCATGCGCCTGTTTTCTTAAACCACAAGCTACTAGATATTACTCCTAAAAGCGTAAATTGAAGGGATTTAAATACTGTTATTTATAGCAGAGGCGGTGCTGACATTCTTGCTTCACTACATAAGGCACAAAGTCATAAGGAACTACGACCAATCACAAAGAAAATACTTAGTAGGAAACAGTAACACGAATAATTCTCGTCTAAATAATACCTTTACGTTACAAGTAACTGCGTCCGCAATTTAATTTCCAAACATGTGAACAAAGATTAGTTTAATGGAAAATTTGCATTAAAACCTAGGTATAAAGCTCAGTTTGCATTTCAACTTCATTTTTCATATGATTTTTTTTTAGTTGGCCAGTCATTTGAAAATCATCTTAGGGCACATTACGGTAAAGTTGCTATTCGTTTAAGCGGAAATAACATCAATTGGAAACACGCGTTTTAATATACCTACCATATACAGATTTCCCAACTTATTTGTCTGTCCATTATTATCTATTGTTTCATTATCCACTTGAGATCTCTTTAATAGTAAAATGACTCAGTGATTTTCTTGTTATCTTCAATTATTTATAGGTAAATAAATAAATAAATAAATATCCCTGGACATTTCACACAGCACCATCTAGTCCCAAGCTAAGCAACTTAATGCTTGTGTTATGGTAACTAGATGGCTGATAAAATACATATATACATTTTTTTTTTGTAAATACATACATATTATAGATAGAAAAACACCCAGACCCGGAACAACTACTTGTAGGTCATACAAATATTTGTTCCGTACGGGAATCGAACCCGCGACATGCAGCGCAGCAGTCAATCGCTTGACCACTGCGCCAAGGTACTTATCTAACGATCATACAAAGTAACAACTAAGTAGTTAAATTCTTACAATAATGCCCGTTTTCACTAAAGTTAGGCGACACCCTCACGAAGGCCTACATAACGGATGTTTTGTCTAGAGGCGGAGAACGCCTCACGCCAAACAGTACTCGATACGTTTCAATAACTTAATGAAACCAGCCGCGTTGGCCACATACCCGAAATCTTATTCAAACATAAATTACATAAAATTATCAGTCAACTAAAGTCTATTTCATGGATATAAAATAAAAACCTTTTTAAATTTATACTGTCACTTACGGGATATGTTCCGTGTAAGTGACAGTACACGTTTGCTTAAAACAATGTTTGAAAAACCATTTTTCTGTTTTGTTTGAATTTAAAGTTCTCCGCCTCTAAAAAACACCTTTAAAGTGTACCTACTTCAAACAAATAATGCAATAGGAACGCGACTTATTAATTTATTGAATTTAATCAGGAAACAGCATTTGCCTAGCCTTTTCCCAACTATCTTGGGGTCGGCTCCCAGTCAAACCGAATGCAGCTGAATACCAATATTTTACATGGAGCGATTTTTTAATTTAATCAAGAAACGATCTCTAGTTATTAAATGGAAAGGCGAGCCAATGAAAGTAATTACGGAGTTATGAAAAATCATTTAACCTTTGATATCCGCCGGAACGCGGATCACGTCAAAATGAAATCACGCGTTTTTTTCTTTAGTTAAGTTACGTTTAGTTCGCGGATCCACGTTCCGGCCATACCAAAGGTTAAATAAAAAGACAGAGTTATTCTGCATGCATTGCAGATAGCCTGCATTCATTCGTGAGTTGAAGAGATCTAATATTAAAAATAAATAAACCTTTTGCAGAAAGCTGTACATCATAATATCATCATCATCTGCCTAGCCTTTCCCAAATATTTTGGGGTCGGCTTCCAGTCTAATTGATGCAGCTGAATACCAGTATTTTACATGGAGCGACTGCCTATCTGACCTCCACAATCCAGTTAGCGCTAGGTAATACGATACCCCTTGGTAAGACTGGTTGTCAGACTTTCGGGTCACTGACTACCTGTAGCGACTGTCAAAGATCTACAAATGACAGCCGGGACCAACAAACACATGATTCCACGATTTCCTGAGAAATGAATGAACACATGAATCCCTTAATTTTCATCACAATGTCTACCAATTTCCTTCACAAGAAAAACAAACCATACGACAAAATAATTGCCTACAAACTACGCAAAACAGTTATAAAATTACCATGAGATATATCTCCGAACATGTCAAATTCGCTTCGTATATCACAATACTATAATTTCAGCTAATGACATTGACCACACCATCAACCTCAACCAACCTTAACATCTAAGGACTAAGGTTAAATGTCCTTCAGAAATTGTTTGTGAGTTAGCACGTTATGTTGTGTGACTTATGTGTCTTACCCTATCAACCCTAACACCTATGAAACAATGTTGAGTATCTTTCAGCCATTGGTTGTGAGTTGTCACGTTATGTAGGTACACCAGTGTCATATTAGACGCTTTCTGGACACAAATTACCGAGACATTAACAGAAACTTTGAAACAATAAGAATGATGGGTGATCCGAGCTTTATTGAAAGGATCAGGAGTTGACTTCAGTATTTCTTTATGAAGTAGTTAAAGAAGTTTCTAGAAGTTAGGTTCAACATCAGGTATAGGTACCTATAATATTAGATTTATGATACAGAATAAACCGTCCTAACTAAAGCAACGGTCGCGTTCCTTTAACCCAAAAGGGTTGACGCGCCAATAAATGGCTTCCAGTTTTCCGAACAAATGAGTGACATTATGAACGCGACCAAACGGTTTGGATAGGACGCGGAGTTAAACCATTCCCCCCCCCCCCCACATAAATTAACTAAAACACAAGTGAAAATTTCGTAAAACATTATAGTTTGAATCTTACTATGCACTTATTTTATGAGCGTTCTTTTCTTTTTTATTAGTTCCCGTACTAGCGCAGGAATGCAAAATAAAAACTTTCCATGTTTAATACACGGCATTATGATTTTATGTAAATTGAAGGAAACGACAAATTCTGTTAAAAATTACAAGGGCACACACTGTACTGGGTTTTTTCATGGGACAGGCCCGCCATACTATTCCCAAACCACTGCAACTCCTGTAAGCCCGAATGAACAGTGGCGACCGTTTAAAAACGTAGAGACAATGAAGCTCGACGAAGTCCCAGAGCAACAATTTAACTGTCTTTGATTCCGCAACGAATATAATCAGAAAAGAATAGCGGAGGAGTAGGAAGAAGCCACTTTAACTTCCTTCCATATCAGCAGGAGACACGGCTTGTTACTAGATAAAAAACACAGCTTAACCAACTAACCTGAGGCATATACCCGATCCTAGGTCCAGGCACTCCACTCCCTGGACTGCCCGGCTTCCCACCAAGCACCCAGATTTCGCCAGAGTTCAGTCTTCGTCTGCCCACGATGCAGGAGAGCAGAGTTGTCTTGCCGCACCCTGATGCTCCTAAAAGACCGTATCTGGAAACAGAAAACTGTAATTAATAAAATGTCAAGGCATAAACATTACTTCGGATTTTCCTGAAGATTTATCCCAATTTTGTCATCGTTACTTTCTTATCTACATTTCTCAAATAAATAATTTAAAAAAAAATGGTGGCCTACCATGACTTCATAAAGCAGGAGTAATTCCAGTGTAGGAAAGTGATGGCGCTAGACGACCTGTATAGCTGTCTCTTTCCCACACTGGAATTACTCCTGCTTTAAGACGTCATCGTAACCCCCCTGAGCAGGATTTGATCCTTACGCCAAAATACAGAATTTTTCTATTCAATCTGAACACCCAAATGCAAGCACATTCAATCATGTAAACTTAAAAATCATAAATGATAGAACAGGGTTCTGTATACCGTTTATTTCAATTTTATTGATTTCTTAAAAAATTAGCTCATTTTTTTAAACATAAAGTCATCTGACATGCCCCTCAAAAGGTTGGATTCCGAAGTGATATTTATTTATTTATAAAGGTCACCAACAGCTTCTATAAACAAAATATCATAGGAATAGAAAACAAAAAGTCTTGAGCAAACAAATAAACCACTCTCTCTTAAATTCGCCCGTAACCTCTAAGACTAACTACAAAACTTTGACAGGGCTTCCAAATCTTACTGCTACGGGTCAACATTAATATAGAAAACAGTGACTTCGGAGAAAAGACACAAACTTCTAGTAACTTCCATACAACAGTGTCAAACAAAAATACTTCAAGTGTACTGGTTCGAGAAATTGCAATAGTTCGGCTGTATAAACTACATTTGACACAAGAGAATAACTTCCTGTTACTAGGACTACATATTAACTTTGGGAAACTTTTATATGATACTAGCTTTTGCGCGCGGCTTCGCTCGCGTTAATTTAGAATTTGACAATCAATTCGGGTAGTTTTCGGCTTGTAATATATAATTCAATCATGATTCGAAAGACACGTGGCAGTATCTATTATCATAAGAACGTTATTACTGTTTTCCTCGGAACAGAACTCCTTTTCGTGATAAAAGGTACCCTATGTCCGTTTCTATACAACTGACAACGTATATGCACAATTTCAGGCTGATCGGTTCATGGGTTTCGGCGCGAAAAGGTAACAAACAAACTTACTTTCGCATTTATAATACACTCGAGAGCAATGAATCCGGGTCACTTAAAGAATGTTAAAAATCTCGGAAACTAAAAATGATAGGTTAATGCAATAAATTGTATTTAATAGACAATGTAATACTCCTTAAATGAAAGTAAAAAAAATATGAGTCGCCATACATTTTATTAACACAAAATTACATAAAGAAAAAAACTGCTGATCTCTCCTTAAAACAAAAATAGGAAACATGAAATTTTTGAACTTTATTACGATTTTCTTGAATTTTAATACTTCGTATTGCCTCCTCGTGCTTCCATTACTGCGTTTACGCGGTTTGGCATGCTGTACACCAAGTTCCTTATACGATTTTGGGGAATATTCTCCCATTCCTCTGTGAGAGCAATTTTGAGCTCACGAAGCGTGATTGGGGGAGGGTTTCGTTGTTTTACGCATCTGCCTAGCTCGTCCCAAGCATGCTCGATCGGGTTGATATCCGGGCTGCGCGCTGGCCACTCCATATGAGTAATGTTCATCTCTTGAAGGTAGTCATTCACAATCCTACCTGTATGAGGTCGGGCATTGTCATGCATAAATATACCTAGCATCCTCACCTAAATTGACCATAAATGGACCAACGTGATCATTGAGGATTTCTTCCACATATCTTACGCTAGTTAAAGAGCCGTTTTCTATGATCACCAGCTCTGTGCGACTTTCAGAAGAAATTCCGGCCCACACAAGTACAGACCCACCACCGTAGGCTACTTTTTCTTCGATGCATGCTTGCTTGAATCTTTCCCCTGGTCTTCGATACACTCTGTGTCTTCCATCGTGCTTGTAGAGCATAATTTTGATTCGTCGGAGAACATAACTTTTGACCAATCTTCAATACTCCAATTTACGTGGCTCTGGGCATATCTTAGTCTTGAAATACGATGCCCACGCTCCAGTTTAGGGCCGTTTGCAGGTCTAAGGGGTTTTAAGTTAGATTCAGCAAGCCGACGTCTTACTGTCCATGCACTTGGGTTACTTCCTCCGAGGCGTCGAAACTGATTTGTGAGTTCAGTTCCTGTGAGAAAGCGATTTCGAAGCATGGTGTTCACCAAGTATCGGTCTTCACGTGCTGTGGTACACCTGGTTCTGCCCGTTCCTGGTCTGCGTAGGTTAGAACCAGTTTCTTCGTAACGTCGGAGAACTCTTTGTACTGTTGACAGCGACACACCGACAGTCCTGGCTGTATCGCGCTGACTCCGGCCGGTTTCCAGCATTGTAAGTATTCTGGTGCATTCTTCAGGCGTAAACGACATAATTTCAGCTTGGATAATGAATATAGAGCACTATCAACATGGTTTATGTACCCACATAAATGACAGATTACAAACAAAAGCAAAACCAAATGCTGTAATTTCGTAGTTCCATCTTCGAAAGTGGCCCTTTTTCAAATTTGATTTTTTTATGATATAACTTTACAATAACTAAGAAGTTTTAATACCTTCATTTAAGGAGTATTACATTGTCTATTAAATACAATTTATTGCATTAACCTAGCATTTTTAGTTTCCGAGATTTTTAGGATTCTTTAAGTGACCCGGATTCATTGCTCTCGAGTGTATTATTATAGTGAGAATTGGTTTTCGTTGAAACATTTTTAGGTCAAAAAACACACATACTCGTACATTCAATCACATTCTCACGTTGTAACAATATATTAGGGACCTAATTCAGAAGGCAGTACTCCTCGACAAGGTTCCTATCTCTGGAGCCCTAGCCACCGGTAATAGTGGACGCTGCTCCCGAAACAAGCAGAAACCTGTTTTTAAAATTTAATCGGTTTCATTTCACACATTTTTTTACACAAATTTCCAATAATTTATTCCCCTATTCGAAACACTTGTTCATTCAAAGTTTTTTTTCATCATCTCCATGAATTTCAAATGTATTTTTTCAGGCGTTTTCATCTCGGCCCGCAAATTGAAAACATTATCGTTTAGTCCAAACCATTTGACTCAAATTATTTAAAAATCTTCTTAGACCATTTCCTCAAATGATCTTAGCCGTTTGTCAAATGGAAAAGACTTTCTTTCGACATTATTTTTGGCGCGAAATTTTGTGAAGTTACATGAAATGGAAAAGCGGAAAAATAAATGATTACGGTTTAATTTTTAAGGAAAATATGATCCATTTTTGTAGGAATAAGTCGCCAACTATGTTTCTGACCAATCCTGGACCAATGCATCGAAAAGTATCGAAGAGTGCATCATAGTTCTTTTAGTGTTGTTGGCAAACATTTGTGAAATTGTCTGTGAAAATTGTATTTAAAAAACAAGATGGCGGTGTTCCTGACTTTGGCGCCAAAAGAACCATGACGCACTAGTAATCAATCTATGATCAAATGTTAAATACACTGCAGCCAACTTTTCTGTGCAGGCGGGAAAACACAGAACTAATATAAATGTACCAAGTTTGAGATATCGATGCATTTTTTCTTGACAAGCTTGGTCACTTTGAACTGCACATTTAAGGTGGTCACACTGTAATAAACGTACTAACGTTATTACAGTGTGACCACCTTAAATCAATTTAATTCGAGCTTCAAAAGACTCAGTACTGTAGTATTTTTGTTTTCTTGTTTAAAAAGATGGCGCCCAAAATTCACACGCTATTGTGCATCGTTGCCAAACATTGGGAGGCGTCATGGGAACCGCGTCAATTGTTGCCTAATGAATACGAGATTTAAGACCGTAAACAATAATTATAAACGTGAATGAGTCACACGATAATACCTTAATTTTATAAACAAGAAATTTAAACACTTGTGTGTCTAAATTATAAGACTTCTTCAAACCGTATCTAATGTCAGTCTAGCGTCATAGTTCATACACGTCAAATATCGTAACAGAGGTACTACAGCTGATAAACCAGATTTTTGGATGTGTAGTTATCAGTGATGGGAATAGGCAGACTATATTTGTCTAAACTTCGGAGAACAAAGACAGAAAGTGGAGATTTCCTTACGACTACTTTTTTCCCGGGATTCGGGAAAAATCTTCAGTAAGTTGAAAATAAGCTTTATTTAAGATGTGTAAAGGCTATTTTTAACTAAACTTGCAATTAACAAATCTTAGGAATTTTCACTAAAACTAATCCAACTTAAATCATCATGTATTCGAATAATTTGATACAACGGTTAGTTTAAGGATCGTAAATATAATTCGAATCCATGAATTAAAGTTAGATTATTTATAGAAGAAATTTGGTAATTGCAAGTTTAGTTAAAAATAGCCTTTACACAGTCATCTGAAAAAAAAGCTTATTTTCAACTAATTGAAGATTTTTCCCGAATCCGGGATTCGGGAAAAATATAGTCGTAAGGATTAAGTCTCCACTTTCTGTCTCTGTTCTCCGAAGTTTAGGCAAATATAGTCAGCCTATTCCGATCACTGGTAATTATGTATGGTTACTTAGGCGCCTGAATGCCATCAAGGTAGAAGCACCAGTTGAAAATTTCTTACCTTTTTTGCAATTTGCCGGTCAGTGTTAGGCCGTATGTTGAACAAAATATGATTTGCAACCGTAATACATGTATTTACAGAATTATAATCATTAAAATCACCAATACAATCCCTCTAAGTGCATTTAATCCCATTGAATTACTATTTCATCCACCCTGCAGTTTCCCCCTTAACATTGCTGAAATTGTCTGTGGCAATTACATTAAAAAATAAAGATGGTGGGCTAGTTTTTGATAAACGCCACGCACTAATACATCCATGCACGTTACAGGTAGTAATGACGCCAAACACGTAGCTGAATCCTGGGCTGACTCAATTTAGATTGATATCGGCACACTAAGAAGAAGAGCAGGAGGTTGAGAATGGTAATGTTCGACTTACATGGCTCCTTTAGGTACTGTCATGTTCAGTCCATCCAATATGATGTTGGGGTTCTTCTGTGTGCCGTATCTCTTGTGTGCTCGTCGCACGCAGACTGCCTGTTGTTTCCTGTTGAAAAATGGATATTTAACGTTGTCTGTGGTGAACGTGTTTTATACGTAACTATAACAAGCTCTTTAAATAAACCTTCTTCTTAGAAGAACTGAACTCTTAATTTTATTACAAAAAAAAAAACAAGGAAGCGCCACACTTATTAGAGATTGGTTATCTAAAGATAAAACCGGCCAAGTGCGAGTCGGACTCGCGCACGAAGGGTTCCGTACTTTATATTATTATCTATAAAAACGGCAAAAAAATCATGTCTATTGTATGGGAGCCCCACTTAATTTTTTTTTCTGTTGTTTTTAGTATTTGTTGTTATAGCGGCAACAGAAATACATCATTTGGGAAAATTTCAACTGTCTAACTATGAACTGTCTAACTGGCTGTATCTCATGAAACGTGTTCATGAGATACAGCCTGGTGACAAACGGACAGACAGACAGACAGCGGAGTCTTAGTAATAAGGTCCCGTTTTATCCTTTGGGTACGGAACCACAAAAACAAAAGCCAACGACAAAGCTAATAAATATCTCAAGTGCTTGAAAATACACTGCCACCCATATACCCTTCAACAGAAAACTGTATCACAGCAACGCTGCTGTGCAGCACAGATAGTATTTTCACGAAGAGCTCTTAAAACGAATTGTTCTTCTCCACAAAAAACTCCTAAAACAAATAGCTCTTCTTCATAAAGAGCTCCCAAAACAAAAATCTAAAACTACTAACCTAGAAGCAACAGTAGACTTCTGCGTTTTAAACATCTTGTGTCTCCTGGCGATGAGCTCCTGCTCAATGGTGTTGATGGTGATCGGTGCCTCGGGAGCGCGGACATCCTCCATGGATATCGTCGCCCCCTCATTGTCGTAGGCTGGCATTTTTTACTGAAACAAAGGAAAGAACTGTTAGCGATGAAGACGGGAAGTTGAAATAACATATTATTGAAAAAATATTCGGGTATTGAAAACCAGAGTGTAGTCGGCCATCATGATTATACATTTGGTTAAAGAAATATTTGTTTGAAGAGATTTAACAAATTCACTGTGGAGAAAAATTTAACAGGTGTTCAATGTTATGCTAATATTTAGTTTTAATTCCTGGAAAAAGATCCAGATCTGGATGCAGGATGCAGCACCACAACAAATAAAGGTATTTACAAAAACAGCTGTTCAAAATTATATCTCTGTATTCTCTCTCTGTAATTAGGTACATTGGTTTACACAATAGTAAAAAGGAGTATTTACTTAATAGTCAGCTGACACCTAGGTGTCATTGGAAACATTAATGACATAGCTAACCACACAATTATGTCGATACAAAACAAATATGACTAGTACGTAATTAGAGATCAAAAAAGAACTTCAGGTCATAACGTCCGGTCACCAAAACTGATAATTATTTTATAAAACATAACATCACGCCTGAACTCCCCTAAGGGTTGGGCAGAGATGTACCTATGTACCTAATAGTACGGCCACATTTCGCCATGATAAATTCCGATGTAATAGGTCGCGAGCCTATTGCCATCAAATGGAGACTCCGTGGCTGCTACTGAGAAATTCCTGATGGAAAAACCCAATAACAATTTGCGTGACACGGGAGTCGAACACAGGACCTCATGCTCAGCAGTCGCGCTTGCCAGACCACCACCACTTACCAGATCAACGAAACAACAACAATTACCAACGACCAGCCCCTGCTTTACGCACGAAAACACACGGTTTTTTTGTTTTAAACTATTTAATATTAATGTATTTTATTCACATAAACCTTCCGGAGCTAATTAATATTAAAATGGTGAGATTTATGTAAACCACATAAATATTGCGCCGTTTAAAAGAACACCACACACACATTCACAAACAGCGATTTAAACTTAGAATATTTATAAATTAGAATAGCTCTACCAAAAACATGAACAGCTTATTAAGAGCTAAATTAACACTAGACTTACGTGTTTACTAAAGTCAATGGTGGTTCAGACTGTACCAATGTCAACGTATAGGGTTCACAACCGCTCAAGGTAGAACTGGCACGCAACAAAACATGCGGCACGCAATTTTTAAAAAAAGAATAAACCCGCCGACTGTGTGTCTGTATATTGAAGAGCTCGTGGCTTGATAATAACATCCGCACGGGTTGATCTACAGGTTAAGCAGCGCTTGCCTGAGTTGGTTTGTGGATGGGTGACCACCCATTACATACCAAGTTTTCTTCGTGCCTCAGAAAGTACGTTAAGGCGTAACGGTCCCGGCATTTAGTAGTTCTGACAACCATTCTTACCAAGGGGTATAGTATTATCCAGTGCTAACTGGGTTGTGGAGGTCAGATAGGCAGTCGCTCCATACCAGTTGGTACGATAACCCTTGGTAAGACAGCTTGTCAGACTTTCGGGTTTGACTACATGTAACAACCGTCAAAGATCTACGAATGACAGCAGAGACCAACGACTTAACGTGCTTTCCGAGGTACGGATGAAACTCGATATGTAGTAGGACCCATCCACGGACCAACCTTGGCAAGCGCGGCTTTACCTGAAGATCAACCCGAGTGGCTGTTATTATGTAGCCATGAGCTCTTTTACCTACAGCTCATAAGGGCCATAACACAGAACCATAATTGCTCCCGATGCATATTAATTTCATCAAGAAAGTGTGAACTGTTCCTTTAATTAGCAATTACGATTTCGTCTAGACAACTCGTAAATATAATAAATAAAAACATCAAAATATCTCGCACTTTGTATGCAAATATTGTGTCAAACTTTTTGTTAATTTAAATACTCATATTGCAGACAATAGAATTATGTTATCTGTGTAAAAACAATGTGTTTGTCTACTTAACATAATTGTGTACATAAAGATTAATTCTTTTTTTACATTGTAACTACAAGTTAATATGGGATCATCATGTCATCAACATAGAAGAAAAAAAAATATGATATATGATATGATAGATTTTGATGAAATTTCTATGGGGCCAATGTACCTATATTCAGTTCGAAGTTTATCAAACAAAGTATATCCTTTATCCTAGTTATGACAAACAAACAAAAAAAATACAACCGTATTGAGAACCTCTTTTATTTTTGAAGTCGGTTAAAAACTGCAAACCTCTCTCATTGCCGTAGTTTGGTAAAAAACTTTAGTATGAAAATGCGATATACCTACTCAAAACTAAAAATACTTTAAAAATAGTGCACACGGCGACATAATTATGAAGCTATATCTATCCAGTATAACCTGGCCTCGCTTTGTATGAGCTTCCCGTACAATGTGAGATCCTAGCTGGATTGAAACGGGTTTTCACAGTAAGATTTATATTAAAACACCGTCTGTCTTTAATGTATATTTAAATCCATTTTAAAAGCTTTATTACACTAAAATGAACCTTGAATAAATACTGTTTGCGACTAAAATTCTATTAAAACCAGTATGAATCAGGAACGAAGTACTTTATGTCTATTTTCGTCAAATTTTCATTTTTGTGGCATAAAATATTTATGTGAAAAAACTATATGTACATACGGTGACAATTCAAGATATCCAGTATAACCTGACCTCGCTTTGTGTGAGCTACCCGTACATTGAGAGATCAGCGTATACTTGAATAGTTTTACATAGCATGGTTGATCGTCGAACGTACTACGTAATGTAACATAATGAGATTACATTACTGACGACCTTGGTCAAGGTAGAATAATATCATAGATAAATCTTTCAAACTCATGTCTAGGTAGATTTCAACAGTGGCGAAGCTGTCGTCAAGCTCGATTCCTGTTAGGATTGAATATTAGTTTACCCCATCGACACTTTAGGCAGTCGCTCCATGTAATTGCGAGTTTTGGTACAAGTTCACATTCAATTGTTTAGCCAGTAGGCAATTATAAGGCTATTTATAAATCTCTAGGTATGGAATAATTATGTAAGAAGTTATGTTCCAACACAGAAAAGGTTAAAGCGCAAGGTTCACAACCGTTCAATGGTACTTCTAATAACGTATGCAAATTAATACTTACTTAGCAGATAAATGAAATAAACAAGTTTGAGACGGCAGCTGACAAAAAGCCTTAAATCTAAATGAATCTTAATCGAATCTCATGTTACCTTTTGGTTAGTTAGCATTTATAGCAAAAAAAAGAAACCTCTAATCTACAGACTGACCTTGGCAAGCGCAGCTTAACCTCTGAGACCGAACATACCAACACTTACTCGACAAATTAAGCTACAAGACCTCTTAGCATAACTCACAAAAAAAATCTACACTCTTTATTATAATATCTTAAAATAACGGCATTTTCCGTCAGGGGTTCTAAAGATTGGTTTTAGTGGACACAGTCTATTCAGCAGAAATTGTAAAACCACAGCCGACCTGAAACAATTGCTACAGAATGATATCCGGTCATTCCTGCCGATTAAAAAATTCCGATCGGCATTTACAACCACTGAAATATGTACGGACCGGCACCACCTGTATTCAATATTCCCACCCAACTGTGCCAATTAATGTCATTGGAAGCATGTATCATAGATAATACACTATTTATTATGCATGTATTGTAGCACTCAAACAACAAAACAAATGACTGGTCATAGACAGTCTCTCATAACGCGCGCACGCACCTTGACATGTCAGGTTATAAGTCAATTACTCGGCAGCCATTACTGTAAGTGATGACAATAATGTACCTACACGGAAAACATTATTGATGCCAAAGAGGAAAAAAAAACATTATTAATAAAAAAATAGAGATAAAAGTTTATTTATGGCCAGTGTCCTGTAGTATCTTGCCAGTTCCTCTTCATAGAGATCTACGTTTTGGAATAGGCTACTACAGTTCTGTGGCAGTTTATTTAGCTCGTTATTTAACATCACCGTGCGAAGCATAGTGATCTTTATTTTAATTAAATTATGTTTGCTATTGTGTTGTTGCAAACATTCATGCTTGGATCCCCAAGATAAAGATGGCACTCTAGAGAAATTGATTGTTAAGGTAGTTACAGATGTGATGTGTGTAGATCTGTAGGTGTTTTCGCAACAATTAAATTAATAAATCAGTTAAAATGACTATATATTGAACTAATCTAACTAACTAAGACACAAATATTCAACGAAAAATACGAAAATCCAGGAAACGGAAACAAAACAATTCTCAGAAAAACTACCATTAGTATTAATTAGCCTATAACCTCTACAATAATCGACGCCAACGTTTCCTCAACGATGTGTTGAAAAAAAAGTTGTTTTGAACATCAGAACAATAAATTATGGCTAGTTACGAATTACTGAAATGGAAAATTATTACCTTCTGTTATTTGTACGAAAATTATATAATAGGTAGGTACCAGTAGCGAAGGGTCAATTTTTGTAAAAGGTAAGCCGGAGTACTTACATATCTTTAATTTGATTATATTATTTGTCTATAGAATACTGACTGTACCATTTTTCGAAGGGAAACCGGTAGGAATCGAGTTGTATGGAACCTTCGCCACTGGTAGGTTACCTAATAATCTTGTTAGTCTAGTGGTCGCAAGCGCTGCTGAGAATGAGGTTCGATTCCCAGGTTGGGCAAAAACAAAGACTATATATAACCACCAAAAATCTATTTGGTTTTCCGTCAGGAATTTCTGAGTAGCCACGGATGGCTATAGACTCGCCTCATATGACATGGGACTTAAACTTAACTGGCAAAGTGTGGGTGTACTACATACGTACCTCTGCGCTATATACAAACATATACCCTTCGAGGAACAAGAGAGGGAGGCTATGATGTTATGTTAATTCAATTCAATTCATTTATTGCATCAAATATGGTAGGTACATGAAGTTCTTGTAAAAATATTTAGTAACACACATTTGGCCAATGGCATGCAATAGTACAAGTTTTTACACTTAAGATATTACTGATTATTTAGTAGGGCATTTTGTCGATACCAGTTAAATATGTCTGTGTTTTAATAATTATGTTTGTGTTTTGTTGTCTGTGTTTTATTGTCTGTGTTGTTATGTTACAAAATACGTGTAGGTATGGAAAATTACTAACCTTCTGTTACTTAGAAGATAATATATATGGAATGCTACATACTTTTATAGAAGATAATATTGTATTTATTTAATTAATAGTGAATTATAAAGTATAAACTCGTTTTGGAATGGTAAACGGAAAGGTATCTGTAAACTAGAATACCTAGGAATGATTATAACAATGCTACTGTTTTCTGTTGTGGCTTACGAGCAGTAAATCGTGGGTTCGAACCCAGGCAGGCGCATTACTTTGTGTAATTTATTTCATCACCACTGCTCTCAAAACGGTGAAGGAAAACATCGTGAGGAAACCGGCATGTCCTAGAACCAAAAATTCGAAGACATGTGCCATCTATTAACCCGCACTGGGCTTGCGTGGTGAATTATAGCCCATCCCTTTCATAGAGAGGAGGCCTTTGTCCCAGCAGTGGGAACATTATAGGCTGATTATGATGACTACGATTGTCGGTAATAAGCCAACAGGCTACGTTTCAGATTGCGGTACTAATGTCTACGATCAGTGCCAGAAAACCGCTGGGAATAAAGATAAGATAATATTTTATTTGCTTAAACATGTGTCATATCATACATACAAGTAAATACATGCATGCAAGATGGCAACAACATTATTAGGTACAGACATGTTTGCCACATGATGTGACGTGCAAATGTCAAGAAATATAGAACCGAGTGTCGAAGGACAATGATTAGCTTGTATATTTAAATTTGTTCTCATGTAAGTGAAATGTAATTTCTTTATGAGAATTAAATGTCTTTAACCAGAATATCTTAAAATGTTACACAATAATCATGTCAATAGGTACACAATAAAATGACCTATTGGTACTTTAAATCATATTCCTGCCCTTGTCCCATGTTCCTTGGGGTCAGCGCAATACATTTTTTTTATTCTTCTTTTCTCTGTCAGTCGTCACGGTATCATTTACTTCTTTGTAATTTTTTTAAATACTACTTACATCATATTATTTTTTTTGTTTTTTATGTCATTTTTGAATTATAAGTACCAAACTCAAATGACTGATTATTATTTTAAAGTATAGTATGTATGTTTACTTAATGGCCAGATTTAGTTTATGTAAGTCTGAATACGCTACATTAAGCGCCATTGTTCTTTAAATTTATCCGAAGTAAACAACCACAAAGGATTTTTCCTATATGGGAACAAACTTTTCCAGTTTGAATAGAAAACATCTTATTTTTAATCTTACAATGATTAATCAATAAACCGTACCTATTATATTCAAAGAATTCATACAATTTACATACCTACACCACAGATTTATAAAACCACATAAGAATTACTTTGTAACCGATCAACCTGATCGACATGTTCGTAATTAATAAAAAAACAACCTCATGTGCTCGAGTCCATGACCACAGACCGGTTGCTCTGACGTCAACGTAAATACCCAATAACCTAAGGAATTAAGGTTATCGTTTTTCCAACAAGAAAAACATGAATTGATTGTCTAAATCTTAAAGTCACACTGACTAAGTTCAAATACTATTGCAACAATTTAGGATCTTTTTGTAATTAATACTCCAAAATAAAAACTTTTTACTTTTACTTTTTTTTACTCAATCGAAAATGGACTAGGTCGCTCCCGGGTGCATTCGCCTGTGATGTAACAATCCAAGATTCGATTAAAACTTTGTACAAATACATGTGAATATAAACTCTTACATTACAGGGTTAATGCTCCAAGTGAGACCGCTCGTTAAAATCCTGTTCAGACAGCAATCAGTACGATATTTTACAGTAAAAAGTTATAATCAAAGATCCCAGAGCTCATCATCATTCTCTTGCCCTTATCCCAATTCATGACACCCCAAACAAATAAAAACGAATGCAGTGTGACATCGCTAACATAGCTTGTACAATCAACAATTAGCCAGCTAGTGGCAGTGAGCTGACCATGTTTGTCAAAGGACCAATCGCCGTTGGAGTAGCTGAGCTAACGAGTCCGAGAGTGGATAGCGCGTATGGGCACGTATAGCGAGGGATATCCGCCAGTTAAATGTATCAACGACCTTTAAAAGGTAGCTGGACCTTTTACAGGGTGTTGTGGCACAGTTTAGGGAAGCATCATACACGGTTGGTTTAAACTGACCCTTCACAAAGCCGCCAACCAAGCATTCTGTACATGAAACTAAGTAACTCGCAAAAAATATTGCTGAGAAAGGTAGGTAGTACTTAATGTGACGCACTTAAAACATTGTGCTGTTGGATGCATTGAATAGTAAACGGTTCCTGGAGGGACTTAAAGTGAAGTTATAAGCTTAAAAACCAGTATTTCAAAAACAACTTGGGAAAAAGTTGGAACTTTGACCTCCAATATCTTCGTAACTAGAAGGTTCCCAGGTATGGTAAAGAATAAAAAAAAAAAAAAATTCGAGGGGAACAAAGCCTTTCGGCTTCGTTAAGAGTCTTTTTACATCCTTTATGTATAGCAGAGAATTGGGCTAACCATGTTATACCAAAATTATATTGTGTCAATACGATATTACATACACCAAAATACGGAGACCAACGAGACTTACGATCATAAAAAGAAACTATAAGTGGGCGGGCCATATAAGCCGTAGACGGGATGGAAGATGGAGGAAGAAAGTGCTGGAGAGACCAAGGACGGGACGCAGGAATGTAGGAAGACAACCGACTTAGTGGACAGACGATCTCATTAAAGTGGTCGGAAGAAACTGGATACAAAACCGCCAAAAGTGGAGAGATTAGGAAGAGACCTACACTCAGTATTGGGTGGCCAAAAGTAGAGGAACAGGAATACGATATTAATATCGTATAAATGCCATTTTAAGATTGCCTCAATCTAAAAATAACGCTTGAGTTCAACTCGAGGACAAAATGTAATTTATTTTTGAACGCTGGTAATATAGCAACATTTAATAATAAAACCGATGTGGTACCAAAATGTTGCTAGTCAGATCGGATTGTAGAAAAACCTGTTCGTCCTAGGCTAATGTTTTTGAAGTTTTCGTCAAAGAAGGTGACCCGTTTTTTTCTTTTTTTTGGAGTTGGAAATCATCAAATGACTCCTCCAGCTCTAGGCGGAGTGAAAGGGAGTGTCAGACTTGTACTGACTAAAACTCATCCATGTTCCTTATTTTGCCCTTTGTGTTCCAGGTTCGCGGTATCTCTTTTGAGCAGTCCCGCAGCCCAAGAAGGTGACCCCAAGGTTACATTTTAGACTCTGTTCAACATTTTTTAAACCTAAACTTGATACTATCATAACACCATTAAGACTTGTGATCCCCAAGGGTTAGGCAGAGGTGTACCAGGCATAACCACATTTCACTCGTTATGTTAAGTCCCATTTAATAGGAGGCGAGCCTATTGCCGTCAACTGGCTATAAATCCAGACTCCGTGGGTGCTTCTGAAAAGATTGTGAAAAACCCAATTACACTGTTCCCGACCAGGGAATCGAACCTAAGATCTCTTGTTCAGCAATTGCACTAACAAACACTAGAAGAACGAGGCAGCAAACTGGTGACAGGATCGATTTATTTCCTGCTCTCTGAATGAATTCACAAAAACAATATTGTAAGAATGTATTATGTTATTTAAGATATTTATACGAGGTGGAAAGGACACCGACGAGAAAACGGTTACCACGTATTCAGTACATCATTCTGAGCCCCCCACATATAAATTTTTCATCGGTTATAAAATCGGCTACAAAAATGCAATACCTACACGGTCAAAATATACAGGGTTATTTGTAAAACACCAGCAACCCCTTAAGAGGTCATTGTACTCATCACTATGAACAACTTTTACTATGGGACCAAACCTGAAATCGCGAAAAAAAAATCAGCTGTTCCCTACATTTATGATCGATTAACTCGTCAAAATGTATGGAACAGCTGATTTTTTTTTTCGCAAATTTTATTTATTATTATTTTTATTTTTATTTTCGCTCAGAATGATCCGATGTACTAAATACGTGGTAACCGTTTTCGCGTCGGTGTCCCTTCCACGCCGTATATGATAGGTTTACTTAAGGGCCATGCCACCGCAATAGGAATTTTGTGTTATATTAGCAGTGTTTGTGATAAGTAAATATAAAATTATTTCAGTGTTGAACAATATTAGACAATGTATCAAAAATTCAAAACACCAAAGGCATACAAAGTCCGGAGTTAAAAAGCGATAAAACTTTTATGTGTAAAACGTGTATTGTTGTTTTATGCATTATGGTGTTGTAAATCATAGTAATATTTTTGTAAGACAAGCATTCATTACATAGTTTATCCAACAGAGGCTTGCCTCTTGACTCCTCCATATAAGCAAGGAAGGAAATAAACTCAAACCCACGTTCCAAAAAATCTGATAAATGATTAATACAAAACATATCATGATGCCTGTAATCCCAGAAGGGTTAGGCAGAGATGTACCTAATAGTACACCCACATTTGGCCAGTTTAAGATTTCAGATTTTAAGTCCCATGTAATAGAAGGTGAGCATCAACTAAGCACTAATCCAGATTCCGTGGCTGCTACTTCCTGAGAAATTCCTGATTTAAAAACCAAATAACAATTAGCCTGACCCGAGAATCGAACCCAGGACCTCATGTTCAGCAGCCGCGGTTGCGACCACTCGACTAAGGCAGTCGATAATGATACTATCATCATCATTTCGGCCGACTAGCCATCACAGCTTGATTGAAAAAAAAACATCTGATGTATAAATTAACAGGAAATAAAAACTTCAACAATTTTATAACACAAAACAATTACCTAGGTGTTAGCAGTTTTGTAGCGAATAACAAATTAATATAATTAGCATATTTTACGATATAACATAATTAAAATGAAGAATAAATCTTATAAAGTGTTATCACCTTTTCTTCTGAGTACCTATAATACAATGTCATCATCACCATCATCTGCCAAGCCTTTTCCCAACTGCATTAGGGTCGGCTTCCAGTCTAACTAGATACAGGAAAATGGTGTGATCCTCTCCAGCACGACCATGGATGATTACCTTAGTTTTAATGCGGTACATATTCATGAAAAAATGAGTACTTTATTGTACTAGCGACTTTAAAAAATGTACTCACATATTTTCGCTGTTATAACATATCGACCGTAGCCGTGCTAGGTAGAACCTTTCTGGCACGACCACCATAGATTTTAGGTTTTTTTTTTCAACTTTAACATGAAAAGTTACATAAATATATTGTACTGAAATGTACTCCATCTATATTATATATATAAATTAATCCCTATTTTCCTTGGTCACGGCATCACGCGTGAACGGCTGGACCGATTTCGCAAATTTTTTTTTTAGAATATTCCTTGAAGTACGTGGATAATTCTTACGGAGAGAAAAAAAATAAAAATTAGGTAGGTTAGGTAGGGTAGGGAGGTAGGTAGGGTCAATCATCCATGGTCGTGCTGGAGAGGATCACACAGCAAACTGCAGTATCTTACATAAAGCGACTGTTTTTAGTTTGTATCTAAAAAAAATCTTGTTGTTTGTTCTATTACGTCAAGTACACCATAAAAACAGATTTTTGGAATCCTGTGACTCCGTCCCTAATTGATTTAGGTATTTTTAGAAAAAACTTTATGGGGTTTTTAATAATTTTATAAAGGTTTTTTATTAAGAAACTCGATTAATCGAATTCCTCTGTTAACTGGTAAAACGCCACTCGTTTACTCGATGTCACTCATAGAAGCTAAAAACGACAAAAATTATGTCTGATTTTAAGAAAGAAAATAAAAATCCACAAAATAAAAATTACAAATCCAAGTTTATTATTAAATCTTTGTCAGAAAAATAAATCTGCACAGTTCATAGGTATTTGAAGTTTAAGTGTTCAGGTTATTTTATTAAAATGAGAGATAATTGTCTATGATTAATACTATTATATCCAACTATAAACAGTTAATCTAACAGCGTTCTAAATCTAAACTTATGCATTTCTGCGTCATCTATAGATAATTCTAAATTGAATGTTGGCACCACCGTCTACAGACAAACATACACGTCGGAAACCGGTCATTATTGAACATTGATCTTCACAAGAAAAAAACTAATCGCAGGCATTCGCAGCTCACATTAGTTCAGAGCAAAAAGTTCGAATAGTTTTTGTGTTTAGTTGTAAGTCGGTAGGTTCATATTGTTGTGTTGTGGTGTATTAACGATTAGAAGAGGAAAATTATGTTTTAAATTGCAGTTTAGCATGCAATTAACTTGCTATTAAAGCACTTAGTAGACAAGTTTTTCAAAAATAAATTTTCGATGCAGACAAATATGGGTATTTTTATAGCTCCATAATTAACCAGTACCTAAACTTATCTGCATAAGTAAACGGACCCTACACGCAGTCGTCAACCATGCATTCTGTACATCAAACTAAGTAACACTGCGCAAAAATTATTGCTGGGAAACGACTTTAATGCAAAATAACAATTTACGGTAGTGCTCAATGTAACGCACTCAAAATATTGTGAGGATTTGAATAGTATGGAGGTATTTAAAGTAAACTTCTAACATTTAAAACTAGTACTTCAAAAAAAAAAAAACAAGGAAAAATTTGGAACTTTGACCTACAATGTCTCCGTAACCAGAAGGTTCCCAGGTACGGTCCAAAACAAAAATATAATCACGTTGTCGGTAAGAACAAGTGCCTTTCGACTTCGTTAAGAGTGTATATGTTACGGCTAAAGATGGGTGTCAACATAAACTTAAGATTAGCCGGCTAAACTCCGAACTAACCGAACCTCGGGGTGCCCCTGTCGTCGACCGTCTAGGGTTAGCGTTTCCATCAGCAGGTCGACGGATCCCCGCTACGCGGGGCTCCTATTTCTGTCTGCAAGGTTTACAGGAACCTAACTAACCGAACCTCGGGGTGCCCCTGACGTCGGAGTTTAGCCGGCTAATCTTAAGTTTATGTTGACACCCATCTTTAGCCGTAACATATATACACCATGTACCTATATATCTAGAATCAACGATTACATACATGAACTTTCAACTGTAAAGACAACTTGACAAATAGCATAGCCTAAACTGCTGGGTCTGAATTTCTAGTGCATAGCATCATTAAATATCGCAATATCCATAGAAAGATGAGCAGTTATTTTTAAAGGGTAGTAATTAAATCGACTTCTATTTATGACTTCTATTTATTAGCTTTTTTCTCCTCCTAAAACTACTTAGTCCTCTAAATTCCTAGATCAGCCAAAGTCCGTCTAAAAAGTGCTATCTCAGCCACCATATATCATCGGTATAAACTACTGTAAATACATGCCAGCATCGTTGTTGTTTTATGACAAATATTCAAGCAATAAGCTTCTAAGATAACTACACATGACGCCAATAAAGTAATTCTATCGACTTCTAATTTTATAACTTAGTACGTTTAAAACTTAGTTAAGTATTACTAATTCATAACTCGTCCTATAATTTACTGATCATAAAATGATCATCAAATTATTAACTATAGCCACCAAATATAAGCAACAAAACAACCGTAACATTTTTTTTGGGTAGAATAGACTCTTTTTAGTGTTTAAATTCACCTAAAGTTCTAGGTTCATGGCAGACATTAATATTTCGTGATAGGCGGAGTCGACGTAACCCGGGGATCCTATTTCTATCTGCAAGGTTTAAAGTAACCTAACACGAAGTGGATGACGGGGTCTTGGTTCGCTCACTTCACTCGCTCACTAGACCCCGCCATCCCCTTCGGATCTTATGTTCTTCTTGCCCCAATGCCCTTTTTACGATGATGAAGAGTGTTAGTGTTTATTTTAACTTAATAAAAGATTTACAATGTAGTGGACTGTTATTTTTCTGACTACACAAACCGACTCGTCCCCGCGTGAATCCATATGAATACCAGTGGCGCCGGTCTCGCTCTATCGTTGTAGTTGCTATTTTTATGTTAAAATAATACGATGTACTATTTTACAAGCTTAGTTATATTAATGAAGTTTTCGAGTTGATGCCTGAACTATTTTTAAAGGTTAAATGTTTAAAGAGTTTAAGCGTTTCAACGTAACTTATGTTGAAAGGCTTTAAACTATTGGTGAGTTGTAAAATCCGTGGCTGACTTGGTAAATTAGATGGTGATGTATAAATCAAGGAGACAAGTAAAAATAATTGTTGTTCTTAATGTGAAGCTTTCTTTGAAACATTTAGTTGACGTTGTTAATAAGACGAATTAGTTTGTTAGAAGCTTTTTTATTTTCCCGTGGCTGACATATAAAATCAGAGGTAGGGTTCCGTGGACAAATTATAAAATTGTGGCTTGCCTTTTAGTTTCCCTTTTTAAAATTCATCCACTTATGAATTTCAACGTTTGTATGCAATTTGTCGTTTTTTTTTAGATGAGAAATCACATACGACGCACGGACTAGTTTTTGCACAATCCCGTCTAAATGAACGGTAAAAGATACCGACCCAAAACATAGAAAATTGTCTTGTTGGTAAAACTTTCATAGTTTCCTGATTACTTATCATGATATACCTAGTGAGTATGCTCCCAAACAAACGCAGAAAGAAACTCTTTCATAAACACAATAACTCGTATAATTATTCAGGTGAATTAAATCACGTGAAGCTGCGCCGGGCTTTCCGACGCAATGACCTTTGCAAGTGGTATTTTCCATGCACTTTGTGATGTAAAAATAACATACAACACTAAACACTATACAGAATGTCGGAATGCTCAAGTTGTCTTTCTATAACAACAAATAGCATTGTTGTGACGTGTCATGACGTGTGTCATTTAGTTTTAATAGTACTCGTATTTCCAGTATTTCCCATTATGATATTTTTCAAATCAAATCATTTATTGCTTTGCAAACATGGGTAAAAGATACATAGATATTTGTGTTTGTTTGTTTTTTTATTTGTTTTTATTTTCATTATGTACTTTTTTTAAGGATTGGTCTGCGGTACTACTTAATCAATACTGTTTAAAAGTAATAATCTACCTAGAACCCTTCGTCGTACAACTATTCGTCAAAATCACTTTGCTCGACCTGAGAATCGAACGTAGGACATCTTGCTCAGCAGTCGCGCTTGCGACCACTTGGCCAACGAGGCAGTCTAACGAACGGGGAGTAATTTGTTTATTAAATTCACTTAACATTTCATGAGCGAGATTTGTCAAAGAAAGACTAAGTTTCTTCAACGGATGTCTCAATTTAACTGTCATTTTCACAGTCTCTTTCAGAACTTCAACGTTTTCAGTTACAGCTTAGTTAAGCAGCTTACTTCAAAGTTTCAGGAACTTACAAAGTTTTCATGGGTGCTCTTTGGAAATTTGATTCTTACAAACGTTAAGTTTCGGGTAATTGTTCTTCGAATCTTATGTTTTAGTACCTAATAATTAAGTTGTAATAGTTAGTCTATGAACAAACAAGTACCTTGCGACGGCACGGTTGGCGCAGTGGTCAAGCGATTGACTGCTGCGCTGCATGTCTCGGGTTCGATTCCCGTACGGAACAAATATTTGTATGACCTACAAGTAGTTGTTCCGGGTCTGGGTGTTTTTCTATCTATAATATGTATGTATTTACAAAAAAAAAAAAAATGTATATATGTAGTTTATCAGCCATCTAGCTCCCATAACACAAGCATTAGGTTGCTTAGCTTGGGACTAGATGGTGCTGTGTGAAATGTCCAGGGATATTATTATTATTATTATTTCTTTATTTGTCTTTACACACATTAATTATATTTTTAAATATTAGAATATAAAACCATATAAAAAAACATTTAAAAATATAAAAAATAGTAGCCCACCGGCATCGGGAACAGGGTCCGAGCTACCGGCGGTCAGGGCTCTTGAGAGAGGAACCTCCTAACAATACGTGCCGTGTCCAGAAGAACTGCCTTCTGAATCAAGCGCTTGATCCAGCTGCCCAGCGAGAGCCTCCTCAGGTGTTGGTCGAGGCTATTGGCTATTAAGCCATTGGCTGACACGACTATCGGCACAATGACTGCTGTAGTCACGTCCCACATGTCGACAACCTCGCGAGCCAGATCCTGATATTTGAATTGTTTATCTTTCTCTGCTTTCACGAGGTTCTCGTCATGCGGGACCGTTATATCAACAATCATTGCGCGACGCTCCAATCGATCTATCACCACAATGTCAGGCTTATTGGCAACAATAGTCCTGTCAGTGACGATAGGTCGATCCCAGTACAACGTGATATTACCATCATCGAGAACTGGGTCGGGCGCATACTTATAGTATGGCACTTCTGATTCCACAAGGTTGTACTTCAAAGCAAGTTGCTGGTGGATAATCCTGGCAACGAGGTTGTGTCTATGCAAGTACTCTCCGTTAGCTAGATGAGAACACCCAGAAATAATGTGTCGAATCGATTCTCCTGGACGGTGGCATGCCCGACATATGTCAACCGTGCCATCCTTCACAATGTATTTCCGGTAGTTATTCGTCATCATAACTTCGTCCATTATTGCACAGACATTATTATTATTATTACCTTCTTTAATTTATTTCTCATTTTACAGGTTTTAAGATTAATGGGAATTTGTATAAAAATATTTCTAAGATGCTAATAATAACTTAATGAAACGGATGGCGGAGTGGCTGAGCGATTGGCTGCCGAGCTTCGTGTCGCGGGTTCGATTCTTGCACGGAACATACATTTGCATGGCCGACAGGCAGTTGTTCCGGGTCTGGCTGTTTGTGTATGTGAGTTATCCACGATACAGGAGAAATTCCCTCAACTACATGAAACCGCTTAACGTGCTTTCCGAGGCACGGATGGAATTCGGTATTTAATCTAATCCACGAACCAACCATGGCAAGCGCGTCTTAACCTGAAGATCGCACAAGGCGATCTTCAGGTTAAGACACGCTTGCCTGTTATTCTTGGCTGTTATTATTTAGCCACGAGTTCTTCTAAACATATAAATTCATAAGTAGTATAGTTTAAAAAAAATAATATACAAGACTCTTAGCCGATGTCCCACGCAGGTAGTAAGTAATTCTACAAAAATAGCCACTCGATCACAACTACTTCTCACACGATAACACGACATCATAAAAGGACAAGATCATAAAGATGACACAAATTAAACAGCCTTGTGTAATCGATTGCTTGACTATTTTTATCCAGTAAATGGCTATTGAACTTATAAGGAAGACGATTAATACATGGCACTGAACGTTATGGTCATACCGACAAGTCCTCGCCTTGACATCAACTGGCTACAGTCCCCTATGGTTTAATAATTATGTAATTGATGGCATCGGGTCTTCTTTGACCATACTTGGTTGGATGTACAGGTATAATAAGTAGTTGTTACTACTGGTTTTTAAGATTTTGTAATTATTTTTCGAAGGTTGTGCTGAATTTATTTATTGCTGTGTATATGTTAATTTGAATGGGTTGTCGTTGCATCTTGAAAATGTTCAAGGTGGTTAAGTTATGAAATTCACGTTGGCAACAAGAACCCCTTGATGTATTTCTAGCTGTACTTGTGATTATAATTATAATCTTGTAAAAGGCCTGAGGGTGAATATTATTGTAATGTATGTATGTACATCTTATCTTACATCGGTCTTTAATTTCTTAGTAATAACTTGATGAAAATATAAATAAAAAAAAGAATTTTGCAAATCCGTCCTTATATGACGGTATAATTTTGCATATCCGGTATAATTTTGCAAAAAGTAACAATAAAAAAAGACACGAAAGAATAAATTTAATTTTTTTTTTGTGAAATAATGAGAACTCAAATGCAAGAGTGTGTAAAACGTATCCACAATCGGCAACATGCGAACGATACCCATTGAAAAATTCATTCATCGATCGATTCTCATTATTTAAAAAAAAAAAAACATTAAATTTATTCTTTCGTGTTTTTTTTTATTGTTATTTTTTGAAAAAAATAGTCCGAAACGTTTCGAGTTCGATGATCGAGTTAATGGTATTCGGTTCCAGAACGACCTAAAAATAATGGTGTATAAAGATCCGAATTGATAACCCCCTCCTTTTTGAAGTCGTTTAAAAATCATCAGTGTAGGTATAAAAAGACGCTTGACGAGGTCGGGAGTCACTTTTTTGTTGTACTGGACCATGATATCTAGGAACTGTTTATTTAGGAATTAAATCATCAAAACTTATCTTTGATTCTAATCCCACATAACATCACGCCTGTATTCCCCGAAGGGTTAGGCAGAGGTGTACCTAATAGTACACCCACATTTCGCCAATTATGTTTCCGTTTTCTTTATTAATGTATCTATTTATCACTTCTTATTCATTTTGAGTTCAGACATTTCTCTTCAAATGAAAGATGCCAAATGATAGACAAAACAGAACAAAAATTGTAGCGTCTGATATTTAGTTTTAAGAGGGAAGAAGGCATGCGAGGATTTCGAAAAAATAGATACTTATTTGAAGAACTATTGCCGTCTTGACGCAGCGCGTACAGTGCGATAGGGACAGCTGCAACGCAAAAATTTTGACGAGATCGACGTTCCGTATTCAAGTTTTTTCTCCTCGAAAGCTGAGCCGATCCAAGCCTGACATTGAAAATTTAAAAAAACCGGCCAAGTGCGAGTCGGACTCGCGCACGAAGGGTTCCGTACCATTATCTATAAAAACGGAAAAAAAGTCATATCTGTTGTATGGGAGCCCCCCTTAATATAATTTTTTTTTAATTTTTAGTATTTGTTGTTATAGCGGCAATAGTAATACATCATTTGTGAAAATTTCAGCTTTCTAGCTATCACGGTTTATGAGATAAAGCCTGGAGACAGACAGACAGACAGCGAAGTCTTAGTAATAAGGTCCCGTTTTACCCTTTGGGTACGGAACCCTAAAAAGAGTATGTCTAGGTTCCTATCAATTTCTTTTATGTTAAAAACTTTTCGAATTTCTCTGGTAGTCCTTTAATCACTGCCGTAAAAATGAGGCATTTTTTGTCATTTTTGGAGGGTCATATTTTCTTATTAGTTGCTGAAAAAACGGAAATGACAGGGATGTGTCTATAGCAGACCTAGATTTTATGAAAAAAATATTGATTGCTCTAGAGGCATTATTCAGGGAGAAAAAAGAGGGATACATTTACATGAATAACAATAGAGACTGCATAAGTAACTGTATAATCCATTCCTATAGCCCAGTAATCTATTGATTACGAAGGAAACATAATTACTTTATTCCAACCTTGACTCAATCCATGCGGAAACAAAATGGAAGTTATTAGCAAACAATGTAACAAGATATTAATATTCATAATTTTATAAGAGCTATGATAATATTGACAATGATCTTATATTGCAACTAGAGGTTAGAAGAGAAACGGTATTCAATATAAAAAAACCGGCCAAGTGCGAGTCGGACTCGCGCACGAAGGGTTCCGTACCATCCTATTAATATTATAAATGTGAAAGTTTGTGAGAATGGATGTGTGGATGTTTGTTACTCTTTCACGCATAAACGGCTGGACCGATTTGGTTAAAATTTGGTATGTAGATAGGTTATACCCTGGATTAACATATAGGCTGCTTTTTATCAACACACCACGCGGGCGAAGCCGCGGGCGGAAGCTAGTTATCTATAAAAACGGCAAAAAAATCATATCTGTTGTATGGGAGCCCCCCTTAATATATATATTTTTTTTAATTTTTAGTATTTGTTGTTATAGCGGCAATAGTAATACATCATTTGTGAAAATTTCAGCTTTCTATCTATCACGGTTTATGAGATACAGCCTGGAGACAGACAGACAGACAGACAGCCAGACAGTGAAGTCTTAGTAATAGGGTCCCGTTTTACCCTTTGGGTACGGAACCCTAAAAATGAAAATTACCCTCGGCAGTCGCGTAAAAAGGACGTTTTGTAAAAAATCCACAAGAGGTCACTAAGATTCATACACACTTGTTCAGCTTTGGCCAAATTAAGATGAATCCCACGCAAGGGATTCGGGATTATTTTGTTATAACATCACGCCTGTGATCCCCGAAGGGTAAGGCAGAGGTGTACCTAATAGAACACCTACATTGCGTCAGTTATGTTTTTAAGTCCCGTGTGATAGGGGGCGAGCTCATTGCCCTCAACCGAACACAAATGCAGACTCTGTGGCTGCTACTGAGAAAAAAGAAAAAACTCCTGGTGGAAAAACCAATTTTCCCATTTGTTTTTTCGTCGGTTATTAAAAACAAACACTGTTTCCTACAAAAGTGCAATACCTACAGGTTCTATGGAACAGCAGATTTTTTTTTAAATTACTGATGAAAATGTGCAGAATGATGTTACCTACTCAAACTCAAACTCAAACTCAAAGCATTTATTTCAATTAGACCATTACAGGCACTTTTGAAAGTCAAAAACAAAAAGGCTAAGCTACAGTCACATTCACAAGGCATAATAACTTGCGAAAGTACTGTAGTTGCACATTCCAAATTGTAGATCTCTATGGAGAAGAATGGGCAAGAAACTCCATGGACACTCTTTTTAATCAAAATATTGTTACAAAATCTTGGTTACATCATTCATGTTGAGATTATACATATAAGTATGTGAGAACGATGTACAAAGACGTGCACATTAAGAGCGTCCAGAGTAAAAGATTAAACTAACAATTTAAAAATGAAGTAATTAAAATAAACCGTGACAGCTAAGAGATGACCAGTCCCAACTGACAGCTACTGAATACGTAGTAAGAGTTTTAGCGTCGGTGTCGCTTCCAGCTTGTATTATCCAGCACTGTACAGTTTTGAGAGCCAGCCATAGTGTCATTAGCAGTCTCGTTTCTCAATGAGTGACGTGGTCAGTTTCTGGTGACGGCATCGTCACCGTGGTGTGCTCTGACCACCTGGTTGGCCTTGGTGGTCAACCACGAAATTTATTTTTAACATTTTTCATGCACAAAGAGATTGTTTAATTATGTGTCATTATAATATATACCGTATATTTTATAATGACACATAATAAATACCGTAAACTTCTATAGGTTATTGGCTATAATAATACATATATGGTTATGTGAGAGGGCACATAATAATATTTTAATATTTTATGATGGGAAAGACTGAACCATAAAACATGGCGAGCATGCGAGAGGTCCTTTTGAAGGAGGAGACCTTTCGAACCTCACCATTTGCATTTATTAATATTTATAAAAAATAATCTGAAATAGAAGACTATTTTACTGTCGCCATTTGCTGCGACAAGCTCGTGGCTAAATAATACCAGCCGCTCGGGTCGATCTACAGGTTAAGCCGCGCTTTCCTAGGTTGGTCCGTGGATGGGTGACCACAAATGACATAATCTAGTTTTCTCCGTACCTCGGAAAGCACGTTAAGCCTTTGGTCCGGGCTGTCAATTATAGATCTTTGACAGTCGTTACAGGTAGGTAGTCAGTCGCCCGAAAGTCTGACAACCAGTCTTATTAAGGGGTATCGTATTACGCAGTACGAACCGAGTTGTGGAGGTCAGATAGACAGTCGCCCCATGTAAAATACTGGCATTCAGCTGCATCCGGTTAGACTGGAAGCTGCCCCCAACATAGTTGGGAAAGACTAGGCAGATGATGCCACTTGGGCTGTTAAAATCGTTACCCACCTTATTATGCCTTACGCTGCCGACTCTTTTTATTACTCAACTAATTATAGGTAGATTTCACATTCCAGGTTAATTAGGTTAATAATGTTATCTAGCATAATCAATAAATTAGTTCATCATCAATCGATCTATTCATGCGGATGACGTCGATATTACAATTAATTACCATAATGTCAACAAGACAACAGCCTCGGGGTATTAAACCATGTATGCGGAAATGTTTCCTACGAGTATTAATGTTATTGGAAAAACCCTACTAAGAGGCTTGAACATAGAGTGCATATCTGTTTTAATATGTGGGTGATAAAATTAAATTGAGAGCAAAGGGAGTATTTTTCTCACCATATTTAAGATAAGATAAGATAATTTATTTGCTCCAAACATGTGTACACATACAATATTAAAAAGTGCATGCAGGATAAAATTGAAGAAAATTGGTTCAGACATGTTTGCCACATACTATGGCGTGCAAATGTTTAGCATAAATTGTGATTTTTAAATATCATTTCAATTCGAGAGAAGTCTATTTAACAAAAAAAATACCAAATGGGAAAATTACACATTGCAAAAATAAAATATAATATGTATATATATATATATATATATATTTATTATTTATATATTTAAAAAATTAAATAATGTGTTTTTGGTAGGTATTTTATTGCTGTGCAAAGGTTATTTAAATACTTTTCAATCACTTATTAAATATTCAAAGAACATTAAAAAAGATCTTCATTCAGTATTTTTCAATATACAACGTGTCCCAGAAATCAACGTCAAGCCGAAAACGGGCAATAGGCCAAGTCGTGACAGCTATTAGAAAAATATAAAAAAAAATCTTGGTCATGTACTTTTCGAATTATAAGCATTCAAAAATAAATCTCAAAAAGTGACACCCTGTGATGATTTTTCAAGTCCTGTGACTACATTATTAACATTTCGGTAGTTTTTTTCTCTGTGATCTAACCATGAATAACCCTTCTGTAAATTACAGTTAAAAGTTAAAACGTAACTGCCTCAGTTTTAAATTAAATGTTAGATTTTTGCCCAATATTGAATTCAAAATAATGACATCACCCAAATTTAACCGACTGTACTGAAAAAAAAATCTACTACACTATTTTGGCAAGTAACTTTAAAAGATGGCGCGTTTAGTCAGGATTCCAAAATGGTATAACACATACTAATTGCTACTTCTTAATTGAGGAAAAAAAGTACATTGTTGGTTTTAGGTGCATTTGAAATAAAATTCAGTCGTTGGATTTCTTTTATTATAATTTTTATTAAATCAGATTTACGAAGTTTTATAACAAATGTTCAAACTGTTTTCCTTCAGCTGCAATGCAAGTTCTACATCTCTTTAAAAATGATCGCGTAATAAGACGGGCGTATCTTCTTGAGTTGATGTATTCAGCGGCTTCTGCAATTCTTTGGCGCAGCTCGTCTAAATCTTGAATTGGCTTAGAGTACACTTTATCCTTTATCGTACCCCAGTAAAAAAAATCTATGGGGTTTAAATCGGGTGAACGGGCAGGCCACGAAATTGTACCACCCCGCCCAATCCACCTATCGGGGTATTCTCGATTGAGAAACTCTCGTACAGTGAGAGCATAATGCGCTGGGCAGCCATCTTGTTGATACCACATGCTGCCGTAAATGTTCAGTGGCACTTCTTCCAATAATTCTGGTAATTGGTTCTGTAAGAAGTTCAAATAACCCTGGGCATTTAAATTCTCCGGCAGCTCGATTGGACCAATAACTTTACCATTCAAAATTCCCGTCCACATATTTACTTTAAACTGGTACTGAGATCTATCTTCCCGCATCAAATTTGGATTTTCCACGTGCCATTCGTGCAAATTGTGGAGGTTCATGTAACCGTCCTTTTTAAATGTTGATTCATCGGACCATAGAATTTTTTCAAAGAATCGCGGGTCCTCTCGGTGCCTCTGCAACATCGTTCGACAAAATCGTACTCTCTCTGGGTAGTCTCGGGGTAGCAGACTTTGTACTCGTCGTACATGGTATGGGTGAAACTCGTTCTTTTTTAAAATACGATGTGCAGTACTTTTGGGGACTCCTATGCTCTGTTCAATTCCACGTACTGAGATACTTCTGTCTTCTTCAACTGCTTGCAAGACTTCGGCTTCGTAGGGCATAACGGGTCTTCCCTCGCTAACCATTTGGCTAGGAAATCGACCCTCTGATAATGACCGATGCACATTAATAAATACTCGATGATCGGGATGACGCTCAGCATTCGGGTATCTCTCATGATACACTCTTGCTGCAGCATTGGCGTTGCATAAGCATTCTCCATAAATGAGATGCATGTTGGCGTATTCCTGTGCGGTGTATCGAGATGGCATGATAAAACACTACACAAACACGGGGTTGCAATTAAAACAAGTCCGGGGTTGTCAGAAACGGTGCAGATAAATCCAAATCACAATGCAAATCAAGTCCAATAAACAAAGCCACAGTTGTAAGTACGAAGTCAATACGAATACAAAAAGATGTGCAGTCAACGAAAGAGCGTAACGTACTGCAGTATTGCACAATTTGCCGATGCATCCCTGTTTAGCCAGAGTAGCGTCTCTATCTGTTTCACTCACACATATGAAATGATGTGTCAATCCGTCTCCCTCTTAGTTAGATAAAAGTAGCGTCACTATCTATCTCGCTCCCACTTGTCAAAGTAGCGTCACCTCACATTAGTTAAAATGAATCTTTCTCGCTCACACTAGTCAAAATAACGTCACTCTTCGTCTCAATCGAACTTTTATGAAATACGGCTTCATAAAAAAAAAATGTTTTTTCTCAATTAAGAAGTAGCAATTAGTATGTGTTATACCATTTTGGAATCCTGACTAAACGCGCCATCTTTTAAAGTTACTTGCCAAAATAGTGTAGTAGATTTTTTTTTCAGTACAGTCGGTTAAAAGAGAATGCTCATGGAAGTATGGAATCCCGTACCATGCTAAAAAATCAAACCTTGTTTTTTATAGACTACACTGATCGTATTAACTCCTACAAAAATTATTTTTGAAAAAAAACCCGCGTTTCAGAGTTATTTTATAAAATCGAAACTAACCTAAAAAGTAGGTCTATTTTTTCGACGCTACCAACGACGTATTTTAACACACATACATTACATTATTGCTCTAAAAACAGCGTAATATACTAATATTAGTAAGAATTACGAGTTAAAGTAACATCCACAGTATGCTTGACTGAAACTCGATTTTATTTTAGACCTTTACATTGCCAATAGTCAGTCAGTACAGTACAAATGTCAGATGCCACAGATAAGATAACTATAAACCATAGAGTATAGTAAGTGCTATAAACTAGTCGGGATTTAGGGATGTAATCGATAAATCAAAATCTTTAGGCTGAGAAAATCTATTTTGTTGCAAATAGCAATAAACCAAACTAAATCGACTTGGTGTACTGATCTTACTTAATTGTAATTAATTTTAGAGTCCGCTCGACAGACAAGGGTTTGTTCAATTGAAACGGAACGTCATTTATATTCAGTTGAAACGGAACGTCATATAAAGGGAGTAAAACAATATTCGTACTTTTAAACTCGAAAAGTATATTTCCAGTTCAAAAATTAAATCCCCGACGCGTAATGCCGTAAAAAAATATGAAACTAATTACTATAATATTTTGGTTTTGAGGCGCGAGACTTTTTGGTACCAACTTTGGTCATTGTCCTTTGGGTGATGTCATTATTTTGAATTCAATATTGGGCAAAAATCTAACATTTAATTTAAAACTGAGGCAGTTACGTTTTAACTTTTAACTGTAATTTACAGAAGGGTTATTCATGGTTAGATCACAGAGAAAAAAACTACCGAAATGTTAATAATGTAGTCACAGGACTTGAAAAATCATCACAGGGTGTCACTTTTTGAGATTTATTTTTGAATGCTTATAATTCGAAAAGTACATGACCAAGATTTTTTTTTATATTTTTCTAATAGCTGTCACGACTTGGCCTATTGCCCGTTTTCGGCTTGACGTTGATTTCTGGGACACGTTGTATATCGTTATGCCCGTTAAAGGAATATTATAGAACGTAATGTCGTGACCGTAAACCTTGAATTGTCACAGAGAGGTACAGAGGTGAGGGAACAGTTACATTCGCCAGATTATATGTCCTAGATTTTAATTTAAATAAATATGGAGAAGATACACATAGGATGACTGCCTCGTTAGTGTAGTGGTCGCAAGTGCTATGTATGAGGTCTTGGGTTCGATTTCCAGGTCGGGCAGTGTTATTAGGATTTTCCATCAGGAATTTCTCAGTGGCAGCTACGGAGTGTAGATTTATGCCTGGTTGATGGCAATAGGCACGTCCCTTATTACGTGAGACTTAAACATAACTGGCGCAATGTGGGTGTACCATTAGGTACACGGTGATGTAATGTTGTGTGATAAAATAAGATCGAACGTAACATAAAATCACGCCTGTAATCCATGAGTGGTTAGGCAGAGGTATACCCACATTTCGCCAGTTAGATTTGAATGTTAAAAAGTTCGACGTTCTGTTTGAACTCACGAAGTATCTTAAAAATGATGAATTTTGTGAGCGTCAAACTTTGTTCAAATCTAGTGCATATTCGATAGTCAACCACACCTAACCAAAAGAATCCCACTAAGGACTCCCAAGCACTATAAATTGTTTTAGTTTTAGTGCATTGTATTTTGACATGAAACATTGTCTAAGTCATTTAAATACAAGTAACTGATGAGTTGATGACCCATCATGTTTTCTGCGAGCTTCGTAATAATTTTCCAAAGTTATAATATTTTTACCAAGAAGCGAGTGACACATTTTCGTGACAAGCCAATGGTAATGACAAATACTATTTACATTAACCACAGTTAAGTTATGGGGCTCCAAATTAACTATTAAATACACCTGCTAACCAAATGCGCTGGGTGGCTCTTGTTAAATGAGTTTTAAAGCTTTAGCTAGCGGCTTCGCCCGAGTGGATGTCGAAAAATATCCGTCGGGACTCGGGAATGTACTACCGGGATTAAAAAGTAACCTATCGGTTTCGGTAACAAACATAGTTACATACCTTCATCCCCCTTTTTACAGAAACAGACACTTCAATTTTATTTATTTGCATAGATTTATACAGTTCCTTCCGCACAGCTGATGACTCAATTGATCTATAGCAATAAGTTCTTTACTGTAGGTCAGCTTGGTATAATTTATCTAGACAGCTAAACAATGGAATGATTTGTAGGTACTTAAGAAATATAATAAATCTATTAATTATTAGTCGGACAATGTCTTACGTCTTATTCTTACTGGTGAGAAAAAGAAACTACGAGTACAAAGGAAGATGTGCAGGACTATGAGAAATTATCAGTGTGAAAAAGAACCTATTCAAAGCAAACACTGAGTTACCCGTCCTGGGTTTCAAACCTTGTGTGTTCAGGAGACGAGCTCGCGATCGTTTGACGTGAAATCTTACATAAAACCTCTAAGTATAAGGAAACGTATGTGTATCAGCGGGCCTAACAGGACCGCGAGGTATAAACGTAACTTAACTATGATACACGTATTATACAGGGTTAGTTTTCAATGACCAGCCAAATTCTAAGATATGATGCAGTACATCATTCTGAGCCCGGCCATATAGAAAAGTTTCATCAAAATGTCATAAAAAAACAGCTGTGTCCTACAAAAGTGCAATACCTACACGGTCAAAATGTATGGAACAGCTGATTTTTTATGACATTTTGATTACACTTTTCTATATGGCCGGGCTCAGAATGATGTACTGCATCATATCTTAGAATTTGGCTGGTCATTGAAAACTAACCCTGTATACATAACGTTGAAAAATTATAGCATATATCACTAAATTAATAACTTAAACCCTGTTTAACTTGGAAACCTACCACAATTTCGTGGTAATTTCAGACTTCCAACATCTAAATCAAAATTTAACTGAATGCTGAATAGAAACGAACTATTTCGTACACCTGCGCCCCAGTTCCGCTTTGTACCTATTACGTTGATTATTTCAATTAATATCAATTAAATTGTACTTCATTTGTACGATAAAATTGATAATATTTTGAAACATTTAATTAATTGGTTATTTCTAATGACTAATGGTAATGAATATTATCAATCTAGTAATGATAATTGGAACTGCAATTTATTTGCTCTCATGCACTTCACACATTTTACAATATTACTGTCGGTTTTTGTACATGAACCCTGTCAGGGCACTGCAAACCACAATGCTGGTTTGCTGTTGAGTTTTAAAGCTTATGCCCGTGGCTTAGGCCTCCGTGCAGTAATAGTTCCGGACATCTGTACCGTTATATAAAGTATCCTATGTGTTAATCCAGGTTATAAACTGTCTGTGTGCCAAATTTCATTCAAATTCCTTCAGAAGTTTAACCGTGAAGGAGTAACCAACATCCATCCATCACAAACTTCGCATAGTAAATTATGAAGTAAGATTTAAAGTTCTGTTGGGACGAGTATCGAACGTCATATTTAAAGCAAAAGCTAGATATTAGTCGATATTTCCTGTCTAGATAAAAAAGATAATAACAACTCAGGTCAGCTCAAGGTCGCTTTTAAAATCCAGACATAGAATTAAGATTAAAAAACCGGCCAAGTGCGAGTCGGACACGCGTATGAAGGGATTCGTAACGAAGGAGAGCCACCTTTAATATTCAATTTATTTTTATTGTTTGTTGTTAAAGCGGCAACAGAAGTACACATTCTCTGAAAATTTCAACTGTCTACCTATTACGGATAATGAGGCACAGCCCGCTGACAGACAGACGGACAGCGGAGGCTTAGTAATAGGGTCCCGTTGGTTACCCTGCGGGTACGGAACCCTAGAAAATGTCGAGTATCATCTATGCAGTGTATTTTTTGCATCTCCCTGTTTAGCATTCCGTTATTTCTTGAAACTTAGAAGCAACAATTTAGATTTTTTTAACAAGATTCACCCAGTTATACCAACAGTGTACATAATGTTGTAGTTGAGGTATTGTAGGTGTTAGTTTTACCCTTAATTGATCGTTTTCACACCCCAGCGCATCCTTAAAGGCTTAGAACTTTTTAAAATTCCGAATTTTGAGCGCTGAAGTTCCCGTTAGCTTCATAAAAACTCGTGTCCTTTATGATCAAGTATGTATTTCAAATTAGATTTATATGATCAGGGTTTCACGCACCCCACGTGACCGCTTACGTAACTTTTTAGGCGCGCCCAATTACATGAGGCATTTCAGATATTAATTGCAGCATTGTCTCTGGGATGGCCTCGCACCTGCCAGGTGCCTTTGTCACTGCTGTATTTGGAAGTGACCACATTAACAACGTAGCCTTTTCCCATTTATGTTGGGGTCATCTTCTTGTCTTGCCTGATAAGGCTGTTGGTCACTCAATAGTACAGAAAAATGAATGGACCGTTTATACGAAATAATCACTTAATCAGTCACAGATGCTTACGAAGACATAGTGTGGAAGGAAAGGAATGTCCTGAAACCAAATATTGCAAGACCTCCAACCTACACGGGGCGTGCGTGGTAGATGACACCTCAGTTCCTCTCACATAGAGGAGGGCAGTGTCCTAGCAGACGGCACGTTCAAGACAGATAATACGCTTGGAGGACAAAGGACCAGTTCCTTCCCTTTATGGTATAATCTAAGACACTTAACTGATTAACAAATAGCAGTATTTTAAGATAGACCTTAAAATATAAGTTAAACAATTGGCAGTGATAGCCTAGTGGTGTGACCGACGTACTGCCAAGACATAGATCTCGAGTTCGTACCCTAGACACGCATCTCTGATGTTTCGGATTCATTTGCGTATTGTATAATAATCACCTGCTTCGGTGAAGGAAAACATCATGAGGAAACCAGCATGCCTGAGAGATATTTCTCGACGGCACGAAAAGCCAAATCAGAGGCCCATAGGCGGCATAAAAACTCTGACACCAGGTTGGGCACTAACCATACGATAAATAAGAAATAATCGTTTGAACCAAATATTTAAGTCATAAAACAAATTATTCTAGCCCAGCCCATCCCTATTTTAACACATTCTATTGCGAGCTCGTGTCGTGATAAATATTCTTACTTAATAATGACATAACTAGTCCAAAGTCGGCTACATCGTGTCACACAAGTTTAGATAACGTCCGACTTGAATACAAGCTTAAGTTACACAAATAGTGTTGGGAAGTAATAGTTGGATTTTAGACTGTCATCATCTGCCTTGCCTTTTTCTCTATGTTAGGATCGACTTCCACTCTAACTGGATGCAGCTGGATACCAGTATTTTACATTGATCGATTGCCTATCTGACCTCCACAACCCAGTTAATACTGAGTAATACGCAACCCCATGGTAAGACTAGTTGCCAGAACTTCCGGCCATTGAGTACTTGTAACGACTGTCAAAGATCTACAAATGACAGCCAGGACAGCAAGCTTAGCGTGCTTTTGGAGGCACGAGGGAAACTTAGTTTTTAACAGTTCTGATGGTCACCCATCCACAATGATCCACAGACCGAAGTATCCGGTAAGTGGCCATTGGCTCACCGTCTAATATACCTACAAACCTTGATACTGCCTGTTACAAAAAGTAAACACTTCGCAACATACACATTTGGGGATAGATGCGTCATACAGTATTTCATTCCATGTACTAATATAAACTTCATACGTAGATAAACAATTGTAATTAGTTGCGTCATTGTGATGACCAATCAAATTGCTTGCACAAATATCCCAAAACGAATAATAGCATAAACAATTAGACTATGTTTACAATTTATTAACAACACAGCCCGTGCGCCCAATGATATTTCCCATCGCTAACAAAAATTATGAACTTCCATACTTTCATCTCCTGTTTAATTCCTTTAAGGGATGATTTTTAAAATCGCTGGGGTTGAACTTGGGATGAAACTTGCGAGTCATGAGTTCGAATATTAAAAATCCCAGGGAGTCGACACCACTTGGCTGCACTACAAAAATCTAAATGTTTCGCATCATTTTATTTTAGGTATGAGGCTAATGACTAGACCATTAAATCTGGGTTAGAAATACATTATGATATAAATAAAGAAAATGAAAACCCAGAACGAATATTTAACCTTTTAAATAAACGCTCACTTAAATATTCTTTAGTAACCACGTTGCAAAAAGAAGGTATTATGCTTGACTTAAGTAATTTGTTAATACGTCAATCAATCAACCGTCAATATTTCTATAGTCGGTTTTTACAAAAAGTCACTAAGGTTGCTAAGAAAAAGAAACTTCAATATTAATAAGTTGGATTCCTGTTGTAAAAATACGAAATATTTTTGTAACTTTAAACGGTGATAACATACACACTAACTTCACCAAACATCATTTCTAAACCCACAAGACAAGTGTAGGATATGGTATCAAAAGATAAAAATAAATCTTTTAAAATTATCCAAAAATCACCAATAGTTTCCACCAGTTTCCACAAATAGAAAGTTACTCATATGTATAGAATGACGAAATCTCAATAACATTTATCAAAAAAGGCACTATAAGGCTACTCTACTTCAAAATGAGAACGTCCTTGCCAGACCTTAATATCCTAATCAACAAAATCGAATAAAAATCGCAAGCAATTTACTCGAGTTCTCGCCTACTCGCGCGCTACTCGCAATTGCCGCTACGTCACTACACCGCTGCCATTCGGAGCACTCTGATATTATAGCCGGAACCAAAAGCCTTTTATTCCGAGGTGCAGAATGATGTCAGTGTATAATTAATGAACACCCATCCGCGGACCGACCTCAGCAAGCTTAGCTTAACCTTAAAGGTCGACCCGTGCTGTTGTTATTATTTATCCGTATTTCAAAGACCTCACCTTGTCTCATCTGCTTAGCCTTTTCGGATCGGCTTCCAGTCTATCCGGATTCAGCTGAATACCACTATTTTACATGGAGTGACTGCCTATCTGACCTCCACAACCCAGTTAGTACTGGGTAATACGATACCTCTTTGTAAGACTGGTTGTCAATTTCGGGCCACTGATTACCTGTAATGGCTACAAATGACCGATTAGACTAAACGTGCTTTCCGAGGCACGGAGGAAACTCGGTATGTAATGGGTGGTCACTCATCCACGGACCAACCTAGGCAAGTGCGGCTTAACCTTAAGATCGACCCGAGCGGCTGTTATTATTTAAGCACGAGCTCCTCCAGGCCTCACCTTGTCTGACTCTATGTAAATAAAATCTTAATAAAAAATCACCAAAAACATAAACAGCAAAAGTCGCAACCAATTTAGCCGAGTACTCGCCGACTCGCTACTCGCGCTAGCCACTACGTCACTAGCTCTGACCGACTTGCTACACCGCTGCCATTCGGGGCATGTCCACATTGGACTGTTACACAATTATTACGACGAAGTGTGATGATTATGATTATTTTGCTTTTTGTTTCGAATGAAATGTTGCAGATATGTCCGTTAATGGGAAGAATTGGGAAAGAGGAAAAAATGTATCATTACTAGCTACTTTTTTATACAAACTGAAACACCCCGTTTGATCTATTTAAAGTTGAACATAAAATAATATCACGTCATTATCGAAAGTCTGACAACCAGTCGTACCAAGGATATCGTATTACCCAGTGTGTTGTGGACGTAAGATAGGCAGTCGCTCCATTTAAAATATTGGTTTTCAGCTGCATCCAGTTAGACGGAGCCGTCCCCAAGATAGTTGGGAAAAGGCTAGGCAGATGATGATGATGATGAAATTACATCACGTCTGTTTCAATCATCCATAGAGAGCATTGATGTAGGTACACTCAATTCCCTAATACATCCAGGTTGGAAGGGACACCGATGCACAAACGATAACTACGTATTCAGTACATCATTATGTACCCTTCCAAATATAAATTTTTCAATGGTATTTTTTTTTAAATTAGCTATTCCATACATTTTAACCGTGTAGGTTTTGAGCTTTGTGGAAAACAGCAAATTTTTTTTTTAAATTTTCGATGAATTTATTTTTTGTCGGTGTCTTTTTCACCTTGTATAAGTCCATTGTAAAAAAAGAGAACGTAATGTCATATATAGAGCACAAAATCTAGACTCCAGAATTCTACTCAGTGTAATTATCCGAGTGGAGAAACTTAATACATAATAACACTGTCACTTAAGAACCGAACCCAATATTCGATTCAATTGTCGCGTTTTGGAAAATAATTAGACCAATGAGGCAGTTTGTCTGTTTGAACCTAGGGGGTAATATTCGGAATTACTGAGCCAATTCCGAAAAATCTGTCACTTACCAGAAACTACATTTTCCTCGAGTGTCATATAAAACGTAGCCGTGCTATACGACCAAAACGCGAACAAAGCCGCGTGCAAAAGCAATGACACTTTTCTATTGTATAAAGATTTATATTGTTAGCGAATCATATATATTAATAAACATTTAGTAACGTTTTAAATGATTGTTGTCTATATTTAGATTATGTAAAAAAAAACATTCCGTAATTCGCAAAAAATATCTTAATGTTTATGTCAGTCCTTTGTTTTTATACAAATTACATTTATCACCAAGCAAAATTTAATTGTTTACTTTGAAATTTCCAATAAACAATGACATAACGATGAAAAAAACAATTTGATAATAAATGGCTTGAGTTCCGTTGGCCCAAACCTTGGCCCCAATGTGTTGCGAACATTGGTCGGTTACGTTGCATCGAAGTATACAATTATGTTGTAACTTTACCTATTACTTAATGACATTAAGTATTAGTAACATAACATCACGCCTGTAATCCCCGAAGGGTTAGGCAGAGGTGTACCTAATAGTGCACGCCACGATAGTGGCGGTAAGTCCCCTCTTTGAGGAGTGGCTAGGGAGGCGCCACGGCGCCCTCACCTTCCGCCTGACGCAGGTCCTCACCGGACACGGGTGCTTCGGGAGGTACCTGCACCGAATCGGGGGGGAGGAAACGCCCGGATGCTATCACTGCGAGGATCGCCCGGAGGACACGGTGGAGCACACCGTGGAGGTCTGCTCTGCTTGGGTGGAGCACCGCCGTGTCCTCGTAGCGGCGATTGGCGGCGGCGACCTCTCGCGCCCGGCCCTGGTTCAAGCCATGGTCCGGGGCGAGAGGGAATGGGAAGCCGTCGCCTCCTTCTGCGAAGCAGTCATGCTAGCGAAGGAGGCGGCGGAACGTGAGAGGGAGAGAACCTCCTCACGTCCCAGCCACCGCGGGAGAAGCACCGGGCGTCGGGGGCCACGTCGTGATGGCTCTCGGCCACCGTAGGCGCGGGCCTGTGGACGGTGAGTAATGGGCTAGCTCGCCGTTCGTCCGTCGTCATACACGGCGCGTTCGTGTTCCACGCGCGCCTCAAAGAGTTGTCAGCAACGGGAGGGGCCCGCAAGGGCCGGTGCCTGCCAGGGCTGCGGGACTGTTCGAAAGAGATACCGCGGCCCTGGAACATAAAGGGCCAATGAAGGAACATGGGTGGTTTTTAGTCAGTAAGAGTCTGACACTCCCTTCCGCTCCGCCCAGAGCGGGGGGAGTCATTTGATGATTTCCCACCCACCAAAAAAAAAAAAAAAAGGTGTACCTAATAGTACACCCACATTTCGCCAGTTATATTTAGGTCCCATGTAATAGGCGGCGAGCATATTGCCATCAACCGGGCGCAATTCCAGACTCCGTGGCTCCTACACCTCTTTGCCCGACCCGGGAATCGAATCCAGGACTTCTTGCTCAGCACTCGTGCTTCCGACTACTACACCAACGAGGCAGTATTAGTAAATTCTTGGTATTTTCTGAGTAAGCAATGAAATTTGGTTTAAGAGATTTAATTGTGTCCATTATTGAGTTTATTACCTCTTAAGATAATTTAATGCTGATTTTATTTTACTGCAAGAGTTCTCTTTTTGACAATCAACGAGCATCAAGTTTACTTCCTGAATCATTATTGACAAAATCTGACAATTAGATTCAATAACACAGTTAAAATTGCGAAGCCTTTCATTTTGACAGGGTTATTATTTTTTTTGGGTAGAGCAGACATTTTTTTTAAACCTAAGGTTATGGATTAGGAATTTCTTACAAAATCCTTTGGATTGGGATGGAACACGTAATAATAAAAAGCTATTGGAGTGCAGGTTTCCCTATATTTATTTTCCCTAGTTTTATTATATTTTCTTACAACCAAAAATCATCGGCCTCATTAAGTTATTTCGAAAAGACCTGAATACCATGTGTAATGTGACAACTAAGAACACCAATAAATAAGCTTTAAAACCAGGGTTTATTAGACCTGCAACCAGCTTAAGACACCGGTCAAAAACCTCAAATCTCCAAGCCAGACAGACAGACAAACAAAACTCAATAACGTTTTTTCAAGCTCGTTCAACCGCAAGCTACAACTTGTTTGCGAAACAGTACATTTGGGGTTTTTCCATATCAAATTGCTACATTGCTGTTCTGATCCGTATAGGAAATCATTAATAACGTGTTCAGCCATATCTTAGTATCCATCTTTTTGTAGATTGCTTCAAAGTCTTTCAATGTAATGAACAATGTATAATTGAATTTTACTGTTGTAGTAGTTGGTCTAGTGGTTGCAAGCGCGACTGCTGAGCGTGAGGTTCTAGGTTCGATTCCCACGTAGGATATAATTTTATTACGCCAACGTTGGCCAAACTTGTGTGTGTTTTCCTTAACATTGGCCCTAGAATCTTAAATCAATACTTAGTAAACAGATTTAAGGCCACAGGCCATACGTGGAACTGTCAAGGATTGTTCTAAACGAGATATGGTATAGTGTTGCTTAATCTAATGTTTCTGTGTTTGATTGTTTGTTTGTCATTACTATACCTACTTAGCTAGCTTACCAGTAAAGTATATTTAACTACCCACTCACATAATATTCCTGAAGGTCTGAAGGCCTTTTCCCAACTATGTTGGGGTCGGCTTCCAGTCTAACCGGATGGAGATGCATAACAGTATTTTACATGGAGCGACTGCCTATCTGACCCCCACAACCCAGTTAGTCCTGGGTAATACGATACCCCATGGTAATACTGGTTGTCAGACTTTCGGGCCACTGCCATGACTACCTGTAACGACTGTCAAAGATCTACAAATGACAGCCGGGACCAACGGCTTAACGTGCTTTCCGAGGCACGGAGGAAACTCGGTATGTAATGGATGGTCACCCATCCGCGGACCAACCTAGGTAAGCACGGCTTAACCTAAAGATCGACCCGAGTGGCTGTTCTTATTTAGCCACGAGCACCATCAAATCTAATCAATTCAAACGATCCTCAAATCCAAGATGGCGGACAACGGAAATATCACTTTGTTTTCCCATTGTTCTAAGCTGAAACTATCAAAATTGATTGTAATTAAAGATATTATAATAGTAACAGTCTACCTGAACCTTGAGGGTAGTAAATCGTGGTCACAAAAGGATGCTAACCCTTAAAACAAATTGTTATTATGTTGTTTGAATGGTTTTGTAACCCCATTGGATTTATGGGGGATAAAATTGCTTAGAGATAGGCTATGGGCTTATTGGCGGAAATTGTAAAGGCGTATTTTTTATGATAGTCACAGTAACCTAACAAAATATTCAAAATAGAATAGTTACATATATGATGACATGATAATTATAATAACGGAATTTGTGTTTAAAAAAATACTTTAGGTGATTTTTTTGATGAAAATGTCTTCAGAATTTCACTAATTTCAAACATTATCCAAACTAATATTGTTAATACGAAAGTAACTTTATCCAGTACTAGCTTTTGCCCCCAGCTTCGCTCGCGTTAATTTAGAATTTGACAATAAATTCGGGTTGTACTCTGCTTGTAATAATATAATTCAATCATAATTCGAAAGACACGTTGCGCCATCTATTATCATAAGAACGTTATTGTTGTTTTCCTCGGGAGCAATACTTTTTTTCGGGATGAAACGTACCCTATGTCCGTTTCTGTACACCTGACAACGTATAATAATATACAAAATTTCAGGATGATCAGTTCAGTGGTTTAAGCGTGAAAAGGTAACAAACAAACAAACTTACTTTCGCATTTATAATATTTAAAAAAAAAAGAGGATTATCTAGGTGGTTAGGGCATGGGATATTTTTCGTTAGTACCTTCACTTCGGTACTAACTTTGACACAAAATATGAAACTGTTTTACGTCCGTCACATCACCATTGAAAACCAGCGTCGGGCACTAGCTGCTCGGCAGTTTTCTGAACTGGGCCTATTTGGCGCAGCCGTGACACACAATAATTTTCTCACTTTTTTAATTAAATAAAAGTTTTGTTTTGTTACTTTGGTTTGATGTTCTGTGCACTTGTGCCAAATAAACTTATTTTCTTTCTTTATATCCATCATTAGCCTACAGCAGACCACTGCTGGACATAGGCGTCCGTAATCGCACGCCACTCAACTCGAGTTTCAGCAAATTCTCATCCAGTTCTCAGCCAAACTGCAAAGATCGTCACTCCACCGAGCCTGAGAGCATCCCACCTGGTATGCCGATTCGCGGTCTCCACTCAAGAACACGTCTCCCCCAACGGTCATCGGTCCTACGGCTAATATGACCGGCCCATTGCCACTTCAGCTTATTCTGTAAGCTATGTCGACAACTCTGGATCTCTGTCGGATCACCTTGTTCCGGATGCGATCCCTCAGAAAGATTCGAAGCATAGCCCGTTTCATAGCTCGCTGAGCGACCTTAATTTATGGACCAGCCGTACCGACAGTGTCCACGTTTCGGCTCCGTAGTTCTAGTCATAACAGGCAGGGCGCACTGATTGAAGACCTTAGTCTTGTCAAATAAACTTATTTACTTTCTTTGTATCCTATGGTAGTAGGTAATTTAATTTGCTGAAATTCTAGTTTATACACAAGACTGTAAAGTAAGTCTTTTCTATAGTAAGTCAGTCACGCTCTGGTTTTCCTCAATTAATGTAACCAATATGTCACTGGATGGTAAACCCAATGAGAAAAATGCCAAGAAAACTATGTGCGAGTAGTACAAACGCAAGGCCATTTTATTTAAATTCTTTCGTATTATTCGTTACACAAACATTTGTATGTTAGGAGTTCCTTTTTTTCAAATAAGAAATCATCAAATGACATTTCCCGCTCTGGGCGGAGCGGAAGGGAGTGTCAGACTTGTACAGACTAATTAAAACCCATTCATGTTCCTTCTTTGCCCCCAAGGCCGCGGTATCTCTTTCGAACAGTCCCGCAGCCCTGGCAGGCATCGGCCCTTGCGGACCCCATCCGGTTTGCTGACATCTCTTCGAGGCGCGCGTGGAACACGAACGCGCCGTCGACACGGCCTGTCGTCATAAGACGGACAGACGGCGAGCTAGCCTATTACTCACCGTCCACAGGCCCGCGCCTACGGTGGCCAGGAGCCTTAGTCTTGTCAAATAAACTTATTTACTTCCTTTGTATCCGGTAGTAGGTAATTTAATTTGCTGAAATTCTAGTTTTTACACAAGACTATAAAGTAAGTCTTTTCTATAGTAAGTCAGTCACGCTCTGGTTTTCCTCAATTAATTAATTGTGCAAAATCTGTAACCTTATAGACTGGATGGTAAACCCAATGAGAAAAATGCCAAGAAATTGCGTAAGTATGGACGAGTAGTACAAACGCAAGGCCATTTTATTTAAATTCTTTATTATTATTCGTTACACAAACATTTGTATGTATTAGGAGTACTTAATGAATCAATTTATTTACCGGAGTTATTATACTTGGGTAAATAAATTGAATCATAATGTAGATAAATATTTTCTTAATAAACATTATTAAATTTCTTAGAAACGAGTAACTTTGAGGGAGACGAATAATTTTCTTATGATTTTTATGTTTTCATAAACAAAAAAAAAACATAATTATGGGCTAGGATGGAGAGGAAACGGAAGAACGTAATATAGTAGTATTCCAGTGTATAGCCTAGTGGTGTGATCGTCGGACTGCCAAGTCATAAATCTCGAGTTCGAACCCAAACACGCACTTCTGATTTTTCGTTTTTATGTGCGTATTGTATAACAATCACCTGATTCGGTGAAGGAAAACATCGTAAGGAAACCAGCATGCCTGAGAGAGATATTCTTGACGGTATTTAAAGCCAAGTCAGAGGCCCACGGACGGCATATAAACTCTGGCATCAAGTTAGGCACTAACCACACGATTTATAAGATTACTATACTTAGCAAGCTTGCTTATTTTACCACTAAAATAGTAAGTTAAAAGATAAGTTCCTGAAGGATTGGGCGGAGATGTAGGTATTGATCGCATAATGAAGTTTTTCAGGATAATATTCATCCTTGAAATAGTTTGAATGATAAATAAAAGTCCACGTCATGATACCTAGGGGTTCATAAGCATCGGAATTGAAACCAAAATTGGCGAAATTAAGAGGTAACCTACTATTGGTACCTTTCCCTTGTTTGTCATTCAATGTTACAATTTGTCAATGTTTCAGCACAATGCTGATATACACAGGGTGGAACGGACACCGCCATTCAGTACATCATTCAGAGCCCAATTAAAAATAAAAAATTCCATGTCGGGGCATAGAAATGTTTCATCGGTTTAAAAAAAAACAGCTGTTCCATACATTTTAACCGTGTGAGTGTTTTTTTTAATTACAGATGCTAAATTTTTATGTGTTCTCAGAATGATGTACTGAATACGTGGTAACCGTTTTCGCGACGGTGTCCCTTCCACCCCGTATATTTCTTTAGCCTTGTACAGGACCAATTTAGTCTGTACTATGTCTTACTTTTTTGCTGTTTTCTTAATTTTATCTTCTATATTTAATTTTGTTTTATTGTTCTGGCCTGTGCGAGTCAGATAAATATTTCTCTCTTTTTTTATAATCCTTCGGCGGCTACAGGCATGATATTGTGATGACGTGTGATTAAAAAAATACCTAACAAATAACTACTTAATAAGTTATGTTACAGTTATGTCAGAACAAACATTGACGTTTTTTTTACAAGTTGTCAAATGGCTTTAAAAAGCTGCCGGAACCAATAGACAAATCGTCAGACTTATTAATAACTAGGTTATCCCCGCGCCTTCGCCCGCGTGGAGTTCGAAAATTGTCCCACGGGATCATACTACCGGGATAAACAGTACTCTATGTGTTAATTCAGGTTATAAACTATCTGTGTGCTAAATTGCATCCAAATCCGTTTAGTAGTTTTTGCGTGAAAGAGTAACAAACATGCATCCATCCATACTCACAAACTTTCGCAGTTATAATATTAGTAGGATTATGTATCAAACAGTTCAACTAAGTAAATGAATTCTACATACTTATAAGCGACAAAACGTAAGGTAAAACCCGAAGGGTAAACCCGAACATCTAAACTTTCATATTTACACGTCCAATAATATAACTGAGGACTGTGAGTCAGCAGAACTGATCAATGACGAAGTATTGCAAGAAAAACGTGATAAACGTATTAAGAAATTTTAAGGCAACGCTTCAAAGAATGTGTTTGGTAATACGTTTCTGCTGGTTTGCGGATTCTATCGTGTTTATAGGATCACTCGAACTGTAACGGACATTTTGAGGACCGGCTGCGGACAACGGACACTGTCAGATAAAACGTATTACTCTACTTATCGAAGAATTTTTAAATGACAAAATATGACATTACTAGCCTTTTATTATAATTGAACATTGACACATACATGTAAAAATAAATTGTTATTGATGAATTATTCATAATACATTTAATTGACATTATTTACAAGATTATAAAATATGACATTACGAGCCTTTTATATATTTTACCATTGATATACATGTAAAAATAAATTCTAATTGATTAATTATTTATTAATAGTACGCTGAATTTACATTATTTATTCGAACTCGACTTTGTGTTACAGATTCAGACATATTACTAAAAAACTAATATTAAACTAATATTTGTACACCAATTTCATTAGTAGGACATAGAGCTCGACTAAAATGTTTCCATAAGACCTTTATTATAATACCTGTGTGTTCACAAATAAGGATTGATTTGATTCGATTTACTTACTTACGGCTATACGTATTTGTATGGAGATATCCAGAGCCGCGTTCGCATTTCGTCCGGACTGTTTTTACCGACTCTTAGCTCCTTATAGCATAATCAGTTAAGAGATGGGCCGACTGGCCGAATATTTAGTTTCAAATGCGCAGACTATCCGGCCAAGCCGATCATTGTTTTTGTGGAATTCAGGGAGCACTTACCTGTAACAAAAATAAAAACAAATTAGTCATGATAATATAGCAAACACCATACAACCTTATTTTGTACTACTTTTCCGCCTGCGGCTTCGGCCGCGTCGAGTTCGGTTATATCGCGTTTCCAAGAGCACTCTTCAAAAGTCCGGGATAAAAACTATCCTATGTTCTTTCTCAAGGTCAACTCTATCTCTGTACCAAATTTCATTAAAATCAGTTCAGTGGTTTAGACGTGAAAGCGTAACAGACAGACAGACAGACAGAGTTACTTTCGCATTTATAATATTACTAGCGACCCGCCCCGGCTTCGCACGGGTGCATGTGTTATACATAAAAACCTTCCTCTTGAATCACTCTATCTATTAAAAAAAACCGCATCAAAATCCGTTGCGTAGTTTTAAAGATTTAAGCGGTCAAAGGGAAATAGGGACAGAAAAGCGACTTTGTTTTATAATATGTAGTGATATATATATATATATATATATATATATATATATATATATATATATATATATAGTAGGGAAGTAGGGATGTGCTTTAGTTAGTGTCTCATCATACTCATATCATGCCTTGCAATTATTCCTAAGCCACTTTGAGAAACCTAGAGATAAAATGAACCATGTAAAGTAAATGGCCGTGATCTGAGCCCGCGTCCTAAATCAGAGCAGTTCAACAGGATTGCGATTTTCGTCAGTCTACGTAAAAATAACCAGAGATCGGTTCTCTAATACTTTAACAGCTTTATTTAGGAAGCTAAATTTAACTAACGTACTACCTCGTCGGTTGAGTGGTCGCGCGACTGCTGTGTATGAGGTCCTGTGTTAGATTCCCGAGTCGGGCCAAGTGTTATTGAGTTTTTTCATCAGGAATTTCTCAGTAGCAACCACGGAGTCTGGATTTGTGCCCGTTTGATGGCGATTACACATGGGACTTCACAAAACTGGCGAAATGTGGGTGTACTATTAGGTATACCTCTGCCTAACCCTTCGGGGATTACAAGCGTGATGTTACGGTATGTTAATGATTGTCACTCAACTTTGTATCTTACGACTTTCGTTATTGAACACATCAAGCTAATACAATTTGTCAAACTCTGTCTACTGTCTTTAATTCTAACTGTCTTTAATTGATTTTCAACTTTATCGCTAAAGCGTTACGTTCAAGGTTGATTGGGAAAATTTGACAGTTTCGGGTAGCTTGATGTGCTGGCGTCTGTACATTTAAAAACAAACAGTTTTTTATGTCTTACATTCATATTAGCACTATTATTTATGCTTTGTGTCACCTCTAACCTCGAGTGCATTGACTTGTAAAATAAAAAAGTATCAATAGAACTCGATGTCCGATGTTTTTTATTCGTATTTATTTTTTGTGTCCCATCATTGTATTTTGTGTTATTATTCTACAGTTCAAGAACCCAGGATTGCAGTTTAGGAGATATATAAAAATCAACGTCTGTTCGTCTGTTTGTACCCTATAGACTCCTAAACTACTGAACCGATTTTCATGAAATTTGTAAATTAAACTTTTCAAAAAAACGGTACAATTTTGATTTAAAAGAGTGTCCATGGAGTTTCTTGCCCATTCTTCTACATAGAGATCTACGCTTTGGAATGTGCAACTGCAGTACTTTCTCAAGTTATTATGCCTTGTGACTGGGACTGTAGCTTCTATTCTTTTCTTTCTAATAAAAATCTAAAAAGTGCCTTAATGGTTTAATTGAAATAAATGCTTTGAGTTTGAGTTTGAATGTTAGTTTCTGCTCTGAAAACCTTTATCAAGGATTTTAGACGATTCTAGGCCCTCTAGAATGGTGCACTGAATCCTTGGTAAGATTGTGTCACGACGAGAGCTCACTTCAAGGCAAGGCTGTGCCTGACAATTTTTAACACGCTTTTGTTAGCTTCAGCTTTTTTTTTAGATTTATTAAACTATAATTTATTATTGACTTTTCCATCATCTTAATCGCTGATACTCGGACTTAGTATAAATTTGAATAAATAAATATTTAATATCAATTAAGTACCTAAGTATTTCGAAGGTGATATTTGGAATTTCGTGAATTTAATTGTGATTGAAATTCGACAGATTTCAATACATTGTCCAGTATAACGAAGCCAGTTATTTCTCATTAAAATTTATCTGCTTATGACTGAAATTTTCCATAACTATGGAGAACTAGAAAATCAACTTTAACTAATTGATTCAAGTACGAACGACCAGTGAAGAATCTAGATTAAAATAACAAACCTCAGCGTTTGTGTCTTAGAAACTGGATCCAAATTCAATTATTATCTTTTATAATAATTTCTGACAAAAACTTAACAGTCTGTTTCTTCAGTAAGTCGGTTCGAATCAAATGAAATCAAATAATTATTTATTTCAAGCAACAATGTCCATGGGTCAGTGAGAACTATGTGAAGGAAAACATCATAAGAAAACATGAAAGATACACCAAACTGCTGTAAGCCTTTTTTTTCGGATGGGAAATTATCAAATGACCCCTCCCGGAGCCGAAGGCCCCCAGAGCGGAAGGGAGTGTCAGGCTTGTACTGACTAAAACCCATCCATGTTCCTTCTTTGCCCTTTGTGTTCCAGGGCCGCGGTATCTCTTTCGAACAGTCCTGCAACCCAACTGCTCTAAGCCTGAGAGCCAGATTATGCATGCCCACTCCTTCTCCTATAGAAGGTGGCCCGTGTCCCAGCAGTGGGAACGCTATAGTCTGAGTATAATACGTTTTAGATATTAGTTTCAGTCTACTATTTTAACCAAGTTTACAGTCATATTTTACCTGATTCATCGTTTACGTACCAACTCATTTTAATGCTTCGGTATTTTCCAATCCAGTGACTTGCAAGCTTTGTCGATTGTTTTTTATACTAACGGTATACACAAAATCCTTTATTATTGCAGTTCGTTCACCTTCAGGGGTAATAACTTGCTGGTCGCCAGATGGCGATATATTGAATGGAATATGGCGTGGATTTTATTTTAGTTTGAAAGTCTGGACCTTTATTGGTAAAGAAAGTATGAAATTGGTACCTAATCTAGGTACTAACTTTCAAAAAATTGTTTTCATGAATATGTTTTATGGCAAAAAAAAACATACAAGAGCGACGCCATTTTATTTCTCGGATTCTTCTCAGCAAATCCTATGATTTGATACCCATATCATGGGAATGCATAAAAAAAACTTGTCCGCCATATTGGATTTAGAAAGATGTCACTTAGCTAACCATGCATTTTCATCCAATCTAAACATGTAATCTAACATTGGAAACCGGGAATGTGGGTCACTTCTAAGATTTTATTACACAGTAATTAGTTAGAGGTGAAGCTTAAGCTGTGTCTACGCTAGGCAAGCCGAACACGATCGGAGCACGAATTCGCTTAGCGTAGACGGACTTAGAAGCCTCGACCGAGCACTCCCGCCAAGGGAATTTGTGTTTAGCTCGTGTTCGGCTCGCCTAGCATAGACGCAGCTCTATAAAAGCTTGTTAAAAATGAAAATGAAAACCCCGAAAGGTTAGGCAGAGGTGTACCTAATAGTAAACCCACATTTCGCCGGTTATGTTGAAGTCCTATGTAATAGGAGCAAGCCTATTGCCATCGACCGGGCACAAATCCAGACTCCGTGGCTGCTATTGAGAAATTCCTGATGGAAAAATCCAATAACAATTTGCCCGACCCGGGAATTGAACCCAGAACCTCATGGCTGAGCACTCACGCTTGCGACCACTAGACCAAAGAAAAATTCAAAAAATTAAGATAAAAATAAAATTCAACACTACCCTCAATTGAATCATTCAATTAAAGTCCTCTTCTTCTAAGGAAAGAAAGAAACTTTAGTTTAAAGTTGCGAATTAGTCCTTCGAGCCGGATACAGATAAGTCTGACGAGCTCTATTCAATCGCACATCCCCTTCTAATTAGTTTGACTAACTCACTGTATTGAATCACGATACAGTCTGATTATGAAATCTATTTTGAGGAAGTGACATTTGTTTGTGATATTCAATACAATTAACTAACGAGCGAAATATGTGTATTCTATAGGTATACCTCGGTAACCTCGGTCTAATCCTGTGTAGATTACTGGCGTGGTGTTATGCTTTTATGTTTTGAATATCTACTAGTTATCATCTGCCTAACCTTTTCCCAACTATGTTGGGGTCGGCTTCCAATCTTGCCGGATGCAGCTGAATACCAGTATTTTACATAGAGCTACTGCCTATCTGAACTCCACAACCCAGTTAGCACTAGGTAATACGATACCCTTTGGTAAGACTGGTCGTCAGACTTTCGGGTCAGTCACTGACCAAAAAGTCTGATAACCAGCAACGACTGTCAAAGATCTACAAATGACAGCCGGGACCAACGACTTAACGTGCTTTCCGCACGGAGAAAACTCGGTATGTAACGGGTCACCAATCCACGAACCAACCTAGGCAAGCGCGGCTTAACGTGAAGATCGACCCGAGTGGCTGTTATTATTGAGCCACTAGCACCTGAATATCTACTACTATTAAGTGAATCTCTAAATGATTGATAAAAACGAAAATTCGGCGAAACCAAATAATTGTCTTTAAATAAAATAACGCATTGCCTGTTATACCTGGTGGCAATGTGCAGCATGACATCTTTCTATATCTCTATCCGCTATAGACCCCATACATACACCACACCTCCTTTTCAGGCATAAAAATGTTTTTTCACACAATTCCCGCTCTTTTTTCTTAGTTTTTCTGTACCCTTATTATTGTGTAAATATTAATGAAGGTTAATTTGTAAACACTTAATTAGCATTGCCATTCAACGTGACAATGCTGCCAGTCTTCTGGGCACGTTTCCGAATGACAGCAATGTGGAGGAGTACTTTGACGCCTAAGACGTGTCCTATATCCTATTGTCATCGTTGTATATATATAGGTACTTTCTTTTAGTCGTCTTTTTATCTTTATTTTAGTTCTATTTTAAAATATATAACCCTTGTTGATAAAACCGTTTTTGGTTAATATATTGACCACTTAATCAACTATTATAGTAAAATATAGAGGACACTTTCGCCCAAAAGTAAATCTTTGCTTTAATTAAAAAGTTAATCTATAATTTATGTCAGCTAATAACAATGAATTGCACAAATTACTAGGTCATTCAACTCGAAAATTAAAAGTTGAACGATACAAAAAGTACAGACGCCAGCACATAAAGCTACGCAAAACTGTCAAATTTTCCCAATCAACCTTGAACCTATCGCTTTGGCGATAAAGTTGAAAATCTTTTAAAGAAATTTGATAGATTGTAGTAGCTTGATGTGCTGGCGTCTGTACCTTGATATTGGTAACATTAATCTTACAAATACCTACATTTAATCGTCTGCCCGCCATACTGTTACCAACCACTGCAACTCTTAAAAACAGAACCTCAGTGGCGACTACTAGAAAATCGCCGAGGCAATGAAGCTTGACCATCAAATTAATCAGAGAAGAACAGAGGAAGATAAATGCATAATTTCCTCTATAATACACAATTTTAACAAAAAAAAACATGCACCACACTAGGAAATTCTCCTATATCGTGGGTGCGTTAACAGACATGTAAACACACATACACAATATGTTCCGTGCGGGAATCCTGGACACGCAACGCAGAAGCCAATCGCTTAGCCACTGCGCCAACCGTGCCGCCAGAATGTAAGTGACAGAACATAGCAAATAGGCTATGTGAAATGGCATGGCTGGAAAGGGGGTGACTACTGAAATGACAACTAAAAAAGAAAATTATGGAAACAGTAGGCAACCTGCGCAGACCCCAAATAAATTGCGATTAGGTTGTGCGCGCACGCGATGAATTTTGATGAAAATGCTCAACGATCTAGCTTTCAACGTTTTGGTACATACAAAGGGATAGGAAAGCAATATTGCGTAAAACGAGCGAATGAAAACAATGTTCTATGCATAAAGAATTTTGTTAGAAATGGCTTCACGATTTTTTTTAGGCTTTGTGTAAGACTTGTACAGGGGGTATAATGGGACTTTTCTTGAAACCGTCAACCAAGCTCGCGACCACTAGACCAACGAGGCATTAACGATGCAGTAATGTTAGTTAAAAATAATTTTTATCAAAAAGAAGTGCGTAAGGACGTAGCAAAACTGCAGAACACCACCCCTCTCTCTCTCTTTCTCTCTTGTCTTTCTTTTTTTTCTATATGCACGTCATGGCCCTGCGACAAATAAATGTTTTTTCCTTTCTTTCACCCCTGTAGATTCTGCTTCCTACTTCATGAAAAAGATGTGGTTTTATGTAAGCATATATGTTTATTTTTAAAATTATGTGAATAGTACCTAAGCACTTAGCTTCAATACCAACTAAACCTCTAAATAACGTATGGTTTTCTTTATATTTATGTATATATTCCCAGGTTTTATATGCAAATCATGAGATTATAATTGTCTTGCAGGTTAAGTCTTATTGTGACTGACTGACTTTAAATGTTTAGGTTTTAAAGACATATAAATTAATGATTTATTCATAACAACATATTAAATACAATATTTATTGAAATTACAGCTCTTTTTATTTCAAAGATAATTAAATTATTTACAAACTACAAAACTATAATAGTAATAAATATGTACAAGTACAAATATTTATTTATAAATTAAATAACCTAAAGTTACTAACTTATCAATAAACTAAAAAAGTGCGTCGCAAAACTCCTCAACGCTGTCAATGTCCCCAAAAGACTAGCGGCGTTGCCACGTTGTATGTCAACGCTTAAAGAGTATATTTGATAAAAATTTGAGATCTAGAAATGTTTATTTAAAAAACTCTATACTGGTAACTTAAGGTACTCAATCATAAAATATTTATATTTATCGTTTACTTAAGTTTTAGTAACATAAAACATTTAAACGGCTATTGAAGTTCGAACTTCGAAAACATCTATATTTTATGGAGAACGTGTTATATCGCCAGCTTTGTTAAGTGTATTTCTTAAATATATTGGTTATTGTTTTTATTTATTTAATTTAATTCGCCTTCAAAACATTCAAATCCTAAAATCTTCAAAACATTCAAATCCCAAAATCAAATGAATACTGCAAACTTTTCAAACGAGTATTTTCATCCATAAAACTCCCAGATGTGACACTTAATGTTTTCTCTACACATTTTTTATCAACCCCCTCTTAGCTAGAGGAGATAATAAACCCATGGGGTACTTTACGACACAACTTCAGCAGTTTTAAAGTAATCATTTGACTTTAATGGTTTTATTATAAAAGACTTATGGACTGATTTTCCTTGATTCTCAGGTAAGGACAAAATCAAGCGTTTTTACAGAAGTGGTCCTCGTGGTGGATCTCGTGGCTAAACAATAACAACCGCACGGGTCGATCTTCAGGTTAAGCGTTTGCTTAGGTTGGTCCGTGGATAGGTGTGACCACTGACCATCCATTGTCGTACCTTGGAAAACACGTTACGCCCCATCCGTTGGTCCCGGCTGTTATTTGAAGATCTTTGACAGCCGTTACAGCTAGTCAGTGGCCCGAGAGTCTAACAACCAGGCTTACCAAGGGGGGGGGGGCTGGGTAGGTGTACGGATAAAGCGTACTATAGTATAAATGAATTTCTAACAGAGAAAAATATATTTGTTGACTAATTTTAATGATAATGATAATTTGTTAATAGAATGATAATTTTATTGTAATGAAAATGGTAATTTATTAATTGATCTAAGTACTGAATAATAATTGTAATAAAAATGATAATTTATTAACTGTTATACTGAATGATAATTGTAATGGAAATGATAATTTATTAATTGATATATTGAATGATAATTGTAGCAATAATAATATAATCGATTTGATCTTTAAAATGTAAGCACAAGTTTCATAAATAATGTAAATGTTTGCATGCCGAATGGTAAAATATGGCTGAGCTTTGATATTTCATAACAACTATTGTGTACTACCCATGTTTGCAAAATAAAAATCTATTCTATTCTATCATACTACCCAATACTAATTAGATTGTGGAGTTCAGATAGGCAGTAGCTCCATGTAAAATACTGGTATTCAACTGTATTCAACTGCGGGTTAGACTGGAAGCCGACCCCAACATAGTGGGGAAAAGGCAAGGCAGACGATGACAGAAGTGGTTCTGTTAATCACTCAGAAACTTTTTCCCAGGATTACACGCATTACATCACGCCTCGAATACTTGAAGAGATAAGCTGAGTTGTATCTAAAGAAAACACACATTTTGTTAGTTACGTTTAAATCCTATATCATTGGCCTAATAAATCGAGCCTATTGGCGTCAATCGGGCACAAATGACAGACTCCGTGTCTGCTGCTTAGAAATCTATATTAGTAAAAATCTATCCAAAAGCCTTATGCTCAGCAATAGCGCTTGCGACCTCTTAGACAAACGATTCAATCAATCGAAATAAATGAAAAAGTCTATATAAATTAACACAAGCCTTGCCTATTAGTTCAAAGTTCAACCTGACCTATCACACAGACAGACAGAAGGTACAGACGCCAGGCAGCAGCAGGTCAACCTACCCGAAACTGTCAGACTTTCCCAACCAACCTTGAGCCTAATGCTTCAGAGATAAATTTGAAAATCTATTATAGAAATTTGACAGATGTCTGTACCTACATTCACTATATTATAACATCTTTTTCTCAAAAGCAAATGTCAAATCCGTTACCTATACGTGAATTTAAAAATAACTTATTACAACACCGTTGGCGTTTTATGCACATCAGTTTATGCTTAGACGAAAGATTAGCAACATATGTATGAAGAAAAATACAAGCAATATTCGAAGAAGTACACATAAGATGCCACATATACTATACATAGTTTGCCTTACTATGTGAGGAACACAATGACAGTAATTGTGATTTAGATATACGCCTATACGGGCAATTTAAGTCGATACTTCGATAGTCAATTGGTTTAAATGTGTGCCTGGTTAATGGTAATAGGCTCGCTCCCTATTACGTGGGACTTAAAAGTAACTAATGAAAATTGGCGAACTATGGGTAGATCTCTGCCTAACCCTTCATGGATTACAAGCTTGCTGTTATTTTCTATAACTACCAATTAAGTATTCATTAGGAATATCATATTAATAGGCAGTGGACATTATAAATTCTAATATGAATAGAATAACGGATATATTTAATTGGATTGATTTGAAGAACGTGTATTTTGATCAATAATATCCAAAGCATACGTCAATAGAAAAACCGAATCTAATGACACACTTTGGTATTTTCCAAACAAACAGGCTTAAAATCTGAATAATATTCGTATTTTTCACACAGATATGTGATAATTCTTAACAATGTAACCAACCACGTCATTATATTAGTCATTCGTTGATTAAATTAATATTTTTATTGATATTCTAAGTCATATTGCGTAACTCACTTAAAATTTACAATCCAAAGGATTTACTATAAAATCTTAATTTTTACTGAAAAATTCGTCTGCTCAAAAGCATAGAATAGAATAAAATAATCTTTACTTGCGTGAAATATGGGTTTATTCCCATCTCGGCACCTTCCCATCTCGGCACCCATGAATTTATTTATCTTGTCTACGAAAAATTCCCATTTCGGCACCCTCTCATGAATCATTTTAAGGTACACAAAAAGAAACGGAAACACAGTATCAGTATAGTAAGTAAATCAACTTTATTATTTATTAAATCATTTTTGTTTCTTTTTAAATTACCATTTTCACAGACAAGCCCTTGAATCGCTTTTTAGAGGCTCCATTATCTCTGCCTTGCCAGTAACATAACAAAGGAGATCGCCAGAAATCCATACATCGTTGGGCCAAATATGAACAGTAATCATTTATGTATTATTTAATAGATAAAACACAAACATATTCATATCAGAAAGATTTTTTTTTAAATTCTATGGGAATTAGGAAGAAAATAAGTTTTTGGGGGTCACTAGGTTAGGTTATGCGGCAGATGGTAAGAATTGTACCTATAAAACGCCAAAATGTATTGTAAATACCATAATCAAATAAACACATTGATTTCATTGTTTGTAAACATAATTTTGTGTTACTATTAGCATAATTATTGCATAGCACAAAAAAGGAATTAAGTAGGTAAAATAAACACAAGTTATTTTTTCAATATTTTATTCATCTTCATTTTCATACTCAATTAATATATCATACAGGAATGGTGCTGGAGGTGTGATGGTATTTTGGTACCTTGCCACTGTTTGACGACAGTCCTTGCCCTTATTATGGAAAGAACTGCTTCATCATGTAAAGGCACACTTCCAGTAGCGTTGCTACGATCAGTAGGGATACCACAACTCACGCAATTCACCATTATCCAGTCGATAAGCAATCGGTGTCCAAGTCCGTAAAATCAATCCAAAGTCGTCAGAAAAATAGCAGAAATCGAATAATAAGCACTGCTAAGCGCGAATGACGGGACTTGACGGGAGTGACGTGACATTGACATTTTGACAAACATCGATATTTTTTCGTTTTGAAACAGTTAACCGATACACGATTTTGAACGATGTTATTGTTAAATAAATAAATAACTATTACTAAAACAACAATAATTTCATCAAAAGTCCTTTTTTCTTTTATAAATGATTATAATGTTCATGACCAATGCTAAAACAAAATAGATATCGTATTTTTAGTAACTTCTTTAGAACTACTAGTTTTAGAACGAACTCGTAATGACCTGACAGCTTGTTTACGGAGCTAGTTTTAGAACTACATTCAATTTAAAACCATATTTCAAATTATAATTTTTAGCTCATTCCGGTAGAAAGTTATTATTGTTACATGTTATTTTTAATCAGTAAAAAATCTAGTCTTTTTTAATATACATATCGTTTCTGTACATACTTTGGCCCAAAACTGGCCATCTCCTTTTAAAATATATGAAAAATTCACGGTTCGTAGGAATAATTGTTTTAAAATCTTTCCAGCAATTATGTAAAAACATATTACAAAAAATCAACAGTTATTATGTACAATTAACGTTTAATCAGTAACCGGGACGTAGGCAAAAGGGCGTCCATACTATGAGGACTTTCATACTGGTACTAAATGATACGAGTAGGCTTGATTACGCGTTCACTGTACAGTCATAGCAATTAGCTGATCCCCCTTTGCAATTCTTTTATATTTTATTTACTTCGCTCAAATAAATAAAATATAAAATAATTGCAAAGGGGGTCAGCTAATTGCTATAACTCGCTGAACATTCATTTTCAGTCTTAATTATCACGTTGGGACTTCACATAATTTAGCACTGATCTCCCATTACTTGGTCCTGCACTCATTATTATTTCGTAACTCACTTGAACTTAAAACGTGACGATCCGTTTATCTCTAAAAAACTAGAAATACTGATAAAATGACTGAAGAGTAAACACAGTATGCATAACGAATGTAATTGTACATTAAACTGGCTTGGCACCGGCCGCATAGCTAATTGTCTCTATATTTTATAGACCGTACTTTTTTACATTTTTTAGTTTTGAGTCAATTTGATTTACTCACTATACTGATACAGTGTATCCATTTTTTGATGACTGTACTTAGCAACGATTAATGACGGAGTGCCGAGATGGGAATTTTTCGTAAAGATGATAAATTAATTCATGGGTGCCGAGATGGGAAGGTGCCGAGATGGGACTAAACCGAAATATGGTACATTGAGGTGTTAAAGATAAAAAGAGTTTACATAATTATTCCACTTAATAAAATTCAGCATGCAAATATTGCTATTTAAAACTAAGTTAACAATTAAAGTTTAGATAAGCAAGAGTTACAAATTCAACTAAAAATTAATAATAATAAGTACCTATATTATACTTTCTCATAACATAACATCAATCCTGTAATCCCCGAGGGGTTAGGCGAGATGTAGGTGTACTATTACACCCACATTTCGCCAGTTATGTTTAAGTCTCATGCAATAGAGGGTGAGCCTATTGCCATCAACCGGGCACAAATCCAAATTCCGTGGCTGCTACTGAGAAATTCCTGATGAAAAACCCTTTGTCCCTGTGTCGAACCTAGGACCTCATGCTCAGCAGTCGCGATTGCAACCACTAGCCATTGGTCATTGCCATTGTTCAAAAAATATATTAAGTGTTGAAACGATAACCACGTGTACTCCCAATCATAAATAAGTGACATAAGAAGGGTCGACAGGACCTGCGGGTGACAAACGTGTCCCTCTCTTGTCTTAAAAGCTAAGGAAACTTAACATAAGTTTGACCGAACTTTACACAAACCAACCTCGCAATAGCTCCCTGCCCAATTACAAACACTCAAAATATTCCTAGTCACCTTCTAAATTAAATATTGTGGGATCACCATCATTGTGATCATGGGCCTTTTCCCAATTTGTTAGGACCGACTTCCAGACTAATCGGATGCAGCTGAATACCAGTATTTTACATGGAGCGACTGCCTATCTGACCTCCACAACCTAGTTAGTACTGGGTAATAAATACGATGCCCCTTCGTAAGAACCCTTGGTTGTTGAAATTTCGCCCACTGTCTGTAACAACTGTCCAAGATCTACAAATGACAGCCAGGACCGGGACTTCCATAGCTTTTTTTAACAACCGAAGCATTCCAGCTTGAATTTTGGTAAAAGTTTGTGCCACGATGACCCACCCTACCACCTTGTAATTATGGTGTATTCCCGTTGTCCCCGTAAGCCATGTCCCCGTTAAAGGGGACAAAGGGAATTTAATAAAATAATTCGAATTACTTCCCGTTGTCCCCGTAGGCCATGTCCCCGTTAAAGGGGGACAAAGGGAATTTAATAATACAATCATTTTCAACATTGTATTATTTTTCAAAAATATAACTTAATACTCACGTTTAAGTAGGCATTATGCAACGGAAGAGGTTTTTATACAAGTCTGCTAATAGAATGTTTTGTGAGAAAAACTTTGCTTGGCAAATGTCTAGCCAAGTACTTAGACAGTATGTTTAATGTAAGAGATCTTTAATAGGTAATTAATACGTGTGATATGTGTATTGAGGAATGTTTAACTTTATGTATGTATGTATGTGTATGTGAAGAAATCATTACAACTACCTGAGTATAAGAGAGGTAGAGCAAGACCTCCGGGTACGTGTTGGGCTAGCATGATGAAGCTCCTATTGGAGGAAGAACTGCCCGACCTGACAACCTAGGACAGATTGTCCTAGAGCCAGAAAATTAGGAGAGCTGACCCCACCTGAACTGGGATAGAGCTAAGAAGAAGCCATGTATATTAGGGAAATACTTGTACCAATAATATACATGGATTTTCATTGAGAAAACGAAGTGGTCTAAAATACAGGCTTATTTTTTTAATCACTACATACTCAGGGCAAAATCTGAAACTATGCTAACAACAACTAAGTGAGTTCTATTAAAATTACATAAAGCTGCATTTCAGTTTTTTTTTATATATAGGCTGCTTTTTTCCACAGGAATCGAAACCTGTTTTATAAAAACACAGTCCGTAGACATTGCGGTATAATATACCGCCAGTATAATAAGATAGGCAGATAGTAGGATAAGATAGGCAGATTCTACGTACAATGAAATATTTTCAACTATGACATCAAATTCCCAGTGCAAAAATAAAATATAATAATATGACTTCACTTTCTTATTAATTAAAATGCCAGTCAGTAGACTAAACAGACAAATGAGCGAAGCTGCAAGCACAGCTAGTGAGTTACAAAACCAAAAGTAATGCGTACCTATTAATTTTGTCAACACAAAGTCTTTACCGATTACATGGCAAAAAAAATCAAATCGACCTCTAATTACCCTCTCCTCAGTCTTACCCTTTACCCTTGACTTTGATTACCCCACAAAGGGTCCAATGTCATTCAAATTAGATCGTTCGCGACCAAGGGAAGGAAATTATCGTCAGCAATTATGATTTTACTTTGAAGGCTTACGAGACTTAGGAATTGGTTGGATTTGCGACTAAACCGGCGTCGGTGTTGCGATTTGCGACTGATCAAAATGGGTTAATCGACTTCAGGGTCATAGGGCGTTTTAAACTCCTTGTTACTTTGTATATTTATTTCATCATCTGCTCCCAAAATGGTGAAGTAAAACATAATGAACAAACCAGCAAATCGAAGATTTGACATTGTCTTTCAATTTGACATTTCAATGTGTCAAAACTCAAAAATAAACTATGCTGCCGATAAAATAAGATTCATTCTTCCTCTGAACTTCAAATTTATCTGGTAAAAACTGGTTAACAAAGTAACTCCATCACTTGGTATAGTTTTTTCTCAACAGTTTGTAATTCTCGTAGGATTCTGAAAAAAAACTTTGACCTTATCATTCTATATGGCTATTTACTTCCATGATGCCGTTTTATTAACAAAAACTCTCGACGCTAGAAGCGACAAAAAATCATAACGTTTATTAAAAAGAACATAACATGTACACGTAGGTATACATACAAATTGACATAAATCTTGTCGGTCAATTTAACGATATCAATCAGTACAAAAAACCTGTGATTTTTGATCAACCTTGATCATGGTATTACTTGGATATAGTTTTTTGACATCCGTTTATTTATGACACTCGAATAAATCAGTTTGGATTATTATTACTGAATTTGACACAGACACAAACACATACAAAAAATGAGAATATTTTTTTATTTATATTTGTTACTAAAATAAAATAGAGTTATGAGGTTTGAAGAATAGTGACACAGATTCCTTTCGCAAAATAGGTAAACGGCTTATAGAATTAAAAAAAAAGAATCAGGTAACTTAAGCGTCTGCGTATCTGATCTCCATAATCCAGTTACTGGATAATACGACTAACCCTTAGTAAGACATGGTCGTCAGATTTTCTGGCAAAAAAAAATAATTTGCGCATAACATTGCGACTAATTGTCCTATCTGTACACACCCTAACAAAACGGTAACAATGTCGCAACAGTTCTCATTGTGCCGACTTTCCTTATTAAAGATTTTTTAACTCCCATTAGGCAAGACTTAAACAATTGACATTGTGTTAATTGGTCAGCACTGTTGTTGAAGTATGAATTGTAATGTTGCTTTGAATTATCTTTTTATACTTTAATATTATAAACCTGAAGAGTTTGTTGGGTTGAACGCGCCAATATCAGGAACTACTGCTTAGAATTTAAAAAATATTTTAATGTTGGATAGCCCATTTATCGAGGAAGGCTATTGGCTATATAACACCACGCTACGAAAATGAAAAATGTTGGAAATTGCACAAACGTAGAAACGAAAATAGTATTTTTCGCGGACGAATGTCGCGTGCAACACCTAGCATTATTATATTTTTCTTTCCTCTTGTCTACGGTGAAGGTTGACGGGTTGCTGGCAGGGTCTTTGTAGACAGTCGGTGAATAAAAGTGTTAGTCATCACTCATCATCCACCTCCTTTTTCCAACTATATTGGGGTCGACTTCCAGTCTTATCGGATGCAGCTGAATACCAGTATTTTACATGGAGCGACTGGTATCGGACATCTACAACCCAGTTAGTACTGGGTAATACGATACCCCTTGGTATGACTGGTTGTCAGACTTTCGGGCCACACAATTTTTTTTGAAATAGTTGTGAATTGTGATCTTTTGTTTTTCGATGACGAGTCGGAATATTGACGGGTTGTGGAGGCCAGATAGGCAGTCGCTCCACGTAAAATACTGGTATTCAGCTGCATCCGGGTAGATTGGAAGCCGACCTCAACATAGTTGGGAAAAGGCTAGGCAGATGATGATGATGAGTCGGAACATTGGCGGATCGGGCATATCGGCCTGTAACGACTGTCAATTATCTAAGCCGGGACCAACGGCTTAACGTGCGACAGTAAAAGTGTTAGTGGAACTAGTATGTGTTGTGTAAACCATTTTATATGGATGGTGAGAATCAAGTACGAATGACACAAAGCATGATAAATTTTAAAATTAGCATATCAAACGTGACTTCTAAGCAAGAGGTTCTGGGTTCGATTTCCGGGTCAGGCAAAATATTTTTTGTTAATGGGTTGATGGCAATAAGCTCACCCCCTATTACATGCGAGTTAAAAACATAACTGGCGAAATGTGGGTGCACTATTAGGTACACCTCTGCCTAACATTTATGGGATTGCAGGCGTGATGTTATGCTATGTAATTTTTTAGAAAAAAAAAACAATAAGTAATAGGTTAATTCCAAATTCATCATAACAATAATAAAATCTAAGTTAGACTATGAATCATAGACGATTTTAGACGATATTAAAAGAAAAAACAGAAAAAAAAACAGATTTTGTCACACATCATAAAGTTTTATAGCAAACATTCGTAGCTAACCTTCGTCGGCAATTTAAAAGATTTTTAGATTCTTAAAAAAATCTTCTTCGTATATGTCATCAAGCCATGCCATCGAGACATCAAGCTCATGTCTTATATGCAATTATTTATCAGAACTTAGAATATAACAGTAACATTTAACAGTGCAACACGTAAGAAAAACGTAAAAGGTTATTCTCCGTTTGTGCAATAAAAATCATAACAAAAGAAACAAAGTAAGGCATTTGTGTGCAACATTTACATACTTTAGAAGCCGTCAAAAATTGGGCAATGGCTCAAGTATAAAGATACACAGCGAGATACTGCAGCAAGCGTAAGAAGTGGCTATTACAACAGGCTACATTTAACATATCACGTGTTTGTGAATTCATAACGTGTTTGTAACATTGGTTTTACACTAATCTATCTGGCGTAGTCTGCAATTTGAACATCTAATTAGAACATCATGGCGTTTGCAACAGCGCCGAAATATCGGGAACTCAAAACAAACAGTAACAGTGTTAATGATAATGTTAACTAATATGATAGTGGTAACTTATAACTACTTAGAAGATTTACAGATTTATAAATGACTAGTGATGTGGTCGGATCACGTAACAAAACCATTTAGTCATAAGTTTTTAAATTGATGACAATTTAAAAACTTATGACTAAATGGTTTTGTCTTTTACGAATCAGTTAGGTACCAATATAAGTTTTTAAACTGTCATGGTCACTAACATTATCATTAACACCAGAAACGGGATATTTACCATGTCCACTGTTTGACAAAACAAACAAACAACACAACAAACAAACAACAAACAGTGGACATGGTAAATATCCCGTTTCTAGTGTTAGTGATAAAAATACTCGTTTCACGTATAATATTTTCATAATTTTAAGAATTTATTCAAATCTATGGATGATACTGATGGTGCTTGTTGCAAACAATTTAACTAAAATGCTATAGTATAATTGTATTTTATTAAAAAATCGATGTATTTATGTTACGTTGACACCGCGCGCTCTTGCTAGGGGCCTCTGAAGTATGAACGTGGACGAGGCAAATGGAGTATGTAAGGATCGTAACAGGTGACGTTGGTTTCTGGCTGTTCTGTTTCTGCCTACCCCCATGGGGAAAAGACGTGACTTATGTTTATGTTGCAGTCAAAACTCTTAACCAGTCAAACCAGCCAAAAGTACTTTTACCTGAATAAAATAGGCAAAAGTAATTTTTACTGAACAGGTTAGTCAAGTGGTTTTGACTTAAAATCATTGGTTAATAGTGCTTTTCACTGCAAATTTGCGGTTAAAAGTTGTTTTAACTTACGCTCTTAGTCAAAACTAGTTTTAACTGCTAAAGCATCAGCCAAAAGCACTATTAACTACATAGTTGGAATGTCTATCAGCACGTTCTCTACTAATATTTAGTAATATACAACTTTATAGGTGTGTTTTTTTGTTATTTTTATCGACCACCTTAACTTTTTAAGAGTTTTTGACTGATATAACCAGTCAAAACCACTTTTGACGGAATCAGTTAGTCAAAACTACTTTTAACCAGCTCCATTGGGCAAAAATACTTTTAACTGTTATTTTAGTCAAAAGTAGTATTGTCGAAAGCATACGGTTAAAACTAATTTAGACTGATTTTGCTAGTTAAAAGTACTTTTGACTGGTTAAGAATTTTGACTGCAACATACATATACATATGTGTATGTTTTTTTTTCGGATGGGAAATCGTCAAATGACGCCTCCCGCTCTGGGCGGAGCGGAAGGGGTGTAAGATTTTTACTGACTAAAAACCATCCATGTTCCTTCTTTTGCCCTTTATGTCCCAGGGCAGCGGTATCTCTTTCGAACAGTCCCGCAGCATGTATACTAAACCTTGGAGTTTCTTGCCGGTTCTTCTCCATAGAAATCGACCAATTCGAACTGTGCACCTTATTTATATTCATTGGTATGTCAGATCAAACAAAGTTCATTAATTGAATGATATTATTTTAATGTATGGAGCTTTATTTATATAACAGATGTCATAATGTACAGACGCCAGCAGGTCAACCTACCCGAAACTGTCAGATTTTCCCAACCAAACTTGAACCTAAAACTTTAGAGATAAAGTTGAAAATCTATTAAAGAAATTTGACATATTGTAGTAGCTTGATGTTTTGGCGTCTGTACCAACGTCGTCGGCCCCAAAATCGTTTGAAAATATGAGTAATTTAAATTCTGGTTCTGATTATGGCACCTAATTAAGCAAGTGGATCGCCTTGAAGTATGCATTGTACGAGTACGTACCTACGTATTGCTGTGTCGACTATTTAATTATTCTCTTCCTTCATTATTCTCTTCCCTTGGGCTCAAGGATATGGCGGCCTTGTGAGCCGATCGTGCTTATTGAGTTTCTTATACATTTCTCCACAAGAAATTAAATGATAGATGATAGGTATTTATATTGTAAGTTATTGACAACACTTTTACACGTCATTTTTTTAGAAACTGTATCAGCCTCCATATTCGTAAATGTTTCGATTCGTTTAATAATCAGGAAGTCGTCTATCTTTTTTTGGCATAACGAAAGCGAGCGAGATAGACATACGAGTTCCCAAATCGAAGCGTTTGTGAATAAGGGGGCAAATCGGTATGTCCTATCTGCATACTCCAAAAAAAAAAGCCGAAACGAACTCAAACGTAGACAGCCTCTTCGAAAGCCCAGACATTGTTTTGGCTAGATGATGAGAGGACCATGGAGGTCCTCGTCTTTAAATTGATATTATGACACAATCCTCTTTTTTGTTGAATTACAAACATGTTTGTTGTTATTAATGATCTAGGTAAATGAAATAAATAATTGCGAGATCAACCCCTTCAACTTTTTACTCGACTTCGGCAATGCCAAAAGAAGAATGAGCCCATCCAGGGAACGACACCAAGTTTACTTTTCTGTCTTCACACGAGTCGTTCTTCCAGGTTTAGACGCGCTGCCACCAGGATCGGTCCATTAATGGGTGACCATCCATTACATACAGAGTTTCTTCCGTGCCTCGGAATGCACGTTAAGCCGATGCGCGATGGTCCCGGCTGTCATTTGTAGATCTTTGACAGTTGTTACAGGTAGTCAGTGACCCGAAAGTCTGACAACCAGTCTTATCAAGGGGAATCATATTACACAGTACTCACTGGGTTGTAGAGGTCAGATAGGCAGTTGATCCATGTAATATACTAGTATTCAGGTGCATTTGGTTAGACTGGAAGTCGACCCAAACATACTTATAGACTTACATGGAGCGATCCATGTAAAATAGTGGTATTCAACTCCAACATAGTTGGGAAAAGCCTAGGTAGATGAAGATCTACCAAGAGATCTAAGAAGAGTAACTTTGTTGTATACAGATATGACGTGTGAAGGATACAGAAACCAAAAAACCGGCCAAGTGTGAATGGGACTCGCGCATGACGCGTACCATCGTAGTAGAGGAGCCCCCTTTAATTTTCAATTATTTTTATTATTTGTTGTTATAGCGGTAACAGAAATACACATTCTGTGAAAATTTCAACTGTCTACCTATTACGCATCAAGAGATACAGCCCGCTGACAGATAGACGGATGGACTGACAGCGGAGGCTTAGTAATGGGTCCCGTTGGTTACCTTTCGGGTACGTAACCCTAAAAAAACACTAATAAAAAAACCGGCCAAGTGCGAGTCGGACTCGCGCACGAAGGGTTCCGTACCATTGCAAAAAAAAATCATATCTGTTGTATGGGAGCCCCCCTTAATATTTTTTTTTTTAATTTTTAGTATTTGTTGTTATAGCGGCAATAGTAATACATCATTTGTGAAAATTTCAGCTTTCTAGCTATCACGGTGTATGAGATGCAGCCTGGAGACAGACAGACAGACAGACAGCGAAGTCTTAGTAGTAGGGTCCCGTTTTACCCTTTGGGTACGGAACCCTAAAAACAGTTTACACACAAAACGTTATCTCAATTAAAATGCCAACTTTAATGATCACTCTTAAAAACGTCATTCATACAAAAACAGCGCTAAAACTAAACAGGGTTCCAGTAATTTTGCAGAACTGGTTACGTACGAATGACGCACTTGCCACAAGACCTTACGAGGTTCTGGACCTAAACAGGTTTCGACTAACGCACGGTGAATGTTGAGAATACTGGGTGTATTCTTGATCATGGAAATATTTTTTTATTATTTAAAGACTGTAGCAATTGGTGGTGTTTTGCTGTGGTCACTGTCCATGGCAAAAAAAATAATTTTGAGCCTTGGAATTATAACAAAATATAACGCCTCCGATTAGGCAGTTCTTTGTTGTTGTTTTGTTTTTAAAAAAAAGTTGCCCCACACTAGGAATCGCTCCTGTATCGTGAGTGCGTTTACAAACATTTAAACTCACATACATATACAGCCAGACCCGGAACAACTACCTGTAGGCCATATAAATATTTGTTGTGGGATCGTGCGGAGATCGAACCCGCGGCAGCGCAGCAGCCAATCGCTCAGACACTGCGTCAACCGTGTAACCGATGCCTATTTGCATATTGCTATATTGCCCAGTTAGCCTTGTTGTTTGACCTGAGTATCTTACCTAGGACCCCTTGTTCAGCTTTGAACGATTTACCTGAGCGAAAAATTCTTTGAATCGTCAAAAAGTATTAACTTTAAAGCCATTGACACTGATCTTATTATTTTTTTCCGTTTTGTAAATTTTCCTTAACAATTTGGCCTTTTTTGGAACACTGTTTAAACTAGTGACTTCCTTTACGTCAACCTGTCTTGTCATTTTATTTTAATACTTCCTTCCCCACGATAACCAGGAATACGTGTACACACGTATTCCTGGTTAAATCTCTCAAAAGGAGATAAAAGTCTTCTACCTAAACGTTATATTAATAAATACCTATTGTAATTAAAGAACCAAGGGGCGTATTACAAAGTAAATAATCTCGGCCTTTTTTTTTTTTTTTTTTTTTGGAGGGTGAGAAATCATCAAGTGACTCCTCCCGCCCTGGGCAGAGCGGAAGGGAGTGTCAGACTCTTACTGACTAAAAAACACCCATGTTCCTTCATTGGCCCTTTATGTTCCAGGGCCGCGGTATCTCTTTCGAACAGTCCCGCAGCCCTGGCAGGCACCGGCCCTTGCGGGCCCCTCCCGTATGCTGACAACTCTTTGAGGCGCGCGTGGAACACGAACGCGCCGTCGACACGGCCTGCCCGTCGTCATACGACGGACGGACGGCGAGCTAGCCCATTACTCGCCGTCAGATTTTCTTTTATGTTTAATGGGCCCACTCTTGACTTCAATCTAGTCCTGAGGACAGAGATGAGGTCGACGATGGAACGAGCTAACCCAAAAGAAGCCTATTAACTCGCGACTTAAATAGATTGGGGTTAAATGAACTTGGGAACACCGACGAAGGCAGGGAATTCCACTCCTTGGCTTCGTTGCTCGGCCTCAGACTTCTGCTACCAAAAGGAAAGAGAGCATGAACATATTGAACATACCTTGTCTTTCTTAACAGATGACCATGATCAGGCGGACGGATGTGGGGAAATACTGACGTCACATTTAATAAGCAACTCGTAATGGGCAAGTAAACAGTGATTTACGTTGAAGGTCGGTTAGAATTATGGGTGCGGTGTTGTACATGGAGGATTTTGGTTTGAATGGGAGTAAAGAGTTGTGTAGTAAAACAGCAGTGGATATCATTGCAAATGAGCCTAACCAGATTTCAGGTAACAAGAAGTGTTGCCTGGACTTTTTATAAACCTCCAGGGAGTTGCCAATTTCATGTTGCCAAGGTCTCCTCGATGGAAGATGGGGGAAGAAAGTGCTGGAGTGGACACCATGGACGGGATGGAGGAATGTGGGAAGACAACCGACTAGGTGGACAGACGATCTCATTAAAGTGGCCGGAAGAAACTATACCCATGTCCCAAAACTGCCAAAGTGGAGAGATTTGAAAGAGACCTACACACAGCATTGGGTGGCCAAAGGTTGAAGAAGAAGACGAAGACGGTCTACTCGCACTATTATTATATTTATTGCTGTATGTAGAGGTGCCACCTCAACATAGTTGGAAAATAGTCATGCAGATGATGCTAATGTTAGTCCATAAGGACCACTCAGTAGGTGCTCCCATTAACGCAGCATTTGATAAACAAACTGGTCCTGCTGGTAGAAGTCATATGCCTTCATTCTCCTATGATGCCTATTCCTACACTCAAGATTCTTTGGCAGTCTAACTACGTTTGTCAATATTTAACAAAGCAAAGTTACAAAGTTGACGTCCGGTCTAACCATTTTGAGTGTATTGGCTTATGAGATTTGTTACGAAGGTCCACAATGAATGACGCATTAGTTCCAAGAAATGAAATAAAAACGGAAGGTAGGTAGTCAATGCAGTGTCATGATGACTAAGCAAGTTCAGAACTTACGTATTATAAACCTATCATCATTTTGATGAAGGTTTTGTGATCATGTTCCGTCATTTTTACTAGTTTGAAGAGAGTTTTTTTCGAGTTTAAGTGCAGTTTTGCTCGTTTGTAAATCATCATCTGGCTAAAATTTTCGCAACTATGTTGGGGTCGGCTTCCAGTCTAACCGCATGCAGCTGAATACTAGTACTTTACATGGAGCGACTGTCTATCTGACTGACCTCCATAACCGAGTAATACGAAATACCCTTTGGTCACATTTTCCGGGCCACTGACTACCTGTAACCTGCGTTTGTCAAAGATCTACAAATGACATCTGGGACCAACGGCCTAGCCAAGGTATGGAGGAAACTCGGTATTTAATGGGTGGTCACCCATCCACAGACCAACCTAGGCAAGCGAGGCTTAACCTAAAGATCGACCCGAGCGGTTTTGCATGTTTAAAAATGAGACTCTAAAATCAAAGCTGTTATCAATGTCAGCTTATCCGGGTTTTACTCCCACGACTACGTATCTCGTTATCTGTAAAAACTATTTTTTATGGCTGCTGCGACATAAAAGCGCCGCCATTATCAAGTTGTACGAAGGCAAAGAAAGGAAACACGCAATTGATAGCAAAAGATCTGCTCAAAGGTATATCCATTAAAAAAGGGAACTAAAAAAATAGGTTATACACAATACACAACTCGAAATGACACAGCTTGAAAAGGGGCCATACATAAATTACGTCACACGTAAAGGGGGGGAAGGGGTCGATGAAGTGTGACATTGTGTGACAAGGAGTGGGAGGGCTCCTAAATTATGTGACGTCAAATTTCAAAATCTATCATTTGTAAGAAAACACGAAAGAACTATTAACGAAAATCTTCAAAATATTTCCAACTTCATCTGTATGAAGACATTCATCTTCACGTGACCAGAGAGCGGGCCTATTTTTTGGCCAAAGAATCAGCATTGCCATCCAACGTGGTAATGCTGCCAGCCTTCGGGGCACTTTTCCTGTTGACAGAGCGATGCGGACGAATTTTTGGATGCCCTGTAACCCTTTTATACTTGTACATATTTATTTCTATTATAGTTTTGTAATCTGTATGAACATGTAAATTTTGCAAAATATGTGACGTCAAACTAGGGGGGGTAAATGAAATTTGCGTGACGTAATTTATGGATGGCCCCAAAGAGATAAAGTTCTTTCACTGAGAGCTATCTTCAACCCCTATATTTCCGAACCTTTTCAAAACTGTCTACATTTCAGTTTTCCTACCCGCATTGAAAAAAAAACTACCGATAAGGTCATGTACGCAGTTTCGTACAAAACATTGACATATGAGAGACAGCCGAGATACCTTTGTGCGAAAAGTTATGAAACTATTTGTTCTGTTGTGCTAATATTACCAGACTTTGTCGTAGAGTCAAGGTATCTGCCTTATGAACCTTGACCTGTACAGATCCTAGGAAGCTTAGCTACTGAATATTTTCCTAGTTTAAGGTTGAAAAGGACATGTTATATTTTGTAGCGGTCTTTGGGCCCGTGGAAAATTTATGTGGAAGATTTATTCTAAGTGAGAAATTATGACACACATGATTAATTTTATTTTGGTTTGATATCTAGAACATAACATCACGCCTGTAATCCCCGTAGGGTTAGGCAGAGGTGCACCTAATAGTACGCCAACATTTCACCAGTTCTGTTTAAATCTTATGTAATAGGGGGCACCCATTGCCATCAACCGACCACAAATCCAAACTCCGTGGCTGCTAATGAGAAATTCCTGATAGAGAAACGCAATAACAATTTGCCAGACCGGGAATCGAAGCCAGGACCTCATGCTCAGCATTCACGCTTGCGACCACTACACCAAAGAGGCAGTATTTTAGTTTGATATCTAAAAATTGTAAGTAATACCTACAGCCTACAGCTGGATTTTTAAAACATTTAAGTAACAGAAAAATATTTTACAAATAGTAAATTGTTTTGGGCATTGGTCAGTTAAGTTGGTACATAATAAAACCGAGGTTTATTTGAAGTATAAAGTGTGTGAAATATTAATCACTGTATACACTATTTACTGCTCTGATATCAGACGGGGTTTATAAAATATTTGAGTGACAGCAAATACAACTTCTGGTGACGTAAGTATTTCGTAATTAACACGTTGCAAGACTTTGTGATCTTGTCAAATCGCATGTGACTAAGGCCTCTGCCTCGAATTTTGCGGGCAGCGGGGCGGCGGCGGCGGCGGCGCGGGAGCGGCAGGATCTTATGCGTAAAATCAAATGGACCGGTTCTCGAAAACAGCGGCGCAGGGGCGGGCAACGAGCGAGCGGTGCACTCCAGTCAACGAGCGCCGCCGCCGCCGCCGCCGCCCCGCTGCCCGCAAAATTCGAGGCAGAGGCCTTAAAGAGTGATAAATATAAATGTACGAATGGAGAGGGAAAGGAAGACCAAGGAAACGATGGATGGATTGTGTGACTGTGTGAGGAATGATATGAAAGAAAAAGGAGCAATTAATAGCGTGACGGTTGACAGGGGAGAATGGAAGAAAAAACGTGTCGCGCCGACCCCAAGTAACATAGTACAAGGGCAGGAAAATAATGACTTTGTGGTATAGTGAAATAAGCTGATTTGTAGCTAGATAGTCTTGATATGGAGAGTTTTGTTGTACGTATAAGCTACTGAATATTTTAAGGTCTTAAAGTGACAGTTGGAGTTGAAGTTTTGACAAGGGTATATGGTAATTCCTAGATAAAAGTATGACAAGACTTGATGTGACATTTTGAGTGGCGTGATCTTGAACTAAAATTGTTATGTCACAAAATGTAATTACTAAACACTGAGTTGGATTTCATAAATAAGCCTTTACTTAGGTTAGTTTTATTTATTTTGAGAAGTTTCTATAATTTCATGTTTCCGGCTGTTACTATGTTATATTATATTTCTGTAGTTGGTTTTTCCTATAAATAAATAAAGATGAAATCATACTTGGGACACTCATGTGGGCTTAGACCCACATAAGTGAGTGATCATGGGTGTGATTTAAAATCTCTATTCTAGAAGATTTGTTGAGCGTCGTTGTACCAAAAACGAATTGAAATAAACTAAAAAGAAACAAACTTTTATTAAAATGAAAGGAAGAAATATTGTGATAATGGTTTTGATATATATTTATACATCTTTGTAGTGAATCTTAGTCTCAAATTAAAATTATTTTCAGATTTACACCTACTGCTGTTTGTCTCTGCATCACCCGGTTGACACAAAGGTTGACTGGTAGATATTGCCTGTGGCATTAAGTCCGCTTCTGTACTTCGTGTTTGAAATGAGAAATAAATATTAAATTAGGTCTAACTATTAACATTGAACGCATATACAAAGTTTCGGATCCGTGGTATTAACCGTTGAGGAGTTCTCTCGCGAAAGGCGATTCTGGCTGCAGGATAAAGTCATGTCCGTCACTCACATAGCATTGGCGGTCCACTCACTCCCAGTTAGCAATACTGAATCCCAGCATTAAGAAATTCATAGGCTGATTATAAAAATGAGGCCAATTCTTAAAACCAGTGTAATTAGCAATCTATCAATTAATATTAACGTCATTATAGGTACCTACATTTTATCACGGACACGTCTAAAATAGCTTTATTAATAACATGTCTGCTTACATTTAGGTTGACGAGTTTAGTCGTTAAATGTTTTATTAAATTTAACAATGGAAGACATTTTGGTGACTGGTTTACTAGCAGTTTACGATGCAAGTAGTTGTCAACTGCCTCGTTGGACTAGTGGTCCCAAGCGCGACTAATGAGCTTGAGGTCTTGCGTTCGATTTCCAGGTCGGGCAAAGTACTATTGGGTTTTTCCATCAGAAATTTCTTAGTAGCAGCCACGGAGTCTGGATTTGTGCCCGATTGATGGCAATAGGCATATTAATAGAGGTATTTAAAGTTATTTTTTAAGGATTCGAGCTATAAAGAAAAACCGGAAACGACTAAGAAGAATAAGAATTTCAATCACGAATCACGTACAAAATCTAGCAAAAGTAAACTTTTACCATAGATTAGCGCTGTCGAGGTGTCAGAGTTCAGGTCGAAACTTACTTTATTAAAAAGGAACCATCGACAAAAGGAAAAAGATAAAACCAAACTTTCAAGTACAACTTCCGCCTCCGTACAATCAAGATTCGAATCGGTATACCGACTGACCAAAGCAAGCATGGATTTTAGATTAAAAATCTAGTATTTTCAGCGGAAGTCTTATCTACACGCTCTGTTTCCAGACCGGATGAACACAGAAATAATGAAAAGACTAATTATTATTTCAATGCTGCAAAATCAAAGTAATTAACGTGCTTTATAACGTACTCGTAACTGCAAATTAATAATTAACTAATTGCTTGATGTAAAAGAACTTGTAATTAGTAAGTACCTTCCTCGCTGTCTAGATCTTGACAATAATAAATACGATGTCATTTTCAAAGCAGATGTCTTACGATTCTTCTAATCCAGGCAGGCGCATTACTTTGAGTGATATATTAATCACCACTACTCTCAAAACGGCGGAGGAAAACTTCGTGAGGAGACCGTCATGTCCTCGAACAAAAACTCGACGACATGTGACCTCTACAAACGCGCACTGGGCCGCGTGGTGATACTTACAGCTCACTTTCTCTTATACAGCGTGTAACGGAAGGGGGGTATCAACCCTGAAAGAGGTGAATGTGCTCATGAAACTCAACAACTTTCCCCAAAGAACATAGGTCGAAATACGAAAAAAAAACTAGGCCCTCCCTTACAAAACTGACTACCAGCTGATTGATTTACTATGGGAGGGCCACAGGGGAACAATATAGGTTGATTATTCATGTGTCTATGCTATGACACATTTTTATTTTATCTTTCTTACTTGCAAGGTCTCTTTACACCCAGATTGCTGCGCTCAATTGCTCTTTGGCAGACTCCAAGGCGGCACTTTAGCGGTTCGGTGAGTGACCAGATCTGAGCGCCGTAGGTAATGACGGGCAACATACACATTATGATGAATTTTCGCTTAAAGGAGAGATCCACAGATCTCCCTTCATTAGCGTCTTCATGGACCAGCAGCTTTTCCAAGCGTTGTCGATTTTCTTTTCCTGTCTGTTTTCAAAAGAAAGTGACTGGCCCAAGTAGATGTTATGTAAGATCCTGTTTATCATTGTAATTATTTGTTTATTTAGGATCTCCAACAAAACATATACACAAAACATTGCATAAATAATGAACGACAGATACACAATGAATTGCATTGTTGCAATTGGATCCTCTCGCCCTTGTTTAAATAATAAACATAATTAGTACCATATACACACATAATCCGTTCTTAATTAATAACCCACCACGTGGCCGTGGGCCCGATGCAGGTTGGTGGATGTAATTTTTTTTGGTTCTAGGACATACCCAGTTTCCTTCACTGTTCTGTCTAGCCTTACCCCAACTATGTTGGGGTCGGCTTCCAGTCTAACCGGATGCAGCTGAATACCAGTATTTTACATAGAGCGACAGCCTATCTGACCTCCACAACCCAGTTAGTACTGGGTAATACGAAATCCTTGGTAAAACTGGTTGTCAGACTTTTGGGCCTCTGACTACCTGTAACGACTGTCAAAGATCTACAAATGACCACCGGGGTCAACGGCTTAACGTGATTCCGAGGCACGGAGGAAACTCGGTAAGTAATGGGTTATGATTCGCATTTGGTAATAAAATAATTTACACACTAAACTCTACAGCGAAGGGTCAATTTTTGTAAGAGGTAAGCCGGAGTACTTGTCTATTTAGAATACTGGCTGTGCCATTTTTCAAAGGGAAGCCGGTAGGGAATCGAGTTGTAGTGAACCTTTGCCACTGCTCTACAGTAACAGTCTAGACATCAGTTCATTCTTACTCCAGATTTATACACTCGAGAGCAATGAATCCGGGTCACTTAAAGAATCCTAAAAATCTCGGAAACTAAAAATGCTAGGTTAATGCAATAAATTGTATTTAATAGACAATGTAATACTCCTTAAATGAAGGTATTAAAACTTCTTAGTTATTGTAAAGTTATATCATAAAAAAATCAAATTTGAAAAAGGGCCACTTTCGAAAATGGAACTACGAAATTACAGCATTTGGTTTTGCTTTTGTTTGTAATCTGTCATTTATGTGGGTACATAAACCATGTTGATAGTGCTCTATATTCATTATTCAAGCTGAAATTATGTCGCTTACGCCTGAAGAATGCACCAGAATACTTACAATGCTGGAAACCGGCCGGAGTCAGCGCGATACAGCCAGGACTGTCGGTGTGTCGCTGTCAACAGTACAAAGAGTTCTCCGACGTTACGAAGAAACTGGTTCTAACCTACGCAGACTAGGAACGGGCAGAACCAGGTGTACCACAGCCCGAGAAGACCGATACTTGGTGAACACCATGCTTCGAAATCGCTTTCTCACAGGAACTGAACTCACAAATCAGTTTCGACGCCTCGGAGGAAGTAACCCAAGTGCATGGACAGTAAGACGTCGGCTTGCTGAATCTAACTTAAAACCCCTTAGACCTGCAAACGGCCCTAAACTGGAGCGTGGGCATCGTATTTCAAGACTAAGATATGCCCAGAGCCACGTAAATTGGAGTATTGAAGATTGGTCAAAAGTTATGTTCTCCGACGAATCAAAATTTATGCTCTACAAGCACGATGGAAGACACAGAGTGTATCGAAGACCAGGGGAAAGATTCAAGCAAGCATGCATCGAAGAAAAAGTAGCCTACGGTGGTGGGTCTGTACTTGTGTGGGCCGGAATTTCTTCTGAAAGTCGCACAGAGCTGGTGATCATAGAAAACGGCTCTTTAACTAGCGTAAGATATGTGGAAGAAATCCTCAATGATCACGTTGGTCCATTTATGGTCAATTTAGGTGAGGATGCTATATTTATGCATGACAATGCCCGACCTCATACAGGTAGGATTGTGAATGACTACCTTCAAGAGATGAACATTACTCGTATGGAGTGGCCAGCGCGCAGCCCGGATATCAACCCGATCGAGCATGCTTGGGACGAGCTAGGCAGATGCGTAAAACAACGAAACCCTCCCCCAATCACGCTTCGTGAGCTCAAAATTGCTCTCACAGAGGAATGGGAGAATATTCCCCAAAATCGTATAAGGAACTTGGTGTACAGCATGCCAAACCGCGTAAACGCAGTAGTGGAAGCACGAGGAGGCAATACGAAGTATTAAAATTCAAGAAAATCGTAATAAAGTTCAAAAATTTCATGTTTCCTATTTTTGTTTTAAGGAGAGATCAGCAGTTTTTTTCTTTATGTAATTTTGTGTTACTAAAATGTATGGCGACTCATATTTTTTTTACTTTCATTTAAGGAGTATTACATTGTCTATTAAATACAATTTATTGCATTAACCTATCATTTTTAGTTTCCGAGATTTTTAACATTCTTTAAGTGACCCGGATTCATTGCTCTCGAGTGTATTATCCTGCATATAGCTGCAGATATACAGTTTACATCATGATAATCACAGATTAACTTTACATCATACAAAATAATCATGAGACGCGACGATTGCGCGGTCGGCACATCATTAGTAAGAATAATTACGGAGATCACTTTTTGTGGAATTAGCTGATATATCATGTACAGAAGTTCCATTCTATATTCTTACCAATGGCTAAGACAAGTGAAAATTATTGCTTTTCGTATTCTTGCAATGATTTTAAAAGGTCTGGCATAATTATAAACTTATGATAGCGTATGTATATCAAATAGATTTTTGAGTTTTCCATAATCGATACCACTGATAGAATCTCTGTCCAATGTGATCTATATTGTGTAATATGCCTGACTGGTGGCAAATAGACGTCGCCGCACTTATCCGAATACCTGAGGCATCGCAGCCGCCCCAGAGACAAAACTGATATGTGTCGAGAATCAAGACAACTAAACAAACTAACAAAATAGAATCGTAGTCAGTCATTCTAGACGCAGGGATATCGTATTCAGTTATTTTAGACAACAACAAATTATTAACTATCCACACATCCTGGTTGAAATTACTTTTAATTACAGATGAATTTTAGATATTATTTATAAAACACAATGTACATTATATACAGACTACAAATATAACTAAAATACAGATTAAAATAAAGTACCTATATATACATATATTCAACGGCGACAATAGGACACGTCTTAGGCGTCAAAGTACTCCTCCGCATCGCTGTCATCTGGAAACGTGCCCAGAAGACTGGCAGCATTGCCACGTTGAATGGCAATGCTAATTCTTTGCCCAAAGAAAGAGCCAGCCCTCTGGTCACTTTTAGATTAACATCTTAACCGGCAACAAACTTGAAGTTTTGGTTTAAACCATTCTGTCTCGAGTTATTTTGACGTCATTTCTGACGGTACCTAGTTTGTAAGGTCTGAACTTCGAAATGAAAATTAAAAATCCTTGTGTATAATACCTACGAACTTTTTACAGGTTTACTTTTGAAGGTTACTTTATTTAAATTAGCTATTGTAAAATAAAACAGGACCAGGTCGTAAATATTGCAGATAAATTGAATTCTGGTGTCATTTTTTATCAGATTAAAATACCTAAATGTTCAAATTGGCGCGCATTTGTCGGAGTTAACGAAATAAAGTAATTCTTGGTTGATTTGGCAGATTTACAAAATCCACTCTCGATAAAAAACTCTTATCATTGAAATGAGGAAATATAATAAAAATAAACTAAGAATACAACGAAGCTTTTAATCAAAATGCAAATTAATTTGTTTTTTATAAAACTAGGCCGATACTTCGTGTTATAAGGAAGAATATTCCGAAACAAAACCACGTGACTTTAAATGACACACATTTTTTATAACTAGTTTATCATCATCTTCCTGCCCTTGTCCCATGTTACTTGGGGTCGGCGCAACACGTTTTTTCTTCCATCCTCCTCTGTCAACCGTCACGCTATTATTCACTCTTCTTTTCTACTACACTTTTCTTTTCACTATTCTTTCATGTCATTCCTCACACAATCTATTCAGCGTTTCCTTGGTCTTCCTATTCCTCTCCATCCATCAACATTTATATGCATCCACTCTTTTAGTCAAATACGATTCTTCCGTCCTCATGCCAAGACAGCCAGCTTTTAACTAGTTTGTATTTTTTTATTAATTATTGACGTCCTCCTGTGCAGATCGATATTTTCATCGTCTTTTCCAAAAGGGATTAACATTCCCTAATACTTTTTAACGAGTTAAATGCAATAGGCAGTTACCATCATCATCTGCCTAGGTTTTGCTCAACTAAGTTGGGGTCGGCTTCCAGTCTAATCGGATGCAGCTGAATCCCAGAGCTTCATATGGAGCGACTGCCTATCCGAACTCTACAACACAGTTAGTTCTGAAAAAAAATAAAGGAAAACCTGTTGAGGAAACCGGTGTGTCCTCTAGTACAATTTTTGGTTTTAACCAAGAGAACACTTGTGATAATCACCAGTGGCTTGTGTGCTGGATTAAGGTGCAATGTCACAGAGAACCATCACCTGCCTGGCTTTTCCCAACTATGTTGGGGTCGGCTTCCAATCTCACCGGATGCAGCTGAATACCAGTATTTTACATGAAGCGACTGCCTATCTGACCTCCACAAGCCAGTCAGGACTGGGTAAAAACCCCTTGGTAAGACTGGTTGACTGACTTTCGGGCCACTGACTACCTGTAACGATTGGGAAACGTCTACAAATGACACCCGGGATCAACGGCTAAACGTGCTTTCCGAGACACGGAGTTAACTCGAAAATTAATAGATGGCCATCCACAGACCGACCTTGGTAATCGCTGCCTTGAAGAACGACCCGTGAGGCTGTTATTATTTAGCGACGAGCTCCTCTATAACAGGCAATGTGTGATTCGTTTTCGTAGCTCTTTAAACGTTACTGGCGAAAACACATCTACCGGCGTGAAGTAAACGTAACTATTCCAAAATAAACAATTTGCCCTACTCTGAATGCACGTATTAGCGTCGGCGTCGTGTCTTCGTGATAGGTCTCGTCTTCTTGCATTGTATAATGTTTCGACACCACACGGTGAGTCAGAAACAATGGCAATCTCATTGAGTACATCTTTGGTTTTATTATTACTGTTTAAATGGCTTACTGCCGCACTGAGAGATGGCACTTAGGAATCGTTAATTTATAACTTAAATTTACTGACCGATTGAGGACATTTCAATGCTGTGAATACAATTCCAATGGTCACAGGTCTCGAGTTCGTACCTAAAACACGCACCTCTGATTTTTCGGATTCATGAGCGTATTACAAAATTATCACTTGCTTCGGTTAAAGAAAACATTGCATGTAAAGTCAAGTCAGAGGCCCATGGGCGGTATAAAACCTTTGACACAACTGACTGAAGAATGCCATGGTGGACCCCTTCTACAGGACATGCCCCACCTCCCTCTACTGCTCATCCTGCACAATGACCTTCCAAGATTGAAACAAATCATAATAATAATAATAAATTTCATCTGTGAAATTCTATTTTTACTCTTTTATTTTACAAATAGCTCAAGCCCGCGGCTTCAGCCGCGTAAGTTTAGCATTCTATTTTTGTTATTAACTATTCACAGAAAATTTGATTACAGACTACTATTATTGATTTTTATTATTTTGGCGGTGCCATGTAATAATTTGATTTTCGTTTTTCCTTTTTTTACCGTTTGTTTTATTGCATTATTAAATTATTAATTATTTAAAATTGAATGTGGATTCTTTGACACGTTTTTCGATTGTAATTTTTTAATAGTACTGTTTTATTTTGCATTTTATTTTACAAAACTTCGACACAATGTATGTTGTTCCAAAATAAATTTCTTATAACTTATGACAAAGCCAACGATAGAGCTGTGCAGCTACATACTGGTCGGACGAAGAATTTTGAAGGCATGACGAAATCAACATAACTCTTTCTTATCCCAATTTATTTGTGACGGGCGCTACATTGTATGGAAGAAAAATCATGTTGTAGTAATCATCTCCTCAGCATCATTTTCAAGTTGTACTTTACATTTTTGAATAAATTTTATTTATTTATTTGTTGTTATTTCATTCTCCTGCCCTTATCTTATTTATTTGGGATCTGTGCGGCATGCATTCTACTTCCATACTACTCTATTATTCGTCATCTCATCAGAAACTTACTCTCTTGCCATATTATCCTTCACACAGCCCATCCATCTTTTGTTTGTAGGCCTCAGCCGCGCCTTTCACGACAAGACGGCGCTCCCTATCCACCGAAAGTGCAGGCAACGCCAGTAGGTATCACTACTACAGAATCACCTGTTGAGGTTATTACTATACAAAACATAACATAGCATCACGCCTCCCGTAAGGGTTAGGCAGAGGTATACCTAATAGTACACCCACGCTTCGCCTTGTCAAACAGTTGAAGAATATGCACATAATGCAATACTGCTCATCCCCTTAAGTTAATAGCGCAATAATATATAGCCTGTGTTATTCTAGACTGTAATCTATCTATGTGCCAAATTTCATCCAGAACCGTTCAGCCGTTCTGGCGTGATTGAGTAACAAACATCCAAACTTTCGCAAGTATAATAGTAGTAAGATGAACGAGCCTATGGTCTCACTGCTGGGATACAGCTCACTTGTCTGTGTAAAGGATTGGGCTCTTATCCCACATGCAGGACTAGTACGGACCATTGTCTGTATGATATTTTAAATTACGTCTCTGTGTGAGGCAGTAAGGTTATCACGTGGATTGGTGTAAGTCTAAATAGATTACTCCATTGTTTTAACCAGTCTATGGACTGTTCACCTTTACGAGCTTGATGTTTAAAAAAATATCGTTGACATCCTTTAGGAACAGGAGTTTTCCTTTAAAATAAATTCATAACCATAAATTCGTGTATTCCCGGATTGGTCCTAAGTTTACAAAGTCGCTTCGGAATCGAACTGTCACTCTTAGCCTGTGGGCACTGCTGGGCATAGGCCTCTCCCCATGACTTGCAAATTCTTCCATCCAGGGCCAATGTGGACCACTAGTCTTTGGTTTTGTCCAGCTCGTCTCGCCATCTCCTGCGAGGTCTACCGCGTCGCCTTTGGAATCGAACTAGAAAGTTTTAAATACAGTTTTTTGTTTTTCGGGACAAATCTCACTGGATTGGGAGAACTAGAAGCTTAGAATTCGAGCCATCTCTAATTTTATACAGCAAAAGGTGAATAACGATTTCAGTAAACAATCTGCAGACAACGTAGTCATCCTGATTTCTCATCTTATTGACCTTACAACTATATATATTTACCTTATTAATTATGAATACATCTACATATACTGCTTAAACATAACTAGGTAAATATCAAAGTTACTTCTTCTTTTTTTTCATAGACAACCGGTTAGCTCATAATCAAACTTGCGAGTTTAATTTATTTTTAATTTATGTCGTAATCTTTGACTCTCAATAGCTAAGTTGCTGGTATTGCGTCCTAGAGGTCACACGTTCGAATCTTTACCTAATATGCAATATGTATTGGCAATTGTCTTTCGAAAAAAACTCATAATGATCTTCTGATGATGTGACTGGTCGAAAATGATGATGTTCTGTTTTTTCTTAAGGAAGGAATCGTTCGGACAATTAAAATAATGGCGTGTAGTTTTTGATATTACATCACAATAATTGTGGAAACGACCACAATTATCATTAGGGTATATCGCTGACTTTAATTTCCAGTAATTTGTATACATGACGAGATTTGTCAATTAACATAATAACTTCAGACATTAGCTAGTTTACGAATTTAAAAAAACTGATGGTCAACGAAATACCTACTTATTAATTTCCCACACTAGGAGGTCTAGACAACAAAGATGTTAAACCTTTTATTTTTTCTTAATACTGATTAAATTCCCACACTAGTATTGAAATAAAAATAAAAACTCACGTTTAAAATTCCAATCTTCAAAAACACCAACAACATCAACTTTTCTGAATAAAAATAACTGCACAACACAACACAAGCACTTAAAAATTCTTAATTCGTAAATTAAATAAATAAAATACGCGTTCTAGATTCAAAGAGCCCACGTCCGAACACTTCGAACGTTGGTATAACACTGAACTTGAAATAAAAATCGTACAACTCTTGCGCAGGTTGGCGCCTTGATCACCTTCAAGAAGTGCCTTTCAAAAGCCTACTTTTAGGTCTAGAACATAAAGTTCATAATATTTTTTTTGTGCCATGATTGCGTATAATCAGATGTTTGTCTTGTAATTTATATATTTTGCGGATTTTCCACTTAAAGCCAGCATGCTTGGTCAATATACTGGATGCTCTTTGTTAAGACTTTGTCGTATTTTTTTTAAATCTAGTTGGACTTTGATCCTCTACGCCTATGTTATTAATTTGGCTGAATTAATTATAATATAAGATATTAATCTAGCTACAGTTATGGTTTCATTCATGGTGTATGTTCTCTAGTACCCTGTTAGCTTCAGAAACATAGAGTCAAATGAATTCAGATCGCCGATGGTTGAACTGTGTGAAGGATGAAATGGCTAGAAAGGGGGTGACTGCTGAGATGACGAGTAATAGAGAAGTATGGAAGAAGAAGACATGCTGCGCCGACCCCAAATAAATTGGCTTAAGGACGAGAGAATGATGAAGATTTTAGCATCCACCCTTAAGTAGCATAACCATTCTTCCTTAGGTATAGCGTCGTAGAATTTCTAACACTACGTAAGTAATTTTAGGCGGTTTTAACATTTTGATCTTTGATGCCGTTTGCTAGAATCGGAAGACGCGTTATTTCAGTCAATCACAGAAACTAGCATCGTCTCTATCGAATTTGAAGTGAACACAAATTATAAAATGGTATTGAACCATGACATGGTATAGGTAATATTGTTTTTTCAATCTATTCCAAAGTTGTTACTTTTGACTTACGGTGTTAGAACTTCAACGACGATAGGACCTTTTCTTCTTTCTGTAAATATTAAAAAGAATCAAACTCATGCCTTCGTATTCATCACAATCTTCCCGCCCTTGTGGTGTCGGTGGTAGCCACCAAGACTTCTTCTTGCATTCTAACAAAACATAAGCTAAAGGGTAAGGAAGTGGTGTACCTCTACTAAACCCTCATTTCGCCAGTTACGTTTTAACTCCCATGTAATAAAGGAGCGAGCCTATTGCAATCCATAGGTCACAGATCCAGATTCAGACACACAGAGAGATCCATTCTGTTACGCTAAATTGCTAGAAAATTAAAGCTAAATCCCACTTAACTAGTTGCCATTGTGAAATCCAATTGTTGCTTACCTTGGCTAATCTTACCTAGCTAAGCCAAATCTGCGAAACTAGACCACCAAATCCTTTTATAGCTATTTCTCCAACGCCTCGTGCTCGTTCATACAATGCGAATCGCGACGCGTCTTGCGTCAAGAGACACGGGCGCGAATTGCTTGTTTCTTTCAAATGGTAAATGATGTATATTTTGTAAATAAGTTTTTAAAACACTTTTACTCGTCAATTTAAAACTTGATAGCGGGACGAGTTTGTAAAAACCAACGACCAGAGGTTCACATTAGGCCTGGATCGAAAAAACTGGAAGTCATGGGAAGAAGCCTTTGCCCAGCACTAGGAAGACGCAGGCTTGTTAGCCTACACACACAACGAACAACAACGAATACGTCTGGTATTGATACTGTTGTATCAATATCAGACGTGTTCGTTGTTTCCTATTACTACTCTACTCTCTACTAATACTACTCTGACAAAAAACAAACTCAGAGGTCACGACGTCACAGTCTCTTATAGTCCAGACATATCATCTTGGTCAAGTCACATGAAGACCATGCAGATTAATCCCTGACATCGTCTTTTGAGGAAAGAATCACACAGATTTGAGTGGACCAGTCAAGTCAGTTCAGACATTAGTCAGTAATCCATTAGTTTTTACAGCAGTCGCAATCGCGACACGCGTGTCGTTTGAGCGCGTAGCTTGTGGCCAAGGAGCATCACATTATAGGATGCCACCTACCTAACCCAACACAGTTACCCATTCTTGGACATCCTTGCAGACTGGTCAACCTTTACTACGTCCTAGTAGAAAACTTTTGGACATCCCTCGAGGTCGATCTTGAGTCACGTGTGTCAAGGTATTGTGTGACAAATAAATATATTGGCAATATCGATAAGTAGTATTGAAGTTCAGAAATTGATGTATTGAAGACGATTGTCGCTCCTGTTTAGCACATTATACTGAGATGTAGCATTTTTCTGATTGATGGCCGTGACAGGAGTGATGTACAGTTTCTCAATTTGTTGGTGTTTTTATTTTACCCGACTGAGGAGGGTTATGTGTTTATCAAACTATATTTTTATGTTTGGCAGGTTTGGAAGGTTTTGGCAGTCTAGAAACCAAACGCGTAGGCCGATTTTAATGATTCTAACGTCAATCGATTTGTTTTAGTCTACTTATTTTAAATATATGCGTGACACAAGGCGCAAGTGAAGTTATTCTCTTGATTTTGTTTTTTTTTTACAGCAAGAATGGCTGTAGAAAATTGATTCTAGAATAGAATCCCTGGCTGTCGAAAGCTTTCCAAAATTCATCTATACAAATAAATCAAATTGAAGTGTCTGTTAGTAATATCAAAATAATAGCTTCTTACTAAATGCAAATGAAATATATCGTCGGCACTTATAATAAAAAAACAACTTTTGTCTGTCTGTTTGTTCCGGCTAGGCCGAATTTGACGCTAATGTCTAACTTAATCTATTTTTACTTTAGAAAAATAATTAGGGTTCCGTGCAAAAAAAAAACTGGAAATTATTAACAAAATCCAATTAAAAAAGGGATGTAATTTTTTTTTTAAATAATTTCACGAGAGCGAAGGTCGTGGGAAACAGCTAGTTGAATACAAAGACGGTAAAATTATAATCTAGTAAAGTGAAACAATCCAGCGAAATGCGAGTCGGACTCGTACACAAAGGGTTCCGTAACCAAACAATATTTATAACGCTCATTCATAGGTCAACCTAGGCGCCTCACAGATACGCATCATTGGATTGGTGTAATAGAGGTATTTCAAGTAAAGTTATAATAACATTTAAAACTTGTTTTCGAAAATGTTTTGAAAAAGTTGAAATGTTGACCTTCAATAATTTCAAAACAACAAAAATTATCACAAGGACGGCAAGAATAAGTGCCTCTCGGCATCGTTAAAGGTATATATTTACTCCCTCTATGTTAATTTTAGCCGCTGGCAATCTATTAATCAGTTGACTCTACATTAGTTCGTTCGATGTTTATCTTTGTATAAAATTATTTTTTGTATTTTATCTATAGGCCTAGTTGCCTGATAATAAAATGATTATTATTCCCTTTATTCATATTTTTTCAAACTTGATAAATTTTTTAATATTCATTTAAAAAAATATATAAAAAAACATTTAAAAATATAAAAAACTTGATTTTCTATAATATAAAAATAAGTCGGGTTTTCCTTCCTGACGCTATAACTCCAGAACGCACGAACCGATTTCCACGGTTTTGCATTCGTTGGAAAGGTCTCGGGCTCCGTGAGGTTTAAAGCAAAGAAAATTCTGGAAAATTAGGGTAGCTAGGGTAGGTAGGGTAGTGAAAGTAGTAGGTAGGAAAACTTGCATTGCAACGCATGCCGGGCACAGCTGGTTATTATTATAATATTTAAGTAAAATATCTGAATCATGTTTTACTTTAATACGCCCCTGCCTAAACCTTCGGGAAATACAGGCGTGATATCATGTGTATGTGTTGTACTTGCTAGCTTTTGATCCTGGCTTCGCTCCCGTTATGTTTGGAAATTAATTATGACACTCGGGGATAATGTAGCTTCGCGTTAGTGAAAGAATTTTCGGAATCGGATCATTAGTTTCGAAGATAACCTCCTACATACAAACTTACAAAGAAATACCTTCTTTATAAATATTAAGAACTTGCACTTCGTTCGCAAATATGTGATAGCTCGGATAATATTTTGTAACAATATTTTGATTTAAAAGAGTGTCCATGGAGTTTCTTGCTCATTCTTCTCCATATAGATCTACGCTTTGGAATGTGCAACTACAGTACTTTCGCAAGTTATTATGCCTTGTGACTGTGACTGTAGCTGCTTTTTTGACTTTCAAAAGTGCCTGTAATGGTATAATTGAAATAAATGCTTTGAGTTTGAGTTTGAGTTTATGCATGATATAAATATAATTTATAGCCTATAGCACCTTATAGTTCCGGAGATAACACCCTCTACTTATACAAACTTACAAACGAAGTTTATCTCTTCATTATATTAATATAGAATATTTTGATATATATATATTTTGATTAAAAAGAGTGTCCATGGAGTTTCTTGCCCATTCTTCTCCATATAGATCTACGCTTTGGAATGTGCAACTACAGTTCTTTCGCAAGTTATTATGCCTTATGACTGTGACTGTAGCTTAGCTTTTTTTTACTTTCAAAAGTGCATGTAATGGTCTAATTTAAATAAATGTTTTGAGTTTGAGTTTGAGTTTATGCATGATATAAATATAATTTATAGCCTATAGCACCTTATAGTTCCGGAGATAACACCCTATACTTATACAAACTTACAAATGAAGTTTACCTCTTCATAATATTAAAATAGAAGTATGGATAGACATACCTAAATGTTGTGTTGTGGAGGTCAGACAGGCAGTCGCTCCATGTAAAATACTGGTATTCAGCTGCATCCGGTTAGACTGGGAGCCGACCCCAGGATAGTTGGAAAACGGCTAGGCAGATGAGAATGATTTATATACCTACATAATTAGAGCACACAATTTTATAAATCTAACGTGATGTATCTAATAATCACATTAATATATATACGTGCTTGCCACTCGCTGTCGCAAGGTTGCAGTGAACATCTTATTTCCGCATACATAATCGAGTTTTTATGCTGATGTTCTTATTGAGGTTCAGTTCAAATGCTTTGAACTCTTTCTTGAAGGTGATCAGCTAAGAACATGATTTTATTAACCTTTAATTCCTTTTTCTAAGCAGTGGATGTCCTAGTAATGAGTGCACTACGTGAGGACGACAAACGTATGTGCGATTAACGCTTGTGCGACAAAACTGTACTGCGACTCACTATCGTGCGACAAAACTGGGAGTCTAAAATGGCCGCTTTAGCAGAATCATAATACGATAATTATATGAATTACGTTTAAATTCTTAAAATGGTCATAGACGTACCTGCTATTATGAATTGTCACCTTGTGATCATTTTAAGAATAAACGTAATTCATATTATTATCCTATTATGATTCTGCTAAAGCGGCCATTTTAGACCCCCTGTACTGTGACTCACCATAGTTTGAATGCATGCAAGAGCGACAAACTAAAGCTCGCCGATCATTCTAGTGCCACAAACTGAAGCTCGACAACGCTACTGCGACAAAAATGCTTGAATATTAATGTAAAAATTATCGCAAAGATTTTTCTTACACATCGATCTATTCTTGGAACATATTTGACCCAGACCCTACCTCACAGGTTTTTTACATACGAAGGACAGTATTTAATATTGATTAGTAATATACGTCAGCTTGGAGGTCATAATAATGTATATAATGAAAAAAAGAATTAAATAACACCAGATAATCTCAAATAAATAAGCAAAACTCTAGTATGTATTTCATTCTGACTCTTCAATCTGAATTAAATACATACTAGAATAGTATTATACATAAGTACTGCCCTGTAAAAGTAGATACTTACTTACTGCTAATCAGTTGCATCCAGTTAGATTGGAAGCCGACTCCAACACAGTTGGGAAAACGCTAGTCAGATGATGAACAAGCATGTAGGTAAGTATGACCTGTGTGCAGATTAGTTAATAGTAGTAGTAGTAGTTAATGAATGTATCTTAATCACCAACTCTTACCACTAACATAGTTCTTAAGTAGGTACTTATTAACTAACACATATGGACCTTGTTGTTCGAAATAAATAGTTAATTGATTTGATTTTGATAGTGTCCTGGATTGGGATTTTTCCATTAGAAATTTCTCAGTAGCACCCAGGAGTCTGGATTTCTGCCCTGTTGATGGCAATAGGCTCACTCCCTATTACTCGTAGGTACGATATCAATGTAAATATATTGTAATTTCAATATAAATATATATATATACAATATGTTAAAAAAAAAACCTGCCCGATCCGAAAGAGACATATAGGTATACCAATGACATTGCAAATAGAATAAGAAACATAACATAATATAAATGAATTTTAAAATGCATGATTTTTGTCCCAAATTACCACCGTTTCCCTAAATTCTAACAAACTTCTAAAATGTGACAATACCATCTTCGGTATAAGTATGTTCGATCGCCAATTGTTTTTTTATGCTGCACTACCCGAGAAGCGACCGCTCGGACCAGTGTGTTGCCATATAAGTTTCCTCATTTTAGTGGATTTTATTTTATTTTCATAGGGGTATTTTTTTTTTACTTGTTCTCCAAAAAGGATTACATAAATAGAATTTAATCTTGATACCTAATAATACCTTCACGTATCGGGCTGGGTTTTTTAACATATTGTTTATTTACACGGATAAACTTCAATTGTCACTATCGTGCAAAAACGAAATATATTATTTATAAAACCTTCACTACACTCTACACTCTACACTCTGCCTTACACTTTTGAAAATACATGCGTGATGTTATTGCAGTGATTAGTTCGTAGTGTATCGGTATTCGGGGAAGACCCGTGTTCCGGTCACGTAGGTAAAAAGTTGATTTTACGTTAAAACGATGACTCATTTTTGTATATACAGGGTTATTTGTAAAACACCAGAAACCTCTTAAGAGGTCATTGTACTCATCACTATGAACAACTTTTACTATGGGATGAAACCTGAAATCGCGAAAAAAAATCAGCTGTTCCCTACATTTATGATCGATTAACTCGTCAAAATGTAGGGAACAGCTGATTTTTTTTTCGCGATTGACAATGACCTCTTAAGAGGTTTCTGGTGTTTTACAAATAACCCTGTATAGGTGCTCATTCTCAAGGATGCAATCTGTAAAAATAATATGAGTAAGTATATAAAGGGCACGAATCACATAACTAACCCGTATGTAGGTAATTTAAATGAGGAACAAATTTTTTGAACTGTTATTTATACATTCGAGAGCTTATTATGATCAGTTGAAAAAAATAATGGGCAGTTATTTTTTTTATCGCCGGTTGGTAAAGTGCGACAGTAAAACATACAGAGTAATAAATAAACAATTGGCCGGTTACTTCGTCTTACAATGTCAGTACTAAAAATACGTATGCAGACTAGTGAATAAATAGCCAGTAAAAATGATGGAATGGGCAGTTAATAGTTCGGCAATTCATAGGGAGCGGAGGCACCCGGGCTTGGGGCACCCCGACTCGGACAGATTAGATTCGAAGGGGATGGCGGGGTCTAGTGAGCGAGCGGTGCGAACGAACTAAGACCCCGACATCCCCTTCGAATCATCCTTCTTGTTAGGTTACTGTAAACCCTGCAGACAGAAATGGGAGGCTACGCTGACTACGCTTTTAACTCGTTTTAGGCGTAAATGTATAAAGTATTTTGAGATTTCTTACTACTTTATTCCGATTTGTCAACAGCCATTTAGTTATTTTACTGCTCAGCATTTATTAAATCAATCGATTTTATTATTTTTTACGACTCATTTTTGTTTACTTTACTGCTAAGTTTTAACTGCCGAACTTATTAATAAATATGCATTTTGTAATTTTAAACTTACCAAAACTACTATAGGTATGCATTAAAATTGAGGCCCATAAAATCTAAAGCAGCTAATCCAAGTCTATCAAATATTCAGGAAGCTACAAAATCAGATATTTTTGTCAAAGTAGCAACGATATTTAGTTTTAAACCAGATTTATAAAGATTGAGATTATTAATAATAAATATATAAAGTTACTTTGAAATGATAAAATCCTAAACTAAAACTCACTATATTTGAGTAACATATCATAACATTACGTCTGTAATCCTCAAAGGGTTAGGCAGAGGTGTACCCATTAGTACACCCACATTTCGCCAGTTAAAGGACAATGACCAAAGTTGGTACCAAAAAGTCTCGCGCCTCAAAACCAAAATATTATAGTAATTAGTTTCATATTTTTTTACGGCATTACGCGTCGGGGATTTGATTTTTGAACTGGAAATATACTTTTCGAGTTTAAAAGTATGAATATTGTTTTACTCCCTTTATATGACGTTCCGTTTCAACTGAATATAAACGACGTTCCGTTTCAATTGAACAAACCCTTGTCTGTCGAGCGGACTCTAAAATTAATTACAACTAAGTAAGATCAGTACACCAAATCGATTTAGTTTGGTTTATTGCTATTTGCAACAAAATAGATTTTCTCAGCCTAAAGATTTTGATATATCGATTACATCCCTAAATCCCGACTAGTTTATAGCACTTACTATACTCTATGGTTTATAGTTATCTTATCTGTGGCATCTGACATTTGTACTGTACTGACTGACTATTGGCAATGTAAAGGTCTAAAATAAAATCGAGTTTCAGTCAAGCATACTGTGGATGTTACTTTAACTCGTAATTCTTACTAATATTAGTGTATTACGCTGTTTTTGGAGCAATAATGTAATGTATGTGTGTTAAAATACGTCGTTGGTAGCGTCGAAAAAATAGACCTACTTTTTAGGTTAGTTTCGATTTTATAAAATAACTCTGAAACGCGGGTTTTTTTTTCAAAAATAATTTTTGTAGGAGTTAATACGATCAGTGTAGTCTATAAAAAACAAAGTTTGATTTTGATGCAGCATGGTACGGGATTCCATACTTCCATGAGCATTCTCTTTTAAGTCCCATGTAATAGGGGGCGAGCCAAATCCAGACTCTGTGGCTGCTACTGAGAAATTCCTCATGAAAAAACTCAACAACACTTTGTCCGACCTGGGAATCGAACCCAGGACCTCATGCTCAGCAGTCGTGCTTGCGACCACTAGACCAACGAGATCTTTTGATTAAAATCATAGTAAGATCACGTACTTATGATTAGATTAATAAACGTAATAATAAGCATATGAGAGCCTATGCCCTTTGCCCTTGTATTAGGCCTAAGTACCCAGGCCATCTAAACTAAGAAATAAAACGAAAAAATAACAAAAATGTTACGCGCCTTTCTTAAATCAACGCCATCTATTATTTAATGCTGGAATTAATTACATAAGTTGACAGCTAGGAAGTTTCATGGCAAAAAGGTTGTAATAACTGTTTAGTTTAGCGCCATCTATCTTTAACACGATAAACTAAGTTGTCAGGAGGCTGTTTCTGTTTGATCAGATAGAACCTCTCTCTGCCATAATTGTTCGTTTAAGATACGACAGGTGGCAGCAAGTGTTTCAAAATATTTGTATCAATACACTTTGAACTATTATTAGGTTCAGAATGCAGTGTATTTCGCACTTGTGTTTTTTTTTTCATACCTTTCTATTAGTGTTTTATTTTCACAGATAACAGGACATTCGGCTTGGGTGTTTATTCCGCCTCAGTTGTTGCAATGATAAAGTTTGCCCGCTTATATCAAAATGTACTAGGTATTTCATTTGATTTGAAACTAACCACATTAATTTGACGAATGACCTTATATTCAGGTTTCCAAATTCAGTGTTATTCTCAAACCAACCTTAGCATTTACACACGAACGAAGGGTGACAGCTAATATTAAGTAAATAAAAATGGTATATAATTGCTCGGTGTTGCACTAAAATATTAATTATAAATTGCGATAACTAAAAAATTAACTTGGTAATCTTTTAAATGCTTTTTTACATCTAGAACTGTTACAACACCTTATCCATTAATCCAGTGTTATTATTGCAAAACTTAGTCAATGTTTTATTGCAGCACAGAGTGATATTTGCTAATTTCATTCAGTAATATTGTTTTTTTTTTAACTATTGTTTAAACATTCGAGAGGTTATAATGATCAGTTGAAAAAAATAATGGGCCGGATTTATTTTATTTTAATCGGCGGTTGATAAATTTGTGCGACAGTAAAACATAGAGAGTAATAAAAAAACAATTGGCCGGTTATTTCGTCTTACAATGTCAGTACTAAAAATACGTAAGCAGACTAGTAAATAAATGGCTAGTAAAAATGATGGAATGGGCAGTTAGATAAATAGTTCGGCAGTTCATAGAGAGCAGACACCCGGACTTGGGGCACCCCGACTCGGACAGGTTAGGTTTGAAGGGGATGGCGGGGTCTAGTGAGCGAGCAGTGCGTACGAACTAAGACCCCGACATCCCCTTCGTGTTAGGTTACTGTAAACCCTGCAGACAGAAATAGGAGCTCTGAATAGCGGGGCTACGCAGAGCTATAAAGTGTTTTGAGATTTCTTACCGACTAATACCGATTTGTCCGAGGCCCACTCGTAACTACCCTTTTAGTTATTTTACTGCTCAGTATTTATTAAATGATCTATTTTATTATTTAAGGGCAAGTAGGTGCTTAATCCCAGTGCCATACCTATGCGGGTGCGGGGCGTGAGGTTCTATGTTGCACTCACGGACACACAACACTCTCCAAAGACACTCATTGCACATCACTTTTGTTCTGTACTTTATTATCTTACTCTCATTACTTGGAGCTTTCTACAATGTTGTAGTACGTAAGTGCACTTTAATATTGTAATTTTAAGGGTGTGAGCCTGGAGATCTGTCATACAGGTCTCGAACCCAGTGTAGACTCCAGCTCTCACAAAGGTTTGAATCTGCCGGTCACCTATAAACTATGTTCCAAAATTTTACCTTTTTGAGAGAAATAAATTACTATTGTATTATATGGTATTGTATTGTTACGACTAATTTTTGTTTACTTTACTACTACGTTTTAACTGCCGAACTTTTAATAAATATGGATTTCGCAATTTTTAACATACCAAAACTACTATATACAACTGCCGCTTTAAATCAGTGCCATAAAATTTTATCAAAACAGCAAAATATTTGACAGATTTTTACAATGCTGTCAACTTTTAGAATGCACCCTCTTAACACCAAACACCCCGTATAAAGTAAAGTAAATAAAGAACTAAGGCACTGCCTTACTTTAATAAACCAGCCAAGTGCGAGTCGGACTCGCGTATAAAGGGTTCCGTACCTACCGTCGTAGTAGGGAGCCCTTAAAATTTTGAATTTAATTTATTTTTATTATTTGTTGTTATAGCGGTAATAGCGCCAACAGAACACACATTCACATATCATCAAAGTTCGAGTGTATCCGTTTCTCCACCCTGGGCTGCGTCATCGCTTCACATCAGGCGAGTTGCGGCCAAACGCAAGCGACATCGTACAAAAAAAAAGTTTAATTTACCGTCAACGGCCTGTTGTGATCTGTTGCAGTATCCAACTCTCCAACTCGACATCAACTTCCACTTTTCTCATTCAGAGACCCTGCCAACATCGTCGACTAAGATGTCTTATCGTATTCATAAAAGAAATGAAAAGAAAATTGCCATTCATGACCACGTCAGTCCACGTCGACCCAAACGGTCTTCGCCTCGCTTCGGTAATATGACGGGTCCACTTCCAGGTCTAGTGTTTGAGATTGCTATTGGTTATCGGATTCCATACATCTCTATTATTCGTCATCTCATCTCGTGTCTGCTTCTTGCCATATCATTTCACACAGTCCATCCACCGTTCGTAAATAACACATTAATAAATTTATAATACCTACGTGTTAATAAAAGGACTTCTTCATTAAGTTAATCACTTTTATTTTAACTAACCAAGCTACCACATTGCTTCAGTTCCAGGATACAGGGACCAGAGAGGCGAGCTTACCACAGACAATTCACCTTGTTTCTTGAACCATAGACTAACTACTGAATTAATCTATTACAGCTAAATATTTAATGTTTTATTCAAAGGTGCATCTAGTAACATGACAAATTATACAGACTTGTATTGGTGGGTATTTGGTTAGAAGTCCTAGGTTTAATCTTGATTGTTCGCTTTTTGTCTCAATATTTAATAAACTTAATTATAATAATAGTATTTTTTTCAATTGCATACATTATTCAATGTTAAGTGGAAGAGCGGAGTCACCTAACACAAACATCTTCTTGCTTAAAAGGTCCAAATCATGTGCGTTATAACTTTATGTAATTTAAATAAACATTTTTTTTTAACACTGCCCGACCCGGCAATCGATCCCAGGACCTCATGCTTAGTAGTCGCACTTGCGACCACTCGACCAACGAGGCAGTCTCTTACATACACACCAAAATTTCCACGCGAACGAAGTCGCGGGCAACAGCTAGTATTTAATAAACTTAATGTTACAAAGATGTTAAATTATTTCTTTGTAAGAGGTAATCCCTACTAGTTTTGATCTGATTAAGTGAGTATAAACCCTACGTATATGTTTGACTGATAGAAAGCTCATTTTTGCCGATTGCTATAGTCATCATCATCATCTTCCTGCCCTTGTCCCATTTTATTTGGGGTCGGCGCAACACGTTTTTTTCTTCCATTCTCCTCTGTCAACCGTCACGCTATCATTTACTTCTTTATCTATCATAGCATTCCTCACACAATCCATCCATCGTTTCTTTGGTCTTCCTCTCCCTCTCCATCCATCAACGTTTATATTCATCACTCTTTTAGTCACATGCGATTCGTCCCTCCTCATCACATGTCCATACCAAGACAGTCAACTTTTCTGTAACTGGCGCAACTTTTAAACTTCCTCTAATGTACTCGTTCCTTACTTTATCCATTCTTGTCACACCACACATCCACCTCAACATTCTCATCTCCGCTACATGCAATCTTTTTTCATCCATCTTCTTCACAGCCCAGCATTCCGATCCATAAATAGTACGAGTGCGAGTGCTATAGTACTAATAGTACTAAAGTACTAAGTAATGGAAGAGTTAACTTCCAGGCAGACACAATCTACCAAGTAGTAATCTCACACAACTCACATGTCTACTAGATGTTTATTAGTCTGCGTGTTTCTTTATATTGAGTGCATTTTTGTATGGTTTTTAATGTTATAATGTTTATATTAATTTTGCATGCCTAAAAGGTAGAATTTACATGGAATCTCTAAGCATTTTAACACCTGATCTGTAATACCTACATTCTTAGCAAATAAAGCATTATATTCTATTCTATTCTCATTTTAGACTACTTCTTATTTTATTTTATTATTTTCGGAAAACTTACAGCTAGGCAGACACAATAGTTTCGTTAATAACAACAATATACAATAGTTTAATAAAACAAAAATAATTAAACTTAAAGACAGTGGTAAGTTTACCCAAAAAGACACCTTTAAGATGTGGAATGGGTTTCCTCGAAAGGTCTTTCAACGGAGCAAAAGCACGAAAATCAAGGTCCCGGTATTCATTTGTTCGAAACCTTAAAAACAAACCGCTGGCCCATTTGATGGTAAGTGGCAATCGCCGGCTATGGACACCAATTATTTACCAGAAGCATCACAAATTAATATGCTGCTGTGCTTTAGGAGGAGCTCGTAACTAAAAAATAACAGCCGCTCGGGCCGTCGATCTTCAGTTTAAGCTGCGCTTGCCAATGTTGATCTGTGGATGGGTTCCTCGGAAAGTACGCCAGGCTCATTTGTAGATCAGGTCAGTCAGGCAGAGGAATACCCAATTATAGTACACCCACATTTCGCAGGTTATTTTTATGTCCCATGTAATAGGGTGCAAGCCTATTGCCATCAATCGGGCATAAATCCAGACTACAGAAATTCCTGATGGAAAAACCCAATAACATTTTGCCCGACCTGGTAATCGAACACAGTGGGTGTTGGGTTCAAATTCCAAATATGAACAACATGAATGTCAAACGATACTACTCGTGATTGCGGAAGTTTCAATTTCGTCAGAGTATTGCGAAAATATAATTATATAATGCCCACCAAGTGGCGGACATACTTTATGTCCGAGTTTTACGCGCATAAGTAGGTAGGCGGTGAGTTAACAGATTTTCATTAAACTGGATATCATTGTGCGTCCTGATTTCCGAAGATCCTGTCCAGTGTCAAAAATGTCCTGAAAATCTTGAAACTTTTTCTGAAGCATGTTATTTAATCACAATGGGTTTTATTGCGAGACGGGCCGTAAAGGGATATCGAATTAAAAACCGGCCAAGTGCGAGTCGGACACGCGCACCGAGGGTTCCTTATGAAACTTGGAACTTTAAACTTGTAGGTATGAAACTACATATTTATGGTTTTCAGATACCTTAACTTAGAAGCTAAATTTTTTCACAGCTTCAAGGGACTGTAGACCTGAGTATATGGGTAATTTCAACTCGATACCTCCACGCGTTCCCGAGATAAAGGGTCTTGCTTGACAGACAGACAGACGGACGAATGGACAACAAAGTGATCCTATATGGGTTCCGTTTTTTCCTTTTGAGGTACGGAACCCTAAAAACAACAATTCGGAAAGAATAACCTGACTTAACCCTAACATTGGGCTTGGAGTAATTATGCTAAAATTATCATGTATCATGGCAAATAATGATTTGCCTAGCCTTTTCCTAACTATGTTGGGGTCAGCTTCCAGTCTAACCGGATGTAGCTTAATACCAGTATTTTACACGCAGCGACTGCCTATCTGATCTCCACAACCCATTTACTACTGGGTAATGCAATATCCTTTGGTAAAACTGGTTGTCAAACTTTCGTACGACGACCTGTAAAGATTATCATGTATCCTGAAGTTAATAATAGTCAATAACATGTCAAAAATTGTTAACTTTTCTGAAATTATCGATGAGTTTGACTTAGGTACCTACATAGGTGTAATTAGATATATTCTAAAGTCCACCCTGGCACCAAGGCCAAACAAAGATACATAAGACTACTAATAACTATGTGCATTTATTTATTTCTCATAAAACTTATATATTTCACTGTCAAAGCATAATAACACTTAAGTCCTGTACAAGGACATAAGACAAATGCGCAAATAAAGTCACGTCTACAAAGATGTGTATTGCGAAACTTTATGACGCCTAGCCTTTACCCAACTATGTTGGGCTCGGCTTCCAGTCGAACTGTATGCAGCTGAATACCAGTATTTTACATGAAGCGACTGTCTTTTTGATTCCCAAATAGTACACATAACATGACATCACACCTGTAATCCCCCAAGGGTTAGGCAGAGGTGTACCTAATAGTACACCCATATTTCGCCAGTTATGTTTAAGTCGGCGGCGAGCCTATTGAGAAATTCTTGATAGAAAAACCCAATATCACTGCCAGCCTTCTGGGCACTTTTCCTGACAGCGATGCGGACGAATTTTTGGATGCCCTGTAACCCTTTTATACTTGTACATATTTATTTCTATTATAGTTTTGTAGTTTGTAAATAATTAATATTTTGATTAAAGAATTAAACATATCACTTTGCCCGACCTGGGATTCGAACCCAAGACCTCATGATCAGCAGTCGCGACCACTAGACGAACGAGGCAGTCCAGTTAGTACTGGGTAATAATACGGTACCCCTTGATAAGAATGGTTGTCAGACTTTCGGGCCACTGACTTCCTGTAACAACTGTCAAAGATCTACATGGACCAACGGCTTAACGTGCTTTCCGTGGCACGGAGGAAACTCAGTATTTGTGAAGATCGACCCGAGCAGCTGTTATTATTCAGCCACGAGCTCTTCGAGAATTTTTCAACGCAATGAAGACCTAATTGATGACTATACGAAGAAAAAGAGGTATAAAGAAACATAGACATGATGGCGCTGTGTACATTATATGAAAACTGAATGATAATAGTACATTTTGATATAAGTGGGTAAACTTTGTTATTGCGTTCGAGGCAGAATTCACACCCAAGCCGCAGGCGAGGTAGTTATGGAGCCGAGAACTGCAGTAACTAATGCCCACGTGTATTAAACAACGTTGTTCAATGCACTTTCGAAGAAATAAAATAAAAGAACGAAAAGTATCTGATTTATTAGGAAACTAAGATTTTATTTGCATTTTTTCCGTGCTTTGCTTTCGCCAGGTTGAAAAAGAAGCAAAAGTAGGAAGCCGCTAATACGAAAAATATAAAATAAAAACATTTTTGAATTTAGAACACAAATAAATGTTAATTTGTTCATATCAAATCAAATCATTTATTAAACAGATAATACAATCCAATTTGTTAATAATCATACATACACGTATATCTCAAACACTAGTGTTAATACCGACATAATTAAATTTGGAAAATTTTGGTAATAGTTACTAATAAATGTCAAAATCACCATTAATTATGTCAAAATTATTAATAATACAATAATCAGAAAATAAAAAGAAAAAAATAAAGCACAATAATCAAATGCAATAATATTAAAATAAACATTACTTCAAGGCACGATTTGACGGTAATACTTGTGATGTGGTCCAGTGCCTGAGGTTTAAACCTTCCGCCTTGTCGGCCACAGTGACCAAGTTGTTGGCGCTGCCCCGCTCCCGCCGCTTCATGGAGGCGACACGCGCACGCATAATTGCATAAAAGTCGCCTATACGTGCCTCTGCGAACATCCCTGATGCGCTACAGCATCGTGGCAACCCCAACAACGCCCTGTATGCGTTATTGTACTGGACGCGTAGGGCGCTGTAAGCCTTTTGCGTGTAGTCGACCATACACTGCTGGTGTAAAAAGATTGGCAGTATGCCACAAAACAAAACAGAGTAGTTTTTACATCCCTCGAGCACTTTGCAAACCTACGGATCAACATATTGCTTCTGACTGTCAGCGCCCTGCGCTGTCCATGTCAACATGGTCCGTCTGCGTTGCAATGACCCAGTGCCCCACATATTTAAAAGATTTAACCCATTGCAGCTCAGTAAAAGTAAACATTTGTTTTAAATAATCATGTTTATTCAATTTATAAACACAATTTAAATATTCAAAAAATATTTACGGAGTAAAGACGCATAGAGTTATACGTCTTTACGGCGTAAATATTTGCCGAGATTAAAGAAAAAAACAATCACCGCCGACTATAGGAAATTAACCAATTTGGACTTAATATAAGAATGGTTATTTGTGGAAATTTTAATTTCCACACGTCACAACGTGTGCGGAAATGAAAAAAATCCACGTGTGTGAAATAATGCATGTTGAACCAAATCGTAGTGCGATAAGAGCCAGATTTCGAGGAAGTGTATTGACATAGTACATTTTGATATAAATGGGGAAATTTTGTTATTGCATTCGAGGCGGAGGCGAGGGTGTTATGGACCCGAGAACTACAGTAAAAAATGTCCACGTGTATCAAACGACGTTTTTCAGTACACTTCTGAAGAAATAAAATATTAGAACGGAAAGGACACACGGATTTGACATTGATTTTGACATTATACCTGCTATTAATTTGACATTGTACTTATTATTATTGACATATTTTAAATTAATTGACTCTCGAACTCAACATTGCACTTTAATTTTAATAGGCTTTTAAATGTATTTGTTTCTGCATGTATATTTATTTAATATGTAATATTCAACACAATGTAAATTGTTAATGAATAAATAAATGAACGAATGAAGGATTTTTGTCAGGAATTATAAGGAAACTATGATTTACGTAATTTGCTTTTTTTCCGCGCTTTGCTTTCGCCAGGTTGAAAGAAGAAGCAAAGGTATGATGCCACTAAACAGCCTATATGAAAAATAGACAATTCAATAGAACACAATAAATGTTAATTTATTCATAAAAGTAAATATTTGTTTTAATAAACCATGTTTATCTAACATATTCTATTTTTCAAACACAATTTGAATACACAAAAAATATTTACGCCGTAAAGACGCATGTCACGTTTGTTACGCGCCATAACACTGTTGAATATTATTTTAGATGAGGTAGATATATTTCACTGCAGCCTGATGAAGTTCACAGCAGTAGCACTGAAGTGAATTGAAGTTGTATAAAGGTGGTTTTAGTCATAGGTGATTTTAATTGTAGGTATTTTTAAATGTATTTTAATTGTGTTTTTATTTGTAGTTTTGTAAGTAAGTTAGAGGTATCTGTATTTTGGTGGTAGTAACATCGCATTGGCGTTGTTAATAGCTGTTAAGGTATTATTTGCGTAATTTTAAATAAATAAATAGAAATATCTCTTTTCCCGAGATTAAAAAAAATCACCACCGACTTTACTTAGTCATTTCAACAAAATTTTTACACCATGACAAGTTCTTCAAAAGTATTCATCTCATTTTTCCCATTTTAAAAATGCATTGTTAGAACCCATTTGGACTTAGTATTAGTATAAAATCAAATCAAATCATTTTATTTGTGTAACATAGGTAGTAAATACAGTTCTTAAAGTTCTGTGGACATTTTTATTTCCGCACGTTTGCGGATAAATTTTAAAAATCCACGCGTGTGAAATACGTTGCATGTTGAACCTAATCTTACTTAAACAACATTTATTTCCACTATTTTGTAATTTTACTGTTTTTAGGCATCCGTACCTCAAAAGGAAAAAACGGAAACCTTATAAGATCACTGTCCGTCTGTCTGTTCGTCTGTCACAGCCAATTTACTCGGAAACTACTGGACCGGTTGATTTGAAGTTTGGTACACTTATGTAAGTCGGTGACTCTAATACGCACGTGTAACGTAAATTAATTAATTTTAAACACGTGTGCAACTTTTAGGGGTAAATTAGAAAATGAAATAAGAAAAGTTTTGCAAACTATATCGTGTTACATATCAAATAAAAGCTCATTGTGAAAATCTCAAGTATATTTTTTTTATAATTTTAAGATAAACAGTTTTGTAGTTATTTAAGAAAATTCCCCCCCTTAAATTCGAAACTACAGGGCCGAAATTTAAAAAAAAATACATTAATATTTTTTTGCCTATATATTAAACAACTTACGGAATTTAGATAATTAACGTACGAAACCACGCGAGTCGAACTCGCACTTGTCCGGCTATCATTTTGTAATTTTCAATGTGTCCGTTGAGTTTGCACACAAAACAAAGAACCCAAGTATACGAAACTTGTTACATAGGTAGGTTAATTAAACCCTTGCTTTATTACACTTTTATATTAAAAAAAATTGCAGTACCTATTCATCTTGTAAAATAAAATAAAACTGCTATTAAGGAATCACTGTTTTGTTTTTCTTGACCCTTTTATTTTTTAACATGTTTATCTTCATAAAATGGTTTAAAAACAACCGTTTCTGCAGGTCAAGTAGGTGGTAGGTAATCTTAGTTCTTGAAAATAACAATTTTAACAAAAACACGGCAAAAGTAAATCGGCCAAGAGCGAGTCGGACTCGCACACGAAGGATTCCGAACCACCGTAATAGTTAGACGTTTCATCATCATTCTCTTCCCCTTATCCCAATTCATTTGAGGTCGGCACAGCATGTTCCGGCTTCTTCTTCCATACTTCTCTATTACTCGTCATCTCATCAGACACCTCCTTTCTTACCATATCATCCTTTACACAGTCCATTCATCGTTTCTTTGGTCTTCCTCTACTCTTATACCCATCCACATTCATACTCAGAACTTTCTTCACGATAATATATTCCTAATTCCTCCGCATCACATGCCCATACCACGACAACCAATTACCACACAACTTTTCAGTCACTGACGCCACTTTCAGACTACCTCTTATGTACTCATTTCTTATTTTATCTATTCGCGTAACACCACACATCCCCCTTAGCATTCATCCTTTTTATGGCCCAAAATTCTAATCCTTACAAGACAGCAGGTCTAACCGCTAGTTTTAGACGTTTATGATTATGTATTACCATTATTTTGATCGAATGCCAAAAAAATCTATTTCTTGTACGGGAAGCGTCTTTTATTTTATTTGTTCTTATACCGGTCATCAAACTCTTTGAAAATTTCAGGTATCTAACTGACGGTTTAAAATATATTGTCCTGTGATAGACGGACAAACATAGTAATAGGGAACCCTAAATAGTGTTTTTTTATCGTATTCCATGCAAAAAAAACGTAAGTAAATCACCAGGAACATAAACTTGAGCTTTGTGATATGTAAACTGTTTACAATGAACTTAAAATGAGCACTTAAAGCAAATGTGTAAGCTAATGTACTGGTTATCTTACTGGTTACGAGTATTATTATGTGTGTAGATAGACTTATTTACATAAACACAAGTTCTTTGTACATGCCTACTGCGTAAATAGTCAATGGACCATCATGGAATTCACGAGTGACTCTTCTTCCTGTTTGCTGCATTCCTCATCTTCTTGCACTCGTCCCATGTTGCATAGTATTGTATAACGGGCTGGTGTCCGCAACTCCACATCCAAAGCGCGTATTTTGCGTAATATCATTCTATCCATCTCAGCCCCCGAGAACCACCTTGGTGTTACTGATGATCTCGCGGAGAGTACCTGGGTTACCGAAGTACTATGCCCTGTAGGAGGCAACCTCTAGACAGTATAGAAGCACGAGGGCTGCTGTCTCGTTTCCTCCATGCAGGCTCGCTAAGGTGGGCTGTCCCGGTTACAACATATTCAGTACATCATTTTGAACCCCTCACATAGAAATTGTTCATGGGTTTAAAAAAAACAGTTGTTTCCTACAAAAGTGCAATACCTATACGGTCAAAATGTATGGAATAGCTGTTTTTTTTTTAATTATCGATGAAAAATTTCTATGTAGGGGGCTCAGAATGATGTACTGAATACGTGCTAACCGTTTTCGCGTCGGTGTCCCTTCCACCCCGTATTTGTTCCTAAGTGATGTAGTATTTGTAGTTTGAGTAGTAAGCGTAGTATTTGCACAATAAAAGAATATCAACTCGACGATATTCTTTACCTCTACGATATTTTCTGATTTGAAGTAATAAAACACCTTTCACCCCTATAACATACTTAACTGGCGAAATGTGGCTTTACTACTGTCTTGTAGGGTACATGACCACGTCTCCATAACCCCTTTAAGATTCGAAACAAAACGAACTTAATAAATCCAGTGATTTATCCTTGTTACCAAAAACAGATAAATATGATCATATCGAGACGGCCTTTTTTTCGACCACCGGTTAAGTTAACAAAGGAGTTTCGGACTTGCCTGGGACAAATTTCTGAGGAGACCTTGTACCATGGTGCCATTTCTGAGTTTCAAAATTAATCACTCTTAGTTATTAATAACTAGCGACCCGCCCCGGCTTCGCACGGATGCAATGTAGATATACATATACATAATATGTATATGTAGAAGGTTTATATTATAAACCTTCCTCTTGAATCACTCTATCTATTTGTTTCGGATGACCAGGCTTTTAATTCCTGAGTCGTCCTGGGACAATCTCCCAGTGTGTGTTTGACGTGTGCGCCTTGCTTGCGCTGGTAACACACGCCACCACGCACCCCTGAATGCGTAGGAAGGGTAGGCACGACCCACTCGCTAGGGCCTCGGAGGATAAACCGGTGCAACGTAGAGGCGGGGGAGAAATAAAAATCTTCTTGCTTGAGTATTTCTGGTTCCCAAGGTTTCGGCTCCTTTCTTGCTGTTGCCTCTTCGGTGGCTGTGCTGCGACTGGCGACCCAACCGACACAGAGCCCCTCTTTTATACGGGCCGTGCTTACTGGGTTGAGAACCGCGATTTTAGAGCCGTTTTTTGCTGTATTTTTACTACAGCCGAAACCTTTGGAACCCCCTTTTTATTTATTTTCCAAAAATAATCCTTACATATTGTACATTGTTAGATGCGTATTTACATGTACTACCTTATTATATAAACATTTTGGAAGAAATTTACATAGATAAAAATTTCCTAGAACATAAACAGACAAAATTTTAACTTGGACAATTTTCATTATAAACTTTCGACTATATTTCCTAAACTAATAAAGCTATTAACATGAAACCTTTTGTAATATTGTTTTTAAGCCAAGACCTTTCTTTTAAAACTAATTTCGTTAAAATATCTACACTAATTAAAATTCACATTTTCAAGTTACGTAATTATATGAGATCGAACTTTCTTACTCAAAATTTCCCTTACAAATTATCATAATTCAGTCTTGTGACTATTCTAATAAGAAAACTAACATTAAAAACCTTATAGAAAACTAATTAGAACACATATCGAAATGAAAATTAACTAAATAAATCTAATTAGAATTTACATTATAAGACTCTAGTTCGACATAACGAAATGCGCGCACCTACGTACTATAACAGCCAGAAGTCGACTTACAATCTAACAAAACTATGGCATAGGCATATTAGTTGTACTTATGACCTTCTTCTTTAAGAACGTTTGACAATACTACACACACATTGGCAACTTGTTGCCCGCTTATAATTGTTATTACAAATTTCAATTAGTTAAGTAAGCGTTACGGTGGCTAAAGTGGTTAGCACTGTGCCTCGCATGGCGAACGTTCAGGTTCGAGTCTCACATCAAACATGAAAAATATTTTTTAAGTATTACATGTGAAATAAGAATGCTGAGTTGCTAACAAATATGTTAAATATTCCACAACTAAACGAAGATTCCTTCGTTTTACAATTATTTTCAATCTTAGCGTCGTTATTAAAATATGAGGGTAGATTTGAAACAAAGTGATAATTTCACTTTGTAAATCTACCCTCATATTTTAACTACTTTACTAGTTTACATAAATTATACCACTATTCGCTGTTGTTGGTTGGTGAACATAGTTACGAGCGTTTGTGTTACCTTGTTGTTGCTATTTTAGTATTCTTCTGAATACAATATGCAGGCTAATATTAGTATTGAAGCCAATATATCTCAAATATCGAATGAAACCGGCTTATGTGTAAGTTTATTTTTTTAATTTTATGTGATGATACCTACAAAATATAATGGTAGATAAATCGCTTGTTGCAAGTGTGTAATATAGTTTTTTTTTTTTTAGAGAGAAACTGTTAGTCGTTGGGTGAAGAGATTTGAGGAAGAAGGTAGCCTGAAGAGTCGTGAGAGGAGCGGAAGACCACCTCTTATTAGCCAGCCTCAGCGACGTTATATGGTAGCTGAATATGAGACGAATGGTTTCATCCCAACAAGGCGTTTTGCCGATGAGTTCGGCACATCAGTACGCACCGTTCGCCGCATACTCCATGCCGAAGGTCTTCATCACCGAACGCCAGCTAAAAAACCGTTTTTAACGCAACGGCATAAAGAGGCGAGGTTAAGTTTTGCCTGGGAATATTTGGACTTTGATTGGGAGACGACAATATTCACCGACGAAAAATCTTTTAAATCGTGCCAATAAGGAAGGCTGCATTTGTGGCGTAAAAATAACACGCGTTGGTCTGAAGGCAATGTCAGACCAAATACGGAGTCAGGCAGAATCAGTGTGAATATGTGGGGGTGGATAAGTGCTCAAGGGTCCGGTGAATTAAGTTATATATCGACGCGAGCCAACAGTGTCAACTATGTAGAAGTGTTGAACGATATAATGTTGCCTACGGTGCGTAATGTCTACCCCGCAGAAGACTTAAACGAGATAAGTTTTGTTCAAGACAATTGTCCTATTCACCGTGCCAGCATTGTTCGCGAATGGTTTAGCAATCATTCGGAAATTAAAGTTATTCCTTGGCCAGCTCGGTCCCCTGTCTTAAACCCCATAGAAAATATATGGGGTTTAATGGTGCAAAGATGGGAAGCTCGGGACGAGAGATGCCCTGAGCTACTCAAATCCCATTGCATGCAGTTATGGGATAGTTTGCGCGGCACAAATATCTGTGCAAATATTGTGGCGTCTATGCGTCGACGTCTCATTAGCTGTATCGAGGCTAACGGAGGTCACACGAAATATTAAAAATCATAGACAGGGGTAATTTTGTGTCAGGGGACATAGTGGCCGTAACTTTAACAAATTAGTATTTATATTATTGTAATATTGAGGTTAAGTTTCAATCCTCTTTTCATTGAGAAAATGAATAATTAAGCTATAACCTCTTAAATGATATCAGAATTTTCATAATATCTATCCTAAAATGTGTTTTTTAACATTCAATACTATAATAATAACATAACTAAGTAAAGGATTTCTTTTGTATAAAAATTATTACAATATTACCATATCAAAATTTGTTTCATTTATTATCATATTATAATAATAAATTACCTATAATGTAATATCTATTTTGTTCAAAGTAATTTACTAACATAAATTACTAAAACACAAATAATAATAATTATAGGCCCAACTAGGATTCGAACTCACATCTATCCGGATCACATTAGCGAGTGCAGCCTCGTTACCGATCTAGCTAATGTTAACTTATACTCACTAGTTGAAATTTTGCATTACTATGAAAAAAATAATCAGACTGCGATAAAAAATCAAGTTACTGATATTGTCATCAATGTCTAGCATTCACCACATCTATAACTAACTACTCGTAGCGCGATGCTACACGACATGTGAATTTGTTAGCGTTGGAACATCACTCACACGGATAAATATGCGTATGTGTGTATAGGCGCCGCAGCTCGTATAGCGCAGGCGATAATGGTAATTGCGGTGTAAGTGGATTTCTGGCCGTTGACTGTACCTACTTGCACCCTGGTGCCTAGATAGGGTCTCGTCGCCGACACTATTGCTAAAAACTGCATTAAAATCCGTTGCGGAGTTTAAAAGATCTAAGCGTACAAACAGCGGGAGCGACTGTTTTATACCATGTAAAGATAAGCCTTTTTATTTACAAGATACTAACAAAATTAAATTAAATAGAATTGGTGCAAGAAAACAATTTTTAAAACGAAAAGTTTCTGTCATGGCCCCTTAGCCTCCTTCAATTGCCTGCATTTTGTTCTGGTGGTCGCCGCTTGCAACCAGACATTCCTGTTATTTTTAATATCTCGTCGATCCAGCGAGCTTATGGGCTGCCTATTGGTCTTTTATTTACAGGGTCTATCCTCTTTTTTACTTGTTTAAACCATCTCTCTTGTGGATAGCGGGCAATATGTCCGGCCCATTTCCACGTCAATCGCCGTGTGTGCGTTACTGCGTCTATCATTTTTGTTTTGTGTCTGATTTTGTTACTATTGTCTTTTTATCCTAATTGAAAGTTGAATATCAGTTCTGGTTGTCAATTAGGTATAGATTTATTGGCAGTAGTTACAACTGTCTTAAAATCTACGAATGGGTGAGGAGTTTTGCTACTTCTTCTCCTCAGAAACGGCATACAGTGGTAAATGGCGAGTGTTGGGGAACAGTCTTAAGTCATTTTCCCGTTCAAAAAGTTCTGGTCCTCAGCCTCAGCCAGTCTTACCAAAGAATATCGTGTTACCCAGCAATTCGGTTGTGAAGACCAGATAAGCAGTCGCTCCATGTAAAATACTGGTATTCAGCATGCATCTAGACAGCCTGGCCAGCCAGCCGACTCCAACATAGTTGGGAAAAGACTAGCCACAGATGATTATCAAATCAAATCAAATAAATTATTTATTTGGAACAACAAGGTCCATACGGGTTAGTAAATATGTACTACAGAACTATGTTAGTGGAAAGACATTGGGTGATTATTTTATTATTATTTAATTTGAGCCAGTACCCTAATGTGATGTCATAGAATTGGGCAGTCAAATTTGTCCGCAATAACCGCCAGAATACCATTGCTGCTAGCGTTCGTGCTAGCATTAGCATTAGATTATAAATAGCGAATCCTAAAAATTTTTGTCACAACATACAAAATATTTTGCTATTAGAGACTTAATTTAATACGACAGCAGGCAATCAATAACTTATAATATTGACGTTTTATTATAAATGCTGTCATATTTATAAATATTTAAATCGGAAAGCAGTGTTTAAAAAAAAAAAACAAAAAGTATTTTTTTTGCATGGAAAAACGTGCCAAAAACCTAAACGGATGAGTTAATTTTGAGCATTTCTTAGGTCAGGTTACCAGTTTTAGAAACGAGGCAAACATTTTTATGTTTTCGGTTAAACCAGCCTTCATATTGTCTAAAAAATGTGACCACCAAAATATGACCACCTGATGATGCCCCGTGGAGGGACAAAACACGTGTCGAGTATAGTTTTGGGTGCATGGCATACTAATATTAATGCTTTTCCTGCATGTGCATTGCGGTTGCGGAAGGCGGTGCTGCATCCTGCATCCAGGCCTGGATCTTTTCCGCGAAATTAAAACTAATAATAAAAATTTGGATAACATTTTCCGCAAAGTAACACCTAATTCTATAACTTAAAAAATCTGGTTAAAAATTTTCTCGTATTATATCTTTTTAACACTAAATAGGTTTGCGTTAGGCCGCAGCTCGCCTGATGTGAAGCGATGATACAAACGTGAAACAGAAGCCACCAGTGAATTCCACAGTTAGGCGGTTCGCACAATAAATGTGGAATTATAGCGCTTTGTTCGGGATCGTGGAACTTCAACCATATAATGGTAACGCTTTGCCGTATCTCTGCTCGTCCGATGATTGAATGGGGACCTTATAGTTATATTATAATGGAAAAGAATAAATTATGGAATGGGTGCTGTCTTTAGTTACCCTCATTATTTGGTGTTAAAGCCGGGTTCGACCCTAGACAAACACTTTTTTTTGCCTGTGCTGTCCCTCTTCTGTGCCTCCCCCTATTCCTTCCATGAGCTCTTTTCCCGTGCCTCCTCGAACCAACCCTCGCTGTAAGCGTCCAAATCATCTGGCTACTTCTTTCTGGGCCGGCCTCGGCGGCGCCGTCCATCTCCTGCCACCCATCGCGTGGAGACTTCAGACTAGCACTTTACTTATTGTAAATTATTTCATCATCCCAGCTCTCGAAACGGTGATAGAAAACATCGTGAGGAAACCAGCATGTCCTGCAACCAAAAATTCGAAGACATGTGACATTCACTGAGGTCTGAGGAGGGTATGACCAATCAGACCCGACATGCTATTGGCAACCAAACGAAAACAAAAAACAAGTTTTTTCAAGCCACTCGGGTCGACCTTTAGGTTAAGCCATGCTTGCCTAGGTTGTAGGTTGGTTCGTGGATGGGTGACTACCCATTACATGCCGAGTTTCCTCTGTGCGTCGGAAAGCACGTTAGGCCGTTGGTCCCGGCTGTCATTTGTAGATCTTTGACTGTCGTTACAGGTAATCAGTGGCCTGAAAGTCTGACAACCAGTCTTACCAAGGGGTATCGTATTACCCAATACTACATGTAAAATACTGGTATTCAGCTGCATCCGGTTACACTGGAGGCCGACCCCAACATAGTTGAGAAAAGGTTAGGCAGGTGATAATTTAAATCTGTGTCATTCAAGGTAAAAGACCGGAAAGTATGTCATAAGAGTTACAATAATAATTTATAATTGGTTTGTGGCATTCCCTAGTCTCGGTGCGTTAGCGTTCCGATACAGAGAAAGGTGTCTTATTTCTTGTGACGTCACTTTCGTTGTCACGGTGCATATAGAGCCATGAAGTGTTAGAGGTGCGCATTGTGTTTCATTTTGGAGTTTGTTTGTTCAGTAAATTGGGAGAAAAAAAATTCAGAATACCTTTCAAAACCTACTTAGTTGTTGCGCATATTAATCTTACGTACAATTATTAAGAAAGCTAAAATACATGATTTAGAAAACTTTTAAAATATGTTTACGAATTTGAACCACTTTTGAAAAGAGCTTGTGAGGTAAAAACTTTTTTCGGAGGAATTAAAAAAAAAATATCACATATTAAAAAAAGCCATCAGATCCATCAAAAGTTGTGCATTTGTAAATAGTGGTAAGATTAAAATTATCTTCCTTTTGTAATATTTCATTATTTCACTAAAAACTGATATCTGTATCTATCACTAGTAATAAAATTCTATTAATAAAACAGGAACATTGGTGCATTCATTTGAAAGTCGCTGAAAATGTTTTCTATACTAATAATATATAATGTTATGTTGGTGTGTATTCTTCGGAACTACCACTGATCAGATTTTAAAAATTCTTTCACTAATGGGAAGCTACATTATCTCTCTATCATTGTCATATTTTCCGACCAAAACGGGAGCAAACCCGCGGGCAAAAGCTTGTTATAAATAAACTACATCTTACGGATACTTATCTGTAATAATCGCTCTATCAAGTTATCAGACGCAAATCATTGTTCTCCATTCCCAACAATACAACAATAGGATCATACGTAACTATAACATACAAAACTAACTAAATAAATAAGAGAATTAATCGAGCATCTTAAGAAAAAAAAAACATGAAGATGTCCCCTCTCACAGTTTATGATACTACCATCGACTTCGGAGAGAGCGATCTGCTAGATGGCTGCCAGTGCGTTCTCGGACTCGGTAACCGCGCGACGTTTTAAAAAATAAACGTATTCCTTTTCCGAATCGCTGTCAAATCGCGCGCCGTTTTCGTAAATATTTTTCATATCGCCATCTTTTTTATGTTTTGAACTAAATAAAAGTGTTTTTTTTATTATAATTTGATTAGACGTGGTATTTAAATTAATTTTTTGTGTGAGTGTGTTGTACGAAAGTAAAAGGAGGTGAAACGTTTGTTACTTTTTCGGTGAGTTGTGTTTGAACGTTCTCATTTTTTATGTAATATTATTTTATTGTATGCATTGATACTTTAGCATTGATATTTAAGCATACGATTATAATCTGAAAGTAATACCAATATTATGACCCGAATATTTTTTAAAGTTTAAGAATCTTTGCGTTTTGAGAAAAAACGATTAGTGAGTAAAAATTAAGCAAGTGCCTAGTTTCTGGTAATTGAAACATTGCCTACTTCTGATGCCATGGTTATGAAACCTAATTTTCCAGTAATTTGATTCGTTATCTCCATAAATAATGGATTTAATTAGATTTTCAAATGCAAATCACTGCAAAATGCAATGCAATTACAAATCTTTCAGTATGATTAATTTTCATAATTTCAGGTTGAATGGTTGTTTGTCGTTGCCTACTATTAAGAAATGTTTCGTAAGAAACAAATAATGAGTCATTTGTAAATTATGCAGCTTTCGTTGACACATTTTTTAAATATCGAAGGTTGTATTGTTATACAAAAAGGTGAGAATTCAGTGAGAGAGTATGAATTCTTAAAAACAATCAGGGCATGCGTTTCAATATGATTCAGTACTTCAACCAACTTTTACAAATACTGTCACGAAAAGTGTAAGTACCTATATGTTTTACTGATTTATCCTTTGACATCGCAATGTCTATATATTTCTTTAAACTTCATGTACTATAGTGGTACATAGGCGGACTTAATACCACAAGGCATTCTCTACCACTCACCAGTGTGGTAGAGTACAAAAAAAAAATACCATTTTGTTAACAAAAATTGATACACATAAATGGGTACATACATTATAATAATATAATGGGTATTTACACAGTTGAGACGTAACAAATACTCAAAAATCTATTTTTTGATTTCTCATAAACTCATAACATAACGGATAGGAAACATTTAATTTTTAATTAACTATCCGGAACATTATGTCTTAGCTACTTAATTACCCCACTCTCCCCTAACTACTGGTATTCATGGCTCTGTAGAACTTTCATTACTTTCGCAAATAACTACGTAATAATATATCTAAATAGGTACACAATAATTATTGTCCAATTAACGAAATTATCTTCTGAGACAACAAGGATGCATGTTCTCAGCAATTTTATAAAAGACAGTCGCGAGCATTAATATGTATACAGATAACAACTATTTAATATGAAAAAAGAGCATTGGTTGTTACCCTGACTTACGAACCATAGGTATTGGGTTTGAACTCGGCCAGGTGAGGCAGGCCCATTACTTTGTGCGATTCATTTCATCACCACTGCTCTCAAAACGGCGAAGGAAAACATCGAGAGGAAACCGGCATATCCTAGAACCAAAAATTCGAAGACATGAGACATCTGAATCATCAAATGGCTCCTCCCGCTCTGGGCGGAGTGGCAGGGAGTATCAGACTCGTACTGACTAAAACCCATCCATGTTCCTTCTTTTGCCCTTTATGTTCCAGGGCCGCGGTATCTCTTTCGAACAGTTCCGCAGCCCTGGCAGACATCTGCTACCCGGCGCTGGTCCCGCTTCGTGGATTACAGCCCACTCCCTCTCATAGAGAGGAGGCCTGTGTGCCAGCAGTGAGAACATTAAAGGCTTTTAAAGCCTATGTTAGCTCCTATAAAAACGATGTTCTCCTATTCTATTGACTGCAAAGTCTTTGTAACCAACATAGTATTTTTGAACCTACACTATTATGGAACAGGCCAATCTCGAAATTGCAATCGTTGCACGAGAAAATCTCTCGGTATTGAATTTTGCTTAGTGTTTACAAAATAATGCCCGTAATTGTACACACGGCGAAACATCATGCTCCACCATCATTTCCAGTATATCATGGCCTCGCTTGGTATAGATTTCCCATACAATCAGGGATCGGATTAACTGATTTTGTATAGTTAGATTGGTAGTCCTGCGTACAGTCAGTCGCACTACGCGCTGATAAAATTGCCTATGAATAGATATTTGACCTTTATTTGTTCATAATTGGCAAATGTTCTTTGATATTTTCAAACGAAACATTGACATAACTGGTCGTAAAAGTAGGTAACATATCAGTGTAAAGTTTGCTAAGACACGCTTTTATGATAAAGTATTTGAAGTTGAGAACATGTCAAATTATACTTTAGCATTATTCTTAAGGCTTCTAAATCAAGTCACTTTTTCAAGTTTGGCTGAGAATCAGTAATTTTAAAAACATCCGCGCTTTGCCTTCTTTTATTTTTTTTTCTTCTTTTATACAATGTAGGCTGCGAAATTCAAATAGTACTTTTTTTACCACATAAAGACATAAGCGATTCATCATCATCTGCCAGCCTTTTCCCAACTTTGTTGGGGTCGGCTTCCAGTGTAACCGGATGCACCTGAATACCCGTATTTTTCATAGAGCGACTGCCTATATTCTGACCTCCACAACCCAGACAATACTGGGTAAAACGATACCCCTTGGTAAGATTGGTTGTCAGACTTTCGGGGCATTGACTCCTGTAAAGACTTAACCGTATAAAGACATAAGTGATAATTACAATTAATAATCCACCAGTCATTGATTACATAATATTTTTACAACGCAATATTTTCATTGTTTTAATTGATAAAAACTATATCAAATAAATTTTAGCCAAGCAAATAAAAATCTCTTACACATTTTTCAAACAATCATTTTGCTAGCAAAGCGGAAGTAGATAACACGTTTATTTTTACCCAACTGCGGCAAAGTATAAAAGAAGGCCAACGATTTTCAATATTACGAACCCGGAACAGGAGATTTTTATTGAGGTCATTTCAGAGTTCAAATGCACTTGGACAGAATATAATTATGTATGTATTAATAAAAAGTAGCACTAGCAACACGACTGGAAGCCGACCTCAACATAGTTGGGAAAAAGCTGGGCAGAAAATGAGAAGCAGGATCCAGCACTTACCCACAATAATTAGCTACATTAATAATACTTAAGCTTAGTCATAATCTGGTATTCTGTCTAGCCTTTTCCCAAACTAGAAGGTCCCTTCACGATGCCGTCAAACGGTGGGAAACGACTTTTATTTTTGGGGTGAAAACTCACACCAATGCAACGCACTCAAAACATTGTGCTGATGGATGCATTGAATAGTACAGGGGTCTTGGAGGGTTTTAAAGTAAAATTATAAATCAAAAATCAAATCAAATCATTTTATTTGTGTAACATATGCAGTAAATCATCATTCATCAAAAGCAAGTATATTTAAAAAAAAAACTTGTGAATATGTTGAGATTTTGATCTCCAATATCTCCGTAACTAGAAGGATCCACACATGAGATTTGTGTCTTCGAAAAGGAGCAGGCTGTAATCTTCTACGTGGTTCCACTACGTGTTGATTGATAGCATAATCAGCCTAAATGTTCCCACTGCTGGGACACACGGCCTCGTCTCTATTAGAGGGAATGGGCTACAATCCACCACGCGGGCCCAGTGCGGGTTGGTAGATGTCACAGTGTTCGAATTTTTGGTTCTAGTACATGCCGGTTTCCTCACCATGTTTTCCTTCACCGTTTTGAAAGCAGTGGTGATGAAATAAATTACACAAAGTAAAGCGCCTACCTGGGTTCGAACCCACAACTTACTGTTCGTAAGTTGGGGCCGCCACCACTAGGCCACCACTGCTCTCGTGTTGATTGGTATCTCAATTATTCGAAGTTTAGTTCATAGGACATACCGATGTCCTCACGATATTTCCTTCATCTTATCGGATATCCATAATCTTACGGAGGACGGCGAACTAAAAGGTTACGGTCAAAAGTATTAAAGTTGTTAAATATTATAATCTAATCTTTTTGACGGTCATGCAGTAATTAATTGCTGAGGTAAGACTTATATACTTCACGGTCTTAATAAATTAAAGATTCTGCAATTTCTCATTGAAAACAATATAATATAGAATATTGCGAGGACCGGCCTGTTACATACCAAGTTTCCTCCGTGACTCGGAAAGCACGCTAAGCCGTTGGTCCCAGCTGCCTTTTGTAGATCTTTGGCAGTCGTTACAGATTGCCAGTGGCTCGAAAGTCTGACAACAGTCTTACCAAGGGGTATCGTATTACCCAGTACTAACTAAGTAGTAATATTGCCTAACAAACATCTAAATCTTCGATCAGCACAGATATTTCGTCATGCATAATGTAGTTATCAAAGGCAAGCCGTAATAGATAATCTAGTGAAACAAGATTACACGATAATCGCGTTTTGACACGCAGTGTAATATAGAAGCTAAGTGAATGATACTATGGGAAGAAGTTATTCACAATAACTCTGATTTTATTAGAGACTAGCTGTTGCCCGCGACTTCTGTTCGCGTGAAATTATTGTAAAAAAATATTACTTCTCTTTTTGGATCGAATTTTGATACCAATTTCAAGGGTTTTGATTTTTTGCACGGAACCCTAATTATTTTTCTAAAATAAAAGTAGCCTATGTTAGACCTTATAACATCAGCTATCTGCCAGCAAAGTCCCGTCAAAATCGGTCGTTACGGAGATTAGCCGGAACAAACAGACAAAATAATAGAAGTTTAAAGCCCCCAAGATATCTAAAGAAAAATATATATTTTTTTTTTATAAATCTGTTGAACTCTGTACAGAACCGTTGAATAACGGAATATCTTTCAATATTTACATGTAATATTCGTATTCTTTTACTAAATTGCCAGTGATTTACTAACTGAAATGTCAGTAATAAGAAGCTGGAGACATACTTAGTTTTGACCGCTGTTTCAACCGTACACGCAGTTGTCGCGAAATACTATTGTGTCACATATCCAAATTAATTCAGCCGTACAGTCCTGAAAATTTAAGAGACAGACCGACAGACAGATTCTTTTACGCATTATAACATCATTCTCTTACCCATAACCCCATTTATTTGGGTCGGCGCATGTCTTCTTCTTCCATACTGCTCTATAACTCGTCATCTCATCAGACACCTCCTTTCTTGCAATATCATCCATAACACAGACCATCCATCGTTTCTTTGGTCTTCTTCTACTCTTATCCACATTCATACTAAAAACTTTCTTCACGACATTTTTCTATTATAATACCTATTTATGAAAGGTTGACAAAAATCCAAAAACAAAAATCAACAACTAAGTAACTACGTAAGGGGTGAAAGCTAAAACGATAAACAGTTCCAAATTACCGAAATCGCTACAATTTACCAAAAACGTCGTACAATACTTTCTATGATATTTTTCATGAAAACTTTCTCAAACAGACTTAGGCTTCACATGGCATTAAGGTCAAGTTGAAATATCTTCAGTAATGAGCTTGAAATGTGAATCTAATTTCTTGAACATTATGTTTGTTATTTGCAGAATTTAACAAAGAAAGAAATCGTTAGCATATTTGTACAGTTAAGTACTACTACCTTTTTGTGCCTCCTCGTTGTCTTAATGGTTGCAAGCGCGACTGCTGAGGAAGAGGTGCTGGGTTTTAATTCCCAGGTCGGGTAAACTGTTATTGAATTCTCCATCTGAAGTTACTCATTAGCTGCCACGACGTCTGGATTTGTGCCTGATTGATGGCAAAAGCCTCGCCCCCTAAAACATATAGGACTTAACATAACTGGGGAAATGTTGGTGAAGTGTTAGGGACACCGCTGCCTACAACTTCGAGGATTACAGGCGTGATGCTTTGATATGTTATAAGTAGTATTTGCCCGAGGTTTTCATCATCTTCCTGCCCTTGGTCCCATGTTACTTGAGGTCGGCGCAACACGTTTTTTCTTCCATTCTCCTCTGTCAACCGTAACGCTATCATTTACTCCGTTTTCTTTCATATCATTCCTCACCAAAGACTATGTGGTTATATTCTCTATGTTCCTCACACCATCGAGGTTTTATATCTCTTAAAAATCTTTACAACCGAACGTGCAACCGGGATAAAGAACACCTTTGACCGAGTCTACCTGTGTTCTAAAGATTGAAATCCGTTCTGCCATTAAAGCATGATAATTTAACAGACATGTAACACATTACACAGTTACTTTCGTATTTAATACATTAGTATGAATCATGTACATTAGAATGAACGGAGATAATGCTAATTAAACTCAGTATTACTCACCCACCCTATACCATTGTTTTATTTATTTAAACTTCATGTACAAGAGTGGTACATAGACGGACTTAATGCCACAAGGCATTTTACTACCAGTCAACCTTTGGGTCAAATAGGACAGCATTGTGGTAGAGTACAAAAAAAAACAGCCTTTAGCCTTTTATCAGCCTTGACCGACCTTCTTTTTGACAAATCGACAACGACAAAGTTCACCGTAATTTGCTTCAGCCTGTATCAGGTACGTTTGTAAAAAAGCCTTTTAAATGACAAGCGCTTGTGTGGCAAGGCATCATCGATGGCCACTCTTAGCCATCATAAGAGCGTTACTTAAAACTTACTCCAGACAGCAAGAATGTAATGAAGTAGCTTCTACTCGCGACTTCGCCCGAGTGAAAAACACATTCTATGGCACTGGGCAATTATGGCTTTTCATCACAGAAATCATTTTTGAGATCATCATCATCTTCCTGCCCTTGTCCCATGTTACTTGGGGTCGGCGCAACACGTTTTTTTTTCATATTCCCCTGTCAACCGTGACGCAATTCTTTACACCTTTTTTCTTCATATCATTCCTCTCACAATCCATTCATCATTTCCTTAGTCTTCCTCTCCAACTCTACCTATTTATAATCTTACTTTTTAAAAATCACATGTTACTCTGTTCGTACGCGCCAATCTCCGAAGCCGACTACCGATTTTAAATCGGATAGTTTTGAACCCGAAAAGTGGCGCCTTGCATAGCACGGGCGGGTCAGTATTAGTATAGTATTGACAAAGCCCTGTGGCTTTTTTGTCCTGTCATCTCGAAGATTGCTGAATGACTCGTGTTTAAAGATTCCGCGTCAATTATAAAATATTACGTGACAACATTCAATAGAATACCCAATCAGATGAAATATTTAAAACAATGCCTCATTTTTCCTTTATGTAAACTACTTAGGTAAGCAGTAAATAAACAAAAGATGTTCGCACTTCTTTGCTAATCATTTCTTGTTCCCATAAGAACATTGTCCATTGTTTTTCCATTGCAAATATGGCCGATATTGCCTTGTTTATATTGACTGGACATGCGATTTTCAGTATTTGAATAGGAACTATTTTTTCCAAGAATTGTTTTGTAATCTGAGATTGGCAATCTCTTGGCTTGCGTCCGGCATCGTCCAAACTGTGATCATATGTTTACACAGACAATCAGTCTTTCCAAGGAGTATCGTATAATCCAGTCGGGTCAGTTAGGTAGTCGCTCTACGAAGAATACTTACTGGTATTCTGCTGCATCCGGAAAAGCAGGTGACTGCTGAGATGACAAGTAATAGAAAAGTATGGAAGAAAACATGCTGCGCCGACCCCAAATAAATTGGATTTGGTTGGGAGAATGATGATGATTCTGCTGCATCCGGTTAGATTGGAGACCGATCCCAACAAAGTTGGAAAAAGACTAGGCAGGTGATCAGCAGATCGTCTTGTTCTTTTCGAAAACAAGAGTATCATAAGCCTAGCCTTTTCCAGACTATGTTAGGATCGGCTTCCAGTCTAACCGGATGCAGCTGGTTACCAGCATTTGACATGGAGCGACTGCCTATGTGACCTCTGCAACCCAATTACTACTGGGTAATACCGTAATACGGTACCCCTGGATAGACTGGTTGTCAGAATTACCGAATTACGGGCCACTGTAACAACTTTCAAAGATCTGCAAATGACAGCCATACTACGTATGGATCTACAATACCAGCAAGGTATGTAATGGGTAGTCCCCCATCCACGGACCAACCTAGGCAAGCGCGGCTTAACCTGAAGATCGACCCGAGCGGCTGTTATTATTTAGCCACGAGCTCCTCTTATAGAAGACAAGAGCACGTGACCTTTATTGCTGTCGCAATCATTTAGTTAGTCGCTTACAACATCAAAAGGCGCAGAGGGAGAAGCCGTTATGTAGCCATCTGCTACTTAAAATCAAGGTGAGGTGACCACCAGTGAGTACCGGAACAGAATCGACCACCCACTCTTTGTGTGGGTGTGTTAAAGGCAAGCAATGTTCTGCCATGATAGGATTGTGTCAAAAGGGTTTAGCGTGTCTTTAAGGTTTCTTTTTTCTCCTTTTTTTAAAGGAGGATTTTAGCCTCAAAGGCAAGTCAGCCTCATCATAACCTAACCTATTCTAGAAACGAAACTACACATCTATACCTACAAATAAGTAAAATTGAAGTGTCTGTTTGTAATTTCAAAATAACAGCTTTTCACTGAATGTACTAATGTGGAAGGGACACCGGCGCGAAAACGATTACCCCTACATAGAAAAGAGAATGCTCATGGAAGTATGGAATCCCGTACCATGCTGCATCAAAATCAAACCTTGTTTTTTATAGACTACACTGATCGTATTAACTCCTACAAAAATTATTTTTGAAAAAAAATTATTCATATTCATTCGCGTTTCAGAGTTATTTTATAAAATCGAAACTAACCTAAAAAGTAGGTCTATTTTTTCGACGCTACCAACGACGTATTTTAACACACATACATTACATTATTGCTCTAAAAACAGCGTAATACACTAATATTAGTAAGAATTACGAGTTAAAGTAACATCCACAGTATGCTTGACTGAAACTCGATTTTATTTTAGACCTTTACATTGCCAATAGTCAGTCAGTACAGTACAAATGTCAGATGCCACAGATAAGATAACTATAAACCATAGAGTATAGTAAGTGCTATAAACTAGTCGGGATTTAGGGATGTAATCGATAAATCAAAATCTTTAGGCTGAGAAAATCAATTTTGTTGCAAGTAGCAATAAACCAAACTAAATCGATTTGGTGTACTGATCTTACTTAATTGTAATTAATTTTAGAGTCCGCTCGACAGACAAGGGTTTGTTCAATTGAAACGGAACGTCATTTATATTCAGTTGAAACGGAACGTCATATAAAGGGAGTAAAACAATATTCGTACTTTTAAACTCGAAAAGTATATTTCCAGTTCAAAAATCAAATCCCCGACGCGTAATGCCGTAAAAAAATATGAAACTAATTACTATAATATTTTGGTTTTGAGGCGCGAGACTTTTTGGTACCAACTTTGGTCATGCTCTTTTACTCGGTTATTAAAAAAAAAATCAGCTGTTCAATACATTTTGACAGTGTAGGTATTGCACTTTTGTAGGAAACAGCTGTTTTTTTTTAATAACCGAAGAAACATTTCTATGTGGAGGTGCTCAGAATAATGTACTGAATACGTGGTAACCGTTTTCGCGTCGCATCGGAGTCCCTTCCACCCCGTATAACGTATACGGGGTGGAAGGGACTCCTTGAAGGTATCTGGAAGGGATTTATAATAATTTCACGCGGACGAAATTCGCGGGCCACAGCTAAGAAATCACCGAGGAGATTGTATTCATTTATTTTTAACGTACTCACCCCCTATTACATGAGACTTAAACATAACTGACGTAATATGGGTGTACTATTAGGTCCACCTCTGCCTAATCCTTTGGGGATAACAGGCGTTATGTTATGTGTACCTTTTATTCATCTTAAAGCCAAACTTCGGGGATGGGTAGAGTGGCCAGAGCGCAATCTATAAAGCAGAACAATATGACACCTTCTAATTTCCTTGATAGCAAACCACGGTATTCGAAGAGGCTGATATTGTTGCTTCGTTTTTTTTAACCATGTTAAAAACTAGAGCTTCCATAATAGTCAGAATACACAGGATGGCCGAAGCAAGGAAAACCTGTTCAGGTGGAAATTCAAAGGTGACTCTGCTCTAGAGTGTAAAGTGGTGTTGTCCCACAAACGATGAGACACTAACTTGATATCGTGTCCTGCCTTTCCTGTTGTTTGCACATCACAAGAGCTGATGGACGTTACTGAAAGTGCAAAGTCGTCGCTAAATTTTGGGCTGACTCATTTTGAATGTTCATCGACACGCTAAAAAGAAGAATACATCACTACGTTTCCTACTCCTCATTTAAACAATGATAGACATTTAAAATGCTATCAAGTGGCACTTCTTGATCCCCATGAATCAACAGTACGGTATTCACCCATTTATTATTCTCACCAGGTATATTATATCCACAGAACATCTGTCTGTATGTTTCGTAAAGGAAGTCGTCTTTTTAGTATGTCTGTCACGGATGCAGACTGAGTTAGCTTAAGTTAGGTTTTGAGTGCCAGGTGTACTGGAAAATCTGAGCTGTTTTGGGTAGATTATGGTGGATTGATAAATTCGTATTACCCAGTACTAACTGGGTTGTAGAGGTCAGATAGGCGGTCGCTCCTTGTAAAATACTGGTATTCAGCTGATTTCGGTTAGACTGGGTTCTTTCGTAAAGACTATGAGTGCTTTAGAAGTGGTCCCTTAGCTTTAGAAATGAGGTAGAACGCTCCCAGAGACATCTATCTTTAAAGGAGTCTCTGTGAAATTAGTTTATTGTGAGCGCGATTTAGAAGTTTATCAGAAGTAAAATGTTGTTTACTCTTCGTTCTTTAGTTTTGATACACGTTTATAAATCTTCGCCCTTACGGAGATAATAAAACAAACTAATGTTTTTTTTTTATAAACAATGACTTGTAAATTATTTTCGCACTACCTAACATAATAATTTCGCAGATTTATTATCAGGATAATCATAAAAAAATACAACAAAGTAGAAAAATTGTTAACCTGCTTAATTACTCGGACAAGTTAATTAATCATAACAAAGGCAGACCTTTATTGCAAAATATTGCCTATCTGATCATTATCATCTGCATTTGCTACAACTTAAGTGTTGCAAGATTGAAAAAATAACCATTATTAGTGGAGATACCTGTCTAACTGTACGTCAGAAGCTCATTGTGCAAGAACCACTTCGGTAATCCGTTCAAAGGTTTACGATTGAGGTTCTGCAATGTTTTTTTACTAACGTCTTTTACGAATCAGTTAGGTACCCTTTCAAACCTACCAAGTTGGTAGGTTTGAAAGGGTACCTAACTGATGATATTTGGTAGTACCAACATAGAGATCGGTTTAGTTAATAAACCCTTTAGACACAATTTTTGCATTGGGGTAACCCTTATTCAATTATTGAGTAAGTAAACCTCAAAAACTTTAAGCATGAACGGGTTACCGCCTGTCAAGCGAGGTTGTACGCTCTCTGGCTCCGAACAGCTAGCCCTGTTTAAGCCATCTTGCAGCTAACTGGCTAGTACATATATAGCTCGTTGCTAGATAATAACAGCCGCACGGATCAATCTTCAGGTTAAGCTGCGCTTGCCTAGGTTGGTCTCTGGAGGGGTGACCACCCATTACATACCGTGTTCCCTCCGCGCCTCGGAAAGCACCTTAAGCTGTTGGTCTCGGCTGTAATTTGTAGATCTTTGACAGTGGTTACAGGAAGTCAGTGGCCCGAAAGTCTGACAACCAGTCTTAACAAGGGGTATCGTATTATACAATACTAACTGGGTTGTGGAGGTCAGATAGACAGTCGTTCCATGTAAAATACTGGTATTCAGCTGCATCCGGGTAGACTGGAAGCCGACCCCAACATAGTTGGGAAAAGGCTTGACAGATAATGACTATAAAACTCTAAAAACTATTTGAAAAAACCTACAGATCAAACAATACACCAGGATTAACTAAAACAAAATGGTCTATGGCATCAAACTTAACTCCAAATCCCTAGGCAAAACCTTATGAATAAACAGAACAGCCCTACTTAACCATGCAAATCACGGCTTTGGAAGTGTCATTAAACCGTTTGGCTACCTCAAAAATGTAGCATACGGTATTCTACGACCACCGCCAGTGAAATTAACCTTGGTTTAAACGATGCAGCTCACGTCCCACGGTGTAACCCGCCCTTGAGCCAACTAAAGTGCGGATATGTATGTGTGTGCTTTGGTTCTTGTGCAAAAGAGTAATTGAAGATGATGTGCCAAGATTGTGTGTAAGATCGTCGGTTTTGGACGGGTGAAGCAGTTTGGTTTGCTGTTCAGAGTGTGGCCTAACACTACACTACACTTATGTCCTTCCGACCTAGTTTCGGTAACGTCGGCTTATATCTCAACGAAAACTTACTACAATAGGTGTAAAAGACCCTTAACGAAGCCGAAAAGCATCATCTTTTTGTTCTGGAACATCGCTACCCAGGAATCTTCTACTTACGGAGATATTGGACGTCAAAGCTCCAACAATTTCACAGGTGCCATAATTTTACTTTAAGTACTTTCATGAACCCTGTACTATTCAATGCCCATAAGCAACACTTCTTAGGGCGTTGACCACCATGATTTTTCACCCCAAAGCAAAAAGTAGTTTCCCAGCAATATTTTTTACGTAGTGTTACTTAGTTTAATGTACGCACGGCGGCGGCCAATCAAGTTCCACAAAACCAAATTAAGCTGATCTCTCATCGTACGGGAAGCTCATACAAAACGAAGTCAGGTTATACTGGTTATACAGAATGCTTAGTTGACGGCTTTCTGAATGTTTCATTTACACTTTGTATACGCAGGAGATATTGAGTTAAAACGTTTGAGCAGACACAGGTGCAATCTATTGTCCCTTTTACTGTCTGGGACGACAATCTGATACGACCGGCGAGAGATAAGGCGCAAGACCAACGGTTTTATGTACTGCCAATATCTCTGGTCTGTGCCACCAGCAATGGGCGAATACAGCCCACTGGGATCTTATGGCCAGGAGACTGCGTCCCAGCACTTCCAGCAGTGAGGACATTTTAGCCTAATTTTGGACAGCAACCTCCTAGCAAAACACGATTGCTAGTCAACTATTTTAACAGTTCACTAGTACTGAGAAAAACATGATAATTTACAATTTATAGTCAATTGAATCGTTGCACTTGAGTTTTATTGCTATATTTACGAGTTTAACAATAATAACAATTCTGTGATAACAATACAGGTGACCCTGACCCCTTTTGTTACCATGATGACCCCTAGCAATACAAGATGTATGTATTTCTGGAATGGGACTATCGGCAAAATTCAGTTTTATTTGGTGAAACTTCATCATCGCCATCATCATTGGCAGCCTTGTTCCACCCACAGCCAAGTAGAGACCTCGCATTTTGTGCCATAATTCCTTGTTCCGCGCTAGGCTCATCCAGGTCTTACCCGCGCCGTTGCCACCGTAGGCGCGGGCCTGTGGACGGTGAGTAATGGGCTAGCTCGCCGTCCGTCCGTATTATGACGACAGGCCGTGTCGACGGCGCGTTCGTGTTCCACGCACGCCTTAAAGAGATGCCAGCAAACCGGAGAGTTCCGCAAGGGCCGATGCCTGCCAGGGCTGCGGGACTGTTCGAAGGAGGTACCGCGACCCTGGAACACAAAGGGCAAAGAAGGAGCATGGATGGGTGTTTGTCAGTAAAAGTCTGACTCTACCTTCCGCTCTGCCCAGAGCGGGAGGGGTCATTTGATGATTTCCCATCCAAAAAAAAAGGTTTTACCCGCGATCTCCTAAAGGTCATCCACTCATCTAGCTGCTGGTCTTCCAACACTTCTTCTAGCGTCTCTCAATTAGTCTCAATGATTACCATCATTTAATGAAACAAAAAACAAAAAACGAAAATTCAATTTGTAAATTTTGTGTTTCTTAAAAATCGTGCAGTCGTGTGTAACCAGCGATATAGTTTTATTGCCTATGGATTTTATGCTCACTTTTCAAATCAGAACACTTTTATTTTCTTTTCTTCTCAAACTCAAAACCTTTTTTTTTTCAATTAAACTGTAACAGGCACTTTTGAATGTCAAAAGGATGAAGCTACAGTCCCAGTCACAAGGCATAATAACTTGTGAAAGTACTGTTATTGCCTATTCCAAAGCGTAAATCTCTATGGAGAAGAATGGGCAAGAAACTCCATAGACCTCTTCTGTATCACAAACGCTTTTCTCAAAAATCATTGACGGAATTAAACCCTAAAATGGCCGCATACTGTCTTTCCAGTCATTTATTCCTCTTTGCAATCATCATCATCGTAAGCCTACTGCAGTCCACTCCTAGACATAGGCTTCTCCAATATGCATTCTTCAAAAAATCGAAATGTAGAATTGCAGAAATTAATTGAAAATGTTCTATAATTTTTCATTTTAACTACAAAGCAATGATTACGCCGTTAGTCCCGGCTGTCATTTGTAGATCTTTGACAGTCGTTACAGGTAGTCAGTGACCCGAAAGTCTGACAACCAGTCTTACCAAAGGGTATCGTATTACCCAGAACTAACTGGGTTGTTTAGGTCAGATAGGCAGTCGCTCCACGTAAAGTACTGGTATTCAGCTGCATCCGGATAGACTGGACGCCGACCCCAAAATAATTGGGAAAAGGCTAGGCAGATGATGAACTACAAAGCAATGATTACGGATCTTATTCCTCGAACTATTTTTGGAATTAGCACACTTATTGAAAAATGTTAACAAAATCAAATTCAAATGGAGAAGTAATATTTTATAATTATTATTTCACGAAGGTCGCGGGCCACAGCTAATCTATATACATATAATAAAACAGTAAAAAAACTGTGTCTGTACATTGAATATATTAAAAAAATAATAATTGAGGGGTGTTTAGAAGCTGCGGGACTGTTCGAAAGAGATACCGCGGCCCTGGAACATAAAGGGCCAATGAAGGAACATGGGTGTTTTTTAGTCAGTAAGAGTCTGACACTCCCTTCCGCTCCGCCCAGAGCGGGAGGAGTCATTTGATGATTTCTCACCCCCCAAAAAAAAAAAAAAGGGGGTTTAGAAACAGTAATAGAGCACGAAACCAAAAAAAAAATTCTGTCTGTTTGTCTGTTTGTTTGTACACGCTAATCTTCGGAACTACTTGACGGATTTGAATGATTTTTGTTTTGTCGTATAGGTATAAAGTCTGAGCAACACATAGGCTATAATTTATCTTGGAAACTTGAACACCTGATGCAGAACCGCAACAGACCAGCTAAACTATAAGAGATACAAAAATGGTACCATAGCAAAAATTGTTTCACGTGATGAGCATTTTCTGCTAAGAGAATAAATTTGAAGATCTGGAACACCTGATGTGGAACTCCAAGAGCCCAGCTACACTATAACATATATAGGAATGACGTCTTAGCAAGAGTTGTTCAGCCTGATGAGTACTCTCTGTTGTCGTATAAAATTTGAAGATCTGGAATACCTTATGTGGAACTCCAAGAGCCTAGCTACACTATAACATATATAGAAATGACGTCTTAGCAAGAGTTGCTCAGCCTAATGAACACTCTCTGTTGTCGTATAAAATTTGAAGATCTGGAACAGCTGATATGGAACTCCAAGAGCCCAGCTACACTATAACCTATATAGGAATGACGTCTTAGCAAGAGTTGTTCAGCCTGATGAGCACTCTCTGTTGACGTATAAAATTTGAAGATCTGGAATAGCTTATGTGGAACTCCAAGAGCCTAGCTACACTATAACATATATAGGAATGACGTCTTAGCAAGAGTTGCTCAGCCTAATGAACACTCTCTGTTGTCGTATAAAATTTGAAGATCTGGAACAGCTGATATGGAACTCCAAGAGTCCAGCTACACTATAACCTATATAGGAATGACGTCTTAGCAAGAGTTGTTCAGCCTAATGAGCACTCTCTGTTGACGTATAAAGATTGTAGATCTGGAACACCTGTTGTGGAACTATTTCCTTTTCCATTTATCTTCGCGACACGGTAGCCTACCCGGTAACGCAGGGGAGCAGTCACTTAGATTTTAATTGATCAGGTTTTTTCAGAATAAAACTATAACCATGGCTAGAAAGAGGTCAAATCTTTCCCAACGTTCCAAAGGAGCTAAAAGATTGAGGATCATAAGATCCCAAGAATCTAACGAAGAGCGTCAGGATAGACTTGATGCTGTTCGAGAACATCAGGCTGCAACTCGCTCTGTAGAAACCTCTTCGGGTCGCGAAGCTCGCTTGCGTTCTCAGCGTATTTATGCATCTACATCCAGGTCTCTAGAGACCAGTGAAGAATATGATGCGCGACTCTCCGCTGATCGTGAACGTCACGCATTGTCTCGCGAGTCGGAGACGTTCACGGATAGAGAATTGCGCTTGAGTTCTCAGCGTATCTACGCATCTGCTTATAGGTCTCTAGAGACAAGTGCGGAACATGATGCGCGACTGTCCGCTGATCGTGAACGTCACGCATTGTCTCGCGAGTCGGAGACGTTCACGGATAGAGAATTGCGCTTGAGTTCTCAGCGTATCTACGCATCTGCTGCTAGGTCTCTAGAAACAAGTGCGGAACATGATGCGCGACTGTCCGCTGATCGTGAACGTCACGCATTGTCTCGCGAGTCGGAGACGTTCACGGATAGAGAATTGCGCTTGAGTTCTCAGCGTATCTACGCATCTGCTGCTAGGTCTCTAGAGACAAGTGCAGTACGTGATGCGCGACTGTCTGCTGATCGTGAGCGACATGCATTGTCTCGCGAGTCAGAAACGTTTACCGATACAGAATCACGCTTGAGTTCTCAGCGAATTCGCACATCTACTAACAGGTCTTTTGAAACGAGTGATGAACGTGATGCGCGACTAACTGCTGCTCGAGATTATCATACATTGTCCCGAACACGCACACAACAAAATATTCATAATCAGTTAGAAAGTGAGAGAGAAAGGATTGCTGGAGTACGGCATGAAGAGACAGAAGTTAATTCAGTGTACCCTTGGGATCTGCTGCGGAGTAACGGGAAGAAAAGTTTTTTGTTGTATAGTCTGGGCAACATAAAGGCTATAATTTATTTTGGAAAATTAATACCTGATGCAGAACCGCAACAGACCAGCTACAGTATAAGAGATATAAAAATGGTGCCATAGCTAAAAATATTCCACGTGAAGAGCATTTTCTGCTGTGAGAATAAATTTGAAGATCTGGAACACCTGCTGTGGAACTCCAGAGCCCATGGCAGCGCTATAACAAATTAAGGAATGACGTCTTAGCAAAAGTTATTTAGTCTGATGGGCATTTCCTGTTGACATACAAAAATGAATGATCTGGAACGACTCCAATCGTCTCGCTCATCCCGTTGTTTTCCCGTCCCCGGGCCTTAGAATTCTACATCAGACGTTTCAAATTTTCGATTTTGACGACCCCGTTGTCGCTGGCATAAGCAACGGGATCCGCGTACGAAGTCGCGGGCAGAAGCTAGTTCATCATAAATTTTAAAGTTACAAAATACAATAACAAAAAGGACACCTATATTTCCGTATTGACTCGTCTCATCTTCCTTGCATTGAAGATCGTATTAATAAAATTTAATTAAGTTAAACGTCCGGGCTATTAATATTCAAAGCACGGCTGTTGGACGTAAGTTGCATCTATTGTTTGTTTCGCTTTACTAATTGTAATACTGTGACGACATTGACATACAATGATAGCTGCTACTCTACAGAAATCTACGCCAAAGTCTCGAATCGTCTTTGAAAGAGCTTTTGTTGCTCGGTCTAGTGGCCGGGTTAAGTGTATTTGGGTTTTTAAACAGGAATTTATCAGCAGCTGCCACTGATTCTGGATTCATTCCCGATGGAATAGGCTCGCCCTTTTTTTACTGGCGAAATGAGGGTGATCTATTAGATGTACGAGTATCTAATAGAAATCCGACAGACAGAGGTACCTCTGTCTAACCCCTCGGGAATTACAGGTTTGATGTGATAACGAATTTCGTCACACAAACTTTTTGATTCAGTACAATCATGATTCTAGAACCACCAGCACTAAAATCGTGTGTTAAATAAATTGTGTGGTTTTTAATATGTGCATATTACTAACAAATTGGATTGTATTATCTGTTTAATAAATTATTTGATTTGATTTGATAAGAACTAAGGAATCGCAAACGGGACATTGCTTTATAGTAATAATCAGGGTTCGAAATGATAATTATGTATCATTGACAGTTATCATGATAATAACAAAAATCATAACCTATAATTAATTAATTAAAAAATAAATATAATGTGTATCTGAATGCAATTTACCTCTTCCATGCGTACCTAACTGTTCAAAAAACATTATGTTTTTGATTAATTAAACACAATGTTTGTGCACTGTGTTTAGTTAATCAACCAACAGAATGTTTGGGTATGTCATGTACATTTCTGTTAAAGCTAAAGAATAAGACAATTAGTAGTTATAAATATCTTTCTATAAATCATACTTAGGAAATGAAAATGAAAATTTAAGAAATCAAGTTATGAATCAGCGTGGATAATTATCCATCCAATCCAATATCCGATTAAATGGTGATCATTATCAAATAAAAGTTGATGATAATTACGATCCCTACCAATTATAGATATATAGTATTTAAACATAATTTCTAGATTATACGAGTAAGTAGAGATGTACCTATAGATGATTTTGCTCTTGCTAGACGCAAGAAAATAACATTATGTTGACATTAGCGCAGTTTTCCGTTTCCTATACGTTTTGCTCTGCAGATGATTTCCGCCATATTGTGGAGAAAGCGCGTTGAATAATTTTAAAGAGGATGCTCTAGATTGTTGTTATTACTTAGTTTTATATTGCAAATCTTTTATGCTTTTGAGTTTTGTCTATCTAACGGTGCATTATTTTGTTTAGGAAAACTTTTATGTAATAATATATAAATAAAATTCTTAAATCCATTCGCTGACAGATATCCAACAGGCTAACCTAATGGGCTCTAGAATCAACAAGCATAAAATTTTGCATTCATACATATGTATGAGTCGTATTCATTATAGAAGGAGTAGAAAGTATTTTTAAAAATGAATAGCAACTTTATCGTATGGCTCCTTAAAAAACGCCGAAACCCATCGGCTGATATTTTTCATAATAAAAACGCAATTAGTGATCCGATCGAGAGAGACGCCCGAAAGTCTGACAACTAGTCTTAACCGCACGCCCCACCGTCAGCTATCTATGTTAGGGATTTTGGTTTCCGCACTTAGTCCCTAAAGTGGACCATTGTGCGTGAGCCATGGTGGCCGTTACTCCAACCAGCCCACCTCCCTCCAGAAGCAGATCAGACTTCCCGGTCTTCTCAGGGCATCCGCAAGAGATCTTGGTGTTCCAAGAGTCTCCTCGCGTGTCTGGGTGACGCCAGTGCACTCGAGGAGTACGTGCGCTATCGTTTCCTCCACCTCCAGGCACGCCCTGCACAGGGGACTGTCAGTGATGCCACCGTCAGCTAGCGAGCCAGTGAGCGAGCCGGGCGAGGCATCGATTCACCTCTTTTCATACTTTGGTTCACACCGGTTCCCAGTATTAACTGGGTTGTGGATGTCAGATAGGCAGTCGCTCCATGTAAAATTCTGATACTCAGCTGAATCCAGTTAGAATGGAAGCCGACCCCAGCATAGTTGGAAACAGGCTAGGCAGATGATGATGAAGAAGATGATAGGAAACTTCATCATTCTAAATAATGAAATAGCACAGTTTTAAATCTTGTGATTCTTGAAATTTATGAGAGGTAAACCGCGGGATGAAGTTGGTTTCCTTCTAAACCAAAATGAATGACATGTGTTAAAATAAATATAGTACTTGTATTTTTATTTGTTTAAACAATTAGCGAGATATTTCAAGGTTCAACAGGACTTTTTTCAAGGCTTTATTAGTTTTTTTATAAAACAAATATTAATTGTAGTCTTGTGTTGTTTTTGCTAATTAGTAAGAAATTATTGAGTATTAATTTTCGATATTTACGTAGGATTTCGTGTGTGTTGTTTATCCGTCGTAATGTTATATTTATCAGACCCATGAGGTCTCATGAGGCGGTTCTATTTGATAAGAAAACAAGAAAAAACATCCCAAAACACAAAAAAAAATGTACGTTTAAGATTTAGAAAATGTGGGTGCCTTGAGTGTAAGGCCTCCAGCCAGAGCCATAAAAAAATATTATAAACTATAAGCGACAGCGCGCTAAAGGCATCCCCTGTGGGATACGAGCCTCGGCTTAGGGCGCCGCTGGGGAGAGCAGAGGGACAGGCTGGATCTGAGTGAGATCAATATTTAGGGGCTGATTTCAAACTACTGGCTCAGCATGGGGCGTGAACAGGGACGTCGCGACGGACCTCGATGGCGAGGTCGGAATGACGGCGGTTTGTTTCTATGTTTTAATAATACTAGTTTCCCTATACTGCTTTCCTGAAAGAGGGTGGGTGACAGGGTCATCGCGAGGGACTAGGTTATATATGAGGTATAAGTTTTTAAACTGTCACTAACATTATCATTAACACTAGAAACGGAAACTCACAGTAAACATGATAAATATCCCGTTTCTAGTGTTAATGATAAGGTTATACCGTGTTCGGCGAATCTTACTGATACCCAATGGTTCGTATCGGGCGGCCGATGCTATCAGAGGGCTTCTATGCCTTATGGCAGAGTTAAAAAAACGCTTGGGAAGGCGTTTCATGAGCTGAAGGACGGTAGGCATTCTGAGGTCTGACTTCTACGTGTTTTCTAGCAAAATTTTTATTCAATTCTAAAATATTAAAAAATATTAATTTGTGGCTCGGAAGTTAAATCTAGTTTAATATCTGTATTTTTTATTTATTTTTGTTAAGAGTACCTAATACATAAGTAATTAGTATTTGATACTAACTACAGACCTAATCAGGGGCAGATTTGATACGTTGGCTGCCCTAGGCCTACGAAAGATTGCCGCCCCCCTATGTGCTGAAAAGCATGAAAAGTTAAATAATCTATAGAAATTAAATTAAAATCGAAAAAAAACGATAGTCAGTTAATGATTTAATTATCTCAATCACTATTTCAGATACTGATTCTTACCATTTCTATTTGTAAGTAACAATGAATCGTTATTCAAAAATTATCTTATACGTAGGCGCGTGAGCAACTACTAAAACAAAAAACAAATTTTGCCGCCCCCTAAATTTTGCCGGATATGTACATGTATATATAGGGAAATCCGCCCCTGGACCTAATAAGGACAGAGTTTTCTTAGACAAGATCAAGTTATGCAATTCGCAATTAAGATGATCGCTGACTGCAAAGATAAGGAAACGACGATGATTAAACATGCACAAGATAAATGTAACAATTAGGTGAGTCGACCGTCTACTGCTATGTAGGGTGTCCACGTTAGCTGCGTTATTCATTTGTTTGCCTGCCAAGCATTTATACGTAGCAAGGGAGGAGCTCGTGGCTAAATAATACTTAACAACGGCTCGGATCAATCTTCAGGTTAAGCACCGCTTGCCACGGTCAATCCATGGATGGGTGACCATCCATTAAATACCGAGTCTTATCCGTTGCTCTGTTAAACCGTTGGTCCCGGCTGTCATTTTTAGATCTTTGACAGTCGTTACAGGTAGTCAGTGGCCCGAAAGTCCGAGAACCAGTCTTACCAAGGCGTATCGTATTACCCAGTGATTCTGTTGTGGAGATCAGATAGGTAGTCGCCCCATTTAAAAAAGTAATAATCAGCTGCATATGGTTAGACTGCTAGCCGACCTCAGTTTAGTTGAGAAAAAGCTAGGCACATGATGATTTGTACGTAGCGAGACCATGAGTCGTGCAAGATCCTGATGCTTACATTTCGATACAACACGAAGCTAACAGAATAGCTGTGGAGTGCGACGCTATGGAGAGGTGCCCTTATGATAATGACCCGGTAACGTCAAACCAATTACCACTGGGTTGACAAATCACACTTATAAATTAATTGTTTTTTATTCAACCATAAATTACTTGCAACAATGTTTCAGAATGTGTAATAGTTTACCAATGGTCATTTGATACTATTATCACGGTAATAATATCTACAGTAGTGTATCTTCATACAAACGGTCGGAACGCGAGTTTGATATACACTTGGTACGCGAATGCGCCGCACTGACGAACGAACGTTATAATGGTTTTGTAAGCAGTAAGCGTTCGATTTGTGAATATTTTATTGAAATAAGTTTAAGTATTTACTAAATATGGCAAACAGTAGACTGTGGGAGCTCGTGGTTAAATAATAACAGCCGCTCGGGTCGATCTTTAGGTTAAGCCGTGCTTGCCTAGGTTAGTCTGTGGATGGGTGACGGTATTACACATCGAGTTTCCTCCGTGCCTCAGAAAGCACGTTAATCCATTGGTCCCGGCTGTCATTACTAGATCTTTGACAGTCGTTACAGGTAGTCAGTGGCGCGAAAGTCTGACAACCAGTCTTACCAAGGATATCGTATTATCCAGTGGACCAACTGGGTTGTGGAGGTCAGATAGGCAGTCACTCTATGTAAAATACGGGTATTTAGCTGCATCTGGTTAGACTGGGAGCCGACCCCAAGATAGTTGGGAAAAAGGCTAGGCAGATGATGAGTGACCAAATAAATATTTCGAGTTACTCCGTGCTGTAGGTAATGCGTACTATAATAAGCTGAGATTAAAAAAAAGATGTTATTACTTATTATAATAACTCGTCAGCCGTTTCTTCTATTAAGGTTGAGTAGGTAGGTTTTGAAGTTTGTAAAGATTGGAGTTTGGTAACCTTCGGCGACCAGAATAAAGGGAAATCTATTTTTTCAGACGCCTTGAATGGCTGCAATTAAGTCGAAATGATTTAGAAAACAAACCTAACTTTGCTGCTTACCGGATATGTGAAAAACATTTTAATGTGGAGGACATACGACAAACATCTAATCGAAATTTTTAAAATAAAAATATAATATTTACAATCCTAAAACTAGAAATAAACTCGACTAAGTAGATGAAACTGAAATACTGTAGGCGCGGCAGCCCTATCGAGTGCGTAGTACCTACCGCCCGGCTGTAGGAAATTATTTCAAGGACGGGGCTGAGTCACAATACTATATTAAATAAAATACAAGTTTATTATGAAAATGTTTCTTATTTTTTTCAATTAAATTACATTTAAATCTAAATTACCTTAACAATAGAGTTTTTTATAAAAGACTAGCTGTTCCCCACGGTGTCACTGCGCGGCTGCTAAGGGTCGCATAATGTTATGTAGCCTATAGCTTTCCTCGATAAATGGACTATCCAACACAAAAAGAATTTTTCAATTCGAACCAGCAGTTCCTGAGATTAGCGCGGTCAAGCAAACAAACAAACCCAGGTTTATAATATTAAATAATAAATATTAGATATAAATATTAGATTTCGTGCACAGTATAAAAGTAAGAATATTTCTATTTGCATTAATAATCTGGTACAATTTGTCATCATTCGCCTGCTCTTATTTCAATTTAATTCGGAGTTGGCGTAGCATGTGTTCTTCTTCCATTCTTCTGTATAACTGGTCATCTCACAAGTACAATTTATAGTAGTTTCAAGTAGGATTATGATCTACAAGCCTCACCATGGATCGGTATACAAATATTTTAAGTTTTTTTTTTTATTTAATTACCTAGGATCAGTATCTAGTAAAAGTACAGTCGAGCAGTAATAATGCTGTAAAAATTACAGTACTATAAATAAAATTGCAACTTAAACTACTTATTTATGTTTTTAACATAACTAATTTAACTGTGACTGCAAATCAAATCAAACCTATTTATTTGCTACAAAGTATTGGTACAATTTCGGCCTTTACGTAAACAATCCAGATCCATAATATTTGGTCATAATAATGTGACATGTAACACATTTGGGTTTATTATCAATTATTATTAAAATTATAATTCAATGTTGTTAAAAATACATTTTCAGAATACTTCTACTACTATAATGTCAGAGGGTAAAAGATTATTATGGTTGTTACATTTTGTTATTTTCCAACCTCTTAAAATCAAAATCAAAGCATTTATTTCAAGTAGGCCCGTTACAGGCACTTTTGAACTGTCGAAACAAAGACTACAATGAAATGTAGCTACAGTCCCAGTCACAAGGCATAAAAACTGTGAAAGTACTGTAGTTGCCCATTCCCTAACGTAGATCTCTATGGAGAAGAACGGGCAAGAAACTCCATGGACACTCTTTTAAATCAGAATATTTTTACAAAACCTTGGTTACATGTTGAGATGGTACATTATGTGAGAACGATGTAGCAAGATGTGCACGTTAAAAGTGTCCATAGTTAAAACAAAAAAAAGAACAATTCAAAAAATAAAATAATTAAACATGTCACTTACTGAGTAATATGAACAATGCTAATTGAGTATCTTTTTTGCAGGCAAGCACCAACCGAACCTGTGCTGTTTAAACAATAGGTAAGTCCTTCGATTTATCCTTAAATCATGGTTCTTATGGGTCTCCAAAGATCCCGAAAACCATCGTAATCGTATTAATATTCCAAAACCAAGGAATCTGAAATCGTCATGTTTTCATTCCCATTCCTAAACAATAAAATTCACTGAAGGCATAACAGTGTAATGCCACTCGAACTAGGTAATGATGACATTATACAGAAAAAAATAATTATTTACACATTGTATAAACATGATCACAGACAATTCAATTGTTCGTTGAAACAATAGTTAGCATAATTGTTTAAACTATGGCACGTATTTACATATTACATGGACAATTAGTTTCTTTATTTATTACTTTATAATTCAATTTATTGCAGTCGTAAATAAAATGGACAGCCTAGTTATCAAGTTCAAAAACGTGTTAATTCTTGATAAAGCTCCTCAAAATATGAGCGATGGCTCATTCGATTCGGGATAACGTCTAGAAAAATGTATCGAAAGTATGTATTAGCACATAAAAAAATTACTAACAAATTAAGACGAAAAAAGATGGCGTTTAGTTTCGTTAATAACTCAAAAACAATTTATATTTAAGGAATTTTGAAAAAAGATCCAATAAAAAAGTTCCGACTCCTGGAAATCTGTCTCTATTATTTATAATTTTAATTCAACGCCGAAAATAGGGCTTCGCCCAGCCGTAACGACATGGGCGAACTGCCGATAAAGACAGGGTACCACATAAAATAAGTAATAAATATAAATTTAAAATTTAGAATAAATCATGGTATCATCCAGACACTTGAAACAATAAATACCCGTTTGAAAAAAATTAAGTAAATTTTTCAAAAATTTATACTATTGTTAATTTTTTTTCCAATCTCTGTTATCTTAAATGACTACATAAAAGTTTAAATAATATATTATACATATACTTAACAAAGTTAGTTACAGTTTATTATTTTGTTTTTAATGTTTTTTTAAAGTTAAGACTTGTAAATAGCTGATGTTATAAGGGGTAACTCAGGATTAATTTTATTTTAGAAAAAGGATTAGGGTTCCGTGCAAAAAACAATTAAAAACCTTGAAATTATTAACAAAATCCGACTCAAACAGGGAAGTAATATATTTTAAATCGTTTCACGTGTACGAAGGTCGCGAGCACCAGCTAGTCTTTAATTATATCTATCATATTAGATTACAAAAATTCAGAAAGTTTTCCGTCAACTCCCGAAGTACTTTCCTTTTTCAGTACCAAGTTTCTTTACATTCTTATTCTTGTTGTACTCACTGTAGGTAGACTAATCACTAAGTACTTACTCGGCTGCAGCTGCATACATATCATATTCATAACAAACATTGAAGTGTTACGTATTGGCAACAGTAACTGCGCTAGGAAACACCGCCGCGTATCGGATGTGTAATACGACGACACACATCACATAAGCATTGACGTTGGCACCACGGTTAAGTGATCTAGAACGCCTAGAACCCTTTACGAAGCCGTGAAACAATCATACTTTAAACTAAGTTTCACTGCGTAAAAATTATTGCTGGGTTACGCCTTTTTCTTTTGGTGTGGAAAAATCACGATTTTAGGTATCGTTCAGTGTAACGCACTCAAAACATTGTGCTGCTGGATGTCTTGAATAGTAAAGTTTAAAGAAAAGTTTTATACATTTAAACTTTGACCTCCAATATCTAACAACTACGGCCCGTGAGGGTCGAAAATCAACCCACGGGATCGTACTATCGAAGTATCGAGACGTTAAGTAGCCTAAAAAAAGAAGCCGGTCTATCCGTGTGCATCCCAATCTGCTGCTAAGTCATTGCTTCAATGGCGTGCAAAAGATAACTGACAAACAAACAGACTTACTTACGCATTTATAATGTTAGTTCAGTAGATACGGATTTCAGATTGAATATGGCACAGCAAAAACCGCCCCTCGGGTCGATCTTCAGGTTAAGTCAAACTCGGTATGTAATGAGAACATTACATACCGAGTTTTCTCCTTGCCTCGAAAAGGACGTTAAGCCATCATTTTTGTAGATCTTTAAGTCTTACAGATAGTTTTCCCAAGAGGTATCGTATTGCCCAATACTGAGTGTGAGTGAGTTGTGGAGGTCAGATAGGCAGTCGCTCCCGGCTCTCCACGTAAAATATTGGTATTCAGCTGCATCCAGTTAGACCGAAAGCCGACTCCAAAATAGTCAAGAAAAGGCTAGGCAGATGATGATTTGCGTGTAGCATTTATTTATCACGAGACGCTAACTCTAAACTCTGTAAAAATCTTGAATTCACACAGCATTTTCACAACCTAAACGTTTTGCCTAGACAAGATTTTTTTAAATGATGTGAGCACTGCAGCACTATTTTTGAAAATTAATTCCCTACAGGGGTTACATGGGGGCGAAAATTTGGATGAAACTTCGTCATTTTTGCCGTTGGTCCAATCTGGCACAAGGCTTGTTACCTGTAAGCCCGTTGGCATTTGATTTTCGACAGTCCAGCAATTTTAATCCTTCGCAAAAGATAATACGGTGCAGCGAGCGTAAAATATGGCTCTTCCCATTTTCTTCTTTCAAAGCTATTATAACACTATCGTTAAATAAATCCATCTACTGTCATTTCCAAGAATCTGGAATAACTGCAATAGGTACAAAATATGACGAGTATCAAAGTAATTATAATTCAAAGCACAAACTGGATCCCCGTTCGATCACTACTATGGATAAACCCGAATACATTCTTTGTATAACTTTGGGAAAATCCCAGGACGGACAGAACAGAGCAATAAAGAGGTTGTAAAAAAGTATTACCATACAAATGGGCCTATTCATGGTAGCTTTGGCTGTGGTCCTATATTCTAATGAACGCTTAGTCATAGGACCCGCAATGCCAAATTATTTGCCATTGTAGTATTTCCTACGTGTTCTGAGTTGCTAAATCCCACAAATGTCCGCAGACCTCCCAGATACAGGACGGACTACATACGGACGGGTAGCTGTCATTGTCATTATGCTTGGCAGACGAAAGTAAGATCCATTTGCACCATTGCACCCACACGTAGGCTTACGTCAGCTCAGGAATTTTCTGAGCTTTATAATATATTTGGGACATAGAAAAAATTGTTCTACTTGGTGTTAGTGGTCACCGCTGCCCATCTGCATCTGAAAAACCAGAGGTACAGGACTCCAGAGGTCTGAGAAACCAGTCTAAAGCAGACGTGCTTCATGCGCTTGAACAGTCCTCATAGCCAAACAAGCTGCTTGTGACAAGAGCTACCATTTCGAAATTTGAAAAGTTCTGTCAATAAGAAAATAACATTTATTTATTCATTCTTTGTTTTTTCTATAGTCATTTGTTTTTTTTTTTCAAAGTCCGAACAAATGACAAGTCCGGGCAAATTCCGGTCAGATGACTAAAAAGACCGATATTTCTGGACAAATCCGGATAGATGATGATCCTATTTATTGCAGCAGAAACGGCCATGATGGCAGCCTTTACCTGTTCGAGATTCCTCACAAAAATCTCATGAACACGTGTCAAAAAGATACAACAAGATAAAAAATATTATCTCGCATGTTATGAGTTAGCAAAACGTTAAGATTTCGCGTGAGATGATCATGTGTTACGAGCGCAACCGGAATTCCTCTCAGTGAAAGTTGATATAGTCTTATTCTGAATCAGATACTCGATTTATCACAACTAGTTTTGTTGTTTGGTGGCTTTTGCAATGTATGACAGATGTTTTGAGCGATTTTTAGGTCAACAAATACTTATAAGCGCTGCACGGGATCAATATCGCCTCAACTTGAGCCATTCGGGATTCTTTGTTTGAAACTCTCCATACTGCCACGGACACTTATAAGTACCGTAATGGCATCGACTCTTTGAAAGAAAGAAAGAAAATTGTGTTTATTGGCTTTATACAAAACTATTAATGCCAAAAAGTGCCTCAGCTTAGCATAATGCCAGATGGCAACACAAGGTATAGCACCTGACGCTGATTTTCAGCTGCAGTCCAGCCTCTTTATGGTATCAGCTTGTAAGACTCAGGAGAGGAGACTCCAATTGGGTTTTGGGCTCGTTAGTGGATTCCGAGCTATTAAAATAATGGAACCACTTCCGAAGCAATGGATTGTAAGTTAAATACCGTTAAAGTCTAAGGTTATTTTCAATGTCACTTAAAATGTCAGTGGTTTTAAGTTAAGTATGACTACACAACTTATTTACAGGTGGAACGAAAACTACAATATTATATTTTAACAGCAAAAAACTGGAGCAATCTTTTGATATCGCTAGAGGCAGTGAATCAGTGAACGAGCATAGTAAATGATCATATCATCGTTCATTAAATCAATGGAAAAATTGAGGATGGCTGGCCAAGCATTAACTTATTCAAGGAGCATTGAAGCTCCATTGTATTGGATATTGAGGCTAGTGTCCGCAACTACACATCCAAAGCTCGTGTTTTGCGTACGGTTGAGATATTTGATCATTTAAGTGGACTGCCAAGTCATAGGTGTCGAATTCGAACCCAAGACACCTCTTATTTTTCTAATTCATGTGCGTATTGTATAATTATCACTTACTACGGTGAAGGAAAACATCGTGAGGAAACCAGGCGAAACCAACGACGGCTTGCAAAGCCAAGTCAGAGGCCCATGGGCGGCATAAAAACTCTGACACCATGTTAGGCACTAACCACACGAAAAAAGACAACTTCGTGGAGAGTAGGTACCATTAAATCTAATAAGCCTTTTGAAGTCTCCTAAAGTCCTCAATTACATCACAGTCAAGGACAATAATCCACCATAAAGACCCACCCAGACATTCCATCTTTCAGCCACAACCTACACAAACATCAACAGGTATAAAGACATAATTGATTGCATTCCGTGACGTAACGCGTTACGTCTTACCCGTCTGTAGGTCGCTTTAACCGGTTGGTAGGGAGCAGTGTGTCAGCCAATGAGGTTACCGTAATGTTTGTTGAAACGGAGTTTTTGAGGTCTTTGGTCTGTTGTTCAGATTTTTTGTGGTGTTAAGAAGAAAACTGACTGATTAATAGTTAAGATTTTTTACTAAGTTGAGTGGTTGAACAAAAAATTGTGATATTGTATTTTAAGAGGCACTTATAAGAGCACAAACATCGTATCTTACGATGGTGTTATGGTTTTTTTTTTACCTGGTAGGTACATTGATTTTTTATTTAAATTAATTGAATATTACGTAATTAATATGAATGATTTGTTTTACTGCCTCGTTGGTTTAGTGGTCGCCAGCACGACTGCTAAGCGTGAGGTCCTGGGTTCGATTCCCAGGTCGGGCAAAGTGTTATTGGGTTTTCCCTTCAGGAATTTCTCAGTAGCATCCAAGGAATCTGGAAATAATTTGTCCCCTATTGATGGCTATAGGCTCGCCCACTATTACATGCGACTTAAACATAACTGGTGAAATGGGTGTACTATTAGGTACACCACTGCCTAAACCTTCGGGGATTACAGGCGTGATGTTATGTATGTTTGTTTGTTTTTTTATTTGAATGGCTGAACAAAAACTAGTGATTTAAGTATTTTTAGAGGTAGTATTAGGCCTCAATCACCCAAGCATAGTTATAAACAATGTTTATTACAGTAGGTACAGCAATGTGGCCCAGTAGTGCCGCAGATATTAACCCAAACAAGAGCTTGAAACTTTGTGAAATTACTTTCACAGCGGCTCTCAACATTACAGGAAAACTTAGCTCTTTGAGGAGCTCGTGGTTCATTAATAACAGCCGCATGCGTCGATCTTCATGTTAAGCAGAGCTTGTCAAGTCGCTAAGGTCGGTTCAGTCGGTTGTATGGGTGGGGTGATCCATTACATAAGTACCGAGCTTCCTCCGTGTCTCGGAAAACACGTTAAGCCGTTGGTCCCGACTGTCATTTGTAGACCTCTGACAGCCGTTACAGGAACTCAGTGGCCCGAAAGTCTGACAACCAATGTTACCAAGGGGTTTTATATTACCCAGTACTTACCGTGTTGTGGAGGTCAGATAGGCAGTCGCTCATTGTAAAATACTGGTATTCAGCTGATTTCGGTTAGACCAGAATTTTACAAGGAGCTTGTAAAATTCTGGTTTTCAGCTCCATCCGGTTACACTGGAAGCCGACCTCAACATAGTTGGGATTGGCTAGGAAAATGATGATGGGTTGAGGGAGACATTCAGCTTAGTCTCTATGAAGGCAAAGTAGGTACTAGATATACTTACTCATAATGATAATTGCGGATGCGCAGCTGGTTCGCAATAAAGACGTAGTAAGACATTAACGTGAACCTATTTTTTGTATCCATCTATTCAGTCATTCGTTAGTTAAACTAATAAATCAGTCACTTGAATATCTACTTGTTATACCCCTTTTTTATTAGAAATATTTCACAGTTGGAATGTCAACTTAATGCGCCGAGTTCAGTGTTGAAAATCCAACGAAGCGCTTTTATTTAGGCTCAAGTGTTGCTTTGTGTTAGTGAAAATGAACAGCAATTTGCGTCATTTACTTACTAATGGTTTATTCAACCTAACACAGATTTGAATAAATAGACATTACAGTAAAAAAGCATTACTTAAGAGTGCTTGCGTGGTTAAAGGAAAAAAATATTGAATTATTTATTTGCTTTACAGTTTCATCATCGTCAGAATGAACTCAATGCGGAATAAAAATAATAGAAAAAACTACTTCAGATAATTTACATAATAATAAAGAGATAATCTATTAAAGATAACGTTTAAATTTTAAAATACAGAGTGATTAAAAACACCTGGTTTGGTAAAACCAGTTTTCACTGTTTAGTGTTTATTAAATAAAAATATATTACAGTCATTTAAAAGAACCATGGGTTGTTTAAAGATATCAAATTAAATAATTATGAAATACGTACACGTAATTTTTAAAAAGAAATCTTTTTCGTATCACGTATTAAAAACGAGTTATCGATGTCAGAGTGACAGTTTCCTCAACCAAACAACCACTTCTCAGTTCGCGGCCGCCTAAAATTTACTCCAAAAACTAGTTTTGGACACGTGCGAGTCTCATATCTTATTTCCTTCGCAAAAAATACTTAAAAAAGAATAAGATTGCGTGGCAATTAAACCTCTGATGTGCCCGTCACGGTGCACGGTGGCATAGCGGCAATGATGGCATGGCTGACTGCGCTTAATCCAGCGGATCCCAACCTGTAGTACCCGGACCACCAGCGAACCCCATGAACTAAAATTATGGTCCGCAAAAGGTTTTTTTTTTTCTTTTTGAATCATACAGAAGATCAGTCATTCAAATATTTACGAGCGAGAGACGGGACAAGACGAAGAAAATCGTTATCCAAAAAGTCAAAAGTCAAAGCATTTATTTCAATTAGACCATTACAGGCACTTTTGAAAGTCAAAAACAAAAAAGCTACCAATACTTGTCACAAATCATTCTGTGACAATAGGTATCTAAAATTATAGGGATCAAAATTTTTATATGAAAATATTCCTTATGTCCACTATTTAGGTCTTTTAAATCTCTGCTGAAAATGTAACCTCAATCGAACTCTCAATTCGAATTTTAAACTTCTATTAAAATGGTGTGTTTTCTATTCCATAATTATAATTATTTATACCGGTACTGTTAATGCATGTTACTTTTGAATCTAAGGAAAAAAGGTTGGGAGCCACTATTTTAAACCATAGTCTTGCATGCTGACCGTAAAAGCTACCATTATGGATGGTAATACTTGTAGCACTTAATCGTCTCGCTTAGGTGGAGATTGGACTTTGTTCTTCTTAAAACTTAATAAAACACGTAACAAAACATGTAAAAAAGAGGTGCTAGTGGAATACAGAACCCCGTCGTTTTTTGGAGTCGGTTAAAAACATCGTGTTACCCAGGGTTGTGGAGATCAGATTAGTCGCTCTATGTAAAATACTGGTATTCAGCTGCGCCCGGTTAGATTAGAAGCCGACCTCAACCATTACTTGAAATTACTTGTAACATTACATTTTACATGAAACTAATTATTTTTCCGTTTTTTTTTATATCGCTAAGTTAGAAACTTTCGAAAAATCAATCCATCCCTCCAATCCATTAATTGTAAATACTAAGAAGTGATTCTCGTATTACAGAACGTCATTCAAGACTCGAGCATTACTTAAAGCTAGATTCAAGCTATTGGATTGGTTGAAACTAGTTTAATACGGGCCTAAAGTCAATTCTCAAAAGAGGTTTCGTTCTTATGAAGAATAGACAAGAAACTCCATAGATAATCTTTTAAAATATTTTTATTCATTTTTTTTAATATATACAATGATTTGCATTCGATGACCATTAGGTATAATTAAAACCTTGAGTGCATGCAATTAATTAAATACAAACTTTAAGCCGTCAACAAAAACTAAGCAGGATTGGAATTCGCGTGATAAGTCGCACTTATCTATTTAAAATTGCAGTATTAATAATTATTTTGCTACATAATAAACCTTGACAAGTTCTAGTATTTTAATAGGTCACAAATATTTTACTGAGACGTTTGGCGTCAATCATTAAAACTAGTTTTACGTTCACCTTTGCGTGGTAAGCTTTTCAAACGACTTGGTTTTAAAATGTTACCTCCTACTATTATAGTACTAGTTCAAGCAGATGGTAAATGCCTTAGTCTCGAGCCACGAGGAGAAGGAGGAGGACCACGTGGCTAAATAATAACAGCCGCTCGGGCCGATATTCAGGTTAAGCAACCTTGCCTAGGTTGGTCCGTCGATGGATGACCGCCTATTACATACCGAGTTTCCTCCGTGCCTCGGAAAGCACATTAAGCCGTTGGTCCCGGTTACCATTTGTAGATCTTTGATAGTCGTTATAGATAGTCAGTGGCCCGAAAGTCTCACACCCAGACTTACTAAGGAGTATCGTATTACCAAGTACTAACTGGGTTGTGGAGGTCAGACAGGCAGTCGCTCCATGTAAACGGGTACTCAGCTCCGGTTAGACTGGAAGCCGACCCCAACATAGTTAGGAAAATTCACAAACATCTCGGGAGAGTCTTTAGAATAAATTTCCCGAAAAAATAAATCCAAATTCCGAAATATTCGCAATAATTCGGAAGTTACTAATAGGGAATATGCATGATTTTTTTTTATTTCTTAAATTAATCGTTAACACCTAAAAAACATAGAAAAAAATATAAATAGGCCTGAAAATAGTCAAATAATTTTTCAAAGTGAAATTTAATATTTTGAATAAATTTGAGCCGTTCAAACGCCACCATTTTGCGCGCGCTTTTGATGACGTCATTGGTTGTGTCCCGTGTTTGTTTACTATAGCGTTTCAGTTACTTCATACTTATTTTGTAGTTTTAATTGCTCTACAAATCATGGAAGAAGTTAAAAAACCTTCTTACAAGTATTGTATGGTACCTAAGTGCAAAAACATTATTAATAGTACACCCGATAAACTGTTTTTTCGTATACCACGCGTTGTGAAACTACGAAAAAAATGGTGTAAGATGATGAGAAAGGATAATGTATCTCCATTATCGGTTGTATTTTGTTGTGAAGATCATTTTAACGGAAGTATGATAAAATGTATGTACAGCTTATTGTGAATTAGCTATTAAGCAGTAGAAAATTAAGTCTAAAACTAACCTAACCTAGTTTACAAAAGTTCATAAAAAAAATCTATATAAGTAGAGCTTGCTCATTCCTATTGTGGTTTTACGAAATTTTGATGTTTGTTAGGGAAGATACAGTTAATTATATTGAATATAACATAGTGAAACAGAAAGGAGGAAAATATAATCTACAAGCTATGCAACACAAACGACAAAGCTATGCAAGTCAATATTAAACTGAAGTACAGAAGTAAAGCTGTCAATGTACCTACTGAAAAGAACTTCACCAATAATACTATCTGTTTTAAAAAGAAAATTGTTCGCTGATAACCCGGCTGATAGTACTTCTATATCATCTTATTCTTCTGTTACATCCCCTGGAATCCCTGGATATGCACCAAGTTGTTCATTAAATTAAAAATAGGTAAATAATTAATAGAAATTCAGATATGTTGACATCATAAATGCATCTATTTTCGGTAGATTATCCGATTGTGCTTTGACAAAACCAGTTTCTGTCATCGTCCTACATTGACTACAAATATAATATTACAAGTAATCACACAGGAATATAGTTTTAAACATTTTTTCTCACAAACACTACTAACACAGTATGAATATCAACGCCGATACATCCAATGACGTCACATTTCGTTTCGACCAATGGTGACGCGTTTTGTAAGTTTGAATTTCCCTCCCTTATTTTTCACTCTTTAAATAATATTTTCTGGATTTAAATAATAACTAAATAAAAAAAATACCTTTTAAGTATAATGTAAAGACAATAAAGAATCTAGAAAAAAATATTTGAGACAAATCTAAATTTTATGCATATTCCCTATTGTATGACTATATTACCACACATTACCACTATTTCTAGTTGTCCAAGCTAACTGTCACCAGTCCAATGACCCCGATCCTCTAACTGTACATTGAGTATACCTACATTAGAAATTAGGCCTTCGCGCCAGTGTTGCCTCTGTAAACAGTGGTAACAAGAATCTTATTAGCGACAGAAAAATGTCCATTTGATAATATTGTCTTTGTCTGTGTGCTGTCAGATAGAACTTGACTTTTCCGGGATGTTTTTTATAAATGCGATAGAAAGACAATAATATTAAAGTGTGATGTGTCGCAGCGCGAATGTTTCCAACCATACCAAATGTATGAAACCGCTTTCGACGCAACACAACACAATGTGTTTCTACCTTTACTCTGTCTGTTTGTCGGCCTGTTTGTCTGTTGTCTTTTTACGCCTTAAGATTTGAACGGTTAGACCATGACCTAGGACAAGAGGACTTAGAATACTTTTTATCCCGGTAGTGGGCATGTTCGCGTGTGATAATTTACGAGCTATAGGTACTCGTATGCGTACGCAGCGGCGAAAACTAGTTGTTGATCAATGAAAAAAAAATTAACCGTTATAAAAGCAGCTAATCCCGTGGCGATCCGCTCTTGAACTTTCAATAATTCTGACGCACTGCCTTTTCACCTTTAAATCAGATTTACCAAGGTGTTATTTTAAATGATGTTTCTGAATCAATCTCAACTCAAAACTAGCACACCTAACATACAAATAAACAAATCTAATTTCAATTTGAGTATTGCTCGCTTTCATTTGAATTTAGTCGTTCTAGAATACAGGCCACAGACAAGGAACTAAGCATAACCAACAAGGAGTTTCACAATCAACCAGCGAGAAACCGGCAGAACTTTTTTATTCTGCGGCTTGACAATAAACAGACGCGCCATCATGACACATTGCGTCATATTTGCTTGTCGATGCATTGAGTCAGATTGAGTGACTGTATCGACCTATAAAGGTTTGCCACTGAGCATGGTCAACTTCTGCCCTAGCTAAAGGCCTTAGTAATTATGTCATAATTACGCAAGATTGCCCTGTTATGGAACTGACAACTTCCTAGGTGCCAAAAAAATTGTCAACTTAAGATTCTCATATTGGGTCCCAAAAAATCACGATTAATCGATCGATCGATGGATGGGGATGGGTTCATGTGACAATCAAGTGTATTTTTGGGTGGGACAAAAAATGAATTTATTTCATCATCATCATCTGCCTAGCCTTTTCCCAACTATCTTGAGGACGGGTCCCAGTCTAACCGGATGCAGCTGAATACCAGTATTTTACATGGAGCGACTTGCTATCTGACCTGCACAACCCCGTTAGTAATTTATTTATCAGATATTAAATTATGTATTATTTTTACTAATATTTTATTAAAAACCCGAGCAACCGAATTTGTGTCTAATAATAAAAAAGCACGTGATGCTGACAGAGTGGAGGAGGGGTAGAATTAAACTTCACGATGTATCACCAAGGGCCTCCCGGGGTTTATAAAAGGGGCCTTAAAAACCTCATGAGTCGAACGGTTACAAGTCTTTCTTCCATAAGTAATGAAGTTTGATACAAAACAAAAACTGTTTTACTCTTATCAAAAAAAAAATACCTTTAAAATAATAGTAGATTCCTTTAAATAATATTAGCTAAGTACCTCAAAGCAAGCAAAAAACCGCAAAAAATATACATTACGAATGCGTAAAAACAGTCATTACAGTTCGTTAGCACAAATTGTTTTGTTTTGATCTTGGAGTGTGAAATTGGTAGATAAGTACCTATCTAATCGGTGATTCTGACGTAAAAGACATCGCCATCTAGGGATTGTTTATAAGATATGGTTTATTTGATTTTCAGTGTAAATTAAGTGTTAATTACTATAACCACTTTACATTTCCCGTTTCTGTACATAACTTCATCCATTTCTTTCTTCCTTCAAATCACTCCAATTTTAAAAAGTAAATAGTTAACACGTGCATATTTAAACATTTTCGTTTAGCTTTCCTTTAAAATAACCAATAGTAGAAAGCCTCTTCCATATTTTAGTTTTTCTTTTCCGTGTGGTTAGTGCCTAACGTGGTATCAGAGTTTTTATGCCGCCCATGGGCCTCTGACTTGGCTTTACATACCATCGAGAAATATCACTCAGGCATACTAGTTTTGTTTTCACCGAAGCAAGTGATAATTATACAATATGCACATGAATCCGAAAAAATCCTATGTAGCTATAAAGAATCCCTAATATGGTATTATTGGACTTAGTTTGGATATAACTTTGGTTGTTTAAAGCTTCCTCTCTCCTACTGTATTTGTTTTTTGCTGTGCCCGACAGGGTCCATAATGATGACAATGTTTTAACTTACCACCTAAGTACACATTGTGGAACGCAAATAATGATTGAGTATTTGAAAATCATATTTTAGTGCCGACAATAGAAAGCAACGGCACATACATACCTTAAACTTACTCGTACAAAAGAGTTCATAATAGTATATTTTACGAAGAATATCCATATATTTTTACACCACAACCTTAATACAGTACATTCTATTTTCTTCACCATCGAGGTGGTGAAGAAAATAGAATATTAATACTTCTTCCTGGTTCTTTCTTTTACCAATTTTATTTTCGAGAAACTAAAATTGGTAAAAGGAATGTAAATAAATGAATAAAAATATTTCAAAAAAAAGAATAGAAAATCAACACTGTCAAAGAAAACGGAAAAGTTAATTGATAGCTAGCCAAAACTGAGGTGAATGCCCGAAAAACCGTCCTTTATCGATAATTCAAAATATTGTTTTAAAATAGTTGCACCATTTGAAAGTTTTACAAACATAGATTTGAACCAGCACTTTAAGGCCAGTGCATTGCCCAATTTGAGTGGCAATCTAAATTTTTCTCATGAATAATTGATAAATTAATAAACTATGATGTGGCCCCGTTTTTATCGTATGTTTTTTGACCTCAAAACACGTTTATTTTGCCACTTCTGTATTTACCGGATGTCCTACGAGTGTCATTTTGTAAATAATATTAGAGATTTATTTATAATAAATGGTCTTAAATCTGGTACAGTAATTAAAATCGATGAAATAAACTGCGAAGTGCGAACATTAAATGTTCGCAGTTTATTTCATCGATTAGTACGTTATTTTTAGTTGCTATTACCTACTGTTAGCCTGTGTCATCCCACTGGTGGGCAAAGGCTTTCCACGACTTCCAAATTCTTCGATCCAGGGCCAATGTGGTTGGTTTTGTCCAACTTGTCCCGTCATAATTTTTAGTGTCTACATAAATTATATTTATGTGTACTACACTGTTTTAATTGACTATATATGACTCTTAACTAGTTTATGTCTAATGTAGGTCAATAATTACTGTCACAAATAATTATAATTATTTGTACGTGACGTTGGCAAAATCAAAATCCCAATAACCAAAATTCCAATAGCACTTTGGCCGACCTGGGAATCGAACCCAGAACCTCCTGCTCAGCAATAGCACTGGCGACTCCTTGACCAACGAGGCAGTCTGTTTACTAAACTTCTCCTTCTTATTTTTTTATTTTATTGACAATACAATTACTAACAATCGAACACGAATGCTTCCTTTGTATCAAAACGTGGTCAGAATCAAAACAGATGCCATTTTGGACATCAGGAAGGAAACAGCGGTGTTACAAATTATTTCAATGCTAAATATAAATTGGTGATCAAATTAAATAGTATCACGATTGTATAGTTTGTGAATTAGACCCACCTAGGTGGTAAACTTCTATGATATATACTATGACACGTGGTAAGGTCACCGTACTGTTGTGAGCACTGCACGGTCAGCACCGCTTTGAGAACTTCGGGATTATTTCTATATATTTTCAAAAAGCAAACGTACCGTAAAAGCATCTCCTAACTCGAATCGGGATCAGCTAGGATAAATAACGTCTTCTTCTTCGTATTTTCGATGATTCCTTTAAAGTGATATAATCTTCGGGAAGAACTCTGCCACCTAAATAGCGTGAGTAGTAACCTCGTCGAGGTTTCAGTGGAGTTGCACAAGGAGCAAGACAGGAGAGTTCCAGGTGGCTCACGGCAGTTCGTAGTCCGTTGAGGTGCTTATTTATGACTGCTACTAATTTTAAACCAGGTAGGCTGCAAGCGTGATTCATTGAGAGGGAGAGGAAGACCAAAGAAAAGATGTATGGATTGTGTGAGGAATGATATCAAAACTCAAAAACTCAAAGCATTTATTTCAATTAGACCATTACAGGCACTTTTGAAAGTCAAAAACAAAAAAGCTAAGCTACAGTCACATTCACAAGGCATAATAACTTGCGAAAGTACTGTAGTTGCACATTCCAAATCGTAGATCTCTATGGAGAAGAATGGGCAAGAAACTCCATGGACACTCTTTTTAATCAAAAAATTGTTACAAAATCTTGGTTACATCATTCATGTTGAGATTATACATATAAGTATGTGAGAACGATGTACAAAGACGTGCACATTAAGAGCGTCCAGAGTAAAAGATTAAACTAACAATTTAAAAATAAAGTAATTAAAATAAACCGTGACAGCTAAGAGATGACCAGTCCCAACTGACCGTTCACGAACATGACGCATGGATCAGCGCCATTCAACTCAACCACATTGAAGGGAACTAAATGACCCGACACACCCGCCACCATCAGCGAGACATTTGTGTGAGCATGACATTCTCTCAGCCACCAGGGCACATTCAAGTCAATGAAGATAACTAAATGTAAATGGTAGCTTTACCGTACATAGTACTCACACATGTGCTATGCGATTATATAATACTAAGAGATATGATGGAAAAAGGAGTAAATGATAGCGTGAAGACTGACAAGGGAGAATGGAAGAAATAAACGTGTTGAGCCGACCCCAAATTTTATGGGACATTGGCATGAAGAAGAAGAAGACTGGCAGGCGGAGAAGATCTTCTAAGATTGATTATTGATTTTTATTTGTCATTTTGGTCATGATAATATAGTAGCACAGCTTCTACTACAGACAGTTTATGTTTCCTATAATACCTAAGTGTTAATTTTCTTAACCTTTGCTTCCGAAGAGGAAACTGTATTATTTATTAACTTAGTTACAACATCAGGCCGTATTGTCCCACTGTATATAATAGCTAAGGATAATCACCTACAGAGAAGGAACGATCATCGGTAATTCGTACCTACTTGCTCACTTCATAATTACTTTCTATACAATTTATTTTGACGGTACTTTTAGAGCCACTGGGTTGCTGGTTTGATTCCTGCTTTGAACTAATATTTGTATGACGAGCAGATAGTTGTTGCGGTTCGAGGGAACAACACAGGTTCTCGAATTGACGATGGAGGCAAGCAGAACGAATTCCTAGTGAAACGCAATATTTTTTTCTCACCTACATTTCTAATCCATCTTTCCTCTCGCAGGTCTGCTGGAAGAAATTTCTTATGAAATAAGCAGTGCCTTTGTGCTCTTCTATGTTAATATATTATCCTGTTAAGTATCTGTGTGTACATAAATAAATAAATAAAATTTCGTCTGTTATTCCCGAACCGTAAGGCGTAAAATATGGATTTACTTACATATAGAAGTATTTTATGAGTTCTGTTAAACTCCCATATATTAGGGGTGTGCGTATTGCTAGCAAAGATTTCTTATATTACTTTGTTTTCATAAATCAAACTAACAAAACTTCGCTTGCACCAAGATGACATTGAAAACGTTCAAGCATTTTAATTTTCTTGCGTCTCCACACGCACATATATCTACATACATAATACGTCTTAGGTAACAGCCATTGCACATAACTAGTCATTTTTGAGGCTGACCTTAGAAAGCTGCGTTTATCCGGTAGTAGCAGGGTTGATTGATTTCAATATATTTATATATATGTTTTTATAATTTACAAATTTTTATTAATATGGTAAATATAATCAAAGCAATGTGTCACAATAAATATGTTTCAATTTAGAGATGTGGTATTTATACATCGTTAATATCATAATTTCTAACTAAAATATTCACCTTTATATGAAACTAGCTGAAATATTAGTCTAGATTAAAATACTCTTCCTGACAGTTTCCTTCGGCCAACCTCAGTGGAGACTAGCAATCGCCGCAACATTATGTGCTCAAGCGTGTGCGCAAACGCAAGTGCTGCACTCACTCTCTTAGTCCGATAAAAAAATATTTTCTTCCTAACAAATTTTGCCCATCCCTAAACGGTAGTAATAGTATCACTAATCTTAATCAAATTATTTATTAAAGCCGCCATAACCTCACTATAAGGTCGTCAAGCCTCTCTCTAACCGTCCAAAAATATTTATATTTAAAATGCATGTCATGCAACACTATGTAAATGCAAATATTCCGTCTGTGTTTTGATTTATTTCAAGGGTATTGGAGTAGTTACGATTAATGGTGTTTTTACCCTTCCATTGCCACCTTGGTACGTTTACTGCTTTCGACATGTTTTTGTTTTTATTTTATTAAATTTACCGATATACAGTTGGAGATAATCGATCTGTGTTGTCGGTAGTAGACACAGAGTGGTCGCTTTAAGCTCATATCACACCCATAATTTACTACACTATAGATCGGCATCTCATAACCTCACATCGATTTTTAAGCGATGCCGTTTCAATGGTGATAACTGTTGTTTCAAGGAATTAATGATGAACTGCTTGATTTGAGACGTTACGTTGAGGTTTAAACTGAAGTACTTGATGATATGGATTCTAAACTGATTGTCTACTGAATTATCCGTGATCATGGTGTTTGCAAGAGCGCCGAAATATCGGGAACTCAAAATAGTAAACATGGTCAATATCCCGTTTTGAATGTTAATGATTCTCTGCTGAAATAAAGCTCTAATTAACTGTTTTGATTGATTGAACAAGATTACAATTAAGATAAGATAGCTGTTGACAATTAGACTTTCAGAAACTGAACTTGTTTATCGTTCTTCTTAGGCATAGCCATAATAGTAGCATAACATAAAAAATATCCCTGTTATCAATTATATCTATGTTTTTGCTGTAGAACATACTTGTCTTAGGGTACCACCAAATGCCTAACTCAAGCCATTTCCGTACGTCACTTCCTACATAATGTAAAACACATAGAAAGGCATTTACACAGTAACAATAAATCCCCCAATCACGTATGCGCTCGTCTCTGTTCACTGGCTGCCTATCACACCGTAACGAGCCACCATAGCTGTCACTTTCACTCATCACACGGTGTGACGGTGTGACATTTCAATCATTTATGTAAGATATCTTTATTATAATAAGCACGTCAATCTTTTGTTAAATGACTTGCGCTTGCGACAGATCTTCTGTTGTTTTTTTTTTTATTTCCGTATTTTGCGACACACCCGACTTCGATTGAGTCTTGATGGCGATACCAGTCAGGGAAATTGATTGTTTTTTTATTACTTTCCTACATCGTGTCAATTTATGTACCACTGTTGGGCAAAAGTCCCCCATTTCTCCTTCCATACTTCTCTATCCTATGCGATTTGTAGCCATGTTAGCCGGCTAGCCCCTCAAATTGATACAATTTAATTTCTAATTTAAATTGTCGGTACCTGCATACCAATCAAAGTTCTTTGACAGTTGTATAAAATGGCTATAAAACGGCAAATGGACGTAGTGTGTCAATTTAATCATCAAATATTTTCCTTAGCCTTATTTAAATAATAACAATAATCAAGTATACATTATAGGTACATAACCGACGACATAAATTGGTCTACCTAAACTTGAAAACCCGAACAATTTCGTTTAGTAATTACGCAAAGTAAAACAAACAGACAAACATTTGAGATAGACCGAAATGGTGAGCGTAAAGTCCTTGATTAAAAGTTTGTACTTAATAGCGTTTTCGTGTAAAACCCCCACGTTTTCCTTTTAAGTATTAATTTGAATTAGGATACCAGACGCGGATCAATTTGTCAGAATAATTGTGCATTTTATTTATTCTGCACCCATGCGAGATTCTAGTCTTTGGCGGAATCAAAACTAAATAAATTTAAATTTCTTTCACAACATTTAACTGACATAGATTTCCGCAAAGTAACGCTTGGTTTCATAACTACTTATCAAAAAACTAGTAGGAGCTGTAATTCCGCTAGGTACGAGTGCTATAATTTTACTTTAAATAAAAGGAATTTCAGCGACTTTAGTTACATGTTTTAAATAATAGACCACACTTTTACAAGGACAAAATTCAATTGACAGTCAGTGCCCTCATACAAAAACAGTACTATTCTTTTCTTAAATTATTCTTAATTCAAAATCCTTTGAGAATCCGAATGCAGCTATGCAGCTACAAGCAGGCTACCTAATATAAGGTTGGTTGTAACTTATAAAACCTTACAATATCTACCTAGACCTACCTATAGTTGACCTAAAAGTGGCATCAATGTGTGCTCTAGAATTGATACTAGAGTTATATTCTGTCGGAATTATCCACTTCATGAGCTGAGAATGGCAGCATTTAAAAAAAAATGTATATACATCCTGGTTTTCTCTTCCCTCCCTACCCCTAGACTAACCTCGACACTGGGCCATTGATTAACAAAAATGTCGTTATCCACTTGTGTCGACAATTTGCTAAGATACGAGGTCGATGACATAACTAAGGTTGGCTCACTGTTCCGGTCATCCGAGATCACACGTAACGCGTTGCATCAAGTATATACGAGTACGCGCGTTTCCATTGATGCCGACGCGGTTTTGACGACACATCGTTTTTTTTCAGCGTAACTTACCGATGTGTCGGTAATTTCGGATATCGATTCTTGAAAATTAAATATCAATTAAGGCTGCAGATTTATAAGACTGAGTTATAACGATAAGTTCCAAGTCCAGTTATTGCAAATAATTGATTAATCACCTTCATGGCTAACATATTTAAAAAATATAAAAATCGGCCAAACGCAAGTCGGACTCGCACACAAAAGGTTTCGTAGCGAATATCTCATCAAATATGTTGATCATGGCATAAGTTTCTAACAGCTGCTGTCTTGTTGTTTATTTTACTGATGCCGCGTAATTAACATGCTTTTAATTCATAATAATTAGGTATGTTTTTATTATATTAAGAGAATAAAATACACGTGATTGATTTCTTCATTTTAAACAAAAAGTTTATTAAACAGTTATTATTGCAATGCTCGGCCATTCAAATTGAGATTTAAGGCATCATATTTTTAATTAGATTCATATTTTTAATTAGATTCATATTTTTAAATGTTTTCATAATAATGTAGTTCTCAAATTAGACAATGGATAGACATTATTATCATACCATGACACAGACACAATTTTCATCATTCATCATTCAAATAATATTAGATAAACGAAAAAAAAACAGAAACAAAAGAACGCAGGTCAGTGTCTTAATAATTATCATTAATAATCAAGAGTAAGTATTTGGTATTATGTTACATTATGGTCATACTGATTTTTGATCAAGCAATTCATAACACGTTTTTGAGATGTCAGTCAAGTAATTAATTGGTTGACATTGAAATGTCAACTAATTAATTTTATAAATGTCTCATGACCACATTTTAGGCATAATTAATAATTATACCTACGAATTTATATTTCTAGACTAAACTTTATATTTCTTCGCTAGTTTCATATAACACAATAAATCTATTAACTTTCTGGAAATCGATAACAGTAAAAATGTTGTGCATTAAAATAATCACATACGCATATTTTTGCGGGCGTGAAGCTGCTGCTGCATTCTGAATCCTAGCCTTCGATCTTGGTTTTTACAACAAAAAAAACTATTAAAGCAAACCTAATCTTTTGTTAGTAAATCTAAATTTCTATAAAAGAAAAAAAATCTGGGATAATTAGAAATTGAATATGATAAAAAAAGATCGGGGAAAATAAGAAATTGAATATGATATGAGATTTGAACCTCATATCATATTCAATTTCTTATTTTTTGCCCGAAATACTGTGTCACTTAATAACAAACAACCCCAAAAACAACTACCAATGGTATTGGTGGGAAAACAACAGAAAAATCCTACAAAAAAAAAGTCGACACGTCAGTATCATACATTGGAGTTCATTGGACAAGCGCCTCAATCGCACGCACACACGCACGTTCATTAAATAAAGGCTCGTCGAACGTAAACACGGTTGTACCTGTGTGCGTACAAAAGAGTTCAGTGGGCCAAACCAACAGGTTTGAGCGCCTGCCTATGGGTACGACCCCGTTTTCTGAGGAACTTGCACAGATAGTAGAAAATAATTGTTTTTTTTTTAATTAAAATTCGTCTGCTAATTTTTGTGTTGATTGTCGATTTAGATGTAGGTTCCGCATTTTTGCTTTCTGGTAGCGACATTTAAGTTGACATAGTTTATTTTTAGTAGGATTTTGGTTTAGTAAAAATGAACTTTGTTAAAATTTTGCTGAACAATAGAGCATTTTCTATCTTTGTTTCCATTCAGAAAATAAAATAGGTGTTATTTTATCCGTGCGTGGCACATATTATTATCATAAAACGGAACTAAAAAGTTAGAGCTCAAGCTCTAACTTTAACTGCAGCTAAAGAAAGAGAGCAGTGGTGGCCCAGTGGTGACGGCCCCGACTTACGAACAGTAAGTCGTGGGATCGAACCCAGGTAGGCGCATTACTTTGTGTAATTTACTTCATCACCACTGCTCTCAGAATCATCACCACCCTCTCTCTCTTTTTGTGAAGGAAAACATCGTGAGGAAACCGCATATCCTAGAACCAAAAATTCGAAGACATGTGACATCTACCAACCCACACTGGGCCCACGTCGTGGATTATAGCCAATATATAGATAGGAGGCCGTGTGTCCCGGCAGTGGGAACATTATAGGCTGATTATGGTTATACTAAAGAAAAAGGGCTATTTTTAATTCCGTATTCCGTGAAAATGGTGTACCGAAAAAATGGCTCCAGAGACGAAAACGACTTACTAAAGTCATAAATAATTGTCAGGAGTGGTAATTCTACGAATAACTTGCCAGGGCCCTGAAGCGGTACCTAGTAATGGCATTATTGCCAAATAACACACGCATATTAAACCTAACCACGTGTTGACCTACAAAATTTCATCTCTTAACCAGTTAACCCCAGCACAATATTTACAATTATTCGACAGTACGGCGAGACCATATTACACGAGCGATAGATCATAAAAATTATAATAAGTAGTAAATGTATGCGTAACATCGTTACATAATTATAACATAACTGTAATAACACCATTCCGCGAGTTCTCAAACCAATTGACAGAGAGAGAAAAAAAGTAGGAATTGTTATTTATAAGATTTAGCCCTGTTTCACAGCGGATCAAAGAGGTCTTACCCAAGTGGCAATTGCTTTCAAAACTATTAGAATTTCTGCAAAGACTTACTTTAAACAAGATTGACACAAGTGACTCGTTGGTTTATTCATCGCAAGCGACTGCTGAGCATCAGGTCCTGGGTTTGATTCCCGGGTCGAGCAAAGTGATATTGGGCTTTCCATCAGGAATTTCTCAGTAGCTGGCACGGAATCTGGATATGTGCCGAGTTGATGGCAATAGACTCGGCCCCTATTACATGGGACTTAAAACATAACTGGCGTAATGTGGGTGTACTTGTTAAGTATACCTCTGCCTAACCCTTCGGAGATTACAAGGCGTGATATTATGTGTGTGACACAAGCTATTCGTTGGCTTATGTCAATGTAATGTCAATCTGACTTTTCCATAATTTTGATCGCTGATAGAATCTCACATGTTCTGGCTGAACCACCATATAACAGATAATTATATGTATAAACAATTAAACAGATTTTTACCATAAGATGTAAAATGTTAAACAAAATTGTATCTTTCGTCGATTACAGGATGTGTGAGCTCTAACTTTTCAATATGGACACTGGACACTTTCCGCTCAATCTAAGGTACAGAGAGGGCTAATCATAGAGAGAAAATATATAAAACTTATTATAGATATACCTAGATAACGTAAGAGCACCTACTTCACCGTGGCTCCTGTCGCAGCAAGCTAATTTGTTTAAATCAACAACGTTACAACTCAAAAACTTAATTCGAGACATTTAAAGAACAAAAACGTAGTCTATTTTGTATAGTAACTAAACAGTGCTTATGATTTATATGACATAGTAATGTCGTGAGGAAAGTTTTGAGTATGAATGTGGATGGGTATAGGTGTAGAGGAAGACCAAAGAAACGATGGATGGACTATGTGAAGGATGATATCACCGTAGGCGCGGGAGTGTGGCTAGCTCGCTGTTCGTCCGTCTTATGACGACAGGCCGTGTCGACGGCGCGTTCGTGTTCCACGCGCGCCTCAAGGAATGTCAGCAAACCGGAGGGGCCCGCAAGGGCCGATGCCGAAGTTTTAGCTAGTAAAAGTCTTGACACTCCCTTCCGCTCCGCCCAGAGCGGAAGGGGTCATTTGATGATTTCCCATTCCAAAAAAAAAGGATGTGTTTAGCTCCAGGCCAAGATTAATTTGCTATCAATCGATTGACGTGATTGCGCGTAGACAACAATCACATTGCAATCAATAGTTTCCTTCTAAACATTTACTTAGCAATGTAAGTAAGCCCCCACTCTCTTATAAGGGCTCTCACTCACGGACGTTATGTCGCCAAATGACTCAATGACGCCTAAAATGTCGGAGTGTCATTCTAGTTGATTCGCCACAGACTATTACGGGGAGGTTACGGATGGGTATTCATGCAATCGTATTTATGACGAGGCTGATCTGATTAGTTTGTGTTGTGTGTAATTAATATTTATTTTAAAAGCTCCTGGCTGACTAATAACAGCGGCTCGGGTCGATCTTCAGATTAAGCCGCGCTTGCCTAGGTTGCTCCGCGGATGGGTGACCACCCATTACATACCCAGTTTCCTCCGTGCCTCAGAAAGCACATTAAGCCGTTGGTTCCCGCTATTAGTTCTGACAATCGTTAAAGGTAGTCAGTAGCCCGAAAGTCTGACAACCAGTCTTACCAAGGGATATCGTATTACCCAGCACTATCTGGGTTGTGGTGGTCAGACAGTCAATCGCTCTACGTAAAATACTGGTACTGTTACAATGCTGCCAGTCTTCTTGACAAGTTTTTGGTTAAAAAGTAAATAACACGAGCATCAGATTAAAAAAAATACCAAAAAAAATATGTTTTTGTATCGGTAAACCATCACGCAGCCTTAGTTTAACTACCTAATTAAATAAGACCCTGTATTATGTTTATCAGTGAAAACATAATTCTAACTTATTGTTATCTACACTTGTACAAATAAATCCATTATTTACTAATTAAACAACAGTGAATGCCTTTTATTCAACAGTTTTGAATATGAATCATTGAGCTGAGGTGTCCGAGTGGTTAAGGAGTTGGACTTGAAATCCAATGGGTTATACCCGCGCAGGTTCGAATCCTGTCCTCAGCGATTCTTTTTTAATTTTAATGATTAATGTTTAAGTTATTAAGAAGGTACTGTATGTTTTTAAACTGTAATGGTCACTAACATTATCATTAACACTAGAAACGGGATATTTACCATGTCCACTGTTTGTTTTGAGTTCCCGATATTTCGGCGCTGTTGCAAGCACCATGATCACGGATAAACCCGCCGATCCGTTTATACGTGAAACAGTGGACATGGTAAATATCCCGTTTCTAGTGTTAATGATAAGATACTGTAAACTTTGTACAGACAGCGTAGTGAGCGTAGTGCTAACCCCTCAAACTTTAGAAACTTGCACTTACCTACTGACGCCTGTGCCTTCATAGTACAAAATTTCAGACACAAGTAATGTGATGAAATCTAATGCTTTTTTTTGTCTTTACTGTCCCACCTCGCATAAATAACATAAAAATAATCTAACTCAATGGAAATTCTTAAAAAAAATAACTAATCTTCGCAATATATTTGCTGGTCACGTTAATAAAGATTTTGTCATCCATGATGATGACTAAATTAGCTACCAAGGTATGCTTATATTATACAAATTCCATACTATTACTATTTTAATAAAATATCTGAAAGTAACTGTGTCTGTTAGTCTGTCTACTATCTTTTCACCCCTTAACGGCTGGACGGATTTTGATGTAATAGAAGTTCGGCACACAGGTAGACCATTGCCTAGGTTAGACCAAAGGATACTTCTTCTCCCGGTAATAAGTTCGCGTGGGATAATCCAACCTAGAGCGAGCAAAACCACGGGCAAAATCTAGTCATACATAATTTCTTTATTATGAAACTAAACACGATGTATCGTCGTCATTCTAATTGAATGTAGTAATCATAGATTCTTGGCGATGTAACATCATTAATTAAATTATACTAATTATTATTCGTACCTACATGAATACTATCGTTCGTGAGTTGCATGAGACAGTATATTACAATAAAATTATAATGAAATCAATGAATCTGAAAGACTTATGGGAAGAACTTTTAAATCAATATGCCTCGTTGGTCTAGTGGTCGTAAACACGACTGCTGAGCATGAGGTACTGGGTTCGGTTCCCAGGTCGAACAAAGTGCTATTGGGTTTTTCCATCACGAATTTCTCAGTAGCAGCCGTGGAGTCTGGATTTGTGCCCGGTTGAAGACTATAGGCCGCCCTTATTACATGGGCCTTAAACATATAAACGAAATGCGGGTGTACACCTCCGCCTAATGCAACATAATGTTATGTTATGTAACACCACAACTGAACCTAAGCTAAGATAAAAATCTACATCATAATAACCAAACTTAAAGACTACTTAGAAGTGCAACTTATACCGTATAATCAACACTTCTAATAGTCCGCTTACCCAGCACGTTCTAGAATTATACACGAGCTGTGTAATTCACGAAATAACGGTTAAATCGTAGGAGAAACCTTGGTAGTAGTGTATAATTGCACGTTTGCTGTGTTCGTGTAGTGACCGGAAATGTTCGTAAGTGACATGGGTGATCAAATTGCCAACTTCCTATAGAAGTGCACACGTTTTTAACTATGTCTTTTCTTTTGAGATGACAAATAAGTGTTCAACTTCTTCTTAGTGTGTCGATGGCGAATTTTCATTAAATATTATATATTTGCCCCAAAATTCATCTATGCGAACTCCACTCGCAGATGCAGTCATAAATCGTCAAGTGTCATGCATGCAGTTTAAGTATTGCACTTAATTCTCGTCTCAGCGAAGATCTTCACCCTATCAAGCCTCAGGGCGCACCGCCGTTCATACCAGTTGCAGTTTGAAGTATTCAGAACACGTATACCGAAAACTTTTTCAACAGTCATAGAGTCATAACCGTTTAAACGGCCAGCACATCATCAGTTTTTTTGGTTAGGCTATCCTATACCACTGCTGGGGAACAGTCTCCCCCAATTCCTTTCAGGAGCGGTTTTCTTCATCTCGACCAGTCCTCGTTGTACGCGTCCGTCTCTCGGCGCCCATTGTATAGAAACTTGTGTGCAGCGGGTACTTATCACTTAAGTTTAAATATTCTGTGAGCTTGTTCTATTTCCATTCATTTGTTTTCTCATAGAGTTTTGAACCATTAGCATTACTGTGTACTGATATTCTACCTCAATATAATTTGAGTAGTCAAAATCAATCACCCTCATCATCTGCCTAGCCTTTCCCCTACTACGTTGCGGTCGCGTTCCAGTCTAACTGGATGCAGCTGAATACCTGTTTTTTTTCATGAAATGACTGCCCATCTGACCTCTAAAACCTTTTGTCTGGCTAATATGATAGATCTTATCTATATCAAACAACATATTGCCTGCCATGTTGGTTTAGTGATCACTAAAGGGACTGTGGAGTTTGATTCCCGGACAAAAAAAAATACTTGAGGTCCATGGAATGTTAGTACAAATAAGACAAAAGATATTTGTTAGGGAATCCTGTCTGGTATTATAGAATCTACCGGCTCCGGTATTACAGTTCATGTTCTAAACTAATTTAAAGTAGGTAACACTTGAGTAGATAAAGGAGAAAATGAATGATGCCTAAAAACAACCGAAAATGATGACACCTAACATAACTATGTATATACCTATAAGCAGGCACACTACATTGTAGTATAATCACCAATTCAGTAAAACCAATTGGGTATGCACGACACAGCAAGATAACTCAATCGATTAATATTAATTACTGACAAGGTCCGTACGGATTTATCATGTTAGTCACAGAATTCTAGTCATCAATAAATTGCCAAACCGAGGTTAAAAGTCCATCTTTGTCTGGTGTATCTTAACTGAATTTAAATTGTTTTCTACAAAATCGAAGGTTAATAATAATACATCCATATTTAGCCAATTATCTTTAAGTCCCATTGAATAGGAGGCGAGTCTGTTGCCATCAACCGAACACGAATGCAGACTCAGTGGCTGGTACTGACAAATTTCTGATGGAAAAACCCAATAAGACTGACCTGAGAATCGCATTCAGATCCTCCTGAGCAGCAATCGCGCCTGTGGCCACTAGACAGTGCCATGTTTCGCTATACGAATGTGCAGGTTCTAAATCCGGAAAATTTCAATCTAGAATTCGATTTCGTGATCTTGCAACCGCCATCCATCATTATTTATGTCAACAGTATTAATATCTTTACTAATATTACTATTTTCTTTGTCAACAGAAAGAAAATGTCATCATTCTAACCGGGATCAGCGAACCTACAATTTAAAATGGCGGTCTGTTCGGCCGCGGTGATCATCGAGAAGGCCAACAAGTACTATGGCAGGCCTGACAAGGCTGACTTTAAGCCTGTCCTTAAGGATATGGACATGGTCGTCGATAGGGGAATCATGTAAGTATACAATGGCACAAACGATATACCATAACCTCACTCATGCTGTAATCTCTAGGCGACAACCTACACGCTCAAAAGACATTGTTTGTTTACTGATGAAAAAATATAATAAAATCAATTGTTTCCCACAGATACGGTCTACTCGGCCCATCAGGATGTGGCAAGACCACGTTACTATCCTGCATAGTGGGCAGGCGGAAACTGAACAGTGGAAACATCTGGGTCCTCGGTGGAAGACCTGGAGAGAAGGGCAGCGGAGTGCCCGGACCCAGGGTTGGGTATATGCCTCAGGTATGCGTCTTACTACCTTATGTGTTTCGACTACCCCATCGTCTGCTAGCTTTTTCCCAACTACATATTTTGGGATCGCCTTCCAGTCTAATAGGATGCAGCTGACGTACCAGTATTTTACAAGAAGCGACTACCTATCTCCCTAATCCAGTAACTGGAAATAAACCCAGAATTTTGTATTAGTTTGATTAAAAAAAGTGTCCATGGAGTTTTTGCCCGTTCTTCTCCATAGAATCTAAGATATAAGTATGGAAGAAGAAGACATGCTGCGCCGACCCCAAATGAATTGGGATAAGGGCAGGAGAATGATGATATTGATTGATGAGTTTTATACTGGTATTCAGCTGCCAGCAGTAAGAGTAGAAGCCCCATTCAACATATAGTTCAACTTATAGTTTGGAAAAGGCTTGGCAGATGATGATGATTTAAGTTTGAGAATGGCTGAATCTTATATCCTACCAGCTCGGAGCTTGGCTCGCGTTTCGGAAATTAGCCCACGGGATCGTTTTAAATAAAGTAATGACACTCGGGATAATGTATCTTTCCGTTAGTGAAAGAATTTTTGGAATCGGATAAGTAATGACAATACTGCCGTCATTATTAAAAAGGGCACAACTAAGATTTTGTAAATATTGAGAAAATTGATGTTAAAATTACTAAAACTTAAAAAATGTTGCAGTTGTGCCCATAGGCTTATGCTATCTCCAGTTAATTTTGTTGCTAAAAATCACAAAAAAGTTAGGCAGATAGGCCTTTTTTCCTGATTCCGGATATATACACATAACTCAATTTCATGAAAAATGTTTGTTGTGCTCTTTTCAATTAAAACGGCAGAATAAAGAATAGGATATTAGTAAAGATATCAAACTAATTTAATCTAAAATATTTCATCTCTTCTCAGGACATAGCTTTAGTCGGAGAGTTCACAGTCCGCGACGCCATATACTACTTCGGCCGGATTTACGGCATGCAAATGGAGAAGATGGTGGAAAAATTTGAGTTCCTCTCGAACCTTCTGGACCTGCCTAGTGGAAGCCGACTCATCAAGACCCTGTCTGGGGGTCAGCAGAGAAGGGTGTCTTTAGCTGCTGCCCTGGTGCATGAGCCTGAACTCCTTATATTGGATGAGCCGACTGTTGGACTGGATCCTGTACTGAGAGAAAGGTTAGTCAACATAATATTAATGGGATGTCCTTAGTGTTAGCATGGAAGAATACAATTTTGTGGTTTTGTATGGATAGACGAAATAGATCGTCATTATCCTTTGGCAACAATTAGGCGGAGACCAAACAAACAAAACCGATAAAAACATATTTTCTATTTAGCTTTTTAGGGTTCAACAAGCATCCGTTGTCCGTCTGTTTGTCCGTCTGTACTCTGTTTGTCAACGGGCTGTTTTCGATGGGTTATTTTAATGTTAACACACCATTCATAAACCTACAACATGGTATAGTACTAAATAATATACTACAGCCGTTAATTCTGAATTAATAACACAGTTCAGAAACAAACACATAACACAGAAAACACCACAGAAGAATATTAATATGTAAAATATCACACAAATATTTTATTACTTGGTCAAAAAAATCTGTCACGTCTATACAATATTTGCATTGTTATAATAATTCCTATTCATATTAAAATTACAAATGACAACACATTGACGCTAATTCTCTTTATTAATGCGTCAACTAAATAATGCTACTATGTCAAAAGGAAATACAAATAATCATTGAATAATAAAATTGATGATCATGTGAAGATTTTTTCTACCGTTTTTTGCTACTGTACTCAAAACTATTCATTTATTAAAGCATTATTAATGACTGTCTAAACTATTGTCGTCGGTAACTATGTAATTGTACAAAAAACTTTCAGTAGGTAAGCATGAGTATCTATCTACATGTGAGTTAATGACGCATTTAGTTTGAAGAGCTTAATAAAATCAGCCGCTCGGGCCGCTTGCTTATTGCTCCGTGGATGGGTGACCACCCATTACATTCCGAGTTTCCTCCGTACCTCGGAGAGCACGTTAAGCCGTTGGTCCCGGCTGTTATTTGTAGATCTTTGACAGTCGTTACAGGTAGTCGAAAGCCTGACAACCAGTCTTACCAAAGTGTATCGTATTACTTAGTACTAGCTGGGTTGTTGAGGTCAGATAGGCAGTCGCTCTATGTAGAATACAGGTATTCAGCTGTATCCGGTTAGACTGACAGATGAAATACGTCTCTGGAAAAACAGGTTCCTTTTAGGAAACCCGCTGCAGTTCTTTGCTTAATATGGGACTTTCCAGAACGAATCCTATTTAGGATAGGCTAAGTTTGTTGCGTTATTAGGTTTGATACTTGAATATTCTGGCAAAATGGCTTGTATACGAAGGGGTCTATATTCACTGGTCTCATTGAAAAAACTAGTATATGTGGTCCACTTTCTAAAGCTTTCATCCTGTTTAGGATGACTGGAACGGAATAACCGTTTTGGTTCTGTATCTGATACTGACCAGAAGATCTACGATTCACTGCATCTTTGAGATGCTGGCAAGATCAACGAATCCATTCAAATGGCACGAAGATGGCGTGCCCAAGACCTTGCTGTCATGCTTTAAGTATAGGCATACATAATATAGACACTCTTCAATAAGTTTACTTAACATACGGAACTCCCTAACGCGGTGCAAACTTTACCAAACAATTCAGAACTTACGCAATGCTAAGCAAAAAATATGTCGTCTTATAAAGAATGACGTGTAAATAGTCGCGTAGATTTATCAGACTACAATGAAACGTTTCAAGGTTTTTTTGTACAATATATTATGTTAATAACTCTTGATTTTAGTTTTTAGACAGTAAATGACATTGGCAATAAAAAATATAATAGATGAGCTGTAGGGGTACTTAGATTTCTCTGTACTTAGGCTTGCATCATCAGTTGTTCAGGGGATTTTCACGCTAGGTCAAATGTGAAATTTCACTCTCATGAAGGTTCAAAATTTCCTTATTGATGCTTAGTGTACAAAGGTGAAACTTAAATGGCCTTTTCATTACCTCCTCACTTCATCAATCCAGCAGAACACCTTCTTCTTGGACAGGAATTGCAGTGCCAAATCTGGAAATCTCTTAACCGTTTGCTGGCTCAGGTTGGCAACTGTAGAAAAAATTTGGCAATAGGGTATCATCGATCCGTCCCAAATATAATGCCAGTGTGGAGCCCCTCTGGAGGATATGCCCCACCTCGTTTCTTGTCCATCCTGCACAGCCAGGATTCCAGGATTTAAAACAAGCCAACGAAAGAGCTGTTTAGGTGGCTATTATACTGCTCGGGTATTATTTGTCATCCATCGACATGCAAAGAAGATGAATACAACACAGAACATCGCCAAAGTTGAAATGTTTTTAAGCTTTTGACATACAGTGTTTCCTTGATCTCATAAGTTCAACGAGATTTTTGTTTGATTTTGGATCACATACGGATCCAATAACATGTCTTTTCTATTTCACATCGTCCTCACTTGCATTGGCACGAACTTTACGAGGATAGTTCAGAAACTGGTGAAAAGATTAGCGGTCTTCGTCAGTCTAGCCTTTACTTACCCTTATCCAAAGAGATTATCAGAAGAAATGTCAATTATCAGAAAAATTGTGAACCGATATCTCTCAGTGAGGCTATAAAGCAAATAACATAATTGCCCAGTTTGACACGTTACACTCTACTGACAACCAGTTGGTTATCTTGTTCGGCTTTGCCTCTATCACTTCGTTGGCTGAGTATGAAATCGGACTAAGTGTTATTGGGTTTTCGCATCAGGATTTTTTCAGTAGCAGCCACGGAGTCTTTGAGACGGGTTGATGGCAATAGGCTCATCCCCTATTACATGGTCATCATCATCCACAGCCCGACTTTACCCACTGGTGGGTATAGGCCTCTCTTTGCTTGTGCCAAGCTTCACGTTCTTATGCCAGCCTCATCAAGAATATTCCCGCGAAGGCAACAATGTCTTCTCTTTCCAGTCCTTGCATGCCACTTGGTCTCAGCTTTACTCCACCTGCCATCACCGCGCCTTGCTAGGTATCCTGCCCAACTCTATTTGAATTCCATAACGCGATTTCCAATATCGAAGACCTTCGTACTTCTCCGGATTTCGACGTTTGAATCAGTTAATCCTTCGTTGATTTCAGGTGTGATGTTACGTTTATTAAAATGTCTCTGCTCTTCTCGCAACCAAAAAATAGTGTGACGATAAGACTACTGTTCCCAAACCTTCTTTCCTAACAATACTTAATTATAACACAGCCCAAATAACATAATAAGTATTGTCTTACCACGGATGTCCATTGTCTTATATCACAATGAGTAAAGTTTCATCGCTGATAGCTATCTACTGTCCATCAGAAAATAAATATTACGTCAGACACGCCATTGAATTTCTTTTGGAAAAGTTGACTTACTTGAGTTTGCTTTTCGTAGAATAAGAAAGCACCTTGGAGTTTTTTTCTGAACATATTCTTCTTCAGGAGAAAACTAATTGAGATGTAGGTAGTTATCAAATGTCAAAAATTTCCACCAAAATAATATTTAGTCATGAGTACGATAAACCACTTAATTTATTGGGATAATCGTTGAAGGATAACTGATTCTTATAACTGCTGACTAAATGGTGGTCACACAATGATTTCTTCTTCAATAAACACTACTAGCCGTTAATTATCAGGGTTCATCCCTTTTAAGCTCAAAGAAGCGCAAATCTTTCATACAATCAGACCAACGTTTATTTGATCTTTTTTTTTGGGATGGGAAATCATCAAAATGACTTCTCCCGCTCTGGGCGGAGCAGAAGGGAGTGTCAGACTTTTACTGACTAAAACCCATCCATGTTCCTTCTGTGCCCTTTGTGTTCCAGGGCCGCGGTATCTCTTTCGAACAGTCCCGCAGCCCGCGTATTTTATATATCCCTATTTTATACCGTCCACCGCAACAAATAAATATTAAATCTTTTCTCAAAATATTGCATGTATTTATCTCCTCTGTTACAGATTACAGACCCTCAAAAACTTTGGCATTTATAATACTGCCAAACGCAAAAGTGGTATCTCAAGGAAAGCCAGTTTTTAGGGTTCCGTGCCTAAAGGGTAAAACGGGACCCTATTACTAAGACTCCGCTGTCTGTCTGTCCGTCTGCCACCAGGCTGTATCTCATGAACCGTGATAGTTAGACAGTTGAAATTTTCACAGATGATGTATTTCTGTTGCCGCTAAAAAACAGAATAAAAAAAATCTATATTATATTTCTACAATAAGTGGGGCTCCCATACAACAGACATTTTTTTTGCCGTTTTTATAGATAATGGTACGGAACCCTTCGTGCGCGAGTCCGTCTCGGACTTGGTCGGATTTTTTTTGTTTATTAGGATTTTTATTTAAAATAGATACTGCTATTTGGCTTACTTAAGTAGATGAGTATTTATTCAAACTATCCGATGCCATTAAAATCAACTTTACATTTTTTTTAAAAGATACCGCTTTTTAGCTTAGCACGGCAGAATTGTGGTAAGATACAGAGGATCTGTCAGACAAAAACTATTGAACAGATTTAAAACCGGTTTATGACCTGGATTAACACACATAGGACACTTTGTGTCTCGGTAATACGATCCCGTGGAATCATTACCGAACTCAACACGGAAGCCGCGGGCATAAGCCAGTCTTCTTTATTAAATTACCGTTGAAAAAACGCTCCTAAAAGTTTTTTTTTTTAAGACCCGGTAGGTGGCGCTATGGTCGATTAGGACAGGACCAAATCTATTGGGTCAGCCAATAATATTATTGTGCTTTACAGGATTTTGAAAATAAAATGCTTGAAATTAAAGACACTAACGAGGACTAACAATCGTTTAATTACATGCAATAACCGTACCCTATTATTTAAATTTGATCCTTATGTATTTTGCAGTCACGTACCACGGTTTTATGCAATACATTATTATTTAATGCCTATTTGACAATTACTTACTTAATGACCTACCTAGGCAACGGTGATTCATATCAACATAAAATTAAGAAACGAATGTAACAACAGTCTTATTTGAGTATCCTAGCTATAAGTCACTTTTAATCGATGATTCTTTCCGATGCACGGAGAGGTGATCAATCAGTATGTAATAGATGGGCACCCATCCAAGGACTGACTGCGGCAAGCGCAGCTTAACTTTGCGGATGGTATCATTTAACTACGCGGTCTTTAATAACATAACATCACGTCTGTAATTCCTGAAGGGTTAGGCAGAGGTGTACTTAATAGTACACCCACCTTTCACCAGTTATGTTTAAGTCCCATGTATTACAGGGCGAGCCTATTGCCATCAATCGGGCGTAAATCCAGACTCCGTGGCTGCTACTGAGTTTCTATTAGAAAAACCCATAAACACTTTGCCCAACCTAGGAATCGAACCCAGGACCTCATGCTCAGCAGTCGCGCATACGACCACTAGACCACGAGGCAGTCCGACGCGGTCTTCTTCTCAAATTCACCAATGACTGTTAATTTAATAGGGCACTTTGTTTCCACATCGACCTTCGCTTTCAGACAAGTTCTTTCACCACATAATGAGTTAATCATAACTGCAGAAGGTATGCAATCATGACGTGGCAGTTTCCTGCTACTTACAATATTGACTTTCGTCAGATATTTAGTAATATTTATAAGATCCGTTTTGTATGCAATCTATATATATAAAAATGAAACCCGTTTTCCTTGGTCACGGCATCACGCGTGAATGGCTGGACCGATTTCACTAATTCTTTTTTTGTTGTATTTGTTATTATTAGGAGAAGGTTCTTACGGAAAAAAATATTAAGAAAATCTCTCAGAAATATTGAAAAATATACATTTAATTTTGCATATTTAAAAAAACGCGCGTAACGAATGTCAATGTCATTCACAGCCATAGACTATATTGAAAGAGCATTGTTTGTTCGGAAACGTGGTTACTTAATTAAATTCGAGCATCATTTCCTACCTAAGGTAGGTAGGGTAGGTAGGGTAGGTAGGTAGGTAGGGTAGGTAGGTAGGTAGGTAGGTAGGGTAGGTAGGTAGGGTAGGTAGGTAGGGAGGTAGGGTAGGTAGGTAGGTAGGGTAGGTAGGTAGGTAGGGTAGGTAGGTAGGTAGGGTAGGTAGGTAGGGAGGTAGGGTAGGTAGGTAGGTAGGGTAGGTAGGTAGGTAGGGTAGGTAGGGTAGGTAGGGTAGGTAGGTAGGTAGGTAGGGTAGGTAGGTAGGTAGGGTAGGTAGGTAGGTAGGGTAGGTAGGTAGGGTAGGTAGATAGGGTAGATAGGTAGGGTAGTGAAAGTAGTACTTAGGTAGGAAAACATGCATTGCAACGCATGCCGGGCACAGCTAGTTCTTTGATAAAAAAGGCAATTTAACGGCACCATTGACAAATCCTTTATAATTTAAATCGATCAATATTTAAGGCTGTTTGGATATCTGATAACGTAATACGTGTAACTGTGTGTGTAACTGTGTTTCAATTTTGGTATACTAAAAAAAATCGGCTGTTCCACACATTTTGACCGCGTAGATATTGCACTTTTTCTAATAACCGATGAAAATTTTCTATGTGGGCGGGCTCAGAATAATGTAAGTATTGAATACGTGGTAACCGTTTTCGCGTTGGTGTTCCTTCCACCCGTATAGCATCAAAAAACTCCTCCTCAACGCTATCAACTGGCAACGTGACCAAGAGACTGGCGGCATTGCACCGTTTTATGGCAATGCTTAGCCTCTGGCCTCTGGCCAAAAGCCAGCCCTTGGGTCACGGGAAGCGTCAATTAAACGTTTGAATATTTCCTAAAAAAGATTTCACCCAAATTGCTACAAAATTTTTAATGAAATACCTACGATCAATTCTGTGCCCATTAAATAGTATACTTTTTATTCACTGCTTATTTTTTCTTTCTAGAATGCAAAAACATTATCACGTCATTCTTAAAAAAAATGTGTGTGAAATTATCATTGTTTTTGTTCTCAGTTGACAATGACATAAATAACTTTTAGCGCACTCATCATAATAATTTCGCATAAAATCTTTTATTTATTTATTTTACATGCACAATGCCTTGGGCCATCATTTCTCTCACGAGGCTACCAAAACACTCTACTTGAACAAACATAAAAAGTACACGGTTCTCCTCTTTTTCAAGGTTTATTAAGCACTCAATCAAATGAAAAGTCAAGAAATTTATTAAGTTCTACTTACTTCTTAATAATTTAAAAATCTCTAATCTATACAAATAAATAAAGAAGTATCTCTTTGTAATTTCAAAATAACAGCTTTTTACAGAATGCATGTAAAATTATAACGGTACGGAATGGACTTATTAAAAAAATAGTTTTTAATTTCTGTCTGTTTGTCCCGGCTACTCTCCGAAACTACTGAACCGTTTTTGACGGCACTGGTAGATAGCTGATGTTATAAAGGGTAAATTAGGCTACATAAATTTTAAATAAATGAAAATAAGTTGAGTAATTATAAAAACAATTTTAACATTTTAACACGCGGACGAAGTTGTGGGTAACAATATAATTAATAATAATCTTTAAATAAGAGATATATCTGTGCTCGTATTCATTAATGTTAACAGCGACTCATATTAATTTCAACTGTCGCATCGCGTTGCTGTTCGCTGAGCCGAATATTGTTAAATACGACAGCTCGCTTGTATTTAGGTGTTACATTCTGTAAATGAAAACAGAAAACAAAAAACCTTTTTTGCAAAAAAATAAATGACCCAAAAAAACACTAAAAAGTGGGAAATTAAAAAAATAAGAAGTCGGTAAAAAAAGAACCTAAAATAAATAAAGTTTTTTCAAATAAAAATTACAATTAAAAACCTAGGTCAGCATGGGTTTGGAACTTAGAACCAAAAACTATACAACTGTTTCCGCATACAACAATTCCAATTATTTTACGATACCTTAACCAATAATTTGCAACATAAGGAAGTGTAACAATTCTAACTGAATTACTTTTACAGTTCCTTACTTACTAGTTCTAGTGCACGTTTTAAAAACCATTTCCTAGTGAGAATCCAAATTATCGGGACAAAATGCCGCCATTTTATTTTTTCATTACAAATGTTTACCAAGTGCACTCCATATCAATTCGAGGGCGAAATATCCATAAAGGGCTTTACATACATTTTGTTGTCTAACCTCTAAAAGACGACCTCTTTAAAAAGTTATCAATTTAATAAAAAATCACCTCGGAAGTAACCTTCGCGAATTCTCATAAAGTCACCGATTTGAATATTCTGGTGACCTATAAAACAACTTTTAAACGTTACAAGATAAATATTTCTCGTCCTTCATAATGTTGAATCAATGTCAAGAGAAACCAACATGCGACTCTTTGCTACGGCGAAACGATTTCACAATTCAATTCACATGTCATAAAACTCAGAAATATACGCCTTAAAAAGAACGCATTTTTGTTTGTTTATTTGAAAACGGCCATGACTTACAATCTGGCTATGATGTCGGTTTGAAGAGCTTCCTAAAGATACTTATATGTACGTACTAGCACTTTGCTTGCAGCTTCATGGCATAACATCACACCTTGTAATCGCCGAAGAGTTAGGCAGAGGTTTACCTAATAGTACACCCATATTTTGCCAGTTATGTTGTAAGTCCCATGTAATCGGAGACGAGTCTATTGCCATCAACGGGGCACAAATCCAGATTCCCTGTCTGCAACGGAGAAATTCCTGATAGAAAAACCCAATAACACTTTGCCCTACCCTAGAATCGAACTCAAGACCTCACCTCACTCGACCAACGAGGCAGCATTCGGCAATTATTTATTACTTTTTATCATGCAACAATTCTTCTCCAAAGATCAATTCATCCATGTTTACTAATTTAACAGCGGTTGCTCTTATTGCTTTACAACACTTAGGTGCGGTAAGGTGCTCAGTGATGCACGGCAGCCACTGTTGCCAAATCTGATTCTATCTGGTCATTTTGATCGCAATCTGTTAAGAAATGGCGCCGATGTGATAGTTTCGTTTTTTTAGGGTGGATGAAGATTGGTGCTCTTGTTTGAGCAAAAACATGTTGGGTTATGGATAGATTCAAATTAAGTATTACATTGTGTAGACGTTGCTCGTGGCTGAATAATAACAGCCGGACGCGTCGCTTTTCAAGGTTCTGCCGCGCTTGCCTAAGTCGGTGTGTAGATGGATGACCATCAGTTATATACCGAGTTTCCTCAGTGTCTTGGAAAGCACGTTAAGCCGTTGGTCTCGACCGTCATTTGTAGATTTTTGACAGTCGTTACGAATTGTCCGAAATCCTAAGCAGAAAGTCTGACATCCAGTCTTACCAAGGGGTATCGTATTATCAAGCTACTGCGTTGTGGACGTGCGCTAGGCAGTCGCCCCATGTAAAACACAGGTATTCAGCTGCATCTGGTTAGACTAGAAGCCGACCCCAACTGGGTTTGGGAAAAGGCTAGGCAGATGATGATAACGTAGACCTGATTTCTGAAATTGGGTTCATACGTCAACATCTCACTATTCATTATTTTGAACAAATTCAATATGACGTCTTATTAATCATTTCTCTGGCGACAATCTTCTAGTCGAAGAAGTAAAATGTATTGTAGGGAACAATAAATTTTAATGATTACATTCAATTAAGCATCAGTTTTAACCCAAGACGCACTAGATGACCTAGAAAAGAGGTATCGCTATCAACACGTTTCAAATTTCTGCAAAGTTTGTCAGGAAACTAGGTGATTTGATTATACATTATTAATGAGTCATACCAAAAATGTTGTTTAAAAAGTGGTTTTTTATTGATTTTTTAGGTACACAAAGCAAACTTAATCGGTTTGCAGGGCACACCACAAAGATGTTGGTGTGCGTAAAATCAACTGGTGTATTACTTCGCCTATTTGTTAGTGTTTGCTTCACTGTATATGTATAATATGAGGTAAAGAATATGAAGCATCAATTTAACCCTATGACTAACCGGTGTCGTGGCATAGATGTGTAATCATTCGGCTGGTAAATCAAGTGTCGTAGGATCGAATCTGCGCCGCTGGCGTCAACTTTTTGCATTATTAAAAAACTTTTATTTTCATTTTGTTGAATTTTTATTGTAATTTACCTGATAATAAGAACATTATTCGAAAAAAAATATGGAAGTAAAAATTAAACAATTTGTATTAAGAAATCAACAACATTTATTGACTAGGTTTTTTTCAAGTGTCGTAGGATCGAATCTGCGCCGCTGGCGTCAACTTTTTGCATTATTAAAAAACTTTTATTTTCATTTTGTTGAATTTTTATTGTAATTTACCTGATAATAAGAACTTTATTCGAAAAAAAATATGGAAGTAAAAATTAAACAATTTGTATTAAGAAATCAACAACATTTATTGACTAGGTTTTTTTTTATATTATAATCACAAATTAAAAAGTTTTGTGCATGACAAATATTCTAAGTCGGACAAGAAATAACGTTACTTTTCTTATTCAAGTGGGTAATTTATTTATTAGTGAAATGAATAAACATGTTAATAAGATAGATATTAAGATACAGGTATCCTAAATTGTTATCTCACTAACAATAACATCACTCACATAAAACAAATCGAATTACCCCCTGATATTTTTATTAATATCCTATTGGTGCGCCTTCGCTATCTATGACTTATTCATGCACGAAGTAAATATCTCCACTAGACCTGCATGGAAGAATATTTTTTTTTATGATAGCGCTCACCATCTTTTCGCCACAATATTTTGCGACCGTCCTTGTCTGATTTAAAACATTTTTCATCTCTAAATATAACTATATTATAGCACCAATCAAAATCTAAATATTCTCTTGCGAAGCGTACCCGGTTTTGCCTGTGAATATCTGACATTCAAATTTTCTTGGCTGGCCTACAACATTTCACACCAGCTGCTCGCAAGTGGTTTCGTACAGTTTGTAATGTCACGTCATGTTTAGTTGCCGTGGAACGAGTAGTGAGGAAGGGCTCAGCGGTATGCGTAGCAACTATATCAGATGCCAATCTGTGAATGCAAATCCAGCCTTTGGTCCCGGTCGGCAAGGATCAATGCTTCCCGAATCTGCATAACGATGGACCCACAATTGCACAGTCCTTCTCTGTGAACAATAATAAAATATTGTTACAAAAAACAACAATCAATAACATGTGGATTATTTAAACATATTAAACTTCTAAACATCATAATAACATTTTGTTACTCACCGATATCTTTAAACGTCTCGCAATTTCACTAATTGAAACATTTTGCTCATGCAAAAGAATTATTTCAGCTCATAAAAGTGTGGTTCAATGATTCATATTGATTCACAAATAAAAGCACTTCTCAAAAAACGCAGGGTATAATGTCTAAAAACGTAACGAAACCCCAATAGTCAATAGCATTATGACGATGAACTTAAACTACTAACTTAAACATGATTTGTCATTTTTAGAGGGTAGACAACTAATACATTCTAACCCAAATATAAAGAGACTTGCTAATAGTTAAGCAATGAATTGAACAAACAAATGTAAAATATTTTATTAAAACATACAAAAACATTATACTGTTGGCAGTCGGATTCGATCCTACGGCGCCGGCGCAGTAAGTAATTATTTATCGCACGCTCGACTAATGCGCCACGGAGACGATTGTATGATAAGCTAAATTTATGCGTCATATTCCCTGCAACATTAGTGACAAGAAATTTTATTGTGTGTGCGTGGACAACGGGTAGCAAACACTAATAAATAGGCGAAGTAATACACCAGTTGATTTTACGCACACCAACATCTTTGTGGTGTGCCCTGCAAACCGATTAAGTTTGTTTTTTGTACTTACTCGAAACCAGATTTTGAGCAGGTTTCAACCGATGTAGATGGTAATAATACTAAATAAAACATGTTTTCTTGAGTTATGGAAATACTAAAATATTCTATAGACTACGATAAAAAAATAACTACGTTTATGCATAGAAAAATACAAAAATACATAACATTTTTACGGTTGTTGTCGCACATAACATACGCCACAGAACACATGAAGTTTTTTGACTAATTATTAGGATAACCGCGGTACAAACAATGGCAGTGTCTACTCAAACATACAGTGTAACAAGATCCCCATAACGAAGCTGTCAACCAAGCATTAATTCGTTCATCAAGCTAAGTAACTTTACGCAAAAATTATTGCAGGGAAAAATCACGTTTTACGGTAGGACTCAATGTATCGCACTCACGTATTCATTGAATAGTACAGGAGTACCTAAAGTTAAGTTATAAAAAAAAACTGAAAAAGTTGAAAGTTTCACCTCCAATATCTCTGTAACTAGAAAGTTACCAGGTATGATCCAGAATTGCCTCTCATTAAGTGCGTAATTGCCATCCTTTATTGTGTCCTAATTCTTCTATTTAGAATTTTCTTGACAAAATGTGGCAATTTTACCCGTTGCATATTATTACCTACCCAGTGTCTGTATCAATCGAGGAACATTCCTCTCTGCGTCACTCGTCTTGGCAATGTCTCGGTCGTCAATCGTCGCCTGGTGCAACCGATCGCAATTACGTGCGTTTGCGCAACCGTTGCATGCTGGTTGCTAGTTGTTGATGTTGATGTGATAATGATTTATTGTGTGGTAGTGATTGTTTTTTCTTCGTTTAATTAGTTATCTGTTAATTAATTTGTGAGCAAGTGTAATGGTAAACGAGGAAAATTAATTTATGGTTCAGATTGTCGCATACCAAAACTTCGGAGCAGATAGCTAAAAAATTATTTATGCCCAGATCGCATTTATACCTCACCTTGGCAATTATAGGCATTTTAATAAAAGAGAATTCAGACTCAGAATTCCCTTTTTTCATAACATAACATCACGACTGTAATCCCAGAATTGTAAGGCAGAGGTGCAAGTACCTAATAGTATACCCACATTTCGCAAGTTATGTTTAAGTTCAATGTAATAGGGGGCGACCCTATTGCCATCAACCGGGCACAAATCCAGACTTCTCGGTTGCTACTGAGAAATTCCTCAAGGGAAAAACCAATAACACTTGACCTGGGAATCGAACCCAAGACCTCATGCTCAGCTTGCGACCACTAGAAACAACGAACCTAATAGTACACTATTAGGTACACCTCTGCCTAACCCTTCGGGATTACAGGGATGGAGTTTGTTAGTTTCTGTAAAAATATCAAACTTTTCCCATTCCCCGCAGAACAAATTAGATGCGTCATTTTCGCGACCGGTTACTATGATGAACCTATTTTTACATACATTATTCATGAAGTCATCATACGAGTAGGTCCAACAAAACATAAAAAATAATTTGTTAAATAATCCTAAAATACCAGTTTTCGTCCAATTAAAGGTAATTTAAAGACTCAAGTTCCTTTTGAAGTTGTTCTCTCACGTGTTACACGTGTTTTACATATTAATACAAGTATTTTGTGTAACTCTATTTTATACTATATATTGTAGCTTTTTGCTGTATCCTCTTGTACCTGTTAAAAAAAAATGGTTTGGAGTGTACGTAACGGGGCACTGAGAAAAAAACCAGATTTATTTAGCAAAAAAGTGTTAGATACAAGAGCTCGGGACTTGGGGCACCCCGACGTTAGGTTAGGTTAAACCTTCGGGCCTGTGGACGGTGAGTAATGGGCTAGATCGGCGTCCGTCCGTCTTATAACGACAGGCCGTGTCGACGGCGCGTTCGTGTTCCACGTGCGCCTCAAAGAGATGTCAGCAAAAAGGAGGGGCCCGCAAGGGCCCATGCCTGCCAGGGCTTTTTTTTTTGCGGCCCTGCAACACAAAGGGCAAAAGAAGGAACATAGATGGGTTTTAGTCAGTAAAAGTCTGACACTCCCTTCCGCTCCGCCCAGAGCGGGAAAAGTCATTAGATGATTTACCATCGCAAAAAAAAAAGGCTAAACTAGTTTGTCCTAGGCCAAACTAGGGCTCATTACAAAAGGGCGATCATAACAAACCTCGTCTTAATGGGATAGGTTAGGATAGAACTTTGACTGAGCGAGCGAGCGTCGTGTGAGGTGCCGCGACACCAACCGGCGAGCGCCACATACAAGTTGGGCACAGTATAATTGGTTTATTTGGGTTAGTGTATCCTGACACAATAAACCGGTTTGGCCTAGGACAATCTAGTTTGGACTGAAATCGAGTTTGGCCCTTAACATCTATAATAAATCCCATACAAATTCAATAGTTTCCAATATATCCGTGTCTTAATAAAAAACAAATAGTTTACAATTTCACGCGATATTTTATAATCTTACGGTGTTTGTTATTTACCGATGGACAGATACATATTTTCTTGTCAAGCACCACCGTGAACTTACTAACAAAATGGTCATACTGCACACGGTTTTGCTTATATATCATAATAGAGACTTTGAGCGTGCGTCGTAGAAGTAAATAAATAAAATTAACCTCCTTCTGCGAAGCAGTCATGCTAGCGAAGGAGGTCACGTCCCAACCGCCGCGGGAGACGCCCCGGGCGTCAGGAGCCACTTGGTGGCTCTCGGCCACCGTAGGCGCGGGCCTGTGGAAGATGAGTAATGAGCTAGCTCGCCGTCCGTCCGTCTTATGACGACAGGCCGTGTCGACGGCGCGTTCGTGTTCCACGCGCGCCTCAAAGAGATGTCAGCAAACATCGGGCTCGCAAGGGCCGATGCCTGCCAGGGCTGCGGGACTGTTCGAAAGAGATACCGCGGCCCTGGAACATAAAGGGCAAACGAAGGAACATGAATGGTTTTTAGTCAGTAAAAGTCTGATATTCCCTTCCACTCCGCCCAGAGCGGGAGGAGTCACTTGATGATTTCCCATCCGAAAAAAAAAAAAAGAGGGATAACTTCTGATCTCCACAGCGGCCACTAAAACCACTAAAGCTAAAGTTATAAATATATACAATCGACATAATTTCACTTGCAACAATTTTATCTTACATATCGACGTATGATATAGTAACAAAGAATAAAATAAATAAATAAATCTTTATTCAGAATCCCAAAAGGTAAAATACAATATGAATCTGAAAATAACAATGTAGGTAGGTATAATAATGTACTAGGATAATCCTGTATCAAAGGCTGCAGGAGCGCCAACAATATGGTAGGTATAATATAATTACTTATGAAGAACAGTAGAAAATATCTTTGTTGCCATAAAGTACATTAAACAAAACTTAAAAATTCTAGATAATGCCGTTTACTTACACAAATGAAAAACGTTTTTTCACAACTCCAAACTTTCAATTAAACTTACTAATTACGTGACGCGTTTAAGGGGTGGGGGAGAGAGGGGATCTCTGCAAATATCTCGTATTCTTATTCTTATCTCGTATTTGTTTTTCCGCCAAAAAACAGTGTAAAATAGCAAGAATATTGGGTTTAATTAAGTAAACATGTTTCTCCACTAAAATATTCCTAAAACCTGCACAAGAATAAATATTCAATGAAAATAATTACGCAAATTATGTTTCTTTTTAAATAAATTCCAACGCAATCAAACACAGATTAAGGTAATTACACTAATATTAGCATTTCAAAGTCTCCCGTGAGTTTAGGGGGGGATGAGGGGGTCAAGGCAAATCTCACGGAAATGCCGCCCCCTTTTCACCACTTCCTATGATTTTACTTAGAAAGCAAAAGTGGCGGAAAAAACTCCCGATCATAACCGAGATTCCTGTCCATCATCTTTTCCCAACTTGGAAAAATAGAGAATGGATGAAAAAAATCGTTTTGCGCTGTAACATGGACAGCAAGATAATGATGATGATGATATCTTCTTAGAACTTGGACTTTTAAACCGGATTTAGGTACTCTATTTACATCTGCCGGTCATAAAATATTGCAAGAACATAACACACCTATTATATAATAGTAAATCAATAGAACTTAACCAATAACTCGTGGTTACGCGGTATTTGTGCATTTGTTCTTCAAACAAGACATTATTGTACCATCGCGTGCATTAGTGTTACTTTACATAAATTATGTAAGTTCTAAGAATATCATAAGGTCGTCATTCTCCTGTCCTCATCTCTATTTACCTGGAAGCCTTTAAATAGACTCCGGACCCACGTTGGTTGCAGCAAGGAAAACCTGCTCAGCTGGAGATTCATTAATGACTCTGCCCTGGAGTGTAAATGTGGCGCTGTTCTACAAACGATAGGGCACTTAATATCGTGCCCTGCGTGTCCTGTTGTTTGTTCACAACAGGAACTGATGGACGCTCCTGAAAGCGCTAAACTAGTAGCTCAGTTCTGGGTTGACACAATTTAGATTGCCATCGACACGCTAAGAAGATCTCTATTTATCTGGAGTCGGCGCAGCATGTTTTCTTTTTCCATACTTAGCAGTAGCGTCATCTCAGGAGTCACCACCCGGTTTTCTAAGCCATATCATCTCTCACAAACCTTCTTCACCTTCTTTGGTTTCCCCAACTCTTATAGCTATGCATATTCATACTCAAAACTTTCCTCATACCATTTTAATGAAGAATATCATGAAATAACAATATTTTGCAGTGAAAGGCCTAAAATGACCAGCTCTGGACATAGACCTCTCCCAAAAATTGCGTCAACGACCGGTCATACGGTGGTCTTTCCTGTTCTTTGTTTCGATTCAGAAAAATTCACGTGCTGTGAAACATAACACAGTTTGGAACCATACGTAAATATTTTTATCAAACACCCTAGTTCCCATAACACCATTATAAAATGAATAACATTTGATTGAGAGCACTGTGCTACGTTACGATATGGTTCCCACTGCCTCCTTTATTGCATAGACTACCACATATTATATTGTTTCATTATATTCTATACCAGGCTACATTTTTTGCCACGAATCTTTTTTGTTTATAACAGAAAGGAGATGGAAAAAACCTGCCCCAAATGTACAAAAATAAAATTAATACAAATAATTATAATAAAAAAGTTAAGAAATTTGGAAAATAAAAAACGTACTATGCCAGAGTTTGAAAAGAACTCGTAACAAAAAATATATTATTTAGGATGTTAATAGGAGGGCGAGAGTGACAATAAAAATGTCAGATGCATCGCGTTGAGAGTCCGACGTAATAGGGGGCAATAGACCCATGAAATAACGGACGAAAAAAATTTTACTGAAATACACAGCAATATTGTAAACCATACTATTGCAATCGTCATGCACCGAAAGAAAACATAATAAAAGCTGATGTGCAACCAACACTTTTCTTTCGACATAAAAAGCAAAAACATGGCTCGCGCAGTTTTTAGGAAACTGACGTTTCGTAGACACTACCCACCTACATTTATATAATTTTCTATTATACCGTAATACCTACTCAACTGGTAAATTACCACATAAAAGCAAAATTATGGAGATGCTTTATTCAGACACAGCTTGTTTCACCACCCACGATTAAGTGCCCATTAATTTACTTGGTAGGTAATTCGATACAAATTCTGTTCCATTTCTGAATCTCTTCGGTGAGCAGTGGCTATTCGGACATCGTGAAACAGGCCCTTATTATTAACACTAACTCAGACGATCACTTCATGCCAGTACCACCAGCTATATTCCGATTTGAACGCACCTATATGGTAGAAAGAGGTATGAGACCCTCTAAAAAAGTGTTGATCAATTTTTGACAATAGTTTGATTGTGAGTTTTACAAGTTCAATGCGTGTTTGTCTGTGACATTGTCGCTCCCAAAAGTATCAACCGACTTTCGTTTAGCTTTTTTTTTAATTGAGAGTTATCTGATTGGTTTAAAGATTCTTCGCTCTCTTTTGGGCGCAAAAAACTTTAATTTATTTAGATTTACTGACCACGAGTTTTAAAACATTTTCTTCTGTTGTCTTCAGGATTTGGGACTTCCTTGCCGAGCAAGCTCGACGGGGCACGACGGTCATCATCACCACACATTACATAGACGAGACGAAACAAGCACACAAGGTGAGCTAAACTAATCTTCTGCTTCTTTGTAGTGTCAATAATTAGAATGAGCTTTGATCAGAAATATGACACATAGAGAACATTAGCAGTTTCTCGATCCAAAGAAGTTACACAGAGAGCAGGACAGAATTAGATAAACTAATCATTTATCTACAGCCTGGGTTTTAAGGATGAAGAAGTTGCCTGGACGTTATATTCGAAGACCCTTTTGGAATGAAGTTTTTATGGAACAACTTGACTTGTTTGACAACTCTAGGGGCTAATGATGAACCACAAGTTCAAACAGTCATTACTAAAACACGTGATATGCGCCAAGTCGCGTGGTAGATTACGATGGCCCATTCCCTCTCACAGGGGGAGGCATGTGTCTCATTCATTCCATGTCCTACGTAAAAGCCTGAATACATCAGACACCTCAAAAAGGATCACACAAGATCAGTAGACAGATAGCTGATGTTCTATTCCATGAAATCAGTGTCATAATTATTAGTCAACGAACGATATAATGTTGAATCCCTTGCAAATAAAACTCCCATGACAGAAAAGTTTTCAAGGTTGTTCAAGCAATTATATTGAATAACAGCTACAATGGATGGATGTAACGCAATCATTGAACTTAATTGTTTCTTACCACATTTTGTTTGAGCATGGTTAATTATCAGATTAGATTTTAATGTATTACTAATTGTTTCTGAAAGAGTATTTCCTTTTAGAACACTAAACTGTAAAGTATATTACCTACAGCACCAAACTTTTTTCACATTGCAGACCCACCGGTAGAGTGTTGTGTTGCTAGTGTAACATAGATTATTACTTCATTGTAAAAGATCGATAAAATATATTGTTTTTTTTGCGTGAAATAACGGAATGCCTGATCTCACACAAACATCTGATCTCATGTATTGGATTGCACCCAAGACACGCACCTCTGATTTTTCAGATTCATGTGCGTGTTGTATAATTATCACTTGCTTCGGTGAAGGAAAAAAACATCGTGAGGAAACCAGCATGCCTGACAGATATTTCTCGACGGCATGTAAAGCCAAGTCAGAGGCCTAATGGGCGACATAAAACTCTGAGACCAGGTTAAGCACTAACCACACGATAAAGAAGATGTAGGTATTGAGAGTATTTGAGAGCAAGTGTTTGGTTAATTGATATGCAAACAGCCATCAAATTATTTATCATGAGCTTTTCCACATTTTACATAATGAACTATAATAATAATAATATCCCTGGACATTTCACACAGCACCATCTAGTCCCAAGCTAAGCAACCTAATGCTTGTGTTATGGTAGCTAGATGGCTGATAAACTACATATATACATTTTTTTTTTGTAAATACATACATATTATAGATAGAAAAACACCCAGAAACGGAACAACCACTTGTAGGTCATACAAATATTTGTTCCGTACGGGAATCGAACCCGCGACATTCAGCGCAGCAGTCAATTGCTTGAGCACGGCGCCAACCGTGCCGTCAATGTTACTTTCGGTTTTTGCACGACAAAAGAACAAATAAAAACCACCCTTTTTCAAAATCGTATAGTTGTTAACACTTTCCGCTCATAAACCTCCCCACAATAATTATATCATCAGTAATGAACATTGAACCTTTGTCCACAGATTGGTCTACTCCGTGACGGTCAACTCTTAGCCGAGGATTCCCCAGAGGATCTGCTGAGGAAGTTCGACTGTGACACTCTTGAGGAGGCTTTCTTGAAGCTGGCGATGAGGCAACATGAGATGCCGAGGCGGCGCTCTAGTAAGTACACAACAGTTCTACTAACTTATTAAGGGCTTTGGCCGTAGATTCTTCCATACCGATCTAGATCAAATACTTTAGTTCAGGATTCTTTGTGCCCGGTTGATGGCACTAAGCTCGCCCTCTATTACGTAACTGACGAAAGGTGGGTGTAGGTACTACTAGGTACACCTCTGCATAGCCCTTTGGGGATTACAGGCGTGATGTTATGTTGTCAATTGACAACTTCAATAAAATTGACAGTCGAATTCGCCTCATCATCTGCCTAGCCTTTTCCCAACTATGTTGGGGTCGGCTTCCAGGCTAACCGGATGCAGCTGCATACGAGTATTTTACCTGGAGCGACTGCCTATCTGACCTCCACAACCCAGTTAGTACTGTGTATTTGTGTCTAATTTCAATAAAGTCAAAGAACAGACTGCAGAATCTAAATTGATTTAAAAGTAGTAGGAAGTAGATTAGATATGGTTCAGATTCTGACCATTGCGCCTTTGGTTCAAAAGTTGCTTGCTCTTTCACAGTCTTAAAACGTCATTAGACTTAACCATTTTGTTTTTCATTACAATTGCAGCCCTCACAGCGTCCCCGGACGTTATCCCGGACAGCAGCATCTGCACCGGAGTGGACAGCCGCTACCACTCGCGAGACGACTTCCCCACCATTACCACTAGCACGGATGTGAGTACCACTACCATCATAACCCTCTTTTTTTCATAAGGTTCGTCAGGTCTGTAGTGTGTACTACGGTACGGACCATTTATCACCCAATTTTAACAGTAGCTGGCTTTTCTAAAAATTCGTACCATTTCCACCTGAATTGGTTCAATATTTCATCATCATCATATTATGAGCCGAAAGACGTAGAAATAGACCTAGGCCAAGGGTCGACACGTCAACCAGTCCTGCGCTTCTCGCAACCAGCGAATTCCAGGTTTAACCAAGTCATTAATCCACCTTGTTGGACTGGGAGACCTTCCGAAGCTGAACCTTCTGGTTCCCTGCAAGATCATACCAGTAATGAACTGAACCGGGATAACCAACGTAGCTCGAAAAATTGCCAAACTTAAATGGCATTGGGCTGGACACATTGCTCACAAAACGGCTAGCCGATAGAGCCGATAATGGACTCAACGTTGAAAGACCATCAATTATAGTTGAAGTCAGTTTCATTAAATTGATGTTCACTGTGACTCTAACTCCTCACGTATAACAGAAGGATGTAAACTAAGACTCCTATAAAACCATATTTCAGGTGCTGACAAAGAAGGAGAAAAGCCCAAGCGAGAGTAAGAGATTAACAAAGTCAAGGTATAAGGCAGTCTTCATCAAGAGTATACAGCAGTTCTCAAGGCATCCAGGGTGAGTAACACATATCTAGATTTTTTAGGTACGTTTGTTTACCCATCGGTCTCAGAGCAATCAGTGAAAAAATTCGTCTTGAAATTAACTTACTGCCAACGTAACGTAAACTTGATGGGAAAATGCAAGGTTAGACAGCCTAAAAACTAGGCTAAAGGCTAGGCTGTCTAGCCTCTCCCATCAAATAAGTAGGCCACAGTTTCCAGTCTACCCGAAAGCGGCTGAATACGAGTATTTTACATAGAACGACTGCCTATCTGACCTCCATAACCCAGTTATTGAGTAACACGCTGCCCTTCGAAATTGCTGAACCAACTACTACCAACGTATCTATTGGTAGACTTCTTAAATAAGAACACAGCACTGCTTTCAATCAGTTATAAATAAAACTGCACAGGATGGTAATATCCAGTTTGTCCAGAGAAACGACTTACGAAGCTCCTTGGCGTTACACAGTCGTTTATCATTAGCCTTTACCATAGTCATTTTGTCCGGCATATTTCTTTTATTTAATACGTAGGTACAGACGGCAGCGCATAAAGTTACCACAAACTGACAAACTCCAAATGATTTTAAACCATAAAATGTGCATGTAAGGTGTACAGTCTCCAACTGTACACCAGTCACCATACGTCTAGGAAACGTCTGCTAATCCTTTAAATATTCTCTGTTTCAGTGGTCTAATCTTCTCGATCCTGTTCCCCATCATCCAAGTGGTGGCTTTCTTCACGGCAGTTGGTCACGATCCGCGGGATCTGCATATCGGAGTAGTTAATGAAGAAGCGGCCTTTTCACCATGTAAGTAAACTGCTGAAATCCACGGATTGTAGCTGAACAAAAATCTATGAAAAGATTATTGCCTAGTTAGTTAATTTAGTTTGAATGAAGCCGGTGCGGTTTCAGTCGGTTGGAGCCTGACACAATCCTTTAGTTCCTGGTGTAGGAAAAATTGCTTACAGAAAAAAAAATATGCATCGAATTCACAAACTCCTCCTTTATTTTTCATCGGTTAAAAAACAGAAGACATATAAATTAATGCTGGAAATTATGTTTTTCTTAACTCTTTAACAAGCATAACAATCTGGGAATCAGAAAATAATGCCAAATAGGCATTTAAAGTATTATATTTAGAAAATAAATTTCATTTGTATTTACATTTTTTTTTATGTTCTTTGAATAAGTATTATATGAGTGATTGACAAGTCTTTAAATTACCTTAGTAGGTAGGTACCAACTTTTCTGTTTTCTTATTGATTACGTTGCAGGATCCAAAACAATTTAACTGTTTCCCTGGGACTCGTCGCGCTTCATTCTTGCTCTCACTATCAAAATTCCGTCCTAAGTCCTACCTTGTCGAAATTGGTATTAATTGTGTTGTTCTAATGTTTCCAGTGGGACTAGACATATGCAATAATTCAACCTTAATAACCACGACCTTGAACGAAGATGAAACCTGCGACTACTACATGCTGAGCTGCTGGTTCTTAGAGGAAATGGAGAAAAAGATGTTGTTCCAGGTTTGTGACGTACTTATTCAGTATAACAGTATGTAGAGCTTAATCCTAGTTGAATGTTAATAACATCTTCTATACAAATAAATATAATTGAACACAAAAACAAAACAGACACCTGAATGCATATGAGAATAAATGACAAAAACTCAACTCATTTATTTTGAGAAATAAGATCACTTAACACACTTCACTTGATTTTTATTTTTTCACTTTCGGCATGTATCATTTTGACATTTATTTACTAGTTGCTAATTTTATAGACATAGTTTAAAATATGATTTTATTTTTGCAATGTTTAATTTTCCCATTTGGTATTTTTTTTTTTATGGACTTCTCTCGAATTGAAATTATATTTAAAAAATCACAATATTTTTGCTAAACATTTGCACGCCATAGTATGTGGCAAACATGTCTGAACCAATTTTCTTCAATTTTATCCTGCATGCACTTTTTAATATTGTATGTGTACACATGTTTGGAGCAAATAAATTATCTTATCTTATCTTAGAGCGATAGCCAGTGAGAGTAACGGTGGCCCAGTGGTGGCGGCCCCGACTTACACACAGTAAGTCGTGGGTTCGAACCCAGGCAGACGCATTCCTTTGTGTAATTTATTTCATCACCACTGCTCTCAAAACGGTGAAGGAAAACATCGTGAGGAAACCGACATGTACTAGAACCAAAAATTCGAAGACATGTAACATCTACCAACCCCCTCTCTAGAGAGGAGGCCGTGTGTCCCAGCAGCGGGAGTATTATAGGCTGATTATGCTTATGCAGCGATGGTCCACTGACGTATTTGAGATTCGAGAACTTGCTTTCCAAAATGCGAGGTAGCCAAAAAAAGGTCAAAAATAGCTTTGCACTCATTTTTTTTTTCCTTTCCTCATCTTCCAGACGCCTTTCAACACTAGCGAAGAAGCAAAAGAAGCTGTATCAACCGGCAAGCTGTACGGAGCGCTGCACTTCTCCAGGAACTTTAGCTCAGCGCTCGGCAAACGGATCGCTGACGGCGAGGTGGATGACGACATCGTGGATGACAGCAGTGTCAGCGTGTGGCTGGATATGACAAGTAAGATAGACCTTAGTACATCATCTGCCTCGCCTTTTCCCAACTATGTTAGGGTCGGCTTCCAGTCTAACCGGATGCAGCTGAATATCAGTATTTTACATGAAGCTACTGCCTATCTGATCTCCGATACCCCTTGGTAAGACTGGTTGTCAGACTTTCGGGCCACTGACTACCTGTAACGACTGTGACTAAAGGCGCTCCATGACCGGGAGATGAGGACCGGGAGCATTTGCCTGCTATGTAATAGTTCAGGTTCAAGCATTACATCAGTGCGTGAGATGAACCGAGCATTACAGTGCGCAGGTTGCGCAACGATACAATTTTTAACAATCACATGTTTCTGTTCAAAATGGAATCATGGACTCCTTGGAGTCCATGATGATGGTTTTGAGTTCAGAGATTAAAAAGATCTTAATCTTTTTAATCTTCTCTTCTTCTTCTTTTTTTTCCTTTTTTTAGATCTTGATCTTTTTTTTGATCTTTTTAATCTCTTTGCATAGACTGTTACATAACAGGCTATGGCTCTCTCACCGAGCTGTCTCGTTGGTTGGTCACAATCGCGACTGCTGAGTATGAGCTTCTGGTTTCGATTTCCAGGTTAAATTCAATTTCTCAGTAGCAGCCACGGAGTCTGGATTTGTGCCCGTTTGATAGCAATACGCTCGCCCCCCATTACATGGGACTTAAATATAACTGGTGAAATGTGGGTGTACTATTAGGTACACTTCTGCCTAACCCTTCTGTGATACAGGCGTGATGTTATGTTATGCTCTCTCACCGGGAGCGTCTATCTGTAATGTTTTGCTCAACATTTGGGCTGCGGTACTGTTCGAAAGAGATACCGCGGCCCTGGAACACAAAGGGCAAAAGAAGGAACATGGATGGTTTTTAGTCAGTAAGAGTCTGACACTCCCTTCCGCTCCGCCCAGAGCGGGAGGAGTCATTTGATGATTTCCCAACAGAAAAAAAAAATGCTCAAAATTTAAGATTGTTATATACAAGCCAGTCGAATGATCCGGTGAGGGAGAGCGCTTAACAACAGCATAACGTAACAATAATGTTACTATTCCCGTCAGATCATCAGATCTCAAACTTCATGAAGAGTCAGCTCCACAAGGCGTATGAGAGCTTCACGAGACGAGCCATGATCGGCTGTGGAAGACCTGAGAACTTAGTACAGGTATGAATGACTATTGATGGTACTGTACCTCTTGTTTATATTATTATTTTTTATATTCATTGCAAATAAATATATATATATATTCTTTTATGTTGCATGATATATTCTATTTCAACACTTTTTTGCTTGAAAATATTCATAAACACAACTCATTTCAAAGTACTTATAACTTCAGGAAGCATAATGATATGATCAACTGAATTTATATAAAAAAAAATATTACAAACAAAAAAGAAATACAACTAACTTATTATAATTACGATCTCGTCTCCTAGTTTTACTTGAATTTAATAGAAGGTACCTACTCTGTCAATTTCTTAACACCTTATGCTGATATAAAGCTGTCAACACATGGCCAACATTGTGTAATTCATTTAGTGCAGATTTCACCAATGACACTGAACCTAGTCCGTACATCTAACCAGCGTTAAAAAAAATTAAGTGTCAATACTCCAAAGAAATTAAGAGGCAACAGGGCCTGCGAGGTATTTGAAGAAACTATTGCCTTCGCGCTGCGTCAAGCCTGACTCCGTAGAGTGCGATAGGGACAGCTGCAGATTATCACGAAAATTTTGACGTGATCGACGTTTCGTGTTCACCTTTTTTCTCCCCGAAAACTGAATCAATTCAATTATTTTTGACATTAAATTTTTAAGGAAGAGTATGTCTAGGTTCCTTTATGTTAAAAACTTTTCGACTTTGTCTGGTAGTCCTCTAAGCACGGCCGTAAAAATGGGACATTTTTTGTCATTTTTGGAGGTTCATATTTTCTGTACTTATTAGTTGCTGAAAAAAGGAAATAACAGGGACGTGTCTACAACAGACCTTGATTTAATGAAAAAAATAATGATTGCTCTAGAGGCATTATTCAGAAATTTATCTTGGTATGGGCATGTAATGAGGAGGGATGAAACATGATGATGAGGTTGATGGATGGAGAGGGAGAGGAAGGCCAAAGAAAAGATGGATGAATTGTGTGGTGACTGATAAGAAAGAGAAAGGAGTAAATGATGCCGTGACGTCTGACAGGGGAGAATGGAAGAACAAAACGTGTTGCGCTGACCCCAAGTAGAATGGGACAAGGTCAGGAAGATGATAAGAGGCATTATTCAGGAAGAAAAAAGGGAAATGTATTTGTATGTAGAATCGCAGCCCCTGTTCCCTCTTAAAACACTGACATCCCTTGAACGCGGTTTATATGTGCTAGTGTGCCGAGGTCAGTTACATTGGTGGAGTTGCCCTTAATACTTCTGTTTTTGTCATTACTTGCACTACTGCTTCAGATATTTTCTTAATGAAACACACTCATCATCATCATATTAAGTATATACGAGTAAGTACAAGCCTATTGCTATTATACAGGGTGTGAACTTGTGACACAAATTCTGGAATCCCTTGAATGCTCTTAAGACGTGGTAATTCTACTGTTTCTGGCCCGACTGCGGCAGAGAAGTAGAGTAGGTTATGTTCGACACAACATTGGTTTCCCATCGCCAGAACAGTAAAAAGTGGTTTAAAAAATGAACACCACGCTACACTGCTTGCCTGTTTTGTAGAATAGATGTCTATTCTATGTCTAACTTTTTGAACGCCTTTGTCACATATACGTGACAAGCAAGCGCGTGCCCTGTACGCCAACGACACGAATATTTAAAAAGTGCGATGCACTATAACACGAAATAAGCAATTAAATAGTTTTGGAATCCCTATTCTTTTTGTAGGTACGGTGAAATTGTAGCTAGGCGTGGAGGGCACGCGCGTGCGTTCATGCTCTGGCATTCAAAAGTTACCTGATTTTTAAAAAAGAAGGAAGAAAAGTATTTTTAAATAATGATAATTTATTGTGATGATTAGATGATTATTTATTTATTCCATTCACCATTATAATCATTTTGCAATGTCTCTGGCTAGTCATTAAAGACTAATTATATCTAACTATATATTTATAATCAATCTATGCCTAATGTTTTGTTGTCTGCGTCAGATTCCAGTGCACTTTCAGAAGCCAGTGTTCGGTAAGAGTGAACCGCAAATCGTCAGCTTCATGGCGCCAGGGATCCTCATCACGTAAGTTACACCAAAACTTTTAACACTATACAATACATCGTCAACATCCACGGCCGAACTGCAGCCCCTACTGGGTATATGCCATTAATGGCTCACCTATAGATGTCAACTATCGAGTATGGATTAAGAACATAGAAGGACAAGAACTTGCAGAAGCACGACAGTTAAGCCACGTCTGAAATCCTGACACAAACGTACCAAATGTCTCTCATTTTTTTATGGGACAATCCCGCCACACTATTCCCAAACCACTGTAACTCCTGAAAGCCAGAATCAACAGTGGCAACCTGAAGCTCGACGAAGTCTCAGTGAAAAAATCTGAACAATCTGTCTTGGACCCCGCAACGAAATTAATCAGAAAAGTACAGCGGAGGAGTAGGAAGACCATCATCATTCATTCACCTCTCATTTATGATATATCTGCATACTGCATATGTTAAAGTATGTTAGGATCTGCCAGGACTCTCCCAGACGGTCGGGAATCATTCACGGCTGTCCCATCCTTCAAATGTTCCGGAAAACGATCATCTTTTACTCTCCACCGTGGATATAGCATATCATAGTTTTTTTTTCGTTCTTCTTGTACATATGCTCATGGATATCCCCCATCTCGCTAGCGAATGGATTTTCACCTCATACGGCCAAAAACTCCAGGTTAAGTTCGGTTGCTTCTGTGCTACGCCTTGCTCCAAAGCTCCAACTTCAACGTAACCCATCTTAATACCTCATTACCACATCCACAGCATCATCTTCTTCCTGTCGGCCATCGTGACGTCGACGCTGATGATCTCGGACCGGCTGGAGGGCGTGTGGGAGCGCTCGGCCGTGGCCGGAGTCAAGCCCAAGGAGATGCTCAACGTGCACATCACGCTGCAGTCCACTATCATTATGCTGCAGGTTAGTTTACGTCATTATTTATTTTATGTACCTATTTGACAAAACCTACACAATATTAGGTACAGATGTGGGAAATTCTAAACTATTGCAGCATTAAAAAAAAGAATGTTAAAGGAGTCTGCCCACTACACTGTACCATACCATGACCGTGCTATGAACGTAGGTATCAGGCACGGAAAGAAACATGACACGGACTACCATGCCTACTAGAACGTATCAACAGCGTAGCATACCCGTCCACAGCGTTTAAGAACGGTCATCATACACTACATTCTTTGTATTAAAAACTATGAGACCGTTGATCGCTGTTGGTCGGTGACGGAACGTTCTCGTGAGCATATTCCAGACTTTTAAATACAAAGAATATTGTTTTGCCTAGCACGGTCATGGTCGATGGAGTGGGCAGACTCCTTAAGTTGTATGCTTTTTTGGTGGAAGCGCCAGTAATTTAGTAATTTCCTATCTCTTCTCAATTCCAGACAGTCGAGATGATGGCCCTAGCCTTCATCGGCTACGGGATCCCCTCGGTGGGCTCCAAGCTGGTGTGCGGCCTGCTGCTGTTCCTGCAGGGGATCTGCGGGATGTGCTACGGCTTCCTGCTGTCGGTGTACTGTCCCAGCCACACCATGTCCTTCTTCGTGGCTACAGGGAGCTTCTATCCTATGATATTGTTGTGTGGTAAGTGGAAAAAGGAAGTCATCATCTGCCTGCCTTTTCCCAACTATGTTGGGGTCGGCTTCCAGTCTAACCGGATTCAGCTAAATACCTGTTTTACATGGAGCAACTGCCTATCTGACCTGAACAACCAAGTTAGTATTGGAAAAAAGCAAGTATTTTGTCTTTATTTAGATGAAAAATTGTCATCGCTGTGTAAAAGCCCCAAATAAAGAATAAGGGCACGAGAATGACGAATATTGGTTTTATGAGCTGATTGCTTCTACTGTGTTGATCTTGTAGTCGCAAGTGCGGTCCTTGGTTCGCGCCCCAGGTTGGGCTGTATTATTGGGGGTTCTCCTTACAAAATCCTTAGCAAACAGCCCTCGGTTCGCCTCCTGCTGCTTGGGACTTATAATGATTGTAACTAGGACAACTGCAAAGTATGTGAACTGGTCTACCCATAAAATGTTGCAAAATCTCTTGGGTTTCACTAGTCCACTTTTAATGAAATGCGACATTTAGATAGCTAACCATGAAACCAACATAACGGGATCCGCTGATTAAAAAAAAAACTCCTCTTAACACACCTCTTTTCTCTGATTCCAGGTATCCTCTGGCCTCTAGAAGGCATGTCATACACCCTCCGCATCATCGCCCTGACCCTCCCCTTCACGATTCCCTCGAAGTCCCTCCGGGACATCATGGAGAAGGGAGCCACCATCACGGACCCTTCCGTCATCTACGGCTTCCTCATGACCCTCGCATGGATAGCCATCACCTTAGCTTTAATATACCTGCGGCTGAAGTTAAAGAAGACGTAGGTAGGTTTATAGGTAATGGGGCTGTACTGTGTTCAACATGTTCCAGTGTGGGAAAGAGATGGGGATATGCAAGATGTATGGCTCCGTCTCATTCTCGTTAACACTGCTATAAGAATTGGTTTTTGCGCTCCCTGGTTATTTTGAAGACTTTTTTGAAAGAAAATTATTGAAGAAGTTGTTGTTGTTTTTGATGAAGGCTGTTAAGTGTTTCGGGTCTCTTGTGTAAGTGTATGGGAAGAATTTATTATTGTGTTGTCTATTTTGCTATAAAGCATTTGATGGGGTGAGAGTTGTCCCAAACATGTTTTATTATCACCTCCTTTGGTCGGCTTCCAGTCTATTTGGATGCAGCTGAATACAAGTATTTTGCGTGGAGCGACTGCCTATCTGACCTCCACAACCCAGTTAGTACTCGGTAATACGATATCCTTGGCAAGACTGGTTGCCAGACTTACGGACTTTGTCCCAAACATGTTTATGGAAGGATAATTAACACAAAATAAAAGTAAATGACTGAAATGATACGCACGTATGTCAAGAATTAACACTTTACATTATTTTTATTTAATAGAAGCACCATCACTGTTAAGTATAAAACAAAACTGACCTATGTTTGGTTGTGGATTCCAAGTTTACTTGTACAGTCACGAGCACCAATATGTATACACCTTTCCTAAATTTAAAAGCAATTTTCGCGAGAAATAACGATTGTAACTTGGAGATAGGATATTTTTCATAAAAATATGAGTTCTAAAATACCTACTATGTTCGTAATTTTAATCAGAACAGTAAGAGAAAAATCAGTTATAAAAGTTATTAAGTGTTTAAATATTGGTCCTCGTGACTGTACAGTGTGGAAGGAACATGGACGCGAAAACGGTTACCACGTATTCAGTACCTACATCATTTTGAGCCATAGAAATTTTTCTTTGATTATTTAAAAAAACATCTGTTTCCTACAAACTGCAATAAATACATGGTCAAAATGTATAGAATAGCTGTTTTTGTTTACGTCGGTGTCCCATCCACGCGGTATACCTTGATACCTTCCTTACATAAGTAAATCACTAAACAACAGTAATTTGTCATTCTTGTCTAATAGTAAAAATGAATGAAATACAAAATCAAATGTGCATTATATTGTAGGGCCTTAATGTTAAGGTTGATTCACACATCCACTGTACGTGTTACAGTAATTGTGCTGAAACTGGTGAAATCGGATTCAGTAGCGAGATGTTACAAATAATTTATTAATACGAACGACGACGATATTAAAGTTTTTTATACTTTATTTACATTGAAATAAGATTGCATTTAGGATTTTTTTTTGGTGTTGGATTCGAGGTAATTTATGATTTTTTATCGATAATCGAAATCGAGTCATTAAGAATGTTTTTGTCTTATTTTCATTACTACAGCGACATCTGGTGGGAATTTAAAGGAACTAAAACCCAGTACTATAAATAAAAATTTAAATTCACTGACAGACGTTGCACAACATAACTAATAAGTCTAGAAGTATAAAATTTAGCACTAGAGTTCGTTTTATACCGAAGATGAGAACTAAGGAAAGATTTTTGACAATTTCGCTCCCTAAAGGGGTAATTGGGGACAAAAATTATTTTAATGAGAAATCTAAAAGAATTAAAGAATGTGTTATGTAAATCATTAAAATGCTTATGATTGCTATAAGCATCTAATACATCTGCACTGTTTAATCACCTGGACTTTATAATTTGTAACTAATATCATAGGTACCTATTATATTGCCAATATTAAAACTTTATAAGTGTGAATCGACCCTTATCACCGGTTCAAAACCTGTGAATAATCTATACTTTCGGTTTAGTGGTATATTTAGTTTGATATAGGATTCTTTCACAAAACAAAAGTTAGGTAAATAAGGTAGATATTTTTCAATTTGGTTTCTAGAAGTTGTGACAAAATTCCTGTCAATCGGGTAGCCTGTACATAGCTATTAATTATATTTTTATGTCTCTCTGGGATTGCAGAATATGTGATAATTGTTTTCTTAAATATTCTGTAAAATTTACGGGGTCAAAAGAAATTAGCTAGCGAGACTTCCTACATTTAATAGGTATCGATATTTAATGCCGATAAAAAAAAACACAAACTATCGATTTCAGGTAAATTCACTATCACAAACCTTGGATCCCGTAATCCGAATTACTTGAAACTCTGGGTTTAGAAAATGTATTTTTTACCGTCATTAGATGTCGATACAAATCAGGTTTGTGAAGTGTCGCTAGCCAATTTTTTCCACCTTGTATAGGTACTAGCAGTATATTACTGCTAGAAAGTTATTTGGAGTAGTAGTAGTTAGTAAATCATGGCAAATGATTTGAAGAAGCTTGAAATATTCTGGATAGATTATAAAAAGTGCTGAAATGTAATGTTCAAAAGTAATTAAGAAAACTTGTAAGAAAGAATATGTTTAAAAATGGCGAATATGTTTAACATTCCAATGTACAGTCGCCAGCACATCAAGTTACCACAAACTGTCAAATTTCTCCAAACGATTTTAAATCATAAAATGTTGATGGTTAAGTTCAAAATCGAATAAGAACATTTGACAGTTTGTGGTTACTTGATGCGCTGGCGACTATACTTAGTCATCTAGGTTATGGAGTTTATAAACCTACCTAAGGAATCGGTCAAAGAGGTGTGAAAAACTTGCGGACGCGGTATTCGATACGGCCTCTGACATATAAGTAGTTCAGATGGAAGAGTTTTAGTCCGGTACCGTGTCCGCAAATTGTCCGTACCTATCGGTTAAACCGGTCCATGACCAGTAAATGAAATTATTTACTCTCTTCTCTGAATAAAATTGTGCCGTAATTGTAAGCAATTCACTGTTAGTTTGGCACATAACAAATGAAACGAAAATACTGAAAAGGTATTTGTATAAACGCATTTTTATTGTATAGTTGGTACGTATGTTAGATTATATTGTTATTTCTTCTCATCGAGAGAACTTTGCCGAAGTGGTGACGTGATACCATGTGATTTGGGTACCTATTTATGAATAAATATTTTTTCTAATACGAAGTTTGTTTTATTTTGAACACGCTTTTATTAGCTTCACCTTTTTTTTGGGATAGGAAATCATCAAATGACCTCTTCCGCTCTGAGCGGAGCGGAAGGGAGTGTCAGACTTTTAATGACTAAAACCCATCCATGTTCCTTCTTTTGCCCTTTGTGTTTCAGGGCCGCGGTATCTCTTTCGAAAAGTCCCGCAGCCCAGTAACTGTCTATGTATAAAAAATCTTAGAAGTTAAATTTGACCCACTTCCCGTTTTCCGATTGAGCTGAAATGCATATGTTACCGGCCAAACCCGATTTCAGGGCAAACTAGTTTGTCCTAGGCCAATCACAAAAGTACGATCATAGAGCACCCCGTCTGAATGGGTTAGGTTAGGTTAGAACTGTGACCAAACGCGCGGGAGCCGAGCGAGCATTGCGAGCGGTGCCGCGGCAGCCGCCGGCGAACGCCACTTCCAAGTTGGGCGCATTGTAATTGCTTTGCTTGGGTTAGTACATCCTGACAAGATAAACCAGTAAACCGGTTTAGCCTAGGCAAAACTAGTTTGTCCTGAAATCGGGTTTGGCCGGTAACACATACTTACCTGTTTAGTTTGGATGACAATGCAAGATTCACTTGTGGCGTCATTCTAAATCCAATATGGCGGACTCCCAAAGATGGCGGACTAGTTATTTTATATGCATTCGCATGTTATGAGTATCAAATGTTGTTTACTGAGAAATAAAATGACGTCACTCTTATGTGTTTTTGTTTTTTTTAAGTACGTAATATTAAATTTGTGTATCCCAACTTTTACTGCTTGCTCATGAGTTACCCGCTCCAGTGAAAATCTTATTGGGACAGCGACTCGTCGCGAGTGAATATAAATGAAAGAAATGACTAATAATATGCACGAGCCACCGTGCCGAAGAGTGTGATATAAGTAACTAAAATAGATAATTGAGATATCCGAAAAATATTTAAAACTACACGTGTTAGATCACAAATAATGAAAGGTTGGTGAATTTTTTGTGTTTAGTCTGGCCTGCCTTACTTCCACCATTTATTTTCAAAATAGCGGTCACGCACAGGATAATCTTTCCAATTGGGCACTCTGTGGCAAGTGTCCGGGGCCCTACAATCCAAGGGGGGCCCAAGGTGTGACTGTCATAGGTAGTGGCTGTCAAATGAAACTTAACGTATTCCAGGCGGCATACTAAAATATTCGAGCTCGCTTTTACAGCTCACGCATTGATTAACAAAGAGATAGTTCTCTCTGAGGTACTCTTCTTCTCTCCTGCCCGACGTACACAACTAATTGCACTCCAGGACTTGAATGGTGCAAGCAACAGCTGTCCAGGTCGTTACGTATTAATAACGGTTATCGGTGTTATTGAGTTTCTCCATCTGGATTTTTTGTAAGAAGCCCGAGTCTGGATTTGGACGGCTCACTTATTCCATGACACTCGGTGTCAAGAAAGCGTGTACGTTACCCCAGCAAGAAAGTATCTCCTAGAGTTATATGAGTAGAACGTATAGTTGGTGCCTTATCTGCTGTAAATGTGCCCCCACATAAAAAATGTGTGCCCCCTGTCGTTTTGGAAAAAAACGGAAAAAACGATTCTTGCTGGGGTAACGTTTTTCTAGCAGGAAAATTCTAAACGAATGATCGGAGAGGGAAAAATTGTGCATGGCCAGAGAGCTTATATGTGTGCCTTAATGTGCCCCCAAAAATAAAATCTGTGCCCCTTCAGGTTTCCGAGATATTGCATTTCCTGCTGGAGTAACGTTTTGATGAATCGTATATCTCTAAAACCATTGCATGTGCCCCTGTAGAATAAACATACACGAGTAGCTCTTAAGGGGCACACCTTAGTGCCCCAATTAGATTTAAGAAAATATTTATAGTTTTCAAGTTATCGCGGTTTTATGAAAACCCGAAAAAACATCGCAGCGCTTAAATGAGACAAGGTATAAGTTCGCTGAAAACTGTATTCGGTCCTTCTTGACGCTAATAATAACCATACAAAGTTTCAAAACTGTTCATGCATGCGTTTTTTAATAATCTTGCTAAAAGTCAAAACGACTTTTGACGGCAAAATACAAGGAACCGGCTCAATCCTAGATGTGTAGGTGTAAACCAAAAACATGTGCCTTTAGTCAAAAATATATGGTGAAAATATTCAGCTTGGAATGTTTCGCATTAAGTAAATATTAACAAAAAACCAAAATATGTAAACAACGGCTGGTTATCCGACCAAATTCCAATGACTACTAAAAAGCGACGGATTCATACATATCGATGACCTTCTACTTTATTGGACGTATTATACCTATACTGTTGTCCGTACAGTCGCGTTAAAAAGTTTTGGAGGCTAATTAAAAATATATTAAATGCACTTTGTGACTATAATAAATGAAACAGCTTGTTGATGTGGAAATTATTATTTTTATTCCCTTAATTTGATGATTATAATTCTGTAACTACATACGTCTTACAGCCGCGAATAATATTTTAATCAACATACAACCTAGCACTGGCCTGCAAATTGCAAAAAACGCAAGAGATTTTGAATTTCGCGGGCTGGTTGGAGCATTCCCCTTAATGATGAAAAACTTACTGTTAATTTATCTAACCTACGGCTTATCAATAAATATATATATTTTATATATAAAAAGACAAATACGGGTTTTTTATTTATATACAAAAAAAAGAGCTACCTCTTTTTAGTAGTAGGTATGCATCACACTTCATGAACTATATTTTTTTTAAACATCAAATTTTGGGTCAAAGACCTGGCAAATATCTGGATGTATTTCTTTCGTTCACACATACATTACTGGATGTATTTTAATGAAATTTAGAATGGAGAAGATAGCTTACCTTGGAATAGCTACTATTTATAATGTACTTAATCATGTGTAAGGTCATAGAAACACCTAGTAGAATATTATAATCCAATAACAACTTTATTTTATTACTTTTCTACTTCAGTGTACTCAGGCACAACACGTGTGAACTGGTTAGTGAGTAAAGTAAAGAAGGTTATCGATATGTATGAATCCGTCGCTTTTTAGTAGTCATTCAAATTTGGTCGGATAACCAGCCGTTGTTTACATATTTTGGTTTTTTGTTAATATTTACTTAATGCGAAACATTCCAAGCTGAATATTTTCACCATATATTTTTGACTAAAGGCACATGATTTTGGTTTAAACCTACACATCTGGGATTGAGCCGGTTCCTTGTATTTTGCCGTCAAAAGTCGTTTTGACTTTTAGCAAGATTATTAAAAAACGCATGCATGAACAGTTTTGAAACTTTGTATGGTTATTATTAGCGTCAAGAAGGACCGAATACAGTTTTCAACGAACTTATACCTTGTCTCATTTAAGCGCTGCGATGTTTTTTCGGGTTTTCATAAAACCGCGATAACTTGAAAACTATAAATATTTTCTCAGATCTAATTGGGGCACTAAGGTGTGCCCCTTAAGAGCTACTCGTGTATGTTTATTCTACAGGGGCACATGCAATGGTTTTAGAGATATACGATTCATCAAAACGTTACTCCAGCAGGAAATGCAATATCTCGGAAACCTGAAGGGGCACAGATTTTATTTTTGGGGGCACATTAAGGCACACATATAAGCTCTCTGGCCATGCACAATTTTTCTCTCTTCGATCATTCGTTTAGAATTTTCCTGCTAGAAAAACGTTACCCCAGCAAGAATCGTTTTTTCCGTTTTTTTCCAAAACGACAGGGGGCACACATTTTTTATGTGGGGGCACATTTACAGCAGATAAGGCACCAACTATACGTTCGACTCATATAACTCTAGGAGACACTTTCTTGCTGGGGTAACGTACACCAAGAAAGTATCCAGCAAGGGTTGAACAATAATTCGTTCGTGTGCCCCCAACCCGTCGTCGTTATAAGTAGCTATAGATGACTTGTGCTCATGCCCAAGGACCCGACAAACGAGACCAAATCTAAGAAAGTTTAGGTTAGGCCTTTTTTTAAACAATATCCTCATTAAAATCTCTCTTATCTCATCTTCTATCTTCTTCTTGTTATATCTCATATCTTTTTTATCTCTTGGATGGTTAGTCTACAGATGAATGAATGGCTAGGTCATTTTAACTGTGTGGTCAGTTTGTGTGACTGTTGATATGATAAGACTATTGATAGTGGATGCGTCAGCAGTCAAAACCAATTAAGACGCTCCCCACCGGTGCATTCGCCTGAAATGTGACAGTCCAACATTCCATTTTGAAGTGATTGTTACAATATTTGTATATTAGGCAACGAGCGCGTGTAGGTGCCTATACGCGCGCTTTTAGCCACACGCCAACTCGTACGAGCGTTGACGCGCTTATAAATCCGTTTGGTATAAGTATTCTATACTCTGGCTTATAAGCACGTATAAGCGCAAGACTCGAGATACTGACATGTTGCTACTGACAGACCCACCGGTTTGAACGGACACCCGAAATGCACGCGTTCGATGTTTGAAGCGCAAAATGTGGTGCGCGATTATACGCGTAATATGAGCATACACGCGCAAAAAAGACGCTAGTCTGAAACCTCTCTACAGATTTCGCACTGAAATGCTCGGGTCTCCTGAGTCACTGATGTAATGCTCGATTCTTAACCGTTACACGACAAGGGAATGTTCCCGGTGAAGGAGCGCCACTATAGTAGTTGAAGTGAGCAAGTAGCAGTTAACCAATTATTGAAATAATGAGAATATGTATGTCTGGAAGGATGAAAAATAAAAACACAAAAATTCAGATATAAAAATTTTATTATTTATAGGAAATATTTTGATTTAACAACAACTCTTTCCGTATGAAGCGCACGCGTCACCGAGCCGACGAAGATCATGGCACAATGGTATTAACTCTCGCTTTACTTGTATGGATACCGCTAATTTACTACTTGGTCAATTTTGACACAAGGCATCAGCAACAAGATAATGAAGTTCGCGGTACCAAAATGTATTGACTGTGGATTTGATTTACGAAGACAAATTGGAGTGTTCAGTACCAGGATTTAACGTCAACATTCGTCCGGTGGTTGAACTTCGTAAATGTGCGTCTGCTCAAGGACGCGAGCGCTCACACTGACAGCACGAGGTTTCGTTGTCAGCCAACCGTCCGAGGTTCCTCACAGCGCAAAACGGTACCTCAAAAAGAAAAAAAAAGTCTATCCACTTTATCATTTCGTCCGCAGACCACACACCGCTTATTGCGACATTATCACATTTATCAAGCATTTATCTGTTGATCCCTCGATACAGGAAAAAAAAACTGATTTTTTAATTCTGTGTTTTCACAGTTTTCGCCTAACTATAAACTAGTACTTAAATTATAGCTCACTCATCACCTATTTCGCTCGCATTCTCGCTTCGCAACCACACTCTATACAAGATGTCTTTGCATTTATACTACAGAGCGACATATTTTTACATTGGATCTCACGGGGGACAGTCAATTCCTATACTATTTATTGCTTTTGAAGCAATTATATATTTTAAAAATAACACTCTTCCCCTTACAACCGTGTTAGACAACGTTCTTACATTATTTAACGTTTATAAGAGGAAACAGTACAAGCTGCATAGGCATATTTTTAAATATCACACATTTTTTAAATTACATAGCGAAACAGCGTGTTCAGCTATCATCGGAACATCTAGAAGGAATTGACCGGACCCCTTACAAAATAGACGAGAAAAAAAAAACTAAAACTTAACACAGTTCCTATACAAATCGATGAACATAAAAATGTTGTGGAGATGATGGAGAGGGCCTGAATACAGCCGAATATTAAAACAAATGTTAGCCGTTTCACGTGTCTATGTACAGAACCAAATTATTTGGGGTCCGCCTTGCAAAACTATCACATGTTCGGGGAACAAGTTACTTATGTACAAAATTGGACAAGTTCGGGATGCTAGCGATCACAAACAGATGAGTTGCACACGATGCACGATTATTGTGGATTACACTAGGCCTTGTAAAGGTTTATTTCAACTCCAAAATCCTATTGATATTTTTTATGCAGACTTATAAGTTTTGCAGAAACAGACACCATTCAGGCGACGTTCTATCGAGCGACAGACCTTCTACTTATCAATAACTGGCTAGCTTTCATAAACACTACCATTTAACTATTAACACAGAATTATCATGTATTCTTAGGAAGATTCCGCTCGATGCAACGTTGGTTTAAAGCCTCGATTTATATATTATTAAAACAATTTCAGTTACAAAAGTATGTATAAATGTAGTTACATTAAACGCTAGCTGTTAACGTAGAACTAGACACAAAGTTAAAAACAAATTCATATCATATAGTCGAACATAATTTCCAAGCTTTACACAAGATACATATAACATTAACTGTACAATTGTGACGTAGTCTATCTGTCCAGGCCTCCATTCAACACTACATATTTACATTTACATTAACCATACTGTTCAAGCTTCGAATCACAATTTTTCAATAAGTAATATTTGCCGAAATTACGAAATAACGGGTGTAGTCTTGATGAGCTGAGCTGGTGTGGCAAGAAGTTAAGAATTTGTGACAAATTTTTACAATTCAAGGTGTGGGAAAATGATGGATAACCTTGATGGAACGTTTATATTCTAGTATCATAATAAAATGTATTGTACAGAAATTAAAACCTACATAAAAAGGGAAGACTTGAAAATTTGATACGAAGCGATTCCTTTATTTGTCATGGAAAAAAAATCGCAACACATTTTAGAAAACTAGAGAAAAGAATCAACGAAGAAATCTATTGCGATAACTCATCGTTCAAATACAAAAATACATAAACTTATACTGTCACTTACGAGACATATTCCGTGATTGTTCATGATTTTGAGCTCCCAATATTTCGACGTTGTTGCAAGCGCCATGATCGATCAGTATAAGTTTAGTTTTAAACCGCGACAGCTTAAAACAGTGTTTACAAAAATACATGCCTAATTTAGACATTGAGAAAAACATACACCGCCCACTCATCAAGACTAAAAAAAAACAATTTTAAATTAAGCCATAATCGTAACAAGAAAACGTTAATCGCCAATAATTGTAAAAACATAATCACAAAGTAACTTAGAAAAGATACATAATAATATATAATATAGTAAATAAATAAAGTATATTATATCAACAACTTCGAGCGTAAGGCACATTGCCTGCAAACTTGAAACGGCGATATTACGCTGAAGTTTCATATTTTACGTATGTAGTTTGGCAATGTTTGGACTGTAACTGTGTCTTGAGTAAGGAATAAAGGTGCTTTTCCAAAGGCGACCTCAGCCGACAAGTTTCTATGTAAATCGACGCACTACACGTTTCCGTAGACGACATTGCCACCCGTCAAAGTTATACGAATACTTTGTGGAAAATTTTAATTGAAAAAAAATTGAGAATTAACAATTGGCAGTGACTATAATATGATATTCTATCTAATGTTTCCCAATGTGAGAAGAAAACTATCACAATATTAGTATTGAGCGAATTTGATTTTTTAAATCAGTTTTATGAAGGAAAAATGCTATATTTAAAACCCAATGAATGTGTTAAACAAATTAATTATTATGAAATGGATTTAAGGTACAAAACTCAACAAGAATTAGAATAATTGCTATTTCTTTGTGATGTTTAAAATTGAGACATAGTTAACTGTGCATAAGTACTATTTTCTTGTGAATAAGACGCAGTTACAGTACAAACTGAGCATTTCAATATGGCGGTGGATTCCTTCGTGGTAAAACCATTTCGGTTATCGTTACCATGAGTTAGATACCTTTCCGAGCGCAGTACTAAAAATGTATGAGATCTAATCAAATGTCAAGAGATCATTCTGCCTAACCCGCGGACGCGGTTTGAAGATATGTACGTATATTGTAAATGTGCTCTGTATTCGAGATTGCCGGAAACTACTGAACTATTTTGATGAAACTAAGAATGTTGTTGTATTTTCATAAATTTTAACTACTCGACATTTTTAAATTGGAATAATTTCCAGACCAGCCGATTTTTATCCTTCAAACAACCCTAATTTTACTCCATGATAGAAAACCTACTACAATACGTCTACACACAAATGATATACTCGTATCGCCGACAATGAAAGAGAAATCCCATACATCTCTCATACAAAATTGAAATGACACGCGCATGAGACCCTAAGTCTTCCGATCCCATACATTCAGTTCACCACGCCTTTAAGACATTCGTTACACCTAACTAATCTCATACAACGGATGTGTCCATTCCTTAAAAAAGGATTATTTATGTTAAAACAATAAATACTTAATTATCGCTTAGAACCTTAAGTAAGAAAAGCGTATAAATTATTTTTTTCTCAGAAAATTTGAATTAACGGACTTAGTTCCTATCTACCTAGCTTGTTGTGTCGTATCGTATGGGAACATACAAAATGTATGGAGTCACTAGTAACGGGGTAGAAAGCGGAAAAGTTGTTGAAATGCGAAATTTTAACATTGACGTGTCAAATGAACGCATTTTTTTGAGCATTAGTTATGGTTGTGTTGTGCCATCATCTAGCATATTTTTAAAATCAGTTATACGTAATGCTGATTCACTCGCGACGCTAAACAGAAATGGAACATACAAAAATTTAATTTCTTTCTGAAAATAACTTTTTCCTATAAACAATACGACACAACTTCTTACAAGGGCGGCTTTCAACGACTGTTTTAAAAGCAGTCGCGTTTAAGGCTCGGTATATGGATGCTTTTGTTATTTTCTTATATTTAAAATACCTTTTTAAATTCATGACTGCCAGCTTTTCTTTTACAGAAGTTAATAAATACTTGATCAAAAGTAAAATCAAATTCATAGACCCCTATGAATTTGATTTTACTTTTCATCAAATAACAATCATTTCGACAAACTAACTACGACAACAAAGTATTATTTGCATTGATAATTCTTCAGACCTATAAAAATCTCACCGTCTTACAATGCTGTCGATTTCAAAACTATCAGACTCAAACCTAGTTTTAAATCTAGATTCACGACTGAATATCGTTCGGACTAAACATGACTACAGTACCCTACCGTTTACGGCCCGCTTGCACCACAACTCTCTGAATGCCATAATCGCTAAAATATTAAAAATATCATTCCGTGTCTTGCATCAACAAAAACAGAATGTTTCAAATACGTTTAGTGTTAAACTTATTTAGAGATTTGATGTGCAAACGAGCCTAAGTTAAGAGACATTCACGCAAGTTTGCAGAGACAACGCTCCACAAGCCTGGTTTATATCTGTAACTCGATTTGCCCTGTATACGACCGGGTACTGTCTAAATCTACATGATTTCCCCCAGCAGCTACTCAAAAAACGTTAACAAAAATTGTGATGCAGCGATATCAAACGACATGTCGTGAAAGCCGCCTTGTATTTTGTAACAAGTTTATATTTTGACGCCCAACGCACCGAGGTTACGCCCATAATGTCTATGTTTTACTTCTGTAATTCAATGAGCTTCTTATTGTAGTGAATTATATTGAGCACTGTGTTAGTATGAATCTATTTATTGTAAAGGAAACCCACTTTAAACTAAATATGAAATTGAGTTATTACGTCCACATAGAATTTTGTGAGATTTTTTTAAGTGTTTGTGAACCGACTTTACCAAAGTAAAGGCTGTCCCACATAGTCACGACTTTTCGCACGATCTCTCGAAACAATAAGAATATTATCATAATCCCCGTTCAGACGGCGTTGGTCATTACGATCAAAGAGTTATATAATTACCGCATCAGCGCCGTGTGAATGGGTGTATAGAAAATGCGACAGGTCGCGAGATAAGTCGCATCTATGTATGCATTTAATCAAGTCTTCAGTTTATATAACATCGCATGCAGTACAGATCCACAATAACAACATCCACATAAGGTATGTAAAACAAAATAAATTATTGCTATATTTGCGTATTCGCTTACTATTTAGTCCACATGTAAAGTTAATGGGACGCTCATAAGCCCTTGCCACCGATTGGCTAAGACGGGATAATGCTGCCGATATAACTTTGCAGTGTTTTTGGTGAAGGTGCAACTCTGCAGTCGATTGAAGACTTTATTTCCATCTCGGCTGGAGTAATTTTCGTTTAGCTCATTCTAGACTCGAGAAAGGAGAATCTATTCAATGAGGTTTCTCATCCTTTTCTAACAACGATACAGTAACACTTTAAAAGCCTCGACCAATCGAGAATCATAACAATTGCAAGATTTAATGCTTTCAGAATGGACATCAACAAAATGACAATAGGCTCGCCCCTTACTACATTGAACTTAAAGGCGAGATCTTTATGGGTTCTGATAAGACACTTTTGCTTTACCCTTCTGAGGATTACAGACGACAAAATCATGGAGCTTTAACATAACCGGTGAAACATGGGTGACACTTTTCTCCCTTTGAGAATTCTCTAATCAAAGTTAATCAATGGCGGTTACAGGCGTGACGTTCATGTATACAATCGACAAAACCAGCAGTTCAGTTGCACCTTTACCGCCCAACGTTAGTGCATACCCCACACATTCCCTCAGTCCCCGGCGTTACTACATACATGTGGTGCGTCCCGGTGCGTGCGCTAGGCGAGGGGGAGGCGGCTGCTAGAACTTGTCTTGGAAGATGAACAGGTTGTTGGTGGCTGCGACGGCGATTATGCTCTCGTGTGGGTGCCATGCTGTATGCAGGATTTTCTTGTTGAAGTCCAGGCAGTCTACGCTTATCTCGTCCTGTGGAGAGAACACATGTTATGTTTTATTTCTATATTGTTATCGTCGTCGTTTCAGCGGCACCATAATTTTGGAAATAAAGTTGATAAGTAGCTTAATGTACGAAATAATATAATAGAGCAAATAAGCGTTTAACTAGGCGGTCGAAACAAAGTTTATGGAATGTACCTTCTTCCTCTTGGCGGTGGTGGCGACCCGGCGCGCCCGCAGCGGCTGGCGCGGGCGCGCGGCGGCGTCCCGCGCGGCCTCCAGCGTGAGCTCCCCGCGCCGCGCCGCGCCGCAGCCGCCACCGCCGCAGCCGCCGCGCTCGAATATCCTGTGCAGAGACAACATGCTATACTGCTCACGGAATAAATATAACAACATTCTCATCATCAATCTTGGGTAAGGATTCACTTCCAGTCTAACCGAATGCAGCTAAATACCTATCTTACCGCCTATCATACCTCCACAACCGAGCTACTGAATCATTACCAGTCTCAACAAGACTGATTGACATACTTTAGGCGAATTTTCCGCCGAAACTTAAAGTTACAGTATTTGAGCATTCATTAACATTCAAACCTAACCACAGTCTACTCACCTAAAGAATCCATTATAAGAGCCAGTCATAAGCCGCTGGTCGTCTCCACTCCAGCAGCACTCGAACTTGTCGAAGATGCAGTCGTTTTCGTACAATGAGCACAGCTTGGAGCGCAAGTACTCGTGCACCGGGTACGTCTCCACCGGCTTCGTCTCCATGCGGAGATCCCATACTTTTAAACCTAGGTAATCGCGTGACATCATGTATCTAAAAAAAGATAAAACTTATTAAATTATTTATTACAAATTTAGTAGAAAAGTGGCAGTATTAGATGTAGGCCTTGAAGCAATAGGAATAATATTGCACCAACCAAGGCTCAAAGCGTGGAAAGAAAAGTGGAATTGAATGTCCGGTCTTAGCACATTAAGCACAAAAATCTAGTCGTCTAATCGCTAGTCGGTGCACTTAATACTCTCACCAAGCAATCGTGCGGTAAATACCCTTGCCAGTTAATTGAACAAGCGGTTCGTCATTAAAACCCGACGTCATCCATGAAAAATAGCCTACAGGAAACAGGCCATAAGTCTACAATGTTCACACTGCTGGAACAAAGGCCACTTCTGTATATTAGGGCACCATAATCCACTCAAGGTAAATAACGGGATGGTTGATGTCACGAGCCTTCGAATTTAAGGTTCTAGTTTCCTCACGATTTTCTCCTTCAGTTTTGAGAGCAGTGGTGATAATCAATTACACATAGGAATGCGGTTGTATCATGGACCACTGGCGGCAGTTTCTTTCCTATTACAAAACATTAATGCTATTGTATCCTTACCTTCCAGAATTACTAAGCTTAACATCGCTGATGGAGGATATGATCTCTGAGAAGAAGGACCTCGCGTGCGGGTCCTCGGGCTCCTCGAACAGCTTGGCGTGCCGGTCGCACAGCGCCGCCGCGCGCATGTCGCACAGCCTTATCGTACCTGCGGGGAGGGGATACGGGTAGTGAATGTTGGCGTCAGAGGAAGACCCTCCGTATTACAATAGAAATAGGGACCAATTGCGCATGAATGTAACAATAGTTGTGTGTAGACGTAGATAAATGTTTCTTCTCCAATTAAGCTTATACAGTCGTCAGTTCAAATTTAGTAAAAAAAAATGAATTTCGCGGGCTACCATACTCTTCCCGATTAGGGCCTTGATTCCACTGAAAATCCCTAGATATATTGAGTGCTAAACATGTTTGAAACACTTGTCTCTATATCTTCAAATGATTGTCAGAAACGAATGAGGTTTTAAATACAGTAACGGTAAAGTTTAGATTATCTTGATTTGTGGTTAAAGCCAGGCTTACTGGCTTAAACTGCTTCAATTACATTTGTTTTATATTTTTGACTAAGATATCTATGCAATTCAAAATCTGTTTGTACTCACCCTTACTACTAGAATAGACAAAGAGATTGCATTCAGTCGGATGAAACTCCGCCGCGGTAATGACCTGAAACAACATGAAAAACATTTCATTAACATAAATCTCATAATTTCATTCATGACAACCAAATTCGTTCCAAATATTTTTGTATAACTTGGCTACACTGAGTACATTTTCTGATATGTTATCTTCTTATGTCTTATCAGTTTGATTAACTTCTGTTTATTTATTTATCGATTTGTTTATATGAATTATAATTTATTAGAAGTATTTGTGCAGCTAGACTAATTAAATACGTCTAACTATCGGCTTATGTAACAACTTATCTTGGATAGGCTTACAGACTACCCAGATGTGATTTAAACGATGTTGATTACTTTCTGCCACCTTATCAGGTTGCAGAAACCACATTTACAACGCTACGTTCGAAATACACATGTCTTGACATCATGCAAAATTGTTTACCGCCTTAACAGTTATAGATATACAGAGTCCTTACTCTTTATTATGTACGGGGTACAAATTCATAATATTACTGCCCATTCTACCTCACCAACCATAAAAATTACAGGTTTAAAAAGTAAACATTATAGAATTAGGGTAGTCCAGCAGAAACTTCCATTTTCAATGGAGACTCCACCCTGTTATTAATACCTCCATATGTTTTGTGACGAAATCAACCCTGGTTGCTATACCATCAACAGTTAAAGAGGTTTTAACAACTTCCTTTTAGGTACCATGAAACAGTCTGCATAGAATCGCAGGTGTGAATCGCACCCCTTTTACCCAGTACTAGATGACGTGATAACAAGACGTCGTGATTAACTCTGGTTGTCATTAAATTCTAAGTTAATAAAATCAACATACCTCCGTAAGCTCCTCCATATTGGCAGGTTTAATATCCACAATGTTGAAGCTCTGGTCAGTGATCTCCAGGTGCCACAGGTTGATGCGGAGGTCGTCGGCAGAAAGGTAGGTCTCCTGGTCCGAGTTCAACGATATGGAGTTTATGTGGTAGGTGTGGGCGTTCGCGAATATTCTCCTGTTGACAAGGCGAAGTAATATGTTTAGCAGATAGATACCAATTTATGTAGTAAACCAGTGTACTGTTGCAGAAACACAATACTTTGTTGATACATACATACTGAATGCTGAGAAGTGAAGAGCCAGTTAAAAAATAATATTTAATTGTTCTGTATGTTTGGAGTAACTTTATTTTACTTGTATAATTTAGTCTTTACCACAGCCAATTTCTAACAGGTGATCAAATGGTTGAATAAATTCGATTGCAAATCTTAAGTTTACAGTTGTGGCAACTTGTTGGCAAAAAAAAACCTCTCTTTACATAAGATTCGGCCATTTTACATTTTAATGCAAAAGGCTTTTATAAATAGAGAAATATGTTGCCTAATCCAAAAATATTGCTGACATAAAATCTGCTGAGATTTGTTATAAGAGAACAAATCATAATTGAAAGAGGTGTGTAACTTTAAACATTATCATGTTTATGTTATGCTGTTATTAATATTCATACTGGGTGTAAATTTAATTATTTTTATGTTGTTCTATTTTGTGTCTTATAGCATCATATTGGATGAGTCTGTAATGTTGCTATAATTGGTGGTAAATCTCTAAAAATAAATAAAATTGAAGGGTGTGTTTGTAATACATATATAAAAAAAACAACTTTTTTCTGAATGCATAATATGAAAGTATATACGGTATTTATGACAAAAACACTTTATTTATTTTTGTATGTCTGTCCTTTTTTCTAGTTAATATACGAAACGGCTGGGCCGATTTTGACAGGACTTTTACTGGCAGATAGCGGATGTTATAAGGCGTAACTTAGGCCTACTTTTATTTTAGAACATAAAACCCTTGAAATTCAACAAAATCCGATTCAAATAGGGATATAACATTTTAATAATAATTCCACGCGGGCGAAAATCGCGGGTTACAGCTAGTAAATAAATAAATATTAAAAACTTACAAATGAATACCTATTCATATTAGGGAAAGGAAAGAAGATACTTTCCCTTGTATATGGTTATAGGTTTTTCTTATTAACCTCATTCACGGTAACTTCCCTAAGGTGAGATTATTCCAACCGAGGCATACGTCAGAATGAAATCACGTTCAATATTATCTCGTAATAGGTTTAAAGATCACCATTCTTCGTATTAAGTACATACTAGTGATTGACTTTTGTGATTAGCACTTACAAATATACCTGTAATTAAATGATCACGATTAACACAGTACTGACGCCAGTACTAGCACTACAATCTGTCAAACTTCTTTAATAGATTTTCAACTTTATCGCTAAACCATTTGGTTCAATGTTAATTGGGAAAATTTGACAATTTCGGGTAGCTTCGCATGTACATCCATATCCAATTTATTCAGCTACTAAGGTGGAATAGAAGTGTGAAGTGTGTGTGTCCTTGAGAGGGTGCTAATCAGTAAATAATGCTTGGTTTGTAACTCAGCAGGATAAATCCACCTTAGAAAAGCGTATGGAGTAAGTCAATACAGTTGGAAAACTCGATTTTATGAATTGAAAAAAGCTTGGTTGGCATTTTTGTCTCCGGTCTTGTCTGACTACCATGGAACAAGCATACTAAAATGTCTATCAAATTGTGTTGTGCTTAAAATATTTTCAGGTTATAGCTACCGGGACTAAAAGACTGACAAGAAGTCACTACTTAGCGGTATAGGTACGTAGTACGTACGTAGTAAGAAGCAGTTCAAGACCTGGGTTCTTTGGTGAATCTTTGCAAAGGCCTATGACTAGCAATAAAAAGATTAAAATAGATAAATAGATTATTATTTGTGTTCAAAGATACAGGGTGGAAGGACCACCGACGTTAAAACAGTTACCACATACTCAGTACATCATTCTGAACATACATAGAATTTGAACGTCAGTTATTAAAAAAAAAAACAGCTGTTTCCTACAAAACTGTAATACCTACACGGTCAAAATGTATGGAAGAGCTGTTTTGTTTTTAAATTAACGATGCAATATTTATATTAGAATGATGTACTGAATACGTGCTACCCGTTTCAGCGTCTGTGTTCCTTCCACCTTGCGTGTACTTCAAGAGTATGTTTCCTTTTTCAACAAAGTAATATTGCTAAGCTTAAAACTACGATATTTCCCTAAAATCCATAATAACAAACCGGCTACCGTACTTATATAGATTACCTTCGCGTTATGAAAATGTATGTCAGATAAAAGGTATATTAAAAACGTTTCATAATCCTATGGCTGAACACAAGTGTTGAGGTAAATATGCCTGAATATTAATTAAATTAGATCCTTGGCGCTTATCGCGGGACAAACACTGCGTTCGATATTGAAGCTCTTGATTTTCGCAATATGTTGATAAGAGATAACTAGGAATATTTATACGCTCAAAGTAGGCAAGAAAATAGGAATACAATTGAACTAAGTACACACTTAGTTCCTCGAATGTCTCATGTGCCTGTGTGCAATTACACTGGCACCCATCATCCTCTCATCATCTTCAGCTTAGCCTTTTCTTGCCTAGGGTCGACTTCCAATCTAACCGGATTCAGCTGAATACCTCTATTTTACATGGAGTGACTGCCTATCTAACCTCAACAACCCAGTTAGTACTGAGTAATACAATAAATACCCTTTGATAAGACTGGTTGTCAGGATTTTTAGGGCCACTGACTACCTGTAACGACTGTCAACTGACAGCGGCTTAACGAGCTTGTTGAGACACGGAGGTAACTCGTGTTTCCATGCCCTTCAAACTGGATCACACACAGTAATGCTGCTTGGGGACAGAAATAGTATGGAGGTTAGTTACCTCGGAGACGCCTCCACCATGAGCTCAGCCGGCCGCACAGTGGGCACCCGCAGCTGAGTGATCCGCGCCGGGTCGCGAGGCCGGCCGCCTTCCTCGCGCGTATTGTAGCCCGTCACACGCTTGTCTCGTTCGGATACCTGGAAATGTTGGAGCATTAGTATGTGTGGTCTCTGTCGCTGTTGCCAGGATGTGGTGCCTAGAACAAAAATGAGGAATTAGTAAAAATGTCATTATTATTATACCTAGCACAAAGCATCCCACTTCTGATCAAGCTTCTTTGCTATTCTTAAGAATAGTTCCAAGATTGTTTTAAATTCTCTCGTTATTGCAGTACAGTAAGTCAGCTATTGTAATTTACTGGCTTTTAGGAAAAAGTGATGTTACTTAGCAAATGTGTTAAATAGTAACTCAAGGATGTGTTCTTCTTCTTTCTTTCAACATCTTGATAGAAAAGACTGGTTTTTATGGCAAAATTCCTTCACAACAGTATTAAGTAGGTATGCCTGGATTTAGGCAATAGGTTGATGTGAGAAACTATCACCGTCATTATGGTTGTTTTAACCTCTATACATACATACCTACATACGAGTATATTGTAAGTTAATCAACAGGTAAACCAAAGCCATAAAAATATACCTATTACTGTATTTGCTGTGACTATGCATTGTGTAGCATGCTGGACACATTAGATCGGTATCGAATGACGTCATATGACGCCAGTCGATACAGATCGATGGCACATGATCACAAATAGGTTGGGAGATTGTAATGCTATGGAATGTTAGTGTCCAATTACATGGGCATTTTTCAGAGGCGATACGTGCCCACTTACACAGGGACCTAGACAATTTATACCCATTTTACAAGACACAAGTGTCTGTGAAGATTCAGTAAAACCTTCATATGAAAGGTTTCTGTCGGAGATCGGATTCCCACTGATGACAAGCCTAGGATATTTTTGCACCATATCAATTAGTGTACATAAATGAACATGGGATTCGAACCCAGCAGTCAAGTCGTTCTAATAGCAGCACGACTAAACTGGCTAGTAACAATCGCTCTGCAATATGTTCACGGCCAGATGTAGAAAATAAGGTCGTCTTGGTTTCACGTTGACTGATTGGACGGTCTGGGTTTCCTTTTTTCTTAAGCTCATATTGTAGCATTGCTAGGAATAGGCCTCTCCCAATTCCTTCCAAGCCTAAAATACTAAGGGAAAAACTTAAAACTAAAAAATAGAAATAATAAAAAAGCTCGAATACATACAAGACTAACCTTCCACAATTTGATGGTCTTGTCATTAGTGGAGAGGAGGAAGTGAGCCTGGTTCTTCCGCTTGAGCCACCGAATCTTGTTGATCTTCTCTTCAATCTCTAAAGACTTCAGGTAGTCAAACTCCGGCTCGTGTGACTGGAATGTTGAGTACACATTGTACTCGCCCTTCTTCGGGACGCATTGCTTCGAGGCTGGGTCCCTCTGGAATGGAAAAGGAGATTTATAAGGCACTGTCTACCTCGTGATGCGGGGAGGCCCGCTAGGCAGAGCAAGCTTCCCCGGCCGCCTATTTATGGTAGTAGTTGGAACACACCCTTCGTTGGACATAACCCTTTGTTCTCCTCTCCCCAGACGGAAGGTATCCATGAGGATTACTCCATACAAAAAAAAAGCACCGTCCTTCTTATATCAATTCCTTACAGTCGGAGTTTTCGCGCCTATCAACGATGGAATTTTAAAATAACTTAAAGGACATTTGGGAGTATGTTGTTGAATTTGCAACGTCAGCTCTGCGTCTTAAAGTTGAACATCCAACAGTAAACACACACACTAAATTTTCCTTGCTTTATTTCAAATTTCCACTGTCCCAAATCGTGCAAAGAATAGATTGAGAATATAATTAATATGTTATAATTATTATTTTGTCTTGTGTAGTCCTATCAAATGTATGTGTTGAACTCTCCGCAGGTACTTGAAGTATGCTTTATCTGAGATTTTGGCCGCATATACAGGTCGGAAATACAATGATGTAACCAGTGTAACCAAGAGTGAATCGCATAAAGTGACTCATAGGGTAACTTCGCATCAGGTGTTAGTTGACGTCGTATCAACGTCGATAGCGTCAATATGTGACGTGATCTTATGGAAATTAACGTTGCATTGACGTTAATGGTCATTGGCGACTCGTGAGCGCAGTCTATACGTTCGAGAATACTCTAATATTTCTTCCACCTTACACTGAAAAAAAAGATTTCCAATCAAGTGCAATTTTTGCTTGATTGAAATTTTTATGTCTGAATCTAAAAACAAAATGATTGATTTTAAAACCACGCTTGTTAGTTGAGAATAAGGTCAAAATGATTAAACACTCAATAAAGGCTCTTTATTTTTACTATAAACTAAACTTGTTCAAAACCATCAAGTCGAAAACTGACTTTTTGAATGATATAAAGTGTCATTATAGGCAGGATATTTAACTTTTATTCAGACAAGTCTTGTTTAAATATATTATACCCAATATCAATGTTCACCAAGAACTTTATCAGAGACAATAAAAACATTTATAGCAAATAACATTACCGAGTTGAACGCAATCAACATAAGTTATGAGAAGAAATATGTAAATATTCAATTTTGCTAAAATTCTAGAATTTAAAGGACTAGAAGCTTGCCAGTAATTATTTTTGGGTATTTTTATAATTGCGTAGAATACTTTGTTGCATTTATTTTCTTTTGTTCCGTGTCTAAAATAAACGAAAATATACAATATACCTATTTTTCTTTACAACTAACAGCACTCATTAGCAGCATTAGCTAGGTATCTAAACTACAAAACGTCCTTCAACCATTCGGTAGTTTTTTAATACTACCGAAGTGGCAACATTGCAAGCAAGCTTAATGTTAGTTTCTTTCAACCGTTCCGTTTCATTTCAACGGTAATAGATTACGGAATTACGACCGTTAGCCGCCGTTTTTGTTCCAAGTGTGTTTGTGTCTTATAAAAATATGGACGAGGTTGCAGATTTGCTCACTGCATGGGAGCTACCACAACTTGTACCGAGTTTTCGTAGTAAGTATCTAACAACCTTCTTACTCATGTAGGTACTCAAAACCCGTGGCCGTGGCGTTGGTGCCCGATGGTCTGAAAGTTTTGGTACAGGTAGACTAGATATAATATAATACGCAGCTAGCAGATTTCTAGAAAGAAACGATTGCGATGGCGGGCTCTCGTTCCAGCGCGGGCTTTGGACTTTGCTTGTGCCAGAAAATTCCACATCACACCGATGACATAGCCTAAATATTTGTAGCTTCTGTAATATAATGGAACTAAGTCTGCATGCCATGATTCTAGTGGTAGATATTCTCAACATAATTATTGTATGAACCTGGGGCTAAAGTAACACAGATGAACACAGACATACCTACCTACTTCCTAATTAAATGCGGAATGCAAGTGCATAGTAGTTATATCAAATGGGGCCCTGAAGATAGATTATGTAATTTTGTTTAAACTGCAAGCTATTGGATAAAACTACAGACTCTTTAGACCTTAGTAGTTATCAGCCTACAAACTAGCCAATTTTCAATAAGTATTTCCTTCACCTAAGATGGTAATATTAAACCTAAGTACTACAAGATGCATTTTTATCAGACAAAGTATTCAGTTTTAATCTTAGTGAGCCAGATTAACAACCTAATTTGATAGTAGATAATCATAAAATTCCTGTACATCTAACAATAATCTAATTGCCTACATCTTGTGATCATTTTCCTTTTATAGGTAATTCAATTACAATCCAAGCTCTGGCGTCCCTCAGTACTGAAGAGATTAAAGAATTAATCCCTCAAGTAGGGCCACGCGCACTGTTCATGCGTTGTTGGAAAATATGGATGCTTGATTTCACAAATGGCTCAATAAATATATTAGATACTTCTCAAAATATTACCCTGAGTGTAAGCAATGTTCCTATACATATTTAGTACTTTGTTTTACTTTATTTTGGTTTTTATTTTCAACCTTTAGTTTTTTACCTTTAGTTTACCTACATGTAGAAAATAGGGTTTGTAACAGATTACATACTTATTTATTGTAATGCAATTATTTTGTTTTATATAGGATATTGAACTGTTACCAATTATACAAGAAACAGAACCTGATGTGCAGGGAACACCATTGAACAATGATGATGGAAACAAGGAATTTAATTATCCCGATAGTGTATGTATGAGTTAAATTTTATTTTAATTTTTCATTTTTAATAGGTAGGTACATATTAAAACACACCAAAGAGCACCTGTCGAGTGCTCAATGCCCTATGCCATCCATACCATCTACTGCAAAATGTAAGCATGTGCCCTAAGTAGTTTTTGGACTTGCCTTTTACTGCCCCCTTAGACAGGGCCTCAATAAGTCTTTCAATTTTTTGTGTGTTGGTTTATGCATCCAGTTCTCAAGCAAAGCTTGCTTGTAGTAATTGCGTTTTATATACTTTTTTACAGAGTTTGTTCAAACTATTGAAAGAAAACTTGGAAGCGTCATCCTTGTTGGCTTGTGTAGGTGGAGGACTTACAGGTGATTCTGCACGTAACCTGTTGTCTTCTATAATAGCTAAAGAAGTACTAAAAACGAACAGAGATGCACCCATCACAAACATAGTCTACAACAAATGGTGTGCGGAGATAAAAATAAACTTCCCTAAAGAAAGGATAACTACGTATTACATACCACCGTGCATTACTGCTACCGGAATCACATATCAGGCCAGAGGCAAATTAGTGAGTCAAGTCATAAACACCCGCCGCAGATATCAAAAGTTGGGTGTGCTCACTGTAAAAAAAAAAAAGAAATAGGGAAAACAGTCCAGCTTTGTCTAGTACTTCCACAGCTTCACACCTAAATATAGAGAGTGATGATTCTGCAGTTGATGATGATGTTGAGGAAGAAATACAGTGGCTAAAAAATAGTTCTGACCCATGGTGCATGGTAGAAGATAAGTGGAGATCCACTTTTAATCGCCGCTTGCAGCAACTAAAACATGTTTCTGTCGAACAGTATTTATCCGAGTATCCAGCTTTGAAGAAACCCCATGGAATAGTTCTGGTAAATATTTAAGTTATATAAATGAAATTTGTTATGTAGATAGTTTAGGTTCTAGTCTAGAATAACACATAGGCTAATCTAATTTTGAAAAATTAACTTCTGAGGGGGTTAAAAAGGGTGATAAAGTTTTATGGAAAATTACTATTGCTTGGTTCGATTCACTCAAAACTCGGTATAAATAAACTACAAAGTAAATAATTCACGTATTTTTTATTTTTAACCGACTTTAAAAAAGGAGGAGGTTATCAATTTGGTCGTGTTTTTTATTATTTTTTATGTTTGTTACCGCATAACTCAGTCATTTATGAACCTATTTCGAAAATTAGTTCCATAGAAATTTCATCAAAATCGGTTCAGCAGTTTGGGCATGAAGTTGGTTTTCCAAGATTTTTTTTTTACAATTTCTGAAATTTGTAAGTATCAAAAAACTGTTTTTAATTTTGTAATAATATTACTTTTTACAGCTTCATTGTGATTTTGATGCTGCGCACCCACAATATACTGATAATTTAAAATTAAACTTCCCTATCCTAAAGAAAAAACTACTGCAAATGCTAAAATATAAGAAAACAAAAGATGCTTTTTATGAAGAACTTTCAACATTGTCTGATTGTAAGTACATAATCTAACTTTTTACTTTATCGTCATCAGCCCGAGGAAGTCCACTGCTGGACATAGGTATCCTAATAGATTGAATAAGGGAGGTTTGGCATACTAACCACCCTTGGCTGATGCATTGATAGTGCTGACCTTGAATTGGCAGAAGTAATTTTCATTTTTTTTTTCTAAAATAATTAGCATTTTAAAATCAATATATATATTTCAGCTCCTGACGAAGAAGCCACAAATGTAGCAGCTTTTATGGCATTACCGCATTTAATTTCAACCAACGTCATCAGTCTGACACCATCGAGCAAAAAAAAAAGGACTGAAAAAGAAAAGAAGTGGAAACCTACAAAAGTCGAAACCAGGGAAAGTTTCATAACGCACATCCAGGATGATAGTTACATAAGACTAACTTTTGAAAAAAGGCAAACCAGTTGTTTAAAAAAAGGTTTGCCTCTACAGCCGTATGTTATAGTTGTGGGCCCGACACTATCAAATTTAAAATCTTATCTTGTAGTGTTAAATACAGGTGTGTTTTACAGTTCCAATAACATTTTATCAGCAGTGGATTCATGCTTTAAGGCTATCTGGGCCCTCAACTTACAATACTCGGCGGATTGCTACGGGGTATGGTATTTTATACAAAAGGGATTTTATAAACTCAGCAGTCCCCACGACAGGGGCTGCACATCAGCAGAATCCCTATTGTCTGACTGCATGTAATACCTGCTATTCTATTTGGGCTCATAACTTCGCTGGTTGCTACAGTATCTACTTATATAATATTTTATTCTTAAAAAGGTTATACCACTTCGTCAATCCTCATAACAAAGGTTCCACGTCCATATTTTAGAATTGTTGCTGAAAAATGGTAGTTTGTTTCATGTGCAAGATCGTTCTTAATAATTTCAGTGCGTTCAAAGGACACCTTAGCCTATTTCACAATAAAGGTGACTATAACATTATTATCTGTGCTGAAGAAAATTGCGGCCGAAAATTTAGTTTATTGAACTCTTTTAAAAGACATATACTAACGCAGCACGATTCAAGGAGTGAAGAAAATGTCAGTAGTAATGCTGATGAACTGCATTTAGATAATTTTGACACGGTAGATGCGCATTTCGTGAATTCGTCATCACCAGTACGTTTATCAGATGATAGGTCCAATGAACAAGCTACGAGTACGTCTCAGGATATATTTGATAAAGCTATATCTTTATTTATAGCCGGTTTATATGCAAATGATTTCTTACCTAGAAATGTAGTTCAGACAATTATAGACGGATTTAATAAATGTATGTCCAGTGCCTTAATTCCTGCAATAAAAAAAAATCTAGAAGAACTTGCGCAAAATAGAAATATACCAGATTTACCAGCACAGACTATTATAAACAGTATTACACCACTGTTGGCAGATACTTGGGATAAATTTAGTACTGAATATAAAAGGCTACAGTATTTCGAGGCTCAAAATTTTTATATTAAGCCTCAATCTATAACCATAGGTCAAAGATTAGAAACAGTTACACAAGAAGGAATTAAAAGATTAAAACCGGTTATTTGTGAGCAAGCCTTTATCAGTCTCAGATTAGTCTTAAAACAGTTTTTCTCGCTCAGAAACATTCTTTCAGACACTCTTCAATACATGGAATCTTTAAACAAAAATATTTTACTACCTAATTCTGCTACAGAGAACTTTATTCAAGGAAGCTATTGGAAAACTGTCCAGCGACGCTATGGTGATAAAATAGTCATTCCTTTGTTTTTGTTTTACGATGACTATGAGCCGGGCAATGTTTTAGGGAGTCGAGCAGGACAACACAAACTAGGTGCTGTTTACATCTCAATTCCTTGCTTACCACCGTGTCGTTCCTCAGTTCTATCAAATATATTTCTTCTTCTTCTGTTTCATTCATCGGATAGATCATCATTTGGTAATAATGTAATATTTCAATGTGTCATTGACGAGCTTAATTACCTTAGTGAACATGGAGTAGATATTGAAATCCCTGATTTTAAAGGAAAATTATATTTTGAACTAGGTTTGATCCTTGGAGACAATCTAGGAATCCACTCTATGACAGGGTTTCTAGAAAGCTTTTCTGCTAACTACCCTTGCCGTGTATGCAGAGTTCGAAAGGAGGTTATGAAATATCAGGTCGAGGAAGATATCTCCTTATTGCGTAATTCTGAAAATTATGAATCGGATCTTTTGCAAAATCAACCATCTGAAACTGGTATAAAAGAAAAATGTATTTGGCTTCGTGTTAAAAATTTTAACCTGTTTGATCAAGTGGGGATAGACAGTATGCACGATATTTTAGAAGGCGTAGCAAAATACATAATGAGTTTCTTAATACCTTACTTTATTCGAGATTCAAAATTTTTTACACTAGAACAACTCAATTATAAATTAGAAGGATTTGATTATGGACCTGATGAAAGGAATCGCCCTTGTTCTTTATCTCTAGATCATTTAATTCACGGAAATGTTCGTTTATCAGCCTCTGAAATGTTAATACTCGTTCGTTATTTCGGTTTGTTGGTAGGGGAGTTTATTCCAACAGGTAATGAACATTGGAGTTTGTACCTGAAGCTTCGAACAGTCGTAGAACTACTGTCACTAACTGCTTTCAGTCAAGGCACCGAAGAATTATTACAAACTAATATAGCGGAGCTTAATTCTATGTATATCTCCTTATGCGATGACACGTTAAAGCCAAAATTTCATAATCTATTACATTACCATACCGCCTTAAAAAAATTTGGTCCGATTATTTCATTGTGGTCCATGCGTTTCGAAGCAAAACACAGAATTTTTAAAATAGCCGCTAGAGCGTCATGTAATAGGAGAAATCTTACATGGACCTTAGCTATAAAACACCAATTAAAGTTAAATGAGATGTTCTTGAAAGGAGAATTAGATCCCACAACTAAAAGTGGTCCTGAATTAACAATTAGTTCTATGGAAACTAACTATATAATTGATAATTTACCAATATTCCAAACAGATAAACTCGTAAAAGTATCTTGGGTTAAAGTATCATCCACACAATATACAAAAAACACTGTGCTAGTGGATTCATACCATCCTGATAGCGGCTTGCTCGTTTTTTTTTAAGCTAAATTCACTTTATTTATATGAATGTGATGTTATTTTTAAAGGGGTTGTATTTGAAACTCTAAACTTCAATGAACACTTTTTTGGTTACGAGGTAACAGAACCAACAGTTTCGAAATCTGTAATAAAATTTCACAAGGATTTGATATCACCCATTCCTTGTACGATTAATATCGTACTTAATAAGATATTTGTTACCTTGCGTAGCCCTATTTAATAAAATTATCTATTGTTTTGCCTTACATTTTAGTAGACTAATTTTGTTGTAATAAGTACTTACATAGTATTTTTATATGTAAAATTGTTGATTGAAATGGTTATATTTGTGTAGCTCTTAAATTATTATGAAGCCCGGAGCTGGCCATAAAACTGCCTTTCAGTTTGGTAGACGAAAGCATCTCCGACACGGCAGAAATTTTCACCGATCTACAGGGGTGACCTTTTCGAACGATCAGTCGGCGTCGCCGTCGAGAGTCGCGCCGACACGATTTTCGTTGGAAATCGTGTCGGCACGACTCTTGACGGCGACGCCGACCGATCCTTTGACAAGGTCACCCCTGTACATAGGTGAAAATTTCTACCGTGTGGGAGATGCTTAATTCTATTTTAAAAAGTACATACATAGTATATTTTTATAAATTTATTGATTGAAATGGTTATATTTGTGTAGCTCTTAAATTGTTATGAAGCCCGGAGCGGGCCATAAGACTGCCTTACAGTTTGGTAGACGAAAGCATCTCCGACACGGCAGAAATTTTAGAATAAGTTACATACATAGTATATTTTTATAATTTTTTTTATTGAAATGGTTATGTTTGTGCTCTTAAATTGTTATGAAGCCCGGAGCGGGCCATAAGACTGCCTTTCAGTTTGGTAGACGAAAGCATCTCCGACACGGCAGAAATTTTGAATTTTAGAATAAGTTACATACATAGTATATTTTTATAAAATTGTTTATTGAAATGGTTATGTTTGTGTAGGAAGACCGGAGCGGGACTCCCTCACTAACCAAACTGTGGTTAGACTCATTTTATTATAATAATGTTATAAAATTGTTGATTGAAATGGTTATAATTGTGTAAGTAGCTCTTAAGTTGATGAAAAATAAATTTTTCCTTTACCTGTATTGACTCTTTTTGTTTTAGAGATTTTCCTTCATACTTCGTAGGTAGGTTCGTATTAGGTTTCGTTAATTCATACATAGCTTTAAATTAGTCCATGGTTTTATATTTTTACAGTTTGTTATGAGACCACCATTCCTTAGATTGTTTAATCCATGATAATGTTCTTAAATTTTTTTTAGCCGAGGTACTTCTGTCAGAAATAAGCTTTCTAATTAGGATAACCATGTTTGATGTAATAGGGTTGGTATTGTACTCAGTTAAGAACTGGTACATATACCTAATATCACATGCCTTCCCATTTCATGCCAAGCCAAATGGGAAGGTATGTGGTATTAGGTATAAGTACCTACCACAGTTTTTAATTGAGTACAATACCAACCCTTTTATATCAAACATGGTTATCCTAATTAAAAAGCTTATTCTGACAAACAAGTCAAATAGTGAATGTGACAAAGTACTTTATAAATTTTTAATAATAGAACATTGTGGGCTGAATAAACTGACTTATTTCTGACAATCAAGTTGGCTAGTAAATCTGACAAAGTACTTTATAAATTTTTAATAATTGAACATTGTGGGCTGAATAAACTGACTTATTTCTGACAATCAAGTTAGCTAGTAAATCTGACAAAGTACTTTATAAATTTTTAATAATTGAACATTGTGGGCTGAATAAACTGACTTATTTCTCACAAACAAGTTAGTTATTGAATCTGATAAAGTTCTTAATAGCTTTTTTTATAAAATACTTATTAAATCTTGACATGGTACTTAGTAAATTCTATAAAACAACATGATTAAATTAGCAAACGGGCTTAATTCTGCCCAAAAAGTTAACTAATTAACGTCATAAAGGCCTTTATTATTTTGAACTAATCTCTAGTTCACAATCATCAACAACATGATGAGAAGTATCAAACATATTGTTTGCATTAAATAATTTTAGTGATCAACACAATCGAGAGCTTATTTAATATTACTGGGACCACAGGTACAATCAATAATCAAGTTAGCTTTATTGCCGGCAAACAAGTGCTTTGTGTTCCCCTATGTGACTAAGTATCTTTATCACAGTTATCAAAATTTTGATGGCATCGATCATATTTTTTTTTCAGTGTATGTTATCGGTTTGGTTATAATCCCCGCTGCCCTTTTCACAGCGGGTCAACAGGCAGGATAGCACCACCAGAAAAGCGCAGAGCGGTGGTAAACTAGCAAGAGACCCAAAAAGTTTTCCGACAGCAAGAGTTGTGTGTGAGTTCTCCGTTTGTCAGACTATTTAGGCCACAGACCAAGTAGATATAATAAATTAAAAAGCTAAACTAACCTGAAATATAACAACCCTGCCTCCCTTGTCCCCTGTAGCGAGCAGTTCCCCGTCATGGTTGAACTCCACGCAGGAGATGAGGTCAGCTTCCGTGACATCGTCTTCCAAGGTGCCCTTCACCTGGCTGAAACACCATGTCGTCTCGCCACCATTGCCTGGAAAGTTTATCGTTCAAATGAGAACAAAATATGCCTGAAAATGTTAGCTGAATAAGGACAGTAAAGCCGGGTTGCCACCAAAGCTGAAAGGAGCGATGATTTTTTGGAGCTAACGGTGTAAAAACGTGCGAAATTCGACCAGTCATAGAAAAGACGAGAGACGCGACATGGATTGCAACCATTGTGAACGGTCGTTTTCGGCACATTTCCTCCCCGCTCTGCTCGAGTCGTCTCCGCTCTGTTGGAAACTCGACATAAGGGTTGAGTAACTAGTATTCGATTTGGTGTTTTCACTGGTTTTAAAAGACAAGATTATGTTACTGGTCCGTAGGCATGGGTAACTCCGAATAAATAGGCCTGTATTATGAAACGTCACTCAATACTCAATTTACTTAAAACTGGATTCAAGCCATTTGATTGGTTGAAACTAATTTTAAGTAATGCTCGAGTACTAAGCGACGTTCTGTAATACGGGCCACAGTGTATATTCGGAAATTATATCCGAAAGCTGATATAATACTAAAAAACCGAGGTACCAATCCCCGATATTGTGTTAAAATCGGATATACATATTTACTTGGAGTGACATTATTATATCCAACTATAATTTTTACCGGAGCTAGTTAGCCCATGCCTAGTGGGACGTGTTGAGCGGCGCGAGCGTCGCACGAGCACGATGCGTCGCGAAGACTCGACGAGTTGGCGTGCATATGCGCCCCTCGAAGAACGACCTATGCCAAAGGATGTTAGTGATGAACTGATCATGTTTTAAAGGCATTTCTCAGATCAACCTAGGACGTTGTGGGCTTCTTAACTGGATGTTTGAATGATGAATGAGGCTTCCATTTTTAAAACCCATTTTTTAGTTACGAATCTGGATAGTATGGACGAAAAAAAAGTTTTGCACCGAACCTGAGTAGGTCACATGAGGCAAAAAGCAAAATATGTTCATGTAGTAGAAAAAAATCTAGTTACTTGTTTATCTTTTTTTTTAATAAGTAGGTACTAGATTATAGCGGATAATTTGCACCTGGGGCAAAGAAAGCGAAGAATGTAGTCTTTTTTATGATTTTTCTTGGGACAGCCAAATAAAACTGGCGAATCTTATTTACGGAATGAAAACAATTTTTCATTTGACCTTGTTTAATACCTTAAAAAAATCCAACGTTGTGTCCAAACCAGTTTTAGTATTAAAGCAGCTCACTCAAAACATCAGATTACAAAACTATTTGCCTATTACGCAGTTCAGCCCAGATCGAATCTAATGTTACGAATAGGTGACAAAACAACTTATAATGTAAGAGTTAAGATGTACAGTGAGTTATAGCAATTAGCTGACCCACCTTTTTCATTTTTTAGAATACGAATCGATTATAAAATTATATATATATTTTTTTTTTATACATAACTTTATATCGAAGCGTGTTCTAAAAAAATCTCAACGATTTATGCAAAGGTGCGTCAGGTATTTGCTATAACTCACTGTACCCTTGTCACTATTTTACTGTACCAAATACCTACCTAAAATCTACCAATTAATTATTCGTAACTTCTCAAAGGCTCCACAAAACATCGTCTATGTAATATTTGGCTCAACCTAATTATTTTTGTATGGTTTCTTTGCACCACAGCTATACGATAGGGTCGTTTCGCCGGTAGCGCGACCACCTTCAGTAGGCGACCATTTGACGGACTAAGTTTCTTTAAATCAAGATAATAGTATTTGTAGAAGAAACTTATATAAAAAATAAATCTAACGTGCTTTATGAATAATTAGGAAATAAGAATTTACACAGTTTGAAACAAATGGGTTAACCCAGAGCCGAAAAAAAATTGCTCAATGCGCGTCTTGATTCAGTGGTGCCTGGGCGTACCGCGAGTTAGAAAAAAAATAACACGACGCGCGGCGTTCAAAGGTAAGTTTTATTACTTATTTCATGTTTTACACACAAGTTAGTTGTTAAATTGTACAATCGATAAGTTTTGGATAGTATTTAGTTTTATTTTGCTATTTTTTAACTTATTATTAAGATAAAATCAAGTGGTCGGTAATCGAAATGCTTATTTATCAAAAACGTTAGATAGCGACCACGTGGTCGCAAACCGACGTTTACCGCATTATTTTGTTTTGATTAGTATGACCCTAATGCTTTATACAGGACTGTTACAATTTTGAATGTAGCATTGTAAAAGTATTTCGTTTTAGTTCTTTGGTAAGCGACCACCAGTTTCTTTGAAAGAACTTTGTACAAAATTGGGCTAAACAGGTGGTCGTAAATCAAAATAATCGAAATAAAAACACTGGTTTTCGGCCACCATCGGAGTTCCCAAATAATTCAGTCAACTAAACAAAAAGAAAAAGACTGTCCAGTACACTGAAGAAACCCTGAAAAAAGTTCTCGATGATATACGAAAAGAAGGGAAGGGAGTAAGAGAAACATGTAGACTGTATCAGATCCCAAGGACCACGATACAAGATCGGCTTAGTGGGAAGAAGTGTATCATTCATAATTATGAATAAGAAACGCGGAATATGATTTCTAAAATAATATTAAACCAGATGATTAAAAAATATTAATGCTGATTATTTTTAAATGTTATACTACATACTTTACTACATACAACTATGACTAAGTTCCTACAAAATGTAAGATTGTTATTTTTTATTATAAGAAAACATTACACCAAATGATTACCATATTTGTTTTTATTAAGAGGCAAAAATTAAAATATTTTTAAAGCGATTATAATTGTTTTAATGGCATATTTTTCATATTAAAATAGTGGTCGCAAACCAGCTCACTGGTGGTCGTAAACTGATAAAAATGGTCGCAAACCGACGTTTTCGCTATATTTTCACTTTTTCAGCATTTTATAAATATTTTTGTATTAATGTATTTTATTTTACGTTTTATATCCAAACTAGACTATATTTGGGACAAACTCACATTAACATATACTATTTTGCGTGTAGACAACATTTTTTTTTCCTCATCGTTTGTGGGCAACCCAGCTAACTGGTCGCTAACCGGCGCAATGACCCTACTACAGCGTCGCGTCGGTTGAAATCAATCATTTCAATTTTCACCCAATATTGAATTTGTGTAGCTTCTCTTCAATAATAATGGTGACATTTTTGGGACCCTGTTGTTATTGTTGCTAGCCCATATTGTCCCACTGTTGGGCAAAACCTCCCTCCTATCCAAATCTCAAGAAAGACGTCCAGTTTGTCTCGCCATCTCGTTCTTTGGGACCTTGTGATATTTCAGAGAAATCTCGATAATAGTCTAGGGTTCATAGAAATCAACAGATTTCTATGGGAATTTCTATTCGAATAAGAGGCGTGGTAAATTGTAGCTCAGTCCCTCTTACAGAGAGCCCTGTGTCCCACCCAGCAGGGGCAAAGTTATATTCTGATGACGGTACTGTTTCCTTAGTAGAGTGATGTCATTGTTTAGTTTACGAGTTAGACTTTTCTAGAGCGCACTTCGCAGAATTATTTTTCGTGGACAAGTATTTTCAAAATACATAGCCAATACAAATTATGGCTAAGGATTAGCACTTTTTTGCAAAAAAATTGTTTCCAAAACGCCAACATTTGTCCCTTACAATGATTTTAGCTGGCTAGGTTTAAAAACTTTCAACGAACATAACACAAAAAATATTAGTCAACACACACATTAATAATAAATAACTAAAGAAATGTTAGTCAACAAAGAGCATATAAAGTCGTAAATGCAATGTATTATACAATAGAGAAACAAACGTTATGTCAAGATAGCGAGCGTAAAAAAATATTATCATTCAGTTGTTATCAATAGTTTAGTAAAGTTATTAAAAATCTCAAATATTTATAATAAACTAAACTAAGTTATCTTAAATAATAAAGTAATTTAATTGTTCTCTCAATGGTCTTTCATCCGATTAAAATTAAAGCACGAGTTTGGGCGGTCGTTACATCATTTTAACTTTTTCTGATAACGTTGCTATAACGAATTGTTTGCAAATAAATCAGAGTTGCGTCAGTAGTTTTAAGTCATTTATATGAACCCAGAATAAATATTTTATGATAGATTGACGTGCCTCCACTCACTGTATGAAAAATATCTAGCGCCGTCCATTAACACGTAAATGGCAATGAAACGATTGAAAATTGACCCATTTATCAAATGTACGTACAATCACATGTCGTATTCCAGTGCACCCGACACGAGTGATGTCTCCAATTGGCGAAATTGTCCTGAATCCTAATACGATGATTGGAATACCACGGTACTTCCTTTTTTTTCAACATCTCTACACTAGATTAACTTACAAAACAGTAAATAACCACGCATTTTACTACAAATTAACAAAAAATATTAAACAGTACAGTTCTGTAACATGTCCTGACTGTAAATGGTGGAAAACTTTGATTTTGGAACCTGTTTTTTGAACGTAGTACGGTAATGTTATACTCGTGAATGAGGACAGTGGTTTGGTAACATTACACCTTTCTTTTGAGCCTTTGTAGGGTGAGTTTAGACAATGGGCCCACAAGGCTTGACGCGTAACAATTAGAGGAAGCACCTTGTACATGTGTTGTACGTAATTGAAAGATATAAATAGCGCTGCCATGATAATTACTACTCGCAGTTGCGTGTCTGCCGTGATGATAGTTCTTGTATTGAAATACTGAGAAAAATGCTAATTCTTTTTTACTATGGGGCGCAAATGACGTTCTAGAACCTGTTACTTTACATTTTTTTAAACATCATGTCTTGCTGTCATGTCCTGATAAATAAGTGCTTCATTTATCAAAGAGTGTTGTTGAAGTATTCTTTATTTAGGGATCGAATAGTCTTTGTTCAACCTCTTTATGCCAGACGGCTAAAAGCCTGCTTTTACCCTAATTTGAATTCATATCTAATACAAAAATGGTGCCTAAATAAACACTTAACCCTTCAAAACCAACGTCACTCGATAAGTGACGAAGTTGGTGACGCAAATGGCTGCCAAAGTTATCGACTGTCTGTCCCGATTTATAGACAGACTAATGATATACCTACAGACGAAAGTTTCGACGCCATATTTTAGCTCTGACACGAAAACGACAGGTAGAAGTAGAGGGGTTGAAGTAGACTTTTCAATACTTTATAATAAAGCTGAGTTGGCTTAGTGTCTAAAATTGATGAGCTAACAGAAAAAATTCATAAATAAAGGTCCTTAGGGACCTAAAATTAGAATGTAAGCTTGTCTAAAATTAATATTCAATGCCGAAAACCCCTGTACTTTCACTGACGGGACATCTTTGGTTGATCCATTGCTGGGGAGTAAGGGATAAAAATGGAAAATGTTTTTGAAATGAGCAATTTCAGCAATTCCAGTATTTTTAAGTTGTCTAAAATATCTGTATCTTTCCTACATTTATGACCAGTTAGTTTTTGATTTTGGTTGTAGCTGCGATGAGATTCTACCTATGTTGGACGTACCTACTATTATGAATTGTCACCTTGTGACCATTTTACGAATTTAAACGTAATTCATATTATTATCCTATAATGATTCTGCTACAGCGGCCATTTTAGAACAAAAACCAAGAACCACTTGTGGAGGCAATTATAAAGGCCCATTATTAATTGAATTTGAGATAATAAACAGAGAAGGGTTGTAAACAAAATCTCTTGAAATCGAAAAACTTCAAGCCATATAAGAACAGACTATCAATTTCTTCATCAGACTCCATGAATCCTTACAACATAAATATTCAATTTCTTGATAGAATTGCTTTCAAATCAAGATAAGGTAGGGTCATCAGTAAGTTCAAGGTCATTTGAGTGGCATACAGTTATCAGTGTAAACATAGTCAGTTTGTTTACGTATAGATAGATATCTTGATGCGCGTCAGTCTTCCTTGTCATGGCCTTGGATGGGCAGGTGACGAGAATATTGACGATGAGGATAAAATGCTAGTTTGGTTTAAAATTGATGGTTAGTAACAACGATAGACCAGACATGTAATTTTCCCTAAAACTGTAGATTTAGCTAACCAAAACATTAAGAGGTTTACTTGTGTTTATTTCGTGAAGTAATATCATGAAATTAAGTTTTTATCATCCTCCCGCCCTTTATGTTCTTATCAAGCTATACTTCTAAGCAAGATCTAAATATCAATTTAGCTAGTTTCACATTAGACGTTATCTTGTTGTCAATAGATAAAATTCTGTTTGTAATAGAATAGGTAACTTGTTGGTAAAACTATGTTTTATGCGAAGAATTATGTTTATAGCCTATAAAACCTCATTTTGATTGATTTAGTTTCTTTCCGTTGTATTGTAATTAGGTTTCACATAATCTGTGAATCATTTCTTTGGTGTACCCCTAGGTACTTTACAGTCACGTTCCTACTGAAAACTCTCCAACGTGTTCCTCATTTCTCAACTCGTAATCTTTTGTCACTCCCAACCTACTTTACCCATGATATAAGATGTCAAACAAGGCCAAGTTTTACTTAACATTCCAGAGCAGTAGTGTTCCTGCCATGCTTGGGGTGATGCCAAATTAGCACAGGTCTTAGAGCATACATCATTTTCCTTGTTTCATTTTAAGTGGCATATAAATCTTCATGATGTATTCCTTTTTGGAGAAATGGATTTTCTTTGACAATCTTTTAATTATAACTTGCTTTTTGATTACTATCTTCTTGACTCTACTTGGAGACCAGACCTATTCCGGTCTCTGGTGATAAAGTTAAGGAAGTGAGTACCTCTCCCTAAAATTCCTAAGTGTTTCTATGTTTTATAATAAAATTTTGAGAAAGATTATCACTGTCAAGAGTCCTTTGCTCTGAAGTGAGATAGTAATAAGGTATTATTAACGTAGTGGTGTTCCTAGACTAGGGGCCAACAATAGAGCAAGCCCATAAGGCGAGCAGACTGTGCAGAAACCCTAACATCATGAAGAGTAATACGTTATAAGGGCAAGCCAAGCTTTTAGACTTATATGAAAGTACAGTAACTAAAATTATAATAGCATAGACTAGCATAGACTTTAGACTACAGAGGAAACTATTTCATTATAAACTGGTTCACCTTAACAATCCTGTCAGACTAATTCATAATTTACCCTTGATAGCTAAATGTAATTTCATAGATAAAACTACACATGGTATCATTTTCAGTATGAAAATGTAATAATAATGACTCAGTTTTATTGATCACTGTCATTTTGTATTTTGTTTTGTTTCTTAACCAAAATCTAGTGTAGTTTTTGACAAAATTTACATGAATTCTGGATTATTATGAACCAATTTGTAAGATAACAGATAAAATCAGTATATCCATTAACCAAATTCAGAGTTAATTCAATTTCAATTGCCATTTCGCTCTAAGAAGACTATCTACATATCTTTAGTCCTTTTTGTTTGAGGTATTTTCTTTCATACATGTTTATCAGGTAAGTGCATGTGCTATAAAGTCCCTAATGTAAGTTGCATTCAAACTAAAGATAGAATACATGCCTCATTCTAGTTTTTCACCGTGACACATTGTAACAGACAATCATGATGAATTAGTTCATATTAAAATGATTCACCTAATTCAAGTACCAGTAAAACTAGAGTTTATATTTGATAGCACCATACGACTCTCATAAAATTTAATTTGTATGACAGTAAGTCATTAAAGCAATTAAGAAACACAATAATATGCTTCCATGATGATCCTCCTATCCTGATCCCAATTTATTTAGGGTTGGCACAGCATAATCTTCTTCCATACAACCATACATCCCTTTCGCTCTCTGTAAACAACACATACATGAGCTACCTGTTTTGGTCATTCCTATTTTACCATAAGAAGCAACAACTCAAACCAGTTGCAATTCAAATTAAAACATTTTCTTTATGTAAAAACAGTCTTTTATCACCATGACTGACCTTAATCAGGCCCTATTTAATGATAGTTGACCAATTTAAAATGATTCCAGTCATATAAACACATACATGACTATTAATTACTGCAATTGACTATGGAACCTTTACATCATAATTCCTTATTTAACCAAACGGACATTAATTGAATATTTTTAAATATTTAATTTGTGATGCCAGAATGTGAAGCGTCTTGTGTTATAGACATAGGTTTATTTCCAAGCATTTTGGAAAATTTAATCTAATAACTCACCAATATGCCCAACATATTAGGACCTACATAATGGCAAGACATTAATAATTTTCATTAACTTTGGAGTGTACATTCCTGTTGTTTTACAAATCTGTAGTCTGTAAATTGAAGGAGCTTATGTGATACCAACTATATTATGGTTGCAATGTTCTTTGCCCTGAAAACAGACTTATTTTCAATAAAAATATTATTGCATGGAATAATCACAGTGTAGGTAACTGTGCATCTAATTCCTATTGGAAACATTGCAGAAAGTAATTGCATATTCACAACCAATCTTCTTTATGCAAATGAATTGTACCAACAACATTGTGCAGGTACAGTTTTTAGCTTATCTGTATATTTTGTCTATTTTCCCTGTCTGTGTTGACAATGCATGAGGAAACTGATACCACAGAGTATAGAGGTGTATTGTTACGTTTATGATACAGTGAACTCTTTAGTTTGAGAGTATTGTGTTTATACATGATGCTATAAGATCTCTTTTGTGTTTCCATTTGTTGTTCTTGCAACAAAGATATTCTACTGCTGAATAATAGCAATTTACTTCAACAAAACTGTATTATTTCATTCATGGTACAGTATACAGTTTAATACCTGGTAGAAATGCAGGGAGGTCTTTGTGCAGTAATGGGAAAGTATCCTAACTTCCTAACTAATATTATAAATACGAAAGTAATTTTGTTTGTTTGTTTATTACATTTTCACACCTAAACCACTGAACCGATCATCCTGAAATTTTGCATATACATTGTCAGGTGTACAGAAACGGACATAGGGTACCATTCATACTGAAAAAAGGTACTGTTCCCTAGGAAAACAACAATAACCTTCTTATGATAATAGATAGTGCGCCGTGTCTTTCGAATCACAAGTGAATTATATTATTACAAGTAGAGTACAACCCGAATTGATTGTCAAATTCTAAATTAATGCGAGCAAAGCCACGGGCAAAAGCTAGTATGATAATAAAAGTAGTAAAAAAAGGTTTGCTTACCAAATAATAAATATGGAATTCTAAACATTGCAATACACATGTAAATTAAAATATCATACCCGTTATAAGTTTTTAAACTGTCATGGTCACTAACATTATATCGGGAACTCAAAACAAACAGTGGACATGGTAAATATCCCGTTTCTAGTGTTAATTAATCATACCCGTTTTTTTTTTAAGTTTGGCAGATTTGTACCAAATAGCAATTGGTGTAAACATTAGCAATTTTATTCTTCCATGTATACTTTAATCCTGAACACTACTTATTACAGGTAAATCTTAGTTACTAGTGCTTACCTAATAAGGAAAAGAGGTCAAGATGTCATTAGGAGGAAAGTTAGATTTTTATATTATAGGTAAATGGTTTATCCAGTGATGTAGTTACTGTGTAGACCTTGATATTCATACAGCTTGTGGTCATACTCATATTGTATCTTAAATAAAGATGATTGGGTGTGGAATAGAGTGGTTGGAAGGTGTTTTAGAAGGTTAAGACAGTTCATATTACTAGCCTCACTTATTTTATGTCAATAATTTGTGAAACTGTTCTGTTCATGCTATGATAGCATGAAGATTGTCATAACCACAGAAACAGTTATTTGAGGAAAATTGGTCAGTATTGCTACAAAAATACACCTGGAACTGAATTGTAATAAATACAGGTAAATAGCAGCTGGATGCATGTAGCAGAGAATTTAAAAAAAGGCATACAATTGGAGAAGCCTACCCATCAGACAGCTGTAGGCTGACAATTATGAAAAAAAAACAACACCACATATATGAAAAGATTTGGAGAACTATAAATTACTTGTTTACCATTAGAACCCATAGGTAATGAAGATGAATAAATACCTGAGCCTGGTATTTCAGCAGTCAACTTCTTTTGAAATTATAGCTAAGTTTTATTGTGACAGAGATTCAAAGATAAACCAAGTTCATTATGAAATCCTATAAAGGCCACCCAGACTTAAATATTCTGCAATATAATTTTCATTTCATCACAATTCACCAAGCCGACACCATACAAGAGAATTAGAATTTTTTTATTTGACCTGCTTGTAGAATACAGTTCTTCCCATAATGCCGCTGGCTTTGCTTTTTAAAACTTTGGATGACAACAACTATTAATAGTCTTGGTCTTTATGACCAATAAAATAAAGCGAGTATGACCTGAATCTATGTTTGAGAGAAAACTTTATGATCTTTGCCTGTTATTTTCTGCTGAGTAATAGACTTTAGAAAATGATACTTAGGGTACATGTAAGATGATAATTCTGGCTTTTTTATGCACTAAGGACATTGAGGTTACCATGATTTAGCACAAAGATGCCAATTTGTAGGTTATTTTTTTTCATTTTGTTGTGAATTATGTTTGCCATGTAAAACTAATCTAATATTTTTTGTTGCAAATTAATGATGAACTGTGAAATGTGACCTGGATGTTTATTCCACTAAGAAATGTTATATATCCATCTCTTTCCCACACAGCTGTTCAAACGCAAATTAGAGAGGGACATCTGACTTGACTAATTATTTATTGTTCTTATGATATTTAGAGGGTAGAGTTTCCAGAAATAAAATAACACTTATTAAGGACTATATTACAATAAATTATTTAACAACAAGCAAATTGTTGATAACATTTACGAGTAACTGATTATGGGCATCCAAAATACGTGACAAAAAAACGCTTACCTGAATTTAACTTCATTGGAATAACGTGTTTTCTTGATTACGAATGAGTCCCTGGGCGTGTAATAACGTCTCTAGATACTACTCTTACGATATTATGCTACGTTTTCGCTAAATACACAACCGCAACGAAATACAATCATATGTTCTCGCAAACATTCCTGCTAGCCCGCATTTTTTATGTAACAATGTCGATTTTTATTCGAAAACAGACGCCGAAAGACCGTTGCGAGAACTTCCTCACATCTACATCTCTAGCAATAGTGAATTCAGAGAGCAAAAGGTTAAAACTATCGGCGTAAGTATGATAACCAAACATTAATCCAAACAAGCTATCGTCACAGGATGTAAACACTAAATACTAAAAACCAAACTAATGACAATAACATTGCATTTACCGTCGGAGTTCGAACGATAAAACATCTTCGACTTATTGCGATTCCCGAATCCGATTTCGCCCTTGACTAGCGGGCGCAAAAAGTCACCACTTACCGGCCATGACAAAGCCCAGCACAAAAACTTTAAGAAGTTCAATAGTTTTAGTACACAATCACTTGAGGTTTTTGCTAAAACATCACACAGGTTTGCCGATTAAAACGGATTAGAATCATTTCAACATTACATCGGTAAAAAGTAATGGCGCTGAGAAATACATACAAATAATTACTGCAGAATTTAGTGTTGCCATACCGACATTTACTAAATCTACTAACAGCTTGTGCAAATAAAACTAGCAAACCGCTGCGTCGTCGTGTTCTCGAACGCCCTTGTATGTACAAGACTTTTATGCAAACAAAACAACTTTGACGTTATTTATTTTAACAAATATGTTCTAATTTATTTTATTTATGTAGTGACATCTTCACATTTACCGACAAGACTTTAAATAAAAATAAATTAATAATTCCTAAACTACAATCAAATATCCAGACTGCAGAAACAATGGTAGCTGTGATTTGAGTTCCAAGTTTGATTTGATCTGCTAAAAAAGTTATCTTGTGTTGGTCTTTGGTTTTGCAGTTGGGATTTCTTTTAAACACACTTTTATAAGCTTCACCTGTAACTAACTATGTAAAAAAATCTTATAAGGTATTTGACCTACACAGAGTTTCCTAGTGCCGAAATTTTGCATTATAATTTTAAGAATCAGAATCAGAATCAGAATCATTTATTTGTAAAACATAGGTATAACATTAGTTAGACAACAGAACATTGGTTAGTTTAGTTTGGATTTTAATTCATAGTTAGCTAAGTGACGTCATTTTAAATCCAAAAGTGCGGACTCCCAAAGATGGCAGACTAGTGCATTCCCATGATATATGGGTATCAAATAAAAGGGTTTGCTGAACCACATTCTAAATCCCGAAAAAAAATCAGCTTTCCTGTACAAAACTTCAATACTTTACTTACTCGACCCAAACGTATGGGACAGCAGTTTTTTTTTCGCGATTTAAATGGTGGTCCCATGGCGAATGTTGTTCATTTTGATGGTTTGAATGACACTGAAATATGACCACACTTTTGTGGTACACCCTGCATTTATTTGTTAAAATCAGTTTATTAGTTTAACATTTAGTAGGGGAAATAAACAATGTGTCCGGTGTTGGACTAGCGATATACTAGGTACTTTTATAACAACTATTTTAATACACAAATGCACTACACACTTGGGCCCAATCCACTTCCCCACTATTTGCCCCTAAATTTTTTGTTAACTTATTCCTGATTTACAATCAACAAATTTGTGTATTAGAATAGTTTATAAGTACCTAGAATATCGCTAGTCCATGACCGGACAGATTGTGTACATGTGCCTCTATGTATATTTGTAGTTGTACTACCTAACTACACAATCCAAAATAATATTCCTGATTTTCGGGATAAAGTCGGATAATCAAAAGGACACTTAATAGCCTCCACAATAGTACTATAAAACGATTGACGCAGACGTAATAAAAAAGTGCGAGGAGCGAAATAAAATAATATATATTTGATGGCCTGAAACACAGGTATAAATAAACTCAGATCGGCAGGTCGCTACCAAACATTTAAATTCAACATTATCATTACTTGCAACTGTTAAATACAATTTATTTATAGTTTACTTAAAATCACTAATTATACCATTGAATGAGAAATAACAGTACTGCGCCTAAATGTACACTTTTGTAATACTTTAAAAAAAAAAACTTATTCTTCACTCGCTGATGATAAGAAACTGGAGGAGAAAACTATTCAATAAAGCAACGTTAAAGATCGTATTAATTTAATTGGATTTATTGTAATCCTATAACAGTACCACATAATAAATAAGATGGTAGAATTTTATCAAAGTAGCAACACCGTAACTCTAAATGTCAAAATGGACGTTATGAGAAAAAAACAGTCATGGAAAAGCGCGCATTTCATTTGTCCACTATACTGCCATCTAGTAGCAATGTAATAACTAAGTCCTGTTTAACCGACAAACGGTTTCATGTGTGATTTGGTCGAACTAAACATTAAATTTTGACGAAGGAAGCATATGTTTTATTTATCAAATAATGTGTTTTATTTATCTGAACCACATAATATTGTGTCGACAGTCATATTGTTTCTTATCAGTAAGACGATGTATTAAGACGTATTTATGTATGTTATGGTGTTTCCGTTTTCCGGCATAGTGAAGCGCATTTTCGAAAACTTGAATTTAACGAACGTCACTTAAATAAGTCAAGAACTGTCGTCAAGAAAGAAAGTATTTCACGACTTATTTTAAGAAAAAAAATTGAATCACAGGAATAATCTTAGGTAGAAATATAGGAAATATACTTCAAAATGTTCAAAAAAGATTGTGAACCGGATATTCCGAAAAAGTGCAAAGAACCAAAAGTAAAAAAAGTGGCAGAAGTGGTGGAACTGGCAGTTGTAAAGAAAGATGAATGCGATCCTATGCCCCCTCTGCCGCCCGATTACAAAGAAAAGGACTATTTTAAACTGGTAACATATTTAAAATAAAATAGAATAAAGTAGGTATATGATAATATGTATAAAGAAGTTTGGAGAAAGAGTTAAAACAGTGGTCTTGATTATTGCGAAATAGTTTCCGGTACTGAGCGTTTATAGTAGGCAATAGGTATCTATGCTAAAGCCGGCGGGCAGACTGGCCATATCATTTCGCAGAGTTAAGGTGAGTAGAAACGTAGGTTCTTTGGAGACGTGCTATGGATTTCAACCAATTGGTCGATTCCAGCACGTAAAATCGCCTCTCTCTTCCCTGGGATGGATGTATCTTACACGTCTTCGCACGGCTCTTGGTGTAAAACGGGCCTAAAGCTCAGGAGGATCACTTACTCCTCACTTACTATAGCAGTACAGGCACGAATATCGTTTCCGTCAACAAAAGAAGTCCTAGACTTTTGTTTGATTCAAAACAAAAAATCATGAACCCCACAAACAGCTGCAAAAATGCACACCTTTGCTTATCGACCATTTTTTTTTGCAAAATGGAGACCGACAGGTGTAGCGAAGTTACGCGGCAGAATAGGGAACTAAATGTAGGTACCTACAGACATTTTCGTTTTCCCGTCGCAAGCACCGCCTCAATAGTTACTTATGTCAAGATACACATTTACCGGATATGGTATGGGTTTCTTTTATAAGCAAAGGAATTGCAGTCATGCAATATTTAACCACAAATTAAATTAAATTGTCAATTTTTTTGATTGACAAGCTGACGCTTCTATGGGAAAATAAGCAAAACTGTTTAATTGCTGGTTTCTTACATGCAAACTTTGTCTGTTGTTTGTATGTACCAACTTTAGTTTCTCGGAATAACATCCATACATACCTACCTAGATGGCGCTGCCTGTCTTACAACTTCGTTATTATTTGTTGTTCTTAATTCTCGCAGATACTATAGCCTTTTCCTTTATACTTAGAAGGTACATCATCTTGAACTGCCCATAGTAATTAACTTGACCCAACTGACTCTTTTCAAATCTAATGCTATTCCATAAGTTGCCGGGTAACAGGACCAACCTGTTGAACCCTTTACTACAGAGAGTTGTGTACGTTTGGTCTTTAGTAAACATAGTAAAATTTGCTACGGTGTGTTTCAAGCAAGGTTAGGACCAAGTATGAAAGAGAAAGGAATAATGATACCGTTACGTCTGACAGGTGAAAATGGAAGAAGAAAATGTGGTGCTCCGACCCCAAGTAGAATGGGACAAGAGCAAGATGATGATGATGGGGACCCTAGGACCAAGTTGCATGTGTCAAAATATAGTTTCAAATAATCTATGACTGTTATAGAGCTAAAACGTTACCTTCGTTTTATAAAACAGTCGGACTGCCAAGTCATAGGTCTCGAGTTCGAACCCAAGGCCTCTAATTTTTCGGATTCATGTGCGTATTGTATAATTATCACTTGCTTTGGCAAAGGAAAACATAGTGAGGAAATCAAACCTGCATGACTGAGAGGTATTCCTCAACGCCATGTAAAGCCAAGTCGGAGGCCCATTGGCGGCATAAAAACTCTGACACCTGGTTAGGCACTAACCACACGAAAAAGAAAAGAAAGTACAACAGTTTAAAAACTAACCCAAAATAGGTAATCGACCTAAAATGCTCACGCTGCTGTAGGTTACACCGGCCTCTGTGAGAAAGAGTGGGTCGCATAATCCACCGTGCGGACTGAGTCCGGACTGGTGAACGTCACATGCCTTCGTATTATTATTAACTCATCAAATAACGATTCGATAATGTTGTTTTTATCTATATCAGCCCGTAGCGTCCCACTGCTGGGCAACGGATCCAGTCTTTCCATTTTTAGCGGGTGTTGGCTTCTGTAGTCCAATCTTGTAGTCATAATCATGTAGCACTCGAACTCGTCTCGCCATGTTCGCTTAGGCCTTCCAAGACATAGAGGTGTCTCCTATGGCACCCATTTTGATGTTTATTTTGCCCAGCGATGGTCTGACTTGTTTTTTACTTACCATTTTTATTGCCGTGGTCAAATATGATGCTGAGCTTTTGTAGGCTGTTCTGTCTAGCTTCGGCGAATAACCGCCTCTTGTTCTTCGGTGATGGCTGCGTGGCTAGGGGTGACACTACCATCGTCGTGGTGGCCATGTTGTCATAGCACCATGACCCGTAAAATCTGGGGACAAATGAATTGAGATATCTTACTAGTTATCATGTTACTATTATTATAAATAACTAGCGACCCGCCCCGGCTTCGCACGGGTGCAATGCTGATACTAAATACACTACAGAAAAACTGTGAACGTTGTATATAAAAACATAGCGGCCCACTTCGGCTTCGGGTGTAAAATATATAGCCTATGTCACTCACTGAAAAAATGATTAAAATTGATCCAGTAGTTTTGATTTATTCATTACTGCCCGTGGCCCGCACGCCCGCCGGCCGGTGCCGGCGCAAACGCTACGTCCCGCAATTTTTAAATCTGTAATATCTTCGAAAACATTCATTTAAATCATATGCTGTAAAGAGCCATATAGATCTATATTAAATCAACAATGTATTTAAGGTATTTAATTGGATAAGGATTAATGCCGTATTGGTTAAAATCGCTTCGGAAATTAGCCATTATTTGGCGTAAAAAGTAAATGACAAAAACATGTTATTGTGGGATATCCATAAGAGATAGACATATACCATCGCGGAGTTTTCTGTAGACCTTTTTAATGTGTACAATACTTAGTACATTATTTTGATAAATCTCGTAGGGTTCAGCCTGCGTTTGCAATGTAAGCGGAAAAAAATGAAATTATTTACGACTTCACAATAGAAATCTTGAAATTATCAGTGGTTCTCTAATATATTAAGCATGTTATTATACATATAAACCTTCCTCTTGAATCACTCTATCTATTAAAAAAAACCGCATCAAAACCCGTTGCGTAGTTTTAAAGATTTAAGCGGTCAAAGGGAAATAGGGACAGAAAAGCGACTTTGTTTTATAATATGTAGTGATGTTCGTCACTCAAAAACTACTGAACGGATTTGGATGAAATTTGACACACAAATAGTTTATAATTTGGATTAGCACATAGGATACATTTTATCCCGGTAGTAACTACGATTTCGTGGGACAGTTACCAAACAGCGGGCATAAGCTAGTAGCATATAATGTATTTCATGAGATGGGTACATTGATACTAGTTTTTTCCTACGACTTCGCTCGCGTGGTAGTCAGAAATTTACCTACGGGGTCAGGAACGTAATAGGTACGGCATAAAAAGGGCAGTTTGTCTTTTTCTTCCATACATACATTTCAATCTATTCACTACCATTCTAGCAAAACCATATTGGTTCTGTCTTCCTCAATAAATATCATTGATACCCATTGCTTAGACTTGTGAGGTCTCTTCTCTATGATTTTTAGATGTTTTTAGGGCAGTTTCAGATTAGCGTATTTTCGGCGGGCATAAGCTCGTTTGGAGTGTAGGTGTAGGCGGCGTATAAGCGTGTGTGTGAAACCGTTTCTTACTACTCAGAAAACCTCACATGCTCACAATTTAAAGTAGCAGTCACCTACTCAATAATTGAGTTGCATTTTGTTTCGTGAATATTATAAGGGTATATTGTAATGCCCTTAATCCTGTTCTCAATTAAAAATTGAAGCTCTTTATACCCATTGCTATTTCTGGATCTGATGATTTGAGTCTTAATTAGAGAATTGAGTACAATGTCAATGGTACAATTGACTTGTACCATTCAACGACCTTCCAAAACTCAACTTTATCATTTCAGTGCTTAGCAATGGGGATCATTACTGCCATTTTATCACGATAGGTGGCGCATCATCGCGATGGCCATTGAAAGCTGTCAGTTCAATACATTTTATAACCTAACATTCAGTAAATATTAATTTTCTCGTGAAATGCCTCTGTGTGCTGTACCAGGATGTTCTAACCCCGGTGTACATTTATTTCCCAAAGATGTATCGTTAAAAAAGAAGTGGGAAAAGGCTATACGTCGCAAAAATTTTGTAGCGACACTGCATAGCAGGTTATGCCGGAATCATTTCCATGAATCTGATTATGTAGGGGAGTCTGCTTACACAGGTGAGTTATTATTACAGAGAGAGACTTCTCGTGACCCCTGTGGGGGTATTTTAACTAGCTTGTAGATTGAGTGTGTATGAAAACTGTTTCGTTTCCTACTTATTCCTACTTATGTCTACAACATTAAAGTATATTTTGCAATTGTTGTTGTTTTTCAGGAAATCCTCAAATATGCAGATTTCTCAAAAAGGGGACTGTACCAAGCATATTCCCTTGGTCCACCCGGGTGTCAACAACACCAACATCAAGAAGCCTTCGGTATTTGGAAAGAAGCAAACGCAGAATTGATTTCACACAGCAAACTGTGGACGAAAGTATTCCTGAACCCTCTACAAGCACTGAAATAGAAATATCTACTATAGAGAGCTCCTCAGAAGTAATTACTCCAAGAACAGTATCTGTTAGCATTCAATGTGGTAGTTCTTTGGGAATCATATCACTAGAGGCCATGAGGGAAAATCAGCAAGCTATTCATTTTTATACTGGACTAGAAAACTATGAAAAATACATGCTTGTTCTAAACACATTATATCCCATGTATAATAATTTAAATTACAAGGGAAGTAAAGTAGTCAATGTTTCTATTGGTGACCAACTGTTGATAACACTTATCAAGCTAAGGAGGTATTTACCAGATTTTGAGTTAGCATTTCCCAAACTAATGTTGCTAACATTTTTATAACATGGATCAATTTTATGTATGAAATATGGAGTTTAATTAATATATGGCCCAGTAAAGCATTGGTTCAATACTTTATGCCAGAGTCATTTAGAAAAGATTTTGCAAGTACAAGAATTATTGTGGACACAACAGAAATACCCATCACAAAGCCTGGGAATCCTGTAGCACAGCAGGTGACATTCAGCAGCTACAAGCACAAAAATACTGTGAAGGCTATGATTGGAGCTACACCTGGTGGTCTAATATCGTTTGTCTCAGAATGTTATGGAGGTTCAGTCAGTGATAGACAGATTATAGAAAGAACCAACCTTGAAAATCTGTGTGACAGTGGCGATTCTATCATGGCAGACAGAGGTTTTAATGTGCAGGACATTTTTGCTCCAAAAGATATTAAAATTAACATTCCAATGTTTTTGAAAGGAATGACACAAATACCAGGTGTTAAAATAATACAAGTTAGAAAACTAGCTAGCAAACGAGTTCATATAGAACGTATTATAGGTCTAGCTAAAACTTACAAGATTTTAAAATGTGAATTAAACCCATATCATGTACCGCTAGCATCTAGAATTTTATTTGTTTGTGCCATGCTTTGTAATTTTAGAGAAAATATAATGAAATAAAAGCTTTTTTATCTGGTAATTAATAAGTTTTATTTTAAAACCTTAATCTTTAAAATAATATTTTTTGATTACAGCATTTTTAAAATAGTTTTCATAAAAAAAATCAAGTTTTGTCAACATATGCTGAATGAATTCTTCATCACGTTCTATAAATATTACACTTAAACCTTTATAGGTAAAAACCAATAAATTACAAAATAATTTTTTTGTTACATATAACTGCCCTTGAATTTGGTAGTAATAAATATTAGTTTTTTTTAAAGTTAGTTGTCCATTTTCGTCATATTGTAGGTAGGGTACCGTAATAGGACTATTTTTTTGATTTCTGGAAGCATATGGACATTTTACTTCAATTATGGTTTCTGGTCCCAGTAAACCATCAGGAGATGCTCCTAGATAAGGCCTTTCTTGAGACAAAAATAAACCACATTCCTCTACAACCACATCATAAGTCTCCATGTACCTTTTGATGGCTACTTTTTCATTTATGATCCCATGTGCCATGGCTTTTGTCCGGACTAGTTTTTTATTTAATATTTGGTATGAATATTTAATTAAAGTTTCACTTTTCAAATGGCACACAGTGTGAAAAATGCTTGCTGTAATGTGGGTTTTTCTGTAATCATACCACTTTGGATTGGAACTTTGTCCTCTAGTTTCAATTTCAATTTCCTTAATTCTGTTTTCAGAGACATTTAATAAACTCATGGATTCTAAAAAAACATCCAGTGCTGTTTTTTCCATATATTCATGGTCCAAACATATTCCTCGTTGGTTAGCTGCAGGATATAATTGTTTTTAATTGTTGCCGGCATTGAAAGGCATTTTTATCAAAATTAGGGTTTTGTCTCAAGTATGGAGAGTAAACAGAATTATGTATATCTCTTTTGGATGGCAATCTGGAGGCTCTCAATGGTGTTGCATAATATTTCTTTGATGGCTTATGGAATGTTTGTAGTTGTGAGGTAGTAACTTCATGTAGGAGTATTACTTTTTCCCATAGAATATTTTCAGCAGCAAGAAGTACCACAGCTATATGTTTGCAATGAGCTTCTTTTCCTTCTCCTGCGGCACATTCACAGCTTGCTTCTTCAGGCATTCCATCATGACTTAATTTAATATTAACCTCATATTGAAGCTGCTTCATAGATGCCTTGCAATAACCTGGAAGAAGTTTTGATATGTTTAATAGGCAAATTACATTACGCATCAACATTTGAAATTTCAAACACTTTAGTTTCTAGACATCAACTTTTAAATGAGTTTTAAGTGAGAATAAGCCTACCTTTTAGGTATGTATCTTGGCCGGATGTTGTTGACCGTAAAACAAGAAGGTATCTTGATTCATATAATCTTACAGCATCACTGATATTCTTATTAAATCTGCAATAAAAACCATTAAGTATGTAAAATAAAATAGGGCCGCACGAAAGTAACAAAATTTACCTGCATCATTGGAAATAATAATTAAGATTACATAGGTACCTGTCAAAGTAACTTTGAATATGTTGTTTGGTAATCTTAGGCAATATGGTGGAGCTATTAACGTCGTGGTAAAGTTCTGCAGCAGGAACGTCAATTGCTTGGCTTTCAGAAGCTTGAGGGCTTTGATTACCGAAATTGAAATTTCGGTCATAAGCTTCTAACCTAAAAAATAAACAATACCATTTATCATTAAAGTAATGTTTTCTCATTTTTCGTAATTTTTTCTACCATGAGTCAAGTAACAATTAACACGTTACAAGTGAAAAAATATCCAAATCTAGAGCATATCACTGATAAATAATATATTATTAGAAAAAGTCTGACCTCTCAATAAGATTGGCTTTCTTTCCTGTTATCCTTCCTCCTCGTTTTTTCAGTTCGTCTTTCAATTCTTTAACCTTCCAGGTACAATACATGTTGTCAGAAACGATAGTGGACCGGTTTAAACACAAAAAAAAAGCAAGAACCAAAGCGTAAACAAAGCGAAACGATTTGACAGCAGCCATCCCGCTAGTGGCGACATCTGCCCTGAGCTTTGCGTGTGGATCCCCATTGATGGAAGCAAGCTTGAACTGGATCAAATTATTCGAATACAGTCTGGAACTGGATTACTTTGTACGATAAGACAGATCTGTGAACGTTATTTTTAACCGACTTCAAAAAAGGAGAAGAGGTTCTCAATTCGTCGGAAATTTTTTTTTGACGTGAATATTTTTTGAAAGAACAAAAATCTAAAATTCTATATTCTATACGTCGATGATATTTTCGTTTACACTGAAACCTCGTTGTCTCATTGGAGCAGTGCGCAAATATTTGTATAGAATATTACAACTAAAAATGGAAAAATAAAAAAACTTTTTTGCAAAAAATAAAACCGACTTCAAAGATACAAGAAATTATTTTTCCAACGATTTTTTTTTTTGTTAGGTGTTACATTTTTAGATCACTACCTTTAAGCTGCTGACACACAGGCCTGCACTCTATGAGAGGGAATGGGCTATAATCCACCACGTGGGACCAGTGCGGGTTGGTAAATGTCACATGTCTTCGAATTTTGGTTCTAGGACATACCGGTTTCCTCACGATGTTTAAAAAAATCGTTGGTTTAACAAATTTTGACTTAAACCATATTAGAATTTGGTCGACGAAATGCAAGAGATGACATTTCTAAGCAGCATGCTTAGCGTTGTGTAAAGATCAACAAAAGAATGTAAGATACCTACGTCATCACCATCATCAGGTTATAAAAGTCTTCTGCTGGAAATAAGCCTTGCTTGCTCTCTCCTGGTTGTTTCACTCAGTCTTCGGCTATTCTTCTAAAACTCCTACCAGAAATATCAATTTTTTGTGTTCACCAGGATTATTTTTGGAACTGAAAATTTTCGATAAGTTTCTACAAAGTGTCTACGAGAAAAATGTGGTATGCTTCTAAATAGTGGATTTTCTCACCTCTATAATGATTACCCATCGTTAATATAATAGTATGTAATTGAAAGCTTAAATTTTCAACAGACAGAAGTGTGAAAATATATTACATTTTATGTAGGTAAATGCTTATCCATACGATAACGAGGAGTCCAAACAGCGGTACGCTCGGAATAATATTTCGCTACAGTTTAAATAATACTGCAAACATTCGTGATGGCTACATTAAGTGCAGTAATTCCATGTTTATATATCCATTTATGAAAGGGTGTTACACACAAAAACACAATGTTCCGGTCGGCGTGGTTCGACACAGCCGAGCCGGGTGGCAATATGGCAAATTTACCCGCACAAATCAGCTTTTTTTTCCCCTTTCCGTCACTAAGAATTGCAATCGCGCGCCCATCGCACGTTAAAGTGTTTCTGATTGTCTCGCTCCACCATATTACGACTTTACGAAACAGAATGAGATAAAGATACTTTGAACGCTGATCCGTGCATGTACAGACGCCAGCACATCAAGCTACTACAATCTGTCAAATTTCTTTAATAGATTTTCAACTTTATCTCTGAAGCATTAGGTTCAAGGTTGGTTGGGAAAATCTGACAGTTTCGGGTAGTTTGACCTGCTGGCGTCTGTACATGTGATTTCACCTTTAGATATACCTCCAGGGAATAAATGCCCGGCTTAGCTCGCATTATGCCGAGCGCGATGTAAGATATCGAACGGGGTTTACCGATCCTCACGATCGGAATTAAAGCTGAGTACCTATGTGCAGTGCAGTTAATGCTTCGGTTCAGCTTTGTTGTTAAACAAATACTACCGGATCAAATGTGCCGATCCCAGCAAGTGTGTACTTGTGTTGTGTAACACCCCAAAGAGACCGCAATTTCAAATCGGTACTGCGAAATAGACCGGAAGCAAATCATGCAGTTTTTATCTTTGAAGTTAGTCGAGAATTCGAGATTTCGAGAATGGTCGATGGATTCACAGACATAACAAGTTTTATTTAACCTTTCATTTCTGTCAGTGTTTAAGTTTAAATACATTATTATATTAAAATTATAAAGAAAAGCAAGCCATTGTTTCGTGTTCTTAAAACAATGACCTTTATTCGTCACAAAATAACGCTAAAAATATCTGAGAGTGTTGATGTATACGTTAGACTACAAACCAGTCAAAGTAAACTCGCTTGAACAGCGCATTTATGTGAACTAAAATTTATTGGTCAAAACGGAATATTAAAAGGTTGGAACGCATCAGAAATGAGTATATAAGAGGAAGTCTCTTGGTATGGTATGGGCTTGATGCGTAGGAATAAGGAAAGTTTCAGAGTATGAATGTGGATGGATATATGAGTAGGAGAAGACTATTAATGATGGATGGACTGTCCTGTGTAAAAGACCATATGGCATAGAAATGGGGGTGAATCGTGAGATGACGACTAAAAGAGAATTATGGAAGGAAAAAGAAAACATAATGCGCCAACAAATAAGTTGGGATAAAGGCAGGAGAAAGATGATAATGATATCCAATCAAATAATTAAAACAACAGAACGCAATACCCAAGCAACAGATGCAAATGACAAAGAAATAGAAAGTTTTCTTCCGGATAATATAGATCTCACATACCTCATAGGCAACGATGACATGACTATAACAAGCACCTTTACTAAACACCTATTCACTCTAGCAAATGACACAACTACTACGAAATAGTGCGTACTCGAAAAAGCGGCGAAACGTATCCAACCGTTGCACGGATGACAGATTTTGGCACTAGAGTAGACTTTAATAGACTTACTACAAGAAAATTGGCGTGCATAGAATATTATTAATAGGTAACATTGGAATTTCATGCATTTTGAGTGCATCAATACCCTGTGTCAGACCAGACTTTGTAAAGATTTCGGTACATGCCATTTTCAAGATTAAACCTAAGACCAGTCGGACGACAGTGTCTCATTAGATTTGGACAGAAAGAATTGTCCTTCCTCTCAATCACAATGTAAAGGATGTTGGAGGACTTTACTAATCCACGGCTTCAAAGGTTGGAAAGATTTGTCTGCTCTAGAACGTAAATAACTCTTGTTGATGAATGTCATACGCAATGGCACTGCAAATGTAATACGCAATTGGAGTATCCCGCTGATCATGACTTCCTGTCTGGAAAAGAATTGGATTTGGCCTACTATCAAAGACTCATCTACACCATTCAAATCTAAACGTACAAAGACCGCAATAACACGGTCACTACCTACGTGTAGATCTATAACCAACGTCTCCCGTCTTTGTAGGTATAACGTACATATAGATCTATCTGTCTTGTCTATTGGAGAACTGGGAGTGCCAGACATAGTACTATGTTATTTACTAATACAAAGTCGTTCTCGTACACGCAACACGGAAATAAACGTAACTCGATCAGCTGATATTAATTCATCAGTAAGTTGTTTGTTTACGTCTAAAGTGTTAGTAGTTGGATGATTTCCCGCAGGAATTGTGACCGACGGATTATTATTGGCTTTGCACGCGACTAACGAGCGGTCTGTGGCGTTTGTTGTTTATTGCAACTGGATAGATAAAGCCGATATTGTTTTACGTAACTAAAAGCTAATCTGATAGGTTGGAACTGCCAACTTGAAATATGAGGAAAACTGCATGTTTTCTAGTAAAAACGTGGATGAAAGGAGATGAACGGGACACAGGACGAATGGAAGATCCCATCGTCTCAAGATTCCTGGGGACCTAAAATGGCCGTTTTAGCAGATTCATAACAGGGTAATGATATGAATTACGTGGTCACAAAGTAACAAATCATAATATTAACTGCGTCTGTGACCGTTTTAAGAAGTTTAACGTGATTCTAATTATTATCCTATTATGATTCAGCTACAGCGGCCATTTTAGGTCCCCAGGGGTAAGTCTTAAGAAAAAAGTGGGATCCCTTTTGTATCGAAGTTCTTTGCATTCGTAGACTATAATTTAAACCACCAGCAACTAATCCGAAACGATGGGATCTTCCATTCGACGTGTGTAGTTCGGAATTGGGGCAAGAAGAAATGTGTCAAGCGACTTATGAAATTCAGTGAAAAAATAATAATCACCAAGATTAAGACTTTGATACCTACTGTAAACACGTTAACCAGAACAAGGTTAGCTGACGAGAAGATTATTATCAAGCGAAAGCATACAACGGATTTTTGGCCCAAATTCAAGGAAATTACGCTTTTGTATTAATAAAATGACTAATTCCCACGTTTGGGTTTCAGAGAATTGTTGAATTGAGAAATTTTTACGACTGCATGTATCATCTGGTGCCCTAGTAGTTAATAGGGTCAACTGCATTGATTTTCCGGGCGAAGTAATCGACGATTCTATGAATATATGATGGCCTGGTACTTCGAGCTAAACTTGTGACACAGTTGGCTGTTATGGTACTACAAGCATGAATAATAATAATACGAGTATTAATTAGCCCACTGAAGTCTCAGTATCGGTCAAAGGCATCTTCTCGTACATAAAAGGCATAAGCATTGATCGCCACACTTGATCTATAAGTCCGGGGTTTCGCACGATGTGTTCCTTCACCCATCTGTCATGTAATGTGCAAGATAAACGTACAGAACTTAGGATACCCACAACCTCGTGCATTAGAGGCAGGATGCCTTACCACTGGGCAAGCAATATTGAATATATCTATATATTACACTTTGTAGTTGAGACGGTCTTTGGTAGCCTCTTGGGATATAGCGACCAATGCCTATAAAGTAGGCATGTGTAGATTGTGACGCCCCGTCGATACTACATCCCGGATCCATTATTTTTGGTTGTTTTGGTGGAGTCGTTGAATAGAAGAAGGAAATGAATCTTAGTATTACGGCCATTAATTGTGCAGATTTATATGACAAAAGTACTAAAAACAAGGATGCCTGACAAAATGTAAACCGAAAGATATAGTAAATTGTTATAACGATTTTCCATTGCATTCAGAATAAAATCTCAGTGTTTTTTTTTATGTCTAGGCAACATAAAAACACTGGTATTTGACGTCAATATAAACCGGACTAAACTTTACATAGAAACGTAGCAAAGCAATAACGTAGTTTTTTTAACTACCGATGGCGTATTTTAAAATTTATGATGGTTTACTGTTAATCCATCCAAGAAATCTATCTGCTTTATTGAAATGAGTGTGCTATAGAGTTCTTAAGTTTTTATTTTATTTTTTATTACAAAATGGGCCTGCTCGATCACGCCTGGTGGAAAGATCGATGGATGAGGTCTATGATGAAACGAGCGTGCCCAGAAGAAAAGTGTATGAAAATTTTTATTCGTTTTCAACATCAAAACCATGATTATTTGGAATATTTTCATACAACTATGTTATTCATACTCTTTTCTTGCAAAACCATTTCACAACAATTTTTTTCTTGGTTTATGAAATTATGCCGCTCCAGAGTTTTCCTGCAACCGATGAGATGTCGTTGACTCCTACGCCGGTTATTTTGGTCCCAAATGAAACTCAACTGTTCTGTATTGAGTTGCATGTTGAATGAACGTTGATATCAAATTCTACGTATCGTAACCACATGAGTTACTGAAAACTGAAAACATACCACCACGGAATTTTCCCGAAGGATGAAGAAGAGACACTCGAGAACACCTGTACCACTTCCAAAAAGGGGCAACCTGTTACCATTAACCGTTCACAGATCTAAATTCCAGTCTGCTACTGAGAAATTTCTGGACGACCTAAATACACTAGCCGACCTGGGAATCGAAGCCAGGATCTAATGCTCAACAGTAGTATTAATCAAAACGCGTGTAAGGAAAATAGCACAACGCAAACTATCTTAACTATCTATAATTATTACAATCTGATATAACCGGCAAAATCCATAATTCATGCAATAAATCGACTAATATACATATGATAAAATACAAATTATTTTAGTAAGTAGAACCTTAAAACTATGTTAGTAACACTTCACTTTACTTTTTTAAAGCCAATCTGAACAAGATTAACCCATTTACCCTTGTCCCGAATATTTTTTGTGGTATCTATAATCGATAGTTTCGTTTACATAATCTTTATATTATGTTCGTAATTTAGTTATATTATTCCAATGTTACAAGGGGCTGACATTTAGGCTTATCCCTTTGCCAAATTGGACCCATCGTCAATTCTCATTTGCAAAAAGGCTTATGATCTTAATTATATTGTAGAAAAAATACTTGTGATATTAGCATAAAGAAACTCATGTTTGGAAATAAATACTAGAAAAGATTTCTGATCTTAATAACTGTTGGGTGAAAGATTTAAAAAAAAAACTAGATCATAGCCATCGCATTATCTAGCTAGCTGAATCGATAGATACATACCCACAAAGATACCTACGCAAAAAAAACATAACCCTAGTCTTTGCTGTCTCGCACTTGAGTAAGAATAATTAAAGCCTGAGAGTATAAAGAGAACCAAACAATAAACAGTTCATGAACCTCAAATCTTTGAAAATAAATTACATTAGAAGCCTGAAACACATTTGAAAAGGGCAAAGACCTTATGTAAACATTTTCACTAGATTAATCTTGGCTTAGTCTTTATCACAAGAGGTTGCTACTGTGTTTAGAGGTACGAATACTTCAACAATGCCAAACGACACCCCGTAAGGACGCTAACAATTACTACGGTCCATTGATCGCGACTTTTGGCTAGGGCTGACCATAATTTTCAACAAGTTTCAAATAATTTAGCGAAGTAGACCGCAAGTATCTAACTACTAACTTTAATCGGAGGAAAGTACTTATAATGAGAGGAGTAAGATTAGTGTTCTAAGTAATTTCTTGACACAGCAGCTATTATCCAGATTCATCTGATGATTCAATAATTAAAGAATGAAAGTCGATCTTAATATAGGTAAGGATTTGAAAGAAATGGATACCCTTGTAGAAAAATAATTAATTGATTTCAATTCATAATATGATATTGCATCTGCTCCAGCCTTCGTTATTGCTCTCCTTCAGAACTAAATTAAATTCTTACGAGCTGTATAGAATTGGCTTTTGCGGTTTCGCTAGGCGTAGGTCAAGGAAATTTTTATCATACGGGAACATATTACCGGGAGAAAAGATATCTCATGTCCCAACCATAAACCTGTGAGCTATCGAAATCCGTTTGCATAAAGGCGTGAAAAGGTGTCTTAAAGATAGATAGGCAGAGTCACTTTTACGTTTTGATATTAATTTTAATATGAATAAGGTACTCTGTATTCTAGTTCTGTTTTTTTTTTATCGAGCAGCGTATCTAATGGAATCTTACGGGGCCCTTGGGCTAGGTGCTGCTACGATCTTTGCGGTGTTGTCGTTGATCGTGGATTGAGCTCAGTGGTATGTGCCTTCTATAGGCTCCCAAGGCTTGATGATGATAACGAATTTGATAACAAAAAGGTTTCGAGTACCATCTTCTTTTACAGTTTGTAAAGATCCAGATGAAGTTACATCATCTTCTTGCTCTTGTCCTATTTTACTTGGGGTCAGCGCAACACATTTTCTTCTTCCATTTCCAGTTTACAGGGGGGAATTCACTCTCTTTTCTTTCATGGCATTCCTCACGTACCATCCTTCGTCTTTTCTTTCAGATGAAGTTTGTTTTAACAAAGTAACTTTGTACAATCCTGCAGAGTTGAAGGCCCTAACATTTGAATTGCACATTGACCCGAATGCTTCATTTATGGATGTAATGACATATTAAACACTGAATATAATAACACATGTCCGCACCATTGTTTTATTACAACAATGAATAAACCCACGCGTTTCGTTTTTCTGTTTTTCTTTCTTTTCTTTTTGATACGAAGTTTCGAGAATTTGTAATTGAACTTTAATGCACTTTGAATTTTAATACTGTGGTTTTAAGGTTTTTCTTATGTTTGGTTAAGTTTCATTTAATGTTGTTACGGCTGATAATGTCTTTGTTCTCCTGACGTTTAAATGTAAGGGATCTACCAATTTTAGCAAAGTACTATCTCTAAGTTAATCATATTTATTTAAGAACTAGCTGTGCTCAGCATGCTTTGCGCCTTTTCCTACTACCTACCTAACTCCTCGTTCGCAAGTTTTTATAACCCAAAAAAAATGTGTATGAGCTATCTGTGGAGTTGGGCCTTTCGAATCATGCAGACCTCTATTACTGAAATCGATTCGAACTGATTCGATGCAGACACATAGAATAACGAATCTCTTGCTTCGTTGAGTATTGGGATAGGCCTTTCGGTAGTATTGGAAAAATCTTCTGATGCATTCCTATCACTTTGATGCAGCATAATATAGCATTTTTATAGTATAGTGTTTTTTCTTCTAGCAATGCAGTTCCATCAACACCTTAAAGGTGTGTCAACGAAAACGAGCCGAGCATGAGCGGAGCACGATCGCGTGGCGGGAGAGCTCGTTCGAGGCTCTTAAGTCCGTCAACGCTAAGCGAATTCGTGCTCCGCTTGTGCTTGATTCGGCTTGTGTAGATACACCTTAAAAAGACGTTTTATATACGGGATGGAAGGGTGTCGCTGTCACTTCCACCCAGTATGTGAAACAGTAATTGGCGGAAACAAGTCTACCACTAGTTAGTGGTAGACCGCAGATAGACCTGAGAATTTTCTGGCGGTGGCATACGACTGAATGCGTACGAATTAAAAGTTACCTCCATTACCTGCAATTTAGAGAAGGTCTATTACTAACTTCGTAGCATACGCCCATTATCACGAACACTAGAAAACAACTAGCGAGAGCTTGAATTCTGCCAGTGCATTTTGATTGATTTAATTTAGGTTACGACACGGCCTTACCTACTAGATACAGACGCCAGAACATCAAGCTACTACAATCTGTCAAATTTTTAACTTTATCGCTAAAGCTTTATACTGTTAAAGATTATTTAGAGGAACTGCTCCAATTTGAATCGAAATTGACTTTATACCTATTTTTATTTTTTTACATTTTGTCATTTTATGAATTTTCTTTATACACATGACATTGTTTACTTTTTCAAGTATGATATTATTTTTTGACATGTTAAATATTTTAATTTATTTTTGTTTTTTATTTAATTTTTGGTATATTGGCATTTAATAAATTGACATGATTAATCTAATCATTTTAAAAGAGTAACCATGGAGTTTCTTGCCGGTTCTTCTCCATAGGAAACGACCAACCCGAACCGTGCACCTTTTTGTCGACGTTTCATAAGTGCCCATGTAGGCCTATGTAAAATAAAAATATTTTGATTTTGATTTTGAAAAGCATTATCAAGCATTGCATTGCATTTTGGTTCAAGGTTGATTGGGAAAATTTAACGGTTTCGGGTAACTTGATGTGCTACAGTACAGGCAAAAGATTTTTTTGCTTCTTTGTTGACGTACTAATTTACACCTTCCTTTTATTTTTTATTGTTTTGGGTTACAGGACTCAAAGGACCCATTAGAAAGAGAACGAGCAAAATGTTTAGAGGGTAAGTTATCTTTTTGTCGTTTATGTACTCTTAAAGCACCTAGGAATCATCATTGCGTGAAGTTTTGTGACCATATTGTATACTGGTGTAATTTGCACGTTATTATGATTATTTTAGAATATCATATTCATCAAAAGGTCCTGGGCCTAAAAAGGCCGCTTAAGCAGAATTATAATAGGGTACACACAGGGCACATGGGCCCGACTGCTAAGAAGAGTCGACCATAGTATTGTACTATGAAATTAATCTGGGATATACAATATGTTTAATTGTTTTTCAATGACATACAAGATGATCAGTTATAAAACAACACTGGACGCTGAACGTCGTGTCACTCGTGATAAGGGTGCGGGGGAGTCACAACAGCATCCTGAAAACTGTAGCTGAAGATTTACGTGCTCCTGTGTTGAGGCATTTCGTTCGTCTGGTGATTGTTAGGGAAGTATCTCCCTATTGGTTATTTTGACGGGGCGGGGTGTTTCGGCACAGGGGCATTACTGTGTATTTTTGTGTAGAATAGAATTTAGATCATTATTATGATGAGCGTTGTCCTTTTTAATTTTATTTTGTACTAACAATAGTTTTCTAAGTTTTGTATACTAACCTTTGGATCTAGTTGTCCTAAAAATAAATGAATTTGAATTTGAACCCAACAAACTTACCTCTCTCTCTTTATCTTATCGTATCCCAACATAGTTTGTGGTTCTTGTCTCGTCTCGTCCATAAGTAAGCGGTACTAGTTGGGGAAAGGCTAGGTAGATGACGACATACAACATCAATTACATCAATTTACAATCATCAATCATCATCTTACTGCCCTTATCCCAGGTTACTTGGGGTCGGCGCGTATTTTTCTTTCATACTTCCTTTATAAACAGACTCGCTCTCATTTACTCCTTTTCCTTTCATACCATTCCCCATACAATCCTCCTGTCTTTTCTTTGATCGCTCCCCCCCCTCTCCATTCATCAACAACCACCAAACCATTTATATTTACTGTATTGAATTGTATTGTATAACGGGCTGGTGTCCGCAACTCCACGTCCAAGCGCGTCCATTTATATTTACTGTAGAGCAGTATTAGACTAGAACATTCCATTCTTAAGCATAAAAATATTCATCAATAACCTTCCAGTTCAGACAGCTTCCAAAGAATTTATAATATTGTCTTCAGTAACAAAATTCAAAGTTTTCGCAAAGTTAAATGATTTTCTATTGCGGTTCTAAACTTTAAAATTAACGTTTATAATAGGAATATTAAAAGGTTTTCTCCACAAAAATGGATTGCTGAAGACTTGAGTATCGGGTTATATTGTGTTTCTAATTCTATAAGAACTAAAGGATAAACTTCTAATGGATCTAGGATTCTTTAACATTCACCACATCCCCTATCCCTTTCCGAACCGTCTGACCCGCCATTTGCTAGAGCGAGAAACAGATCAAACAGAGCGTGCTGCCGAGCGCGTATTGTCGACTGCCGTGTGCTGATAGTTGTAGTTCAACACTTATTAGAAAGATATTATTCCAGTCTAAGCAAGAGTTGCTTAAAAGATGTCTAATATAAAAAGGTGTCTAATAAATCCTTGTACGTATCTAACCTTGATTGAGCGGATTCAGTAGAAACATTATCTTAGATTCGCGCGCTGAAGTTTTTCATCGATTATATTAAAAGTTAAAAAGGGAATGCAGTTTTTTTAAATTAATCATCATCATTGTCATCTTTAGCCTTGTTTCATCCACTGCTGCGTATAGTCCCACTCTCTTTTGTGCTCTGCTTCCCTGGTCTGCGTGAGTCTCCAGGTCTGAATCTCCTCTCCACCCATCTGACTGTTGATCTACCAACATTTCTTCTAACGTCGCACAGTAACCATTCAGTGAGGGCTCTACTTTCACTTGCTATTATAATTACCCCCAAAAAATCCATATTAGAAATTTGTGCCCTAATTTCTCGTCATTCTCCCATCGTGAATTCCGTAGTACCTGATCCTAATCCTGATCCTGAAGAACTTTTGTAACCATATTTATCTGCAAATAAATCTTTGACTGACTTTCCTACTTTTTTTTCAGATTGTCACGTTAAACCTGTTTTAGAAATATTAAAGGTTTGTGAAAAGAGGGTGACCAGAAAGATACATTACACTGCTGAAACTTGTCACGAGGAGACCGTATACATGATGGAAGCAGTGGACGAATGTGTCAAAGCGAAGGGTTTTAATCGACTTGTATAAAAATATGCCGCCGAAGAGGAAGCGAATACTTTATCAGTATGATTAAATGTCCCGTGTAGTTAAAAGAGATACTTTATGTAATATTAATAGTTGATTGGCTGGCAGTTCTCCCTTACTGTTTTTAAAGAAAATTTTTGCAATCTTCGATGATTGCAATTTTGAAGTTTTTTTTTGCCCGAAATCGTGGTCTTTGCTTATGTGAGCATAAGCAGTCCCTGCCTGAAATCGTGGTCTTCGCTTGTGTAATCATAAATGAATGTTTTATTGATACTTATTTATTTTATGAATGAACACACACTTTGGAATAGATGAAATGCCTTTTTTTTTTGTCAGTCATCATCAGCATCACCATCAGCCTACAGCAGTCCACATAAGCCGCTCCAACTGTATGCCACTTAGATTGATTCTCGACAACTCTCAACCAGTTGCAACCAGCCACCCTACAGAGATCGTCGCTTTGTTTTTTCAGTATTCATGGCGAATTCCACCCAAAAAACGAATCAGCACATTTAAACCACGATCAAGAGCTGTCTTTGTCATCATTGCACTGGATTATATTGACACTGATTGCCCTTGAACGTGGATTGTGCTGATCACATTTGAACAGTTTCCTTGGTAGATTTCGCTCATAGCCAGCATGATCATCATCTGCCTAGCCTTTTCCCAACTATGTTGGGGATCGGCTTCCAGTTTAATCAGATGCAGCTGAATACCAATATTTTATATGGAGCTACTGCCTATCTTATTTAGTACATAGTCGACATATTTTTATGAATTCTATTGAGTGCTAGTCTAAGTCTAACACAATTTGAAGACCTAGAATCTAAGTCTGTATTGTGCCTACGTAACATTTCAATAAGAACAGTTCATAACAATACGAACCTAACGGGAGAACAATACGGTTTTCAAAAGAGAAAATCCACAACATTAGCATGTTTTAACCTAATTCACGCAATAGTTACTAATTTAGATAAGCGAATTCAGACAACAGGCACATTTTTTGACATGTCGAAGGCCTTCGATTTCATATCGCACAAATTCATAATAGACAAGCTAGAAAAGTGTGGGATACGGGGCCCAGCACTCCAATGGATAGAAAGCTGTTTAAAATAACAGAATACAGTGTGTAGAAAAAAAAAAACAATAGTCAACTGGAACTAAACTCATACATATCAAACTATAAACATAACAGGTCTGGTGTGCCCCAAGGGGGTATGCTTAGTTCCCTATTGTTCTTAATTTCTATAAAAGACCTTCCTGAAGTTACTAATCACCCCTGTTTTCTGTTCGCTGATGACATATCGTTAATAAAGACATCGAATAATACTGACATTAATAAATATACAACTGACATAAATAATACAATTGGATCGATAATAACATGGCTTGACGAAAATAATCTACGTGTAAATCTAACAAAATCTAATTGTATTCAATTTAGTACATATGGAAGAGAAAATAAGACTTTAGACATCAATTATAGAGGACTTAAATTAAAAGAAGTAAACGAAACGATATTTCTCGGTATCACGATTGATAAAAACTGCAACTGGAAGGCCCACGTCAATAAAGTATGCAATAAAATAAATAAATTCGTGTACGTTCTATATGAACTCTCAAAAAACATCAGCGTTAAAAACCGTATTATCTGCATACTATGGGTACGTTGATTCGGTGTTGAGATATGGTCTTATTACCTGGGGTTACTCAACAGACATTCAGAGAGTTTTCATCGCACAGAATAAATGCATCCACGCCATAGCGGGAATATGCCCATGGGAATCTTGCAAACAGTTTTTAAAAGTTCAAGATACTAACCCATCCAAGTCTGTATATCTTTGAATGCGCTAAATTTGTGAAAATGCACCCGAAGTTATTTAAAAAAGCTCATGAAATATTTCCAAAAAGTACTAGGCACAGAAATAGAATAGTTTTGCATATAAATTCCTAGGACAGCATTATGTAAGAATAGCTATGCAATGTGTGTTCGCATATATTTAATGCTTAACTTAACAGCTAATAAATTTACTAGGTGTCTTAAAGTATGGTTAAGGGAAAAGAATTTCTACTCAGTAAGTGAATTAGATATTTAATAAGAGGTTGGAAAATAAATAACAACCATAATCTTTTACCCTGTGACATTATAGTGTAGTGTATTCTGAAACATGTATTTAACAAATTGATTATGATTTTAATAATAATTAATTATTTATTAATTATAAACCCAAATGTTTGCATGTCACATTATTATCACTAAGTATAATATGGATCTGGATTATTTATGTTAAAACTGAAATTGTACCAATACTTTGTAGCAAATAAATTGATTTGATTTTCAAACCCTTTTAGAAAAGGTTTCAAATTATTTCGCAGAATTAAATGATTAACTTTGGGAAGAAAACTATTATATTGAAAAACATTTCTTGGGAAAAGTTTATTAAACGCTTAGCTACACGAAAGGCTTATACTTGTTTATGTGGTAACTAATTGTAATGCCAAGGAATAATATATCGAATTCATGGGAATATAAAATCAACTTCTACTGTATAGTGTATGTATACCCATAGGTTTATAGTTTTAAAGTGGTGTCGTTTCTAACAAATATTAGTTCCAGTTTCAGGTCTATCAACATTACCAGCCCGTTTGAAGTCTTAGGCCGTGTCCTAATATGAGCGAGCGTCATGCGAATACGCGATCACCTAGTTCATTTTGTTCGGCTAACCCGAACACGTCGCTCGTCGCGTCATGCATCGGCAGAGAGAGAGCGGGTTTCCCGGACAAATGAGTGTATTAGCGCGACGATAGCTCATATTAGGGAACGAGGTTAGGCAAAGACAGTGTTTTATAACCTTCACAGTTACAGAAAGTAGTGTTTCTACAAAAAATACAAAATTCTATGCTATTCGAGATATTCATTTGTGGTCTTCTTCGTCTGGTATTTGTGGTAAAATTAATACGCAAGCGTCAGTAATGATTTAATAAACGCAAAGCTCTACTACAACTCAACCTTTTATCGATCGTTAAATCCTTGACCTTCACGTATCAAGAGATATCAAGCTATCTCACCCATAATCTTATATGACCGGTAATGAGACATTCCTTATTGACGACACATTATCCTTGGGTGGCCTCTTTATCAAGTCTACACGTTATAGGACAGTAAAATAGTGTATTGATAGCCTTATAAATAACAAGTGTGAAAGATGATGGAGAAGAATCATTTTTAAAGGTACCAAAATTGAAAGAAAGATGAACAAACAACAACAATTCATTTCCCGCCTAGTAGCCACCTGGCACATGTCACGTTTTACTACTTTTTTGTCATTTCCATTTAAGTAATAGGGATGTTGACACCATTAAAAAATAATTCCAAGACTGCTTCTTAATTTTAGACATGAAAACGCGATTAATTTTCAGTTAATTGCTAAATTAGATTTTTAGTTGCTTTGAAATCGATAAATAATTGAGTCAGAGAGTTGACTAAATAGTGACGTCACAGCGTGTATTGCCATACAAAATGTAAGGGGGAATCGAGTTTTGACAGATGATAAAAAGTATGTCAATTGATTGATGTGTCAACTACCCTATTGACATTGACATTACTCCGCTAAAGTGGCCATTTTAGTCTTCCTGTGTTCTGCAGTTTTAGTAACATTTGTGAAAATTGTAAATAAATAAACATATTAAATAAAAAGATGATAAATGATTGTGCACCTAAAACCGGGCGCGCCTACGGAGCATATGTAACTTTTTCATCCTTTGGCTGTACCGATGATTATTGGCGCCCAGCTGGGATTATGTTAATATTTCTGTATATAATGACTATGTTAATATGACTGAAACATTATTTTTTTTAACAGATTTAACTATGATATAATTCAGTTTCAGAGAAAAACAATATTATCCATAGTTGATAAACCCAATAAGGAAAAACAAATATACAGCTCTAGAAAATATTGGAACAAAGCAATATTTACCTACCATGTCAATATTCAATGTTACCGTTAGTAACGTACTACTAAGTTGTATTGTTTTTGTAGTAAGTAATAACGTGAAAAAGTATCATTATGTCCTTACAGTAACATCATCTGCCTAGCCTTTTCCCAACTGTATTGGGGTCGGCTTCCAGTCATGCCGGATTTAGCTGAATACCAGTATTTTACGCAGAGCGGCTGCCTACCAGACCTCCACAACCCATTAACTGGGTAACACGGTATTTCATGGCAAGACTGGAGTCAGTCCTTACAGTAACAAACTTACATATTCCTAGGTTCGATTACCAGATTGACCAAAGTGATACCTATGGGGTTTGTTGAGTTTTTCCATTTTCTTATACGATATTTTTTTTTTGGTCAAACCCGCCTCAGTATTCCCAAATCACTAACTCCTGAAAACCAAAATGAACAGTGGCGACCACCAGAAAAGCGCCGAGACAATGAAGCTCGACGAAGTCCTAGAAAAACAATTGAACTGTCTTGGATCCCGCAACGAAATTATTCAGAAAAGTAAAGCGGGGGAGTAGGAAATCCATAATTTCCACTTCCCTCCATATCAGCAGGAGACTGAACGAAACAAGGCCAATAGGCACAAAGAGACGGTTTACGACTGGGATAAGCCCAGTTACTTGCACCAGGGATAAATATTATCATTAATGGGTCCTAAGTTGTGAGCTGTTATATTTGATTCCAATAATAGGTATTCTTTTACGAAAGATAATCAGGAATTTGACCCGGCAACTGGATTTCAACCGGAGTTGGTGGCAATAGGGTCGCTCCTTTTACACGGGACTTAAACATAACCGGCAAAGTGTAGGTGTAATATTTAACTAGACTGACGATTTCTTAGCAGGTGTGTTACTAAATGTTCATCTGTCGTTTCATGATCTCATCACTACCAATGGTTTGATGGTTTGACCAAAACTACCCAACCATCCAAATAGATGATGTCCGTGGGCAAACGATTTGCCCTCTTCGGGTATAAACGACAACAGTACTTTTGATCCCGAAAAAATCTCGGTGCCTCAGGCAGTCTCTACATGTCAAACAACTACCCTCTTTTGATATATAATCCTTTGAAGCTGTCAATCAGACGAATAAAAATTCGTGAAAGTAATATAGAAAAGAAATCTAGCTTTTGTCTGCGGCTTTCCCCGCGTTCTGGTTGGAATTTACCAAACCAGTACGTATTACCACCGGTATAAAATCATATGACTAAAGTATATCCATGGTCCAAACATCCACACCTTTGCAGCCGTTAAGAGGGAAGGGTAGACTGCGGAATTTCATGAAAAATTTATTATGAACTTGGGTTGTACTGACGATTTTAATAATTATAACTCTGTAAAGCCATATTTCTTACGATCGCGAATCATATTTTAATGAACATACGACCTGACACTGCCTTGCAAATTGCAAAAGCAATAAGAAAACGCTACCCTGGCACTTTCACCAGCTTAAAACTTTATCAGACATTTAGACGTTACTTTCTCATTTGTTGTCCTAGTATGTTATTTATCTATAATATAAAAATGAATCGCAAAATGTGTTGGTAAGCGCATAACTCAACAACGCCTGGACCAATTTGGCCAATTCTTTTTTTTAAATGTTCGTTGAAGTTCAAGGATGGTTTTTACGGCGAGAAAAATTTAAAAAATTTCCTGGATAAGTCTAAAAACAACATTAGGATACTTTTTTTTTAGGTAGGATTAGGGTAGGAGTAGGGTAGGAGTAGAGTAGGAGTAGGGTAGGAGTAGGGTAGGAGTAGGGTAGGAGTAGGGTAGGGTAGGAGTAGGGTAGGAGTAGGGTAGGAGTAGGGTAGGAGTAGGGTAGGAGTAGGGTAGGAGTAGGGTAGGAGTAGGGTAGGAGTAGGGTAGGAGTAGGGTAGGAGTAGGGTAGGAGTAGGTTAGGAGTAGTGTACGAGTAGGGTAGGAGTAGGGTAGGAGTAGTGTAGGAGTAGTGTAGGAGTAGGGTAGGAGTAGTGTAGGAGTAGGGTAGGAGTAGTGTAGGAGTAGCGTAGGAGTAGGATAAGAGTAGTGTAGGAGTAGGTTAGGAGTAGGGTAGGGTAAGGGGTAGGACACCACGCGAACGAAGTTGCGCTGGGCAGCTAGTCTATAATATAAAAATAAGTCGGGTTTTCCTTCCTGACGCTATAACTCCAGAACGCACGAACCAATTTCCACGGTTTTGCATTCGTTGGAAAGGTCTCGGGCTCCGTGAGGTTTATAGCAAAGAAAATTCAGGAAAATTAGGGTAGGTAGGGTAGGTAGAGTAGGTAGGGTAGTGAAAGTAGTAGGTAGGAAAACATGCATTGCAACGCATGCCGGGCACAGCTAGTTTATTAATAAAGGTCACTAGCAGATTCTGTATACAAAATATCTTAATAATTAGTCTTGGGCTACAGTTGTCAATTACACGTTAACCAATATTCTCAAATACGTATTGTAAAGTGGGTGAGTAGAGTTGTGTTTAAATAGTCAAAGATGTTCATAATTTATTCTATTTTATTTATATCTGTAAAAAGATACGATAACGATTATGTCATCGTGGTTCGCAAAACATTGACTTTGAATTTTATTTTAACTAGGTAAGCGTTCAATTTTATAAAAGCAATCAAACAGATCACGTTTTATAAAATGTTTTCAAATGCGTCAATGTGGTTTTTGTATTTAAAGTCTTTTTGTCTGTAAACCGGATTGGTTAATTGACGGAATTAGAGTACCATAGTGCTTACTTAGTTAATACTGTATATCTAATGCCCATTCCGTTAACAATAAGCTGCATCCTCAGATAATTATACGGGGTGAAAGGGACACCGACGCGAAAACGGTTACCATAAATTCAGTACATCATTCTGAGCCCCCCCAGGAATTTTTCATCGATTAGAGAAATAAAAATCAGCTGTTCCATACATTTCGAACGTGTAGGTATTGCACTTTTGTAGGAAACAGCAGATTTTTTTTTACCTTACCTAAATGTTAATTAGGTAAAAGCACGTTCTTATTTTCAACTCTAGGTTAAGCAGCTAGAGTTCAAATTCCATCAGCACAATATTATTTAGGCATTCGTTTAGGTGTTGCATAGTGTTTCTGAAAACTGGCATAGGGATAGTCAATAAAAAGATCATTATTATTCCCTTTATTCATCTGGGCCGGCAGTCTCGACATAGATACCGACAATGTCGCAAACTTTCGATCGCTTAATAATAACAGAAAAAACAACGTACATAACGTTGCTTGCGAGAAATGCAAGTCTCAACATCCAAGATGCGTTTCTCGCAAGCGATTTTTTCTGTTATTATTAAGTGTCGGTATCTATGTCGAGACTGCCGGCCCTGTAAACAAATTTATTACATTTTTAAATATTGATTAAAAAAATACATAAAAAACATTTGAAAATATAAAAAATTGTAGCCAACCGGTATCGGGAACAAGGTCCAAGCTACCGGCGGTTAGGGCTCCAGAGAGGAAAAAATACTTATGTGCTTGTTTGTAATTTTGTAACTAGTACACTGTGTCATCAATTCATTATCACAGTCATATCAGCCCGGAATCACCGACTTCTGGGTTAGGCCTCTCCTTTCTTCTGTCACACTTCCCGGTTCTGTGCGTCCCTCATCCAATGTTTCCCGCGATTTTGACGATAGTGAACCCAATCTACCTATGTAGGTATTTACAACTTATTTAATAAAGCTGACCTGTCCTGGATTATTCAACACGCTTAGGGGCTGTCTCCACGAGCGAGAGAATCGCGACGATATTATCGTCGTTGCCACGTATTTCTATACACTCTCTTAGAGGCCGTCTTCACGAGCGACAGAATCGCGGCGATGTTATCCCATACAAATACGTAATATCGCCGCGATTCTCTCGCTCGTGGAGACGGCCCCTTAGGTACTTATGTCTTATTGTATTTCTAGTTTCAATGAAATGAATTTATAATAAAAAGATCATCCATAGTATAAGTAAGTATTTCTTGTTCGCACACGTATCTAATAAACATACTGATATAACCTGTTTAGCTTGCCGGAAGCGTAGTAATTTAACCGGAACTACAAGTCTAGTCTCGCCTGATCGGCTGCTTACTTCATGTATTCATCCATCGTATCAAAATAATAGATATGTACTAAAAAATGTTAACGTTTTACTCTCTAAATAACCAAAATGGATACAATAGTAATGGTACAATAGATACTAGTCCCATTTGGTTCCCTATCCATTTGCATAAAATTTTAAGACCTAATATAACTTAGCATAATTTTTTTTGGCATAATTATATTTTTGCATAATATAATTAGGCATAACAGCTTACGCATAATTTTTTTAAGCATAATTTCTCTAACCATAATAATGATAAAGCATAATATTCTAAAGCATAAATTTATTAAGCATAAAGTTCTAAAGCATAACTTTTTTAAGCATAGGTAATATTAAAAAATAACAGGGTTTACAGGAACCTAACTTACCGAACCTCGGGGTGCCCCTGACGTCAACCGTCTAGGGTTAGGGTTTCCGTCAGCAGGTCGACGGATCCCCGCTGTGCGGGGCTCCTATTTCTGGCTGCAGGGTTTACAGGAACCTAACTAACCGAACCTCGGGGTGCCCCTGAGTCATTAGGCCTACTAACGTTATGCGAATCAAATTTATATGCCAAAACAAATTAGTCTTTAAGATGATTATGCCAACATAAAATGTAGGTATGCCTAAAAAAATTATGCCGAAGTATTATTAAACCAAAACAAATTGTGCCAAAATCGTTATGCCGAAGTATATTAGGACAAAGAACATTATGCGAAAAGAAGGGATCCCTCCCATTTCTATAGTGTCCATACTAACAATTATATTTTTTAAAACGCCACCTGCCACTATACTCCTTTCGCCTCGTCCACGTTCATACGTCATCATCTGCCTAGCCTTTTCCCAATTATGTTGGGGTCGGTTTCCTGTCTAACCGGATGCAGCTGAATACCAGTACTTTACGTGAAGCAACTGCCTATCTGACCTCCACAACCCAGTTAGTTCTGGGTAATACGATACCCTTTGGTAAGACTGGTTGTCAGACTTTCGGGCCACTAGCTACCTGTTACGACTGTCAAAGATCTACAAATGACAGCCGGGACCAACGGCTTACCGTATTTTCCGATGCACGGAGGAAACTCGGTATGTAATGTGTGGTCACCCGTCCACGGACCAACATAGCAAGCGCAGCTTAACCTAAAGATCGACCTGAGCGGCTGTTATTATTTAGTCACGAGCTCCTCACGTCCACGTTCATACATCAGGGGGCCTAAATTTGCCGCTTTAGCAGAACCATAATAGGATAATAATATGCATTGCGTTACAATTCGTAAGATGGTCAGGCTTAGATGACCATTGTAAGAATTTTAACGTGATTCATATTATTATCCTATTATAATTCTGCTAAAGCGGTCATTTTAAACCACCTGGTTATACACGCACACCACCGCACCGGTTGAGACTTTGAGAGTACTAACGCATTGACTAATAATATTATTTTATAAATAAATGTTTCAAAATATAATTAATAAAAAAAGATGAATAAAGGAAATATTAATGCGAAAATAACTCGGATTGACCGTAACCATGGGTCAAGGACATAGGATACTTTCTATCCCGGTAATACTTTCCCGTCGGATAACTTCCGAATTCCACGTAGACGGTGCTGCGGGCAAAAGTCAGTAACTTAATAATGGAGTACTTAACTGAAGTAATTCTCGACCAAAAAGGTTTGGTGTTTTATGTTTTATCCGGAAAAGCAATCATAATTAAGTTAGCGGGAAAACCCGCTAAGGAAAACCACAACCTTTTAGAACATCTTGCATTCGCACGTTAATTGAATTTATCTAGAAATAGCGTGATTATTTGGTTATTTACTCTCTGAAGTACCTATTTAGCCTTACTACTTTACTAGTCCCCGTATGGGTAGGTATTGTGACGTCTCCGGTTCTGTCCGGTCGCTATTGCCATAAACACCGCGTTTTGACAGCTCATAAAAAGTTCCTATGTCAATGGGGAAGGCAGATGAAAATTGATTGTAGATGGCGTGTCAATAGCTTAGTCCCAATCTGACCAATGAGGTAAAGCTATTTTGAAATATAAAATAACATTGACAGATTTTCAACCAATGACGATTTTTGGTACAAGCTATGCTAGCGCCATTAGATTTACAGTTGCCTCCCCATTGATTGGTAATGTCAACTACCCTCTGACCAAAAGTAACTTTGGACAAGTGCAGAAAGACGACATTTTAAGGCTATGTTCTACAAGTATTTCATGTAATCTAATGTAGCTGAAATGGATGCATTAACCTCGGTAAGATGTTGAAACTAATCTTTACTGAAAACTTCGAGATTAGCTCTCAAACATTCTACAACGCAAAGCAACGAAAACTACATCTACAGTCCTATCCTCCAACTGCTCTCATTTTCCATCACTGTCAAATCTCAATGAACTTTAATCCTGTATCAAAATGGTTGCTACCACTGAGAAGCTGTCAAAATCACAGTGATAAACTGACCATCGAAATATCGATCTTCCGTGTCTATATCTGTCCGTAATAAATTCTCCTTCGTGATCTCACCTTGACATTGCACCTGCAGTGATAATGTCTTACAAGTCTGAGGTCAGAGGAAAAAAGACGGGATCGTAAATTACGTATTGTTAGCCATATTGTCTTTCACGAGACGGACATTTATTGTTATTATGTGTGTGTGTGTGTGTAACATCGCAAACAAACTGCTGTAGATAAGTATAGGTTCGGCCAAACTGGTTCGGAGTAATTGCGGATGCGGCTCCGGATTCTGTCAGATAATGGGTGTAAAAAGGACCCTTAACGAAGCCGAAAGCTTCTCGTCGTTGCTACTTTTTTTTCTTCTGGACCATACCTGGGAACCTTCTAGTTATGGAGGTATTGGAGGTCAAAGTTCAAAACTTTTTAAAGTTTTTTTTTAAATACCTTTTTTAATGTTATAACTTTACTGTAAATGCCCCCTTGACCCCTGTATTATTCAATGCATCCACCTGTACAACGTTTTGAGTTCGTTACATTGGGTCCTACCGTAAAACGTGATTTTTCACACAAAAAAAGTCTTTTCCCAGCAATAATTTTGGCGCACTTAACTAAGTGCAAACTTGATTTAGGTACTTACAGAATGTTTGGCTGACGGGTCCGTTTCCACCCCGCATAGAAAATTTGAAGTAGGCTGAAGTATCCGTCAGTATCTGGTGTCAGCAGCGGTTCCACAACTCCACATACTGTCCGCACTAGTTTGACTGAATCTTAAGGGTACTTTGAAATCAGCACTGAAATGAGCGACATTTTCGGTGCTATTTTGGGTTAGTTGGTAAAGGTGTAGGACTGTAGGTGTCAATTAATATTTTCTTCATCGTTTAAAAAAAAAAATTGTTTCTGCTACCCGAAACTGCCAAATTTCCTCAATTAACCTTGAACTTAATGCTTTAGCTATAAAGTTGAAAATATATTAAAGAAACTTGACAGATTTTAGTAGCTTGCTGACGTCTGTACCTAAACATGAGTATGAAGGTTACTAGATGAACTTCGGATCTTCCAAAGGCACTTAAGTATACGGTTCATTACAACAAATTTGGTGGAATGTTCGAAATTATTCAACCGTAGAAAAGCCACAAACAAAGACTACCATCAAAGAAAAGCTTTTAATTTATTGATTAAAAGCCTTAATACTTGTAACAAAACTCTCAAAGCTACCAAAATAATGATTAGATAATAATTTAAAATGGTACAGACAGACTGCATTAAAATATTCGTATATTTTACATGAAAGGGAAACTTCTCAGAATTTCTAATACCCGCGGTAAGAGTTGCCAGAATGGCCGCCATTTTTAAATTCAATATCACGTTTCTTATTTTATTTTTTTCTCATATTACCGTCTTCACTTAATTCGTGTAAAAGCGATTGAGGAAAACTCTATAGAAACTGGTTGCTAAGGTAAAATAAAATTTGATGTTAACAGCCATACTAATACCTCGAAATATAAAGAGCCAGAGGGGCTTACGAAAAACTTGTAAAGGTAACTTGTAACCACTTGTGATTGTGACCCGTGAGTCGTGAGTTCATGGCTATTACCATACCATGTGGCAACTCTGTTGATAAGGAGCTTTTTTGATGCCATTTTTGTTTATTGTTAGGTTCGTTACTTTATTGAGGAGCTCGTGGCTACATAATAACAGCCCCACGGGGTTGATCTTCAAGGTTAAGCCGCGCTTGCCAAGGTCAGTACGTGGATGGGTGACCATCTATTATATTCCGAGTTTGTTAGCAAATGGAAATATGCGATTCCGTGGTGCTAGATGAGCCGCAACCATTACAGTCCCCTAAAATGTAGAGTAATATTGTTAATATTATGTGCTTCGCTGCCATTATATATATAATCGACAGCAAAATGAATTTCTAAATACTGTCGAGAATATGTCAGTGGCCTTTATTTAGGCATCCGTTTAGGTGTCATATAGTGTTCGTGGAAAAAGGAATTAATGTCTTACAAAATAAATAAAAGCGGAATCAAAATATCCTGCGGGTCCCTATCACCTACTGAATATCATCTCGAATGAAAAAATATTCAATAGCATAATCATTTAAAACATTAACCAACCCTAAAGAACGAAGGTCATGTTTTGTGTTACATTTTTTTATGAAAAGCTGGTATTTTATTTATCAAGGAGTATTTACTCGCACTTTCTCTGCGCTCTATAATCTGTGGTAGATATGAAACCTTTGCAAAGCCTTTTCGGTTTCTTTGATCAATGTTACAATTTCTAATTAAGTTTTAATAATTAACATGGTACAGAAGTTACTTTACAAATCCTTTGCCTCAGGTACCTGCTAATTATGAAAAACGATGGTAATTAGGCTACCAAGTAGGCAATTATTAATGTATGCCAAAGTCACCTACCCTAAAACTTCAGGGATAAATTCCTCGTCTAATTATCTTGTTACCATCTAATGAAGCTTTTCGAGGGAATGGTTAGCAAAAGTTTGAAGTCTGGGGGTTCAAAATCACTATATATAAATTGCCAGCGCTTCACTTAACAACAACTGGGCTTGTGCAGGTCAGAAAAGCAGCTGCTCCAAGTAAACTATTGATTTTCATCTGGTTACGCTGGAAGCTGACCAGTCATTCTTCCCAAGGGTATCGTATTTCCCGGTACTAACTGGGTTGTGAAGGTCAGATAGGCGGTCGCTTCATATAAAATACTGGTATTCCGCTCCATATGGTTAGACTAGAAGCCGACCCCAAGGTAGTTGGAAAAAGGCTAGGCAGATGAATGATGACGCTGGAAGCCGACCCTAACGTTGTTTGATGTGTGATTTGGACACTTCACCCCTCTGCTGTCAACCTCCATTTTAATTGTCATACAGATCATCATAATTTCTGCCGAAAGACGTCCATAGCTGGATATAAACCTCCTCCAATCGTCGGCATATAGACCGGGCCTGTGTTTTTGCATCCAGCGGCATAGTCAGCCGATAACGTTCTCACGCCCCCCTATAAGGAGCAGCCCATCCACCATGAGCGCCCGATGCAGGTTGGCTCTTTACTTTTTTGGTATTAGGACATGACTGCCTCGTTGGTCTAATAGTCGCAAGCGCGACTGCTGAGCATGAGGTCCTGGGTTCGATTCCTGGGTTGGGCAAAGTGTTATTGGGTAATTCCATCAGGAATTTCTCGCCCAGTGGTGGCGGCCCCGACTTACGTCGACCCACGACTTACTAACAGTAAGTCGTGGGTTCGAACCCAGGCAGGCGCATTACTTTGTGTAATTTTTTTTCATCACCACTGCTCTCAAAAACGGCGAAAGAAAACACCGTGAGGAAACCTGCATATCCTATAACCAAAAATTCGAAGACATGTGACATCTACCAACCCACACTGGGCCCGCGTGGTAGATTATAGCCCATTCCCTCTCTAGAGAGGAGGCCGTGTGTCCCAGCAGTGGGAATATTATAGACTGATTATGTTAAACATAACTGGCGAATTGTGGGTACTAGGCTGTTATGTACACCTGACAGCCTAGTACACCGAATCCCCCCTGAACATAATAAAGTAAAGAGCCTCTATAATAATTGTTATCTCATCATCTTCCTACAGCGCAGCGGTTTCTACACGGAACTTCTAAAATTCCACATATGTATAACTTAGATATATTATAAAACAGTGTGTATTACCGTTTGTTTGTGTTGCACAAGGTTGATCGCGGCTTGTCAACCTTGCCGTGGGTAAATAACGACTTGTCGAGTGATCAAGTTTTGTGAACAAGCAAGATTGCACAAAATTCATTTGTTTTTACAAATTCCTTTATAGCTTTGGTAATGTAAATAAACCGGCCAAATGCGAGTCGGACTCGCGCACGAAGGGTTTATGTTATGACCGTGCCGTTTATGTTTATGAAATTATTATTTTTTTGTTTTTATTTTTATATTTGACTTGATTGAATGAAAGTTAAATTGTGGTTTATGATTTATGACGTATTAAAAAAAACTACTTACTAGATCTTTTTCAAACCAATTTTCCGTGGAAGTTGTACATCATATATTTTTTTTTAGTTTTATCATTCTCTTATTTTAGAAGTTACAGGGGGGGGACACATTTTACTACTTTGGAAGTGTCTCTCGCGCAAACTATTCAATTTAGAAAAAAATTATATTAGAAACATCAATATCATTTTTGAAGACCTATCCATAGATACACCTATCCTATCCTTCCCCACACGTATGGGTTTGATGAAAAAAAAAAATTGAGTTTCAGTTCTAAGTATGGGGAACCCCCAAAATGTATTGTTTTTTTTTTCTATTTTTGTGTGAAAATCTTAATGCGGTTCACAGAATACATCTACTTACCAAGTTTCAACAGTATAGTTCTTATAGTTTCGGAAAAAAGTGGCTGTGACATACGGACGGACAGACAGACAAACATGTGACGAATCCATAAGGGTTCCGTTTTTGCCATTTGGCTACGGAACCCTAAAAATGTAATAATTCGGTCAATATAATATGACAGTTTTTTTTTCTTTATTTAACCTTCCCTTGACAAGTGAATTGGTAATCGCAGCATACCTAAGTACTTACATAAGATTTATTACAATGATGTCATTCTTCATTTTGGTGATCATCATACAATAGGTCACAAAAATATCAATTGGAATATCTTATGATCTCACTCACTCATAATAAATATTTATTTACGAGTTTTCCATTGTTTTTGTCGCATTTGAGGTAACATCTAGAATGCTCTCTAGATTCTAGTCGAGACAACAAGTCTGTTTGTTTTTAGATTCTCCCTTACTTGATCGCTTACCTGCCCTTTTCCCATGCTACTTGGGGGGCACAACACGTTTTCTTCTTCCATTCTCCCCTGTCAACAGAGACGCTATCTTTCGGACTCTTCTCTTTCATGATCACACCTCACACTTTCCGTCTATCTTTTCGTTGGTCTTCCTTTCCCTCTCCTTATATTTCCTACTAACATCACAAATGCGAAAGTTTGGGAGGATGTATGGATGTCTGGATGTTTGTAATTCTTTCACCCAAAAACTACTGGACGGATTTGGATGAAATTTGGCACACAGGTAATTTATAACCTGGATTAACACATAGGATATCATTTATCCCGGTACTACGATCCCGTGGGAGAATTACCGAACTCCATACGGGCGAAGCCGCGGGCATTAGCTAGATGTTTATAATTTTCTACGTAATAAATTCTCAATTAATTTAATGCAACCACTAGCACACGAAGCCGAAGGCATGAACAAAGGTTAAGAAATTCTAATAAGAAGCCCTTCAATGGTATCGTCGATTTGAATCCAATAACCTTCCTGATCTCAAATTCTTCCTCGCTAGATGAATAAATTCATCAAAGCCATGAGAACCTTGTCAGATTTCACGAGTCAACGGCATCGTATTCGTAAGGGATCTTGTTCACGTCACGACCGGTTTTTACTCAGCCTTGCGCGGCGCCCGGCCTGGTCGAGAGTCATGCATGAAGCACTATGGGAGGCTTTTTAATAGCGGTGGTGGTTGTGGTGGCCCTGTGGTATTGATCCCGACTTCTACTTGACGAGTTGTAGTTTATGAGTTATGTCCCAGCAGTGGGAACGTTACGGGCTGATTATGGAGGCTTTTCCATGACGTCGCCGGCGCTAGACCCGGTTCAACTTTGCGCCGTGCTCTGTTTGGCCGTGGCTAGGCCCCGGCTCACGATAACTTATGACAATATGTGACTGTGAGCGATTTTCACGAGGTCGGACGTACGCACGGTGCACGCAATCACTTACCGGCTAGAAACCGGGTACGTGTATTAGGTTAACCTGCCTGGGTTAAGACATGGTTTGTGAATAAGCGCCCTAAGGCTAGGACCCAGATTTAATTTTTTTTTCCGGATAAATATCTGAAAAAGAAAAGGAAAAATATAAGGAAAGGTATGTATTCGAGGAAAATTCCTTACGCAGTATAATTTTATTGTACTTATTTATTAATTTTATTGTAAAGAAAAAAAAATGCTCTCGAATGTTACTTTTCTCATCTGTGACAATTCGAAAGTCAAAGTCAAAATCATTTATTTGTAGGAAATGTAGTACAATAGATGGTAAAAATAATATTTAGTGCAATGACACATTTCGCCATAAAATTGGCATGCAAACATTAATGAATAAGATGTTAATACCAAAACACAATACCTAAGTGAAACGAACATTAAATTAGGTAACTAAGTGTGTTTCTAAGTTTAATATACTTACTCAACACAAAGAATTCAAATGGTTTAGAATTCCCCCCGCATTTCGGAAATAGCACCATAATTCAGGACTCATCCGGAAAATCCAGGAAAATTCGGTTGCAATAACAATGCTTGCGAGAAACCCATCTTGGATGTTCAGACTAGCATTTCTCGCAAGCAACGTTATTGCAACCGATTTTTTCTGTTATTATTAAGCGATCGAAAGTTTGCGAAATTGTTGGTATCTATGTCGAGACTGCTGGCCCAGGAGGGGTCAACGTGTTACAGTTAACCCTGAAGGCAAATGATGATCCCTGTCATTCAAAACTAGTATTTAAATTATAGGGGTAAAATATTCTTGGACAGGTGAAAGAATTCTGAATAGAAATAGCTTGAGTAAAGTGTACAAAGGAATAAATTATCAGCGGTTTTGTTTACCGAGAAGTTAATAACCTGAACGTAAACGGACATTTCTAAGGTAGAAAAAATATCTTGGTTGGTTGTTGAACCTGTGTTTAGTTACCTACAGACTGATACCTGTACAAAGTTTGCTGAACTCTTTAACTGAAAACCTCTCGATCTTGTTTTCATCACTATTCCCTTTTACTTTCAAACGAATCCTGAAATTGCGAAGCACAGCAGACTACTTCTCAGTCAGTGCCCCCCACGTTTTAGCTTTGTTATGTTGTGATTATGTCTAATCCAGTAATCCAATTTAGCAAGTTTAGCTATAACTTATCCTGGTAAATTACAATCAACGACAGACAAAGGTTTCTTCCAAAGCTATTTAGTTTATCAATAACTGGGTCAATTTAAATTAACAAGGCAGTTACTTAGGTCTAATTGTTTAATTTTGACTAATGGATTTCTGATAGCTTCTCATTAAATGTCGTGTGCCTACGTGACATGGGACCTTTAGGTACCTACCTTTTTATTAATGTTAAAGACCATTTAGGTATTGTATCCAGTGTGAAGTCTTATCAAGGATCCGAAGTTCAGGGGGCAGTGGCAAAATGATCACAAATAGACTATTCACAATATTCACTGTGTCTGCGACCATTTTACAAATTGTTACGTGATTCATATTGTTATCCTACTATCTTATACCAGCGGCTTCGTTCGCGTGAAGTTCGGTAACTGTCCCACGGGATCATACTACCGGGATAAAAAGTTCCTATATGTTAATCCAGGTTATAAAGTATAAATGTGCCAAATTCCATCCAAATCCGTTCAGTAGTTTTCGCGTGAAAGAGTAACAAACATCCATCCATCCTCACAAACTTTCGCATTTTTTATAATATTAGTAAGAAAAGATTACGATTCTGATAAAGCGGGCTTTTTGAACCCCCTGAACCCAGAAGACTAATACCTAAAGGCTCATGGTTCCGTTCAAATTCAATGAAGAAATATTGATAGTAATCGACTTCCACAAAAGAAAATTGTATATTGTAATCCTTTGGGAAGACCTGGGATTTTTGCCCAAAACTATTATTAAAAAAAAAAAACCCAAAACTATTATTGTTGGTATTGGTATACCCAGGTCATATCTTCTTCTTCAACCTTAGGCCACTTGATGTGGCGGAACGTGAGAGGGAGAGAGCCTCACGTCCCAGCCGCCGCGGGAGGAGAAGCACCGGGCGTCGGGGGCCACGCCGTGATGGCTCTCGGCCACCGTAGGCGCGGGCCTGTGGACGGTGAGTAATGGGCTAGCTCGCCGTCCGTCCGTCGTATGACGACGGGCAGGCCGTGTCGACGGCGCGTTCGTGTTCCACGCGCGCCTCAAAGAGATGTCAGCAAACGGGAGGGGCCCGCAAGGGCCGATGCCTGCCAGGGCTGCGGGACTGTTCGAAAGAGATACCGCGGCCCTGGAACATAAAGGGCCAAAGAAGGAACATGGGTGGTTTTTAGTCAGTAAGAGTCTGACACTCCCTTCCGCTCCGCCCAGAGCGGGAGGGGTCAAATGATGATTTTCCACCCTCCAAAAAAAAAAAAAAGGCCACTTGATGTGTGTAGGTCTCTTCCAAATCTCTCCACTTTAGATGGATTTGTGTCCTGGGTATCCCGTTTCTTCCGCCCACATTAATGACATATCTAGATGAAACTTATTGCGTAAAGTCAAAGTTATATAAAAACTATTTCTCCAGGTAGTTGAACTCTAAAATTCCAGTACCCAACAAAAACACTAGTTTAACCACAATTTTCCTTGCGAAAACATCGATTATTGCGTCATAATTTTCAACTAAACAACAAAAATATTCCATCCAAAACACTCGTTCGCCCACCAATCCAATTACAGGCCTCACCGCACACCACTTAACCTGACAGCCACGCTGGCGACGACACGCGACGGGACTGCTCACGTGCTCATCCGCGTGCCGAATGACCTTCTTGCTCCAAATTGCACTGTCATAGCTGAGGGTGACAGGAAACTATGTTTGAAGATACATGTTTTGAGAAGATTCAGAAATCCGTTAATGGCACATCTTTACAATCATAGACCCTAAGGTTCTTCTTACATAACAGACATATCAACAGATGTGTTAGGGTACATGAAAGGAGCCTCCCCGAGTAACGTTAAAAATCGGTACCCAAACCCTCAACGTCCGGCGCACCCTGGACACGTAGCACTCGGTAACGCGCAGAGACAAGGTGACTAGTCCTTTCACCACGATGCAATGGCACGAAACAGTTTTTCTCAGGACCCATCTCAAAAAGCTAACAGATGTGCTAATGGGGAGTTAGCAACGCCGCTTTGCTCCCTGCTAAAACACTAGGAAGTGGCGAAGGGCGTGCGTTTTGGCGGATTGTCTGTCTTTATTTTCTACGTCCAAAAAGTGATTCTCAGCTTCATGTGAATGAGAAACTTATCATTTAAGTAAAACTTTTTAATTAAACATTCTGCCACCGCCGCCGGGGTGCCAGCTGTCTTAGAACCCAATGGCTTGGCACGCGTCGATGGGAAGAGACCAGATTGTATGACCATAATGCCATGGAAGTTGGGTAGGCCTTTGGTGTGGGACGCAACTTGCGTCGACACCCTTGCGCCATCCCATCTTCCTAGCACAGTGGGCTGCGCTGGGGCGGCTGCTGCAGGTGCTGAAAACCTCAAACGGCGCAAATACAATAATTTAATTGGTAGTTATGTGTTTGAGCCGTTTGGGGTTGAAACACTAGGGCCATGGGGTCCGAGTGCCCACCTAGTTTTTCGGGAAATCGCCAAGCGGTTGGTCGACTCTTCACGTGACCAGAGGGCGGGCCTATTTTTTGGCCAAATAATCAGCATTGCCATCCAACGTGTTAATGCTGCCAGCCTTCTGGGCACTTTTCCTGTTGACAGCGATGCGGACGAATTTTTGGATGCCCTGTAACCCTTTTATACTTGTACATATTTATTTCTATTATAGTTTTGTAGTTTGTAAATAATTAATATTTTGATTAAAAAAGTTAATGTATTAAACACTGTTTTAAGCTTTTAGGTTTAAAACTAAACTTATACTGTCACTTATGGGATATCTGCCGTGAGTGTACATGATTTTGAGCTCCCGATCATAAACAATCACGGAAGATATCCCGTAAGTGACAGTATAAGTTTAGCTTTTGAATTTTTGGTTCGTGTGTTCCAATAATATTAAGCGCAAGGCAGATATAATCATCTCCACGTCTATGTTAATTCAGAAAATCTGGAATCTACGGGATTTGTCTGGCAGCAATAATCTAGCGTGAGTCATCTGCGTGTAACATTCGTAATGATAGATTGTTCCATCTTAGTTTTCTCACTTCGGGAGGGAAGTAAAGAATGAAAGAAAGATTAATAGAAGGTAAACATTCTTCTATAAGAGTACTACTGAAACCACTATCTAAGCAAGGGAAGGATCTGGCAAAGAGTTTAGAGGAAACAATCATAATAAATGCAAGAGCAAAGTCCAACCAAAGCGGAATCAATATCAATCAAATCCAGATTACTCCAATCTGCAATCAGCATGCATCGCTGCAGATTGCAGTGCATGGCTTGCTGCCAAACCTGATAGTTCCGCCTTGAGATTTAATTTACTTTATTACAGAAAATAACTGAAGTGCGAGCACGTTTTATTGCACTCATAGGCCTCGAATGCACTTCCTGGGATGTAGATTAGCTATAAATGATTTGAAATTGTAAATACAAGCAGTTTATTCACTGGACTGGGAAAAATATTCTATACTTAAGTGCACGTATTTATAAAAACTCATAGAATGATTAACTCGGAATAATTTCCTCCTTTTTTCAGTCGGGTAAAATTGTTGCTCTTCGACTACCTAACTTAGAACGCTTTAAGTACCTGAATTTCTGAACCAAGAAACAGATGAAGAGAGAATATATCAGAAATAGGTATCCCATACTGAATTGCTTGCATTCAGGGAACACAGTAAAATACTAAAAGGTCCTAAGATCTTAGAGCAAAAGTCCACTAGCATCTAACATATTAAAAGACTCCCAAAACGCTCTTGATCATTAAATCTTCAACGTGTTCCGTCTAAACTCGTCCATTAGTGAGAAAATGGCGCCAACACCGTCATAATAATATGGCGTCAAAACGTCACGACACGCAAAACCACGATAATTACATAGACAAAGTACCTATCTAGTTGTCTCAAGATTGTGTGCGAGCTGAACGCGGAAACATTAGAAGGACGTTGCAAGGAAAAGTCGGATAAAGTAGGTCTAAGTGACTGGATTTAGATCAAGGTTTTTAAGGAAATGTAGGATTAACTCAAGCAAGGTTATTATAAAATACAAAGTTTTTGCCCACGAGTTTTCTTTCATCATCTACCTCGCCTACTCTTTTTACCAAGCTACGTTGGAGTCCACTTCCAGTCTTGCCAGATGTAGCTGAATACCATTACTTATTTTACATGGACCGAATGCCTGTCTGATCTCCACAGCTCGTAATACGATACCCCTTGGTAAAACTGGTTGTCAGACGGGCTACTGACTGACTGTCCTGTAAAGACGGATGTCACCCATCCAGGGACTGACCTTGGAAAATGCTGCTTAACCTTGAAAATCGACCCGTGAGGCTGTTATTATTTTAGCCACAAGCCGATAGATTGCTAATGTACAAATGATTTTTGTACATATAGGTAGGTATTTCTATTAGTGTTAAAGCGTAGCAACGAGCACAAAAAGAGATGATTCGTTAATTAAAGATAGTTAACAGTTTTAATTTCTAATTAACTTCATTGTAACTGTTTAACGTTTGCTACATTTGAAGTAGGTAACGCAACTTTTATAAAATGGCGGCCATGTAGCTTTTGGCGCCATTTGTAACCATCTGTGAAGTGGTTCATGCTCAACAAGGTGTAATTACAAACAGTTTTTTAAAATGCAGACAAATGCCACATTTATAATAATTGCACTAGATTTTGTTCCTAGCTTCGCCTGTGTGGCGGTGGGAAATTATACCTCGGAGCTTACTACCGGAGTAAAAAGTGTCCTATACAATACAACCCAGGTCAGTCTACCTGTGTGCCAAAATTTATCGCTATCTGTTCATCCGTTAAAGCGTGTAAAGTTAACAGACAGGCAGATAACAGCTTTTATGATATTATAAGTAAAGTATAGATAACCCAGACACAGATAAATAAATCAATCTAGTTATAAACGGTTGACGGAAGTTACATTATTACACTAGTTTTGCCTTTACGAGTCTAGCCTAGAGCTGCAATTAATTGCAGGAATGTCAGGTACAATACCATTTTATACCACGCTTGATTCTATGTATTTGGTAACGTATAGTTATTGAGTATAATTATGGCATGGTTTACTTTTATGGCCAGTACCTTTAGGACATTATAAAGCCGGAGTTACGACTTAGCAGTAGGTAGGTTTAAACTGGACGCCCGTTTTCACAAACACTATAGGCCACCAATTTTTTTTTAAACCTTTCCCCATACTAGGAATACTCGCTGTATCGTGGGTGCGTTTATAAACATTTAGACTCGCAAACAGCCAGACCCGGAACAATTATCTGTAGGTCATACAAATATTTGTTCCGTGCGATAATCGAACTCGCGACACGCGGCGCAGCAGTCAATCGCTTAGCCACTGCGCCAATCGTGCCGTCAAATGAAAAGCAAAGGCACAGCATTAACTTATACACAGGGTGTTCGATCTGAAACTGACTTATTAAACCTCTCAAAGCTTTTAGAGACTTCAGAAAATCCAACCTCTGATATCTGGGGTCTCATTGGTCATGACTAGGCTGAAAAACCGTTCCCCCTAAATACCTCAGAGAAGGTTTAGTGGTTCCAAAAAATATTTTAAGCTCACTTTCTCAGTCTACTCCTAGGTCCTTGGCAAACCCATCAGGAAATTCAGATATCACATTAATGCTACATTATTATCTTGTAAGGAAAAAACGACATAAAATTGTACATCAGATTCAAGATATTTTTGTCAGATTGACGGCAGACGCTGCGGTGTCATGATAGCAAGAGGGGGGGCATAATGATGATGATTTGCTGATTATGTGCGAGATGTAACACGATGTGTCATGCATGGGGGTTACGAGATTTATGACTTTGCTGCTGCGACTTTTTTTAATGGATGGAATTTTAGTAGAAGATCTATGTTCTATCAGTCAGTACATAAATGTTCCTCTGCCGGGGCTGCGGGACTGTTCGAAAGAGATACCGCGGTCCTGGAACACAAAGGGCAAAAGAAGGAACATGGATGAGTTTTAGTCAGTAAAAGTCTGACACTCCCTTCTGCTCCGCCCAGAGCGGGAGGAGTCATTTGACGATTTCCCATCCCAAAAAAAAAAGGTACATTTATGTTCCTACTGATAGAAAATAGACTAGAATATTTTACTTCTAATGCTTTAGAAAGGATGCGATCCAATATGAGCAACAACATTCGTAATCCCATGTGCTTCTACTGTTTACTGGGCAAATAACCTTAACACAACAAGGATATCATACAAGAGAGGCATACAAGCATGTCCAAGTGGTACAAAATATCCTAAGAAAAACCTGGAGAGAACCCCTGACTGGAGGCCTTACACTCAAGGCACCCACAGGATATAGTCCGGTTAAGCAGAAGCCAGACTCATAGGCTGAACTGCGAGATGCCATTCATAAAAAGAAAAAAAAACTTGAGTGAACTCCTGATGAAGTAATGCACGTTTCTTATCAGTCCTCTTTCTGAAGAGAGGCCACTGGCTTGTAGTGAGAATTGACACAAATACAGGTTTGTGTTACACCCATTTACGTCTGCCATCCTCAATTGCATTAAAAGTACCCTCAAATTTTTTATTAACATGACAAGTTTAGTGTATCCACGGTATTCTCGAGGTTATTAGTGCGTCTTATGTTTTATCTACACTAATATTATAAAGAGGAAAAATTTCTCAAAAATTATAACTATGCTGACTTCAAAAATTCTTTCACCATTGGAAAGCTACATTCACCCTGAGTAACAACCCGTGCAAAGCCGGGACGAGCCGCTAGTATCAAATGTTCTCAGACGAATGTGCCCAGTGTCCTCATTTGAGCACGGCATTTTTTTTTAATTAATTAAAAAAACTACTTTTTCTTTTGTTTTATTTTCGAACTCCATAATCTCCACCAAATAATAGCAGTTATTTCATTTTCCTACGGTTATTTCATTTTTCTACTTTAGTCTTGGGCGTATTTGGGTTAACATTCTAGATACCATACAATACAATAGATTAAAAATGTAAATAAAAGAAGGTAGATTGAATTGGCAAACTGTATACAAACTAATTGAAGCGAAAAACAAATGTTTAGGTAGGTAGGTACTTACTTATCTATGTATCAATCAGGCAACCAATTGAAGTGATGATAGCTATATCAGACAAATTGATTAATAGGTTTATGTTTTCGGAAGCCTTTATTTAATTAACAGTTTAGTGGTGGATAAGCTTATCATGAATATACATAGATGTACAGACAAACACACAACACACACACTCATTGCGCATGCACAATGCACATCAGGCTAAGTTCTACAATCTGTCAAACTTTTCAACTTAATCGCTAATGCATTAGGTTCGAGGTTGATTGGAAAAATTTGACAGTTTCGGATAGCTTGATGTGCTGGCGTCTGTACCTACATTCCTTTCCTTCCTCATGAAGTCATGATGTTCAAAGTGTAGTCGCGTCCCAACAACATTTTTTGCGTATAATAGTTACTTAGTTGAATCTACAGAATGCTTGGTGGACGGCTTCGTGAAGGTCTGTTTACACCCTATAGGTGTGATGGATGACGTGAAGTTACTACCTACCCCTGACTAAGTCTGACTGAAAATGAATTGTAACTTCCTTCGCATACAAAAGAAGTTACTCTGAACAAAAGGTTGTAGTGCAGAAACATCTACCCAATGTGCTTAATTGAAAGAGTCCAATACACATGATCATGATTCGCAGTACAATTGCTCATTTAAGTAACAATCGATGAAGATTGCAACAATTAATCAGTTACCGGTCCGAAGCGGTAAATACCGGCTCAGTCTAGTTCTTTCCGGTTACAATAAAACAATTGAACGTTAATTGAGTTGGGTAAACGTGTTCTTGTTATGGTAGGACTTAACAGGTTTTTCTGCTTTTGGTCAAACGTATTTTTTGCGAACAAAACACTGATGTGAATTAGGCCATTTTAATCAGGATGTTGTCTTGTGTCTTGTTACTTGGAAAAACACTTGAGGAATAGGGACTTTCCATAGTGGGTTTGTTTAGGGTTCCGTACCTCAAAAGGAAAAAACGGAACCCTAGGATTACTTTGTTGTCACTCTCAGTCAAGACCCTTTATCTCGGGCACACGTGGAAGTATCGAGTTGAAAACCATATGCTCAGGTCTACAGTCCCTTGAAGCTGTGAAAAAATTAAATTTCTAAGTTAACGTAAAAAAAACAATACCTAGATGTCGCAAAAACATAAATTTCGATACTCTCAAGGGAATCAAAATTTATAGGGTAGGTACTTCCTGTTGACCTAGAGCTACGAAATTTAACAAGTAATATCGTCTTACTCTATACGTCTACAAGTACAAAACTAAACATTTGTAAAAAAGTGAAAGCTCGGAAAAACTGCGACACTCGATTCCTGAACTATTTTAAACAATATGTAGGTACCTACCTACTATGTACGGAAACCTCGGCGGGCGAGTCCGACTCGCCCACAAAAAACGTGTTTCTTGATGGGATGTTGCAAGTAACCATAGCATATGGATCAAATCAAATGAAAAGTTTTAGGGACGCTAGAGATATGTTAAATGCTTATACTGCAACAGTGTATCACAGTCTCCCGGACTCTTCTACAAGTTCTACTATCAATAAAATTGAATAAAAATAGAAGTCTTTGCCTAACTCGGAAAACTCATACGCGTAACTGGGGTAGACCCAACCGAATGTACAAAGAGTTACACAACTAGATGGACCCTTCTATTACCATTAAATAATCAAATAAAATGACAAAATAAGTACATTTACGATTAGCCAAGCCGTTTCTACAAAACGTCTTTATAATAGATCAATTTGCGACAAACAAACACACCTAACGTTTTGTATCTGCGCAAGAGACCGTGGCGGAGCTACGGTCTTTGATGATTTACTACTTATTATGATCTTTTGTTTTGCTTCTGTATGTACATTGAGATTGGAATAGACCTATTTATGCCTGTAACGCCTTATAAGATGGTGATGGTATGCTGATTTTACATGGAGCGACTGCCTATCTGACCTCCACAATACAGTTAGTACTGGTTAAAACGATGATACCCCTTGGTAAGACTGGTTGTCAGAATTTCGGGCCACTGACTACCGACTACTGACTATAACGACTGTCAAAGATCTAAAAATGGCAGCCGGGACCAACGGCTTAACGTTCTTTCCGAGGCACGGAGGAAACTCGGTCTGTAATGGGTGGTCACCCATCGACGGACCAACTGAAGATCGATGCTAGCGATTGTTATTATTTAGCCACGAGCTCGTCCGTATGGCAGCCTTTCTGGTAGTCTGCAAAACACAAATTTACCTATAGCAAGGATTGTTTGGCGTGGCCGAAATCGGAACTAACGCCGCCATCTTGTTTTTTCAATACATAAATTCATTTAAGGTGAATGCTCCAACCAGCCCGCGAAATTCAAAATTTCTTGCGTTTTTTTGCAATTTGCAGGCCAGTGCTAGGTTGTATGTTGATTAAAATATTATTCGCGGCTGTAAGACGTGTGTAGTTACAGAATTATAATCATCAAAATCACCAATACAACCCTCCAAGTTCATAAAGGCGTAGGAACAAAAAAAAACAGAAAAACTCATTCCTACAGCTTTATGAACTTAGAGCGTTTTATTGATGATTTTAATTCTGTAACTACATATGTCTTACAGCCGCGAATAATATTTTAATCAACATACAACCTAGCACTGGCCTGCAAATTGCAAAAAACCCAAGAAATTTTGAATTTCGCGGGCTGGTTGGAGCATTCCTCTTAAACAATTTCACTGATTATGTTCACCTGTCAAAGTCATTCGAAATCCAAAAGACTCTTGTAGCATTGTAAGTTGTGATGATTTCAACCCAATAAGGTCACGTAAACAGTAGGAAAATTCTTGCGAATTGCGCGAATTACCACCGTCACTGAAAAAAATTCCAGAAAAACCAAATGTTTTGTCATGGTCTACCTACGTTACCTAAACGGAGCAAGAAAAAACATTTTTCCTACGATGACACATTTAAACCTACAATTTCAAATAATATTTTCACAGTAGAACTAATCTGTAGCTGTAAAAATTAGTGTTATCTTACAAAGGTGATTGCAAAATATTAATTTGTTCTAAAAATCCACCAAGTGTTTGAATTACTCACTAAAACCTATTTAGATATCAATTTAAACACTAACTAGCTGTTTCCCGCGGTGGCACCCGCGTGGAAGTCGGGAATTATCCCACGGGAATGTATGTACTACCGGGATAAAAATTATCCTATGTCCTAAGCTCCTAACCACGGGAATGTTCACCAACCTATCTGTCAATTTTCATCAGGTCACAGTGGTTTTGGCGGGAAAAGGTAACAGACAGAGTATTAGGTACAGCCCGCGCCAAACTTTGTGGCCGCCCCGAAACTAGGCTCATTGTATTGCGCAGAACACAAAATGTACTACTCGCGACTATATTCAAGGCGGTCACAAAGTTTGGCGCGGGCTGTAGGTAGATATAATTTTTTCCATATTATGGCCCTATGGAAGTATACTTTTTTTTACGTAGAAACATCTACCTGTACTACAATAAAATAATGATAGTACGTGCGATAGTAAATACAAGCTATAGTAACTGGTAAACACGTCTCTCGACCTTATTGAAGGCAATCATCTTTGCTAACATAGCAAGCGCACAATTTGCAATGCTCAACTATTAATAGTCGATATTCATTGGCTTTTTCAATCGTAGAAATATACGGAACTTGTAATATAACGCCTTTACTTCAAAGAAGTATAAAGTAGAGTTGAAAATGCAGGCTCAAACCAGGTCAAACATTCTCATGGGATAAAAATTTAGGAAACCTACACCTCTATGACATATTAAGATAAACAAAACCCTTACGCACTACCAGTACCCAGTATCTAAATGCATTAGTTATTAAAACCATGATTAGGTATATGCATTTTAAAATCCAACAACCATTTACTCGTCGCTAAAAATGCATTCAGCAGTCGAGTTTTCTTCGAGTTTCAGCAGTCATCCTTGCAAAATTGCAACGCTACACAAATTGAAATTGCAACAATAATTTTTCAATGAAAAGTAACAAATTATAATAATAATAATATCTTGGGACAACCAACACACCGCCATCTGATCCCAAATTAGGCAGAGCGTGTACTATGGCAACCAGACAACTGATAAACATACTTATACCTACTTTACACACCACATTAATTAAAGCTATTTCAGGCGCAGCCTAAGAATGTCCAAAAAGCTTGTGACGATGTCTAAGTTCCCCAACTCGTGAAACCCTGCACGGAGCCAATTCACGGCTAGTTTAACATTATTGAAAGTTTCACGTGAGGAATTCGCAAAATAGTAAAGAATATATTCCTAGACAAACATTAATGTCAATCGAGACAGTTATGTTATGACGCACTGAACAACGAAATTACGGAGAATTTCCTAATTTTGAAGATGTGCTTCTCAGTTTTAGGAAGAACATTGGCAAACAGCTGATGTAGTTCAACTTCATATCAACCTCCTCCCCTCTCTGATTGTTATTTTGGTCACTCAGTCACAACATGCGTGCATGCATTTGGTAAGGCTTCTATTCCAGTGCAGTTAGTACGTATTCGGGGAAAAGGGACATTCCAAATCATAGAGTCTAAGAATCTCTACATTTTTAACTCCAACGAAAAACGTGAAAATGTTTGTCTCTCTATGTTCAACAATGTTTGTCTCTATGTTAAGAAATGCTCATTTCAAAAAGCAATTGCATGCATAAGCATACAAATGCTTTTTGAAATGTGCATTTTTTACCAAAGTGGGTTTTATGACGAGGATATTATTCTAATGGTACCTGCGAATTTCTTTTTTTAATTAATTAGCTGTTTCCCGCGGTCTCACCCGTAGCCGTTTCTCTTTTTGCTCGGCTCCAAAGGGTCATAGCGTGATGTTAAATAGCCTATTACCTTCCTCAAGAATAGAACTATGAAATACAAGATTTTTTACAATACGCCTGGCAGTTCCAAAAAAACAAGCAACTCTTCCGCTTTAGTATACCTATTAGTATAGATTATTATTATGCATGACACTGAAAGTTCGATTTCTTCTATTTTAGAAACCCAGACAGACACCGTTATCTATTAGCTAGCTTTTAACGTGTTACAAGGCAAAATACCAAAACGTCTTGGCAAATTGCAAAATCATAGTGCATTCGTATGAAAACAACCTAGATTGTGTTGCCATTTAGATTATTTTTAGAATGCGATGTAGAATCTAATCGTAGACTACAGGGCATCGGGGTTTTATCTCACCTCTTCTTCTAAAGGGCGCATTCAACAAGTGATGCAGGGACGCAGAAAACAGAACAATATAGGTAGCACAACGTTTTGGCGAACCCTGTGACTAAGTCATTCGATTCAGCTAATTGATGTTCTGTAATTTTTGGTTGTTTTACCAACCTACATCTACAAACTTCAGTTATGAGAAATGAAAACCGAGATATTTGTCGTACCAAAGGACCAAATTAGTAAGGATGTAGGAAGGTCGTAACTTTGCTACGGTAGTACGTAAATACGGTAGATACCTGCAGAATGAAAGCATTTAAAACTTTCAATTTTTTTGTACTAAAGCTACCTCTGTGTTTACCTACAAACCGTACCTACCTATTTTAGTTTTAGATAAAACGAAAGAGTCTAGGTAATTTAATTTGGGACTACGAAAGATAAGAGTACCTACTCATTTTTATTTACAAACACTTCACCGTGTTACTCGATATTTCGCGTAGTAAGTACCTACCTATTACGGTATGTCGGTAAAGATGAATATATAAAGAAATCAATCATAACATAAATATAACAGCTGTAAGAACTTACCTCAGTGGATGTTAACAAAATTCCTTTGCTTCAAAAACAGTATCAACACAAAATAACAGTGCACATTTCCTCAGAAAAAAAAAGGAAAACGGCGGGAAAAATACAAGTTCGTCGCACTTTCAAGTTCAAACCGACATAATGCACAAAACCACTGTTTTCTTCAAAGTTTTGATAGTTTATACACTCTTTACACAAAACGTAATGCGCGTGTGATCACAAGGATTGAATAAACGACAGTGCGTAAACAATATCGTGTTATGAATGCGGTTCTGGCGCGAACGTCCGAGGTTATTATCAAAGGCTATTGAACGGAGACAGACAGTTATACCAAACTTTGGTACCAGCGCCATCTATGATATGTGTGATGAGCCAGCGAACATAATATTTCAGACTTCGTCTATTCTTTTCACTTTTTGAATTGCAATATAAACCTCGTAGCTAAGTAAATAATAGAGCATGACGTAGATAAATGAGCCTATAGAAAACTTACAATATTTTCTTTGGTGCTAAATGAGCGAACAAACTCGGAGTCACGCACGCCACAAGGTGGTTAATTAACAGCTACATTTTCACGTAACAGCATCGACTTCTACAGGTTGGGCCGGGACCAAAAAGTCGGGAAACAATGCTAAGCTTTGAGCTTAGACTAATCAGCAGGCATCACAAAAGTACGAAAAGATCTTTTTGACACTCTGATTACACACCTCGCAAAACAATATCAGTTACGTGGGTTTACATCAACCCAACAAAAAGTCCCTGAAAAGACAATGACAATGGACTATTCATCCAGAAAGAAATCAGTCCTGCTCATTACTGTAGTATATTAAGTAGTTGATCAACATAATTTTTATAATTGTATATGAGGATGTCTGTAAATACATCAGTGTTTAACCAACCTCCGTGTGTTTAGCTACATGGTGGTAGCAGTGGGATGGTGATAGGTGGTGTTGTAAATTGTCGGCATCTTTCCAGTGGAAAAATAGTCCATTAATTCCATTTCACCATTCTCACTGTAGTGATAAAATAGGCTTTAGCTGACTAAAGCCTAATTTATTACTACAGTGAGAATGGTACCATGTGTAAAATAAAAATGCAAAAAGAAATCTTAACTTATTTATTTTAATATAATTCAACACACCATCATACAAAAGAGTTGCATTGGATCCATACCGCAGCTTAAGACTAAGGTTTTGGAGAACACTTTCAGTTATTAATGTGAAGGCATAAAGTCCTGGGCATTATGATGGCACATTGAGTTTTAGGGATGCAAATGCAACACACATGATTGGGACGAGACAGCAGCCCATGTGTTTCTATACTGACCAGAAGTTATAGGGCAAAATACTACAGTAACCCAGATACTCTCCCCGAGATCATCAGTAACACCAAGGCATTGCTGGTTTTTCTCAAGGAGCTGTAGTGGATTGAATGATCAATTATCCCACCCATACGCAAAATATGCACTTTGGATTTGGTGTTGCAGACCAGCCCATTATACAATATAATTTACTATAATGCTGATTGGCACAAACTGATTGAAAGTCCAATAGTATAAATTGTTGTTTCAGGTCAGCTTTAAAAATAAATTAAAATTAAATACTGCTCAATCAAACAATGTGTACACATCTTAAGAAATGTCTAATTTTTTCTCTAAAACTCAATGTGCTTATTGGCCAGGTACTGTACATTCTCTGTAGACTGGGATTTTATTTGCCTGCAGCAGTGGCCAGTGGATTTCTTAATACTAGGATCACTGAGTCTCCTCGAAGGAACATTTTCGAGATAAACCTATCCTTGTTCACAGCTTTGCCCTGAAATTGAAAAGGTTTTGACGTAAACAAGAGGTAGCAATTTGATATTATGCAAGACTTTTCTATTATTTTGTGCCCTTGGGCCTGGAAGAGCCATTGTATTTGCATTGTGAAGAGAAAAAAGTAGACAGCTCATAAAAAAATGTTTCAAGTCGCCAGTGAATAACTTGTCAATATACTCAATGGCTTTGAAGATTGAAAATACCCTTGTTAATCAAGAGAACAAAGAATAGTGACTGCTTTTACCCAACTGCACAACAGGGTTATGTTTTTAAACAATTTTGTTTATGCATAGACCAAAACAAATAAACAACAAAATTTGTAAGGTAATCATAAACGTTACAGCTTTGGAAATGAATCCTAATAACCTGTTGATCGCTCATATCAACTTTTTAGTGGAGTAACTTTGTGCACCAAACATTTTCCTAATAATCAATAGATAACCTCTAAATTCAATGTTTGTGTGATAAAAATGCCCAAATCGGACGAGATAGAATGCAAATTTCAAGGGAAACTTTACCTTTTTGCCTTTGCCTAGCCTTGGCACCTCAGTCCACATTTCTTTGACATTCTCAAGAACCATGTTGCAATGCCGGTCGAATGCCTTGACGCGTCCCAGCAGCTTTTTGTTATTTCGGCAGTTGATCAGAACTTGTGTATTGTTTTTTACTGACTGCGTAAGTACTGAAAGAGGGCCCGTACTGAATTCTTCCTCTTCAATTTTGGCTAATTCCTCCAAAGTCATCTCCGAGCGTGGCTTAGATGTTGATGCCCTGAAAACACATATTTTTGGTCAGATAACCAGTTTGGACCTGCGTTTCTGAAATGTTTAGTATTTGTAGATGTTGTACTTACATATTTGACCGGTTTTATTCTAGTTTATCACGTAGAAATCACAAAATCGCAAATCTCGAACAATTACACACACAACGCCAAGTATTTTTTTTAATTTATGCTTTTTCTAAATGTTTTATTTTGCGCAACTTGGACAGTAGTCTTTTCGGACAGTTGAGATTTTAAGTAATTGGTGTTGCCAGTGACTTTCTTGAACTTATCTTGAATGCGGAAAAGACCGGGTGTCTTCTTACATATGAATATGACACAAAAAGTCTTACTAATTTGTAATGTACAGACGCCAGCAGGTCAACCTACCCGAAACTGTCAGATTTTCCCAACCAACCTTGAACCTAAAGCGTCAGAGATAAAGTTGAAAATCTATTAAACAAATTTGACGGATTATAGTAGCTTGATGTGCTGGCGTCTGTACATACTTGGATTATTCTGAAGACTGTTCGTACTGATTAACCCTAGCTAACCCACAGACGGTCGTGCAATGCGGCAAATAGGGCTTGATCTATTAGCCGCTACACTACTAATCCCTATCCAACCCCAACTTCCAACCTGTGCTTCTTTTTAGCAGTACTGTATGGTTCTTTTGGATGATATTTTGAACCTGAAGTAGGGCATTATTTACGTCATCTAGATTTTGGGCCCGGCTATTTATCTTAAAAATTAGGGAAGTGTCATCAGCAAATAACACCATATTTTGAGGTTGGTTTTTCAATAAATAGGGTAGATCATTTATATATACTAGAAAGAGGAAAGGACCCAATATTGACCCTTGCGGAACCCCTATTTTTACTTTTAAACCCTGTGAATTAACACCATTTATTTGAACATGTTGTTATCTATCACTCAAATAAGATTTTACCAAACTAAGTGCAAGTTTACCTAGTCCGTAATGCTCAAGTTTCAAAAGCAATGTGTCGTGATTTACGCAATCAAATGCTTTGGAGAGGTCACAAAATATTCCTATTGCGTCTTGGGATGCTTCCCACGCAGAAAATATGTGCTTTAATAAGGTTACACCGGCGTCAGTTGTACAACGTCCCTTAGTGAAACCATACTGTTGGTCGTGTAAGATTCTGTTGGTGTTAAAATGATTGAGCATTTGATTAAGCATTACTTTTTCAAACACCTTGCTAAAAACTGGCAACACGGATACAGGTCTATAATTAGTATCTTTACTATCCCCGGATTTGAAAAGAGGTATGACTTTACTGTATTTCATTAAATCAGGGAAAACTCCTTGGTCTACACAGAAATTAAAAATTAGAGCTAAGTATGGTGCTATAGTCTCAACTATGGATGTACAAACTTTGATAGACATTCCCCAAAGATCTTCGGTCAGTTTGACTTTTATTTGCCGGAAAGCTTTAAGTTTGTGTGTGTGTTTATGTGTTTAAATTTAAATTCAGCCGGGCAGCCAGACACATTCGCCTTTAATAAACCAATTGAGACTTCAGGAGAGGAATTAAGAGCCTCCGTAGTTTTAACGGTATATCGGTAAAGAAATTCACAAATTCTTGAGCTACTTCCTGATTATAGCTTTTAGGACCACATGCTGTCTCTAAGTCTCTAACGTGTAGCTAGTGTTACGTATTTTCTTCCTGTTAGTCTCGTTATTTATGACTTTCCAAAATGTCTTTATTTTATTTTCTGCTGTTTTGATCTTGTTGCTAATGTGCAGGGCTTCGGCAACCTTGCATGTATTTCTAAAAATGTTTGAATACTTAGCAACATATTTGTTAAAGTTTCAGTGTTTATATAAGATTTAAGGTCATAAAGCTCAAATAGTCTTTCCCTACTTTTTCTGATACCTCTAGTTGCCCAATCACTAAATATAAATATACCTAGGGCAAATACTTTTTGTCTTCTTTTCAAAAGTTTTGTTGAATTCAGTGTGAACTATTGAAAAGAAATGATCATACAATTGATTTATATAAATATCGTCCATATGATGGCTCATAACACTTAACTTGTTCTGCAGGGAAATATTATACCTATTTAATTTGCTAGTAGTTATAGGTCTAAATTTAATCTGAACTTTTTGCAATGGTGTGTTCCACCTAAAAGTTAGACTTTGACCGCTGATTAGAATAGCGTTCTCATAAGATTTTTATAATAACAGTCCAGTGTTCCAGGCTTACTTTTAAATGCATCAAACAAATATCCAAAAGTGTATGATGAACAAAATAAAACAAAAACCATTCATGAAATATTTTTATTATTTTTTTCTGTAATAATAAGAAAAAAAAATGAAGTATTTAACTAGCTTTTAGTACTAATTTTGATATAATAATTCAATATACTTATAATTCACAGTCTTGGAATAAAAATAAAGACTAATTTTAATAATAGACATTGCCATTTTCATTCAACATTAGTTTTTTCCTCTTGCAACACATTACGTAAACTTTTTAATATTCATACAGGAACAAGCTAAGATGCGTACCGGGACTACACTTACATAAATTTCTTTGGTTATATTTACAAATATTTATGTACTTTTCATTATAAAACTTATTTAAATTATCACAACTACATATTAATATAGCGACACATTTGCGAAAGACATAATAAATATGAAATAAATACAATCATGAAAGAGCCAATCGTTTTAGTTATTATTTTTAACTCCAGTACGCAAATATTAAAATGAAATAGTTCTAAATGAAAAGCAAGTTTTTGAAATGAATTATACAGGTACAAGTTACAAAAACAATGATAGCCAAAGTCATAGAAAACGTAAAGAAAGTAATTGTCAAGGCTCCTATATAGAATGGCCCGTAGTTGACGGAAGATTGGCCAGCATCCACCATTCTATATAAGGCCCATGATTGAAATAACTTTTTGGGTCCTATTCTGATTTAGAAAGTCCACTTATCAGAGAAAAGATTACAATCACAAAACTTATAAAAAATATCAATTTTACACCTTAAACCAAAGATAACGCTTGTCACTCTATTAATTTCGTTGTAAGGTTTGCCGGTTAACAATATTTATTTCGGACTCACGGTCAATCACATGATGTAACTTAATCAATATCGATCTCATTTCAACTTTTTACAGAATGGCAACCACATTGCGGTTTAAAGAAATACGAGTTCACATTGCTTCAAATAAGAAAGCAAATAAGTTAGACGACGGCTATTTTATGTTTAACAACCCAGCCGTACCGAAGATACGTTACCATACCAGATACAAAGCTTAAATTAACTTCGTGCCTGCTAATGAGAAAGGCCTGCTAAACTGCTGACTGTAGATGGCATCAGATGGCTCCTAAATTGCTAATTAGACCAATGAGTTCACGCTATTTTTAAATTATAAAATAATATTAACAAACTTTCAACCAATGACAATACTTGGAACATGCTACACTAGCGCCATTAGTTTGACAGTGACCTTCCCCATACCGCTCCGAATTCCTTACTGCTCTGTGGTTTCCATTCTCGTACTTTATTTTGTAAAGAAGAAAGTCTATTTTCCTGCAAAACCGCCAAGAAAACTATTGCTTACTTACATTTATTAACACACTTGGACAATTATAGACCATAATATTGAGGTTATTCGCGACGATCCAGCACCATTATATTTTGTACCAAGCTGTGGCAGTGATTACGACTATGGACGACAATTATTATGCATACCTATTTATTTATAAATTATTGCATTATTCCGATTAAAGCATATTATTGACAGGGACATGGGCAGAATTTAAAATATATTAATTTATTTCCAATTAAAGTTAACGAGGTGTATCTTACGAGTATCTTACGAGTATCAAATAGATTTTAATTTTTGATGATGCTACATATTTCAGATCAGCAGAGCCGGCTGGCTAACAGGACTATATGCTCGTACGTTCGAGAAAAACCCGCTAGGTTTTGCTCAATTTGTGTCAAGCTGACCCTAACATGATTCAGTGATGACTGATCGGCACGAGCTGTATGAAATCCAAATATGTATAGTTATTGCTTGGGATCAGCTTGGTTGATTAACAAATACTGTCAAATCGAATTTGTTGACTCGCACATTGTAGCAACTCTTTTGGCCTACTTTTAACTTTTTCAACAATTAGCACATTATAGCTATCCGATACTGACAGTAACATACTAGTCGGATAAGCCCATAGGGGCCGTCTCCACGAGCAAGAGAATCGCGGAGATATTATGTATTTGTATGGGATAATATTGCCGCGATTCTCTCGCTCGTGGAAACGGCCTCTAAGAGAGTGTATAGAAATACGTGGCAACGACGATAATATCGTTGCGATTCTCTCGCTCGTGGAGAGAGCCCCTTAAAGTCTTCAACGGTAACATACAGACAAACAACACATTACAATAAGAACTGCCTTCTTTTTAAATCCTGCCCATGACTCTGACACAATTATACATCAAAATAATCTGATTCTTTTAATATTACAAAAATACGTTTATAATATACTAAATATTTTCGGTAAGCAAGTTGATTCGCTGTAGCACCATTTATATAGTGGAATAAGAACGGGTTTATATAAATTATTTATATCGTAAAGCATCGACACTCAAAACTAACTAGTTGTACCTTTGCTTGTCGCCGTTTAAAATGGAAAATGGAAGATAGGTGGGTTGAAAACCTGTGTTCTGAAAGGTTAAGGGTATAAATGCATGATTAAAGATACGCACGAAAATCAATCCTGCTATGCAAAACCAGTTTAAGCTGATCTCTAATTGTACGGGAAGCTTAGACAAAGCGAGATCCGGTTATACTGGATATGTAGACACCCAAGTTCCAGCCTAGTTTCTAGGTAACTCCAAGAATGGTAAGAGGCAGCAATGTGCAATCTGTGGGAGCGTTTTCCAAAGAGTTACATAGAAAACCGTCTCGTCGCTGTAGTCTATTTATTTATTTATTTTAACTTCATGTACAAGAGTGGTACATAGACGGACGAAAATTTATAAGAAATAAGGCAAGACTATAATGAGCGCTCTGTTAAACAATGCAATAATATTTTAAGCATTACCATTAGGTATCACATTGTGCTTGGTGAAAACGGATACGCACACTCAAGTAAAATTCACATTTTAACCAGCGTCATAAAACATAGCAAAGGCACTATCACTATATAAATCTCAAACACTTATAGTCTTTATAAAAATACGAATTAAGCATTATGTACCATAAGACACTTCTCATTTATCATCACTAACGTAAGGGAATAAAACTACCCTAATCATAATATGTACAGAGATCTCTTAGTTATATTTAATCAATTGTTTTAAAGGTGTGCACAATTTGAACTTGGCTCCGTTTCATTATAGCATTGCCTATTATAAAAGATCGTTTTACATTACGCCTGTATGTCCTCAAAGGATTATGTAGAGTTGTCGTAGCATATCTACATTTCGTCATTTATGTTTAGTATAAAAGGGGACCAGCCTATTGCCATCAATCGGGCACAAATCACTCCGTGGCTGCTATTAAGAAATTCCTAATAGGAATCGAATCCAGGACCTTGTGCTAAGCAGTCGAGCTTGCAACCGCTAGAGCAACGAGACAAGCAACAAACGGTACCAATACGGTGCCAATTTCATAAGTATGCTACAACCCTAATACGTACGATCTTACCATTTTTAAGTAAAATACATACAAATATTTAGAAATATACTCTACATATATGTACAGATATTTCTTACCGTCAAAATTGCGTTTCATTACAAAATATGAACACTTTCGTTTTATGCCTATATTCGTAATAAGCTGAATAAGTAATAAAAATAATTTCTTTGCTCAATCGTTCTCTTTCTTTTAATCTTATTTTATATTTTGAACATTCTTCACGCGTTGAGTTCCTACAAATTACTAACCGATTTCAAGCTGCAGTCGAATATGGCTCAAAAGCCTAGATTCCAAATACGTAATCCAGTTTTTGGCCATATTTAACATCGATTAAACACTCTTTTGGACAAGCAGCTTACAAACCTAACCAGCCATTGATCAACCAAACCAAATTCAATATATCCATCATACGACCATACGACATACTATTTCGTCCATCTCCAAAAATGTTTGGTAAAAATCAGATCCTAACATACTTTGTTACGACAAGTCTTCTGTGCAAATGGCCATTTTAAATATATTTACAGACTAGATAACTCAATTAAATTACTCGACGCCATGTGTAAAATTACTTTCATTTTTTTGTTACGGCAATCTCTTTGCCTAACGACTTTCTATTTTCGAATTTCTGCTGTAAACTGGCAACATTCGATGGTTTGGCTGTCAGTTTTGTGTTACTAGGCTTATTATCTGTCTTGTTGACTGTGGAAGGTTTTGGTACTACTTTAGGCTTGTTCTTATTTAAATTGTCCGCTATTGCTTTTACTGAATCTACTTTTGACATGGCACGGTTCGCGGGCGGAGTTTTGTCTGTCACTTTGTTTAAGTTTGAGTTAGTATTGACTGGTTTAATTGGGGGTGTAACTTTGTTCGGTTTCTTCGGTTCTGTGGGCGCGGGTCTTAACGGCGGTCGGTTGTCATTCGGCTTCGCGGTCACCGCGGGCTTAGTCGTCACTTTTGTCGTATCATTTGGTAGCTTATTATTGTTTATGACATCGGGTGGTTTCACGTTCTTCGCGTCTGGTACCGTACAGCTAGACACAACGTCTGGACTGTTCATTATTTTCGGCGTTAAGTTCAAGTTTTTCACTACTTTTGGTGATTGGGGCACATTTCTGAATGTTGAAGTATTTTTTAGATTGGGAGGGGTTACTTGTCTTGCGAATGTTGGGATCTTAGAATTAGGCCCCGGTAAAGGTGGGGCTTTATCTTCTTCCTTTGGCTCATCCTTTTTTAAATACGTGGGTACGTTAACAGCTGACGGGTGTAAGTACCCACTGCTGGTTGTAGAAACGTTGGATTTCGCTCCAGAATTGCTATAAACACTTTCAGGCGTCTTATAATGTTCCGAATTCATGTACGTACTATCTCGATTATTCCCTCTCTTTTCCGCCGCAGCTTTGGCCTTTCTTTCCTTCTCTTTCTTTCTAGAAAGAGTTGAAGCCGAGTATATGGATTCGAAGTTACGATTCTGTATTTCATCGACGATCTCTCCTAGTAAACCCATGCTTTCAGTACTGCCTGAGTTTGAAGGAACGACTTTCGGAGTGTTGTATCCCTCGGGAGGAGGCTGAGGGATCGTTTTGATTGGCGGTGGGACTCCTGGTAGAGGCTTGGAGTGCTTTTCGGGGCTCTCTTCAATAACCGCGTAGATATTGTCTGTGGACTCCTCAGCGATGTGAGCTAAAGGAGCCTGCTTTTCTTCTATACAGTCCACATAATCTACTGATTTAGTTTCAGGCTGTGGTTTTGGGTTTGGTGGTGGGACCGGGTCCGAATGACTTGGTAAAGGCGGTGGTGGGGCTGTCGGTCTTCCTACCACGGATAAAGGTCTTGGCGTAGCTGGCGCTTGTCTCATAGACCCAAAGCTTTGTAACGCCGGTTTTTGGCTCGCAGGAGCTCTCATACTCTGAGCTCGATTGACAAAGGCTTTAGGGTCGTCCCCATCTTCAGAATCAGATACAACTGATACAGATTTGACCGGTATCTCAATCTCTTTCTGCAGTATAGGGTTGGATATCTGCAAGTTTCTTAGAGCAACTTTGTCGTTTTTGGCGACTTTGATTTGGTGATTTGGGTTCTTAGGTAAAGAGTGACTTCTTTCAACCGGTTTTCTTTCCTTCTCCTTGGGCTTATCATGTTTTAGGAATGAAGCTATACGGTTAAGTGAAATCCCTTCTTTGACTTTCTTAGGTTCCTCTGGCAAAGGTTTCTGGGGTACTCCAGCGGAATGCATGCTTAACGGTCTTTTGGGGAAATCTGTGGACGGAGGGACGGTTGGTGCTGCTCTTATAGGCCCTAAAGTCTTCGACCCTTGTAACGGGGATATCAGTTCTTTCGCTGTACATGTAGAAGCTTCTAGAATAGGACTGGATATCACTGGCCTTGGTGGTGGATTTGCAACTACTGAAGGTGTTACTTCTTCTGTTTTCTCAGTACTCATTAAAGCTTTTATTTTGTTCTGGACAGTACTATTTGTTCTTTTTACTAAGGGGCTAGTCTTTGGGCTCGTTTTCGCTGTAGTTGGGACAACCGGAAGTGGTGGAGCACTTCTTAATACCGGTTTCAAGTTATTCTGAGGCACAACATTCTGGCTGTTGCTCCCACTTCGATGTACCGGCGTGATTTTCGCGCTTTTATTTAAACTTTCCGCTATACTTTTTACTGGTTTAGTTTTTATAGGTACTTCAGTTTCATCCTTTTCATTTGCAGCTTTTTCTATAGGAGTTAGGGAGAATCCTTTGAAATTGCCAAAGAAGTTGACGGAAGGGTTAATATTGCCCGGGGGACTTCTGTCCGAGTCGCTTCGGAGTAAACTGGAGCTCATATCATCAGGATTAGATAGTGTATGGACGTTGACGGGTTGAGCATTACTTTGAGTACCATTTTGGAAGTTCGCCGCAAATTTGCTTGCGCTGCGCGAGATTCGATGTTGTAAACTTGCTTTCTTTGGTGATGGGGCCCTGTAAACAGATGTTTTTCGATTAATACTGGCTGTGGAATTTATAATTAATAGTTTGATTTTAACTTAAAATGACTTAAATAAATCAAGATTGCAATCATGCAAGTTCTATTTCTTTGGTAAGTGCAATAATATCTCATTTGGGAATCTGTACTCCTTAAATATCAAACAGTTCGAAAAGTTCAATGTTAAATTCTGCCTGTTTAAAGTTTTATATTGATCTGAATTCAATACCGTCACTAACCAATTTAGCGCTAGCTATACATAGTTGTAAATGTAATATTATAAAAATAAAGTTTGTTTTAGAAAAATTTTAAAAGTGTTCATCATAACAAAAACAGTATATATTTAGCGCTGTAAGAAATTACCTAAAACTTACAGAAAAGATACTTTCGACACTAGGGCCCGCTTGCACTACCACTACTACTACTAAACTCTATATACAGGGTTATTTGTAAAACACCAGAAACCTCTTAAGAGGTCATTGTACTCATCACTATGAACAACTTTTACTATGGGACCAAACCAAAAATCGCGAAAATAAAATCAGCTGTTCCCTACATTTTGACGAGTTAATCGATCATAAATGTAGGGAACTGCTGATTTTTTTTTCGCGATTTCAGGTTTGGTCCCATAGTAAAAGTTGTTCATAGTGATGAGTACAATGACCTCTTAAGAGGTTTCTGGTGTTTTACAAATAACCCTGTATACGTTTAACGGTAAACCTCTTAAAACAAAATTCTGTCTACGTCATCTTTAAATGATTGGCAGAAGTTTAGCGGTAAACGCATTAAGTAATATGTAGTGGAACCGGGCCTAAACGACTACCAAATAGAGAAAGCATTACCATGCTTGCCAAACACATGCAGTTAATGCCCAAAACATGCTCTTAATACTAGAACGCCATGCAATGTTAACGAAAAGCAAAACCAGAGCAAATCACTCACCAGAACAATGCAGTGACAACACCTTGTAAAGAGGTTATATGTGTGTATTGCCAGCTTTAAATAATGATAAGAATGTTTTAGTTATAAATTAGATGAATATTCTTAGTAATATAAATATTATTTGAATTCTAATTTATTTATTATTTGAATTTTAGTGAATGATGCAATTATAACGTAGTTTTCCATCAGCCCACTCCATCGCGCAAAGGAGGCCTGTGTGAACTATGTTAAACTTTAACTAATTTAAGTTATAAATTAATTATATTAATATTATAAAATTTAAGTTATTAATTTTGAAAGAACCCAGTCAAATACTGGTATTCAGCTGCATCCGGTTATACTGGAAGCCGACCCCAACATAGTTCACGATGATCTCAGGCAAATTGGATTATATTTTGATATGAACATTTTGTTTTAAAGATGGCAATACTTCGTGCAAAGAAAAAAGAATGAAACAAGCAACTAATAGAATGAAATAAGAGTATTTTATTAAACAGTACGGTAAAGCTAACTACAGTTAAACTAACTACTAGTTAAATTATAATACAATGTAAAGTATGAGTTTGACCCTATACAGGACATTTTTAGAGAGCACAGTTTTAATAAATTATTCCACTTAATGTTAATAGTTAAGTTGAAATGTCCTATAAAGGTAGCCCACGGTTTCATGAAGCTTTAAAAAGAGGTCAAATACATAACATACTCTTTTTTAATGTCGATTAGTGATACGAGTAATGTTTTATCAGTGAATCGACTATATGAAATAACATTAAAAAATATTACGTGAAAAGGGCTTTTAGAAACCGTGGACGACTAAAAGTAAATGGAATGAATATCTAAAAAGTAAAGTGAAACAATATTACTACAGAGAAAGAAGAAGAAAAACAGATCATACAGGGTGATATGGATGACATTGTGACTTTAGGCTGACATACTTTGAGCAAAATTTCAGTAAGTATAAGTAAAATAAACTTATACAATGCGTCTGGTCTTGGACTAGCGATTAGCTATTCTAGGTTCTTATATATCAACTATTTTAATACACAAATACACTACACACTTGGGTCCAATCCACTTCCCCGCTATTTGGCAGCCATTTTGTTTTATTTTTGTTGCGATAAACTCTACGTTTGTACAAAGTTTTGGTGTTACTGAGATAAAAATAGCCTCAATCGGGGAGCAACGATATTTTTTATCGTTAACATTGCGAATGGGCTCACATTTTTGAAACTTTCAAAAAAAGACAACAAAAAAAAAATGCAAATCGATAATTTTTTGTGAACAAACTAACAACTTGTTTGTCAAGAAATTCTTTACAAATCAATAAATTTATGTATTAGAATAGTTGTTATATAAGTACCTAGATTATACGCTAGTCCATGACCGAACACATTGCATACAATTTATTAGACCTAAATTAGTATTTTTAAATTCCCATTTTTGTTAATATTCATTAAATTAAAATACACAGGCCAAAAGTATCACAGTTTAAAAATAAAATTAAATAAATAAATCCCATTCACTACGACAGTGTAATGAAAATTAAAATTAATATGAAGACACAAGTTTTTTTTTGTGTGAATGAATGGGATTTCTCAGTTCTATGCTATAATCAAATGAATAAATCATTAAAATCGAATAACTATAGAGATTCTAGCCTCAGTCAAATAATGTTTAAACATAGAAAATAGTCAAGGTGCATAAATCTATAAATTATCTGTAAGATATCCACAATCTACGGATCTAGTGACACAAAATTTCACCAAGAATTCAGCACAGTCACAAACACTAATATGTATTATATATTCACCCATGAAAGTAATTTTCTCCTAATGTAACTAACATTTTACGTTTTCACGAACATGATATTTTGAAAACCATACTATTATGAAATAGGACATCGACATATTCAGTCGACAATCGTCATATTTCAAAGTAGAAACCGTTCTTTCACGAGAAAATTGCTTTAGAACTTCGCCAAGTGTAAACATATTAGTGCTCGTGATTGTACTTAATCAGATTGCCCGGCATTTTCGTCAGATTGTAACAAAAAAAAAAACAACTGTATTATATCTTTAAGGCCAATTTTTGGGACTGCATACGATTCTTTATAACCGACGAAAAATATTGGCACTGAGAGGCCAGAATCATATTAAACATCTTTGGTGAAAAGTTGCGTGACGATATCTCTTAGTTAGACTGTGTATAAATACACTGAAAACATGTATTATGCTTTGTCATCAGCCAATAAAATAGTGCATTTTTTTTTCATGCTAATGCACGGTAATATTAAATCCCTCCGTTACTTCTTAAACCTGTGTACCTTAGCATTGGCATTACCACCAAGTTGATTCACACTTACATATAAATTACTATCATTGCCCACATTGTGCATTCTATGCTGACTGTTCGCTACCATTTCATTAGTAGTAGACGCTAAACCTTGCTTTATTATAACCACATTCGGTTTATTTCCCTGTGGCAAATTACTCAAATTCGGCTTCGGTTTAACCGGCGGCCTATTGACTTTAATATCAGAAGGATTCGCGATTTGTATGTCATCTTTGTTAATTTTTTTCACTGGTTTTTTTAGAGGTACTTTCGCTAGACTTTTTTCTGGCACACAAATAGGAGCACTAGGTTTCTGAGTAGCTTTAGCTTCCTCTACCACAGTATTTTTTAAAGTTACTTTAGGTAGATTTTTGTCTGGCAAACAAAAACCTTGACTAGGCTTTTCAATAGCTTTCAGTTCTTGTAAATTCGAGTAAATTGGGCCTTCTGGCTGTGGTGGGTCTGTACAGATTTTAGCAATAGAATGTGTACTATCATTTCTTTTAAAACTCAATTTGTTTCTGAGGGAGGAAGTACCATTTTGGATACTAGTGAACAGTCTCTTAGTGTTAGGTTTAGTGCATCCGTTACATAGGTTGTCTACGTACGATTTCCTTGGTTTCTTCCACCAGAGCAGCACGTTGTGGCGCGAGTAGTAGATGAGGAACAGGACCAGCAGGATCGAGGGGATGATGCCCAGGAAGATCACGTACATCGCCACCATGAAGTTGCGTTGGACTGTAAGAAAGAGTTCAAGTTAGATGTCGGACAGTACAACAAGATACATTTTATTTGTAAACCTAGGGTTTCGTAGCTAAAGAGGGTTTGTAGCCAGGCAAGTGTTCTTGGCTTAATAATAATTGCCGTACGGGTCGATCTTCAAGGTTAAGTAACGCTTTCCGAGGTCAGTCTATGGATGGATGACCATCCATTACACAGTGAGTTTCCTTCGTGCCTCGGAAATTACGTTAAGCCGTCAGGGCTGTCATTTGTACATCTTTTACAGTCGTTACGGGTAGTAGAAGTTCAAAAGCCAGCCAAAGGATTGGAGTTTGCTGGTCCCCATAAAGCTGGACAGATGGCTATGGCAGATGGACGCTATCATCCAAACTAATATTATAAATGTGAAAGTGAAGTTGATTGTTGGTCACGCCTTCACGCCAAGCTAAACCGTGGGCAAAGGCTAGTATAAAATATAAACACTTACTGGTAGGATCCGTGGCTGGGCCGGAGTCGTCGGAGCCTCCCGGGCCGGGCAGCGCGCACAGCGGCGGCGCGAAGCCTGCCTCGCAGTGACAGTGACCTGCGCGAGACCATGTCATGTAGCATTTGTTTAGGTAAGGTATACATTTTTGCTCAGTTAAGCGGGCTCTGGCATTAAAGGTTTGCGCTCGCATTATGTCAGATTCTAAGCGCAAGTCCAAATTTGTCTTTCTATTAGTTAAAAAGAAATTAATTAATCTATTTCTTCTTTGTTTTCTTCACGGAGCGTACTCTGAGCAGTAGCTAATTTATGGTTAGGTCGGAGACAGACATTTAGTGAAATTCTCATTTTCATTCACAACATAATTATGTTTATACAGAATATATATATAATATATTTCTGATGAAGTATGGAAGAAGAAGACATGCTGCGCCGACCCCAAGTAAATTGAGACAAGGACAGGAGAGTGACTATGATGTCTTTATTTCTGATCTTTCTTTGCAAAGAACTTGCTCAAGTTTATGTAATTTGAGCTACAATTTCGCTGAGTTCAGTAAGCGTACATTCGAAGAATTTCTTACCTGCAGAATTGCAGACGCCATGTCCGGAGCAGTTAGACGGACAGACTGATGTCTCCAATCTAGCTATAGTTTCTCTCACAGCTGATACCGGCACACATTCTTGTTTCAAACACATCTGTGGAACAAAAGTTACGTTTACTTGAACCATTTTGCGGTGTTTTATATGGCATTCTTTATGGCATATTTTCTGTGACGTTTAAGAAATAAATTCAAAATGGCGACGCTGAGTATGTTCGGTTGAAGGGTTCGCAAATCGTGGTAAGCTTTTTCCAGTGTTAAAGCAGAACATGAAATGAGTCTTCATTTTCAAAGGCAAACCTGGGATAATCAGTTGGTCTTAGCCCGAGATCTATAAAAATTACTTTAGTTTTACGTTTAGCCAAATTTAGTACTAGTTTAGATTTGTTTTTTTTTTTGTTGTGACCCAAGTCATAATATAAAAAATTGAGACTTGAATCGATATTGAAGTATTCTCTTTTAATAACGCTTAAAAATAATTATTTAGTGATAAAATATGTACCATTTCGTCGCCACACTTTGCTCCGTCGGGCACCAAACCGGGATCCACATCAGTCAGCCCCAAATCTATGATAGCCGTTCGACATGGTATGATTGTACCTGCACAAAAGATCAATTTACAGTTAGTTTGCGGTATTTAGAAGACTAATCAGCCGAGGAACAATGCGGCTAAGTAAAGAAATCTGCATGGGTCATTTTCAATGTCAAGCAATGTATGCCAAGATCGGGCCGTCGTTAGGTGAAAATCCATTACACACTGTGACCTCTCCGTGCTTCGAATAGCACGCAAAGCCCCTGGTCCCGGCTGCCGTTTGTAGATCTTTGGCAGTCGTTACAGGTAGTCAGTGGCTTGAAAGTCTGACAACCAGCATTACCAAGGGGTATTGTATTACACAATAAATGGTTTTTGAAGGATAGAAAGGCAGTTGCTCCATGTAAAATACTGATATTCAGCTGCATTTGGTTAGATTGGAAGCCGACCACAGCATAGCTGAGATAACTCTAGGCCGATGGCAATCTTCATGTAACCGTCACACTACTAGACCTCTTATCGTATGACGACTTGGTTTAACATACCGTTGTTGTTGATGAAGACCGCGGACAGTGTGGCCACAGACTCCATGCCGAACTCGAGCCTCTCGTTGAGATGTCTGCACTGCAGTGTGCCGCACATCGCGTTGTGAGGAGCGCAGGGCCTGTAGCGTTGGTTCAAACGGTCGTATCCGCAGTTGCCGCTCCTAGGAAATTATTAATAATTCTAATAAATAGAAGCAACACCAATCAATTACACGTATGGCAACTAGACGTAACAAGGTGCCTGTAATTAAAGAAACATTTTGAAGTTAAGGAACTGTTTTCTGATGTAATCTAAAAGAAAGTATGAGCTTCGGGGCAATAAGTCCACCATGGAAGTACTTACCTATTTTGTATGATTGGTTATGGTTGATTAAAAAAGGTAAACAACTCGATCCATTTTCAAAAATCTTTTTAAATCTCATGGGGTTAGTTTGTGGCACGAAGCTGTGCTTATAAGGAAAAACGAATATTACCGAGGCACATAACTTTTCTGGTTTAAATGTGCAGGCAAAATAATAAATCCTTAGAAGTCGAAGTCTTCCACAAGTAAAAATAAATGTCAGAAAAGTACATAACATCACGCCTGTAATCGTCGAAGGGTTAGGCAGAGGTGTACCTAACACCTACGGGGCGAGCCTATTGCCATCAACCGGGCATAAATCAGGCACTGTGGCTGCTACTGAGAAAAGCGATAGAAAAACCCAAAAATAATTTGCTCCTGCTCAGCAGTTGCTACCACAAGACAAACGAGGAAGTCACATGATGGAGGATGTCAGAAGTCTTTAATATTCAATAGGTATTGTATACTGACTTGTTTCCTTTAACATTGGTGCTGACATAGCACTTGTCGTGTGAGCTCTCGCCGGTGGTACCCCACAGGAGGCGGCACTGGTCCGTGTGCGAGCGACAGGAGCCTTTGACGCAGTATGCTTTCTGTGGACGGACACAAAGAAATGTTAAGTTTATGGTTATTATTTAATATAGATACATAGTAAATAATCTTGTAAGTTCAAGATGCGATTATGGGTGCAATTAGACAAAGAGTGCTCAAATTGTAGAACGTTTAAGTAAGTAAGTTTTTTAGTGGTCGGATATTCAAGGGAGGAGCTGTGGCAAAATGAGGAGCTAAATAATAATAGCCGCTCAGGTCAATTTTTAGGTTAAGCCGAGCTTGCTTAGGTTGGTCCGTGGATGGGTGACCACCCATTACATGCTAAGCTTCCTCCGTGTCTCGGAAAGCACGTTAAGCCGTTGATCCTGGCTGTCAATTGTGGATCTATGACCGTTGTTGCAGGTAATCAGTGGCCCGAAAGTCTGACAACCAGTCTTACCAAGGGGTATTGTATTAGTCGCTCTATGTAAATACTGGTATTTAGCTGCATCCGGTTAGATTGGAAGCCGACCTCATACTACATAGTTGGGAAAAGGCAGGCAGATGATGGATTTTCATGGGACTTTTTTTATTGAGTTTCTAGAGGTGTGCAAGAAAGTTTTTTTTAGCTTTGATTAACTTCGTTCCACTTTTTTGTCTAATTACTATAGTTAACAATCATTGCGGGTCATGTGACTATTAAAGCACAGACTCCGAGTCTGTTAAAATTACAATATTAGGGGCGCGTTATTAAAATCTTTGACAGAACTGAACTGATGATTGACATACCCTTAACGAAGCCGAAAGGCACTTGTTCTCCCCGTCATTGCGATCATTTTTTTGTTGTATACCATACCTGGGAACTTTCTAGTTACGGAGATTTTGGGGGTCAAAGTTACAACTTTTGCAAGAGTTTCTTTTTTTAAATAATGTTTTCAATTTAAGATTTTTACTTTAAACACCTCCACGACCCCCGTATTGTTCAATCCATCCATCAGCACAATATTTTGAGTGCGTTACATTGAGTCCTACCGTAAAACGATTTTTCACCCCAAAAATCGTCTTTCCCCAGCAATAATTTTTGCGAAAAGTTACTTAGTTTGATGTACATAATGCTTGGTTGACAGCTTCATGAAGGGTCCTTTTATATCCTGTATTAATAATACATACCTCTCCATCCTTCCCGCAATGCGTGGTGTCCATCTTGTAGAAGTCATCGGGACAGTACTCGGAGTGTCCGGTACAGTACTCCGGGAGGTCACACTCGCGGTCCGCCGACCGACACACGGTACCCGCTGATTTTGGTCGACACGTCTGGAAAAACACGTTTATTTGAATAAAAACTACAAACGTCAAATTATTCGGCGAGATTCATATGGAACACGGATAGGAAGTTAGAATCCGAAAGCGTGACAACCAGTCTTACCAAGGTATGTCCAGTAATTGGATTGTGGTGGTCAGATAGACAGACTTCATGTTAAATACAGTACAGTATAGCAGGTATTCACTCTGTTTGCTGCATCCGGTTAGACAGTAAGCCGACCCCAACATAGTTGAGAAAACGTTAAACGGGTGATAATATAATACGAGCGTTTGCCCCAAATTGCCCATAGTTTCACCCGCGTGAAGGTATTCTACGGGATCGTACTAACAGGATAAAAAAATACCGGCTAAAAGGTCTCCTAAAAACCGTTCGCACACCAATGGAGCGACTTTTTTACGGGTTTTTTTGCATATCCCGTTAGTTTATAGCCTGACGAGTAATAAAAGCTATATTTTATCCTGCAAATCCTAATCCTAGCTAATATTATAAATGCGAAAGTAAGTTTGTTTATTTGTTTGTTACCTTTTCACGTCTAAACCACAGAACCTATTATCCTGAAATTTTGCACAGACGTTGTTAAATGTACAGAAACGGACATAGGGTATCTTTCATCCCAAAAAAAGTACTATTCTCGAGGATAACAACAATAAGATAATAGATGGCGCCACATGTCATTCGAATCATGATTGAATTATGTTATTATAGAAACTGTAGTAGTGTGTTAAGAGTTTAATTATCAAATTATAAATTAACGCGAGCGAAACCGCGGGCAAAAGCTAGTCTTCAATATTCACCTGTAAGTCGCAGCACATCCCCGCCCCGCAGGTCGCGTTAGCGCGCAGCATGCAGCTGGCGGGGTCGCAGCAGGCGCGGCAGGCGTTGTACGCCTTAGGGTCGGCCAGCGTGCCGCAGTCGCATTGCTCGCCCGGCTCCGTGAAACCGTTGCCGCAGGTCGGCGACTCGAATAGGCGTTTCGGTTTGTTTCTGAAATAAGAATATAAGTTAAAATTATATGTTTCTGTGTATGAAATACTACGCAAATATCCATGTAGTTTATTTTTTATTTATTTTAATATAGGTGAGAATATTGCCATTGACAGAACGAAAATCCCGACTTCCGATACTAAGAATTTTCCAAAGGGAAAATGCATTTACCATTTTGCCTGAACCAGGTAGGGAACCCAAGAGCACCATTTTCAAATATGCTAGCCAGCTAGCCACTACTATACCACCGAAATTTCAGATTTATGAGATATTGCCTTAATTCCTCGTTATCCCGCTGTCATTTGTAGATCTTTGGCAATCATTACATGTAGTTAGTGGCCCGAAGGTCTGACAAGAAGGGACACGTAAAATACTAGTACTCAGCTGCATCTGGTTAGACTGGAAGCCGACCACAACATGGTTGGAAAAAGGCTCGGCAGATGACTATTTAACAGTAGCGAAGGGTCAATTTTTGTAAGAGGTAAGGTACCTACATATCTTTAATGTAATTATATTATTTGTCTATAGAATACTGACTGTGCCATTTTTCAAAGGGAAGCCGGTAGGAATCGAGTTGTATGGAACCTTCACCACTGCTATTTAAATATCAAGATCAACCATCGTTCGTTCACAATATAAGTACTTGACATTCAACTATTAATTGGATGCGACATTTTAAGTGCCACGATCCACTGCATTCATAGTGAGTCATTAATTATTGCGTCTCTGCAACTCGACATTACATAACTTGTCAGACGTTTATTTCAATTATTGAAACAAACTATCTATTGGTTTCCCGTCACCCGTGTCGATGATCCTCATTGTGCGCAAGCGTGTTTTGCGAAATGAAATTGATAGATTTCATTCTAGTCTACATTTAAATGTTTCTGACTCCTTAGTTTTATTCCATCTTCACTAACATTCATTTTGACTTGCTTTGAGAAAGTCGTCTCGCGATTTTATGTATTAAGTTTTTTTTTAAGTACATTGAGGTTTTACTGTTCGTCCTTATATTTATGACGATTGATATCCGTTTTCACTATGACTAAGGCGTCACTAAATAAGAGAGCGTTGTTGTTTCAGTACTCGGTCTAGAGCCGAGAGTTGAAATTCCAATACACAGTGCAATAATACTCAACCTAAAATCAGAGCAACACATTCATCATCTACCTAGCCTTTTCCCAACTATGTTGAGGTCGGCTTCCAGTCTAACCGAATGCAGCTGAATACCAGTATTTTACATGGAGTGACTACCTATCTGACCTCCACAACCCAGTTAGCGCTAGGTAATACGATACCCCATGGTAAGACTGGTTGTTGCTGGTTGGTTCAGAGCAACACATTATGATACTTAAAACATTTTGCTGTTAATGTTCTAATTTCAAAAACTCACCTCAAACAATAATCCATCCCCCTTTCAAAAGCCAGCGCCAAAGAGTTCAGACTGCAAGACGACCAATGTATAGGCGTCACCGCTGTGCTAGACGGACTCATAATACACTTTGCGTCAGGACATTCACACATGTCATCCGTGTCGTGTTCCATGCCAAAGTTATGGCCCATCTCGTGGGCTATGGTGGTCGCCACTAGGCCAATCACTTCGGAATGGTTGGTGGACACTCCGCCAGAGAATTCGTAGGTGCAAATTGGACCCTTTAAAGCTTTGCCGACGACACCGTCGTTGAATTTTTGCCGTCTAAAAAGGAAGAAGATTTATTAGGTTTCATATTGTTGCTTGGCAAATAGGTAAGGTAGTCCACCTTATGGTCAGTGGTTATAGTCGCCTTGAGATATTTGGTTTGCATCTCATGTGAGAAATGTCTTCAAGATATTTCGTGTTTTGTTTTAATTGTTAAAATGCTCATGGTGGTTGTTCTACTACAACCATCATACTTTCGTAGTCCACTGCTAGAAATAGGCATCTTTCGAGTTTCGTAATAACACCCGGTTGTCCACCTTATGGCTCCAGTCTGCCCGGCTGCCTTTTTCGGGTCTACTGCCTACAAACTGAGTAGCATCCCATACTCTGTAGTGCCATGTTCTCGAAGGGAAGCCGGCCGGAATCGGCTTTTTAGGTGCCTTCGGGCCTGCTCTATAAGCGTAATGAGGTCGAAAAGTTCCCCCTACTGGGGCACAGACCTCTTCGTAAGAGGAACTCTATGGATTGATGTTTAAAAAATAACAAATCGTTTTATGAAAAATAAACTCACGTAAGCAACTGGGCATTATCATTAGGTATATCCCTGACGAGCACAGATTTCCTGTACCCCAGGAAGTTGTTCAGTGTCCTGTCTCCATTCTCCTCTAGAACTATCTCGTCAGTTTCCGTCCACACCACCACGCCAACCAGGGCTATGAAGATGTTTAGAGGGGAGTATACCTGGAAATAGAGAGGATTTTGTTGGGTTTTATTCTAAGAAAAACTCATAATATACTATCTATAAGTTAGATGGATTCCTTGCAAAAGGATAAAAGGCGTTATTTCGATTTTTTATTTATTTATTTATTTTATTTGGCTCTTCAACAATGAGTACACTATTACATAGATAGTAAAACATTTCAAACTTAAGTCTAAGTGCCCCATTACTTAAAGAAGAGCACTACATGCACTATATTATGCGCCTAAATAGCCAATTTAACAGTGAGAAAAAAAAAAGAATAAAAATACAAACATAAAATGAAAACAGCAACAGTATCGCTTACAATAAGTTAAGCCAAACAGAATCGAATTTAATTTTTTTGTAAATTTCATTTAAACAATTTCCTGAGAGTAGGCACAGATGTATGATGTAAGTCGATGTCTTCATCGTGTTCCTTGTAAACAGCATACATTCTATTTAATGGGCAATGTTGCCTTAGATTTGTATTGCATTTTGGCATGCAAAACAATTTTTTATTTGATTTTCTGGGGAGATTTCGTGGCACATGGAAGGATACTCTACTAAGCAATTCAGGACAGTTCAAAGAGCCTGTTACTAGTCTTTTAAGGAAAATTAAATCCAACAAATCTCTTCGTTTCTCTAACGAGGCAATCCTAAAATATTTTAATCTTTCCCGGTACGATCTCAGACGTTTACCCATACCACAATGATAAGTAAGATGCCATAAGAATCTTTTCTGCAATCGTTCGATACGCTTGATGTGCACATTATATTTAGGAGACCAGACAATTTTGGTAAGAGACAGTCTTAAATCTATAAGTTAGATGGATTCCTTGCAAAAGGATAAAAGGCGTTATTTCGATTTTGGTAAGAGACAGTCTTAAATTATATTGTTTAAATAAACTAGATACAATAATAATAGGGAAGTATGGAAGAAGAAAACCTGCTGCGTCAACCACAAATAAATTGAGAGAAAGAAGGTAAAGAGAATAATGACGATACATTCTTGTAAAGTAGATACTGTCAACAAAATCGATAAGTATGCAAGACATCACAAAAACTATACGATACTTCATTCTCTGATGCCGTGCAGTGTTCAGAAATATAAAAGCTTGTAATAGTTAGAACAAATAAATCGGTATGAATTTGCTTGTAAAAATCGACGAAATAGTTGGAGCAGCAGATTTATAATTAATGATTTCAGGGCATATCGATATCGAAATAAATGATAAGTGCAAGCCGCAAGGGGTCATTGAACTTCAAAATATGATTTTTTTTTGTTATTTTATTTAATAACATGAATCAAATGGTTACATACAAACATTGTAAAAAAAGGTAGATGTAAACAAAATTTCTCCTTAAAATACCTAAATTCAAATAAAACTTACCGAATTAATAATATTAGCGACATCCTTCATCTGGCGGTACACCGTCTGTATCTGCTCGCCGTTCGCCTTGAACTCGCGGTTGTCAGCCACTAACACCAACTCGACGTATCGAGACAACTTGTTCGCGTTGTACGGGCCACGGACTTCTGTGTCGGCTGGGGCGTAACGCTTGTACTATAAAGATAGAAAAAATGCGTTAATACGTAAAATGACCCACAACGTATCATAGTTACTGGGACATTGTTAGTAACCCAATCCAATGACTGGGTAATAGTTTCTTGAAATTTTCTTAAAACTTTAAATTATTGCAATTGAAGTTATTTACTTCAATTGCAATAATTTAAAGTTTCGTCGAAATGGCCTGAGGGATCCCAGCGAAGTCCTATACAGAATTCTTAGAAGATGCAACTCCTACGTTAGTTAATTAAACACAGAGATCACACCTTGCGACATAGTTAATTACCTCTAATCATCGTTAAAGAGTCCAATTGAACCTTAGCTTTAGTACTGAATGATTCAACCGAGAACTATTCCATATCATATACGAGAATAAAAGCTTATTTAATTGTCAATTCTAGTTACATCATTAGTTTGCTCTTTCAATAAATCAAATTGGAATGAAAGCGAAAGCCGACCAAAAATAGTCCTAACATTTATAGGAAGACTAGCATTTCGCCCGCGACTTCATCTGCAAAAATTGTGATAGCTCGGCTAATATGCATGATACAAATATAATGTATAGCCTATGGCACCCGCGAATAATGTAGCTAAACTGCACTTTCACAAGCGAATGAATTTTTAGAATTGGATCATTATAGTTCCGGAGATTATCCCCCCTCCCCCTATACAAACTTACAAACAAATTTCTTTTTTACTAAATGAAGATATTCCTTATAATATCAGCTATCTGACAGTAAAAGTCCCGTAAAAATCGGTCCAGCCCGTTCGGAGATCAGCCGGAACAGACAGACAGACAAAAATTATATATTTTCATTTGCATTCAGTAAAAAGTTGTTATTTTGAATTTCTAAGCAGAAACTCAAATGATTATCTTAAGATCTTAAGGTGAATGCTCCAACCAGCCCGCGAAATTCAAAATTTCTTGCGTTTTTTGCAATTTGTAGGTCAGTGCTAGGTTGTATGTTGATTAAAATATTATTCGCGGCTCTAAGACGTATGTAGTTACAGAATTATAATCATCAAAATCACCAATACAACCCTCCAAGTACATAAAGGCGTAGGAACAAAAAAAAACAGAAAAAAGTCATTCCTACAGCTATATGAACTTGGAGGGTTGTATTGGTGATTTTGATGATTATAATTCTGTAACTACATATGTCTTACAGCCGCGAATAATATTTTAATCAACATACAACCTAGGACTGGCCTGCAAATTGCAAAAAACCCAAGAAATTTTGAATTTCGCGGGCTGGGTTGGACCATTCCCCTTAAAGGAAATTACTAATACTCGTAGTCACTCAAAAATGAGCTTACGACTACATAACGTTAAAGTATACCATCATCGACAAAATATTCAGATGTCCCAGTCCCACACAAGGTTGGAATACCTACTCGACCGAAATGTATGGGGCAGCTGGTTTTTGAAATGATAATGTTGGTACCATGACGAAAGTTGTTCAGATTGACGGCCCATACCACATCCCTAAACATGACTGCTCCATTCTGATACACGGTATAAAGTTTACACACATAACATAACATCACGCCTCTAATTCCCGAAGGGATAGGCAGAGGTGTACCTAATAGTACACCCACATTTCGCCAGTTATGTTTAAGTCCCATGCGCAAATCCAGACTCGGGGCTACTACTGAGAAATTGCTGATAGAAAAACCCAATAACCTAACCTAACCAGGATGTCATGGTCAGCAGTCGCGCTTGCGACCACTAGAGCAACGAAGCTGTCGGTTAAGTTTAGTCAACGATAATTTTCACTTACTCGACTGATCCTGCTCCTCTGCCTGTCCTGTTCGCTATGATACTTCTGGAAGAGATGCGGATCGTAGCTCGCATTGTGTGTGACTCCACCCACGTAACCGCAGTGGTAATCGTTGTTCAAGTCCGCATGGTCGTATATGTAGTGGTTGGATTGGATGTCTGATCCTGGGGAAAGAGGAAACAGTTATAAAATTGCATCTTGTCCTATGATATACACTTGATTTGTGCCTGGTAAGTGGAAATCGACTCACTGACTGTTACGAAGAACTTGAACAAAAGTGGCGAAATGCGAGTGTATTAAGCACCATTGTCTCTGAGAATACAGCGATGACGTTTTTTCTGTAACCTATGCATGGACATCTCAAATGCTATCTTTTAACATAACTCAAGGAGGATAACCACAAACAGATCTTAATCGTTGTACTTGTACGGTTTCAAATAGTGTTTCTACCTTTCCACTTGAACCAATGCCCTTAAGCCGGATATAAGCAAAAAAATCTGCTATTCTTCGTCGTATTGGAATAGTCGGGCTCGCTTGCGAATCCTTGCTCAAAATGATTCATTGGCGACTAACTTAGCCGGCATGTCTAAGTTAGTCGCCAATTTGAGGTAGTTGCAGATGGCACCCACGTATCGTCAGTAATTGTTTAAGTACTACGTAGAGCCTTTTGATCTAATAGCACAGAAGACAAAGTTTAAAGTATCATGCAATAGAAACGAGTTTGTCGTTACAAGGGCAAAATCCAATTACCCAAAAGAAAAACCCATGACACAAGGGAAGATTCGACCAATAAATAAGTTTTGGAAGAATACCTTCAGCAGGCTCGATGTATTTCATTCGTTCTCCATCGAAGACGATGCCTCGGACGCCATGACAGGTAGACACCGCCACCCATGAGCCAGGCTTGCCTCTCACCGTCCCTGAGTATTGACATAAGTCTATATCCTGAAAAATAAAATGGATGGTTTAGATATTGGGCAGCCGAAGCTATATATACAGGTAAATCCTATTCGGCTGGTACAGGAGTGGATGATGATGGAAGATTGAGCAGTGAATGATGAAGGAAGGATCAAAGTATTTGTGACACTTCATTGGAAGGTGATTAAGGTCATACCTCGAAAAAAAAACAGCTTATACCTACCTGTGTGTACTATCATTAAACTACTCATAAATTAATTTCCAAATAGTATTGTAGTTGGAATTACAACTCTCCTCGCTGAGAACAGCGTTGAAAACGCAACAGTTTGCTTTAATTTGAGCAAAAAAGCTTTAAAACGAGCACTAGCCCAGTATATGATAGAGTTTCTTGACGACTATTATTTAGTCACAAGAAGAAGACGTTTCTAATCCATCTTTCCTCTCGCAGGTCTGCGAGAAGAAATTTCTTATGAAATAAGCAGTACCTTTGTGCTCTTCTATGTTAATATATTGTCCTCTTAAGTATTTGTGTGTACATAAATAAATAAGACAAATTCCAGGATCCATACAGCCTAAAATCATCATAATCATCAGCAGCTTTAAGTTCACTGCTCGATTTAGGTCTCTGTAATCACGAGCCAATATACCAAGATCGTCACTCCATTAGTCTTACGAGTTGCTTCTTTTTATTTTATTAGCCGATTCGCAGTTTCCACTTGAGGAAACTGCTACAACGAACTACTATTTAAATTTTCTCATGACCCAAAAAAGTGTCTTTGAAGAGGAAATTAAAAAAATGAAGGGACACTTTCAAACTCATAATTTATCAGCCTTGACTGACACAAATTGATGTCGCAAGTTCACAGGCGAACGATTCTTACGGCAACCATGGAAAATGATTATCCACGGGGAAATCATCAAAATAATTACGGTACCAAGCGGTCATCCGGCGCTTCTGAGCAGTTAGCCGTGCTATCGACCTTACTAGCTAGTCTTTTACGACACCATGGGTATGTATTTATGTACAGCTCATGCCGACAGAGAAGGAAATTAAAGATCGTAGCTATAACCGTACAATATCATTAATAAAATGAAGAACGAAACGGCTGAATAATAAAAACCGGCCAAGTGCGAGTCGGACTCACGCATGAAGGGTTCCGTACCATCGTACCTAGTTATAGCGGCAACAGAAATACACATTCTGTGAAAATCTCAACTGTCTACCTATTACGGATCATGAGATACAGCCCACTGACAGACAGGCGGACAGACGGACAGCGGAGGCTTTAATAGGGTCCCGTTGGTTACCCTTTGGGTACGGAACCCTAACAAGCAACACATCTGTATGTTGCCGATTTTTTTTAAGTGTAGCAATACTACCTTCAAGTGTATTTTGAGCATTCGGTGGTTTAATTTACTCAGCGTATCGCAGTCCATTGTTAGGAATATGCCTTTAGCCGCGCCACAACTCGTCGGTCTCCCACTTTCTGCATCCAGTCTGTCCCAGGACTCCCAGATGGCTTTGCTCCATTTAGCTTAATGGCGCCCCACACTACGTTTGCCGATACGCGGATCACCTCTCTAGGACTATAGTAAATGCCAAAGTGATTGTCAGACTCACCTCTTTCGTGGGTTTATATACAACAGTCTTGCCATTCTTCTGGTACCTAAGTACATGGTTGTCAGTGACTAGGTCGTGGTTCAGTCGGAGGTCCAGCACGTACTCCTGCCCGTCTATGGGGACCGTTACTGTCACCTCTGAATGATGTGCACCGCTCTGGAACAAGAATAAAATGTTGGATTCAGATTTTCTTGATAACAATGTAGTTTAAAAAACACGCTTTTATCACGCATTTCTTGAGTTCTACTATCCACCTCCTGGCTCCATCGCCAGACCCAGTCAGCTCGTCAGCTCCAAGTGCAATCTATTGGCCTCATCAAAATAGTCACATATATTTTTTTAATGGGCCTTCTCTTGTCCTCAATCTAGTCCTGAGGACAGAGATGAGGTCGACGATGGAAAGGGCTAACCCAAAAGAAGCCTATTAATTCGCGACTTTAGGACTGGGATCATATGAAGTTGGGAACACCGACGCAGCCAGGGATTTCCACTCCTTGGCTGTGCGTATAATAAGATGTAGCAAAGCGCTTCGTGAGAATGATATGATAATGATATGACCCGAAACTCGAGGGGATTATAAGTAGCCACTGAAGAGTTAAACCATCCACGTCCTGGCTTCATCATCAGCTCCAAGATAACAAAATTATGGTATTGTCATCCGAACTACATACATGTACAGACAAAGTTTCATTTCGATACGACAGTTAGAAGTAGGTTAAAATTCATTTCCAAGATTTAATAACATTGTTTGTTACAAGTGAAGCTAATTTATGGGTGTTAAAAAGGGGTTTTAACTTTTTTTGCTAGGCCTGGAAGCTGGCACTGTTACCTCTGGCATTCGAATACCTTTCGGGTAGAGAGGACTTGTACAAACAAAAAATGTCTAGAAATATAATGCTCTAAAGATTCTAGTTGCCGATATATTTGGAGATAAAGATCGCTACATAAGATCTTACTTAATGAACAGTGGTATCAGCCCCGATTTAAATGCGTCGTGTCGTTGGTCATTGATTTGAACCCAGAAACTTAACTTTGTTTGTCATTCATTGCCACTGTTTGCCTTGCTTTTTGGGAGTCCCTTCTTGAGTCACAACCAATGTTTAACAACCAGTATGCCTGCCGTCTAAGATTCATTCATTCATTCTCCCCCCGGATTGGAAGCCCATTGCCATCAAACAGACATAAATTCACCACAAAATAATGGCAATGCAATCAAGTAATTTGAATGGAACCGTTATAAAACAGCAATTTTGCCGGACAGTTACAGCTACTGACGGAGGCCGGTAGCGTAGCTAACTTCCGTTCTAAATGGTATTCCGTGGTTTTATTTTTAATGTAATAGATTTTTTTTATACGGTGTTGCACGCGATGCATAAGCCTTCCACTTATGGTAATACGTTTAGCATTGAGTTTTTAGCTGACGTAAATAGGCTCGCTTACTGTGCCACATACAACAAGCAACAAGGGATGGATTGGCATTTAATAAGAGTAGGATTCTTACTTCAGGACTGGAACAATGAAATGAGCCAAAGGATCTTGGCAAAATGGGAGATCCCCAGAAAAGCTCAAGGGCAGCTTACTGATATGCGATCCGGTCTTGAAGGTGTCTAGGTTGTTTTACAGATCTAGTCGCATTGTGTATGTAGAAGTCATCATACCGAATTATAGGCCATCAAAACATAGTACCTTGAACTACCTTGACTGACATTTGAAAACCTGAAGATTACAATGGCACGGCTCCAAATCAATTTGATAATAACCGCATCAATCTAGCAGTAATTAAAATCAAATCTACATAGATTTTCATAGTCGGAGACTGTGACTCATGACTCAAAGCGGTAAGAACAATATTTATGGTTCTAAAACTAGAAATAGTTCGAAACTAGCGAAGCTGACATGTTTTCCCAATAATGTACGTTTTCAAATGAACTCCATTAGGAAAGTAGTCCTACACTTTAGAGAACTTAAAACGCTACTGACGCATGACGCCACGATTAACGTATCATTGACACAAAAAAAGAAAGAAGATAGTAATTGCTTAATCCTTTGGAACATGTTACAGAGGCTGAAGCGTCTCCCCGGCAACAAGGGAACATACCTCTGTTCTATGAGAAAACACTACCACGCGGGGTCCAGTGCAAGTCGATGGATGAAACATGGTTAGAGTCTTGGTTCAAGGTCTTGTCGGTTGTCTCACGATGGTTTCCTTCACCTGTTTTAGAGGCTCAAAGTACCTACGAGTCTTACGAAGTACGAAACCATTATCATTATATGTTTGTGTGTGTAATTTCATTGATTTTGTTTTGTTGTTGTAATTTTATTATTAGGTATCTTTTGATTTATTTTCATTTGACTTTTATTATGATTTTATTGTATTTTATTTTTATTTTGTGTTTGATAATGTTATTTTTCTGTGTTTATGGGTTGTGCTTGCCTGAAATAAATGCCAATTTATTTATTTTTATTTTATTATCAATGAGAGTCACTGCAGTCTACCATTATCAATAAGAGAGTGATCTCAGAGTTCCCTAATTATGTGTATCAAGAACGTGCTTAATGAGCCCAAAGCTAAACAAATCTTAAAGCTCACTTAATATATAAATGTATCTCTTACCGTGTCTCTTGTCGTTGAGATCTCTCTTCTCGTTCTTCCATGATGTACAATAGGCTGAACTATTCTGTGTTTATTGAAGTCTAAGGCTGGTGATCCTGAAACAATAAAAATATGACGTTATGCCTGAGTCATTTGTATTTGAAGTTCTTAATACAACATCTATCCCTAATATAACAAGAGCCATCGGAAAGTATTTTAAGCCGTTGGTCGCGGCAGATGTTTGTAGATCATATTTGGCAGTTGTTAAGAGTGGTCAGAAGCCTGAAGCCCAAGGGGTTTCGTGTTGCCTGGGTTGTGGATATCAGGTAGGCAGTCGCTACATATATTATAAAATACTAGTATTCAGCCGCAATCAGTTAGACTGGAAGACGACGCCAACATAGTTGAGAAATTGCGTGACGGATGATTTTCTCCTTCGCTACTAAACAATAAGAAGAATGTTACTAATTTTGAGTTGATTATCATCATCATCATCTTCCTGCCCTTGTCCCGTGTTACTTGGGGGAGGCACAACACTTTTTTTCTTCCATTCTCCTCTGTCAACCGTCGCGCTATGATTTACGCCTATTTCTTTCATATGCATACGAGGAATGCCTCACACAATCCATCCATCGTTTCCTTGTTGTTTCTCTCTCTCGATCCATCACCATTTATATTCATCACTCTTATATGATCACTTATATGGCTAAAGAAGTGGAGGAGGTGGCCAATTCTTAACCGGAAAGTATGATTAAATTATTAAGTAAGTTTTTAATTATACACAGGTGCTTCCCGTTTCCCCGTGTCCGAACACGAAGTCAAGATTGGAAGATAGAAGCAAAAGGCACAGGAAACACATTCACTTTGCCAATGAAATGATTCATTAGAAGAATTTTAATTTGCATACGCCATTGTACAGTTACCGCGAAGTCTTTGTTTTGAAACCGTGAAGGAATGGTGGATAATGTTGATTATATGCAGTTTTTTTTTCTAATTTATGCAGTAGGTATTATTTATTCTTTTTGTGATAATCTCTCCATTCGCATTTATGGAGAGAATTTCACAAAAAAAAAGAACAAATTATTAAAATGGGGTCAGGTACTGGTACTAATTTTGGGCATGACACTAGTACATCCCCGAAATGCTTAGGCAGTAACCAGTCTCTCTGCTGCTCCAATAAATTTTGATTAAGTTAATAATATAAATAGTTAAATATTTCATATTTTCGGACGCAACGTATAACTAAATAATTAAAGGAATCGATTTCAACAGGATTTGACTAAAAGAGTGATGAATATAAATGTTGATGGATGGAGAGGGAGAGGAAGACCAAGGAAACGACGGGGAGTGTGTGAGGAATGATAAGAAAGATAAAGGAGTAAATTAATAGCGTGGCGGTTGTCAGGGGAGAATGACAGAAAAAAACGTCTTGCACCGACCGCAAATAACATGGGTCAAGGACAAGAAGATGATGAAGATGGTATCAACAGGAAAACTAATGAATCCAAATAGATCTTCAGTCAAACACTAGGCGTTTAGTTATAAGATTGCGATATAAGGCGACGTTCTGTAGTTTCTGCCTACCCTCATGGAAAGAAGCGTGAGTTTTTGTATGTTATGAATCGCGACAGGTTTCCTCATCAAATACACAATGCTTCGCGCGCGCACAACACGTTGATCAATCACGTGGCAGACAAAATTGTACCTAGCTTAGATCAACGACCGGCTTTTATTAGTACAACAGTCACGGATGAATGGACATGTACCCATAATATTAATTTGGTGCAAAAAAAATGCAATTAGAGAAATTAATTACACTGTGGTCATGCGTAATTTTGGAGCTGTCATATGCAAAATAGTGGTACTAATTTGGAATTCGTTTTTTGTCGGTCTGTAGCTGTACATGTATTACAAATGAAACCGTTTTCATCCGGTTTTTACATACACACACTCTCACTTTAGATCTAAATATTTTTTTGGAGATTGATGGCACTCAAACGTGGTCAAAATGATATTTAACTAGCTTGTATTGTCCCACTACTGGACAAAGGCCTCCCTTATCTACGCAACTAAATCTGTTGCTGGTGACTGTCAGGCTTTTTTGTAGGAGTCAAGCTCCCGCCGCCACGCCATCTTCGCCGTTGTCTGCCGCGACGTCTTCTAGCATTTAGTGGAACCCACTCCATATTTCTTTAATCCATTCATCATTCTCCTGCCCTTATCCCAATTCATTTGAAGTCGGCGCAGCATGTCTTCTTCTTCCATACTTCTCTATGTATAAGTCGTGTTTCACACAGCACATTCGTCTTTTTTTAATCCATCTATACTAATATAACAAAAGCGGAAGAGCTTGTTTCTGTTGTTTGAACGCGCTAAACCCTGGAACTTCCAGTCGGCTTCGAAAAATTGTTTGTGCATTTGTTAGATCAATTCTCGAGGAAAATTAGACCATTTGACATCACGCTACGATATTTTTTACATTAAACGGCCGATGAAACCGCAATAAAACAAATAGTTGAAAAAACCTCCATTCCTCAATCTCCCTAGTTATCAAACTGTGTGCTATAAATAAACTACCTAAGCAAGTGGCAACAAAAACGTCGCCAGCGCACCTCGCCTTGCGAAGCACAAAGGCACATTGTTGTCGGCTAAAATGGTGTCAGTAACACTGTTTGGGCACTTCTTTGTAAAGTTAATCGTCTTTAGGAACATTTTTAAGTAAAGAAGTTTGTTATAACGGCGGAAGATAAAGGTCGAAGTAGAGGTACAAGAATAGAATCTGAGTTTTTGGTACTGTTTGTGTTGCATTGAAACTGCTGGTGCTATCATCTTAGATAGTGAAGAAATTCGTGTAAAATAAGAAGACATGTTTTGATACAGAGCCTTACAGGATGATATGAAACGTCATCTTGTTTAGAGACAGATGAATCACGAAATCGACCACAATCAAGATTGAACACCATTGCGTATGGCGTCTGAAAGTAACAATCATAAGTCCACATTCGTATAGTCTAGGTACCAAAACACATTCATAATAAGCCTTGCCTTTATATGGCTTATGATTATGCCTTACAAATTTTATGAAGTTTAATGAGATACTGTACTTTAAATTAATCCAGTTCCATTAAGATCAAGACCGCAATAATCGGACCGGATATGACACCGTCAGAATAAAAGGAAATCGACTTGGACACATTAATTACACATTATTTAGGACTGAGTAACGAGACTCGAATAATTATATTAAAATGGAAGCTATGCAGTGGGGTAACCTTAAAACAATTTAGCCTTGAGATCTTAATTATCATAGCACAACACATGGAAACTATAGGATGCCCTGCGTTTAGAACAAAGACACTGTATTCGTCACGGACGGGAGAATTGCGCGTTGGGCTAAACATAGATGTAAGTTTGATGCAAGAGGGTCTACATTCAGCGTTACCAGGTGAACTAATCTTGAATTTTAGAAGTACATAGATAGGTATTAATAAGAGGATAAGATCCATTATATCAATATGGAACGGTTCTTCCTACAACATAATACCAGAAAATAACAGCTTGTGAGCTTTCTCGGTTCGGTGACACTGCATATGAACCCCTTCCTCCATCAGAAAGAGGCTTTTCCACTTTCCAGCAGAACATTTCGATATGCTAATTCAATGAACTACAATGAGAGACTTAGACAGTACCGTGAGCTAAAAGCATACAAACATTCTGTACCTATAAATATGAAGACATGTCTAACGGCCGAATACTGAAAGGCCACTCAAATATTTAAGGGCTGCTTAAACGTTTGAGCAGCTCCTAAATTTTAATTTCGTATACACAAACGTCTATTTTGAGCATCTGTTAAATATAAGTGCTTCTTAAATTAAATGGTGCTCAAACACCACTCAGTTTAAAAGTCGTATACAGGAACGCAACTCAACGTTATTTATCTGTCAAATGAACTGTCAAACTGATTTGAGCAGCCCCTAAATCTGAGAGTGGTCGCGAGGTCCCTCAAATCAAGTTAAATCTATTGAAACCAAATAAAATAGTGATAAAAATGTCTTTATCGTCCTTGTCTTCACTTTCGGATCACGAAAGGCCAACTGTGAGCCGCAGAAATGAAGAAAAGTTGAACGCTTTTGAAAAGTACAACGACACGGAGTTTGTTTCACGGTTCCGCATCTCGAAAGAAACTGTACTATATTTGGACTCTGTATTTGGTAGCAGTATTAAACCCCTAACAAAAAGAAACCGAGCCATACAGCCAGTGGACCAAATACTTATAGCTCTCCGGTACTATGCGACAGGCAGCTACCAACGCGTAATAGGCGATATTTTTGAGGTTGAACAACCCACGGTGCACCGAATAGTGCATAAAGTAACAGCTAAGATAGCCAGCTTGAAGTCGACATACATAAATATGCCAACACCTGAAGAATTTCCAGTTGTGGCAAATGAGTTCTTTGCAATAGCAGGATTTCCAAGAGTTGTAGGAGCTGTGGACTGCACTCATATTAAAATAAATTCTCCAGGTATGTACTTACCAACTTCATTGTAATCATGTGCCCTACAATGTCGATTTTGCTTACACAGTACAACAAACAACAATTAATAAGTCTTGTGTTACATTAACAATTAGAACCTTACTTGTAGAATTGTTTCTACAAAAATATGTTAGTAGGTACTTTAGTAAAGTTTGTTGTCCCACAATATAACTAGAATTTATTTTTAGGTGGTGCCCAATCTGAAGTCTATCGGAACAGGAAAGGCTATTTTTCACTAAATGTGCAAATGGTATGTGATGCAAGACTACGAATCAGGAATGTTATTGCAAGATGGCCAGGTTCTGTACATGATAGCACCATATTTAATGACTCACCACTGTGTGCTCAATTAGAGCGTGGGGACTTTGGCACAGGTATTATTCTTGGGGACAGTGGATATCCATGTCGGCCTTATCTGCTTACTCCATTATTAAATACAAGAACGGCTGCTGAAGAAGCTTATAACCGTGCACAAATAAGTACCAGGAATCCCGTAGAAAGGCTTTTCGGGGTCCTTAAAAGAAGATTTCCTTGTCTACAGAACGGGATGGGCCTAAATATAAAAAACATACCACCGATCATTGTAGCATGTGCAGTGCTTCATAATATTGCCCTGTCGCGTTCTGATGAACTGTCGGAGGAGGATTTTTCTTCACTCTATGTTGAGGAGGACTCCACAGAACAACCCATAGGACTTGGGACCAATCAAAACTTTATTATAAGGACTAATTTAATAAATACACATTTTTCCACTTAAAATTAGTTTTATTTCAATGCAATTTAGGTTTCAGTTTCTGTAGTCTCAATTTCAAAATTTGCATTTCTATTTTGTATTTATTAATTTCCATTTTGTTTTTGTTTAAGAGGTGTTTGGTTTCTAATTTGGCATTTCTTAGTTTAGTGCGAAAATATTGCTGTTTAATTGTGTTATGTGTAGGTTTCATTTGTCCTGAAAAAATAGTATTAGTTTAATATTAATGAAAATTTCATACCATTAGCACACATAAACATAATTAGATAATTACCGGCAGAGGATGATCTTAGGGGTTTGTTTTTTTCTTGGGGTTTGATGACCATTGCAGCTGGCTGGTCATCTATTAAGTAAAAGAAATGACTATTAAGCAAAAAATGCCATATTAGTTTACCATATAAACTACTACAATAATGAAAATGTTTACCAGCTATATTTATTGATGTAACTGTACAAGGTTTGCTATTGTCTGCTATACTCATGTAGGCCATAGTTGTGTCTTGGTGACCTAAAAAATATCCACATATAGTATACACAATATAAATTATGGAAATAATAAAAAAAATAAAGTAAATTTACCAATGGTCTGGATTATGGCAGATGATGATGAAGATATAACTTCACTAACTGGTTCTTTTGTAAAATTCTCTGTGACTTCTAGTTCTGTATCACCTATAAATTAAACAAGAACATGATAATTATTATTTTGTGATGTTAAATTATAAAGATATACATTTTAATATTACACAAACCAAAATATATTGCAGCATCATCATAGCAATTAGGCAATGGTTGAATTTGAGGAGCAGCCATGGCTAAAATCTGAGCATCTTGTTCAGATAGAATGCTTTTGTATGTTCCACCACCAGTGCGATTGATTTCTTTCTATGAAAATAAAAATTACAATCACAAGATATTCTGTAAGGTCTATGTTACTTTTCCAGATATATTAAATTTATACAAACCTTATCTATTGACGCCTTCTTTTGTACCTCTCTAGTGGTCTCGTAAAACTGAAGCCGCTAAAAAAATATTTGAAGAAATAAGTAAATAAAGAAATATTATGATAAAATAGAAGAAAAATCAAGTCTACATAAGAAAAAATCAAGTCTACATTTGCTTTGGCTATGTTCTTTTTAGACCTCTGTTTGAGGTTTTCATAGAGGTGCCGGAGTTGCTGCCATGTCCTGAAGCCACTCACAGCGACAGCATTGTACTGTTGGCACACTGTATCCCAAGCGTCTCTCTTCTTCAAAATTATGTTAGCATTCGTTTCTTTATTTTCTATTATATTTTGATATCTGAAATATTTAACAAATTATTTACAACATGAAACAGTTAGAAATTAAACTTAGGATCTGTGAAATGTTCAGGAGTTTATACTTGTAGTAATAAAAAAGTAATTTTACTTAGACATAAATCCTTGTTTATTTATTTACTTACTTCTTTATCAATTCCAAGAGCATATCTTTCTCGGCAGGTGTATAATTGCATCCACGTTTCTTCTTCTCCTCCATCGTAAATCAATTTATAACTTTCCTTAAACTTGAAAATACGCGCGAAACGACAAGTGTGACGTTCCAATCTCGACAATTATCTCAAGAAAATTTATTTTTTATGACGTCTTCTTTTGATATTCATCTGATTTTTATGTATATAAATACTAATCTAATTTCAATCGTAATTCAAACCAAACATATCACGCTGTTATATTTTAACTTATTAATAATTATAGAAAATATTTGTTCAAAGAAGACTGCGTAAAACGAATACGAGACGTAAACTAAATTATTTTGTAACTGAGAACGTGCTGAGATCAACTTTTTAGCAGGATGTTGCCATGATGTAAACATTTGAGGACTGCTTGGCTAATCATGGTTTCAAATTGCTTGAGTGGCGTTTGTGTATACCATTTAAATTTGAGGGATGCTTATATTTAAGTAGCTTTTAGGTGACTGTGAGATTTGAGTGGCCTTTCAGTATTCGGCCGTAAGTTTTTAAACTGTCATGGTCACTAACATTATCATTAACACTAGAAACGGGATATTTACCATGTTTACTGTTTGTTTTGAGTTCCCGATATTTTTATTTTTAGTTCGCGAGTCACAGTGAGTTTCGTGTGTCGGGAACAGAATCGAATTGCGAGTGATAGTAGTAGTGGTATTGCTTGCAAACAACGAACAAGAAAGTGGGTAGACCGATTTGTCTGCTCATAAACACCCACCCGTAATAACTGCAGTTTATCCGTGATCATGGTGTTTGCAAAAGCGCCGAAATATCGGGAAATCAAAACAAACAGTAAACGTGGTAAATATCCCGTTTCTAGTGTTAATGATAACTTGATAAGACATGTCTTGTCATTCATACAATTTACAGTTGCTCGGAAAGGCAAGTGAAACAAAGGGTTCTCGACATTCTGAGCACATAGACGTACATTATAGAGGAGATATTTGTCACATTTAATTAAGACTTAGCCACTTATGTCCTAAATGAGCAAATAGCTGAATACCACACGCATTGCGCTCCCGCCGGTTTTGGGCTGGCCCAGTTAGAGGTTATTTATAGAATTCCACAAAATAGCGTGATGTGTTAACACTAATATTTCCTAGGTTGACATGGCAATGAAATTGTTCACTAGAAAAAAATTGGGGCTTTCGGAAATATTTGGGTAACCAATTCGGTTGGCGACAGTCGAAATGATCAGGTTTTTTTGGCTGTTGTCACCATAACAGGCTGTTTTCTTGGAATAACAGTGGTTTGGCGTATGTATTGCCAAAATAAGGTGCAAATTGATCAATTGTGCCAAAAGTGTATGATTCTAATGCATTAAAATCTTTTCAGTTAGTCAGACATTTTAGCACTACGCATTTGGCACTATCAAATTATTACCGATCTCTTATTGTTCATGTTTTTGGGGAAGCCCAAAGAGAATCGCGATAAGTTTAGTGAAGAATGACAAAAGCGAACCCTGACCCTGATAGATCGAAACATTACATTAAATTAACAAAGGGGTGACTTTTCAATCAAACGTTTTGTCTGAGGTACAACCATAAAGTTAGACAGGTTTTGTATAGAAACAAGTCTTCAGATTAAAAAAAAATCTGACGGTTGATAAATTGATCCCGAGTGTAATGATGTCCTTCCAGTCTATTTTCTGTTAGCTATCATGTTGGCAATATGAGGTTTGAATGATTCCCCGGTCGATTTTTTTTCACTATCCTCAAGTTAGCCAAGCCAACTCATAGTTTATTCAGCTCAAGCTAAATAAACCGTGAAAGGACTGCAAAGGCTTACTTTACAATCGTCAGAAACTTTTGTCTAAGATATAAACATTTAATACATAACAGACAGTTGAAAGTGTAATAAGAACTTGAGTGAGGATGTTAATAAAATAGACAATTACGACACGGACGTAAAACAAACGTTATCTAGACTGGGGAGCCAATCAGGAAGCGAATGACAGTAAGTTATTAATGGAACTAAGTTTATTACAATTATTTCTATTAAAATGCTGCAATTATTATTATTTAGCATTTATAATATACTAGCTGTTGCCCGCGACTTCGTCCGCGTGGAAATTTTGATGTGTAAGTGCCAGAAAAAAATGTTAATCCGGGTTATCAACTTCCAAATTTCATCCAAATCCGACAAAAATCCATCCTCACTAACTTTCGAATTTATAATATTAGTAGGATATTACTAAAGAAGTTTGGATGCAAGAACACAAGATTAATTACACAATCAGCAGATAACATCACAAAGTAGATGGCGCTACCTACCTGTACACTAATCTCTTTAGCTTACAGTACTTTGATCAAATTCCTCCATTCCCTGACAAAGCTTTCCCCATCATTTCGCCACACACCTACAATCTACAAAGCGACGTTTATAGAGATAAAGGGTGTTCCACATCCCGTTAAGCATAAATCTTATGTTATCGCTCGTTGTCACACCTTAACGGATTAAGAGATTAATAACGAAGTCGACGTGTGAAGATTTTAGCTTAATGTATTTAGTGTCTAGTTATAAATCTTGGCATATTATGAAGGAGCTGCCTGTATACAGGGTTTAATTAAATTTGCTGGCGAAACTTCAGAAACCGATGACGATGAAACAAAATAAAAGTGGTTTTCTAAACTCATACTTTAAGAATCCTGCCTCGTTGGTATAGTGGTCGCAATCGCGATTGCTGAGCGTGAGGTCCCTGAGTTTGATTCGCGGGTCAGGCAAATTGTTATTGGCTTTTTCCATCAGGATTTTCTGAGTAGCTGCCACGGAGTCGGGATCTGTGCCCGGTTGATGGCAATTACCTCGCCCCCTTATTCATGGGACTTAAACATAACTGATGAAACGTGGGTGTACTATTAGGTACACCTCTGCCTAACCCTTCAGGGACTACAGGCGTGATGTTATGTTACTTTAAGAATATACAGCAAATTATAGGGTCAACGGCCGCGGGTCATTTGAAATTACGAGTTAAGACAATCAGTTTTTTTTTTTCGTTTTTTCGTGTTTATATGTAGATCTAAAACGTCTATGAATATGTCCAGCTAATTTAATTTGACCCTGCGTAATCATCATCTGCCTAGCCTTTTCCCAACTATGTTGGGTCGGCTTCCAGTCTAACCGGATGCAGCAGAATACCAGTGTTTTACATGCAGCGACTCCATAATCTGAGCTCCACAGCCCAGTTTATGATGCCATAAAGGAAACCATAAAAATATTTTAAACCCCAAAAATGTGTGCGTTCAAAACCTTTAAATATGAAATTCTTATACGAATTGCCAATCCAAAAGTTACGGCCGAAGAGTATCTGCAATGTGCAAAAACACTCCACTGCACTTGCAACTTTAAGCTTGGTCGAGTAAAGTTCAAAATAGAAAGGCTCACGTTCCAGACTATGCAAATCGCAGTCATATTGGATAGTCCTTTGGCTTCATAATCTAATTTGCCGATCCTTGCACATTTGTATGGTAAAAGGAATAATTATCACAGGGTTGAAACCTATAGCAGTTTACATAACATAATATCACGCCTGTAATAGCCGAAGAGTTAGGCAGAGGTGTACCGAATAGTACACCCACATTTCGCCAGTTATATTTGAAGTCCCATTTAATAGGGGGCCATAAACCGGGCACAGATCCAGACTCCATGGCAGCTACTGAGAAATTCCTGATGGAAAAAACCCAATACCTAACACTTTGCCCGACCCGGGAATAGAACCCAGGACCTCATGCTCAGCAGTCGCGCTTGCGACCACTCGACCAACGAGGCAGTATAGCAGTTCACACTATCTATTGATTTTCTGTGTAATTAAATTAAAACCCAATATTTTCCACCTTGTGACTAAAATCGGCATGAAGTGAATTATAAACCAGATTATTATAATATTCACATCTGTAAAGATTTATCACCATGTATAATTTAATAATTCTGCATTCCTATTCAAATTATTTAATACGTCGTCGTAATAATTTAATGTTTTGTCAGTCTTTCATGTATTGTTTTGAACTGAACGACGTAATAATCACATTCTTATGCAAAATTCTACAAGATACAATAATAAAAACCTAAAAATGCTTGTCTTCAAGTTAGAGTTACCGACATTGTTACGCCCGCAGCATTGTCACCTCTGATCAAACTACCCCTATGCATATAAAAAGTTAAACAATCATTAACAATTCTTCACATTCCACTATACAAAAACCAACATTGGCATAGTAGGAACGCCTATGTTTTTTTTTTAGTTATTTAAATAAACCAACCCGTAGGAGTTATTATTAAAAAGTTCGCAAACATCTTTTTCTGTTTAGGGTTCCGTACCCAAAGGGTAAAAACGGGACCCTATTACTAAAACTTCGTTGTCTATCTTTCAACAAGCTGTATCCCAAGAACCGCGATAGCTAGACAGTTGAAATTTTCACTAATTATGTATTTCTGTTGCCGCTATATCAACAAATACTAAAACAAAATAAAATAAATATTTAAGGCGGGCTCCCATACAACAGACATGATTTTTTTTTGCCACTGCTGGGCAAAGGTCTCCCCCAATTCCTCAGATGTGCTCTTTTCCCGTGCCTCCTCTAACCAGCCCTAGCGGTAATATGAAATATCTTACTACTTACCTATTATAAATAGCAAAGCTGGGATGGATGGATGTTTGTTACTCAGTCACGCGAGAACGGTTGAACCATAGATATATTTAATATTTCTGTGGGTTGAACGAATCTGGATGAAATTTGGCACTGAGATAGATTATAGTCTGGAATAGCACATACGCTACTTTTAACTTTTTTTCTCACTCATACATCAAAAATTCCACGCGAACGAATTCGCTGGCAACAGCTAGTCTATTCTAATAATATTACAAAGAGGTGTGAATTTGTATGTCGGGGGTATTCTTTGGAACTACTGATCCGATTCCGAAATAATATGTTCATTATCGGGAACCTACATTATCTCTGAGTGTCATAGGTTACATTTAAAACTTCCGTGGGTTAATTTCCGTACGTATAACGTGAACAAAGCCGCGAGCTAAAGCTAGTAATGAAATATGCTGGTTATTGCCATCAACCGGGTCCAGACTCGGGCTCAGGAAGTAATTCCTGATTAAAAACAACAACACTTTACCCGAATTACGGGCGCGTGGCCTAAATCCGCAAAAATCAAAACAAAAACAGAATCTGCTATCTTGTTTTTTGTAGGTATGTACAATTTCACGAAACTGTTTCTCAAATGTTTACCAATAACGCCAATTACACTATACTACACTACACAACTAATATACTACACTACTATACTACTATACTACTACTACACTACTTTACTATACTATTATTATCACTGCCAATTTAGCTCCAAAGAATCCTTACAGCAGTGCAGGTGTTAATTAAAAGTGACACATAAGCACATAAGTACCAACATCCGCATCTTCCCGCTGTTGCCCATGTTATTTGGGGTCGGCACATAAAAACGTAGGTTAGGTATTGTGATCAATCGGCAATTAAATTACATTTTTGTTTACGGAAACCCGTCTGCAACTTGGTCATACCATAACAGGGCGAGTATACACAAAGACAGAAATACTGCGTCCCCAGTCACCTTCTATGTGCAATCAACATTCTGCGCCAGATTGCCATAATACTACACTGATTTAGCTAACTGGTTGTTGATTATGTAGCCTATAATGTTCAGTTTCAATAATAAATCTTTATGCTGACATAAATAAAGACAGACAATCAGCTGGTATTACGTAGTTTTATTCTTCCGAGTGATTTTATTAGCGGCTTAATCAGGAAATGTGCAGAGAAATTGTAAGAAACAGTAAGGTTCGAGACAAGGAAGGATTCTTCAAAAACTGGGAGCAATGTTGGCCTAGGTTCAGACCCAAGCATCACATCACTGCTCCCAAAACGGTGAAAGCAAGAATAGTAGTTCGTTGTAGAAAATGCCTAATGGCATTAAGTCCGCCTCTGTACTTTGTGCTTGAAGTGTTAAATAAATAAACAAAGAGCTCACTGAAATGGTCCAGCCATGGAAAAGTTATACCCTATATATTTTGATTACGCTCCAAAAACTTGGATTCATGAAGTGGTGACGAAGCCAGACAATTTGTTCCATCATCATACGTCTCTTGTTTATAAGATTACAAAGAAAAACATCGAATTTAAGCAATTTGTTGAGAATGACTGAAGAGGTAAGACACACTTATTGCTCGACAATACAAGTTTCAAATACGCCTTTTATTTCTTATCTGGCAATATTTATGTCTCTTTTCTGATTTTTGTTGGCATGACATGGCAGCACCGATCGCATGCGAAGGGCAATAAAATTGCAACAAACATCAATAAAATATTAATGTCAAAGACATATCACTTGGTTTTATTACACTCAGTAAAGTATGTTAAGCTAGTTTTCAATGGCTGGTCAAGTACACAAGCAAACGCAGTTCGAAAGTTCAATTCAGTTTAACATTTGCCATGTTTGGTCCGTGGATGGATGGGTGACCACCCATTACATACCGAGTTTCCTCCGTGCCTCGGCAAGCACGTTAAGCCGTTGGTACCGGCTGTCATTTGTAGATCTTTGACACTTTGACAGTCGTTACAGGTAGTCAGTACCCCTAAAGTCTGACAACCAGTCTTACCAAGGGGTATCGTATTACCTAGCACTAACTGGGTTGTGGAGGTCAGATAGGCAGTCGCTCCATGTAAAATACTGGTATTCAGCTGCATCCGGTTAGACTGGAAGCCGACCCCAACATAGTTGGGAAAAGGCTAGGCAGATGATGATGATGTGCCATGTTTATAACTCATTTAGTAAAACTTTCATTAACACAGGCAAGATCATGTGAGATGGTTATTATAATGCTGTTTCGAAATACGGAGACAAAAGGGTTCTTATCCCTGCGGACACAAGGCAATTGGGCTTATACAGTCAGGTCTTATTTGCTACTGCTACTTATTTGAGCTGTTACCCGCGATCTTCGTTCGCAATTTCGCATATAAATTATTATGAAAATATTAGTTCCCTATTTGAATCGAATTTTGTTAACAATTTCAAGGGCTTTCATTTTTTTGCACGGAACCCTAATCTTTTTCTAAAATAAAAGTAATTAAAAGTAAAGTCTAAGTTACACCTTACAACATCAGCTATCTGTCAATAAAAGTCCCGTCAAAATCGGTCCGGTCAGTTGACTGACTGACCGACAGACACGCCAGACTAAAATAAAAATAAATAATTTTGTTTAGTTTTAAGTACCGTATATATATTACATATATACTTTCATATGCATTCAGTAAAAAGCTATTATTTTAAAATTACAAACAGACACTTAAATTTTATTTATTTGTATAGATTGGCACGAACCATTTGGAAGAAGCTCATAATATAAGCCAGTCTGTCAAGTAATGAGGCACAATTGCCTAAATCGCGTGCGCCCGCGCGCCCTTTTTTGGTAAAATTAATGCAAAATTCTTACAGTCTCTTTTAATAGTCCGGTCTAGCCAGTATCATAGGTTGACCTGCGAGATGCCATAAAAAAAACGTCTCTTTTAGAATATTTTTAAATCTCACCCCCTCCTTCGTTCTCGCTCTTCTTCTCTCTCTCTCTTTATTCATTAATGTATACTGTTATTGTTATTGGATAAACACAGAATATATTATAGCTGTATGTGTACTAAATCCTTTTCAATAACATCTTACAGCTCACGGGAAAGGATCTATCTATTCTTAGTTAGAAACTACACACGCCCTCCATACTAAATCTATATTTATTCTCAAAATGACAGCCAGTTCCTCGAATACGCAAAATTAATGACAGTTGTTCCGCCACATTTACGGTTTCATGTACTAAATCAAAACAAACATGGACGATCTTAATTTCTGAGTTGTATAGAAGTTAAATGCTCTAAATCTACGGGTTCTGAGATTGGCATCACACCTAGGATTAAACTGGTATAGGAGTGCATTAAAATATGCTCCACAAGTTTTGATACTTAAATAAATATCAAGAAGATTTATCCAGTTCACGTTTAATAGTCCACTTTAAGGACTAAGTGCGGAAACCAAAACCCTAACATAGAACATGGATTTATCCAGTATTCGGACTGTAGGGAACAAATCAATGGTAACAATTTGACCTTGACCCGGCTTAGCGTAGGAGTTTCAAGAGGAACGAAACTTGCATTGTCACTTACGGGAACATTAGCAGTCAGGGCCCAATCACTGGATCGATTTTTACAAGCCACGTATTTTGTCTAACATTACATACCAAGGCTGACATGAGAAGCAATCCTCCCGCATTCTCCATGGCGCTTGCAATAGTGTCGAAATATCGGGAGCTAAAAATAATTGGAAATCACGGAAGATATCCCGTAAGTGACAGTGAAAGTTCAGCTTATACTGGTTTCGCTACGACTGATGAACGGTCTACCATACGTCCGGCGCACCCTGGATTTTCAGCCCTGCCCTTCACCACCTTGCTAATATTCAAACCACGGTGTGAGCTGATATAACGCTGCGGGCCGATACAAAGCAAGAAGAAGAATGGGTGTTCCAGGTAATTTTCTGATGTCCATTGACCAGAGAATGTTTCCAATTCAGAAAAATGCTGCAATAATTATTAAACCTAATGTGAAGTTTCTGCCGCCACTGGGATACTGCCGCAAATTTACAAATGCATTAAGTAATAATTAACATGTTTCGAATTGGCTATCGTAACAAAGATTAACATCAACGCACTTCCGTTGGATGAGTCATTGTGACCGGATACCACGGAAGACTAAATGTTTGGAGTAGCTATTATGAATACTAAGCTAATATTAAACCTTGCTTATCCTGGCAGAGAGTTTTTTGTATAAATAGTTTGATAAAAGCTTTTGAGTGATGGTGTCTTCGCGTTTTAGTCCTGCATCGTCTACAAAATTCCGTGTTTGGAAACGGTAACTGAGATATTAAACATTACGCCTATAATCAGCTAAGGGAAATGCAGAGGTGTAATATTACACCCATTTCGATGTTTAAGTATGGGGAGAATTAACCATGCACGCATCTAGACTGAGATGTTGCTGAGAAATTCCATAAGAGAAAATCAAATAACACTTGGGAACCGAACCCAGGAACACATTCGAGCGTGCGACCACTAGCTAGACCAACGAGGCACTTAGTGTTTCGAGAATACTCTGACAAAAACTGTAACAATATGCGAGGTTTCCCGCTGTGGTCCTTTCCGCATTTTCAAGATAATATTATAAGCAATGATGTCCCCCTGTAGGTATACTAATAAACTTACCGTGATTACTAATTTGTTCTCTAAGCGTAGTTTAAGACTGTTCGTTTTAGCTGTAAACTGCAGTATTACCAATTCTAAGAAATGTAGTATAACTTGTGAGTAATATACATAAATACAAAATGTGCATGAGCGGATGTTTTGCATTATGCAAGTATGACTGTTCCTCCATTTTAGTTAAACAGTTACTAATAAATTCACTATTATTATGGCGAAAACATCTGGAAATATCTGCTTAGGGCCCGCTTTCGTTACTGTCAATAGCTTTCTCCGAACCACCACAGCAATGCAGATTCCGCGGAAAAGGACGGCCATGACAGTTTCAAGATAACAAATTCCCGCCAGATAAGACCATAGATATCTCAATCCCTTATCTCTGGTACGAAGAAATGATCAATCCTGAACCTGAACTATGGGTATTGAATATGAATTGCGGTCTATAAAATTTCTACGATCCATTAGTTTCATGAAATAGCTTCAAACTTCCTTTGCAGTTTGCACGTATATCTTCGAATTCTATTGCCTTAGTTTATTTTATGCGAGAACTTTACTTGAAGAGACGGAAAATGGCGGCACGTAAACGCACCACTTCTGAACTTTTGAGCAGAATGTTGGAAAATATTTCAAAAGGTTGGTAAATGTATTAGTGATCCTAAAGCCTAGTATGTTCCTGACACAGGTGAATAATACCATATACCGACTCACTTATTAGAATTAGATATTCCAGGGACTTTATAAACTAATGAAATAGCGAAAAACACGAGTATTTTTTGCATCTGTGTTTGAAATTTTTCTCCGATATTTCCGGGTTGGTCCTTGGGCCCATATTAAAAGTTATTAATACATGAGCAATTCCACTTCCTGAAAAGATTCTAATAATATGACCAATTTCCCCGAAAAAGCACCGTATCCGAATATAAGTCCGATTTTAACAGTTCACAGTGGAAATACCGGGTCTCCCAAACGCATTCAAGGGTTATTTTACATAATGATGACATGCACCGATCCGGAACCCTCCAATGCATTTGTGTGACGCGAAACGCCATTGTCCGGGACTTTTGACAGCCAGCCAACCTTAACAGCCTTCAACTAACACACCTGGTTCAAACGATTCTAGACTTTGCACCTTTGTGTTAAAGATTAAGGTGTGTGAAGATTTAACGTTGTTAAGGGTGTCGTCCGATAGGTCAGTGACATGCGACTTTTAGAACTCTATTCCTATACGATGCTCTGTAAACAGACTGACATAGAAACTGTGATATAGACATATACAATATACAATAGAAAACTAGAGTAAAGAACGGTTCAGTTTAAAAGATGCTAATGAAATCAAGTATCAAACAAGATTTTGAAGTGTCAAAAGAGTTTTTATTTTTCTCGGCTGAGTTCAGCTATAAAAGAGTTAAATTTTGCTTTTTACACTTCGCTAATTTATTCAAACACATTATTTATAACTGCAGTAGCCTAACATTATTCATCGAGTATCGCCCATAACCAAAATATAACGACCATAGAGCTATTCAAACGCAAATAAAACACATCTTTAAAAACAAACAATATCTATGTTTGGACTATTCGAATTTCAAATGCAACACGTGATGCTTTTTTGAAGAACACGCCCGGCCAGTCCCTTTAAAAAAATAAAATATCAAATGCGTTCCCGCCTTTTTACTTTTTTTACCACAGAGTATAATAATCAAAACATTCTTTTTGTACGCGCGATGACGCACGGTCTGTGAACTTCCTTCCATTGTGAGAATATCTCTGAAGCCAGTTCGAGCTTGGCCTAATACGGTAGTCAAAAAAATAAGTGACGACCTATTTATGTCCTGAGCAACTATACGATGCATCTTAACTCGAATCCTTGAGGAACATACAAGTTCAAATACGAAGACGAACTTTAAAACTGCTTTATATTTTTATTACAAACTTGTGAAAAAAATAGACACGCGTCATAAAATTAAAATTCACAAAGCGTGTAACGTTAGAATTTATAATGAACAGCGATAAATTCAAATTGATATTCTAGAAAAGAAACGTTTATCAATGTTTTTAAATATTGTGAGGCGTTATAACTTTAGTAATCGATTTGCAGTCATACCCATGATTACAGTTTCCTATACTCGTGTTCAAGATAAGGCAATACCACTTACATCAGTCTGTCACCATTCTCATGGTATTGCCATGATCACAGTTTTTGTTTTATGTGTGATGTATTGAAAGTGTTACCTCACATTTTCCTGTCCTATTGTCCTCAAACTAATTGTAATGCTATAATTTAAATGGGGTAATTAAGTCTTTACACAATAGGCACAGGGTACCAACCGTATTCAGCGGATGTTTAATTATTTTTCTGGGGACTTTTTTTTAAATTTCAAGCTGCTATTGCGGAGAGAATTTTATTATAGGATATCCTCCCCTGTCCCCGCCTATAAAAGTAGTGGAACATCAATGAAACTGACAAGAAAGGAGGTGAAATGACGGACCGTGTAAGCTGAGGACCTGTATAGGTGTAAGGAAGAACACAAATGAGGCAAAACTGGAAGGAGGACCCGCGTGCTCGCGAAAAATTGAGGCAGTGGAGGCCTTTGCCCAAAAGTAGGATAAAGACAAAACACGGGACTGTCACCGACGAATCAAGTAATTTTATTAATTGATACTTTACCCGCCTACCAGGCCTCCATATTTTCAGTCATTTACCTTGTAAACAGTAACACAATCCTGTTATTACCGCAGCACAGGTACTATAGGTCGTAATTTACGTAATACGAGAGAAAGTAAACTGACCAACTGGCCGACCTTGCCTCAATTAACGAGTAGCGAAAAAAAATATAAATGTGGTAATAATGTTCTACAGTCGAGTTTAATTGTAAATATAGTTATCAATTAGACTAGAATATAATTTATTTGACTGTTCTAAAAATTTACGGCGCGGAAATAAGGACCAATTATAAAACTTATTAATGCAAGGTTTTTCATACATGTGGTTACGTAAGTTTTACTTATTGAAATATTTTAATTTACAAAGTAACTCCAAAAAAACAGAAATTGCTCAGTTAAACATTTGATATGTTAACAATGACCCAATCTAATTGCTCCAACAACTCCTTAGAAAATAAAGCTTTCGATAACCCGCGATAACACGAGAACGAGAATCCGTTGTAGATGAAGAAAAGGTAAGAAGTAGCTGAACAACGCAAAATAATCCATGATAGGTAAAAGAGACCATAGACGAAATCCGTTTCTGAACGCACATTGCACCTGTCAAACGGATAAATGCATTTTGCGTAGGGACATCACGTGTGACAACTGGGCGTATTTAATCGATTCACAATGCTAATTCGATGCGTACGGTTCACGATTTCGCCGGATCGTGCTTTTGCCAGTATTGTTTTAAAAACAAGGCTGTTTATTTCAATGTCTTGGTCACGTTTCATAATCGATGAAGATAATATGACTGCTAATTATGCAATTAATATTTAATTTCTACGTTGCAGCATGATTAATTTAATTATAATATTAAATTGCAGGCTTTAGTTTTGAAACTCTTGTATTAATTTAAAGTATAGTTACACCACCACCACCACGAGTCACTAAATACAAAATTAAACATCGTTATATTTCTGTCAATCATTTGGAGACGACAGAGACATAATGATGTTTGTAAATACGTGTAGCTTTAAATGCATATTTTTTGGTGGAAGTGAGCCTATGAGGTATTCTGATTTAAATGGAAAAATGTCGTGAATAGAAATTACATTAGTAAAACACTTTCTACATTTCTCTTATCGCAAACGAATCTGGAGCAGTTGCCAGTGCTGCCACCTGCTGGGATTTATTAGTGTTTTTACTTTTATTCATTGTAACACGAACCTTAGGAGTGTCATGGCCACTTTTCACGCTTATCATGGTTCTTTCATCGAAGGTTTGTCCTCTGCTTTCAGTGTATTTCACCAATGAAACTAAACGCGATTAGCACATTTTAACTGCGTTTAAGAACTGTTAGTGTAATTATTACATAGCAGCGATGTTCACTGACCGCATCACCTGCATCCGGTTGGACTGGAAACCGACCCCAACATAGTTGGAAAAAGGCTAGCATATGATGACGATGAACAATGTTCACTGATAACCCTTCAACACGGTTATGATGAGCTGATGGAGTTAAGGTTTATTGTGGAAATTCGTCCTTAATGTCTGTTCTCATTTTCCTGACCAGTTAGAAGACGCATGGTTCGTTTTTGCCAAAAATTTGTCTGGTAATAAAAGCCAAAGCCTTTTGTCATTTCATGGCCCTAATGATAGACCCACTTCTAGTCTTACTAAGACATTACATTCGTCATGCCTGGATGAAAACTGAAGGTGATATATTGGTCATCGGATCCATTAGTTCCGTTTCTCAATGTCTACAACATAACATGACTCATCTGATTGAACGCAACCCTCTTACTTTCGAGATACTGAATAGGTACCGTCTTTCCGAAGATCTAGGTCGTTATAGCATGTATCGGGTATCTTCTGCTCCCAAAATTACTACTAAAGGGTACCTACTAATTAATAGGTCTGTCTTCCCAGCCATCCCAGCTATTAACCCAATTCCTGACCTCCTTGCTAGACCAGAGACAACAAATTACGCATTTGGCGCCAAATTCCACGTCAATGTCAACACTTCTAAGCATTCTAAGTAAATGAATAGTAAAACTATTAAAAGATGACTATCAGCAAACAAATTAACACCTGTTGTGATAAAACATGTTGAGCAATATTTTATGAATGAATGAGTCACAGATTTTTCCCGCCATTAGCGACGTTCGTTTTTTTTAACGTATCTGTTGAGATGTGACAAAGACGTCAGTTTGTAGTCGTTATATAAGCTAATAGGCTTTGTTATTGTAGATGACCTTCTTTTGTTATGTTTTTAGTTAAACGAGGTGTATTTTAGCATGAGAAGCTGCAAATTATGCAGTTATTGTTAGTTTGTTTATCTTATGACTAACTCATCAAGGTGATTAAAACTATCTATACCTTTTATACGTTGATTTGTTTATTCGTTTTTTTTTGCGTCTCTAATAAATTGATTTTTCTTTATTTACTTTAGATTGGACAAATAAAATGACCTCATGGTTTTACATGACATTATATGTACATGGAACATTTTACCAAACATTGCGGGAAAATTGTCTTTTCCGATTCATAAATATTGATGAACTCATGAGGAATTTACTTATTTGGTCATAATGGTTACATTAGCTCAATTTATTCGTTACAATTAGATAAACTTTGACGCAAGTAAAGTTTTCCCTACAGCATATTTAGTTCTGTGGTTGTCCTGATTCATTGCAACAGGTAAATTACTACCAGGCTACGGTGAAGTCGTGATTCAGTTTTATAATGTTAATTGGAGTTGACATTAATTGAGTAAGTACCTACCTACAGCCCTACACAGAGTACACAGTTACACACACAGATGGTCTGAACACCTGCTGGTTTATGAGAGCCTAGTACGCAGGAAATACATAACTGATACATTATCTAGTTAATAGCTACTAATTAATGATTGGATTGATGATAACTTTAATTTTTTGGTAGACAGTAAAGATAAGATGGGAGAGACAAAAGGTTTTAATCAAATGTATGTTTATATTTATAAAAGCTGAAAGAGTCAAACAAGATAAAAGATGAAACAGAAATTACTTGAAGAAAAACATATTAAAGAGGAAGACTGGCAAGAAAATCTGCAGAATTATTAAAAGAACTACACACTACACTACACGACTATACTACAGTCACTACACTCACACACACTACTTCACTACTGGACTATATGACTTTAGATAACTTGCATTTAAATTATTGATTTAATCTTCTACTCCGGACGCTCTTAATGTGCACGTCTTTCTACATCGTTTTCACTAAAGTAAATGTAATCTCAACATGAATAATGTAACCAAGATCTTGTAACAATGTTTTGATTGAAAAGAGTGTCCATAGAGTTTCTTGCCCATTCTTCTCCATAGAGATTACGCTTTGGAATGGGCAACTACAGTACTTTTACAAGTTATTATGCCTTGTGTCTGTGACTGTAGCTTCGCCTTCTTTGTTTTTTCTGACATTCAAAAGTGCCTGACTGCGTGTTATGGTCTAATTGAAATAAATGCTTTGAGTTTTAGTTTCGCTCAAAACAAATTCAAATTGCTACATGGACGACATTTTGGTTTCTACTATGCATCATCATTTATCCATCATGCATGATTCTCTTTTATACAATTTTCAGTCGATGCAGCGCAATCTTTGTCTTCTTCTAAATATACTTCTCGTTCCAGTTTGCGTTCTAGGCATTATTTCTGTTCTCTTTTTATCCTTAACTTCAGCAGAATAGACATATTATAAGTAAATAAGAACAACAATGTATTCCGATTTATCACCAAACAATACAGTAGCATTGTTCTCGTGTTATCACGGGTTATCAAGCAGTGTTATGTATAATTTTATACATTTAATTAACATAAAGAAGTTAATTATGTTTTTATAAACTTACTAATTTAATTGTTATTAGTTTTATCGCAATTGTTTTAGGTATTTATTTGTAATGGACTTTTTAGCTTATCAACTTTGTGTTTTAAAACCGTATCACTTTTTACTGTACCTACTTTTATAACTTTTGGAAAAGTATGAAACCGCCAGTTCAATTCTGTACTACTATTTTTAGGCAACAAATATTAGATCTATCTGCCCTTGGAGTTTTGGTGCCGAAACCCTATTTAATTACCAAAAAAAAAACAAGAATATCTCCTACAGATCTTATTTTCGCAGTATAATCTCAGCAATCGAGACTAGGCCAACATAACTGATAACCTAGTTAAACAAATGAATTTCCTCGGCCCCGTTAGACAAAGCCACCTGTCAACAGTCGGTGCACGTCTTTAAAACAAACGCAGGATGAATCAACCAGGATATGCAGCGGTAGTCAACGTTTTTCTGAGCTGTATGTAAACTACCACAAAGGACAAAAAGATCAGTACTTGGGCAGATTATGTTATTTGAAAGATCCCTCTCTATGTGTTTGCTATGCTACAAGCTAGCTATAGGTATCCTAATAAATCTCGAGGACAAAAGTTATTTTAATCCACTGATCGCCAAACCAAATACGGTATTTTTTCGGGACAACATTTTCAAAGAGTCGAAGTCTAACCATTTATGTCAATAATTAGGCCATTAAAAGGCGTTTTTAAATGTCAAACTTTAAAAGGAGATAGAATTCATTCTAGTTGCCCATATTTCCACACGAAACTACCTTTTAATTTCGTATGGAGTAGTATAGGCCTTTTTCGGAAGAGTTTATGGACATCATCTTCCTAGCCTTTTCCCATTGTTGGAGTCGGCTTATAGTCTAACCGGATGCAGCTTAATACCAATATTTTGGCAGCTGCTGTATCGGCAATGGTGTACACATAGCAACGAAAAGCATGCATCAGTTTGAGTATCACTGAGCTAATGAATCAATGGAGATCACAGGATGTGCGTAGGCGGCGCTTACAATCAAAGCGGTGGCGTTTCGAAAGACACGTCACATTGAGAACTAGCATTTGCGAAATTACCTAGTATCGCGATATTTATCTTCACGCACCATAAGGGGCTGTCTCCACGAGCGAGAAAATCGCCACGATATTATCGTCGTTGCCACGTATTTCTATACACTCTCTTAGAGGCCGTCTCCACGAGCGAGAGAATCGCGGCGATATTATCCCATACAAATACGTAATATCGCCACGATGCTCTCGCTCGTGGAGACGGCCCCTAACTGCTTCGTTTAAGATCAATATTAGGTTAATTCTGGGCTGAGTAGAATTTTCACTGTTTATTTCTGTTTATCTAAAGGTACCTATAGGAAAAATATACTTGTTTGTTCCTAAAACACTTCCATTGCTTTTTCCAGAGACTTAAAACTAATATTAACTGTCACTCCTGTAATTTAAAAAGCAGTAGGCAGAAGATATCTGTAACGCGCCCACATGTCGCCAATGACATCACTTCTATATCGTCAACTGCTATATTAATCTCTATTGAATCTTCTGTTAATCCTTCGTCTCCAAAGACGAGCCCACTTGCTTTGTTTGAGCAAGGATTTGCTACTGTTTATTCATTAATCGACGGCCACAGAACAATTAATCGCGCAGTGTCAACATTTTACAATCAATAGTGGCAAAGACAGCTATTGGACGAGGTTAAGATAAGCTGATCGCGTTGAAATTCGCCCTAAAGCTATGGATTTTGGTTTGGACTTGACGTAGGCTTGCGAAATTCGATTTATCAACCCACTAAAGGGAAAGCTGGTCGCAAAAACAGTTACCTTCGAAACTGAAACGTAGAATGAATGAGTACAAGCCTTTGTATTGGGTCGAATCGATTCAGTAGTACGCTATCGAAGACAAAAAATCTAGGTAATGGAAGTAGGTGGCTGATAGTAAATGTTTTCGGTGACCAGGTGTTTATTTTCTTGACCGATTTTTGGAGAAAACCTGATCTTTTCTTTGCAGTAAAAACAGCAAAAATCAATAGATGGTTGTAGGTTTGCCTAGAAATGACAAATATACAGAAGACGTCTATGAAAACAGCAAAAGTGGGGAACATGAAATGCCTCAGCCATATAAATGACCGTCCATACAACACCAGTCCACAAAACAGGCTGTCATAAACCCAGAAAAAAGGAAGAACTTTATATTAAACATAAAACAGAACTTATTAAACTAACCTCTCACAAAACATTAAACACACTCGAATCTAATGACAGTAACAAACCACTTCTCTTGCTAAGCCGGTCTACACACTTGTTTCCCATGCAACCGTGACAAGTGTGTGTAATCAGCTTTATCGAGAAAACAAGCCCATTCAACGATCCCCGAGAACTCAAGACTGTTTGATTCAACGCCACTTTTAACTGTAACTACATCGCAAATGCAACTAATTGTGGACAGGCATTAAGCTCTGTATGACTATACATGCCATGACATATCCAAACTAATTCTTCCACAAAGACAATAAGGTTGATATTGTACTGGGTCGGAAAGCAGATATGACGTTTTGTGAATTGCAAGTCAGTCGTGAGTCAGCGTTCAATATGACTAGACGTATCTTGACCTCCCGTTATTAGCCGTGGTTTCGCTTACGAACAGCTGTTAGAGACAAATTCACTTTAATTATTTGAGACTAGTGTTGATAATGATCATGTTGCAAAATCGAGCACTAAGCGCTCATCCTGGCAAGCTGTAGTAGACGGTAAAGTGCTTAAGATTGTCGCAGGATAAAGTTGGTTTGCATTACAGATGTAAAGGACACTCGTTGTCTAGACCGTTTTATGTCCTAAGAAATGTAATGGCTGGTTGGACCGGTCAACACTACTCGTTTATGGTTTTTCAATATTTCGAAGTTCTCCGGTGTGGATTGAGGGCATAAAGTATAAAATGAAGATCCGTATCGCTATGATACTTAAAATAGGCATGCTCCTTTTCACATTGAGACATTTTATGAGATATGCGATATATTTCTTTAGATCTTTGGAGATCACAAGGCTTTCAAATATCAAGATTTTTCATGCTATAACTTCTAAGTTAATCTTGTTATAAAAGTCGTCTAAGTGAACAGTCCATAGGAATGTAGGGCTATAAATGTATTTAACTGCACAGCCATAATCTTTTGAACCAGAATCTTTTTCTATTACTGAATTAGCATTCGTTATGCGTTGGAGCTCAGAAAACACCGATGACACTGACCATATCTTAGCCTAAATTAATCTACTACGCTATGCAACTACTGCAGATATTTGGATTTCTAGGCCAGTTAGTTAACTTAAAATCCACTTAGGTGCATGTTTGATAACAGCTACTCCTATTATAGACACAACTGCTTTGATAAGATCGCCGTCTTCATTTGGAATATCATTAACAATAACGGTACTTATAGTTTTTGCATCGAGGAACCTAGGACCATCAAAGACAGTTGATCCTAAGTTCCTTGAACAGTTTTTAAGGAAGGAACACTCATAAAATCTAGTCCCTTTCTCAAGTATTTTTCTCACGTAAAGTTTTAATGTATTGGCGTAAGTGACCATATAAATACCAGTCTACATTTCTGCACATAGAAATTAGTATTCTTACTACTTTCAACGAAAACTAGGTCTCCAGACTTGAGTGAAACGTTAGTGTAAAACTATGTCCTTGTCTGACTAACATTACATTTACTTTTTAGTGCACCTAGAAAAAAAGACGTGCAAGTAAACTAACCTAGATAAGGCTTCACTAACAAATGAATCTCTTCGCAAATGCCGTTCGATAAAGGAGTTTTATCAGGTATAGGTCAGCATTACTAATCCACGAAAAATATTGTCTAGGAAAATACGAATTATCGCATAAACCTAGGCAAGAAGATTTGGACCACGAGCACTTAAATTTACGAGCTCTTAGAGCCAGAGAAGAAGAGAAAAATTAAGGTCATTCCCTACTGTCTATTGTAATCGATATGAGATTTATCTCGGAGTCATATGGTTCTATTGCTCATATTTCAACACAAGATGTAAGCAGATAACAAAAGTACTCTCAATATTCGATTAGTCAGTGAGCTTTAAAACAAAGCGGTCATGACCAGTATGCCAGGGAAACTAAAATAACAATTATGCCCAATTTAAATGGCCACGGCCCGCTGCTTCCGGCGAGTCACCTCAGCTTTCGCTGATAATTAGATAAGTACAATACCGTACACACTTTCCTACAATTTTCTATAATGTCCGGCGCAAACAATGCTTGCAAAAATGTGGAAAACTGCATGAATGGCGGTTTTGCGAGACAAAGCATTAATGCTTAATTCATGTACGGGCTGGGTAAAGAACGCGTACGCTGACAAGACGTGAAATTTGGAGTTATTTGCATACTGCTTTCCGAAACCGACCAACTGAAGTCACAACGCCCATAGGAGCGATCTTTAGAAACACGTTTAATTGCCCAAAAGACAGTGTTTGCTTCAGGTTACTGGATTTTATTAGATGTGTTTACATCAAAGTGCAGGTTCAGAGACAAACGCCAGGCAAGGGTCTACCATCAACGCACATAAGACTTTGAGGCGCGTTTGACCATCTCACGGATCATCTCTTATGGAGAAATATGGAAGAAGATATGTTGCGCCGACATCAAATAAATTAGGATCGGTTCTTAATTGCTTGCCTCATTTCGCTGTCGCTTGATCGTGCGTCTGGGCCAAACGTTATTATACACTTTCGCAGTTAAGATTATTCATGCTTGAATCTAAATGACCGGATAACGTGTCGGAAACGTCTATAATTAGCAGTCTATATCTAACTATTGTTCCGGGGAATAATATGGCTGAACAACCATTGATTAGTACTTGAGGCACGTTTCTTTTCCGTCCGTCGTATGACGACGGGCAGGCCGTGTCGACGGCGCGTTCGTGTTCCACGCGCGCCTCAAAGAGTTGTCAGCATACGGGAGGGGCCCGCAAGGGCCGGTGCCTGCCAGGGCTGCGGGACTGTTCGAAAGAGATACCGCGGCCCTGGAACATAAAGGGCCAATGAAGGAACATGGGTGTTTTTTAGTCAGTAAGAGTCTGACACTCCCTTCCGCTCCGCCCAGAGCGGGAGGAGTCATTTGATGATTTCTCACCCCCCAAAAAAAAAAAAAAAAAAAAGGCACGTTTCTTTAGAACAGAATAGAATTTCTCTTTATTCGAGCATCCATGACTCGAAAATGGCCGGCCGACGGTCAAACGGTCTCTTTAAAACGGCTTCGCAACTTGTTACTTCGATCAATGTATATTCGGTCGCTGACTCGATATATCATTGTTTTTTACCTGTTAACTATAATTATACAAATTATTTAATCAATGACTGTGTTTTAGATTCGCATTTACCATAATGATTTTTGTTTTGCATACATTTTTCTCAATAAACTACTAAAAAATGTTAATACAATAGTTGTTTATTTGAATGCGCATTAAATGACGTCAAGTGAGAAATTTCCTCCTCTCAATAGTTTTCTACGTTTATCTTACTAGTCATCCTCAACAAAATGTATTATGAAGTTGAATCATATTGACAATCTTATTCAACCTTGACAGTGGCATAAACGTCACTAAGCTGAAATATTTTAATAAGAATTGTGCAAATGATCGAGACATTGATAAACATCTCCTTGGCTTTATATTCTTTTATTTTGATGTTGAATGAAGCATATTTTATCTACTCTCCTCGTTTGTTCTTCATTTACTATCAAATTCACAAAAGAAGCAAATAAACTTCACCTACTTTACGTTTATCTGCCATCAACCACTTCTATTAGTATTAGTTAACAAGGGACGCATACGCCGCCAATCATCTGCCTCGAACGGCGCCTAAACTTCGGTGCCCCAACAATCAAACCATATCAGCCCATTCAATAAAATCTAATCACGCGACAGAATGATCAACAATACATACAAATAGTACGACATCCGTATATGGGAACTTGTTATTGAATCTTAAAGTGCGTCAGAATTCATCACACATCGAAGTATCTGGAAAACATTGATAGATACTTGAGTGAACTAACCAAGCAATGGAAGACCGTCTTTTGTTTGAACCAGACCGTATTCAGAACGTCCATGTAATCATTGAAAGGTTTAACCTACTTCGATGCTGTTTTTGTGTTTAAAAGAAGCAATGCAGAAGTATCGTTAGCATGTTCCATTGAGTCTGAAAAAGGTAGTCGTGAGGTCTGGCACTATTGTAGTTATGCCTACAATAGATATTAAACACCTGTCAATGATTTGACAATGAACCGGCTGGTAACTGGCGACATTGTGTGAAGAGATTATGTTTTCGTGAGAGAAGTTTTGAAAAGTAGGCTCTATTGTTTGATTATCTAACTAATTGCTGAATGGTGATAGACTTAGGAAAAAACAGGCAGCGGCGGAAACGCTCCTAAGACTTCGTCCGCAAATTCCGGAGGAGCGTTTTTAGCAGCATGCAGCGGGGCGTTTAATGGAATTCCCCATGCAATGCTCCGCTGTACGCTAGGTACCTACATGAAAGAGATCTCACGAAAGGAAGATTTCGATGCGAGATTTTTTAACATCAGCGCTAATGTCTATGTTAAGTAACCATTTTCGTGTAGTTGTTTCTGAACAAAATTAACAAGCTTAAATTAATCAACAGTGATTTTCCTAAAATCTGAAGCTCCCCTATTCGCCCTACTGACTCATGCCAGCTAATCAATTTGATTTGTTTAAACATTCCCGTTCGTTACAGTAATTTGTGACGGTAATAAAACCTTGGGTTGACTTCAAACATAAAGAGAGATATTTTACTGTGGAGACTGTAATTTTAAAATATTCTGTAAAGATACAAGATACAGGACGAGAAGATTATTTTTGTGTGTTCTCGTTTTTCCTTCTAAAGTTGATATTGGGTTTGGGTCTATCATCATCTTCCTGGCCTTGTCCCAATTGGGTCTCTAAATTACATTATTTTCATCTCTAAGGAGTATACGGCAGACGACAAGCCAGCAATAAAACGTAGGGCTCGAGTATTGGGACTCAAGACATTACGGATGATATGATTACGATGGGTTCTATTAACCCCGAACGAGAGATACGTAAGCAAACGTATTTTCAGGAAAACTTTCAGCAGTCGCAAAAGGGCTAAAAAAGTTTTTACTCGAGTCTCTACTAAACGCACGACTTTTAGCTAAAAAGGCGGCGATCATTTATGAAACCATTATCGTCCAAATTTTTTTTCCAGTTCATTTACAAAAGAATGCGAACAATTTAATCTCATAATAAATTAATTATGATGATGATATCTTGAAACATGGCAGAACAAGATTGACTTTCTCCACAATTTGCAGCATTACCATCTAGAGTGCAGTCCGTTGCAACACCCAGACGACCTTTAAGTGCTGTATATGCAACGATATATGACTTGGTCCAAAAAGTCAAAGTAATTACGCGATTGGCATCTTGAAGTTATTTTGCAGTCTGTCTGAATGCCTAAGGAGGATCCACAAGTTGTTTCGTGACTAAGATTTCTTGGGGAACTTATTTTACTAATAAAAATTGAACGCGATCAGCACATGCAAACCGCGTTCAATGGAAGTCATTGTCAAAATTGGACACCCATTATGACAGTAACAGCCCTTGCTTCATTAGTGAAATTGGCCCTAAGTGGCAAATGCTCATTATAAGTCTCAGTTTACATTGAATGCTCTTTAGTAGTTGCTGTTTCTGGTCTTTAGACCAAATTACTTTAGCGAAAAAACCTTAAAGACTTCTAATGGATAATCGGTGCGACTATTCGTTCATCATCTTCGACAGCATCATCGCTTACCACCATCATGAGATAATAGTCTAACGTAAGCTTCTCCGTAAATAAATAAACAAATGGTGTAATACTATTGTCTCTTGGTATATCAAAACCGTTTTCAAAGGCACATCTCACCTTCCAAAAGACCGATTTGTAAAACCCTGTAAACGGAGTTACCGCATTTGTCGATGAAGATTCGGCTTGAAAGAGCTTTATCTTCTCGGATCTTTATCGTCCATGCAATAAATGCGTATGACCTGACACATTGACTAGTCGCGCTACTCGAACCAAAAAAGAGGTAAGTAAGTAAATAACGTCTTTTTCTGGGTGGTGCAAGACGACTCCAAGTCGTCGTGTGGTCACTTCCTAAGACTGCAAGTGAACAGTTAACTTGATTCCACATTACTTAACAGTTACGTGCGCGTTGCATTCTTACCTAACATCCATTGAGGCCGCGAGAATCAATTCACATTGTGTGAAGACTGTGAAGTGATATATTATACTTCAAGATGTTCGCTTTTTCACGGCAATTTAGATGCAAAAGAAAGTTTGAAAACCAGATTGATGGAAAGCGGTGTAGCGGATTTAATGACTTTGATTTGCGGTTTGGGTTAACGGTGACCTCGTTTTTCTGGAAATTAGATGATTTCCATTTTGGTTGAAGATGTACTCTTTATCGCCGTCGTCTTCAAGAAAACGATTGTGTTCATGTTAACCAAAATAAAAATCACTTTTCTGCATTAAAACACGAATCTTTTTAAGTAATCGAACACCAAAATATGACGCTTCTTAAATAAAGTGGACAAGACACACACGGCAAGAACAAGAAGGTCGAAAATATGATTTATTCAACTCAATTCTAAAAAAAATGTTAGAATTGATTAATCTGATATTCAGGTGTCCATTAAAAGACACTGGAGCGTTCCAGATTCTCAGATGATACTCGCTATGAACTCAGTCTCAATAAAAAAATCTACTCAGTTCATCTAGATCGGAATACCCACTTAATCTTATAGGAATTTTCTGGAGCTTTTTTCCTCTCTCGAAATTTCATTTCAGAATGCTTTGACTTCAGGCAGCATAACATGGCAATAATAACCTTGAGCGTCACGGTAAAGAATTTTCTAGTTTCAGACGGAATGTAAGCAATCAGCATAACAAACAATAGTTTGAAAACAAACAACTAAAATTACAGTGAGGCATGAAGCGTAAACTGGGCTAACTGAAAACAACAGACACAGACAAAATCTATGCCATTGAATGGAGAAGGCTGGTCAAAGCTGATTGTAGATGGCGTGTCCATAGCTTAGTCCCAATCTGTACAAAGAGGACAAGCTATTTTGGAATATAAAATGACATTGACAGATTTTCAACCAATGACGATGCATGGTACAAGCTATGCTAGCGCCATTAGATTTACAGTTGCCTTCCCCATTGTGTAGTCAACTCTTACAAAGAATACGGGCCCATAACGCGCTGGTTTGCGTTAAATTAAGACTTCCTCTTGTCCTAGTCTCGGTAAAACAAGAGACTATCAAGGGCCGAAGTCTACTGCAAAAGGGAAGTGCTCAATTTAAAATTAAGCAACGGTTTTACCTTTGTCCATGGTACTTGTCTTGTACCAATTAGGATGAAGTCTTTGTGGAATAATTGTACCAGGACGATTACAAGGAATGTAACGAAGATGCAGGCCCACTTGCGTCTCACTCACTGCGTTTAATACTAAACATTGAAAACGTAATTCTGTCTACATCATCTTGAAATGATTGACTGAAACAAATCGACATTTCAAAGAGGTTTAGAGCTAAACGCATTAAGTGACTTGTGGTGCAAATTCTTTCGAAGTTCTAAGGGTTCTTGCAAAATGGAAAATCTAACAATCGTTACAATCGGTGCTACACATACACGCGAAATTATGCGGTGCAGCAATGGCAGGTTGCCTGAAGCTCTAGTTTTAGTTGTCGATGTCACAATTCACAATGAAAACAGTTCACGGTCGGTCGTAGGTCTCATGAAATGAGAAAATGGCTGGTTACTTCTGAGCAGACAATTCTATGTAATCAACTGATCGTAGTGAATGTTGCTTTTGTACAATTTTTACTAGATATGCCAATCTGATGAACCTGACAACAAATTTAAAGAACAGGCATGTGAATTTTCGAAAACATAGCATGTCATCTAAGTATTCGATCGAAAAGAGATTCCTAGCCAAGAATTCCAAAATCCTTCCCTAGTTAAAATGACAAACGTTTAGGCGCTGGCACAGTTCATACCGATTATCCAATTCCAATCAGAAACCGTATCAAATGCGGGTAGTAACATTCAATTAACATCCTGTTCTAATGTACAGGAAACAGGCAACTAAAGATTCCTTTAAAGACGCTAAAAGTTTTACATCTCCTGCAGCAAAAGAAAAAAAACTAAATTAGAGTTAGGGCGTACTAAAACAGGTATTCGGTTGATTAACATACCCATGAAAGTACGCGTTCGCTAGTAAAATGATCGTAAATGAAAAGGAAAATGAACATTTCTTAGACATTCTAAGGTGTTCCAAGTGAATCATAGGCTGTCAAAAATGTTTACGCAATTATAGGCCGTATAAACAATGAATTAGTGTTTATAATTCCACTTGTGTATTGTAAAGGAGTCACTGACCTGGGCAGTTAGGGTTTTCAAGAAGTCTGTGTCATGTCAGGATTGTTATTGCGCTGCGAGCTGTGAAACGAAGTTTTTGCCTGAATACGTGTTGAATCTCAAAGTATTTGATTTGTGAAGAAACTGTGTTTTTTGTTGTGATGATGATTCAACATCACCAAAAAATCATTGACAAAATAAATAATCATGGGTTACTCTCCTTTGAATCGAACACCAATCAATCAAGTCAGTCAACTTAAACCGCCGTCGTCATGTATTGATTGATAATTAAAACTTTGTCAACTTAAAATCAATCAAAAGTCCTACTCGCTACTTTGAACAAATCCTGCCAATAACCGGTCAAGCGCGAGTCAACTTGCGTGACCAGTGCCTATAATAATTTTAAAACAGTTTCTACTTGACAACTGTCCCGAGAAAATTGCTAACGAACCGTGTAAACGTTTGAAAGTAATGCTTTGTAAAATGACGAGAAAATTACTTACAAAACTGTAATGTTTATGGGTTGAAACTTATCGACTAGTCACATCAGCACCCAATACAAAATTCTGCAGAGAGTGTCAACTTTATCTGTTGCATCCTAATTCACCCACGCCTTGAATTTTGCTAAATTTTTGACACGAATACAGATTTCATCTGCCTAGCCTTTTCCTTACTATGTAGGAGTCCGCCTCTAGTCTAACCGGATGCATGCATTTACATGAAGCGATTGCCTATCTGACCTCTACAACACAGTTACTAGGCATACTGCCGACACGTATCGAGTTAACGATACGTGTCGGTAAGACTGACGCAAATACAGACACGGGGCATAAAAGTTCCAGGAGACAGACAGTTAAAACGTTTTAATTACAAAGTTAATGAAGTTGTAACAGCACAAATCTTACTGCCAGACGTTAGCCTCCTCAATCTCCGTACAAAGATACTACATATTCAGATGGAAGTGATGGAACAAACTGGCAATGGTAATTTGTGAACTGCCAAAGTTGAACGTCAGACGCAGTCTCTGAGTCTTCAGTCGTTGCCGAAATAGGCTGTTGGCTATTTAGGCTTTTGTCTGTCTAGATTCAGTAATGACTATTCGGACTAACTTTTTTCAGACCTACATTGGAGAGGACAATAGTCACACCAAACTTGACGGTTCAAGCGACCATCCTAGATCAAGCTATTTATTGCCGTTTCTATTAAACCATCAGGTATACATCCCTAATATATAAGAGGAACGGTACTGACATGAGTTTTATAGAAGACAGTGTTGATTTCAATCAATTTATGACAAATGCACCATGACTTCCACATAAAATGAACAATGACTGTTTATAGGTACAGATAAGGACTATGAAACTGTATGCAACCTTCATGAATGGTAAACAAAGTCAGTGGCTATCTACACTGGATAAACACGGGAAACGCTCATACATACAGAGATACAGTCTAACCTACGCGGAAATTCCGAAACACCATTGCATGCCGGATAATCATACAGGATAAGGTTTATCAAAGGATGCACACCAGAAAAATATAAAAATAATTGATTATGTAGCTAATAATAGCCGCACGAGTCAAACGAAGGTTAAGCTACGCTTACTGAGGTCGGTCTGAGGATGGGTGAATTTCGATCACATATCGAGCTCTTTTGTGCCTCAAAAAGCGCAATAAGCCGTTCTTCCCGGTTGGAATTTGTAGATCTTGGACAGTCGTTTTACGAGTAGCTGGAACCTGAACCTCTGACAACCAGTCTTACCAAGGGGTATCGTTTACCGCAGTAACAGGATTGTGGAGGTTAGATAGGCAGTCGCTCCATATAAAATAGTGGTAGTATTCAGCTTTTAGACTGGAGGCCTAAAAAAGCAGATGATGACGATGGTGTGATTATTGGATTTGCGAAGCATGGTAAGTTTACGATACACCAATTCACGCACGCTCTCTTCTTACTTCAGTCGTTTGCTCACAGCTGAGCATTGAAGCTCTTTGAGTATCGCATTCCATTCATGACAATCTTTGGCTTGTGGTTCTTTGAAAATCTTTGTGTCTAGGAGTTGCTTTACTTGGTGTGATCATCGTGTAGATAGAGCTACGTGTTCTGGATCACTTTCCTTCCATCTTTCGCGAAGTTTTTTCAAGTTTTCGGATGGCATCCGTGCGTTATGGCTGAAATATTCCAGCACTTTCTGAAGACTCGTAAGCTATTGAGACTATGACTTATTCGAATTTCTTTTAAGATAGATGCATTCGTCCTTTGCACGCTCTAGGCTCTACTCTACGCTCATTTATATCTATATTTATAATTGTCAACTGGCTTATGCCTGCGTGGAGTTCGGTAATTTGTCCGACGGGATCGTACTACCGGAATAAAAAGTATCCTTTAAGTTAATCCAGGTTATAAACTATCTGTGTACCAAATTTCATCCAAATCCGCTGAGTAGTTTCCATCCTCACAAACTTTCGCATTTATAATATTAGTAGGATAAAGGAGGGAGTGTAGTGTCGGCACTTCCCGCCAAACACTAAAGATGGCGTCACCTGTCACTTCTCCAAGTTCAAATTAGCCGTTAATTCTGTCATGGCCGACAGTTTTTGTCGCCACAGAAATTCCGCGAAGAACTCGTGCCTAACCGGTTTTTCTTTATCTGTTAAATATGTTATTAAAATGCGTATAATTTCGGTGAGAACAGAGAACTGCCACATGTCGTAATTAGGTCAATAACCATTTTTCTTTAAGTTAAATCGATGCAGTATAAAAAGTAGAGCAAACATTTTAAGGCCATTGTTGAGGATAAAACATAACACAACATTAAACAGCAATTAATATTGTTGTAATAGATTTGTTCCGGTTTTAATTTACCTCAGCAAAAAATGCTCAACTAAACAAAAAATAAGGAATGAAATTTAAGAATGAGCATCTTGTATCTAGTTGCAAATACTACTCAACCGTGTAAACACTTCTTAAGTTCTAAGTTGACTTACGATATTTGTCACAAATGCGCATCAAAGTGACGATATACGGCAATACCTAACATAACATCACGCCTGTAATCCCCGAATGTATAGGCAGAGGTGCATTTATAGGTACACCCACATTTCTCCAGTTATGTTAAACTACCACATGATAGGGGCGAGCCTATTGCCATCAACCGGGCACTAAACAAGACTTCGGAAACCAGGAATTCCTGAAATATAATAATAGGAGCGTGTTTGGGTTTATCACACAAAACACGTTCCATTATTATATTTCAATAGGCTCAGGTACTAACATTTTCTGGCCAAAATCTTCGTTTAGTAGAACCCATTACTGTCGTTTCCTATTTACGACAGTTATCCCTTGCACAATAAAAAGGATGGAACACTTCGATCAGACTGAGGCCTTCGAAAGGCAGCTGCTTCAAAATCTTGCACTAATTTCGTCAGTCCATTTAGAAAGATAACGGGTCGGCAGTGTTGCAACACTCGCATCTGCACATCTTCTGTCCCTTTCACATCCACGAGCTTCGCCGAATGCCTTGTTTTGCCCGCAAGTTTGTTTGCTTATTTTTTTAGGATACCCATGTCATTTGAGAACCTTCGCACCTTTCAATATTTAGTTTGTGGAGCATCTGCGGGTTTCTTTTTTGTGCGATAAAAGCTTTTTATATGTATATGCTGTATTTATAGAACTCCTGATATAAGAAGGATAGCTGCTTTAGATCCTGGTTCCCTCAGTACATCAAAATATTTATGACGATAAAACCATCTAAAGGGAAAGAAAACAAACATCGTCTAAAAAAACAAATTGATAAAAATATTAATAAACACATTACCGGGGCACACGGAAGTTCGAAGTTAATAATTATAAACAAACAATATATTTCCATCATTCAACAGAATCGGACTTTTAATAACCGTAACAAAGTTGAACGCATTATAAGTGGGCCTTGTTTAATTTCAATACACACCTGCGCTAACACAATTAACAAAGGCAGGTGTGTCTAAATACAGAAAGGCACCAATTAATTTATATTTTATGGTAAAATTTATCTAGCTTCGCAAACTCTAAAGTGAATGCACTTCATGAACATGGTAACACAACATGCTCAGACGCGCTACGAGGTTTTAAATTTAGAAATGCTTTCCATCTGACATCTTGGTGTTTCAAAATTAGAATAGTGTTTGACGGTCCCTTTTCTTGACTGCCAATACGAAATCTGGGCACTAATTTTGAAATTTGAATGTTACAACAGGAATTAATGTGAATTTTTAACCATAGCATTATTAAAGATTTGAGGAGCTTTGTATCTGGCTTCAATAAACTTTAATGGCACTTCCATATGTGATCATATTATTTAGTACATATCGAAATGACAACCACTTGAAACATTTCATGCCGACTACATTTATTGGTTATTGAACATAGAGAACATATTAAACTGAATTAAATCACACTAGTTTTAAATTGCTTCTATTTACCATACGTTGAGACAAGGCCAGTTGATAGATTATGATCTAAAACGTTGCTAGAACCATTGCCATTCACTTAAGCTGAAAGCTGTAGTAATTAAAATGCGGAGATTAAGATTTTTTAACTTATCGTTAATCTAAAGCTGGACTCTAAAGACTGGTCTTTAGTAGCCCAACAAGCCGGAGAGAAGAGGTAAGTGTTTGCCCAGCAATCCTTCAAATATATAAAACATAACATGGCTAATGTATGTAATCCCCGAAGGGTTAGGCAGAGGTGTACCTAATAGTACACCCACATTTCGTCAGTTATGTTTAAGTCCCATGCAGGCGAGCCTATTGTTATCAGGCCGCCACAAATCCAGACTTGGTGGCTGCTACTATGTAATTCCTGATGGAAAAACCCAATAACAACTTGCTTGACCCGGGACATCGAACTCAGAATCTCATGCTCAGTAGTCGTGACTGCGATCAATAGACTAAAGAAAAAATAAAAAAGCATGACAATCAGCCTATAATGTTCCCACTGTTGGGACACAGTCAACCCTATGAAAGACGTGGACCATACCAAATCCACGCGGGTTGGTGGATGACATATTTATATTGTCTTCCACATTTTTGGTTCTTCTAGGACATTCTGGTTTAGTCATGGTTTCATCATTTTGAGAGTAGTGTCTAGTAGTATCTAGTGAGGCAAAAATTGCACAAAGTCAAGTGCTTTCCTGTGTACGAACCCCGACCAACGATAGTTAATTCTGAGCCGTTACCACTGGCCCACCAATCCTCTTGAAACAAGAACATTAAAAAATGGTATCCAAAATGTTTGAGTGACAAAAACTGCAAATCAAGATCAACCCACCATCTGAGTTTGGCGTACAATAAAGTATACATACTCTATCTATCTATATACATCTATCCATCTGAGCAAGCCAGCCAGCTCATTATAGCCGTATCGCGGAAGAGTACTGCTGTACCAGTTTATCTCAGCTTAGTATTACAACATGAGTAGGATCATGGTATTAGTACTCGTCTTGAAGCGATATCAACATGATTTTATAGGTATCTTTAAAGGTAATAAATACATTGTGTTGAAACTGCAGCCAAATACAAGGTTTATCAAATGCAGGGTGGAACTCAAAAATATGTAAATTTTTGAACTTTGAGTACTGAAGAGTTTTCAGTACTCAAAGTTCAAAAATTTCGTTCGCCATTTTTTGAACAAGTTAGTTGATTGGATCCATTCAAACTGAAAGGAAGTCTCGATGAACTGTCTAAATGATGAGGTATTTGCTCGTATGGGACCTAGAATTTGACATGAGATGTAGTTAATAAGGTATTAAAGAGGGTAAAGCAGATTACCAATAATCAACTGCCTCGTTGCTCTAATGGTCGCAAGCGCGACTGCTGAGCATGAGGTCCTGGGTTCGATTCCCGGGTCGGGCAAAGCGTTATTGGGTTTGTTAGCATTATCAAACGTAAATTGGCTGGCCTTAGTAATAAGGTACGAACAGGATTGCCTGATTAAGCAGGTGACAATCAAGGTTACACCGGCAAGATACTATGTATATAAAAAAAAGATGTACCGTAGAGTTGAAATGGACATCAACGACAGCGCTCTTCCAATTTCAAGCAAAAATAAAATACATTAAATCAGTCGCACAAGACGGAAACCCATACTACAAAGTCACTATGTCCTTATTTAAAAACTATACTGGGAACAACTTCCATGGCGGCCCGACCACCTTACAAGTTCTAATAGCTAATAAAGCTAATTATTGCAAGAACAGACGCGCCATTTTGCTAAAATCCACGTAACTTCGCATACGCGTAATTATGTACTAATTCGTTTCACCTCTAATGTTTTTGAAGTTTAAACAAACGTTTGCATTAAAGCCTGAGTAATGGACTTATGTCAGGTTAATATTACATAGTATACGCTTCATCAGCTTATAACGTCGTCCCTTCTACTAGAACATAGGCCACTCTGTGAGGATGGAGCGTGCTGTATTAAAACCACGCGGGCCCAGTGCGGGTTGGTAGATGTCAAATGTCTTCGAATTTTAAGTTATAGGACATACCGGTCTCCTCGAAGTTTTTCTTAACCATTTTGAGAGCAGAGGTGATGAAATAAATGACATTAAGTAAAGTGCGAAAGTGCTTGTATAAAATAACAGAGTCCATGGAGTTTCTTCGCCATTCTTCTCCATAGAGATCTAAGCTTTGGAATGGGCAACTACAGTACTTTCACAAGTTATTATGTCTTGTGACTGTGACTTCGTTGTTTTTGTGTTTCTGACATTCAAGAGTGCAAAGTGTAGAGAGTTTTCGATGTCTCCGTGATCCTTGGATACAGCCGGTACAGGCCAATTTTGGTTAGGAGAAATCGGTCCTTCTTGTCAATTAGTAGCGTTGACTGATTTATGCTAACGAGATTTTCAAAGGACCAATTGATATGCTACTGAAGTCCCAGAAGATTGAAAATAGAAATACCGAAATTTTTAATATTAGTACTTATACTTAAAATAAACGAATCCATTTTCGAGGTTATTTTTTTTTTCTGATGACTCACGCTTTTCATGTCGTTCACGCTGTAATCGTAATATTCGTTAATTATTTCTTTTCTGGCTTTTGACCTTAAGATATCGATTGACCTTTCGTGGACTGGATTTAAAGCGGGCTTAAGAAACGAACTAATTAAAAGTAAGTCGTGCTAATTGCAAATAATAATTTGCAACTCAAGTCCGAGGATCTCGGACGGTACTTTCAATCCATACTTAGATTCATTTCGTAATTAGAGTTAGTAAGTCGTTAGTTGTGAAATCAATTTTGTAACTTCAAATAACATGAGATTTTCATAATTGTTACCATTAAAAAATCAAACGAACGTTTAAATAACGTAGAACGTATTTATGTCATTTAAGGCGAATTTCAACACTGAAACTGTACGCCATCAGCATATTTGAACGAGTTCAAGAGCTGACTGTTGCCTTGCCACCAATCTTATACTTTTAGGTGCACTCCACGAATTCAGAAAAACTAAAAAATAATATTTCACTTCATTTGGCCTATACTAGCAGGAACTATGCCCAGTAATGCGTTTAACACTACAGTTTAAATATAACGGTGACACCGTTTATCCACAGTAGTACATCCCATACTACAGTACACCTCTACCAAACCCTTTGGGAACTTCAGGCGAGTCGGATGGGCCCTAATTTCCCGCTACCTATAATTTGTATGTCAAAACGCATGATTAATAAGAAGGGTCAGCTCAATAACGTATTTCAGCCAGGTTAATAGATTCAAATTAGACACGCTACAAACTTTTTCATACAATAAACGGTTGGAAACTGTGAAATAGTTATTTTAAAAGTTGAATGATTCATAAGTCTCGGGGGTTTTAAAACCTGTTGAGTGGTCAACAGATGGATTTAGCAGATAAATGTTGGACATAACTATTACATTGCATAAAAGAAGTGTCTGAAGTCAACAATGAAACCGAACTTTTGCGTCTGTCCATCATAGAAGGTCATGTTTATAATAATGAATAGCTTGCAGAAAACAACACAAAAGTTTTTACCAAGTTCATTATTCACTTTGACTTATTTAGGTAATTTAATAAACCAACTACGTATTTAAGTGACTAACTTGGATGCAGTTGAAATACCCATTGATAGCTAAAGCGCATTGAACTTAAGCATAACATGACAAACGGGAAAACAAATCAACTTTTATGTTCTTTGTCATGTGATGGCGTCTGGACATACCATATGCTAAAACGTTTCCAGAAGGGAAAAAACTGTTGATAAATATTAATTAATCAATTTGTAGTTCGACCTCTACGGCGCCTAGACAGGCCTAGACAAAGTATCCATAATTCATCACAGGTAAGTATAAAACTAGTTGCATTATACTCTGTGGTCACAAAAACCGAACATTCCGGTTGCCCAGATTCTGCCCGACGAGAAAAATAGTATAAGTCAACGGCAAAAAACCCGTTAAAAGAGCACGGTTTTACAAAGCGAACGAAATTTAAAATGGTTGACCTTTAAAAGTTCTTTTGCGATGCTGAGATACTAAACAACACAGATTTTATTCGAGTTTTCAAGATAATGCTTTACGCTTTTGGCTTTTAAGAAAGTGTAAAGAGATATTAAGTCTAAGTGTTAAGTGTAAGTCTTTGGAGCTATCCTGGGAAAATGTCAAGATCCGGCTCGAAGGACCAGCGAAGTAACGTAAGACCTAACTGACTCTTGCAAGTTTATGTTTCCGCGATAAGAATGTTCACTTCTAACACTTACGGAAACCATTTTGATATGATATTGCAAGCAGGTTCATATTATTGTGTGTCTTAGACCGCTTAGTCACCTCCTACGACCCCCACGGGATTATTCTCAGCTACATATTTAACCCTTAACTGCTCGCATGGGGTCATCGCAGTTTCGCGCGTCGAAAAAATGCACTTGCGACGGTCGGAACCCCCCCGCGCGCCCGCTAGCCTCTTAATATACGCTAAAGAACATATTTTAGTATCGTTTAGACCGCTGCAGGTGCAGGCCGCGCCTGCTCTCTTGAACCGTGACCCCGTGCGAGTATTTACGTAAAGTAAAGGATTTACGAAAAGTGTCCACAAAATGCAGTAAATGCAAAAAGTTTTTATGTAATGAGCACTTCATTGTCTACTGCCTAACCTGCAATAACGACGATTCCCTTAGTTCCTAAGAATTCATGAAATTTTAATACATGATCTCATATTGTGCCAAAATGTTCCCTATTGTAGAAGTTTATATTTTAATTATTTTGATGTCTTAGAAGATTTTATTTTTAGTTGTGGTTTTTATGTCTTATAGTTTAAATAAAGTACTTTCATAATTACTATTGGCGTGTTTCATTAAAAATATGAAATCATCAAATTTCATCCATACCAATTGGGGTCACCACGGACCCCGTGCGAGCAGTTAAGTGATTTTCTTCGTGCGAGTAGTTAAGGGTTAAAAGTAGCACTAAAAATATTCATCTAGTTCACCGAACCCCGGGACTCTGCAACCGTATACATAAGCCAAGACATACAGTAAATCATGCTAAATAATAGTGCAGCCTAGGAGATCAATGAACGCTGTTTATTTCAGTAACTATGTAATGGATCTTTGTTTACCCATTAAACATGGGTTGCCTAAGTTTGGCGGGGAGCCAAGGAGTACCACTGTTTTGCAAGTCTTACAAACTTCCGGATTTTTTTCTTGTTTTACTATAACTATTCTAGTTACTACTCTTAAGTATTGAATTTTGTTCGGAAAAGCTATTAATTTGATTAAAAGGTAAAATACAATTTGTAGAAACACGGCCATTTATCAGCACAATTGTGAGTCATTGAGTGCTTTGTTATCGATGAATTCCAGGCTTGGTCAAAGTTTTAAGTACTTATTTCGAAATAAATCAACTATGTTTGCAATTTCCAGATAAATGTTTACTGGCCAACTGTATACAGATAATAAAGGTAAATAAATTAGAACATTAAGCATAAACACAGCAGGGATTTGTAAAATACCCGCAAAAACATTACTATAAATGAATCTACATGAATATTTTATTAAAACCACAAAGAAAAAAAATAACAACCGGAATACAAATTACTATCATTGGCAGAAACATTCACTACCCTTTCCATCCCTCAAAAGTACTCCATGGTCCATACTACGAATTTAAGATTAGGACCAACTACGCCATACTGCGAATTACAAATTAACACCAAATCTCCTACTATAAGTCAATTCGAAGTGCGAGCTAACACCTAAAGCAGATCTGCTTTATACAGTAATCTACTGAAAACAACGCAGACCATAAACTACGGTGAACCATCGCGTGCAAATCCTCTTCGATCTAAAAGCCCTGCTTGAAGTCCTCATTTTCCAGGTGTAATTTACAGCCCGGAGCAAAAACATTTTTACTTAGCCCCATTAGCAATCAATTTGGTTAATTGGCCATCGTTTACATCCATATTTTTCACCTAAATTATTAACTAAGTAATGGAATCTATCTGTTAGGGCTTGGTCTTTTGTTTTGCAGTAGAAATGCTAATTATGGTAACACTATACTATTTTGTTCTGGAACTATTTGAGTCATAGAACTGTAAATTGGTTCCTACCAAGGTTGAGGTGGATTGAATTCATAAAAAAATGTTAGAGCAAGCGAAGAATGGGAACAGAAAAACGCGAGGTATAATTATTTTTTGCAAATTTATAATATAGGAGTTTCTTAAGCTGCTTCGTTTTTAATTCAACGCGCATGAGGCAGTGATTATTTGGCCATTAGATGAAGAATAAAGAAACCTAGAGCATGTGTTTAATATTAATCCAACGACAGCACAAAACTATATAACTCACAATCTCCTGATCCAATATAATAACTGTTATTAATTTTCATATTGTTGTATGTTCTTGAGTAATGGCAGCATTTGCACGTGCGCCCGAGTTGAAGTTTCGCATACATATTTAAACAAAGGAGAATTTGTTTTATATGCCACCTCCGTAGATAAACTTGGACTAATTTTGTAATTAGTTATTTTTCTGCTTTCGCGTAGAACATGAAATTTTTGGATATTTACTAAAATATTTTCCTTGATTCCTTTAGGTTGATATTTTTATTCAATAAAATATTTGACTCCCATTTACGGAAGGAAACTTAGAGAATAACGTTGAATTTTGCTCAAGGAAACAAGAAAACAATAGGTAACAATATGGGAATACGTGTATAAAACCAATGACTAATTTTATTGAAGTAGCTGTAATTTCCAAGTAGAAATAAAATTATCATCACTTCCACGCTCATTTCATTACAACGGCCTATTGGCTGTTTAATTCGATTCAACCTGAAATATTGTGGTTAATGAACTTTTGTGTCATACTTTCTAGGCTACTGAAAAATATTCTACATAAAATGACGCTTGCCCGAATGGTTGGGCAGAAGTGTACCTGCAATACACCCACATTTCGCTAGTTATGTTTAAGTCCCATGTAATAGGGGGTGAGCCTATATATTGTCATCATCTCATAGAGTGGAGGCTGTATGTCCCTGCAGTGGGGACATTGTAGGCTGATTAGGTATGCTGTTATTGCCATCAAAATGGCACAAATCCAAACTCCAATCTCAAACTGAAATATTCCTGATGGAAAATGGAAACCTCCTCATGCTCAGAAGTCGCGCTTAAGAACACGACTAATCTAAAATATTTTATGGTTATTGAATTGTTTTGTACTTTTTTATTCTATAATAGTTTATATTGGTAGTATTATACATATCATTGAATAAACATATTATACAACAATAATGGGAAAATTTATTGCCATGATGATGTACTTATTCCATATTCCACGAATTTCAAGAGGGATCTCCTTTCGTTTTATATTTTTACTACCTACTATACTAATTAATTATTATTTCTGAAACCTTGTTTTGTAGAGGAAACCTATAAATAAATTTATAACTATTGTCTATTAATATAATTTGTGATTATTACCTTCCGAAATTAAAAACGTTTTCCTGTGTTACAAAAACAGGTAAATGTAATGACATCTGAATATAAAATTATACCCATCAAATCCTGAGAGTTTTAGCTGTGCACATGATGTTATTTGCCTTGAAAGTATATCATATCATTTATGGAGACAAAGTACTTTTATTATCAGCCATTTTCCCACTGCAGGGCAAAGGCCACCCTTTGCCGTTGGCCAATCTTTTAGAAAAGTTTCAAGTTCGTCTCACCATCTTCTGGACTTCTGGGCCTGTCGGGTTTTCATTTGCTGCTGTTTGGGTCCTACCGTGTGGTTACTTCAGCTCAAACGTACTTGCAGTTCAAATATTGACAGGTCTTTTGAATTTCTGTAAATATTTGTGAGATAATTCGAACTTTATGACCAAAGACAGAAGGACTGAAACCGAAACCAATAAAAGGTACATATTCCCAACGAGATCACTCAATAGCTAATTGAAAGAGGTTTGGCGCCAGTTTTCTGGCCAAATTGGTTTGCCGTCCTATGGTATTTTATTAATTAATTCATCTCAATTGTTTCCGAGTTCGTATCGTTTTTCCAGGAAACATGGACAAGTTATTTATATTTTAACCTTTGTTTTATGGACTGAAACATATATCTAACAATTCTCGAGAATATGCAAGTTCGAACTCTAGACAGATCTATTTAAATGACTTCATCACTCAGGTTATCGTCAAAGTTGAAATTCCAACAGAGCCATAAACTTAGGTGTGTGTGAAAATGGACATTTGTAATCAATTTCACAGACAGAATTTTCAAACTTAACACCGATTAGTTCTAACCTCAGATAAGACAGACATTGACACATTTAGGACTTCAATAACTTACAAAGTGAACTATTACGCATATATGTCTGTAATTTACAGCCACTCGCCTAATCTAGGTGTCCTCCATAGTGAACTAAATTTTAAACCGGATTGCGAGCCGTTGGAACCGAATCAAGCCGCATTACTACGTCGTGCTACGACCTTAGCGATTTCTGTTTAGGTTTTTTCTTCCAAGTATCCGGCTCAAAGGACCGGTTTTAAGGTCATGGATATTTTATCCTTTTTTTTTTGCCTTGGAATAACTTCGATGCCTAAGATTATTTTTAGTCAACAATTAAACGCTTTTCTACCGTTATTATAATAAAGATGTTTTTTAATTTCATGTGGTTATTAAGAGAAGACTGATTGATCGTACATTCAGTGCCCTTCAAGGCCAGATCTATCTTACAAAACAGAGCTGATAACGATGAGAAGAAGGATCAAGTAATGCAAGGCATAGACTGCGCATGTAAGTTTTTTTTAATTGTTTCAAACTTCTTAATTAAACTTTCGTTCATAACAAAACATACCACACTCGACGCATTACCATCAGCTGCCAAGACCGTTCAAACCCGATTATTTTCACGTACATAAAGTCTTAAGTGCATTCTTGGTCCTTTCCCGGCGAGGTCACGCAAAATGCATGTGTATGCAAAATGTCCAGCCATATGTTTTCGCCTTTTGTGACGTATGTCGTTTGTAGGGCAATGTCAGCAGTACGTGTGAATGGGGAACTTTTATCGTCAGGCATTGTGTTTGTCTCGCGACTTTCTCTCTTGATAGACGGTCTTAAGTCAAGTAGGTAAGATCGTAAGTAATTTTGGTTTTTCATAAATACACAAACAGACGTAAAACGATATGAGATCTAAATCCTAAGAGGTGCAAAGCGTTCCCATTTAGGTTTTATTACAACTAACACATTAGTTTCTTTTCTTTCAGGAGTCTTTCTCATCTACCAAGTGGAATCAGCGAATTCAAAGGCATTTGCTGAAAGCTTATCCTTCACTTCTGAATATAAAGAACACAACATTACGAGGGTAACAATAACAATGCCATCTTATTGTCACGACGCAAATAAAAATGGCTTCCCCAAGCAATATTCCACCCTTCTTACTCATAACGGCATAACATAGTATACTTACTTACTTCACGACAACTGACATTATTATCTCTAGCAAATGCTAACCACCAATCTTTCATGCATTTCACAGTTCTTATTGAAACAGCTGTTACAATACAATGTATACGTAACTGAAATTACACATAAGTTCTTTAAAATCAACGAAGCATAGTTATCGATTAATAATAAAGTCAGAAAAAAGTAATAGTTATAGTTTGCATCATTCTGTAGAACTACCTCATTGCACTAGTGGTTGCAATCGCCACTGCTGGCCATGATGTCTTGGGTTCGATTCCCAGGTCGGGCAAAGTGGTACTGGGTTTTTCCATCGTCTGGACTTGTAACGCTTCGGGGGTTACAGCCGTGACGTTATGTTATGTTAACTTATGCAATTTTATGTTCTGTGATACTGATTATAGCTACAGGGCATTCAGGTATAATTTCAAAGGCGACCGCAGCCGCAAACCACAGCAGCAAAGCCGCATTAGTGTTGAACCTCACCTAACATCACAGAATCGCATTTTTCCATGCTCCTATCCTTTTCCGCCGCTCAGTATCATAATTTGCTAGAGCGAGAAACAGCGCGGGAGTGCTATCGGCGCTATCGCACGCGGCATTATCGACGAAACAGACCGTGCTGCCGACCGCAACGTCGATGCTGTCGCGTGCTATGCATACCCACCCTGTTTCTCGCTCTAGCAAATAACGGCCCAGCGACAGAAAAGGATAGGAGCATGGAAAATTGCGATTCCGTGCTGCCAGATCAGGTTCAACCCTGAGCAGTCTGCTCTGACTGGCATTTCTTTCCGCCATGACATATGCATAATTTAGTACATTGTAGCTCCTGTCCAAACAAGAAGAGAAGAATTACAACTCAGAATCCTGCCAGCTACTTCTTACAAAATCTCACAGATCAAATCTCACTCGTCTAAAAGTTTGGGTAGCCTCAAGATTCTCTAATCAGAAATTTTCTGAGCTACCGACTTTATGAGATTTTCAAAACATTTTACAAGATATTCGGTATTCTGCTAGTTTCCTTCGCAACTGGATTCTTACGTGACGTCAAACTGCGCATGAGTCACTTCATTAACGTTTTTCTTTTTGCTGATATGCCTATGGCCGTTTCTTTACTAACACCAGGTTAACACGTAAATATAATGCTTTAACAAAAGCAAAGTGCGTTTTTTGATATTCTTTAAGTGTGTTGAGTTTTACGGTGAAAATCCAGCAGTTTTATCCGCGGACCCCTAGTGTACCCGCGTGGTCGATTGTGGCCAACATTTCCCTGCAGGAGCGAAATTATAGGTTTATTATTAAGCTATCATATGAATACGCGAAAAAAAATGGACTCTTCATACGATGCGTCAGCCGATGCATTATTTTGTATGGGAAGTAGGGGTCGCAAACCGGGATCCCGGATACCGAAAATACCGGGATACCGGACCGAATACCGGCCTTCACAATACCGGTATTGAATTTTTGAATACCGGAATTTACGGTATTTTCGGTATTCATCACCGAACGATGCAAATCGCAAATCCTCCATGGGAATGGTGGCGACACCGCCAATCGCTAACAAACACGTTTCAAACAGCATTAATTTTCAACGTAATGGTTTTTAACACGTTTTTATGTTATTATATGAGTCACTTATTTATAAAATGAAAGGATACGAACCTAAACAGCATAGGGTAAGGTTATTTCTGCCCCTACAGTAAAAGTTCCACTAAATGTTGCTGCTTTCTATTCATGTGATATAAGTATTATTTCGTTTATTAATTTTTTTAAACATATTATTTACATTTTTAAATATTTTTACTAACAAAAATATAAAATATAGAAAATAGTAGCCCACCGGCATGGGGAACAGGGTCCTAGCTACCGGTGGTCAGGGCTCTTGAGAAAGGAACCTCCTAACATTATGCGCCGTGTCCAGAAGAACTGCCTTCTGAATCAAGCCCTTGATTCTGCTGCCCAGCGAAAGCCTCCTCAGATGTCGGTCGAGGCTATTGACTATTAAGCCATTGGCCAACACGGCTATCGGCAGAAGGACTGCTGTACTCACGTCGCACAACGTCGCAAGCCAGATCTAGATATTTGAATTGTTTATCTTTCTCTGCTTTCACGAGGTTCTTGTCATGCGGAAATGTAATATTAACAATCAATGCGCAACGCTCCAATCGATCTATCACCACAATGTCAGTTGGCAACAATAGTCCTGTCAATGCGTATAAATCGATCCCTATACAACGTGATATTAGCATCATCGAGAACTGGGTCGGGCACATACTTATAGTATGGCACTTCTGATTCCACAAGGTTGTACTTCAAATCAAGTTGCTGATGGATAATCCATCAGCAAAGATACGGACGCTAAGAGGTCTACATCATGCCCATGTAATACTCGGTAAGAGCGTCCGTGAAACTCCTTGCCATGCCATACCTCCTTGCGGTCATTAGTGTCTATTACTCTAGGCTTGCGCCAGTTCTCGTTAGCCAGGGGGAGCGGGGTGAGGCCCTTGTCCACTGAAACCACATCTCGGTGCATCCCCCGTCGGCTTCTAGGAAGTATTCCCTGAAACTGCATACCTCACGGTTATGCAGGGTCTTAGCATTTAAGAAGCCACGACCCCCGCACTTCCGCGGGATATACAGTCTCATCACCGACGACCGTGGGGTGATGCATTCGATTTGCGGTCAGCAGTGCGCGGACCCTCCTCTCCAGGGCATCAAGTTCCGTCTGAGTCCATTTGAGCCGAAAGAATACATCAAAACCGGCATGACCCAACCATTAAAGGCGTGCACCTTGTTTCCGCTTGACAAAAGACTGTTTAGCACATTATTCAGGCGGCTAAAGAAGCGCTCCCATAACGATTGTTTCATGTCGACAGTATTGATGCCTAATGCTTCCGATATTCCCAAATACTTGTGGCTTTCTGTTGACGAGAGGGATCTAAGGTGTATGGAATCCGAGAGTTGAGTTCCCACGGATTCCATAATCTCCCCTCGCTTCACATGCATGACTGCACATTTGTACACACCAAATTCCATCCTGAATAATCCTGATGGCGCTACTGAAACCTTCTTTTGTTACCTTCAGTAGCTTCATCAGTTCAGTTGCAAATTGTTGGGGGCAAATAGTTTAGTAAAAAATTTGAGAGTTCACTATATTATAATGACTTAAACGGAAAGAAAAACTATTAAAATAAATATAATTTCTCTAAATATCGAAAATCCCGGAAATACCGGAATCCCGGTATTCTCCTAGACTCAATACCGAGAATACCGGTTTCGGAGAGAGGGACCGGTATTGCGACCCCTAATGGGAAGTCCTCATTTTTTTGGCTCTTTTCCTAAAGAAAGTTGTCCAGTTTCATAGTCTGTATAAACACTGAAACACTGGATTGCGCTTATTCCACTACACCCTGTGTAGGCATTCGTTTAGGTTTGGCTTAGTCTTGATTAATCCATCTTACTGGGAAGTCCGTCTAATTAACCCTAGTAATTACTGATAACAAGACATGTGTAGTTGACAGACATTATTATTATCACGTATTTAGCTAATAAATGCCGCATTGACGCCCACGCAAACTCAACTAGACATATGTAATTACAATTTTACTAGCAGTATTCAGACTGCGAGACGGTGTCTACGAAATGCAGTTTGCCAAAGATCATCGTAAATTAGTCATAATATGTAATGTGTTTAGTAAACAGATTTCTTTGAGTCATTTTATTTTATTGTGTAAGCGAAAAAGTTTACTGGTCTTGAATAAACCAGCGTATACATACACCTCTTCGGACTGGCTAATTGTAAATACTTCTTTGCAGTATCAATGATTTCCATAATTATAAGTTAAATTAGCTCCTGTGGCTTCGGAAAGATCAGAATGTACAGACTAACACGAGACACTACAGAGAAACGCCTATGAGAAAGCCATGGAGAAATATTACTTCGTGTGTAAAAGCGAAACTGGGCATGGCCGTACTCGTACTATACGCCCAACTGGCTTTAGAGCGATTTTGAATGCACTGAGTTGGCTATACGCTATTATCAGAGTCTAAGTAGTTTCCAAGCTCTATAGTTTTAAGCTTTTAAACGAGGTGAATGACGTATATTGCGCTTTAATTACATGGACATAAAGCTCTTTCTGATCGGCTTAAGGCGATTCCGCGTCGCTAAAAGTAGTCACTGTCTGTGTCTGATGGGGTGTCGCCGTCTAGCACGACCTGTTTTCAAAAATCGCCGACCAGTCAATGATTTTTAAAATTATCAAGTAGGCTCATAGTCAGTACGAAATTTTTCCATGTACCAATATACAGATGAATTAGGTTATACATTACCCATTGTTTATTCATACTTGCCGGTTTTGTCGGTTATTAAAAGGCTGAGTGGGTCATGCGCAGTGCGAACGACCGGCGGAATTTATTATGATTGTTTTCGCCCAAGCTCGTTTATTGCCACTATCCTAGTTCGTGTTATTCGGGTCGCGCTAGAGAGTTCGGCTTTTATCGTAGCCTGTATTGTTTGGAATATTTTACTCGATGGGACGCGGGCATGCGAGATGGGGAATTCATTAATTATGAGTGAGTGGATGGGAGCAATGCCTTCTGCGGAAAGTTTTGGCAAAGAAGTGTGACGAGATATTTATGCTCCCTTTTGTCCAGCCCCTTCCCCTCCTTCATGAACACATGCACGTATTTTATCTAATAACCTTCTTAAAATGATTCCTATACCACATAACCTATTTATTAGAGCGACATCATGAGTTCAATAATATCCTTTCTGTCTTCCGAGTAACAAAAAATGCATTTAAATTCCACAATCTCCATCCATAAAAAATATTTACGAACCCACATCCACAAACATTTGGTAGTCGCATTACGAAACCAATGTTGACAATAAAGACACAGTAATTTCATAAAAACTCATGTTCTATCGGATGTGACGTCACTGAGAGGAAACGCACCGTGTCCTGGCGTGGAAGTCATCATTCCCATATCGTCTCTAACACAGTTACATCCAGAAATACACACCACCAACACAACCTGGTCCTTCGAAATTTACCAAAAGAATCGAGCCGAGGGATCAACGAAAGTTGGTCGGTTCTAAAAACAGCTGTTGACGAAGAGCGTCTCCTTTTATGTATTTTTATTTGTCAGAGCGAGACTTCGTTGGATTTTAATTAAATGAGTTTTGGAACACATAAATGTCGGGAATAATTAAATAATGTGTGTGGGGAAGAAACAATGAGATTGTGGGTGGGGTGACTTCGTTAAATAAGCAGTGATTGTAACCTTTGCTGTTGATGTGCGTCTCAAAACAATATTTTATGTATTTCAACTATAACTTAAAATACTTCATAACTATGCACATAGAAAAGGTGTATTCAAATCATAATAACTTTACCTAGATCTGCCAAGAAAGTAGTTACATTTCCGTATCGATAATTATCTCTTAGGACCAACCAAACTGGTCCTTCGAGCCGGATTATAACTATCGGGGAAACTCAAGAAATTGCGTGTCCAAGCTATCGACTAGGATTAGCTAAGTAAAGCAAGTATACATTAATGACTAGGAAGGCCTTCTAAAACTGTGATATTGAAAATCAAAGCTTATCATGAACTATTTTGAGCGATATTTTCTATATTTTTTTTATCTTCACCATGAAGCCATGAACATGACATTACAATTTTATTGTTTCCACGCGTCCCTCCATTTTACTAGCCAAAACGACATAAGTGCATCAGTCACCGGCCCATGCCCATAAAAGTCTACGACGAGCAATAACTATAAAAAGTTAGTTAAAAAAAACAAATAGGGGATCGCATCAATGTGTACACGACTCACGCGCATATGTTCTGATGTAAACTAACGCATGATTGGTGCATGATATGGCGTTCCAAATTCAAATTTCTTTTTAGGCTTTTTCTTTTTTTTACCCTTTAGTATGCTTCTAATTCGGGATATTGAACGGTCATCATCATCTGCCTGGCATTTTCCAACTATGTTGGGGTTGGCTTCCAGTCTAACCGGATGCAGCTGAATACCAGTATTTTACATGGAGCGACTGCCTATCTGACTTCCACAACCCAGCTAGCACGATACTCTTTGGTAAGACTGGTTGTCAGACTTTCGAGCCACTGACTACCTTAACGACTGTCAAAGATCTACAAATGACAGCCGGGACCAACAGCTTAACATGCTTTCCGGGGCACGGAGGAAACTCGGTATGTAATGGGTGGTCACCCATCCACGGACCAACCTAGGCAAGCGCCGCATAACCTAAAGATCGACCAGAGTGGCTGTTATTATTTAGATATTGAACGGTATGGGACATATTTAATTTGAATTTAGGTTTGCGTAGTACCCGCACTCGGAGTGCGTGCATGACCAAATGTAAACGTGTACGAAGCAAAAGCAGCATAATTGATCGCAGCAGTTGGTGTTCTAGTTTCTGACTACCCTCATGGGAAAAAGTCGTGAGTTTATGTATGCCTTTTAAGTTTCTTTTCAAAAGACGCCAAAGACTGACAAAAATGGTCTTAACAGACATTGAAGTCCTCAAAATAATGACTTACAAGAAGAAATGGCGGCTAGTATTGAATAATAACTAGCATCATACAACGGTAGACAAATTAGCATATGTATTGCCAATGAATCAGTCGGAAACCGTCCATGATTCACCATGATGAGCAGTGCTTGTGCAGAATGAAAAATAAAATATCTATTAAACATCCGCAGGACCCACAAGGAGGGTACTTATTTATGCTAAGCATAGACCGGGCTTTCGACCCTTGATTATATATATTTAGCTTTCTTGGATGGACGTTTTAAGTGCTAGTTTTTTCGAAGATGAAGCGATGGTTGAGCTGTGTCAAGGTTAGAAAGGAAGGCCTAGAAAGGAGGTGACTGATGATATGACGAATAATAACTAAGTATGGAAGAAGAAGATATGCTGCATCAACCACAAATAATTTGGGATAAGGGCAGGAAAATGATGAAGAGTTTTTTTGGCATGGTGGATTAAGGGCCAGTTCCGCTCAGAGAGGAGACCTGTGTCCTGTGTCCCAGCAGTGGGATCGAGGTTAATTTTGCTTATGCTATGCTGTTACTTTTTCCGAATGTATCTTTTTTTTAACCGTCACTGTTATTTTGAATCTTATAAATGGAGAAGACTTCGTCCAAAACTAATGTGGTCTAGGTCTACTATTAAATGCGAGGTTTAGAGGTTTCGACATCATTTGGTTTTAAATGAAAAAGACCGACATTTGAAAGAATGCCAATAAAGGAAGAGCGCTTTTGTTACTAGAATCCAAAAAGTCACACAAATCCCGTGTTTGAACATAAATGACACGTATGTACTAACTTACCACCTAAAATCTTTCGATTCAAATCGGGATGAACTGTTAATTTTTGATTAAAAACATAATACTCAAGGATTATTTTAAAATATATTTATTTATTCAGGCATCTTAAAGTAATGATTAAAATAAAAATATGTGCGCTTATACTTTATTAGGCTAGCGGTCGGAACCCTAATGGCGAATGTCAGATGGTCAGATATGAGCTTCCCCTTGTAATAGGCAGTATGCAAACGAATGCCATGGCGGGAACGAATAATTTATGAGTTTAGCAAGCAAACTTTTAAGGGTTCGGGTTAATAAACTTTGTTGCGGAATAAAATGAGTCTTCCGGTTTGTGTCGTGAGCACTGGTAGACCGGTAGTAACGACCCCGACTTACGTGTCGGGCGTTCGAACCCAGGTATGAATTTTCTTTAAGTATTCCATCACCTCTGCTCTCAAAACGATATGTCCTAAAACGAAAAATTTGAAGACACGTGAGACCCAACAACCCTCACTGGGTAAGCAGTTGGATTATTTAGGGCCCACTCTCTCACACCAAAGGAGGAGTTAGTCCACTGTTTCAGCTATTTCTGTCGACAGAGTAAGGGAGCACCTATTGGCATAACAAATGATTGATCATTGTGTATCAGATGTTTACACCCATTTTCATAAACACGACACCTAAACAAAATCGCGGTGTTCAAATTTCAATGCTCGGTCTCATGTCGAAATTTGAAAACAGAGGACTTTAATTTAAATATCGCAGTGTTAGTGAAAACAGTAGTTATTGCCGCGTATTTTTTTATCGTACTCTAATTATGTTCAGCAGAATTTCGCAACATCGGAACGGACGCCGGAAGTCCAACGATATTGCTTTTACCAACATCTCACTTTGTTTTTGTGCATTTCATTCAACTTTTGACCTGGGGGCCAATTCTGCTATTACAATAGACGACAATAGTGTCAGAATGGTCTGTCATTGATTTCATAATTGTTGATTTTGACAAGTTTTGACAAGTCAAAATCAACAATTATGATATCAATCACAGACCATTCTAATGGTAATTCTAATGGTCTGCCATTGATTTCATAATTGTTGATTTTGACAAGTTTTGACAAGTCAAAATCAACCATTATGAAATCAATGACAGACCATTCTGACACTATTGTAATAGCAGAATTGGGCCCCTGACACTATGTGATATAGAATTTTTAGTCACCCACAACAAAATTTATACTAACTTATTAATAGTAGAGGTAAAATTTGTTTGTAAGTTTGTACGTAAGGGGTATCTTCGGAACTACATCTTGGGAAGCTACATTATCTCCGAGTGCCATAGACTTAAATTTAAAATGTCCCCGTGGGTTAGTTTCCATACATAACGGGAGAGAAGCTGTGAGTAAAACCTAATTACGTATAAATACATGATAAAGATTGTATTTCATTCATGATATAGAAAAAAAAAGAATAAAATGATGATTTCAAAAGAATGAAAATTAATCACATTTGATTACTACACATTAAAAATTGTAAATAAAAAAAAAAACATTTTTACCTAAATCAGGCATATCTAAGTATGTGTGTTATCATCATCACCAGCCTAGCCTTTTACATCAACTCTATTAAAGTCAGCTTCCAGTCTAACCAGATAAAGCTGAATATGAGTATTTTACTGAGCAACTGCCTATCCAACCTCCACATCCAAGTTACTGAATAAAAATCACAATATCACAACGTTAAAATAATATCACTAAGTAAGTTTAGCAGACGTCTGGCCTCACACAACCAACTGTGAAACTCGAGATTAGGGTACCCAGATGTCCAGGAAGTCTCATCAGTATCAGTGAGTTGTTTAAAGCCTCAGAGGACATTTTAATTGAATGTTAGGCACTTGTTATTTTATGATTATCCATAAGTGTGTGAACTTTTGTGCATCCCAATAAAATTACTCCTAAATTGTCCAATCTAATGACCAAAATAATGAGCTAATGTGGTGTTCACTAAAAACACTAGTTAGGGTTTAGAATAAAACCACCAAATTATCAGTAAGTAGATGAACCACTTTAAGACTATGTGCACTCGCTGCCCGGGATGAGTGAGGACTGTGTGGACGTATCCCTAAAGCTCACGCTACGTTTATTAGTATATCACATCTTGAACTCATTATTTTGGTCATTAGACTGGAAAATATTTTAATATGTTGAAAATATTAATCAAATTAATTAATTAAAAGCCGAATTTAAGGCATAAAATTATACAAGACGGGATGTCTTTTGCCAAATGCCCTTTCCTATTTCCTAGTGTTTTAAATAGGCAGAAGTGGCTCAAAAATCTTCCTAGCCATACTGCTAGTACAATATTTTGAAAGGGTAAATCTTTTTTAAAAATAATACTTTAATTAAAAATAAGTCTTTTTTTAAATAATACTTTATTTAAAAAAGATAGACCAATGATAGTGCATCTGCAAAGTGCAGAAGACTTGGAACACTTAAACACATAATTGAGAATTTTCATAGATCGAATGCCTAAGACTACTTTTTAAATTGAGCTGTATATAGAGAATCTTCTATCATATCTTCTATTATATCAACTCTGACAATAAATTTTAAGACAAAGTCACATTATTAATTGTAAGATAATGGTATTATTTAGTACAATTGAACTATACACTGCAAGGAGGTTCATACATAACTTGTTCAAGGACGTTTTGCAGTTGCTACATTTAAATGAAATCCCAAATTGTTGTTTAGAATTTTAGATTAAATTATTCAAAATTCTAATCAACAATTTGTCTTGCCCTTAACATGCTTGCAAAAAAAATACTGTTATTTAAAAGTGCTTCCTATTAAATTAATAAAAAATTATTAAAGATTTCAAGTATCATCCCAAACTTTACTAACACATACTTTTTGAGCTGTAGCAAATGAAAATATTGAGTTTGTTTATAAAGAACTCATTCAACCTTTGAAGCAATGAAACCCTACCTCGCGGCAGACGTTACGAAGAATAAAGCACAACAATCACGCAAGGTGGTGATCAATATTATGATTTAAAACTTACACCTACAACCTTATCAAGACGTTTTGATCCACCCATTGGCAAATAATATAGAAAACTTAAGACTTACTTAGCTCCTGAGCTTCCGCAGTGCCCTTTGTCAGCGCTAATAATATTAATAAATGCACCAAGCACACAACACAAACATTATCACTGAACATTTTCACACTAAAAGTTTTTTGTGACATAGTTGAAACAAAACTAGCTAATGGAGCTAGAAAATAAACATGTTACTTAGAAATAAGTTGCATTATGTCCAAGCAACAAGGCACTGCACATCATTCAATAAACACTTGACTGAACCACATCGAGCACAAGCACGGCTTGCTTTGAGTTTGAGAAACAAAAAATACAAATTAAAATGACAAGCAGCCGACAGACGTCACTGCACAACACAGACAAAAAATCTCTGCACAATTTAGTCTATGGTTGGCGTGGGCAGAGACAGCTGCAAACTAAAGTAACCTATTCACGGAATGGTAATGCGCTCCGGACTATAATCAGACTCGCCGACTCGCCGTACACATGATAGAAGTGAATATATAACTTTTTAGTGATTTACCTTGTACACCATAGTTAAAAATACCTGGTACTTTACAACACAGTCTTAAAAACCGGCCAAGTGCGAGTCGGACTCGCGCACGAAGGGTTCCGTACCATTATCTATAAAAACGGCAAAAAAATCATATCTGTTGTATGGGAGCCCCCCTTAATATATTATTATTTATTATTATTATAGCTAGCCCATACTGTCCCACTGCTGGGCAAAGGCCTCCCTCCATTGCTTCCAACGGTCTCGATTCTGTGCTAGTACTTTCCAATTCTCAAGGAAGACATCCAGTTCGTCCCGCCATCTCCTTCGTGGTCTGCCGCGACCTCGTGTCACTGTTTCAGGGCACCAATCCTGAGCTTTACGGGCCCACAGCTCATTCGGCATGCGACAGACATGTCCTGCCCAGTCCCATTTAAGTTGGGCAGCCTTTTGAGCCACGTCAACGATTTGCGTTTTGGAGCGCAGTGTGGTGTTTCGAACACGATCTGTTAATTTTACACCTAAGATACTACGCTCCATAGCACGTTGGCAAACCTTGAGTTTGGACTTTTGGATGTTAGTCAAAGACCAAGTTTGTGCACCGTAGGTCAAAATGGGAAGAATACACATGTCCATTAGCTTCCGCTTCAGAGACATGGGCAGAGTGCCCTTAAAATACTCCTTCATGGACCAGTAACTCTTCCAGGCATTTTCCGTTCGTCTTGCAATTTCCTTATCTTGCCTTACCTGGAAAGAGATTACTTGGCCCAAGTAGATATATTCTTGGACATATTGTATATTCTCCCCGCCTACGTGTATGGTCCTCTTGGAGCTGTTGGTCATGACCTTGGTCTTCGACATGTTCATCTTCAATCCAACTTCAAGGCTTGCATCGCTAAGCTCTTGTAGCATTTGCTCAAGTCCTGTGGCTGTGGGGGAGAAAAGGACAATGTCATCAGCGAAACGCAGATTATTCAACCTTGCTTCACCGATGAAAAGCCCTCTCTCTTCCCATTTGACTGCCAACTTCTGAAAGACTTCTTCTAGGGTACTGGTGAACAGTTTTGGAGACAGCGGGTCACCCTGTTTGACTCCCTTGAGAATGTCAAACTTTGGACCTACGCTTTCTAACTTAATAGCAGCTGTACTTTGGTTGTAAATATTACGCAAAAGATGTATATATGTAGGTTCTATGTGTTGTTTTGTAAGGGCATTAAATATTGCAGAATGTGTGATGCTGTCAAAGGCTTTAGAATAGTCGACAAATGCAAGATACAAAGGAGTTTTGTATTCTTGGTATTTCTCGACTATTTGATTAACGGTGTGTAAGTGGTCGGTGGTGGAAAGTCCTCGACGGAAGCCTGCTTGTTCTGGAGGCTGTTTAAGATCTAATTGCCCAGCTATGCGTTTTTCAATGACTTTGATAAAGGTTTTGTAAACATGAGAAATTAGACTAATTGGCCTATAATTATTAATGTCAGACTTATCGCCTTTCTTATGGAGAAGTATAATATATATTAATATATTTTTTTTTTTTAATTTTTAGTATTTGTTGTTATAGCGGCAATAGTAATACATCATTTGTGAAAATTTCAGCTTTCTAGCTATCACGGTTTATGAGATACAGCCTGGAGACAGACAGACAGACTGACAGACAGACAGACAGACAGCGAAGTCTTAGTAATAGGGTCCCGTTTTACCCTTTGGGTACGGAACCCTAAAAATGAGCGCCCAACACGCGTTTTCAAGAATCGACTAAGTGACAGATTGTAGAAAGATTTCTATCTTCATGAGCATGGCGAATGTTAAAAATGTAGAAAATAAATATTTACATTATTCAGTCGACCAAAGTCTACAACTTCATCATCATCTGCTTAGCCTTTTCCCAACTCTGTTGGGGTCGGCTTTCAGTCTAACCGGATGCAGCTGAGTACCAGTATTTTACATGGAGCGACTGCCTATCTGACCTCCACAACTCAGTGAGTACTGGGTAATACTACCCCTTGGTAAGACTGGTTGTAAAGTGTACAACATCAAGCTACAATATTTTCTCTACTTTTGACATTTGGGGGTAGAAACATTTCTTCTCAACAAATGTCAAATAGTCTACATCTCATCGGACCTAGACAAGATTCAAGATTCTTTATTTGCATTCTTTTTATTACTATTCCTTGTGTTTATTGACCTATATTGATTTTAAAAACAAGGCGGGCTCCTACCGTTGCTGTTTTCTTAGTTTTTAGGCCTCGGTTTTTAAATCGGAGAAATGGAATCTGGATCAACATTCCGGAATGCTATACAAGCGTTGACTGGGGCTCTTGTCTCAGTAAAGAATTTATTAGACAATGGTTAATGCCCGTTTTCACCAAAAACTACCTAAACTAGTGTCACCTAATAGAATACCTAATTCCTGTTTTCACCAACTCTAAGTGTCACCTAACTCAATGCCTGATGCCCGTTTTCACTAACACTAAGTGTCACCTAACGGAATGCCTAATTAATGTTTACAGTTTTACATTCAGTGACACGAGTATCGAGTTTCTTAAGAATATCTATCACTAGCTAGTTCCCCGTTGCTATGGAAATAATGTCATGTCTTTGTGTTCATAGAAACTCCAGTATTGTATACAGGTCGTCCCATGCTCGGGCAGAAGATTTCCATTCTATTCTTGGTAGAATAGAAATGGAATTGGTCATGCTACGCGTGCAAGAGCGTTGCCAGCGTTTGAGTTAGGAAGGAGGGGAGGGGGCAGAAGGTGAGATATTTTTTTGTGCGTCTCGAACCTTCTTTACTTGTTAACATAATACAATACCACGTTCGTACCACACAAACGCGTCATCAGTGAGCATTAGATACTCTGATTCTTCTTGGGTTTGTAATGTTTTTATCTCAAATAATAGAAAATCAAAAATTTATAAAATTAATAATATTACACACGATAAGTTTATTAAAAAATAAACTCAATAAATAAATTAAATATTATTAGCAAAAGCAAATAATTGCTTTTATTCGTCTGTTAATGACCAGTGAACCCATGGACCAAAATCCATGGACCTTGTATTTAAGAGTTCCATGCAAGCGCCTGACACTTGTGACAGTGACAGTGACATAAACCGTTAGTCCTAATTCGCAAGTTTTGCCATAATTTTGTTTTTATTACTATTATCGTTTTCATGTATTGATCGTGTTTTTGTATTATTTGTGGTTTTCTATTTTAGTAAGAATTTTGAAACGTTTTGTCCAATTTAAGATTGACTTACTCCGACCTCAAACAATTATTACATTTCCATGCATCGTGAAACAGATCCAGGAGTGATCCAAAATCAATAAAACGTAGTTGTTTAAAGAAAAACACACACTACAAAAGACAATCTTAATCATCTTAGACATATACATACTTAGGTAATTTTATACGTGACGTGGGAATGCGAGGATAGTTTTAGACTTTAGAAGGCTTAGTTTTCGGACTGGTCTTTTATACTTCTTTTTTTTGTCTAGTCTATAAAATAATATTTTTACCTTTTTCAGTGTTATACCAATTGTAGCAAGCTGGCGCAAGAGCATATTTTCAACAATAGTGGGACTGGTGCAAACAATCCAAATTAAAATAAAAAGAAAAATGTGAAATTGTTTAAAATAGATTGAAACGAAAACGGACCCTCTAGGTTCAATAAAAAATGGTTGGCATACAAACTATGGGTGGTGTAATAAAGTAATAACAGGACAACTGGAACTGCAACAGCTGTTGATATGCACTGAGGGCCCTGATAACCAGACAACATTTTTGCCTTGAAGTTGTAAAATACACTGAGGACTTGAGACTTTAAAAGGTAGAAACTCATTTTGAAAACCAGGAAGAGAAGCCCCTATTAAAAAACATTAAGCACAGAAGAAAGTTATATTTATTGTGAACATCCACATAACAGGCAGTTTGTGGCCCTGCTATCCCTTCCAGCAATATTTAACATCTTTAAAAAATAACCCTCTTTTGTAAGCATGACGTTCAAAAAGTATTGATTTGTATTTTGTTAATATAAATACAAATCTGTTAACATTTAAAATGATATGTTTGATTGAATTTCCTCTACCTCAGTTGCATAACTCATTTTACTACCAACTCATGGCTGCGTTTCTACTAGATATGACCGAGGATGCGTAGCGAGGGATGTGTGTGAAACCAATAATATCGCTTCTTTTTCACAGTTATTTTAACTATGTGATTGGTTAGTTCCACACAGACTCCTCGCTACGCATCCTTGCTCATCTCTGGTGGAAACGTAGCCTTAGAATGAAATTGCTTCATTATGTAATATTTGAGCTATTTGCCTGCTCCCTAATTCCCAACAAAAATGAGGTTTTTCACCTGCCACAATAAATATATTGGAATTGTGATAATGTTATCAGCACAATTATCCTGCTGATCAAGTTGGTGATAAAATTATTGAAAAGTGTATTCAACATGTTGCCGGACATTAAACCCATACATAACCATACAATTAGTACCTATTGTGTCTATTGACCAGTCCTTACTGACCTAATTCAAAGTTTATAATTAATAGTCAAAACTAGTTTTAAGCCATTAATTTGATTGGTTGAAACTAGTTATAAATACACAAAGAGTATGAACATTGAATTATATCAATGTTATCGTTTGATGTAATTTTCAGCACCCCATTGATAGTGACACACTTGTTTCCTAACATTTAGAAAGAAAATGATTGTTTTTACAAGTTCATCGCTGTTCCTTATTTGTGTTTAAGAAAAAACTGCTTGACTGCACAAATAACAGAATGAATAGGTATTGTTGAATTGTAATAATTGGGATTGGGTGTGTTACTAAGCTGCCTTATCTTGACTATGCTGTGGTTGGCGTCTAAGCGTATGCAGCTGAGTACCTACCAGTGTTTTGTATGGCCACTAATGGCCAGTATTACAGAACTTATTTCAAGGCTCAAGCTAAATGTAAAAACTTATAACTAGTTTTAGGTCCTTTGAGTGGCGGGTAAAACAGGATGAATTTAGAGACAAAACTTTGAAAGGGATTTTAATGTTGAATTAATATGATATGTTAGATGTAAAAGTATAATATGTATGTATTTACAAAAAAAAAAATGTATATTATGTAGTTTATCAGCCATCTAGCTACCATAACACAAGCATTAGGTTGCTTAGCTTGGGACTAGATGGTGCTGTGTGAAATGTCCAGGATATTTATTATTTATTTAGGTACTTAATTATAGTCAACTTGATTGTAACATACCATATTATTAATTCAACTTTGGAGAACCCCTTTCAAAGTTTGGTCTATTTGTTCCTGCGTTTCTATTGACCCCGTTTTACAGTATAGAGTTAATTAATTACTATCTTGCCACATATTGGGCAAATGGGCATAGGAATGCTGTGAGAATGCAGAAGTTAAGGCTTCCAATCGGTTAAAGCTTCTTAACCAGGATTAGTTTCTAAGTTTAATATGGATAGCACTTGACATTATGATGAGGGTAAATACCGAGAGAAAACCTGAAATACATGGAAATTCTAAAATCGCCTATAGGCCAGTAGACCCCAGAGTATATTAATAATTATTTTCCTTGATTAGTACGGAGCAAGCGTGATAATGAATGATAATCGTTTTCGTTGCTTGTGCCTTCTCTACTACGGGACTCTGCACTTCTGCCTTGGGACAAAAGGTTGGCAACTTTGCAGATATTATTGGGGAACAAAATAAAGTTAAAGAACAGCTACAAGTTCCTGGTCGAATAATATTTCTAATAGTTTCAATATTAAAACTACACCATCTATTTTAATACCTTTTATTGGTATTAAAATAGATGGTGTTCCCCTCGCATAGAGACTGCAATTAGCAGAACTAAATTAATTAATTAATTAGAAGATTAATATGTGCACAGCACAATTCAAGAAGTGGGCGGAAGTCAGTAAAAATCTTTTTTCACTGGCAACATCGCATATTTAGAGAGGTTTATTCCTTTTGGCCACATGACTCATAAGTTGATAGATAGCTGGCCCATGGACCGCCAATGCAAGTGCAGCAGCTGCATTATATAATAATGCACGTGGCTCGTGGCATGTATGTTAATTATTATTATCTGGGGAATCGTGACCAGAAAGTAAATAATCTATACCTAAAGTCTGTTTTTTAATCTCAGAGACAACTAAATTGACATTACGTGGGTTGCTTTTACAAAAGTAGGTATGGATATATTGTGAAACATACATTTTTAATTAATTAATTACAGGTATTCATTAATCATGCATCCATGTCATTTTACTTTAAATCTATGTGTAATTTAAACTATTAATGTGTGAAATAGCTTTTTTTTATTATTAATAGATTCTGATAATGACTTCGTGTCTGAATCATCAGAAATGTCGTCGACTATATGGCCCAGATGACACATTTCATCTTCAATTTTAATAACATGAGCCACACAGTCTTTCCACCACTGCAGGGCCACTTGACGAAGCCCTTCTTCAAAAAGGCTTCGTACTTGATTCAATTTGAATGTTTTATCATTTTTAGTGACATCTGTAATTTTATTTCTAATCGTCTAATAAATATAAAAGTTACGATTCAACAAAGCGGTATTTTAGGTACAACACTACACAAAAGAGCAGGCAACATTATTTGTAAGTTTGACATTTGCATGTGTCAATTTTATTTAGTCTCAGATTAAAAAACAGACTTTAACACTATTTATTAAATTATTGTTACTGGCAATCTACATAATATTATCTTATAAAGTTACAAGTCAGTAGACCCCGTTGTGTAATATTTCCATTATCATCTGCGATTCATGCCCGGGGTTCGAATAATTCCTGTATAGTGGAGAACTCGAGACCACAGAGTACTTATATATGTGTCTATGTAGACGGCCAAACACACAACAACTTAGAGCGTGTGTATTGATGATTTTGATGATTATAATTCTGTAACTACATATGTCTTAAAGCCGCGAATAATATTTTAATCAACATACAACCTAGCACTGGCCTGCAAATTGCAAAAAACGTAAGAAAATTTGAATTTCGCGGGTTGGTTGGAGCATTCACCTTAACTGTATAGATTTAATTAAAGTATTAAATCTAAAATAAATCTTCAAAAATAATAATTTCGTTATTTTGTGAACGCATCCATAACTCAATAATCGATAGACAAAACTTTGTCGTTGTGCTCCATGCTCTATGGTCGGGGTTTTCCAGAATCTTCGATATCACTTGTATGTGTGATTGATATCCCGCGTGTAAGCGGCCACAAGCACAAGAATATTCACGCAGTCCAGCATTCAACGAGCAGTGCTGAGCAGTCGTTCAATACAAGAATAATTTCCAAGCGGCAAATTACTACTGTGAGTAAATAAAAACTTTTTTTCACTGTTATATTTTGTTCTTAGATTTTTCTTATTGGTACTTATTAGAAGATTTTAGTTACCTCTATGAATTCTCATTTCTTAAATATATTAGTCTATGCTTTGAATAAAAGTAGTTGAAAGTTATTTTTTTCTGAAATAGTTATTTGTTTCCATAATTTTGGTAATTACTGAAGTGGGATACTGTACCTATCAATGAATCATCGGTAGATTCTACGTTGTTTTGAATCTGTAGGAGTGTGTATTGATGACAATTTAATTGTTACAATTATGGTTAAAAGTGAAAACTTATTCATCTTGACCCACGTCGATCACATATGTACAGACGCCAGCACACCAAGCTACTACTATCTGTCAAATTTCTTCAAAAGATTTTCAACTTTATCTCTACAACGTTAGGTTCAAGGTTGATTGCGAAAATTTGATAGCTTCGGGTTCGGGTATCTTGATTATCTTGTCTGTTCCTACAGACTGATACACAGTGCTCATATAGTAGGTACTTAGCTATGACTAACAATCGATTTCAGTATGCACTTATAAGTAGGTAAATTGATTTCAATACCTAATTTATTGAATGTTTTCTTCTTATCGTTGGCACGACGTTATATAATTTATTGGCCCTAAAACTTCGCCAATTCCACGGTTCCGTCGGTGTAGGTGGCAGCGATGAGGGGCCTCTGGCTGCATGCTCATTTATTGAAATAAGAATTTGTCATTGTTTTGCTATGGCTTCTTTGATAAAGTCACTGAGAAACACTGGGAAGCCCAGGACACGGGAATAAATAATACGCGTATTGACAAGTTCAAGGTTAATCGCAGACTAATCCTATTCTTTATGCACAACTACCGCCATATAATAATATTAATAATAATCAATTTACCTACATATAACAGTATATTATGTACCTATACTGTCGAGCAAAGTAGTTCCGTGTTCGATTTTCAGATCTGGACGTATTTTTTAGGGTTCTGTAGTCAACAAACAAGGAACCCTTATAATTTCGCCATGCCCGTTTGTCTGTCTGTCCACAGCTTAGCTCAAAGACTCTTAGCACTAGAAAGCTGTAATTTGGCATGAATATACAGATTAGTTACGCCGACAAAGTGGTAAAATAAAATCTCGAAAAGTATTTTTTTAGAGTATCTCCAGTACCTACACGTAATGTGGGGATTTATTTTTTCTCGCGTATCCCATAATTCCCATAGTGTGGGATGTCGTTGGATAGGTCTTTAAAAAATATTGCGACTTTGTTAAAATAATTTTTTAATTAAGGGATTCCTTTGTGAAATATTAAGCTTTAAAGTGCAAATTTTTGCTAGACTCAAGTGTCCCCCCTCTACCATCTAAACGGTTGTGTTTGGGTGCGTGAAAATAATTCACAGTGATAGTATATTTATTATTACTTTAAATAACATAATTAAAAGAAAAACTATCACAGCTAAGTAGGCTTTACAAGTTTACGAGTAATAGTCGACCAACTTATAAAATGCATTTTCCTAAACATAATACATATATGGGAGCCCAGGTTTTTCAACTGCAAATGTAAGTTTGTTTTTTATCATTACAATCAAAATCATCGGCCCGACAGGCACTTGGCCGGTTTTCGTTTTTGTGGTAGTAGTTCGATTCAGTAAAAAACTTTTTCTCAAAATCCATCCGTGTGATCTTATATTTACTCGTGTTAGCTAAGTACAGACGCCAGCATATGAAGCTACTACAATCTGTCAAATTTCTTTAATTTATTTTCAACTTTACCGCTAAAGCATTAACTTCAAGGTTGATTGGGAAAAGAAGAACGGTCACGTCCCATATAAAAAAAACCCAGACCCGACAGAAAAGTGACATATCTCAGTTTTTCTGTTATTATTTATATAATCATATTATATAGTTTTTATATTCGAAATCAATGGCTAACACCAAAATATTGCCTTATGTTTTTGTTCAGGGTTTACACTAAAAAAATACAAAATGAACAGCTGTATTATATAATTTTTGAACTCCTAGTACAACATTCAAGTTAGGATTTTTTTTTTTAAGGTGGTTTAAAATCATCTAATGATATCTCTCGCCCTTGGGTGGAGCGAGAGGGCGTGTCAGACTCTTACTGACTAAAAAATTCCACCTCGTTCCTTTTTGCCTCTGGTACTGGGGTCAGAGCATGCCCTTCTGGATTCGCCCTCAACTTAGGATTAATTAAAATCGTCATATTCGATGATTCAGATCGGATTATTCCACTAATTCGTTGACGCCAGTTCGAGCTTATATCGGTGATTAGAGAAGTAAAAAGTTCATTAATCACCGTTACGATAACAGGTATTCGTATTTTTATTTTTAACGCAGCCGGTATTAGTGGAATAATCGAAAAGAATGATTTGATCGTAGATCAGTGATTTAGGTAGCTATCAACGGGGTTCTACCAAAAATAAAACCAATATGTCGAAATAAAGTTTTATTGTATTTCTATGTCCCTTAAAACATAATCCATACCCAGTGCGGGGTGGTCAATGTGATCTCGATGTCTAGCCCGAAACCACCTGAGCCGTAGTAGGTATGCACACAGTACGTGACCGTTTTTATACATACACACAAATAACTTCCTATACGAACATTATTATTTATTTTTTTAATACATCCCATAACTACTTACTTTTCTACGTTACATATCCCCTCAGCCGTGACGGCTCTATTGCGCAACTCCGCAGACCTGTTACGGTGCGTCATTTACGAATTGTGTAGATACGTAGGCATTTTGTACTTTTTTAGTGTAAAGCCTGAACAAAAACATAAGGCAATATTTTGGTGTTAGCCATTGATTTCGAATATAAAAACTATATAATATGATTATATAAATAATAACAAAAAAACTGAGGTATGTTACTTTTCTGTCGGGTCTGGGTTTTTTTTGCCTGTTCTTCTTTGATCAGTTTCAGGTAGCTTGATGGATGCTGGCAATGTTAAGAACGTGATTAATTGTTTCTAAGTGATTAATCACGTTGTTAACAAGAAATATAATAAAGATTTCACCCTATGCCGCCCGGCTTGCGCCTCATCAAGCAGCACAGAATCGTCGCGAAATTTTTCCATACTCCTATCCTTTTTCGTCGCTTAGACAGAACAGCGAGAGTGCACACGCCAGCATCCTCGTTGCGATCAGTGTCTAACCATTAGACCACGGCACCCGAACATGTGTGCAGCGCCTAGATTACCTAGGTATACTCGTATGTATATCTTATACGATGTGGAAGGCACAAAATGAATGGAACAGCTGTTTATTTACCCATGGAAAATTTATATGTGCGGGGCCCCACATATCAGGTTCAGAATGATGTAGTGAATACGTGGAAACCATTTTAGCTTCGGTGTCCCTTCCACCTTGTATAGAGACTACTAACTAGTCAGTAGTAGCTGGTTATAGGTACTTTTTCAAACTTTAGTTTTGAAAGATAGACGGTTATCTATTATGTTTATGTAAAATGGTAAACTGACTGACTGGGTGATATATCAACACACAGCCCAAACCGATGGTCCTAGAGACATGCAACTTGGAGCGTGTGTTCTTTGTGAAGAGAAAGTATCCACTAAGAAAGGATTTTTGGAAATTCCACCCCTAAAGGGGTAAAATTGGGGATGGAAGTTAATATGTCGTCAGTTTTGAAGTTAGGATCTTAAAATTTTATGACGTAATTTATACGTGTCTCAGCGTTTTTGATAATTCTACCCCAGAAGGGTTAAAAAGGGGGATGAAAGTATGTAACTATGTTTGTTACCGTTTAATCCCGGTAGTAAAACTACGTTCCCATCGCATATTTTTCGACATCCACGCGGGCGAAGCCGCGGGCAAAAGCTAGTAAAGTTATAACTTTACTAGCTTAGTATTCCATTTCTTATTTCGACAAGGACCCCTAAAAAACTACAAGCCACAAAATAAGTTAATTATATATTACGGTATGTTATATTACAGTTCTTACATTGTCAACGGAACCCTAGAAATCGTCGATACGTCACGCTGAACACATTATTCCATAGTCGCATTGATAAGAGAAAAGGATGTTTGTGATTAACTATGCAGCTGGCCTGTACCTACATATTATTATTATACAAAATGAGAATGACTTCATTCATGTTCAAAGTAAAAACTAACCATGTGCTTTGTTTTCTTCTAAGAATTGGACTATGCTAGGTAGCGTCGTAACGGGGCGGGGGTACAAAGAAGTCTGTGTTTATGCTTATACAAATTACAAAGATTAAGCAACTTAAATACAACATAATATTCTGTAACAACATCTACTACCTACATAAATATCAGGTTTCACTACCACTAAGAGACAAGAAAAGATGGATGGATTGTGTGAGGAATGATATGAAGGAAAAAGAAGTAAATGATAGCGTAACGATATGGTAACGATTGACAGAATGGAAGAGACAAACGTGCTGCGCTGACTCCAAATAACATTGGACGAGGGCAGGAAGAAGATGACTACCAGTAAGAGACAACTAAAGGACATCGTTCAGGTTTCGAACTAATTGTACTTAAAAATAAGTGGCAATGTCCTCCAGCACTCCCGCAAGTAATCGAAGGGTGGTTAAAGGTGTGGTTTCAGTCAGTAGGAGTATTGACTATTTCATGAAAAAGTCATTCAATGGGATTAAATGAACTTAGAAGGTCGTATTGATGATTTTAATGAAAATAATTCTGTAAATTCATGCGTATTACATCCGCGAATAATATTTTGTTCAGCATACAGCCCTGACCGGCGAATTGCAAAAAACGTAAGCTGAGCGTTGGAAAAATCCAACAGTGCGCATTTATTGAGTTGGCAACATGCATTAGGTACTTTTATATAACAATTCTTGCAGTTTTCCTCGTAGCCATAGGGGTAGTAAGTACTCATATTTTACCAGTCAGTCGATGAAAGATGATCAGAATGTCGTTGATTTTCCGAACAGAAAACCCGTTAACTTTAGTCCAACTTGGTTATCGAACCGAGTACCCCACATTCAACAGTCGCGTAAACAAGCAATCACTAGTCACTAGACCGAGTCAGTAGAAACGATAAAACATCACGCCTGAATTTGCGATGGCTTAGGCAGAGAGGCAAGTGTAAGCCTACATTTCGCCTGTTAGATATCTATGTGCTATAATAGCCTGTAATAAGCGGTGTAGGTACTAACAGGGACAGTTTGCGGTTGATCAGGCAATAAGGCGAAAATCGCTTGTACCCGGGGTTTGAGCGCAGAGCGGGCCAGGCAGACGGGCGGGCCAGGGGGGGTGTGCAAAGCATTTTGGTTTAATACAAGAAACGAATCCTTCACGAAGCCGTTAACCAAACGTTCTGAACATCAAACTAAGTAACTCAAAGCAAAAATTATTGATGAGAAACGACATTTTTTGGGAATCACGTTTTACGGTAGGACTCAATGTGACGCACCCAAAACATTGTGCTGATGGGTGCATTGAATAGTAGGGGGGCCGTGGTAGTATTTACTTAGAGTTATAAGTTTATAACTTTAACATTAAAAACTTGTGAAAAAGTTGCAACTTTGACTCCTAATATCTCCGTAACTAGGAGGTTCCCAGGTATGGTCTACAAAAAAAAAGACCGCAATGACGGGGACAACAAGTGCCTTTCAGCTTTTTTAAGGGTGCTTTTACACCCATTATTCGAAAGAACGTCACTGTATTTGGAGTTATTTATGTAGTGTATAGGTATATCAAGATTTTAATACAAATCCTTTTTTTTCAGGTCATTATGACGTACAAGTTGCATAGCAACGGGGTCATCACCGGCTCCTTGAATTCCTACTGTCTGGCATGCGATCTCTTCTTGGACGCTCAGGGGGCAGCTGCCGACCATATCGGAACATCGGAGCACAAGAAGAGGTTACATGCAGTGCAGTACTCAGACAAGTTTCAACATGAACATATTAGAAAGGTGGGTCTTGTTGTAATTTTTACTAGAATTGGTGTGTGTTTTCACGGAAAAGGTGCATCTAAACCGAAGTAAATCTTGTGAAGCAACGTTTGCAAGTATTTCGTCAACAGAAATTGCCCAGAATCGTCCAACTGCTCTAACGTATGACCTTGGCACGTGGTGGACGCCGCGGGGAATTATTTATGCCCGGGGATTACCCCATTTGTTTAACTATCGCTGCACTGCACAATGTTTATCAATACTTTTGATTATAATTCAATTCCTCCCTCCAACATGAAAACCTAACTTAATTTTATAAATGCGAAAGTAAGTTTGTTTGGATTGTTTGTTTCCTTTTCACTCTTAAACCACTGGACCGATCGTCCTGAAATTTTGCAAATACGCTGTGTACAGAAACGGACATAAGGTACCTTTCATCTGGAAAAAAATACTGTTCCCAAGGAAAACAACAATATCGTACTTATGATAATCATCTCATCGCAAAATACATATCTTGAGTATTAAACCTCATCATAGGACCCATCGTGTGATTGCCATTACTTTTATTGAAGGCGTTAAAGCCTGAACACCTGGTTTACATAGATAGGATAGTTCAGGTATATATAGGTATACATACGGTAGTTCTGTACACTTGGGATACGTAATTACGTAGGTACCTATTTTATTTTATTTATTCAGGGACAATTAACAGCTACAATATGAGTTAAGACAGGAAAGATAATACAAAATATTAACAATATTGCAGCCCACTACATTATCCGCATATTAACAACAGAAAATATGATAATGAGTACCACTAGATAGGTAATAAATAATAACATCACATTAATAATTCAGTTTGTGTTGTGTAAATGTTTGTTTTATTTTATGTAGTGTGCATTTGTAGCATAAATGTGCCAAATAAACATGATTTCTCTCTTTAGTTTCGACCTCCACGCTGCCGTAGCTGCGGGCTAAAGCTTATTTCAAATTATAATTCGTACCGCTTCTTGTTTCAGTTCAAAGGAGGCTACTACTGCGAATTCTGCAATGTTCTGATGCCAATCGCATCTAAAGTCAATTTACACATCACTGAAGATGAACACAAACATAACAAGGGAATTCTTCTCCTAAAACCAATGGGAGGTGATGTTATTGCTTTCAATAATATAGTTATTGATGCAAAAGCTTGGCATGGCTTGATCGAAGGAGTCTGTTCGCTCTGCAATGCGGAGTTTGACGATGAAAAGGAGCATAAAGCTGATGCAAAGCACTCCTTGAATTTAGTTCTGAAACCTCTACAGTTTGGAGCGGATAATGCCATCTTGCGACATGTAAGTGTGAACTACTAAGGTATTTTAACTAGTTTATACAATATACGAGGTGGTGACGACAATACGACAAAATTGAAAACACTGGTAGATACTATTCCACTGCAGGGCAAAAGGCCTTCCTCCCCTCCTTCCACATTTCGCGATCTAGTGCGTTAGTAGGTCAATCCTTTGCGAGAGTCCAGCTCATCTCGCCATCTCCTTCTGGGCCTGCCGCGCTGTCGTTTCCTGCTATTTGGTATCCACTGAGTGGTAATTTTTGCCCATTGCTCCTCCATGCAGCAGATAAAAATGTGGTAAATACTAGTTCATACGAATATTTTAAACTATTAAATAAATCCTTCCTGATTTTTCCAAACAAACCAAATACTATAAAACGAAATAGAACACCATTTATAAATATTGGTTCTTGAACCTTAGGTATAATTTGCACCAATCATCTGGAAATAAAACGAATATGGCAAAGGTTTTTTGTGGCGAGTTGGCAACATGTGTTTATACATATGTTTATATCGATGCTGGGGTCATTAACCTGTCGGTGCAGCTGGCCTATTTATCTACATCATCTAGAATAAATGCTAAAAATTTAAAATTTCCATTGAATTTTTGTATGCATACTATTGTCGTATCCACCCTGTATAGAAATTGTTTACTACATGACTTAGAAATAAGGTAGGTATAAAAATGTTGCTTCTATGAACTACCGCCCTCGCTCATAAAGTCTTTTAGTAGGTAATTTAGTATTACTAAAACTGGCCAGGATGGCGGATGGAGCTAACGAGTCCTACAGTGAAGATGAGCCGGGTTAGCCCACGAAATTCAATGTTTCTTACGTTTTTTGTAATTTGCAGGTCAGTGTCCGGTTGTATGATAACCGGCAAATTGCAAAAAACGTAACAAATTTTGAATTTCGCGGTCTACCGTCTACCCTGGCGCTTTCACCTTCAAAAGGTGACTGAAAGCGAATGACAGGGTGTTCTGGTGTACAGAGGACTGAGCTAGGCTCTGTGATCTGTGCAAACAGTAAAATAATATTTTTGCGGTTATAGTCAGTCGTAAGTCTTCAAAAGCTATCTGGGATTCAAATTAAGTGACTATTTCTGTGATTCCAGTTAGACGACACAGCTGTCCAATGCCTGACATGCAACAAGCTGCTAGCCCCCGGAAGGATGACCAAACATTTTGACGAAACAGAGCATCACGAACTTTACACGAAACGTCGCATCGAAATTGACGAAAACTGTCAAGGAATCGAAGCTAAAGGAAACTGTCAAGGAATTGAAGCTAAAGGAACCTCTCAAGGACGTGAAGCTAACGAAAACTGTCAAAAAAAACCAACCAACATGTCTTCTGCCACAGAAAATGATGGCGATCCAAATAAATCAAAGATAAACAACGACAATAATAAAGACGTAAAAACACCGACAAAAGACAAATCTAAAATCCTTGAATTCATTGCCAAGTACCAAAGTAAAGGAATCAACATCAATTTGGAAACAGAAACTGCCTTCTGTAAAAAATGTTCCAAAGTTGTGACATTTGATTATATGGAGATAGAAAACCACATAGAAAATCATTCATCAGCTAAAGCTGTTGATTCTGATTTACTGTATCCATCAGCACTGGATCAGAACTTGAATCGAGTCAATATAAATGACAAAACTACAAAATCGTCTGGTGATATTGAAAATAACACTGTTAAAGCTTTACGAGATAAAGCCCAAAATCTTGACTCACATAAAGAAAATCATGCCTCAAAAGAAGAAGACACTGATACAGACTCGTCATGCTCATCTGACTCTATTCCCCCATTACTACATTTCGAACAATGTTCCCAAGAAGAAGAGGCAAAGTCCTTTGCAAAAGCAAATAAAATAACTTTTAACGAGGGTAATAACCAATCATTTTGCCGCGTTTGCGAAGTACAAGTGCCGTCTTCGTTTAGGTCATTGAAAGAGCACGTAGAAGGAGCAAATCACACAAAACAGGCACGCTCTTCTGTAACCAAACCGAAAACTACTAGAAATCTGGCCAAGCAACCATCAAAAGAATTCGTTGATTCGGCCTACGATATACGTGCAGTATTTTATACCGCCAGTCTCATTAACGAAGAGTTCTGTATTTCTAAGAAAAGCTTTCATTTCATTTCGGAAATTGGTATTAGAAGGAGGTGCATTGTGTGCGAGATGAACTTGACGCCATTAGTGGATATCGAGGAACATTGTAATACAAGACAACACGCCAAGAAGTGGGTGGAAGTGCCTGTCATTACATCTGAGAAAAACGAATTTATCAGAGAGGTACAGTAAACCAATTAATCTCATATCGTATTTTTTTTTATTTTGAAACAAGAAACAGTATCTCTAACTTACCTAAGGATTCGAGCCGTATATGGCCTCGCAGATTTAGTTTTTTTTTATCTTTTCTTTTACTCTTGTTATATGTCCGTAATGTTACAGGTTCGCCCCGGGTTGTTCCACTGCGGATATTGTAACCTCGTCTCAGACTGGTCCGACATGAAACAGCACCTCGAGTGTTCCGATCACAGGGAAAACAGATCCACTTGGGAAGGTCGACTGAGGCTCCATTTGCCTAACTTGCGCCGTTACAAGATAGAAAAAGAAATGGAAGCCATATTCATGATGCGTATGTTGGCTATGATGAATAATTGACGATTCTATGTAATTTCGAACTTGATGGAGATATGAAGATCAGAAGTTTGAATATTTTTTTTATGGAAGTGTGTATAATCAGCCCACCTCCATTTTTTTTTTTCTTTAAAGTTGTGGTGCACGATGATACTGGCACCAATGGGTGTAGCTTAGCGCTTTGCAAAGTTATAAAGATATTTTTTTAAGCGTGCAATATGTCACAATATGTGTTATTTCGAGACATGATCTATATTCGTCCAAAAAACTCAACTCACTCGAATTTTAGTTTTCGTGCGCCGCTACTTTCAACAAAGTAAAATGGCGATGGGTTGTCTATGCCATTTTGATTCTATGTCTTTTGCATACAAAGTGCATCTTGAATTATTGTAATTATGACTGAATAGTTGAAGTTGATTGTCGAAACGGTTTAATTCTTCACTATTAGTGCTCTTGCTCACGACTGATTTTAAGTCCGGAAGAAATGCGGTTTTGTTTGCATGCGCCTCACAGATTGTCGTACTTCACACGGCCAAACCGGGCACTGCGCGAAGTTGAACCAGGGCTAGAGTCGCGGTCGTAGACAAGCTTCCATAGTGCTTTACATGACTCGATTGGGTCGGCGCCGGCCCGGGGAAAACTGGCCGTGAACAAGAGCCCTTATTCTCTAGTTTAAGCCTACCATTTCATAGAAATGATGCCCGAGAAAAGCAGGCCTGTGGTACCGCAGGCACAATCTCAGTAGGCCTACTAGCTGTATGCCTATTCTATTTTGTAGTCTATACTATACCTACCTTTTTTATAATTATTGTATTTGACTATTAGTACTGCAAGTTTTACATTTATTTTAATTCTTTTTTATAATCTTTTTTCTCCGACATTCATTTCATTTTGAATTATTTTTCTGTTTTCATTATTATTAAGTTTCACGAATTTTAATTTCCTTATTAATTAATAAATACTATTTTTCAAAGTTGTTGTTTTATTTTGCTGGCTATTTTAAGAACCTACAAATGAAATTAGCGCTCTGGCAACTGTCATGGTTATAGATTAGGTGGTGGTGTTTACTGTAAAAGTCCGAACTACGGTAAATCATAACATTTTCCAATAAGGGTCAACTCACACCGAAAGAGCGGCGAAGGGCAGCGAAGCGGAGCGCAGTTTTAGTTTCATATGAATTTTAACTTTATTATCATTACCATAATACTTATTATCGCATGAGAAACTCGAACGAGTCGCGCGGATGCTCGCGGCGCCGCAGGAATTCCGGGGAATTCCATAAACGGAGCCGTGCGACTGCGTGAGAACTTGCGGGAAATCCCGAGAATGTTCGAGCAGTCGCGAGCGGCCGCTGGCAATATCCCGCCCCTCGCGCCATCGCAATAGCCAATCTATAATTGGTATTTTGTTTTTGAATATGTGGCCTGAGAATTTCCAATAAACTTTCAAATTTGTCATTTTTTTTTTATAATAGTCATAATGAATGCTAGGATACAGATGTAAATTTGTGCAAAATGTTTGAAATTGGCCAAACAGACGTCTTTTCTTCCACAGGTCGTGTACCCAAAAGTTTCTTTTTCTTTTAAATCTTTCCCTCCTTATCTCTTCGGCCTCTTCCTCTTCTTCTTCAATTATATGTGCAAAAATAACTAAATCCAAAATACCCATTTTCACTGCTTAAACACAAGTTTCCTCGAGTTTTGTTGAAATTGAACTGCGCATAGGAGAGCGACCCATGAATTCATCGCGGGTGGGCTCGGGAAGGCGCGCGGATTCCCGCGACTGCTCGAGAAGGCGCGGGACTCCGTGACTCCGCGCTTCGCTGCCCTTCGCCGCTCTTTCGGTGTGAGTTGACACTTTTTTTTTTTTTTTGGGGGGTGAGAAATCATCAAATGACTCCTCCCGCTCTGGGCGGAGCGGAAGGGAGTGTCAGACTCTTACTGACTAAAAAACACCCATGTTCCTTCATTGGCCCTTTATGTTCCAGGGCCGCGGTATCTCTTTCGAACAGTCCCGCAGCCCTGGCAGGCACCGGCCCTTGCGGGCCCCTCCCGTTTGCTGACATCTCTTTGAGGCGCGCGTGGAACACGAACGCGCCGTCGACACGGCCTGCCCGTCGTCATACGACGGACGGACGGCGAGCTAGCCCATTACTCGCCGTCCACAGGCCCGGTGTGAGTTGACCCTAAATCCTAATATTTACCAACTCTTAATGGTAAAAATCCGAACTATTCTGTGATCATAGTACATTTCGAATTTTTACCACCGTACACTCGCTAAATCTTAGGTTTTACCTTAGAGACACGGTACATGTCGTGAGCGAATGACTGATCGACTACAAATCGTGAAGACGGCAACTTGAAAATACGCATCCAACTTGGGTGTAGCGCTCCGCAAGCCGCTCGCTGTGCTCGCGGGTGTTTAGTCACATAACCTACCTAACCCATTCGCTGTTTAGTATTACAGTACATAATATGTCATCATCAGTAGCGAGATATTAAGCGTAGGCCACACCGCCAGCTGGCGAGCGGGCGAGCGAACGAGGCCCTTTTCATACTTCGTTTGGCTCTTTCGATAGTTCGCGGTGTGAATCAAAGTATGAAAAAGAGGTAAAACGATATATCATATACCTCGTTCGCTTCGCTCGCCCGCCCGGTAGCTGGCGGTGTGGCCTGTGCTTTATGATTACCATCAAAAAAACGTTGTGTGACAAGATTTGTCTAGTGTCCTCCCTCTGTCTTCAAACCTACAGCCATAGCTAAGATTTGACCTTCATTAAAAAAAAGAAAACCAAATATTTCAAGATTGTTTTAATCAATCTTAGCTTTGCTCCCTTTTATCATTATATGGGTAACAAAGTAAATAAAGTCTACATACTATTTGTCAACTTAAGCTTAACGCAGTACAAAAAGGAATAAGTTTTAGGCCGAGATAAATAGACTACTTGGTATATGCTTTGGCTTATCTCCGTCACTGTCAAACTACAAGTGCACTGTGAAAGCTAGAGACGGGGACATGTATAAGTCAAAGTACGTGCTAAGTAACGTTTATAAATCTCGGCCTAAGACTCCGTGGAGTCAGGTGATGGCCAGCCACACTTTTACACTTCAGATACAAACAAATGCTAAGAAGGGAAACACTTGTACACGCACTTTTTACGCGCTATTTTTCAAAGTCAAAATAGATCCTTAGGTAATTTTCATGTTTAAACTAGAAAATGTTGGTTTCTTTGTATATTTACAATTCTAGATACATAACGTTACGCCTTATACCCACGAGGGTAGGCAAAGACTGCAGTACTTCACCTGCAGCTATGTTCATAATCTACACCTTTTGCTTCGTCGACGTTTATTTACTTTTTGTCAATGCATCTTTACAATTAAAATGCCAAATACTTAACATTAAAAGTGCGCACACAAGCATTCGTATTGCGATCATAAGATCACAACGCACAAACATTCATGACAACCTCGTATTTATATGATAATTTAAAAGTCACAATATATACAAAAACACTCGTTTTTAATCGCTGTCGCATCACAGATCAATTTGCATGGTAATAGTATATTATTTAATGATGGCACAAATGAGCAAGGGCTCTAGTACCTCCTTTTATAGAAATACTAGTCACCCACCTCTTCCTATGGGGTCCAAAACTATCCTATCCCACAAAATTTCATCGAAATCGGTTGGTTGGTTTCGGAGATCGGTGTGTATGAACATAATATTATAAAGGATGTATAGCTCCATCTCTTTCCCACACAATAAGAAGTGGTGGTTGGCCTTCAGTTGAAGCTAAAATGCCCAGCATGACAAGATACCTTTCAAATTATTTTTGTTTCAGACTAGCCGGACAGTTAAGTGAAACAGTAATAAGGCTTCACTTAACCGGTAGGTCTGTTAAATGTTTCCATGAATGTATTCAATGATATGTCGTGTAACCGAGCCTTAATGTACCATCTTTAAATAATACACCTTAATAAAACCATTACAAGTTATTTGGCTATAATCTTTGAGCAGCCTTCATTACCATACAAATAAGATACTAAATCACAATGTGTTGAAAACTCGTGAATATTACGTTGAAATAACGTACGTCGTTACCCTGGCAACAGTATACCATTAACTATATGGAACATTCACTTGTTCCTATCAAAATGTTGTGTAATATGTTTTTGTGTTGCTGGAAACATGGGTAAGATACATTCTGTACACAATGTTGCAAACAACTTGTTTCAAGAAACATAAAAACATGTTGCAAAATGTTTTAAAACTTATTTTCCCTACTAGTGGGAATCCTTGATAGGAACAAGAAATGTTACCAACCATACCCGAGCTAACACACCCAGAGTGTCATAACTACAACATTTTATTACAATGAAATCATACTCCAATAATTTTATTATTGTACTCCCTTCAAACTGAAACTTTTGCTGAAATGTTTGTTTCAAACCAAACCATGGAGGTTTACACTACAAAGTATATCTTTGGTCAGGAATAAAAAGTTTTTATGAAAAGTGATGTTTGTGTTTCACTCTCAAAATGGAGCTTCGTTTATATGCAACTCTCATTGTGTAAACGCGGCTTACCAATTAATCTTCATTTTGAAAAACCAACAATCCATTCATCAAGCATAAAACAATGGATATTTATGCTGTTGGTTAAAATACACCACATTTTTATATCAAGTCACTGTACAATTATTTTCACAGTAACATGTTTGAGTAAACAACTTTTTTTGACAAGTATACTTAGCAACCAAATGCTTAATCATTGAAAACTTTAAATAAACTAAATTTTGTTATACGAAAATGCGATGATAGACACACCTGGCAGCCTAACACCTTATTTACACAAACTCTTTGCAAGTTGCTTGGCAGAAACGCTGCCTTCACGCCAATTTCACCAACAATCACTATACAAGCACTTGATTCACTGGCCTATTAGTTCACAGTTCACTTTATCACTTGGTGTTCAGTAAAGGTGTGTCCATGTTGAATTTGTAGACGTTTTGGCACACCGTGTGCAACGCTTCCGGCGAGTCGTAGGGCGCGGGCAGGCGTAGTGTGCGCGTACGCTTCTCTGTGAACATGTCCACGACGCCCCACTGGCGCAGGAGTCGCAAACAGTTGTTGATCGCGTCTGTTGATACCGCTTCGCCTGAAAATAGAAACAATATTGTTTAAGTCGATCTTATACAATAAATAAATAATATGTGGCAGGTAATGCTTTAGGAAATGTTCGGGTTTGTAAAGACCCAAGAATGACACGGACACCTAAGCGTGCGATTGTACGCTAAGGGTTCACCATAATTTCGTTGACGTGTAATGATGCGGCGAACGTGATATAACCAAACCAACTAATCAATTAATCTTACTATTATAATGCGAAAGTTTGTGTGGATCTATGGATATTTGTTCCTCTTTCACGAAAAACGGTTGAACGGATTTTGGCACACAGATACTTTATAACCAGGATTAACATAATTATAGGATACTTTTTATCAGTGGTGGAGTTAGGGCCACTGACGCCCCGAGCAAGAATATTGTGGCGCCCACTTAAGGAAATCATTGTAAAGTGAAAATTTTTTGCTGAACGTATATTAAGAATTTCATCTTTCCTTTAACGTCAATGTAAAAAATCCATCTAAAAAAAATCACAATAAAAAATATGCATATGCACAGAGCGTAGAGCACAGTTTTGAGGGTTTGCACCAGGGGAGGCCAGAGACTCCAACTCCAGACCTTGGCGCCCCCCAGAATTTGTCGCCCTGGGCCGTCGCCCCATCGCGCCCCCCCCTAACGCCGGCACTGCTTTTTATCGCGGTAGTATGATCCCCTGGTATATTGACCGAACTCGGCGCGGGCATAGCCGCGGACATACACTGTAGCATGACCAACCTTTAGTGTTCACACTGCTGGGGGATACACTGTATACCTACATGTCATATTCTGTGAGATTTATGATAATTTCAACTGGCTGTAGTTCTAAAGATACAGCCCACTCACAGACAAATCCCGGACTTCGTATACCTACGTATATCCGGCCTGTTTGCACTCTTATTAAAAAAATGTTTAAGATCGTACCGTAAACCATCTTGTTGTGTGTGAAGTCCTCGGTGAGTGAGTCGAGGGTGTTCTTGACGAGCTCCTTCATGGAGCCGGGCGCCAGGTGCCGGCAAGTCGCCGCGTACGCCTCCAGGACTGGTCGCAGGGTCAGCAGGAGTCTCCGTCTGAAAAACATAATTTATTATTAGTACTGGTATCTGAGGTGCCATTCAGGTGGATCCATTTAGACTGGAAGTCGAAGACAAATGAGAGAGACACACCTCAAAAAAGAGAAGAAGAAGAAACACCAAGAAGAAAGAAAAAGAAGAAGGAAAAGAGTGTAAACCTCTAAAGTAGATTTTTGAGGAACTAATTATTTATTATTAAGATGTCATGTAAAATGCACCAAAAATCACAACAATAAATGAATTTGAATGCCTACTATTTTTGAATGCTTTTATCAACACGATGTTTTTGTTCACCGTTTTGAGAGCAGTGGTGATGAAATAAATTACAACAAGTACCTAGCAGATTTTGATCCCAAGAGCTAAGAAACGTAATTTAAGAGCCCTGAATACCGGGCCAACACTGCTCTTCACAAAATAGACGGCTGTTCCACCACCGGCGGTTAGCGAGAGGCGAGTACGGCAGCAGTGGTATTTATGTATTAAATAATAGCTTTCGCTCGCAGCTTCGCTCCCGCTATGTACGTAAATTAACCCACGGAAACGTTTTAAATGCAGCCTATGACTCTCGGGGATAATGTAAAGCTTCATTATCTCAGTGTCATGTCCCGTTTGTGAAAAAAATAATGGAATCGGATCAGTAGTGCCGAAGATATATGTATAAAAAACAAATTTTACCTCTAATATTGGTATAAATTATGTAATTGCTATAAATTATGTATTCCTTATTGACGCAGGACTTCAATTTTTTTGTACGTTTTTTGAGCCAGAAAATAGTCGATAGCAAGTCGTTTCCTCGTCGGTGAAACAGTTGTCATAGTTAGGTAAAGGCTAAACGATAACATTGGTGCCTCTTTAACGTTTTAAGCAGTAGCTTAGTTAGCATATTATTGTTAATTTTATTGTACGCGTTCATTTATAGGAGACCACTGTTGGTCTCCTCATCTCGTGTCATGTCTTGTGTGTGTAGTATTTTTGTTAGAAATTCTACATAGTATGTACCTCTCTGCGATGGCTTCAGGCTTGGTGGACACGGTGTAAGAGATGCGCAACGCGGGATCCGGCCGTTCGTAGTCGTCTGCTTCTTCAAGGCGACGCGCCATGCGACGGGACCATTGTTCTTCTTCTAAGTCTGCCCCTATTGTCTGTAAAATAAAGAAAACAGCAATTAATTATATTAAATACAGGGGAAAAAAAGGCCGCTTAAGCAAAATTATATTAGGATAATAATATGAATCACGTTACAATTCATAAAATGGTCACAAAGCGACAATTCATAAAATTAACAGCGTCTGCGACTGGTTGTCGGATGTTCGGGCTTCTGAATACTCGTAACGACTGTCAAAGATCTACAAATGACAGCCGGGACCGACGGCATGATGTAAGCACTGCTGAAACTTGACGATCGATCCGAGCAGCTATTGTTCTTTAGCTAATCGGTTGTTCTAAGTGTAGGTAGTCGCATGCGCACCTTTTCCTTGAGTATGACCTGGTGCGCCTCGAGGGCGTCGATCGCGTCCAGCATGCGGTCCTGTATGCGCTGGCAGGGCGCGCACACGATGAACTCGTGCGACAGCACCTCGCACAGCTGCAGCGACGCGGACAGCAGCTCGGACTGGCGGACTTCTGTACATGATGTCGAGCATACCAGGCTTTCTAGGGCGGTTGCTGAAAATTGGGAAACATTTTTTTTGAGCTTATACATGGTGTAAAAACATACGAGAGGCACTTGTTTTTTTCGTCATTGCGATATTTTTGTTTTAGTTAGAGCATACCTAGGAACCTAGTAATTTCGCCACTTCCCAGTGCTTAAGCCCGGAAGTGGCTGAACAAATTCACCAGCAACACATCTGTGTCATCTGTGTGTTAGGTTAGAAGAACCTGATTATATACAATAGTTCCAGTCCGAGATCCGTAAGAGTACTCACCGACGATAGCGGGCGCGGCGTAGTGCGCCACGACGGCGTTGGCGTAGTACGCGAGCTCCAGCGACGCCGCGATGGACGTGTGCGGCCGCACCACGAGCCGCTCGCCGCTGCCCTCGCGCCGGACCAGGCCGCGACCCAGCATGTCCAGCTGCCGGGGTATACATTCAACTTACTTGTACATACATAGACAACATCACGCCTGTAATCCCCAAAGGATTAGACAGGGGTGTAATAGTACACTCACATTCCGTAGTTATGTTTAACTGCTATGTAACAGGGGGCGACCCTTTGTACATGCCATCCACCGGGCGCAATATAGACTCCGTGGCTGCTACTGAGAAATTTCTGATGGGAAAAAACTAATACCATTTTGCCCGACCTAGGAATCGAACCCAGGACCTCATGCTCCGCAGTCGGGCTTGGGACCACTAGACCTAGATTAATTAAAGTTAGTTGCAATTTATATAAATCGCAGGAAAGCCACCTAGCAAGGCGCGGTGATGACAGGTAGAGTAAAGCTGTGACCGAATGGCGTCCAAAGACTGGGAAAACAAGTGTTGGTCGCCCGGAAGCCAGGACTCAACAATACTCACAGCATGTTTAACCGCCTGCCTCGCTTCTCCCGTGTAGCCTAGATCCCTGCCCTCGGTAGCCAGCGCCGTCTGTCGCGCGGCCACGCTGGCCGTGAGCGCGGCCAGGCTGGCCCCGCGCCGCGCCTCCGTCAGCAGGACGTATGAGATCACGTTAGTGCACATCAGGGCTGTGGCTTGGGCTGCGTCTGTAGGGGAAACACGATTTTTTAAAGTAGGTGTGATGTGGTAAGGTCCAAGTTTCCGGCCTGAACTTGAACCTGGCTTTTACACATAAATATATTCCTTTTTATTATATCCCTTTATTTCTATACATTTTTTTTTGTGGGTTTAGTATAAAAGTTAATTTAATGACATGATATTATGTATCTCTGATTAATCTAATGTGGGTAAGGCAGGAACTTTAGGACCTACATGATATTTAGATTTTGTTTTGAATACATAAACAAGTTACTGAATATTTTAGTGCAACATGGAATGATAAATGGGCGAAAGTTGCTCAAAGGGTTCTTGAGCTCCAATTTTGAGAAAACTAACACATAGACGTTAAGACTTTTTTTTTAAAGCTATAAGGTTTAGCCAAGACTAGTATTCAATCGGTTTTGCAGTAAGGATTTAGATCCATTGCAGTCTTTCCGATTGATCGCATCCGGAATGAGGTGATCCGACAGAGAACCAGAGTTGTCGACATAGCTCACAGAATAAATAAGCTGAAGTGGCAATGTACCGGCCATATTAGCCGTAGAACTGATGACCGTTGGGGTAGACGTGTTCGTTAGTGGAGACCGCGAATCGGCAAACGTAAGGTGGGACGCCCTCAGGCGAGCGTGGAGTGACGATTTTTGCAGGGTGGCTGGTAGCAAATGGATGAGAGTTGAGTGGCGTGCGATTGAGGAAGCCTATGTCCAGCAGTGGACTGCTGTAAGCTGATGATGATAATGTCTTTCCCATAAGTGGAGTTTCCATAGCTAATTTAATTTGATCCCAATAGTACTCACCATACACTAGATGTCTGCCGATGGCCTCGACCATCATCTTGTGGTCAGTGCTCACGTCGGCGCCGTACAGGCTGGAGTGACTGTGGTTGTACAGGATCTGTCGGTCTAGGTTCACTGCTAGGTTGTTGTTTGGCGGGGTCAACGGGGTTTCTATGGGCGACTTGTAATGTTGGTACTTCTGGAATGATGTTACTAGTTCCTGGGGAAGAGATATGTACAATTAGTATTTTTGATTAGTATTAGTAATTAGTAAAATAAAATAAAATATCAATGGTAATCTGACGAGTAAAAAAGTCCTTTCATAATTAAAAGTCACATTTTAACTAAATCAGTTGAAAACTCCGAACTACTGTTGGCAAATTCCTAACTATACTTAACCAGACCTGGGGATCGAACCTGGTCAAGATGCTATGCTCATCTGTCTCGTTTACTAGAAAACTAGGCAGTCAGAAACTGTTCCAAAAACACCCACCTTCAGCAAAATCAACTGAGAGAAATTCCTGGTAATACCTACTTGACCTGGGAATCAAATCCAGGACATCACATTCGGCAGCTTTATTTGTCACTAATTCACAAACAAGGCAGTCCGACCGCAGTTCAAAATTCACCTTTAGCGAGATGGGCTGGTTGAAGTCGACTCGAATGCTGCCATGGTTGGTGTTGAGGGTCCTCCAGATGCCTCTGAGCGCTGACCAGAACGTCTCCATCTGCTTGGGCATGCCGAGCTGTTCGCGCACAAAGTTGCCGTCCACTAGCTTGTCATAGTTCAGGGTCGCGGGCACCAGCAGGGCGTCGTCGATAGTGCCGTCCAGGTAGGCGTCCATTATGACGGAGAGAATGCCCGCTGGAGGAAAATAATTTAGTGTTACAGCAAAACCAGTCATTAAGTTAAAACGCGTTTTCTAAACAGAGAGGGACCTCGACGCACAAACGGTTGCCACGTTTTCAGTACATCATTTGGAACCCCCGAATGTACTGAATTCGTGGCTGCCGTTTCTGTATCGATGTACCTTCTGTATTTAAAATCAAGATTTGAAGAATAGAAACACTATAAAATGGTCACAAAAACCCTGTCAAACAAAATAAGTTTCTAAAAAAATGTAAGTTATTGTTAAAATAGTCGTGAGATTACTTTTAAATTGGTGAGAAGTTGTCTGAATAAAAATTTCGAGACTTTTCAATGCTTGTTTTTTTTTACAGTACTAGTTTAGAAAGAGACTGTACAAGTATGAGAAACAAAGAAAACACAATTTTTTTATGCCAAAATATGCGTCCAACGTTAGAAGATAACACAGATTGATGTTTTGAAATGTTTGACATAAACGCATTCCGTGATTTGTGGTGCAAGCGGGTCTAAAATTACAGTAAGTAGACTAGCATTAGTTACAAAACCAGGCAACAGCCTGTATCCTGGGTAACGTTGAAAAAAAAATCCTGAACAAAATTATTACTAAAACTAGCATAGCATGAGAGATAGGATCACATGAAATCACACTATAAGTTGTGTTTGTGTTGAAACATACCCATTACATCTGCATATAATTGATCCAAGTACGCAAGAACGTTCAAATATATTAGTTAAAAAGTTTACATGTAAAAAGCATTATGTTAGACCAAAATTTATTTACAAATCAACATTCAATGCTGTTAGTTGGCAAGCGCATCCATTATTTGAGAACGGCTTGACCAACATCTTGTTTTTTTAAATGTCCATAAAAGTTCAAAGAAGGTTTTATACGGTAAGAAAGCCCAGAAAGGTTACTCGGAAAATTCGGAAAAAGGGTAAGAATCTATGGGTGTCAGCTGGTAAAATAATATTGTGTACCTTTAGGTGTCTGTGGTTTCCCCGTTCGTGTGCGTCCTCCTTCGATAAAGAACTCCAAATTGTTACCGGCTGATAAACTGTTCAGGATGTATGCCCTGAAACGAACAAATATACTGTATATATAATTCTTCTGTGAGTGTGTATGTCACTGAACTTCTCTCAAACGACTGGACCGATTTTGATGAATTTTTTTGTGTGTGTTCAAGGGGATCTGGGAATGGTTTAGATTCACAAAAAATTAGGGTAGGTAGGGTAGTAGGTAGGAAAACATGCATTGCAACGCATGCCGGGCACAGCTAGTATACTATAAGACACATGGAAAGAAACATGTCCATAGGAAAGTTTTGAGTATAAGTGATGGTTACACAATTACAGGAGTAGAGTAAGACCTAGGAAACGAAAGATTTGTCGTAGATTATAACATCTTTCACAGAATATAAATCTATCCATATGGCTAGATTTAGATTCTGTAAGGGAGTGACCAATGAGATGACGATTAAAAAAGAAATACGAAAGAAGAAAACGTGCTAGGACGACAACAATTAATTGGGATAAAAGCAGGAGGGATATTTCAGGTTACTCCAAAAAGGGTTTATGTCATTGTGATAAGGTACAATTTGGAATGATGGACATTGGATTGGACATACCTAAGAGCTGACTTGTAGGTAGGGTCTCCATGATATTCTGAGCCCTCCACTCTTCGCCTGATGTAGAACGCACCGCAGCCTCGCAAGAACCAGCTGAAACAATGTAAGCATACTATTAGAAAATCATTATGGTGCTGAGGATATCGTATCTAAATAATAACAGCCACGGGTTCAGCTTAAGCTTGCCTAGGTCGGTCCGGGGATGGGTGACCAATACTGACAATCCATTCTATTCCAGTCTTACAAACAGGTATGACAGAAACTGGGTTATGATTTCGTGAAGATAGATAGACACGGCTGTATATAAAATACTGGGATTCAGCTGCATCCTGTTAGACAAGAAGCTGATCTCAATACAGTGGGGTAAAAATTAGGTTTATCACGCCAAGAGCATATTTTTTCACGCCAAGTGAAATGAACGTCTCTAAGTCTATATAAACACTCACCCAAAGAACGGTATCCTCATATTATCTCCAGCAGCCACTAAAGGCGGTCTTAGACCAGTCAGATACAGCGTAAAAGTCATGAGGATGTAGTCGAAGTGAGATCTGTGTAGTGGCACGAAGACCAGCGGGAGGCCGGCCGCGTTGGCTTTGCGTAAGCGCTCCACGCCGGCCACGCGGGTACCGCAGCCACCCCCGGCTACTCGCCGGACGGCTTTGTGACATACCCAGGCGACGAATCTGGAATTAAGACAAATCATGATTATGGAAATTTTTGGTTATTTTTTTAACAGCACAGGCTCACTTTTGGCGCACTTATGGAAGTAGGCGGTACTTAATTCAATGTAGAAGTTTGAATTGGTCTGAATTTGTGGCAAGACTCTTTGACGCATTACGATTTTAATTATGAATCATCCCTAACATCTATCATCATCGCTTGTATGTATCACAATGTATTAAAAATCAATACAGGATGACAGTTTTCTGTTATTGGCTTATTTTCGCCATCATCTGATCTCATCTCAAGTGAGCCTCAGTTTTAGCCATGATATGACTAATGTGGACTGTACTCAGGCTTCCTAGCATCCAGCCGCATCATCTAGTTGATACCAGACGATTGTATGATTGTATATCTCTATTTAAAACTTATTTATGATGAGGCTTTCTGAGTTTTCAATGTTACAGCGCTTCACAACCGACTACATACCAAAACAAAAGTGTTATAAACTCACTTGAGCACATTATTAGACATGGCCGAGCTGACATCCTGGACGACCTTCAAGGCGCGCGCCTCCACCCTCTGCCTTATACTGGTATACTCGGCCCCCGACTGACCGTTCTCTTTGGCTTTCCTCAGCTCTTCCTGCGTGGCTTCCTCTATGGCATGTTGGACGCTCTCGTCTTTTACCACCTGGAAATTATTTGAGATAAGTTTATTATTTATGACTTTACGATGGTATGAGCTATCCGTTTGCTATGTGTTTCTGCGGGAACGATGCAAGAGTAGACGTAGTGTTATAGCACAGTATAAATATTAATACAGTAGGACGACGCCTTTGATCTCTGGAAAAATGCCGACAACGTCTAGACAATCTCGCAACGGCGTATGGATGCCAGGGTTGTCACAAGTAAACAATATTTATGAAATTATTTATTTATTGCAGATCAACATGGTTAGCAATATTATAATTAAAACAATATTATAACTTAATAAAAGAATGTAAACAATTTTAAACCCGCTCTTTACTGCATTTATTATTAAGATGTTGAGTATGACAATAAAAAATGCAGTGAGGCGTATACAAAGAGATTTATGAACTGCAGACATGGATTGAAGAATTCGACACTTGTAGGTAAGAACCTCGGTAGCTCTGTTGGTAAGAGCATCGGGTGTACTGAATGCGAAGGTCGCAGGTTCAAATCTCGCTTGCGGTTTGAATTTTTATCTTTAGCATCGGTCTGTATGTGGATGGAATCTTTAGTTGGTAAAAATAACGTTGGCATAGCCGTTTTCTTCAAGGATTGCTTCCCGTACATACCATTCTCAAAATGCAAACTGCAAATATATGTATGTTTTAAACTTTCGATGGACCTTTCAAGTAAATCCGGTCTTCTACAAGCTTCTACCCATAATTTACATCTGAAATATTAATATACAAAACAAATTTATAAATATATTGTGCATCTATAAGGTGTATAACCGAAAGGGTAATCCATAATTATAAAAAAAATGACGTCCGCCATCTTGGATTTCAAAAAGTATGGCTTTTTTGTAAAAAGCACCCCAATTATACTTAAAATTGACACCCATATCAAATTATAAAAAAAATGACGTCCGCCATCTTGAATTTCAAAAAGGATGGCTTTTTCGTAACAAGCACCCCAATTATACTTAAAATTGACACCCGTATCAAATTATAAAAAAAAAATTACGTCCGCCATCTTGGATTTCAAAAATGGATGGCTTTTATTGAACACGTAATAATATTAGGAAAAAAAATACTTTTTTTTAAAAGTTGTAAATATATAAAATTTTATCGTCCGCCGTTCGGCCATTTTGTTAGCATTATCAACGTGACACGAAATTACAATCAAAATTATGCAGTCTACAATAATAAAAAATTAGGTATTTATTTACCTTTCTTCTGTGCGTGGAAACTGATGAAACCGCAAATCTTTATTTATAAAAGATGACGACTTGCAATCTTTCACAGCATACGTCGTATTCACCATTTTAAATAAACAAATATAACAAACACGCGATAGCCCTGAATGATGCCTCACGAACTACTAACATAGTTTTGTTCGCAGTCCGGGAGCGGCTTTCCCGCGTCTCGCCCCTCACACCCCGCACGATTGCCCTGTCTAGACGGCTTCGTCGGACGACTGTAGGTTTTTAGACTGTGGTTATAGTTAACTAGCTTTCGCCCACAGCTTCGCTCACGTTAATTTAGAATTTGACAATCAATTCAGGTTGTATTCTGCATGTCTATTAATATAATTCAATCATGATTCGAAAGATTTATCTATTATCATAAGAACTAATTATAATTATTGTTGTTTCCTCGCGAACAGTACTTTTTTTCGGGATGAAAGGTACCCTATGTTCGTTCCTGTACACCTGACAACGTATAATTATGCAAAATTTCAAGATGATCGGTTCAGTGCTTTAGGCGTGAAAAGGCAACAAATAAACAAACTTACTTTCGCATTTATAATATTATTATTTAGGATTATAGTGTCTCATTCCTTCTGCTTTGTTTATTTGAGTGATCTAATACAGAGAAGGAATGAGATAAAAGAGAACCTAATAAGTAGAAGTGCAGTTGAGCTTCTTTGGAGAAGCAGTCAGCAGGTTCAAAAAAAAAGCAAAGCTAAGGTATCTATAGTACAAAATTAAATTCTTTAGGACAAAAACTCATCTCGGAAGATTCAGATATCTATTTGGAACTTAAAGGGCAAATTCCTAATACATTGGTGACTGGGTTATCATTTATTACTCGCATGTGTATAAAGAAACTTACATTAGGAACAACATCTTTGTAGTCATAACTGAACAGGTTACAGCATTGTGCCAGATCGCAGAGGTACCGGGAGACCACGCCGCCATTGGCGAAGTTCTGACGGCCGATATCTAGGATGTTGATCACAGCGCCCGTGTCTTTGGCTTTGGGTTCCTGCCATGATTCCTGGAAACAATGGAGAAAGTGCTTCAGTTAGTAAGTTGTACTGAGGGTGCTAACGGTGAATGGATTTTAACTTTGATAGCTCATATCTCGGAAACTAGGGATATTTTAGAGGATTGTGTCTCATACAAATCTAGTTTGTATTGATACCAGCTGCTATCGATAAGTACAGGTCATATACGTGGCAGAAACAAAAATGGCGGAAGTAAGGCAGGCTATTAAATTCAAACCCCTTTGGCACAGAGATAGTTTATAACCTAGATTTACACATAGGATCATACTTTTATTTTTCTACTCAAATCTTTACACTGGCAACACAGAAATGTGTGTGGCAACACTCTAATTGTCATTTTAATTTTGTAAAGTTGGCACAATTCTGATGCAATTGCTGTCCAAAATAACTCAGTTAGAAATGAGTTATAATATCTGGGTGAATCATCTAGGATGCAGTGGCATGCACTACACAACGATTGGAGTTATTGGTCAGATTAATTTATCAAGGTTTTGTTTATGTAGAAACTCCATCAATATTTAACACAATTCCTGATTGTTTAAAGTGAACCGAGGAGAACCTTTATTTATATTTTAGAATGCATAGAAGTATGAGTAGAATTATTTTCTGTATTATTTCTTCACATATTCCAAGAGTAAATAAAAAAAAAAAAAAAGGGAATAACATAAAAAAAATGCAAAGTTAGCTCACACCTGAACCAAATAAATATACCTGGTAATGTCTGAGTCATGAAAATCTGCTGTAGACCCGAGTTCTTCCACTCGATTAAGCACTGACCTAACATTACCTAATTTGATAGTCTGCTTTACACAAACGCAGCGTTGCCAATAGCATTGCAATTAATTTAGATGCCAAATGCGCCTTTAAAATATCTGATTTATGAGAAAAACACGTTTGTAGTGTTAGAAACTTTCTACTAGTATAATGGGTAGTCATTTACCGTAATCAGATATGGCTAGAAAGGAGAAGTATGGAACACATGCTGCGCCTCGCTTGAGACTCGCGCAGACGATGATAAGACATCGATCAGATTTCTAAGTAATTTATTCATAAATTTACGTTTATTTACGTTGTAAGAAAACCGGTTATGTTTCGAATCGTGTGATGCTAAAGATTTGGCAAATAGAAAGCCATTTACGAATCTCATATACTTAAGAATTGGGGCGCCAAATAACGATTGGCTTAATTTCTAGTGCTTAATTTAATTAAAATACCTGATACTATGTTTAAAAGAAATCTAATTCAACCGTTTCAGGGTCATTTCATTCAGAAAATAACCACGTTCAGCTGAAACTGGAATAATGGCTAATATTTAAATGAGTCTCTACTAACATTGTATCAAGTTATGACTTTACGAGTAGTAAATTTATTATTCAATCATTTACATTAATACACAACCCAAATATCGTAATAATACTGTAGACGTATCCATTTAGTGTTCCAGTAACTAAATGAGTTCGTATATTCTAAGCAGTTGAACAAACAGTGTATTATATTGTTACGAACCACATTCAAAAGGTCGCAACTTCAGACATTATCCTAATATTCGCAACCAACGTTTTGATAATAAATTAAAATATTCTGACAATGACATAGATTGATAATCTTGTAACATGACGATTCAAGATTTAGTTAAAATCACACCATAATCTCATATCTTTCGTGCAAAAGTGTGATATCTGGAGATAAGAGTATTAATATTGCTGTGTAAAGTAATAGTGTATTGATTTACGTTTGATTTTGGCGATTACATACGATTGTATGGTGCAGCTTGGTTCTGTTAGCGCGTGGTCATAATCGGAACTAATGACGTTGTTATTACAATATCATTTCACAAATATTCACCAACAGCGCACTCCTGTCATTCACGCAGAGCCATGCTGCACTATAAGTAAGTTATTAAGCCATGCGAAGACTAAAAATAACGAAGAGAAACGTGTCACTATAGCCATACGCTATGGGTTATCGACCTGTCCTTGACTTTATATATGTAGGCGCTGAGTAATAATTGCAAATTGTCGAATCAACACACTGTGTTGCGGTTTCGAAAAAAAATCTGAGGTATGCAAAGTTAGAATAGATGTTATTTTATTAATTAATAAATGTGATGAAACAATTTCGACAAAATTCGTATTGATTACATCACGCAGTTTTCAATGTCACGGAAAAAAGAAACACAGACGAAGTGTCGTAACTGCCAACATTGGTTTAGCAAATACGTCGTACGTCGCCTGAGATACGACACGAAATGAGGGAAAAATTATATTTATAAATGAAAGATCAGGTGTTCGGGCAACAAAATTGTTTATCGTGTATATAAATAAACTGAGGACACAAGTTAAATGTATGTACACGTGTGAGCTAGATAAGGACGCATGTGTATACAGGGTGGAGAACAATAAATAATCTAATAGACTTTATTTAACAACAGGTTGTGTAATGAAGAGTGCACTATGACGAAATGGCTTTAGTTTTAAAAGGGCGGACGGACGGCTTTGATCATTTTTAATTACTTAAAAGGAATATTGTAGGGACGTGGCCTGGGCCCTTATTTGTCCAATAAATCCAATTATATACAATTTTAAACGACAGTAACTGAAGGCTAAACTGAACTTAATTAAAGCAGCTGTATTCATCAAGTGCACACACTTGATGCACTAAGCGGAAAGATATTCCATTGTCAACATCAAGAGGCAAATATGTCAATTAATACGTTATCGGATAAAAAGATAAGGTGTTCAAAGGCTCGAATAATCGAATACAAAGCGTCTTCAAAGAGTATCGATAATGATTCGATTGTTTAATCGTATCGCAGGGGAGAGGTCGACGCACTAGCCGCGCGGGCGCCGCGCGCCGGTTGGCCAGCGAGAGTCACGCCACCGCGCCCGCCTCCTTTGTGTTTAAATTTGGAATATAAAGCGGCCATTTTAAAGAGGCACTCGAAATCGAATGAATGAATGAACATTGACAACATTGAAGCTACTTGTTGTTGCCATACTTTTGTTGTCTACTTCTTTTTTAAGGTATAAAGTATTCGGTCATCTGTGAGTGGAAGAATATAAAGGTTATCTATCAGCTTGTTTCGTATCTCGGGCAGCTATGAGTCAGCTCTCTTTTAATAAGAATATTTATGAGGAAGCCATTGGCTATATGTATGCTCTGTAGAATTCAATTTCAATTGTAAATTAAAAGCTCTTGTAATCCTAGGTTTATTAACTCCACGTTTTAAAACACGTGTTTCTCAGACTTTGTTTGATTTTAACTCGTGACAAAAATGATGTCACGCCGTGTGAATATTGTTAAAATATGAAGCGCGCGTGAAAGCCGTCATCATCATCTGCCTAGCCTATTCCCAACTATGTACACAAGATAAATATTTTCTCAAAACATAATTACTTAGGTTACTGCTTTTTGGTTTACGGAAGCACGTTCTTTGAAAGGTAATTGGGAAAAAGCCAAAAATCGTATAAACCCATTTTTTTAAATTAGGGCGTTTGCTTAAAATAAGTGAGTAAACGAAAGGGACAAGAAACTCTTTCTAGCACTCTTCCAGATGTTTTCGTGTACATTTGGCAAGGTGTAAATAAAAATAGCAAGAAATCGCTCAAGCCCAAGTATAGATAAATGGCAACTAGGTTTGTATCTGGATTTTTTTTTGATATTAATACAATCTTCATGGTAGGTACTATTGGATCGGCTGGGTCGGCTTCCAGTCTATCGGATTAAGCTGAATGCTTGCGTGCCTCAACGCCAATGGCTCACCTCCTGTCCTGCACTATCTGTGGTTCCACGTGCACTTTGAGGCACCTGTCCGAGGCCACCACCAACGCCGTCCAGGTGGCAAGAGTTCTGGTCAAAACTAATATAATAAAAAAAATTGGTTGTCTGTAAAGTTGGTTTACGGACGATAGTTTACAACGTCGTCGCATAGGTCAATCGAGTGGAAGAGAGATAGATGCGAAGCAAACGTACAATGAGCGTAACGGGACAATGAGTCATCCTTTTTCGTGCATGCAGCCGGCGTTCATCGATTTATTAGACGTTGTCACGTCAAAAAATGGAAATCATCGAGACGATGAAGAAGAAGAAGAAGCTGAATTTCAGTATTTTAAATGAAGCGGCTTCTGTCTAACCTCCACATCCCAGGTGCTTGAAAACACGATACTCCGTAACTAAGAATTACCTCAATATTCTTAAACGAACGAAATATCAACAACATGGTAGGTATGTCATTATGTCAACAACTGTTTGTAATCATTTCCGTGTGTTAATTTAGTTAGAACTATTATTTCCTCATTTTATTTCCGATCCATGCAAACCTCAAACATCATCCTTCTCCAATAAGAATCATACTCATTATCTGCTAACCTCGAAGTAATTGATAGACAGAGGAAACGCAAAGAGGAAAAATTAAGAATAATAGTTATCCGTTTTCGAGCCTTGATGAGAGTTCTTTGAAGCATACTGACTAGTTACGACCTTATGGGACAAACATAGAATAACTGAGTGATGAAAAGATACATACTAAATATCGTACGGTTTGGAAATCCCCTTGTTTGTCAATTGTCAATAGAATTGTGGTTAATCTATATAGACATCCGGCTCGAAGGACCAAAATCCGCACTGGACCCGTGTGGTGCAATGAAACCCACTCCCTCTCACACAATAGAGATCTATGTACCAGCAGTGGGAACAGTGTAGGCTGATCGAGATATATCTCGCCCCCAATTATTTAGTTATGGTCGGATAGTACATACGTCTTATTCTATCATACTTCTCCTTTAACCCATCATAGGAATTCCTTCCCAAGGCCCTTTTTAGAAGCACATTAATACTTAATACTTTTCACCGCGTGACAAATTGTCGTAACTTTAGCCGGTTTCGGTACAGTGTTTCGGTAAACACAACATCTACATTGACATAGGCTCAGCCGATCTCTATGTAAGTTCTCTTTAGGCTGCGACCGTGACCCGACCTTGTCCGCTAGTTACATGACGTGCCGGCGATAACTTTTGAACTTACACCTGCTTATTAACTTCATCGAGATTATTTATTTATTAATAGAATGTATTTATTTCCACATTGAACTGGATAAGAAACGCGTGATTTGTTAAAACGTGATTAGTTTTATTGCTTGTTATGAAATAAATGGTCTGAAAGATAAGGGTTTTTTAAACTGCCGAGTTTTGATACTGATTTCATATTAACTTACAGTAGATGAGGATGTCTTCGTGCATTATGCACCTGGTGTGTTGACAGATGCTCCATGCTCCGAATTTATTTATAGAATTTCCAGCATTGGATGATTGGATCAATAAGGAAAAACCGTGTTTTATAGTTCAATATTGTTTTGTGGATTTACTAGTTTACATTGATTTACCTTACATGTGATAAGGGCGGATGTAATGCATGTGACTAAAAGAGCGTTGAATATAAATTTTGATGGTTAGAGAGAGAGAGGGAAAAGAAGACCAAAGAAAAGCGGATTCTGTGAGAAGTGGTATGAAAGAAAAAGGAGTAAATGATAACGTGCCGGTTGACAGGGGATAATGGAAGAAAAAAACGTGTTGCGCCGACCCCAAGTAACACGCGATAAGGGTAAGAAGACGATGATAGCTAATTATACATTATTTCGCTTCACAATCGTGCCGGTAAGCTTACATTTGCGTCAATAAGCAATGCGAATCCTTTAATCCACGATTTTCATAATCGTAATCAAAATAATCCGCAGCTCAATGCGATGGCTACTGATATTCTGATATTGTAGGGTGAATACCTACATGTGCCCCTTATCTTAACGACGTCATTCAGAAACGTGAGTTAGGTTCATGTTTAACGGACCCTGGAGGCGGGAAAATAACTTGACAGGTCATCGCTGTGATATCTTAGGCATAATTAATAATATTATTCTGATTATCATAATTATGTTCTAATATTAAATAAACATTAGAAGCTACGCCTACGGATTCTAATTAAATGTCATATTTCCACGACTTATGTCATCATGAATGGGATCCCTCAATCTGTTTCGTTTCCTCAAACTGTGTGAGCCTCATCCAGAGCATTTAGACAAACGGCTTTCAATAGGCTATACGCTTTTTAATAGCTTTTGTAAGTCTAAAAAGATATGATTTTTTCATCGTAGAAAATCAAATCATCATTGTCTTGCCCTTATCCCAATATATTTGGGGTTGGCGCATGTCTTATTCTTCCATACTTCTCTATGACTCATCATCTCGTCAGACGACGCCTTCTTTCTTGCCATATCATCCTTCATACAATATCACCATAAAAATCAAATGAATAACATTTTATTATTTCAACAAGTACATTTTAATTAATAACTAGTGATTAGGATTAGAGCCTCGTTTTAAGGAAATAAGCCTGTGTTAGGAGACTCCGCCATCCAGCATCATTGCTATAGTAGATAGAATGTCTCTTTGTTTAAACCCTAGCGCCTTACCCGCAATCTTCTGAATGTGATCTGACAGCATTCCTACGACTTTCTACATTTAAAGTCTTTTATGGACCATATTTTCATTAAAAATTAAAATAAAACAACAATGCGTATTACTGCATTTGCTACTGTACACTAAACAACTGGTGCATTAAGTAATCGTTACACTTATGTATTGTTTTTTGCAACTTTTACATAACATACGCTGCGTTCATGAGCAATAAGTCTTTGTCTATGATCTGTGAATGGTGTACGTCTAACCTAACTATGTATAAATAACATAGCATCACACCTGTAAAAGGTTAGGCAGAGGTGTACCAAACAGTACACCCACATTTCGCCAGTTATGTTTCAAGTCCCATGTAATAGGGGGCGAGCCTATTGGCATCAACCGGGCACGAATCCCTCTGTGGCTGCTACTGACAAATTCCTGATGGAACAACCCAAAAACATTTTACCCGACCCGGGAATCGGACCCAGGACCTGAGGCTCAGCAATCGCGCTTGCAACCACTCGACCAACGAGGCAGTCCCCACCTCATTACAATAAATTAAAAACACACAGGGCTATCACTATTTTACCCTTTTCACTCAGAACACACAGCAGAATCTTTCCAAATGCTTTTTAAAATAGTTGCATTAATAGTTGTGTTAAACAGCCTCTCTAAAAATATATCAAAACTGCAGTTTTACATCATCATCTGCCTAGCCTTTTCCCAAAGATGGTGCTTGACGACTTGGTGTTGGCGTTAATTCTAACCGAAAGCAGCTAAATGCCAGATTTCACAAGGACCAACTATTTCTTTGACCTCTATAACCGAACTACTGGGTAATACCCCTTAGTTGTTGGGTACTATGCAGATCATCATCACCTTCCTGCCCCTCCCTGACCCATTCTACCGCCGCCGTTTGAGTGTACCATCTACCATCGTGGTGGAAGGATTGGTCAGCTAGACTCTGCGTTACAGAGTGCTGGCTATTCAGGGAGTGCCCGGCGTTTTTAATCGCAGAACGAATTGTCTCCGTACGGGGAGGCTCCTTTCATGCCCCTTCGTATCGTAAGACTGGTTGTCCCGTAAGTACTGTCAAAGATTTACGAAAATATTGCAGGTTTAGGCCGCTTGTACACACTAAGTTTCACCGTGTCTGCTGCAGATAGGACCAATTCATCACGTCCCTATACGACAAGAATTTTGTCGGATCTAGGCACGAAAATGTATCTTCCATAATATTACTTCGCGCGTCGGGTCTAGCCTAGCGTAGACAAGATTTTTTTTTGGTCAGCGCCGAAACAGTGTACACAGTTCGTGTGTTGAGAAACGACACAAATTCTTGCATAGGCCCGGCATTTTTCTTAGCATGTACAAGCAGCCTTACATTGGTTAAATATATTTTCTAGATTATCACTGGACTTTGTTCAATTAATTAATATCATTTGCAGTTAATAAGACTGTCATTTACATAACTCCTTATCGTCAGCTTGATAACAATGTATCAGTCTTTGGACCCGACGGTTTGCGACTGCGTACCCTTGAGTATATCCTCTGCGATTAGTTAATTAAGTACTAATTTCAGGTGTTACCTAGTTGACAACAGATTATTGTAAAATTACTTGTAGCGTGTCATTTGATTCACTTTCTCACCTAGGAATTTAATTCTAAAGATGCAAAGCTTAAGCGTCTTCTGTATACAAAGAATATTTTATTGTTACGATATCATCCCAGTAGCAGCAGTAATAGCGTAGTGGGCTGACCGTCGGACTGCCAAGTCGTAAGTCTCAAGTTCGAACCCAAGACACGCATCTCTGATTTTTCGGATTATTATTTAATTTATCATTTACCCGAAGCAAGTGAAAAATTGCTGAAGGAAAACATCTTGAGGAAACCAGCATGCCCATGTGCGGCATAAAAACTCTGACACTAGATTATGCACTAACCACACGTTAAAGGAGATCATCCCAGTTCCTTCAGAATTTGCTTTTTCAGAGGTACTAGGAACCAGATATCAATTGAGATGAAAAACAATAAAAAAAAACAACGGGTTGCACTCCGGGAGTGCCGGCAGAAGTGAAAACTTGAATATTAACGTTGTGCATTTTTGATATTTTGAAATGGTTAGGGAATAATTTTGCACGAATTGCTTTAATTATCAATATAAAAGTACTATCATTTATGTGGTAAAATACAATATTCATTTATTGCGCTATCGGACACAAACATGACAATTTATATTACATTAAAAATTTAACACTTCAGAACTCCCTCCGTCTTACGCTTTTTCGATCAGGTCACGTGTCCTGACGCGAGTTTAAGATTTTATACCCATTACAGAAAAAGTGCTCAACGCCGCTAAAGAAGTTTTCACTTCAAAAAGAAACAAAAAAAAACTTGTTTTTAAAGTAAAACCTTTTTTGACGCTATCATGTAACGTACAAACCTACGTGCCAAGGACTAAAAGAACAATGGTAAACAAATGTAAGGTAACAAACAGTTTGTAAAGGAAACATTGTTTAATTTATATCTTTGTTTCACACGGAAACACATCCTTTGTTAATTTTGTGATTCACACGTCGTCCTTTTTGATGATATGACAAGAAAGGAGTTTTCTGATGAGATGACGAGTAAAAGAAGTATGGAAGAGGAAGACATGCTGCATAACCCCAAATATATTTGGATAAGAGCAGGAGAATGATGACATCGACGTTCGTTTTTTTTTTCGACAAATAATGTTTGATACATTATTTATTAGTATTGCACAAATATTTGTGTAAATTAAAGTATGCAAAATACGCGCTTCGAGCGTGGAGTTGCGTACACCAGCCTATACACGTCAATACTGTTATAATTTTATACAATGGTTTATAGTTTCCGTGAAATAGTGGGAAACATTATAATTTAATATTACAAAAAATTGTATCTTAAATATCACTAAGGGCCTCTTTATTTATTTTAATATCCTGCTTATTTAATCAATTAATTAAAAATCACGAGGCCAACTGTAACACAAACAAGACGGACTTTATTGTTCTTTTTTGTGTGAGCATACAACGCCAAAGCTGATAGACATTGCTTCATTATTTTAAAACATTGATGGTCCTTTTTTGGGGTTCCGTTGCGAAATGGCAAAAAATGAAAAAATCGAGAAGGGTTCCTACCCTTATAGATTTTTTCATTAACATACTCATCATCTGCCTAGCCTTTTCCCAATTCTGTTAGAGTCGGCCTCCAGTCTAACCGGATGCAGCTGAACACCAGTATTTTATATGGAGCGACTGCTTATCTGACCTCCACAACCCAGTTAGTACTGAATAATACGATACCCCTTGGTAAGAAGAAGGAAAGCGGAAAGCTCGAAAATGAAAGCGATGCTTATATTAAACACTTCGTTTTATTTTATTTATTTGGCTCACCAACAATTGAATACACTGTTTCAAAGCTACGAGATACATCCAAAAGAGTCACAGACAAGTGTATCAATCTCTTACAGGTAAGCACATCATGCACTACTTAATAACACCACTTCAATAACTGTAGCGATTACATTGGGCTGTGTTTGTATTGGCTAACTGACTGACATTTTAAAATAATAACTTATTTATATAATAACTGAAGAGACATCTGTTTTCGTGGGAATGTTTGGAGTTTCTTTCACAGTTTTTCAATCAGTGTAAATTCTCACACAACAAAGCTCAAGTAATTGGACTCAACCGAGGCATTTACCTGATTGTCAGAAGTTTCCCATGGATTCTCGACGACATTCATAATAACCTTGCCAATATAGGGTACAACTTGTGTACCTGTTCACATTTAATTATATTTTTTTATTTCCTTTATTTCTTTACAAATTAAAGGACAATGACCAAAGTTGGTACCAAAAAGTCTCGCGCCTCAAAACCAAAATATTATAGTAATTAGTTTCATATTTTTTTACGGCATTACGCGTCGGGGATTTGATTTTTGAACTGGAAATATACTTTTCGAGTTTAAAAGTACGAATATTGTTTTACTCCCTTTATATGACGTTCCGTTTCAACTGAATATAAATGACGTTCCGTTTCAATTGAACAAACCCTTGTCTGTCGAGCGGACTCTAAAATTAATTACAATTAAGTAAGATCAGTACACCAAATCGATTTAGTTTGGTTTATTGCTATTGGCAACAAAATAGATTTTCTCAGCCTAAAGATTTTGATTTATCGATTACATCCCTAAATCCCGACTAGTTTATAGCACTTACTATACTCTATGGTTTATAGTTATCTTATCTGTGGCATCTGACATTTGTACTGTACTGACTGACTATTGGCAATGTAAAGGTCTAAAATAAAATCGAGTTTCAGTCAAGCATACTGTGGTCTGTGGATGTTACTTTAACTCGTAATTCTTACTAATATTAGTGTATTACGCTGTTTTTAGAGCAATAATGTAATGTATGTGTGTTAAAATACGTCGTTGGTAGCGTCGAAAAAATAGACCTACTTTTTAGGTTAGTTTCGATTTTATAAAATAACTCTGAAACGCGGGTTTTTTTTTCAAAAATAATTTTTGTAGGAGTTAATACGATCAGTGTAGTCTATAAAAAACAAGGTTTGATTTTGATGCAGCATGGTACGGGATTCCATACTTCCATGAGCATTCTCTTTTGAGGTATTCCTTAAAAACATTTAAAAAATATGAAAATTGTAGCCCACCGGTATCGGGAACAAAGTCCAAGCTACCCAGCGGTCAGGGCTCCAGAAAGAGAAACCTCCTCACAATACGAGCCGTGTCCAGCAGTACCGCTTTCTGTATCAAACCCTTGATCCAGCTGCCTAACAAGAGCCTTCTCAGGTATTGGTCGAGGCTCTTGGAAGTTAAGTCATTGGCTGAAACGACGTTTTTTATTCCTCTCAGACAGAGCATCTGTCATCTTATTTCTTCACCCATTTATTGGTTGACTGGTAGAGAAAGCCTAAGTCCGCCTTTGTATCTTATTTGTTTGCGATTAGTTTAAATAAATAACTGGCGTGTGATTGCAACATCTCATCTTCATGTCTCATGACTATTAACTCGACGAATGCGACGGTACAGACGCCAAGCACATCAAGCTACTACAATCTGCCAAATTTCTTTAATTGATTTTCAGTTTTATCGCTAAAGCATTAGGCTCAAGGTTGATTGCGGAAATTTTACAGTTTCGGGTAGCTAGATGTGCTGGCGACTGTACATAAAAAAAAATGTTCTTAAAACGATATTAAATATAATCAAGCTTACGTGAAAATGGTGGATTAATTGTAGGCAATCTCTTGACGGGTTAAGGACGACAAGAACATCCAAAAAAAATCTTTTATGGGTATAAGAACAAACAGGTGTTATAAAATACTGCGCAAATTCACAAGTAATGATCATTTTTGTGAGTATTATTATTATTTTTGTGCGTAGACTCTAGTATAATTGTCTTGAGAACAGACTGATCATAATTACAGAACTTACGATGAGTGCAAATTACACGTTTGCCAGTTCCACATAATTTCAGTAGTTAACTCGAACTCGAATGTTCGAAGCTCGTAAAAGAGGAATTATTTTCTACATGTGTGTATCTGTGTGTTTCCGGACGTCCCCTCATAGCTAATAAACTACTTGACTGATTTTGACACATGTGTTGTCATTTGATCCGTTCAATCATTCTGATATCCCGAGTGTCAAGGGCGTAGTTTTCCGTATCATTTTAACTGGGTTATGTTATGATAAATTATGTATTTATGTGGAAATGTCCGAGATAAATTGTAGAAAGGAAGTCGAATTTGTACAAGTCAGAAGAGAAGCCTAGCCTTTTCCCAACTACGTTAGGGTCGGCTTCCCGTCTAACTGGATGCAGCTGAATACCAGTATTTTACATAGAGCGACTGCCTATCTGACCTCCACAACCCAGTTAGTACTGGTTAATACGATACCCCTTGGTAAAACTGGTTGTCGGACTTTCGGGCCACTGACTACTTGTAACGACTGTCAAAGATTAACAATTGACAGCCGGGACCAACGGCTTAACGTGCTTTCCGAGGCACGGAGGTAAGTCGGTATGTAATGAGTGGTCGGGCCTCGGACCAACCTAGGCAAACGCAGCTTAACTTGAAGATCGACCCGAGTAGCTGTTATTATTTAGCCACGATCTCCTTTGTAGAACTACAATGCAGTTTATTACGCTTTAAAGCATTCATAAGGCGTAAATACTAAAGCCACAAAGTCTTTGTACTCATTAACAAATAAAATGAGCAAATACGAGTATCCCTTCGTTCTTCATAGCATGTGCTCGTTTGAGGTCAACGTACGAAATCGCCGGCAAAGTGGGCGTGGCTGTTTATAACGGTAGTCGAATTATTCATAGATGCTCTATAGATCTTGCTAATAAATACATATAAACAAGCATCGTCTTTTGCGTTTGTGGAAACCTGTTGAGTCGGAAAGATGTTTTTTTGTGGGAGTTTACTGGTAAATATGAAATAAGTTAAAAGAACGTAACAGAGAGTAATATTGTATGACAAAGGTTTAACAGGGAATGGAAGAAGAAATACATAGAATTGCAAATATTGAGTAAAACTCACATCGCGAAGATTTAAGACTAACACCCGTTTATATAGTAAAGTTGAAATAATTAAGTACTTGACTTTAAGAAATTACTTATGAAAATATTTTTATGCAATAGACAACAATGTAAATGTAATAAAAACCGTCAAAAAAAAACAAAGCTAAGAATTCTAACTTATGATTATGACATTTCTAACTTCAAGCAATTACTAAATTACAGGATAAATAAATACGGAGCATAAAAATGAAATTTTACTCAAGTAATCACTTTGACTTGTTTACAGATACGGGTGTTAGTGAAGGCGAAGACAAAGAAGAGAAGAATAAACGAAGAAGTAGCGCTCATTAGAGAGAAAACACAGCACTTCTCAAGGGTACAACACCGAAAGTAATCGCAACAGGCGATATCGTCACCTATGGAAATGTTTTCACAATATAGTTCCATTGAAGCCAAGGTCTGCTGCCAAAATGATTGGGCGCATTTGGAATTGTACCTTTCAACTAAAGAAGAATCTGGATATCCTTTCCTTGTTCTTACTAATTGCTTATCTTTCTCAATAAAATTGCATGATTCATAATAGCGTTAAGTTTTGAAACAAATGCTAGCTTATTAAGACCAACGTTTTAATATTAGATGACATAACATTGTGTTAAGTGTACTTGAACTGGATATTATATTGTATGCGGTTGCGACTGTTGCGAGATCTACAATCTCATCATAGTTAGATTATGATGAGTTTCTAGATGTAGATCATTATAACCCCGCGCGTTTCGTTTAGCGAACACACATAAAACAAGATGTACCTACTCTAAGACTGGCCTTTCAGTTCATCTGAATGAACGAAATAACTATTTTGTTCATCAAGATGAACTGACAATAAAATGTTACAACAACCTCAATACAGGTTTTAGGTTTTATTGCAAAAAAAAAAAAAAAAAGAAGATAAAAGTTGTACTTAGGCGTAAATGTGGGGTGTGGCCTAGAATCAAAAGTTACATAATAATGATTTAATTACAAATGATAAACGAAAACGATGTCAAGAGATAATCAAATTAGACAGCCAGTTGGCTGCAATTAAAACACCATTTTGAATATTACGTTAAGCATTTTTGAACGATCCCAACCAGCTAAGAACTGCGCTTTAAATTGATAATCGTATGTCTGTTTATACCTACTTGGGTCAGAAACAAACTGAAAAAGGGGTGTTGAAGATTCTTGTGACACTCAGTGGGAATGCGGTGCTCCCGAGCAGACCATGTCAGCATGGCATGACCACGCCGCGATTAACGTGGTCACCTACTAGCCCCGAGTTATTTGACAAGACAACATAATACTGTACAATCGACACCACGGCATGAAACAAAGACCAGTTCATTTCGTTGAATGAATTTTCAGAACTCTTTATATCATAGATCCGTATGTGCCAATAAATTCACTAGAAAGTTATCAACCAATAGTAGATGTGTACCATGTACCTTGACGCCTCGTCTTTGGTGCTAAGACGAAGCGGGTCGGCTCTCTTGCATTCACGACACGCACGGCCGCGGGGAGTACCGTAAGGTCGGTATTACATTTGTAAATTTCGAAGAGTAATGCAGAGATAATAGTATGGAGGGACCACTTTGTACAATAATGTGGAAATGAGATTTTGCTTTTAATCCTATAATTCCTGGATGAGGCAGAAACGTGAGATAGGTGAGATTGACACAAGCGAAGAAAGAGACGACCTAGCTAGCTATGGGTGAATTCGGCCTGTGGATGACGTTGAGGTTTTACATAGAATGAAGCCGCAAACACGAAATAAATAGATTAGCTGTACTTTGGTTCTTGGTTGAAGTGTCTTACGCTACGGAAGACGCTTATTGGCATTATGTATGATATCTCAATTGGATTTTTTGTTAATAAAAACGCTAAGCGTAGCATAATAATTACTTATTATTTTATGCAATACTTTACTGCGTTTTTTATAAGGTTTTGGTTATTATAGGCCTATGAAACGGCTACATTAGAATGAAATTAATATGAATGAAGTAATTCATAGATATATCATTAGAAGTTACTTCTGGAACTTATTAGTGATTCTGAACTCTGAAGTGATTAACAGAAGTTTTTTTGTCAAATTTTCTGTCAAGTTAGTGTGTTATTTTTTATGAATCTCTCGTAAGAAATCGTAACGAGAGTTTCAGCTGCAGACAACATTTTATAACCTCAATAATTATGATGGCCTATAAAGTACAGTCGGCATTAGACGGAAAGCGTGGTTACGCCAATTACTAACTTACGATTAGTTTGTATTACGTAGTACGTACACGCGTCTTCATTATCAAACCATATTTTCAGTATAAGCTGACCTAGCATTGTAAGCCTTGTATAAGATTTGTGAACAAGGAGAGGTTAGCTTATACTGGACGTATAAGTTTGATATGTTGTGGTGATGACGATAAGAATGAAATCTGTGAAAACTGATGTCTACTTTAATGTTTCTGCAATTTCTAGAAATTATAATTATTACGAAAATAATAGGGAATGGAAGAAGTCATGCGCAGGTCCCAAATAAGTTGGGATAAGGACAGGACAAGGATATGTTTTGTTATTGTTCACAATCGCGATATAAGTATGTATATGTATATAATTATGGTTTCAGAACGCAGCTTGTGCGTATAATTAATGACTTTGAAAAAAAAAACGTCATTTTATTTGTTTGAAAATGTGCAAGAGAATGAGAACCCAAGACAAAGTTGAACAGCAAATGACATTTTCACGATGTCAATGACCGTTTACAATAACAAAATGGACGATAAGATAAATATTATGCCCGTTGGTACAATGGAAAGCGTTTCAACAAAGAACTAGGCGAATTTACTACATGGCACTACTTAGAATTTTAGAAGACTTATTTATAAAACATTAAACACGTCGAATGACCAGATGAATCAATGAAAAGGCGGAAGGACTATACAGGGTGTAACGGAATAAGTGCAAGACCTCTCGTGTGTATCTCGAAATATGAAACGGAACAACTATTGTTCAATTTCAAGAACAATAGTTGTTCGCAAAGCAATCAAAAATTGGACTTACTTAACCTTTTGACAATTTCACTTATCATTTTATTTTATTTATTTATTTTATTATTTGTCTCGTATGTCTTGTATGTGTGTTGTATATGTAGGTACTATGGCGGTCAAAAGGTTAAGGAATAGACGCGATCAGCTGAACAACATAGTATCATCTTCATCTTCCTGTCCTAGTATCATGTTACTTGGGGTCGGCGCAGCCCTTTTTTTTCTTCCATAGTCCCCTGTCAACAGTCACGCTAACATTTACTGCTTTTTCTTTCATATCATTCCTCACACAATCCATCCATCGTTTTCTTGGTCTTCCTCTACCTCTACATCCATCACACGAGAGGTCTTGCGTTTATTTTGTTCCACCTTGCATAAGGTTGGTAGTTTCCGTCAACTCCCATGAGAAAAGCCGTGAATTTATGTATGTATTTAGCCTCATCGTACATAATACCCGCCATGCTGGTTAAGGACTGTTATCAGATATTATAATTAATATTATGCAATACCTATTCATGAATTAGGTACACTTGTTGCCTTAAAGATCAATCACCTTCAAGAAATTCTGAAGATAAAAGAAAAGATTTCTGTACCAAAACTCGTGTTCCTAAGTGCTCAAACAATCTAATCATTTCACCGCATGCGATGAGCGATCTATTTTATTAATACCACCACCTAGGCTAATTATCTAGATTAAAAATTATTAATCCTTTAGATAACATAATTATTACATCCTATTGAGTTACTAACTCGATATTCGGTAGGTATATAGAAGGTACCTAGATACAGTTCCGAGTAATATGTATACATCATCATCTGCCTAGCCTTTTCCGAACTATGTTGGGAACGACTAAATAACACGATACCCCTTGGTAAGACTGGTTGTCAGACTTTCGGGCTACTGACTGTGAAAGATCTACAAATGACAGCCGCGACCAACGGCTTAACGTGCTTTCCGAGACACGGAGGAAACTCAGTATGTAATGGATGGTCACCCATCCACGGACCGATCTAAGCAAGCGCTGCTTACCTTGAAGATCGACCCGTCATCATCTGTATACACTTGGCGAATTAACAGCATTGTTCTCGTGGAATTAATTCCTGTAACTATAGTATGGGTCCTCAAAATCGCCATACAATAAGAGAAAATCATTTTTAAAAGTTGCTAAATGTATACTTATTAGTGTTCGTGACTGTTCACGTTATTTCCATACTTAATGAGTACCTTTATATCGAAAGTCATTTATGTTTATCTTGAGGTTATCACTTGGAGAAATGTAGGTAGGAAGGTATTAATTTTAATATCATATCTGATATCAGCAGGAATTAAGATTAGGAATGGCATTTCAGGACGAAGCTCAAGTCATCACATGATTTTTTAATTTTATACTTATCTTATAAAATCGATTAATGATTGAGCACCTTTCTAGAATACGGACCTCCTGCTTTCCTATTTATTGTCTTAAAGTTAATTTTCTTGTTTTGAAGAAACGTTGTAATATAAGTCATTTATATCTTCAGGGAAATTTTTAGTGCACTTGAACTCATATTCGTTACCTGAGATTTAATATTGCCATAAACACTCCTGTAAAGTGAAATAAGTGCGTAAAAGTTATGTTTCCGAACAAAAGATAATGAGAATAGCCCTGTTCTTTTTTCATAACGCTCTCTCTATAGTGGCCTACTAACTAGTTTATTAACTTTCATATCATTATCACATTTAAACAGTTTTTTACTCATAATGGCCAGAGTAATTTGATCAAATAGCCATTCCTATGTAATTATGTCACGTATGTATAGAAAAACTAGCCGACAGTATGGCCATAAACCAGAGTCACTGACCTTAGCCGCAAGCCAATCATTTGGCGAATCGTAGACGGGCATCATACTAAGGAAGAATGCGGCAAACTTTGGTTATATAACGTAGATTGTTTTTTGTGATTTTTCGGGATTATATTTCTTAACTTGAGCTTATAATAATACAGCCAGAACAAACACGGCATTCGGCTAACATTGTTGAGGGAACCTACATTAGTTTCCGGATTTTTGGATGGTAATAAAAATGGCGCAAAGCGGGCGAATTGGGAGACTGTCTCTGTAAGTTTTGACGCTCAAAAAATGCTGATTAACAAGTCTTATTTGAATAAATGACTTTTTTTGAATAATCATACTTCTGATCTAAGACGAACTAACACAAGATTAAATAACCAAGTTTTCAACTCAAGAAAATTACCTATCACCAATAAAAAGAAAATGAAATTATAGATCACTGAAATTTACTCTATCGTCATTCTTTTTGGTTCCAAGGTTTCCAGAAGATATAATAAACAGTGTGCAAAATCTAAAATAACTTTTTTATCATACACAGACATTTGAAAATATCTCAATCAAAACCTATCTGAAAAAACCGAATACAATAACATGTGCTAATATTGGGAACAAAGCGTTGCTATCGGCTGTACAAAGTTCGATAGATAAATCTGATACAATAAAGGCCAGAGATACTTCACAAAGCGGTCGTGAAACAATAGCCTTTGATATTAAAACTGTGATACAAGAAGCCTCCATATAGATTCTATTAGGATATTTGGGATGTAAACAAACGAAACAAGACTTGACGATACCGGTCAGAATCGAGTCAATGCTGATAGGAATAGGACTGACCAAAAAGTGTTAAGCGAGTAGGTAAACCTAAAAATCAGGAAGGATTAACGCGATAGTGTAAGAATAGATATATGCAAACTAACATCGATTAAAGCTTTCACGGGTTATAACTAACACTGTCACTTCTTCTTCTTAGCATATCGATTGCAAAAAAATCAAATATGTTTAGCTCAAAATTCAGCCACGCGAACCCCGCTCACTGATGCAGTAATTAAATCATCAAGAGCGCAGGTGATAGGGCATGCGGTGCAAGATGGAAGGTGGGCCATTGTTTGTGGGGAGACACCGCATACGCACTTGAGGTCTGAGCCGTTTAATGGTACGCACGGCGACCAATCAGGCTTTACAAATCAGTATATGCGGATTTATCATTGTATTGGAAATCTATACATAGCGAGGCCATGTTATACTGGAAATGTATAGCTTGACGAACACTTCAAAAGTGATAAGACAGATTTTTTTTTTTGTAAATCTGAAGATAAGACAGTAGATATATTTTTTTGACGTTGACGTGGTTATATGCAAGTGTGTTTTGTTCCTACTCTTTATTTATATTCTAAAGCTATTGTTTCCCTAATTAGCATAGTCATACGATGTCGTTAATTTAGACCCAGACACGTCAAGGTTCAAGATTACAAAAAATACTACAATTTACTGTGGGAAATTATTCTATTAAATAAATACATTGAAGTTGATTGTTCTAAATGTATTAAATAAATAGGTACATTAAAGTTGATTGTTCTAGAAATGCATTTTTTACATAAATTCACTGAACCTCCTGATTAAAATTTTAAGAATTGAAAGACCTAACATCTGTTGAACAAACGGTTGCATACAATTGTTTCACAGAAGCATAGATTAAGGTAAATAGCACTGCCCTGCTGCACTGACCTGGGGCCAAAATATAATAACATTCATGATCATTCCCCTGCCCTTATCCCAATTTATTTGGGGTCGGCGCAGCATGTCTTCTTCTTCCATACTTCTCTATTACTCGTCATCTCAGCAGTCACCTCCATTCTAGCCATATCATCTTTCACACAGTCCATCTATCGTTCGTTTCTTTGGTCTTCTTCTACTCTTATCTACATTCATATTCCCCGAATTATTATAAGGCGAAATGTGGGTGTACTATTAAGTACACCCACACCTCTTTACTTACACCTCTGCCTAACCCTTCGGGGATTACAGACGTATCGTAATTATATTATTAAAGGCTCAAAAGGACACCCGTGATATCATCAGGGAATCCTTAAATGGACACTGAGCACTAATCGAAATACAAAGCAGTTAGCTCGTCATCAATTTCTGGGTCCTTTTGTACGCTGACGTAACCTTGCAGTATTTTATTGCTCACGACTTTCTCTTCCACGAAAAACAAAATTATTAAACATACATAAAATCACGTCTGTATGCTTATAATGTGCCTAGGTATAGTTAACCAACATTTCACCAGTTTAAAGCCCATGTAATAGGGGTTGAGCCTATAGCTACCATCATAACCGGAGAAATTCCTGACGAAAAAAACCCAATAACACTGCTCAACCGAGGAATAGAATCCAGGGCCATACTCAGCAGTCACGCTTGTGATCACTTGACCAACGAGGCAGTCAAAATAAAACCAAGTAATTGGGTACTCGATGAATCGTAAGTGTCATTTAAATTCAGCGTCAAACGTCACACATAAAACAAATTCTAGGTCAAGAAGTCGGATAACCTTTAACTGAAATAGATTCACAGCGAGTATCTGTTCCGGCCGAAAACAGGGACGATAGAGTTCCCTTTATTAACCTCGGAGTAATTACTAGACAAAGGTATAAGAGTAGAGGAAGACCAAAGGAACGACGAATGAACTGTGTAAAGGATGATATGGCAAGAAAGGAGGTGTCTGATGAGATGACGAGTAATAGAGAAGTATGGAAGAAGAAGACATGCTGCGCCGACCCCAAATGTATTGGGATAAGGGCAAGAGAATGATGAGTAATTACTAGACAATTGGCGTCTTGGTGATCTCCATTGAAGTATATTCCATTCAGTTTTTTTACGTCTTACATAAACCTTATAGCAACGAGAATAAAGGTCACTTTACTGCTGTTTCAGAGAATACCAATCAAAAGGATACTACACAAGTCAGGGTACAATGATAAGAAATATCTCGCGCAATTTGTATGAGAGATTCGTAAAATTCTGTGACATGTGTCACTAGAGGACGTGCTAGGACTCCTTATGGATCAAGTAGTCGACTCATTTGCATGTAAGTCATCACGAAAGCATTAACCAAGTGTACGATATTGTTATACGTACACTTGATCAAGTAGTCGACTCATTTGCATGTAAGTCATCACGAAAGCATTAACCAAGTGTACGATATTGTTATACGCTTCAGCTAAGATGATATGACTAAGAAATTTTAGTCAGTTGCAGATAAATAAAAAAGCAATTAGTCCTTTTCAAAATATCAGGTGATGAAAGCCAGCAGTCATTACAAGTGAAGTGTCACTGACATAGTTTTAAGTCTTCATCTATGGACCATTGTAGCCTGAAATAAATGACGTTTTTATGTTTAGCAAAATATCAGGCATATACTAACCACTAGATTGCAAATACGCATAATAAGATCATCAATTATTTTCTAAAGATTTTGTTTTGTCGTAATGGAATATATATTGTGTATTGTCCTAACCTGCATGTTATTTTTGTTGTATATAAAAACAAGGCCGATGTGAGTGCCAGTGCTCTTGAAGGACATACACCGGTCTCATTGGTGGTGTTCATCAGAAACCGCGTTTGTTTCTGAAGAAGCAAAAGAAGTATACGTAAGGATCTATCTGAACAGGTGGCGTTCTGTGGTTTCTGCCTACTTTCATGGGAAAAACGCGTGGCTCCATCACCAACGACATGATATGGCCATCAACAGTGATAGATACTGACCAACATGAACTAAGGTCTTAAAATGACTCGTAAAAGGAAAAGTCCTTAGTAATGTAAATATGATACGTGTCAATGCGTCCTTACATTTGACATCTGCATATGATTACATTGTACTGTTTTCATTGATAGTATCACGCTTTCCGGTTTTGTGACGCCAGAGTCATTTGAATTTTCAGAGTAGACAATGGTTCTATAGCTAAGATTCAGGCTTAGGTGACAGGGAGCGGGCTGGAATGCCAGCTCATTGCATATAATGTGTCAATCCCAAACGTACCCAATGCGTATTTAGGGGTTTGAAAATTATAAATGTAACCTTGAAGAGGCCAAACGTTTCCATGCTTAACGAGACACAAAACATTTATTTCCACAAGTATTCCAGAGTCTGTAATCAACCAAGTTTATTTAAGGTGCTATCCATATTCCGTAAAAAAGTTTTAGTTACACCAAAATCTGGTTCTTCCTACCTAAATGAAAGTGTTAGTAGCACAAGAAATACCAGTATCAGCTCAACCTACTAATATTGCGCAGTTCGTGTTACACACATGGACGATTGAAAAAAACACGAAGTGCGGAAGACATTGCTCTTTGCGCCTTGGTAAAGATAACGAACCTTCGTACTGCGTATTTTATTAATCGGCGCACATGGAATTCTTTGTTTAAATTATGTTACATTCATCTTTTATTTTCAAAATGTATAAAGCCATTGTGAGTCAGGGCTTTTTAAAATAAATTCATCAGGATGATTTGCGAAACAAGGTATGACAGTCCATTAGTGAAGCCCTATTCCTGCCTACAGTGTCAACTATCCGTGCCTTATTCAGAAAAACAAAAGGTAATCAATCCCTAGAAAAGATCCGGCTTGAAGGACAAGTCGACATTGTATTAGAATTTAATCCGGCCCGAAGGACCCGTTCAGTTTATATCTTTTTGAAATTATTCTCCTGTTTCAAATAGTTACTATTACGATATGTTTTAGAGTAAAGATGTAATTACTGTTTGCTCAAATAACCTTAATTGAATTGTTGTTGTGATAGATTTTATGTGATAATAACAATATGCGTGCTATTGTGATAACGTAAAATTATAAAAATGCAATTTTTCAGTCTCATTGCATTATGTATTTTGCGTGTAATTTTATCATACGATAAAATTAACATTACTTCAATATAAACTTGAAATGCGCCAACTGTTTATAACATCGAAACACACGAGTAATTAATAAACGTTTACATACGTACCTCTAATTTAGATTAAAAGAAGAATTCATGATTTCTAGATTTTTCAGTATTACAAAATAAATAGTTGCGATTCGAAACATTCAGGTCAAGGCTTGCGATAAAAGGTAAATAGATGGGCAACAATGTACTCGTAGATACATAAGTATACTACTAATATTTAGAGAACGGTACGTAAGTAGGTACTTTTTTACTAACTTAAAACGACAAAATTAGTTAAAATAAATATTACTGCAGTATTTACAGCACAGCATCTGAACGTTATTAAAAAGAAGGGATTACAGAGAATTAGGATGTCATGTCATACTCTTTATCGTCGTAGAGAGGCTACTATTCGTAGAAATGACATATTATATTTTTAACTGTGTCTCCAGCGATGTTTAGAAGCAAATGTCATATTTGCCTAGTTTGACACGTTACTTAGTAAATAATTGCAAATAGATTACGATTTTGTCTTAGCAAGTATAATTTTAAATATCTTTGTCGTTGACTAAACATATGTTGGTATGTTGAAAAGAGTCTTGTTACAATAATTATTATAATATTTTCTTAATGACACCTAGATAGATTCTATAGCTAAGTGATTAATTAAACTTACCCTGGAAACAGGTGCACATCTTCCACATGCCAGTCCCGCTGGCGGTCTTGTGTGTGGTTCAGGAGTCGGCACTATTGGACCTTCCTTTATTCTGAACAGCGAAGATCTGCGGCACTGTTGAAATAATTGTTTTATGAGTTATTGTTCTGAGCAAGACTAAACTGGAGGAAGCGTGGCGTAGCTAAAGATTGGAAGAGTGGAGGGGGGCCTTATGAGAGATATAAAATAAAGAAATGACCAATGGGAATCGTACACCAAGCTTTTGTCGTTTCATAAGTTCCCACGAACGTTGATGTGAATGAAAATATTTTAAATCTGATTAAGACGCTGCGAGCGCTAAAGTGGAAATATTATTGTTTACTGTTTCACTAAAAGCAGTTGTCTTGCAGAAGTTATCTGATCTATCAAGGTAGCTCCATTGAAGAGGAATAATTAAGAGTATGCAAATATTTTTCTTCCATTGACTCGATACCAGACAGAGTAGATTTAAATAATAACACAACCCTACACTATACAACAGAATTGAAAAGAAGTAAACTTGCCATTAATTTTCCTTTAATAGGGGCGTCCATTTCGTCACAGTAATGGAATGCATCAATTAACATATTTATTCATTTACCCAACTTAAATAAACATCATCACGGAGTGTGACTCATTTCTGTACATATTTTTACCAATATGAAACGTACAAATGAAAATTTTAGAGGAATCAGTGGGAAAACGTGACTAGTGAATATCCTATAAACAGTATGACTAACTAACAAGAAAATAACGTACTCATAACTTTTTTACAGTCAAACGATTCTGTCTGAAGAAATCACTTCTATTTCTAAAGAAACTGAACACGACGAGACGTCGCAAATGAAATGTTTTCCGACTCAGATTAAGATGCCAAAAATAAACAACGCTAAAAACACGTGTCAGAATGTAGGTTGAAAATATAAGTGTGATTTAGAAGATTATTGCAGAATTACTTCGCAATAGTACCCAAATTCTTGGTGTTAAAACGTTTCGTGACGCTAGGCATCGGTTTAATAATAGCAATGAATATAACGATGTTGTTTCATTCGCAACTAACGGTTAACGTAACAGATATGAACACTTAATGACAGTCGTTTGAGTTTACTGATGACCATTGCCACACTAGTGGCAGAAAACGGGACTGAAGATGCAAAACGGCATTGCAAGATTTTTGTTGATCGAGATATAAGTTGTGAGAAGATTTAGATATTGCATTACATAGAAACTGCAAATGTTGATAATAAAACAGAAATCGTTGAAGGGAATTGCCAAATAGTTGATGAGCATTTGTTTGGAGGAGAGTAACTACTAGTACTAGGTGTAAATGACAGTGACGATACAATCGGCGCGTTGGCTGAGCGATTGGCTGGTATGGCCTGCAGGTCTGTTCCGGGTGTGGCTGTTTATGCATGTGAATTTAAATGTTTGTACACGCACCCACGATACAGGAGAAATATATAGGGTGGGGAAACGTATATGGAAAAGAGGATTGATGAAAAGAAACCAATCTTTTCAGAACCTGTGGAAAATACCTCAAGAAAATTTAATAATATACATAGTATGTATGTATGGATATGGAAGTAAGTATGTGGAAAAAATGCTTTGAGCAGAAACTTGTTACATCTACTACCTTCGAGAATTATAATACAATTTTGTTTCCGATACCTAAATTTTACTTAGTTTATGTTTAAACGAGTCGGACTCGCGCACGAAGGGTTCCGTACCATTATCTATAAAAACGGCTTTTTATTGTTTTAGTATTTGTTGTTATAGCGGCAACAGAAATACACCATTTGTGAAAATTTCAACTGTCTAACTTTCACGGTTCATGAGATACAGCCTGGTGACGGAAAGACAGACAGACAGGGGACTCTTAGTAAGAGGGCCCCGTTTTATCCTTGGGTACGGAATCCTAAAAACCAGTTTTGATAAACAACAAGTTTTTAGTATATCATTACAACAAAGGAAAGCGGAAATTCAGGAATGAATACTAATACCGTCACGGCGGGCGTGTTGCTTCAACGGAAGCAGTTAGTCAAATATCTTTAATCTTTTTACGTATATGTTTTGAATGTTATAACTTTTATGAGAACTTCAATCAGGGTTGACAGAATTTTGATTGACCATCAATTATATCTAGTGTGTCGCGGCGACACTGTGTGTGTGTTGCTCACGGATTTACATCCTGCAAAAACAAGCCCAAAGCCGCTAAAGATTAGCTGATACTTTAAGCATTCTCTTGACAGACCATACGACTTTCTTAGAAGATACGGTCCTTTCAGTCATTTTATCTCTTGACTTTGCAAAAATCATAGAAATCTTTAATTTAGCAGCAATACTGACAAATCTGTCGAAATTACTGCTGGATTACAGCTGTCATAGGTAACATAACTGTGAAAAGACTGTATAAGCACACGGCATGGATTGTTACGATGACGATCCTACTATAAATGCGAAAGTGTGTGAGGATGGAGGCAAGGAACACAGATAGTTTATAACCTAGATTAACACGATCCCGTGAGATATTACCGAACTTCACGCGGGCGTTAGTGATAATATAAAGGTAAGAAAAACTCACAATGATTTCACTTTCAAACTTGGCATAAGGTTCGGACGGTCGTTTGCGCGCGCGCACAGCTTGTCTGAGCGAACTGCTTGTATCTCGGCCACACCATCCTCCGACGCGTTCGCCAACCACCTCCAGCATGTCGGCTACGCGGCTGTGAACAAAGAAGAAGAAATATTAAAAACACTTAAACCTCATCAATGAAGACCACTGCGCTACCTCCGACGACGACGTGGATTTGGCGAAGTTTTGGACGAGCAATTATGTCGAAAAAGTAGAAGATGATGAGAAAATTATTCTTCATGGACAACGGTATTAAGCATTTGTTTTTTAAGGCTTCTAAGTTAAGTCATTTGACTCCAAAAGTTGTGTTACGCTCACAGCATTACGGTCGACAGTTTTATATTTTGTATGTACACAATTCTTGGATACCATGATTAGCATTGAAAGCCGCGAACCAACGGGGTGGAAAGAATACACCGTCGCGAAAACATTTTTCAGAAGTGGAGGGGCTCAGAATGATTTACTGAATTCGTGGTAACCGATATCGCGTCGGTGTAGGGCTTCCACCCCCTTTAAGCACTACTTAATTTTCACATTTAGTATTAACTTATTCTCGGGTCATTTATTAAAATTAGACAGAATTAGCACGTTTTGAAGACAACCCCGCAAAACGCCTGCCCTTCGTCACTTTCTAGTGAGATAAAGCTGGGGAGAAGGTTGGAACCAAATCCCCAGCAACACATCAGTCTGTTAGATTAGAAAGTAAAATGGTCCTTCAAGGCAACGGTATCGAATATTTTGTTTATGGCTTCTAAGTTGAGTCATTTGTCTCCACACGTTATGCAACGCCCACAGTATTACGGTGAAGCACTATTTAATTTGAATATTTAATATAAAACGATCATTTGGTCCTTTTAATCTTCGTAGTCGAAATCAAGTCATTTATTCAAAATAGGCTGAAAAATCGCACTTTTTGAACGTCAAAATTAGACAAGACCCCTAAAACGGCCCTGTCTTTGGCCACTCCTTGTGTTTTAGCTGGGGAAGAGGAAAGGGTGGCGGTACAAACTCTCCAGCATAACGGATCTGTCTCATATGTTAGAAGATTTAATACTTTAGAAAAATGGTCCTTCGAGCCAACTCAACGGCAACGGTACAAACGTAATATTTTGTTTTTGGCTTCTATGTTGAGTCATTTGACTACACAAGTTTATTATCCCACGCCCACAAGATCGAGCCACCTAATTATTACGGTACTCAAAATTATCGATTTGATGCCATACTATTTAGGGCACGCCACGATAGTGGCGGTAAGTCCCCTCTTTGAGGAGTGGCTAGGGAGGCGCCACGGCGCCCTCACCTTCCGCCTGACGCAGGTCCTCATCGGACACGGGTGCTTCGGGAGGTACCTGCACCGAATCGGGCGGGAGGAAACGTCCGCGTGCTACAATTGCGAGGATCGACCGGAGGACACGGTGGAGCACACCGTCGAGGTCTGCTCCGCTTGGGAGGAGCACCGCCGTGTCCTCGTAGCGGCGATTGGCGGCGGCGACCTCTCGCGTCCGGCCCTGGTTCAAGCCATGGTCCGGGGCGAGAGGGAATGGGAAGCCGTCGCCTCCTTCTGCGAAGCAGTCATGCTAGCGAAGGAGGCGGCGGAACGTGAGAGGGAGAGAACCTCCTCACGTCCCAGCCGCCGCGGGAGAAGCACCGGGCGTCGGGGGCCACGCCGTGATGGCTCTCGGCCACCGTAGGCGCGGGCCTGTGGACGGCGAGTAATGGGCTAGCTCGCCGTCCGTTCGTCGTATGACGACGGGCAGGCCGTGTCGACGGCGCGTTCGTGTTCCACGCGCGCCTCAAAGAGTTGTCAGCAAACGGGAGGGGCCCGGAAGGGCCGGTGCCTGCCAGGGCTGCGGGACTGTTCGAAAGAGATACCGCGGCCTTGGAACATAAAGGGCCAATGAAGGAACATGGGTGTTTTTTTAGTCAGTAAGAGTCTGACACTCCCTTCCGCTCCGCCCAGAGCGGGAGGAGTCATTTGATGATTTCTCACCCCCCAAAAAAAAAAAAAAAAAAAAAATGCCATACTATTTTGCGGACTTTTTTTGGCCAAGTAGTATGCTTAATTATTGAGCATAAGGCCCGGTATCCACCAAAGCGGAGAGGAGAGGAGACGAGAGGAGATGTGCCGCGAAGCTGGCAGGTTATTTCCACCAAAGCGGAGAGGAGATGCGTTGCGGAGAGGAGATGTGAGCTGTGTGTAGCAGAGATGTGAGCTGTGAGAGATCGAAAACAGTCAAGTGCTGTCTACGAAAGGAAGACGTCATGTCGTTACAAAAGTTATATCTGAATTGCATTTATAAGTGCTTAAAAGTGTATTCCAAAGACACGGATATTTTTTAACCACTTCAATGAAATGTTTGTCAACCATTTTGCAAACTGAAAATATAAAATATGGACGACACACGCTTGCATTCAAAGCCAGTCGAATGACGCTTTCGGGACGTGTGAGGCGCGTGGAGAAGGCAGCGGGGTGAGGGGTGCGCGAGCGCGTGCGCCGCCCGGCCGCCCGACTAGACACTTCTCCGCTCTGCCGCGCCGCTTGCTCGCTCGCTGCACAAAATTCTATAGAAAAATGAGACATCTCCTCTCCTCTCCGCTTGACCCATTTCCACCAAAGCTAAGCGGAGAAGAGATGTGGAAATAACGAAATCGGATTGGTTTATTCAAACACATCTCCTCTCGTCTCCTCTCCTCTCCGCTTTGGTGGATACCGGGCCTAATACTTCAAGGTTTCCGTGCTGGACAAGGCATGGTTTGTGGATGGCTGACCATCCATTACATACTGAGTTTCCTTCGTGCCGCGGAAAGCACGTGAAGCCGTTGGCCCCGGCTGTAATTTGTAGATCTTTGACATGTACAGGTAGTCAGTGGTCCGAAAGTCTGACAATCAGTTTTATCAAGGGGTACCGTATTACCCAGTACTAACAGGGTTGTGAAGGTTAGATAGGCAGTCGCTCCATGTAAAATACTGCAATAAGCTGCATCCGGTTAAGACTGGAAGACCCCAATAAAGTTAGGAAGGCTAGGCAGATGACTTTACGTGTAAAAATAATGTTATCGACTTGATTTCTAGCATCAGAAAGATAAGAATCGTTTATAAATTCGCCTGGATTAACCGGACCGCGGATCTTAACTTGAAATGTCAATAACCCTTATCTCTAATGACGTTACTACGTTCACTTATCATTCTGCAAATATAAGAAATTATTTTCAATATTTCACTGACACGTGTTTATTTGATAATTGCTTCCGAATATTTATCAGTTAAGGTTTCAAACAGTAATCGGAATGCAACACGTGATTTTTGGTGATAACATTTTTTTAATGCTCGTATTTGTGCTGAAGTTAGCAGGAGGTATACTGTATCTGGGCTGCGGGACTGTTCGAAAGAGATACCGCGGCCCTGGAACATAAAGGGCAAAAGAAGGAACATGGATGGTTTTTAGTCAGTAAAAGTCTGACACTCCCGCTCCGCCCAGAGCGGGAGGAGTCATTTGATGATTTCCCATGCCAAAAAAGGCTAAAAGGCTGTATGTCTGCCTGGATTCGAACCCACGCCAGTAAGTCGTGAGTTCGAACCCACGTAGGCGCATTACTTTGTGTAATTTATTTCATCACCATTGCTCTCAAAAAGAGGAAGGAAACATCGTCAGAAAACCGGCATTTCTTAGAACCAAAAACTTGAAAAATGTGCCATCCACCAACCCGCACTGGGCTCACGTGGTGGATTATAGCCCATTCCCTCTCATAGAGAGGCCTGTGTCCCAGCAGTGGGAACATTATAGGCTGATCCTCTGCTTATGCTATACTGTATGTGAGTAAAGGCTAAGTGCCATCAATCTGTATTTTCATACATATACGGTTGAGTTCGTCATCCTTTTGTAATCTTGAACCTATTGTTCAGGTTTGCTTACTTCTTTGGACTAAAAGAACTATAATAAAATATTATGAAGGAGGTGACAGTTAGCCATTTTTATGCCTTAGAATAGGGTACGTTATAGGTTTTTATACTTATTTTACGATGCTCCTGTTCTTTAACAATAACTAAAGTAAACAGATTTACTTTTCCATAGCAAAAGGAACTCATCTTAGAGACATGAAAAAAACATGTTTAAATAATTTAATTGTACAGTGTTTCATGATGTTTATATTGTGAGTTCAAAGGTATGTGGCGAACTGACGATGCGTCTTCGTATTTAAAATATCAGTCCGATTGTTACAAAACATCGACTTATTTGACTGTGTTGACACAAGGCTATTGTCAAAACTAAACCAGTGTGTTAATGAGACATCTATATAAAAGAATATCAAAACATAGTACGTTAACATTAAGTTCATAATATCAACAAGACAGATAATCCGAACATCCCTAAATGCATGTTTTAAAACATGCTCTGTTTGTTTTTGAACACGGATTTTATACAGGAACCGACTTCTTCACAGGTCTCAAACATCCAAAATGACTTTTATAACCACAAGAATACATGAGGAAAATAACCAGACACACATTTACATTAGTCTTTTATTTTCAGATCGTAAAATTATAAGGGGCATACAGCATAAAAAGAACTATAAAAGCAAATGAAATACAAAGTGCTACTTAAATAATAGAACATCGTGTTTCCAGTTTTCGTCTGTGGCAATGGTGCGCCACACACAGCATCGAAAATCGCGTTTCGCAAAACGTAAATGTAGAAAAAAGTAAAAATGGCAATATACAAAGCCAAGTTTAACTCTCATATAATCCATAATATACAGGAAGATTCGGTTGGGATTGTTGGCATCCCATAATACCTCTGCCCTGCCACCAACGACATCGTAGAAGTGACGAAGTATTGAGCCAACTATGAAGTATAGCGTGCCAGCGACACGAAGAAGAGGGGAGACTAAATCTCGAAAATCATAATTTAGGTGTACGGTTCGAATTTATCGGTTCCAATGAAGAAGAACCGGCAACGAACTTCATAACGACTCTTTTCAAGTAACAAGCTGTTACAATATTCGGCCTAGCTCCATTGTGCCAGTTTGGCAGGTAATTCAAGGCATTGCTGAGGATAGGAAAAACATTGTCTGTAGAGCATACATAAATACATTTAATGATGTTGGAGTAAAAGTAATTCTATCTTAAGGAACATCGAGTAGTTTCATCCCAACCCACTGCAGAAACACAACCAAGGAAGTTTATCGTAAGAACTGCAGATAATGCACGACTTCACCATATTTACATTACAAGAACCTTTGTTATTTCTTTCAGAGTTGATGAACCATAACCTCCCTCAAGTAGTAATAATAACTTTAGTATAGGTTCACAAACAGTTAATAATATAGTCGGAATATATGACACGATCAATAATACGGAACATTCCAACGACTCTTGAACTGTAATAGATTATGATAGTAATACATTATTTTATTGAAGTTAACGAATACATTAGTGTCGCTACACAAATCTATTCGTTAATTTCACACATTAACTGTATAGGCTTCGGAATGGAGAAAATAAAAGAAAAAGGAGACAGAAGAGAGGATATTTTTGGCTTTCTGAAATACCTCAAATTAAAGAATTTGTTGTTTTCCATGAACCAAGTGTATTAGTAAAATATGTAGAATATTTCATAAGTCAGTCTTGGAATCGTAAAATCCGCAATACTAGGTATCATAATTCATAAAAAATCCGATTTATTTAGACAATCGTCACTGTTACGAATATTTCTATAAGCATGATTATCGTTTCCATAATCTATGCCTAATATGCATTTTTTATCAATATACTGATTACTGGTATTTTGTTTTTCAATTTTTTACACAATTAACAGTAATATGATATCGACTTTGCAAATTATCTTGTTGACTACGCATTTTTTCTACGTCACAATTTTTTTTCTTCATCCAGTGTTTTGTCATACATGCGGTTCTTTTTTTATATCACAAAACAGACTATGTTTATAAATAAAGTTTGAGGCAGAATTGGGGTCATTAACATTAACGAAGTTTTTTAATTTAGTGCTTGTTTTTTTTATTTTTATCATTAATGTATGTATATATAATTATGTAGTTAACGTAATATTGTTTTTAATACTTACATAGATTGCGTTTCTAATGTCAAGTGGGAATTATAATGAATATTATTCAATTTTTTTTCAACAAAAAAGTGGATTTGGTGATTATGTAAATGTCAAGGCAAAGATGGTCCATGATTATGGCATCGAGAAAAACTAAAAAGACGGCAACATTGAGGTTGTCAGGCGAAACAGTATCACAGTAAAAACAAGCTTTTAAGTCTTTCAACGAAGTTATTCAAAGAAATACCTCAATGGCAGAATTTACTGAGGAATTACAAATACTTTAGATCCAGGAAAAGCATGAACTCTCACGCGAACACTATCAACGTCATGAATTTGCGCGGAATAACTGTTTGACACCACGATTGACCTTTTGATAAACCAATTAGTGTACCCACTGCTAGACTGTATCAGTATATACAGGCAATTATCTAGTTCTTAATTAAATAAATTGTGTAGCAGTAAAGACGCCAATCGCTTTGAACGATCGTGGGTAGGCTTCAAGAGAGAGTAGACCAGCTTTCGATTAAATCACAATTATTAGAAGTCTGAACCTAAGTAATAAGTATATAGAAAGACGGGTATTACACTGTCTATGTAGTGGTTTAAGTAGTTACTGTACAAAGACTGCAATTACATAAAGAAGTAGGATGAAAAGATTGCATGGTTACAAAATTTAAATTAAGTGTAATTAAATACGGTTTTCGTTGGTTCTTTACTGTAAAACTGTAATTTACTTTAATTTAACAGGTGTAGAGACCAACTGACCAAATTCCATTCTTACTAAGAACACCGGTAGAGTAATACTTTTTTGTAAATTAATTATATTTTTTTTAATGGACCTCCATGTATTTCATTCGATTCACAACAACATCCTTGGTTTCTGAAAGCCTTATCACGTTTACGATGTACAGTATCCGTATTATTTATTTATTATTTACGATACGACAGTTAGTTTTATTTATGCTTCTGCATCAACCAGTGTGAGGCCGATTCCACTATAAATTATTTTTACCCAAAATAAAGGTGCAATTGTCACTTTTAAGTCGTTTTATTTTAATTACTTTTATTACGTATGTCCTTTTGGCTATTGTTTCACATTCACACAACTAAAAGTATTTATTTACAGCTGAAATTACACCTTTTGACGCAGAGTCTCGTCAAAGATTATTAATATCAGCTTTACAATGAACTATAATGAAGGATTTGAAAATAATTTTATGTTACTGAAAATCTACAATACTTCTTAGGGATAATTATTCAAAATCAGTTAGTTAAAGAGACTTGTAAACGTCAAGGGACCAAAATATGTCTTAAAATTGTAATTATAAAATTAACAATCCAGAATGTTCAGTCTATACAGGAAGTTGTTCCAGGATATGAGAAGCTATTGATGAAGAGTACACACCTGGACGTGAAGAACCAGTAGAGGATAGCCGTGAAGATGGCGAGCTCGGCGGCCCCGCTGGCCACCCGCACATGCTCCACCATCGTCCACACGCTTATCATCGTATCCATCTCGCTGCTGTTGTGCACCGCCACTACATCACCAGCCGTCCAGTTCCACAACGCACTTACTTCCACAATCTTGGACGAAATCTTCACTAATTATATTTCTCAATTTATAGATTTCACTAAAAACCTCGGAGATTTACGCAACTAATTTCTTTATCGAGTTCTAAAAAGATATCAAATTATCGATTTCAATTTCTTTGCGGACGAAGATAATACGTGTTACCTCCTCGAAAGTCGGAATTGTATTGACAGTGTATGAGTGTCGCTGTGCAGATGTCACAATGTGCACTCGGCTGACCTATGTCCGTTGATTCGCCCGAAGCGTTTGCACTAACGTGATAGATATCATCGGCAATAGCTTACCAAGCGATATCGATATGAAAACAGTAATTAATAACGACCTAATTGCATGATGATAAACTCATGAACTGTGAACGGGCAAAGTAACCGCGTGAAGGAGATCACGATTGATATGGATGGCAAATTTCGCGCTGGCAACCGGTAGGGAGCGAGTACTTAAAGGACAATGAAGGGGGACAAATGTTTTGGCTGTGGGGATCGAACAAATGAAACTCTAGCATAGTGCTAGATAAATATTACGTGTGGTAATGAAAGATTGACGTTATCAAAAAGAAGATTCCAGAACAACATGCTAATACTAACGAAAAAATTGATTAAGAAAATAAAAAAGTAATCAGGAGCCGAGCACTTCTACCAAGGAACGATTACTTTCTTGGGCATTAATGCACAGGCGCGAGGAGGTGTGTCCTGAGCCTGACATAACAAACCGGTCCGAGAGATGGAAGGTCGAGTCGCGAGTAAAAAGTTCAGGTGTCACAAATATTTCTTCATAAGAAAACAAGTGGATTCAAGCGTGGAAGATAACATCCATTGAATGGTCATCGTGTGATGCGTGATAATGTTTAATCAAGTGTCAAATAGTCAATAATTAAACAAATAACTTTTATGATGAGCAACAATCAAGAATCTGGCGACTTTACAAAGGTCTTTCAATTTGAAAGATTCATTGCGAATGAAGTTTAAATACTTAATTTTTTTTATGGAGGTCTCCGCACTAAAATTTAATCAAATTATTAATTGAATTCGTTTTTTAGCTAAACTTAATGTAAGAAGTGTATAATTTAGAACTTGATTATTAAGTACTGTCAGCAGCATTGTCCATAATTATTAGAATTCTGGAAGAGAAATTACAATATGAAACAAGTGATGAATTGCCTTGTCATGTGTTTATCATCGTAACAATGGTCATACTGGATGCAAACTGCCACGGTAATTGGGTTTTTATCTACCAATTTTGAACGTTAAATTGGTCTACAGGAGTCGTCATAAAAATTACATTTAAGAAGAGTCAAAGTTTAAATTTTTATTTCAGATAAATCTTCATGAACCCTTCTTCATTAAACACCATAATCTGGATGCATGGTTCGGTCAGGAACTCTGCGATACTCTTTAAAAACATATTTGTCTTTTACAATGAATCATTACAATTAACACTTAAACCATATTTCGCACATCGCTAGAGTCATCTATGAACTCTATGGCGATAAGCTTGTTCACTGTGTTAAACTATTAATTATCTAACCTAACACGCTATTGTTGCATGTGACTTGGTATGTTTCTCATACCAAGACACTCGCCCTTTTAATATCTTTTGGCTTTTGCACTCTTCGTGGTTATCAGCTTTGAATTACTAATGTTAATACCATCGGAAGTCACTGATTTTAATAATTACTATCAAACATTACTAATAAAAAATCACTATCAAAATGATCAGTGAAAGAATTTAGAGAAACTTGTATATGAATCAGTATTTTTGCCTGTTTCATAATTTGGCTTTAGCTTCGTAAAAAACGTATTGTTTGTTACATACTGAAACATGACTGTTTACCAACTATCGTAGGTGTAAATTAAAACAGAACAGTAAACGAAAGCATTACATTGGCTGCTCACTTATAGCTACCACAATAGAATGAATCAGTCATTGTACGCAAATTAACATTTGTACAGATCGTCTGGTTTGATGCAATCATGTTTTATGGGTCAAATTGGATTTCCTCTACAGATATCAATCAACAAAACATTAAGTAACTGAAAAATAAAAAGTCTTTTGCAATGTATTAGGAAAATCACTAAGAATTTGAGAATGTTTATTCGCATTTTGCGAAACACTTCAATTGCCAAAAAGAATCAGCGAGCCGAAACGGCATCGTTACCATGAGTTATGACAACCTAAAATACTTGACTGTATCTAACAAGGCCGAAACAAGTTTATTTTGTTATCAACCATGGTATCAAATTAATATAATGAATAATATATGTTCTGAAGAAGATAAGTTATCTGACAATCCAAAGGAAGAAGCACATGGTGAGTTATTTGTTGTTCCAATATTTAATGCAAATCAACAGACGCAAAGAATTCTTGCTTAAAAATACATGACTTGAATGAGGATGATGACCGCAAGGGCAAATAAGGTATACTCTTGGAAACACTGATAAATACGCTCTGTGTTTGTCAAGTATCTTCTCTTTTAAGTTCAGTAGGACCCAAAATTGCACAAGCATGAAGAATGGCACTATAACCTTTTACAGACATCGCATCTGTTTTGTTGACTATTAAGAGGTCTTTTAACTTGACTCAAGAATCCGGTTCTTTTTTTTCTGGCGGCTCGCACATTAGTATTCTTCGAAGACAGCCCGTTCAGAATTATAAACAGTTGACACACTAGAATCACTTAGTAATGTTACAATTTCTTTAATAGTACCCTCATGTTCATCAATCAATCTTTCTTTCTTCATCATCATTCCACATTAGAAGTTTGATGAAATGTTTTATCAAGCCGCACTGTATCAGTATGTAGTATCGTTAAAATTTTACACACCGCTCCAACGCTGCGGTCATGTAATGAATACATAAAATAATTGTTGATCAAGAAAGCGAAAATTCTACGGAAGCGGTCACAGTAATTGTAATGAAGAGAATACATAGAGTGCCATGAGGTTTTCAAGGAAATGGAACAGTTTTCTTTAACATACTGATGTGGTAACCGGCATTTGGTCAACTAAGGATCGGATTACTGCGGTGTTTTCAGGTAACAGGTGACATGACAGTTCGTTTCTGGTCACTAAAGAAGCCGTTAACATTATACACTTCTTATTAACACTATGGGTTCAGCTTCCCGATAAAGAGAAAATAGCACAACTACTTTGATAATAGAAGAAATTGTAACCATTTCACACTTCAGTAAACAAAGTGTATAGACGATATAACCGCTTGAATTCTATGCATCTTTATGACTGTGGTAAAACGAAGCAATCAGGTCGAAACTAATGTATGAGTATCATGCGGTCTGGTTACTATTATCATTCAGTTCTCAAATAACCATTTCCAGCAAGCATTGGACAGGTAACCTGGTAACAATATCGTTTACAAAACCAACTAGCTGACTGAAGGGGTGTCATTTAACAATTCCAAATAACAGTTCCAACGTTGGCACAGAAAGTGAAATCGACATGCAAGCATGAATGCTCGCTAATACAAGTGTTGTGAAAAACTGCATAGGTTGTTTTCTATACAAAAAATACTTTTGGATACTTTACCGAATATTTTTCCTCAAAAAATATAACGTTACGCTTTGGAATGTAAGAAGATTATGGTCAGAATTTTTATAATTTCGGAGCACTGATGCGACTTGTAACAAAAGGCGAAAGACTGCAATTTTTATATAACACAATCGTGATCGAACATTAAAGGGTTCGCGGACGCGATACGTGTGGTCACGCGCACGGACGACGTAGTACTGAGGCCGGCGCCGAGCAAGACGCCGCGTGCGCACGTCACGGACGCGCAACCGTTCTATTACAGTATAGTAACAGTGATTGAGTTAGCGCGTAAAAGAAATGGGAGCCAAACTGTTGGCTTGACCCTCCGTGTTTGTTCATGGGGGAGGACATGGTGTGTCATTAAAACTAAATCATGCCATCATCCTCCTGAAGTAACCCTAATGTATTTAGGACCAGCGCATTTTTTCTACCATTTATATCAGCTGTCATTTCAGTGTTCAGTTCCTCACTGATCATTATAATCTCATCTTTCATACAGTCGATGTCATTATTTTTGACCTTCTTCTTCTTCTTTTGGCTTCTTTTCTCATTGACATACTCCTTTATTTTATTTTTCAAGACCAAGCTTCTCAAACTTACAACATGCGAGTATCCTATAGAGACACCTCAAGCTCATGTCTAAATCAATCAATGATCAATTTAAAAGTGACAGATTTTTTTGTGGCCTAGATAGAACACTACTAATTTTTTTCAAATAGATATGAAAGAAAAAAAAAAGAAACATTTTATGGAAGCCTTGTCTGTCATGGCCGACCGTGACGTTAAATAAAACAGTATCCATTGTTTACACAAGATGATCAAACATAAGCAGAATAAGAACGCAGAGAAAAAAAAAACACACAGAGACAGACAGAAAATGAGACAAGAACAAAACAAAATGGTAGAAAACGAACTTTGACACTAAAGTTTTTATCTCTTGACATAGTCAAAATAAAACATCGTATGATTCGCGAATAGTTACCGATATAACTTGTGATTGATGATAAGTAATCGTTGGATGATGTTAACCGTATCACCGTTACACTAATGGAGGTGTTCAAGGATTTTTATCACGTGCATGTGTCATAGTAGGAAATGCGTAAAAATTTATAGAAATTAATTTAGTAGATACAGTTCTGTTTAGTGCTTGTAACATTGCCAAATGCATTTCAATGGACAACACAATAAAGACCCTGTTGCTCCAAAAATCGTTTTTCAGGTATCCCTAAATTCAAGAGTCTAGTAGTATCTGGGCTGAATCGGCATTATATCACAAGGCGAATTTATGGCCTACAAGTGTCTGTATTATTGCTTATCTTGAACCAGATTTGATTGAAGATTCAAGTAAAGAATTAAGATATGTAACATCGTCTGCACTGTGGGTATTCATCCTACATCCACCCTCCTTGTTAGACGAATATTTTTATCACAGCATGAGGCATGCGCTATTCTAGTTCGTGCCGATACGAGAGAGAAGCAAGGAATACTAAGATAAATTCAGTATATTATTATAAACTATACTAAACACATTCTCATTGATTAAGTTTCAAATATAGGGTGCAGACGAAGTACGCACTACTGCAAATATCTGAAGAAGAGTTGCATGTTAATGCTGTGTTTACAAAACATTGCTTGTATAATAATGGGAACCCTAACACTGACCTAGTCGTTCAAACAGCAGGCTGAATTGCTATACCCAGTCCTTTCAATTAGCAACCTGATCGGGAATTAAATAGTACAGGATATGCAGTTTCCTTAGCTAAAAATGCTACTTCTTTAGTTTCAAAAGTCTAAATCCTCTTTTGAGGCAATTTAAATTCAGTAGAACTTGGCTACATGTTTTACACTTTCAGTAACGTCCATCACTTCCTGTAATGAGCATACAACAGGACACGCGGGACACGATATTAAGTACCGCACCGTTTGTGATCTGGCAAGAAAGGAGGTGTCTGATGAGATGATGAAGTAATAGAGATGTATGGATGATGGAGGAAGAAGACATGCTGCACCGACCCCAAATAAATTGGGATAAGGGCAAGAGAATGATGATCGTTTGTTGAACAATCACATTTACATTCTAGGGCTGAGTTATCTATGGATACGCCTTTTCCAGCGAGAGCAGGTGTCCTTGCTTCGGCCAAGCTGGGAGCGGAATCTGTTTAAAAATTTTCAGATTCTGATTACCAAAAATACACCACGAAGATTGTCTCAATATACAACATGTCACAAGATGCCTGATTGAAGACCCTTAGTATTGAGTTAAAAGAGTTCATTAAAGTTATCGATCATTCACTACGAGTACCTATTATGTTAGACGCAATGAAAATAGAAAACCTATTATTAAAGCTATTTAATCTAAAATGGCAAACGCGGTTCTAGATTACCAACAATAACTTGTGGTCATTGTGAATTTGTTCTCAATAGGTTATTTGTTATTAAAGAAACGATGAATGAATTGTGATTTGTGTGGATAAGGCTGGAAACGGGGTAACTCATGAGATGACGAATACTAGAGGAAGAAGAAGAAGACATGCTGCAACGACTCCAAATAAAATGGGGTAAGGGCAGGCAAATAATAACAAAGTTATTTGTTATTCGCTTCACATTTGACATTGCGATCACTATAAGTTATCTGTGCATTTTATCCATCGGATTTGCTGCTAAATAAATTAATCCATCTATAAAGTTTGGTACGATTATAAAATGATTTATAACTGATTAGTATATAAAAGTAAACAATATCGACAATAACATTTCATATCGTCAATTGACATAAATGGAATTTGTAAGGACAATAACGATACCTATACGAATAACAAAATAAACAACTTTTCTTATGATGATTATGATATCAATAAAATGTTGAGATCGTCTGGAATTTCATTAGGTTTACAAAACCAAGGTGTCCCTGCATGACTTCAGAAATTGTTTAAGATGAAAATCTAACCGATGGTGAAGAATGATAAGGTCGAATAGAAAGGAAAATTGGGGGTACTGTCCTGTTTTTTGTCGATAAAAAGGCATATATTATTGTTCGTGTGTGCATTAGGTAGTTTAATCTTCCGATCCGAACTTAGGATAAATTAGTTCCAACTTTTACGGAACCTATCTCATGGACTATTCCAAACGGATAACTGGCCGAAAATCAAATCTTTGTGACGCTATACTAAGAAATAATGCGTTATAAATTTCCAATAATGGAACCATTATGACACATAAGAAGGTATTCAGCCTTTCCTTTTTGTCGTCATCGCCTTTACAAAAGAATTAATGACATCCTTGCTGTTGTTATGATTATGAATGGTATTTATTGTTACTTATATGTTATTGACTTCAAGGTAGAGGTCAGACGTGAATGAAGAGAACCGTCTGACTTCCCCATAATACTAGAAACTATCTCCTGGATTTAGGAAAGTTTTGCGCTTTTGGGTGCTTCGGAACGGATCTGTACCAATCGGTGCGGGTAGAATTTATTTTCTGTATAATGCGCATCATTTCTATAAGCAAGCACCCTATAAAGGAAATTTCGACTAGAGAAATGGATATACACTTGTGCTGATTGCAGGACCACATTACAGCTTACTACTCCTGAAATTAATAATAGAGATACCTAGATCAATTTTACTATTGATAGGAGATAATCGAGGCCGATGATAACACCAGTTTCAGGAAACACCTGGATGCACAGAATCGGAAAGAATGGAATAAAATGAGAAAGGACAAAAGAAATACACCCAACAGTGGGTGATTCCCGACTGAAAATATGACGAATCATCTTGTCGAATGTCAATTAAGACATCTTAGTTCAGCTAACACACTTTTCAATGAGGAAGGCCTTGACATTGCCGATGACCAGGAAAGCTTCTACAATGAAGTCCGTAACATTAATTTATCAGTGCGTGTAGTTTTATGGTAGTAAAGTTTATGAAATAATTATGTACAGTAAAATGAGAGCAATCGTAAAAAGTGAATGAGTAAATTACATTTATAGCGAGTTTACTTGTACTTGTTCATGTAACGGATAAGGATAGTTATATCTACAAATTAATAGCAAGCCGATGAAGGCATAAGGAAAACTACTTGCAAAAATTAACTGTTGACATTGTTAGATCAAAAAGAGGAGCTCGTGGCTAAATAAGAACAGCCGCTCGGGTCGATCTTTAGGTTAAGCCGTGCTTACCTAGGGTGGTCCGTGGATGGGTGACCACCCATTACATACCGAGTTTCCTCCGTGCCTCGGAAAGCACGTTAAGCCGTTGGTCCCGGCTTAACGTGCTTTCCGAGGTGGAGTGACCCGAAATTCTGACAACCAGTCTTATCAAGGGGTATCGTATTATCTAGTGCTAACTGGGTTGTGAAGGTCAGATAGGCAGTCGCTTCATGTAAAATACTGGTATTCAGCTGCATCCGGTTAGACTGGAAGCAGACCCCAACATAGTTGGGAAAAGGCTAGGCAGATGATTGTTAGATCGAAAAGATCAGAAAACGGAAGTATTTCCTATTCAATTGCACACTTTCTTTTATTATTCTCATTTTCTTTTTAAGAACCATATGAAGCACTACCTTGACACTGCCGATTGATACTTAGTTAACTGTAACCATTTTTGTTGGGAGTTGGCAGAAACAGGAATACCACGTGCTCCGATCCTTCTGCTACGTCCTTGTACAAACATCTTGTCCCTCATTGATTGATTGATAGAAACTAGACGTAGCACACTATGGCTTAAATAAAAGAAAAAATAAAGATGCCGCGCTAGCCACGGCCGCCACGGTACAGCCACAATGGGTCAACGAGATAGAATTACGAACTTCAACTGCCGTCGTCTCTTCCGGTTGATCTAGGTCGGCATTGTCCATTATAAATTATGATGATCTATTTTTGGGACTGGGTGACGACTACGAATTTTCATTGAGAGCTTTATGTCCTATGTTCTGGTCTGAACTAGACTTTTTGCAGTTAAATAAAAGCAAAAAGCTAAAATATTTATTGCTATATTGCTATTCATCCATTCATCATCTGCCTAGCATTTCCCAACTATGTTGGGGTCGGCTTCTAGCCTTACCGAATGCAGCTGAAAACCAGTATTTTACATGGAGCGAGTGCCTATCTGATCTACACAGCCCTGTAAAAGGATAATACAATACAAAGTCTGGTTGTCAGACTCGAGTTTCTGACTAACCGTAACGACTACAAAAGATCTACGAACGACAGTCGGAACCAACAGCTTACCATGCTTTCCGTGGCACAGATAGGGATGGTCACCCATTGAGGAACCGGCAAGCGTTGCTTATCTTTGAAGATCCGCCCGTGCGGCTGTTGTAATTTAGCCATGAGTCCCTCCGAATTGCAGTTCATCCATCTAAAACCCTTAACATACCACAGATGTGTCTTGCTTGTACTTTAACCCCCTCAATTCTGTGTTAGTTAGTTAAGATGCGACTTTATCAAAAGAATTGGCACCTCTCCGCGCCGTTCAACGATATACACAAGTTAGTACGATAGTTGCTTGTATGTAGTAATTCGAGTTATTTGAACTTGTACTTATGTAAGCCGGTATTTACTTACGATATTAACCTCTCGTGGCATCGGACCATACACTTCGTGTTCTCATGGTTGAGTACAAGGTTATCATGTTAAACGAATCACTTGTGCGTTTTATTGTTGTTTTCGGGTTTTAATATGTAGATTTGGAAACTCCAGTTTGTCTCGAAGGGCCTTTTAATCTATTTATAGTATGTTTCTACCTCCACCGGCTGCGGGTGGTCTGTCAATCAATTTGTTAGCCATGGCACTGTTCTTTATTTATAAATACATATAAACTCCATATTAATCTAATAAATGCGAAATAAATTCCATTTATCTGTTAACTTTTCACGCTGGATAAATGTTTGCCTTGCCTATCTCATAAACCCAGATCATAGTTTCCCTAGATTATAAGCTAGGTTAGGACATACTTAGGATAATTGTAGCCCGGTTGTTCGTTCCAGGGATTATTTCCGACCTTCTTACAGATCTTCGGCAAAACTTGGTAAACAACATTTTTTTTAAGGTAGGTACCAACAGTGCTCTTTCTCCAAGAACCCAGGACAGGACAAATTCAGGACATTTATAACCTCTTCACCAAAACTTAAATATTGACATTAATTAATCAGTGAAGTGTCCATGTGCTACAAAGATACAAAACTAAACACAGATGAACTCAATCGTGCACCTTTATCAGTGGACTTTGTGTACGGCTGACAACGAGTCCACCTGACGGACAAGTGGTGGAATATTTCCGATTCATTTCTATTAGCATAATACAATCTTTAATTAGCTTTATATTTTTTGGGCATACCCGTCCGAAAGGATCAAAAGTGTGACCTGGATTTATTATTGAGATCAATTCTAAAACGCTTCAGAGAAAAATTGGGATTTCTTTGCGCTATACGTCTTCTTCCATTCTCCCCTGTCAGACGTCACGGCATCATTTACTCCTTTCTCTTTCATATCACTCCTCACACCATCCACCTTTTCTTTGGCCTCTCTCCCTCTCCATCCATCAACATTCATGTTCTTCACTTTTTTAGTCTTCTAGTATGTGTTTTAAATGATTTGTAAAACACGTATTAGATATTAACTATACGTTAAATTAAAACTCGTAAAATCTTGTTGTGGAACCAAGGTGTAAATAAACTGGTGAACATAAGGAGGTTTCTCAAAACAACTCGCTTGACAACTGAGCGCCTACTAGACGTAAGACCGTCTGGCTTACCGACCTATACAAATTCAACTATGTCGAGTCCAAAACGATCAATTTAAAATATTATTAAAATCATAAAACATAACCCTTTAATTTCCAGAGATCCCTTTCAAATCGTCTGACTAGAGCATCCAGATTAGCTATCAATCAAGAAGCTCAAAACGGCCAATTTCTACAGGCACGATATTAGCAACATCATAATCCTTTCAATTTCCAGGGATGCCGTGCAAGTGGCCATAAATGGCGTACAATTGTCGTGTCGGCTTCCAATGGCCAGGCAATTGCCTCACACTGGTGTAATTGGTGGTCTCGGCCGTTCCTGTCATGCAATATCGAGGGCTGACCGATATTAAGCACATAATTGTGGGATAATGTTGGATGATTGGTATGGATATAGGAGCGGGATAGTTGGATTCACGAGAGTAGTAGCTATAAGTCTCATTATAAAAGATGAACCACAAAATGTCAGTTGAGATGATCCAGGGATGAATTATGCTAGAAATAAGTTGACATCTGTCTGTATCAGACAATCAGAATTTTTGTGCCTATCTTAGGATAAAAATGGTAGGTAAGAAGATTCAGCAATCTTCTTACCTTCCATTTGCTATCTTACCTTTCATTTGCTATCTGGGATCAAGCCAGCGCATGATCCCAGATAGCAACACAAGAATGCTCTCGAGTCTTAGCAGATAAGCTACCGGGCAACAGCTTACCAATAAAGTAATTATTAATTAATCAAATGAGTATCATATTATTCTATCTTAAGATAAAGATCAAGAAATGCAGTGGGACGTAAAAGCGCATATTAAGTTAAATGCACTATCATTATGATACCTATTAGTAACGAATTTCATTACGCTATGCAACTTATCAGATGACCGTATGCCACTGAAACTGAGGGCAACAAGGTCAAGAATCATGATGAGACAGGCAAAATTATTTAGGAAGTACAGATATCATAAAACCTGACATATACGAATTTGCATAGCCTGTCTACATATTCTAAGGGTCACATAGACTAAGATATCAATCCCGTATTTGCCTTGCACCTTGTCCATTTTCCCACGTTTTACTAAAAGAAAATAAACGGTTAATAAGACTGTAATTTCTTCACCACCGGAGTCACGGTATTTTCACGGCATCATCGTCTTTAATCACTGTGGTTTAAGGACTAGAATGGTGTGTGCGGTTTTGCGAAACTGAATAATTGCTAGCATGTGGTGTAACAGAGCCACTGTGTCTAATGATGTTAAATTGGCACCTCTAGGCTTTTTAGAGTTACCTGGTAAAGGAGTAAAACGTCTCTATTCATTTTGATTAGTGCTCCTAGAGATAAGATTCCTTACATACTACGTTCCTTGATTCAAGGCATGTATTTGTATATTCTTAGAAAGATTCATATGGATGGTGATAGATTTGACCAAGTTTGAGCCATGTGGATTAAAGCTTCGGAATTCAGATATTATCAGTTGCAAGTCCCCATACGCATGAACCCCTGGAATCAAAACACAAATGCTATCAGGCTACCAGTTTGTTGTCAATGCAAATAAAAGATGAGAGGAAAAAACAGCTCGAGAAATTGTAGTGGCAAAAAAGAAATTCCAATAACAACAACAAACAATAGATACGGATAGATCACAATATTAAAGACATGCCATTTGTTAAAATTATAGAAGAACTAGACGATACGAATAGAAGAAGGACCAACATAAAAATAACCACCAGAACCATATTTAAAATTGCTACAAACCTATCTTTGCTAATACAAAACCTGCGAATATAAACCACATGTAGATGTTAAATAAAACCTGTAAATTTAAAGAGGACGGGTTTATACAGTACGCTATTATTGAGGCCATTACTCCTGGGAGGCCGGTGGATGGCGGATAATTATGCCCCTGGAAACTAAAGATATGAACCCCTCTTATAATAGTCATGGTGGACTATTTGGGTTAAGTAAAAACTCGGGGGTTCGTTTATTTCTATAATTGGGGTGGTCTCAAAATAAATTGATTAGATTTCGGGGAATTTTGTAACATGAAAAAACTACCGTACCGCGAGGGCTGGATTGAGAAGGCACGGGAAAAGGGCACATGGAAGGAATTGGGAAAGGCCCAGCAGTGGGACAGTACAGGCTATTAAAAAGTAGTTTTAAAGTAGTCAGTTGCACAAAAGTTGCATCCAAGATGCTAAATGAGCCATTATTGTACCATTAGCAATATTACAACTTCTACATTATCGCAGTAGCAAAAAGACATGTACGCACCTACGTTTAACTTGTACATATCATAGCGAGTTAAACAGATTAGCACCTGAGCGGTCTTTAATTAGTATCCAACCGCGAACTCATTAAATACCTAGCGTAAGCACCATAAATAATCTATTTAGCAATACTCAGTACAGAAGGAAGAGTCTTTTATCGCACGTAGCTATTGCTCGCGGCTTCGCTCGTATTATGGGCAGGAATTATCCCACATGAACGTCCTGCATATAACCTACCAACTTATGCCCGCGGCTTCGCCTGCGTGGAGTTTGATAATTGTCCCATGGGATCATACTACCGGGATAGATAGTATCAGAATAGAATCGATATGTGTTAATCCAGGTTATAGCTCTCTGTATGTTCATTTCATCCAAATCAGTTCATTAGTTTATGCCTCACAAACTTTCGCATTTATAATATTAGTAGGAAGATACTCCAAGATAATGTAGTTTCCTATTAGTGAAAGAATTTTCGGAATACGATCAGTACTTCCGAAGATTGCCACCTACGTATATCCAATCTTACAAACATACTGACTTACACGACCTCTTTATGAAATTAATATAGATCTATCCGGCTAGTCGATCTCCAGATATTGAAGGCAGGTGGTAAACAAACTAGTCTATCGGGATTGTGTCTTGAGAAAATTTGCAAAGGATGAAGATGCTAATTAACGTCACTTTAAAGTCGGACGTTTGCCGCCAAGGTAACCGGTTTTAAGATACAACTTCGAAGGCCACCGCAACGACAATGAAAACGCTTCCTTCGATGACGACATTGCCGCCTGTTGCCATAGACACCAGTCGTATCGCTGCGGTCTGACATAGCGGTGTTCGGCGCTGCCATTTGCAGTTGCGGTCGTCTTAGGAATTGTACTTTTAGACAGCCAGGTTAGCTTGATATAGCTCATTATTAAGGATATATGGATATCAAGGGAGGATCTGACAGAGGACTAGTTGCAGCGAAACACGAAGTCCCTTAAAATCGCCATAACAAAAAGAGCTCTCAGCTGCTATGTCTAAGCTATTAGGCAATATTGCGGTCTATGAGGAACCCACGTCGTGTAAGGCAGCACCAGGTTAATTAAGTATTACCTACATACTCAAATCTTTTCGATCATATTAATTTATGAGTGATATAATCTTGTCATGTAGACTTTGAAATGTCCAGTCTGATAAATAATCCAACGCCCAACTCAAAATTTAGGTAACAATGATTAACTTCTTTCTTGATCCCGCTATTATCCTGTCTCTAGGAGATCAAGTACGATTAACGGAATTATAAGATACTGACATGTGATAAATAGGAATCATTTTATTAATAACATAAACAATTACTAGATAAACATAGATTAGTTGACGTCAATCGTGGTTGTTTGGAAACAACGGTCAACGTGCGCATTGGCACGAGACTGCTTTCTTTGTACTTATCCTGGACATGAAAGGGTAAAAGTTTTCATAAGATTATTTGATAATATCGGTCATTGTACATTATCTTGTTTGTTCCCGGCTGCTCCAAAAGTTAATTAAAGTGAAAAATATTATGATTTGCTTCCCAATGTCGATGTATCATCAGGGGTCATATTATATTTATTTATGTACACACAAAACACTTACCTACACAGGAAATAACATACAGATAAAAAAGCACAAAGGACCATGATGAGGGCCGTGCAATCATCGGGAAACGAATATAATTTTAAAGTAAATAATCGGGGTTTTCTTACTTTCAGAACCATGCAATTGCTTCTTCTACATATATTTCGACGAATTTTAAGATATTGCTGTGCTAAAATTTTTTGAGCAAAACTGGTAAAACGAATGATATTTTTCCCAACGCTTATATTGCATTTTATAGCACCTGATAATAGTAAGCATTATCAATTAATGAAAATTGTTATTTCCACTTGATAATTGAACAGACTTTGGACCCGATTGGAACGACATTGAGTCGACCGCAGAATTACCGCACAACTCCGAACGAGCATTCCTAACTTCCAAAATAGTATGAGTGTTCGCACTCAGCGTACTAATTAACTGTAGGTACTTACACCTTGTATTAAGCCTCTGCGTAGAAAGATATAGGTATTGTGTTTAATGTGCGACCGGATAACATTAGAATAAAGGCTAATCTCTGGCATTTCCTTGGGTAAAGTAAAAATGCATGGCAGGAAAGTTTTGAGCATGAATGAGGATAGCTAAAAGGGGAGATGAAAGTAACTATGGATGAAATGTGTGAAAGATGATATAGTCAGAAAGAGGGTGAATCCTGAGATGACGGCTGATAGCGATATAAGGAAGAAGAAGACACGCAGAACTCACTGGGGATCACTCACTTGGCGCCGATAGAAAATATCCTGGGGACACTTCGAATGGTCAATAAGAGGGTGAAGATTTAATATTGTTCCTTCTCTGCCATGCATAGAAACAATTAGAAATTGGTATTGCAGTAAATGAAATGGAAAGGAAAGATAAAATTGATGTAAATTTATGTATTAAACAGGATAGTTTGGGATTCACGTTCAAATTATTTCAATTGTAATTTTATCTATCTCTTTCGGGTATCTGTTACAACCACATAAAAACCCTGTCACAAAGGTAACCAGAACCGAAGTCCAAAGGCCAAGACATGAATACAGCTGTGACAAAAAAACAGTCAGAAAGGTAGCAGTCAGATAGCAAGTCCAAAGGCCACAATCATATTTTTGAGAAGAAGTTATTTTTTGCGGCATATATTCTAACAATGTTGTTTGGGCATACCAATACTTTTACTACACACACCGGCACAATTAGGGGAACACAAAAAAAAGGTCGTTTTTCTTAACAAATTTATGTAGCACACATTTTTTTTAGTTAATCAATAATTAATTGCACTCAAACTAACTGAAATAAACGCTAAAGTGACTCACACAATACTTCTACGTGAAGAAATAAACAAAAATGACAAAAAATGAGAATTGAACGTTTTTTCCTTAAAAGTGAAATCTGTAAACATTTTCAAAAATGACAAAAAAAAGGAGTTTTAGAATCGGGTATTGCCGCGACGGGCTCTAATTAAAGTCTGTACACGATTTCCCATGCTTCGGATAACGAATCAATGAGTTCTTGGGACAAATTGTTCCACTCTTCCACTAACGCTAATTTAAGTTCCTCCACATTATTAGGGGCTGGATTTCTTTGTCGAACCTTTCTTCCCAGGTAGTCCCAGACATGTTCTATCGGGTTCATATCCGGTGATCGCGCTGGCCAGTTCATCTGTGTGATGCCTACTTCATTAAGGTAGTCACTCACTATACGCGCAGTGTGAGGGCGTGCGTTATCATGCATGAAAATGAAATTTTCGCCTATGAATGGGGCAAAAGGCATGATATGGGGTTCTAAGACTTCTGTAATGTACCGCTGTGCAGTTAGCGATCCATTACTGATGATCACTAGCTCCGTGCGGGCTCCCAAACATATGCCACCCCATACCATAACTGACCCTTCCCCATACGACACAGTTCCAGTGAAATTTGCTTGGTGATAACGTTCCCCTCGATGTCTCCACATTCTTTCCCTCCCATCCACGAAATTTACACAAAATCGGCTTTCGTCACTGAACAAAACACGGCCCCACTCATTAGTCCAATCTTGGTGCTGTCGAGCGAATGCTAATCTTGCTACACGATGAGCTACCTCGAGTTTTGGGGCCTTTGCTGGCACGTACGAGTTTAAGCCAACTTCATTCAACCGTCTTCTAACAGTCCTTTCACTCACGTTGACGTTACGGACTTCTGCTAAACGATTTCGGGCCTGGACAGCTGTTTGACGACGATTTCGTAAAGTCTGCATGACCAAGAAACGGTCATCCAAGGCGCTAGTTGCTCGATTTCTGCCCTGTCCTCGTCTGCGCACCAACGATCCAGTCTCCCTATAACGTCGGACGACGCGATGAATCACCGATGTCGATAAACCCAGTGCGCGACTGACTGAGCGATAGGTGTGCCCTTCCTCGATCATGGTTACAGCCCTAGCCACAGAAGTTGCTGGTAAATCACTCATTTTGTATCAGAACAATGTGCACTATTCAAATGTAAACAGTTAAATGACCCACAGTCCCTATTCGCAGCATCCACTAAAGTTCTTATCAGAATGAGTACAAAACGTTAAGTGAGCAAATTCTTAAACAACCATAAATTCTTGTCAAAACACTTAAAATTAAAGTTGGGGGTACTTAAAACAATCTGTTATGAAGTTATTAACACTTAAACAAAAACTACTTATAAAAATTCCCGACAATGTTAGAAAAAATCAACCTTTTTTTTGTGTTCCCCTAATTGTGCCGGTGTGTGTAGTTTCTAATAACCAAGCAAAAGTAACACCTATTGTATCGGACAACAGCAAAATCCCACGCACCTTTACATGGGGCCATAAATATTACGTGCAATATTAGTTCTAATCTAAAGTGGTATGAGATTAAACACATTACTTTTTGGTAATATCGCTAGGATTTAGGTACGCAGTTGTTAGAGAGCTACGTCGTATCCTTGTGGAACATGTCTACATTTCTTGCTTTTTTTTTGTATCATGAAGCCTCCTGTCCTTATTACAAGGCTTTTGCGGTTGCCACAGTTTCTCATTTCCTTCTATACTTTAATACATCTCTATCATCTTTATTGTTTCCACCTTCTTTGTCATCATAGTCACCTTCCATCAAATCTACTTTCTAATAGGGTTCAAGTTCATAGCCAATATGTAAATTAAGTTCTGTTTAGCGCATTAGAACCATCACAATAACAAACAGTCAAAATTAATATACATGCTGAAAGATAATCTAACATTTGTTCGTATCTGTTTAGATGTTGTGAGATAAATTGCTTTATTTATCTACTTAACACATTGGCAGTAATATTTCATCATTTCAATCGAGTCAATGTTTACAGGGTACTCGGTTTATCTTGGCAGTTCATGGCTGCAAATGCACTGTTTGCAAAAGCAAGTTTTGATATCAACAATGTTTCAAATTCAATAAATATTGTTAGATATAATTATTGAATGTCGTGCTAAGTGTATTGATTTAGCCTCAACCTCAAAGAGTAGCATCAAGTACATAAATGAACGGCCGGTGGACTCTGGGCACAGCCCAGCTAGCATCCAACTGGCCAATATTTTCACTACAGCATAAAATGGAAGGAGTGTGGCCAAAAAAAGATAGTTACGGATAATGGAAGGAATGGTGCGGTGTGCTGACCCCAAGTTACATGGGAACTGGAAAAAGATGATGACGAGGATGAGGTTTTCTTCATTGCGTCTGCCGCCGTTAGAGTAGAGAAAAAAAGTGTTTAGTGTGAACTGCCTGGCAAGAGACGTATAGTTTACACTTGCAGATGAATCCGATTTAAACACTGAAGATACGACTTTTCTACTTAAGCCAACTACTGCAAGAAAACGTTTAATAATAAATCATCAGGTGTATTCCAAACATTATAGAACCGAGTCACGATAATCCTGACAAAGATCGAGTTTCTTTTTTTGCTTACAATGCATGCAATGCAACTTCATAATCATTTTAATAAACAACACGTTTTAACATTTTCCTTTTTACATTTGGGTTCAAAAGCCGCGTACGAGTATGTAGAAAAAGAATTTACATTTGACATTGTATTATTTGCTTACTGTTCATAATATAGAATGTTGGGTGTGAATGGCAACAAGAAGAGGGGCCTAAAGAAAAGGTTGATTGAGAAGAAACGATGATATGGATAAGAAAGGGAACTCTGAGATGATGGCAACTATGTATTTCTTCCATGCCCACTACATCAGCCGTAAAAAAAAAATGGGGCGATTCAGGGAGGATGAACATTCAAACGAAGGAATAAACAAAAAAGTCTCAGCGGTAATAATAGCTAGACTGAGAAAAATTTAAAAATAAACTGTCTACAAAGACATTTCGTAATGTCTAAGCGCAATGACGTCCGAGTGATAATTTTAGCTTTTTTCCGCGGAATTTTGTCAAAACATAATATTTTCAGTGTGTATCTTTATTAAAACGCAGATTAGGCGAATCATCATCAAGTTTTTTGTCACATAGGCAGTCGCCCCATGTAAAATACTAGTAATCAGCTGGATCCGATTAGGCTAGAAACCGACCACAAAATAGTTGGGAAAAGGCAAGGCAGATGATAATGATGTAGCTTTTTGTTGTTTTGCAGTAAATGTATCAACAACTAGTCCAGTCCTGTTTTCTATCTTTTCTTCTTTTATTTCAATGGCTCTCTTTTCTGGGTTGCAGGTGTTCCAGCAGCTAGTACAGTAGACAAATCAAATGCTTTCTTCAGTAATCTAGTCACATAGTCCAGTACTTATTCTATGTTTTCCCAAAATACTTTTATTCCGTATATTATTACACCAATGAGCTAAACTGGTCACCTAAAAGAAGCACACGATATAATAAATCGATAAAAAAACTAAAATTCTAAGCATCAACGTAAAATCACCTGATATTGCATATTGCACCCACACATACGACTGTGGCACATAACAACAACATTGTAGAAGTGTGTGTACGTAACAATTTATCAAAGTAAACAGCTGCTGCTGTATGTATGTTTACATCCAGTGCGCGTGCACTGAACGCACTCATAAATTTTCGTGTTCTTTTGAAGTCGCCCAAAAGAAACTTGGGTGAGAAAAGAACTGCCTGCCATTAAACTTATAAAGGGTAAGCTAAAGCTAAGAGCATACGCAAAAAGAAACCGACCAAGCATTTCGCTTTCGTTGTCGTGTATGCTATTTTAAGAAACAATGCAGACAGTAGCATTCGCATCTCACAAGCATTGAAAATGTATGAAAATGCAATCATCATGCCGATTTTAGAACGAATGCAGTAAAACACAAAAATCTAAGGTTTGGCCAACTTTCAATGTTGTGTCGATCACATCCACATCACACACACCACATCTTTTGCTTTCCCAATTCCTCACATACAGGTTGCTAAATCAGGACTTCGCCATGTAGACTAGTTAAATTACTGATTTAAATAGGGTATTACATCAGTAATTAAGACTTAACTTTCATAAATAGTCAATAGACCATTGTTTCGAAATTGAGTAAGACGAATGAACTACAAGGTACTACGTATTGAGGTGACACATATAGTAATACTGCGTCTTAGGTTTGTGTAGTTGTTTTTGGAATCCCAATAAAGAGGAAAAGTAAACAACCACACATTTTTAAGTCGATTAATGCGAAGGTTGAAGGAAAATTAAGAGGATGTGCACAACGACGGTCAGTCGTCCGAAAAGTTGGTATAACCCAACAACCTTCGCCTTGTCTTGTCAATTGAAGACTGTGCCATGGTTGCTGATTCATATTCAGTTCGATCAACTGATAAACAACATATTATCATGCAAGGAAAACAATTCCACGATGGGTTAGTAGAGCGTACTGCGTACATAGAAGACGCATAGTCATCAACGGAGCACTAATCTAGATTCTGGGCTGCCCGATTTTGCTTAGCCATCGAACCACGCTTGGTGGTCCTGCACTAATGTCCCAAGTTGATTCGTCGTCCTTGCAACCAACAGGGCAGTCAATTGGTAAAATGATAACGGAAAATCGGTGGTGTGATTCGCTGCTGATTGATCAATCAGATAATTACATTAATGTATGAACGTGAACGAAAAGAAGAGTATGCAAGGATAGTAGTAGGTGTCGTTGCGTGGTTTCAACCATGGGAAAAATCATACTAGCTGGCTTCCGCGTATAAAGAAGCTGTCGAAAGTCCCGAAACTGTTGTTCACAAATTAAAGTCCACCCTTTACAAAAAACCCAAGGAAGATCCATGATTCACGACAATGGTGTCATGCAAGACACATTACGGTGCAACATTAGCGCGTGTTTCGCAAACGATCGCGGTGCGCGTACGCCGCAATCTTCCGCTTTGCGCCGGCGTATTGTGAAACGTACTGCTGCTCACATGTCGCGCTATTTGTTTGGAGTAGTGCGTTAGGGGTGCCTGATGACTGACGAGACAAAAAATAGTCCTCCTGACCGTTGTCGGACATGGTGGCCAATATCAGCGGAGGGCCATCGACGCGGTTGATATAATAATGCAGTGTGCGAAAACACTGGTGCATCCTCTCTTCCCTTAATCAGATCAGGCGTAGAACGACTGGACGTGCTTTAGAACAATCAGAACTTATCGAAAGTAGTGAAGGTCGAAAAAAGGAAAATATTGATCAAGTAGGAACGGAAAGACAAAGGTCAAAGAGGTAGGAGCACCACTAATGTCTTTGCATAATAAATAACCCACAGTACGTACAATAACCACAGCTGGGACGCCAAATTGCCTTACTGGCCAAAATGTTCCTGATAAAACCAACCACTTCAGCGAACTTTGTACAACAATACTGAAATCTGTTTTGAGACCACAAGTAATTCTAAACAAAAATAAGATTTAAGTAAAAGGCAAGTTTTCTGAATCCAAGTAACTGATACTACAAAAGGTACTGTTTAAATAATAACACTGTTAATGAGCAACAAAGATCAGCTGATGCTAAACATTGTCTCAATTTCATCAGGTGATTACTGTTACTCACCAAGTTTTGTTAACCTGACTCGGGTAATTGAAATATCATCAACGACCTCATCATCATCATCTTCCTGCCCTTATCCCCCTGTTATTTGTTCGGCACAACACGTTTTTTTTCTACCATACTCGTATGACAGCTGTCACGCATTTACTCCTTTCATATAATTTCATACTTCACCCACCTTGTCCTTTGGTCTTCCTCTGCCTCTCTATCCATCAACATTTTTTATTCATCACTCTATTAATCACATCATGCTGTTCATCCCTCCTTATCACCAGACAATACCAAGACAGACGACTCCCTAATAGCTGTAACTGGCGCAACTTTCAAACAACGCCCCGGGACGTTAACTCCGTCCAAGCCCAGCATAACCCTACAGCGTTTGTCATGCAGATTGTGTAAGTTCATAAGCAATCGGTATGAATAATGCTAGTTGACAAAACAATAGGAAACGGACCTTACACTTATTGACAAGTTCTATGTAGATGTTGATCGTGGTTTTACTACCTTTCTAGGGAAATTACTAGGATTAAAAGTATCATAAACAAGGTCCCGCACGTTAAATTAAGTCGAGCCATTACCGCCGTCTTATCGTAAGCGACATTTTTACCTAAACAGCGTTTTTTATCGCAGACGACATTTTAAACTGTAACGGACTCGGTTCGTCGACATTTCCCGCCAAAAGACAACCAATTAGAAAGTTATAGCAAATGCTAAGTTTATCGTTAGCACAACAGTTTTCTATATTTTACAGTAACCGACATAATCAAAATATATCGTAAGTTGCGCAATTATCTAAGAATTGCAGCGTAAGCGACCCTACTTGTTATCGTAACCGACACAGTACATCAAAAATTTGTCGTTTACTATAAACAAAGTGGCAAAAAAAATTTTTTTGAAAATTTTAACCGTTACACATAAGGTTTCAATAATCATTATTATATGTCAAATTTCAATTTAATAGCGCAATTATTTATAAAAATATTGAAAAAATACCTTCTGCTGTAAAATTTGGTTTTTGTCGGTACACTAAGTCGGCGGTAATGGCTCGAAGTAGCAAAACATGGCAGACATGATGGGTATCGAATTATCGATGTCATAACATGATATACGAATCTCAGTAATCAAACTTTGTTCTTCATTGATTCATGTTTAGATATCGAGATACTACTTTTAATAATAGATTTGACTGCATTGACTGAACCAACATGTTTCGCTATATTGTCCCTAAAACAGTGTACAAGCGAAAGGTGGGATGGGGAATAATCAAATCAATCCTCCCGCTCTGGGCGGAGCGGAAGGGAGTGTCTGACTAAAACCCATCCATGTTCCTTCTTTTGCCCTTTGTGTTCCAGGGCCGCGGTATCTCTTTCGAACAGTCCCGCAGCCCAATAATACCTACCCTACCGTTTAATTAATTGTATATTATATTCCACAGTTAATCTGTGAACAGCGTTGTGAGCAACAATATTTTGTCAAATGTTATGTGTATCTCTTTTTTTATGCTATATATTTTAGCTGTTTGCTGTTTCTCTTGCATAAAATAAAATACTCTCGTCTCGTCTGCGGAGTTTCGCTAGGTAATATTTTATTTGACATGATTTGACCTTGTATGTTAATCCAGGTTATAGTCTTCCTGTATGTCAAATGTCATATAAATCTGTTAAGCCGTCAAAGTTTGCTTTATGTGAACACCAGCAATTGCTTCTTGAACTTGGTCAATCTGCAATAAGCCTTTTGTTATTATGAGTCCTACACCATTGCAATGTAAAGTATGTTATAATTATAACATACTGCGATTAGGCATTGCTGTTGCTTCAGCTGTGCTTAAATACCGATACATATTAATCATTTAACTACGTGAGAAAACTGGGATAAGGGCAAGAGAATGATGATAAGAAAATTGGGACCAACACTTTGCAAAACTTTGCAGATCAATACTTAAGTTCTATCCATTTCGTCATTGAAAATTCAACTTCAAAAATTAAACTAATTAAGAGCACCCGACAATCGTACTATGAAATGATGTTTATGAGCAGGTGAGAAGCCAATTTATCCCAATTAAAGATCTACATATTAATTGGGCGACCGAGCTCTGCTTGGGTGAAAATAGAGAAAAAGAAATAGATCCATTTTTCGCGCGAAATCATTGGATGCGTTTTCGAGAACGAGATTTGACAATAATGCTCATTTAATATTATAGGATAAGTAAAGTGCAGACAGCCATTTCAAATAGAGATGATATTTTAGCAAATCGTAGTTACAGATCATACCCGATCCGGTGACTGTCTCGTTCGTCTAATGGTCGCAAGAACTGCTGCTGAGAATGAGGTCCTGGGCTCGATTCCCAGATCGGGTAGTGTTATTGGGTTTTTCCATAAGGAATTTCTAAGTAGAAGTCACGGATTCTGGATTTGTGCCCGGTTGATAACAATAGTCACATGGAACTTAAACAAAACTGGCGAAATGTGGGTGTACTATTAAGTGCACCACTGTCCGACCGGTGTGATGTTATGTAAGTTTGTGCCCAATCTGTTCTGCCTAACATAAATGTTTTAGCTGGTCATCTGCAGAGCTCATTACAAATCCTATAACTCGTGTGGGCTTCGGCTCGAATCTGGATTAGCCTAAATGGATACATTTTTTGGTAGATCAGTCTACACGAGATTTCATCAGACATCAGATTATTTATTCTGGGAATTTCTATATCTAGACGTATTTCATTCAACCTTAAAGTTCAGTCATTGTCCGAGCCGAATGGACTAAATATTGGAAGGTTATAAGTCCGTTACCCAATTAATCAACCTGCTAATAAGGTGAAATTATAATGTGTGTAATAATGCATTTTTTTGTTCTTGTATGATAACAAAGATATCAGTATATTTTGATCGAATTCCAACTAGCTCACTGGTAAGTTTGACAATGTTTAATGCATATCATTATCATAAAGACGACGCCATTTAAATCAAAATGGGAAAAATCCAGAAAAACAACGGCTAAGGCTTTGATGGGGGAAAAAAACGGGGAATTTCTTTATTACCAGCATGTAGAATATCTCGCATCCTTTCGTGTTCAGTCCATGGCCATATGGGAGTGAGAGCGCGTGAGACGCCTTCGTCATTTTTTGAGAGGAAGTGATAAGTACTCGCAAAGGAGGCGGCAGAAAGGGAGCGGGAGGCGACCAATACTAGGCCGGGGGAGCGTGAGGACTTGCGCAAGTACTCCAGCACCTCTGAAAAAGGTAGTGGAAGAACACCGGGTGGTTTTAATCAGAAAGAGTCTCGTTGACCCCTGCATCCACCTCACCGCGGAGGGCATTCAAGAGGATTTACACACGCAAATATCATTTTAGCATCACCATCCTATACCGATGATGGTTAAAAACAGGTGTTTACATGAAAAAACTTATGCATATCGAATTTGGCAACTGTACTTTTTGTACGGCACCTCTACAACTTAATAGCTTGCATTTCAACCCACAACAACAACAGTTAAGTATGATTAATGGCCTTCAATTTATCACGTCAGAATATAAATTCATGATTCATTTTTCGATGTGGATGTGGAAAGAACCAAATTGGTTTCCTATGGACCCCTTCATAGGAAAATAATTTGTGGTCGTTGTGTTGTTTGTATGTGTAATTTGTTGTGTGTTTCTTTGTGTAGGATAGCCATTTAATTCGATTGACGAAATGGATATATACGAAAAGAGAGGAAAGACCGCAGGTAAGACCTGGACAAGAGAAGGATGACACAAAAAGTATACTCTGCAGTGTGCCGAAAAAGGCTGTCAATGATTCTGAGACTCTGAATAATCGATTGATCGATCCAATGGTATATAGCTTTGGTGGACTCTGAATCAGAGCAAGCTACTATTAGAGAATGTAGGTAGATACGTAGTAGCAAAGAGTGACGAACTGCGCTTGTGACGAAGTGCTTACTACCCAATCTAAGAAAACAAACTGAATAAGATGTCACTAGCTTACAAAATAATCTCAACAAACATTGATATCAAATTACGCGCAAAAAAAATTTTTAGGCCAAATAATTAAAATAGAAACAATGTAGGACTACACTATACTGTGCAGATCTCTAGTTAGATAATATTTGCGTCATATTCTCATACAGCGGAGGAATACTGACACGAGTGGCAGGCATGCTTGACCCAAGATAAAGGACCTACATTACGCATAGGCAGAGAGCATGTTGAACAACAACAGAAGCACCTAAGGGTTCAACGTTCAGTCAATATTGTAACAGAATTTATGATTGTATTGTTTTGATTGAGTTACACATTTACTACAATATTTGCTTGTACTTATTATTAGTAGATAATCGTGCTATTAGTACGCGAGATCCACCGCCATCGCCGTCGATGTCCGTATGGCAGGCGTTTCAAGTTTATGAACGAGAATTAGTTTAGGAGAGAGAGGGTCACCCAGTTTTACTCATTTGACGATTTGAATGTAGATAAAATGTTGAGTCTACAGAATGAATGAATTTAAAGCTAGCCGTGCTATTATTTACACCAAATAAATTTTGGATCAGCGTAACATGCCTCCGTCTTCTATACTTTTTTATTAGTAGTTGTCCCCCTCTAGCTCTCACAGTTCACAGTCCATCCAACGTTTTCTCGGTCTACCGGCAAGAAACTCAATCACAACCTTTTCCCCATTACTTCGCATTACAGGTTCATACCATGACAAATTTTACTTCACAAGTTTTCATCAAACTGTGCCACTTTCAGACTTCCAATGGTGAACGAATTATGATACCAAAATTCGAGGGCAAGAAAGAACTAGAGGTCAGTACTGCTGATTGCCCAGGATAGAAGTGCCGGTTTAAGCAGATCTCGATTTACCGTTTTTATCACTTCAGTTAACGCACAAGTTACAGGCACTATATCCGCATCGACTAAGGGGCTGTCTCCACGAGCGAGAGAATCGCGACGATGTTATCGTCGTTGCCACGTATTTCTATACACTCTCTTAGAGGCCGTCTCCACGAGCGAGAGAATCGCGGCGATATTATTCCATACAAATACGTAATATCGCCGCGATTCTCTCGCTCGTGGAGACAGCCCCTTGATGGAGGGGCCCCTAAGTGATGCTGAGCCGGCTCACGTTGCGTTGACAAAGAGCCGAAGATATGAGGCGACGCCAATCCCGTGCTGCGTATGTGTGTGCTTTGTATAAATTAAACATTTGTTTAAACAAGCTTTTTTTAATATACAAAAGAAGAAAATTGGGTTTATCGATCTACATTGAACGCGAATACAAAGTTTCGTGTCCGTGCTATTAACCGTTGAGGAGTTCTTTCTTGAGGAGACGATCCTGGCATTGTAACCGGAACTTAAGGTGTAAAATTTGCAAAATTTTTGCCTAACCAGTTCCCGGTTTGAATTTCAGTTGCAAGATTTGACCAACACATACTAAGTAACTTCCAAACCTAGGCAAGTTAAATGAAAGCGTATAAAAATGAGCTATTTACCGAAAAGAGAAGTTGGCAAAATACACGTCGTACTCAACTCCATAGTACACATCTCATCAAAATGACCAACAACTAGACAAGTCCATGAGATGACTGATGACTTGATGAATGACAAACTGACAACCGTAATCGCGTGATCTTCAATTACCGTCGGCATTGCCACTTACACCAAATACTTCCTGCGCTTATCTTTATGTAATTAAACTTGTTTCTCGGAATTCGCAAAAGGATTTAAGTGGCAGACTGTTTTGAAGGGAGTTTTTTGTGCCAAATCTTTTCAGCTTCACCAGCCCCTAGATATAAATAACTCACATGGGACTGGGCAGGATATGTCTGCCGCATGCCAAAATGCGGGCTAAAATAGCGCAAAACTGGTGCCCTGAGACAGTGAGGAGATGGTGGGACGAAATGGATAGGTTTCGTCAGAACTGGAAGGAGGACGCACGGGTTCGTGAGTAGTGGAAGGAGTGGAGAGAGGCCTTTGCCCAAGAGTGGGACAGAATCAGAATCTTCTAAAAATCTATGATTAATCAGAAGGTAGCATAACTTTAGCCTGTATATTGATAGAAAAGGGAAAGAAGTTAGGAGGAGGAGGACAAGTATTACTTGCCCTTCACCTGCTATTTCCCTGTATTATTTTTACAAAACAGAACAAACACACAGAATAGAACCGATACTTTTGAGTGGTTCAGTTAAAAAAAAATTACAGATTGTGAGTAAAAAGTGTAGGAATACGAATATCAAATTCATCCACTGACAGACAATACAAATAGCACTGTGTCTAGATTCTAGAAGCATGAAATTCTGCAAGAGTTCCTTAAACAATGAAGATTAGCATTGAGCAGTAACCATTGAGGTGAGCAAGCAGTGATAGTCATGTGACCTTCGGACATGCCAAGTCATAGTTCACAAGTTCAAACCCAAGACACACACTTCTGATTTTTAAAAATCATGTGCATATGGTATAATTATCATTTGCTTCGGTGAAGGAAAACATTGTGAGGAAACCAACATGCCTGAGAGATATTTCTCAACGGCATAAAAAGCCAAGTCAGAGGCCCATGGGTGGCATAAAAACTCTGACACCAGGTTAGGCACTAACCACATGATAAAGAAGCATTCAAATTCAAATTATTTCGTTGCCAGAAACATGGTACGCTTACAAGGTGTTATGTAGGTGTTGGTGGTGGTTTGCATTATGGAAGGATCTTTTAAAAATCATCCTACAATGGTTAGCATAAAGTTTCTATGAGATTTCATCATTTCTGCCGATGGTAATGGTGCCTAGACCATGATCATTTAACTTCATGGACTAATGACCATTTTAATGGTCATGGACAGTTATTTTTTATTGCAACAACTTAGGATTGTGATAGTGCAAATTTGATTATAATGGACTTAAATTCTGGCATCATAATCGTCATTGCATCAGGCAGACATCAGGGTCAAGAGCAGCAACCTTAATTTAACAAGAACCGTCTAGAATGTTTGATAGTGGTATATTATTGTTTTTCTAACAGCAAGCCACATAACAATCCCACCCATTGTTTAATAATCCCTTCTAGACTTCTGGTCAGTAATCAGCTGGAGCTGAATTCTAGACTTATCTTTTCAAGACATATTGACATGTTTCCTGTAGTGTATGTAGTATTGTGACGTTGCCTCGGGCGCGCACGTCGCTCGGTTATAACTATCGGCCCGAGTGGTGGGGCGGGAGTCGTTGTCGAACTGTCGGTCTGAGCGGTGGTGCGTTGGCGAGTCAACTATCTATTAGTGTTGGTAAATGTGCATATTTTACATTGGCGACGAGGTGAAAAAAAGGGGAGAAAAGCCGTGAGTTCTTAAATTTTATTATTAGAATAATTAAGAATTGTATTTCGTGGAGAAATATACGAAATATTCTTTCATTTTAAAAGTCAAATTATGAATATTACGTTAGAATATATAATAATCGTTTATTTATAAAAAGAGGTACATTTACAATGAAATATCTTAACAAATAAAATAGAGAACAGTTGATTTTTGCCTGAACTAGGTTGAACCTGTGTTTCAGGCCACAAGGTGCATAAATATCTACTTAAAATAAATAAATTAACGTTCAATGAAAAGTAAAGTACTGAAATTAAAACATACATCAAATAAAAATAAAAAACAGTGTGTCAGCAATTTACTTGCAGACAACAAGTAAGTCTTCTGTCTGTGCATACGAAAAGAGTTGTAAAAAAGTAATTATAGACTTTTTACAGCTAAAATAATTTAACTGAATTGAATTTGAATAAGAATGTTTCATTAGAAATATTAACTGTAAATAAAATATTATTAAAAGGCTAAAACAAAAATTGGTTTGTTAATGTATTGTTTTGCAACTATTTAAATACTATCTTGGTTGTTAAATCAAAATCAAAATATTTTATTTCACATAGGCCTACATGGGCACTTATAAAACATCGACAGAAAGGTGCACGGTTCCGGGTTGGTCGTTTCCTATGGAGAAGAACCGGCAAGAAACTCCATGGGTTCTCTTTTAAAATCATTTGGTTTTACAATATTATCATGTTACAGCATTCGTACTTAAGTATGGGGGGACAGCATAGGCCCGACAATAAGTCGTTGCTTACTACACAAAAAACGGAAAACAAGATAAGAGGTTAACAAAAGTAAACACACCTCTAGGAATCTACAAGGCCTACACTTCTATCACTAGCTATGTAGTACAAACCTTGTGAAAGAAAATAAACTATTTGTATTTGTATTGTACACTGTTCACACATTCACAAACAATCGTTAAAAATAATCTATACAAAGGCAAGAAAATATTATAAAAGACTAAATATTGTCATGAGTGCTGCAACTATCCTGAACAAAAGGTGTTGAAATGATTTGAGAACTATTATAAAAAGAAAATCTGATTAAAAAACATTAAGGTTATGGAAAACACATATTGATTTAATTATCTATCATAAACAAAACATCACGCCTATGTTCCCCAAAGGGGTAGGCAGAGATGTGTGATGCAACCACGTTTCACCAATTACGTTGAGCATGCCTGTTGCCATTAACCGGATGCCAGTTCAAATTCCGGTCTGTTATTGGGAGGTTCATGATGGAGAAACTCAGTGACACTGGCTACCTACCTACCTGGAAGTTGAACCCAGGACCTCGTGCTTAGTTATTTGATTTCTGTTACATGATTAGTTCTAAAAGAATAAATCAAAAAGCAGTAGAACATTTCTACTGGTCATTAAATTGACAAGTCATCAGGGAATGCCAGTGATATCAGTAGAGTATACCTACTGGTCATTAAATTGACAAGTCATCAGAGAATGACAGTGATATCAGTAGAGTATACCTACTGGTCATTAAATTGACAAGTCATCAGAGAATGACAGTGATATCAGTAGAGTATACGTACTGGTCATTACACTGACAAGTCATCAGAGAATGGCAGTGATGTCAGTAGAGTATACCTACTGGTCATTAAATTGACAAGTCATTAGAGGATGACAATAATAGCAGTAGAGTATACCTACTGGTCATTAAATTGACAAGTCATCAAAGAATGACAATAATAGCAGTAGAGTATACCTACTGGTCATTAAATTGACAAGTCATTAGAGGATGACAAAAATAGGAGTAGAGTATACCTACTGGTCATTAAATTGACAAGTCATCAAAGAATGACAATAATAGCAGTAGAATATACCTACTGGTCATTAAATTGACAAGTCATTAGATAATTACAATAATAGCAGTAGAATATACCTACTGGTCATAAAAATGACAGTTATCAAAGGAAAAATAGGTCAGCAGTGGTGGTACTTTTTATGTACATACTGGTCATTTAATTGACAAACTTTGCCAGTTAGTGCAAACCGTTTTATTTATTGGTTCCAGGTAATTAATAACAATATGAATTCTCATCTCACGTTAGAGAAATTTGATTGTGAGGGGGAACCTTCATCAGTAGGAATGAGATGGGAGCGCTGGAAGCAGGCGCTTTTGATCTACCTGGAAGCTGCTGGCATCGAGAGTACTGAGAAGAAACGTGCTTCGCTGCTACATTTTGGTGGACTAGAATTGCAGGAAATGTTCTATCATATACCAGATTAAAATTTATCACCAGCAGATGGAGTGGATATCTTCGGAGTGTCTATTGCCAAACTTGATGCATACTTTCTACCCGAACAAAGTAAGATCTATGAACGTCACCTTTTTCGAGTGATCAAACATGAGGCAAATGAAAACTTTGAAAAATTCCTATTACGGCTTAGCCAACAAGCAGACAAAATGTCAGTTTATGGACAAAGACGATCAAATAATCTATCAAATTACAGAAAAATGTTCCTCTAAAGAGCTTAGAAAGAGAATTCAACTAACAAATGTAATTGTTGAAGCAAATACTCTTGCAGTTGTAAGTCGACAAATCGAAGAAAAGAATATGAAAACAGAAATAACGGAAAATAAAATAATGATAAGATGTTGAAAAGAAAAACAGGATGTGGAAGATGTGGGAGCGCAGGACACGCGTCTCAAGAAGTCAAGACAGCAAATGCCCAGCAAAAGAAAAAGATTGCCACAAATGTGGGTTAAGGGACATTTTAGACAATTCTGCAGGGCAATGACACGAGACAGAATGAATAAAAGGAAATATGAGGGAAACAGCAACAAACAAAGCGAAAATAAAATAAAAAAATGAAAAGGGATAACAAAAGAAACGATACAAATCAGCTAGATCAAACAGAGTCCGCAATCGTACAATATGTGTTCAAAATCGATGATGACAGTATGTTAGATTGCCATACTGGCAGAATGAAGGTTAAAATGTTAGTAAACGCAACTTGATCACAAACAAAACCTGGGACAATATTTACCTGGGATAATATTACATTCAGTTGCAATAAGACTTTTTATGGTTATGGTAGTAAAGGGTTCCCTTGACCTGGATCATTTGATGCAAATATAAAAATCGCAGATAGATCAGAAAATTAACTTTTTACGTCATCGCTGATGGAACTCGAGATCTGCTGGGAAAGAAACTGCCATGGCTATGTGTGTACTTAAAATCGGATTAAAAATCGACCAAATGGACACTAAAACAGAGTTTCCGAAGTTCAAGGATGTTTAGTGGAGGTACCAATCGATGAGGAAGTACCACCAATTTCTCAACCATTAAGAAGGATCCCCATACCACAGGATGACAGCTGGGACCAACGGCTTAACGTGCTTTCCGAGACACGGAGGTAACTCGGCATGTGTAATGGGTGGTCACCCATCCACAGACCAAACTAGCATAGACTAACAGCAGGCACGGCTTTACTTAAAGATCGATCTGAGCGGCTGTTATTATTTTGCTACGATCCCCTAGGACTAGGAGGAGTATTAGTTTAAATTAATGATCATGGACCTCGCATTATAGCGTATGGTCACCGGACACAGACGATATTGCCAGACAGAAAAAGAAGCCATAGCTCTGGTCTGGGCTGTGGAACATTTGTATGTTTTTCTTTTTGGGAAAGAGTTTGAATTAGTGACCGACCATAAACCACTCGAGGTTATATTCGGTCCTAAATCAAAACCATGCGCAGGGATAGAAAGGTGGATACTATACCTTCAAGCATATACATTTAAAGTAATAGCCTGGCAAAGAAAATATGGCAGACAGTTTATCAAGATTGTATAAATTAAATATAACGTCTGAGGACAAGTCGGAAAACCATATACACCAACTTGTTGAAGCAAGCAGGCCAATAGCAGTATCACTGGAAGAAATTACTCGTATGGAGCCATCAAAGCAAGACAAGCAAATATTAAAAGTAAGGGAAGGCCTGTATAAAAAAACAAATGGGATGAAGAGGTAATTAATTATGCTTTTACGACGGAGTTTTATTGAGAGGAACTAGAACTGTTATGGTAAAAATGTGCAGTCAGGTTCTGACAGCTGTTCACGAAGGGCACCCAGGAATAGTCCTAATGAATGAAGACGAGACTAAGAACCAAAGTATGGTGGCCTAGATATGACAAAGAAACTGAGAACTTGGTCAAATGCTGCAAAGGCTGTACGTTAGTTTCAGGTCCAAATCCTCCAAACCCATTGAAGCGACAGGTGTTACCATGCGAACCTTGGGTAGATACATGTATTGATTTTTGAGCCCTTTACCAAGCAGCAATTACATATAATAATAATAATTTATTTAGATACATAAAGGTTTTGTAGTACATGAGGGGCCTTACAAAGTACCTATGCATTAATAGTTACATGTGGTAGGTACAACTAATTTCTGAGTATATCGCTGCTCTCCTAGCTAGATTGCTGAGCAATCTGTATTTAGGAGAGACAGTTTCGACTTGCTATTTGAGTATCACAATTCATGTCTTGTCTTATATTGATAATCGTCGATTATTTCAGTCGATACAAGGAAGTGAAGATTTGTCGTAAAATTACCAGTGCAGACATAATAAAATCTCTAAAAGAGATTCTTAGCAGACTTGGTAACCCAATGACGATAACAGTTGATACTGGTAGACAGTTCTGCAGCGAGGATTTAAAAAAATTCTATACTGAAAGAAATATAGTTTTGCATAATACGGTACCATACTGGCCTCAACAGAACGGAGAAGTCGAACGTAACAACCGCGACATTCAAAAGCGATAAAAAAAAAATGTGGATCCTAAAAAAACTGTCAAGAAGCTTTGTTAGAGTATTTGGCTATGTATAGTGTTACAGGTAAAACTCCTGCAGAATTATTTTTGAAACTGCAATATCATGACAATATACCTGTGGCAGGAGACATAAACCAGAAGATTTAGATGTAAGAGACACGAGACAAAGAAAAGAAAGAATTAACATAGAAGAAGATAAAAATGAATCAAAAAATGAAACAGAAGAAGAGGAAGGGTAAAAGGAAACACTAAATTAAACCATAAAATGATTTTTAGATATTATTGTGATGTGATTCTGTTATGCCAGAAATGTCAATAAATTATTATTAAAAAATAATATTAAAAAAATAATAATAATAAACTAAATGTCTTATTAATATTTCTGGTTGAAACAAGGAAGGGATGTAGTGTATGTAGTATTGTGACGTTGCCTCGGGCGCGCACGTCGCTCGGTTATAACTATCGGCCCGAGTGGTGGGGCGGGAGTCGTTGTCGAACTGTCGGTCTGAGCGGTGGTGCGTTGGCGAGTCAACTATCTATTAGTGTTGGTAAATGTGCATATTTTACATTTCCAATTAGATAAATTACAGGCAGTTCTTCATTTTCAAAATTTTGTGAGATGTAAAATGTGAATAGCATATCTCTTTGGAATAGAAAGTGAAATCATCACCTCCTGTCCTTATTCCAATTTATTTGGGGGCAGATAAGTATTATTCTGCTTTGAAATAGTTGATCAATTTCCTTTACCCCATGTCACATATTGCAACAGGCCTGATAATCTCAACTTTCTTTTGAGAGAAACCTTTATTTTACCAACAGATCTATGAAGAATAATTTTATGACTGGTTTTTTCTCTCATTTGAAATCAATTCCAGTATCACTACAAAAAATAATGTTGCAAAATTGCAATTTGCAACATTTCCTGTCATAACTTTAGCCAAGTTTTGATAAATTAGATAATATTTGTTATTATTATAAAAGTGAAGGTAACTCAACAAATTGTCAAGCATCATTGGACGACACTTTGTGCAAGACTGGATGCTAATTCTTGCTATTGTTGTTGTTTTTAGCTTACAACACATTTTATGAATATTAAAAAATTGCAAGAAAAAAAAAATACATAACTTCTTTATGAGTCATAAAGAAATTTATTAAGTGTTAAAACAATGCCGCAGAGTCAAGGGTAACAATGCTCCGATTGTCACGGCTGCGGAAAGCGAATCCATTAGGTTTTCGAGTAACCTCAAAATTAACAATAACGTTCTTTACTACCGATTCCTAACGCAACAATATAATAGAAAGTGGAATATACTGGCTAAGGTCAGCATTAGTTTCATCCGAAAGATTATCACTTTAAAATGTCTTTAAATAGACATGCAAACTGGCGGTTGTTTGGGATAGAAAATGAACTTACCTTTTTTTTTAACACGCCGAAAAATACACTCCACCCCTTGCTTTATTTGGAAATGATTAACATGAAGTCACTTAAAGTATAATGTGTGTGGAAAAACTAAATTTGTTTCAAATTTCGCACCGACAACAAAATATTTGTGTAACTGAAAGTATTCAGTATTGCAAGTTTTATCTAAAATTCCGCTGACTTGAATAAATTATTTTTTTTAATTAGAAAATCTTAACCTAGACAGTAGACATAAAATAAGAAATAAGCAGCTAAAGTTTTACCCTTGTAAAAAGTAGCTAATGTATTCATAGAAAGGTGAATTTCTGGTGAATGGAAAGGAAAACTGCCATGAAACTATTTTTATATGTATTGGCAACATTACATAAATGTCACAAAAAAATCAACGGATACCACTCCATTTTATGTAGATTTTTTAATTTAATCGCAAACTCAAATAAAAAAAATTAGAAAGCAATTTAATTGGGTTTTTCATATCAACCTAAATTCCTAATTCATTTTTTCCTTATAAAGTCCGTTTGACTCTCTGCGTAAATAGGAAAATGTTTTCATTGCGCTCCATTTCACGCAGGCTGATGTGAAAATTATTGGTGTTTTTATGTTAAGCGTTGTCAATTATAAGCAGATACCAATAATATCCTAATAAACCGGTTTTGAGAGCTAAAAACTACCATAAAGGCGTAGCATTTATTATAAAATACTATATTCCGTGAAATATTTTTGAACTTCTGTAAAGCAATTTCAACGGAACGTTCTAGTGATGAAGTCATCGCTTGTCAGAATTTGTCATATTTATTCATGTCAAAACAAATTCGTTTCCAAAATATAGAATAGAATCTGTTTTAATTGTACAAAATGGGTCTTTTTGGGAAATCTCCAGAGAGAAATCCGAAGGAAATGGTACGTGGAATATAGAAACTGACACCTATGAAAAACTACCAATACTTCTAAGCCATTTGTTAGCCAGTGATTTGATTTTCTAAAAATATCATTGTTTTTAGGTAAACGAGTGGTGTCATAAAATACGAAAAGAAGGATACAACCTAGATCGACAAATAAGAGGTATATTAAAGATCTATATTTACTAAAAGCAACAATTTCGTCCAAAATCGTAACAGCAGACAATAACCTACATTCACACCTTGATAGGAATGCTTAGAATTTGTTCATGGAGTCAGTCGAACGAAGGTCAAGGGTTGTCATAATCTTCATTTAAATGAACACATCTAGAGAATTCCTGATTACTTGAAAAGTTTTTTGATAATGTTATTGTAATATTTAATGATCATTGCGGTTTTCCCTATCAAACTATAATGCCCTTCAAATTAATCAAGGAAACAAATAGGTACATTAGATAAGCAATGCTTAGTAAAATCTTGGTCTGCAAAAGTATGAACTACTGAAAATGGATATGACACAATATAATAAAATATTGCTTTATTCTGGATTGACTGGACATAGTCACTACATTCTGTAAATATGATGACGTCTAACATACAGAAAACTTTATAATAATAATACAAGGGGGAAGGGACACTGATGCTAAAACATTTACCACATCATTCACGCATCAAAATCACACATCAGTACATCATTCTGAATCCTCCCCCTTATAGATAATTTTCCATACATTTTGACTGTGAAGGCATCGCATCTGTTGTTGTTTTGAATAACCAACGAAAAATGGGGGAGGGGTTATTAATTATTATTGTAGGGGGGTTCAGAATGATTTACTAAATATGTGGTGACGATTTTAGCATTAGTGTCCCTTTCACCCTGTATAAGTATGTATGCTTCTCCTTTGCAAAGTTAACTTTATAAAAGAAAGTCAAAACTCGCGAGTTAGTTTCTTAAAAGTCTAAACAAAACTTTTCTTTTTCTAACTTCCTCAGCCATACAAAGAGAAGAGGATAAAATAAAGCGGTCCCTAAAAGATGCTGCGGCGAAGAGCGACAAACAAGTGTGCACAATACTGGCTAAGGAGATCATCCGGTCACGAAAAGCTATCAGTAAAATATACACAAGCAAAGCACACCTCAACTCTGTACAGATGCAGATGAAGAATCAACTAGGTAACAGCCATAATTTATTATTGATTGACAGGAGATTAACAAGGCATTAAATAGAAATATAGACACTGTTTAGTGCAGGAAATAATTTACAGGATATTTTTGCAAAAATAATGTCTTTGCATTTTCAAACTCAGCGTCCTAAGAGTTACCACTATTAAAAGCTGTGCAGGAAATGATTTTGCACAATAATCTAGAATCTTTTCAGTAATTTCTGTGTATTATTATTGTGTTTGTGTGTTTACAGCTACATTAAGAGTTGCGGGTTCATTGCAAAAGTCAACTGAGGTATGTTTTCTTTTATTTTGATTGACATCTAATTTAAAAAATCCTGTGATATTTCCACTTTTCTATAGAGTGCTATTAACCTATCCATTAAGATCTGGCTAAGAGAGGCAAAAGCTTAGTTAGTCTGTATTGTCCCACTGCTGGGTAAACGCCTCTTTCTCTTCTCCACTCAATCCTGTCTTTTGCTAGTACCAGCCAAATTTTTAGTAAGAATCAATGTCATCTCAACATTCTCACCTTGGTCTGCTGCAATGTCGTTTAGCGTTTAATGGAGCTTGGTGTTTGTTTTTTGCCCATTTCTCATCTGACATAGATAGACACGTCCAGCCCAACCCTATTTACCCATAGCGGTGTTCTCTAATGATTTCTTAATTTGCCAGGTTATGCAAGCAATGCAGGCGCTAGTTCGTCTGCCAGAAGTTGCAGCAACAATGCAGGAGCTGAGCAAAGAGATGATGAAAGCAGGCATTATTGAGGAGATGCTAGATGAGACCATGTCCAGTATGGAGGATGAGGAGGAAATGGAGGAGGCGGCGCAGAGTGAGGTTGATAAGGTAAGCATATTTTTAAAATTATACAGTGTGACCTAATCATCGATTTTTTCTTTCTACTATAATTTGTTACAAGACTGTTTTTTTTCAAGCAACATAATCATATTAACATTAATTTACAACTTCTTTCCGTGAACACAAAGCGGCCAGGATGAACTATTTGTGTTGTTAACTGAAAACAGCCCATATAATATTTTCTTACCTACCTACTAAGTTAGTGTGACAACAGTGAATAATATTTTTTCAAACTAAACAAACTTTTTTAGTATTTTGACAAACTAAAATTATTTTTATATGAAATACAAATTTTGTTTATAGCATATATGACATCCTTTTTGATAAGTTTTGTATGAAACCAGTCTATACAACTTATTTTAGAGTAAACTCTTCTTGTCTCCTACCCAGGTACTATGGGAGCTCACACAAGGCAAGCTGGGCGAAGCGCCGGCGCCTCCAACAGCCGTGGCCGCCGCTCCCTCTACAAGTAAGGAAGAAGAAGATGCTCCGGAACCCACGGAGAGTGAACTGGATGAGATGGCGTCTAGGCTAGAGGCACTTCGGTCTTAGTGTAGTGGAGTTTTTACTCACAGGTACATATGTTTTACTTTTTTTAACACAGTACAGTATCATTATTTTCATCAACATCAAATTGGGACCCTGATTTAATCAGAACAGGTTCTTTAGAAGCCATAAATAGAGAGAGTCGTGGAAAGACAGTACGGAAGTTTTTGCCCTGTAGTGGTGGGACAACACACGCTTTTTAATAAATATTGGAATATGTCTTTTTCTTTCATACTTTTCGAAAAGCTGTCAGCTCAATGTTCTGGCTCTTGGTTCTAAACCGTAAACGTATCTAATAAAGAAAACAATCATAAAAAGTTCAGCTTTATGTTCTTCTTCTATAACATGTGGTTAGTGTCTAACCTGGTATCAGAGTCTTCTGCTGCCCATGAGCCTCTGACTTGGCTTTACATGCCGTCAATTAATATTTACTGGCTTTGTATTATACAGCATCATTTGACACTTAAACATTTACAGACTCTATAGTCTCTTCGAAAGAGGCTATCGAGTGTCGTGTCGTGTTATGATAGATGCTCTTTATGTTATAGTAACACCCGAATATAGTAGAGTCCGTTGTCATGCCCAGCGTTCCTTCCCCCTCTTACTAAGATGTATAATGCTGGGCAGGGACACCGATTATACAATGGTCGAATTCACATAAGTTTTTCCTAACTAACCTTACGAACTAAAGATAACTGTGATAGTTTAATCAAAAGTAATAATAAATAATTGGCAATTATAATCTCCCGAAATGTATAGTGTAATATTGTGTACATTTTACGTAAGCAGTACTTTGAGATAACTTACCTAATTACATTAATTATTATCAAACTGCGCTATTTCTGAACAAGGCACTAATTAAATAGAAGGTCGTAAGGTTAATGATTTCATTATGTCTTATGCTTATGAGTCATGTCAACTCATACAGTGTAGGTAGGTTGCAATCATTTTAAAAATAAACAGATCAGACAGTTCATTGTATAGTTCATTTAAGTGATCCGCACGTTGTTTGGGAACATGCACTATAGCTGTTGTGTTTTTAACATGGCCCTAGCGGTATTTGAACCAATGAGCCACCTTCAGTTATTGACATTCTATAAAGCTTCTTCTGGGCACGCTCGTTTCATCATAGACCTCATCCATCGCATTCCATCAGGCGTAATCGAGGTCAAGAGCAGGCCCATTTTGTAATAAAAAAAAAGGTGAATAGCGTCCTGAATCGAAATTTTTCGTTCCTCCACATTTTTAACGAATGATAAACGAAGTGTAATATTGTTTATAGTTTCACCGCTACTGCTGTGCTAATAACACCCTTCTTTTTTGTCGGGGTTAAAAATGACCAATCGACGACTAGACTTTACACTAAGAGACATGTTGCAACAAAAGGGCTGTGAATTATTTGGCCTTCTTAATTTCCGTCATTTTATTTTATTTACAAAATAGCGGCCACGCATTAAACCCATTATTAAAATTAACTGTATTATTCAATAGTTGGCATAAATACAAACAAGTTCTGTATTAGACCAAAGCTTCTAAAGCTTAACGTTTCCCAGATATAAGCCATTAAACTTACAATCTTGATCAATACAATATTGATTTTAAGCCACTCAGTTATTAATTAATACAGGTTTTATGCGTGACCGATATTACTATTAAAATGGCGAAGTTAGGCAGCCACGCTCCTGCTGCGGGACTGTTCGAAAGAGATACCGCGGCCCTGGAACATAAAGGGCCAAAGAAGGAACATGGGTGGTTTTTAGTCAGTAAGAGTCTGACACTCCCTTCCGCTCCACCCAGAGCGGGAGGGGTCATTTGATGATTTCCCACCCTCCAAAAGAAAAAAAGGCTGGCCACGCTTCTTTAAAAATCGTCCAACCTCTTTCAACAAGGCAGCTGAAACTTAGCGCCATCTATGTGGAACTAATTTTTCAGTTAACTTCCTCTTTGGAAAAATTATACTGGACCACCCCGTACCTACATGTGGAAAATGCAGTAAAAAAAACAGAAAATAAAACGATTTCTTCTCAGAGTAGCCGGATACGAAACACGGGCCTCATCTAGTTTTAAAGAAAGACGTGTAAAAGTGTTTGTAAAAACCTATTTGCAAAATAAACATCATTTATCAATACTTCATTCTTTTCTTTTCCAGATACGTACCTAGGTGTCGGAGACAAGAATCGAGAAGGCTATTTTTCAAGCCATCAATGGGTCGACAAATGCCTTAAGAACAATGTAAATAATTTTTGTATGTATGTAATTAAGTTTGTACGCCCGTACGAGAGATTTACAACGGATAATAATTTTATTAAAATGTTTTATTACTATACTAGCAAATATTCGTAACAAGTTTAGTCATAAAACGTGCGAGCGGTATGGAGAATAATAAGTACAGAATTTCTTAAAACTATAATATGCTGAGTGATATAATAATATGTTGACTACCACGTTGGAGTGGTCGCAAGCGTTGGCTCTGTGCATATGGACCTGAGTTCGAGTCCCAGATCGGACAAAGTGTTATTGGGCATTAGAAATTATAGTAGCATCACTGAGTCTAGATTATTGATGCCCGGTATGTTTTAATAGGCTCCCCCCTATTACAAGGGAGTGGCCGGACGAAATATGAGTATGTTGTGGTACACCGAATGCCGAATGTTTCGGTAAAAATGGGCGTAATTTTATGTATTGTATATGCTGAGTCTTGTGCTATCTCGCTCTCGCTTTTTATGACTGTGCCTGCCATGATGCTAACGTTTACATAGAGTTGATGTGTAAAGCTGAGATTTTTTAAGTTTTGTTTTAAAGAATTTTGGGAGCTTATTGTAACATAGTTTGAACGCAATACAGGGCTTCCTAATCTCAATGAAAAAACAGTGTCCCACACATAGATTGTTCAAGGTGTTTTATCTCTAGACATGCCGGTGGCCGCTTTGTTTTTCTAAAACATCGGAATTTGACGCGGTTGCCATCATAATTCAGATCATTTACTCTAGAAGGTTTATGTGTATAAAACATTAATATTAAAGTTACATATAAAAATGAAATCACTGTTTTGTCGAGGTATAAAAATCATACGAAGCTAGGGTAAGTCGCTAGTTCTCTCAGGGCGAAATTTCGCCCGAATTAACCCCGTTCAAGACCTGTGTTCATTATTGTTTCGTAATATTTACTGACAACTCTTGAACGCGGTTTAGATATATACCGATTACGTTCAGTTTCGTTAAAATCAACCCATAAGTCATTTGAATTTCATTTTAAGATTATTTTGTTTTTATCATTAAGACATTTGTCCTTCCCTACCATAATTTCCATAAACACGCACGGAGCAGGCATTTAGTAATCCATACTAATATTTATAAATGCGAAAATAAGTCTGTTACCTTTACACGCCTCAACTCAGGATGGATGAAATGGCGACAGGTCACTGGAACAACTTGCGACCCACAGATGCCCCTCAAGTTAAAGGGGAAAATATACAAGTCCGTGATTAGACCTGTCGTACTGTATGGATCGGAATGCTGGGCTGTGAAGAAGATGGATGAAAAAAAATTGCATGTAGCGGAGATGAGAATGTTGAGGTGGATGTGTGGTGTGACAAGAATGGATAAAGTAAGGAACGAGTATATTAGAGGAAGTTTAAAAGTTGCGCCAGTTACAGAAAAGTTGAAAGGGAACCGACTGTCTTGGTATGGACATGTGATGAGGAGGGACGAATCGCATGTGACTAAAAGAGTGATGAATATAAACGTTGATGGATGGAGAGGGAGAGGAAGACCAAAGAAACGATGGATGGATTGTGTGAGGAATGATATGAAAGATAATAAAGAAGTAAATGATAGCGTGACGGTTGACAGAGGAGAATGGAAGAAAAAAACGTGTTGCGCCGACCCCAAATAACATGGGACAAGGGCAGGAAGATGATGACCTTTACACGCCTCAACCACTGAACCGGTCGTTGTGAAATTTGGCAGTTAAGCTATGTATACAGTATGACCACTTTAAGCAGTTCGGTGGCGCTGCTTGTCAACAAAAAATGCATTGATATGTCAAACTTGGTAGATTTATTTTAGTTCTGTGTTTTCCCGCCTGCACCCATCATCTTGAATCATACATGGAGTTGCGGGTAACAGTTAGTGTTGTTATATTCTGCGGTTTAAATGCGCATTGCTTGCGTTGTTGTATCGGTTACTAGCTGTATATTTTAACCAACTTTAAAAAGGATTCCCTTCTCTTTTGGGCCATAGCCGATTTTGGCTAGGTCAGTGTGAAAAGGAACAGTTTTTTTTTTATAAAGTATCCTCAAGTGCAACTATGTGTTTAATGATTTAGTTGGATTGCCGCCAAAAGACTTAATGGGTGTAAAAACACCAGCTATCACGAAGCCGAAAGGCACTTGTTCTCTTCCTCATTGCGATCATGTTTTTGTTCTGGACCATATCTGGGAACCTTCTAGTTACGGAGATATTGGAGGTCAAAGATCCAAGTTTTCCACAACTGTTTATTTTTTGTAATATAAGATTTTAAGATTATAACTTGAAATACCGCCGTGACCCCTGTACTTCTCAATGCATCAAGTCAATGTTTTGAGTGCGTTACATTGAATCCTACCGTAAACCGTGATTTTTCGCCCCAAAAAAGCATTTTTTTTTTAATATTAAAGGGTCTACTCCTGATCTCAATCTTGTCCTGTGGACAGAGATGAGGTAGACGATGGAACGAGCCAACTCAAAACAAGCCTATTAACTCGCGACTTCCCAACATAATTTTTACGTAGAGTTACTTAGTTTGAGGTACAGAATGCTTGGTTGGCGGCTTCGTGAAGGTTCTGCATATTGATTGTTGACCTTGTATATTAATTGACGATTGATCACAGAATTTTCAGGTACTCGTATATTGCCTCTGACAACATTAACCCAACGGCAACTTTATTGTAACGCGAATAAAGATCATTTTAATCGTAATTTATGGATGGTAGAATTGGTAAACCCATCCGTAGCATCAACAATGTGTGCATTATTAAGTTCATTTGTGATATAATAATATTAATTATTTTATAGCTTTTCTATTCGCTAGTGTTGTCCAATGAGCGCTGAGCTTCGATCGAGATGTTTATGTCTACTTCAGTTATTAGTATTAAAGCGCACTAACTATTATTAAATGAATGTGTTTTATTCTTCATATTTCAATTGACTGCCTCTTTGGTCTAGTGGTTGCAAGCGCGACTGCTGACTACGAGGTCCTAGTTCGATTCCCAGGTCGGGCAAAGTGCTATGTGGTTTTCCATCAGGAATTTCTCATTAGCAGCCACGGAGTCTGGATTTGTACCCGGTTGATGGCAATAGGCGCGCCCTCTAAAATGTGGGTGTAGTATTAGATACACCTCTGCCTGATCCTTCTGGGGCGTGATGTTATGTACTTATTTCAATCAAAGCAGCCTATTGCAGTGGCTGTGTATGTGAGTTTAAATGTTTGTAAATGTACCCACGATGCACAAAAACATTCAAGAGCGGGTATAAACGTTTAAAAAAAACTTGTTCACATGCGTATCAATTGCAATCTAAATTGAGTCGGGCCAGAATTTGGTGCCTTCAGTTAATTAGCGTCCATCAGTCCCCGTACCAACATCGCTGACACGTATTTTTTTTAATCGTGAAATTCGTCTGACGTAATTTATAATAATAATAAACATTTATTTCAGACCAGGTGGTCCATATCAATGTACTTAAAAAAAAAACAATGTTAGTATTGAATAGTATTGTCTATCCTATTCTTAAAATGTATAAATCTTCTGAAAGCAATACCCTCTGGCCACAAGTTGTCGTCTAAAAACGTATTTATTTTGTTCTTAGGAACAAACAACTTTATGGATATATTTATGGATGGCTTACCTTGAGATTGGCTACCGTGACTGAAATTTGGTCGGAAGGTCATTACTGTTGACTTTAGATAGTGCAGATAACGATTACTGATCTTCAAAGTCAAGTACTGATAACGTCCTTGAAATGGTGACGAGTCGACAACGTATTTTATCTCTGAAGTCTTATCATTGATTTGTTATCGACGAAAATATTGATTTTGCTATCTTACAGCTGCTTCAGATCACACCCTTTTTGTCAATAAGAAAATTTCAAGTTCTATTGACTTGGGCCGAAGTTGTTGAACGAAAGCACAGCTTAACAAGAATGTATGTAATGATCTTTTCGCAAATGTTGACACTTTGAAATGTTCGTACAGTCTGTGGTATAGTTCGGTTCAAACTTTTTGGCGGCTCGGAAGTTAGCTGCGAGTGACGGTCTGCGCAGGAATAACGATTCAAACTTTATGTCGGCTCGAAACATCTTTACGTAAAGCTGCACAGAACACAATCCTAACTTCCTAATGCCTATTATAAATGCGAACGTAAGTTTGTTTATTTGACGCCTAAACAAACAACTGATCCGATCATCCTGAAATTTTGCATATACGTTTTCATCAGGTATGCAGAAACGGACATAGGGTATCTAAAAAAGTACTGTTCCCGAGGAAAACAATAATAACGTTCTTATGAAATAAATGGCGCCACGAATCATGATTGAATTATATTATTACAAGCAGAGTACAACCCGAATTGATTGTCAAATTGTAAATTAACCCGAGCGAAGCCGCGGGTAAAAGCTAGTTTTATATATCAGCAGTGCGCAGAGAACGCATCGTCTTGACTGAATAATGCGCAGACCATCACTCGCCGCTAACTCCCGAGCCGCCATAAAGTTTGAACAGAGCTATAACTGTGTGGCAACTGGCACTTGACCTTGATCTGGCCTAGGTAGAGTCACGAGCACCAATATATATACACTATCCTAAAAGCAGTTTTCGCGAGAAATAACGATTATAACTTGGAGATAGGATATTTTTCATAAAAATATGAGTTCCAGAATACTATGTTCAACAACAGGAAATTTTAATCAGAACAGTAGGAGAAAAACAGTTTTAAAAGTTGCTAAGTGTTTATACAGGGTTATTTGTAAAACACCAGTAACCTCTTAAGAGGTCATTGTACTCATCATTATGAACAACTTTTACTATGGGACCAATCCTGAAATCGCGAAAAAAAAATCAGCTGTTCCCTACATTTATGATCGATAACTCGTCAAAATGTAGGGAACAGCTGATTTTTTTTCGCGATTACAGGTTTGGTCCCATAGTAAAAGTTGTTCATAATGATGAGTACAATGACCTCTTAAGAGGTTACTGGTGTTTTACAAATAACCCTGTATATTGGTGCTCGTCATTGTACGGGAGTTTCAATAGAATACGAGGCCAGCTTATAGTTACTGGTTACGTTACCATTCACGTACGGTCGAGTGTCATTGATGCACGTTGACAACAGCGTGCATCGCAGTTGTATGCAAAAATAATATCACATTTTGTCTGAAACTAATATAATTATTACCTGAATCCGTTCTGCCACACACAGCTGGGTAAAGATACTAGCCTATAAAACCTAAGTGTTGCCATATACAACCAATCTCCATTGGTTACCACAAAATTCGTAGCATACTTTGCCTGCAACTGATAACTACATAATGGGTTAAAAATACACTTAACGAAGTCGAAAAGCACTTGTTCTCCCCGACATTGCCATTTGCCATCATTTTTTCGTTTTGGACCATACCTGAGAACCTTCTAGTTACGGAGGTATTAGGGGTCAAACTTTCTCAGCAATCATTTTTGCGTCGAGTTACTTAATTTGATGTACAGAATGCTTGGTTGACGGCTTTGTGAAGGGTCCGTTTATGCCTTGTATTATATCTGAAATCCTTAAGACCCAATTCATTTCCTCAGTGTTGCCCTACACCAGTGTGGGTTACAAGTACAAAAAAAAACAAATTTATAAGAATTGGCTATAAATATATTTCGTATAATACTATAACAATAATATCTAAAGTATAAGTACGGGTATCACAGTTAAGTTACAGCATCTTGGAGGACAGGTCTAGTTCCAGTTGCATGTCTTGTATCGATTCCTTCTTCAACAAAGGTTTGCGATCACTCTCTTTTATCTTTTTTGCGTTTTTCTTGTTTTTCGTTAATCTGGAACAAGAAATAAAAGTATGAATATAGAGGTAATACGTAATATTTAAAAAAATCGATAGTTTTCGATTCAAAAAAAATCTATCTATTTTAAAAAAAATCTATCGATTATATTAAAAACAAAACTATTCCTTGTGAGAGGGAGTAGACCATAATAAACTACTGCTAGGCGCGCGAGTTGAATGCAGTCGGGGCTTGAGCTGGAGGACGTGAACAGTGAGCACCGGCCCGCAGCATAGCGCTGCCCATAACATCGTACGCTTGCGTATTCCTAAGCTCTGCATTTAACTCACGCGCCGACTATACGCGGAGCGCCGTCCCGTCTGTCATTAATAGATCTTGGACAGTCGTAACGGGCATAATAATAAATACTTTTTCTTTCTTTCTTTCTTTCATTGTTGCATGGTTTTTTTAGCACGTGGCCTTAATCAGAATTAATACCGCCACCTTGTTCAACATTACAAATTCCACAGATTATTTCATTAATGTTAACCAACAGAGCTGTCGTGACAATGTCATTGAAACGACGAAAGATTGCAGCACTACAGCCCGTAGCCCGAAAGTCTGACAACCAGTTTTGTCAAGGAGTGCTGCAAGCCAGTTACTGGTTTGTAGTGGGACGCAATAGTAGTCCGAAGTTTGTGCTTTTTATCCAGTTTATAGCAATAGGCCAGCCCCACTTTACAAGAGAATTAAATATGTAGCGGCACTAGAAAAAGTACTTCAGCAACATAGAACAAAAAGTACTACAGCGCCATCTATGACACAGGACAAACTAAACATCGAAATACACGCAAGTAAAGTTATTCGCGACTTAAGACTATATAGAAGAACCCGACAACTGTCGGGCAGTAGCCCACCAGACATAACACCCGTTTGGTCGGAGGATCCTCCCTTTTCTATGGGGGTTGAAGAACTTTACACCCTGTTCTTCATACCCCCAAAAATATGACTGACGAAGTGTGGGTGGTAGATTCAGTAGATACTACGCTCACCTGACCTGACCCTTCGGATGGGATCACAGGTGTGATGCTATTTTGTATGCCCCATCGTGGCCATGGATATGTCTCGCACGGCTCTGAACTTGTCATGTTTTACTGACCTATTGATGACCCCATCAGGGTGGTCCATCATGCGTATGATGTCTGCCTGGTCGGAGGAGTCCAGTGGCGCCACAGATATATCTCGCACGGCTCTGAACTTTCCGCAGTTGTTTAGATGCTCGTTCTCCAGGCGGAAGAAGTTCCAGATGAATCGTCTGGAATATCATAAATGTTTACGGTATTAAAAAAAGGCATCGTTTAGTTAATATTTCGAGTATTAACCGTTTATAACTGGAAATACTTGCATTACCAAAACCACCCTTAGTACTACGACAAAAAGGTTATGTCGATGTCAAATTATTTCCATTGATTGATTGTTTGGCCAACTGGTATTCACGAAGGGATCCCTTCTTTTCGCATAATGTTCTTTGTCCTAATATACTTCGGCATAACGATTTTGGCACAATTTGTTTTGGCATAATAATACTTCAGCATAATTTTTTTAGGCATACATTTTCCGTCTTATTATAAAACTTCCGTTAGTACCAGGTTTAAACCAGGACTAAAAGGTCAAGGTTTGTTACGGTACTAACGTTAATTCTGTCATTCGTATTACAAATCGTAGACCAACAAAGGACTACTTAGTACCAAAGATAGTCCCTGGTTTAAACGTTATCCACAGATTATAAGCAACAAAATATTTAAACTGTTCAATCATTCGTTCAGCGTTCTATGCGCCGTTCCTTTTTACAAAATGTTGTTACGTAATTGAAAGAAAAAATATTCTATAAATTGCTATTTGTAGTGGTAAAATATAAAGTTTTGCTATTTAAAGGTAGTTAAATAATCCGACTTTTAATTTTTTGAATGCATGTTCACAATTTAATTGTTCTGGCTTGGATCATCTATCGAGATAACACGTATAACGAAGTGAACTTGACAGCGCGCGTAATTCGAGTAATGTTATCGAAATGTTTATGTTACAACTTAAAAGCAAACTAGATGTCCGGTTTCACATCAAGATTAATAATCTAAATAAAGGCACAGTTCTTTGGGCACTTTGTGGTGAGATCGTGTGTGCATCGTTTTAAGAAAATGGAACAACCAAAGAAAAAAAGGGGTGTTAATTGGACTCCAGAAGAAAAGGTTAGTGATAGATAACGGACATGTTAGATTACGTACACACAAATCTTCACGTAGTAAATCGACAATCCTTTCGCCAAAACGTTTACTAAATCTATATTTATACCGAAAATCTTCGTCAGGTAACCCAAATGGATTTCGTCGTTGACGAACTCTGTTAGGCCCCGGGCACTCTCAAGTGTATCCAACAACTCCAAATCTTCCAAATCAACTATATCAATCATGTCAATATCCATTTTTGGTTAAAATCACAAAATAATAATTTCCGAAAGCTAACCTCAAAATTAAGAATTTGATGTGTAACAATTTAGTACCATAGTTAAACTAGGGGTCACGATGGTCTAACTTTGGTACCATAGATAGTTCTAGGACTAGCGATAAACTTCTTTTTGTAATAACGTTTATTCAAGTTCATGGTTTAAACCTAGTACTAAACCCGGTACTTTTTTAAAACCACGTTTTATAATAAGAGGGTTTATGTTGGCATAATCATCTTAAAGACTAATTTGTTTTGGCATAAATTTGATTCGCATAACGTTAGTAGGCCTAATGACTATTAGCATAATAATATTTAGGCATACAAAATATTGTTGGTTAAAAATTTAATATGCTGTGCAACAAAAGTTAGTGACAGAACCGAATTGCTGCAAAACCGACTCCACGTAGTCTTGTTTGTCCTACCCCTAGAGTGTAATTTAAAATCGCGTAGGCGCGTAGGGGCGAGGCGGCCCGCGGGCTGAGGAGCAGGTGGCTGCGAGCGAGCCGCCGCGGCTGAGGCTGGCCGGCGAAGCCGGCCAACAAGCCGAAGCTGCGGTGGTGAGTGAAAGCCGTCTGCGACGATTAGTACGCGTGGGGCCGCCGGAGGCCCGCAGCGCCGGAGCCGTGACAGAAACCCTGCCTGCTGCATGTTGCATGCTTGCTTGAATGCTGCATGCTGCATGCTTGCTTGCATGCTGCATGCTTGCTTGCATGCTGCATGCTCGCTTGAATGCTGCATGCTTGCTTGTTTGCTGCATGCTTGCTTGCATGCTTGCTTGCATGTTGTATGCTTGCTTGCATGCTGTATGCTTGCTTGCTTCATGCTTCCTACAGCGAAAAAAAAACCCACAAAATTGTTCAATACGGTATATTATATTAATATGTTATTTATTACCTGATTCAGGAGTTATGGCTTTTTTCCAAATTTTTAAAAAATTGGTATAATTATCCTCTTCGGGCAAAAAAGCTAGGGCGTATAAAAAAGTTATGCTTTAGAATGTTATGCTTCATCATTATTATGGTTAGAGAAATTATGCTTAAAAAATTATGCGTAAGCTGTTATGCGTAATTATATTATGCGAAAATATAATTATGCCAAACAAAATTATGCTAAGTTATATTAGGTCTTAACATTTTATGCAAATGGATAGTGAACCATTCACGAAAATGATTTTGAAGCCTCGTTTATGAATAATAAAATTAAACCTCGTAATGTGATGAGAACCTGATTCAGACTTTACCAATATTGATTCCTTTCCCTGTCCAATGGTGAGTCAATATGGTTTACTGCGACTAGTTTAACACTAATTGTGTCTACTTTGCGTTGCGAACAGTAACTTTGTTAAAACTAGTTTGCATTGCATATCGGGTCGCACGCACTGCCGAGTATGAGGTCCGGAGGTCGTTTCCCAGGTCGGTTAAAGCGCTGTTGGGTTTTTCAATCTGAAATTTCTCAATAGCAGCCAGCCAGAGCTTAGATTTGTGCCCAATTGATGGAAATAGGCTCGCCCCCTATTACATGGGACTTAAAAATATAACTGGCGAAATGTACCACCTCCACCTCTGCTAACCCTTTTGAGGATTACAGGCATGATGTTATAGTGTTTTATAGAGCTGCTGTCCGTAACTCCTCGTCTAAAGCGCCTATTTTCGTAAAAAAAACCCAATCAGTTCTTTCTTTTCAGTGGTTGAAACATAAAACAATTAAGTAGAATTAATTACCGGAACACTTCAAGCGGCGCTAGTATGGAGGTCATAGTCTCGGCGCTGACGTAGTTGTTCTCCGTCACCACGAACGAAATTGTCCAGATGAACCGCAGCACAAAGTCTTCCACTATCGCGAAGTAGTAGAACTGGAAACAGAAGGAATACACTTTCTTATTATTAGGGCTGTTATAAAGAATTTTGGAGTACGGACTTAAACATAACTGGCAAAATACGGGATGTTACCGATTTTATCAATCGAGTTCAAGGAAATCTAGAGTCAAATTTCTTTTGAACCATTTTCACAACTTTGAAGACAAGCCAAAGTTTGCGTTCTTTGCCGCTTACTCAACTATCTACAGTAATTCTACACAGTAAGACTAAGCGGCGCAGAATGATAACTTTTCTCAATTTTGGAGTGGAATTCCACCTACGCTACGCTTGCCCAAAACGCGATCTTCGCTTGAGATCTCGTCAGCTACAAATGGTCCTTCGACAGCCAAGGCCACTTGGCCCTTGTAATCCCTAGTAAGTGGTAAGCGACCTCTATGAGGACAAACCAGACTTTCCCGGATGATATCCTTCACAAAGAACTTCGCTGCAGTACTACTCACCCCAGGATTATACACGATCTCCTCCCTCAGGAACTTGTTCTCCGCATTAGGGCCACAGCTGAACAACCCCCAATCCATCTTGATGTCCCACGTGTACGTGTACAGCGAGGAGACCAGCTGGCATGCGAACCAGGCGTACAGGAATGGGTTGTCGTACGAGTCTGGGTAGCTTCCTGGAAGATAGAAACGAAGATATAGGTGCAAATGGATGGCAAGTATGGCAATCAAGGTGTGCATTTCAATGGCCTCAAAGTATGTCATGATTCTATCCATCGACTCCAGTCTGGTTGCTTACTATAGTTTTTTGAAAGTAATGGTGTTACTTTAACACGTAGAAGTGTTGTTTTTGAACAAAATGGGGAGACCGAGATGCGGTCGGTTTGGATAGCCTTACGAGAGCACACACTTTTTGTTTTCTTTTTCTCGGCGTGGAAATCCTCAATGGATACGTCCTCCGACCTGGGAAGATCGGAGGGGTCTGTCAGACTCGTACTGCCTAAAACCATACCGGTGTTCCCTCGCACACTTGCGTCGAAGGGCAGCGGGATCTAATGCGACTTCCGTTGCCCTGGACTAGTGCCGGCCCGCTTGACCTGCAGGAGTGAGGTGTAAACCTCCACCGTAACGTCGTCAACGCAGGCCAGACCACCAGCTAGCAAGTGGGCGAACCTCTTTCATACTTCGTTTTGTCTCTTTCGGTAGTTCGCGGCGTGAACCAAAGTATGAAAAGAGGTGAAAAGATGTCCGGCTCGCTCGCTCACTCGCTAGCTGGCGGTGTGGCCTGCGCTTAATAGAGGCGCGCGTGACACACTACGTGCCGCCTTCTCAGGTTCGTTTTGTTTTTTTTTGCTCCAACCTATTCACAAGTTCATAACAATTTTCTGCACTAGGAAGTAATTAATAAATATTGACGAATTGGTGTTTAGTAGCAGTTGGTTTTGGCCACGTTACTTTTTATTATATAATATAAAAATCTACCTACCTTACCACGTCTTTTTTCAGCTCACAAAGAAACATACAAATAATCATACTGACCACTATACAGCGTCCGCAGCGTCGCGAACAGCACCACGAAGAAGGTGGTGGAGTACTTCCCCGCGTTCACGAGATGAGGGAAGGCCTCGCGACTGTCCCGGTAACGGCGGAGACATTGGAAGAAACGCGTCCAGGCTGGGACTACGTTGATGAGCGCGCGGGTTATAATGAACCATTGTGTTGTTTCGAATGTTACTGGAAAAAGAAATGCGATTATTAAAGCGTCAAGTGATTTGTTCTCAAAACTTTAATTGAAGAGGAACCTGTTTTCAATTTATTTAATATCGTAAAGGTGGTAACAGCGCCTTTAGACGAGCGCAATTTTTACAGACCCTTGACTACACACTCTACAGGTACACTTGTCATAACGTACACATGATCGAGTTGCGTATTATTGATCACTAAGAATTTAAAAAATATGCACGTTATGGTACCAGACCACTAGACCAATTACCCATTGCTTCAAGCTTCCAAAAGGGCTTAGGTAGACCTGTCGCTCAATTAAGTATTTTCCAAAAAACAATAGGCAACTTACCATTAACATTAAACCAGTCGCTACCGGTTGTATAGAAGGCGATAAGATAGTGGAAGTCTAAGAAGGCCGCTACGAAGGAGTTCCACTGGTCAGCCAGCCAGAAGTCAGCGAATAGCACCGGCATGAATGGAGCCGCTAGAATACGACCCTGTAACAACGATGACGTACAGGTTTTGGGGTGCATTTTAAACCGTTTAATAATAGTATACTTAATACGAAAAAGTATCAAATTAAATAAAAGAATGACGTTACATATTTTATTATAAAAATTTTAGACGAAAAGCAATGATTAATTGGTTATCGATAAGATGTTTGAATCCCTATTTTGTAGGTATGTGTGAATCGCAAAAAATTTGGGGCTTGGCGTGGGAGGGGACGTCAATGTATTTACGCTTTGGCGTTCAAAAGGTTAAGAAAAATGGGCCCTTCATCAAGACCGGCCGTGTTTCTCATGAGACCGCGTATCGGTAAGCGTAGTTTGGTAGTAGATTACCCGACGACCTTAAAAAGATGGTTCGGATCGGATGCAGAACGGGGAGGAGAGGGTGTTGTGGCTCAGCTTGGGAGAAGCCTATGTCTAGCAGTGGATTTCGATAGGCTGAGTCGATTGATTGATCGACATCAAAACATCTAACATCCATCAACTACACCCGCGTGGTGGTTTACGACTACAACCTACTCACTCTCACAGCTAGTAAACTAAACGCCAAGACTCCTGACAGTTATGATCATAAAACGTGCGAATAGGACGTTAAATAACTGTCTCGTGTCATCCCTCTCCCGCGTTTTTGACCGCGGCTTCAGAGGTGACAGGTGGTTTTGGTTGTCTGACCACAAGAACGAGCTTGGTAAGAGTATGAGCCGGTTCATTCGCAAGCCTCAGTAAATGGCTTGTGGAAGTCAGATTGGCAGGGACTCCATGTGAAACGCTGCATGCGGCGAATGAAAGGCGACCCTAATATATTGGTAAAAGTTATTATAATTAACTAGCTGTGCCCGGCATGCGTTGCAATGCATGTTTTCCTACCTTCTACTTTCACTACCCTACCTTCCCTAATTTTCCTGAATTTTCTTTGCTATAAACCTCACGGAGCCCGAGACCTTTCCAACGAATGCAAAACCGTGGAAATCGGTTCGTGCGTTCTGGAGTTATAGCGTCAGGAAGGAAAACCCGACTTATTTTTATATTATAGATATAATTGGCAGACGAAGCAACAACGCTATTAAGTTTCTCGTCAACATCAACATTGTTAAAACATTCAAAATTAATTCTTCAACCAGACATAAGTCAGACATCTCACTATTATAAAATCTGTACGTATTGAGTAGTAAAGACAAATTCCTGACGTAAATTGTCATAACGCATTAGCTACGGGCGCTACGGCAAAGCGAAACTAATGAGTAATTAGAAACTATTAAGAAGTCAATAGTGTTGGCTTGACGTCAGTGCTGTACGATTAGTGCAATGAGACTGGAACGAGCTTAGAGGATTACGGTTTAATTTCTTAAGAGATTATTGAAATCATCTTGAAGTAAGAATTCTGGGTTATATTGCGAAGATTGGTAGAGTACCGCTCGGTAACCGGAATGAACCTCAACTCAATAATTTTTTTACAAATTGCCATGAGCGGTTAAGCTGAAAAACGTACTTATCTATTGCGCCATTTGCGCCGACCCTAAATAACATGGGACAAGGGCAGGATGGTAAACAGCGGGTAAACTGCAGTGACTGGTAGAATGAATTAAAACAGCCAATCGTCGTATCGCTTATTTGCATTTAATTCTGACGAATCGATGATTTTCGTCGCAGAAGCCGGATGCAAGTCTCAATTTGTTAAGCATAATTTTATTATTAAGTTTTGACTTCAGAGTAATAAATCTTTCATGATTGGATTTTTTATAATAATACTCGATAATGCCACGATTAGCTGTGTGGTTTGCCAAAACCTGTTCTTGGTAATCCTAGTCAAGGATGAGAACAGATCTATTGTAACCAGTCATCATTATCGTCACCATTCAGACGACATACCACAGCAGGATATAGGCATCTCTGAAGTATCGTCACGTGGACCCGTCTTGTCAATTTCCGCATTCAATTATACCAAGATTGATTGTAATACAAAAACTTGCTTATTTGTTAACAAAAAAGATCTTGCCAATGAAGTTTACTACCACTTTCAGAATCATCATCTGCCTAGCCTTTTCCCAACTATGTTGGGGTCGGCTTCTAGTCTAACCTGATGCAGCCGAATACCAGTATTTTACATAGAGCGACTGCCTAACTGACCTCCATAACCCAGTTAGTACTAGGTAATACGATACCCTTGGTAAGACCGATAACTCTTGGTAAGACAGTTTTAGAGCATAATATGACCGAGAAATAAAGTTTGGCAAGCAGACTGGTGACCACTGTGCCATTATTCCATGAAGAATAATTTAGTCCAGTTTATTTTAACACGATTTATTAGTACACCTTTAACTACGTGTGTAAGCAATTGCAACTGGATGGTCATTAACTTCTAGATGTCACATAAATATTGTTTACGTTGTAATAACCGGCGACAAAATGATTTGTAAACGTTATAGATGCCAATTTCCAGAGACACTACATTTTAACTCAGCTATTTAAAATTTAAACTACCCTAGTGGTAGATGCCACTAGGGTACTTAGTTAGCCTTTCATCATGATCTGCCTAGTCTTTTCTTAACTAAGTTGGGGTTGGCTTTCACTCTTAACTGGAAGCAGCTGAATAACAGTATTTACATGGCGCGACTACTTATAAAGGGTGTAAACAGACCCTTCACGGAGCTAACCAACCAACCAACCAAGCATCAAACTAAGTAACTTTACGCAAAAATTACAGCTGGGAAAAGACTTTTCTTTTTGGGTGTAAAATTACGTTTTACGGTAGGATTCAATGTAACGCACTCAAAACATTGTACTGCTGGATGGATTGAATAGTACGGGGGTCGTGGAGGTGTTTAAAGTAAAGTTCTTACATTAAAAACTTGTATTTTAAAAAAAAACTTGTGAAAAAGTTGGAACTTTGACCCCCGTAACTAGAAGGTTCCCTGTTATAGTCTAAAACAACGAAATGATCGCAAATAATCGCAATGACGGGGAGAACAAGTGCCTTTTGGCTTCGTTAAGGGTCTTGTTACACCCTCTATAACCTCCTCAACCCCGATACTGGCGAACACGATGCCTCTTGGCAAAGGAAACCGATAGTGGTCCCTGGATAGCTACATACTAAAAGACAAGCTATAAAAATAGAGCTACTTTTCTGAGTGCGACCACAACCACAAACCACAGCGACAATGTCGCTCAAACGCAACGACAGACCGCAGCGACACAGCTGGTTTCTATGTAACTCTATGAAAACGCTTGAATAGATGGCGACATTGCTATCTGTCACCATTGCTGGTGCGGTGTGCAGTTGCGGGCGCCTGCGAGAGAGCATATTTAAAGAAGCTATTTTAGAATACTCACACATATCCTCAGAAACCAAAACCGTGCTTCATGTCGAAAAACCTTCAGCGGGTTCATGAGAAAGGCCACCATTATAATCACAAGCGCTAACGGGTTTACAAACGGCGGTATACTCAAACTGGCACTGTATATAAAACTTAATATGCTTAGAGCCCAAATAACACCAAAAATGGCTGCCAGCTCCATCAAATGTTGCTCAGAGAGATGATTCCGGGGGTCCAACTCGAAAATCAGTACATGGTTGACCCCAGAAGATCGCCACCCGTATACGTTGATGCCGATTAGGAATATGAACTCGACTAATAGGAATGGGCCACGATACAGTCTGAAGGCAGTCTTGAAGTTTTCTGTGCCACCCTCGTGGAATAGTGCTGAAACAAAATTTTAAGAAGGTAAGTTTAGCAGCATTTTCTACTGTTCGGTTACGGACTGTTTTTTCATACATAATAGTTTGTATAAAATACTAGCGAAAATAGACTCTTCCCATACAGAAACGGAAATAACATTAAACACTATTTTGGACCGTTGAGTAAGTACCTACCTATGTACAAGGTTTCTCAGAAAATATTACGTAGTAACACATTTAAATAAAAGGCGATTTTAATTAACTCAAAATAGGCTCTATGTAACTTCACTAAGTCAAAAGTTACTGAAAAACCATTAAACCTGCATCAACACTAACATTATACTAGTCGCAATTTGTTACATTGGTCATTGAATAGCAACTTCGAACATAACCCATACGGAAATGCCCATTGTCCTTTTAAGTTACCAGCAGCGCCTCCTGTCGACACCATTGCAACATTGTTCTATGAGCGATGCGATGTATCATTGATAGAATCGATAATAATCAAAAGCCTGCCTAGACGAAAGTATATCGTAACCGAAACTAGCAGCTTTTTTGGCAGTATGATGGTCAATGACCGGGCTGCCTACAAATTAAAACCATATTTAAAATACGGGCTTCCCCTCACCAAAAATCCTTAATTGGCAATCTTCGATTACTGATTTGTGTTTTGTCATTTAAGAACACGTATGCTTCCTTATTCGTTTTTGGAATAAATATGTACAACTATTTGAAATTAGAAAACGTTAAACTAAGAAAATCCGTGGTAGACTTTGATTATACTGTCTAGAAAACCACTTCGCTATTTTATTTACGACGTAAACAGCATATGTAATAAATTACGGTCGATTGTTGTAGTTATTAGAAGGCCCATCTTGAGCACTGGTCGCCTACAAACTGTAATGATGACGAATCTCGCACGGTCGCACCAATTTCGAGCTTTGAAGTCTTTTAAACCAATCTACTCTAAAGTGGGTTTACAAACATTAATTGTGGAACGAAAACAAACCGAAAATTTGGAAAAACTACGTTGATCTCCGTACGATCTTTATGAAGAAACATTCTCACTTATATGTTTGCATCAGTCGATTGGATAAGAGTCTTGTAAAAGAATTATCGTCCATTGCAACTAAGCTTATGTATGCACACAATTTAATTGTCATTGCGTGTAATGACCATTTATGGCCTGATAAACTCTTTCAGAGTGTACACACAGCGACATATCAAGCTATACATTTCCAGTATAACATGGCCTCGCATTGTATATGTAGATTTCCCGCACAATGAGAGATCCGCATAAACTGGTTTCGTAAAGCTTGAATGGTCGCCGTGCGTACCTATCAAACAATTCGTTTATAGCCTTATATTGCGTGATTATAGTTCACTCTTTTGTCCCTCATAAAAAAGCTTCCTAAAAACCGTTCCCATTTTAGATTTTAATCCCCTACGATATAATTTTTAGGGTTCCGTACCTCAAAAGGAAAAACGTCTGTCTGTCAAGACCCTTTATCTCGGGAACGCGAGGAGGTATCGAGTTGAAATTAAAAACGATATAGTCTGGTCTACAGTCTCTTGAAGCTGTGAAAAAATCAAACTTCTAAGTTAACGTAAAAAAAGATACGGCCGTTTACGCCGCAAGAAACGTGTATTTCGACACTCTCAAGGGAATCAAAATTTATAGGGTAAGTACTTCCTGTTGACCTAGAATCATGAAATTTGGCAAGTATTAATGTCTAACAGCACATGTAAAGGAAAAAATCTGAAGACAGTAAATATGTAGTTTAATAACAAAATACCTACAAGTTTATACGGAACCCTCGGTGCGCTAGTCCGACTCGCACTTGGCCGGTTTTTTTAATCCTTTTATAGAATCACTAAACATTTACTACTGTAGGTTGTTGGCACACGATAAGTACCTAAGTTTAATCTTTTATCTTTGCATTTGCATAAGATGCTGTGGTCAGTAAAGATAAAGTTTATTTTACACAATGTTTAGTAAGGATTTCTGCAATCTGTTGGGAAAATATTACAGACTCTTGTGATAACAAAGATTAGACGAAGATATTGTGTAATATATTGTATGAGTGGTAGAGATTTTATAGATCTATTACTGATAAGATAAAAACTAACATTAAGGGGATTTACTTGTCTTTGTTTGAATGTAACAAAAGTTATCATTGACAGCTAAATATAACACTAATGGCTAAAATAATGGCGGCTATGGTTGGTTAAAAGACATCAATTGATTGAAAATGAACATTGACGGCCGTTAAAAACTGCAATGCAATCGGGTTAAATAGATCAATTGACTGGATTAATCGGTGCTTCTAAACAGTATTCACGAGCGGCAACACTTGAAAGTACATTCGACAGTTCGGCACACCCTGAATAGGATACCTTGCTAACAAGCAATTTTTAAAAAAACCAGCCAAGTGCGAGTCGGACTCGCGCACGAAGGGTTCCGTACCATTGTCTATAAAAACGGCAAAAAAATCATATCTGTTGTATGGGAGCCCCACCTAATATTTTTTTTTAATTTTTCGTATTTGTTCTTATAGCTGCAATAGTAATACATCATTTGTGAAATTTCAGCTTTCTAGCTATCACGGTTTATGAGATACAGCCTGGAGACAGACAGACAGACAGACAGCGGAGTCTTAGTAATAGGGTCCCGTTTTACCCTTTGGGTACGGAACCCTAAAAATAAGAAATAGGCATGCGTTTGGCCGCAACTCGCCTGATGTGAAGCGATGCTGCGGCCTAGGGTGGAACACGCTTGCCAAGAAGTAATCTATTAACTCGAACTTCGAAGAGATCCAGATTATATTGATTGGGATACAGAGCAGCTGTCAGTGAATTCCATGACTGGCGGTTCGCACAATAAATGTGGAAGCATGGCGCTTTGTTCGGGTCCGTGGTATTTCCACCATTTAACGGTGACGCTTTGCCGTATCTCTGCCTGTCCGGTGATTTTTACCACAGCATTGATATTCTCAAAAAGTAGTTCCCTTATTCTGTCCACTCCTCTGAATATGGTGAAGGAAAACGTCGTGAGGAAACCAAGAACCGGAGATTTGGAGACATCAGACATGCACCAACTCCCTGAACTCCCACTCCCTCTCACAGAGAGAAGGCCTGTATCCCCGCATCGGGAACGTTATTATTGGCTCATATTATTCGTGGCTTCACTAGAGAAGAACTTGAACTTGCAATTACTACAACAGGTATCTGACCTCATAATTCAATCAATTATGCCGTCAATCAATCAGCATGAATTAATTGTCCATCTGTATTATTTATAAGCATTATATTATTTTTTATCAAAGTATTATAAGCAATAAAAACAGTGATTAATTTAATTTCCTGTAATTACGTTGCGCCTAAAATATGGGAAACATTTCCAAGATTTTTTAAACGTGAATCAATGTCTAAATATTGCACCAGAACTATTTGATACGCATTAGATTTTCCTGATAAGATTAGAAAATTCTTTGGAAAATCTACAATTTAAAGATACGATGCATAGTAATTGCGAAGGTACTTATATATCTATCAAAGAAAACAGTTGTGTTATCTTCAAGATAGATAATTATGCTTCTTGTTAACGGATATGGATAAACATTTTGCAATCTTACCCCCAGTTTCTGACAGACGTATCAATGTAATCTGTTATTAAAACCGATGTATGATTTGTCATTATTAACACGCTTTTACTAATTTTCACCTGTAACTGTCTATGTGAAAAAAATCTTAGAAGTTTGAGCCGCTTCCCGGTTTCCTATTTAGCTGAAATGCTTACAAGTTTTGTTTGCATGACAATGCATGGTTAGCTAAGTGACGTAATTCTAAATCCAATATGGCGGACTCTCAAAGATGGCGGACTAGTTATTTTTTATGCCTTCGCATGTTATGGGTACCAAATGAAAGGGTTTGCTGAGAAGAATACGAGAAATAAAATGACGTAGACGAAAGCGTGTTTTTTTAAACTATAATATTTTATTTTAACTGTACATGACCTCATATTGATTTTTGACCAGTGTACTAAATCTGTCTTTTAAAAATAGCTTAAGTAGAGTGGTCCAAAACACGCAAGGTTTATCTAATGGTTAATAGTAAAACAGCTTCACTAAAAGCCTCTGAACAAACTGTTGACAATTACGATATTTTAATTAGGGTTCCGTACCTCAGTCGGTAGAACCGGACCTTATAGGATCACTTTGTTGTCCGTCTGTCTGTCTGTCCGTCTGTCAAGACCCTTTTTCTCAGGAACGCGTGGAGGTATCAAACTGAAATTAATATCAAATACTCAGGTCTGCTACCCCTTGGAGCAGTAAAAAACACAAACTTGTAAGTCGCGATCAAAAGAAATGACCGTTTATGTCGCATTATTTTGCGATTTCACAAGGGAATCAAAACTTCCCGTTGACCTAGAATCATGAAAGAAGAACAGGCAAAAAAAACCCAGACCCGACAGAAAAGTAACATACCTCAGTTTTTTTGTTATTATTTATATAATCATATTATATAGTTTTTATATTCGAAATCAATGGCTAACACCAAAATATTGCCTTATGTTTTTGTTCAGGCTTTACACTAAAAAAGTACAAAATGCCTACGTATCTACACAATTCGTAAATATATGTAACTAAATGACGTAGAAAAGTAAGTAGTTATGGGATGTATTAAAAATACGAATACCTGTTATCGTAACGGTGATTAATGTACTTTTTAGTTCTCTAATCACCGATATAAGCTCGAACTGGCGTCAACGAATTAGTGGAATAATCCGATCTGAATCATCGAATATGACGATTTTAATTAATCCTAAGTTGAGGGCGAATCCAGAAGGGCATGCTCTGACCCCAGTACCAGAGGCAAAAAGGAATGGGGTGGAATTTTTTAGTCAGTAAGAGTCTGACACGCCCTCTCGCTCTACCCAAGGGCGAGAGATGTCATTAGATGATTTTAAACCACCTTAAAAAAAAAATCCTAAGTTGAATGTTGTACTAGGAGTTCAAAAATTATATAATACAGCTGTATCTCCAGGTCTCCTGGATACATCCCATAACTATTTATCGTCATTTAGTTACATGCATTACGAATTGTGTTGATAAGTGGGCATTTTGTATTTTTTTAGTGTAAACCCTGAACAAAAACATAAGGCAATATTTTGGTGTTAGCCATTGATTTCGAATATAAAAACTATATAATATGATTATATAAATAATAACGAAAAAACTGAGATATGTCACTTTTCTGTCAGGTCTGGGTTTTTTTTATAAGGGACGTGACCGTTCTTCTTTAGCAAGAAGCACTGTCTTACAATACATGTAAAGGAAAAAATTTTCAAAAGCTCTTACCTAGATTAGATTCAGTAGAAATAACTACTTCGGTCTATTCCAATTTACATAAATCGATGACTAAAACAATTTCTGACTAATAGGACAGTTTGTGGATGCGGTCGAAGATATTCCACGAACCCATTACCCATTAAGAAGTATACATAAAGGACTGTAAATCTCATAAATTATTGGATAGTATGCGACTACGACGACGATAATTTGACGAGAATAACACTGTATTCATGAAATTGGCCAGTAAGTAGAACACAACGATGTAATTTTTCTAAAACAGTTGAACTTGGTTCGAAGTCGCGCAAAAATAGTGATCAATGCTCTCCGTGTGAGAAATGTCCTGCAGTGGAGCAATTACAAGCTGTCATAATTATTACTTTAAGGCTGTCAAAGTGCAGAGAGCATATTTTAGCCACTAAGGAAGACATTCAACGAATTTTTGTCTTGGTCATCTAGGTAAGTTCTGCATTTTGGCTTGGCTATGAACGTGTTAAAAGTAATAATATTTACAAAAAAACTCACCAGACAAAACAACAGTGATGAACAACACAATAAAAGACCCAGAGAACAGTCCCACTTTAAAAGTAGTCCATGGACTCTGTTGTTCTCCCAGCGGTGGTACTCTCAGCTTCTTCATAGCCTTTTGTCTATCGCCTCCTTCCAGGTCATTGGTGACTGTAGCCTCTGTATCGCTGATTAGTCTGTCTATGTCCTTGTTGGTATAGAAGTGTGATGTCTCCACGTGTTCTGCCCGCCATTGTGCACCGTTGCTTACGTTTAGTAACTGAGGAAGACTGATTGTTAGTTTGGTATTTGTTTGTTGGTACAGTTTTATCGGATCGGATTGTAGTTGGGTCGAATAAGTTTATGTCAAGGTGGTCCCTGTTACCTAAAGACAGCTGCAATATCTTGAAGAAGAAGAAGAAAGAAGAAGATGGGTGCGTTTTACACCTATGGCTATTTGGAAAATACAGGCATAATGTTAATAATGATTGTTTGTTTTCGACCCAGGTATATCAAAGTTGCACAAAGAGCCATGGAGCGTTCCATGCTCGGCATAAAGCTGATAGATCGAGTTACTAACGTCGAAATCCGAAGACGCACAAAGGTTTTCGATATTATAACTTAAATGGAGTTGGGCAGGACACCTAGCAAGGCACAATGATGAAAGTTGAACTAAGGCTGTCAACGAATGGCGTCCAAGAACTGGGAAAGGAAATGAGGTTGTCCGGCGGCAAGATGGGCAGACGCCATAGTTGCCATCGGGGGAATAACCTGGATGATTCTGGCACAGGACTATGGAGATTGGCATGAGAAAAGAGAGGCCTATACCCAGCAGTGGGTGTATTCAGGCTGTGGATGATGTGATGATGATGATATCAATATTCCGTTACGGACAGCACGATTGGCTATTAGTAAAAAACGTCATCATTGTAATTTACTCGTGTTTATCAAACACCTAACGGTACTTGAGTTGTTGATGGAAACATCTTAAGGAAAACGACACCAAATGTCGAATACGTGTATGTACACTCAGCGTCAGTATGTGCTAACCCTGTGTTGGTATAGTGGTTGCAAGCGCGACTGCTGAGCACGAGGTCCTGGTTTCGATTCCCGGGTCGGGCAAAGTGTTATTGGGTTTTTCCATCAGGAATTTCTCAGTAGCAACCACGGAGTCTGAATTTGTGCCCGGTTGATGGCGTGGAGCTTGGCACAAGGAAAGAGAGGCCTATACCCGGCAGTGGGTGAAGTTGGGCTCTGGATGACGATGATGATGGCAATAGGGTCACCCCCACATGCACATGGGACTTATCATAACTGGCAAAATGAGGGTGTGCTATTAGGTACACCTCTGCCTAAGCCTTTGCGGATTACAGGTGTGATGTTATGTTAAGAGTCCTACAAATCGAACTTTGCCTTGACAACTTGATGAGGAAGATCATTTTATTATTCCACTTTTTAAAGTCATTATGACGTTTTTGTGCTATTAAAATGAATATGGCAATTGAAATTATAATAAAAAGAGAATAATAATAATAAAAAACCAATCATGAAGGAAACGTGCTTAGGTACCTACACATTTTATGCCTTAATTTGAATAAAGGAAAATTGTGGGGAAACCCATCTGGTAAATGACTGACGCATATTGGAACGATGTCTGGTTTCTAACTGCCTCACTGAAATATATTACTAGAATCTAAAGTTACTAAATAAGAAATTGAAAATCTATACAAATAAAATTGAAGTGTCTGTTTGTAATATCAAAATAACAGCTTTCTACTGAATGCATATGAGAATATATACTGCACTAACTTAACGTGCTTTCCGAGGCACGGTGGGAACTCGGTATGTAATGGGTGGTCACCCATCCACGGACCAACCTAGGTAAGCACGGCTTAACCAAAAGATCGACTCTAGCGGCTGTTCTTATTAAGCCACGAGCTCCTCATAATAATACGCATGTATTTACAGAATTAGAATCATTAAAGGGGTTGTATTGATGCTTTCATGACTATAAAATATCCGTCCACAGGCCCACGCCTACGGTGGCCGAGAGCCATCACGGCGTGGCCCCCGACGCCCGGTCCTTCTCCCGCGGCGGCTGGGACGTGAGGAGGTTCTCTCCCTCTCACGTTCCGCCGCCTCCTTCGCTAGCATGACTGCTTCGCAGAAGGAGGCGACGGCTTCCCATTCCCTCTCGCCCCGGACCATGGCTTGAACCAGGGCCGGGCACGAGAGGTCGCCGCCGCCAATCGCCGCTACGAGGACACGGCGGTGCTCCTCCCAAGCGGAGCAGACCTCGACGGTGTGCTCCACCGTGTCCTCCGGGCGATCCTCGCAATTGTAGCACCCGGGCGTTTCCTCCCGCCCGATTCGGTGCAGGTACCTCCCGAAGCACCCGTGTCCGGTGAGGACCTGCGTCAGGCGGAAGGTGAGCTGCTCCGCTGCTCTCTGGGCCACCACTGCTCTCGAGAGCAGCGGTACCTCGGAGCTTCCACCTTAAACATTATTGGCGAAATGTGTGCGTACTATACGTAGGCATGTAACTATTTTATACGTCTATGTCACTGCCTAAAACCTTCGGAAAAACTGGCGCGGCATTATATTTTTCGTATTTCCAAAGATATCAATGTTCATTGTTGTGCCTTGGTAACTCAGTACAATATTCTAACACTACACCACACATAACATAAAAATGTAAACATTATGAACTAACTGATACGATGATATTATCATATAACCACTGTATATTCAGGATTATCCACTATTTAAAATAAATAGATAAGAAAACCTTATCAAACCTTACCTTATCGTGTTTCTTCAATATTTTTCTGAAGCCAGTGTAATTTAGATTCTGATAGTTTTGTAGGAGAATGAGACTTAAGTAGAATTCACTAAAGGCTAGTTTTAATTCTTGCACTTTTCTCCGTGGTATCGCCTTTTTGCCATCACCGCTTCCTTTAGGCTTGATTGTTTCAAAATGTGATTTCAATTCGCTTTGTAGCGTTGCGAATTTACGGGTCGCTTCGGCGAGCTTTTCTGAAATTTTGGAATGAGATGTAACTGATTGTTTAAACTACTATAGGATTACTAACTAATTGAATTTTTTGTTGCCTTCAACTATTTGGTAAGTTAAAGACAGTTGGTCTAGACCTTCCAACCTGAAACCTACCTGGTAGGGACCTAGAAATATAGAGGTTTTAATAGGGGTCAACCGCTACCAAGTGAAATTTTTACACTTGAAGGAAATCCACTGTACAAGATTTTTTGAAGTTACTAACTTCAATATGACATGCATGATACGATATGTAACGAGAGTACGAGATAAGTCTCGTTTGCGTAGGCTTCGATATCCGCCGCGTGGTCAATGCGTTTCGAATTCGAGCTTAAAATCTCTTGCTTGTAGATACAGCAAAGCGGACTATGGCCCGTTTTATAAATATTACTCTTAAACTAACTAGGGTTATAAAAATAATTATAATATATTATATATAATGCTCATAATCTATGTTCTTACCTGAATAAAAAGTGTTAATTTTCTTAAGTTCCTGATCACAGTAATGGAAGAATGTTTCATCGAAGTTTGCGAAATGGCGGGAAAGAACCTCGGGCTCTACGTTCTCAGCTGATGGCGCCTCTTCCACCGCTGTGTATAACATAGCCTTCATTTCCTGTTGGCAAAATAGACAATTACAACGTAGAATAAGTTTTCTATAAATAGAAAAGCCTACTTTTCCGGTATTAGTAACCTCCTCTTCTTCTTCAATCGATCCCTCATTACTGAGGATCATGGTCACTGGACCCATTTAAACGGAAAATCTGCCTCCATCGAATTCGGTCCAAAGTTGCCATCATCACCTGCTGAAATTTGCTTGAGAATGTGGCTTCTATTACTTGGTCGGACCATCGTGTTGGCAACCGGCCTCGTACTCTCTTTTCTTCGGGATTGCCAACAATAATTCAAGGCTGCATTCGCATTATGTGGCCGAAAGAGGTCAAAATAAGCTGTTGGCAAACTGTAGACAATCGGGCCTCCAAGCCATAGTCAATAAGTGCCATCAGGGTTGGTTGATCAGGAATTTGTCAGTAGCAGCCACAAAGTCTGGTTATGCCTGGTCTATTTACATGGGACTTAAAACATAACTGGCAAAATGCGGTTATACTGTTAGGTACACCTCTGCTTAACCCCTTGGGAATTACAGCCATGATGTTATGATCTCTCATCAAATATTGATTTAAACTGTAACTTACGAAACTAGCTTACTCATACTACATCAGCACAATTTTGTTACAATGATGAGCATGCTACAGAAACATGTTTTCTATTTAAACATTATGATTAGCATGTGATTGACATAGGCAAATCTAGTAACTGTTAAAAATGACCTTGCCAAAATATTTGTGTTAACAAATTAAAGGACACTGGGCAAAACTGGTAGGAAGTGGTCTATGAACCAATAGATGTGTATCATGTAAAGTACCAGTCATTTTATAGTTCTGTTCAGCTAGAAAAATCTATTTAATATAAATGCACCAACTAAAAATGCTTGATCAGCTGAATCATGAAGTGCATTTTTTTGTCACTGGTATTTAGATGTGCAGTAAAACAGCTAGCACAGGTATTAAATTACAGAAAACAGTAATTATAGCAGGCCAGCAGCCGTTTCACAGACTGTTTGTTCAGTGTAGTTTGGTTCAGAATTTTAACTGTGGGTCTGACTCAGATACCACAGAACGCCTACACTATAGTACAATTCTTACATGACACTTCTTTCTTTTGCCTCGTCCAAGTTCATACATCTGGGCATACATGAATGTGTTACGGTACCAGTTTTTTATTATGTTAAATCTGAACTATGAGTTATGACAGTTTTACTAAGTCTGTTTAAGTTATAGTTAGTGCGGCTTTAGAAAAATTATCATAGTGCCTGGTTGAGTTTGAATTATGAATGATTATAATAATGCAGATGGAAAAATACAATTATAAGACATTTAATGTTTTTTTTATAGCACTTTCTATTGACAACAAAGTATAATAGAAACATTGGCTAAATGCACAAATCATAAGAGAGCCATCAGAAAAAAAAAACAATAATAAAATGTCTGTCATTTGCTTTTGTGCATTTGTGCTATTAGTTGTTTTTCCATTGTATTTGATTGAGTCAAGGACAACATGGTATTTATTTTTAAGTCTCTCCTTGTCCCTATTCTATGAGACTGGCAATGAATTTCATTTCTATTCAGCCATAACATTGTTAACCTTACTCTGTACTTATAATAGCCATCAAATATTTTTTTAAATCTCAGTTCTTGTTTTATTAATATGTTAGTGTTATATGACACACCAAAACTTGTTAGAAACTTGAATTGCAGTGTAATTTTCCGGTACTACATACAGAAGTCATACATATAAATAAAAGTGGGTAGACAGTGCACAGGCAAAGCGTAAATTATTATTATTATGCCCTTATCTATTATTTTATGGAGAATAATACTTGCCTCATAGTTTATGTATTGTTTACGCCACTCAGGCGTAATATGCGCACTCAAGTGCTCCGTGAACTTCATCTTAGGACCTTACTACACGACTTTGTCGTTACAACAACTCCTAAACACTAACTATAGTACACAGTATCCAACATATATTATTTTTCACGGACTAACTAGGTTTACTTTGTGATAACAAGTAACGGTGACCTCATTGCACTGAGTATATTTGTTTGAGTAAACACTGGAATGATACGGAATTATTTATGAGCAAATTTTTATCTTTTTGTGTTTTAATTTTTCCATAAAAAACGATGGTCCGTTTCTTCGGATCACCTGAAACCTGAATGAATGACACAAGAAGTTTAATAATGATGTGCCAACATTAGTTAATAAATTTCGTTTACGTAGACGATTGATGGAGTGAACATTAGTCGATTTTGGAGAATTTCTTTAATACGTCATATCAATAAATAATCATTATTTCTTACAAATTTTTCATGGAATTTGCTAAGTAATAAATTTAATGATACTTAAATCTTTAGTTAGTTCTTTAATCTATCATGGGACATAAAAATGACCTATGAAACTTTTTAATTTTGTTTGTAGTCGATTAGTACATAGAATTTGTGAACGACTAATCCATCTCACTACGCTATATAGACAGGCGTTATCAATGAAAATTGTGTCAATGTCAATCGACATAGTACTATTCGTTCAGAAATTGTAGATTTCTTTATAAATGGCACTTTTGGGTTGCTTGAACCTACAATTTTAAAACTTTTCCAGTTAATAAAAATAAAAGAACAGTACAGTGTTGAAGATTTATTTATCTGTATTAACTTCTAATTCGCTTGTCGAGTTATCTCTGACTGGGAATAGGGCATGGTTGATGTTCTCTGGAATGACCCTGGCCACTTTCCTCGGTTCCTTCACTAATGTCTTAGGGCACTGCATTTCTGACCAGCTTATAGGGACCATACTGATGCCTTGAGGGGAGCCTTCTGCGGAAGCTATTACAACCCCTAGCTCATTTTCAGCTGTTGATATGTGGTACCAGTGGATTTCTGTCATTGGGAGCTGAATTTAGTGTTAAGGAAAATAATACTTACAAAGAACAAATCATGCAATAACCATTTAAATTCAATTTCATAGCTTATTTGGGGTAATGAATACAATATACTTAAAATAACATTTCTGAGTATTATTTGATTAAAAAAGGATACAACTCTTGCCAATATCACATCTCCAGGCCTGTAACACTTGTAAGGGTCTACTCGATCTTTCTCTGTAGCTTTTATGTCTTCTTTCTTCAAGATTCCTCTATAAGGCCTCACAAGAACTGAAGAACCTACACATAGTATAACACATTGGACCATTCTCGGGTTCACTACTGTCACCTTAGCTGTCACTATGTCACCAGTCTTAGGCAGAATACTAGGTGTCCTTGGGCTTTCTACTGTTACTATTGTTACCTGAAAAGAAAAAGTTGATTTTCAGGTCAAATTCAAATAATGTTTTGTATCATGTTAAGATATGTTTCGCCTCAAACTAGCATGTAGAAGTGTTGAGTTGGAGTTTGTTGGAATAATAACATAAAGAGTTTAATAAAGTTCTATTTACCAACCTCATTTTCATCTTGTACCATTTTCAGGGTGCCACACAAAGTAGCATAAATGTAGCCCCTGAGCTCATAGGTCCCTGGTCCGGCAACATATTCTTTATTAGATAAACTCAGTCGCATCCCGGGAATGCATAATTTTCCCATTTCTTTTAACTTTTCTTTATCCACTAGAGCCATGATGGGTTTTGGAGGTTATGTCGAAATATAACACTTCGTAATGTCGTCGGCACTGGTGTGAATTTCTTTTATTCACTTTAGTAATTCATAAGAACTTCAGTTAGGTACACTTAAAGAAACTGATTAATTACGACTATTTTAAAGTAAAACTTTGTTGATAAACAAGTTTTGACATTTTCATTTTGGCGTAAAAAAAATTCGGCGGCATAGATAGATAGACAAGATTTTTTAATTTTTAGCATAGAGCTTTTGAACGTTTCGTGGACTAGAGGTGTCTTAAAACGCTCAAGCTGTTATTGTGTTTGTATCTTTTATGACCGTGGCTTCAACCACATGGATGTCAGTTATTATCCCATGAGATCATACCACTGGGAAAAAAGTACTCCATGCATGTGTTAATCCAAGTTATAAACTAGATGTTTGCCAAACATTCAATTCAAATCCAACTATTAGTAAAATAGTAAGTAGTAAAAGCAGAACAGGAACTAATTCAATCAGACTTTACTTTTCACGCCACGGATGTCCAGCTACTATTTATTTCGTGCTTAATTTATTTTTTTGGAAAACAGTACATCTTTATAAGAAAGTAAGCATTCTGGAAGATTTTTTAAATGTTCACTCACTAAAGAAAAATGCCAATGGCATTAAGTCCCCCTTTATACGCCGTATTTTGTGCTTGAAGTGTTAAATAATTGAAACCACAGAACACCACCTGCTACGATCCTTACATACTACTTTTGTTTGCCTCGTCCACGTAACTTTTGTTTGCCGGGAAATTTGTCATTCTTGAAGATAACAACGTGGAGCTACTTAGACTTTTGAAATCCGCCCCTAAGGCTACCCACTGACAGACTTTTGTTTATAAGTAAATTTGAGGTTTCTGCAAATTAGACAATTTTATTGTGAACATTACTACATTATTTCATCGGATTGTTTAGTAAGCGTACAAAAGACACACCTCTATTTTTGTTGGACGTGTCACGTCAGCCGGTGGAGTGACATTTGATTGTGTGGAGCGATTCTGTTTTATGGGATTTGCGTGAATATCTCTAAAATATACGAGAGATATGCTTACAAAGTTTGAAACTAAGTCGGCGCGGGTGAAAGGTATATCCTTTCATGCGAAGCGGCCATGGGTTTTGGCAAGTTTACACAATGGCGTGATCCAGCTATGGGACTATCGTATGTGTACATTGCTGGAGAAATTCGATGAACATGACGGTCCCGTGCGTGGCATTTGCTTCCACATTCAACAGCCGCTCTTTGTATCCGGTGGAGACGATTATAAGATCAAGGTTTGTGCTCAGGATGTTTGCTTTAGATACAACGTGAACATGTATGTTTCGTCATGTTTATGACACGTATATCGTAGCTGGCGTATCAATTATTGTTTCCACCGATAATTACTTCATTGTAAAGTGTTAGTACGCCCATACATCTATGTATGAACATTATAGTAAGATCTAAGTTTCGTACAACTTAAACATTTCCAGCAATTTGTTATATGTAAAACATGCAACTATAAATACTCATCAGTTCGTAGCTACACAGATAAAATATATATGCATCTATATTATGAATTTGAATAGCTGTTGGATGTAAACTACACTATAAACCCTAAAAAAACAAATTTAAAAATTCGGAAACCATACTTCTGAACAAAACAAAATAGTGGGTAATGTTTTGTTATCAAATATGCATGCATCCATACAGTCTATTCACTCCAAAGAGTTTCAATACCTTGTTTATTATTGCAGGTATGGAACTACAAGCAGAGACGGTGTCTGTTCACACTGCTGGGCCATTTGGACTACATCCGCACTACATTCTTCCATCATGAGTACCCATGGATATTGAGTGCTTCTGATGACCAGGTTTGTCTTTGGGCCCCACATTCATCAAAATAGTGTTTTTAATTGGTTTTAATTCATTTAGGTTAATGGGCTAATTATCACTTATTTTTTTCCTGCTAATATAGAAAATACTCATTAACTTATTTAGTCATTATAACAATTTTGATTATTATTAAAATTTACAACAACTATTGGTTTTTCATCTTTGGTGAATGCTATGTGTCTGTAATAGCAGCACCTGTAAACAATAAATAAATAACTTGTTGTTAAAATAATTTACAATTCAGAAAGAAACCATTGCACTGGTAGTGTATTTGAAGTATAACCATACATAAAATGAAAGTTATGGACACAAACATATACTTGGTCATGGGACATAATCGGCGTAATGTGGGTGTACCATCAGGTACACCTCTGCCTAATCCTTTGGGGATTACAGGGGTGATGTAATGTTATGTAAAATGACAATGTGTGTAATCATATCTTTTTTATAAATTAATGAATATCAACAACATTTCGGCAGGCATTCCTTACAAGTCATGAAACAGTTGTGCTCTCTAAGAAAGATTAAAGATGAACTTTTTAAAAAACAATAAATTACATTTCTTTCCAGACAATAAGAATATGGAACTGGCAGTCCAGACAGTGCATCAGCGTGCTAACAGGTCACAACCACTATGTAATGTGTGCACAATTCCATCCCACTGAGGACCTCCTAGTATCCGCCTCCTTGGACCAGTCCGTACGAGTGTGGGACTTCTCCGGACTGAGGAAGAAGAGTGTGGCCCCTGGACCTTCAGGCCTGGCTGAGCATTTGAGGAACCCACAGGCTACAGATCTTTTTGGACAGGTATAATAAACATTTTTTAGGTGTTGTGTGTGTTTTTTATTTGTTAAAGGCTATGCGGCTTTTGTCAATTTCACATTGATGATAAAATAGTTACCAATTTTCAAATAGGAAACTGCTTTTTGATGTTATCTTGGCATTGGTTTTACGCTCTAAAATTTAAGAGAAAGAGAAATCTGTAAACCTTTGCAGAATGCATGATTAATGGTTGCTTTCAGTAAAACAGTTTAGAAATAGAACTTGCTGACCAATAAATACTTTGCTGTAAGTATTTGAACAAACACTATTGTTTGTGGTTTAGACCAGAAGCAAGGTCTAGGATAATATGCCATAAAAATATAACAGATAAAAAAATTATAGCTAGTTTTGCACGATTTTAATGCACCAGTACTTATAGATTCCATTAATTGCAATTGTATTTTACCATATATTTTATTTTTTTAGTTAAAAATGATAATAAAAAAGGTATATTTTATTCTTAATCAGATTTTAAAAGTAGATTTGTTGCTGTTTCTTACCAAAATAACACCAACTTAATTCAAAGAAACTTTGTTTAGTAAACTTTTACTGTCACACAATTTTGGAACTGACACTTTGTGTATTATGTTTTAAAAATCACATTTCATTGCTTCACTTTTCTTTGCTTTTTGTTGAGTTTCAGTGTGCAATATACAATATCTAGCTGTAGAATTAGCTTTATTAGTTAATTGCTTATTGCTTCTTTTATATAAATTATTAAATTAAATATAATGATTATTATGATTCACACAACACACACACACTTAAAAAAATATAAAACCTTATTTTTTGTTGACCTCTTACGGGTCCCTCATTGTATTAATCATTATGAAAGACTTTTACTATGGCATGGAACCTGAAATAAAAATCAGCTGTTTCCGACATTTTGACGACAATGTGGACAAATATTGGTTACCTACCTGATTTTTTTTCTTGATTTCAAGGAGTTATGCCTGACTCGTCACTGTTCGAACTCGTCATAGAAAAACAAAAGGTCATGATTTACAACTGTTTCAAATATATTGTTTAAATTCGTCATCAATGCTAAAGTATCCTCTTATCATCCTTATTATAAGGTAGATAGGTAAGGAACATTTACACAAATTTCGTAAACGGGACAACATATTATTATTATCTTCATCCCCAACGATGACACTGGCAAAATTGATTCATACCTAGACATATTTTCACTCCTATTTTTAAAAATCTTTTCCGATTAATAGTTTCACCTTACAAAAAGTACTAGGCTTGCATGAATACAAGATAGTATTTTAACAGTTCTGGATTTTTTTTACTATTTAGGCCTTGTGGTATTTGTGAAGATTTTTTTTTTCAAAACTATAAAAAGGACTAGGCTGACAAGAATTCAAGGTAGTATTTTAATAGTTATGGAAAACAACTTGAAATACCCTAACATGTCTAAACCACAATCTGTAATTATATTTTTTAGTTACTTTATATATTTATTTTAACTTTCATGGGGACTGTTTGAGATAGCTGACAGAATACGTGAGATTAGCTCCTTCCTATTTATGACAACCTGGTATCCATTTCTTGAATTAATGTAAAATTAATTTTGGGTACCGGTATCAGATGAGGCTCCTACTTACTGAAGCTCCTACTTACTTATGACAGCCTAGTACTTTATAGGCATGAGACGTATACTATACTGACGCACCAACGAAAAGCTTTTGATTTTGATTTATATTGAAAACATGATTGTAAGATTTGTCTTTAGTTTGAGGTTGTTGTAAATAAATTAAAAGACGTAGGTATATTTTTCTAGCTAACTTTACTTTTTCACACGCAACTTTTATAGTGATGACGAATCGGGAACATCAACATTAAACAAAAATTCATTCGTTTTCTTCTGATGACGAATCAGGACTTGTATGAAAAAAAAATTTGGTGTCGTGTCGAGTAAGTCCCACGGTAAAAGTTGTTTATAATGATGAGTGCAATGACCCCTTCAGACCCAATTGCGACAACCAGGGTTTTTTTTTAACCCAGAACTAACCTGATAGCACAATCTGCTGATATAAAAGTGTTTTTTATACAAAAAATATCACAACTGTCAGGATAACCCTAGGCCAGAAAATAGCCTTGGTTGGCGCCATTGGGACCAAGAGGTTTAAAGTAAACAAGAACTAAGCTTACATAAAAAACAAGAACAAGTTATAAATATGTATGTATAATATATTGATGTTATAACACATCACCTATGTTGCTGAAAGCAACTGATCTTACAGGCGGATGCAGTTGTGAAGCATGTGTTGGAGGGCCACGACCGAGGAGTGAACTGGGCAGCCTTCCACCCCACCCTCCCCCTCATTGTGTCAGCAGCCGATGACAGGCAGGTCAAGTTGTGGAGGATGAACGATGCAAAGGTACCTGGAGGATGCAAGTGGTGTTTTGTAACAGCTGGTTCTATTTTCTATTCATTTCAGATTGGGTTTTCTGGTCCATACTTCGTTTCTTTGTCGGACTTTTGGGTGGAGCATTTTCTGTTAATAAACCAAGATTTCATTCCCTATCCTTGTACAGTTAAGCCAGAAAAAGTATGCGCTTCTTTAATCTTCAATCGTTTTGTTCTACCGCGATTTGTAGTAGTGCACACATTGCAGAATCTTCTCTCTGTCAGTTTACCTACTACACTTCGTCGGATCATCTATCACTAACAAGCTTTTTGAAATTGCATAAGTTGTGGATGTATAATTTTCTAATAACACCTCTTTAACATTATCGCGAGTTCGTATTTCCGAAAATAGGCGATAATTGCCGAAGCGCATACTTTTCGTGGGTGATCTGGAGCTGGGTGTTGAAGAAGTTCGTTAAAAATGGCAAATTTTAAGCTTAAGAAAGAGACTTTCAAACAAGTATGAGTGATAAAGTTGACGCTATCCAAGACGGAATTTTTCTTTAACTCGATACGCTATATTTAATAACTACAGAGGCAGTTTTGTCCTGCGAAACCCAATGTTTTCATAACTGATTATGATTTCTTCTTATCAAATTCTTACGACCATTTCATTCTCGCCTTCAATATTGAAAGGCTACACTTTCATGGACTTTTTCTTCAATGGTTTGGGTAATATTGATTTTTTGTAAATTAAAATGATTAATTTTATCAATTAGGAGGAAGATTGTAAGGTAAGCATAATTTCAATAAATTAACAAAATCAAGAAACTAAATATTGAAATTCATTACTGTTATAAGAGTTTAGAGTTACATGCAGACTCAAATAAGAACTCCACTTCATTGTTCTTTTTTAAAATGTGTACAAAAATAGTCTGCAGATAAAAAAACAGTGATGATAAACAATAGTTGCGCAACATTATTGCAGCACCATGTTTCGTGTTACATACAAAAAGTATTGGAACACATAGTTTTTGCGTTGCTAGAAAAATATGCTGACAGTAGTATGGTCGATGTTGACAATCAAACACCAAAACAATCCAACCATTTGGTTGTTTCCAAAACAATCTTTAACAACTGCTGCGCAACTTTTATATAGACAGATTGTTGCTTTAAAAAATAATTTCATTTTTAAAGTAACATGAATTAAGAGTTTCTTTCATGCATAAATAATCAAACAGTCTATCGCTATAATATACCAAACAAGTAAATTACCCAGGCCTGGGAGGTGGACACATGCCGCGGGCACTACAACAACGTATCCTGTGTTCTGTTCCACGCGAGGCACGAACTGATCCTCTCCAATAGTGAGGACAAGTTCATCCGCGTCTGGGACATGACCAAGAGGACGTGTCTGCACTCCTTCCGGAGGGAACATGAGAGGTCAGTATTTGTGAGGAAGTTTGGTGACTTACGATAAGGGAAGAGATCAACTTGTCCATTATACAGAGTTGAAAGTGGGACTTTTTGTCGCAATATTAAGGGCTGGTTTTTCGATCACCAGATATCTTTTATCCTGAAATTTTTATAGCTAATTTAATACTTTTAAAAATTCAAGATTATTCGTTGGATAAAAATCTGTCTTTAGAAAAATCAGCGCCAAGAAAATGATTGGATATATTTCATCATGAAATATGTAGTTTGAATGTTAAATTTCATTGAAATAAAGTTTTCATTGATTCATGCGACCAACTAAATTCAACCCTATGGATACCTAGTTAGTGTTTTAAATAATAAACATAGTAGAATTAAGTGCTAAATAATGTAATTTTATTGACAGATATTGGGTGTTAGCCTCCCACCCAACTCTGAACCTGTTTGCCGCTGGCCACGACGCTGGAATGATTCTGTTCAAACTGCAGCGAGAGAGACCTGCCTACGCCGTGCACAATAACATGCTCTTCTATATTAAGGATAGGTAAGTTTTTCATTAATACGAAGTTTGCCAAACAGTGGGTGGCAAACTGTTGGGCAAAACGATATTCTTTTTATATTAAATGGGCCTACTCTTGACCTCAATCTAGTCCTGAGGACAGAGATGAGCTCGACGATGGAACGAGCTAACCCAAAAGAAGCCTATTAACTCGCGACTTAAATAGATTGGGGTCATATGAACTTGATATTCGTATATCAGTTATTTATTTATAGTTTATCAATAATATATAATTTTTTCGAATTGGGTTGAGGCTGAGAGCTTTATAAAATATTTTTTCGTTATTCTTTCATGGACTGATCCTAAGTAATTATGTTACTGTACCTTTTACAGACAACTGCGCAAGTTGGATATGGCGACCAATCGCGACGCACCGGTCATGCAGATCAAGGGAGGCGGCAGGAACCAACCTTACAGGTGAATAAATTAGCGTTATTTTATTATCTTGCGTTGTTTTTCTTCACCTTTTTAAGAGCTGTGGTGTGTGCGGAGATCTGCTCTTAACCTTCTATGATTTTCTTCCAGCATGTCCCTTAACCACGCGGAATGGTGCGTACTCGTGAACTGGCGCGTCGGCGACAACAGCTCGTACGAGCTGTACGCGGCGCCGCGCGACGGGGCCGAGGCTCCCAGCGCGGAGCCCGCGCGCGGACAGGCCACCACCGCCGTGTGGGTGGCGCGGAACAGGTTCGCGGCGCTGGAGAAGAACAACCAGGTTAGTGCCAAGAGAGGAAGAATATTACAATCATCATCGGGTCAGCGCAACACACTTTCCTCTTCCATTCACCCCTGTCAAGCGTCATGAATGTGCCTGAAGACTTACCCATTAATTTGAAAAAAGAAAAAAAAATAAGGGCCAGTTTTGAGGAGCAGTCCTAAGCGCTGAAAAATTCTATTTTTCCGTAAATGTATCCAAACCATAAATACTCATTCTTTTTGTTCTTTACAGCTTGTCATCAAAAACCTGAAGAACGAAGTGTCGAAAAAGATCTCCACCCCGAATTGTGAAGAGATCATGTACGCGGGCACCGGCATGCTACTGCTGAGAGAGGCCGACGCCGTACAGTTACTGGATGTGCAGCAGAAGAGGACCATTGCATCTGTGAGTATACAGAACATATAATAGCTAGTAATACTTGTGAAAAGATAATATAAATATTACTGCTAAGAGGGCCGACGCCGTACAATCACTGGACGTGCAGCAGAGGATTCATTCCAGTTCTTCAGTCAGTGTTTAGGTTTCAATAGATACGTGTATGGACATACACATCGTCAGGATGGTCGATAGTGTAAGGTATGATCCCAAAAAAGGTCAGAAACAAGTTTTATATTGACTGATAACATTTATAACGAAACATATCGTTATAAATGTCATCATATCAAGTATTTCTAAGATGGGCGCCAGCTTTACTTTGATTCAATGAACTGAGCATTTTGTGAAATGTGATAATTCTTAGCACATAAACTCAAATGTGTGCCGATTTTAAATATTTTCTCTGATCTTTCATTTAGGTTAAAATAGCAAAATGCCGCTACGCAATCTGGAACGCGGACATGTCCCTGGTCGCCCTCCTGGGCAAGCACAGCGTCACCCTCTGCACCAAGAAGTTGGAACAGCTGTGCACGGTGACGGAAGGCGCCAGGGTCAAGTCGGGCGCCTTCGACGACTCCACGCCGCAGCCCGTGTTCATATACACCACGGCCAACCATATCAAGTACTGCTGTAAGGATGGGTAAGTCAACTACAGTAAAACCAGAAAAGGAATGCGCTTCGGTTATCTTCGTGTTTCCGAATTAGCACGAACTTTGAGCCATAGAGTAACCTCCCCCAGAGATAAAGTTTTTTAACTTTTGTCGAGGCATGCTTTGTAGTAGTGCACTATGATAATACGTTTATATAAAGAGTTTTCCCTGTCAGCAGAATAAATAAATTCTGCTCGCAGATCGCCATTTGACACTGAGATTTTCGGAATTGCTAAAAGTTGTTATTGTAATCATGAAAATACAAAATGGGTAAGTACTTCCATGGTCGTAACATCTCTCGTCATTGCATTAGATCGCATAATCAGGCGTTTTTATTTCTGACTATAGACGATGATTTCCGAAGCGCATTTTTCCTAGGAGATTTGTATGACGTGTGATATCTGTGTGACGTTAGTCTTAATAAGATTGATGATCGATGTGTGATGTCATAACGATTTTACAAAAAAAAATTAACCATTAATTCGGTGTTCTAAGAGATTCTTTATACTTATTCTCTATCTCTTTTCCCACAGTGACTACGGCATAATTCGCACACTAGACGTCCCCGTCTACGCAGTAAAAGTGCTAGCGAGTGAAAGCGGCGCCCGCGTCGTGTGTCTCGACCGCGAGTGTCGCCCCAAAGTGCTCAACATTGACCCTACGGAGTACAGGCAAGTTTATCAACCTTATCCTGAGTTAAGTTGAAAATGATTTTACTTCAGTTGCGACGAACCCTGAATTACGTCATTGATGTGTCATTTTTGTCACCGTTTTTTACATTGCATTGTATGATACGCAAGTTCAACTGGGTCGAGTGTATACCTACGCTTATAAATAAGTTACTTCCAGCGTCTTTATGCTTATCGACTGTTATGCAGTAAAGAACTTCAATGGTTGTACAAGGATATTTTGGCGCGTGACCCAAATCGAAATGAATACCGCCATCTTGTTTATCATTACAACTAGGGGTCGCAATACCGGTCCCTCTCTCCGAAATCGGTATTCTCGGTATTGAGTCTAGGAGAGTACCGGGATTCCGGTATTTCCGGGATTTTCGACATTTAGAGAAATTATATTTATTTTAATAGTTTTTCTTTCCGTTTAAGTCATTATAATATAGTGAAATCTCTAATTTTTTATTAAACTATTTGCCCCCAACAATTTGCAACTGATGAAGCTACTGAAGGTAACAAAAGAAGGTTTCAGTAGCGCCATCAGGATTATTCAGGAAGGAATTTGGTGTGGACAAATGTGCAGTCATGCATGTGAAGCGAGGGGAGATTATGGAATCCGTGGGAACTCAACTCTCGGATTCCATACACCTTAGATCCCTCTCCTCAACAGAAAGCCACAAGTATTTGGGTATGTCGGAAGCATTAGGCATCAATACTGTCGACATGAAACAATCGTTATGGGAGCGCTTCTTTAGCCACCTGAATAATGTGCTAAACAGTCTTTTGCCATGGTGCGCGCCTTTAACGGTTGGGTCATGCCGGTTTTGATGTATTCTTTCGGCTCAAATGGACTCAGACGGAACTTGATGCCCTGGAGAGGAGGGTCCGCGCACTGCTGACCGCAAATCGAATGCATCACCCCACGGTCGTCGGTGATGAGACTATATCCCGCGGAAGTGCGGGGGTCGTGGCTTCTTAAATGCTAAGACCCTGCATAACCGTGAGGTATGCAGTTTCAGGGAATACTTCCTAGAAGCCGACGTGGGGATGCACCGAGATGTGGTTTCAGTGGACAAGGGCCTCACCCCGGTCTCCCTGGCTAACGAGAACTGGCGCAAGCCAGAGTATTAGACACTAATGACCGCAAGGAGGTATGGCATGGCAAGGAGTTTAACGGATGCTCTTACCGAGTACTACATGGGCCCGATGTAGACTTCTTAGCGTCCGTATCTTTGCTCATTTGCTGATGGATTATCCATCAGCAACTTGATTTGAAGTACAACCTTGTGGAATCAGAAGTGCCATACTATAAGTAAGTGCCCGACCCAGTTCTCGATGATGGTAATATCACGTTGTATTGGGATCGATCTATACTCATTGACAGGACTATTGTTGCCAACTGACATTGTGGTGATAGATCGATTGGAGCGTTGCGCATTGATTGTTAATATTACATTTCCGCATGACGAGAACCTCGTGAAAGCAGAGAAAGATAAACAATTCGAATATCTAGATCTGGCTTGCGACGTTGTGCGACGTGAGTACAGCAGTCCTTCTGCCGACAGCCGTGTTGGCCAATGGCTTAATAGTCAATAGCCTTGACCAACATCTGAGGAGGCTTTCGCTGGGCAGCAGAATCAAGGGCTTGATTCAGAAGGCAGTTCTTCTGGACACGGCGCATAATCTTAGGAGGTTCCTTTCTCAAGAGCCCTGACCGCCGGTAGCTAGGACCCTGTTCCCCATGCCGGTGGGCTACTATTTTCTATATTTTTAAATGTTTTTTATATATTTTTGTTAGTAAAAATATTTAAAAATGTAAATACTATGTTTAAAAAAATTAATAAAGGAAATAATACTTATATCACATGAATAGAAAGCAGCAACTACATTTAGTGGAACTTTTACTGTAGGGGCAAATATAACCTTACCCTATACTGTTTAGGTTAGTATCCTTTCATTTTATAAATAAGAGACTCATATAATAACATAAAAACGTGTTAAAAACCATTACGTTGAAAATTAATGCTGTGTTTGAAACGTGTTTGTTAGCGATTGGCAGTGTCGCCACCACTCGCATGGAGGATCTGCGATTTGCATCGTTCAGTGATGAATACCGAAAATACCGTAAATTCCGGTATTCAAAAATTCAATACCGGTATTGTGAAGGCTTCTATTCGGTCCGGTATCCCGGTATTTTCGGTATCCGGGATCCCGGTTTGCGACCCCTAATTACAACATTGACTGCCTCGTTGGTCTAGTGGTCGCAATCGCGACTGCTGAGCATAAGGTCCTGAGTTCGATTCTCGGGTCGGGCAAATCGTTATTGGGTTTTTCAGCAGCTACGGAGTTTGGATTGGTGCCCGGTTACTAGAAATAGTATAATCATACTACAATGTTCCCACAGGGAAGAGGGTGTAATAGGGGGCTGGCAATAGGCTCGCTCCCTATTACTTCATCAGCATCATTCTCTTGCCCGTATCCCAATTCATTTGGAGTCGGCGCAGCATGTCTTCTTCCATACCTTATATTGCTTGTCATCTCATCAGACATCTCCTTTTTAGCCATATCATACTTTATACAGTCCATCCATCGCCTCTTCGATCTTCCTCTACTCTTATGCTCGCTCCCATGGGTCCCATCACATGGGTCTTAAACTAAAGTGGCGGAATGTGGGTGTAAAATTACGTACACCTCTGCCTAACCCTACGGGGATGACGGCGTGATGTCCTGATGTTATGTATAAATGGTTAAAATGATAATTATTTATTTTGTAAATAGCTTGTAAAAACACTTTTACATGTCGTAAATAACATAATGTTTTCTTTATGAAATATAGAGAAATACAACAAAATCTAATAAAACGTACCGTCGACAGGTTCAAGTTGGCACTGGTGACTCGTCAGTACGACCAAGTGTTGCACATGGTCCGCACCGCCAAACTGGTGGGACAAAGTATCATCGCTTACTTGCAGGAGAAAGGTAACGTTACGACTTTCATTATAATTATTTAAATTAATCTAAGCGCCAGGGTAGCCTGCGAAATTAAAAATTTCTTACATTTTTACAATATGCAGATCAGTGTCGGGTTGTATGTTCATTAAAATATGATTCGCGATCATAACAAATATTGCTGTACAAAGTAATAAAAATCAAGTAATTAAAATCATCAATACAACCCTCAAAGTTCATTTAATTCAATTGAATGACTTTTTTTCATGAAATAGTAGTTCAACATACAGCCTGACACTGACCGGCAAATTGCAAAAAACGTAAAATAAAATTGAATTTCGCATAATTTTTAACTTTTGAAACCAGTCAAGATAATGTACAGTGCTAACCGAATTTCACTTTCCGATAGCTTTACTATAGATCCCATTTTCGTATAACAGGTTACCCAGAAGTAGCTCTACACTTCGTTAAAGACGCTCGTACTCGTCTCTCTTTGGCCCTACAATGTGGCAACATCGACGTGGCGCTGGAAGCCGCCAAGAGTTTGGACGAGCCAGCCGCTTGGGACAAGCTGGCAAACGCGGCCCTGGCTACTGGCAACCATCAGGTATATTTTTTATATTTTATAAAAAATAAATAAGATGCTACAGTGACGATATGGCAGATCACGTAGAAAATGGCGGGAAGAGCTGGATAAAACCAACAACTAGTGGCCCTTATTAGTCCTGGATAGAAAGAGCTGGATGTCATAGGGAGAGGCTTTTGCCCAGCAGTGGGATAATGTAGTCTAACTAACAGTAACATAAGCCGATGGCCTGATGAGTTATCCATCAGCAAAGATGATGACGGATGCACAGAACCGGGAAGTGTTGCAGAAGAAATGGGAAGCTAGTACCCAGCAGTGCGTGATGAGCTGACATGATGATGATGATGACAGATGATGGTCTACCATACAAATATTCATCATATATTCAACCCTTGGTGTGTATACAAAGAAAACTCCTGACTCACTTACTGAGTGATCCATCAACGCACATACCACCATACGCACAAACCATTGAACCTGAAAGCCGAGACAAACGGCCGGATATTCCGACATTCATTCGGGATATAATACAAGACAGAAGTCACTGGCCAAGTGCCTGAAAATTAAAATGACTTGAATTCTACGTTACTGACTGCCTCGTTGGTCTAGTGGACGCAAGCGCGACTGCTGAGCATGATTTCCTGGGATCGATTCCCGGGTCGGGCAAAGTTTTATTGGGTTTTTCCATCAGGAATTTCTTAGTAGAAGCCACGGAGTCTGAATTTGTGCAACCGGGCACAAATCCAGACTCCGGATCTCTGGATTTGTGCCCGGTTGATGGCAATAGGGTCGCCCTCTATTACATGGGACTTAAACATAACTGACGAAATGCGAGAGTTCTAATCGGTACACCTCTGCCTAACCCTTCCGGTATTACAGGCGTGATGTTCTACGGTACTTGAAACGAATTTTTTTTTCAGATTGTCGAGATGTGCTACCAGCGCACGAAGAACTTCGACAAGCTCTCGTTCCTGTACCTCATCACCGGCAACCTGGATAAACTGCGCAAGATGATGAAGATCGCCGAGATACGCAAGGACGTGTCAGCGCAGTTCCAGGGCGCCTTACTGTTAGGAGACACTCGGGAGACCATCAGGCTGCTGAAGAATGCTGGCCAGGTAAGCATCTAGACTTTCAAGTTTTTTTGATGATCGTAATTTATTATTTTCATGACGATTTCACTCTTTCACCAGTGAATGTTATCATGTAATTAACCCAAGATGACTCGGAAATCTCTATTATCTTCAACCACCACATCCAAGTTGGTTGCAGTGGCTCGGCTTGGGCACATTAACACTGATGTGTACATTCACGTACTTTGTAACTAGCTGAATCTAGGATTTACAAATAAATGAATGAAATGTCCCTCGTTGGTCTAGCGGTTGCAAGCTCGCTTGCTGAGCAAGGTGTTAAGTATTGGGCTTTTTCATAAGGAATTTCTCAGTAGCAGCCACGGACCCTGGATTTGTGCTCGGTTAATGGCAATAGGCTCGCCCCGGGTTTAAATCCCATATAATAGGAGGCGAGCCTATTGCCATCATCATCATGCATATAATTATCTTCCGAACTGTGGGTGTACTAATGGGTACACCTCAGCCTAACCCTTCGGGGATTTCAGGTGCGATGTTATATTATTTCTGACTTACACCCACTTGACTGCGCATACTAGACCAGGGTCGATAATTTTTAAAACCAAAAAAAATAATAGTAGGATGAAACCCATTAGAAAAGGAGGGGAATATTATAAAAATGAAAGGAAAAATAATTTACGGGCGATCTGAGGTCGGGAAGGGGATGGGGGTGAGTTTTTAAGGGTAAAAAACGGTTTTTCTCGATTTCCGGCAAAACTAAAAGTCCTATCGAAAAAAGTCAAATGGCAAAGTTGTAGGTAATAAAAAGATCTAAAACTTTTGTATTTACAATTCTTTCACATAACCTCAAAATTTATGTGAAAAATTCAAAAAACCAAGTTTTTGGTTTTTTATTTTTATCTTTTACAAAAATTTTATTTTTTTAACGAAATTTGGTGAAAACTTACCTTTTTATGTCCCAAATACGCTGTAATTTATTTGATTAAAAATATTTATTTTTTCACCTCATTTTGAATGAATATCGAAAAAGCACCCTAATTTTCAATCGAAAATTCACCCGTCAAAATATCAGCTTTTTTCAAAAAGTTGGTATGTTTTCTGTTCGTTGAAATCTCTACTTTCCGATGGTGAAAAAAAAGAATATGTTACCATAGTAAATCTTCTCAGAAAATGCAAAAAATCGAAAAAAACTCGAATTCGAAATTTTTTTTTTTATTATTATATATAATTTTGAGCTATTTATTAAAATTTACACTTTAATTACTCGAAAAACGTTAGATTACATACTACATTAATATAAAAAAATTGCAAATCAAAATATACTACTATAATTAACAAACAAAATAAGTTAATAAAATTAATATGTAATAAGACATCTACAATATTTGGAGAAAGTTGTCGAATCTTTTTTAAATTATATGCGTAGATGCCTATTTATAACTATTTTAAGATAAATTATATACCTGAGTGACCTACGAAAAATTGTAGCAGAATCTGCATAGAATCTGCATAGGAAGGTAAATACTATCTCTACTTTTATCTGTATCAATCAACTCAAACATTAAAATAGTAATATTTTCTTGAAAAAATAGTATGCTTAACGTAACATAACCTAAAGATTAAAATTAAATGATATTTTAGTACAAGATTAAAAAATAATAATCTCCTTAATTTTGCACAAACAAATTTAGTTAATCCCATGAAAAAAAAACATTTCAAAATACATAAAAAATATATTAAAAATCTATAAAAAATATACAAAATATAATATATCGTAAATATATTTTTTATATTTTAGCTATGTTTTTTATGTCTTTTAATATATATTTTGAATGTATCTAAAATATATTTAAAATATATGAAATATACATGAAAATCGGCCAAAAGTTAGTTGTTAAAAATATATTTAGTATACATTTTTTTTATATATTTATTATAGATTTTTAATATATTATGTATAATATATTTTTGATACATTTTGACATGACGAAATAGTAGGTATGAATGTAGTAAGACCCAGACCCGCCTAGCCCCTTCCCCACTTCTCCATGAAATACCTTTTGATGGGCTACAATTTTTCGTAGGTCACTCAGGTAATATAATTTATCTTAAAATAGTTATAAACAGGCATCTACGCATATAATTTAAAAAAGATTCGACAACTTTCTCCAAATATTGTAGATGTCTTATTTAATATTAATTTTATTAACTTATTTTGTTTGTTAATTATAGTAGTATATTTTGATTTGCAATTTTTTATATTAATGTAGCATGTAATCTAACGTTTTTCGAGTAATTAAAGTGTAAATTTTAATAAATAGCTCAAAATAATATATAATAATAAAAAAAAAAATTTCGAATTTGAGTTTTTTTCGATTTTTTGCATTTTCTGAGACGATTTACTATGGTAACATATTCTTTTTTTTCACCATCGGAAAGTAGAGATTTCAACGAACAGAAAACATACCAACTTTTTGAAAAAAGCTGATATTTTGACGGGTGAATTTTCGATTGAAAATTAGGGTGCTTTTTCGATATTCATTCAAAATGAGGTGAAAAAATAAATATTTTTAATCAAATAAATTACAGCGTATTTGGGACATAAAAAGGTAAGTTTTCACCAAATTTCGTTAAAAAAATAAAATTTTTGTAAAAGATAAAAATAAAAAACCAAAAACTTGGTTTTTTGAATTTTTCACATAAATTTTGAGGTTATGTGAAAGAATTGTAAATACAAAAGTTTTAGATCTTTTTATTACCTACAACTTTGCCATTTGACTTTTTTCGATAGGACTTTTAGTTTTGCCGGAAATCGAGAAAAACCGTTTTTTACCCTTAAAAACTCACCCCCATCCCCTTCCCGACCTCAGATCGCCCGTAAATTATTTTTCCCTTAATTTTTATAATATTCCTCTCCTTTTCTAATGGGTTGCATCCTACTATTATTTTTTTTCACTTTTTATTATTTTTAAAGGCTTCTACCCTGGTCTATACAGTGCCCCGGCGCTCGAAAACTATTTGTGTTTTTGCACCTATGTATAGGCTACGGTACGAGTAACCATTTTAGTTGTGTCCAATTGTTAGACCTGTGTGCACGCAAAATTTTTACAAATAGGTATGACTTTTTATGCATTTTTAACGCATCAAAATGCCTTCATGCGCGGTGAAGTGGTGTGGGAAACATTCCAAGACATCGAATTACAAAAAGGATGGTATTACTTTTCATAGGTAATAACACAGTAAAGAAAATTATGTTTGATTTAATCTGATTATGAGCCACCGCAGGGGTCTAGTTAAAATGGTGGCTGGGTGAAAGAGCACAAAATTTGAGTATCTCGTTGATGTCTTTTGTAACTGTCTTCTTCTTTCATCAGGCAATTCTAATACGTCTATCCTTTTCTTTCCCTTTGTATATTTATCGTAAAAATCAGTGCTGTTACCTTTAATAGCTGAAGTCGATATCGAAAATAGTAAAATTAAACTAATATTAATTTAATTCAAATACTGCAATAAAATACCTATCTACTTTTAACCGACTTGAATTTGATAATGTTCTATATCTTGTTTTGTGTAGCTATTTTTCACTTTATAGTTTTGAGGTCTTTGGTGTAAAAGTGAAGAAAAAAAAAGTGGTAGAATATAATATGGCGGGCTACATTGTCCATTGGCAAACTTGCATTGGGGCGCTGATTGGTATACGGATCCATTACAGTAATAGAAATTTGCCGTTGTTGTGAAATTTATGGGTCTCCCTTGTTTGACCGAAAAGAAATTGCCAAATTATCACTTCCCAAACAAATTTTCGCATAATTTCATTTGCCAAATTATTACTTACCAAAAAATCTCTTTACAAATAATTGTTACGAAAACCTATGTTTGGCAAGTGAACGTTTGAACAATAACTTGTTCACCAACTAGTACTTTTACCATTTTTTATCTAGGTAGTCAAATATTTCAGTTGGTATAACATATTTTACGCAAAATAAATAAGCCAAATATTTAGTGTCGTCAATTTTAAACTTACCATTTCAGTCAAAAGCACTTTAACTAGTTGGAATCTCCTATTTGGATTCGGTTGGGGCTCCTATTTCTGTCTGCAGGGTTTACAGGCACCTAACTAACCGAACCTCGGGGTGCCCCTGACGTCGACCGTCTAGGGTTAGCGTTTCCGTCAGCAGGTCGACGGATCCCCGCTGCGCGGGGCTCCTATTTCTGTCTGCAAGGTTTACAGGAACCTAACTAACCGAACCTCGGGGTGCCCCTGACGTCGACCGTCTAGGGTTAGCGTTTCCGTCAGCAGGTCGACGGATCCCCGCTGCGCGGGGCTCCTCGATTCTCTGTTGTACGAAGCGAAATTTGTACGGCAACAAAAAAAACAGCAACGCCATCTTTCCCGCCAGTGACGAACTACTAACGAAATCCTACATCGATCCGATCCTGTTGTCACACACATAATTATTGATTGATTTTGATTAAATATTATCTATACAATTTTAATTCGAGTAGTTTTCATTATGTTAAAATCCATTTTATCGATATCGACTATTTTCTCCTTATCAAGTAGAGCAGCCCTAACGATATGCGTACCTACGCAAATTGACCAATTGCAGCCGCGCATTCTTCCCCGTCCCCCGGCCCGCGATGGTGAGTCGTGTTCTTAGAAGAAATCGGCCTATAAGCTCTCTAGTGGTTATATTCTCTATGCTTACACCATTGAAATTGGTGATTGTCGACATTTGGATATAGAGCCAGCCCCTGGGCTGTGACTAAATCACCACCCTGTGAAGGTTGTAACCACTAAATATTTCCGTTTCCCCGTCAGATATCCCTGGCCTACTTGACAGCCATAAACCACAAGCAAATCGAAGAGGCTGAACAGCTGAAAGCCATGCTCGAAGCCGGCAACCTGCCTATCCCGGAACCGAACCCCGACGCTCAGCTACTGAGACCCCCGCTACCTGTGCACAATATGCAACCCAACTGGCCTTTGTTGGCGGTTTCAAAGTAAGTAGAAGTAACTAGTCTATGGATTGTATAAAGTCGTTTTTCTTTGTCTTGTCTGTTTAATTTCTTCACGTAATTCATTTTGATGATGTCTTCGCCATCATTTAGATAGACATTTTTTTTCGAAGGTAAAATTCGAAGTCATGTGATAGATGACCAAGAAATGCTTACATTGTTATGCTGGCAGTCGACTCGGCCTACAAAATATTCTAGTTTTATTATTGTAATAATATTCATATAGTAATAGAGTTCATTTTGTACTAACGACACAACATAATTTTATTTGCCATTGCTAGTATCATACCGAGGAAAGCCCAGTTCAAAATTAGGCCGATTAGCAGTAAGTAAATCAGTATTTTGGTTTAGCCAATGTTCCTCATCCCGTTTTTTTCTTGGTCTACTGAGTAGACCTTTTATGAAGTTAGTTCATAAAGGGAACCAGCAGATTTTCAGCTTTCTAGAAAGATTCAAGGGGTCGAGCAAGGCGTTGTTGAGTTAGTTAATGAGTGCATTTATGTTTGTATATTAGAATTGATGGGATTGAAGGGACGATGATCTCAAAGCGACAGCGCGGTCAATGTGGAAGAGGGACACCCTAGTCCGTGAAACGTGGAAGAATATGCCTATGCTAAAGCAAAACAGTCTTCGGAAACCGATGTCTGACGAATAAAAAAAACTTATTAAGTAAACAATACTAGATTGTAAGATTGTTAATAAAGGCTGTTATTAATGGATTGATATTATAAAGTGAATGTATTGTACAGGAGTTTCTTCGAAGTAGCGGGCGGCGCACGCGCAGGCGGCGCGGCGACCGGCGTGGCGGCCGCGCCGACCGACGACGTGGAGCCGCTGGAGGCCGGCGGCGCCTGGGGAGACGACGACGATGTGCTGGAAGAGAATAAGGTCAGTGCACGCCAGCCAGAGGGACTCACAACGTGAACGACATTTCTCCGGACTCAGATTGGCAAGGAAAACTTGTTCAGGTGGAGATTCATAGATGAATCTGTCCTGGAGTACAAATGTGGTGCTGTTTAAACTCAAACACACATACAAACTACTACAACACATTAGTGTAGATGTATTAAAAAACGCGTTTTATGATGTGACGTATAATGACACATATTTATTTATTTATTTATTTATAGATTAATCACAAAATCCACAGCTCTTTGAAATTATATCTTAAAATATATATCAAATCTTACAGCCAACACATCATATTCAACACATCTTTGTTAAGTACCACCACCACTGGTGAAAATGAAAAATAATGTCCTGTGACAGACTGAGAACGCCATGAGGTATACACAGTTTAACTTATTGTCGGCGCCACTCTATATGTAGTTACATAAGTCTAGCGGCCGCAGGATGTCTCTCTTTAACTTCTCATAATAAAGCGTTTGTGTTCAGGGAGCTGGTGATGAAGGTGAAGAAGTCATGGAAGACGCCTGTGATGACGGCGGATGGGACGTCGGTGATGAAGACTTGGAACTGCCGGAGGAACTCGCGCCGGTTTCTGGTATGTACCTGTTTATTTTTATTATAATTAAGTATATAATTTTCATGATATGAAAATTTCGCAGGGAAAATGCTGGAAAGGGCCTAGCCTAAAACCTCACGACGTATCACCAAGGGGGAAGGGGGGGGTATAGAAGTGGCCTAAAAACCTCACGTGTTTAAAGGATGGCCCCTGACTAATCGCTAAACGTGCTTTCCGGAGTACAGTAAACGGCTGTTATTACTTCAAATAAACACGGGGCTCTTGGCTACAAGTGTCAAGGTATTTAATAAAGAATTGTTTATTTTCCAGCGGATATCGACGGCGGCGACGATAACACAGAGTACTTCGTGGCGCCGACGCGCGGCGCTCCCGTGGCGCTGTCGGGCAAGCTGAGGACCGCGCACGACCATGTCGCTACCGGACAGTTTGAGATGGCGCTCAGGTTAGTATAGTTCATTTTTGTCACGTTCTGGCAAAAGAATGGTGTTGACTTGATGTCTACTTTTGAATATTATTGGAACAGGAAATTTCTTGATTATGATTAGACCAACAAAGTTTACGGTCAAACCTAAGTTTAGCCGGCTAATCTTAAGTTTCTCTACACACCCATCTTTATCATCGACCGCATCGTTGCTTACCATCAGGTGACTTCCATAGTAATATTTGTAAGCTACAGCTCAGAAATGAAGGACTTTGCAAAAGCAAACCAAACACAGTATTTTAACTCAAACATATTTATTTCCTTTTCCACAATACTTAGAAAAAAACACTTCAATATCAACAAAATAATAAGTCCTGTACTTACTTGCTAGCTCTAAAGTCTGAATTACACCACTTTACTACGCTCTTACTGTAGACAGTGTTCACTGCTCGGCGTCTCGAACAAGAACGCCGGCTCGTATAGAAAAATGACATCGAATGACATGACCGAATCGATATGGTGATCTACGAGCATGGACTTAGTAAGTCCATGCCTACGAGCTGCAAGCTAACATATTATGAAAGGTTACAGAACGACTGAGTTAATTTCTAACTCAGTCGTTCTGTAACCTTTTGAAGCGTTAATTACTGAATCCCTCATTTTGGCAGATAGGTAGCCTGGACCCTGGACCTTCCGGAAAATGTGGAAAATGTCTTGAGGAAAGTTTTGAGTATGATTGTGGATGGGTATAAGAGTAGAGGAAGAACAAAGAAAAGATGGATGGAATGTGTGAAGAATGATATAGTACGAAAAGAGGTGTCTGATGAGATGACGAGTAATAGAGAAGTATGGAAGAAGAAAACATGCTGCGCCGACCCCAAATAAATTGGGACAAGGGCAATATGATAGGATAATATAGGGCATAATGATAATGATGATGAGGTAGCCTGGACCCTGGAGAAAGAAATAGCCTACTTTTCATTCCGGCTATTTGAAGTACGAAATACAAGCAGATCAAAACGAACAGCTTAGTCAATAATTTAAAAAAAAAAAATGATGAAATATGGGTGCTCTATAAGCTGCTTAATGTTTCTGGGATTACAGTCGTGATGTTAATATTTTTTAATTCTCCGCAGACTACTAAACGAACAAGTAGGAATCGTAAACTTCGAGCCTTACCTGGACACGTTCGTGAGCATGTTCGGGCGCGCTCGGCTCACGTTCGGCGCGCTGACGTCACTGCCGCCGCTCAACGCGCATCTGCACCGGAACTGGAAGGAGGCTAGTGGGAAGGATCTGTTGCCTGTTATTAGTGAGTACAAAATACTGAACACTTGAAAATAGCTTAAATATTGGTTGCAATGAAAGGAGATCAACCACTTTCTATGGAGCTTTGGTACTCATGCCAAGTTCTTTGTACATTAACAAAATATATGTTATTAAAAACTTTATTATACCAATATTCCAACAGTTTTTGTTTGAATCTGGTAAGTAGTGGGGTTATCGAGATATCTTAGTTCGAATAATGAAAAAACAACGAATATTTTCTGTAATAATATAGTGGTGAGGCATATTGAGGACAACCTGATGCTATTTTACACATGCAAAACCCTTTTTCAATGTAGATATAGCTTGAACATTTAGGCTAAAACTATTATAATCGCAGTTAATCGGTGACGGAGGTAGAATGAAGGCAAGAAAAAACGAGGTTTTGAATAAGCTAAGTGTAAATGAATGTGTCATAAAAAAAGAAATAAAAAACACTAATCATTATTGTTAATAGTTTATTCATTCTCTATATCTTCCCTTATAAGTATGTCATCCAAAAATGTAGCTGGTGCATTTACATTTCGGTGCCGTGCCCATCCCAAAAACCAAACAACCGTCATGGTGTGGGCACAACAACCAACAGTTCTTTTGCCAATTATACAATTACAGTAATATGCTTTGATCAAATTGAATGGGTTATCTGTGGTATCTGTGGCTTGACCTAGCAAAATATAGACAAAATATATTTTCCCTGTATGATGCCCTCCAACTGTTCAGAAGGTTGCAGTATGATAATATCAACTTGAGCACCTGATGAAGCACCACTTTCTTCCACATCTATTAATTGTCTAGCAACATCCACATTTGCATTGCGTTGTATTTCTCTTCTAGTAGCAACCCAACATGCATAACATACACGCGGTTCTTCTGGGAGCTAAAATAAGAAAATAACATTTATGTATGTTATAAGGGGTTTAATAAGTACACTTAATAGATCAAAGAAACAACATAAAGGGAAGTGAAACAAGATTAATTGAAATGGAGGTTCACAATTATTGAAATATATCTAACCTGTCGTGGAAAAATTCTTGCTGCTATCAATATTCTCTCAGGAGTATTTACTTGCAGAGCATTACTTCTTGTTCTTAATATGGAGCGACCACACACTACACAGACTTGTTGGTGACCGAATTGTTGCTGAGACTGAGAAGACTCTGCTTCATTCAGACTTCTTTGCAGAGCATTCATGCATAGATTGCATACAAAGTCTTCATCTGAAAACTAAAAACAAATTCATAGTTATTACACAATTTATAATTACACATATATATATTATTATTGATAGGCTCGCACTTGACCTGATGGAAAGTGACAATGTGGTTCATGATGAAGCATGGTTGCCTAGAAGTAACCTATTCACTCTTGACTTAAATACTCCCCTGTTGTAGCTAGGTATCAGAAAACATGGATTTCACTCCACAACCTTATGCACATTGAATGTGTTCCCAAAACACTTTTATATTGTACTTTAAAAGATACACAAACACAACATAATATAGAAAGTACTTGAAAAAATCTATTAGGGATATATATGTCAGTTATAGGTATACATTACAGCAATAAAAACATGGCACCTGGAACTTAATTAAAAAAAAAACAAGGGAACTTAATTACCTCTCGTTGCGGTAACCAGTGATGTAGTCGTTGAATCATTTCCGGCCCAATCTGTGCTATCATATAGCGTCGTTCTCGATGAGATGATATACCGCAGTAAAAACAGGAAGTTCCTTCCATATCTGCGAATTAGATCGATAGATAACAATACAAAACTGGTAGAAAGAGTTGGTACTTATGTTTTTCTTGGATACCCAACATTTAAAAGGATCTATTTACCTATTAGAAATTCTAAATCACTTACCGGAATGAATATGTGGTAACAGAGTAGTGATTATCGGAGTCCGTGAATAGCCGTAGTCTGTTTTTATTATTTCAAGTCCAGTCGTCAATAATCCAAATCGCAAGCACAATCGAAATCCGTAAAAACAAGCATAAAATCGTAATAATCGCATATAAAACAAAACACAAGGTAGTTTCAACAAGCGTTCGCAAGTGACACTCTGACTGACAGTTCACTCACAGACGGATGATTGTCAAAAAAAAAAGGCACAGACAATAAAGTGTCGGATCATAATATCAATTTTATTTATTGATCGTATATTATTAATGTAATTAGCTTATAAGTTGTGATCTGCCCACTTAGAAATACAATTATTTTAATTATTAATGTAATAAAATAAATCGATTATCAAAAAATCGATTCACATTATTTCATGCGTTCCTTTACACGTTATTTTTGTTTAACACAATCATTACCTTTAAAATCTATTTTTTAGTTATCCTACTAGTTACGATTCCCAGTTTTGCTGAAAATAATTTACAATTTGATGCTTGATATAATATTAAAAATTGTGGCATGTACAACTCAGTACCAATTTGGTTGATCTCCTTTGAACAATATACATCAGCTTGACATTGATTGCCGCTGAGGTGAGGATTTAGAAAATGTTAGATACGGGAAGTGGCTTTCGATCACCCTTTCGTTCATTCAGTTAAAAAAATGCAGTACGACCACTTTAAGTGTTCGGTTCAGTTCGGTGGCGCTGTTTGTCAAGAAAAAATGCATCGATATGTCAAACTTGGTAGATTTATTTTAGTTCTGTGTTTTCTCACTTGAACAGATAAGTTGGGTGAAGTATACAAACGGCTCAACATCTAGCCTGAAACGTCTGCAGTTTTTGTCTTGAACAGACAGATTTTTTATTTTAAACTCTCCTTTTTCCAGCCATAAAACTGAACGACCTAGTAACCCAGCTACAACAGTGTTACCAGCTAACCACGGCCGGCAAGTTCACTGAAGCGGTGGAGCGTCTACAACGCATCACACAATCTGTGCCGTTATTACATGTCGACACTAAGCCAGAGCTCACCGAGGCGCAGCAGCTGCTCAACATAGCGAGGGAGTACCTACTGGGGCTGCAGATGGAGACAGCCAGAAAAGGTGAGGCCACCAGGGGAATATGCGCAAAGAAAAATAATTTTCCCTTTGTTCGACTACCTCGTTGGTCTAGTGGTCGTAAGCGCGATTGCTGAGCATGAGGTCCTGGGTTCGATTCCCAGGTCAGGCAAAACGTTATTGGGATTTTTCATTAGGAATTTCTCAGTAACAGCCACGGAGTCAGTATTTGTGCCCGGTTGATGGCAAAAGGATCGTCCCCTTTTACATGGGACTTATACATAAGTGGTGAAATGTGGGTGTACTATTAGGTACACCTAATACCTTCGGGGATTGCAGGCGTGATGTTGTTACGTAATGTGTAAAATTCAAATTTGCTTTTTTTTTGCAAATCTAAAATGGTTAAATATTAATAAAAGATATCTATTACATCTTTCCTTGTACAATATTAATACTATTTCATTACCCCCACAGCGATGCCGAAAAACACCTTAGACGAGCAGAAACGTACATGCGAGATGGCAGCTTACTTCACCCACTGCAAACTGCAACCAGTCCACCAGATCCTGACCCTCAGAACAGCCCTCAACATGTTCTTCAAGCTAAAGAACTACAGAACTGCAGCTTCCTTCGCCCGAAGACTCCTAGAACTAGGGCCTAGACCTGAGGTCGCACAACAAGCGAGAAAGATCCTTCAGGCGTGCGAGAAATCGCTCACAGACGAACATCAACTACTCTACGACGAGCACAATCCTTTCAACATCTGCGGCATTAGCTACAAGCCAATCTACAGAGGAAAACCCGAAGAGAAATGCTCCCTCTGCGGAGCCAGCTTCTTGCCCGAACACAAAGGCAAACTATGTCCAGTTTGTGGAGTCGCAGAAATAGGCAAAGATGTCATCGGACTAAGAATCTGCCCCCTACAGTTCCAGAGATAAGTAAACTATGACTTTACCTTATATAATTAATAATATGAAATTATTGTGTAAGATTATAGAATAAAGTATTGTATCACGTTTTTTTTTGTAATAATTTATTTCGAATAACAGCAGAGTATACTTAAAACTATTTACAAATTATTTTCTTTCTAAATCTTCTTTGAGATTTTTTCTAAACGTCAACTGGCTTGACTTCCTTAGTTCTGAAAATGAAGACAGCTTATAATTATGTATAATCAATAATTAAACGTAAACATGTACATAGATTAATATATATATTCTGTCACTCAAATGAATGAAACAATAATAAAATTCTTATAAAGCTTTAATTTTTCTTCGCATTTCCCACATACCACTTTAAGTACTATGAGATGGTTTTTCAAGTTTTTAAAGTTATCCGTATTGTAGACTCAGTGTGGGAGTGTGTTTATTTTTAATCATTGCAAATCCCCCACCCCATTAGAACATGAAAATACCCCCGGGAGAACCCTCCATGTTGGTTCATTTTTGCGCAAACGTAATGCCAGTGACCAAATTTGACTACTACCAATATAAGGCACGTTGGCATAAGAGCTCTATGAAAAGTGGGTGGTCTCTAATGTGTTAAGATTCTGAAATATTTGCGAAAAGCTCGAAAGGGTTTTTGATATTTAAACTCAAAAACCTGTTTATAAATAAATCTTGCACTTCGCGGGCTCTCATCGTTATTTTGTTGGGTCTTTTTAACGCATCCCTCTTAAGTATGTATCAGCTTTTGCCCAAAGAGGATTCTGTGTGGTAAATTCTTGCGAGAGGCAGCAGGGGTCTCTGCGTAGCAGTCCAGGACCATGGTAGATGGCGTCTCGTGCCCGCTTGTGTCATTGGGTCAAGGGCCCTTAAGCTATAAAGATCAACTCTTACCTACCTATTATTAAGCATATCCTGTATCTCGTCGAAGGTCTTGCCTTTCGTCTCCGGCAGCAGCGTGGCAGAGAATATGAACCCTATGCCGCAGCATACGGCTAGGATCCAGAACGCTGTGTAGATGCCGTAGGATGCAGCCACGTCGCGGAAGAATCTATTTTTAATGCAGATGTTAATAATTTGATCTTTTAAATTAACTATGTAACTTCACAAAAGTGATAGGTGTTTAGTTTATTCATAATTTTCTAGCGACATGGTACGCGTGGCAACCAATCAAGCTATACGAATCCAGTTTATGAGGATCTCTTATTGTACGGGAAATCTATACAAAGCGAGGCTATGTTATACTGGAAAGTTATGACGATGTGTCGCCGTTGACCCAAATTATGATTTTAAATAACCGTTTTTTTGTTGTTTCATTTATGTTAGGAACTTACGTCATATTTTTTGGTAAACAGCTTAATAAACGCTGCGTAAAGGTAGGTAATGATTAGACTGTTTCACCATACATTTTTGACCACCAGTTTCTAAAAAAAATTTGAATGAGCATACAAAGTCCACACAAATCCAGCTAGCCAGCACATGAAAGAACAGATCCCGCCAGCGAGGCACTTGGTCTTCACCGGGAACATCTCCGCCACCAGGATCCATGGAACTGGTCCCACGCCTGAAATAAACCACATAATCAGTCTATAACGTTCCTTCTGCTGGAACACAGGCCTCCTCTCTGTGAGAGGGAGTGGGCCGGAGTGTGTGTAGAGCGCCCTAAATGTTGAGTAAGAATAGTCAATCGTTTGGTCGTGAGAATGGCTTTGAAGGGTGGAGGGTAAGCATTTCATAGGAAAAAACAGTAATAACAATTAGATAATTTTTTCATCAATATTTATGTTATTCGTTTCGGTACGTATGTCATTGTAATTCTCCTCAATGCTCGATTTTGCATTTTCGTCCTTCGAGCCGGATGCACATCTTGTAGGTATTCTACCAAGTGCCCACTTCGCAGGAAGTAGGTTCCTACCTACATAATTTTAAGTATTCCTTCTGGAGACAAAGGCATGATGTTCATAAATAGTAAATTGAATGAACTTACCCAAAGTAAAGAGTATCATGTAGACGATGAGACAGAGCAGCGGCACGAACGCGATCGATGTGACGTCGTACTTGTAGTACGAGTCCATCAGGGCGTATATGCCGATCAAAGTCTGGCAACAAACAATCGATGAGAGTCGGCGGATGTTAATATTTTCTTTACCTAACATCCCCTTTACGTCCTTGTGATGCAGTTTTCGCGTAAGTATCTACCGTCGCTCCGCAAGTTGCGTCGCGGTAACTTATAGCATAGTCTAACGAATTTTTTTCTGAGATCTTTGCCGCAACACGCAAGTGGCTTGAGAGTGCAGCTCGTGGCAGAACGGTTATGGTAGCACTTACCAAGAATATAGTAAGTCCTAGCGACGTGGTCCACATGAGCAGCTTCCTTCCAAGTCGATCCACCACCAACGGCGTGATGCAGCTCGTCACCACCTGAACATAGTTAGATATTACCTATATGTACTTCAATTCAGCTTGAATTCAGTAACATAGGACAGTATCAAGTTTTGGAAAAATCGGTATAACAAGTCCTTATTGCAAACTTATTTATGTACGAGTATGTATATACAACCTGCAATTTATTTACGGCGTTTTTATTTCAAGCCTTTCAAAAATCAACTTAATGGTTCTGATTTTGTATTGGTGAACATAACAAAACACGTCTAATGATGATGGTACGGTGGTACCGTCCGCGTCGGAAGGCGACAGGTTGGTGCCAACCTAGCCCAGCAGTTCCTTTATGTGACAGCTGTGTAACATTCTCGCAAGGAGATAGTACGCTCACCTGCACGACTCCCATGATGATGGTGCCGTCGGACGGCGACAGGTTGGTGCCCACTTTAGCCAAGAGCTCTTCCATATAGAACAGCAGCACGTCGATGCCCGACAACTGCAGTAGCATCGCCAGGAACACGCAGATACCTGCCGTTTGCAACCAGCTTTCAGATTTAGTGTCTTTGTCATAGAATATTTACGATTATAAAAGATTTTTCATATTTTGGTTAACGAACAGCGTTTTCCAGAAAACAGTTGTGTTCCAATCCTGATTGATTCGTAAATATCTTAAAATCCTAACTTTTAATAGTATAAATGCGAAAGTAAGTTTGTTTGTTTGCTTGTTACCTTTTCACGCCTAAACCACTAAACCGATCATCCTGAAATTTTGCATATAGGTACGTTGTCAGGTGTACAGAAACGGACATAAGGTACCTTTATGATAATAGACGGCGCCACGTGTCTTTCGAATCATGATTGAATTATATTATTAAAAGCAGAGTACAACCCGAATTGATTGTCAAATAATAAATTAACGCCAGCGAAGCCGCGGGCAAAAGCAAGCGTTCTATAAAGTTTAAAGTTAACGTTCTACGAAAAATACGGAATCACTTTACCAATTAAGTTTTAATTAATAGTCTTCTCAGGAATGAAAAAATAAACAACGAAAGTTTTTAAGTCATCAAATTCATTATTTTTTCAAGATTAATTAATAAACGTTACTTAGCACATGCTTTAGTTTAGCTTCGATAAATGTTTCCACCAGCAAAAATACCTACTTAAATGACTGACTAAAAAAACCGGCCAAGAGCGTGTCGGGCCACGCTCAGTGTAGGGTTCCGTAGTTTCCCGTCCGTCAAAAAAAAAAATACGGGCAAATGAAACTTGACCTCTGGATTGTATAGGCGCTCATACGATTCAGGGACCAAATTATATTGGTTAACTGCAGTTTCCATCTGTTGTTTCCATCCAAGTTCAAAATAATTTTCCTAGAAAGTCCTTATAAAGTTCTACTTTTCAGATTTTTTTCGTATTTTCTAAACTTATGGTTCAAAAGTTAGAGGGGGGGGGACGCTTTGTTTTTTACTTTTGGAGCGATTATTTCCGAAATTATTGACATTATCAAAAAATGATTTTAGTAAACCCCTATTCATTTTTAAATACCTTTCCAACAATATATCACACATTAGGGTTAAAATTAAAAAAAAAAACACTTCCCACTTTACATATAGGGGGGCTACCCTAATAAAACATTTTTTTCCAATTTTTATTTTAGCACTTTGTCGGCGTGATTGATACACATATTGGTCCCAAATTTCAGCTTTCTAGTGCTAACGGTCACAGAGATTAAGCGAGGACGGACAGACGGACAGACAGACAGACAGACAGACATGGCGAAACTATAAGGGTTCCTAGTTGACTACGGAACCCTAAAAATGTGTGTTGTTGTCATTGATATATAAAAGTTGTTGTGTGTTTTTTCTAAGCAAACTGTTGGATTCCAAACGCTTTGCTCAATGCCGGAAGTTACAATTCCAATTTAACAGTGCAATAGTATCTAAGCATTCATTAAGGTGTCAGCTCTCAGCTGTCACTTGGTGAAAACAGGCGTAAGTCTGGTTCCTTACCCAAAGCCTTCACGCTCCCCCTAGTAGCCCAGAGGTCCTGTATCTTGGGCGGTTCCTTGTACTCTCTCGACACGAGCGCTTGCAAGCCTTCCAGTTCAGTTTGAACACCCTCCTTGGTTGTGCCGCGAAGGTATTGGAGGATCTTTGATGCTTCCTCCATTTTCCCTGAGGAAATTCGAAAATTGTACGAAGGGTTTCCAATTGAGTAGACTTTTGTTTACCATCACCCTGCCACGAATTCGGACAACGGGCTGCTACTAAGAAATCCTGAAGAAAATAACACACATGTCGACCTGGGAACAAAACCCAGGATCTCATGCCCAACGGCAGTGCTCAGTACTCGTTAGTCTAATGTCTCAAGATGTTTTGAGACTAACAAGTCTCAAAACTCAATGTATCATATTAATAGCCCGACACAGTAACTGTACCCACCACCGACGAGGAAGCGACAGCTCTCGACTATCTTCTGGATCACGAAACGTAAAAAATATTGTAGGTCTCGTGTCAGTAAAAGAAATAGGTAAGTACCTACATTAAAATATGAACAGTTGAACAATGGCAAAGTTAAAAAAAAAAAACACTGTCAAACGATATAACTCGTTTTAGTGGCTAAGTATACTTACACGCTTCTTCTACTTTATCGTGTGGTTAGTGCCATGACCTGGTGTCAGAGCTTTTATGCCTCCCATGGGCCTTTGACTTGGCTTTGCATGCCGCGCCGTCAAGAAATATCTCTCAGGCATGCTGGTGTCCTCAAGATGTTTTTCTTCACCGAAGCAAGTGATAATTATACAATACGCACAAAAAAATCAGAGGTGCGTGCCTTGGGTTTGAACTCGAGACCTGCATTGACTTGAATGTTAGTAAATCTTTTTACCTATATAAACCAAGTAGAAAGGAGTCTCTGGAATGAACCAGGTGCAAGGCAGGTACAGCAGTGACAGGATACCGCCGGTGGCAGTCAGGCCCCAGTACGAGGTGAAGGGACCGATGGCGTACGCCAGCAAGAAGCCCACGTTGATGAATAGCAGGAAGAACGCGCTTAGTGCGCCGCGGATTTTGTCCTGGGGAAGATGGATTACATTTTTTTTTGTGGAGGAACTTACAGTCATGTCTATGAAACATTATAAGTAGTTCAAGATAACATTATCAAGAATTGAGCTCAGAACCATGGATTGCATTCCATTATAAGATCGATACTAACTGTATTAATCTCTATTCAATAATTATATCTCTAAAAACCTATTTCTCTCGAATCGTCCGGCTGAATCGGCTGGAATATTTGAACCTTCATCGCGACTCAGCTCACAGTTTTGTTACAGGAAAAGGGCTCGAAGCATCTACTTAATTCTCAGCGATAACTAAAATGTTTTATTCACGAAGACGGGTTGGTTTTAATTGTGACTGTATGATGCACTCACGCCTTGAGCTGGAGAGCACACAAAAACAAAGTGCAAGTTCATCTACAACTCTTAATAGTTATGTCACCTTCGTGACATAAAACATCAACATAGATACTACAATGTTTCTTACCTCAGCAATCTCCCCAATATAAATAGGTACGGTAGCAAACATCATGCCCGTAGCGCATCCCCACATAACTCTGGCCACGTACAAGGTGGGCAGGTTAGTGGCGACGCCGGCCAGCAGCCATCCCAGCAGCAGCGGGATGTTGGCGCCCATGATTATCCACCGCCGCCCCACGTGGCGGGACAGCGGGACGGTTATTAGAGGACCTGCGGGTTAACGATGGGGTTTATTGTTGAATAAATGATGTTTGGTCAAACCCTAAGATGCTTCAAGTCGTAGTATTTTTCAATGAATGATGCCATCAGCAACATTCCTCAGAAGCAGATCATCATTTTTCCGCAAATCGCAAAAGTGTTTCCTTTGTTAGGTAAGTAAATAATTACATACGTCCAGCCCATTCAAGAAGTAGGGTAGTACTAAGAGTAGATACGTACCCAAGAGTCCTCCGAGCACTGGCAGCGAGGCTACTCAGGACTCCTGCTGCAGTGTTGGCATTTGGGGCAGCGGCGAACTGTCGAGACGCTGCAGCTGCGGCAGCACCGGGTACGTTCAGCCCATTGAAGAAGAAGGCTGGTAATAATAGTGTTCCTTACCCAAGAGTCTTCGAGCACTAGCAGCGAGGCTACCCAGGACTCCTGCTGCAGTGTTGGTACTTGGGGCAGCGGCAAACTGTCGAGACGCTGCAGCTGCGGCAGCACCGGGGACGTCCAGCCCATTGAAGAAGAAGGGTGGTAATAATAGTGTTCCTTACCCAAGAGTCCTCCGAGCACTAGCAGCGAGGCTACCCATGACTCCTGCTGCAGTGTTGGCACTTGGGGCAGCGGCGAACTTTCTAGCCGCTGCAGCTGTGGAAGTACGGGGGACGTCCAGCCCATTGCCATTCCCGTACATAGACTCCCGTAGCTTGCTGGTGGGGGAAGCCAAACAGGGTTAACATGTTTATGTTCACAAAAACAATTTATAACGAAAATAAAAGAAAAATGAGAAAATGTCGTGAGGAAAGTATCCAGAGATTGCCACTTGTCTAGATCAAATATTAAAAGGAACGAGGTTAGGATCCGTGTGGCTGAGAGTGGATGGCTATAAGAGAAGAGGAAGACCAAAGAAATGATAGATGGACTCTGTGAAAGATAATAATGGCTAAAATGGAAGTTATGCTGCGTAGACTTCGAAGGATGATGATCACACAAAAAATCATTACGATCGTAAAGGTTTCACGGTTTTGCTGGGGACGAGCGGACGTTTTGGGGGCTTTTTTCTTGTTATTACATTCAAAAGTAGATTCTCTCGCTAAATTGAATAAACAATTTCAAATTTTGAGACCGTTAACCGTTCTATGTAGTTCTTTAATTTAAATCTGCAGCTGCCAGTTACCTACTTAATATTTCTAGTTTCCATAATCTAAAGCTTAGATCGCAGTGCAGTTAACAATAATAACGTTTTATTACTAGTTCTTATCATGCATTGTCACGAGTGCCGAGATATCAACCGCTTTTGCGACCATATTTGAATGTGACAGACGTGACAGGTGCAGTATAAAATCAGTCTGTAATGTTGCCTAAGAATTAGATAAAAAGGATTGTGCCTATCACATGCAGGGAAGTACGATGCGCAAACTGTTACCCTAAATTCAGTACATGATTCCAGATCCACACCTCTATACATTTTGATCGTGGAATCAATACAGTTTTGTTTGAAACATTCATGTCATAATCTTTTTGACTTAGAATTTGATAGTAGCACATTGCCTGTCGATGTTCCGAATCCCGCATAAATAAAAAGTATTTAACCTGCAGACCCTTTAGTAGTTTATATAAATTCTATCCCCTATACTTTTCATGGTTTAGATTATACTCGTACGATCATTCAAACTTTAAAAGTTTTGAGCCGCAGCCCTAAGCTTGAGAACCACTGATTAATTCTAATACAGGTAGGTAGCTATTAACTTTATACCTAATGATTATAAATAACAAGGTCACGCGTGTGTTTCTACTTATATTATGTTGTAGTATATTATACTTACCATGCATTGTCAACCGTATTGTGAACATAATAACCCATATAAAAAGTTTTTTGTCCTGCTACGACGACGTAGTGTATAATTTTAATTAAATATTTAGTTGATACATTCACACCGAAGTTGTTGCTTTTGGAGCAATATTTACAAGTGTTAATAGGCCACAATGGATTTTAACTAAAATCCGGCCGAGTGGAAGTCGGACTCGCGCATAAAGGGTTCCTTTTCCTTACCATCGTAGTAGGAGAAGCCCCCTTTGATTTTGTAATTTATTTTTATTATTAGTTGTTATAGCGGCAACAGAAATACACATTCTGTGAAAATTTTAACAGTCTACCTATTACGGATCATGCGATACAGCCCGCTGACAGACGGACGGACGGATGCACGGACGTACAGCGGAGGCTTAGGGGCCGTCTCCACTCGCGACGATACCGCGGCGATACGACGTCGTTACGCGAGCACATTGCCAGTCGTCGGATCGCCGTGTGTAGCCGCGTTCATAGAGAGTATAGAAATACGTGGCACGACGATATTATCGTCGCGATTCTCTCGCGCGTGGAGACAGCACCTTAGTAATAGTGTCCCGTTGGTTACCCTTCGGGTACGACACCCTAAAAAGTCGTAGCAAAAGCCGAAAAGTTATAGAATGTTTACTTAAGAACGTTCATGCAATAACTTGGCAACGTCGCAAATAGCTGTCAAATACTGTATGAAAATAAGAAATATGGCTAATTAGTGAGCTAGAATATTAATAATGAATTGCAATTAAAACACTGAATTTGATGTTGTAACCGTTTTAGGTGTAAAAAAGGCATTTGGAAAGTTTCCAAATACGTTTTTACATCTGCGCTGGGAAACGCTTTTTTTTTGCTACAATAGGGACCAAATGGGGAAAAAATGCGTTTCCCTTAGTAAGTAGGTACACCATTATTTTTAGGGTGTTCTAGAACCGAACACCATTAACTCGATCATCGAACTCGAAACGATTGGGACTATTTTAAAGAATAAATGTTATGTTTTTTTTTTGTGAAATAATGAGAATCGATCGATGCATGAATTTTTCAATGGGTATCGTTCGCATGTGTTGCCGATCGTGGATACGTTTTACACACACATAATTATGCATTTGAGTTCTCATTATTTCACAAAAAAAAAAACATTAAATTTATTCTCTCGTGTTTTTTTTTATTGTTATGTTTTGAAAAAAATAGTCCCAATCGTTTCGAGTTCGATGATCGAGTTCATGGTACCTATTCGGTTCCAGAACGACCTAAAAATAATGGTGTATAAACATAAGCGTTTTTGCGTGGTGGAGTTAAGTAGGTACATAATTATGTCGTTATGGGTCCGTTTAGACCTTGTAGATCTTAAAAAGTATACATTTTATTTGGAATACGGAATATTTAAGTTGTTTATGGATTAAATTTGAGAATAATTAAAATTGGTAAAGTAGGTCGTATATCTTGAGTTATTGGTCAACATAACTCTAAATAAACAACAGATTATTCTAGAATCTTGTGGTGTGGCCGCATTCCGCAGCTGGTATTGTATAAATGATTTGAAATAGAATAAGTTAGCATACGTATTATTTAATTAATTTATTGAATTCATTATTTTAGATCTTTTTGTAGTTTGTATTTACTTAGTAGGTATACATAGTAATTAATAAAATTTTATTAATTATAGAAGTATTTAATCCTTGTAACTGCTGCCATCATTGGTCTAGTGGTCGCAAACGCTACTGAGTAAGAGACCCTGGGTTCGATTCAAGCAAGTATTGTTGGGTTTCCATCAGGAATTTCTCAATAGCAACCAACCACAAAGTCTGGAGTCGTGCCCGGTTGATGGCAATAGACTCGCCCCCTATTACATGGGTCTTGACTATAACTGCAATGGCGAAATGTGTGACTGCTATGTAGTACCTACACCTCTGCCTAACCCTTCAGGGATTAAAGGCGTTATGTTATAATATTATGTATTCCTTGAATTGTTTTATCAGTTTTATTCTAAATATCCTGATTCTGATTGCTGATATATTTCGACTAAGTAAATAGTTATTCAAAATTCCCTCGTATAATAAAATTATAAACTGTTAATTGCTCAGTAGGTTTCATGTCAGAATGTAGGTACCTAACTATGTTTAAAATTATGTTGAGATATTTTTATGTAATATATTGCGTACGTATTTTTATTAAAAACTTACCTAACGATGCTGCTAAGTATTGGCGCCATTTTAATTTTAAATGCTCTTTCAAAATATCGAACATACTACACCACAATTTTCAAATAAAGAACTACTTCCACTCTATCCCTTACCGGGATAGCAAAGACAATAATCACTTTTTAAATCACAACCCGAGATAATTGTTTACTAAAATGAAATAGGCAAAGACGTCTTAACAGTCAGCCATATCGATTTAATGTGATATATCTACTACCGATTACTCAACGTGCAAATTCCCTTCACATTTTTTCTCAAAGTTAATAAAAAAGAATATCCGCGAAGTTAATTGTCTTTTAATTCAGTGATAGTGAGATTGTGATTGTTTTCGTAAGGTCAAGATGAAGGCCGATCTTCATGAAAGGCTTGGCATTGTTTTAGAAAGTATGTTTGCCTTTGACTTTCTTATTTTAAATAGCGTTTGTTACATAATTATACCCACTGTGTTTTATTGCATTTCCTTATTCTTGTTCCAATTTAAAAATCTCTTCATAACCTTTTATATTAAAAAGGTCTTCATAAATAAAAAGAGTTTTTTCTTTTAAAATTGTCCTTATATAAATAGAGCCAATGTTTTGCCTTCTATTCGTTGTGTTCGGGTGACACTGAAGACAAGCACAATTCTTTCTTTTCTTTTTCGTGTGGTTAGTTTTTATGCCGCCCATGGGCCTCTGACTTGGCTTTACATGGCGACTAAAAATATCTCTCAGGCATGCTGGGTTTGGTTTCCTCACGATGTCAAACGCTATACGCGTTGATAGCGCTGTGCTGTGCTGCTGTGGGTCCACCGCCCTCAGCAAAGCACAGCTTCATGTTGAATGGAACCGAAACCGGGTCCCGTATGCCCTAGTAGGTACATTGTCAACTATTTTTTCACGTCATTCATTTCATGTTTCTGCAACAACTAAATAGGTATTTTCTTTTTCTTTTTTTCACCAAAATCTCTATCACACATTCTGTTTCACTTGTTTAATAAAAATGGTAGGTATGAGATAGATATTGTAAAAAAGATCTCTTTTATTTATAATTTTATTTAACGACAATATTTACTCAAAAGGAAAGATGATATGGCAAGAAACGAGGTGACTGTGGAGATGACGAGTAGGCAATAGAGAAGTATGGAAGAAGAAGAAATGCTGCGCCGACCCCAAATACCTACATTGGGATAAGGGAAGGAGATTGATGATGTGATGTGTGATCGATCATCGAAGTAAGGTTTGCTGTAAGAAAACCCAATTTTGGGTTACGCTCGCCGTTGTACATAAGCTATACCTACCTATAGTGTAATGTTGTGTGTAGGTATATCTTAACTTAATTCTTCTTAAATTTTGTGTGCAATAAAGAATAAGAATAAGAATGATGATGATGATGATGATTTACCCAAAAGGCAAGGCATACAGAATTAGCGTTAAGTGGCTTTACTGAAATAGACCATAGGTACAAATCTCAAGATTACCTATTAACAGTAAATCGTCTCAATTCTCTAATAAGTAAGTTTAACAATAAGAAACTTAATCAACGTTCAACAAAAAACAAACAAAAACAATTATAGAAATCAGTAGACCTTATCTATTGGTCATTAGTATCACAAGACAAAAGCATGGTAAACTCAACTTTAATGCTGGATAAATAGAGTTTAATTTTGATAGAGGCGGTTATAAAGGATGTATGTACTCTGGGTACATAATACCTTTAGTAGGTACCTATATCAAGGATAATTTGATGTAGTCGGTGAGTAATTGAAGAATTAGAATCCATTTATAGAATGGAAAGGATTGTTTTTGATGGTCAGCCTTGTTGACAAACACTAAACAAGACAAAACCACGAGAAAAATTATTGATCATTTCTATAAAAAGCTTAAGAGTGTTCTCGGTAAAAAAATTCAATAATCATAAATTCGGGGATTTTTAAAGTGAAATTACTCCATTTTGCCTGGGATTTGTAAAAAACTAATTTCAGTATCACATTAAGCATATCTTTAAATTGTATTTGTATAGAATAAAACATTGAAAAATGACAAAAGTTATCAAAAATAAAGCTTATTTTAAACACATGTTTTTGGAATTTTGCGAGAAGGCTGAATTTCGGAATGAAATTGTGAATCAACAATGAGTCGTGGAAGTCTGGAAAAAATCATGGCGGAAGGCAAGATACTGTTCATGTTATTGTATAGAATAGAAAAGTAATTTTAATCCATAAACTCCCTAAAAAAAAAAAGATTTCCTTTACTTAAATGTTGCATTCTAAAACATCATTTTTATATTTTATTACGGCAGAAATAACTAAAAAAAAACACTATATCTAAGTGGGGTTCAGGCAAATAGAAAACCAAAAAAAAAAATTATACATTACATTAGTACATCGACAATATAAAATTCCAAAGTTACTAATAAATAACGCAGCGCAACTTTTGTCATTTTTCAATGTTTTATTCTATACAAATACAATTTAAAGATATGCTTAATGTGATACTGAAATTAGTTTTTTACAAATCCCAGGCAAAATGGAGTAATTTCACTTTAAAAATCCCCGAATTTATGATTATTGAATTTTTTTACCGAGAACACTCTTAATGTCTGTCGGGGTAGAAAAGTCTTGTGTCAAATACAGTAGATCATGTAGGAAGGTTACTTCCTAGATAATTTATCTATCCAGCTATTCTGCGTTCCAATTTAGTTTATAATCATTTAAACAAATATGCGTAAGTACCTATTTGGAAAAATAACTAAACTACGATTATCTCCGATTTAAAGCTTTTCCTAAAACTAAAAATGCAATTTTATCTTCAATACACCACCTCGAAAACTGGCTCTTAACGCACTACGATTACATTCAAAAACACATGCAATGTAATAATCGTGGATTTTTTTCATTTATCTCTCGAGTGCAGAAATAAAAATTTTCACATAAAGACGTATACCTACCTCCAAAGTCCAATAATTAATTGGTTCAATTCCTATAGACGGCATTGTTTTTTTTAATCTCGGCAAAGAGATAGGCGCCTTTACGGCGTAAATATTTTGTGAATATTTAAATTGTGTTTATAAATAGGATATCATAAATAAACATGATTATTTAAATTTTAGAACACAAATAAATGTTGAACAAGTTAAGTAACATTTATTTGTATTCTAAATTTGAAAAATATTACAATTTTCTATTTTTCAAATTAGGCGGCTGTCATGCTTTGCTGACTTTGACAGTCGTTACAGGTAGTCAGTGGCCCGAAAGTCTGACTACCAGTCTTACCAAGGGGTATCGTGTTACCTAGCACTAACTGGGTTGTGGAGGTCAGATAGGCAGTCGCTCCATGTAAAATACTGGTATTCAGCTGCATCCGGTTAGACTGGAAGCCGACCCCAACATAGTTGGGACAAGGCTACGCAGATGATGATGATGATGAGGCTCTGCTATGCGGCTTCATATCTTTGCTTCTTCTTCAACCTTCGAAAGCAAAGCGCGTAAAGAAAAGCAAATTAAATAATATGTAGTTTCCTAACAATTCATGACAAAAATGATTTTCGTTCTATTATTTTATGTATTCGCTAGTGTATTGAAAAACGTCGTTTGATTTACTTGGATATTTGTCATTGCAGATCTCGGCTACGTAACACCTTCGCCTATTGCTCGGGTGTGAATTTCGCCTCAGCTGCAATCTGCAATGACAAAATTTCCCCACTTGTTTCAAAATTTACTATTTCCCTCTAGTCTAAATCAAAGTCATGATTCCTTTGCCTGCTTTGCTCACCTCCGGATTGGCAGATTAGTTTTGTAGCATCAAAACATGAAAGTACCTACCTAATGGAAGTAACAGAGGTCTCTTCGTAAACTATAATATTGTGATCTAATAACTAACTTCAACTATTAGCGTAAACGCTTTATATGCAAAAAACTAGTTTTCTGAATTAAGTTTATTAAATCTGAGTCACGATAGTGATTATCTTAGCAGTGGGTAGTCTAGTGTTGCTGATTTATAGCTTGGCTACAAATAAAATCTAGGCTAGGCCTGTCTTGTGCCAAAAACCAGTGGCCCGAATTCGACAAATTTGGGACATTAAACATTATGGCATTGAGGACAATCCCTTACAGATTAGGTACAGTCGATTTGAAGAACTTAGACCCAGGGAATGCAAAGTGATTGATTAATGGTTTAAATTAAGGTTGAGGGCACAATCAGTGCTTTCAATGGATTGAGGTTACAAGGACATACCTATCTTCGAGTCGAGATTCATTAATTTGCAAAAATATTATGTACTTAAGGACTTCCGAAAAAAGCTTGCTGCGGCTGTTGGGAGTCCTTATAAGAAATACAAATAAATATGTGAGGAATGTATTCGCTTCTGACTATCAGATTGTCAATAGAAAAACGAATTGGAATATTAATTTAATATCGATAAAATAATAACTCAAGTTGCCATAGTCGCATCACTAAAAAGAATTTATAACCGAGCTCAACTATAATTTGCACCTGGACATGATTTATGCAAATTAAACAGCATTGTTACCGTCATTTAAATACAGCCTCTAAGGGCAGCGTTCATAGTTCCTAATAAATCAATGGCAATTAAAAATTAATTCTTTTTTTGCATCTGACCTCTTGAAACATCTGGTGTCAGATTGGGTAAACAAAGTAACCGTATCTTTATTTCAAGTACTGAATAAGATAAATCTATTGTGACTTACTTAATTAAATATTCCTGTTTTCTTGAAACATTAATTATTTGAGTTAAGGCGTTTTGGTTTTCCGGACAGTAACTATACATTTTTGAAAGTTTTTTTCTATTCACAGTATGTAATACAAATCGTTGTACCACCAACACGAACCAGCCCATAGTTATTAATCAATCATTGACCGAATTAATGTTTGGTAATCCATGCTCTAGACTCCTAGATGAAAAATGTAAGCACAAATATTTTTCAGCTGGAGGACGACAAAGCCGGGTGACGATGTAAACTGAGTCCAATTAGCCGTAGTTGTCTGTCGAGCCTGCTGCGCGCGAAATTCTCGGAAAAGCCGCCATTTTGTCTTTTTTTTTTGTCCGTAGGTAGGTATAGTTTTTGGTTTAATTAACTAGATTTTTTCATCGTGCTACATAAGTGCTTAGGATATTAATAAGGTAAAACTTTTGATTATTTGGTACTGCTTGCTATAAGTGCAAAATTAATGGCATGGAAAAACTTATCTAAATCAAATAAACATCAGTGCCATCTACTCTGTTATAGTTGAATAAATACGTTCGCAATAATTTGAAGGCTACGGTAGTCTCGTAGTTGCTAGTCTCCGCTTCATTAATCGCTTGTTATTTGTCATGTTTGCTCTTTTTTGCCACTAATGGTTTACAGATGTCGCTAAGAACGCGTAACTTCATATCGCTTTTAGAGATCAGAAAATGCAATTTCATTCCTCTTTAGTGATGGTTCAAAGGTAGATTTTCCAAATTGAATGATAATTGACCTACACCATTAGCACCCATTAGCTACCATAATAGCCCCACACTTACCTACACTTGCTTACACTCGGTTCACATGCATGGTACATCGCTACCGATTCCATTAGGTTATCAATAAGTAGGTACTCTTCAGGAAAAATTTAATAACCCTCTAATTCTTGTTATTAGTGTCTAATATTCAGCGTTCAAAAACATTGTTATGATGACACTCATTGAAGTCTTGCGTCGCTTTTCAATTTAAATTTATCATCAAAACCTTACTCAAAATGAAACCATAAATAAAATAAATAATCAACGCTCCCATTTCACAAGCATAGACAAAACTTCAATTTTTTCAATCAAACCTAACGGATCACAAACGTTCGCAATCAAAACGATGTAACGATTTCCGGAGTGTCTATGGCTATTTCTTTTTTTGGCACCTCCAGCAAACGATCTCTTCTTCCTAGTTTTGTTTTGTATCGGTAAAGCCGTATGTTTTTGAAAAAACTGAACGCGGTGTTGTGAGAGCACTCACTAATTGATGGCCCGGAGTTTGGATTCGATGCGGTGTGCTCGTGTAAAGGCATCGGATTAAAAAACGGGCTAGGGGTGCACAAAATGCAATTTGTGCGATGGTAAAATAGTTGTGGTTGTTTTTGAGAATTTGTGTTAAAAATGATTGGGTTTTATGGTTGTTGTGATTTGCAAGAACTTGTTGTGACGTTCTTCGGTGTTATAAATAAGAATTTTAGTGCTCACAAGACCGTTCGTACGATGTGGTGACTCTTGTGAGAGGGAGACCTATGTCCAGCATATTAATACGATGATAATGAATACTTACATCGTCGATTCGAAGCTTTCGGTAAGTGGATATTCTAGTATCGTGTTTTATACGCACGACCGGCACTGCTGAGCCTATCTGTCTATTTATAAAAAAAAAACATTGCCCCACTGTAGGAATTTCTTCTGTATCGTGGTACGTTTACAATAAACATGATGATGATGATGAAACACACATACACAACCAGCCAGACCCGGAACAACTACCTGTAAGCCAGAAAATATTTGTTCCGTGCGGGAACTGAACCGGCGACACGCAGCGTAGCAGGCAATCGCTCAGCCACTGTGTCAACCGCGCCGTCTAATAAAATCTTACTACTATTATTATTATAAATACAAAGTTTGAAAAGATGGATGTTGTTACTCAATTACGCCAGAACGGCTGAACGGATCTAGATGATATTTGGCATTATGGCAGATTGTACATTTATTTATTTATTATTATTAATTACAACGGTTCTACACCATTAACAGTAATTAATTATTTTTTTAAGCATTATATAAACTACAATTTTATCGGATATTTGGATAGGCACAATAAATTAATTACAACATTAATAAACAACAAATAAATTACAACATTAATATACAACAAATAAATTATAACATTAATATACAACAAATAAATTACAACATTAATATACAACAAATAAATTATAACATTAATATACAACAAATAAATTACACCATTAATATACAACAAATAAATTACACCATTAATATACAACAAATAAATTATAACATTAATATACAACAAATAAATTACAGCATTAATATACAACAAATAAATTATAACATTAATATACAACAAATAAATTACAGCATTAATATACATATTTTGTTAGGTTATACATTATTAGGACAATTATTAAGATTATAGTCTGGAATAGCACTTGGGGTACTTAATTTCCACGGGAACGAAGTCGCGGGCAACCGCTAGTTAAATTAGAAATTAAAATCGATTTCCTTAGAGGAAAATGAAATTACAGGCTGTAATTATTATTAGGGAGGCTATTAGGTAAAACCTACCTACAAATAACTTGTGGCTGGTTCGCATTAGGAAAAGTAAACTACAAAACAATTTTTAAAATCAACCTGAACGATTTAAACTCGGTTTAAGTAATTTAATCCAAATATACAGGCATCCACAGAATTAAAAAAAAACGAATTATCGAATGAAAAATTGGATACTTCGTTCCATCCTGAACAGAAATCGATTCGTTTTCACAACAATCGCGCATCTCTAGAAAAAGTCGATGTATCGAATGGATTTTTACGGTTGTCACCCGTCGATCTCTCGCCTGTTCACAGATGGCACTGCTTGGGAAAGAATCGAGTTAAATCGATCAATGACGGTCCCTGATTAGCTGGGTGATAATTTAAACATGTGGCAAGATTGAGTCAATTTAAATCTATTATTGTTTTTTAATTAGATTTCGATGGCTGTAACATGTGTAAACATGGAGTTATTTAGAGAACGTGATGTAGACGTTTTCCTAAAATGGTTTATTAAGCTACATGGGCACAGTAATTTTATGAAAAGCCACCACGATATATTAAGTATCCTATCGCCGTTTAAAGTTGGCGAAGAAAGTTTGATACTCCTGTCTGTGGGACGTAATAATTTAGTACACAGAAAACTGTGGTGGTTGGTCTAGGACTAGGACAACAACCAATATTTTAGGTAGCCAAGCCATACACGCTAGTGTGTACCTGATAGGTCTACCTATCAGGTACACAAATAATACAATATTCTGCCAAACTGTACTGCAGTTTGGCAGAATATTGTGAAATACTTATTATGTAACCTTTGTTCAAAATAAAATAAAATAAATTAAAAAAAAAAAACCTCAGGTACACCAGTCAGGTGAGCTTGAGCTGGCTCTTGAGGAAATCTGCACAGTTTTGCACCTGCGTGTATGGCTTGGCTTGGCTATCCTTTGATGTCTTCAATTAGTTGGGCATTTGGACGACCTTTACTTTCATAAGTCTAACACGGTCTACATACATATTACAGCTTTAAGCTTTAGCTACCGTTTTCAAAATAATAAAGTTAACATATTACTTGGTTTGAAAGACCGGATTATCTATTTCGAAACCCAACAATCAATTCTTTAATCTCCATCCCTTTTAAACGATAGCTTTTTGATGTCCGGAAAACGAGACTGTCGACGTGTCGACACAGAAATTTTTCAATGTCCCGATGAAACACGAAAACAAATCGTAGGTTAGTAATCAGTTAGCCATGACACCTAATTTGTGTTCAATTTGAAATCTTAATAAGCCGTCAAAGCGTTCCAGAAATAGTTGACTGACTAATTATGTTCCGTTATAAGGGAGGCGGGCGACAATTGACAAATGTGTTTTGTGCGGTGCGATACATACAATTAGTCGAGGAATGCATCTGAACGCATCCGTACCCGCTGACAGTTTGCTTACGACAAAATTTTTGGCGGGAAAACAAACTTTTTGCACGTACAATTTAAAGGTTATTTTCCTTTAGTAATTACCTTTAAATTAAGTGTTTGCTTTCCGAGGGGGGCCTATTTGGAGAAGTCTTTGTCTGTTCGGGTGACGATAAATCATTTGGGCCCGTGACGCGTCTGGTTGGGTGTATGTGTATGTGACAAATTACCTTCGTGATCTAGTGGGGAGCTTGTGATAACTATTTCGGAATAATATGAATAGATTAATTGATCAATTATAAATGTACAAGCTTTATAAAGCGATCAGGGTGCTTGTGTGTGAATCAGACATTCATTCATGAAGACTGATTATGAACGAGGAGACCCTTGGAAGGAATCCAGAACCGTATCCGCACCAGCTAAACGCCATTCGTTGTACGTGATTCAGTGATGAAGGGAACTGGATGGTAAAAAAATCCTTATGTCGTATACGTACATAGGCAATACGTAGAAAAGAAAACTGCAATCATCGTCGAATTCCAGTTCAACCGGAAGCAGATGAATAATTACAAAAAGGTGCGTGTATTCAACAATCAATTAATTATTCTGTAAAATACCATCTATAGGCAGTATGCGCATAGTGTAGTTACTTTTTGATTTAAGATTACAGCCTTAACAAACATAATTATTCTACAAACCCAAAACCAAACACATTAATTTAGCAAACGGTACAAAAAAAGACAATCCACCTGGTATTTTTATCTGTGCATTAAAAAAAGAAGAACAGAAAAGCGCGGCAATCACTATGCAATGGTCGCGACATACGAGCGCGCGTGCGTTCCATTACTCAAACGCATCAAAGACAAGCTAACAGAGCAATAACAATCCAATCCGGTTTCGGAACGCGCATATTAATTCTGATTTATCCAAGGAACGTTCAATTAGCTGAGGAAGACGCCGTTTGTGATTTAGTCCCCGGCTCTTGAGTAAAACTTGTATGGTGTGATCTTTATGTTGTATGTGTGGTTCCGGACATATTACATACCTATTATATACGAAACTTTTTAATATCAAAGAATGACCCAGACCAGAAAGAAAGCTAATTTCTCATATTTTCGGTATAAAGTAATTAAACATTTTCTATACTTTGCACATCTTGCTACATCGTTGTCACATAGTGTACCATCTCAACATGTATAATGTAACCAACGTTTTGCAACAATATGTTAATTTTAGTGTGTCCATGGAGTTTCTTGCCTGTTCTTCTCCATAGAGATCTACGTTAGTGAATGGGCTACTACAGGACTTTCACAGTTTTTACGCTTTGTTACTGGGACTGTAGCCATTCATTGTACCTACCTAGTCTTTGTTTCGGCAGTTCAAAAGTGCCTGTAACTGGCCTACATGAAATAAATGCTTTGATTTTACATATTTAAAGAAACAAAACTCCATTCAAATCACACCTTTTCCACATACATACTCTACACAGATATTCATAAATGCTTCATACTTTCAGAGGAGATCACACGATACATTTTATAATAATAGGTAATAATTCATTCATTTTGTCTTTTTCCTACTCCGCTAACTCAATTTTCAATTTCCGAAACGTCAGCATATAGGTACATATCTACACGACTCAACCACAATATAAATCAACTACCTACTTACTCGCTGTTTCTAAGGACATCGGTAAATTCTCAAATAATTGACTTAGTGCTCCTATGAATTAAAATCTATAGGAATTAGCATGTAGCTTTACTTTTGTGTTTTAACCGACCGGCTCCTTGACAACACAAAAGTGCCTGGAACTAGTTAATTTGAAATTAATCCTTCGAGTTTGATAAACTAGAGCTTACTGTTTTTATCCATCGAAAAAATTCTTGAACAATTTCCTGACGAAACTACGGAACCCCAAACGGCGTGTTGTCTCGAAACAGATTTGTTAAATACAAATTGGTTATTAAAATTCTTGGCGTGCGTTACGCATGACATGGGGATCGGCGGCATCACTACTGCACCTCATTTACTTATATTTATTGCTTTTTATTTCGCTACATTTATATTGTCATATTCCACTGCTGTTATTACAGCTATTAGGTACGCGTATTATTTTTTGATGATGGCGTTATTAACTTGAGAGGTATTTTTATCTTTTGTTGTGGTTGAGAGATATCTATAGATTTTGGTGATGATAAAAGGGAAGGTATATTAATGTAATTTTGTATGCAACAGTAACTCCAGAGGGTCTAGCTAAAGAGCAATTCTATGACGGAAGGCGGAAATGTCAAAAATGAATGGAACTTAATTATTATCCCCTCGATTGTCGACTTTATTGTCGACAGTCCATCGACTGAAAATCTACAGAAGAAACAACTTTGATGAAAAAATTCGTGATTCGTGTTCAGTATGTAACCCAAAGTCTATAATTCTTTCTAACGCTAATGTAAAATCACATTTCGGAGTGAAATAAAAAATAGTTCAATGTTGTACGATATTTATTTAAGTTCGTTAAAATAGCATTTACACGTTGCCCTCTCAAATATTTTCAAAGCCAATCATGTTGATTCACATAATTTACATCAAAACATGCTGTCTTCACGTATATTCTCTCAGATCATTCAGTTGAATCTAGTAGGATTGATATATCGGTCTAAAGCTTTGAATACGAAAACAAGGATCAAAGCGTCAAAATAAAATGTTATCCACGAGAAAATTATTGAGTTTTAAAAGATCTGTTCAACATCCCACACTGTGAAAGTCACATTTTTCTATTTCTATTAGTACTGAAGACAATTTTAATTTTAATCAACAATTCTTTGTTTCCAATAAAATTATTTATGAACGCGTATTTACACAAATAAGAAAATTTAAAATGAAGAAAAAGAACTTTGTGATGTGGTTACGAAAATACTAAAACAATAATCATGATATCTCTTTAATGATAATAATGTCCAACTATTTAATTAGAATTTAACTCTATTCATTTGCCATTTTATAGTCCACTTAAGTATTTTTGGCAAGTAAGCGATTCATTTACTTTTTTTTTTTTTGCGAAATTTTACGATTATCGCATTGCGATGTCATTATAATGCCACAGACAATAAAACTACCAGATAATACTTTTGCTTTCCACATTCTTTTCTAAAATACTTGACGCCAGCTAACATCAAAGATATTCCTGATAAAATATTCAAATTAATGTACGTTTGTTTTGACAGCATTCGTTAACGAACACTTAAAAAATAAAGTATCGTAATGAATCCGGCTAGAATTTTAATTGGAGCAGAGGCGTGGCTCCGTCGTCCATTTTTTTCGCGTAAAAAACTTTTTAATTAATATCTCCAGTGGAACGGACAGCTGTTTTACGGCGTCACTTGTTTATGGTACTAATGATGAACATTTTTAAATTCAGAATTCGCCTTGTCTGAAAGTTGAAGATGGTACTGATTGATGATTAACGTTTTATTTTTTTCGTTCAGTAAACACAGTGGTGAATTAATTTGGCAATATTTATCCGTCGTCGTTAATTGTATTTGATGATGCTTAATTGGCAGATAAGAATATCCTTACGATCTCATGCGATCACTCTACTATGTGTCACTTTTTACGTGGCAGTTAAACGCATGTGATTAAAAGAGTGATGGAAATGAATGTTGATGGATGGAGAGGGACAGGAAGGCCAAAGAAAAGATGGATTGTGTGAAGACTGATATGAAAGAGAAAGGAGTAAATGATGCCGTGACGTCTGACAGGGGAGAATGGAAGAAGAAAACGTGTTGCGCCGACCCCAAATAGAATGGGGCAAGGGCAGGAAGATGATGATATTTCTCATCATCTGATTCACTCGCTTCCTACTCATGTGCTCACCAAAAAACGTTTTATTTTTAAGAAATCTCGGAGGTTCCTGTGCTGATTCTGATAACTAATTTGGTTTAGAGTGTAAAAATGCGACATTCCGTGGTCTTATCCCGAAAACTGGGTGCCTCTTTGAAGATTTCCCGCCTAAAAATGTCTGAAATTAACTTACTACAAAAAAAAAGAAAAAGACAAAAACACTTTTTTTTTACAAGAAGAAAAATACTTTATTCATTTGCATGGCCTGATTATGTGTGTATACTTATTAATACCTCACAAAGTTATGTTATCCTGTAGATCACTAATTATTAGTCATCTTATTACACAAAAAAAATAAACAAGTCGAAATCTACTTCGTGCATTCCTTGTTGTTTATCTACCAACCAGAAGACCAATCCATTTTTTCCTCAAGATCATTCCCAAGATCTCTCGATAGTACACAACCAGGCTTCATTTCGACTGTATCCACTCGATAAGAAGATTACAATCACTCAAAACACCTTTTTCGTCAACAATAAATACAATTAGTGATTTTAACCAGCCATTAGTGGGATAGATAGCTCCCGTGGAGTTGTAAACTGTTCGCAGCATGATCTGGCACAGTGTCGAGACACAATGCTCTCCAGCTGCGCGCAAATCAAATAGTTTAAAGTGTTGTTTGTTGGTGCTGTCGAGTGCTTGAACGTTTTCCAACTGGTGACACCGTGTTTTATTAGTTGGGAGACTGGGAATGTGTGTGAACTTTGAGAAGTGGGATGTTTGATGGCGATACTTATATTTTGTACGGTTATTATTGAGTAAAGGTTTTAGGACCTATGATTCCGACCAGAATTGGTTATCGTGGTATGGAAATGTGATGTGGAGGAATGAGGAAAATGTTGAGTTTGAATGTATTTACTATAAGAGTATTATGAGTAGAGGAAGACCAACGAAACAATGGATGGACTGTGTGAAAGATTATATGCTAGAAAGGAGGTGACTGCAGAGATGATGAGTAATAAGTAGATAATTAAGGAGGAAGGACACATGCTGCACCGACCACAAATAACTTGGGATAGGGAAATGATGATGATTCCAACGAGAGTGTCTAGGCGACAAGGTGAAATTTTATCAGCGATAGCAACGGCCATGAAAAAGTAAAAAATATGTTAGATTGACATAAGCTGCCGAACACCTTATGCTAATCCCATTGAAATTTGTTGTAGTAATAAAACGAAACGCAAACGGAAACGAAAACGGTGCGAAAACGGTGGTCACTGGTCTCGGCCTTCAGGAGTGAAATGTGCTGTTCCGTTGACGATGGGACACTACACCATGTTATGTGTGAGCCCATACCTGCACGTTACAAAAACTTATGAAATAAGAAAGAAATATTTTTATTTTATTCTGCATAAATAAGACGCACCTTATAAAATCCAATTAAGGACGCTACTGATACTTAGTAAAGTTCTGGGCTAACAGATTTCCACAGCCTGTATGTCTAGATACAGGCGTTCAAATGTACAGACGCACATCAAGCTACCCGAAACTGTTAAATTTTCCGATCAACCTTGAACTTAATGCTTTAGCGATAAAGTTAAAAATCTATTAAAGAAAGATAGATTGTAGTAGCTTGATGTGCTGCCAGTCTGTACAATTGTACATTGTTAAGCGTAGATCTCAAGAAATGAGTGGCAGTTTTAAAGGAGGCCGAATACATGACTTAGTTTCTGATTAATTTTGGAGCTATCAGAGACATGGACAGAAAATTCGTTTAAAACTGAATAGTTTAGTAATTCTGAGAGACATTTGCTTCGTTGTTAACTTATGACATCTGAAATAATCTACTGTAAAACCCAATATTCATTTGACTCTCCTCTAGGACCTTCATAGAACAAAATATAACTGGCGAAATGTGGGTTTTTAGTATTAAACAGCTCTGCATTTACGGTACACCATCGAGAGCTAGTGGCGGTAGTTTCATTCAAGCCGAAAACTTTGGCTTGCTCTTATAACTGGGTTACTGAACAGTCTGCCCGTCTTATGGGATTGACATTATGTTGGCCCACTACTAGGAACACCACTGTAGGGTACACAGACGTAATCGGTATAATCTGAAATAGTAGAGACTGTTTATTTTAATAGGCTTCTCTTTCAAACCAAAATCAAGTAGATAAATTGAATCCATCAACAAAAATAGCTGTCAATCTAAACACGCTTCCAGTTGCACTTAAACGTGTGCTAAGCAGTGTTTAGTACCGGAGCAGAAAATATTCAAAAAAGTGTTTTTATAAGGCAGTAATAGTGGGGGGCCAGCGTGGGTCAATTGTGTCCACAATGGCCCCGTCGCGCCTCCAATCATTCACAGATAAAATGCTACGAGATGGAATTTGACACTTTTTTACGTTGAGATTTCGACATTTGTAGAGGGTGTTGTTTGAAGGGAATTTAAATATGGTAGCTGTGGTTTTTATGTGAAGCTTTAAATGCCATGCTGCGTGTAGAGCCTAAATTGTTGTAAGTAGGTCAAAATGTGTATCTTGAGTTTTCTTTTTTTGTATTCTTGTATGTCCCACTGCTGGGGAAAGGCCTCGCCCATATCCTTCCAGGTGCTCTTCTCCTGCGCAACCTCGAAGCAGCCTTCGTGATGCTCGTCTAGTTCATCTCACTACCTCTTTCTAAGCCGGCTTCGGCGGCACCGTCCATCCTCAGGCACCCATCGTGTTGAGATCTTTGCCCAGCGGTCGGCAATAAACATGTTGTAATATGAAAAAATACGCTCTAAAGTAAAAATAAATCATTCAGAAAACTACGTCTTAACGATAAATGGACCTTAACTTAAAGCATCTTCTATCTTAACTCCTAAGTACTATTAAATAATGTAAATTATTGTTTTAAGATACCACATGTACCTAATTCTCAAAATCCTATCAGAATGTGGTCCTTACGTCATCTGCCTAGCCTTTTCTCAACTATGTTGGGGTCGGCTTCTAGTTAGTACGGAGGCAGCTGAATACCAGTCTACCTATCTGACCTCCACAACCCAGTTAGGTACTACTGGGTAATACGATACCCCTTCCTTGGTAAGAATGGTTGTCAAACTTTCGGGCTATACTGACTATACCTGTAACGACTATCAAGATCTACAAATGACCGCCTCCCAATGACTTAACGTGCTTATCGATTCTTGGAGGAACCTCGATTTGTAATGGGTCGTCACCCACCACGAGCCAACCTAGTGACGCACGGGTTAACCTGAAGAGCGATTCGAGCGGCAGTTATTATTTAGCCATGAAGTTTAAATGAAATCTCATGAAAATTGCCTTTTAAAATTCCTCAATCTCTTCATCTTAAAACACACACCCTGTAACCTCATCTCGTTTGATTGGAGTAGCGTGTCGAAAGGCTGAGATTGTGCATGTCATTGGTGGCTCTAAATGTTAGATCTTTTGCTGCGATTAGCCGTGTAAATACAAAATGGAGCAAAACTATGAGTTGAGGCTCCGAGGCTAAGTTGAGATGGACTGTGGTCGACACGCTTGGCGTTAAGAGATGATGATGGTTAGGTTTTATGTGATAACTAACAATATAGGGTAGCTAATATGTATTGTTAATTTGTTAGCTCTAATTTAACATAACATAACATAACGCCTGCAATTCTCGTAGAGTTAGGCAGAGGTGTACATAATAGCACACCCACATTTCCCCAGATATGTTCAAGTCCCATGTAATAGGGGGTGAGCCTAGCCATCAACCGAGAAATATAATACCTACTGAGAAATTCCTGATGAAAAAGCCCTAAACAATTTGCCCGGGAACCGATCCCAAGACCTCGTGCTCAGCAGTCGCGATTACGACCAACGAAAACTCAAACAACAAAATAATAATGTATAGAAAATGTCGTGAAGTGTGATCAGCTTATCGTTGCGGAGAAACCATCAAGTACCTACATCCATCAACTGAGCAGGACATAAGTAGGGAGAGGGTTGTGTAGGTAGGGCTGACACTCTTTGAAAAAATATCCACTAATTACAAATGTGCGTAGGTAGAAAGTTAGTCCAAGTGGCAGTAGTTAACTGCTATCTGATTTCAAAACCAACTTTCGTTTTCTTGTTAGTACTTTGTTAATTATTAGATAATTATTATGTTGTAACTGAACTCAATAAATTAGTTTTATAATTAGGTAAATAATATTATGGACATTAGACATGTTTTAAAATTGTTAATTGATTCAGTATTAATTTTATTTCAACAATCAATATTTTTTATTTCTCACATTAATTTTATTCTTTTTGCTGGGGCCGTAATTGTACCTCAGCTTTAAGCCCATTGTAAGATCTTTACGTTTACACATTATGGAAAGCAAATAAAGATGTCAATATTAATATTATTAAATATGAATATTAATATTTCTTAAAAGTTATAAAAATATTCGGCTCGCAGGACCAATGTCAAATTAATGTTTAATGGAGAGCACATAATTTACCTACATTGAATGTTTAATTTTTTAATACATACGAGTACCTATAAGGAGACTGCATTAGAATATTTTAAATAAAAAAGAATTTTATATTCGTAAACGTTATTTTCCTTTTGATTGCGGTGAAGTTAATATACTTACCTACTTATGGAAGATCTGTCTCCATACTACGTGAGGTTACGCCAGTTATGCTACGCCACACTACGCGAAGCTACGCGATTTTTTGCAGTCTACGCAACGCGAACTAAATCCACAAGACGTTAACATAACGTTTACGTACTAGAACTAGAATGACGCTAGTTAGGCATTGTTCTGAAGTCTCTCCATGTAAGTACTGATATTCAGCTGCGTTCAGTTACACTGGAAGCCGACCACAACATAATTGGAAAACAGACTAGGCAGATGAGTATTTTTCTAATATAGTTAAAATTCCATCGTTTTGGCATGACTACTTATGCTAGTCATTTGTACTAGGCTCAAATTGAGAATCTGGGGGGGGGAATTAGCAGGAGTAATTCCAGTGTGGGAAAGAGACAGAGCCATACAGGTCGTGTAGCCCTATCTCTTTCCCACACTGGAATTACTCCTGCTTTATGACGTCATGGTAGACCACCTGAACATTACTTAATTTGATACTTGGTTTTCATAGAAATTAAATGATAGTAAGGGGCATAACAGTAAAGGTTACATATTTATTGCTTTTTCCCACATTCTTAGATGAGGGAAAAAAACAATACCTAGGTACATAGGTAAATATCTAACCTTCTTCGTGCAACATCATTTTTTAAAGACTTCGGGTAAAGTATACAAGGCGGTAATAGGGCAAAGTTTAAGCCGATTTATGTTTTGTTTTAAATTAAAAATAATAAATATTAAACTAAATAAATTCGAACGGGAGTTAGAAATAATAACAGAGATTGTGAGATATTAGGTACTAATATTTAAGAAGATAAATATTATAAGATGAATAGGAAGGTATTATTTATTTAAAGAGGTGGTAAGTGTTATCCAAGATTCCAGACTGATTGGTGTTCCGAGCTTATTTATTTAGGTCTCAGAATATTAGCAATTATATTTTCCATCAAAACAAAAGCTGAAACTGAAACGTAATACGTCTGAAACGGTTTCCACGAAAAGTCGTTACGTTGTCGACTAAACAAACCGAGCTAATGGCGCAAATGGCCCGCGGCTCGCGCCCAAACCCATTAAGTTCAAAACTCAATAAACATCATTGTTTCAGCGCTTAACTAGGAAAATAACCGCGCGCGGCCGCCCGGGGCCGCTTTAGCCCGATCTTCAACTCGCCGCGACCTCTAATATTCATAAGTCAATTTCCTGCCCCATTAATACGTAACGAAGTAGCGCAAATGGCCTTATCGCTTGTGCGCGATTACTTGCCCGCCGCTCTCTTACATAATTCAACGTATTAAACGAAATTGTTTAAACCTTATTGCTCGATTACGTTTCCCCACCCCGGGCACGCCTCGTTTCCCACCGCCAATCGGGTGACGAGATTCCACTTTGGCCCCCACTTTGGGCCCGTCCCCTCCTTTCATGAGCCCGCCCGTTTCTGTCCTCCCGGGTTCAGTTGATACCGAGTTGTGATAATCGGATGTTGGGCTGGGACGAACGTGTCCACTGGCTCGCACGCACGCGCTCATCCGTGCGAACTGAACTGTCAGATTGTGCTAATTGACCTATTAGGACTTTACTTCATAACCTTTGATTTGAACCACAAGGACATTTTTAGAACACTCGTGTGCAGTGAAAGTGTTAATTAATAACAAACTGAGATGTTTCATTGAACATTCAAATGTTTCGAGTACAAATCTTAATAAAATAGGCCTTGCTATGACGATGCTTGCGATGGCGCGAGGATCGGAGGAGCGCCGGGACAAGGCCGAGGACGAGGCTGAGGGGGAGACAGAGGCCAACGGGGAGGTTGATGTCGTCGGGGTGGAGGAAGCGGCGCCGGTGGACCTCACTAGAAGATTAGGGTTAACAAGACCCCCCGACAGGCCAGCTATCGCCTTCTCTGTGGAGAACATTCTGGACCCCACTAAGTTCACCGGCCGGTCTGAGGTGCCTCTGCGATATGATGAGCAGTACTGGAGACCGCATTATGACAGGGATGATAGTGATTCCGGTGAGTAGGTGGTTCATTGTTCTTATTAATTATGAAAACTTTTCGCATAAAAATGTATAACATAGTCTCTGTTAGTTAACAAAGGGTGGTGGAGAAATAAGATAGCAGGTTCTTAGTTTGCGAGGGATAATTAAATACTAAAAAGACATCCTAATTACAAAATGAAGTAGATACCTACATACACAAGTAAATAAATAGGTTTTTCACAAACTTTTCTACATTCTTCAATGAACATTCCTTTAAGGGTATAATGGCGTGATGTTGTTGCGATATAAGTACCTATTGTCGGTTCTAGTTTGAATTTTGTTTCGGTTGAATGTAATTAGATTCTAATAAGAATGCGTGTAGGTAAGTCGAATAAATTTCCAGCTCTAGTTTTTAAGGACCGTTACTAATACTTATGGTGTTATTAATTATGGTGAACTGAAAACGATTATATTTTTGATACGACATTTATCTACCACCGAAACTTAGTAAAGTAACCAACTGAAAAGGTTTTTCCAAGCCTTTGTTTTGACGTTACTTCTGACTGTTGAAACTCTTAAAAATCGACCGTTAACGACGCTAACCATTTTCTAGTGTAAACTACTAACCAATTTTTTTTGTGTAAACTATTTAAATTTTAGAAGATTTGTAGTATAAAAGGTTACTAAGTATTCAGTCACAAATGAGTTACTTACTGAAAATATCCTCATAAGTAGTACGTAAATTTATTTTGTTATTTTTGTAGCATTTTTCTACCCTAGCAGAAATTTTAGTTCGTAGTTATTACCACTTTAAACGCGATTTAAAAGCATTTAACGATTTAAATTTACCATCGAAATTAGAACTTACAAAAACACAGCGATTTACCGACCAACTTAACCTGTAATGACGTATAAAATGTAAACGCCTAACCCTGTAGCAGTAGCTGTACGGTAGATATTGAGGGGTTGGGCTACATAGCTCAGTTAAGCCTCGGCCGGCCGCCGGCTTAGGGTTGGCTGCAGTCCTACTGAGCTATACGTACCTGATTATTGAATGGTTATTGGTGCTAGTAAGTGGGTGAGGAAGACATTGTACCTAATCATTTGAGTTATTGGGATTAAGAAAGTTAGAAAGAAATCTGTGGTAGGTATGAAACGGAGAGTGTTGGCTGAGCGTTTTGCTGGCAGTTTGTTATGATATCTGATTGATTTTGAGTAAACTTAAGTTACTAAATGGCTCAAGGCTGTTTAAGTTGGGGTCAAATTTAGAATTATAAGAGCTGTGTTGCCGGATATACAGCCCTTGCACTGAAAGCATATCAGCCTCGAGTTTTCAAAAATTCTGTTGTCCAGTGACTATACAGCTAAAAGGTTTATGTAAGACTAGCTGTGCCCGCGACTTCGTTCGCGTGGATGTCGGAACTTAACAATGTATTTTTTTGTGCAAAGCGCTGTTGGAGGATTCTGATACAAATCATTTTTTTTTATTTATGCTAGTGCTTCTTTATAAACAACATTAGCTGTGGAACCATCTGGAGCGTACACAAAAAGGTTATTGGGGTTGTTTACGCGAGAAAGAGCTACGTATAGTTGACCATGGGAAAAGCATCCAATACTTAGGTCCACCCCCGCAACGGATAATGTCTGGCCCTGAGCTTTATTAATCGTCATGGCATAACAGAGACTGACTGGGAATTGCACTCGTTTGAAAGAGAAAGGAAAGGTGTTAGGAATTATAGGTATTCTTGGAATAAAAACAATATCACCAGCGCCGCAACCGGTTAATATTTCAGCTTCGATTATGTTTTGCTGCAGATTTGTGACTTTGAGCCGTGCCGTTACAAAGTTTGGAGGACATCAATTTCTGAGGAGAATTATTGGTACACCGATTTTTAAAACTATTTTGTGGGCTGGAAGTCCGGGTGTGTTGAGGGAATCCAAAAATTCTACCGGGTAGTGCGTGGCGTCATCTTCTTCCATAACTGTATTTATAAGTAGAGGTGTATTCTCTACTATTCCCGGACACATGAATCAATATTTTTAAATTAATTGCCGTAGCTTGGACATTGCGAGGAGTCAAAATAGCTCGCTGACATAGCCAAGAACCGGCTTGATTTCCCATGTTTGTGGAATCTCCGTACACAGAAGAAATTAGCTCCTGTTGTGATGTAACGCAAGAACAGAGATTATCAACCGATTATCGATTATCAATCGATTATTCTACAGCTTTGCGGTTTGCCATAGTGCACTCGTCCCAAAAAATTAAAACACAATCGCATAAAACCCTTGCTTTATCGCTATTTCGCGATATGTTGCAAACCGGGCTTTCCGTGCGGTCTAAGTCGATAGGAATTATAAATGTTGTGTCTGCCGTTTTTCCTCCAGGCAATAATGTGGCTGCTATCCCTGAAGAGGCGACGGCAAGGGAAATTTTATTTTGGTTCTGTAGCGGCACTACAAAAAGTACTTCAGCAACATAGAACAAAAAGTACTACAGCGCCATCTATGACGCAGAGGATGAACTAAAACTCGAAATATATCTAAATTCTGCATCGCGCAAGTAAAGTTATTTGTGACTTAAGACTATACAGAAGAACCCGACAACAACTGTTGGGCAGTAGCCCACCAGACATAACACCCGTCTGATCGGAGGATCCTCCCTTTTCAATGGTGGTTGAAGAGCTTTACACCCTGTTCTCCATACCCCCAAATTGGTGACCCCGAAATGGACGTCAGCGCAGCCTTCGAGCAACGTGACGTCATCAACATCACTTCCTCAAGCTTCCTCAAACTTCCTCAAGTTTTCGAGCAGCGAGTCATATAGCCAGCCAGCTTCAAAATAGGTATTCCTGACCACCAGCATGCAGCGGAAGCACATTCCTGGTCAGCACCCTCAGCCTCATAAAGCTACCTTGGCACTGCACTTTCGGCCGGTTGAGAGCTGTACCTCCCGGTCGATGCGAGCAGTCAGCCACATCGCGGCGCTGTACCACGTCCGACGCAACGGAGCACATGCAGTGCCGACCCCGACTAAAGGGGTTCGCACTACCGCCGCAGACAGTTCCGACTCACCGTGAACAATGCGGCAACGACTTTCCACTGGCCTGGCAATCAACGACTCATTCTACTACCGACCCTAGTCTCCGCGGGGGAGTGATGTAGCGGCACTACAAAAAGTACTACAGCGCCATCTATGACGCAGAGGATAAACTAAAAATCTAAATATATCTAAATTCTGCATCGCGCAAGTAAAGTTATTCGCGACTTAAGATTATATAGAAGAACCCGACAACAACTGTAGGGCAGTAGCCCACCAGATATAACACCCGTCTGGTCGGAGGATCCTCCCTTTTCAATGGGGGTTGAAGAGCTTTACACTCTGTTCTTCATACTCCCAAAGTTTTACCTGTTCCGCCCAGTGCGTCTAAAAACAGGATTTCACCCGAGGCGTTTTCTACACTGCAGCATACCCTATCAAACGTCTGGCGCTGATTCTCTGTCTTTGCGCAGCCATTTTGTAAAATTTCTGCGAGTTCCACGGGATGATAACTAATTTCTGATACGTACTCTCTGTTAATACGTTCCACATCGACTGTCGGTGTGGGCAAACCGTATTGACTGATCGGGTTCCCTGGTATACTTATAACTATCTCTTTAATAGCCAATAAGGACCTGTTGTGACAAATTTCACGTACCCTATAGGTCAGGAATTTCTCCATCAGTATTTAGTTAAACATGCCTCAATCAGAAAATAACGTCACACGCACAATGCCATCTATCGAATATCTATATTCAATGCTGCACGCAGTTGATGTCTAGATAAAGTCCACTCTGAGTTTGATAGATGGCGCTGTTTTAATATTTTACTTCGGAAACACTATTATAATTTTATTAATTTTCATTTTTCTTTCTTTCTATTTATAAGGTGTGAACTGATTACGATGAATCAAAAAACTTAATGTTCAATTACTTCAATTTACGCACATATTGTTGTGTATAAAAGTTACGGGAAGTTGTGAGACCAACTGCACATAACCCTAATTTTACTTCTGTAACACTTTAAATTCAAATATCTTTTGATAGACTGAACCGATTGCAATGCAACAAAAACTAAATGTTACTCCAAGTTACGCTCAATCGTTGTGTATAAAAGTTATCTACATTGCTTTTGTACATTTTACGTGATGCCCGAACAAATACACAGACAAACAGACAAACAGACAAACAGACAAAAATTCTAAAAATGCTGGAAATGGGTTCTATTGGTTGTCCTTTAACACCCTGGCTATTTTTTTTGGATTTTTTTTCGATGTACAAAAACGACTTTTCTACAGTTTTATTATATGTATAGATAGATGAAGTTAAAGCTCAATGTCTTCGAACTTTCTGTCTCAATATTCTATGATACATATTTCACATTTCCAAAACTAGAGCAAGGTTCGTACTACATAGCTACACTAGCTCATGCCCGCGGCTTCACCAGCGTAAGTTCGGTAATTGTCCCACGGGATCGCACTACCGGGATAAAAAGTATCATATGTGTTAATCCAGGTTATAAACTATTTGTGTGCCAAATTTCATCCAAATCCGGTCAGTAGTTTTTGCGTGAAAGAGTAACAAACAAACATCTATCCATCCATATTCACAAACTTTAGCATTTAAGATATTAGTAGGATATTGATTGCAGCACTAAACGAAGAATTTTTCAGTTTTTTCAATTAAGTACTTGCATGATTGAAATGAATTGAGAACCATAGGTATTTCGTAAGATTTCGCCGCCCTACCGCCGCCGTCGCATTGCCTGTAGCAACAACATTGAATTTAATTAATTAACACTTCTTACAGGAATCTGGTTATAAGTAGTAAGGTATAAGAACCAACGGCGAGTAATGGGCTAGCTCGCCGTCCGTCCGTCGTATGACGACGGGCAGGCCGTGTCGACGGCGCGTTCGTGTTCCACGCGCGCCTCAAAGAGTTGTCAGCATACGGGAGGGGCCCGCAAGGGCCGGTGCCTGCCAGGGCTGCGGGACTGTTCGAAAGAGATACCGCGGCCCTGGAACATAAAGGGCCAATGAAGGAACATGGGTGTTTTTTAGTCAGTAAGAGTCTGACACTCCCTTCCGCTCCGCCCAGAGCGGGAGGAGTCATTTGATGATTTCTCACCCCCCAAAAAAAAAAAAAAAAAAGGTATAAGAACCAACTCTATTTTTTCCGCAATAAGTATGATTGAATTTTAATTAACACTAGAAACGGGATATTTACCATGTCCGCTGTTAAATTAATGTTGTGTTGTGTTGTTGTTGTTTGTTATAATAATTATAATGTTAGTCACCATGACAGTTTAAAAACTTATATGATTGAATTGATTTACATATTGACACCATTCTTCCGCAACTATTGTATCGCTCATCAGTCCTGTTCCAGGTATAACTGAACATGGATTTAAAGATATCATAGAACATTTGATCGAGAACAAGTTCATTTTTTTTTTTGAGTTCATAGTTTAAACTTGGACCCGTGTTGTATCCAGTAAACCTGATCATTGATTTTTTTTTTCGTCAATAAAAATAATTAATTCTTACCTAATTCTATATTTCATATTTTTTAGTTTCGATTTCAGGATTTACCTGGAGTTCGTGGCTAAATAATAACAGCCGCTCGGGCCAATCTTTAGGAGCCGCGATTGCCTAGGTTGGTCCGTGCATGGATGACCACCCATTATATACTGAGTTTCCTCTGTGCTTCTGAAAGCACGCTAAGCCGTTGGTCCCGGCTGTCATTTGTAGATCTTTGACAGTGATCCTTACAAGTAGTTAGTGGCCCGAAAGTCTGACAACCAGTCTTACCAAGGATATCGTATTACCCAGTACTTAATACCCAGTACTAACAGTACTAACTGGGTTGTGGAGGCCAGATAGGCAGTCGCTCCATGTAAAATACTAGTATTCAGCTGCTTCCGGTAAGACTGGAAGCCGACCCAAACATAGTTGGGAAAAGGCTAGGCAGGTGGGACGTTTTCTAAAGTACCTAGTCAAAATTCTTTCGTTTTGCCAAGACTATGCTAGTAATTTGTACAAGGCTCAAATTCTTCTTTCTCAGGATTTACCTAAACATTTTCAATTACTTATATTGATAAGTATTTGTCTATTAATGGCATAATGGTCTGGTTGGTACATGGGTACCTAATTGTGTTTATGTTCTCGTTAAATCAAAGTCATTAATAGATTAATACCTAGTCTGCTTACCAGTATCGAAGGGTCAATTTTTGTAAGAGGTAAGCCGGAGTACATATCTTTAATGTAATTATATTATTTGTCTATAGAATACTGACTGTGCCATTTTTCAAAGGGAAGCCGGTAGGAATCGAGTTGTATGGAACCTTCGCCACTGCTGCTTACTACAGCTATGTGATGAATAGGTAATCATCACCATTCTCTTGCCCTTGTCCCCTTCCTGCCATATCATTCTTCACACAGTGCATCCATCGTTTCTTTGGTCTTCCTCTACTCTTATACCCATCCACATTCATACTCAAAACTTTCCTCACGGCATTTTCCTCATTCATCCGCATCACATGCCCATACCACGACAACCGATTACCACACAACAAACTATGTGACGAATAACTAATTACGTTAGAGAGTGAAGAATTGGTAATAGACGATAAAACACAATACATCAAAAGTTCAGAATTTAATGACCAAATGAATGAGCGTCCATCGCTTTTTAATTTTTCACAAAATCTCTATATTAATTTAAACACGATTTTATGCTCGTACATTACTTTTTTATAATTTTTTTCTTGAACTAAACGTCTAGGTTACTTATTATACTATCCTCTCAATTCATCATTAAATTATTGTAGAGAAAAATAAAAAGGACTACAAAGTTTTTATTCAAATATATTTAAAGCAAAATGGATAGTGACAACGGCAAAAAAAAAACAATAAGCTATTTTCATCACGGTTTCACGGGATTGAAATAATCACCGAATAATTGACAGTACACTAGTGCAAAATGAGGTGTTTTTGTTGCCACCTAATGTAAAACGTCCACAATTTATTTAAAAACACCAGTGCGTGTAAAAAGTGTCTTCTTATTGATAGTTTTTGTCGTAAACTGTTTTATTTTTCCAGAACTTGGAGTCCATTTTTAGGGTTCCGTCAAAATGTGCCAGTAGGAACTAAGCTATTACAAAGCTCCGCTGTTTGTCAGACAGTCACAGGGCTGTATCTTTTGAACCGAATAAGATAGATAGGTACTTGAAATTTTCAGTTTTTTGTACTACTCCCGCTATTACAAAAAAATTATAAAAAAGAACTAAAGTAAGAAATCAAAGGGTGTCCCTACACGAGAAACGTATTATTTTCGGCGTTTTTGTTTTTGTAAGTACACGACGGGGTTGTACGGAGCTTGTCGCATGCGAGCCTAACTCGCACTTGGCCTGTTTTTTAACTAGGATTACGTAGTCCGTTCATTGGCAGGCGGTGTGACAAATTGACGCGAATTAAACCCGTAAAATAATTGTACGCAGTACTAAATTGGAGTAACTGAAATTGTAATTGCTTGGTGGTGTAAATGTTGAGCTCATGAGCTGATGTGTAGTTGTGTGGCTCTTTATATAGAGAAGTCTGGTTTTCTCTGCAGAAGTAGAAGCCTACAAACAATAGGTAGATTCGCATCTAAGATTTATATGTGATAAGAGATTAGTCCAAAGAATGAAAGAACGCTTTGGATCTCAAAAGCCAGGCTTTACAAACGTTATATTTTATAGACAGATAGACGTTGCGATGTTGTACTGCAGTTAACTACATTCGTTCAATATTTTGTCTAGAATAAAATTCTGCCAAAACATTTATAAGAATTCTCACTGTTCTGGGTATTATCACGGAATTACATTAAATACTAGATGGACGTTTCCCATGAAAATACTTGCATAACATTACGCCAGTACCGGGCACAAATCCAGCCGCAAATCAGCTGCTACTGAGAAATTCCTGATGGACAAAACCCAATAAAACTTGGTCCTAACAAAGTGTTATTGGGGTTTTCCATCAGGCCCGGGAATCCAACCCCTCACATGCTCAACATTATATTGGACCTTTGGGCCTTAAGATCAAATTAGGAAATAATTAAAAACATCTGTGTTACCAACATCCGTGTACATTTGAAACAAGGCGACCATTAGTGGTAGCAGTTTTTTAATGTCCTTATTATAAACCAGAGGCTTGATTTCGTATGTCTCCAAGTTTTCGCAGACGGTGCTTCCTGTCCAATTTTTTCGTGACGAATGACCTTTTTTATTTAAATATGTACCTACGTGTGTATGTATACGTGTTTTGTGTGTACATAAATAAATAAGCAAATCAAAAGTTTAGCTCTTACGTTACGTGCTTACATTATACTGTACATATTTAATTTATGGTTAAGCTTTCTTTAATATGTTGAACTAGCTTATGCCAGTGGCTTCGCTCGCGTGGTGTTCGGTAATTATCCCACGGGATCGTACTTCCGCGATAAAAAGTATCGTCGTATCCAGGTTATGAATTATCTGTTTGCCAAATTTCATCCAAATCCGTTCAGTAGTTTTTGCGTGAAAGAATAACTTCAAAACTTTTCGCATTTTTTAACCGACTTCAAAAAAAGGAGGAGGTTCTCAATTCGGCCGGTATATATATATTTTTTTTTTTTTTTATGTATGTACACCGATTACGCCGAAGTTTCTGAACCGATTTACGTAATTCTTTTTTTGTTTGATGCGGAATAGTTTCGAATTGGTCCCATAAAAATTTGATTCAGGTAGGCCCATTAGTTTTTATTTTATGAGCATTTGACTCTGAAGTCTGTTACTTGTTTGTTGTTGTGGAGTTACTTTCGCATTTATAATATTAGTAAGGAAGTAAGAATAAGCCTATTACCATGAAATGTATGGTTTACAATGTAAAATGAACGCATAGAAAAAAATTGTATAGGATATTGCAACTAAAAATGAAAAAATAAAAAAAACTTTTTTGCAAAAAATAAAACCGACTTCAAAATCACAAGAAAGTGAAAAATAATTTTAGCTTCAGAAGTCGGTGCCAAAAAACTGAATCAAACAAACTAAAGTCACCGACTTCTGAAGCTAAAATTATTTTTCACTTTTTTGTGATTTTGAAGTCGGTTTTATTTTTTGCAAAAAAGTTTTAATAACCTGACCTCAAGATAGGAACCTACAAAGTACTCGTATGCTTGTCTATGGCTTACCGAATAGGTCACTAGGCTCACTAGCTCACTACTAAGGGTCTAAAATGGCCGCTTTGGCAGAATCGTAATAGGATAATAAGTAATATGAATTACGTTACAATACGTAAAATGGTCACAAAGTGACCATTCATAATAATATTAACTGCATCCGCAACCATTTTAAGAATTTTGACGTGATTCATATTCTTTAAAGATGCCATTTGAGCCCACAGTACTGTTACTTTTTGATCACCTGAAATACTTTTTTATAACTTTCTTTTTTTAAGAATTCGAACAACATTTATGTGTAGTTCGATTTGAAAATCGAACTACACATAAATTACGTCTATTGCGAGAATAGACAGATTCGTTGCTTATATGCGACGTGCTTTCAAGACGCCGTGTTATTTTCTCTAGGTTTTATTATTTTATTTAAGTAGATAGGTAAATGTTTGACTTTATCAAAAGAATCACGATATATATAGCATCTCTGAGTTGGTATGTATAGCACAAAAATATAATTATTCTATTGGTTTTTTTACTGGTATTTTTTATTTAAACGACTTCATTTTTTTATTTATTTATGTACACACAAATACTTAACAGGACAATATATTAACATACAAGAGCACAAAGGTAGGTACTGCTTATTTCATAAGAAATTTCTTCCAGAAGACCTGCCTTTTTGACCGTTGCTGACCTGCGGCTGACCTGTTTTTTTAATTTTTTTACCTTTCTTTTACATAGTTTATTTATACTTAAAAATAATTTTGATTATTTGGTCCTAACTATCACTAGTTTAAAAATAAAATTAATGTACGCATGTGTTTATTATAATTATTGACGTTTGAGGCTGTATTTCAGCAGTTTTAAATTTAAAAAAAAAATCAAGCCTTGTCTGTTGTTCGGACCTCCGTCTATTTTAATAAAGACATTATGACGACAATGTTGACCTCAAAGTTAACACGAATCAATTACAAACAAAATAGATATTAAAAAAAACTATTCTTCTTGTAATCATTGAAATGTCTAATAACTTTATTAGTTCGCACCTAATTATCTTTCCTGTCACGAATGCCTATAAACTAATAACAGACAACAATACACCGGATTTAACATATCAATTTAAATTTTCAATCAGAACAACCGGACCTTTAAAATGATAAAACATGACTTACACCACGTGACTCAATTTAGACATCAAACGTCAAAAAAACAAATATAAAATTGCACTTCACACGCCAAAAAACTTACCATTATAAGTTTTATTGAAACGTAATAGGACCCATAATGAGGTTTATCGACGGCAAATATTGTATGTCAAGTTTGGAGTCACGTACTCAATCAAAAACATAATAAGTGAGAAAATGGATAAAAATGGTTGTTAAGGTGAATGTGTCTGTTCCTGGATGTTTCTCTATTATTCTATGGAGAAAAAGTGTTTTACTGCTAGGTCTCAGGTCACGACGCTTTGTATTTGTTGTTTAAATTGTCATTTAGGATACAATGACAGTTTTTTTTCCTGTTCGAAGCTTAATATTTGATGTTTTGCATGTGAGCCAAATTATTTGTAGATATTTAAGTTTGAACATACAAAAATATTGTAATTTTGCTACGATCGGCCAGCAGAACATACTTTATAATAAATCCTATACATATTCTAATAAATAGATACCTGGTACATACTAGTGTAGGTATTTCGACCTATATTTTAAATAGAGTTTTAACTGGTTAATGTATCAATTTATTATCAACGTTAAAAGTTGCATCCTAAGTAAAACCATCAGAAAAAAACTAAGTAAGTACTATATCTACTTATTTCAGATTGTTTTTCAGGTTTTATCGTTTTTCCTCGTTCAAGACTTTTATTTACTCGTACATGCAAATTCAGTACCAAAAGTCTTATTCTTGTTAAAACGGTTACATTGAACGTATAGACCAATCAATGAGACATCGAAATCGATTACATTTCATCATTTGAGGAATGAAAAGTGGAATCGATTCCAAGAAAGTTCCGTGTTACGAATGTAAGTCATTTGAATAACAAAAGCTTTGGGTCAGTCAATGAAATAGCTATTTTTGGAGCCACAGTCTGTAGGTAGGATAGACCGTGCTTGCATTTGCTTTTCTGGAGTTTCCACTTAAGAGAATCTTGTAAACGTCAGTCAGTCAGTTGTCCCTTTGTGTCTATTGGCCTTGTTTTATTCTGTCTCCTGCTGATAATGAGGGAAGTGGTAATTATGTTTTTACTACTCCTCCACTATTGTTTTTTGATTAATTTCGTTGCGGGATCCAAGTCGTCGAGCCCCATTGTCTCGTCGCTTTTCTGGTGGTCACCACTGTTGATTCTAGCTTTCAGGAGTTGCAGTGCTTTGGGAATAGTGTGACGGGCTTATAAAGAATCACAACCAGCTTAGAGCGGTTTCAGACTAGCGTATTTTGTGGCGGGTCATTACTCACTAAAAAATGGATCGCGTGAACACGCGCTTATTCCAGCGTGTTAATTTGATTAAAATGACAGCTGTCAGCAAAAGTGATGTAAACATCATATAAATTCGTATAAATTGGATTTATGTTGGTCTGTCATATTTGATTTTTTTTTCTGTCTTTAGTACTTCTTTCATTTATTTGTTTACTATTTGTCTATATCTTGTAGGAACTCCTTGTATTTGAGCCCCAGTCATTTCCAATTGGCCTTATAATGCAATAATCAAATAAAAAAAACTTAATAAGGGAAATAGGCTACAGCCATGAGCCTGAGAAGCTAGCGAAGCGTATTCGTAACTATTCACATTTACTATTTGGAAATAATAATTTGGGACGTTTACAACATAAAACACATATAAAGCACCTCTTAACAGCTAAAACGTTGAGCTAAAAATACGACAAAGTATTTAAAACATCTAATTCATTTAATATAAACATATCTATTAATTTTCCAAAGCAAAGGAAGCTGTATTTTTCTGCCAGACAGACTAGAGAGGGATTTGGTTCGATTTGAAGCGGGTAATGCATATGTCTCACTGCTAGCAATCAGCGGAAAGCGGGTAGACCTAGCAAATAAAAACGAGTTATTGACAGAGTACTTACTCGCCGCAGCCGGCGGTGTGAACACTCAGCGATATCTCTCTTACTAGACAGTCTTTACGAGCAGTGAACTCGAAAGTCTGAAAATAAGTCTTACCAAACCAAGAATTACCCAGTAAATCGCTTGTGGCGGTTAAAAGGCAGTAGCCCCATGTAAAATACATACTGGATTTCAGCTGCATCCGGTTAGTCTGGAAGCCGACCCTAACTTAGTGGGAATAAGGCTAGGCTGATGATGACGGTCTCGTCGGTGGCGGTGTCAGCGAACAAGTAGTAACCACATAACATCACGCCTGTAATCCCCGCAAGGTTAGACAGAGGTGTACCTAATAATACACCCACATTTCGCCAGTTATGTTTAATTCCCATGTAATAGGGGGCGAGCCTCTTGTCATCAACCGGGCACAAATCCAGACTCCGTGACTACTGATGGAAAAACTCAATATCACTTTGACCGACCCGGGAATCGAACCCAGCCTCATGCTCAGCAGTCGCAGTTGCGACCACTCGACCAACGATGCAGTCTCGAGGCGAACAGCTAACAAGTAATGTTATACTTATATCTGTTTTCTATGTAATTACAAGGCTAAATATATGCTATTGTGGTATCTATTTTTTTTTGACACGAGACCTGCAATCTTTTGTACGTTTCTTGTGCGATAAAATAACCGATAGTTTGTCGCTTCCTCGCCGTCGGTGGAACAGATGCCCGCGCTGTATATCACAGTGCAAATAAATCAGTTTGTCCGCTGTAGAGGTCGCCACAGCTGCGGTGTGATGACAGTTTGATGGTTTCCTGACTGACCAGGGTTAACAGGCGACTTCATTTCGTTTTAGTCATTAAACAATATTCGGGATTGTATAAAAACAGTGTGACGCTATGCTTGCGCTTTCATTTTAGAAATGAATGACTATTTATAATAAATAACAATCTTAAATGCAGTGACAAGCACAGTCTAAACTGCTTGGTCTAGAAGCTTGATATTTCGCTAAGAGTTCATTTTTCGATGCGAAAATCCTATCGAACATACGGCTTGTATCTCAATAATTTAGTTCCAACGTAGCATTTGGTTAGAAGGATGTGTAACAGAAGACATGGCTAGAAAGGAGGTGACTGCTAAGATGACGAGTAATAGAGAAGTATGGACACCAAATAACTTGGGATTAGGGCAAGAGAATGATGATAGCATTTGGTCAGAAGCAATGGATATCAGACTTGTTGAGAAAAAAATATGACCCGAAGAAGTACTTAAGCTTGTTTGTGTTAATACTAGGCGAACTTTCGCCGTTGAGCTGAGCGTTCTTCAAAAAAACTTTGTAGGAAATTTTCGTTTGCATTCGTTAAGTCTTGTGCCTTCAAGTATCCTATGTGTTCAGGTTATAATTAAACTATCTGTGTGCCATAGTTCATCCAATTCCCTTCAGTAGTTTTTGCGTGAAAGAGTAACAAACGTTCATCCTCACAAACTTTCGCATTTATAATATTGTGGCAATAGTATAGTATAGGTTTAAAGTACCTAGTAATAGTAAGATGTAGTAGTTTGGTTAAAAATGTACGAAGAAACGATAGGTATTTAGATCAATACCTAAAGATACCTATAGCTACTAAATATATGTTGTCATCCAAGTATCATCTGTATAAACTACTTAATATGATTCATAGTCAACCCCATCTTGTATCAAGCGTAAAATTCGCGCGCGTGGACTTTAGGGCCGATTTGATAGCCGTCCTATTTAGATGAGATATCCGATAGCCATTGATCTATTACGTACTTTGACCAGCTCTTACGCGATTTGCGCGGACGCTGTGGATAACGGGAAGTAGCCGATTTGTGCAGTCGGATGAACTATCGTCTGAGCATCGAGAGGGTTTTGATACGTCATATACTTTTAAGGTATCAAAGATGATTTTTATGACGAGTTTTTGTCTTGAAATATATTGTCCGTGGGTAAATTTATTTATTTATAAATCAAAAAATAAATTTTAAGCTTTTATTTATCTATTTTGTTGTTATGATACAAGTTGGTATAAAACAAGTCAGTGATTAGGATTACTTGAGTAAAAGTAATAATTTAAGATACGATTTTATTCTGTAGTTTAGTCATTTCTTGAAGTTAGAACTGTCAAAAGTTAGAATTCTTAGCTTTGCTTTCTCTGACGGTTCTTGCTTCGTTTAAATTCATTTCTATTGGCTAAAAATATTTGCATGAGTAATTACTTAAATTCAAGTAATTACTTTAAATTGACTAATAGATACGGTAGTTAATTCTTCGATTTGGTTTACTTAAGTAAAGCGCAGGTTTTCCTTTAATAAACCAAATAAGTAGCCTTTCACTGATCAGTCTTCTGTATCTTGTTACATATTATACAAAATTCTACTTAGTACCAATATTCAGGATACGCCAATAACTCTTAAAAACTCCAAAATAAAATATTCGACATCGAACGAACTTGTTAAAATAAACTCCGATATCCACGAAAACATTTCCACCGCGGAAAAAAACTTCCTATACAAACCCGCAAACAAGGAAAAATAAGAGAGGCAAGTCTGCAAGTTGTGCAACTCACTCCCGGCGATTGGACGGGGATAGAACGAGACAGAAATACCACCCCCGACGAGAACGAGCGAGACAGACTCAACCCTACATTGCGAACGTCCCTTTGCGCAGCAATCCGTGAAATTAGAGTCGTCTAAACGAATCTAACGATTATTTTATTATCCCTTTTGCGCTAAGATTTGTTCCTTGCTCACTCAAATAAAAATAAAAGGTGAATAAGGCGTTGTGAGGGTCAAGAGGCGGACATAAATTTTGGAAGCGTTTAGGGTTAGGATTGGCTTATTTTTCGGGCCTTTAAGTCCGGGTGGACGCTTTGGAAGTTCGGTGCAGATGAACGCGCCCATGTCATATTATATCGATGTCATTTATTTTGGAGATTTACTTGGTTATAAATATGCGTATGCAGGACAAGAGTATTTTGGGTGGTTATTATCGGTGGTAGTCAAGCGGTTAATAGGAAGATCTCAAGAATTTTAATAAGAGTAGCTCAGTTTCAATTCTGTGAAAGGATCACTTAGGTAGTTAAGTTGCATGTTTGCTCTTTACAGCAAAGTTCAGATCAATAGGCCACTTTTGACTTCAAATTCGTCCAAGTTTGACAATGTATTGATAATTCTCGAGTAGTTTTCTGGTGTCTTTAGAAGTCTTAGCTATACTGATGACTGAATCCGAGACGAACTGAGGCCACTGAGGGTCTAAAATAGCCGCTTTTTAAATGTAATAATAAAAATTACGTTAAAATTCTGGACTTTTATTTAATCAAAATATTAATTATTTACAAACTACAAAACTATAATAGAAATAAATATGTACAAGTATAAGAGGGTTACAGGGCATCCAAAAATTCGTCCGCATCGCTGTCAACAGGAAAAGTGCCCAGAAGGCTGGCAGCATTACCACGTTGGATGGCAATGCTGATTCTTTGGCCAAAAAATAGGCCCGCCCTCTGGTCACGTGAAGAGTCGACCAACCGCTTGGCGATTTCCCGAAAAACTAGGTGGGCACTCGGACCCCATGGCCCTAGTGTTTCAACCCCAAACGGCTCAAACACATAATTACCAATTAAATTATTGTATTTGCGCCGTTTGAGGTTTTCAGCACCTGCAGCAGCCGCCCCAGCGCAGCCCACTGTGCTAGGAAGATGGGATGGCGCAAGGGTGTCGACGCAAGTTGCGTCCCACACCAAAGGCCTACCCAACTTCCATGGCATTATGGTCATACCATCTGGTCTCTTCCCATCGACGCGTGCCAAGCCATTGGGTTCTAAGACAGCTGGCACCCCGGCGGTGGCAAGAGCACGACGGATGAGATCATTAATGCTAGCGTGCCGCGCAATCCGACCTGCACTCTTACTGCATGAAAGGCCATGGTGTCCGAGGCAGTCGACTGCTTCACCACATTGACAGCGATGTGGAGCCCCAGAAGGAGCGCCCAAAATTCTTAAAATGGTCATAGACGCAGTTAATATTATGAATTGTCACTTTGTGGCCATTTTACGAATTTAATCGTAATTCATATCATTATCTTATTATGATTCTGCAAAAGCGGCTATTTTAGACCCCCGGATGAGCACTGACGAAAGCGTCAACTATTTCATCAATATTGGGATTCCGTTAGATCAGATTCGGTTTCGGATCCACTTACTAGACGCGATTCCCTGCAGGACTGCATGGAAACCAGTCGATGAGGATGGAATGAAAATGTCAGAATAACACAGTCTTTCGAAGATTTTTTTTCGAAATTGTCAGCTCTTTTTAATCTACTCTGGATATTAGAAGTATAGTCTTATTTAATTTTTTACCCGTTTCATCGTCAGCTATAAAAACGTTTCTGTCAAGTTTTTGCACAACGTTAAACAGTAATAAAACGAACATTACTGTCTATAAACCTGAATTGGCACTTTATAACGCTACGTGCAATTTGCACGAAACTTAATTGGCCGGAGAAAACATTTTGCAACTTATTTTAATTTCTTTATAATTTAAAATTACGTGTTTAACGGTCCCAACCGTTGGATGCTAGAAGCACCGATAGCCTTGACTAGTTGAGTTGTTTCAGTTATGGGATTTATTTCTCCAACGAACACGGCTTTCTTCAGTATTAGGTATATTATTATGGGAAATGTCATAGAAGTGACATAAGGTATCGAAAAGCTTTTCTCAGTCCCAAACATTTTTGGACTCTCCGTCATCGTTACACTGGCTCTTATCGCACTACTATTAGGTTCAGAATGCAATGTATTTCACACTCGTGGTTTTTCTTCATTTATTTCTACTAGTGTTTTATTTCCACAGATAAGTATAAACTCGTAGTTCAATTCCTTTTGTATCATACTCAGTGGTATTGTTTTTTTTTAAATCTCAGCAATGACAAAGTTTGCCCTCTTGTATCAAAATGTACTATTGTCTAGCCTGCAGGACTAGTCGTAATATCGACGCATAGGCTGTGGCAATGTGTTCCTTTTCTAAAATTATAAGGTTATTAGTATTACCTATCCCAAATAAATACGTTTAGAATAGGTTAGTCTTTGCCCAGGTTTACCGCGTAGACGATATCAGCCAGTATCCCGGGCCCTTGATAGGACAGCAGCCTAAGCTTCACTTTATTAAAGAAAAAGTTAAAAATCTCAAATAACAAAAATTTTCTTCCTTCATATTAGTCTCACTTACGTGTATCTACCTAAGTATCGTCTATCTCCAATCCGTCTGATAACTCTTCAGATACTAGGATATATATTTCTCATTAGTCAGTTCACTGTAGCGACAGTGACATATATAGGTACCGCGGTAACTGGCGGTTGACCACTTTTCACCCTTATGCCCTGAGTAATAAAGTTGAAAAGTGGTCGATCCTCAGTTAGGTACTTAACATAGATTTTTCCTTATAACGAACATCGTTATCATTCTGGTACTGAAATTCATGGCTAATAGGGAATATGCATAAAATTTAAATTTGTCTCAAATATTTTTTTCTAGATTCTTTATTGTCTTTACATTATACTTAAAAGGTATTTTTTTCATTTAGTTATTATTTAAACCCAGAAAATATTATATAAAAAGTGAAAAATAAGGGAGGGAAATTCAAACTTACAAAACGCGTCACCATTGGTCGAAACGAAATGTGACGTCATTGGTCATGTCATTGGATGTATCGGCGTTGATATTCATACTGTGTTAGTAGTGTTTGTGAGAAAAATTGTTTAAAACTGTATTTCTGTGTGATTACTTGTGATTGTGAATATTATATTTGTAGTCAATCTAGGACGATGACAGAAACTGGTTTTGTCAAAGCCCAATCGGATAATCTACCGAAAATAGATGCATTTATATGATGTCAACATATCTGAATGTCTATTAATTAATTATTTTTAATTTAATGAACAACTTGGTGCATAATCAGCAGATGTAACAGAAGAATAAGATGATATAGAAGTACTATCAGCCGGGTTATCAGCGAACAATTTTCTTTTTAAAACAGATAGATTGGTGAAGTTCTTTTCAGTAGGTACATTGACAGCTTTACTTCTGTACTTCAGTTTAATATTGACTTGCATAGCTTTGTCGTTTGTGTTGCTTGTAGATTATATTTTCCTCCTTTCTGTTTCACTATGTTACACTTCTCATCAAAAAAAATCGAAACACCTCGCAGTTTATGATTTGATAAGGATTATCAGAAAAATGTGTATATTTAGGAATAAATGTAAAATGTCATTTAATAGTGAGTAGTATGAGGTTTTTAAATCCTAATGTTATTGTTCTAAATTCAAATTAAGTCTTCATAGGTTTCGTATTTTGTATAATGAGTAATTTTTACCCTGTATGGAATATGAAGGAAATGGGTAAAACAACACGCGTAAATGAAAAAAAAATGTAAGAAACGTTTATTTAATAACTTGTATTCCCTCCGCGAGCTCTTATTACTGCTTCCATACGGTTCTTCATCGATCGGATGAGAGTCACGATCACATGTTGTGGTATATTATCCCATTCCTCTTGGATTGCATTTTGCAGCTGGCTAAGTGTTTCTGGGGCTGGATCTCTTGCTCGAATTCGTCTCTTTAATTCATCCCATAGATGTCCAATGGGATTCATGTCCGGGCTTCTTGCTGGCCATACCATAATGGAGATACCGACTTCGGTAAGATAATCTCGTACGACGCCCGCGGTGTGAGCTCTAGCATTGTCGTGCATGAATATGAAGTCGTTGCCAATAAAATGTGCATAGGGCATCACATGAGGTTCAAGACACTGTTCGATGTACCGATGAGAGTTTAGTGCAGGCAGCCGTGGCCCAGACACAAAGGCAAGTTCTGTCTTACCGTCGGCGCTGATTCCTCCCCAAACCGTCCACGAACCGCCACCATAGCTGACCTTTTCTTCAATGCAGCATTGTGCAAAGCGTTCTCCATCTCTTCTGTAGACCTTGTTCCTTCCGTCGTTACCATACAGCATAATTTTACACTCATCAGAAAACAGTACTTTGCTCCACTGAAGGTATGACCAAGTTAGGTGCTCGCGTGCAAAGTTAAGGCGCGCTCTTCGATGGTCTGCAGTTAATTTCGGCCCATTCGCTGGCTTATGCGGTGCCAATCCGCGTTCCTTCAACCTTCTTCTTATTGTAGAGTCACTTACAGCTACTCTTCGTACAACGCGAAGCTGCTGCTGCAGTTGAAAAGCGTTAAGGCGTCGATTTCGTAAAGAAGTTGTTACAATAAATCGATCATCTCGCTCAGAAGTGACCCGATTCCTGCCAGATCCTGAACGGCGCGTGAACGAACCAGTCTCCCGATAGCGTTTGTAGACTCTATGAACAGATGATAAGCTTAGATGCAATCTTGCAGCCACAACACGCTGACTAAGTCCAGAATCCAGCAATGCCACCACTTGGGCGGCTTCTGCGGGCGAAGTATCCATATGTTTTAGAAAAAAAAGTTTTTTCAGACGTCCCAAAGTCACAGTAAATGAAATAAGAAACAAAAAGTTTAAAGACAAGCGCTAATTTTTAGTTTTTAAACGAGAAACGTACTCCAACCCTAAATACACATTTGTCTCAAAACAGTGATTAATTTCATTTATAGGATAAACAAATGAAATTCTAATTTCGAATTTTGATTTTTTTCTTCTTACTGTAATGACCAAACTGCCAGCTACACAATAATGTTTTTTTTTTCATGGAATTAATTCTCTTTTGTAAAAAATTAGGACAAAAACAATAAAAACGAAAGTGTTTCGATTTTTTTGATGAGAAGTGTATATTCAATATAATTAACTGTATCTTCCCTAACAAACATCAAAATTTCGTAAAACCACAATAGGAATAATGAGCAAGCTCTATATTTAATTCTGAACTTTTGTAAACTAGGTTAGGTTAGTTTTAGACCGAATTTTCTACTGCTTAATAGCTAATTCACACTAAGCTGTACATAAATATATATTACTTCCGTTAAAATGATCTTCACAACAAAATACAGCCGATAATGGAATACTTTCTAATCATCTTACAGCATTTTTTTCGTTGTTTCACAACGCGTGGTATACGAGAAAACAGTTTATCGGGTGTACTATAAATAATGTTTTTGCACTTCGGTACCATACAATACTTGTAAGAAGGTTTTTAACTTCTTCCATGATTTAAAAAGCAATTAAAACTACAAAATAAGTATGAAGTAACTGAAATGCTATAGTAAACAAACACGGGACACAACCAATGACGTCATCAAAAGCGCGCGCAAAATGGTGGCGTTTGAACGGCTCAAATTTATTCAAAGTTTTAAATTTCACTTTGAAAAATTATTTGACTATTTTCAAGCCTATTTATATTTTTTTCTATGTTATAAAGATGTTAACGATTAATTTAAGAAATAAAAAAAAATCATGCATATTCCCTATTCACGGATCATCATCTGCCTAGCTTTTTTCCAACTATGCTGGGTTCAACTTCCAGTCCAACCGGATGCAGCTGAATACCAGTATTTTACATGGAGCAATTACCTATCAGAAATTCACCCTTGGTAACTTCATTTTCAATTTAATACATTCTTGAAGAAAAGCATTAAATTAAGAGTTAAGTAGTCCCACAAAATTTTCGAAATTGTATCAACCGTGAATTCTAATAATATGGGCTGCATTATGTGAATCAAGCACAAAATTTTAGAAATATCAAATAAAAATCATCATTGCAAAAAATCTTCAAAATCCACAAAAAAATAAATACAAAAATCAATTCCTTTTCCGTGCAGAAACATTGAAAATGATTACAGCAGCCATGTTGCCGGTGTAACCGGAAGTGTCGCGAGTGTTAACGAGGGGCTTAATGTTGGCAACACTGTTCGTTGACTTTTTAATTGCGGCACTGGAATTACGTGCGAATGCCTGAAGCTTGTTGTGAATATAAAGTAAAGGGGTGCTTTTATTATTTAGTAAATGCTGATTATAATGGACTAATTGTTAAATAAGTACTGGTATTCAGCTGCATACGGTTAGCCTGGAAGCCGACGCGACCCTAACATAGTTGGGAAAAGTCTAGACAAATGATGATGTTGATTATAAACTGATCAAGTGTCTATAGTTTTTTTAGGGAAATGGCTAGGCAGATGCCCATTTAAATATGTATTTATTTAAACTTCATGTACAATAGTGGTACATAGGCGGTCTTAATGCCACAAGGCATTCTCTACCAGCCAAGCTTTGGGTTAAAATGTTAAATAGCAACATTGTGATATTGTACAAAATAAGATCTAAATATAACTACTTGTTTTCGAAAATTTATAAACATAAAACTATCTGATATATCGATTTGATTGTAAATACAGTTTTACACAAAGTAAATACGTATTTGTTGTTGTTTATATTTGTGTGTGTTTTTTTTTTTTTGTAAAGTGGCATAATTATATAGCATTTTTCTTTTAATATCATTATGATTGTTAGATTGTTTGAACCTTAATTGAAGTTTCAATTTAGAAATAATGTTTTCAAAATGATAAAGTCGGCTATCGTCATGATGGCTGAATTATTCTCAGTAATAAAATCACACATCACTTGGTTCTGCTGGAGAAACCTCTTTGTATTCAAGTCGTACAAGACTTATAACTTAAGTATTTCCAATCGAATGTGTTATTTCAGGACCCTTTTTGCTGAATTAGTTCCACTCAAATTCACCGTGTCATAGAGCTTTTAAATGGCTTCTACGTAAATGTTAAATGGTTACTTTTGATAAAACCGTCTCACATTCTTTTCGTGCAGATAGTTAGCTGATTTTACGCCATATTATGTTTTGTAAAGAAAAAGTCTTGATGGTGGTTGTGAAGATCCGCAGCATTATCAGGACTTGTTTAATCGTCTCAATCTACATGGTGAATTTTCCAAGTGGGCGTGGATGAATCCGACACTATGAGGAATAGCGATAAGTACTCAAACGAGTCTCAGGCCCGATTTTGATGAAAACCAAAACTACATCATTGGATTTTTGTAAAATCAATATTCCAAACCAGGATTCAAACCCGTTGATTTTGAAAAAAGAACACTGTATATTACACCATTCTTTAGTGTCCCTAATAAGGATCAAATTCTGGGAGGTTTAGAGGATTTTTTTATAATTGGGCCGGAGACCCCTTTCAGTGTTTTTCAGTATTCCTCATACTCGTAGTTTCGGATTTGGCAATCCACGCCGACTTGAAAAATTCATATACCTAAGTAGGTATACTATATTCGTAGAGTCTAATATTCGAAACCTCCCAACCGATTTAATTGAAAGTGAATGTGTATGGTTGGTTCCAGCTGAAAGATATGATACTTTTGTACCCGATAGGTGGCGCTCTTGTTAGTAAATTGCACCCATGCAAGCCGAGGCGGGTCGCTAATAGACTCTAATATATGTAGCTGGTGAAATAATATTATTGTAAAACTGTTTTAATCTTTCACGGTAACAAACTAAACTTATTCTGTCTCTTACGGGACATCTTCCTTGATTATTCATTATATTGAGCTCCCGATATTTCGACGCTGTTGCAAGCGCCATGATCGCGGGATGACTGCAGAATGCGGGTGGATGGTAAATAAATTGTTAAGTGCAGAGAAATCTGTCTACCCTCTTTCTTAGTCTTTTGCTACGCGTACTACTGGAACTCGACACCAAGTCACGGCAAAGCACGCTCACAGTATCACTACGTGTTGTGGAGTCCTTATTGCGATGACGGCTGTTTCTTTTGAGCATACTTAAAATATCATATCACATCATGATCGATGATGATCATGGCGCTTGCAACAGCGTCGAAATATGGGGAGCTCAAAATAATGAATAATCACGGAAGATATCCCGTATAAGTTGTAGCTCATGTTCGTTAATGTGGAAGACAATTCTTGCAATTTCCCATAAATAAATTTTCATTATTTCAAGAAAGAAATTAGAATAGTAGTAGTAGTAGTGTATTATTGCAATTTGCATACAAATTTGTTATTTTGTGTGCAATAAAGAATAAGAATAAAGAATTGGTAGTGGTACTCTTCACACACGATTTGCTTTGTTTATGAAGATTCGTTGGATCCAATTATTATATTATCTATTTTAAACATTAACGTCAACAGTACACGTTTCGCTATCAACAATTCTAATGACAAAAGGTCCCATCGGTTCAGTGAGCTGAAAAGCACCTAGTTTTCTTTCAACACGTTTACAAACCGTCATAAGATAAGAGTAGAGGAAGACCAAAGAAACGATGGATGGACTGTGTGAAGAATAATAGGGCTAGAAAGGAGGTGACTGCTGTGACCTTAAATGAATTGGGATAAGAACAGGAGATTGAAATGACAGAATTCACAATACCACAATACGCTCCAAAACTGGAATCGCTGATGTGGGGAACAAGACTGCTGGGTTGAAGTGCATGTCTATAGGATGCATCAGGACCGATGGGCCAGAGTCGTCACGCATTGGGTGCCAGAAGACGGGCGTCGTCGCCGAGGGAGGCCTAGAAAACACTGGCGTGACGACCGAGAGGCGTTTATGAGAGATTGACCAGAGAAAACCGCACGGAGAAAAGAGTGGAAGGCTATGGGGGAGGCCTTTGCCCAGCAGTGGGACAATAGAGGCTAAGAAAAAAAAAAAGCAGGAGAATGATGACATTTATAAAACGTCACTGTGATCCTTGAAGTTACCCCACTGTTATCCGTATCATTATGTTAGACTCCATTCGGAATCCGTTAAAATCCTCACGAGACGTTCTAAACAGAAGCTAGTTAAGTACAAATGTCTCGCTTTCCCGACATAACTGAGAACAACTGAACACGGCACACATTGCAGACGGCAACCGACCAAGATCCTTCCTAAATTACACATCTCCATTTTCTTCATTTAACAAATTGATGAGCTTTGTTTGATAACCCACACCAACCGAAAAACGATCCTGAAATTCACTGTATTAAGTTCAAAATCCTCCGAATTAAATCCACCTCACTGTTGACGCTTACGCCCAAGAGATAAGACTGGGTTGGGTTAATGGGGATCCGTTATGGGATTTTTAACCTTAGTAAACAGGTATTAGGGATGGTAATGCGTTGGTTTTGTGGGTGGTAGGGGTGTGTGAGTAGAGTGGGGTGGTTGCGGTCCAAGTTTGTAATTAATAAAGCCCTCTCGATTACAAGTGCCTTTCCTCGGCGGGATTTAGGGAGGTTGGGGGAATATGGCACCCTTGTTCGTACCCACGTTAGAGTGGGTAACGATTGATATTGTTACATCCAGAATAATGATTATTTAATTAGGGGTTTTTCTGTTTTTCCTTAGTCTCTATGATTACAGGAAAGTGTATCTTTTGCCGCTGTAGTAAGATCTATAATAGCTGGTAATACTGAGATTGTAATTGTGGGATATGAAAACATTTCAGGCCTACTTATTGGGAATGATTTCACGTACAAGAAACTGAAAGGAATTGTCAATGCGCGTCTTAATCAAATTGTATTTTAGACATACCTACACTACACACACACTGCCTCGTTGGTCGCAAGCGCGACTGCTGAGCATAAGGTCCTGGGCTCAATTCCCGGGTCGGGCAAAGTGTTTTTTTTTAATGAGCGGCATATCGTACTTCAACCTAAGAGGTGTCGCCTGCTTAACCGGACTATCCTGTGCCTTGAGTGTAAGGCCTCCAGCCAGGGCTTCCTTTGTCATTATTTTAGTAGGTACTCACCTATAAACGCCCACGTCAATTAAGAACTAGACAAGGTAAAAGTCTTTAATACTTTGTAATTATGTAGATAGATGTGGTGATTACTTCAGCATGATGTAAAGTGTCTCGTGCTTCATTCTTTTTCCACAAAAATCACCTTCTTGGTGGCTAAAAGTTACTATCCTATCTACTATTAAATGTGGAAGATTTGTATATATATATATATTTGTAATCAAATCACGTTCTCGAAAACGGCCCTAACGATTTCCATAAATGTTGTAATATGGGGGTTTACGGGGCCGAAACATCGATCTAGCTAGGTCTTATATCTGGGAAAATACATTTTCTCTATTTTCACCCAGGTACTATATCGAGGATATAAAACGTAACTGGAGGTTGAACTAAGCACGTATGATATATTTTAGAAGAGCAGCAGTGCTAAGGGCCAAGTGTGAATATTATTTGTTAATATGATATTAACGTGACACTCGCTAACCATAGGAAATTCAAATGAAATCTAAACAGATAAATAAAAATGAGTATTACGGTACTAAAAACAAAAAAAAGTTTTATTTTTATTTTTGTCTGTCCGTTTGTTCCGGATAATCTCCGAAACGTCTGAACCGATTTTGACGGAACTTAAACAATATATTTTTATTAAATTCCACGCGAACGAAGACATGGGTAGCAGTAAGTATAGTAAATAACTTATCAACTAAAGTAGATAGGTAAATAAATACTTCTACTTCGCTTTGTATCTCGATTCTTATCACATATCTTTGGCTGCAACATGCGATGCGTAAGTATACCTACGCATGTTCCTAATCTTCAAAGAGGATATACATTAAAGTGTTCTTATAGGGACACAATATAAAACGATGGCCTCAATGTCAGGGGTGGAAATTTAACTTCGAATAGAGCATAATAACAATCTTGGGAGAGGGGTACCCTCTCTTTGACAGTGTCGGAAGAGCGATTAAGACATTAGTAACAGAGAAGTACCTTATGGGAAGCTTTATATAATTATATGCTGCAATCTTTACTGAGCTGTACCTACTTATTTATTTTATAAAAGGTTGCTTCATAGCTGACATTAACTAGACATAAATTAACAAAATAACAACAACATTGGCATTATTAACATAACGCCAATTACGAAGTCTAGTACTCGAATTTTATTAGTATTATGTTTTTATTTTTCTGTGTGTGTGCGTGCATGTATATACACGTACGCACACACACTCGTAGAGATGTACGGTGTAGGTGTCAGTTAGCCCAGGGCTGCAGGACTGTTCGAAAGAGATACCGTGGCCCTGGAACACAAAGGGCAAAAGAAGGAACATGGATGTGTTTTAGTCAGTAAAAGTCTGACACTCCCACTCCGCCCAGAGCGGGAGGAGTCATTTGATGATTTCCCATTCAAAAAAAAAAAAAATTGAGTGGTGTCAAGGTACACCCGGATGGAACGAAGTTCATTTCGATTAATTAGTGAAAAAAAGAAACTTAACCTTGATCACCCATCCACAGACCAACCTTGGCAACCGTTGCTTAACTTGGATCACCCATCCACAGACAGACCTTGGCAGTCGTTGCTTAATCTTGATCACCCATCCACAGACCAAAGACGAAACGAAAATATCTGGCTTGCTTTCTATAAGAGAGAGAGAGAGACAGACAGAGAAACATGCGCACGCCGGCCGCACGGCTTACAATAGCTTACTATAGCAAAAACACATTATCCTCCTTTGCGTCGCGCAGTCGGGTAAAAAGTGTCGTTACAACTTTTCGTCTGATTTTTTTCCGTCTAGCCTCCTTTCGCAACGCGCGATAAGGAACTTCGTTCCAAAAAAAAAAGTGTCTGAAAATGTGTGTAATCTGTGATGATGTGTGACTGTGTGAATGTCTATGTAGTTATACTATTATATTACTAACTGGCGTAACAGATTATCCTGAGTTTGATCCAGGATTAAGAAGATCTATTTAAAACGGTTCCGCTTCTTATATAGAATTTATAAACCCATGAATGTGTTTCATCCCTGAAATGTAATATTCTCAAACCAAGCCTTTTCACAACTACGTTGGGGTCGTCTTCCAGTCTAACCGGATGCAGCTGAATACCAGTATTTTACATGGAGCGACTGCCTATCTGACCTCCACAACCCAGTTATTTTAGTTTGTCCAACTTTGTCTAATGGGATCTTGGTCTAGAACCCAGAACCAATGTTCTTTTTCAAATGTACTTACTCTTAAAGTTAAGTGGGTAAGGACTAGTTAAATAATAGGTACTTGCACGAGTAAAACGGTACTTTAGTTAAGACAATAAAAGGTCTTGCCAAAGTCTCGAATTAAACCACTTTCAAATAAAAAGCAATGATCCAGTTAAAACGAATGGATTCTAAGAAAGCAGGAATCTAGACCTGATTTCGAAAAGTTATGGCATTAAGGAACACTATAAAATATTTTTAAGTGTTAATTAGTGACGTTTTTTATGGTAAAAATGTCCTCGTTACGAGGACGATTCTAATGACAAAAGGTCCCATCGGTTCAGTGAGCTGAAAAGCACCTAGTTTTCTTTCAACACGTTTACAAACCGTCATAAGATAAGAGTAGAGGAAGACCAAAGAAACGATGGATGGACTGTGTGAAGAATAATAGGGCTAGAAAGGAGGTGACTGCTGTGACCTTAAATGAATTGGGATAAGAACAGGAGATTGAAATGACAGAATTCACAATACCACAATACGCTCCAAAACTGGAATCGCTGATGTGGGGAACAAGACTGCTGGGTTGAAGTGCATGTCTATAGGATGCATCAGGACCGATGGGCCAGAGTCGTCACGCATTGGGTGCCAGAAGACGGGCGTCGTCGCCGAGGGAGGCCTAGAAAACACTGGCGTGACGACCGAGAGGCGTTTATGAGAGATTGACCAGAGAAAACCGCACGGAGAAAAGAGTGGAAGGCTATGGGGGAGGCCTTTGCCCAGCAGTGGGACAATAGAGGCTAAGAAAAAAAAAAAGCAGGAGAATGATGACATTTATAAAACGTCACTGTGATCCTTGAAGTTACCCCACTGTTATCCGTATCATTATGTTAGACTCCATTCGGAATCCGTTAAAATCCTCACGAGACGTTCTAAACAGAAGCTAGTTAAGTACAAATGTCTCGCTTTCCCGACATAACTGAGAACAACTGAACACGGCACACATTGCAGACGGCAACCGACCAAGATCCTTCCTAAATTACACATCTCCATTTTCTTCATTTAACAAATTGATGAGCTTTGTTTGATAACCCACACCAACCGAAAAACGATCCTGAAATTCACTGTATTAAGTTCAAAATCCTCCGAATTAAATCCACCTCACTGTTGACGCTTACGCCCAAGAGATAAGACTGGGTTGGGTTAATGGGGATCCGTTATGGGATTTTTAACCTTAGTAAACAGGTATTAGGGATGGTAATGCGTTGGTTTTGTGGGTGGTAGGGGTGTGTGAGTAGAGTGGGGTGGTTGCGGTCCAAGTTTGTAATTAATAAAGCCCTCTCGATTACAAGTGCCTTTCCTCGGCGGGATTTAGGGAGGTTGGGGGAATATGGCACCCTTGTTCGTACCCACGTTAGAGTGGGTAACGATTGATATTGTTACATCCAGAATAATGATTATTTAATTAGGGGTTTTTCTGTTTTTCCTTAGTCTCTATGATTACAGGAAAGTGTATCTTTTGCCGCTGTAGTAAGATCTATAATAGCTGGTAATACTGAGATTGTAATTGTGGGATATGAAAACATTTCAGGCCTACTTATTGGGAATGATTTCACGTACAAGAAACTGAAAGGAATTGTCAATGCGCGTCTTAATCAAATTGTATTTTAGACATACCTACACTACACACACACTGCCTCGTTGGTCGCAAGCGCGACTGCTGAGCATAAGGTCCTGGGCTCAATTCCCGGGTCGGGCAAAGTGTTTTTTTTTAATGAGCGGCATATCGTACTTCAACCTAAGAGGTGTCGCCTGCTTAACCGGACTATCCTGTGCCTTGAGTGTAAGGCCTCCAGCCAGGGCTTCCTTTGTCATTATTTTAGTAGGTACTCACCTATAAACGCCCACGTCAATTAAGAACTAGACAAGGTAAAAGTCTTTAATACTTTGTAATTATGTAGATAGATGTGGTGATTACTTCAGCATGATGTAAAGTGTCTCGTGCTTCATTCTTTTTCCACAAAAATCACCTTCTTGGTGGCTAAAAGTTACTATCCTATCTACTATTAAATGTGGAAGATTTGTATATATATATATATTTGTAATCAAATCACGTTCTCGAAAACGGCCCTAACGATTTCCATAAATGTTGTAATATGGGGGTTTACGGGGCCGAAACATCGATCTAGCTAGGTCTTATATCTGGGAAAATACATTTTCTCTATTTTCACCCAGGTACTATATCGAGGATATAAAACGTAACTGGAGGTTGAACTAAGCACGTATGATATATTTTAGAAGAGCAGCAGTGCTAAGGGCCAAGTGTGAATATTATTTGTTAATATGATATTAACGTGACACTCGCTAACCATAGGAAATTCAAATGAAATCTAAACAGATAAATAAAAATGAGTATTACGGTACTAAAAACAAAAAAAAGTTTTATTTTTATTTTTGTCTGTCCGTTTGTTCCGGATAATCTCCGAAACGTCTGAACCGATTTTGACGGAACTTAAACAATATATTTTTATTAAATTCCACGCGAACGAAGACATGGGTAGCAGTAAGTATAGTAAATAACTTATCAACTAAAGTAGATAGGTAAATAAATACTTCTACTTCGCTTTGTATCTCGATTCTTATCACATATCTTTGGCTGCAACATGCGATGCGTAAGTATACCTACGCATGTTCCTAATCTTCAAAGAGGATATACATTAAAGTGTTCTTATAGGGACACAATATAAAACGATGGCCTCAATGTCAGGGGTGGAAATTTAACTTCGAATAGAGCATAATAACAATCTTGGGAGAGGGGTACCCTCTCTTTGACAGTGTCGGAAGAGCGATTAAGACATTAGTAACAGAGAAGTACCTTATGGGAAGCTTTATATAATTATATGCTGCAATCTTTACTGAGCTGTACCTACTTATTTATTTTATAAAAGGTTGCTTCATAGCTGACATTAACTAGACATAAATTAACAAAATAACAACAACATTGGCATTATTAACATAACGCCAATTACGAAGTCTAGTACTCGAATTTTATTAGTATTATGTTTTTATTTTTCTGTGTGTGTGCGTGCATGTATATACACGTACGCACACACACTCGTAGAGATGTACGGTGTAGGTGTCAGTTAGCCCAGGGCTGCAGGACTGTTCGAAAGAGATACCGTGGCCCTGGAACACAAAGGGCAAAAGAAGGAACATGGATGTGTTTTAGTCAGTAAAAGTCTGACACTCCCACTCCGCCCAGAGCGGGAGGAGTCATTTGATGATTTCCCATTCAAAAAAAAAAAAAATTGAGTGGTGTCAAGGTACACCCGGATGGAACGAAGTTCATTTCGATTAATTAGTGAAAAAAAGAAACTTAACCTTGATCACCCATCCACAGACCAACCTTGGCAACCGTTGCTTAACTTGGATCACCCATCCACAGACAGACCTTGGCAGTCGTTGCTTAATCTTGATCACCCATCCACAGACCAAAGACGAAACGAAAATATCTGGCTTGCTTTCTATAAGAGAGAGAGAGAGACAGACAGAGAAACATGCGCACGCCGGCCGCACGGCTTACAATAGCTTACTATAGCAAAAACACATTATCCTCCTTTGCGTCGCGCAGTCGGGTAAAAAGTGTCGTTACAACTTTTCGTCTGATTTTTTTCCGTCTAGCCTCCTTTCGCAACGCGCGATAAGGAACTTCGTTCCAAAAAAAAAAGTGTCTGAAAATGTGTGTAATCTGTGATGATGTGTGACTGTGTGAATGTCTATGTAGTTATACTATTATATTACTAACTGGCGTAACAGATTATCCTGAGTTTGATCCAGGATTAAGAAGATCTATTTAAAACGGTTCCGCTTCTTATATAGAATTTATAAACCCATGAATGTGTTTCATCCCTGAAATGTAATATTCTCAAACCAAGCCTTTTCACAACTACGTTGGGGTCGTCTTCCAGTCTAACCGGATGCAGCTGAATACCAGTATTTTACATGGAGCGACTGCCTATCTGACCTCCACAACCCAGTTATTTTAGTTTGTCCAACTTTGTCTAATGGGATCTTGGTCTAGAACCCAGAACCAATGTTCTTTTTCAAATGTACTTACTCTTAAAGTTAAGTGGGTAAGGACTAGTTAAATAATAGGTACTTGCACGAGTAAAACGGTACTTTAGTTAAGACAATAAAAGGTCTTGCCAAAGTCTCGAATTAAACCACTTTCAAATAAAAAGCAATGATCCAGTTAAAACGAATGGATTCTAAGAAAGCAGGAATCTAGACCTGATTTCGAAAAGTTATGGCATTAAGGAACACTATAAAATATTTTTAAGTGTTAATTAGTGACGTTTTTTATGGTAAAAATGTCCTCGTTACGAGAAAATCTTTAGAGATAGCAATGCTCCTATATTGAAGGCTTTAAAGCGGTATTAACTTATTAAAGTCTTTTATCCTGTTTAAATGAGCAATATTTGTAATCACGTTCTCAAAAACGGCTGTAACGATTTCGATCAAACAAGGCGGTTTACGGGGGCGAACAATTGGTCTAGCTAGGTCTCGTGTCTGGGAAAATTCGTTTTCTTTACTTTCAGTCGAGTAGAGCTCGGTCGCTTTGTACTTCCGACTACGTACCGACTGTCAAAGATCTACAAGTTACAGCCCGGACTAGGGACCAACGCCTTAACGTGGTCGCGTCTTGGTATGCAATGGATGGTCAGTCATCCATGGACCGACCACGGTAAACGTTGCTTGACCCGTGCAACTGTTTTTAACAATTAAATATTCAGACTGCATCGTTGGTCTAGTGGTCGCAAACGCGACTGCTGAGCATGAGGTCCTGGGTTCGATTCTCATGTCGGGCAAACTTGGTTTTTCCATAAAGAATTTCTCAGTAGCAGCCACGGAGTTTGGATATGTGCCCGGTTGATGGCAATAGGCTCGCCCCTTATTACATAGGACTTAAATATAACCGGCTAAATGTGGGTGTACTATTAGGTAGGCCTCTGCCTAACCCTTCAGGGATTATAGGTGTAATGTTATGTTATGTTATATAATATTTAGTTATACATAGGTATACATACCACTTTTGCCTTTTTACTTTTTCCCCGTAAATTGTTTTATTTCTTTATCGAAAACCACCTCGTTTCCCCAACACGCAACACGTAAACACGTCATGTTACAGCGTGTGGATTTACAAGCGTGTTCGGAGCACGGCGTAAAGCCTTTGCGTTGCGTCCCGCGGTCCCGCCACCACTGGGGTGCCGGCGACACGCTGTGACGTCATGTTGTAGCTAAACACGCTGTTTGTATGTAATGACGTGTTGAATTGTTGGTGCAAGGTCTAGGGCGTGGTTGCTGTTTCGTTCATGGTGATTTAACTGTTAATGTCAAATGGGACTGGGACATGCACTATAAAATGAAAAGTTAACCAATCATGAGTGTACTATATGCCTATATGTACCTATCCCTTATTGTATGCCAAATTCAGATTGTTCTTGAATTTTCAAACATAGATGTTGTCTTTCATTAGTTGTTCCAACCGGCGCAAATAAAATGAAATTGAATCATGTGTTTTATTTTTAGAAAACACATTAACGTGGTCATAGGGAACAGCTTGAACCTTTAGCTTATTTCAAAAAGTTATATACTAAATAGGTTATAGGCTTTGCACGGGTGCCTATGTTACTCAGGGTGAATGTAGCTTTCTAATGGTGAAAGAATTTTTGAAATCGGCGCAGTAGTTTTTGAGTTTATTCATTACAAACATACACACTCACAAAAATAAAAATTTTTCCTCTTTATAATATTAGTGTAGATTAATTTTCTCATCAATAAATTGAAATATAACGGAATAATCACATCACATTTTAATATCATCATGGAATAAAGTAGACCTTAAGATGATACAATAAAAACAGCTATTACTATAAACTACACTGCAAGATACGTAAAACTATTACATAGTAGCTCTTTCCCGCGGCGTCGCACCCGTTATGCACGCGTAGCATGACCACCGTGGAAACGGTTTTTGTCAAAAGTCTGAAGTCGCTTCAAAATGACAGATTGTAGAAAGATTTCTATCGTCGTATATCAAGCTTTTGGCGAAGTTAAAAATGTAGGAAAGTGAGGAAAGGAATGTTTCTATTCTTCAGTCGACAAAAGTCTACTACGTCAAGCATGACGATAATGTTTTCTTTATTTTTGACACTTGGGTGTAGAAATATTTCTTCTCAGGAAATGTCAAATAGTCTACACATCGGATCTAGACAGGATTCTTTTTATTACTATTCTTGTGTTTATTGACCTATGTTGATTTTAAAACCATGGCGGGGTCCTACCGTCGCCGTCTCATCAGTTTTTAGGCCGAGAAGAATAAAATTAACTCCGCAAGGAATGCTATACGAGCATTAACCGGGGCTCTTGATCTCCCTGCTGTGTACGGCAAAGATTTTATCAGACAACCCTAATGGCCTTTTTCACCAACAGTAAGTGTCACCTAACTGAATGCCTAATTCCTGTTTTCACCAATGCTAAGTGACACCTAACTCACTGCCTAATGCCAGTTTTCACCACCTGTCTTTGTCTTCGTAGAAACTCGAGTACGGGTCGCCCCATGCTTGCATGCATGCATGCATGCAAGAGCTTTGTCTATTCTCGGTAGTATAGATACGGAATTGGTCATGCTACGCGGGATGGTCGGAATTCGGTGCGGTTCGGGGATAATGTTGTTTCCCATTAGTGAAAGAATTTTCGAAATTCAAACTTTACCCTTTATAATATTAGTAGGTACAGAAGTATACGGGGTGGAAGGGTAACAAAAAAAACAGCTGTTCGATACATTTTCACCGTGTAGGTTTTGCACTTGTAGGAAACAGCTGTTTTTTTTTTAATAACCGATGAAAAATTTCTATGTGGGTTGGCTCAGATTGATGTACTGAATACGTGGTAATTGTTTTCGCGTCGGTGTCCCTTCCACCCCGTAGATTTCCTTAATTTGTATTTTCTACACATTTGCTATACAAGCCATAGTATGTGAGTCATAAAAAATAGTGGTCTACCGCGCCGGTGTCGGAAGCAGGGTCCAAGCTACCGGTGGCTAGGGGTCCAGAGACAGAAACTTCCTCACAACGCGGGCTGTCGAGAAGTACTGCCTTCTGAATCAGGCCCTTGACGCAAACGCCAAGCGAGAGCCTCGAGAGATGTTCGTCGAAGTATATTATTAAACACCGCCATTTTAAATCAACAATGTCTCATGATTAGAACACCCACTACTCACACCTCGTATATCAGCAGCCCGTTTTAAAAACAGCCATAGAATTAATTAAGCCATAGCTGTCTATTAGTGCGTCAGTACTTTTTGTACCGGCAGTCAATTAACAAGGTATGCGGCGCAGGCGCAGACAAATGGTCAACTAGTCATGGACAGACAAATGAGCTCCTTAAACTATGCGCTTTATTTGTTTAGGAATTGGTAGGGCGGTGGTGTAGAGGGAGGTGGGAGCGATAGTAAGCGATGGTTGGCGATTATTTCATGTTTTTTTTTTAACAGTTCCCCTGCCTGCGTCAGTCTTCCGAGTTCATATTATGACCTCAATCTATGTAAGTCGCGAGTTAATAGGCTTCTTTTGGGTTAGCTGTTTGTTTAATACTCAATCACGATTATAGAAGAATTCCGATTCGTAAAATGTTTCTTCAAATACCTTAGTAACCTGCAAGTGTGCTAGTAAACATAATTGTTTCTGATCTGGTAATCATATAAGGAAGGAAAATGTGCATGTATTGGGTATGAATTTCATGCAAAGAACACATTAAAAAAATATTATTAACTTACAAAAAACCGTTTTTGCAATACACAATATTGGCAAACTGGGTCTTCAGGCTTGACAAAAGCAAATCCACTAGAGTTACTTAAGCCTTCTGGATATTTACTTTACCAGATTTTCAGATTGTTAATCTATTGATTTAGTCCTGCAAGTACTTAAAACAACCACCTCACAATTAAAACCAGCACCCATAGCCATCACTCACTTATCTTGCACTACTATCCACTACGCAATACGTATTTAATCCGAACATCGGCCGTCGCACGCGTACTGTAATATATCCATCGTCACGACTCACGACATCTGTTTCTTATTTTATCGCTACGTGTCGTGGAACACCGGCTTTATCAAAAACATCTTTAACGACTACTCCAATACATTGTATTTAAAACTTTATCCCCATCGGATTATTGATCATTATCGTGTGATACAGTGTGGAGATTAAGTCTTGTGTGTTTAGAAGGTTTTCTTATAAGTAGATTTTCTGATAGGGTGTTTTAACAACTCTCCCATACATTGTAATCTAAACTTTATGACCATTGTCTTATTGATAATTATCGTATGAAGTATTGTGGTGTTAAGTCTTATGTGATTAGCTGGTTTTCCTATAAGTATGTTTTCCAATAGGGTGTTTTATTTGCTTGTAATGTGAGAAGTATTCTCAGTTGCAAATAGAGGATGATCTGAAATAACAGTAATGGGAAATTATGAGCTTTTTTTCATTCAGAAGATTTTTACATAACATTATTTTTTTGGCTCATTAGGTTTCTCAGGATTATATTATTTTTAATTTTATTTTAGGAGAATAGCAAGTAGGATGGTAGATACTGATACTGGGTTGTTTGCGGTCAGATTGGCAGTCGCTCCGTGTAAAAAACTGGCATTCATCTGCATCCGGTTAGACTGGCAGCCGAGCCGACCCTAAAATAGTTGGGAAAAGGCTAGGCAGATTAAAAGTAGGTACGATGACGTACCACGTATCTTGAAAATACTGAAAGAAAACTACCTACTTTTCTTTCAGTCATAGAAAAACGATTATTTTTTATAGCGTAATGTGTTGTCCTGTATAATAGCCATCATAGAAAATAAACTTTCGAACATCATAGAAAATAAATGTACTGTGTTGCAAATATGATACACCCAAGACGCGGATTATATTCAACTAGCTGTTGCCCGTGACCTTTGTTCGCGTGAAATTAATTATAAAAAATATTACTTCCGTTTTTGAATCGAATTTTGTTACCAATTTCAAGGGTTTTAATTTTTTTGCACGGAACCCTAAATCTTATTCTAAAACAAAAGTATCCTTAGTTATTCCTCATGACATCAGCTATCTAGGTCAGTGGATACGAAACGGGGCACTATGAAAATGTCGACGTTCCTATTTCTGTCTGCAGTGCTTAAAGTAACTTAACTTAACGTCGGGATGCCCCCAACGCCCCCAAGTCCCGAGCTCGCTTCGCTCACTCTTGCATCAACCACTTTTTTTAGCAAAAAATCGCTATCTGCCAGTAAAAGTCCCGTCAAAATCGGTTCAGCCGTTTCGGAGATTAGCCGCAAAAATTGAAAGTAATGTGTTTTTGTTATATGTACCGTATATACTTTCATATACATTCAGTAAAATGCTGTTATTTTGATATTACAAACAGACACTTCAATTTTATTTATTTGTATAGATAAATTATTTATTACCCTTCGGTTTTATTCATATCCTGTTGTAGATCGTCAATTATAATTTCTGCAGCAGTAGTAATGTCGTCAGCAGAACCGTCTAAAAATATTAACAGATTGTTAACTGCTTTACGCATATTTACAGAATATCTTTCTGCTTGTAAATCGGCCGTATCACCGCTGTTTAGCACCAATCACGACGCCATTTTGACTTCCGAAACTCGAAACTAAACGATATAAAACACACAGCCCAATTTCGCTAATATTTATACATCCTGTCCACCATTAAAATTCGCATTTTAGTCATTTTACTAAACACAAAACTGTCCCACCATAAATTATATTTTAATGTTTCCGGACTTCGAACTTCTTACCAATGTTACCACATTAAAAATTAATAGCCGTTTTAAAACTATTTCGCATTGGCAACACTAGCCACACGCGCCGACGGAGAAGGAAACGGAAATGTCCATTATATCATCTGAAAAACATGAATATTTTTATGAAAATGGCGTTATGAGGAAGCGATAAAAGTGTTTTATTTATAACACCAGAATTCATAAATGAGTATTTAAAAGGGGATAATTAAATATGAGGAATGATGCATTTTCTTTAATGAAGAATTTCCTTTTCGATGGTTTTGTATATTTTAGTTCAAAATCTTTTTGAACTTCAGACCAGTAAAACAGAGTTCTTACCTTTTTCAAGAAGTGGAAAGAACCAAGGAAGGTTCCCAACTGTTAGATATAGGTCCCCTTTTGTCCTTTTCTCAAACGGCTACCATTGCTACCAACAAGCACTCCCATCTAACATGACCACTCTCCTTGTTACAGTAAAAGACCACCTCCAACACTCAGACATCGAAGCCGACGAATTAGAAACAGATGACCAGACCTCCAACCTCGACGATGACATCCTCACACAATCAGACCTGGACGAAAACGGTGACCCCAAAAGCCCAACCAGCTCAAGTTCCAAGAAAGGAAAGGGGTCTTCCTCGAGGGATTCCAAAGGAGGCACGAAGCCTAGAAGGGCGAGAACTGCGTTTACGTATGAGCAGCTTGTGTCTCTGGAGAATAAGTTTAAGACTACGAGGTATCTGTCGGTGTGTGAGAGGCTCAATCTGGCGTTGAGCTTGAGTTTGACGGAGACGCAGGTGTGTGAACTATTTACTATGATTTTATATTCGTCATCATACATCATTCGCTTGCCCTAATCGCAATTCATTTGGGGTCGGTGCCGCATGTCTTCTTCTTCCATACTTCTCTATTACTCGTCATCTCATCAGATACCTCCTTTCTTGCCATGTTATCCTTTACACAAAGTCCATCCATCGTTTTATTTTCTATGATTTCATATTATTAGATTCATATTATTTACCAAAGTTTTTGTTGTTTCATTTTCTCATGTTATTTCTCATCTCAGCTATTAAAGTACAGAGACAAATTAAAGAACGGATGGGAGGCCGTTGCCCAGCAGTTCGACACAACGAGATTAAAAAAAAAACATCTTCTTTTGATAATTGAGACGACAGAAACTAACACAGTAAAAGGAGAAATTATTGTGCTCTGGTCAATATTTAGGTACTTACTACAGTTAGCATAAACAAAATATTTATAAACATATTTATTTTATCCTATACAAGAGTCTCAAAGAAAAAAAACACTTACAACTAACCTTGAAAATGTAGAATAACTCACATAAGTATAAAAATAAATTCTAATGACACTCTTCTCCACAGGTCAAAATCTGGTTCCAAAATCGTCGCACGAAATGGAAAAAGCAGAATCCTGGGATGGACGTCAACAGCCCAACGGTTCCACCGCCTTCTGCAGGGGGCTTTCCATCAGGGCCTTACCCTGGGGGTCTGTTGTACTCTCATGGGGTTCCGTATCCATTCACAGGCCCTGGTCCTTACGCCCCATACTTCCACCACCTGGCAGCTAATCATCATCACTCGCATGGTAGCCTGGGACACTCTCACACGTGATTGTGGCAACGCCCAGGGTCTCAAGACCCTCGGGTCGATAAAGAGAATGAAAACAGTTGTGGACTTCCAAATTAGTGGTCTTTACGGACGAAATAGTGTCGTGTACGGACATTTTGAAACCTAAAGTCTGTTCACGATAGTGTAGAATGGTTGACAATTTGAAATAAATAAGCCTTTGTACGTTTATAAAGAAAATAAGTTAGTGGTGTGCTGTTTTTTATTTTACAGACAAAAATGAGGAATACAATTAGGCTTTCAGAATCTAATTTCGTTGTTTCCGCTTTTTTTTAAACGACATGTGTCCCAACAATAATGGAAGTTAAATAACATGCATAAACAGCCTCACAGCAATTTAAATTTCGTCTTTCAAAGAAACTTAATTTAAATGTCACAATGAGCACTATTCGTGAACAGAGTTTAGTTTGAAAGTGATTAAACTGTATTATAATAGTGCAATTTATTTAAGGTAACATTATGAATCGATTGTGATACGTATTTAATAAGATAAATAAGGATATTATGGACATTTTAACTTAACTTTAACAAAAACAGTTTTTTTTGCCAATAATTGTGTACTATTTTAACGAAGTTATTGAACATTGCGTCTCCTCGCCTCGATTTATATAAAATCCTTGGGCCATGATTGCTTATTTAAAATAACTCGAACAATCAAATATATAATTTAATTTATACAGTGCAGCAGTTCTGCCTTTTAAATATTTATTTGCATTTTAGCTAAAATGATCTCAAATTATTTCACTGCATAATACTTAATATTGCTGGCAAAGTTACACTAGCCAAACAATTGTACGAGTGACCATTTTGCGACTGCAGCTGTCAAGAATAACCAAAGACTTTTTCCATTGAATAAATACTGTGAAGTTAGTCCTTTGGTTCTACCTTTTGTAATGGTTACCAAAAGCCAGACGTACTACCGAGTTCACTGACGACCTGCCACTTTTCACCCTTATACCCTAAGAAATAAGGTTGAAAAGTGATCGACCATCAGTGAACTGTAGTACCTATTACTAAAACTGTTAATGGCGCTTTTCACTAAGTATATTCTTATTTTTAATTTTGCAATTGAACACCAAACTATATTCATAAGAAATGTATATAAATAACATTAAGCTATGTATAAACCTTTTGTAAATATATCATTATCTACTTAAGAATATTGCTATTTCATACATAATTCACTGCTTTTAAGTAAAGCAGTTGTAATTTATTTATCATTTTGTATTTTGCTTAGTTTTTATAATCTTTTCAAAGATAAATAAGTCTGGATTTTTGTATTATGCCATAATATGTCTGATGGCTTTTGAGATTAATAAAAATATATTGAAACAATCCAATTGGTCATTATAATAAGTTCCTATAAAACGTCCATTGAACTGATTAAAGTTTAATTTACAGACCTACTCGATTCAATGGTATGGTATGGACAAGAGGCAATCAACAACTCCTGTAGTATCAGTTTAGATAAGTTTTAATATCATGTACTTCAAAATATGTATATCTAGAATCAGTAAGCATGTTCAGACAATATCCACCTAAATTAATTATAGATAGGATTCAAATCAACGTATTTTGTTTGCAGAACCGCGTTTATCAATTACACCGAATTTTCCCATGATCAAAGGCGTACTAAACGACTAGATTTACTAGATATTTTGCGACAAACCGGAATCAAATATTTCTTAGTACTTAACCAACTTTCATAGCAATTCAGACAGTTCTTTGATAAAATGGAGCAAGTGACAACATGGGATAAGTCAAGTCAAGTTAGCGTACAGATAGCGTTGTTACAAAAGCTCAAAGCCTCGGAAGTAATGAACATATCGTCGAGGTAAACCAAAACAAAATCAATCATAGTTCTCTCCCTGCACATATTTGACTGTTGGTGTCATACAATCAAATAAAGCTAGTATCATGACCTTTTGAATGGCACATACTACAATTTGAAACAGCTTTGGGGTTGGTGCCCATACAAATGCGCTCATTCTCCTAAGGCGTTACAAGTGTATTACGTAATAAGACTGCAATGAAATTAATCTATCCTAATTAGACCAAGCACTTAGGAATGTGGCCGATTGATTTCTATTTCCGAATCATGAATAATTAGTATTAAAGTGCTCCGAGGCACAAATGCTTCGAGTGAACTACTCGCTATGTACTGATGGGTTAATGTAATTAATAGATTAAGATCTCTAAGACTCCAGTCAGTGTTGCTTCACTTGTCCTTAGTCTAATCAGAAATCACAACGAAATATTTCAAACTTTTCTTTAGTAACATGTTACACATAAATGTATAATTGTAAGACATAAAAGAGCGGCGCCTCCTGGCACAGGCATCTATATGCTTAAAAGGAGACGCCACCAACTGTATAATGTACAACGTGTAATAACGAAATAAAACATTTTTGATTTTGATTTGATTTGATTTGAAATCACAACGAAACAATTCAGTTTATCAAAAAGTTGTGATGAAGATCTATCTAAGATCGGGCCCCTAAAATAGCCGCTTTAGCAGAATCTAAAATTGTAATGTGGTAATATGTAATATGAATTACTTTACATTTCGTAAAATGGTCACAAAGTTGACAATTTATTATATTTACTGCGTCTGTAACTATTTTAAGAATTTTAACGTTTTGTAATTCGTCTATTAAGATTCTGTTGAAGCGCCCATTTTAGGCCCCCTGAAATTCAATAAAATCGTCGTGTGATGATATATTTTTTTAATACCTGCAAAGTTCTTGATATAATTCAGAGTCAATAAATTAGCTAGGGAAATCCGAAGACATAATATTATTTTTTTAATAAACATAACAAAACAAAGTTCACTTTTATTATGTTTAGATATCAAGTACCCGTCACGTCTGCGAGTTTTGCTAGTTAATTCAATTTGACCCTGTGTACCGGAGTTCGCAGTAGCAGTCGTATTGGTATTAATTTAAAAGATAATATTTATTTCCAGTGTACTTATGGTTATTAAACTTTTGATTTTCTTTCTTTCTTGTCTGAACATGCTTCCCCATAAATAGTTAAGTATTTGCTAATACGATGCTCAACGCTGTAAATATTTGTAATTAACTAGTTCGGCCATTAAATTAACTCGATGTTGATATAAAATAGTTTCAAGTTATAACAACCTGGTTTTATTTACGCTACCGTTTACCCTATCTGGTAGAAACGAATTTTATTGCAATCACAAGCTTTCTTTCAAGCGAGGTGTTGAGGCAAAGGAGGAAGGATCATAATAAGTTTATAATGCAGGAGGCCTCTTTGACCAACCTTGAGGTCAAGCATAAACTTCTTAAAACATAATGTCATTTGTTTCTTGAATCGACATAGAGGAAGTGATTCCTGATACCCAGCAGTGAGAACTGGATATTATTTTCAACGTTGGGATGCCGACCACCTCTGTGTTAGACGAAGTGGGCCGTAGATATTCCAACGGCGGGATAGTTGCAGCGGGACTAGTTTGTCAGTGGCGGGGCCAACAATACGGCCAGCCCATAAGGCGAGCAGACTGTTCAGAAAACCTAACATCATGAAGAGGAATAGGTTCTAAGGGCAAGCCAAGCTTTTAGGATTGTATGAAATGGACCGCCACTAGTTTGTAGGTGGAGTCACATAACATATTTGCTTTAGGCTAGTGGTGAACAGGGCTGGGCGAACGGCAGGCCCAGAAGGAGATGGCATGATGAGCCGGACTCCTTAAAGGATTGGGCTGAAATACCTCTGGAGAGTGAAGAATGGTAAAAAGGAAGGCAGGCATTTGCCCTGCAGTGAGACCCAACAGGTTTATATAATAATACTGGTGATGAAATAAATTGGCCAAAGAAAAGTGCATGCCCTGTGTCCGAACTCTCAAAAATAGCTAGTAAATCTAGGCCGTTGCCTGTAGCAAAATACTATCCTCACCTGTAGTTAGAATTCTCATTATGATTTTGATTACTCCATGTACCTACAGTGGATGCGTACGACGAGTCAATATTTTTTTATTCACACTTTACATCTTGATCGTCAGCCGAAATCCTACCATTTCTAAATAAAGGTCTTTTTATATTTATGACGCTTTTCTTGGTCCTTATTTACACGATATCATACATCTATTATTTATTAAATTCATGGGTGGGGGAAACAGGGGAGTAGGGGACTCCTATCGCCTCTAGCCATCTTTAAGGGGTGAACTACCCTTATACCTTCTTAAATATTTAAGATGAAAAATAGCGTAATATGAAAATAAAAATACATACTTACATTCAGATTTGAAGTTTGCGGTCGAAAGGACTACATTTTTCGTAAACATAGGTTTAAGAAAAATGTCCGACACGAATCTGCCTGTGGGCCTCATACGCCCAACAGTTCTTAATCAGTTTCGTGGTTTCTAGCTATTAAGTAGGTATACCAATTTCTAGCTATTAAGTAAGAGTGTAGTTTTTGGAACGAAAATCAACGTCCTTATCATGATCAAACCTGACCTGATAGGCTGCTGATCAACTACATTATAATTCAGTCAACCAATAACAGCAGTTAACATTTTCTCAACGATTTCTTTGTTCTGATTGTCGATTGTTCGATAACCTATCAAAAGTTTTTTTTTTTAAAGATTCCTATTATTTTGAAGAAAACAATAACATCAGCCAAAATCTATGGAAAAACTGTGTTTGTTTATTTTAAACAAAGTTCTGACACATATGTATAACAAACAATCATATCAATATCATGCTTGCTACGGTTATAAAGAGTTAAAGAGGATAATGTGATAAACGAGGACTAAACACAAATAAACAACATGAAATGTAAAAACTTGGCCGTGTAAGTATTATTGACACAAGCTCTACATCGAAAACAATCCTTGACAAAATTGGCAAATACATCAAAGAATAAATAATTGACACATACGACGACGACTAGAAACTTTCACGCGCTCTCAAAAGCCCATGATTGACAACTTTACATGCATCCTTCGAGATTAACTAGCTAAAAATGTGTTGAACGGTTTTTTTTTCAGTGCGGCCTTCTTTGAGCGGTTTCAAAATGGCGGCTAGTCATCTGTCATTTTTAATTGTATGTCAAACGGCGCGTACAGGACGGCTTGCCGACGAGGAGGCATTAGGTATATTTAGTTTATTGCGTTATAAACGAAACTATTATTGGCAACCCTAATTTGAATTTGGCTACTGTTTTATTGAGAGAATGTGGAGGATAATTTATTATGGTTGACTCATTCTTCTGTTACTTACAATCTCTAGGAATTTTGTGGAAAAGATAGAGTAGAACAGAAACTAGATTACTCAATACTTGAGACATTTAGGAATTGATTTAAGTTATGAGTAGGTAACCTAACTCGGCGACATTGTAGCAGGCCCGGAGGACGGAGATAGCAGTATGATAGTTTACGAAAAAGGTTGGTCCTTAGTAGTCCTAGATATTGAAGTTATAGAATTGGAAGGATAGTATGAGGTCTTTGCCCTGCAGTGCGACACGGAAGGATTGTTACAAAAAAATTATGAGTAGCTTTATTTACAATTGAATGATTGAAATTGTATCTTCAGAGATGGGGAAGCTTTTTTATTTATAGCGCTCTAAGTTGTAAAATCTTACGCAAATTGAGCATTCAGTCTACGAAAGATCTAAGTTCAAACCAAACTTTCCCAGACACAACCAATAACCGCATGCGGCATCCATAATCCGTTAGATTCAAAACTGAAACCGTTTAGAATCAATAATAATCGTCCTAAGTGACCGGAATAGGATGTCGTTTAGGTGTTTCCAGTCCAATGCCGGCTGTTAACGACGTGATGGTCGGACATCAAAGTAAAACCAGCCATCGACGTACTAATGGGCGCTTTGAACGCCATAACTGTTTCAGGATTTTAATGTCTTAATTTCAGTATGGGCTGTATTGTGGTGCTGTTGAAAATGGATGAGAATAAGAGAGAGATGGATGTAGTTGTCGTTTTAGGGAGTAAGAAGGATAAAAAGTCTAATTGTCATGTAATGAATAGTTATTGGTATAATTAGGAGTTGTTTGTTTATTTGATCATCTGCCTAGAGACTAGAATGCGCTTTTAGTGAAACAGTTTTACCCACACTATGTTCTATGTTAGGGATTTGGTTTCCGCACTTAGTCCCTAAAGTGGACCATTGTGCGTGAGCCATGGTGGCTACGGCTACTCCAGCCAGCCCACCTCCCTCCAGAAGCAGATCAAACTTCCCGGTCTTCTCAGGGCATCCGCAAGAGATCTTGGTGTTCCAAGAGTCTTCTCGCGTATCTGGGTGACGCCAGTACACTCAAGGAGTACGTGCGCTATCGTTTCCTCCGTCTCCATGCACGCCCTGCACAGGGGACTGTCAGTGATACCTAGGGTGTGTGTTACCCACACTAGGAATTTCTTTTATTGAAAAACAGACCCGTAACAGCTGACTGCAGCTACTTTGAAAATATATATTTGTGATTTGCAACCAATGGAGAAGCCAATTTGCTTGACCTTGAGTACGCCAACCATCATTTGTTTCTACAAGTTTTAATACCAGACTATTTAAAACAATATTTTCAAAATTAAAAAAAAAGTCCTTTAACCCTTTTCTACCAGTCGTAAGCGCCACAGAATCCATCTCCGACTCTCAGCTACTGCACACATTTATTTCACAATAAACTATTTATATAACGTTTCTTCAGACATTCGACAAGAACAAGTGGCAATTAAAAGTGACAAATGGTATGAGTTATAAGTCCTCCCGTGTCATGTTGTAACGGTGTCTTCAGACGTTCAGACGCTTCAAAGATGTTACGCCGCTCTCAGATCTTTTCACTGGCCACTTCACACTTGATGACAGCGGAGTCGGAGTGATAGTTTACAAAAAAAAATGTTCAAGGAAAAAAAGTGTTTTTTTTTGTCTTTGGTCCTTTGGTACAGCTACGAAACTGTGGATGTTATGATTGTGTGCGTTGTTTTAATTAGTTAATAGATACTGTAATTATGACTACTTAACATAAACTACACATTTGTGTAAGTTCAAAGATTTTTTGGCTTTTTGCAGGTTTCGCTATTTTAATTTTGTATATACCTACGAACTCTGACAATCTACTGTGACTTTTAAAAAGTCATTTAATATTTGAGGAAAACTAATCGGTTAAGAACACCACTAGAGTTTTTCTTAATAGATTTAAAAGAAACATTAAAAGATTAGCCCAAATTAACGCGACACTAATTGCATTTAGATTTAAAATGTGACGATTAAAATTGGACCATGGACCTTCAGCCATAAACAAGGCGGTATCTAGGCTGTTGGCGATTGCCACTCTAGCCAGTCGTTAGCATTTGACGGATGACAGATAAAAAAAAAGATAAAAGCAAATGTTATGACGTGTGACCGTTGGCTGTATAGCCATGTCGTCTAGTACATTAAAAAGCAATAAATGTTCCAAAGAAAAGTGTACGAAGACAATTTTGTAAATTATTATAGGTCGTTTGTGGGACAAAAATACGCAATGTTCCTCTTTCGACATGCATTAAATGATATATTTTTTGAATATCTTATCGTTGGCTCCGATGTTGGTTCGTCTGTAACTCATTTGTGAAATATGGTTTAGTGGTTTTTAACTCGTAGTTAAAAAACGCTAAAATAAATTTTACGCATTTCCGCGTTTTCCAAACAAGCTTAATTTATGATGACAAACTTTTATTCAGAGCGAGTTAAAATCTAGGTCATTTTTGGCCTAATAGAGAGAGGACCTCAGAGTATCAAAAAGTATAGGTACTTACCTCATCATCATCATTTTCATTACCCACTGCTGGGTCCTTTGGCCTCTCTTTTCTTGTGTCAATCTCCGCGTTACTGTGCCAGCCTCATCAGATTTTACCTGCGATGGCAACAAAAGCACACACAAAAAAAAATAAAGTACAGACACAGCAAACTACTCCAATCTGTCAAATATCTTTAATAGATTTTCAACTTTATCTCTAAAGTATTAGGTTCAAGGTTTGTAGGGAAAATCTGACAGTTTCGGGTAGGTTGACCTGCTGGCGTCTGTACTTATTAAGCTTTTGCTTTATTTCAAACATCGAACAAGAAAGTTCACACTCTACCGCTAGTCGAAAAACAATTACGAAAAATTTTACGTTTCCACAAAACCACTTAAACGTTCTCATATAATAATATTAAAATAAAAGTTTATTTTTAACATTAATTACGACCCTTTTAACAAACGATAGTGGTTGTCAGAACGCGCAAAACGTCTCTTGTTTTTATTTAATGTGTTTTTTTTCTAAATTATTGTCTTTTTGCCGCGTAAAACGTAGTGGCTGATTATTTTTGTATGTGTTATTAACTTATGAATTATATTTCTACGTTCCTAAGAGTTTATAAATGTCTATCATACAAATGTAAGACGTAGAATGAATACTTTTGTCTTGCGAAACATTTCTTTGATTAATATTATTAAACGCTTCTTGATAGTTTCCGACGATTTTTTTTTTCTAAGATTTTCTATGAGTTGAGTTTTCAAAGTTTCTCTTCTGGCAAAGGAAAACAGCTATACCTACCATGTAAAATCTGAAAATCAACAGATCTCGGACTGGACTTTTGTTTTAGAATTTAAAGAGAGAGGTTTTCTGGTCTACACATGGTAATCTATAGAATTAAAGACGAAAACGGCTGAAAGAAAAACGATACACTTAAATGTAAATACTCCAGAAAACATACTACCATCCCATGCTAGCAAACATCTAATTTTAGACACAACAACATAATGAGCCATCTTAATATTAAACGCATGTAAAATTGACGACCAGCATTCACGTTATGTTTAATTAAATGTGTATTTGCGGCCATTACGATCGTCATGGCCTGGCCTTTTGATCCGGACACACCAAGTCAACTCGGGCGGCGTGGTAGTATGACAAGTGCTGTCATGCTCAATATTTCGTGTTAGTGGATGTAAAATTAGACTGGCGACTGGCAATTCCCAACCAACGGCACGACTGGGAATTGTCCAAAGAGAAAAGATCAGCCTATACTAAAATATAGGTAACCAGCTGGACTCTTCCCAAAAGGATTGGGCCCAAATAGCCAAAGGCAGCGAAAAATGGAAAGAGGGAAGGGAGACCTGCAGCGGGACACATCAGGCTCATAATAAATAATAATAAAATAAATATATTGTTCACTGTTTTAAGCTTTCAAGGTTTATAACTAATCTAGTACGGTCACTTACAGGATATCTTCCGTGATTTTCATTTATTCTGATTTTGAATATTGGGAGCTCAGAATAATTGAAAATCACAGAACATGTGACACTGCAAGTTTCCTTAACATTTTGACCGCCAGAGCATAAAAGCACGCGCGTGCCGTCCACGCAAAGCCACAATTTTACCTACCATTTAGTCAAATATTTGTGTCGTTTGGTGTACATGGCACGCGCTTGCTCGTCATGTAATATGTATGACTAAACTTGACTAAAGGTTAATATTGCAACTGCGAAAGTAACTCTGTCTGACGTTCACACCTTACGGCTGTTCGATGAAAGGCACACAAGCTGCGTCAGGATATAGGAAACTTTTAAGCCTAGCTTCGCCCATGAAGTGCCGGTCGCCATGCGGGCGAAGCCACGGGCAAAAGCAAATCCAATTATTATTAGCATGATTATAGCCCATGGCAATTAATGTTAGAGCCAGCGGCTTGTAGCTAAGCGATTATCATTGCTCTAATTGCGCCCTAATGACCGAACAGGTGGCAATGAGTGTCATGTAATGCTGTAATACAGTAGGTAAGTAAGTATATTGTTAGCTACATACATAGTTGCAAAATGTACATATTTCTATTTGTACTTTGTGTCAGTCAACTCAGGATGGATGAAATGGCGACAGGTCACTGGAACAACTTGCGACCCACGGATGCCCCTCAAGTTAAAGGGGAAAATATACAAGTCCGTGATTAGACCTGTCGTACTGTATGGATCGGAATGCTGGGCTGTGAAGAAGATGGATGAAAAAAGATTGCATGTAGCGGAGATGAGAATGTTGAGGTGGATGTGTGGTGTGACAAGAATGGATAAAGTAAGGAACGAATATATTAGAGGAAGTTTAAAAGTTGCGCCAGTCACAGAAAAGTTGAAAGGGAATCGACTGTCTTGGTATGGACATGTGATGAGGAGGGACGAATCGCATGTGACTAAAAGAGTGTATAAACGTTGATGGATGGAGAGGGAGAGGAAGACCAAAGAAACGATGGATGGATTGTGTGAGGAATGATATGAAAGATAAAGAAGTAAATGATAGCATGACGGTTGACAGAGGAGAATGGAAGAAAAAAACGTGTTGCGCCGACCCCAAATAACATGGGACAAGGGCAGGAAGATGATGACTTTGTGTCAGTCGCTTTTCGCGTAATTTGAAAGAACAACGCGGCCATTCATGACCGCAACGTACAACTTGGTCCCCATTAAAGACACTCGAAACTTTCTAAAAGAAATGTCAAGAAAGAACTAAAAACTGGTCCTTCGGTACTAATCAAAATATAGAAGTAATTGGAGACGATAACTCTAATTTAAAATAGTACCTATAACCATAGCAGTTTTTACTTAGTAGCAACTATAACTCATGCCCCTGAAACCTACGCCAGTTATGAAGGTGCTGACTGCCCAGGGTGCGCCAAATGCATCTTGCAGTAATATTAATCACTATTTCACTAGTCTTATATTTTATTATAGATGGTTCGATTTTCAGGTCGGGCAAAGCGTTATTGAGTTTGTCTATCAGAAATGCATCAGTACCAGCTTGGAGTCTGGATTGGTAGCAATAGATGCGACTCGAGAATCCTTTGGAGATCACAGACGTGATATAATATTATGATGAACATGTAATAAATAATAATAATAAAAAGCTTTATTGTTCAAGAGAGCATTACACAAGCTGAAAATATCACTAGCCTCTACACTAGGATTCCCTGTGTCGTGGAGACTAGTCTCCTTCGTCGTACAAAAAATAAATAGGAAGTAAGGCATTCTATACAATAGCATCGTACAGGTAAGATTTTTTAGGCTCCAGTAAAAAAATGTGCAGTTTTAGAGCAATAGTAAAAGTTAAAGTAAAGGTATAAATTATAAATGTGTCGTGTCATGTGAGTGGTGTGTGAGGTATGGGTGTGTGATGAATTTCTGAGTTGAGGTGGACCAAGCGAATAAAAAAATAATACATAAGTAAACCTGCAGACTGGGGACAGAAAGAGAATTCGTACGTTTGGTCCGTCTCATCGTTTGTGTGGTTGTGTATGTATGTGTTGTGGTCATGAGTTAAGGAACTTCTCCGTGCTTTCATAGTCCATTCCTGCCAGAAATTTTAAGAGGTGAGTTTTGCATTTATTTCTAGTCATCGACAGCACATCTGTTTCACTATTAAGCTTACTAAATAAAGGCGCGACTGTGGCGCGACGTATTATTTTCTTATTTTAACACTTCTTACTCCAAATGGTTATCTTTCATCCAAGTTCACTTTAAACTTATCTTCCAAATAACAACATCTTTGCAATGCAAACTGCAATGTTTCGCTCAATGTTACGAACAGCTACATAAAACGACTCTTATTTACAACTCTGTTTCAGCAACAAATTACCTTCAGCACCACCCTAGTGAGTTTAAACTTTAACTTGTTTGAGTTAAGGTTGGTTTTCGGGTACTATTAAGACAAGTTTCAGGGTTGTAAAATATTTTGTTGATTCCGCTTTATCGGATATTTTAACATTATTCGTTTCAATATTTTAATACAAAATGCGTTAACATCAACACAATGCACGGCGTTTTTACACACGTGTACTGTAAATGGTGTTTACTGGTTACATTAATCAAGGGCTTTGACCAATAACACAATTTGATCACGCATAAGTCAAAAATCTACTTTTTTGAATAATAAGTTCTTTTGGTATAGAGAAGTAGATTTATTAATATTTAGATTTCATCACGTCTATAAGCCCCGAAGGATTTGGCTCCGGTCAAATTCACTTTTGGGCATTTTGAACGTCAAAATAAAAAGATATAGCTACTAAAAGTCCTAGCCACATGGCATAATAACTTGTGAAAGTACTGTAGTTGCCCATACCAAAGCGTAGATCTCTATGGTGAAGAATGGGCAAGAAACTCCATGGACACTCTTTTCAATCAACATTTTTTTAAAGATCTTGGTTACACCATTCATGTTGAGATTGGTAACATCATTTATGTTGAGATTATACATACGTAATGAAGTAGTACACCCACATTTTGTCCGTTAGATTTCATTTCAACAGTATCTTAGGCATGATTGCCAGTCGCCTGGACTGTATTTAACTAGTCGTAAGTTTTTACTAACAGTTTTTGAGTCATGGATACTCGATTAAAGAGAAATTCTATTTTATTCTATTTCATTATATGAAATATGCCTGAAAAATCTTGCTTTCCACATTTATAACCAAGTAAGTACCATCTGGGGCCTGCAATCCAGTACATTTTAAAAGAATTGTTATACAAGCGAAAAGAAAGACACATTACTTCATACTTATGTAAATTCATTCAGTTCTAAAAAATACGCCCGTTTAAGACAATCTTGTTCGAATCCATTGTATTCTAACTAACAAGCTTGGCTTGGAGTCAATTTATCGTCTCGCAATCGGCACTTAAACGTCACAAATCGTCAGTAATTGAGTATTCAATTCTTTTATAAATTGCCTCCGTATCCGCCTTCAACTTACACAAGGGTGTCCGTTTCCATAGTACGAGAGCGGAGAGTCTCTTTGGCTGGCGAAGCCGTATCGTGGTTATAATAGTACTGTCACTTTTAAAAATGAATCAAATGAATCTAGCTTATTTTCAAAAAGTCTTTTGTTCCAATTAGGCTGAGGATCAGCACATTTTACAAGCTTTTATTTAACAAATTTTGCAACTGATTTTCAAACAGTTTCGGATTCATTCATGTGCGTGTTGTATAATTATCACTTGTGTACCAGCAGGCCTGATAGATATTTCTCAATGGCACGTAAAGCCAAGTCAAAGGCCCATGGGCGGCATAAAAACTCTGACTCCAGGTTAGGCACTAACCACATGAAAAAGTAGAACAATGCAATTATTTGGTGGTATGAAGTAAAAAGATTTAGATCGTGACCAGATTCGTTGTGACAATACGTATCTACATACTATTGATGGATATTTTTCTTTCTTTCTTTCTGACGAATAAGCAAACCTTAGAAAGCTGTGGTTTACCAAGCAGTGACGTACAGACGCCAGCTCATCAAGGTACAATCTTTCTTTCTTTTATAGATTTTCAATTGTAGTGCTGAAGCATTAGGTTTCAAGGTTGATTGGGAAAATTTTACAGTTTCGGGTAGCTTGATGTGCAGCTGGCGTCTCTACATTACAAACCTTTAAGATGAAATCAGTGGAAACGTACCCTCTCTAAGACTTCATTTAAAAGCTGCATATTTAGGCGAATCCTGAATGAGCTTTAAGCTTTTAAAAAGAATCATAGCGACGGCAGAGTACACCCGATCGCAAAAGTGTATCTTAGTTTACGTTGTTGTTTAACCTGATGTTAAAATGCTTTCGAAAATAGTGAAGATCAAACGTCAGCCTCGAGAGATTGTTTTTTTTTTGTAATTTGTGTAAATAACACCAAACAGATTTGTGTAAATATATCAAAACTTTGTTAGTACACACTTTGTTACCTTATAAGATCAGTTCAGAATTCGACAATACTTGCATTAGCGTACTGTTTTATCAGTAAAATTCATCCACCAGATAGTATCTTTCTATTAATTATAATATCTATCTGTGACTCGCTGCACTGAGGAGTTCGTGGTTAAATAATAACAGCCACACGGGTCGATCATCAAGGCTAAGCCGTGCTTGCCTTGGCCCGTAGATGTGTGGTGTGAACATTATTACATACCGATATTCCTCTGTGCTACGGAAAGCATGTTAAGCCGTCCGTCCTGGTTGTCATTCTTTGACAGTCGTTAGGAGTAGTCAAAGGCCGAAAGACTGACATCCAGTCTTACTAGGGGTATCGTATTACCCAGTTATTGGGTTCTGTAGATCAGATAGGCAATAGCTCTATCTACAATACAGGTATTTCAGCTGCACCCGGTTAGATTGGAAGCCGACCCCAACATAGTTCGGGAAAAGGCTAGAATTATTTTGACTTGCTGTACTGATGTACAATACTCAAAACAAAACCATTAGACAGTTGCAATTCCCATCATCTGTTAACCTACAAAAACACCATTCCAAGATACACAAAGAGGAGTAAGTTTCACCTGTGCCTGTACACCGCTCGAGCACAGTAAGATCCGCGATCCCTACGAGAAAATTGCTTCCAACGATTTGTTCAGAGAAAATTTCCCATTTCTGTACGCCTAATATACATTTACATAATTCACTAAGGTATTTTTAAAATGTAGGTACTCTACGCTCTATTTATATTAACAGTCGTAGCTTTCGGGTATGTAGATATTGTTCTTTGAATATTATTGTAGGTACAACAGGAAAATAAAAAAAACGTTAATCATTCATAATTATACATCACCTCTGATTGTGATACAAAAATGGTCCTTCGGTTCTCCGAATAACTGTGTTTTGAAACGAATGCTTTTTGTTGTTTATTAAAGCCGCCATGTTTGCAGAATAGGTGGGATCATTTTCAAAGTTATACTTTTCGAGCGATATCATAGTTTTTGAGGAGCTTTTTGTACGGTTTCAACTTACTTACAGCTTTTATTTATCGTGGAAACGGCAAGTTTTTTTTTATATCTCATCGTGTATTGTCGTCTTGGGATTTGAGCAGAGGTATACGGAGCGAACCTATAACCATCAACTGGAACCAAAATTTTCAATTTTTATGAATTAAATTCACAAGAAAAAAAAACTGATAATAGTTTTATAAATACGAATAAAACGAATAGGCTTGGTCTTTCGTTCCTCCGGCCCCTATACGTAGCCATCCCTAACACAATTTTCGCCCTTATTAGCCGTTCATCGAGGCGTGTTATTAAAATATAGATCACAGGCTGCTTACCATGACAATGGCGGATTAATGGATGGATCGGCACTGTTCGCTGTTGCTATAGTTTACAGTGACACTTTAATTTAGTCAAGTGTTAAGGTAAATGGAGTATACGTTTGGTACACATGTTGTTGGTTTTCTTGACATAAACTAGCAAGTTGACAAGTTTATTTCGAATCAAATTAACTCTCCGTAATAAAAGAAAATCCTACTAATGTATATAATATTATAAATGCGAAAGTTTGTGAGGATGTATGGATGCCTGGATGTTTGTTACTCTTCTACGCAAAAACTACTGAACGGATTTGGATGAAATTTGGTACACAGATAGTTTATAACCTAAATTAACTCATACTTTTAATTCCGGTAGTATGATCCCGTGGGACGATTATCGAACTTACCGCGGGCGATGCTAAGCTTAATTTTCATAAAAAATACGTATTTACAACTACCAAATTGGAATCTTATTTCTCTTACTTTTTAAGCTTTAGTAATTTCAGATTTCATTCACCGCTAGCTGTTAAACTGGCTATCCTGAGGTTTAAATAATGCCATAATTTTTTAACACAAACACTATTATAGTCAACTTAACAGCAAGCGATAAATAACCAGTGAACGAATAGTACTCGAATTTTAAACCACCTACCTAAGAAATAACCTAAATCCATACATTATAAAAAAAAAAAACAATTTAAATAACCGCGACTACCAAGCGTTCAGAAAATAAAGAAGATCCGTTCCGCTCGCGATGACAAAAGCCAATTCCGCTTTGCCGCCAGTTAGCTATAACTACCCTCGATATCTCGTTCTACCGTATTAGCTGCTTACTCGGTCGCGTGATTAAAAATTATGCAATCGCGTGCGGGCCGTCGCGGCGGACGGACGTCGCGTGCTCCCATTGTTGCTTTTAAAAGCTATTTAAAACGATAATAATGGGTCAAGAGCTGAGGTTTTTAAATTGTGAGAGAGAGGAATTTAGTTGGGTTAAAAGATTTGGATTTGACTTTATTAAATCCTGTTGTAGGTTTACTTGTTAAATTAAATGAAGACAAGTTCTGCTCCTAGTTCATGTTAACTTAGCCAGCTTTGGTTATTTAAGGTTCTCTTCATTATTTGTTATTTAGAGCCATTCATAGTGATAAATATTGGCACACATTTGTGATACACCTCGTTGGACTGCCTCGTTGGTCTAGTGGTCGCAAGCGCGACTGCCAAGCATGAGGTCTTGGGTTCGATTTCCAGGTCGGGCAAAGTGTTATTGGTTTTTCCATCAAGAATTTCTCAGCAGCAGCCACGGCGTCTGGATTTGTGCCCCAGTTGATGGCAATAGGCTCGCCCCTTATTACATGGTACTTATAAAAAAAAACTTAACTGGCGAAATGTGGGTTTACTATTAGATACACCTCTGCCTAACCCTTCGGGGATTAAAGGCGTGATGTTATGATATGTTATTTCTGAAACACGCTGTATTGCAATCTCGTTACGTACAATACCTGAAAAAACTTTGTCAAGCCTATTACATAAACTATTAATACAGTATTTAATCTTCAAGCTTACTTAAAAACGAAATGACGATTATTATAATTTTATCCAAAAACACCACCAAACTCCACAAAGGTCACATCCAAACATTTTAAAGGAGCAGAGAACTGAACGTACTTACCATATCACGTGGAGTCCCATCCAAGTTGGTCGTGCGGGTGTTCAGCCGTGAAATGGGTCCCTCTTAGCGTATATCGATTTAGGGGTTTGTACCCTCTCCTCAATGGAATTAATAGACTTGCCGCAGCGTCGCATGACAACGCATTCAGATTGCGTGTTCTGAAAGCGGTTGATACTTTGTGAAGCTGCCTCTGTATTGATTTGGGTGTTTGGCTGATAATGGTGTTGCAGTTCCTTGAAAATGACATTTCCCTTGTATGTGTGAATTTCTTAGCAGCTCGAAGTCTAGTCTTAATTATTTACTTAGAATAACACGTAATTGGCTGAAAATGGGAGTCGGTACTAAACACCACTACTTTTAGGAAATCCTACTGTATATATTTTTTTAATATTATATAATGTACGAGTATGCTTATTATACGAACACAAAATCATTCAACACAGCTGACAGTTTTTAGGATAAAGAGTTGAAACTTACACCTCGAATTCATCACGATTGTATGAACAACCAGTAGGTGCATGACTTCAAAACCTTCTGAAAGATATCTAAAGTAAAAAGGAACATTCTAAGTCACACAAATGGCGCCCAGCTAGGGACTAACTGCCCCAAGCTGGGCGCCAATTACATATGCAACGATAAATAGGCGACTGTTATGTACCACATGCGTTGTTTTTAAATTTATCTGTTTTGTTGTTTTTTAAAGTGCGTAAGTTTATATGTAATAGACAGACAGACATAAAAGTAAATAGTTGACCTGTACTGTTCGTACTTCAAATAATAAAATAAGTTTATCTTCTGTAGGATAGAGGTAGGAGGATGTAGGAGAATCATAACAACAGGTGTACAATGTATACGTGTGACTAACCGACGTTGAGCTGGTCTGGCAGAGATTATGTGTTCTCCTTTTATGTCCTTTTATGTCTCTATCTATTAAGCTACACAGACATCCCTTTATAATCTCCTCCAGAACTTCGACTCCATTCTCCACAGATACCTACCAGATCGATGCCTAGTATCATGCAACTCCCCAAATCCTGAACTCCACTGAACCTGAAGAAACAATTCAATTTAGACGAACTTGTTAACAAGCTGCGCTGAACAATATGACTTGCTGTGATTTGCTGCTTTGATTGTGGACGCAAACTTCCAATTAATATTGTGGGATAAGGTTTCTTTAAATGATTGTATTAGGTTATACCAAGTGTTTTGAGAGTAAAATTGAGAGTGTAGAAAAAACTTGTTTTAAGTTTGAAATGTCAAGCAATTATAAGACTACTAAATTATTGAACGTTTCTTTTTAACAACTAGTTCCATAGTTAGAAAAATAGTTACTTTGTATTTATTTACTCCTAAAATTAAATGTAATAGTGAGAAAAGCGCTATCTTAAAGTAATAGTTAGGTACTTGCTTACCTACCTGCTTAGCGATTCATAATTCGGTGAAAAAACTTAACAAAGTAAATTGAACTTTTTAATTATTCAACTTTCAAATCGATCTTTGAACCTCTTCCCAATTTTTTTTTACCAAAACTTTGTGGAAAAATCGTGGATACTCCAAAAATCGGTGCTATATAGCCGGGCGGGTGTGCCTGGCAATCGACGCCATCCACAGTGCAGGCTTTGTGATGCAGATAACCTTAATCCCTGTCTGTCGGCTGCGTGTCAACACCAACCGCAGACGAGCGGTGGAAACGAGGGGATGCGACGAGCTGATCTATGTCAGAATATTTTTGGGGGAAACAATCAAACTGTACACACATAACTGTGCGTTCCCAGTAATCAAATAAACAAACAATATGTTCTTTGATGAGATAAAATATTTTAACTAAGAGAAAAGCCTTTGTATTTAAAATTATGTTATGTTGTTTTTTTATCTTTTCTATTGTGGGAACATAAAATAAAATAAACAGTAGAGATTTTTTATCTCAACATGTTTCATGTGTCAGATAGCCAGTCGCTCTAAGTAAAATACTGCTATTCAGCTGCATCCAGTTATACTGGAAGCTGACCCCAACATAGTTGAGAAAAGGCTAGGCAGATGATGATGTTTCTTGTGAGCCATTTATGGACATTTGTACAATGGTATGTTCAGGGTTAAAAGAAAAGACAAAATAATAGGAAACTATAGCCAAATCATGCGTACCAATGGCTTGTCAGTGGCATCGGAAAACAAGAAGAATACGGACGCATGTCAATTAGGAGGTAACCAATACCGTCAAAATTAGCTATTTTTAATGAACTATGGTGGAGTATCAAATGACTTGCAGACTTGGACCTTATTTACAAAGAATTTCTAATCCGGAGCGCACCACCATTAACATCAACGTTGCCAAGCGCCAAGCAACAGTGCGAAAGGATTATGAAGGGCTGAGATAGCAATTTGCGGCGTACTTAATTACAAGATAAATTACTATGTAAATTAATAGCCTGTTCTCCTCTCCTCGGTGGGTAAATATCACGCGCCGTTTGGAATATTCCAACTTCCAAGCATTGCGCTGGTTGGAATATTCCAACGGCGTAGCATTTCCCACTGTATTCCTGTGACGTATTTTAGCTGTCGTTTCTGAGAATTTCATGTTTGTTAGGTACTGTTAAAGCTAGATAATCTAGCGTTGAGTGGGTAAAGCTAGTTTATGGTTTTAATGTAAACGTAGAACATTAAATTATTTATTAAAGGTAATTCGCACGGTACTGAAGATTTGAGTATGACTTCTTCTTGAGTATAAGGCTATTAAAGCCTGTGTTGGATGACTATGTGGCTAGTATGGTAACCACAACTTTACTGACATAACGAGTAATAGAGAATCATGGAAGAAGACATGCTGCGCCGACCATAAATAATAATTTAATTTAAGGTAAATATTTAGACGAGATAGACTTGTGTCTGAAAGCTCTCATTTCTGAGATTACATTTTTTAAGATACCTAACAAAACCAATGTCCTTACATTGGTTTGTTATCTTAAAAAAAAATGTAATCTCAGAAATGAGATTACAGACAACTATGTCTTGCCTTATTGGAGAGCTGATGAGAACCTCTTGCTTTGAAACTTTTAAAGTAAAATAATTACTTAAAACTGCATTAGTATTCTCTGGAGATCAAGTCCAAACTAAAGTTAAACGAACATTTAATTCACGATCCATCACAAGTAGTAATTAATCAAACCATTATTTGCAAAAGACATAATCTCCACCCTCATATTAAATAACTACTTAAGGGGGAGGAAACAAGACCAATTACAAAAATTATATTTGCACAATACCCCGCATTTATAAAGAACAGTGTGTTTGTTCATATAATATTAATAAAGATTTGATTCTGATTCCGCTATCGGCGCCATGTTTGTTTAGCTGTCAAACTTCGTGTGCACGGCGCATGCGTGGCACGTGTCGTTCAAATAGAGTAACGTTTTAATCTAATAGGCCTAAGATTGCATGTTAGAATGCCAGGGGGCGAAAAAACAGGATTCTGTTGATTTTATGAGGATTCATCTTTATTAAAAATAACTTTTCTGTTATGATTTTGATGAGTTCTCACGGTTTTGCGGTGACCGCATCAATGATCGTGGGAGCTTGTGTCTAAAACTAGTGAGGTAGTTTATTTAAATATTTAAATAAAGTCTTGTAACATATATAATGTTTACGACGGATGCGAATGGTATCCAGAAAACTTGATCAAGTTTCATCGTGAGCTCGTCAGAGTAAAAATAACAGTTTGGTCTTCATATATTAAGGCTGTATAAGTTCAATAATGATGTAGTTAAGCTATTAACTTAGTTGCATGAAGTAGAGGGAAAGGACGATTTTCATTTCTGATGACCTTTTAGTAGGCTACTTTGACAACCTCCTTACCTGGGACAAAGTACAAATCTATAGAACTAAAGTTGCTAAGTAGAATCAAAACTACACCTACCATCAAATACGAAAAATATATGACATCCTGTCACATCCCATTCATATCTCACAGTCACAATAATAATTTCTACCGCAAACAAACAAAACAGAAATTGTTTAGGGTAGATGCACCGATAAAAAGCATCCTAATCGAATAAACAAGAGACGACGATCTGTCGACGCAAATACGCAATCTCTGGCCAAAATTGTGATTTGATATCTTATATCGACGCATCACCCCACAGTGTTGCCATGATAATAATCTGTTATAACATTTTCATCTGTGGTGCCAGTTTGTGGGTATTATTTTACAACCATTGTTCGTATAATTGGCTTTTATAGATCTATGGCATTTGGTTATTTTTTACGGATATTCTTTTGGTAAAAAATAAACCTAAGTAGATTTATGATGCAATGGTATCATATCTTCTTAGGCAGTTCTAAGTCATTGCATTTTTTGTGATATTGATTATGTTAGGTTTAAAAAATCAAAAGGCCTCATCACCAATCTATATTCCACGCATTCTGTAGCTGCCCGTAGGCACATAAAACAACACTGTAAACATTTACACAAATAAATGATGGTAAACCACTTTGTTGGATGTGAAAAAGCAGTGCTAATTACTGTAGTGGGCACAATAACGCACGCAAAACACAAATACTGGTAGACAATGGGTGATGTTTGCTTTCAGCTCAGAGTAGAGGGCAAAAAGAAAAACTAAGGAACCTATCATGTCATTTAACTAAAAACTGTATTTACAAAACCAGCCATTTGACAAACAAAATTAAAAATAAACAATCTGTCAACTTGATAGCCAATTTAAAACAAAAACCGGTTGCCTATTAGCGCGCAATTAAAAGCTGCGTTCGCAATTTAAATCGGGAGCTATTGTTCGCGCCCTCCGTTAATTCAACAGTTTGGGTGCGTTGCGCGCTGCACTTGCCCGATAGCTATGACATTCTCTTTAAAACATAATGGAATAAAGAAACAGTAAACTGGCTTCCCTTGCTGGGGGAACACTTCGTTATCTCACGGATAGTTGGACGAAATGGTGTTGGTACTGGCACTTTTAGTGTTTGTTTTTATTTAATTGAAGGGAAAAACAGAATAATTGAATTCGTGAATTGATTTTTTTTTTTACGCGGGCCCATTCATTGGCGTAAACTCTGTATTTTGTTCATTCATAAATTGGTGTGTTTAAAAATACAAGTAGTACCGCGTTAGATTTTTCATAATCAAGAAAATTGTTGAACGATGGATGAGCTAGCTGATTAATTAAATCGCGAGTTAATAGGCTTCTTCTGGGCTAGCTCGTTCCATCGTCGACCTCATCTCTGTCCTCAGGACTAGATCGAGGTCAAGAGTAGGCCCATCAAACATACAAAAAAAAAAAACCAGTCTGTAGCCTTTCGCAGAATGTGTGGTGGAAGCGATAATAAAATTAGCATAATCTTATTTCGTACGAGTACTAGCTTGGATTAAAGCGTCATTTACTTTTGGCAAGTCTATCAGAACTTTTAATATTTCTTTATTATTATGTAGATATTAATAAAGAAATATCAATTTAGACGAAAAAATATAATCAAGACGGTACAACCAAAGTATACGCTAAAACCTATAGGTAGCACCATTCATAACGAATCACCGTACAAAATGATATTATTTGTAACATAATCCGCGAACAACTACGGCACGAGATTGATATTACGCTAGGGTGATATCGACATTAATTTATATGGATACGGTTTAAAAATGTATAATGGGTGGGTCGCCGACACTAATAAAGTCCCTTGGGCCCGCCATGTTGCCAGTGACACTTTTTGGCGCGAAATAAAATACATATTACACAAGAATATCGCGTACGCAATTTTATAAGTAAATTCTTTTATTGGCACTGGCTATTGGGTTCAAAATTCTGTGGCAAATATTTTGACAGCAACGTGGCTTTTGGCGCGAATTTGTTTGGATGCGTTCGAATGATTGATCGGCTAATTGCAAGGCTGACGCGATAAGACGCGTGCAATAACATTTATTTCTCATTACACACTATTTACTTTTGCACACAACGTATATTCACACGAGAAATAAAAAAGCTATAACAGATAGATTCAAAAATGACTTAATTTAAATAAAAATTAAATGAACACAAAATATAGATAAAGTTATAAATTAAACGTCACAAAGCTAATCGAATAGCTATGTCAAATCGTAATTGTGACTAATAAAGGGGATTATGCAAATAAACTGGATTCAAATCACGTGTCCATGTACAAATCAAATAATACATAATTGTTAAATAGCGTGTAAACATTCGTCTCCTTTGTATTCTAAACTAGACAAACAGGGATAATTTTATAATTTCATTTCGGACGCCATATTTTGCATTCAGAGTCAACTGCGTGTAAAATCTAAATAAACGATTCAGCGCTAATGCACGTTCGAAATTTGAATTTTGGCTTTACTGACGTCGCGGTTTTGACGTCTTTCTTTATTCAAATTTCGTATAGCGAGAGATCGGTCACGCGCCAATGAACGCATTCATATTTAAAGTTCGTTCGCAAACGTTTCTGTATTATTCGAAGTTATTATATTAATTAATGGATTCTGCAGTCGCTTGTGACAAATAATCATTTAATTGGCAAGTTTAACGTGATTTATTGTTGAATTTAACGCAGGTTTGCATAGAATATTATGTTATTAAAGTTCTTCGTGCACACTTGCAAGCGTAGCTTTCAATTACTGATGTATGAACGAATTAAAAGTAGTTGATACGTAAGGATTTTAGTAGTCGGCATTCTGCAGTTGTCTATGGCAAAAAGGCGTGAGTGATTCTTATGAATTTATTCCTAATACTGAAAAATTACCTAACCTAACCTACACTGGCGCTTGATAAATTGATTTGAATTATAATAAAATAGCCTAAGCTTCTGTTGGATTTCATCTGACCCAAAAATTTTGCTAATAAATAAATCTTCTACCTTACACAATACCAGCATCAAATTAACACAACCCCCAAAATATATCCCAGACAACTATACCGTCTAATTACCCCTCATTGGAGACAAAAACCCAACACCTAGCGTCCCAAAATGGCGATAAATCAAGTAAAAGTAAAATATCTATCCTTTGGGAGCGCTCGAAGCTGTCAGATGATATAATAGGGTCTTTTATATCGCGATGTCGCGATAACGACCGCGACTAGTGACGATCAGTGTACACTATTATGTTTTTTGGAAAAAGAATTGGCAGTGTCGGTTGTAAATTTGCGATAGAAAATATGGACGTCGTTTTCTTTTTGAAAAATAAATACGAGCTTTGAGTAGATTGTATTACGTAATTTAATTTGTTGATTTTGATTGATTTTATCTAAGAATTAAATAATGAAGTCATTCTTTAATTCATAGAAATTTACGGTTTACAAACATTAAGTTTTCAAATTCTATCATTTCTGGAAATAGTTTGTCTGTTTTCAACCATAACCCGATGTTTAAAATAAGGCAGTAATTTTGCTGCGCAAATAAATGACAAAATAACGCAACTTATGGACTGTTCGAAACATCTGTTCTCTCTGTTTTGTACACAGATTTTAAAGAAAGGCTTTGTCTGTAACCAGGCTTTAACTCCATGAAATACTACACACAACAAACCTTATCAACACAAAACCCACAACACTTTCAGTCTTTCCAATACAACTTAAGACAACCAAAAAGTTCTTACTTCACAATAAAAGAAAAAACTTCAAATTAAAGAGATCTCATTACAAAGCTGAATCGACACGTGTCCGTCTAATTTATCCCCACTGCTGGACAGTCGCCAGTCGGCATTAAGACTCCCTCAGGATTAGCGGAATCAATGAGCTGCTCCTGCTCGCCATGCTTTATCCCCTAGTGGAGCGGTACTCAAGGTTAGGACGGAGTGTTCGAACCTAAAGAATGAGTAAATGTGCAAGAAATTGGGAATAAAAAACATCCTTATTTTGACACTTTGAGTAAGAAAAGTTTGCTTTTTTGTTTCGTTTGTAACGAAAATTCGGAAAAAGTACTTATATTCACTTGGCCACAGGCAGTCCAAAAGAGTGACTAACTTTCATAACTACTACTTATTACTACTACACTACTACTTTACTGTTAATGCAGTGTTTGCAAAACTATTTGAATTTTAAGTTATGATCAATAAACACTTTGAAATCTATAATGATCCAAAATAAATGAATAGTTCTTGTATCCTTATTTCCAAAAAATCTCTACATAGGACATTTAATCATAAGATTCGTAAAAACTTTTTTGCAAAAAATAAAACCGACTCCAAAAACACAAAAAAAGTGAAAAATAATTTTAGCTTCAGAAGTCGGTGACTTTTGTTTATTTGATTCAGTTTTTTGTCACCGACTTCTGAAGCTAAAATTATTTTTCACTTTTTTTGTGTTTTTGGAGTCGGTTTTATTTTTTGCAAAAAAGTTTTTTTATTTTTTTATTTTTAGTTGCAATATTCCATAGAAATATTTTTCATCATCAGACCTGTAATGGCACTTGTAACCCAGATGGGTGCAAAGTTTTGATCCATATACATGAATTAAGTCCAAACGCAAGGTAGCTACTGTTAACAGTTGAGGAGTTCCCTTAACTGTCCTTCGTCTTCATCATCAGACCCCTTATGACAGTCACAACCCATCTAGGTGTAAATTTCTCATCAATACGAATTAATCAAACCCAAACACAAGGTGACTGCTGTAAACCGTTGAGGAGTTCCCTCGACTGTCTTTCGGTTCCATCATCAGAGCGAATCCAGACCTTCTTTAAATTGTAGTGCTTTAAAATACTTAATCATAAAATGTACAAACGCACTAGTCGCCACTACAATTTTTAAAAGCTCCCCTCAAGTTCTCTTGGATGCCATCATCAGATCCCGGTTTCCTAATCATGGGACCACCCTTGAAGTATCTCCTTTCCAACAAAAAAAGAATTATCAAAATCGGTTCTTAAACGACGAAGTTATCCGCGAACACACATAAAAAAAAAATCCCTCCTCCTTTTTTTGAAGTCGGTTTAAAAACAATGAGCATTACGTGTTTTCCATCGACACATACGCTACGTCCAAAGTTAGCCAATACCCCGTAGCTTCACCATCAAATAAGTGTCGAATCAAGTCACATTAACAACAGTACCAACACGAGGGGTCCACATGCGAATGCACAATGGTGACAGCATTGATTTATAGAGGCCCACCTGTTTGAGCTGATTATTTCAATGTTGCTACAACGATATCATGTTGCTTTTGTAATTGGTTAGTACCTGGGTAACAGAGCTCTGCTCGGATGAAAATAAAGAAAACGAATTTTCCCAGATATGAGACCTAGCTATCTATCATGTTATCGAAATCGTGAGCTCCGTATTCGAGAACGTGATTACAAATATTGCTCATTTAAACAGGATAAAAGACTTTAATTTACTGTAAGTTATACCACTTTAGAGCCTTCAATATAGGAGCATTGCTATCTCGAAAGATTTCCTCGTAACGAGGACATTTTTACCGTAAAAACGTCACTAATTAACACTTAAAAATGTTTTATAGTGTTCCTTAATGCCATAACTTTTCGAAATCAGGTCTAGATTCCTGCTTTCTTAGAATCCATTCGTTTTAACTGGATCATTGCTTTTTATTTGAAAGTGGTTTAATTCGAGACTTTGGCAAGACCTTTTATTGTCTTAACTAAAGTACCGTTTTACCCGTGCAAGTACTAGTAAGTACTAGTAAGTACAAGTAGTATTTAACTAGTCCTTACCCACTTAACTTTAAGAGTAAGTACATTTGAAAAAGAACATTGGTTCTGGGTTCTAGACCAAGGTTAGTAAGTACAACCAGCAAAAACAGGATTAACAAACAAAAATATCCCTCAAAGATCCTCATATTCCCAATTGATGAAAAACCTCATTTGACACTGATATTCGTATAATAGAATCACATTATGCGGCTAGGGTGGGGTCCCCAGAGACAGGATAACATCGATTCCACGAGTCGAATAGTCGAATTATGTACTATTCGATTCTCGCAACGATCCGTATCGAGTGTTTGTTCAGTCCATGGTAAAGGAGTGTAATTGAAGATGTAGGACTTTTATTTGGTTTGTTTGTTAGTTGTTTGGACAGGGAAATTGGTTTTTAAACAGGCTCGGATGACCGTGTCAATAGTGCGGTTAAAAGTCTGGTGGAGTTGTGTTAAGTTATATAATATTCACTACATATAACCTCTAGAATAAATTAGATTAGACACTATACTCTGGCAGATAATGTACTGAAATATCAGCCAGTCCGATGTTAGCAGCTAGTCTACAATTTGTGCGAACCTGTTTCACGAAACCTTTATAAATCTGCAAAATTCAATACTGTCAACGCCTCTGTAGTTAAATTGTATCTTGGAGGTCTTGTACTGACAACTCTTCACGAGAGGTAAACCCATCATCTTCAGTCGCTAGAGTCTACTGCTGGTCATATACCTCTCTAATCGCACGCAATTCATCACGATTCTCTGCAACTCTCATCCAGCCTCTGCGAAAATCGTCGCAGAGAGGCGTAACCCCTCTAGCCAAAGACGAGATCGTATAACTATTACCTAGCATTACACGACCCAAGACCTGAAACAATAACACATAACGTCACGCCTGTAATCACCGAAGGGTTAGGCAGAGATGTACCTAATAGTACCTACACCCACATTTCGCCAGTTAGGTCTAAAGTCCCATGTAATAGGGGGCGATCCTATTACATCAAACCGGCACAAATCCCAGACTCCGTCGCTGCTACTGAGAAATTCCTGAGAGAATTCCTTTACACATCAAACCCAGCACCTCACTTTCGGCAGTCGCGCTTGACCGACCATTCGATCAACGAGGTACTCCGAAACAATAACTGAAGCATTAAATTGTTCATCTACATCAGAACATTAATATGCCTACACATCATTTGTCTCTGAATAATTTAAATTCAAACCCAGTCTAAGCATACTAATAAACACACATCCAATAAATCTATAAAATACATACAATTACTTATAGTTTCCATACCTACCTACTTCCTGGACAGATTTAAGCAAAAGATGCAAGGGGGTCAATCGAAGGGGTCCAGCGAAGGGGTCTATCGAAGGGGTCCTGGTAAAACGTTAATCGAATCTGGACGTAATGGGATTTCTTTCTTGAGGGGCACATTGCTAAAGGATTAATTTATATCAATTTAAATGGGAGCTGTGTATACAGGGTGATCGTAATGAAGAGAGTTTTTTATATTATTATTTGGATTTGTGGAGCTAATTTTAGGTTTATACTGGTTTTATTATGACTGTCTGGAATTTTGTCTTTTTATTCAGATAATTGGACTAGATTTCTGAGAATGCTATTTACTGACAATAGGCATAATTATGTATCTAATTTTCTTTGCAATTATCCAAGGTTTGCAAAGCAATAATTTAATTTATTTGGCAGAATATCTAAAATCGCTCAAACTGGAGTCTGGAATTTGAGAAGGCTCAGAATCTCTATGGTTTGGTTCAAGAAGGATACCTCTTTTTATGCCATATACAATAACATTTAACTCATAACACATATTTTGTGAGTATTATAAGATTTTATTTATTTGGCTCACCAACAATTGAATACACTGCTTCAAAGATATGAGATTCCTCCACCAGAGTCATAAACAATTGATTAACTCATTATCAACAGTTGATACCTATCCTACTCCACATTGACATTTAATCTTAGACTAGTAACTAAGTCTTAACCTTTTGAACGTACATCTACACGAGACACAATCACTTTTTAATTGTGTCTATATACTCGGCATACGAGTGGTTAAAGTTTCAATTAAAAATTGAGTGAAAAATGCAGTAGGAACCTATGTTCCTATTACAATTTCCCGGCGATTTTTTCCGCCGTACATTTAGTTCGCACCCTGTATACAGCCGCTCCGGGGAAGGTCTAATCCGCAGCGTTTGTTTGTGTCCCGGTAATGTATGTGAGAGCGAGCGCATGCCGACAAATTAAAAACATATCCTGGAACTGGACTATCGTTCGTAAAATATTGTTAGAGATATGTCGGATATAGAGGAAATAGAGTAGCAGGAAACTTTTTGTATTACTAGTTTTTGTCTTAATTTATTTTTACATAATAAAACGTTAAACCACCGACTGTAATATTTAGTTAGTTACTACAACAACCTATTCAATGAGTTATCATAATTAACTAAAATTATGATTCAGCGTGCTATTGAAATTACTGTTTAGATTTCTAATTCTCATCCTTGGTTATCTTGCAACAATCGAAATGCCATACGAAATCTTCTATTGATACAAACTTGGGTAGAATGCTCGTCACTGCAGAATATTAATTTTGTACTTTATTCACACGAACCTACAGAAATAGCAGACTCACAATCTTCATATTTATGCACAGCCAGCACACCAAGCTACTACAATTTGTCACTTTAATAGATTTTCAACTTTATCTCTAAAGCATTAGGTTCAAGGTTGGTTGGGAAAATCTGACATATTCGGGTAGGTTGACTGGCGTCTGACATATGATTTTAATCTGAGACTTAGGTGAAGTGAACACCTATAATTTTTTTTCACATTATTACAAATGTAGGTAAGCACTTATCTTTAAGGACAAAAATAACTGGCTTAATGCACGTAAAGTATGGTATGTCTCTTCATAACCCTGTCAGGCAAGTACAGACGTGATATATATGTATAAATTCCTTCAGCAGCTTGCATAAAAATAAAAGAAAACAATATTGAAAATCGTAAACTGATCGTCGATCAAAATAACCCCTTACATCTGGAGAGGCTGTCAGCGTCGTTTTTTGCCGCCACTATCCGCTTACAAAGAATCCAATCCATGTCGCCTGCTTAGCACCCAGTGGTACATACCATGAACATCGATTATATGCAGACTAGTTGCGCTTAAACTGTTTTACCGACATTTTATGAACAAAATTCAAGTTTGTAGAATTATTAATGTTTTTATTCATAAGCATCACTGGTGAATATGTTACTACAAGGCATGTGCCATCTTTGCCCTTACCATCAAGCATCAACTGGGATAGTGAATAAACGTGAGAATCTAAAATTATTAATTTCAAAATCTTTTTATTTCTGCTACGGTGCTACGACCGCGTAGCGGCTACGTAGACTGGCCTACGAAATTGGTCATTATATCCTGCTATAACTTATTATGTGTTAAGACTGTAGTTATTCTTTATTATTGTTTGGTTGAACATAATAAATAACTAAAGCTTAGCTCGTGGTTAAATAGTAACAGACGCCTGGGTCGATCTTCAGGTTAAGTTAGGTTGGTCTGTGGATGGGGGACCGCCCATTACATACCGAGTTTTCTCTGTGCCGTTGGTCCTGGCTGTCATTTGTAGATATTTCTGTCGTTGCAGGTAATCAGTGGCCCGAAAGTCTGACAACCAGTCTTCCCAAGGGCTAACGTAGCACCCAGTACTAACTGGGTTGTGGAGGGCAGATAGGAAATCGCCCCATGTAAAATACTGGTAAACAGCTGCATCCGATTAGACTGGAAGCCAGGACACTTACAGGCAAACAACAAAAGTAGTTCTCAGAAACTAAAACACGAACTGACACGAGGCTTTCCGTAGCAGGTCTACGACTTCGTAGCAGTAGCTACTTTATCTCACTTTTTTTAAATTGTAAATGTTTGTTGTCAACATATTGTCCAGCCGCTGAGCAACGGCCCACCTCATTGTAAGCATCACACAGATCATGATCAACCAAGGCACCAACTCCACAAATATTTAAAAAACGAATCACGCATAAACGACGGAAAAACATATCGCAACTCGCGACCCGCATGCAAAGGCAGTTAACTGAACAGCCTAGTAAAATATTCACATGTAGTTATTCCATGCGGCTGCCCGCGGATCACCGCTGCAGATTAAACTATTAACAAAATGGTAGCTGCACGGTTTTGAACCGGATTCCATTTTCCGAATAACGTTTTGCATAGTTAAAGGCCGGTTAGCGCGCCATGATCTGAGCGCGAAAAGGTTTTATGAAACAAAAAACTTTTTGGTGCAGGTACAAAGGGATTGGGTAGATGAACGATTGGCATATATGGGAGCTGGTTTAGCGCCTCGACAAAAGGCAATCTAGTTGCTTTTATAAAAGTATGTTGCAGAAATTGTACAAATATTGGTAGAAAAATTTAGAAAGTAACTTGAAACTAAGAGAGAAGAGAAAAAAAGGGAAAGCTCAGCTATTTTTATAGCTCAATATAAAATTACTTAAAGAAAGATTTAATAGACTATGTTTTAAAACTTTTAAAATACGGTACATAATCTACAATAGTACATTATTATACTCAACGAACTATTTACAGTAGCTGGTGAAGAAATACTCACTCCATAAAAATCAACAAACCATTTTAATGGCTCCTATTAAAGTAATTTTTCTTTCAAAAAGTTGTCGTAACCGTAAAACCCAGCACTGCATTTTTAATTTCATGATATAGGCAGTGATGCACATAAACATTGAAACAAAATAACCTCCAATTTGGCCCGTCGGATTTATTTCAGAAACTATGACCATCCACCATGACAGTTTTGCCGGTTGCCTAGCGACGCAACTTAATTGGCGGCAAATCGTCGAATGGATTACGCGACACCCGTTCGGCGTGAAATTGTATAATTTGAGGATATTATGCCGTCGACTACGTTCGGATGTGTACTATTATTATATTTGATGGAAATGTAATAGCAATAAGCTATTGAAAGGTTATATTAGCTGTATTGGAACTCATTTTTATTCATAATTGTTTGACTTTGTGTTACTTACGGTTCAGTTCAGATGGATATTTGCTAAAGTGTGATACTTTATGTGATTATAATAATTTTCTAAACTGGACGATCCGTTTAGGTTCAGTCAAACCGGTACCAGATACGAGACTGGTTGCGTACATCGGATTTTGACAGATAACATAACATCACGCCTGTAATCCCCGAAGCGTTAGGCAGAGGTGTCCCTAATAGGCCACCCACATTTCGCCAGTTATCTTTTAAGTCCCATGTACCTAATAGGGAGCAAGCCTATGGCCACCAACCGGGCACAAATCCAGGCTCCGCGGCAGCTACTGAAAAATTCCTTAAACCCAAAAACACTTTATACTTTGACAGATACTTCATTACATTCATCATCTGCCTAGCCTTTTCCCAAGTATGATGGGGTCGGCTTCCAGTCTAACCACATGCATCTTAATATCAGTATTTTACATAGAGCGACTGTATATCTGACCTCCACAGCCCAGTTAGTACTTCATTACATTATCTGTCAAAATTTTTCTCCAGACACTGAATTTTGTAAACAGTCCGGGTTTGACCAAAACATAAAAACATACCTAATTATAATTGCATCAGGTACGTCTACGTATCGATAACATAATTTCCCAAATAAACAACCAATATGGTCTACATACAGATACATTTCAGGTCTGCGGTCCGAAGATTTTGTATTGTTAATACAAAATGATTGAGAACACTCTATCTGTGTTTTAACTTAAGTTGACACCAACACAACGAGATGGCACGTGGCTAATCTCTGCACACGTGCCTCAAAACATCTGACCAGGTAGAATCGACATACACATGCCCAACTAGTAGGGGTGGATCAAGAACTATTGTATTAGCATTACACCTGTTCAATATTAATGAGTCAGTGATTCAGAATATTTAAATTAGTATTAAGAGATGCGCTTTTTGAAAAGATTTGAGTGAAATTAAGTCATGCGAGGTTAATTTGTGATGGGCCATTTTTTACGGGGTGAAGTTTTAAATTGTTTCAGATTCTTCTTACTAATATTATAATACGAAAGTTTGTGAGGATGGGTGGATGTTTGTTACTCTTTCACGCTAAAACTACAAAACGGATTTGAATGAAATTTAAGATGTAGATAGTTTATAACCTGGATTAACACATAGGATAGTTTTTATCCCGGTAGTACGATCCCGTGGGACAATTACCGAACTCCACGCGGGCATAAGCTAGTAGGCATGCATGTCGTAGCCCTGCGCACAATCATCAAAATAATGCTGCTGATTATAGTAGCTTCTAGCTTGATGTGCTGGCGTCTGTGCTTCCACCGAGGCAAAAGCTAAGCCGAAATAAAACACATCTATACTAGTCTACGAGTACCTACTTACTGAAACTACGACTCATTGTTTCCCAATTAATAACAGACATTTCTATTAGGTACCTACCTACTATTACTTATAGACTATTCCTAACCCAGCACAGGATCTACTTATTTGTCAAAATTCATCGAAGTCTGTTCAATATTTAAGGCGTGAAAAGGTTATAAACAAACCGACTGACAGAGAGTGTTATTTCTCATTTATAAATAGGTATTAGTGTAGATTTCAGAAAAAAAAGAAAAACTTTTTATGAAGTGAAATTGACGACATGCCTATTGTAAGTTCTTATATTTAGTTAATCCTACTTCCCATTGCACAAACATAACCCCTAATTATAAACATATTTAGGTAAAAATATGATATGATAAAGCCATTAAGCCCGCTAATTACGGGGCGGTTGTGATGCTCATTGTCCCGCTACGATTATCATCGACATTAATTATGAGTTTTTTTAATTTGTATGTATTTTGACCGTATGATGGTGCATATCGGTTGCACTAACGTTACACATTTTTTTTTATGTCCAACTAAATTCTCCGCGTCGGGGTCGGTACTATATGTATGGCAACAGTTTACGCGTAAATATCTCATAAACTGTCTTTAAAACTTGCTAGAATTATGTCGTCAATGTCTCGCCATGTACGTACTTTGTTATTATACGAATAGCTGTTTCAGTAAATCTTGCTGCCCACTGCACTAGCCTACTAACAAAAGTTACATGTTTAGCCAAAAAAATAATAATGATAAAGCCATTAATTAAGCCCGCTAATTACGGGCCGGTTATCACGCTCATTGTCCCCCTACGATTACCAGCGACATAAATTGAGCTGCGAATATTTAATAATAATTGGCTCGGCTTTGTTTAACGGGGTGAGGGGCGCGGGGTGGCAGCCCGCCCACTTCTGCCACCCTGTGTAGCGATAGCAAGTAACACGGATCAAGAATAAAATAATATTTATTTGTTCTCTTGTTTCGATAGCATCAGCTAGGTACGAAAATAGATGATGTCTCGGTGAAGAGGGTTGGCTAGGGAAGCTCAAAGAGAGGCCTAGCTCCGAGCAATGCTGTTATATTTGTCTCCAGTTTCGGCAAGACTAGATCATGATTTAGATTGAAAAATATTGCTAGTGAACCAGCTTCAAGCTTGCAAGTAAAGCTCGCTAACCAGCTCAGCTAAGACAACGTAAAAGGCACGATGGGGTTGACATATAGGATTACATAAAAACCCCAAAACAAATAAAGAGAAAAAGAAAGTACACTACTGATCACTATTATATCGCACTTTTAGCTAGTTCACTTTGATTCGATTTGTTGTGTAGCCAAAATCAGACTGACTGCTCCCGTAAACACAACCGCTATTTATATGGAGACCATTCCTTCGAGAAGGTTCGACAACTTTCAGGAACCTTATTCACAGTTCATAGTAGAACATCATCCTTCGAGAAAGTTCCACAACCTTCTCGAATCTTCTAGTCAGCTCCATAGTAGAACATTGTCCTTCGAGAAAGTTCTACCACTTTCTCGAATCTTCTAGACAGTTCTATAGTGGAACATTCTGGACTCTAATCTTATAGACAGATCCTTACTAGAACATTCGAGACTCGCACGTAATCTGAAATGTTCTTGTAAAGCAACCGACGTAACAATATCACTATCAAGATGTCAAGAAGAACTAAATTATTTTAGAGTTCGAGGATCTGATAGTTTCATTCAAATGAACGAAAAGTTGGTAACCTTTTGTTTCCTAAACATAACAAAAGCTAAGGTGTAACTTTTAATTTTATCTCATAAGTTAGACCTTTTTAGGGTTCCGTACCCAAAGGGTAAAACGGGACCCTATTACTAAGCCTCCGCTGTCTGTCTGTCTGTCTGTCTCCAGGCTGTATCTCATAAACCGTGATAGCTAGAAAGCTGAAATTTTCACAAATGATGTATTTCCGTTGCCGCTATAACAACAAATACTAAAAATTTAAAAATAAAAAATATTAAGGGGGGTCCCCATACAATAAACGTGTTTTTTTTTCGTATTTTTTATAGATAATGGTACGGAACCCAAGCGCGTTTGTGCGCAAGCCCGACTCGCACTTGGCCGGTTTTTAAAAAAATCTAGAAAAATATATACTCGTAAATTACCTTGATGAACAATTAGTCACCATCTTATAAAGGCCGCCACAGACTGGATGCAAAAGACGATTCGAAAAACCAAGTTTAGCGACGCAAAATCGGGTAGATCAATTTAACATCCGGTCCTGAATTAACCGATTCCACAACTTGATTTGATTCCTACAAATCTCATTATTTTTAAAATACCCGTTTTTTTCTGCCGTCCCTACCCGGGCATCCGGCTACACAGTTAAGCCGGTTATGAACGGCCCGTAATGACGGTGTCATTTGCGTGGTGAATTATAATTGGCCCGATAACGCCAGCCGCCCGACATTAATAGACAACTTAATTTAAACGCCCTGTATATAACGCCCGCTGTATATAAGGAGTATGTAATATGCTGACGTACAGTGTGGGTGGATGATAAAATATTTTGCGCAAAAAATGGTAGATAATTATGAAGAATATATCGATTGGGATTTTTATGCTATGCAGGTGGTTGCTATATTTGACAGTCGTTACGGGTAGTTACACGCCTGAAAGTCAGGCAACCAGTCTTACCAAGGAGTATCGTGCTACCCAATGACTGGGTTTTGGAGGTTAGATAAGCAGCCGCTCAGTGTAAAGTTAAAGCTCAACATAAACGGGATAAGGCGTATGGGCTCGGCCCAATGCTGCAGGACAAGTGCTCATTGGTGAATCTTTCATACAAAATTCATAAAGCCGCGTTGACATAATCAAAGTATGCTCGGACCGAGTGGACTTGGATACCTCCTCGGACGCATCTTGTATTGTGGCAACCCATACTAACCCATCCGAGTGCGTTCGGAATATGGGTTGCCACAATACGAGTTGCGTCCGAGTAGGTATCCAAGTCCACTCAGTTCGAGCATACTCTGATTGTGTCAACCTTACATAACCGCAACACCAACACCAAACGTAACCATTATAAAATGTCACATGTGTACACAGATTACAATCATCAAAATCACAACTTAGTGGCATTGTTCCGAATTATTTAGTGGCATTAATATAAACGAGTGGCCATAAAAACAACGGGTCCGCTGAGACCTGCAGGTCTGAATGCACCCTTATTATGGTTAATGATGGCGTTTACAACGCTCGCATATGGCGGTGTTAGGACTGTTAGGGTGTTTGTGATAATATAAGTTATTAGATACGTGTAATGACATTTGAGGAGCTCGTGGCTAAATAATTACACCCGCTCGGGTCAATGTTCAGGTTAAGCCGCGGTTTTCTAGGTTTTTTCAAGGATGGGTGAACAACCATTACAACTATAATGCATTATTCAGATTAATTAATTTTTCTTGTGACATTAAATAATTACTTATGTAAAGTTTGCACGCCGACATTAATGGCAGAATAAGAGATTCATTAACTGTATCATTAAGAACCCTCTACGAACCTTATTTACGCAAATAAATGATTTTGATTTTGATACATACCGAGTTTCCTTCGTGCGTGTGTAATGATGGTCACCCATCCATAGACCGACCTTGGCAAGCGCGGCTCAACCTTGAAGATCGATCCGTGCGGCTGTAATCATTTAGCCACACGGAATAGATAAATAAGGTACCTTATTTATCTATTCCGTGTTTAGCCACGAGCTCCTCAAATGTCATTACGTATCTAATAACTTATATTATCACAAACACCCCAAAAGTCCTAACACCGCCATATGCGAGCGTTGTAAACGCCATCATGAGCACGAGCTTCTCACTTTGTGTTATTACTGAACGTAGGCATTAACTTTGCCTGATTTGATTTGAAATAACGAATTCCCATTTAGAAAAGTTGCCTACTTTCAGCAGAATTGGTAGCATCACTTCGGTAGCTTACGTCATCGCGTCAGTCCAAAACATTTATGACTTCTACTTCATCGGTCACCCCGATAAAAGTCACTTTGTAAAAAAGGGCGAAAGTAGGGGTCCACCTCTTTGTACTCTTTTGATCTTAACTGACATAAGCAAGGTCATTATAGGTACTAGTTATTGTTGAATTTATTTTACTAGTATTTAATCGTTATTAATGATGGTGGATTACCTACGTATTAACCAAGTGCATCTAAACAGTTGCAATCTTGATTAATAGTTTAGAACAAATACACTTTTTAAGAATTAGTGACTGTGAAATTCATCAATAAGGCTTATTTTTGTACCAGACGCATAAAATACAAACGAATCTCTTATTTAATTCTGAATCTAAATTAACTACATCAATTAAGCGAGTAATATCGAGCAAAAGATTACGTAACAAATCAAAGACCCGAATATTCCCCTACCTGTACAGCGTCGACAATACAAGCTTAGACCTACCCTTGTCAAACCACGCTACTAATACCAACATAAAACTAAAACACAACCTTTATAACAAAGCGAAGAAGGTCTAGTTTTCAAAATTTTGAGGTTATGTAACGGTGATTTTAAGTTGGTAAGGTATTCCCGCCACTTCATTTGCGAAAATGTTGGTACGCCTGGCTTAAGTGTTGCACGCTGTTAAATTAATGAGCCAATCTCAGTCGGCCGGGGTTGCCACCTCTATATTTTACAAGGTGGTAATGTGCCGTAGTGTGGTGCTTTAATATTGCCTTGTTTTAACAACAGCGAAGTACATTAACGTAAAATATGTTTGGAACTTTCGCTATTAAGGTGTAAGCATTTGGTTTTGATTTATTTGGTTTGCATTTGTGGTCTATTCTTATTTCGAGAGAGGTAAATGACCGTAAGATATACGGTAGATAAACATATTTCCGTAATCAAGAATTTGGGATGAACCAACTTTCAGACGTAGTGTGAAGTCTCAGGACACATAAAATAATCGTTTAACAATTCTTTACACAGCCACAAAGCCCAACCAGCTAACTAGTAACATCTTACTACTATAATAAATACGAAAGTTTGTGTGGATGGGTATTTGTTACTCTTTCACGCAAAAACTACTAAACGGATTTGGATGAAAGTTGGCACACAAATACTTAGTTTATAACCTGAACTAATATATAGGATACTTTTTATTACCAAACTATTACCGATACATTTTTATAGATGATAGATACATTTTTATAGATGGCTAGGTAATTAACCTCTTAAAGATAGCAGCTGGCACTATCATGGTTGACTGACTTTACTTTCTACTCGCCATTTTGTCTGGTGTGTCTATTGTTAGTCAAATTGGGGAAACAACGACTTTTTATGCAATCTATTGTGATCTAAACGATTCACTGTTAAATGATGACTAACGAGATTTTATTGTAGTTTTCTTGACAATACGTGAAAGAATTTCAAGTTTCGATAGTCAATTTTAAAGCTAATTATTATATATTTTTTCAAACGTTAAGCGTAGCATTTTAAAATCTTCAATAGACTTCACGGAGAACATTGGATGTGAACGACGTTCTTACTATTTATAAGTTTAAATACAAATATTCATAAGATGGAAGCGCCAGGGTATTCCGCGAAATTCAAAGGAGATCACCCAGCCTCCATACATTTTTAGTCTATTTTCAAAAGTGTACTTTTGCGAATCGGTTAGTGCCCAGGTCTGAGCACCGTAGATTAGGACGGGCAGGATACACACATCGATGAGTTTGATCTTCAAGGAGATTGTCGATCGGTAGATCGGGAGATCTACCGATCGACAATTAGCGTCTTCATGGACCAGTAGGTTTTATACTATTACTATTCATATTTATTTTATGTAAGTTTTAAATCATTATTATTTATTTAAAACTTGGGTATAGAACTTGGGTGGCATAAAAAGGATAAAAAATATTTATATCCAGAAGCTCTATTATTTCTATTAGCTCTATTATAATTGACTTACGCCTTAATGTATTAAAAAAAATGTTACAACAATTAGCATTGATGGCCGGAAAAAAAAATTGCCCAATCTGGGTGATCTCCTTTTCTTAGGTTTTTTGCAATTTGCAGGTCAGTGTCAGGATGTATGTTAAACAAAATATGATTCAAAAGAGAAGACACTACCTATAAAAAGGTGACCTTTTTTCTCTTCATGTGCTTATAACTTTCCCATTTTATATTATACCAACATAATAATCTTTCGTCCCACTAAAGAAGCATGTCGCCTCACTAGGGGTCCATATTCGCTGGTGTTGTCAATACATAATTTACTAGCCGCTGCGGGGCTAACAATGGACCAGGTTTAGAGGAGCTGGGTCTAATGAGACCTCTCGCGCCTGAATTAGGTAGGAGTGTTAGATTGAGAGGAGCGGGCAGCGGAGCGCTGATTAGTTGATATGAGTAAAGTAATAAAAAAGTGTAATTACAAGTTTTAGGTGGAATACAGCGAGTTCCAGACCAGAAAAAGGGCCGAATGATAAAGAGACATAGGTACAGGGTGTAAATGAACCCATCACGAAAGCATCAACCAAGCATTCTATACATCAAACTAAGTAACCTCCGCAAAAATTATTGCTGGGAAACGACTTTTTTCACAATAAAATTTACGGTAGGACTCAATGTAACGCGCTCAAAACATTGTGCTGATTGATACATTGAATCGTACAGAGGTCATGGAAGTATTTAAAGTAAAGTTAAGCTTGTGAAAAAGTCGCAACTTTGACCTCCTATATTTCCGTAACTAGAAAGTTTCCAGGTTTGGTCCAGAACAAAAAAAAATATAGCAATGAAGGGTAGAACGAGTGCTTCTCTCTCGGCTTCGTACAAGGGTCTTTTATACCCAATATATTCTATCAGGCGGCCCCAAATTCTGACAACCAGTCTTAACAAGGGGTATCGTATTCCCCGGTACTAACTGGGTTGTGGAAGTCAGACAGGCAGTTGCTTCATGTAAAATACTGGTACTTAGCTGCATCCGGTTAGACTGGAAGCCGACCCCAACATAGGTGGGAAAAGGCTAGGCAGATGATGATGATATATGCTTCAAGAATCAAAGATGTTATAAGCTTGACCTATGGTGTCAAAAGCTTATTCCAATCTTGTTGAATGTCGTTTAATAATTACGAAAACTTCAAAAGTAATTGCCACAAATGTCCTTCGGTCAGGACCAAATTGTTCAAAAAAGTATACAAACAAAATTGATTGATTCATCTACTCGTATCAAACCAATAACGTAGTTCCTCCCAAAAGCTTAGCTTAGCTTAGCAACAGCAACTCGTGATTGCTGTTGTTAAGCCATCCGATTCATTGCTCTGACTGAGACAATCGAAGTGAAACAAGCAAGATGCAGAAATAGATCAGAAACACCTGACTTTAAACAGCTCCTATCCTGCCCTCTGTGCCTCTGCGCTGCCACCGACGACGCCGTGGAAATGGAGCCGTGTTGGGCCAACCAATGCATACTGTCATGCCAGACACGAAGAAGCATAATCAGCCTGTAATGTTCCCACTACTGGGAAATAGGCCTCCTCTCTATGAGAGGGAATAGTCCGCAATCTGTAATCCACCACGCGGGCTCAGTGCTGGTTGGTGAAAGTCACATGTCTTCGAATTTTTGGTTTTAGGACATGACGAGACGGATAGGGCAAGAATACATCTTGCTCCTCATCATGTTCACAAAGAGGAAGAAAACTCAATTTTGACCCAAATAAAACTCGTAAATATTCGCTAACCTAACCACCGTGATCCCTCCCTCATACAACAAAGGTATCTATTGTGTGGGTAGCAGGGTAGTTTGAACCTACAAATGTGGCAATTAGCCGGCTCCTGACTGATGGTCGCCCGACCGTGATTAAGACGGACCCGAAGATAACGAATACACTGGGGATTCGATTACGTGTGGAGGAGTAGGTTGGTATTCGGATAGAAAGTGGTTGGTGGTTGCTATGGACCCAAAAGGGCTGAAACAGATACACTTTTACTGAGTAAAAATACTTCGGTTTGGTTGAAGAATATTCATCATCATCATCCACAGCCCGATTTCACCCACTGCTGGGTATAGGCCTCTCTTTGCTTGTGCCAAGCTCCACGCTCCTGTGCCAGCCTCATCCAGGATATTCCCGCAATGGCAACAATGTCGTCTGCCCATCTCGACGCCGGACGACCAACACTCCTCTTTCCATTTCTTGGACGCCACTCGGTCACAGCTTTACTCCACCAGAAGAATATTACTTATTACAAATTACAAAAATACACTGCTTAAATATGGACGAGCCAGACTGAAATGTAGTTATTGTGGTATTTTTTCACAGGATTTGTAAGTAGGTAGCTATGATGGAAGCCTTTTACCTACCAAATATGAATAATGCTAGTCTTTGGGATACTGTAATTCTGCAACAGAATTGGTTAAAGTTGACGGCACGGTTGGCGCAGTGGCTGAGCGATTGGCTGCTGCGCTGCATGTCGCGGGTTCGTTCCCCGCACGGAACAAATATTTCTGAACTATAGCCTATAGGTAGTTCGTCTGGGTCTGGCTGTTTGTGTTTGTGAGTTTAAATGTAAACGCACCCACGATTCAGAAGAAATCCCTAGTGTGGGGCAGTGTATTTAAAAAAAGAAATATTGTCCGGACCCAGATTTTCGTAGATACTTTTAAAGCGTTTATCGAAAGAATCTCTCCCTCACTCTTAAGAATAGTATAATCTGTCTATTACGTTACTACAACTGGAAATGGGACTCCTCTCTGCAAGAGAGAATGGGAAGGGAACCCATAGAATAGCAATAGCCATTAAACTCTATACCAACACGTAACGAGCACGCCAAGGATCACGCTTTTAGGCTACCCCCTCCCAAAACTCCAGTTGATAAGTAGTGCCGTGTAGTCTTATTTGTTCACTTTAGACTACACTCTGTCTCCGAACGAATGCAATAAATATTGGCTACCGATAGCTGATTGCTACCCTGCAGGTAATTTGTGGCCAAATCAGGTGATTAAACATTTACTGAGGTGAAATGGTAGTTAAGGGTTCGGAGATTGGTAGTAAAGCTTATAATTTATTTCTTAAATTATAAGTGTGATCAGAGAACCTAGACCAAATGATGTTATATTACGGTTACTGTTACTGTAAGCCTGTGTCATCCCACTGCTGGGCAAAGGCCGCTCCCCATGACTTCCAGTTGTTTCGATCCAGGGCTAATGTGGGCATCTGGTCTTTGGTCTTGTCCAGCTCGTTCTGACATCTACGAGGTCTGCCGCGACGCCTTCCAGCTGTGTCAGGGCTCCAGAAAGTGGTTATTTTGGCCACCAGCTCATTGGGCATGCGGCAGACGTGGCCAGTCCAGTCCCACTTCAGCTTAGCGGCTTTTTGAGCAACGTCAGTAATTATACTAGTGGTAATTAATTTATTAATCAAGTCCTAGGTCTCGAGTTCGAACCCAGCGTCTGATTTTTTGGATTCATGTGCGTATTGTATAATTATCACTTGCTTCGGTGAAGGAAAACATCTTGAGGGAACCAGCATGCCTAAGAGGTATTTCTTGACAGCATGTAAAGCCAAGTCATAGGCGGCAAAAAAACTATGACACCAGTTACTAATCTCACGATACAGAAGGAGTGATAATTAAGGGGTATGAAAAACAGGGTGTAAAGTTCTTCATCCCCCATAGAAAAGGGAGGATCTTCTGACCAGACGGATGTTGTGTCTGGTGCCCTGCAGTTGTTGTCGGGGTTTCCTATATGGTCTTAAACCGTGGATAACTAATAGCGCGATTCAGAATGCGATGTGTCTTAGCTGGCGTACTGTAGTACTTTTTGTAGTATATTGCTGTAGTACTTTTTGTAATGCCGCTACGATAACAATGATGAAAAATCTGATGGAACAGGTAAAATTATGTAGAGCTGTCTTCTCTAGAATCCACTTGGACGTCGATGTGTAAAAATATGAAATAATGAAAGCGATTTTCACTTGTTTGAAACTTCGAAGGACCTAGATACACAAAATACACACAGATAGAATAGACCTAGATACAAACGTACTAAGCTCGAGCAGCGGTGGCCCAGTGTTCGCGGCCCCGACTTACGAGCAAGTAAGTCGTGGGTTCGAACCCAGGCAGGCGCAGAGAAGGAAATCATTGTGAGGAAACCGGCATGTCCTAGAACCAAAAATTCGAAGACATGTGACATCTACCAACCCGCACTGGTCCCACGTGGTGGATTATATATATAGCCCATTCCCTCTCATAGAGAGGAGGCCTGTGTCCCAGCAGTGGGAACATTATGGGCTGATTATGCTTATTTCATTTCATTTCATTTATTTCTGTAACAATTTTTACATTGTGTCGAAATTTTACAGTAGATTATAAAATTAAAGAATCACTTAGTCATTAATAAAACAATAACCAAATAAATTAATTAATAAAATACAAAAAAAATACAAATTATATAAAAACAAAAACAAATAAAGATTCCACCATTACAATTAATGTCAAAATAATAATAATAATGAGTAATATAATATCAATGAAAATAGTAATGTTATAAAATAATGTAACTATGTCAAATAAAGAATCATCATCCATTACAAAAATACCAACCAAAATAATAATGCGAAATTAAAAATATTACCAATACAATTCCCATACAAATGTCAAAAAAATAAAATAAAATCTTGCATATACAAATGTCAAAAATAAATATAATGTCAATAAAAATAGCAAGTTTATAATTAAAAGTCTAGTTGTATTGTATGTGTCACAGAGAAACTCATCAAGGGTGTAGTAGCACTTTGCTATCAAAAATGATTTTAGCTGCTGCTTAAACTGCTTTACGTTGTATAATGACTTTAAATGTACAGGTAGTTTATTAAACAGTTTAACTGACTGATAACCTGCAGCATGACTCACTACTTTTAAATGAGGTTGTATCATATTTTGTAAATCCCTACGCCTAGTAGCTTCTCTCTTACTTCTTTCCTCTGGTGTTTCGAAATTCTGCAGCTTTTTCAAGAGATCAGTAAGAAGAACTAAAATATACAAACAAGGGACCGCATCTGTAGTATCTGAAGTTTTTTAAAGTACTCCTTACACGAGACCCACTGTGGAATTCTCACCATGGTTCTTATGGCCCTTTTCTGTATAATGAAAGCTGTATTTATATTGAACGCATAACTACCTCCCCATAGAGTGATACTGTACCTAAGCTTAGACTCACAAGCGAGTAATATACCACTTTTAATTGCTCAATAGCGATCACATCTCGAAGACTTCTTAGGGCATAGCAAGCTGAGCTAATTGAGCTTTCTATAGCTGTTAATTCTTTTTTCCAGTTTAGACTTTCGTCAATGTGAATACCTAAGAATTTTAAGCTAAGCTCTTTAAAATACGGCTTGAATAAAACAGTTATTTATAACTAAAACCATAATACCCAGAATATTTCAACCTATTCCAATAACAATGGACTAATTATTATCAAAATAGAAGAACGCAAACCTTTTCTAAACCCCATACGCTCTTAAAAAGCCAAGCAAACATGCTCGTTCAATTTCAATGCCCGCCAATATCTAGGGGTATCACAAATTGGTTCGACAAGACTTTCCAACCACTGTCGAATCTAGAATCGAACCACACCCTTATTTGTAGGTCGTTAAGGTTTATAATGGTGTAAGAAGGTAATTCAGTGGTTGGTAGAAATTGGTGTGTATAGCTGTAGAGCTCACTCAATTCGCGAGCCGTGTTTGATCGCCGAAGAACCCTTGGTTCTGAATCGTATCTCGTGTACTTGTTAGTTTACATATCCGTTTTGTGGAGATCAGTTATTAGTTTTTAAATGGAATTGTGGTTGTTTTTTTGTTGCCTTGGCTACTTTATGGTACGTTGGTGAACTAAGGTTTCATGTCCTTCTTTCGCATTTCAGAATTATTATTATGTTTGAAGTTATTTCCATTGCTTTTCATGATCCTTTTAATCCTTATTCCTTTATGCGAATGTTTAATGAGTGTGCTTTAGTGATTATGTATATAGCTTTGCGTTGTAAAACGAAATCAATGGTTTAATCGGTAGTCGTGATGAAAAAAAAACATAACGTACCAATAAGACTTCTTTGGACACAGGCAAACGGCTGACTTGGTTATCGACTACAACTTTAGAAATGTAATTAAGAAAGACGTTACTTTTGTAGCTAGGAATGCTAGGATACACATCATCTGCTTAGCCTTAACCCAACTATGTTGTGGTCGGCTTCCAATCTAAATGGATTCCGCGGAATACCAGTATTTTACATGGAGCGACTGCCCATCTGACCTCCACAAACCAGTTCGCACTGAATAATACGATACACCTCGGTAAGACTGGTTGTCAGACTTTCGGGCCACTGACTACCTGTAACGACTGCCAAAGATCTACAAATGGCACGGAGGAAACTCGGTATATAATGGATGGTCGCCCATCCACGGACCAACCTTGGCAAGCGGCTTAGCTCCTCCAGCCAGACTAGTCATTTTAGAAAATTGCCAAAACAATAGATGATAAGAGATGATCATCTTATCTCTCTCGGGTTATAACTTGAACTACAGGTTTTTCCTGTAGTTCAAGTTATAACCCGAAAACATACTCATATAACATAAAATACCATAAACCTACATAACCCTACACATCTCCAGAATTCAGACCGTACATAAAACATGAAAACGTAACTGCTGAATCTCGCGACGTTATCAAAACGTTGCGCTAAAGGGAGGCTCACGACGAGTGAGCGCGCGAAATAATTGATGAGTGCATTAGAGACATGTGTCCACCATCTTTTATTCAAGCGCGCGAACTCGGTTCCTGAACGAATGGCGCGAAATGTGGAGCATAATCTGTATGAATTTGGAATATGTTCCCACAGATAAGGAAGGCTTAGTATAGGGGCGTGTAGACGTGTAGTTTGAAGGTATGGAACTAATAGGTACTTAGCTGTTAATAAGGAAGCTGTGTTAACATCTACTTAAAGAAACAAAAACGTTTCCAAGGAAAATCCTGATAATTTTCATTCTTTTTCTACACCCACAATAAATACTTCTTCACCCAATCAATATACAAACACATCCTATAAAGTTGACCGTAAATCCCGACAAGTTGTCGGGCAAAGCTTTTTAATTCGCACATCCACTAGGTGGACTCCTGGGCCCAACGGAGCACCCTCTTATCTGAAGCACTTAGTAATTTTGTCTAATCCGATATACAAGTTTTAATACCCCGTCCCGTTCGCCCGCGGCTACAAAAAAGGGACTGTGTTAAGTCTCGAAAAACTGCACGTTTTCACACGCCCATACTCTTGTATTGAGACCAGATGGTTAAGAGTTTTTGGGAATGTCCTAGTACTACAGTTTGGGAATTTGATTTTAGTAAAAAATTCAAGGAAGTCCGAGCTTTCAAAGACCTTTACATTTATCAATTAAATTTTTAGGAACAGTCGGTTTCTGAATTACATAATTTACATTTACATTTCATTTTAAGTTGAGAAACTGCCAAACTCCCGCTCTTTAGCAGTGATATAGTAGTATACTTTCCCAGTGATTCCTCCGAAATTGAAAATATTATGTTAAAGTACAGTTTGACAGATTCTGAACTTCATATGAACCGACTGTGATTAATAGTAATAACCTAAATTGAAATCGTTTTAAACCAATTAGGTGCTGTTAAAATAACAAGATTTTCATAGTATTCTTGAAGTAATAATCTACACTAGAAGCATGACCATGCTTTATTCCACAAAAGCGTCGGAGGGATTGACTTCAGGTCACTTCTCTTTTTCTAACTATGTTCCTATATTTATTAGAGGTTAAAATCCCTTCGCCAAATTTTGCAGCGTGGTGATCCTACTCCTGAATTACAAATGGAGATTCGAAACATTCATTCCTTGTCTCCATCTCTTTCTGTCCCATGCATTATTAAGAGACGACGTATAATATAATTGGAGTTATTTTCAGCTGGACCTTTCATATTAGAGACGCTTATAAACGATTCAGCATTTTGGAACCCTAGTTTGCCCCTTTCTAATTGACCTTTTTCCGTGTTGTCAGATTCTTCTGATGAAAAGTGGTAAAAGTCTATGTCTGAGGTTTGTCTACGATATTTAGGTGATATTTTTATAGTAGGCCTTAATAAAAACCGCTGATCGAAACTTGTTTTAAAAAAATCAGCTTTTCTTTCAATACGGGTCTAAAACATGTGAAATCGAAAACAATCACACTGCATACAAAATCTATCTACTAATTCCAAACTCTGAAATCATAAAACGCAAATGCAATTAAAACAGCTCGTAAACTCAGAACGCGACTCAACTCCAGCACCCAAAGTATAACAATGTTATTTTTCGCAACGCATAAACCACGACCGCAATCTACAAAAGAAACAAGTACGAACTTGGAGCAGTCAGACTCGATACAAAGGGGGAACGGTTCCCGAGCTCGTTACCATTCATAATTCACGGGGCAAACTCTTCGTACGTTTTCCCATTAGAAATTTTATAAGGTTTTTATTGCGTCCCTCTCCCGCCAAAAGTTCGCGCGCTCGCGTTTGACAGTTGTGAGCGCGCCAACCGTTAGCTGCGTTCACAAATTCATTCTACTTTTTTAAATTTTAAAAAAGGTTTAGCAAAGGAATTGTTCCTTTGGGGCGTGGATCTAGATTATGTTACTATTTCGTCGAATAAATATTTAATCTGTTTTTATATTTACATATACTAAGCATTATTTGAACAAGAATCGTTTAAACTATCTTCAATTTTTTAATATGTGCGTTTTAAGCCATTGTATTCATACTTATTATGTGATTAATCTGGCGGAAATTAATCACGCTCCTGTAGCCAAAAAGTAAAGGAGAAGGGAACTACTCCATACATTCCTGGGCCCAGGTGTTAACTGAATCAAACTGGCCTTATTTGTAAGAGAATTTAATAACAAGGCCTCACTGAAAATTTGGTGAAATTTGGCTATCCAGGAATCAAGTTATATGAAATATAGTAAAATTGAGGTTATATTATAACATTGCAGTTTTATATGTTTTTTTACGAAATACTTTTGAATGGCTTTGGTTGTGTTATGGTTTTATGCATGGAGCGTGTGTAAAGAGTCAAAGATCTGACACGTTTGGCTCTCTCGCGCCCCAGACACTCGCTACAGTCGAAGACAAGTTTCTTCATTCTATATCTTGCACTTAGAAGCAGTAGGCACCTACCTTTTAAAAACTAAATAAGGGACAGGAGGATATAAAATAAAACACAAATATATGACTAAAATATGTATTATTCATCTTCAATAATTAGGAGAAAATCGTCTAAGAAATTGTGCAGGGGGTACAATATTTTCTTGCGTCCAGTCGCAATCATACAGTTTACACAGCTATCCATGTCGTCAATATCCGATCGATAGGCGTAAACAGTTGTCCAAAATAGAGAGCCAGGTAATTTAGAAATGCAAGATCCTATTTAAAGCCGAGGTCGTGGGGTTAAACCATAATACAAGGAAAATACGTACACACTCAGAACGAAAAACAACGAACGAGTGCCAGCTGTCAATCGGTGACAGACTGATGTCAGACAGGAATGTTGTCAGCAGAGAAATTAAAGGAAATCGATTCGCTATGAATCAATTCCACAAAAAACTACTCGTTACTCGATTTTCATACATTTTCTGAGATTTTACCGATTTATTCGTAATCGATTACTAACATTTCAGGCATTGTTTAATCGATTATTTAGAACTTAATTTAAGTTTTCTCGCTTCCTAGATAGAAACCAGGTACCATATTTTGTGATTTTCCTTAGAAAAATATGACGGTTTTTTTAATACACATTTCAACTAGTTAACTGCTGGGCCCAGAAGTCCCCTTCTCCTTTAGGTTTATTTAATTAGGTTGATGTTGCTTAAAGACAAATTGCCCGGTTTATGACAATAAGCTATTAAGTAGGACTTAAACATAACTGTCGAAATGTGGGTCTACTAGGTATAGCCTATAGGCAATTAGGCACACCTCTGCCCATCCCTTTCCAGAACACGGGCATGACGTTATGTTAGTTATGTTATAAAATAATCTAAATACGAGTACTTAACTAGGGTACAGTTAACGAACAAGCATAGAAAACTTACAGACTAAACACTATGAAAACGTCTTTCCCCCAACAGTTCCGAGGGTCCTACCCACTCCTAGTTGATTGCGGTGCCAGCCATTCTCACGGAGCTACCTTCGGCAACAACTTTGATAAGACTTCGCGAACTTTCCGAAGGGTTCCGACATTTTGCCAACTTACATAATGACCGGGGGTAACATGAGTTTAATTTTATGACAGCCAGACGGTGACGGTTTAAGGCCTAACGAAATAGACGCTTGTATTAAGTCAGAAACTTAGAAATAAATCTTTTTGGTTTTTCATAGCCTATTATCAACTATGTTAGGGTCAGCTGCCTATTTTGGACCTCCACGAGCCAGTACTGCATGGATAACACGATACCTCTTTTTTGCATTGTTCATATAAAATTAAGCAGCAGCTATCTCACGATTCTTCTATAAAACTATTTCTCGAAAAATCTGTGACTTTCTGTGAAAACCTAAATTTTAATGTAGATGTCTTTTTAGGGCGTAATTGGCTTGAAAGCAAACTGTACGCAATAAACCTCCTCCTTTTCTTGGTTACTAAAGAAATCATCACATCCCGGCAACGTCCACTGGAGAACATTTCTTCCTCTTCAAAACTAACTCCCAATTTCTATCTCACACAGCTCCCGGTGAACTCAGTTTTGATAAACGAAGTGTTAGTAGTTAGTTCACCTACGCTACGTGTATTCAAAGAGCTCTAATCTGTCGCTCGGCCAGATAACTAAATTCTGACCTGATTTATATTTCTGAGCAGATTTAGTTCGGTACCTAACATTTCTCGTGTTTTGGACGTTGGCGACAGATTAGGGGTGTACGGATATTTCGATTTCTGTTATTTTTCTACATTACATAACATCACATATTAAAGTCTGTATTACCCCGAATGTTAGTAGGACACCATCAATATTTTATCATTTATGTTTAAGTCCCATATAGTAAAGGGTGAATCAATTGACATCAGCCAGGCACAAGTTACGGTGTGCTACTGGGAAAGTCCTGATAAGATGGACACACTTTCGGTAATCTGTACCTACAGCTAAATATCATTGCATTTCCAAAAATGTTTTTCTATCCTTCTTCATCCTTTAAAAGTCTACTACCTGCTTCTACGATCTATCCTTCTCTTATCGTTGGATCACCTACTTAAATATTTTCCTGATCAACAATACCAATTATAACGTATGAGCTGTTCTTTTTTTTAAAATCTCGCATTTTCAAAATTAATTTCCCAACCCCGTGTACACGTGGCAACCCTACGCTCGCCGGCGACCTCTATTAATTAAAACGCTGTGTAAACCGGGCTTTATCGGCGCACTGGCCACGCCACCCAATTAGGACAGCCGACGAGCCTCGCGCCAAAAATTATGCGGCTTATCAACTGCCGCGTAATTTTGACAAACGACCGCTCGTTCGGAAACACGCTTCGGTGGGCAGTGATCGATTATTTGTTGTATTGTTTAAATGTTGTGGACGATTTTGTGTTTTAATAGGCATTGGGTGTTAGAAGTGAATGGATAAAACTATTGAAAGATAATAGTGTGTAATTTTACACATTAGTGTGTTTTTTTGTAGATTTTTGTAATAGTAGATTATGCACCGAGGGGCTAAAGTTGTGTCTTATGTCACGGGCGTCATATTGAATCTCGAGCGAAGCGAGGGAGTTAATACAAGAATACTGAATGCAGCGAGGGATTCAAGCTAGCCCAAGGCAAAGACACCTTTAGCCCAGAGGAGGATACTCTACTTTTTACACCTACTGTGAGAAAATAATAGCCATAGTACGAAAACAAAGTATTTATTAAATAAACAAACGGTAAGAATAACATTTTTAGAACTAGTTTGTTATATGCACTTACATATTAATTGAAGTTAATGGTAACATTTGAGACATTAGTCCAGTTGTGCAAAGATAATTATTCTTACAATATTATCTCTTCGAAAACAATGGCAACGATATGAAGAAGCAGTCGTTATGATTTTGTAGGAAATCGAGAATATCATCCACGCGTAGTAAAGGTATCGAGAATAGCTTTCCTCTTTCTGGCACCAAAGGGTGTTTGTTAGTACTATACTGTCAATTTAGCTGAGCATGTGAGATTCCAAATTCAAATCACATTATTGACCAGCGGGTCATAATGAAATCCAGTACAACATTATTGACCGGCTGTGCCCCCGGCCACTAATGACTCACTTTAGGTTAAGGTTGCTTGAAATATAATTTGTCATTTTCGAGCAGGTGGTGTGAAAAAAAAAATAGTATTTATAAGTAGATGAAGAGTTTCTTGCTTGGCAGAATAATGCTAATCAAACTTATACCGTCACTTACGGGATATCTTCTGTTATAATTAATTAAACCGTTAACCGTTTATAACCGCGAAAGCTTAAAGCAGTGTTTGAATAATGCTAATCTTTTTCCAAAAATTAACCATAAGTAATTTAGAAATAGTTTAATACTCACACCTAGTTCTTTATCTGTAAGAAAGATGGTGTGTTATGTATAGAGCATAGATAGCACAAAATATCTTGGATATAGAGCATATCCAAGATATTTTGCTAGAAAGGTTTTGCAGTGAGTCGAACAGCATTTCAATAATAAATCAACTTGGACTACCATCGCTCCCTAATCCTTACAAACTCCCAGATTACGATTTTTATCCAAACTAATCTGCGCTACGAAACGCGTAGCGACGTAGCGGCGTAGACCTTTCGTAACCGTACACAGATACCACACGAAGTATCAGTATACGAATTAACGAAACTGTAAAAAAGATTGGTAAAATACCTTAAGTTACTTCCTATCAGTAATAAATATAACCATGAATCCTACTTATTGGATGTCGTTGGATCTTGAACTTCTTAAGCAATAAGCAAAATCTTACCCAAACCCTACGTTACATCATCCATTTTACCACAATTAGAAACAACATACTCCGCTACCCTCACATCACACCCCTTACTAGGTTCGCAGGATTTTGCCGGCATCTATAACATCATACCAATATGCCATTCATCAGGCGAGGCGTCGCTAAACACCGGCGGCCGCGCGAGATAACCGCGCAGTAAACCGACAACAATGCCCTGACTCGCACTCAATAAAAGATGATAACACATGAAATATGAACTGACAACACCCCTCGACGAATACACTTAAGGAAACCTAAAGTCGACTCTATGCTAAGCTGACAAAGTTTGGATTTAGTCAACAGTATCTCCAAGTTATGATATTTCAAAAGCGAAGAAAGCGTTAGCATAATAAACGCGCTCCAATGAAAACAAACCGCATCCAGCTCACGAATACAGCCAAATTTCCCAAAGAAAACATACCAAGTTACAACGTTTCGGAACGAAGCGGTGACGGCGCGAAACAAAAGCGCGGGAATCGCTGCCATTGGCGGAGGAGGTGGGCGGACTCCCGGATAATATGGCGGAAATATTACGAGCCGAGGAGGTATTCAAGGTGCATCGGGAGGAAGGGAGGCCCGGGGGAGAGGGAGGACACCCCCCCGAGAGGTTAATTACCCGCCGGCCGATAAGGCAGCGGCTCGCTAATTACGTACTTATGGCGGACTGAAATTAAGTTATCGTCGGCGGGAAAACGACGCTCACTTTGTTTGCGTTCCGTTTTACGGATAATATGTATTCTGCGGCGCTCCAGAGTAATGGAACAAAATTGGCGGCTATTCAGTTTTATCTTTTATGTCTGAGTAGAGGAAGCGTAGCGTCGTTCTCAGATAATGGAATCATTGTTCAAACAGTGAGCGCTCTGGGGACTCTTTTTTAATCGTTTAACTTAATTTTTGCTTTCTTTTATATTCAAACAAGCTACGCCGATTTGCGTTTCAATTAAATATTAATGCGCCTTTTGATATAAAAGCAAAAAAGAATAAGAAAGTTGGAATAACGCGTGTATTTATTTGCGAAGAATATTATTTCGCGAGAGTCGTTCATATTTTAAGTAGATATTAGATAGATAGCGAAATATACTCAAGTGCGGCAAACAACACGACTGGCAGCTGAGCTCCCAAATAAAATGCGATAAAATAAAAAGATGCCGGCGACAAAACGTAGATACTTATACATGAGCCAACTTACTTGCAACGTGGGAAAGATATTGTGTGTCTCTTGGTGTTTTAAGAATAAGAACTGAAATGGGTAAGCAAAGAAGTTGATAAAGCGCAGACGTAAGTTGGTAAGTTTATACATATTTACCACAAAAGCGGCTCAGCGAGAGATCGCGGGATCTGTTCCCCAGTTTTATTTTTCCAAGCTCTAAATGGAGTCGGTGGAGCATTTAAATAAGCTTCGCCGCCTGAAGTATGGTAATGTTAGTAATACGCGGAAAGAAACCGCGCCGTTGCTTTCAGAGTCGGCCATCTTGAATTTCCTTTTATTTTAGTCCTCTGAGACATGATCCCTTGCTATGTGATTATTTGATAATATTAACGAAAATTCTGTTTGTCTTGGAAGAAATAATGTTGCTTAAATCGAATCAGATAGGCTTATTTGGAAATGGCTAGAAGGCAATGTTACTGCATAGACAAAATATGTTAAGATGACGGTGGAGTACAAGAATGCTCCACCTAACACACCTAAGACCCAACCGAATGACCAAGAACTTAGATGACAAAACTTGTGTCCAGCGATACGCGAGTTATACAATGGTTTCCTTCGCGTGAGTGCCGTCGGTTCGCAAGTCCCCTAGGCCACGTCATCGCATTACATTAGGCGAGTTGCGGCCAAACGAAAAAAAAACGCAGGCCTATTTAGTATTAAAAAAAAAAGTCGAGCCGCTGTGAATCGTGGACTGCTCTAAGCAATTCTTTCATCTGGTTGTTTCACAGTTACTGTCACTAGACTCGCAAGACGCGTGTAGCTCTTGTCTAAACTGTAACGCAACCGAAAATGTCTACCTACAATATTAAACTTCCATCATCATCTGCCTAGCCTTTTCCCAACTATTTTGAGGTCTAACCGGATGCAGCTGAATACCAGTATTTTACATGGAGCGAATGCCTGTTTGACCTCCACAACCTAGTTAGTACGGGGTAATACGATGGCCCTTTGGTAAGACTTGTTGTCAGAATTTCGGACCACTGACTACCTGTAACGACTGTCAAAGATCTACGAATGAGAGCCGGGACCAACGGCTTAACGTGTTTTCCAAGGCACGCAGTAAAATCGGTATGTAATGGGTGGTCACTTATTCACAGATCAACCTAGGCAAGCGTAGCTTAACCTGAAGATTGATCCGAGTGGCTGTTATTATTTAGCCACGATTTCCTCATTAAACTTCCATCATTATGAAAATAATTAAACCACATCGTAGGTAGGTACTTAGCAATTTCCGTCGATCTTTCTTCCCTTTATTAACCAAATCATGTCAAACAAAGCATACAATCTACCCATTATACAAATACCCAATAAATTAAACTCATAACTGAACATTCCAACAAAGATTCCTCTCCATTCCTAATTATTCTCGAACGATTAATTAATATAACATGTAAACGACATGTTCTAAAAATGGCGGCCATATGTCTCAACTGATCAAAGACACCGTCTGTTTTTTGGCTTATAATTAGTAACAAATTATGTCACAAAAACTTCTTAGTATCCTCTCTGCGTACCCTCGGCTATGAGAATGGCGTGAACTTAGTCATGGATCGTCTCCCGGAACGCGTTGGAGATATTTAAACATAGAGTTCGTAATGACTGTAGTCTAAACTTGCATTCATCACTCATCTTTGCTAATTCCTGGCAGCTAAGAGCGAGCTTGTATGTATACTTAGTGTTGTAAAATTTTCAATTCTCTAAAAAAACATGTTATTGTATAGTATTTATACATGTTATTGTATAGGTTGTATAGTGTTGTAAAATTTTCAATTCTCTAAAAAAACATGTTATTGTATAGGTTGTATAGTGTTGTAAAATTTTCAATTCTCTAAAAAAACATGTTATTCGGCGAATCAAGCAAGTAGACCTCAAGGCGCTAGTCGCTAGTTTTAAAAGCAGACTTTTTACCGTTTGTTTATGATGTACAATCAAGAATTATTATTTGAGTCTACATAGTTTTCATCTGTTCCAATTATAAATTACAGTTACATTTTACATTACTTCGAATCATTTCATTATCGCAACCACCACTCTACAATCTTACTCAGTTGCACGCTTGCACCATCTAATCGTTCCGAGTCCTGAAAGCGTCACGTTCGGATGGACACGCGGCGCGCAACCGACCATACGGGCCCTCCTCCCAACTAATTCAAACTAATTAGCTTCCGTAAGCTGTAAATCTCACGAATACTGCGCCGACGTCATCGCGCGCGCTTTGATCACGCGCGAAGTGAAACGGAACGCGACACGTGAATGAATGAACTGAACGATTTTTGAACGGAGCGTTTAATGTCAAATGTGGCGGGAATTCCGCCGGCCCTTAAGTTTTATGACTTCATTCCGCTGGTGATACATGGTTTACAAGAAATGGGTGTTATATGGGCTGTCGTAAATGCACCTATCAAGTTTGCAAAGTTTACGGCGTTAGCTGTTTTGGCTGATTTTTAATCATCACTGTCACTGCTACGAAATTTGTAGTGCGAAACTATCAGGAGATTATGTTTTGGTACAGATGCAAATGTGAAACCATAAACAATAAACTTATTCTCATCAGCATCATTCTCCCGCCCATATCCTAACTTATTTGGAGTCAACGCTGCAGGTCTTCTTCCATAATTCTATCTAAACTACATATCTATTACTACTTATCTATTCCGATTAAATAACCAACAACAAATCGAACTTACATACACACACAAATCACACGGTCAAGCAGCCGTTAATCGTTCTATCATATCAATCATTCGCCCAGAAACAATCAATTAGAACTCGATCCCCTTTCAATTATACCCTGCATCGGTAGGTAATTGCCTCCAGCTCCACCTAGGGGCGGGCGCGGGGAACCGATTTGTGTGACGTGTGAACCGTGATGGACATTCTATTGCCTTGATCGTGGTTTGATGACGTATCTACCGAAGTTGGGTGTTATAAAAATAGGTTGCAGTGTTGTGGTTTGATGGATTAGGATGTTATGGAATAATTGTAGCGAGGATGTCAGCGGATTTCTTTAGGTATTGATAGCTAAGAAAATCGTTGAAAGATTGTTAGTTTGGGGTCCGTTTTTATCCTCTTTCATCTAAGTTATGGAATTTAGACGTCGTTGTTTATGTACGAAGGTCTTCGATATTGGAAATCGCGATATGGAACTCAAATGGAGTTGGGCAGGACACCAAGGTTCAATGATATCAGGTGGAGTAAAGCTGTGACCGAGTGGCATCCAAAGACTGGAAAGAGAAGTGTTGGTGGTTGTTGTGTTGATGGGCAGACGACATTGTTGCTATCGCGGGAATATTCTGGATGAGGCTGGCACAAGAGCGTGGAGCTTGGCACTAGCAAAGAGAGGCTTATACCCAGCAGTGGTTGAAGTCGGGTTATGGATGATGTTGTTATTAGCCGACTGCGCCACATCAAAGACAGGTTATAATTTATAATACTTTTTTCAATAAACGTGTTTAGTCGTAAAACAAATCCGAAATAAACATTACATCGTAACATTATTAGGATTACCTACTATGCTTGGAGCTTAAAATGTTACAACTTTTAAGATAGCTACTGAAGTCTTGATTTAATCAATCACCTATATAAATCTTCAAACTTGACTTCATATTTACTTTACGATACCAGGCGATACCCACTCTTACAATCCTCTATACATAGATACCTAGTATACATAAATTCACGACTTATTCCTATGGGGCTAGGCAGAAACTACAAAACGCCACCTTTTACGATACTTACAGGCTCCTTTTGCTTCGTTCCAATACCTTTGGTACTCCAAAATCCAATCGAAATACATTTTGTTCTTAATCCAAAATATCCGCTCTTTTTAATCCACCCATTTATATAATCCTACCAATTAATTAGCTAATCACGCTTGATTTACGTCCGGTTTTAATAGCACAGTTCCATCGCCATAGCGACACGTTCCGGCCTCGTATCGTCCCCGCCTCGGCACCTGAGTCGCCGACAGCAGCAGTGATGGATGACGCATGATGTCAGGCCCCTGATCCGAGCCACAGAATAAGTAGATACAGAAGGTTATTTCTTCTTCTTCTTTTCGTATTAATGTTACTTCCATATTGACTGCTCCGAGTCTGTTGGTCTTGTGGTCACAACCTAGAGGCTGTCTCCACGAGCGAGAGAATCGCGACGATATTATCGTCCGTGCCACGTATTTCTATACACTCTCTTAGAGTCCGGCTCCACGAGCGAGAGAATCGCGGCGATATTATCCCATACAAATACGTAATATCGCCGCGATTCTCTCGCTTGTGGAGACAGCCCGCTAGACTGATCATTGTTAGGTCCTGGGTCGAGCAAAAATTGCTATTGGGTTTTTCCATCAGAAATTTCTCAGTAGTAGCCCGGAGTTTGGAAGTTGGCGGTATGATAACGCCGTGCCTCGGAAAGCCGTTGCCGTTGTTCCAGCGCCTGAACTCTCTCCGGTCGTGTCGGATTGTCGGCCATTCGGGCTATGAGAGTAACAGGAACAGAGAGTGCACCTGTGCCTGCGCACACTTGTGCAATACAATATCTCCCGCGCTAAGATTAGCTGCCGTGCCCGAAAATGGTCAGGAGAACTATACTACTATGCTCGGAGGACACGGTGGACCACACTGTGGAGGTCTTGGGTGGAGCACCGCCGTGTCCTCGTAGCGGCGATTGGCGGCGGCGACCTCTCACGTCCGGCCCTGGTTCAAGTCATGGTTCGGGGCGAGAGAGAATGGGAAGCCGTCACCTCCTTCTGCAAAGCAGTCATGCTAGCGAAGGAGGTGGCGGAACGTGAGAGGGAGAGAACCTCACGTCCCAGCCGCCGCGGGAGAAGCACCGGGCGTCAGGGGCCACGTGGTGGCTCTCGGCCACCGTAGGCGCGGGCCTGTAGACGGTGAGTAATGGGCTAGCTCACCGTCCGTCCGTTTTATGACGACAAGCCGTGTCGACGGCGCGTTCGTGTTCCACGCGCGCAAGAGAATTCAGCAAACAGGAGGGGCCCGCAAGGGCCGTTACCTGCCAGGGCTGCGGGACTATTCGAAAGAGATACCGCGGCCCTGGAACACAAAGGGCAAAAGGATGGGTTTTAGTCAATAAAAGTCTGACACTCCCTTCCACTCCGCCCAGAGCGGGAGGAGTCATTTGATGATTTCCCATCCCAAAAAAAAAAAGGAGAACTATACTATACTTCCATATTATACAGTTTGGGCCCAGAAGGTGGCTACGTTTACAGCAGCGGCAGAGGCGTTTACGCGCACAGAAGGTCAAATCCATAGAATGCACGCACATACAGACACGCTTCTCATACAACGAGTACAAGCGTATTTGCGGGGTGTTCACCTAAAACCACTGTACGTATGCGCGAGTCTTATAAGGGGCTAGCCAGTCACGCTTTTCCTAACCACTGCGCCGAGGCAATGAAGATCAATGAGTCTTGAAAAAACGATTCTGAATATTGGACCCCGCATCGAAATTAAAAAGAACAGTGGAGGAGTAGGAGTAAGAAAATGTTTAATGTACACTTCCCTCTATAATCCGATATCAACCAGAGCTAGGCCAATGGGTAGAAAAGTTTACAACTGGGATAAGCCCGGCCTAGCATCACAGATTAACATTAACTCGTTGTTTTGAGCTGACCTTCTGGAGATACCATTCTGAAGCTCATTCCATTCCTGTGCCAGCGCTATCCCCGTAATGAAATTTAGATTAACGTGGCTTGTTGTAATGACATTGCGGATCCCTGATTTTTTGATTTGTTGAGGTCAAAGTGGGATACAGTATTGAGGTGTTATGTCTCACCTGGATGTTTTGAGGTAAAGCATGTGTGTAAGTAGGTTCATATTAGTTCTGCGTATTTCATTCAACCTTTTCCTACCGACCGAATAAGTTGTTATGTAATGCGGACCACCGTTAAGTGATCATTGTCAAAAAAAACTGGGCGAGTTGGACGCGCACCGAGGGTTCCGTATAAACTTGCAGGTATTTTGTTATTAAACTACATATTTACGATTTTCAGATTTTTTCCTTTACACGTGTTATAAGACATTGCTTCTTGCCAAATTTCATGATTCTAGGTCAACGAGAAGTATCCTATAGGTTTTGATTAACTTGCGAAATCGCAAAATATGCGACATAAACGGTCATACTTATCTTTTAATCGCATTGATTTACAAGTTTGTTTCACTGCTACAAGGGGTAGCAGACCTAAGAATTTTATATTAATTTCAACTTGCTTGCTGCCTGTACGCGTTCCTGAGAATACGGAACCCTAAAAAGGGTTCACAACAGACAGACAACAAAGTGATAAGGGTTCCGTTTTTGGCGACTGAGGTACGGAACCCGATCCCGCTTGCACATTGAGCTTACACTCTCGCCATCTAGTATTTTTATTTAGAACTATACGATTTAACCTAACTAACACCTTCTTGCACATTCACATAATTATGATCTCAGATTTATGAACCGTCCAAAAAAGAAACAAAAAACGTCATTCCAAATCCAAACACGACAACTGTCAAGTGACAGTGTCAAAAATCAAAATCAGGCAAACATGGCTGTGCCGTTTTTAATAAAATCTAAAGTAGTGACCTTCGTGGTATAATGATACCCGTCCGATATGAATCACATCTCTCTGACCGTTGCGGGTGTGGGTCTGGCAGCTATTGTCCTTGTCCTACTCGTTGTTAGATGGCGATTGAAAGTTGCTTCGGCGGCCAAGGTAAGGGGCTTCAGAAGCATCCATAGAAAACACTTTCACAGTTATTTACCTCTAATAGCTGCAATCTACAACCTTAGGGTTCGATATTAAAGATCAGTCATTTTGACAGATTTTTCAATCGTAGCAACCATATAACTATGAAAATAAAGATCACTAACGTTGATAGTGATGTAGTCAGTTAAAATAATTAAAAGGACTGTACAATACTTGAAAAACGCTAAGATTGACCTGGCCACCTGGTGGACCCAAGTAATTTGATAACACTTACCATCGATACGAAAGAAGATCATGGATCTTCCACAGAATCAGAATTTCAGATTCATTAAAAAATTGAATTTTAGATTTTTTTTTCATGGTTCTTTCTTTTTTCTTCTTCAGATCCTCGTAGAACTGTGTCTATGGAGACACAGTTCTACGAGGATCTTTTAGCACTAAATTAAGACTGACACAATATTTACCTACAACGTCTCCTGTTGTAGCTAAACATTGTGTAAAATTGCTATGTAGTTTGTGTTGATCGTCATCTCCGGGCCTACCTTTTAGCTAACTTCAAAAAATAAAAATGGGTCCCCGAAATGTGGGTGTGCTATAGAAACCCCTCAGCCTAAACGTTCGGGGATGATATGCATAATCGTCATGTTATGTGATGTTACGTTGGAGCAGGCTTCTAGTCTAACCAGATGCAGCTGAGTGCCAGTATTTTAAATGCAGCAACTGCCAAAAGCCAAACGTGCCAAAAGCATTTATTTCAGCTGTAAAATTAATGTCATCATCTTCCTGCCCTTGTCCCATGTTACTTGGGGTCAGCGAATCACGTTTTTTTCCTTCATTCTCCTCTGATAGCTGTCACGCTATCATTTAATTCTTTTTCTTTATATCATTCCTCACACAATCCATCCATCTTTTCCTTCGCTTCCTCTTCCTCTCCATCCGTCAATGTTAAGATTCATCACACTTTTAGCCACTTCCATACCAAGACAGACGATTACTTTTCAACTTTTCTGTAGCTGACACAACTTTCAGTCTTCCTCTAATATACTTATTTCTTACTTCATTCATTATTGTTACTCCTCACATCCATCTCAGCATGCTCACCTTAAATGCCGAATTTTATTTTTGTGTACAGGCTCTGGTGACGGAAGCAAACACCGGATATTCCTCGAGCACCAATGCCGTGCATATACTCCACCGGCTGTGTCCTCATCACAACGTGGTGCAACGGTATGAGCTCGAAGAGAAGGATTCCCTCGACGAACACCTCGATGTTCTGACCACTAAACTCGCTGACAAGGTAACAGTACCTTTTCTTATCTTCTGGTCATGTAAAAGCAAGGACGATGTTAATTTACATGGTTTTGATAAAAAAAGACGTCACCGCCGTGTGACAAAAAAAAGAACGAAATTCCGTACAATTTTTCATCCTCCTTTTAATCGCAGCCTCATCTTTCTGTCACCCTATTTAGCTACGTACGGTCAGACACAGATACATTCTCTGTTCCTTATTCTCATAGCCCGATGGTTCACATCAGGCGCAGGACCAACGTCTTCAAGTGCTTTCTGAGGCACAAGGAAGTCACGCCACCAAAATTCCAGAAATCGGGCGGTTACTGAGAATTTGCCAGATTTTGAGTTGCAAAGTCTGCTTTCATGACTAGATACAGTCAGATTGTTTTTTTTTTAAGTCTGCCTCGCACTAGGAATTACACACGAACAGCTAGACCCGGAACAACTTTCTGTAGGAAATACTTGTTGTTCCGTGCGGGAATCGAACCCTCAACAGGCAGCGCAGCAGCCAATCGCTCATCCATTGCGCCAACCGTGCCGTGCAGTACTGTGGCGACCCATTTTACAAAGCAGAACAGGGCACGATGGTCATCCTTTTTTGCCTAGATTTAAGTTATTTTATTTTATGTTGTATGAGTATGTGTCAACTGAAAATTATGTAATCCGTCATTGTATACAATTCCTAGGAAATTTATTTTAGGAATTGAACACAATTCCTAAAATAAATAGAAAATTTATGGTATTTTTTTTATTATGTTGAACTGAATTGAATTAACTGAACTGAATTATTTTGATTTGAAATATATTGAACTCCAATAATTGAATGGAATTGAAATAAATTTGTATTTAAGGTGAATGCTCCAACCAGCCCGCGAAATTCAAAATTTCTTGCGTTTTTTGCAATTTGCAGGCCAGTGCTAGGTTGTATGTTGATTAAAATATTATTCGCGGCTGTAAGACGTATGTAGTTACAGAATTATAATCATCAAAAATCAACCCTCCAAGTTCATAAAGGCGTAGGAACAAGAAAAAGTCATTCCTACAGCTTTATGAACTTAGAGCGTTTTATTGATGATTTTGATGATTATAATTCTGTACCTACATATGTCTTACAGCCGCGAATAATATTTTAATCAACATACAACCTAGCACTGGCCTGCAAATTGCAAAAAACCCAAGAAATTTTGAATTTCGCGGGCCTGGTTGGAGCATTCACCTTAATCCAACGAAATTCCTTCAAATGTGCAAACAGGAGGGCCGTCTCCTCTTATCGAAGTGCAAGATTCGGGAGACGCAAAACGAAATCGAGAATCTGCACGCCATCGACCAGGACGTCAGGGTACGCTACCGGGAGATCATGGCGTCCCTTCATTCGGACCTTCAAACTAATGAGAAGGAGTGCAAGAAACTTCAAGAGCAGATCGAGTGGGTCTCACATAGGAGGGCGGAACTGAAAGATGAGGTATCAGTACTTTAGACTGTGTTCTATGCTTTTGTTTGTTTGTTTAGCCCTTTGTCACGTAAAAGCCTTCTCCAACGAGAGTTGCATTACTATTACTCGGTGGAGAAGGCTTCTGCTTCATTGCTAATAGAAGTTTTGGATAGTGATCTGAATCTGATGATATGAAAAACTATACCTTATGACACACCTTTTTAATAAAGAAGGAATCTAATTTCACAAATCCGCGGCCCTTATATCAATGGACCACAGTTCATGAATTCATATCAGCTATCAGCGCTAGAGACGGCAGTACTTAAAAAAAATCGTGGAGCCGAAAATGTGTTGAGTGCATAACTTCTGGTACAGACCGCCTTCAAAGTCGTAGTTTTGTATAGATATAGCATTTGTGTGCGAGTGTACGGTGTCACGTTTCGTTTGTATGAGAGGAATTATGGAAAATGCCGTCTACAGCAGCGGCCGTGGTGGCGAGTCGATGCTCTGTACCTAATCATAGAACAAATTTCCTACTAATTATAACATTTAATGATCAAATTCAAGTTACCCGGTTGCCTCGGTACGTTCCTGAATTCAATCCTCAATATCCTCAACGAAGAAGTCGATGTAATCATGCAAGAAAGCCAAAGTAATTAATTTTCTGTTAATAGTCAGATTTTGCTGCATGAACTGACCATTAACCTTCCTTCATCAACAGGTACGCCGGGGACAGCTGCTGTACGGGGAAGCCGCAGCGGAATTGGCGAACAACCTGGCGGAATTGTCGAGGGGAAGGAAGCCCGAAGAAAGAGAATATTATCATCCAAGTGTGATGGACAAACCCAAACACCAATCCCCCACTACCGTGAGATGCCGGAAGGAACCACATTTACCCTCACCAGTTTGCGCACTCGTTACTAAAACTTCCCATCAATCCTCCGCCGAATCATTAATGATTGAATGAACATATTGAAACATGTAATTTAATGGGAAAGTACGTACAAAATGAAAAAATCTTGGATTAATTTTGTTCAACAATCATCTAGAAAACAAAATTAGAAAATGTTTGAACGGGTGGTCCTCACAGACACGTAGGCGAAGCCAAAAAACATGATAGACCCTAGCCAGTTTTAAAATAATGCTGCCATTTTGACCATCTGCCATTTTGTACCTACCTATTTCCCAAATAATAAATCCAAATCGTGCTGTGAGTATCTAAACCGTTATTAATTTATTATTTTCATTTTGATAGAACATATTTATTTTTATAATATTATTCCTTTTTTAATTAATATAAGCATCTACAAACAAAATCATGCATGAGTTTAATTGTTGCTCTAGGTTCCAAACTATACATTTGAGATTTTTTTTTTTAAAAGAACAGTCTTGCTTCTTTTTCTTCCTCATCCATATGAGATATTTCATCGTTTTTGCTTACCTGACTAAAGGTACTTGAGGGAGTATATTTTATATAGATCATACAGAACTACTCCACTCTTGGGCGAAGACTAGGTACAGGGTGGAACCCTGGATTATATTTCCTACCTAGGTTATTTACCTAAGTTTATAATAATCTATCAATAACTTCAATTAGGAGATCATAAACAACGTGTAGCCACCACCAGTCACAGCACATTACCACGTTTTTGACGCTCTGATAAGAAACATTGAAGCGAGCAGTTCTGATAAGAACTTTGGTGTAACGTTTCTGACGTTCTGTTAAGAAACATCGAAGCAAGCAGTTCTGAAAAGAACTATTTCAACGTTTTAGACGATTCCGTAAAGAAATAGGAGTGTCGGGAGCTGTGAGGCCACTCTTCTAGCTTCGGTTCGACGTGTCTTCGATCTTCATCACTGCATCTTCAGTCTTCACTCGACGGAGGCCTGCCCGACACTAACGCGCGCGCGACATGGCACATATATTTATGCTTTCGTCGCGAGCGGCGAAATGGCGGGAAAAGTCGCCCGCCGCGCCGCCGAGCCGTGCCGCGCCGTGAGCACACCAGCGCCTCTCGCGGAAATAACACGACAACAGTGCTGTGACGCGATTGGTCAAAAATCCTTGGATTCTTATTGGATTTTTATTTTGTAAATAGTGTTTCTAATTTAATGTACATGTTTTTATTGGCTATTGTTAGTTTGTAAAATTGTATAAAAGACGACCCATTTTGGAAAATATACATTCAATATTCGTTCTTAAACGGAGTTTATCTTCAACATACCTTCTGATCTACAAGCAAGGACCCCAAACCATCAACTCCAAAGTGACGACTCCAAAGTGGTGACCTCTCCTGCCAGAACACTGAAGATCAAGAACGAAGCTCTGCCAGTATCGCCAAACGAAGCTCTGCCAGTATCGCCAAACGAAGCTCTGCCAGTCTCCAGCAAAATAAATCAAGATGTCGAATCCCTGCCAAATTGAGGAACAACAATCAAGCTCAAATCCAGTCCAGAAGGCCGAAGCAGCTGGAATATCGCTCACCATGCGTATTCCACCTTTCTGGCGTGATCGACCAAGGCTCTGGTTCATCAGTTTCGAGGCCGCAACCAACGACCTCAAGAAAGGCCAAGCCCAACTCGCACAGATGGTCATCGCACAGCTCGAGCGACAGGACATCGAACAGATTATGGACCTACTCTACAACCCACCAGAGACTGATCAGTACAACACGATCAAGAATAGGCTCATATCTGCCTACGAGGAATCCGACAGCCGCCAATTCCAGAAACTACTGTCCGACATGGAACTCGGCGATCAAAAGCCAACGCAACTACTCCGCCGCATGCGAAACCTCGCCAGAGACAAGGTTCCCGACTCCACCTTGCGACTTATGTGGACGAATCACCTCCCATCACACGTCCGGTCAGTCCTCGCAGTCAGCGAAACCTTCACCACCAAGACAACGCTCGACGAACTCGCGCTACTCGCCGACAAGATCATGGAGCAGACAGCACCAACAGAAGTCGCAGCCGTGCATGCACCCGCACCAGTTTCAATAGCCGCACCGCAAGCTGACACGCAGTACCTAATCAGCGAGATAAGAAAACTATCACTAGAAATAGCAGAATTGAAGTCAGATCGATATCACAACAACAATTATCGTCGTAGTCGTCACTCATCTCGTCACCGCAGCACGTCACGTCAACGAAGCCACGATGTTTGTCCATCACCATTTTGTTACTATCACCACCGTTTCAAGGAGCAAGCTAGACGCTGTACATCACCTTGCTCATTCAACAAGCAGCAGAAACAGAACACGGAAAACTAGACGGAACGTTGGCAGTGGCGGACACCGGCGTTCAAGAAAAATCCCACCGCCTGTATATCACCGACAGAAACTCCAAATTATCATTCTTAGTCGACACTGGAGCCAACATATCCGTGCTACCGAGAAGTAAGGGACAAATACCAACGCCGCTACCATTCCAGCTATACGCAGCGAACAACACGACTATAGCTACGTATGGCGAGAAAACATTATCCCTTGACCTCAATCTACGTCGCCCATACCTATGGAAATTCATCGTAGCTGACGTCTCAAAACCTATACTCGGAGCCGATTTCCTCAAGCATCATCAACTCATCGTCGACCTGAAAAACCGAAGATTAATCGACGGTGTTACGAGCTTAAAGGTCAATGCCCCGGTACGAGTATCGAACGTACCTACGATACGCAGCATCGACATGTCGCAATCCTACCACGACATTTTAGCCCAATATCCCGGCATAACGAGATTAACATCGATGAAACTAAACTCCGATATCCAAGTGCAACATTTCATCGAAACAAAAGGACCACCTATACACAGCCGCGCTCGACCAATTCCACCACATCGTTTCGAAATAGTGAAGAAGGAATTTGAAAACATGATCGAACAAGGACTATGTCGACCTAGTAAAAGCCCATGGTCATCACCTCTACACATCGTACCTAAGAAGAATGGCGACATAAGAGTTTGTGGTGACTATCGCCGACTCAACTCCATCACCATACCCGATCGATACCCTGTTCCACGCATCAAAGACTTCACACATCACCTATCCGGAAAAACTATATTCTCAACAATAGACCTCAACCGCGCCTATCAACAGCTGAGCGTAAGAGAAGAAGACATTGAGAAGACAGCCATCATCACCCCAATGGGATTATTTGAATTCCCACGTATGTGCCCCGGTTTGAAGAACGCGGGACAAACGTTTCAACGCTACATTCACGAAGTACTACGAGGATTAGATTTCGTCTTCCCATTCATAGACGACTTATTATTAGCATCAGAAAGCGAAGACCAACACAGAGAACATCTCCACATCGTACTAAAGAGATTAGAAGACAATGGCATCACTATCAACCCCGCCAAATGCAATCTAGGCAAGTCAGAAGCCCAGTTCCTAGGTTACACCGTATCAAAAGAAGGAATCAAACCTCCTCAACATAAAATTCAAGCAATCACCGATTATCCAAAACCTACCACAATCGAAGAATTACGAAGATTTCTTGGAATGATCAACTTTTATCGCGATCATATACCTAACGCCGCAGCACTACAAGCCCCGTTAAATTCATACCTACATAACGTAAAGAAGCGAGACAAAACTCCGATCACGTTGTCCGACGAAGCAACTCAAGCATTCCAGCAATGTAAAGCTAGCATCATAAACGCAGCTCTACTCGCCCACCCATCACATCATGCTACACTTGCTTTATTCTGCGACGCATCCGATAACTCTGCTGGCGCCGTCTTACAACAATACATCGATGACACGTGGCAACCGCTCGGATATTTTTCCAAGAAATTCAACGACGCACAAAAGAAGTATTCTACCTACGACCGAGAGCTACTCGCAATCTACATGGCAGTCAAACATTTCCGCAAGACATTTGAAGGACGTCACCTTATTATATTCACCGACCATAAGCCGCTAACATATGTTATGTCTAAAACTCAATCGAGTACTGAAACACCGAGACGAACGAGACAACTCTTGTTTATCAGTGAATTCACCACCGACATACGTCACGTGAGCGGTAAACAAAATATCGTCGCCGACACACTCAGCCGCATCGAAACTATCTCATGCCCATCTACAATAAACTTCAAGGAAATAGCCAGCGCACAAGAAAAGGACAGCAACATTCAACAATTATTGCAAGAAACAAACATCACTCTCAAGAAAATAATAATACCAAACACTGACGTCGAGTTATACTGCGAAACATCTACGTCTTATATACGCCCTTATATACCAGAAGAACATAGACAAGAAGTTTTCAACAGCGTGCACAACATTAGTCATCCTGGTACGCGAACGACTCGAAAACTTATAACTCAAAAATACTTCTGGCCATCGATGAACTCCGACATCAGCCGTTTGACCCGAACTTGTTTACATTGTCAGAAAAGCAAGATACAACGTCACACATTCTCGAACATCTCTGCTTTCCCGCCAAGCGATCGTTTTCAACATCTACATGTGGACATTGTAGGACCTTTACCTACAACAGCTCAAGGACATCGCTACTTAGTAAAAATGATCGACCGACTCACGAAATGGCCTGAAGCAATACCTACCGACGAAATATCAGCTGATCGAATAGCCGACATCGTCTATCAACACTGGATATCAAGATTTGGATGCCCGACTACACTCACAAGCGACCAAGGTCGCCAGTTCGAGAGTCAGCTGTTTCAAAACTTAATGAAACAAATGGGTATTAAGAAGAATCGCACAACACCGTATCATCCTCAAAGCAACGGGATGGTCGAACGATGGCATCGCTCGCTCAAAACAGCATTACGCGCCAAACTATCCGACACGAGTACATGGATCGACGAGCTACCTACCGTGTTACTTGGTCTACGCGCCGCGCTACGCACCGACACAGGCGTGAGCGCAGCCGAACTTACCTACGGATACAACTTACGTCTGCCAGGCGATTTCTTCACATCAAATACCTACGTACCTACAATGGACTATAATTACGTGGAAAAACTTCGTGACGTCATCCAAGCGAACAAACCGCAAGCCGTCACAGAGCATCACAGCAACAACAAACGCGTATTCGTGCATCAAGATTTACGCAAGTGCAGTCACGTGTTTGTTAGAACCGATGCAGTCAAGAAACCACTCCAAGCTCCATATGAAGGCCCATATCGAGTCATAAGCCGAACAGATAAAGTGTACTCTGTGCAGCTACCGAATCGGCAAGCCAACATTTCCATTGATCGACTTAAGCCTGCATATGTCATCTCAGAGGATACCTGTACCTTACCTCCAAACAAGTTTACCATTACCAAGTTAACCCAAGCTGTTACCACACCAACCATTACCAAGGAAACCAGTACCACACCAACCATTACCAAGGAAACCAGTACCACACCAACCATTACCAAGAAAACCAGTACCACATCAGCTGTTACCAAGCAACAAGCAAAAGTACCTACGGTCAACGTGACGTCACAGCCCGCCATCAACAGGTCAACGCGCTCAGGCCGTGTCGTCAAGCTGCCGGTACGCTTCGCTTGAGGGGGAGTACTGTAGCCACCACCAGTCACAGCACATTACCACGTTTTTGACGCTCTGATAAGAAACATTGAAGCGAGCAGTTCTGATAAGAACTTTGGTGTAACGTTTCTGACGTTCTGTTAAGAAACATCGAAGCAAGCAGTTCTGAAAAGAACTATTTCAACGTTTTAGACGATTCCGTAAAGAAATAGGAGTGTCGGGAGCTGTGAGGCCACTCTTCTAGCTTCGGTTCGACGTGTCTTCGATCTTCATCACTGCATCTTCAGTCTTCACTCGACGGAGGCCTGCCCGACACTAACGCGCGCGCGACATGGCACATATATTTATGCTTTCGTCGCGAGCGGCGAAATGGCGGGAAAAGTCGCCCGCCGCGCCGCCGAGCCGTGCCGCGCCGTGAGCACACCAGCGCCTCTCGCGGAAATAACACGACAACAGTGCTGTGACGCGATTGGTCAAAAATCCTTGGATTCTTATTGGATTTTTATTTTGTAAATAGTGTTTCTAATTTAATGTACATGTTTTTATTGGCTATTGTTAGTTTGTAAAATTGTATAAAAGACGACCCATTTTGGAAAATATACATTCAATATTCGTTCTTAAACGGAGTTTATCTTCAACATACCTTCTGATCTACAAGCAAGGACCCCAAACCATCAACTCCAAAGTGACGACTCCAAAAACGCAATAAAACCTGACGTCAGCACACGCATCGCAAACAATGACAAACCACCGCAGCGCACTCGGAAACGAGCCCCCTTTTATTTTATATCTCTCGTTAATTCCGAGGGTTAAAATCCCCGAAAAAGTGAGCACTTGCCTTGTTTACAAGGTTTTAGATTTTAATTTAGATTGGGGTTGGGGAAACTGCGCGCGAAACGACGTAAACGTCACACGGTTTGGCGGGGAAATAGGGCTCTTTTTACTAGTGCGATTAGGCCGCTGAGCTGTTTACGAGGGGCGTTCTCTGCGTATCCATTAAAATCGCATTCGTATGTGATCACCTAATACAATATCATCAAGTCCGTGCCCGGGGTGCTTTGTGAATAATTTCGCGGCAATCTGCTCCCGTTTGTATCGGATTTGTATAATTTCATAATTGGTACGGTTCAAGTAACTTTTTGTTGAGTCAATCTTTGTGAACCTTTGTTGTAGGAATTGGACAAAGTAACTTGGAAGTCAGTGAATTAATTAGAATCATTTAGTGCCAAGTAACTATTTTTATCGTAAGTTCGTAGCAAAACTGACCAAAAACCTAATTTAAACCTGAATAGAGGGAATGTCCAAAGCTATTTTTACACACAAATCTAATTAATAGCAAATACACATAGATAAAAAACAACAATTTAATTAAAAGCCAACACCACATCTGTCGCTTTTTTAAATGTAAGAGCATCACTTTTATCCGTCTGTTTGCTTTCCTTTGCCTCACATTTGTTCCGCCGGGGGCGGTCCACAAACAAAACTACTCGAACTTGTAGTAATGTGTCAATCAATACGACATGCTTCTGATCATATAATTGGGGTTCATTTTTAGGGCTCCGTACCTCAAAAGGAAAAAACGGAACCCTTACAGCATCACTTCGTTGTCCATCCGTCTGTCTGTGAATTAAGATTTTTTCTCAAGAACGCGTGGAGGTATCAAGTTGAAGTTGATATCAAATACTTAGGTCTATGGTCCCTTGGAGCTGGTAAAAAATCAACCTTCTTTAATACTCTCGCACATTGAAACGAAGAACTGGATATCAAGTTCCTCATTACTCTATTGAAAAGGGAGGATCCTCCGACCAGACAGGTGTTATCTAGTGGGCTACTGCCCGACAGTTGTTGTCAGGTTTTCAAAGACAAAAACGCGGATGACTTCAAAATTTTGATAATAGTTCTACCTCTGTGACATAGATGGCGCTGTAGTACTTTTTGTACTGTCCACCACACTAGTTAATCGAAACGACAGAAAATGCATTAGCAACAATAACAATGTACAGACGCCAGCAGGTCAATTTACCCGAAACTGTAAGATTTTCCCAACCAAACTTGAACCTAACACTTTAGAGATAAAGTTGAAAATCTATTAAAGAAATTTGACAGATTGTAGTAGCTTGATGTGCTGGCGTCTGTACCTAATACTCTCTTACGTATGTAGGTACTGTCGAAACACACGCCGGCAGAATCAGCTACACATTTCCAGTGTAAGCTCACCTCTCATTGCACGAAAAGCCTGTACAACGCGAGTTCACGATCGATAGACAACGCAAAGTAGTATATGTCGCTGGCTTGAACTGGTTGCTCATTTAACGGCCCACTTGCTTGCTACACTGCTGTCCTAGTATGTACAAATGCAGAGCTTAACTTTTATTTGTATCTTGAACCGATTGCGAATATGTGGAATAAGCAATGATTTTGAACACAAACGTTTTCGTAGACGTTTCCTATTTGGTTGGATGACGGCTATATGGTCGATGGATGACAGCGATTTATTAGTTCATTTATTTCTTTAATCTACGCGCTTCTAATAATCCTATGACCATGGTGTGACTGCCAATGGGCAGTCACACCATGGTCAAACTCAACATGAAGTCGGAAGTTCGTGGCAAGATTGACACTTGACAGAATTTACTAGCTGCATTTACTGAATGACAGGAATGGCACATGTCATTATTCGTCTGCGAGCTAGACAGAGGTGTACCTAGCTTAAAAGTATGTACCTACTCACACCTTCATTTCTCAGCTACTACGGAAAAATATGATGGGAAACCCCCGAAAACACTCTTCACCTGACCTGGGAATCGGGCCCCAGAATAACCTCACGCTGCTACGCTCAGCAACCACTTTCAAGAGAAAACGTTGAATCATTCAAACATTAAATAGAACTGGAAAATTATGCAAATCAAATTCAAAAGCATACTTAATTCCGGTTAACAAGCAAAGGGTTGAATGTAACAAGCCATAAAAATTCAGCTTGCAATCTTAGAAAATTGAACGATCCCCTAATTGTAAAACGCTTTACAGGCAAAATTATCAATTTGTGAGAAAGCAGCGCCCATTACGAATAATTTAATGGAGTTTTAACGAGCTGACTGGCGTCATCTACGTTTTTGTATGGTAAGTCCTAAAATGTTCGTGGATTACCCTCGTATATTTGAAATTCTTTTATTAATACTGTGGAGTTTTCAAATCTTTACTTTTTACACGACTGCCGAAACAAAAAGTGATGTTTTCAGGGTTCATATACCTATATGACCTGAAACCCTACACCGCTAAACCCATAAAACTCCATACCATAACATAAGTATATGTTATGTACGGAGTTTTAGGTAAGCGTGCGTGTACCATAGTCGTGACCATTATTGATTACAATCAGTTAGTAGTCAAAAGCTATATCCAAAGAATGATCTTTAAAGCAAGACGGATAGGTTCATACTACTTAGTTTATGTATGAGATTGTGTGCCTTTTGAGCACAATAGCAGGCACGTAATGACTTCACCTAAGATAGTTCAGTTTCGTTTTTGAGATCAACACACATGTGCATGATTTGGATATGTTCACATTGATTGCAGTGACCAGTTGACCATTGCCGCGTTGGGGGTGTAGTTTACAAGACGGGTAAGACCGACAGTCCCAAAGACCAAGCGTTCTGAATAAAAATTGACCTTCGGACCGTTTTGGTCATGGCGGCCAATCTTCGCGGACACTAACGATCGACGCAGCAATGTCAAAAAGACATTTTGTCATTATTACCTACCCCCGTGTCCACAGCTATATCTAACTTTATAATTATAAAGGGTGGAAGGGATATTGACACACAAACGGTTACCATATGTTCAGTACATTATTCGACCCCCACCTCTACATAGAAATTGTCATCAGTGAGTAATTTAAAATAATCTGCTGTTTCCTGCAAAGTGTAATACCTACACCCACACCTACCTAGTGGTATTACACTTTGACACATACACTAGATACATTTTTACCTATATCTCAAAAATCAAGACTATCGTATTTTCAACTAAATTTTAACACTTTGTGGGAAACAGTCGTTTTTTTTATCACCGATAAAAAATTTCAATGTGGGAATGATGAATAATTATATGGTTACCGTTTGAGTGTCGATATCCGGAATGGACAAGTATTTATTAAATGTCGTTTCTTTACACTTACATAACTTACATTTATATCATCATCGTCATCATTCTCATGCCTTTTTCCCAATATAATTTGTGGTCGGCACAGCATGTCTTCCTCTTCCATACTTCTCTATTACTCGTCATCTCAGTAGTCACCACTTTTCCAGCCATATCATTACTTTATACATACGTCAAAGTCCATCAAGCACAAAACACTCCCCCGTGAGTTAGTCCCATCAGTTTTTAAATTCGCTAAGCGGCACACACGAACACTGTGTTTATATTATAAACAACCCAGCTTCTTTTACTATTCATATAACCACTTGCCACACTAAAATAAACTTTATAAACTTGAAAATAAGGTAATGGAGTGAATTTTATAGTAGCCTAGTTCGTACTGTTATATCTACAGGATATTAAAAGTTGGGCCACCCTTCTGAGTAGAACCTTTTTTCTTTTGTCCTTAATGTAAAAAGAAAACGCAAAAAGTTTTGGGACGCGGCGAGTTTAAATTTTTCCACCCCTAATGCGCTTATTACGAGTGGGGGGAAATTTGATGGTTCCCAAACTTTTCAAATAAGTATAGACGAGTTTTTATTATTGTGTCTACTGACTGAAAGTTTTTTTTACGCTCATTGTCAGACAAATGAAGCGAAGAAAATTTAATCGTTTGTTAAAATTATGTTTCATAACGAAAGACAGCTGTATCTACCTATACCTACATAATAAAGAACATTCCATCTAACAACCTAGTACTGTTATTTGATTTTTATTTTAGGTAAATAATTAAGTAAATATAAAAAATAATTGCCTATTTGAAAATATTTCCCGAGACGAAATAAGTTACCTATTCGATATTCTGATGTACACTTTTAGAACATTTAAGAAAAGCTTTTTCCTTTTTTATTTTGATGAACAGCTTCGTAGGCTCATAGCTTATACCCTAAATTATCATCACCAATAAAGACATCATCAAGTGCTCTACGGTATCAATAAAACAAAAATTATCCCCATTTTTTCTAGCTTACACATTGAGATCCAACGGCCGAGTAGAAGAATCATCCACACTGCACGCCGGCTCCGCTCGTCATTTACATTTTTATTTTATTTACAGCTGGCAATACCGACGCACAGATAATTTCGTCTAACGCGGATAGAATAAATTGGAAAGTTACAATAAGGCTTTGCCTACAACCGGAGTTAAGTAGACAATCAGGAAGGATTTTAAATTCATTATTATTTATCCTCGCTAAGGAAGCGTCGATTTACGTGAAAGATATATGAAGGGACAAGATAATGCAATGGAGCTTTTAGAATTTATCTTTTCTGGCAATTTCGTAAATTCATGTACAGACGCCAGCAAATAAAGCTACCTACTCGAAACTCAAATTTTCCCAATCAACCTTGAATTAATGCTTTAGCGATAGAGTTAAAATCTACAGATATAGTAGCTTGATGTGCTGGCGTCTGTACATCGTCATTAATATTCTGACAAAAAACACGCAACTTATATAAACTCTTTTCACAATAAAAACAAATTAAATAGATACATAAATAATTAAGATGATACATACATAATAATCTCGTTCTTCTAACTAATCGTTCTGTCCGTTATTCCGATGTTGCCATTATGATTGGGTAATAGAGAACCTAAAGAAAGAATCGAAGTGACCACTTCCCGTGATCCAAAGGCTGGCTTGGCCAAAGGTAAAGTGACAATGTCGCATGTCGCCAGTCTTTTGGGCACATTACCGACCAGTCGACTTTGTGAAGGATTTTTTTACGTTGATTTTAGTAGAAACTAAAAAATGAGTAATTTTAACCTCAAACTTGCTGCTATCTCCATTCTTACCCGAAGGCTTAATACAATATCTAATAGGTACTTACTACGTTCTGGTGTTCTAACTTAGGTACACTATTAATTCACACTCATCATATTTTTTATGAACTGCAAGTTTTTACTACAATAGGTACTCAATTTACATTATTTTAGGTACTTCTAAATAAGAGCAAGTAAAGAGTCCCAAGTTGATGTAACCCACAAACACGAAACAGATAAAAACGTCCCCCCCTTGAGCTCGCCGTGTCGTTTTCATTAGTATTTTATTTATTTTTTCACATTTCGCGCGGCACCACTCACCGCCATTTTATTTTTATCGGAGAAACTTTTTTTCTGAGCTTTTTCGCAAGGAATGGGTGCATTTTTTCAAGGCATGACGTAAGTATTGAATACCTACATAAGAAAGTACAAGTTGATTCTTTTTAAATTGGTAAGTAAATTAAAATAATTGGTTTACATATACCTTTGTAAAGTTGATAAAGTTATAGGTACCTATTTAATTTTGCATATGGAAAGTATTTCTAACCTAATTGTAAAAAAGGAGGCGGTTATGTAGTTGTACCTACATGGTTCAGGTAAAGAGATTTGTGGCAAATGTCAATTCTAAGAGTTAATTAATTTTATTACCTAAAGGGAGAGAAGAAAGTTGGGAGGGCCTTTGTTCAGCTGTGGGACATAATAGGGTAGGTAGTTAAAAAAGAAGATAGTGATAGTAAGTTAGGGTTAAATTTTCGGCCCTGTAGTTTCGGATTTAAATCCGAAACTACAGGGCCGAAAATTTTAAAATTTGAATTTGGAATGGTCAATCTCAATTGTCACCTGTATTCTTAAATAACGTCAAAACTATTTATTTTAATTATAAACAAAATATATTTGTGATGCTCACAATGAGCCCTTTCATTTGATATGTTACACGATGTATTTTGCATTTTTTCTTTTTTTCTTTTCATTTTCCAATTCCCCCTAAAAGTGGCCCCCATGTAAAAAAATCATTAATTTACTTTACACGTCCGTCTTTGGGTCACCGACTTACATAAATATGTGTACCAAATTTCAACTCAATCGGTACAGAGTTTCGGAGTAAAATGGCTGTGACAGACAAACAGACACTAAGATGATCCTATAAGGGTTCCGTACCTATTTTCCTTTTGAGGTGCGGAACCCTGCAAACGTGTTGCTCCGACCCCAAGTAACAGGACAGAGGTAGAACACAGATTTCGACAGTTTTATTTAAGTCTCATGTAAAAGGAGACTCGACCTTTCATCAGGATTTTCTGAGAACTCCTCAGAAATTCCTGATGAAAACCCCCAATAATACTTTAAACCTGGGAATCGAATCCTAACAATGACATTACATAATATCATAATTATGAGGTGGTGAGCCTGGCGAAGCAATTATAGTTTGACCTGGCTGTGGGGTACGAACCCAGGACACCGCGCTCTGACAAAACACAATACCACGCCTGCACGCGTAGCATGACCGCTGTAGAAACGGGTTTTGTCGACGGAATAATCGACAAAATGACAGATTTCTTTTGTTGATTCTTCCGTCGACAAACGGACGGTCGTCATGCTACGCGTGCCGTAATCCCCAAAGGAAGAGAAAAGAAAAAAGCACAAAAGAGGCCTATACCCAGCAGTGGGCCAATTCAGTCTGGGGATGATGATGAATCCCCAAAAGGTTTAGGCAGAGGCGTACCTATAACACTGTAACACACACACCAGTGTCCTTGGTGATTGGTCTATCTAGTAATCTAAATACTAAGCAGTCACCCAGGCCGTGGCCATCTTTTCTTGCGATGATATTATCTAATTGTTAAAAATTACATCGGTTTTCTCCGTTGATGCATAAATATTACAAAAAATATTTTTTTTTTGTTCAGCCTTTTCTGACCTACTGCTGGACAAAGGCCTCCTCCATTCCCATCCAACTCTCTCGGTGTTTTGACATCTCTGGCCAATCAGTTAGGAACAAAGAGTAGTCGCAAAATGGTTTATTTTAAGGACGAAGTGCGGAAACCAAAACCCTTAACACAGAACAGAATATTAGTGATATTTACGCATTAAAAATATAAAATATTCCTTACAATGCAGCCATATTAGAGGCAGTAATTCTTTGCGGCGCTTGTCAGCACTACGATTGAAATAATCCAACTAATAGAATCAGCATAGCCTGAGACATTATCTTCAACTTGACTTATCTTTAGACTTAACCCTTTATAAAGCAAAGGGAATATTTTTCCCACCATAATTTTCAACTCTTAATTTAAATAATGAGTTCTTGGTAGGTATTCCATTGTTGTATAAAGGTTATACAACAATGGAAACACACACTACACACTTATCAATCACTCATTAAATATTCAAAGAACACAATTTTTGGTTTAAAAAAGTGAAGTTTATTTTCTCCCAATAATACCTATGCCTATTTGGCATTATTTTCCGATTCCCAGATCGTTATGCCTGTTAAAGGTTTAAGACTTTAGTAGCTGCGAAAAAATTATCATGATTGTTATTTTTTTAATCATGTGAATCTATAAAGTCAATGTGGGTGAAAACAAATAGCTTTTCGATAGGGAATCGAAAAGCTTTTGGAATTTTAAAGCTCAGACAGCGAAGGCTTGGTAATAAGGTCCCGTTGGTTACCCTTCGGGTACGGAGTCCTAAGAGCCCTGTTTCTAAATGGGTTTCTTGATTTGCGTATAAAATTATGACAGTGAAGGGAAAAGTAAAATTAAAAAACGTAGGTATTCCTGTTCCATGATCTTTATTCATATTCTAAATAACACCCTCTTCGGACGAATAGGGAATATGCAAGAAATACATTTTTTTTATTTCTTAAAAATGCCTTATTGGCCCATAAAAACATTGTGGTACACTGGTATAATTTTCTAATACAACACTTATTTTACAATTTAATATTTTATAGATTTTTGGTGAAACGCTAACTCAAAACGTCATCATCCCTCGATAACACCAGTAGTGACGTCTAATACTGTGTCCAAGAAACACTATAAAAAGTACTTAGTTTCACTAAGATTTTATTATAATATTGTTATTGCAATGTTTGCTTGAATAAAGCACATACAATCAGTGAAAATATTATATTAATGGTAAAATATTAGGTGTAAACGAGGCAGAAAGAGGTACATGACGTCACATAACATGACACGAATGGCCACGACAGTCACGGCCGTATGAACTGTCGTAGATAATTGTAGGAGTTTAATATTTTTTAAGCCTTAAGCAGTAGTTGAACTTAGCTTTTAATTATTTTCTTGGGTTGATATTACTGTATTTTATTGATATAAGTGAAGAAAAAATTTCATGCATATTCCCTATTGGTAAACATTAACATAATAGTATTATGTTCTAAACATATATCAATTTCATTCGATTACAACGGCATGACCATGTCCCATTGAATAGCTTCTGGAGCCGTCTAACATCCAATAATAATATTGTATCTCAATCCCAACCTTGTTTCGTTCAAAAAATCCTTCCTCGCTTTCTAAACAAAGCGAACGGTCGCGCAAATCAGATCGTCGCATTCATTTGTGTGGAGATGCGTGGTCGTGTGATCACCGACACGATGTACGACAGTGACCGGTTACAGACAAAGATCTGATTAAGATACATGATTAGTGTTGGGCGTTAATACATAGATAATAACTAATGATATTTACTTATGTTACACATCGTCGCTAAAAGATCGAAGTCAGTATACACAACTTCATAAGGTGCACAAAAAAATTTATATGAGGTAAAGACATGTCGGATGGAGAGGCAACGATTTCGCATAATTATGTGCGTTAAATTCTTACTATTTAAGACGATATACAAAGGCCTTAGTGTGTCTAATAGTAATACCCAAAAATAATTATGTCAAAGCAAGGAAATATACAGCGTAGATTACTAAAATTAACTACATATTTACAATTACCTTATAATCTTAATTATACATAACGTGTTTACACCTATGTATTTTTTTTTCAGAATGAGGACTTTGAAAAAGCTAGGCAAAGGAGATTTATTAATTCAATATCAACCATCTTTTCAGTGTTTGAGTTAATATTCTCTTATTATTTCTCTAGTTTAGATTGAGTCCATCTATAGTATTACATAGTACTGCTTTATTTGGCGACAACATCAATTTACCTATAAGAATACAATATTCTACAGGTCACAATTTTATTTAAATAAATTAAATCTAGCCTTATCACAATGATACCAAGGAGCTTAGCATTCAGTTAAATTATTTTTTTATTCTATCGACTACTTAAATTTTTCTAATATAGACCATACTCACATACTAAATAAATGCTAAAATACGAATCACGAGAATTCCTTCTGTTTTTTAGAATAAGTAAACATAACATCATCATGCCCCGAACGGTTAGGCAGAGGTATATCTATACACTCCCTTCGCCAGTGGATGTTACAGAAAACGAGTGCATTTTGTAAAATTATTACAACTACGAACTCATTTAAATATTACTAAAAATTACTTTAATACCAGTCTATACATTAGTATATACCTAACCTATGCATTATTTATATGTATGCCAGGAGTTTACATAGTGCATGCATATTTGGTATCCTGCACATTATAAAGCTAAACTTTTTTTTGTTTTCGATTTTATAAGTCCTTAATGGGACCTTTTAGTGCTTTTAAATAAGTGAGGTTTATACGTTTACTCTGCTTAAACCTACTCTGTTTTAACGTCTTCGTCCATGCAGAACTCTGCGTCTAATACGACCTGGAACAAATAATAACTTGTTAGTGATTAGGCTTTAGTTAGAAGGATGTATTATCCACGTGTTACTTGAAGTTTACGCAAATAAACTACCTATTCCGATCTCCTTGATTATAACACAAACATAGCAGACATTTCGCACAAAAACGAATGAGAGAATCTTAATAATTCACTGGCAATATTTTACTACAGTAGGACTTCTGAAATGTTGTTAATAAAGTGATCTATATATGCAAATTAAATATCAATAATATGATTTTAATGAAATTGAATGTGAATATTCATTTTTATTAATACTAAATAGGCTTGCGTTTGGCCGCAACTCGCGTGACGTGAATCGGTGATGAAAAAAAAATCTACTGTTTCCTACAAAATTGCAATACCTACACGTACACGGTCAAAATGTACGGAACAACTGTTTTTTTTTTAACTGATGAAAAATTTCTGAGGGGTGGTCAGAATGATGTACTGAATACGTGGTAACCGTTTTCGCGTCGGTGTCCCTTCCACCCCGTATATTCATTTATTTTTAGTACTGTGTGTGTAATACTAAATTTAGAAAAGAGAAATTTAGATCTTGAATTGAATTTGCATTTGTTTGGAGAGCAGCAGTGGTGGCCCAGTTACGGGTAGACTTACAAATTGTAGATCGGTGTGTAACCTTTATTGGTTAGTGAATTACTATAAACGGAAAGGAAACTGGCATGTACTAGAACCAAAAACTCGAAAAAACCGGCCAAGTGCGAGTCGGACTCGCGCACGAAGGCTTCCGTACCATTACCTATAAAAACGGCAAAAAAATCATGTGTTGTAATGGGAGCCCCACCTAAATATTATTTTATTCTGTTTCTTAGTATTTGTTGTTATAGCGGCAACAGATATACATCAACTGTGAAAATTTCAACTGTCACAGTATTACGGTTTATGAGATAAAGCCTGGTCACAGGCGGACAGACAGACAGACTGCGGAGTCTTAGTAATAGGGTCCCATTTTACCCTTTTGGCATGGAACCCTAAAAATGTGACATTGGAACGGGGTTTCGTAATTATTATTTTTGGCCTTTTATGGCCTACTGCCTCTTATAGAGATGAGGCCTGTTTCCCAGCACTAGCAATGCTGTACTGATAATGCTATTTGTTTAAACTCTGTACTCACCCCTTGCATGCCAGCGACAGCGCGGTCGGTTTCCTTCTCGGAATCATCGCCGCCATCTTCTTCTTCTCCTTCTTCCACTACTTGCATTTGTGCCTCTTCACCTTCTAACAACAACAATCGAGTTAAACATCGTATCAATTGAAATGAAAAAAAAAATACACCCACAAATTATGATGATGATAATGACACAACTATTAACATAATTTATGGGTGTATTTTTGGGTAATGTCAAGACTGTCAGGTCATATTATTTTCCCGTAATGAACACCGGGGAACGATCGTCACTCCCTGGACGCCTGTCAGAGGAAATCGCCGTCGAGGTAGACCGCTGCGAAGGTGTTGTGACGTTGTAATCTTGTTTGTGGAGCTCTCATGGCCAGATATTGCACAGGATAGAGGTTTGGAAGGAGAAAGGGGAGGCCTTTACCCAACAGTTAGACACCCAATAGTGAAAAAAAATAAACTCAACACCGCGATTGAGCAGTTTTTCCCAAGCTTGGAGTAATGCCTTTGGACAACACTATGGCTCTGTTTCGTGCATTTGTCACAACAATGAGTTTAGTGCAGATGTGCTTTTTACTTTTTCTATCTGTTAGGTTTTATATGCAGAGGCTGAAATCGAGCTCCTATTACGCAGGCTACGCTAAGTGTCTTGTATTGTATAACGGGCTGGTGTCCGCAACTCCACGTCCAATGCGCGTATTTTGCGTGCCCTAAGTGTCTTTTAAACCAATACTTTAAAAAAAAGTTGTATGGAACACTCACTGCGCCAGTTCTACTCACACAAGTTACATAATATCCAATTATGTATTTAAACTTGTGATGCATTTGAGTAAATAAGCAAGCATATTCAAATCTCTCTTTTATAAGTCTTCTCTAGTCTTATATGTATAGTGTTAGATAGTTTCCTGAATACTAATCGCTCTTTCTGCTTTATACAGATTACCCATGGGTGTGTCAGTAACAGTATTTTACTGTTTTATCGGCTAGGTCAAGGTGACGCAAGTAAAGAGTACCGGGCAAGATATGGCTATTGAAAAAAAATGAAATTTTGTTTTTCTTACCGTATACCAAGGCTTCACCTTCGGACGCGGCGTGGATCAGCTGCAGCGTACCGTCCACGATCTGTCCGGAGATGACGCCGGACAGTCCGGACACGTTGATCTGCTGGCGCATCTTCTTAGCCTCGAGCTCTAGCTGTTGTTTGATGTATACTTCTTTGTGGTGCACCTTGTTGTGGTATTTCAGGTGGTGCGCTTTGGTGAATTTCTTGTTGCAGGGAGCGCAACTGGAATAGAAATGAATAAGAACAATTATTGTGTTATAGTAGTAGTTCTTTTATTTTAGCCAGTCAGTAATTTGTAGGATTATGTCATACAAGACACATTAGGTGATTTTCTGAAAATCGTAGGCTCTAAATACGAATTCAATAAATCTTGTCTTAACAAAACAGGCACAACTCTAACAGTATAGAATTGCTCAAAAAAAATTTCAGTCATTTAAACTACTTTAAAGGTGTCTGGCGGTGGGTTTCCACTACACAGTGTCTGGCAGTAGAGGAGGTCATATTAACCTTATGTAATATAAAAAACACGCTTTATAGTATGACTTAAATTAGCAGTTAATTACCTTCACCTTTGTTACCTGACCGACTTTTCATAATATCCCATTGTTCTTACCCATATAAACTAACGTAGGTCTAGCGGTCACGGGTTCTTCCTCTACATGGTCAATACGGCTCGTTATTCAACATTTAATAATCAAATTATATGCAGAATCCAAGGGCTAGCCAATTCTAATAAGAACCTTAATTATATACGATTTACTTACGAGTACTTCTTCTCCCCAGTATGAGTGAGCATATGGTTGGCCAGCACATAAGAGTATGTGAATGACTTGCCGCACAGCGAGCACTGGTACGGGCGGACACCCATGTGTAACCTGTATCAAGCAGAAAGAGCCATTAGTATTTTATAAGATTCGGGAAGATTTATAAAAAGAAAGATTTTTGAATATGCTTGATTAATTACTCAGATGCATTACAAGTTTAAATATATAATTGGACATGTAAAATAATTAGCCTCTTTTTGGACTCTGCAATTAATTACTATTTTAAGGTCAAGTCAGGGATTTTTCGGAAACATAACTTACCGATACTGCATGGTCAAAAAAAAGAAATATATATAAATTCTAACTGTCCTTCCTTTTCTGGATACGAAAGAATTTTTTATTCATACGAACCTCGTGTCCAATAACATAATGCAATAGCCTTATTTCTAACCTTATTAAGCCCAAAATCGCATACCTTTCATGCTCCTACCGGGTCCCATAATCTCCACTTGAACCGCCGCTCGCCGGTATGACGATGCAGGTTAAGTTTAAATCTTTTTATACCACCTTTTAAAACCTCGGCGACATTTCGAATCTGCACCTTATTTCTTAAGTAATAAAGCCTAAAATCGCATACCTTTCATGCTTCTGCCGGGTCCCGTAATCTCCGAACCGTCGGTCACAGATCCGGCATTTGTACGGCCGCTCTCCGGTGTGACGTTGCATGTGACGTTTCAACGCCTCCCGCATCACGCACGCGAAACCGCAAACGCTATCGTATTATAGGACTTATACCGCTGTTGTTAAGGTAGAAAATCGTTTTTCTACCGTGTTGTTCACCTTCGTATATTTTGTCGATCATCTCGTTCGAAGAACTGCACACGCTGTTTCAATTTGTTTTCTTTTATGTATGTTAGGTGGGATGTGTGTTTAGGACTGTTATTGCGATATTGTAGTGGCCGGAATGGCTGTCTTTTGTCAAACCTACTAAGGATTGCATAATGTCGAAAGAAAGAATCACTAATGGCTGGTCTAATCCCAAATATACACGATAAGTAAACTCCCGCGCAAGGAATTACCGCCTCAAGTGTAAGTGTATTCGACCCATCGTACCATTGCCCACCAACCATAATAATATTAATAAATCCTTCCTTTTCAACGAAGAAACCAGCGCGTTCGCCTCCAAAACACACACAGCACCTAATTTAGTGCATTGTTTGTCCAAAAACCAATATCTTTCTATCTCTCCTACTCGCCTCTCATGTTTCTGGCGACTGCCGAAGTCCCCGAAGCGCCGGTCGCACACTCTGCACTTGTACGGGCGCACGCCCGTGTGGCGCATCATGTGACGACGCAACTCCATGTTCAGAACGCACGCGTACCCGCAAACGCTGCGTACAAAATGCAGCGGGTGAGTTCGATTGTATACGTAACAGATTTTGAATTTCTATACATTACTATTTAAGGTCGCTTTTCATGCGGCCATTTTTCTTCAAAACAACTCAACGGTTCTCTAGCAGTTATAGAATTTATTTCTGGAGCGTTACATATAATAAAGAAGTCTCAGAGACGGGAGTCTTTAAAATGTCAATGGTAAAAGCTTACAATGCCTTATGCTTTCTTAATTTGCTTTAAAAAAACAGGATATAGTTGACATTTTGCTTGTAAGCATTTCAAATTACGAATGATCTGTTGTATTTAGTAAACAATATGTTTGAATACCTTTGTAAATTCTAGCATGTCATACGATTTTGAGGGAATATTTTCTTGATTTTCTTCATATTTCATTGAGTAAAGTGGCTCTAGAAGACTACAATTTCCTACTTTTTTTGATGCTTAATGCAAACCCACAAAGACAAGGATAATGCATTGCCTTTAAGTGCATCAGTCCAAATAAAGAAATTCAATAATCTGTTTGGTATACAATCTACCACACTGTTTCAGGGTTGAAAATAAAGAAAAAAAAAAGTACGTGTATACAAAATACGTATATGTATAAATAAAAAAAAATAATGACGAGAGCGGGTGCGGGTGCGTTCTTTCACGAGAACTTTTGACGTATTTATAATATTTGTGTAGATATGTTATTGTATATTGAAACAGCGTGTGCTGAAACGGCCGATAAAACATGGGCGCAGGTGTAATATATAATTTACAAATATTTTTTTTTATATATAATAATGTATTAAAACTTGAATCCAAATATAAAGAGAGCCCACCCGCACCCATATCTCGTAAAATACATAAAAGTGAACATTATAATTATTTACTGAAATGACAATTATTATGAAAGGGACCCAGAATATTCACACACAATATAAATCATGTCATAAATAATTAATGTGAATCTTCTATTTTTTGTGTGTCTGTGTGTGTGATGTGTGTGTGTTTTGTGTGTCGATATGTTAATGTGATTTTTAAAATTTATAGTTAGGCCTCCCAAACTATATAATGTCCAAAGTTACAAGAGAACTTTAAACTTGAGCTCTCGTAATTTTAACTGTACAGTCTGGAAGGGACACCGACACTAAAACGGTTTCCACATATTCAGTATATCATTCTCTGGACCCCACCAGAAATACATTTTTCTGTTTCCTACAAAATTGCAATACCTACACGGTCAAAATGTATGGAACAGCCGAGTTTTATTAAATTAAATTACCTATGAAAACTTTCAGTTCAGAATGATGTACGCACGTCAACCAACCAAGCTATACAAAACCAGTTTATACTGATCTCATTGTACGGGAAATCTAAAAGCGAGGCCTTGTTATATTGGAAATGAATATGTGTCGCCGTGTATACTGTGTAGTGAATACGTGGTAAGTGTCGGTGTCCCTTCCACCTTGTAGAATACTGAATGAAGTTATGTTACTGTAACCCTGCATCAGCCCACTGCTAGACAAACGCCTCTCCCAAGACTTCCAGTTCTTTCAATCCAGGTCTAATGAAGAATTGAAGTTAGGAATATTTATTCAAAGGTTGACTGGTAGAGAATGCCTTGTGGCATTAGGTCCTTTGTACCACTTTATTGCAAATGAAGTTTAAATAAATAAATGAATCTTTATGTAATGCAGAAATCGTACATACCTGCAAACAAACGGTTTGATTCCTAAATGACGGCGAATGTGGGCTTGTAGCGAAGCATTCGATGTGAAGGATGCGCCACAAGTCTCACATGTGTGTCTGTAAAAAAATATTAAAATATCACTTAGTCATATAATGTACATACTGCGTTCTCTAAGACTAAGACACAAAGATAGAATTAAAAAGAAACAGTTTCTCAAGGAATGATCAAGTACTCCTAAGATCTGTCTCCGTAAATGTATGACGCCTTAATACTTGATAATGTCACTTTGCTATGGTTTGCAACACTCATCATTCTCCTGTCCGTATCCCAATGTTTGTGCATCGGTGTCCCTTCCACCCTGTATGTATATTTATAACATACTCACGTCTTCTCATAAGTATACTTCTTCTTGGACGAATACTTCTTCTTAGGCTTGGGGTTCAGGATATGTTCTGGGATGGGCTCTGAGAAGGCCATAATGGTCTCCTTAAGCAGAACATCTTCTCCGTCTTCATGTTTACGCTTGGACTTTGGCTCTTGTGGCGTCTTGCGTGGCCTGCCGCGCTTACGAGGCGGTGGGTGCTAAAATAATCAATTTTTTAAAAGATAGATTTTGTAAAAGTAAATACAGGACAGGTACAGGAACGTGGAGCTTGGAAAAACCAAACATAGGTCTATACCCAGCCGTGGGTGAAATAGGGTTAATGTTGATGATGAAATATCCAGATGAACGGTACTAGAGAGTAGGTAGAAAAAAGAATGGAATAAAAATACGTAGACATTCTCCACTGACGCCAATTAACCCTAGAAAGATAATCTACGTCTTTGAGACGCACGGCCGACACAAATATAGCTATCTCTTTTTTATTTCGCATCGTAGCGCTCTGTCCTTCTAGGTTATCCCAGTGGCCGGGCAGACCTTACGCGAGACGGCTGTGTCGCCCTGGTAAGTACAATAATTACGTAGATATAGGGATGGCGTACGTTCGAGAGACGTATGATTATCCTTTGTGTAACTTTTGAACCTCATTCCCTGTAGTAATAGTTCGTTTTTTTTTATATTTTAGGTGATTTTGGTAATCTATTGCAATGGCTGGACGCAGAGCCCTTGATTATAACCAAATTGAAAAAATATTGGAGAACAGTGAAGATGAGATTCCTTCAGAGAGTGACAGTGAAGTGGAGGATGACTTGAATCAAGATGACGTGCAGAGTGACACCGATTCGATGTTTACGAATGGACGACAAGACATTGCGTCCAGCGTTGAGAACAGAAGATCCATTTATACCTGTGAGAAAGGTGTGGGATCTACTTATCAGCCAATGTAAAAATAATTACATTCCAGGGCCGCACTTGACTATTGACGAACAACTGCTCGCATTTACCACCACTTACACACCACCTACCACCACCACCACACAACACACAAAACACACACAACACACACAACACAACAACAACACAACCACAACCACAACCACAACCTTGGATGGAGAAAAGGTTAGAAGCTCCTACTCTTAAAAGACATGTCCGTGTAAATATCCAAGAGTTGCTACCAAAAACTAATACTTTAGATAATAATGAAGAACCAGTAAACAAAAAGAAGAGATATTGTGCGTATTGTCCGTCAAAAATAAGAAGGATGTCGAAAATTACATGTTATAAATGCAATAAAAGCATTTGTGGTGAACACAAAAGTGATATATGTAAAGGCTGTATCTAAATGTGATTTAAACTTAAAACTTGTTGATTTTTTATATGAAGCTCTTAATTAGTCCTTATTCTATAATATTAAGTAAAAAAAATTGTGATTTTAAACTTAAGATTAACATAATTACTCAACAAAGGAAGACTTAATATTTTTTTGTTATTTTGTAAGAGGTTTACAAAATTTCGTTGTTTTTAAATTATATTAATTTTCTAATTGTAATTATGTTTTTATTTGTCGTAGAAAACCCTAAACTAATGATTCAATAACTTTTTAAAAGGTTATTTATGGAAACTTGTCCCATATGCACTTATAAATGCGAATACGTCTCAAAGACGTATGATTATCTTTACCGTAGGTCAAAATAAGATTATCTTTCTAGGGTTAAATCGCTATAAAGACAGAGATGATTATAATGATGATGTCAATGATGTTTAAATACCCATATTGTGTTTAATCTCTCTATCTCTGCCAGATATTAGTTATGTTTGGTGATTGTCATGACAGACCACCGCAGCTAGGCAGCAAACTGTACGCATCTTAGTGAAAATTTCTAGGATAAGATCCCTATAAGCATTTTTACAAGTTCCAACTACAGTGATTCATCAATTCATGGTAGATATAAAAGTGGTAAGTACCATCTCTTTAATTTCAGGCTCAGATTCATGTTCCTCTTCAGCTGTAGGCTCAAAGTCAGGATCATCGTCTCCACCAAATTCTGAAAACATAATAAAATTGTTTTTGTTATGTTAATTCTAGGAGTTGAACAACCAGTCTGTCTGTCAGTATTACCCCGTAACTGGATTGGGGAGGTCAGACAGGCTGTTGTTTCTTGTAAAAGACTGATATAGTATGCAGCTGCAGCTGGTTAGACTGAAAGTTAACTCAACACAGACAGAGGTAAAAAGCTAGGCAGTGCTTGGGCAAAATAAAATGTTTTAAAAACAAAGGTGAAAATAAATTATATAATAATATAAAAGTGAAATCTTCTACTACCCAGTTAGTTTACTAATAAGACAGATTTTATAAAGATAAGTCTTAATCTATACTAATATCATAAAGTGGCAAAATTTGTTTGAGTTTGTATGTAATCTCCAGAACTAACGATCCAATTCTAAAAATTCTTTGACTGGTAGAAAACTACATTAAGCATTTAAGCATTTGGGTGGTATAAATGTGAGTGGCTATAAATTATATTTAAATGCATAGTAGCCAAGCTATCACAATCTTTGCGGACGAAGTCGCGGGCTAAGTGCAAAAGTGGGTAATAATATAAACAAGTAGATCACAAGCTAGCTCTCAAATCCACATGCAGTAGATCACTGTTACAGCATACCCCATACTAAGGTAAGGATGTTTGAAAAAGTGTTTACACAGATAAGAATGAGCCCACAAATCCCGCATGGAAGACAGATGTTCGAAGATACGGTTTTCAGTAACCCCATCATCAATTCCACCCATCATAAAAACACCAATAATTAAAAACAGAAAATACATTACCAATGTTATACGGATGACTCTCACCGTCGTGACCAAATGCGTCATCTTCCTCGTCTATGGGTTCCTGCTTCAAGTCCAGTGAGCCAGTTGCCAGGAGTGTGGTCAAGGCTTCCGGTTCCTTCTCTGTGTTCTTGGGCTTCTTGCGTTGGTATGGTGACAGTTCTGAGAGATCAATAGTAAAGCTAAGTGTTGTTGGTTGTAATTCGGGAAGTAAATGTTCTTGCAGGACTTAGGCCTGTCTCTGGCTGTGGAATCTTTGTTAGATGATGAAGTTTTTTTTAGGGGTGTGATAGTGAAAAGATGATAGGGATGCAATTAGAAGTTTTTCAAGCATAAAATCATAATATTAAATATTTGCAATTGCGTATGTGAATAGATTTAAATACACACAAGCTGTTTCAGGCCAGAAAATATATGAAATACTACTTATCTACTAGTCTGTTGCTATGCATAAAATATGTCAGTCAGTTCAGTCACACTATTTTTTATCTCCATAACAACTAGTTGTCAACTCATGCAGCTAATTAGATACCAGATTGTAGTTTAATCACATAACATAACATCACACCTGCAATCCCTGAAGGGTTAGGCATGGGTGTACCTAATAGTACACCCACATTTCGCCAGTTATTTTTAAATGCTTGTAATAAGGGGGGATCTTATTGCCATCAAATGGGCACAAAAAAAATCCTGATAGAAAAACCCACTAATACTTAGCCCAACTTGGGAATTGAAACCAGAACCTCATGCGAAGCATCTCTCTTTAGTGGTCGCAGGCGTCGTGCCTGCGACCACTAAACTATTGAGGCAGTCATATTTGTAGTAATTTTGAGTGTTTTAATCATTCTTCCAGTGTTAAGCATCTTTCTCATCAACACTAGCATAAGGATAATCATCCTATAATGTTCCCACTGCTGAGACACAGGCCTGCCCTCTGCTGAAATCCACCATGTCATCAGCCCAGTGTGGGTTGGTAGATTTCATGTCTTTGAATTTTTGGTTCAACACTTAAAACATGTTTACATACCAATCTGCCCCTGTTCATTAGGGTATTTCCGAGGCCGACCTCTCTTTCTTGGTCCCGGAGCTTTAGTAACAACTGCACTATTTGGAGTCTTGACCAGGGTGCGGGTCCATTGACCTTGAGGGTCATGCTCCACTGGCAACTCATACTGCAGCAGCAGGCCATTCTCTTGCTTGATGGTGATAGTTTCTGTGTCTGCTGGTGAAATTATTTAATTTTTTGGTTAGTGATAACGAATGCTTGCTGATGATATCTTATTAGTTTTAAATTTTTGGTTGGAAGTGTTTTTTTGAGTTAAAATAATTTTCTGAATAAGACAAATAATTTGTAACACATAAATGCAGCGTCTGTCAGACACTAAAGAAATATTTTGGCGGGAAAATAGTGTGTACACCGATTAAGCAAGCTATTAAATTCTAACCTTTGGATGTGCTGCCTCCGACTGATACAGCTTCCGAACTCTTCTTGAATTCCTCCAAACATTCTTTGAGTGTATCGTTGGAAGTTAAACACTGCTGCTTGAATTGAAAAGCGTATGTTAGCCGATCTACGCAATTCAAGCATATTAGCGTTGGTAAACTATCACTTTTCGACACCTAGAATGTAAAACACCATTTCAATATTTTTGTTAATTTCGAGTCAAATAATAACATCATTGAATTAAGCTTCTGGGATGTCAGCAAAAAATCCAAAATCTGCTACAAATAAACCAATATAGCAACATTATTGTAGTAAAAAATCAAATAGGGTGGCCATCGCAACCATTTTGATGTGGTAATTTTTACATACCTCCACGCCGCAGCAGAAGGTGTACTTGTCGCCAAGTTGTTCGTTATTTTCGTCCCAATCAAAGAGGGAAACCATGTCCCCAGTTTCTAAACACACTCGACACGTTAATTGCCAATCCATTTTGTAGCAGAAAGGGCGTAATAGCTTCAAGTTTAGCTAAAAACTCAACAAAATGCAGCGTTTTCTCAAACCGGAAGTATTAACATTTGACAGGAGTACCAACATGACGTAGTGGTGTTTCTGTCAAAGCGCGGCAAAGATTCTCTTTTTTTCTGCCTCTATGATCAATGTTCGTCTAATTTAGGTTGCTTTCCTCGTACATGTTTTTTATTTATAAACATAATAAAAATAAACAAAAACACATAATATAGAAATAAAACTATTTTGTAACAAAATATGAAAATGTTCGATAGACTTGAGTGGACCGCACCAAAAGGTGATGATGCCAACTTTCTAAAACTATTCGAGATTCTGCCCCTTCCCCTTTCAATAAACGTCAAATCAGTGCAAAATACAACAATAATAAACACGATGAAATTAAATCGAAACGTATTGAACGTGTAATAAATCTAGCCAAAATGGAATTATTTAGATCAGAGTCGTATTACATATTCGTTAGAAATGAATCAAGTTTGTGGTGGAACAGGATAACGGGGGCATTTTCAGTCCGATCAGGTGAATATATTAAATCTTTAAATTTTTGGCTACTGCAGTGATATTTGACCTAGTTTTTCTTAAAAACATGATGCAGGGTAATTATTTTAAAGTCATAAAGTTTTAATTCTTACCGAACCAGTGATATTTTCATTAAATAACCGATTTAATGTATGACTCATAAATTCTGATTGTAAACCTTTGTTTTAGCATGGGATCTGTCTGATATTGAAGACATAGAATGTCTAGGGATCACTGATGGGATAATAGGCAAGGTGGAGCACACCAATATTTTCGAACCACGTCTAATGATTATAAAAGAGAGTGCTCCTGTTGGTACTATTTATTTCCACCACACAATCTATAAAATCAAATCAGTATGCTTTTTGAATATGGGACTTGTGAATCAAGAGCTAGATCTGTGTGCTTGTACAAAACATGGCTCTATGACTACTGTAGCAAGTTCAAATAAGTCTTTGAATAAAAAGATGGGGGCAAGACTGTTTGAAAACTCTGCATTCTTGAACAAAACTGTTGGTGCTGTGAAAAACGTCAGTAATACCATCAAGACAACCACACAGCAAGCTGCTACACAGGTACGTTCAAAACTGTATTATTATATAACCAATACATGCATTGGAAATGTTACTTGATAATTATTTAGGGGACACATCAAATTAACTACAACCTGTTAGTGGCAAATTTGCTGTGTCCATACTTACTAGTGATTGTAATCATCATCATGAACTGCCTAACCCTTGCCAACTATTTTGGCATTCTGGTGAATATCTGTATAAAATAATAGTTTTAAGCTAATTACATTTTCTTCTCTGTTTTCTGGTTGTTTATGTATTCTCAGATCTTTAATATTGGAATTATTTTATCATTATTAAGTAGAAGATAGTTATTGAATCAATGAATTTATTTTGTACACACAAAATTCTTAACACAGGATTTTAGGTACATTAAGACATAAGAGCACAAAGGTACTGTTTATTCTTGAAATTAATTTTTATTTTTAAGAATTGACTTTTGCCTCTCAACAACAGTTGGAAACCAGTACTGAGTCATAATGATAAACTATGTGAAAGGTCCACTAATGCACTGACAACACAAAAGTATGATTATTTATATTAAGTTGGAAATACAACACCATATTTGGTATTTAAAAAACCACAACACTCTTTATTAGTAATTAAAATTATTTGAAATTAAAGGCAAGAAAACTACTATTACTGCCTATTCAAACTTATACAGTATGTATTTCAGGAAAATATCCAATTATAAATCACTGAATAGTTATTATAATTACTCATTTATGTAGTGTTACAAAATAGAGGAAAAAACATTTTTAATAATAATTATTGTGAATTTTATCATTTCTTGGAAAATACTAATTAATATAATCTTTATTGGCTTGTAAAAGCATCCTTACTTATCAAAATAGCAATTGCATGAACCTACACACATACCTATTTATATAGTTACACAATTTTTACAATTGCTTGGGTAATTGCCAATTAAAATTGCCTTGAACAATAACAATAACAAACTGCATCAAAAAATGTCACTAATGCTCTTCTGCATTCTTCTCTTGTGATCACTTAATAGTACCAACAAGCCATGATTTGGCAATCATCCAGCCTTTAAAACTGAGAAGTTTTGACAAAACTTAAATTCATAATGTTAACTCAGCATAAATGCTCAACTTTCTACTTTAGCGGTTTGTATTCTAAGTTTATTTTGAAGTGTCCATTTGATAGGTCCAATTTTTTTTTCGTTGCAATAGATTTTGTATACTTATTGCCTTTTATGATATTGAGTCTGTTGTTCCATGACTTCACTTCAAGTTATAGGTCCCCTGGCTATAGATAGACCATGGTAAGGTCATAGGGTTCTTTTTATATAGGTTGTAAGTTCCTGTGTTCCATTCCGACACCACACGAAAAAGTCGCGGGAAAACAGTAGTTTGTCATAAAACATTAATCCAACTAAATTATAATCTATACTAGATGTTGATGCCGGGAACAAGCTATGGCTTTTATGAAGCACACACTACCGATCTAGCAATGAAAATGGTATGATTATTTTGTTTGCAGTATAGAGTAGGTACTGAGTACATAATTCATGCTAGACCGAGCGACGCCTTTATCAAGGACGACCTTGCTATCGAAACTGTACGTCGAATAATGCATCCATGCTTCCCTATTAAAATATCAATATGAGGTCAATCAGTAAGTACTCTCTTAGTTGAGCAAAAAGTTCGTTTTAATATTACTGTAATGTAGAAATTCTCTCAGATGAATGTTGAACATTGAATTTAGTGGTACATTTATGTAAATAGAGTCTTTGACAATAGTGATCGGTTCTGAATAAGAAGTATGTAGAAGATACAAATCTTAGATAGAAATAATACTGTCATATTACCACAATACTCGGATCAGGTACCCCATACCCGTTCATTGAACTGTTGTCGTGAAACCAGTCCATTTCCAAACATATTTAGCGTAATATAACATAAATGCCGGAAGTATGTCTGGCATGTGAAGGCAGGAATTAAAACCTGCGACCCTAAAGAAAGAGCTTCGCATCCCTCTTTCACGGTGTTACCAGCAGAAGTCCTGGTTTGGCATGGGTCGAATGAAAACGGCATTGGCTAATCAATGGTGGATCGACCGTTAATCTGTGCAGAAAGTATCTTTCTATACATAAATCGCGCGCAACCGCATAGAAAATCGCCATGTGGGCCTTTAAATTCTCGATCCTCGAATGAGATTGTAGGCAACACCTTCAAAAACTTTGTCAACGATAAATAACACATGATTTTATCACCACACAGGTAAAACAATCAGTAAAGAAACAGCGGGATCCGAAACTCGCCGAACGTTTCGAGAAACGTCTGACTGATGAACTCCTCAAGATTTTCGATGACTCAGAAAGTTTCTACTACTCCCGTACCCTAGACCTGACAAACACTCTCCAAAGGCAGTATGAGATCGAGAAGATTTTGGAATCCGAAGCTGGGACTGGGAAACCGGTGGTGGACATCACAAAGTGGTGGAAGCACGTCGATGATAGATTCTTCTGGAATAAGCATATGCTGAAGGATATTATGGCGCTTGGGGTAAGTAAACATTGCGATCTTTTTCAGAATGAGTTAAGTAATTCTCGTGTACGTATTTCTTTTTTTCAACCTGTAGTGTCCCATTGCTAGGCAAAGCTCTCCCCCATAGCTTTCCACTCCTCTTTATGTGTGGCCTATCGGCTAATCTTCCTCAAACGCCTCTAAGTCACCACACCAGCGTTTTCTAGGCCTCCCTCAGCCACGACACCAGTCTGGCACCCTCTGTGTTCCGGCTCTAGCCCATCATCTGTCCCTAAGTATTCTACAAACATGGCCCACCCACTACAGAACATACATACAGAAGTCTCATATTTACTAGGAATAAAATGACCTGGGCCTCATATCGTCTGCAAAATCGCACGTGTAACTTTGCAGGACTTATCGAATTGCCAGTGCTATCCAGCTAGCAGAAATTATGAGCCAAAGCCTCTGCATCTAAATCTAGTTCATAGCAAGTAAAAAAATAATGCAATACTTATTAAGTACTTTGACCATGAATTAATCGCACGAAAACGCAACAATCGTAAAGCAAATATTATGTAAGGTACGGTAGTTAAGTTAGTAAACTTCAAACTGCGTTTTGAGCGAAATTCGATGAACCAACTGTAGGTTTTCCAAGCCTTGTTTCAACACTGACTTTTGTGCAGTAGATAATCTTCTAATCTGGGGGTCCGTCAACGAACATACGGGCCCGTCCGAAAGTAGCTCGAAACTTCGAAGTGAATCCCCATTATTTTCGGATCCATTAATTTTGAAAACACATCCATAGGGACAACTGTCTAATATTGTTGTCATTCATTCTTACTCGTAGTTCGGGCCCCTGACTAATCTTATGTCCGTAAGTGATACGGAGAAGGAAACGCCCGTAACTTCGGGGTTCGTGCTTAGAGAGTAGACCTGGAACTGCATGGCGTTTCAAACTAAAATCTTACCTTTTTTTGTTAAATAACGGAATGCACTATATTCAACTGTCTCAAAAGACTAATGGACTGAACAGTTTCCCTTGGAGTCTGAACCAGACTCCAAGGGAATCATTACATATTGACTGTTCAGCTCACATTGTAGTATAAGGCACTCATCTTTTTGTAAAACCTACCTGGAAAAACGGCTTCAGTTGACATACCAAAAGAAAGTGTAAGCCGTACTTATTGTCAAATTCAAACGACTCTTTTCAGAAATTCTCAACAGCCCTTCTATCGCCTTCAAGTGACAACAAGAGGCTTAACGACGAAAACTCGGGTGCTGGTATATTTTTTAACGAGACTCAAACTTTTAATCTTTCTTCTTTTTCGTATGGCTAGTGCCTAACCTGGTGTCAATTACTATGCAGCCCATGGGTCTCTGACTTGGCTATACATGCCGTCGAGAAGTATCTCTCAGGCATGCTTGTTTGGTTTCCTCACGATAGGCACATGAATCCAAAAAATTAGAGGTGCGTCATGGGTTCGAACTCGAGACCTATATATAAAAATAAAATAAAATCTATTTATTCTCAGACAACTACATAGTCTATGGTATAGGTTAGTAACAGAAATCTTATAAACTATGTTAGTACACTAAAAATAACAATGGGAATAAGTTGTAAATAATATGATTCTTGTCACATACAGGTTAGTGAAGCGACGCATGACCGCCGAGTCCATTCTGTCCGCTATCATTTTCAGGATGCCGTTACGGCTCCCCCTCATACTGTGCACCACAGACATGGTTTTCGTACGCATAATTGCACAGAAATCATCTATGTGCGCATCTGAAAACATGCCTGAAGCACTACAGTAACGCGGAAGCCGCACCAGAGTCCCGAAAATGTTATTATATTGAACTCGGAGAGCATTATAGGCCTGCGCCCTATGACTTGGCTAAACGAAACGAAACTTGTAATGGTGCGTTTAAACCAAATGAACATAGAACCAGGGCAAGAGCATAATTTTTTTGATATTCTTGTCATACTCTGTACCTGAGACCCCAAATAAATTGGGATAAGGGAAGAATGATGATGATGATGATGACTATGTTCCTTTTTACACAAAGTTAGGGACAGAATGCCTTCGTTTGGTCTAAACCGCGCCTGCTTTTTCGCTAAAGGGGGGACGAGCGGATCGGAACGAAGACGTGCAAAATTCGACCAATCACAAAAGACACGAGAGAGGTGATGTGGATTTCAACCAATGTGTTAGGTCAATTCCCGCATATCTGCTCTCCGTTCAGCTTCCGTACTCCTTTGTGAAAACCTAGGTTTACATCAAAGTAGATTTTTAAAGAGCATGTAAAAAATATTTTATGGTCTGCTATAACCTATTTTTAACCAACTTTAAAACAGGGCGAGGTTGTGTATCGGCTAGTATTTTTTTTTCATGTATTAACACCGATTTCTCCGTAACTACTAGACCGATTTACGTGATTGTTTCTAATCAAAAATTTCGCTTCTTCAATAGAGTCCAGGCTGTGACCAATGGGTTCTCCCAATCATCCAAGGTTACGTCCACCTGTCTCAAATAGCGGTGGAGCCAGCGGACGCCATCGCGCTGAATACGGAGTCTTTGAGCAACCCGAACTCCTGCGACGAAACCTTCACGTTGGGGCTTATATCGAGGCGGTCGAGGTACCAGGCTGGGACTAGGTGAGTAATCTTTTGATGGAGGAAGTTACTAAGTAGGTACCTGAAGCTCTAACAAGAACGCGTGATGTTACGCAAATACGACGGGACAGTTGGCGCGGTGGTTGAGTGATTGGCTGCTGCGCTGCGTGTCACGGGTTCGATCCTTGCACGGAACAAATATTTGTATGACCTACAGGAAGTTTTTCTGGGTCTGGCTGTTTGTGTAAGTGACTTTAAATGTTTGTAACCAAACCCACGATACTGGAGAAATTCCTAGAGTTGCCCAACAATTTTTTAAAATCGAAAACACGGCTATTCTATGCAGTTCAGTTTTTTTTTCGGAAAAGCACAATATGTATAATCCATAGATACACTAACCAAATAAACTATATCGATACAAATAAATATCATTCTAAACGCCTCTCCAATGATCTTCAATGTTTTGCTTTCTTTTTGTTATTCAATTTTGAGCTTAACGTGCAGAACATGCATCCACTCGGACGATATTATGTCAGATTTATCTTTGTCGCAACAGGATTTTGTTTTCATTCATCATAGAGGAACGATGATTCAGTGATAAATTCAAAGAATTGTTATCACTTATTATCAGGCTGTTAAACATTGTAGTACAAAATAAACAAAGTTTAACGTACTCCAGATAAAAATAAATGGATTCGTTACACATAAGTTATTATCGGTTTTCATAATCACGTATAATTATGGCCCTAATGCTTCATACATAATATACTTATTAGAATGTCGTCCTTCAATCAAAGGTAAGAGAGATTCACTGACCGAACTTTGTTGTAGCGTTTCATAGGAATAAGAACCTAATGTTTTTAAGAATAATGGTCATATTGGGTTGAGAGGAGCTCAACTTACTTAGTCTTACCAATGGGTATCGTATTACCCAGTTCTAACTGGGTCGTAAAGGTCAGATAGGCAGTATGCCATGTAAAATACTGGTATTCAGCGGCATCTGGTTAGACTGGAAGCCGACCCCAAAAAGTTAGGCAGATGATGATGGTCATGTTGGGATGAAATGCGCCGAAATATTACTACTACTGGGGCACAGCACTGGCCTTCTCTCAGTGACTGGAAGTTGGCAATATACACCACGCGGAGCCAGAGCGGGTTGGAAAAAGGCTTCCTTCAACGTTTTGACTTTCAAAATGCGGTCTGTGAATCTCCCTTAGACCAATTTTTCGTTGTAAAGTAGTCGCTATTTAACCATACAGTTTGTCGACTCTTTTATAAATTGGTGTGACTGACTTTTTGCATAGTTATGGTTCCTTCTTTCAAGAAGAAAAGGGCTATCTGACTTTTGAAACCACACAGCTTCTAGCCCTTTCATCTCCATACACAGAGATCAACATTTTGGAACGGGTAACTAGCTTCAAGTTCCCGAGTAACCGACTTCTTTTCAGTTCAAAAGTGCCTGTAAATGGTTTAATTGTTAGTGCTTTGAATCAGACAAATCAGATTAATTTTTGCCAAGATGTTTCGTGTCTAAATTTGTTTTCTCTCAGGTACAATCGTCGAGGCATAGAACCTGGGGGCAAGGTCGCCAACTACGTGGAAACTGAACAGATCGTCTCCATCATATGCTCTGACAGCATACACAGAGCTTCCTTTGTTCAGGTAAGTTAATACTGGTTTTTTTTTTGGGTCAAGCCCGCCACACTATTCCCAAACCACTACAACTCCTGAAAGCCAGAATCAACTTTGGCGACAACCAGAAAAGCGCCGAGACAATGAAGCTCGACGAAGTCCCAGAGAAACAATTTAACTGTTTTTGATCCCGCAACGAAATTAATCAGAAAAGAATAGCGGAGGAGTAGTAAAAACAACTACTGGCTTGTCATATTTCATTTAACGGGTTGACAAAATATAGTTTATTATGTTGCGTGTATAAAACAGGTCACGTCTTGATACTTGCCATAAGACCCATCAAAGTCAAGTCAGCCGTAAGTAAGCGTTTAACCTTTCGCCCAAGTTAAGCGGAATTTTTGAAAAGGACCAGTACTTTCAGAGGACGTCTTATAAAGAAACGATTTACCTCTGTTTAATACTAGTTTAGAGGTTGAAACACATCTATCAGCAGGCATCCTTTTCTGTCGCTCAGAACTGACGTTTACTTGAGCGAGAAAGAGCGTGCTAACGAATGCATCGTCGCGAATCAACGATGCTGTCGCGTGCGATAGCCCTCTATAAATCTATTTCTGTCGTTCTCAACGTTTTTACGCAGCCTAAATTCATGTTTCATAATATTTACATGTGTATCTCATTACACAATCCTATGATATATGTTAGGTAGTATTATAAGTAGTCTTCTTCTTTGCGTGTTGATGGTAATCTAAATTGTGTCGGCCCAGAACTGAGCTCTACTAGTTTCGCGCATTCAGAAGCGTTCATCAGTTCCTGTAATGAACAAAAATTAGGACACGCAGGACACGATATTAAGTGCCCCATCGTCTGTGGAACAGCACCACAAAGTATAACCATGTATGTCCATTGGCAAAACATAGCGCACTACCTGATTTTTAAGATCTTGTTTGTAATTATTACCTATGTTTACGAATAAATGATTCTGATTCTGATAAGTAAGCATAAGTATAGTAAAATGCGAAATATTGTAGTATAGCGAATGGGTTTTTCCATCAGAAAATTTCTCAGTAGCAGCCACGGAATATGGATTTGTGTCCGGTTAATGGCAATAGGCTTGCCCACAATTAAATGGGACTTAAACATAACTTGCGAAATGTGGGTGTACTTTAATTGGGTACACCTCTGCCTAACCCTGCGGGGATTACAGGCTCGATGTTGTAATGTAAAAAATGGTTACATTTAACTACTTGCGTAATACCGTTACTTTCGGACGTTCACGTAGTAAAATGTTATGCACAAAAAACTTCATCTGCCCACTAAAACCCACCAGGGGTTTTAGTGGGCAGATGAAGTTTTTTCCTGTTTTGATTAACTGTACTTTCATACCTTTTTTGATGTTGGCAATTTACCGAGGCTTAGCTCCGTACATTGGTTTTTAAAAGGTTTTGGGCAATAAAGGAAGCCTTTTCAATTTTAAATGTTTTGAATGTTTCCAAGACTGAATGTTTTAAGAGCTAAGGCTTCGGCAGAAGTGTATCTAAAAGTACACCCACTTTCGCCAGTTATGTTAAGTTCAATGGAACAGGTGGCGAGCCTATTGCCATCAACTGGGCGGGCACTAATCCAGATTCCGTGGCTGCTATTGAGAAATTCCTGATGGAAAACCTAATGACACTTTGCCCGACCTGGAAATCGAACACAGGACCTCATGTTCAGCAGTCGCGCTTCAACTACTAGACCAACGAGACAGTCCGAGGCGGAAATACTTTTTATTTGAATATAATACTCAAATTAATATCAAATTAAAAATCCAATAGTGCCCGATCATTTTAGGGGTCACACCAAAATACTTAGTTACCTGATGTTTTCTAAAGAAATATTATCCAAAGCTCTGAATCTGGTAGTACTCACCTTTTTAGGGTTCCGTAGCCAAATGGCAAAAAACGGAACCCTTAGGGATTCGTCATGTCTGTCTGTCCGTCCGTCCGTATGTCACAGCCACTTTTTTCCGAAACTATAAGAACTATACTGGTGAAAATTGGTAAGTAGATGTATTCTGCACAAAAATCGAAAAACAACAATAAATTTTGGGGGTTCCCCATACTTAAAACTGAACCTCAACATTTTTTTTTTTTCAACAAACCCATACTTGCGGGGTATCTATGGATAGGTCTTCAAAAATGATATTGAGGTTTCTAATATACTTTTTTCTAAACTGAATAGTTTGCGCGAGAGACACTTCCAAAGTGGTAAAATGTGCCCCCCCCCCCCCCTGTAACTTCTAAAATAAGAGAATGATAAAACTAAAAAAATATATGATTTACATTACCATGCAAACTTCCACCGAAAATTGGTTTGAATGCGATCTAGTACTTAAGTAGTTTTTTTTAAATACGTCATAGATCGTAAACCGCAATTTACCTTTCATTTAATCAACTCAAATAAAAAAATACACTATTATTAAAACATCGATCAAAGTTACAACGAACTACAAGAACTTTTATATTATTTTTTTATTTATTTATTTATGTACACACAGATACTTAACAGGACAAATTATATTAACATAGAAGAGCACAAAGGTACTATTATGTTACTTGCTGCTACGGAACCCTTCATGGGCGAGACCGACTCGCACTTGGCCGCTTTTTAAATTAGTATTTTTTAATGTCGGGAAACTACGACTATCAATATTACGAACGAAAAAAAATTCAGAGTCTAGGTGTATAGTACCTTGCAAGATATCTGAACTAATAATACTTGGACCAAGCAAAAGGAATTTATAAGGATCTTAGCAGGTGGCGTTCTCTAGCTTCTGCCTACCCCATTGGAGAAAGGCGTGAGTTTATGTCAACATCCTCCTGCCCTTGTCCCATATGTTACTTGGGATTAGCGCAACACATTTTTTCCTTCCGTTCTCGTCTGTCAACAGTCACGCTATCATTTCCTCCTTTTTCCTTCATATCATTCCTCACACAATCCATCCATCGTTTCCTGGGTCTTCCTCTCCCTCTCCATCCATCAACATTTATATTCATCACTCTTTTAGTTACATGCGATTCGTCCCTCCTCATCACATGCCACCACGACAGTCGGTTCTCTTTCAACTTTTCTGTAACTGGCGCAACTTTCAAACTGTCTCCAATATTATAATACTTACTCATTCGTTTACCCATTCTTGTCACACTACATAAGAAGCGCCAGGGTAGCCCGCGAAATTCAATTTACGATATTTATTCAATTTATCCTTTAAGTTAGTTTCATGAAAAAGTAGAGAGAGCAGCGGTGGCCCAGTGGTGGCGGCCTCCACTTACGAACAGTAAGTCGTGGGTTCGAACCCAGACAGGCGCATTAATTTGTGTAATTTATTTCATCACCACTGCTCTAAAAATGGTGAAGGAAGAGGAAACCGTCATGTCCTAGAACCAAAAGTTCGAACACATGTGACATCTACCGACCCGCACTGGGCCCGCGGATTATAGCCCATTTCCTCTCATAGAAAGGAGGCCGTGTGTCCCAGCGTTGCGAACATTATTGGCTGATGCATGAAAAAGTAATTCAATGGGGTTAAATGAACTTAGAGGGCTGTATTAATGATTATAATTCTGTAACTACATACGTTTTACTTGCGCGACTCATATTTCATCAACATACAACCTGACACTGACCTGCAAATTGCAAAAAACGTAAGAAAAATTTAATTTCGCGGGCTAGCCTGGCGCTTCCACCTTAACATTCTCATCTCGCTACATGTAATGTTTTTAGGGTTCCGTACCCAAATGGTAAAACGGGACCCTATTACTAAGCCTCCGCTGTCTGTATCTCTGTCTGTCTGTCTGTCTCCAGGCTGTATCTCATAAACCGTGATAGCTAGAAAGCTGAAATTTTCAAAAATGATGTATTTCCGTTGCCGCTATAACAACAAATACTAAAAAAAAAACTAGCACTCCGGGAGTGCCGGCAGAAGTGAAAACTTGATTATTAACGTTGAGCATGTTTGATATTTTAACACTTAATTTTGAACAACAGTTCAAAATTAAGTCTTATTACAACTACTGAATGTTGTTTTTATTTTACATGTCAAAATCAATGAAGTCCATTTTTCCATCTAACAATCAATTTCGAGCAATCCACAACGAGTTCAGCTACTCAACGCTAAAGGGCGCTGTAACCAATTTACTCTATTTAGCACCCTAAAGTTATTGAAATAGATGTCATATTCGTATGCACTTGTTATCTATTTTTCTACTCAGCTAGGGATGAGGACAAGATATCGATAATTTAATGTCGATGTTTGTACAATGTAATAATTAAAATCTTTTATCTTATGTAACGGACCAAAGTCCGATTAGTATAAAAGGTAAAATGGTTAAATGAAACGATAAATAGTGAATTTAAAATATTTATTGTCCTTGAAATAAAACATATTTGTTTAATAATTGTCGTTTTGACTGTTTTATATTTAATTTTAACAGGTGATGCATGCGGATATTGACATATTTTTCCGCAATGGCTTTCATTAAATCCGTAATGTGATTCGATGTAGGAAATTCTCCTAACTGATGATAAATAATTTTTTGGAATATGGACGTCCCAATAAAAAAAATCTGTAGCCTTTTTTGAAGTTTGTAAATTGTTTTCATCAAAATGCTCAGAACAAATTGTACTTGATTTTGACGGCATCCAGTTCTGTCTTCCCGTAGCTTCTATCCATTTCTCCTTGGTAAAAGGATCTTTGGGAAAACTGAAATATTTAGTTACATACTTTATTAGTATTAGTTATTTTTGAGGCCTACGTCCAGCTATGAATGAAGATTGGTTTATTTGTCAGAATATAAGTACTCAAACTCAAACCATTTATTTCAATTAATCGAGAAGAACGTCAACGAGTACATAACATGTCATGGTAACGTATAAGGTTTCACTACATAAGTACACTCGAAGACACTCTTTATTATTTTATCGATACCGAACTATTTGAATGTGTCCCATCCCTAATCGAGTAGCGTCGAAGTTTCTAGAATGTATACGATGATATTCAAGACAGCGAGCAAGTTGATTTAGACTTTGAACAATGGACATAAGGTAGTTTTTAGTTCGCAACAAAGTAATAAATATGGTTTTGTCAATAAAAACAATTATATTGAAATATATCATAGTTTTATACTTACCGGTGATACGATACACCTCCGCAAGATACATTTTTTGTCCTGCTATCGTTTTTACATGTAAAAATTGCACAATAAGGCATGTTTTTAATATTTTTCGTTACGTTCGAGACGTCGTATCACAGCAAGTTTATCCCTAAAGCATTAGGTTCAAAGTTGATTGGAAACATTTAAAAATTTCTTTAAATGATTTTAAACCATAAAATGTTGAAGGTTAAGTTCAAAATCGTCTACGCTCCATCCGTCTTACGCTTTTTCCAAATTTCTTTAAATGATTTTAAACCATAAAATGTTGAAGGTTAAGTTCAAAATCGTCTACTCTCCATCCGTCTTACGCTTTTTCCAAATTTCTTTAAATGATTTTAAACCATAAAATGTTGAAGGTTAAGTTCAAAATCGTCTACTCTCCATCCGTCTTACGCTTTTTCGTATAGGTCACGTGTCCTGACGCGAGTGTCCTGACGCGAGTTTAAGATTTTATACCCATTACAGAACAATTTTTTTAAAGTGCTCAACGCCGCTAAAGAAGTTTTCACTTCAAAAATTAATACAATAAACGTGTTTTTTTTTCGTATTTTTTTTCTCAATATTTAAAACGGTAACAGGTAGACGCTTCAAATTTTCACAGATATTAAAGGGGGGCACCCATACAACAGACATGATTCTTTTTGCCGTTTTTATAGATAATGGTACGGAAACCTTCGTGCGCGAGTCCGACTCGCACTTGGCCGGTTTTTTTTTTATCCATCTTCTTCACAGCCCAGCATTCCGATCCAAGCGTAAGTTTATGTATGTAACAATATGCTTTTTCCAACAGGTCCGTGGCTCGGTACCTATCTTTTGGAGTCAACCGGAGTACAAGTTCAGACCACCACCGCGCCTCGATCGAAGTAAGTTCCTCTCTCCGAAAATTCTGAAGTCTTTTAAAATCCCTGTTTCCAATTGATGTTATTGCAATTAAACAAATATCAACTTCATGCCTGTGTAAATTAAGTTGATTGAACGACTATAATTAATTTGTTGAAGTGGCGCAAAACTCATATTTGTTGGCGTTTATAAAACTGATTTTCCACATTATATTACGCCAAAAAGCGCCCTTTTTCATAAAACAAGCACTCGACAATACAATACAACGCTGTGCCATGATTATAATATGGTCCTGATTGTTCTTAGTTTTAAACCTTTTAAAAAAATATTTTTCTTTCGACAGCTGAAGAAGAATCCCACACAGCTTTCAAAAAGCACTTTGAGGAAGAGCTGAAACTTTATAAGAGTGTGTGTATAGTGAACTTAGTGGACCAACAAGGTCGGGAGCGCATCATATGGGAGGCGTACGGCGAACATGTGTTGAAGTACAACAGTCCCGATGTTATCTATGCTACTTTTGACTTTCACGAGTACTGGTGAGTACATTATTGTTGGATATATTATTATTACCAGGTCATCCTTGTCCTGCCTTTATCTCAATTTACTTAACACAGGTTTAAATAAACCTAGATCAGGCAGGTCGCTACCTAACATTTGATTTCGCCATTATCGTAACTTGCAACAGTTATATATATATTAGTTATAGTTTACTTATAAGCACTGATTATACAATTGTCTAGAAATAACACTACTGCACCTAAATGTAATACCTACTTTTTTTTAAATAAATTATTCTTATTCTAATTTATTTGGGGTCGGCACAGCATTTCTTCTACCATACTTATACATCATTACTTGTCATCTCAGCAGTCACCTCCATTCTAGCCATATCATCTTTTACACAGAGTACAGACGTTCCCTTGGTCTTCCCCTTATTAGGATTAGTGGAAGACCAAGGAAACGTCTAGCCATCCACATTCATACTCAAAACTTTCCTCACAACACCACAGTATTGGTAAGTAAGGAATTCGTGGATAGATAATATTTTACCAGGTCATCGTTCAACATCATCGTGTTCATTGTCCTGCCCTTATCTCAATTTATTTGGAGTTGGCTCAGCATGTTTTCTTCTTTCAATTTCTCTATTACTCGTCATCTCCCCTTTTTGAGCTAAGTGTATTATTTTTCACACAGTCGATCCATCGTTTCTTTGGCCTCGTATGCTCGATTCTTTCCGCTGGTAAGCATTGATGAAAAACACGAGATGGATTTGTGGAATGGGACTTCTGCTTAATTTGGGATGAAAACTGCTGTTTTCGTTTTTTACTTCACTAAATTATTTTACCTCCATCTTTAGCCGCGGCATGCACTACGAAAACGTGAACATCCTGATCAACGCCCTCGCTGACGTCATAGGGGATATGCGGTTCTGTTGGCGAGACGACCGCGGCCTTATCTGTACGCAGAGCGGCGTGTTCCGAGTCAACTGCATCGACTGCCTCGACAGAACCAATGTGGTGCAGGTATGTGACGTCACAGGGCAGGCGCGTTGGCGTAATTGGAGTTAGACCAAGTACAATACAATAGGCTCGCCCCCTATTACATGGGACTTAAACATAACTGGTGAATTCCATTGGTGAATTCTTAACAGACAATTTAAATAAATAATAATTAGATATGTCGTTGTGTGAGTCAAATGTCCGATTTATTTAATAAGCTAAACTCTATTCAATGGTAAATTTAATTTGAATAATTAATAATTATATTTTAATAATACAATGCATGATTTTTTTTTTCTCAATTAGTGTATCCAAAATTTGTATGCCTATTAGGTTAAACATAGCGACCCTGACATCCGAATTAGACCTTATTATATTGTACCTATGTTTCACAAATAAATAATTTGAATTTGAATTGTAGGTGTACTATTAAGTACCACTCTGCCGAAGCCTTCGAAGATTATAGGCGTGATGTTATGTTTATGTTAAATCCATTAAATTAGCCAGCGGAACTTGACTGACGAGATTTGACTATCCTATCTGTGAATTATTTGAAAGGTTAATTAATATTTTTCTTGTATTTAATGTATGTTATTACATTCAACAGACAGCGATAGCAAAATACGTCCTGGAGCTACAACTGTGCCGCCTCGGACTTGGCACGCCCGGGCTCGGCCTGCCTCCCTCGCTGCGACAAGCCTTCCTCACCATGTGGGCGGACAACGGAGACGTCGTGTCCCGCCAGTATGCGGGCACTAAGGCACTGAAGGTAACATCGTCTGCCTCGGGTGAGGTACGCCTGGCCTCGGCGTACCTCCGTCGCTGCGACAAGCCTACTTCACCATGTGGGCGGTGAACAAATAATGACCTTAAGATAAGTCATGGATTAAGGCGTTAGCATGCCATGCAACCAAACCTATACTGGACACGTGTTTCGCCTCTCCACGGGGCATCCTCAGGAAATGTAGTTGACTGGACGACCGCGCGACGTTGTTTTCGCATTTCCTGCATGTGCAAATATTTGCGGGCGGAAGGGTGGTGTTGCATCCTGCACCCAAGCCTTGATCTTTTTCTATCTCGGAATTAACACTAAATCTTTTCGCTAGTTTCTATTTCAGCCGGGCTGCGGGACTGTTCGAAAGAGATACCGCGGCCCTGGAACACAAAGGGCAAAAGAAGGAACATGGATGGGTTTTAGTCAGTAAAAATCTGACACTCCCTTCCGCTCCGCCCAGAGCGGGAGGGGTCATTTGATGATTTCCCATCCGAGAAAAAAGAAGTTTCTATCAGCCGCTAGGCCAGATTAATTTGCTGTACAACAAGTCTTATAACGACACTCATAGGTTTATTGCTAACTGGTACTCAAGTCCCGTTTTTCTTTGCAGGGTGACTACACAAGAACAGGCGAGAGGAAGTTCACAGGACTAATGAAAGATGGCGTCGCATCAGCTAACAGGTAACCCCTTACCTCAAAACATACCCACCCATATAATTTAGGGTCAGGGTCCAGGGTACAAATACTACAAACAATTTTTCAGATTCATCATCCGCCATTTTAACGACGAAATCACACAATGCGCCATAGACATTTTGCTCGGACAAGAAGTCAAGATGGCGACCGTTGAGACGTTTGACAGTTTTTGGCGCGATGTTAAGACTGCTTCGTTGATGGTGGTTGAGAATATGGATACTGAGAGGCCTAAGTTAGAAATGATGCCGAGTTACTTCGGTCATGGGTTGACTAGTGAATTCGTGGGTGCGGAGATAGCATACGGAATGGGGAGGTCAGTCCATTGGAATACTTTTATAACTAATCAAATTTAGTTTCGCTTTGACCTCCTCTCCGTCAACTGTTAGCTTGCACTCTTCGGCTGAGATCTGAAATTGTTATAATCGGATCTACTTGCACGGATCACCGTTTTTATGTTTCTTTATCCCTTTCTGACCGCCTCGATGGTCTAGTGGTCGCAAGCGCGACTGCTGAGCATGAGGTCCTGAGTTCGATTCCGACATCGGGCAGTGTTATTGACTTTTTCCATCAGGGATTTCTCAGTAGCAGCCACGGAGTCTGATTTTGACAATAAACTCCTACTACATGGGACTAACATAACTGGCAAAATGTGGGTGTACTATTTAATTAGGTACACCTCTGCGTAACCTTCGGGGATTACAGGTGTAATGTTGTCTCTTTCTGCCTCTTGAAGATCCCATTAGCAAGAACGAGTAGAAAGAGATTAAGATAGGTATAGAAAAATGCTGATCCGTGCATGTTACTGTGATTTTACACTAAAACAGGCTTCCTTCTTCCAAAAGGCTGTTAACTCTTTTTTTATAAAGTTTCTGTAGTGTTACACGTTTTTTCGAAGTTTTGACATAATTATCTGTGATGCAATGCGTGATATTTTGACACTTTTTACCGTTGCTCTGATTAATAAATTTGCTATCGTATTGTAATGTTGGCTGTTGTAAATAGGCTTCCACAAATTCTGGAGCAGTTCTGAACTATCTTCTGCTAATCTGCTGCTTAATCTTCAAATGTGTTTGCGTGTGTGTGTTGATTGATGAACCAAAATATCTGGTCTTATTGTGGGCTTGAAATCACATCAAAATGTGCCTGCCTCATGATGATTTCCACTTGTATTTTGTCGGCAAAAATTGTGACAGCCAAGGCGCCATTTACCACCGGTTAATTTCAGTTAAACTGTTTAAGAGTGTTTCTGAAATGCTATTACAAGCCTAACATTTCTATAATTCATCTACACATAGTAAACCACCTTTTCATTGTTTCATGCACATTGAGTGGCCAGGCTCTTGTTACACAGGAATTCCTAGAACAAGAGCCAGGGCTACACAGAAAATGTTGCCACGAAGTGCCAATATAATAATATTTAATTTAAACATTCAAAACTTGTTCCAGATACTACCTCTCCACATTCAAGGACGCTCTCCGGCAAGTAGCCATAGACGTGATGACGGGAGAGTCGCGCACCATCCCGCAGCAGCTGATCGTTCCCGACGGCGGCCGCTGCACGTCCGTCAAGGTTCTTATGTTCAATGTGCGTGCATGTGCAGCTTGTCTTAGTAAGATAAAAGGTGTAAACTGACCCTTTACGAAGCCGTCAACCAAGTATTCTGTACATAAAACTATGTACAGGATGGTTGGTTACACCATCGCTTTCCACCAGGCGTGATCGAGGTCAAAAGCAGGCCCATTTTGTAATAAAAAAAAAATTAAAAAAAATGTAACTCTACGGAAAAATTATTGCTCGGAAAAACTTTTTATCTGTAGTGGAAAATCATAGTTTACAGTAGGACTCAATGTATCGCACTCAAAACAATGTGCAGATGAATGCATTGAATAGTTCAGGGAGGTATTTAAAGTAAAGTTATAACTTAAAAAAATCTTGTGAAAAAGTTGGTACTTTGACCACCAATATCTACGTAACTGGAAGGTTCCCAGACATGGTCTTGAAAAAAAAATATCGCAATGCAGGCGAGAACAAGTACCTTTCGGCTTCGTTAAGGGTTTTTTTACACCCATTATTTCAGTAGTTAGCAGTAAATTATATCAGAACGTGTATAATTCATGCAGTTTCATTTTAGCTTGCTGTCATTCACATTAAAATCTAACGTATCCTTTGCCGTAATCATTACTACATCGCTGTTTTCATTTATTGCTAATTTAGAGCATTTTTTTTTTTTGTTTTTCTTAACCTGAACTGTACCACTCCTTGGCATCCTCCCCCCATTCACTGACTGCTCCAGTTTTGTGATGTGCAGCCCCACAGCTTTGCAGACATGGCCTGCCCAGTCCCATTTTAGTTTTATAGCATCTGCTGGTTTAATATAAGCACGAATAGAAGTATTTTACAAGCTATTATTTAACTTGCAATGTTTGTTCGTTTAGGTCAAATCTTGCAACTGAATTTTAAAACAGTTATCTCCAATCGATTGAGCTGAAATTTTGAATACACGATTAGTTTGGATGACAATGCATGGTTAGCTAAGTGACGTCATTCTAAATCAAATATGGCGGATTAGTTATTTTTTATATCAATAAAACGGGTTTGCTGAAAAAAATGCTTGTCAATTGTAGATCGTTGTCAGTCGCTCCAAGTAGTCAGTGGCCGAAAGTCTGACAACCAGTAGTGGTATAAAATCGTATTACCCAGTACTAACTGGGTTGTGGAGTCAGATAGGCAGTCGCTCCATGTAAAATACTGGTATTCAGCTGCATCGGGTTAGACTGGACGCCGACCCCAACATAGTTGGGAAAAGGCTAGGCAGATGTGCAATAAAGACTTTCATCCATCAACCATCCTAAACGTATTTGTTACAGGACCAATCAGAGCCCGATACAGCGGCAATGGCACAACACGTCAAGTCTTTGATAGATGACTGTAAGAAGCTACTCGTTGATACGGAACCCGTGCTTGGATCCTGGGGGCTGATAGATGCGGATCCCAAGTAAGTTGCTGGAGAATTCATTTTATAAAACTGTTGTTTTTTTATTTATTTAAACTACGTACGATGTGCATCACGAAGGCTGGTTCGAGGTGGCGCAGTAGAAGAGTCTCTGGAAGGATATGGGTGAGGCCTTTGCCCAGCAGTGACACACACAAGGCCAGTTAAAAAAACCGGCCAAGTGCGAGTCGGACTCGCGCACGAAGGGTTCCGTACCATTATCTATAAAAACGGCAAAAAAATCATATCTGTTGTATGGGAGCCCCCTTAATATTTTTTTTTTTTACTTTTTAGTATTTGCTGTTATAGCGGCAATAGTAATACATCATTTGTGAAAATTTCAGCTTTCTAGCTATCACGGTTTATGAGATACAGCCTGGAGACAGACAGACAGACAGCGAAGTCTTAGTAATAGGGTCCCGTTTTACCCTTTGGGTACGGAACCCTAAAAACGGGGTTATGTATTGTATTCTTCACCTTTGCGTGACTTGGGCACGTCTAGAAAGACAAAGTTGAATGTTCCGTAAATTATTCTACTATTTACATTCAACTGCGAGTTTTCAATTTAGCGTGAAAGACAGTATTCAATGGATATAAGAAACTTGAAGTGAACGACGAGTGAATAGGTTCATGTCAAACAATGTTAACAAAAGACTTACATAAGGGTTACGCCCCATCTAGCAGCACGGAATCGCATTTTTCCATTTTTGTGCTTCTAGATGAGGCTGATGATTCCATGGAGTTTCTTGCCGGTTCTCCGAACCGTGCACCTTTTTGTCGACGTTTCATAAGTGCCCATGTAGGCCTATGTGAAATAAAAAATATTTTGATTTTGAAAAAAAAAAAATGATTTTTTGGCGCAAATCTAAGATCATGTAGCTGTTGCGCCTCAATGGCAGAATTTTTCTTGTCTGTTCGTACATCACTACATAGTATAAAACAAAGTCGCTTTTTCTATCCCTATATCCCTATGTATGCTTAAATCTTTAAAAATATTGATTCAACAGATTTTGATGCGGTTTTTTTTAATAGATAGAGTGATCGAAGAGGAAGGTTTATATGTATAATACATGCACCCGTGCGAAGCCGGGGCGGGTCGCTAGTACATGTCTAAAAGATAAAAAGTTTCTTTTTTGCCCGATTGCGTCAAAAATAGCGCGTCATAATTGTTCGCTTGTACTTACATATCTAAATCTGCGTCAAAAAGAGAGTTATTGACATATTTTCCTGAATTTTCAGTACCGGCGACCCACAAGAGACAGAAATGGACAGCGTCCTAGTGTTAACAAGCGACGCTTACTACGTGGCGGACTACGACGAGACGTCGGACCGACTGTTGGGCGTACAGCGCGTACCGCTAGCTAACATCACGCTCATTGAGCTGGGGCCCTTCGACGCTAACTGCACTACGGTGAGTAACAGTACACACACATGTGCGGGTAAAACCGAGCGGTAAGCCGCGCGGTTGGGCAGAATCGAGCCAAATCAGGGTCACCTGAACATTCAAGCTGTAAACGTCGGTCTTTTACAGACTGTACTTCGCTGAGTGTTTCCAAGAGCTCCACGAGCTCATTCCACCATCTCCCCTTCAACCATCGGGAGTACAGACGTACTGCATGTTATCACCCATACCTTGTCGATGCTCCACACATTCGCTCAAAGCGCTTTGCTACATCTTCGTTCCCCAGTTCATATGGCCCCAATCTATTTAAGTCGCGAGTTAATAGGCTTCTTTTGGGTTAGCTAGTTCCATTGTCGACCTCATCTCTGTCCTCAGGGCAAGTAGGGCCATTTCACATTATTTTTTAATGTACAGCATGCTGAATTAAATCAAGTGGGCTTGAAGTTAATTGTTGTTTTACATACGGACGGAAAATTGGCTTGAGCCAGTCACGTTTCGCCATGTTGCATTCAGTTCGGTGCCGTATCCTACGAGTTACGTCATCCTAACTGAAATGAGGCGAATAATGTATTTTCTTTTTTATTACATACGAATATTAAATATCTTCTTTATACACATACAGGGTTATTTGTAAAACACCAGCAACCTCTTAAGAGGTCATTGTACTCATCATTATGAACAACTTTTACTATGGGACCAAACCTGAAATCGCGAAAAAAAATCAGCTATTCCCTACATTTATGATCGATTAACTCGTCAAAATGTAGGGAACAGCAGATTTTTTTTTCATAGTAGGTAAAAGTTGTTCATAATGATGAGTACAATGACCTCTTAAGAAGTTGTTGGTGTTTTACAAATAACCCTGTATATCTCTCATATACATATACGAGTAGAGGAAGACCAAAGAAACGACGAATGGACTGTGTAAAGGATAATATGGCAAGAACTCATCAGACACCTCCTGGTGTCTGATGAGTTGACGAGTAATAGAGAAGTATGGAAGATGAAGACATGCTGCGCCGACCCCAAAGGAACTGAGATAAGGGCAAGAGAATGATGATATCACGTCGTAATAAAGCTCTTTTTGATCGATTTGGCATGGAAAGTCTAATGAATGCCTTTAATATCCTTCTAACCTAAGTTTTTGTCTCCAGCTATTCAACGTCGGCCGTAAAAGCGGTACAGAAGCAATCTACTGCATCCGCATCAACTACAGCCAGGGCGGCGAGGCGGGCTACTTCCACATGTTCCGCTCCACGTCGCTGCGCTTCTTCAACAACATGGCCGTCGTCATCAACACGCGCGACGAGATGATAGGTATTATTGCTGGCTGACGAAAACCTTGACTATATGTAGAAGCTTATCATGCAACGGCAACAGGGTGTGGATGTGGATGGAACTCTGTCTCTTGTCCTACTGTTTTCAGGGGAGTAGGAGCTGGTTCTTTTAGGAGCTAACCGCCAGGTTTAGTACTGGTTACTTTGCTACTTTTTTATGTTTAATGGGCCTACTCTTGACCTCAATCTAGTCTTAGAGGACAGAGATGAGGTCGACGATGGAACGAGCTAACCCAAAAGATGCCTATTAACTCGCGACTTAAATAGATTGGGGTCATATGAACTTGGGAACACCGACGAAGGCAGGGAATTCTACTCCTTAGCTGTGCGCATAATAAACGATGTAGCAAAGCGTTTCGTGCGAATGTGTGGAACATCGACAAGGAATGGGTGATAACCTGCAGTACGTCTGGACTCCCGATGAAAGAAGCGAGATGGTGGAATGATCTCGTGGAGCTCTTGGGCACACTCACCGAAGTACAGCCTGTAAAAGACCGACAGACATGCAACCTTGCCCCCTTAGTTCCCTTTCCTCAGATGCCGCCCCTTTTAAGGTGTGGTTAAACTGGACACCGGGTTATCACAGATAATGTACTGAATTAACATGACATCATGCAGAGGTGTACCTAATAGTACATCCAGATTTCGCCAGTTATGTTTAAGTCCCATGTAATTTCGGATTTCTGCAGCCAGTCCGGTTCGGTTGGTTTGACCGCACCTTCACTTACGGCGTCAGGGTATTGAAAAATCCACCGGAAAAGACGGGAATTCGTATGGTACTTTAGATGAAGATATAAATTTAAAAAAAAAAGAATACTTATGTGCGATGCCGGGGTGGGACGCTAGTAAAACATAAAAGGAACAAATAAAAATACCTTACCTTATGCATACCTTTGTTCCTTGACCGATCCAGCCTGTCCCTTGCGGTCTTCCCCCTTAGTCGAGGCTCGTACCCCACAGGTAGTGCCGTATAGTCGATTAGTTTGTAAGTTTTTGGTCGTGGCTGGAGGCTGACTTTAAAGTCAAGGCACCCACAGGATGGTCGGGTTAAGCAGACGAAAACTTCCTAGGTTGACCTACGAGATGCCATTAACAAAAAAAAAAACACAGGCTTACTTATACTCGGGCCTGTGGACGGTGAGTAATGGGCTAGCTCGCCGTCCGTCCGTCTTATGACGACAGGCCGTGTCGACGGCGCGTTCGTGTTCCACGCGCGCCTCAAAGAGATGTCAGCAAACAGGAGAGTCCTATGCCTGCCAGGGCTGCGGGACTGTTCGAAAGAGATACCGCAGCCCTGGAACACAAAGGGCAAAAGAAGGAACATGTATGGGTTTTAGTCAGTACAAGTCTGACACTCCCTTCCGCTTCGCCCAGAGCGGGAGGAGTCATTTGATAATATCCCATCCCAAAAAAAGAAAAGCTTACTTATACTAAATTTATAAAGAGGTAGTTTGTATGTAATGATAATCTTCGGAACTAATGATTCAATTAAAAAAAAGGTTCACATATAGAAAGCTACATTATTCGTGGGTGCTGACTATAAATTATATTTATATCATGCATATTAGCCGTGCTATCACAGTTTTTGCTGACGAAGTCGCAGGCGAAGTGCTATCTAAAGAAATTGAACTAAAATCTTTTCAGAATCGTTACACGCGATCTGCGAGTCGTTGATGGTGGCCCGTGACGTCGCCAAGTTGTCGCCGATACCGTTCCATGATGGAGGCAAATTGGAGAAGAGAAAATCAAAGGTAAACTAACTATTATTGTTGAAATTATTCAAACTTAACTTATGGTTTTTTCCAACGCCAGATAGATATCTACAATGGATTGGAATTGAACTAATGTAAACGCTTATCAATCCAGTCCTGCCATCTAATATCCAATTTATTTATTTGAGAAAACATGTATGTACAACATAACGGATGTAAATCCAAGCTTTTGCACAGTTAAAAGAAACATATTTACAATAAGGAAAGATAAAATATATACTTATTTTTTTTTTAAATAAAATATTTGTTTTTGGTTATTTCAAATATTAAATAAAATACTTAAAATAACCAAGAAAAAGTCATCATTCGTCCATCCTCTCACAGAAACTCAAACATCTACGACGTCTACGCATTTCGAGCATTCAGTATTGCCAATACTAATTTTGAATAGACCACCGATTATTTTGATGCAGTGCTGACTGAGTTCGAATTCTGAATTGGAGTACTGGATCAATTTAAATTTAATGTTACGGCGAAAAAAAGAAAAAAAAACTTTTGCATGAGCATGTTTATTAGTATAAAAAAAAAGATGGACTCACGTAGATTCTAAGATATTCTAATAAGTTTAGTATAATGTAAGTGTCCAAAGTAGGAGCACGAATGTAATTTTAAGTAGTAAACCATGTAAACCAATTACAAACAAGGGCGCGGACCACCATGTCTGCGGTAGATAAATCTTTAAAAAAAAAAAAAGTTACGGCGAAAAGTGTCGGAAACTAAAGAAGTCCCCATGTGCACTGTGCAGGTGCCGCCGGGCCAGGCGGGCAGTGCGCGCTCGTCGCTGTACCTGGACCTGTCGCGCCTGCCCACGCTCACGCGCAACGTCAGCGAGACGCAGCTCGTGGCCGACATCCGGAGTGTTGGTGAGCTCATCATTATCCTTCCTTACTATACTAATATTATAAATGCGAAAGTAAGTTTGTTTGTTACCTTTTCACGCCTAAACCACTGAACCGATCATCCTGAAATTTAGCATATACTTTGTCAGATGTACAGAAACGGACATAGGGTACCTTTCATCCCGAAAAAAAGTACTGTTCCCGAGAAAAACAACAATAACGTTCTTATGATAATAGATGGCGCTGCGTGTCTTTCGAATTATGATTTTAATTATGTTATTACAAGCAGAGTACAACCCCGAAGCCGCGGGCAAAAGCTAGTTATTTTATACAGATTTTATCTATGAACATCCAGGTACCTCATGCAGTCACCGCCAACGAGAAAATCAACTTAGACTACATGGCAATAAACTAGATAGATGATTAGGGCCCACTTTCACTACAACTCGCTAAAACCATTAAACACTAAACGAATTTAAAAACATCGTTATCTAAACTTACACTGTCACTTACGGGATATCTTCCGTGATTTTCAATAATTCTGAGTACCCAATATTTCGACACTGTTGCAATGTTAAAAACGTGATGTTTCATGCCAAAAAAAAAAATATTTTCCCTGCAATAATTATTGCGGAGTTACTAAATTTGATATACAAAATGCTTGGTTGGCGGCTTCGTAGCCAAAATGTATGTAAATCTACCCATAATTATAAGCTAATCTGTGTAGTGTAAATAATTAGAAGAATGTTCGTATCTATGATCCATTCCTGTCTCTTTCTTACCCATCCCTACAGTTTCCTTTCTCCCTCTATCCTAGCAGAAGACTGTTCGAAGAAGAGAATTCTAAAAGGCATATTGAAACGAGTGTCCCAGCCGATCATTCTGCATCGCAACGTGGTAGCAAGTACGAGTGCACTAATGGACAGTGAATCGCAGACCGTTAGTACATCTCTTTTCACACAACCTGCTGGATAATGCCAAATTATATGACATGCAAACCTAACCTAGAACAAGTAGTTATAGCCCTAGGGTCTAGCCGGGCAATAATGTTACATTATTACCCGCTGGTCAAATGTGATTTGAATTTGGAACCTCAACTAAAAATTAATATACCACGCAGTAGGTGCGAAAATTAGATAATTCTCCTCGGAGATATTATATGTATCTTCGTCTTCTTGGGCGGCCTAGCATAGGTATGCTAGCCCGCCAAAGCAAGCCAGGCGAGAAAACTAGAATTTTAAATGCGGCGAGGTCGCCGCAATTAAAATTCTAGTTTTCTCGCTTTGCTCGGTAGTTAAAACAGACACCCCTCGGTGCGCTCGGGAGTTAAACCTAGAACCCTTGGTTACGTGTGGCATTCAATATAGCGCCCACGATATAAGGCACTGTTTTATCCCCTTGGTTAAAAAAAATTAAAAAGTACTATATTGAAATAAATGATTAGCTAAGTGTCATTCGTCGATCTTTAACAGTCTTTCGTAGTCAGAAGCCCTAATATCTAGTCTTGACAAATGGTATCGTGTAACCCAGTTTGTTGTGGAGATCAAATAAAAATAAAATACAAGTATCCAGCTGCATCCGGCTAGACTGGGAAGAGGACCCCGACACATTTGAGAAAGACTAGACAAATGATCACGTTGTGTTAACTAACGTAAAAAAGGCAGATAGCTTAATATCTAGTTATTCAAACAAGCAACACATAAATCAGAGTCATTTCCATGTGGTTTTATTGTATGTGTCGTAGGATTATCGAAAAAATCGTCTCTTTGCGAAAATCCTAGGACCATTGCAAAAACCCGGATTTTTGGAATCTAAGAAAGATTTCCGTAACCAACCGAGCTATCTCCATCCGGCTTATTTTAGGTAAGTCGCGTACAACCGCTCACGTTAAGAAACAAATAATATTCCCTTCATCCTTCCTAAAGACCATTATTCCCTGAAGTTCGTTTCTTCGGTCAACAATAGATACTTTAATGATTTTAGCCCTGAAAAAGTACTACCGAGTTCATTGACGGTCTGCCACTTTTCTCCCTTAATATACCTTAAGTAAAAAGGTTGAAAAGTGATCGACCGTCAGGGATCTCAGTGGTACTTTTTCAGGGCTAACGTAGCAACCTGCCAAAAATTTCGCGACGCTAATTCGGTTTGATTTGTCAACAAAGTAATTCAAAAGGCATTGCAAGCGTAATCACATCGAACTTTCCGTCGCGTAATTCTGGCAGATAAGTTGCTACACTTATTAAGATAAAAAAAAATGATCTCATTCTAGGATCCAAAGCCCTGACCAACATGACGGAACAATTCAGTAAGTTGAACAAACTGAGTCACTCCATAAACGCGCGCGCTCGACCTAGTCTACAGCTGAAATTTGACCAGAGCGCTTCTCGCACCAAGAAGATCTTCACCCTCGGACAAAATAAGGACAATAAGAAGAAGGGCAGCCTTTCCGACGGCATGAGCTCAGACTACTCCTCAGATGACGAAAATAGAACCAACATCTTCGAACCGACTCTGGACAACTTCGAGAACACCCAACATTACTTAGGCAAGCCCGGACAGAAGAGCGAGGCTGAAAATGACTGCGACCTCATTCAGAATCCCTTGTATTCCTCCAAGATTGAACCACATGATACGCAGGTTTTCATTCCGTCTGAAATTGTGACGAACTTTGACAAGCAAGCTTCGAAAACGCCGAGTAACGTTAACAAAATCAATCCGTTTAACATAGATTCGTCAAAGAATCCAGAAATTCAGGTGGACGGTGCTTTCGCGAAGCCAGCGCCTCCTAGTTCCTTAGTCTTGACTCAGAAGCTGTCACACAGTTCTAACGAGTTGAATTTCGACGATAGCCAATCAGAGGGGGTGAATTTCCACGTGCGTTCGAACTCTCAGCATGAAATCACGCTGAATATAGCGCAGTCGCACAGTGAGTCGGCTATAAGGCAGTTTAAGAATATCGCTAGTCCTGTTGGAAGCGCTACTAAGGACATGGTACTCTCACCGCTGACGAAGTTGGCTAAGGGAGTCCAAAATCTTGGAGCTAATTTAGATCCGAGAAAAATGAAGGTGAGATAATATTTGAGTAACTATTTTGTCTAAAAGATATCACATTATCATCAGATACATAAATAAATAACAATTGTTACTGCGAGATTGGAATGTCCAGAAATTAAACAATAGTTCGTTGTGTCGTTATGATTTTGCCATTTCTATTTATACTAAAATTATAAAGAGGTAAAATTCGTTGCTAAGTTTATATGTAGGGTATCATAGGCTACATGAAAAACGTCCCCGTGTGTTAATTTTTCGAACATAACGGGAGCAAAGGCGTTATTAGTTTCAAAAGGGGAATACAAATCTTCATTTTTGTTTCTAATATTTAATTATGATAGATAGATTTTCCCTGTCGTATACATGTAATTGTAGAATAGGTTTCAAGAGACCACATACACATAAATAATAACACTTTTATTATTTCTTATTAGGCTGCACCCGCCGTAAAGCAAGTAACAGAACAACAATACGAAGATCACAGGAAACTGCAAGAAAAATGGCGCGGCTGCAACACAAGACTCGTCGCGCTCTAATGACAGTGTTGCCAACACCAACCCAGTGTTACCAGGTGAAAAAATATTCCGTTGTTTTGTCCAAGGAAGCCGCATACCCAGTGATATATTTTCCTTAATTTATTTTATATTTTGTGTGCACAATTTCGTATTGTTAATCGCGTAGACCTAGTCTACATTGTACAGTTGGATTTTTATTTTTAGTCTCGTATTATGTGTTATTGTAACCATACAGTATTTAGTAAACTAATTGAAGGTAGTTTACGATGTTCAATGATACGAATAGTTTGCAGGGTTGAAACGTACGGTCCTTTAGTGTTAGGAAGTTTGTAAGACAGTTTATTATTAATCTATCTTGCAATCTAGAGGGGATGACTTGCTGAAATGGTCACAACACAAGTTTCACGGATTCAGTACTTGGTGTATTTAAATGCGCATTTTCTCAGGTGATATGTACCATGATGGAAGTTGTATTCAAGACCAAATTATAATATTATTATTAATAAAACGTTCCCACCGATGGGGCATGTGATGGAGCCGTAGCCCACCACGCAGGCCCAGTATATTCGTTTAAGTCGTTTTGGATCAGGCCTCATATGATCAGCTGAAAACCAACGTAGGTAAAAAGCCAGCTGTTTCTTTTTGTCCTTATTGAAATCTGAAAATGTGTTCCCGTCCGCGGGAATCCTATTATAAACTTTAGTTCTGGCGTTCTCTCATCACGTCCTACCTATGCTGAATATGGCTTGCTGACACCCTCTGGGCTCCCATACCTTGAGCAAGCTATTCCCTCTAATTTGTACCTCTCTATTCGTCCCTTCACAAAAAAATCTTCCTAAAATTCTTCAAGCTCGTGCAAGTATGCTTCGATTACCTCAGTATTGATGTATTTTCTCGTTATTTTACCATGATTTTTATACTTATTAATCTAGTACAAGAGGCCTACCATGTGCTGTTATACCAGTATTGTTTGCATCTTTCTTCAGTGTGAGAGAGATGGCGCTACGTCGTGTTTAGCTCTGTCTGTTTCCTACAGGGAGGAATACTGTTATAAAAGTCTTGGTACGGGCCCAGGCTTCCAAAAGATGTTGAAGTTTTTGAGCACTTATTACTATAAACTATCAGCTACAATGACTATAAACTACTTTCTTATAGATATTTTATCCCATAATATAGCGGCATTTCATGAAAAACAGAATTAAGGTTTACGACTAAAATCTTTTACAAATAAGAGACAATCTTGCTATTGTATTTCATACGAAACTTTTTCAGGAATATGCTATTTATAATGTAAATGCTTTGATGTTAACCATAGAGCATTAGAAAGTTACTCCTAGCTCAAAAAAAAAAAAAAAATAGCGCTAAATGTCTATCATAAAAGCTGTACTGATTAGAAGTTTTGACAAAATTTTATAGCTGATAGTTTTGTAGAAAAACATATAAATAGTTTGAACTAAAAGTTTATAATAAATGCGAATATTGATAACTGCGCTGTTTCTCTACTTTTATAAAATTGACATTCCTTTATAAATAATATTATAATACTATTTATCTTAAGGCCTCATTTAGGTAAAAACTGTAACGAGAATAAAAAGTTGACTAAACATTGTAATTAAATATTCATCTAGTAAATATAGTATTCAATTAATGTATTGTTAAATGATTAATAATGTTAATTCACGTACTTCTCTTTTTCATTTATCTACATACAAGTATTTCAAACACTGGTTTAAGCGTTCACGGTTTAAAACTAAACTTATACTGTCACTTACGGGGTATCTTCCGTGATTATTGGGAAAAAAGCTGCTCTGCCCCAGTCCTAAGTTGGAGACACCTCCAATATATTGACAATTTGCACCAAATACTTTGAACATAGTTTATGTAGTCATATCTAGTAAATAATTATCCATTCGTACGATTATTTTAGTGAGATGCAGTATTATATATTTAAATCGTTTAGTACGTAATGACATTGAATAGTTGTAAAAAGCTGATACAATCGCCAAGTTACGTCAAATCTAAGCGTGTTTTCAGAAAGACGGTGCCAAAACAATATCATTAATATCTTGTTACTTTGTTCTGTGGAAATACTAAAAAAAGGAGGTTATGTCCATATCGAGTCAGCATAATTGTCTTGTGATCCTATACAAACACCTCCTTATCCTTACCCAAGGAGAGTAAAGAATAGAAACCAAAATGATTGAGACTGGGTAATGCTTTGAATAAAACAGGACCATCGGAAAGCATGCTTAGGTATCTAAATATTTTTTTAAATCTCCATGTATAAACTGCCAGTATAGTTTCTATTAAAAATCCAGATTATATGCTTGTATTTCTAAATCATAAATGTCACAATACTTCTGTTACAACATACATAAAGAGTGTAAAAAGACCCTTAACGAAGCCGAAAGACACTAACTTGTTCTCCTCGTCATTGCTGTCATTTTTTGTTATAGACCATACCTGGGAAAGTGGGAACCTTCTAGTTACGGAGATATTGGAGGTCAAAGTTCCATTTTTTTCACAAGTTTTACAAAAAATACTATTTTGAAGGTTTTAACTTTACTTTAATTACCTCCATGACCCGTTTATTATTCAAAGCATCCATCAACACTAAGTTTTGAGTGCGTTAAATTGAGTTTTCCGTAAAACGTAATTTTTCACCCCCAAAAAAAGTCTTTTCCCAGAAGAAAAAATTGCGTAGGGTTACTTAATCTGATGTACATTATGCTTGGTTGACGGCTTGGTGAAGGGTCCGTATACACCCTGTATACTTATAATTGCACCGATTTATTAGACAAAATGTGAATAATATATTTCGAATAGTCAAAGTAATGTTAAATTAAGACCTGCATAGATTTAGTAATTGTTTTTCTCGAGGAATTGTTAACACAATAATTGATTGATGTCCAATTGTCCATGGATACTCCGGTCTTTATGAAATAATAAAAATTAATTTATTTAATTATCCATAAAAAAAAAAACATATTTAAAGTTAGTTTGCAATGCATGTGAAATGTTGTTTCCACATGATCTTCACAAAACATTTTAACTCAAATTCCTTGTTACTATAAACGGAAAAGTGAGAATTAAATAAATAGTCTTAGAGGATTCGTCAGTCGAAAGGGCGGGGACATCGTGCGATCGTGGTGACACAGCGAGTGGAGGGGGCAACATATAATCGGTGCACTCTCAGAGCGCGGACACTTTTGCTCGGGAGCTCGGAAGTGATGGACATTATCGTGAACTATAGTTGTTATTATTTCTGTATCTAACGGTTTTTGTGATTGTGTTGATTTTGTGATTTGTTAAAAATAAATAGTTCTAGGTTGTATTGCTTATTCTTTTTAAAAAATTAAATGAGCTTCTGTTCTATAAGATCAGAAGTTGGGATAAGTTTAACAATACACGCGACTTTGATCGTTCGCCATCTATTTTTTATTTTTTGTTTTACTGTGGAAGTTTTAAAAATAATTTTGTAGTTTCGTTTTAAAGTGATTCCAACCACGTGTTGTGTTTGAAGCCGTGTGTTGATTAGTTTAAAAACAATTTAAAAGTAACTCGCCTCGTGTGAATTATTTTATCGGTTTTTAGTGCTTGTGCGTTTTTAGGTTAACGCCCACGTTTTTGTTTTGGTTTACGTTTTTAGTTAATCAACGTAGTGTGCTAACTGCTATTTAATTATGTCGAGACCGTTGTCGTGAAATACGTAGCAGATCCTCTAGGCGTCGTCGCGATAGATCAGCGAGTATCGAAAGTCAGCGTAGGCGCCGTGATTGTTCTTATGGGCGTCGGGACAGCCCTCGCCGCAACCCTTTAAATGAAGTGCTTGATCGCTTGAACGCGGTTGGCTCCAAGCGTGATACAGGAGTCTACTCCAATGTTGTCGCACCCGTGCACGAGTAGCTACACGCTGGCGCCAGTATCAGCGACAACCAAGGAACCTGTTGCCAATATAGAAACGCGTGCTACGGGGACCGCGCCGCCTTCGAGGCATCGCGTGAGGCTGACGCTGCGGACAGGATTGTGGGTGAACTTTCATCCCTGATTCAAGTAAGATCGAACCATTATTATATTTCGAATTTTGGTCCCAGTGTACATGACTTTGACGTGTGGTGCGCTGAAGTAGATAAGGGGTGCGAATTAAGCCACTGGGGCGATTGGGAATGCCTGGGACGCATTGATGGCTGTTTACGTGGTGTTGCTATAACGTGGCTCAACGATTGGGTGACCAATGACCGAAGGTAGACTTTTAAAGTTGTTATAATTTTAAAACTTAATTTCGGTCATTGTGTCCGCGTGAAGTTAGTGAGGAGCTCGTGGCTAAAGAGGAGCCCGTGGCTAAAGAGGAGCTCGTGGCTAAATAAGAACAGCCGCTTGGGTCGATCTTTAGGTTAAGCCGTGCTTACCTAGGTTGGTCCGTGGATGGGTGACCACCCATTACATACCGAGTTTCCTCCGTGCCTCGGTAAGGATGGTAAGCCATTGGTCCCGGCTGTCATTTGTAGCTGTTTGACAGTCGTTACAGGTAGTCAGTGACCCGAAAGTCTGACAACCAGTCTTACCAAGGGGTATCGTATTACCTAGCGCTAACTGGGTTGTGGAGGTCAAATAGGCAGTCGCTCCATGTAAAATACTTGTATTCAGCTGCATCCGGTTAGACTGGAAGCCGACCCCAACATAGTTGGGAAAAGGCTAGGCAGATGACGTGTCCGCGTGAAGTTGATATGGCCACTGTGTTGTACGACGTGATGAGTACGAATTCAAACAAATTCACCACGTATGCAGAATATGCCCAAAAGTCCTTGTTGCGGTTGATTATCGTCAAGGGGCTTCTATGTTCTATGTTAGGGATTTTGGTTTCCGCACTTAGTCCTTAAAGTGGACCATTGTGCGTGAGCCTTGGTGGCCGTTACTCCAACCAGCCCACCTTCCTCCAGAAGCAGATCAGACTTCCCGGTCTTCTCAGGGCATCCGCAAGAGATCCTGGCGTTCCAAGGGTCTCCTCGCGTATCTGGGTGACGCCAGTACACTCAAGGAGTACGTGCGCTATCGTTTCCTCAAGGTCCACCACTTCTCTGCTTGTGTTTGAGTGTGATCCTTTAGCCAACTTCTGAGCTGCTTGAAGGGTATGGGGACAATGGGTTCGGGTCCGAAAGCTTTTGTGCTGGATCCTCTTCTGGCGAGTTCGTCAGCTGCATCGTTTCCAAGCGATCCACTGTGTCCTTTGATCCATTGTAATGTCACCGTGTTGCGGTTTAGTACCGTAACTCGTTCTAGGGCATTATGGCATTCTAATATTAGTCTCGACGTGATCTGATTTCTCTTTAAGGATTGGAGGACTGAGGCACTGTCTGAAAGTATACGGATGTGAGTATCCGTAACTTCCCTGGCCTCTATGGCGTGTGCCGCTTGGATAATGCCTACGCACTCTGCTTGATATACAGAGTTGAGCATTCCCAGGGGTCTGGATATTTTGATGTTTAGATCGTCGGAGAAAACTCCGACACCTGTTCCATCGTCGGTTTTCGATCCATCAGTGTAGATCCTTAGCTCTTTTGGGCCTGAGTAGTCACACATCTCCGCTGTGAGCTCTATGTTGTATTGTAGTGCTTTTGGAAGCAGTGGGTCTTCAGGGTTCTGTCGCAGGGTGATGCCATCATGGGCTGTTGTTTGATTGCGTCGTCTTTTATGCGCGTATATTTGATTCTGGAATCCTTACTTAGGGTGCCGGATATTTCGAGCCTGAAGGTTGCTAGGGCCGCCTCCTCTCTTACGACGAGGTGTAGAGGTGGTAACCCCAGCATTACCTGTAACGCGGCAGTGGGTGATGTTCTCATGCTGCCGGTGATTGCTACACAGGCAAATCTTTGTACCTTCTCGAGGTCCTTCTGGGCTGTGCTCAGATTGGTCCTGGGCCACCAAACTATGGAGCCATATGTAATGATTGGTCGGATGACGGTGGTGTATAGCCAGTAGGTGATTTTGGGGCTTAGGCCCCAATTCCTGCCAAGCAATCTTTTGCATTGCCATAGGGCTATGCTGGCTTTTGTTGTGATGTAATCAGTATGTTTTGCCCAGTTCAGCTGTTTGTCCAAATAAATACCCAGGTATTTGGTTTCAGTCGACAGGCTTAGGGTGGTCTCAAAGAAACGTGGCAATTGTAGGTTTGCCAACTTCCTTTTCTTTGTGAAAAGGACGAGTTCGGTTTTGGTGGGGTTCACTGCTAGTTTGTACTGCTTGCACCAGTCTTCCACCACCTTCAAGGCTTGGCGCATAAGGTTACATAGTGTGTTTTCATGTGTGCCATTTATTATTATGGTTATGTCATCTGCGTAGCCCACCGTGTAGTAGCCTCTGTCATTCAGACGTTTGATAAGGTTGTCCACCACGAGGTTCCATAGGAGTGGTGAGAGGACGCCCCCTTGAGGGCAGCCTTTCGCCACGATGGCTCTAGTGGTATCGTTCACCGTAACCTGTACGGCCCTGAGTCTTAGCATATTTGTGATCCATCCTCGCAGGGTCGAGTCCACACCGTGATTCTCGAGGGCTGCGTTGATGCTATGGAAAATAGTTTTGTCAAAAGCCCCTTCTATGTCAATAAAAACAGCTAGTGAGGAGCACTTGTGGTCTACTGCACATTCTATCTTGGAGATCACACTGTGTAGTGCGGATTCTGTTGATTTTCCTGTGGAGTAGGCGTGTTGGTTCTTGTGTAGTGGTAGCTCCCGAAGAGGTCCGTCCCGGATGTGTCGGTCACAGAGTCTCTCGAGGGTTTTCAGGAGGAATGATGTCAGGCTTATTGGTCAAGGGGCTTTCCGATGAACTGAAAGCCGCCATAGTGATTTGTGACATTTCTGATCACCAAGTTAAAGCCGCGACAACCAACGGTAAACTACAGTCAAAAGGTCTGGTAGAGACCATGGAGACGTGTGGGACTCTGCGTTCTTGAGGAACGTAGTATAACAAACAGGGGTTTGTTGGAGGGCATAAATGTTTCCCATAGGCCATATGTGTTGATTAGATGGATGAAGAGGTACTTGGTTGCTCTAGCATTTTAATTGACCTAATTGTTTGTTAGATCTGAAGTATGCCTACAAACTTGTACACGGTAGGCTAAAGAAGATGCCAGCGGGTCACGTACCAGTCGATGTTGACAAGGATTTTGATGATGATGAGCAAGCTTAAGTATTGTAGTAGAAGGTCGAGTAAAGCAGTCTATCGGCCGTTGTGTGTTCGACGTTCGTAGTCGTAGCCCGGTAGAAATAGGTATCTCTTGAGGCAACTCAATAGTCCGTGAGCACGCGATAGGCGTTTGACTCTGACGGAGGTTGGGATCTAGAAAGACCGTACTGTAGTCAGTGGGTGACCCATTGCACATGCACACGGGCGATCCATTTGATGGATGTGCGAGTTTTTGATCCATGCGCTGGATGTGTGAGAGCAATGAGATTGCTGGTCGGCTGGAGAGCCGTGGCGTTAGAGGTTTTACTCGAAAGTTTCTATAAGCTTGGCAGTTTTGGTTGCAGTAGAGTTTAAAAGGTTGATTCGAACGACTATGGTACATGGCCCAAGGGTTGACCCATTCTCGATTATTCCCAATTTGACTGTGTTTGATTTAATCAAAGAGCAGAATTTGGTTAAAAAGAGTTAGTAGAGTTCTTTACCTTCACTGACCCGATGTATGTAAAGTTTGGTCAGGAGTGACCGAGTGGAACAAAATTCTGTCGTAGACTTGTTTGTTCGCAGAGTAACCATCACACCAGGACGTGTGGCCGTGTCTGAGACTGTCATTGGTACGGGCTTAAAATGAATCGCAAGTACGCCAGTGGTGACATCACGCGACCGAGTTACAAACCTGCGGTGCGAGTGGTGGGCCCCTGCGTGCTTTGACAGAGCCCTGTTGCTTCAGCTCGAGGCGACAGTGGACAGTGGAGTGTCAGATCGCAGCTGAGTTGAGACGTCCTGGAACTGTTTGCCCCGACATTGTGGCAATTTTATTTCGTATAAGCCCCGACATTGTGGCTGCTTGCCCCGACATTGTGGCAATTTTATTTCGTATAAGCCCCGACATTGTGGCTGCTTGCCCCGACATTGTGGCAATTTTATTTCGTATAAGCCCCGACATTGTGGCTGCTTGCCCCGACATTGTGGCAATTTTATTTCGTATAGCCCCGACATTGTGGCTGCTTGCCCCGACATTGTGGCAATTTTGTTTTTATAGCCTCGACATTATGGCTATCTGATTGCCCCGAGATTATGGCCATCTGGAACCCCCATGGTGGTTGCCAGGCGATGTTGTGGTTGTTTCAGTAATGATTGAGGTCCGGAACTCTTTCATTGGTGATACAATTTACAAACTGCTGCCTATTTTGGTGCAATTGCTAGTAATTTCATTACAATGGGCAGTTAATTGTTCAAACTTTCAGAATACCTCATACAAGTCTTTGCTTTGTTATGTTTTAGATGACGAGTCTACCAATGAGGTCCAAGCCAGTGAAGACCAGGCGCAAAACATTATTTGTAGAGGATGAAACAGTGCAGCAGGCAATGCCAGAGAGCCAAGCTGACGAGGTCGTTCAGCTGTCAGGAACGGCCGTCTTAGAGGATTCGTCAGTCGAAAGGGCGGGGACATCGTGCGATCGTGGTGACACAGCGAGTGGAGGGGGCAACATATAATCGGTGCACTCTCAGAGCGCGGACACTTTTGCTCGGGAGCTCGGAAGTGATGGACATTATCGTGAACTATAGTTGTTATTATTTCTGTATCTAACGGTTTTTGTGATTGTGTTGATTTTGTGATTTGTTAAAAATAAATAGTTCTAGGTTGTATTGCTTATTCTTTTTAAAAAATTAAATGAGCTTCTGTTCTATAAGAATAGTATTTTAGTCATTCCATTTAGTATTAAAAATTTTGTCGATTATTGGATGTATTATAGTTAATTTTAGTGCGTTCGTCACGATGTTATTTTTAGTTAAAGTTATGTAAAACGTCTGCGTTGCATATATCTCGGAAGAAAGCTTAAAATTACAAAATGTATAAGATCATCGAATTTACTCGCTTTAACTTCGATTAGCGGATGCTCTCGAATAAATCTCAAATTTATTTTCAAAGTACTTGGGCTAAATATTTGCGTAAATTAAACATTTTTTGCTAGCCGTACTTTTCAAGTGACAGTTGACAGATGATCATTAATGTTCCTATTCTTATTTAAAACGCATTATACTCTAACCCATCGACGCGCTTGAAAATGTGCATGTGAATTAGGAGATTGCATTCCTTGATACGCAGAGCGATATCGAAATAAAAAAAATCTCTGTTAAGGCCCGGCTAAATGCTCAATTCTCATTTCGACGGCATAGTACAATGCAAACTTTTTGCTATGTTGTGATCACTACAATACATTTTCTTTGCGCATGCAAACTTCGTATAGCGAAAGCGCCAAGGTACGCTTCGAATAAAATACGTCATTCATCAGTTTCATCACCCAATGCCGTATAGTGGCCATTTCCATGAAAGTTATGAAGTGAGTCTGGTCGTCACATTCGGCGAGTGTAAGATCTATCGCGTATTGCGAGTTTTAAGGAATCTAAGGTAATGTGTCGAGTGTTAGCGGCATAGGAGTTTATATTAGCTTTATAATCGATGACTTAGCAAACCGTTGCTCTTGACAAAAAAAATGCGTTGACACTGCATTATGGTTTACTTTTTTTTTAAATAACGCTGGGATCATACTGCTACATTCTGTTGTTGATTCGTTTATTATTGAATAGTGTTAAAACGTTGAGTGTAGTAAACTGTTATCCCAGCATTATGCGTAAAAATTGTGCAGCATAATGCAGTGTAACGCACATGTTTGCACGTACCTAAGTGCTGGCGTCGTAAAACTTTTTGACTAAGTACTTTATATACTCGGAGGATACATCTTTTGTTTAACAATTTATTGTTTCTATTATAATTTTTACTGTGAAATAAATCAAAATATATTTTAATAGCACTGTATATCTACCGCTAGTTCTAAAATTACTGATAAATCATTCAAATTATTTTCGCTTCATTTAAACGAATAACAAAAATATTTTCCGGTTTTTCTCACTTTTGTGACCAAATAAGCTTTATGACTGATAGTGAAAAATGTTTATAAAGTAATATAGATGGCTAATAGTGAATGGAAGTATCTAGAATGTTGATGTCGTAGTAATGTTTGGGCTTTAGAGATCTTCCTTTTCAACATGTATGGCTTTAATATGTCAATATAAACACGTTATCTTCCATAACTAAAGACAGCTGAGCAAATAGCAAATAAAAACAATATAATGTACCTAGTTACTAAGCGCGCCACACATTAATAATGTTACAATAGCTGAAATAGTGCTGTATAGTCTTTTTGGCGCGTGGATATATTCGGGCGCCGCCATCTTGTTTTTGAATACAATTTCCATAGACAATTTAATTTCCCAAACGTTCACCTGACGAATGTCAATCAAACGCCAAAAGAACTATGCTGCACTATCTAAATCGATGTTAAAAATGGAATATTTAGAGGAGAGCTACTTAGAAAGTATTTCGGTGTGAAGTAATCGTAATAGAATCGTTGAATAAATTTGTCCTTAATTTTTGTTACAAATTATTCCTAATTTAAATATTTTGGCCATCTTTTTTTATGCGTTTTTTTAATAGAAAGAGACGGAAGATCACACGACCCAATTTGATTACTGGGATCGGGATAGTAATGATTATTATCAAATATTGATTTATTATTACTCACACCCGATGAATTGGTAATTTGAAGTTGAGAACTTGTCAAACGATTTAGCACTACCTACTTAAAGTGGTTCCTTTTGTGTAGCCAGCCACATTAAGGTTTTCGCTCATAATAACTCCATTCCAACTAATCTCTATTCCGACTCGACTCACAGTAATGCATTGAAATGTGGCCTCTATACAAGTTCCTTAAACGTCAAAAGTTTTCCGTAAGAGTTGGAGTGGAGTTAACGTCGAGCCTGATAATTTGCGAAGACCTTAAGTAATGCTATTTGAATTTGATGATTTCTCAATTAAAACCGTGTGTGAATGAACAATGCATGATTCCAGTTCCATTCTAAAACGCGTATAAAACTGTTGTAATAGTTATATATACTTATTATATTTAAAATATCTAGGTCATTTTTTGTGTAATACCCAAATTTATGGTATGGGTACGGTCATTTCATATTTATGTTACCTCTGACTGCAACACTGTCAAAATCACAGTGATCTATTTTACCTTTATAAGGCAAAGGGAATATTTTTACCACCATATTTTTCAGCTCAATTATTAAATAATGTGTTCCTGGTAGGTATTCTATTGTTGTACAAAGGTTATTCAAAGCCTTATCAATCACTCATTAAATATTCAAAGAACGTAAAAAAAGTGAAATTTATTTTCTACCAATAAAACCTATGTATATTTGGTATTATTTTCGGATTCCCAGATCGTTATGCCTGTTATAGAGTTAAATTACGGTTGCTATTTGCCTACTGTTGTCAGAGGTAAAATAACTGTGAAAAGACTGTACCTTGTATACATTTTTTAGCACCATGATATGACAACTAAGTACGTAAATAATTGTCAATGAAGTCGGTCAAAAGGAGAGTATGCTTCTACGCATTTTATCAAACCATGACGACTAACCGTAGTATTCCGTAGGTAAACAAATATCTGAAAATGTTGGTTTAAATTTTTTTTAAATTTATTTTAATTAAACTTACATAGACCAGAAAAAAACACTGTCAACTGAGTTTTGTCTGTGATTTATTTGTGTACAGAATTTTTTGGTTATTATTTATTATTATTTGAACATGAATAAATAATGCTTTTGACGAACGCGCTGTTTCATTTGTCCATTGTCACGGTTTTAGCCTCTAGCTCCTTTCACAATTATTTATGTGCGTGTGAACTGAGGGACCACACTGGTATTTCGAAAAATAAATATCGTAGGATATAATAGTAGTCTTAAAACAATTGTAGAACAAATCTGGGAATTTGTAAACAAATACATTAAAAATTACAGCTCATAAAGTGTGGTCCCTCAGTCCTCACAGACCATCAGCCAGATCTCGGAAAGTATCTGGAAAAATAAGATATTGTGACTACAGACATTTAGTAAAGAATTTGTAAAGATAGTTACTGAAAAACAGACCACGCAGCATCAAAGATAAAAAATATATAACGACTAAACTGTGGTCCCTCAGTCCACACAAGAACGATAAATATTTTAGTGAATATTATCGAATCAAATAAATAAAATCTTTCTTTTTCTACATAAAGTTTTAGTAAGATACTTAAAACATTTTGTAAAAAAGAAATGGAATAAAAATATCGATGCAATTTGAAGATAGCGATTATTAAAACTGGTCTCTCAATCCTCACCTCCACTAACATATATATGTGTATGTACTACCTGCTAGACGAGAGGAATATCAGCAAGTCTAGAGTGCTTAACTTTTAGTAAAAAGTTTCTACTAAATAATAGGTATCTAAAATTGTGTAATTCTTACCTCTGAGCTGAGATAATATTATTTTTTGAATCCTATGAAAATATACAGTGTAGTGTGACCACACAATGACACAAAATGTAGACAGTACTATTATACTTCATTAATTATGTCATTAGAGGAAACGAAAACAAGGTTAAAAACGCGTTGCGGAATGCACGACGATTGTGTCATCAATTTTATTTCATTAACGAAGTTACCTATTCCTTTAACCCACTTTATAAAAATATAATCAAAATAAAAAAAGAATAAAATATTGTCCTATTTCACCCAAAGGTTGACTGGTAGAGAATGCCTTGTGGCATTAAGTCTGCCTATAGTATACCAATTTTCGTTGAAAGGTATTTTTTACGTTTTACAATCCTACACTTTTTCAGAATTTTCCTCCTGTTACTCGAGGGGGGGGGACCGGGACACGTTTTACCACTTTGGAACTGTCTATCTTTCAAACGATTCGATCTTTGAGAAAAAACCCCGCACGTATAGGTTTGATGTTTTTTTTTAGTTTCACTGCCATGTATGTACCTACATATTTTTGTATAAAAATCGTAAAGTGGTTCACAGAATACATCCACCTACCGAGTTTCAACTGTGTAGTCTTAATAATTTCGGAATAACGTGACTGTGACATACGGACAGACAGACAGACTTGACGAATCTTTAAAGGTTCCGTTTTTTGCCTATTTTTCCATTACTATCCTATTCAAATTTAAAAATTTACAGTTAAATAAAAAAGCACATAGTTCTATCATTGAATCGACAAGGTTTTAAGGTTTTAAGCATAGAGGCATGGGAAACACTGCACATTCTAATAAAACATGTTTGGACTTTAGAGGAAGGATTTATAAAAGACCTTTAAGGAAAAGCACGCCAAAATTCTGAAGCGAAAACCAATTCAAAAACCTCAAGTTAAAGTTCAAGTGGCACTTTTTTCCCTAGTGTAGAATAAATATAATATTATGTATCAAACGTTACTATAGGCAGACTTAATGGCAGCAAACGCATGGAAATAGCAGTTAATGCAATTTAATCGATGTCTGCCAAAATTAATATGAGTGAGAAACTAAAGACAATTATTTTGGATCGGCGGTGTATGAAAAGGTGCTTTCGATGCAAATAGCTATCGGTAAAGGATTATTTAGTTCAAGCGTGTTCCGGCGAACCAAGACATCGGCAAATCTTGGTATCGGCCAACCATTCATTCTATGTAGCGTTATTCGGCGAAACGTGCTGTCGCTAAATAATGGTATCGACTAATAGTTTTTTCGTATTACCGTTCGTCGGTGAACCATTCTTTCTGTAGAAAGTTATATTGTTCAAGGGTAATTCGAAATACCGTACGGGACTCATGTTACTTCCTGATAATTTAGCTTTCTATTGGTGAAAAATCAATATTTTAGTTCACTGGTTAGCCATATTTATTATTTTCATGCAGTAGATATTGCCAAATTAATCGAAACAGCGAAATATTTGACAGCTATTTACGACGTTGCCCACTTTCTGTATAAACGCTCTAAAGGTGGAAGCGCCAGGATAACCCGCGAAATTTAATTTTTCTTACGTTTTTTGCTTGCAATTTACAGGCCAGTGTCTGGTTGTATGTTGATGGAAAATGAATCGCGCAAGTAACACATATGTAGTTACAGAATTAAAATCATCAATACAACCCTCTAAGTTCATTTAACCCCATTGCATAACTTTTTCATGAAATTATTATTGAATGCAGTCAGCTTATGTTTTTCAGTTCAGTAATCAGTTATTTATTAGTATGTTGTTCAGTTGGTTATAATAAGGGATCGAATATTCGGATGCTGACAAGTATGGAGTGCGTGTAAATGCGGGCAAGTCCTACATTTTAAAATTTTACTTATTATTATTTTTCGTTTCGTTGTTGTACTTTGTCCTATTTGAATATTTAGCAGCAAAATTTTAATTCAAATAGTTGTAGTAATTTTTTACTTGCAAATTATCCTCAAATTTCTTGCCTGCTTTAAGTATCATCATCCACAGGTTGAATTCATCCACTGCTGGGCATAGGTCTCTCTTCTCAGGGTTTTCCCCCGATGGCATTTAAGGTGAATGCTCCAACCAGCCCGCGAAATTCAAAATTTCTTGCGTTTTTTGCAATTTGCAGGCCAGTGCTAGGTTGTATGTTGATTAAAATATTATTCGCGGCTGTAAGACGTATGTAGTTACAGAATAATAATCATCAAAATCACCAATACAATCCTCCAAGTTCATAAAGGCGTAGGAACAAAAAAAAAACAGGAAAACTCATTCATACAGCTTTATGAACTTAGAGCGTTTTATTGATGATTTTGATGATTATAATTCTGTAACTACATATGTCTTACAGCCGCGAATAATATTTTAATCAACATACAACCTAGCACTGGCCTGCAAATTGCAAAAAACCCAAAAAATTTTGAATTTCGCGGGCTGGTTGGAGCATTCCCCTTAAATAGATTATAAACATTTATTATGTAATGGATACTACATTTTATATTATATACTTTATTATTTATGAATCCCGCGTTGAGATGCCGCTACCATAATTTTAAACCCTTTGACGGGAAAAACGTACGTTAGGTAAATATGTTGGAATTTACGTAGTATGTTGACAACATTCTTAGTAATGTATGTTTAGCATTATCTGTGTTTCGTTACCTTCAACTGACAGTGACAGCTATTACTAACGTCACTCTGATTTCCTTTGTATTAATACTTGTCCTTACATACAATCATATTATACCATTAGAATCAACTCTGTAAAACCTACTAGAATATTGTTATCACTTAATTATAACTATTGGTAAAAGTATACTGAGTGCATTTCTTTCTTCATCATCGTAATATCTAATCCACTGCAGCGGTTCGTCTGATCCAACCTCAACAAAATATGCATCGGAATATTCGATCCCTAGTTATAATATTGTTTTCTTGTGGACCTGTCTGAACAAAATGATAGCTAACTTCTATCTATTGAAATAAAAAAAACGAATTATTATTATTTTATTTTATTGCATTAATCATTTTAAATATGTCATTCGCAGCTATTAGCAAAATTTTTCCGCATCGCTGTCAACAGGAAAAGTGCCCAGAAGGCTGGCAGCATTGCGACGTTGGATGGCAATGCTGATTCTTTGGCCAAAAAATAGGCCCGCCCTCTGGTCACGTGAAGACTCGACCAACCGTTTAGTGATTTCCCGAAATACTAGGTGGGCACTCTGACTCCATGGCCCTAGTGTTTCAACCCCAAACGGCTCAAACACATAACTACCAACTAAATTATTGTATTTGCGCCGTTTGAGGTTTTCAGCACCTGCAACAGCCACCCCAGCGCAGCCCACTGTGCTAGGAAGATGGGATGGCGCAAGGGTGTCGACGCAAGTTGCGTCCAACACCAAAGGCCTACCCAACTTCCATGGCATTATCGTCATACCTTCTGGTCTCTTCCCATCGACGCGTGCCACGCCATTGGGTTCTAAGACAGCTGGCACCCCGGCGGGCGGTGGCAAGAGCACGACGGATGTGATCATTAATGCTAGCGTACCGCGCAATTCGACCTGCACTCTTACTGCAAGAAAGTGAAGAAAGGCCATGGTGTCCGAGGCAGTCGACTGCTTCACCACATTGACAGCGATGTGGAGCCCCACAAGCAGCGCCCAGTCGCCCGATATACTACTTGTACATGCCTTTAGAAAGTAAATACCTACATACATATTTATACTGTTACCGTTGCTTATTTAATATAATATTATTATTCTTATAAAGATAAAGATGCATTTATTTGTATAAACATGTGTGACATAGTACATAGATATGCACATATGGATGGAAATAGTTTAGATAGCTGGTTCAACATAACTACACTACAAAACTATAACTGGAACTTTATTTGACGTTTAGCATCTTACTAAAAGTCTATGGTTTTAGGGCACATCACTACTTTGTCAATTTTTGACTGACAGTGACAGTTGTCAACAGTTTATCATTCCATCATACATTCATTCATCTTCCTTAGTTCATCCCATTCATGGTAGAGATGGGCTTAAACGTTAAAAAATAATAACACTGTTAAAAATACTAATGCTAAAAATAATTAACACTTAAAATAAGCAGTTAGTTTTAGAAACTGTTAAATTTAATCACAGACATTGTTAACATAAAAACTACACAAACAGTCAAACAATTGAAATTAACCCACAAGATAACCAACACGTAAATATACTTTTTATTTAACACTAGTTAAAAGTAACACACAGAGTACATTATATTATAGTAACATTTCCGAATTCAGCAGTTAGCAGTTAATTAAATCAACTCGACTAAATAACAATCTGTCTGACTGACGTCTGAACACTACAAACAGTTCAAAACAATTATGTTATAATTATTGATGTTGTTTACCACCATCTGTCAACTGTCTCGTGCTTAGATAAAAAAATTATCGTAAGATCGAATAAGTCGTTTGCAAAACGTTTGTATCGGTCCGTGTGTGGTGCGTTGTAGGTTGTAGTACCGCGCAGAGTACAGTACATGACACCGCTGCAATACTGTTATCAGTATTCATTAGTGTTTGTGAGTTGTGACTATTTAACAACTGTCTCGGAACTTATTAAACAGGTGTTGACACTAGAAAAATATAGCAGTGTTAATTTAGCAGCTTATTAATTTTAGACCCATCTCTAATTCATGGCGAGCAAAGTGTGTGGAATTGTACATGTGTAATGTAAACTCCGTTTATCCTGTATTTACATATAAAATTCTGTGTTTACGTTCGTTTCTGTAACCAATATTAATCAATAGGTACAAGTGCTACAATCAAATACACTTTAAAGCTTCGATAAACATTATAAACAATGCTCACTCGTAATAAATCCCATATTGGTAGTTCATTATCTAATGGAAAAAATGGACAGAAATATTCCGCTGAAAAGTGCAGAATATGTTTGGACGACGGTGAGATACCAATATTCGGCGCTAACGATATTTCCGATGATGTGACGGAGTTCGGACAGATTATAATTCGTAAAGATGATAACCTACCGCAGTATTTATGTGATGATTGCCATAAACTGCTTGAAGCGGCTATTTTATTCCGAAAAACCGCCAAACAATCAGAAGAAGTACTCAAGAGGCCGGATACAGATAGTGATACAGAAGAGTCAGATTGTAAACTAGAAGATGAAACTTACATTAAAAAAGAATATCTTGAGTTTAATTTAACTTCCGATTCAGAATCCGAATCATTTAACTTTGATAGGGTGAAATATGAAAATGACACTTTCAGTTATAATCCTATACTTTCCGAAGCTTATACTGAAGACAGTTATGATAATAAAGACTTCCAAACAGATTTACTTCACGTTAAACGTGAGGAGGATGGGTCCGTGACTGAAGCAGACAGTGAAACAATCATGATTATTGTTTCTGACAAAGATAAACAAAAACTGGAGCAAAACAAAGATGATAACAGTCGCATGGATTTTGGTACTGATGAAGAAATAACAGAATATGAAAAATCTCTTGGAAAAGTACAAACACATCAAAAAGAATGTGAAGTTTGCCATACCATTGTTCCAAAAAGTGCATATAGAAAACATCTAAAGGAACACAGAGAAAAATACAAAGCAAAGTGTGACAAATTGTATGGTAAAATAGAATGTGAAATTTGTGGTAAGCATATAAGCAAATCATATATTAGAATTCACATGAAAATGCATGGTACTGCTAAAGAAAGAGCTGAAAGGCTCAGAAAGTGCACAATTTGTAACAAAATGTTCAACATGTATTATTACAAAAATCATGTTTTAAAAATGCATCAAACGAAAAGTGAAACATTACGAATGGAAAAAAGAAAAAAATCACCACCACCATCACCACCAACGTATAACAAATGTCCCGTGTGTGACAGGAAAGTTAAAGAAAGTGAATTTAAATCGCACCTTGAGAAGCACAATGGTCCACTGAGACGTTACATTTGTGACAAATGTGGCAAGGTGTTCAAACATCTGTCTGCCTTCAAAACTCATTGCCTAACTCACGGCAGTGAATTAAAATTTAAATGTCAGTTCTGTCCATATAGAGGACTGCATCAAGGACTCCTCAAAATTCATGTTAGAACACATACCGGAGACTATAATTACAAATGTACTGAATGTCCAGCTAGGTTTATAACAAAGAGTAACCTGTCTAAACACCTTATGAGGCACAAACGTCTTTATAGCTATAAATGTGAGGACTGTGGTAAAGGTTTTTATGCAAAACGGGACCTTGAAAAACATGAAAAATCTATTCATAATATGTTAGTTAAAAATCATATTTGTGAGGTCTGTGGAAAAGCGTTTGGACACCGCGACAATTTGTTGAGTCATCAGCTGAAAGTTCACAAACGAGAAAAGATCCCGAGGGGTCGAATACCCTCATATCTAAAACTAGCATTAATGAACCCCTAATGATTTTAATATTTAATTGTAATTTATGTTTTTTTAAGTATTATCTATGGTTGCCAAATACAAACAAACATATTTTTGTATTACAAAAGGACTGTTTGATTTACCATTCCATTCATTACTAAAACTGTACATTCATCCTTTTTCCTGTGAGAGTATGCCGTTATAATTTTTTTTTTTCACATTACAATAAGATTCTATTGAAGATGCACATCAAGTCCATTTACTTTCATAATCAGCCTACACCAGTCCACTGTTGGACAAGGACCTCTTTACCCCTAAGATGAGACCGCACGTCATTTTGCTTGATCCTCGCCCCCCTCAAAGATCATCGTTCCACTTGAGTTTCCTACTGTGCCGCCGCTGTAAAGCCGTTGTCTTCTAGTGTGTGGCCAATATTGGTAACTAACCCCCATCTTACTTTTCAATACATTTAAAAAATGTTTCCCAACAACGCCGCTCATTGAATTTCATTTAAGGTGAAGGCTCCACCAGCCCGCGAAATTCAAAATTTCTTGCGTTTTTTGCAATATGAACTTGGAGGGTTGTATTGGTGATTTTGATGATTATAATTCTGTAACTACATGACATACGTCTTACAACCGCGAATAATATTTTAATCAACATCCAACCTAGCACTGGCCTGCAAATTGAAAAAACGCAAGAAATTTTGAATTTCGCGGGCTGGTAGGAGCATTCCCCTTAAGCGCCTAAAGCAAAGAGTAGAATATTTATAACTACAGCCTAAAGAACCTTGTCCCTAACTCTGTACAGATGCAACTCACGACGTCTTCATGTTGGACAAAGAGTAGAATACAAAGAGTATAATAATACTAGAGGAGAATACTTATTCCAAAAGGAAGGTGATGGAGTGCAGTATAGTTGTTTTGACGCTTAAATGTCATGGACAGAGAGAGGAATACGCTCTGCTCCCGTATTCAAAAACGCTTCGATACGGAAAGTTATATTTCCTATCACGCTCGCTTTCGTTTGTAAAACAAGATACGCCATGAGTAGTCAGATCTTATCGAAGCGTTTATGAATACAGAGGTTGATCAAGGCTGTGATAGCTTCTCAATGGTTGGCCAGTATAAAGTCAAGTGTGCGAAAAAAATAGCCAGGGTAAAAGAGTTTTTTCGTGATTTAAGTTCTAAGCTACAAAAAGAAGCGCCTCCACTACAATCTTTTCGGTCAGTAGCGTAGCATGGACTAGTCTAGACGTGGGCGAAATCACATAAGCGACACCCTTTTCTTTCAGTAATTAGTCCCAAGATCAATGCAGAGATCCTACCATATTTGTATCCTACCTATCTACATTCATGTAAGTGAAGAAAAAGATTTAATTCAATAACCTGCGTGGTCTTTTACAAAAATAATACCCTTTGGCTTGTTGCTTTACTTACTTACGTCCTGTAATAAAAAATATATAATATACCTAGTTGAGTTTTGCCTCAAATAGACGCGAAGATCGCTCGAAATCGCGCCAAAATCGATCTCAGTCACGTACTAAACATTCAACATGTTGGTATCACTACAAGTTTGGTGCAAAGGCCACCAAATGTGTTCAGCCATGTGGTTTTCAGCCGGAAAACTGCACAAGCAGTCAGTAATGGCGGCTGACGACTGCTCTACGTGTAAAGGCCGCTTATTTATCACGGATAAACGTACTAGCATACAGTTTCTCGTAGACACGGGTTCAGACGTGTGTGCCTACCCAAAATCATATTTACGTAATCAGCTGCAATATAGTAACAAATGTACCTACGAACTTGTCGCTGCAAATGGCACTCCGATACCTACATACGGTACATATCAACTAAATCTTAACCTCGGATTACGTCGTGAGTTTACTTGGAAGTTTATTATTGCTGATGTTTCAAGGCCAATCATAGGCGTCGATTTTTTAAGTTTTTATAACTTATTAGTCGACTGCAGGCAACAAAAATTTATCGATTCAATAACAAACATGACCGTTGGCGCGCCTTCATCTCACGGAATAACACACGAACTGCTGTCGTTGAAAATGTTTACAGGTCATTCAACTTATCTCGACTTATTACGATGTTATCCGGAAATAACAAGACCAGCTGGATCACAAAATGTACCAATTCATAATACAAAACACCACATTAGAACGACGTCTGGCCCGCCGGTAACATCACGACCGCGTCGTTTGGCACCGGACCGTCTGAAAATCGCGAAAAAAGAATTTGAGGAAATGTTACAAAATGGAACAGCTCGTCGCTCTGAAAGTCCTTGGTCGTCCCCATTACATCTCGTGCCCAAAAAAGACGACGGCTGGAGGCCATGTGGCGATTATAGGCAATTAAATGCACGAACAATACCTGATCGATATCCAGTGAGACACATCCACGACTTCGCATATCAGCTGTCAGGTTCCACCATATTTTCCAAAATTGACCTCGTGAAAGCATTTAATCAGATACCCGTTTTTGAAGACGACATTAAAAAAACAGCGATCACAACACCATTCGGACTTTTTGAATTTACTGCCATGACCTTCGGTTTGAGGAACGCTGCGCAGACGTTCCAAAGATTTTTAGATGAAATCCTTCAGGGATTAGACTTCACGTTTGGATACCTAGACGATATCCTCGTGTTTTCAAAAGGGGAGACAGAGCACATTGGACACCTAACAAAAATATTCAACCAATTAAAAAAATATGGAGTAGTAATTAATACCAACAAATGCGTCTTGGGTGCTAGTGAAGTTACCTTCTTGGGTTATCACGTATCCGCAGCTGGTATACGTCCCCTCCCAGAAAAAATAAAGGCGATCCAAGAATACCCCCTCCCTAAAAATGCTAAAGAGTTGCGAAGATTTCTAGGGATGATTAATTTTTACAGAAAATTTCTCCCTGGCGCCGCTCAAATCCAAGGCCCTCTCAATCAAGCATTAAGTGGCCCAAAAATCAAAGGAACGACGCCCATCACCATAACACCTGAAATACAAAAAGCGTTTGACGCATGCAAAACTAACTTGCTAGAAGCCACTCTCATCTCGCATCCTGATCCACAAGCTGAGTTAGCACTATTTACCGACGCTTCAGATGTGGCCATCGGAGCTGTCTTACAACAACAAATAAATGACAGCTGGCAACCATTAGGATTCTTTTCTCGCAAGTTATCTCCTGCTCAGACGAAACATAGCACGACCGTGAATTGCTCGCAATACATGAAGGAATAAAATACTTTAGGTATATGGTCGAAGCGAGAACATTTAAAGTGTTCACCGATCATAAACCCATTACATTCGCCTTCACTACAAGAAGAGACAACTGTTCACCTCGTCAACACCGCTATCTCGATTATATCTCTCAATTCACAACAGACATCAACCATATCTCAGGAAATGACAACGTAGTCGCCGACGCATTTTCACGACTGGAAAGCATCGACACTACAATCAACTACAAAGAACTAGAAAACGAACAGGAAAACGATCAAGAGTTACAGAGTTTGCTACAGAATAACACGGCGTTACAGCTAGAGAGAGTGAAAACTATGGATGCCTACATTTACTGTGACCAGTCTACTTCACGTCCTAGGCCATTCATCACACCAACTTTCCGAAAAGCAATCTTCAACAACCTACACAATCTCAGTCATCCAGGCCCCAACGCTACAGCCAAACTAGTGTCAGAACGATTTGTGTGGCCTAAGATTCGTCGTGACTGCAAAACATGGGCTCAACAATGCACTGATTGCCAACGCAACAAAGTTACCCGCCATACCCACTCTCCTCTTACCTCATTCCCTGTTCCTTCCAACCGTTTTTCCCACGTCCACCTTGACATAATAGGCCCTATGCCACTTTCTTCTGGTTTCAGGTACTGCCTTACAGCTGTAGACAGGTATACTCGATGGCCAGAAGCCTACCCTCTAGCAGACATCACAGCGGAGACCTGTGCTAGCGCTTTCATTTCTGGCTGGGTCGCTCGCTTCGGATGTCCAGAGAAAATAACTACTGACAGAGGAAAACAATTTGACTCGCAGCTGTTCCAATGTATGTCATCGATTATAGGCGCCTATCATTGTCCCACGACAGCTTATCACCCTCAGTGCAACGGCCTAGTAGAGAGAATGCACAGACAGCTGAAAGCCGCCATAATGTGCCACAACAACGCGCAATGGTCGGAGGTACTTCCGCTTGTTCTCCTGGGTATGAGGAGCGCCTGGAAGGATGATCTACAAGCATCTTCAGCTGAATTGGTCTACGGCGAGCCACTCCGGTTACCTGGTGAGTTCATGAAACCGGTAACACACAACATCGTAGATGAAGCAGACTTCGCAGCACGTCTACGAAAACACATTTCGAGACTGTCACCTGCAGCAACATCCAGCCATGGTGAGAAAACTTTTTACGTACCTAAAGACCTTCATACAGCCAGTCACGTTTTCCTGAGGAAAGGACCCTTAAAGAAGTCGTTAGAATCACCTTATTCCGGTCCACACAAAGTCATAGAAAGAGGATCTAAAACCTTTACAATAGATGTCCAAGGGAAACACACAACTGTAACCATTGATAGGCTAAAACCAGCCTACATGAACAACAATGACGGCTCGATATTACCACATTTACCGCAACCACCATCACCAGTGCCATCAGCTTCATCGCCAGCATCGCCACTACCGCAGCCGGAAACCACCACAAGAAGCGGGAGGACTGTTAGATTCCCGCGACACCTTTCTCACTATCGACCGTGAACCGGTCTCAGCGGGGGAGTGATGTAGGCTATAGCTACCTACACTACTTACGTTCGGCTACTCCGAACATTGCCGAGGTTTACCGAACCGCGCGACTTGCGGCTCGACGCGCCGCCGCCTCCTCCCCGCACGGAGATGCGCCCCTCGGTCGCCCTCGCCAGTCCACGCAAGTCCACGCTAGCCAACGTATCGGGCTACCCGAATTTAAATCGCGCAGTGTTAAACTTATGTTTTTATTATATTGTTTTAAGCCAATAAACTTTTATAAATTGTTAGAGCTGTGTTTATTGTAAAGAGTTCCCGAAACCTCCAATACACACATACACTCTACAATAGTATTCATAAAAAGGGCCAGTCAGACCCGGTCCCGCTTCATAATTATTATTCCTCAAATAAACGGGACACCGACGGTAGATATAATACACTCCCACCAGTTTTGCCAGATCACCATCTGGCTCGATTCTCGCGTTCTCCCCAAACCGTCCCTGAAATCCCCCTAAAATTGAGGTTTTGAAGAAAAAATACCCCACAAACGGCCAAATATTTTTTTACTAATGAAATATACATTTCAGCAATAGCTTTCATTACAGAATCCGCATCTTCTCTCGCGTCGTATGCAGTTCCGCTAAGCAGTAAGCTAAATCTCTTTAGCCACGCACAATGGTCCACTTAAGGGACCAAGTGTGGAAACCAAAATCCCTAACATAAAACATAGAATCTCTTTAGCATAATTGAACTGGGTTTAAAATGAACATCTCAAGATAGATTTGCTATTGTGAATGGCTAATCTACAAGCTTGTCTTTAATAATTGCTACTTGTGAGAAGACTCTTTCCACAAATGCGTTAGAAAAACGCAACGAAAAAATTTCTAATGCGAATGTGCTAACAGAAACATCATAAAAATCCCCCAATTCCCTCCAAACCTAGTTATTTTTTCCTCCATGGGCTCCATGAATGCTCCAAAAAATACTGTCCTCCCAATTGTCCCTCCATAACTTTAACTGATTCCGACGCACAAAGAACCTAAAGTTTGTATCACCCCTACACACTACTCTTCGGAACTAAATAACAAGGAACTTATTATATTACTAGCTTTTGCCCGCGACTTCGTTCGCGTGGAATAGTGAATTGATGCCGACTCTTGACCAATAGATGGCGCTGTATGTCCAGAATAAATTTTATTTTTTGTAATAAAAACTATCCTATGTCCTTTCTCAAGTTCCAAACTATGTCTGTACCAAATTTCACACAAATCGGTTCAGTAGTTTAGGCGTGAAGCAAAGACAGACAGACAGAGTTACTTTCGCATTTATAATATTAGTTTGGAAGTTTGGATATACCTAATATATACTAAGTTACTGGAATGATGACGTGCAATGCAAAGGCATTCCGAGCGAGAGAACTTCAAGAGTGGATGTCATTCCTTTCCAATAGGGTATCCAATATTACCTGTTAAAACAAAAATGTGTGTTCATGAATAAATAAATATTTGTACTTACATTTGGGACAGTTGTTCTGTTATAAACTTATAACTTACTAGCACCCCCTTAAAACTAAACTGCGTTCAAATTTATGCAGTAACAGTGTTACTGTCACACCCTTTTTTTTCATGGGCAGCAGTTTATTCAAAATGGGGGTATAAAAACCCCACTTTGCGAACCCGAAAACTACGCATACTGTTCATCACAGGCAGAGCCATTAGGAAAAATCATACTTACCTACTTAATCTTTTAGGTATAATAATATCTCCATAACGTTTAGTTTTCCAAGGGTGCCATAATTAAAAAAAACTCTGTAAAGGGATAGGTTTATGATGTGAAGAATACGTCACACTTATTTTCGTTGACGGTGGTCTACATGTTAGGTTACATCCTTCATTTGTCAAGATATTTTAAAGCAAACAGGGCTGCACATCATCTAGCTAGCTTGATATTTGATAAATTTATTAATCACACTACACATTGTTAAACATGGTTTTATGTTATTGTTGGCTTTTTGCTATGAGTCAGTAATCCTAAATTTAAGTACGAAGAAGCTGATGATGGATGACGGCTGTAAACTATATAGGCAATATGTTGCATAATATTTCTTCTTCAAAGGGACAACTTCAAGTCACCATTACTGAAGATTCTCATTGTTAGAGAATCGGCATGGAAACGACAGTAGGTATTTATTAACCACTCGTATGCCGAGTATATAGACACAATTAAAAAGCTATTGTGTCTCGTGTACATCTACGTTCCGGCACACGAAAGGTTAATATTTTACATCTAACTATTGCCGACGACACGTGTGATTTTCGAACAGTGTTTTTTCTCATTTATGAAGAAAATGCACATAGGTACTATTTTGATTACTACGTACGACTTTTACAGACGCCAGCCGGGTAGCTTGACCTAAGCTACCCGAAACTGTAAAAATTTCCCAATCAACCTTGAACATAATGCAATAAAGTTGAAAATCTATTAAAGAAATTTGACAGATTGTGGTAGCGTGATGTGCTGGCGTCTGTACTTAGCTATTTTATTATGCTTAAAAACTGATTTATAATGGCAATAATAGATTTCCATAACTGGCGAAACGTGAGTGTGCTATTACGTACACCTCTGACTAACCCTTCCGGGATTACAGGCGTGGTGTTATCGCGGGCTTGTGGACGGTGAGTAATGGGCTAGCTCGCCGTCCGTCGTATGACGACGGGCAGGCCGTGTCGACCAAAGACTACTATATATATATGGAGAGTGTCGACGGCGCGTTCGTGTTCCACGCGCGCCTCAAAGAGTTGTCAGCAAAGGGGAGGGGCCCGCAAGGGCCGATGCCTGCCAGGGCTGCGGGACTGTTCGAAAGAGATACCGCGGCCCTGGAACATAAAGGGCCAAAGAAGGAACATGGGTGGTTTTTAGTCAGTAAGAGTCTGACACTCCCTTCCGCTCCGCCCAGAGCGGGGGAGGGGGGGGGGTCATTTGATGATTTCCCACCCACCAAAAAAAAAAAAGGTGTGCTGTTATGTTATGATTTCCAAATATTAATAAGAATTACTGTGATTTTTTTAAATAAATTAATAGTATTTAATTTGACCAAGGATTTTATTCATTTAAACTTCTTGGAATTGACTCGAGAATTTTGTATCGAATAAAAAAAAAGGTTGAATCGATAGTTGCCGCCAAAATGGAAGGGTTTTAAAAAAGTAAAGATAGAATACAAATATTTGTTTTCAAGAAGTTATTTTTGTTATAAGTAGGTATCTATTTAATTCAGTAATTGATTGAGCTTTGCTACTGTATTAACAACATTTTTTTTTTGTATTTTGTACGTATGTGTACAAGATTATATATACCGATACTAATTAAATGTGTTTGAGGTAAAGTTCATTTTCAAACGATTTTTTGATATCAAGATTTTGTTTGTAATCATTCCCGATACTATAAATAAGTTCCTTCCTAAATAACAATAAAAAGTTTTTTTTTTTTAATATTGCATCTGACATCTCGCAGTATTAAAAAAACGTAAAAAAAAACTATTTAAAGACGTAGGAGCGTAAGGAGAAGTGTGTTCTGTGGTGCTCTGATATAATCTATGCAATTCTCTAACGTTTTTTGTAATTTTGTAGGTCAGTGCAAAGCACAAAGAGTATAATAATACTGGGGGGGGAAGAGATCCATGTTCATCCATATTTGATGGATGGGTTTTAGTCAGTAAAAGTCTGACACTCCCTTCCGCTCCGCCCAGAGCGGGAGGAGTCATTTGATGATTTCCCATCCGAAAAAAAGGGGAGAAGAGAGCCCTCTTGTGCCATTTCGAAGCATCCAACTTCGAAACGCCATCTGGATTTTTTGACGGGAACTAAGGCTCTGTAGATAATATTTATTTATTTAAGTACATGGAGGACTTACAGCTAATAAAAACAAACAAAAAGGGAATAACAGTCACCAGATAGCCAATTACAAATCCTCACGTAATTTGAATGTATATATACAATGTATAGGTAGGTAATGTATGTATGTTGTGTATGTATAGGTAAATACTTTATTGGTTTTTTGCAAATAGCACCTGTTTACGTCGTATGTTGATCATATTGCGATTTGCGAATTTAATGACGATACATTTAATAAATTACGATCATTTAATAATGGAAGGAGCTACTATTATAGATATTTTTAGGATCGTGATTCAATAAGTAAACGAGTCATCATTATATTCGCGATTTTGAACAACATGCGATGTAAACACAGCTTCTATTTGCAAAAACAAGAAAGAATTTCGACGGCTACATTTATATTTGAATAGAATCGGCAGTTGCTCTATAATTAACTATTTTGTTTTAGTAATTCATTGTAATTTGTAACTATTATGTTGTATTTTATATCAAGTTCATCAATATTAAACTCAACTCGACATCTGATGTAGATAAAACACCCAAATACCAATAATTAAACACAAAATGGACATTTTAAACATTTGACATTTGTGTATAATATAATTCTGGCAACATCAAATAATGGTCGCCGCACCGCACTCCCCTTAAGGGGAATGCTCCAACCCAGCCCGCGAAATTCAAAATTTCTTGGGTTTTTTGCAATTTGCAGGCCAGTGCTAGGTTGTATGTTGATTAAAATATTATTCGCGGCTGTAAGACATATGTCGTTACAGAATTATAATCATCAAAATCACCAATACAACCCTCCAGGTTCATAAAGGCGTAGGAACAAAAAAAAAAACAGAAAAGTCATTTCTACAGCTTTATGAACTTAGAGCGTTTTATTGATGATTTTGATGATTATAATTCTGTAACTACATATATGTCTTACAGCCGCGAATAATATTTTAATCAACATACAACCTAGCACTGGCCTGCAAATTGCAAAAAACCCATGAAATTTTAAATTTCGCGAAGAAGAAGAAGCGCAGTGCGGCGACCATTATTTGATGTTGCCAGAATTATGTTATACAATAAGTATTTCCGTGACAAGGCTGCCCTCATCGAAAATACTGGACAGCTATGAAATATAAAAATGTGATGATTTTAATGAAAATGTTTACAATTATTCTTTAGAAAAATACTATAAATTGAATTAGAGAACAAAATTATTTGATTTTCTCTTTTGCACTAAAGTTGGGATCATAGATACATCTATCGACAATATGAGACTAATATGAAACCGCCTAAGTGAGGTTGAGTCGAGTCGAGGAAATCATGAGGTTTTGACTTTGAATACGGGTGTAATAGTTTCTCGGTTAAGTAATGTAGATGGCGACTCTTTCTTCACTGAAGTTGAGCTTGTTCTAACTGTCTCCCCATGCAGGTCAGTGTCAGGTTTGGTCAGGTTGTTACTATGTTGATGAAAAATGAGTCGCGCAAGTTAAACGAATGTAGTTACAGATTTATAATGATTAAAATAATCAATACGGGTTGTATCTAAGTTGTGTCTAAGTTCATTTAACCCCATTGACTGATTTTTTCTTGAAATAATTATTTAATGGGGTTAAATGAGCTTAGAGGGCTGAGTTCACGATTTTAATTAACAAATTCTGTAACTACATAGTTGTTACTTGCGCGACTCAATTTTCATCAACATACAAGCTGGCACTGACGTACAAATTGCAAAAAAACCAAAGAAAATTTGAATTTCGCGGGCTACTTTAGCGCTTCTACCCGATCTATTTCGCCATCGTTTTGCACGAGTGAACCGAGACCGAGATACCGAAAGTTGGACCAGACTGGAAGGAGCGCGCCATCTAACGATATGACTGCAGAACTAAGCCTGTGAGTAGGTACAGACGCCAGCAGGTTAACCTACCCGAAACTGTAAGATTTCCCCAACCAACCTTGAACTTAATAGTTTAGATGTAAAGTTGAAAATCTATTAAAGAAATTTGATAGATTGTAGTAGCTTGATGTGCTGGCGTCTGTACCGTAATAAATAAAAAAATAACGTAGGTAAGTTCACGTGATAAATCATTATTGCGAATGTTTAAAAAAAAATTAAGGTTGATGTTCCAGGGTAGCCCGCGAAATTCAAATTTTCTTAAGTTTTTTGCAATTTGCAGGCCAGTGCTAGGTTGTATGTTGATGAACATTTGATTCGCGGCTGTAAGACGTATGTAGTTACAGAATTATAATCATCAAAATCATTAATACAACCCTCCGAGCTCATAAAGGTGTAAAAATGACTTTTTACAAGGTCAAAGTCATTTTTTGATTATAATTCTGTAACTACATACGTCTTACAGCCGCGAATCAAATGTTCATCAACATACAACCTAGCACTGGCCTGCAAATTGCAAAAAACGCAAGAAATTTTGAATTTCGCGGGCTGGTTGGAGCATTCACCTTAAGCAGTTTTTGTATTCTGACATTCTATTTTGTATAATTTCAGAAACATTGCCAAACTACTGGCAGCCCCGAGTCCCCGACACCAATGTGTCACTTTACCATAGATATAGATTAGACATGTTGATGTTATGTTATTGATGTTATTGTTATGCGTTCGCAAAGTGACTGCTAGTGACGTAACGCCGATTACTTTTACAACAAAGCAAAACATTACAGCTATTATACCGAAACTTGAAAATAATGGTATCAACATACCACATGATAAAACTTTTTAAGAAAGCGACGTACGAAAGGTATAACAGAAGTTTAGAAGATATCGAAACTCCAGGTAGTACTAGACAAGAAACAACCGAGGAAAAATGCAGAATATGTCTCAAGAAAGGTACTTTGCCCATATTTAATGACCAGGGAGCCGATATTTCCGAAGATATTCGCACGTTCGGCGATATACAAATTAGTGAAGACGACGAACATCCTAAGTTCTTATGTGATTCTTGTTTGAAATTACTAGATGCTGCTATACTATTCAGAAAAACTGCTAAAATATCTGATCAGGTTTTGAGAAATGCTTCAGCGAAAAGCAGGAAACCTTCCAGCAAAGCCCTGAACAATGAAGAGACTGTGAAAAAAGAAAACACTGATAATTCTTCACCATCATTGTTGCAAAATTTCTTCTCTTCTGTTGAGAGTGACAATGAATTGTGTAGTAATAATTCTATGCCTATGACATACAGGAAGAAGATACCTAAAGTACAGTGTAGGATTTGCTTCAAGATTGTCACAAAAGCCTACTACAAGGAGCATTTTGCTCTTCACAACCAAACTGTGGCCAAATATGTTTGTGATATTTGTGGCAAATCATTTCGCCAAAGATGTTCTTATAGAAACCATTACTTTACACACAGTTCAGAATTTCCTTATAAATGCACAATATGTCCATACAGAGGACGTCATTCTGGACTTTTAAAAACTCATATGCGCACCCATACAGGAGATTATAGATATATGTGCACAGAATGTCCTGCTAGATTCTTAACAAAGAGTAATCTGAATAAGCATGCACTAAAGCATAAGGAACCAATGTTCAAATGTGATAATTGCCAGAGAGGGTTCCATTCTAAACTTATTTTAGAAAGACATTTTGAAGCAGATCATTTAGGAATAAAGAATCATATTTGTAATGTTTGTGGAAAAGCATTTGGTTACAGAAAGGCAATGATGAGGCATCAACTTGATGTTCATAAACGACAAAAGAAATTGAATGGAAGAACACCAGCCTACATAGAGGCAGAAATAAATAAATTAGAAGATATTTTAAAATCATAAACAAAACTATGCAGTCAAAATATTTATTACAGAAACAAGTCTCAAGTTCACTCAAGTAGATCCATCCACTATTTCCTGTAATTATTTTATAAATCAAATCTTATTGTAGACACTAACAATACTAGCCTAATTACTTAACCTAACCTGACCGTGACTTCCTAACTTATTATTATCGTAGGCTGATAAAATTTTCGTTTTTCCTAAATGATGCTGATATAAACTAAACTTACCCGTCACTAGGGATACCAGAATAATTGATAATCACTGAAGATATCAGGGTGACAGTGTAAGTTTAGTTATAAAATGTGCAAGGATAAAACAGTATTATGTTAATACAACTATTATGGTTGATTTTCCCCTATAAGCAATCAAATATTCCTCTGTATCAGATGTAATGATTGTATTCACCTGAAATTGAGGTGTAGTAGGTACCTTCCTAAAACCCACTGAAGTTGTAAAGGTTGATGATCAAAATTTATGGAACAATGGTTATTATGTATCTGGTAAGGATGAAGTGCTAATAGACCAATTTGGGTCAGTGGCTTTTAATCACAACTACCTCACTAAGTATTTTGTTTATACAAGACAAATTACGACTAAGAGATAGTTTATTTAACATAATGGAGACATTGTGTATGTAAGATAATTATCTATTAATTAGATCTTTAAATTGATTGTGAAAAGTAACTTGAGCTTTGTTAACAGATGATTTTAAATTGTTTTATTTCAATTCATTATCGCCTACAAAGGCCTTGAATAATAAAAATAACAATACAACCAGTTTTGTTTTAATTCATGCTTTAACTCAAGATGTCCACATCTTGACAATACTCATTGTGAGCATTACAGTTCACCTGCCATCCTCGTTTCTATGTTCAGCTTCTAAATAAGCCGGCATTCGTCCAAATAACAGCTTTTCTCTCTTATGAACATGCCTCTGATGCTTCATCATAGCATTTCTGTATCCAAATGCTTTCCCACAAATATTGCAGACATGTTTTTTAATGCCCAAGTGATCAGCTTCATAATGCCTCTGCAACATTAGTTTAGTATGAAAAGCCCTTTTACAAGCATCACAGTGAAGCTCCGGCTCTTTATGTTTTAATGTGTGACTGTTCAAATTACTCTTAAACAGAAACCTGGCAGGGCATTCAGTACACATATACCTATAGTCCCCAGTGTGGGTTCTCATATGGGTTTTGAGTAACTCTGAATATCTTCCTTTGTATGGACAGAATTGGCATTTATATGGGAATTCATTGCCGTGTCTGAGGCTGTGGTTGTGGTAAGCACATCTCAGTCTGAATGACTTTCCACACACATCGCAAACATACTTCTTATGGTCGGGGTCGTGCATGGTCATGTGCTCCTTGTAGTATGACCGGTTTATGACTTTACTGCAAATGTTACAAGTTACTTTTGGTGCATATTTGATTTTTGGTTTCTTTTCGCGTTTCACCTCGCCAAGATCTTCGTTTTCCATTACCCACTTTTCTGGCTGTTTCGTATCATAGACGCAACTGTCGCTAAAATCTTGATCATATTGCTCATGTTCATCAACTGTTTCTTCTTTGACTGGCTGTTTAAGAATGTCCTCTGATTGTCTCGCTATTTTTCTAAATAATATAGCTCCTTTGATAAACTCGTGACATATATCGCACAGAAGGTTTGGATATTCGTCGTCTTCATTCAACTCTATATTCGAGAGAATTGCTAATGCTTCTATAATAGAAACAGTGTCTACAGTCCCGAAAATCGGCATACAACCTTCTTGTAAACAAACTCGGCATTTAGACAGCGACCCTTCCTTATTTTTTAAATGTCTATCGTTATTTTCATGTATAGTTTTGTAATATTCGGTAGCACTTAATTTAGGTTTTTCTTTTTTAGATTTTTTCATTAGGTAGTACAATGTCAGCATGGTATGGTATTGATGAATAAAGAGCGTTTAGAGTATGTAGCAGTGTAGCTATTTGGGTACAATTTCACTTAGTTTCAATAATTTACTCACTTATGTTATATTACTCTAGTTTACAGAAAACGAGTAAACAACTCTGTAGTCTGTAGGTAGAATCGCGAGACCACTTTACCTATATAAAAATGTACTCTGTGCACTTTACTTTTTACTTTACTCTTGTCAATGTCGATTGTCGATGTCAGAAGACTGTCATTTAAAGATGTCACTCACTCAGTCGTTTCATTTCATTCACTCTTGCCATTGAAATATTAGGTTCTTCCATGGAACTATTTACAAGTAATTTTTTTTTTGTAATTCACAGTTTAGGACTCGACGAGTTTTTTTACCTTATTTTTTTAGGATGTTGTAAGCAAAGAGTAAAAGTTTGTCCCTCTCTAATAAGGCGACCATACATTTTCGCCCCCGAAAGCTAGCTCGCGAAATTAAAATTTTCTCTTTTTTTTGCAATAAGTCTGTTGATGGCGCGCCAGTGTAGCCCGCGATATTCAAAAATTTTCTTAGGTTTTTTGCGATTTGCAGAAGTAACACGTAGGTATGTAGTTACAGAATTATAATCATTAAACTCATCAATACAACCGTCTAAGTTCATTTAACCCCAGTGAACAACTTTTTCATGAAATAAAAAATATACCTCTGACCTATAGTTATAAATATATGCATGTATGTAAGAGGTTGGTTCCTTGATGGTTTTAGAATGTCTCACCGCTGTCACTGTCATTGAAGCCCTCCTTAGTATGTTTATGTTCCTTGCATAGCATCTTAATATTAAAACACTGGTAATTCCTCCCCTAGTATTATACTCTTTGGGTAATTTATTGTTCTCACTCGACTCGATCGATAACAGCTGCAAAAATGTCAGGTTCTTACTTTATGTTGCAATTTTTGAACAAAATACAGCTTATGAAGCAGCAAGGGAAACGGCTTAATCAAAATACTACAACTCGCCAAGACAGCGATGAAGAACAAATCAGGACAAGTAATAAATGTAGGCTTTGTTTAGAAGAAGGTAACAAACCAATTTACAATTCGGATAGCTCTTTCAACATCGCAAAAGCCATACGGACTTTTGCGGACATACAATTAAATGAAAATGATGCCTATCCAAAGCACTTGTGTACGGAATGCCACGCTTTTCTCCAGAATGCAGTAGTATTTAGGAAATCAGCCCAAGACATTGACAAACAACTTCGTCAGACCCCAGCTCAGGATTCTGGAGAAGAATCATGTGCAGAGAATAATCCTGACGATAATGGTGACAGTGAAAATCAAAATATAGAAACTGCACTAAAATCTAAGTACAGTTGTAAACTGTGCAAGCTCAATTTCAAATCGTCTAAAGACTTAGTTGCACACAGAAGATCAAGAACTCACAAGAAAATTCGTATTCAATGTCCTGTGTGCTACAGATTGTTGACAGCTCAGTTATATCAGAAGCATGTCGCGAGACACCAGTCAGCCTCTCACCTTGTTTGTGATATATGCGGCAAACTTTACCGCAAAGATAATTTGGTCAGGCACTTACAGCTTCACAGCTTCGATCTACCATTCAAATGCCAGATCTGTCCATACCGAGGACGCTTCATGGAATCACTTAAAATCCACATGAGAACACACACTGGTGACAAACCTTTTTCATGTGACAAATGTGAGTTGCGATTTTTAACAAGAAGCAATCTGAACAGGCATCTGTTAACGCATAAAAAGGAAAGACCTTTCAAGTGTCTTGAATGTGGAAGAGGTTTTTATACTAAGAGGGATATGGACATACATTTTAAAGCTGATCATGCGGGTCTCAGGGAGTTTGGTTGCAAGATGTGTGGCAATAAGTATGGCACTAGGAAGGCGCTGATGAGACATGAACTGAGAGTTCATAAGCGGGATAAGATGGCAAAAGGCCGAATGCCATTGTACCTTCAAGCTGGGTATCAGAAACAAGATGAAGTCATGTCTAGCATGTTAGTTGCTGTCAAATTGCTATCAGATAAAGCTACACTCCTCAGTTAGTTTTGCAATTTGTGAAAATTACTGAAAAGCTTTAGTAAGCTTTTGCATAAGAGAAGGTCGAAAATAATTCCAGATAGTTTTTGCTTACATGTTAATTAAACAAAATCATAGTTCATTGCATAAATATTTATTCTCATAACTAGACAATAAGTGTTTATAAAAACAGTTTATTAAAATCTGTAATGCTCTTTGCAATTACTTTAAATGATGTTTAAATCATGTAATACAATTTCATTGGACTAGAATTTTGTATAGATCATTACATAATACATTTATATTGGACTATAATTTAAAGTTTACACATAAAGACAACACTAAGTACATTTTTGTAAATAAAAACCACACACATTTATATAAATCTTTGGTGTAATAAAACTACTGAACAATGGAAGATTTTTTGATAGTAACTATTCAGTATATATATCTAAATAAAGGCCACGATATCACTTATGTTACACTTAACAGATGGATACAAACAACAATGAGGAAGGCTTCTATGGTCTCCTAAACTTTATGTTTCTTGTTACAATACTAGCTGCAAAAATTTAGGATGCACCCCCAACACCTTTACTACTTCAGTCCTTTAACAGTGATTTTAGCTTTGCACGGTGTATCACTGTCAGAATCATTATAATGTATCCCTAGCAATAAGATTGCTTTTTGATTGTAACTGTCAATGGTAAAAGAACTGTATGGACCGGCGTTTTCATTTTCCTCCTTAAAACGAATAAACATAGAGAATGATTGTCACTGGCTGAGCTAAGCCAATCACAGCTTTACTACAAGGTTTACTGCAGCATAACTAGGAATGTTCCCATAAAGAAATATAAAGCTTAATTGAGGGGTGGGGGTTCAGTGTTGCTTCTCTACATAGTAATAGTTAGATGTAAAAGATTAGTAGCAACATATTCATAACTTTCAAGTACGGCTAGATAACTTGATTTTTTGACAACATTATATTCTTGAGTTAAAACATTTAAAGTGCAAAATTGTAAGACTACGACAGTATTGTCAGTATTCTTACAATTTTGCACTTTATATCTTTTTCTTTATATATAAACTATTATAATGATAGGATATAGTATGATGAAAAAATATGTGATTATTACTGACTAGAAGTTCAAATCTTAAAATAGTTAACAGTTTCAAATTCATTGGTTTTGTTTTTATTCTATACTATTGGCTCTGTGCACGAGTTCAGCGCCACCTAGCGTCCACAACTTTGTTGGCTCTGACGTTTTGATATTTAATGGCGGCAATATCACAAAATATTACAACAATAATACAAAATTATCTAAAATATAGTAAAATTACTGTGATACGTTGATTTGGGTGGAGAAAGGGTTGTGCAATAATTTTTGACCATTCGGGTTGAATGAGGTAAGTAAAATTTATTCAAAAAGTGTGTTTTATTTTGAACGTGTCAGGGTTTGTTTACTTCATTTTTAGTTATAGTTTCACTGTAAAATAAGAAAAGAAAGCTACTTTAATGGTTTCATTCAATAATAATAAGCATATATAATTGTTCCTGTATCAGTAGTGATAAATTAAATATCGTTTTCAGATCGAAATGAGTATTATTATAAGGACCGGGTTTGTGAGTATCACTCACAATATAAAATTCCAACCACAAATGGTCTTTAAAGGAAAATTGTTGGTTTCTGCTGGACATGTCCGTGACGTAGAGGAATTAAGAAAAAAGCAAGGACAGAGTTTAATAATTCAAGCTCGCATCATAAGGCAAACATCTATTACTTTGCTACCTTACAAAACGGTTGTAGAGGTAAACAATTAATCTCCGTTTGAAGACAGAATCAGAGATTGAGTTTTAATAGACGCAATTTTTAAATATTCATTTGATTGCAGGTGAATGCAGCACGAGTAATTACAAGTGTGAAATGTGATTGCGTTTATAATCAAAGTGGTAAATGCTTCTGTTTTCCAAGTAGCTGTTGGGAATCGATAAAACGTACATTTACTGTTTCTGCCAGAATTCTTGCAATTTACAAAACAACAACTGCTGCGACCCATTTTTGTCGGGGGAATAACGTAATTATTAAAATTATGTAACCAAGTCTAAACAGATTACTTTGAGATATGGCACATGACAGCGCCAACATTGTTTTTACTTTTGGCCACATGAGCGCTGCGATCAATGACATTACCCCCACCTAGTACTTCGCACACAGCCAATAAGTACCTACTACATTTTGTGTTTTCTTTATTACACTAGTGACTCGAAATAGTAGTATTTTCACAGTCTTGTAATATATGTAACAAAATAGTGACTTTAGGTATTTGTATTTATCAACTTCAGAAAATGGAGCAGATAATGCATTCGAATTCTTTTTTACTTTTCAATAGGTACTTGAAACGAATTGTAACTATTTCGCTATTTATTTAATTTTTGTGCACCACACAGATTGTTTCAATATTTTAAGTGTGATAAGAGTTTTGTGTACCACACAATTTTTCAAACATTGTGACACAAAAAATTATGTATTTTTATTATATTTTTTTGTCTCCCTAGCTTATTTCCATTGTTGACTGATGTTCAAGTAAAAGGCAAAATATTGTAATATCTAGTTACCATACAATGTTAAAGGTAAAAATAGTAGTTTTTAAGTATCTTAATTTCCATGACCTAAATTGTAAATAATACATATAATAATAATATGACTAGTGACATAATAGGATTAAAGCAGTACATGGCTAAAGTACAACACAAAAGCATTAATAGATAGAAAATATTGAAAAAAAAATTGCCAGTCATTGTTCTTAGGCTTTATACATGATATTAAAAACTATAATTATAAATATTGCATGGCATCACTAATATTGCCTTTACATAATGGCTTGCATTAGCACTTAAAAAAAACAGGATTATTCCACTTTGTCTCATTAGTGGACACCAACATTTTGAAAAAACCACATTGTCCTACTAGTGGGACAAATTGGTGAGGTAGAGTAATAATCTAAAAATCACACCTACCCTCATTTTATTAAATTTTAATTACAATAAATATTTATGTGAGTATAGAGGGTGGAAGGGATATTGACGCGAAAACCGTTACCACGTATTCAGTACATCATTTGGAGCCCTTACAAATTTTTCATTGGTTATAAAAAAAAATCTGCTGTTCCATACATTTTGACTGTGTAGGTATTGCACTTTTGTAGGAATCAGCTGTTTTTTTTAGTAACCAATGAAAAATTTCTATGGTGGCTCAGAATGATGTACTTAATACGTGGTTACCGTTTTGGCGACAGTGTCCCTTCCACCCCTTATTATGAGATATGGTGGATGAATATGGTGTATTTACTAATTTGGCTTATATGGTTGACATATGTAAATGAAGGGCAGCATATTGCATTCAGAATGTAAGAATGAATCTATGAATCATAAATTCCTTCATAGATTTCAACTGAACTGCTGTAATGAAATTCTGATAGAGTGATGTCACAAGACCTTATTTCTTATTTTTAATCAGGTCATGTCTTTGGTCATACTTCATAACATTTCTATCAAATTTATTAGTATTTGAGATGAGTTTATGGCAAAATATCTTCTTAATTATTATTTGTCACTGAAAGGCAGTATAGTTAAGATAACAGTAGATACACAGATTTCCCATACACATTTCATTTTTGAATTTCATTTAAATACTCATTTCTTATAAAAAATTTTTGAATAACATTGGCCTAAAAATTAGTGCTAAAGGCACTCAGTTCCTAGTAAAAGGTACTCTTTGGTCTTGTACTTTTTAGTCATAGGAGGGTCCTCGGCAAAGGGAAACTATGAACATGGATGCAAACACAAACTCGAGTGTCTGTATGCATAGCATGAGGGTACACCAGATGTACTCTATTCTCAATACTACTACCTGGAGGCTGAGGAGGTATATGACACCCATGATTGATGGCAGCGTCAGCAGCACTGAGAATATTACGGGCAAATCTGCAAGAGATAAATATTCTTTGCTGTACACTAAAAGAAGGTATAATTATATTAGGACACAATACATATTGAAATGATTCAATTATTCATTATAATGGCTTTGAAGAGTTTTGCTTCTAAGACAAGTAGGTGTATTTTTCTGACTAATGCTTCTAGCAGAAAAATATTTCTCATTAGAAAATAAAAATGGGAAGGTTCAATCTAATAAATCACTTACCCTTTTCACTCAGACTTCCTTTTCGACCCAATATAAGGCGGGCTGCTTCAATAATGAACAAGCCAACAAGCACTCCAAAATCTCTGCCTATTTTTGTTGGATCCTTGTCTATCTCATACTTTTCAATAATTAAAACTGACTTCAAAATAAGAGTGCCCAGTTCACATGTCGCGAACAGACCAAAATAAAATGAATTGATGTATAGCAGAATTTCATATGCTAAGCTTGAATTAACCATTTTGACGTCGTATTTTACTTATTTCTAACTAAACAATCTTAATAGTTTAATTAAAACAAAGGAACTTTCATAGGCACTTGTAAAATACACAAAATTAGAAGTTTTAATTCATTCTTAATCCTGAATTATTTAAAAATAGAACACTCGACACAGAGTGGAAGATAAAATGACGAAGAATGACATATGTTTGTTGACAGTTAACATAATGTTGCTAGGATACTAAAATCTTCACAACTCATTTAACAGCTGGTGTATTAATCCAAGTTAATTGATAGATAAACGAATAAGTAAAAATATTATAACAATTACACTTGTTGTAACACTATCCTTATTGTAATAGGAATTTTTATGCACTAATAAAATGAAAATTATGCATTGATTAAAATATTCAGCAAGTCTCAATGATGAGGTTAGTATTTTTATTTTGGCAATACAAAATTAAGTGCAACGAACGACGCCAGCGGGGGTGGTTGTGTTGCACGTGTTTTTAAATTCTACTGTATTGCAGTTATTATGAATAAGAAAGTTTAATTTAACTTTAAAAAGTGTCGTATTTAGATTAACAATATAAAGTTGTTGTGCCCGCAATTTATGTTTTGGTAAGTGTTGAAAATTAAATGTTTTGACAACCACGCGCTCAGTGGGGGCACATTTTAAATTGTCTTTTTGGTGTATAACGGGATGATATCTCTTTTATTTCATTTGGAAGTTTGTTGTCAGTGAAGCAGCATTGGAATCGCGTCTTATTTCGTAATATGTGCGATGATATGTGGACGTGTGATTGCGAGATAATAAGATACAGTTGAATCATATCATAGTGAGAATGCGGTCCTAGAATCAGTATGTTTTTTATTTAGTGAGAAGTGAACGGATAACTATTTTCTCTGTGTGGGTCAATGTACACTGATAAAGCTTTGGAAAGTTAGATGCCATTTCTTTCTTGGATACATTTGATTTTGAAGTACTTACACTCAGCCAGTTGGTGTAAGGTTAGTTTAAGTTAAGAATTTATTTATACACACACTGTTACATTATAATTTTTACATTGTTAACTTAAGTCTAAGTGCCTCATCACTTACAGAAACGCACAGCATGCACTACATTATGGGCAAATAATTACACCATGAAATAAATAAAACAAGAAATACACAATTTGAAAAACTAAAAACTATTTTAAACTAAATTAATTACACTGAATTAAATTAAATGAAATAACATAGATTACATTAAATTAGAATAGATTAAATTAAATTAAGATAGATTAAATTAAATTAGAATGGATTAAATTATTTTATTATGGATTATATTTTTTATAAAAAAAAAAACATAAGATTTTGTAAATATTTGACTAGAGATAGCCATTAAATGGTGACTTTTTTTAGAGCACGTACTGAACAGTAAAAGAAATCAATGTCAAGAAACTTTTAAATAATATTAGTAATATTCAATTAACATGAAAAAAGCTCCATATTTCATAAAAAAAAAATACTATTTTAATACAGCTTTATAAAGTAAACTATCCAGCTAGCTTCCTTTTCAACATAAACAATCCTCAATAATCCTAAAAACAATCAATTGAGACTAAGCCTAACAAAAGAATTAAATACCTATTAATTAAACCCTGGAGGAGATTGTTGAACTGAATTATTTTATTTAAAGTTTTAAACTAAGTAGGTACCTTTATTAAAAAGTTTAATAAAATTGTAATAGCCCCTAAATTATAAAAAAATATACAAAGTTAACTGTTCAAAGGTGAACCAGCATTGTATGTTATTATTATTTTGATTAAATTCCAATAAAAAGGAAAACATTGTTGAATTATTTTGTTAAAAAAAACTGCAATGTTTTATTTATGAGCGTAAAAATAAATAGCAGGAGATATTTAAATCACTTTTTTTAATGCAGTGTCAGAGGCGGTTGCACATCCTGCCTATTGTTTTATACAAAGAGTAAAGAGTGACTCACAAACATTATTATAATGACTTTCTTTGTAAGTGCAACACTAAAAGAATTTTTAAAAGGATGTCTTCATTTGTTTTGGCAGTGCAGAATCCATGGAACTTATAAGTACCAAGTAGGTTGTTGGCATAATGTTGAATGTCCTTTGGTGATAAAAACTATCTTAGTTCATCGTTTGCTTTCAAAAGTTTTCCTCAGAAAAACTTGAATGTATTCAAAACAAGGATAATATGAAAGAATTTGTAGTAATGTACACCCACAAATTATATTAACCAAGCTTCCAAATTGTAATAATACTTTGGTGTACTGATAACAATAATATTATTAAAATGGATAGCAACAATTTTTTTGTTTGATTAAACATGTGACAAAAATTTGCTTGAATCTTATCAGCACACAATAAAAAAATGGCTATCACAACTTAATTCATTTTTATATCATTATTATAGGTAATTAATGCTAAAGTACAAAAATATCAAATCAATATACTTTAGATTAGATATTAATTACCTACTAATCATCTTTTATTAAGATGAATACATGAATTCATATAAAAATAAAACCTGCATAGTAAAATTACTCTAAATGGTGGGGCTCTACCTAGGTAAGGCATGGCTGTCTCCCCATCTTCTGATAGTTTTATTCAGTAGCTAGCTTCAATGAAGGTTGTGAGTAATTTGAGACGGCCAGCTACTTTAATAAATAAGGTTGAATACAAACAAAACTTGATTATATTTTGTAAGTAAATACCTAAGAGTCTACTAATCAGCAGTTTCGATGACACCAAATAGGTATACATGTAAAATTAATACTAATAAAAAGGGGTAAAATTTATTTGTAAGTTTGTATGGGGCGTAATCTCCGGAACTAATTATTTATTTATTTATTAAAATTTTATGCACATAACGTACAAAGGCAGACTTAATGCCTTGGGCATTTTCTACCAGTCTATCTTAGGGTGATGCAGAGACAAAGCAGTAGGTGCAATAGTACAGGAAATTACCAAGAATAAAATATAATAATAAATACATATTATACATATACATACAAACAAAACATATGAAGTAAAGAGAGTTAAAATTCATACATAGATAAAGAAAAACAACAAATTAATAACAATTAAATAATGATACAATTCTAACAATTTCTTCACAACACGTTTTTTTTTCTTCCATTCTGCCAACCGTCACGGTATCATTTACATCATTCCTCACAAAATCCATCCGTCGTTTCTTTGGTCTTCCTCTCCCTCTCCATCCATCGACATTTATATTCATCACTCTTTTAGTCACATGCGATTCGTCGCCTCATCACATGTCCATACCAAGACAGTCAATTCCATTTCAACACGTAGTGCTAGTAGTACTAACATAAAATTGAAAATGTATTTTTATCACATTAGTCGCCAATTATACATGACCCTTATTATCATCTGCATCGGCTTTGCCCAACTATGTTGGGGACCGAGCCTATTGCATTCAACTGGGCACAAGTCCAGATTCCAGCCTGCTTCAGAGAAGGTCCTAATGGACCCGGAAATCGAACCCAACACCTGATGCTCAGCAGTAGCGCTTGCAACCACTAAACCAATGAGGCAGTCTACGCCTATCAGTCAGACCCTACAATCTGAATTCACCCACTGCTGGGTATACGCCTTTCTTTTCTTGTGCCAATCTCCGCGGTCCTGTGCCTTACCCTAGTTACCCTTATCTTCCCTCATTAAAAAAAAAAAACATCATGACTTCGGAATGGTAAGTCAAGGTCAGGCCAATGTCCGAAAGCATATACCTAAGCGTAGGTATTTTCCTAATGTACTGAGCTTGAACTAAGTGATCTCAGATAATGCATACGCACGCACGTTCTTAAGTTGGCATAAATTCTCTGTTTGTCTTTGTCTCTTTACGCAAAATAAAGTCTATAAAATAATTATTTATGGTGACTCATCGCTTGGTCGTCACATGGTCTTCGCTATCGTGGGGGGTAGTATTTATCCGACTACGGCGAAGCCAAAATTATTGATATATGTTTGTATTTACGTATGTTCCTCCGTAGCGCCTAAACTATTCATCCGATTTTGATGAGGTGTCAATCGATTCGTTATTATGCCCCGGCTTCAACAATAGGCTTCATTTTAACCGACTTCAACAATAGGATGAGTCGATTTTGACTTGTAAACCCTGAATTTAATTAGAGTGTGATTTTTCAGTAGTCGGGTTTTTTAGTTGTTGTACCACACAAATTCTTGTTTACGACACTATCTCTTAATAGCACTTATTTTTGTAGTTGTTCTGTCAGTTGAATTCCTAAACGCATTTCAATGCGTCTCGGTAACTGCTAAAGCCACTGCAATACATTTAAACCCTCGGCAACGACCTCGAGCGATGCGATATGCGACACGACTTGTGTCCGCCTGAAGCTCGTTTTCCGGCCGAAGCCGAAATTGATTAATCGGCCGAAATTCATAAGTCGGCTCTATAACCTTCGGCCGAAGCCGAAAAGAGAATGCTCATGGAAGTAAGGAATCCCGTACCATGCTGCATCAAAATCAAACCTTGTTTTTTATAGACTACACTGATCGTATTAACTCCTACAAAAATTATTTTTGAAAAAAAAACCCGCGTTTCAGAGTTATTTTATAAAATCGAAACTAACCTAAAAAGTAGGTCTATTTTTTCGACGCTACCAACGACGTATTTTAACACACATACATTACATTATTGCTCTAAAAACAGCGTAATACACTAATATTAGTAAGAATTACGAGTTAAAGTAACATCCACAGTATGCTTGACTGAAACTCGATTTTATTTTAGACCTTTACATTGCCAATAGTCAGTCAGTACAGTACAAATGTCAGATGCCACAGATAAGATAACTATAAACCATAGAGTATAGTAAGTGCTATAAACTAGTCGGGATTTAGGGATGTAATCGATAAATCAAAATCTTTAGGCTGAGAAAATCTATTTTGTTGCAAATAGCAATAAACCAAACTAAATCGATTTGGTGTACTGATCTTACTTAATTGTAATTAATTTTAGAGTCCGCTCGACAGACAAGGGTTTGTTCAATTGAAACGGAACGTCATTTATATTCAGTTGAAACGGAACGTCATATAAAGGGAGTAAAACAATATTCGTACTTTTAAACTCGAAAAGTATATTTCCAGTTCAAAAATCAAATCCCCGACGCGTAATGCCGTAAAAAAATATGAAACTAATTACTATAATATTTTGGTTTTGAGGCGCGAGACTTTTTGGTACCAACTTTGGTCATTGTCCTTTAATAACTCTAAGAATTTCAGTTCGAGATTAGCAAAAAGTGAACATAATTACACAACTACACTGGCTTTGTACAAGTATACTGACTTCATACTATAAGTAGGTACAACATAATCGGATGATTAAAATTACGTTGCTTAGCATAGCATAGCTTAATCAGACTATAATGTTCTCACTGCTGGGACACACGGAATGGGAATGGGCTATAATCCACCACGCGGGCCCAGTGCGGGTTGGTAGATGTCACATGTCTTCGTTTTTTTTTCGACATGCCGGTTTCCTCACGATGTTTTCATTCACCGTTTTTCAGAGCAGTGGTGATGAAATAAATTACTCAAAGTAATGCGTCTGCCTGGGTTCGAATCCACGACTTACTGTTCGTAAATCAGGCCCGCCACTACTGGGCCACCGCTGCTCGTTTAAATTAAATTAAGTTTAATTACGTTGCACCTTTTCAAACATAATAACATTTCGAAATGTGTGATTCTTTCACCATTTGTTTAATTTCGGTGGTTGCTAGAAACCTTCAGCTAACAAATCCACCTTCAGCCTACGACCTTTGGAGAATTTGGAGGTGTTGAATATTCGCTCTGGACTTCTAAAGCCATAAAAAGCGCGAACACATCGAATGCGACAAAACAATCGGTAACATAAAAAACTGAATGACTTAACGTGTCCTGTTATGTGTCCTATTAGCTTAATTATTGTTTGTGTTTTGAATACAATAGCCGGATGAGGGATTCGAAAGTTTGAATACAACAGACTGACAGAACTGCCTTAACCGAGACTGTTCTTGAGGAAATAGTAACTATAACCTACCTTGATAAAGTGTTAAAACTACGTTCTACGATCGTACTGTAAGAGAAACAATATTTAACATACTTTTTTATTACCTACGCTATAAAATCGACATAAGAATCATTATCAAAATATAATTTTGATAGCCAGTCTTGTAAGAAAAAGTTTACGTAAAAACCGGCCTCCAGCCTCCAGCACTAAGAGATCCATACCACCAAAACCATACTGTTACAGCCTGCACATTCTGTAAAAAAAAGTCTTCCTATGACTTAACATCACCCCTGTAATCCCGGGGTTAGGCAGAGGTGTACTTAATAAATAGTACACCCATATTTCGCCATTTGTTAAATATGTTTAAATCCCATGTAATAGGGGGTGAGCCTATAGCCATCAACCGGCCGCAATTCCAGATTGTGGCTGCTACTGAGAAATTCCTCCTTTCACTTTTCGCGATCTAGTGCGTTTGTAGGCCAATCCTTTGCGAAAGAGTCCAGCTCATCCCGCCATCTCCTTCTGGGCCTGCCGCGCTGTCGTTTCCTGCTATTTGGTATCCACTGAGTGGTAATTTTTGCCCATTGCTGTTCCGACATGCGGCAGATGTGACCAGCCCAGTTCCATTTCAACTTAGCAGCTATAAGGCCAGCATCAGCTATTTGGGTTTTGGAGCCAAGCATGGAGTTTCTGATACGAAAAATATAAATACAAAGCCATCACAAACACGCTATAAATCTAATCGTGTCAAACGCGCGGTCAACGACCAACTGTAGGTTATTCAATCAACAAAATAATGAGCAGTATTCAATTCAATATGCTGCTAAATAAATATTCTACAATTGTAATACAAAGGGGGACTGCTGTTCGTGCAATTTTTATACTTAATAAAAACGCTTTGTCTGTAAAACCTCTGTGGTGACTGACGACAATTTGTTTTCATTACGCAATTGCGCGTTATGTGTCAGGAAAAGTAAACATCGTAAAATTACTGTGCTTTCATTGTTATTAAAATTCTGTGATTTTTCAGTGACCTTTATTCTCGTTGCCATAAGGTTTATGTTTAGGTGATAGAAGTATTCGAGGTTGCCTTGCATGATTCAATCTACATACCTACATACGTATAGAAAGCTTTGTCTATGCCTGAGTGATAATTACATTAATTACTTAGATCGTGATAATCAAGAAACTAAGTATAGAAAACTGACTGCTGACCGTGAGGTCCTGGGTTCGATTCCCAGGTCGGATAAATTGTTATTGGGTTTTTCCATCAAGAATTTCTCGGTAACTGCCACGGAGCCTGGATTTGTTATCCAGGTTGATAGCAATAGGCTCGCCCGCTATTAAATGGGACTTAAACATAACTGGCGAAATTTTGTCGTACTCTTAGGTACACGTACACCTCTACCTAACCCTTCGGGGTTACAGGCGTGGTGTTCTGCTACCTAAGTATAGCAAAATATTAGAGAATGTATGGCTACTAGAAAATAGACGGACTAATGATAAAATACTCCTTGTGGGTGAATGATGAATTGATGATTGATGATCATTATGGCCAGAAAGGAAGTGAACTCTGAGATGACGGCTAGAAGAGATAAGGGGAAGCTGATAGTGATGTCAACATCGCCAAACATTTGACTACAACAAATAGAAGACATACCATTGAATCATCTACTATAAACACTACCAAAATACGAGTACTACACTTTTGATAATGTAATCAATAGAAGTAAGCGCTATTTATATATGTATACAAAGCGATAAAGCGGATAGATAAGACAATATTACACAACACTCTTGAATTATTGTTAGTGTAGCTTATCTAGTAACTAGCTCCTTGTTATACTGATAAAGTTAAGCTGTAGTAGCGCTCTTATGTTTATCTTTTTAATTGTTATACTGAATTTTTAGTTCATTGAAGATAAGAAATACTGAGGCCTCTAAAGTTAACTGAATATCGTTAAATGTTTTATTTTAATTTAATTACTAGGTAGGTGTAGTCTTTGTCCCATACATAAATGTATTTTTAGTCAACGTCGAAGAAAATTCTCTTTTCGGCCCAAATTAATTTAACACATTTAATGATATCGTTATCTGCAACTCTGGCTCGCACGTTTCACAATTTTCGTAGCAAGCTCTTAGCTTATTAGATTACATCTTCGCAGGAAATGTAGACAAAATATACTTGTTCTTATAGTATGTGCAGGTTCTTATAGTCTCAGCAATTTTTTCTCATAAAAAATCAAGTCAGACATTGGTGCTGTGTACGCTGTGTAGGTTAGAAAAGTGTGACATTATCTGCGATAGGCATCAAAAAGATTGATTGCTAGAATTTTTGTCAGGCTATCGAGTGTAGTGCGGCACCTTTTTTTGGCGCGTCGCCTTAAACGGAACTAATACCCCCATCTTATTTTTTCAACACAATTTCAAGAATGTTAACCAACAGTGCTCCCCTGGGTTCCAGCACCAAATCTATATTTAAACTCCCATCTATAATAACTGACTATAAAACAAAATGCACATGCATAATTTTAAATGCAGAAACACTTGAATATCTTGAGATCCAGACATGCGGTTCTTCAACGATCTAATTTTGTCTGCAGACGCCGTCGTCGATTACGCCAACCAAGACCACAGATGCCCGTATCAGTTTTATGATATTGGTAGTGCACCTGTGAGCAATGGAGATGTCACACCAAGGAGGGGCGGAGGGCGAGAGCCTACTGCGACAGGACAGGGGCGCCGTCGTCATGCCGGGACAGAGAGGACGTGAGTACATAGAATATTATAATTCCAGGCTCTTCTTCTTCGTTACCTAGATGATTTCCATAATAATTCAAGCCCACCAGGCTTCGACTTGCCAAATCGCCATCTTAACAGAGTCCAGAAACCTGTCGGAGGACAGGTCACTAGAGGTTCCTCACGGTTCTACCAAGACTTGATGGGTGCTACTGAAGGTGCCAAACTCTTCGCTAAATTATGGATGGGCCGATTCAATTTAGATTGCCATCGACACGCTAAGTAGTAGAAGGCTCAGTCGTATTTCAGATGTCCAAAACGGGTGTGTTCGCTTAACCAGTAAATGAAATTAAAAGAACATGGACTAATTACACTATATGTAATTTTTCTTTAAACCTTATTTGTCGTTAAATACAAAACTCGAAAGTTTGCCTGCCTTATATTTTGAACAAAGCAGGACTGACTGGAAGCGTTAACCACTATCTTTGCGGAAATATCCGATAACCCACTGAGTCATTGACCATGACCTTCTCATCGGAATACAAAAACTCCTTTATGCTAACGAAGTCCAGTCGACCGGACATGGTAACAGTTTTGAGCTAGCCTAGCGTAGGACGGGGTTTTAACAGAATAAAAAGGTAGCTTATACTGGGTTTGCTTTTGCTACCAATGACGTGGATGACGGACGCACTGGACCGGGAAGTGCGGCAGAAGAAAGGAGAGGGACTGAAATGCTGATGATGACGTGAGGCCTACTCTGTATCGATAGTACAACTTATCAGATTTCTTGGCCCCAGTAGTTTACTTCTATAATAAACAAACAATATTTCAGGAAAAGGTGATTCATATCATACACTCACGGCATTCATATAATATGAGCGGTCACATATCTCGTGATGTTTGCCAAACATCACGTGTCGTACAGGACAGGAGTGTCCAAAAAATTTTTGCTGAAATGAAATCACGTACGAGTCATCGTTTTAAAAGCAGTTTAAGGTTATTAAACTACAATACTTGTGCTAAATGCGTATCGGTCTGACCTTGACGATGTGATATGCTTTTCCTAATCTGACTTCAAGAACGTTTTTGGATGATTTAAAGCAAAGAGATAAAAAAAAAATAGAGCGGACTTTGGGAATATTTTTATACAAATTGATTCCGGGCATTTTCGATTTTGACATAGGAATGCTACCGAACAAGTGGGCGTTAAGCAAGAGTTATTTAATAAATAGGTTATGTGTCAAGGATCCACATGACATTAGAACCATACTATAACAAAAACAAGCTTGATTGAAGATGCTCCTTTATCTGTTTTTTTTTTCGAACTTTCCTTGTCTTGCAATACTCTTTGGTTAGCGAACCTCATTGTTCGAGGTCTAAAGCTAACATCATTCTTACCACAACCTTAATTACAAAAAGTGACCCCTTTTTGTAATTAAGGTTACGCTAAACGTTCCCAAGCAATGTAATTACATTAATTGTTTCATAAAGGCTACACCAAGAAACACAAAGGCTTTTAGTAGCACGAACTTGATATTTGCACAACTGCATTGAAGTTAAGGCATTCACTTTGATAGTTGAAAGTAGCGGAAGAAAGGCCTATATTAAAAAAAAAAACATTGTTGTCACGACAAAGAAAAGGTATCTGTATTTAAATTGGAAAGTTACCAGAAACGAAATGCACCGGCGAACAAAAAAGGACAATGCTCATGGAAGTATGGAATCCCGTACCATGCTGCATCAAAATCAAACCTTGTTTTTTATAGACTACACTGATCGTGTTAACTCCTACAAAAACTATTTTTGAAAAAAAAACCCGCGTTTCAGAGTTATTTTATAAAATCGAAACTAACCTAAAAAGTAGGTCTATTTTTTCGACGCTACCAACGACGTATTTTAACACACATACATTACATTATTGCTCTAAAAACAGCGTAATACACTAATATTAGTAAGAATTACGAGTTAAAGTAACATCCACAGTATGCTTGACTGAAACTCGATTTTATTTTAGACCTTTATATTGCCAATAGTCAGTCAGTACAGTACAAATGTCAGATGCCACAGATAAGATAACTATAAACCATAGAGTATAGTAAGTGCTATAAACTAGTCGGGATTTAGGGATGTAATCGATAAATCAAAATCTTTAGGCTGAGAAAATCTATTTTGTTGCAAATAGCAATAAACCAAACTAAATAGATTTGGTGTACTGATCTTACTTAATTGTAATTAATTTTAGAGTCCGCTCGACAGACAAGGGTTTGTTCAATTGAAACGGAACGTCATTTATATTCAGTTGAAACGGAACGTCATATAAAGGGAGTAAAACAATATTCATACTTTTAAACTCGAAAAGTATATTTCCAGTTCAAAAATCAAATCCCCGACGCGTAATGCCGTAAAAAAATATGAAACTAATTACTATAATATTTTGGTTTTGAGGCGCGAGACTTTTTGGTACCAACTTTGGTCATTCTCTTTTGGTTATTCTGACAAAAGATATAAATTGCCTCTAACTGTGGTGTCCGCTTTTCTAATAGCCCACTGTGTCCATCAAATAAAGTTGACTGTAATGCTGTCGCCTGTCTATCCAAAATGTATGGAATTGGAAATCAAGAACTTACAGTTTTTACATCGTCAGCTGGGTCCAGTTTCTGTTTTGCCTATTCCATGAAAAAATAAAGGGAAAACCAACCTGTTGAGTCGCATTAGGCAAGATTTGTAAAGATTATGCTGTATTATCCAATATAAGCTAGTTTGACCCCGTTAACGGGCTGTCCCATTCTTATTTTGACCCTTTTATTGGACCTTAAGTATTATAAATCGTCTTATTTCTGTGTTGTTTGCGTTCGAGATTGTTTGTAAACTTAAAATTGCTACAAATAGACTGCAGCAAAATGCAAAATCCATATAAGTTTTCTCATAAAACTACAATAGAGAAACTTTGTATTTATTTAATACTGCCATTACTGTCTTCGCTTGCTGCAAAGTCTGTTTTATGTCTATTCCAATTTTCAAGTATTCTTTCTACTGAACCCAGGCATGCATATGGCACTTCGGGCTTGGGAGACTGTTACAAGGCTTTTCTTCTTCTCGAATCGACTCTTTGGTCCTACCAGTACGTAGTGACTAGTGCCAGTATTTTAATATAAACCCAATGGCTTGGCTTGCCCTTATAATCTACTACTCTTCATGATGTTAGGGTTTCTGAACAGTCTGCTCGCCTTATGGGCTTGCCGTATTGTTGGCCCCTAGGCACGCCACTCACTGTGACCTGGACAGCTTTGTCATTGACCTCATTTAACTCCTGGAACCCTCCAGGACCGAAGGTACACGACAAGCAGGAGAAGGTGGCGTCATATTCTGCCACATAAGTATGAGTGACAGATGCCTCTTCAAGCAGATTTTTCTCTAAGCTCTTTATAGACATAGCATATAAGTGACACATATATCACACGTGTGGTCTGAACAATGGCTCATCGAACATTATTTACGAATGTTTCTTAAGACGTCTATATTTTCCTTGCTTTGCAAAATATTATAATTCTATGCACATGAATCTTAGCCTGTAATACCGGCTAATTTGAACCACGTATGCACTATGCAGAAATTGTTAGTGTACTCGAGTTACTAGCATAGTGTCGTTGTTGGAAATTATGCTTTGTTACTAAACAATACTGTGGAGCGAGTATCAAAGCAAAATTGGGATACCTTGTGTCGTGATTTTAAGCTACATAATAATATTGGGATGTGAACTTGTCCATTCACAATTATAAAAGGAGATGTTTAAAGTCTCGTTGGCCTAGTGGTCCCAATCGCCACTACTGAGCTCATGCTGACCCGGGAATCGCACCCAAGGTCCTGGGCGTGATTTCCGGGTCTGGAAAATTGTTATTAGGTTTTTCCATCAGGAATTTCTCAGTAGCAGCCACGGAGTCTGGATTTGTGCCCGGTTCATGGCAATAGGTTCGCCACCTATTACATGGGACTTTAAACATAAATGGCTGGGTGGGTGAACAAATTAACAATTAGGTACACTTCTGCCTAACCCTTCGGGGATTATAGGAGTGATGTGATGTTATGTTATGTTTAAAGCTATGAAGTCTCATTTACTAATCTTGTTCAACACATTTTGATCTACCTCTTCTGTTTACTTCTGTCTTCTCGTGGTATTTCCAGAAGGCTTGATGTCTTAGCGCGATATCATAGGAAAATTAAGATAAAAATGTTGTTATTTCATAACCTAGAAATTACAAAAACGGGCACATGTCTGTTGTTATGAATGTAAACATTACGTATAATCAGATTTTTAAATAACAGCCAATTTTATTTTATATGATTTTTTTTGTGATTTTCATGACCCGGTTACAGAAACTATCGATTTTTTTTTTTTGTCAAAACTAAAGGTCATATCGAAGCCGGATTTTTACTGTAGTACTTGGAATGATATAACCTAACGATATTTGCAATAAAAAGGGCATGAGACAAAATAGGGGTTTTTAAAACACTGTGCGACTGTCTATCTGCCTACCCCTCACGAGCTAATATTAAATTATCAAAAACCTACGAAACGTATATTGGTTTCCAGCTTTCCACGTGTTTATTACAATCGTAAGTATACAGGCTGATAAGAATAGGTTTAATAATAGATTATACTTATTTCGTTCATTAGCATTGAGGAAATATGTCATCGTTGTAAAGTTTAGAAAATGACACATAATGTAAGTTAGGCACTTGCGAATTTGTGGCTTTTAGTAATTATTTAGTCAGGTGTTCTACTTTATTCAGCTTTTATATTATAAAGGGAAATTTCCTGTTATAATAGGCATTTCCAATGACAGTAACTAAAACTATTTCTACGGTTTTATACATATTAAAATTAATAATTTAATTATCAGAATGGGTTGGTACTATTCCGAGACTGCCAACCGCCTATTAAGTGCGTATCAGCCTTGTTTACAGAATATTATTTTATGACTGTTCATTTACAAAAAAACACAAATTGTATTTTATTATTGTTAGTTTTAAGGGACATAATCTATGGACCAAACGTTGCGACCACTAGACCAACTCACCTGAGGCACTCGTGCTAACTAACTGCTAACATAAATTATATCGATAAAGTAATAACGAAGTCGACGGTCTTGACTGTAATTACTATCTGGGTCTGTACTATAATTTTGGGCTCGTAACTATATAGTCTAAAGATATACTAGACACCTCGGTTTTAACGATGCGACAGAAATCTTATAGCTGAGTATAAGGCCTTAGCCACACTGGAGCTTCCTTAGTAAGCGTAGCTAGAACATGTGTCAAAATTGGTCTAGTGGAGTGGCATAACAGACCTTCCACAGTTATTTTACGCCTGACAGCAACCCAACAGCAACGTTAATGGAATAAGAATAAAGATCACTGTCATTTTGACTATGAAAGAACAATAAGTGTGACCTCTTGGCTACCACCAACACGCTCACGACACGTCACTCGTGTCTTGTCAACTTCAGAAAAAACAAATCGAAGAAGTAGCTTAAAGCCACGAGTATCAATGTAGGTGTGGTAAAATACTAGTGTTCAGCTGCATTCGGTTGGACTCGAAGCCGACCCCAATGAAATTGGGAAAAGGTTTGCCACATGATGATGACGACTAGCATCTCAACTCTCAGTATTGAGCCAAGTAGTTAATCCACCAGAGCGCATCCCAGTGCCCTGAAAAAGCACTCTTGGATATTTCGCTCTCAGCGCTAAAAAACCAGTGCGAGTGAAAACATTGCTCGTAAGAACGAGGGCTAAGAGTGCTTTGAGTGCTGTGGCATTTACTACGCATTTATTCGCACATCCGACCCGACACACCGTTCATAATAATGTTTCTATATTACTTGTTGGAATACATCAATTCCACGATTATAAGATACTCTATACGAGACAAGAGAATGAATAAGACAAGCCGGATGATTATTGTCAACATATTCAGTTTTATGCATATTAACCTGATGAGCAAACGGATTGTCTTCATATAAACTTGGTTGTGTAGGTATACAGGAAAATCGACTGCTATTTATTTATTCAATCTAGTTGAGGAAAGAGTTTGCTCTTTCTTTAGCATCAAATTGGAGTCGAGTCACAAAAGTAATAGCATAATCAGCCTATAATGTTCTCACTGCTGGGACACACGGCCTCCTCTCTATTAGAGGGAATGGGCTATCCACCACGAGGGCCCAGTGCGGGTTGGTAGAACAAAAGTAACAGAATGTTTCTGTCCTTCAATACATTTTTAAGAAATTAAAAGTATTTTTCTCGTATTTTGTTGAATTTCTGCACGTGAGAAAGAAAACAATCTTGCTTTATGGGAACGTATTTTAGTCTATTCTACTCGTTCCATCTCGAATTAGTACCTATTCGCGAAAACGTTGGTTACGTCTTCAATATGTTCTCATGTCCTTGTGATGTTCAGTCTCACGTCAGATATTCGTGATTGAATCAGCATCGTTTGTAAGTGAATCTTGGACTGAGATTTTTTATTGCTTACTAGAACATTAATCATAATTCTCCTGCCCACCGATTTATTTGGGGTCAGCGCAGCATGTCATATGTGTCATTCTTCCAAATTGTTTTATTAGTCGTCATCTCATTACTCACCCTCGGTCTAGCCAAATCATCTTACACAAACTTCATTCATCTTGTCGTCTTCCCCTACTCTTATAGCCATCCATCAAAAACAACTACAACATTATCTACTGGGTGTAAAAAGACCCTTAACGAAGCCGAAAGGCACTTGTTCTCCCCATCTTTGAGTTATTTTTTTTGTTCTTGACCATACCTGCTAACCTTCTAGTTACGTAGATATCGGAGCCCAAAGTTCCAACTTCTTTACAAGATTTTTTTTGAACAGAAGTTTTTAATTCTTCAACTTTAAATACCTTCACGACTCCCATACTATTCACAATGTGTTGAGTGCGTTACATTGAGTACTATCTTAAAACGTGATTGACGACGTGACACCCCAAAAAAAGAAAGTCGTTTGCCAGCAATCATTTTTTCGTAGAGTTACTTAGTTTGATGTACAGAATGCTTGGTTGACGGCTTCGTGAAGGATCCGTTTATCATCCACGCTAAACCGCTGTGGCCTAAAGAGTATTTTTTCTACAACCATTAACACAAAGAAAAATGTCTTCCTATTTTATTTCGAATAGATAAAACCTTCCCAAGGAAGCAATAAGCCTGACTGACAGAAATAAAGTTCCAAAACATTTTTATTACCGAGCTCAAAATTCATGATGCGCGTGACACTTAAATTAAGGGAGGAGAGGCTTTCGTATAATTAAATAAATATAAAGGTGTAGATGTTCTATAGGATGACACAATGCAGAACCTGACCTTCGCAGGTCGATGTTCCGCGTGGGTTGGAGCCAAGCTGAGTGGCTTTTGTTCAAGATATCATACATATATGCGACGTATGCATACTTTCGTTTACCGTTGGGCCACGAACTACACGTTCAAGCGACACGCGTCTTGCAACAGTCATGATCTGCCTAGCCTTTTCCCAACATGTTGGGGTCGGATTCGGATTCCAGCCTAACCGAAAGCAGATTAATACCAGTTTTTAATAAGGAGCGACTATCTATCGGACCTCCACAACCCAGTTAGTACTGGATGCTGGTCAGACTTACCCGTTGGTTATACTGGTTGTCATACTTTCAGGCCACTGGCTGACTGACTACCTGTAACGACTGTTAAAGATCTACAAAAGCTTTCCGAGGTACGGAGGAATCTCGGTATGTAATGGGTCGTCACCCATCCGCGGATCAACCTAGGCGATTTAACCTGAAGATCGACCCAAGCCACTATTATAATTTAACCCCGAGCTCCTTCTCGAGTCTTGCGACTGTGACTGCTGGGAAAACAATGGAAGAAGTTGTTTAGAGCATCCTAATGGACCCGCAGCCAGTTCGGTCCGGTCGGTTTGACCGCGTAAGTCACAGCGACACAACTTGACCACGGTGACGATACTCACGCGAATCACAAATCACGCGGGCGTATTTTTTGACTCAAATCGCGTATTTCCTGATGCATGTCGCTTCGCCCGAGACCGTGGCTTAGGTGTAAGGGGCTGTTGTTTGAGCTAACATACACATACCCGATGTATACATACTTTCTTTATGAAAGAGGAATCTGAAGAACTTTGAGTGCCTGTGGGTGTAGTTATAATAGGTACATCAGTTTTGCTCCAATAAGATTGGAGAAATTATTACTGGCAAGTGGCAAGCCTGTGGTGGTAAGGTTCGAGGTGATTTAAGGTTCATACGTGTAAAACACGGTGCTAAAGTATTTTTTGGTGCGCTTATAATTCCTGTGCCTAGTTCTGGATACCCTTGTCTGGCCTTTTAGATATGCGTACCACTTCCGGGAAAACGGTTGAATGCGATAAATTCTTTTATTCTAATTCTTAATAATATTAAATAATAAGATGCTTATCCTGCCTGGTAAAACCAGTCAGGCGATAAATAGTAGGTCATTAGGTACAAAAGGAACTGTAACCATCGAAAAAAAAAGACTGAAAAAAATTCAAAACCAAGCATTAAGCTTGAATAGCTTCTTCATGATTAAAAATTTAATGACCCACATTGCTGGGCAAGATCTCACAGATTGGAGCGATCCTAATATCACCAGGCATGCGCATTGCGTGTTGGAGATTTCAGACCACTAGCAAACTGAATTATGAACAGTATTCCGCAAGATCTTTACTTATATCAAGAATTAGAGCCTGAACTGTCTCATCTCTAGCTATCTACATTCCTTTTATTTCATTCGGCTTAGGGTTTCTTCTAGCAGATTCTTGAGGATCCATCCAAGCGTCCCGCCCGCTACCTGCTCGATCTCCCGCTACCCCGTGTAGCTTTGTCGAAAGTCGATAGACTTGCGATATACAGCGTGTAACGGAAGGGGGGTATCAACCCTGAATATAGAATCGAAATATGAAAAAAAAATTGGCCCTCCCATAGTAAATCAATCAGCTGGTAGTCAGTTTTGTAAGGGAGGGCAAATTTTTTTTTCATATTTCGACCTATGTTCTTTGGGGAAAGTTGTTGAGTTTCATGAGCACATTCACCTCCTTCAGGGTTGATACCCCACTTCCGTTACACGCTGTATACTTTTTTTATAGCCTGTGAAGTGGCCTACTGCTGGGCAAAGGACTCCCTATTCTTCTTGTAAACCCCTCCATCTTGTGCGATATCTGGTCGCGTTCGCCCCACAAACATCGCATCGTTACACCACCTTCGCCGCGGTCTACCTGAACTGCGATTTCCTCCGACAGGCGTCCAGTGAGTGAGACAGAGAGAGAGATCTTTGCCTTTTTTTTTCCGGATGGGAAATCATCAAATGACTCCTCCCGCTCTGGGCGGAGCGGAAGGGAGTGTCAGACTTTTACCGACTAAAAACCATCCATGTTCCTTCCTTTGCCCTTTATGTTCCAGAGCCGCGGTATCTCTTTCGAACAGTCCCGCAGCCCTGGCAGGCATAGAGATCTTTGCCTCCCGGTGCGTTCGTGCTACGTGGCCAACCCACTCCCATTTTAGCTTGGCTGAATAAACAAATATGTAGAAAAAAAATCAAACAATTACAATGTAGCAAAAATGATACCACAATTGATAAGGTCATAGGTTGATCACATCAGTGGAACAATGCAATCAAAGAATTAAAAGAGCAACGAGGAGGCTAGGTAGTAAATCAAATGATATGAACGCAGTGACGTTATCAATGAGGCGACGTGAGTTTCGAACTATCTACTAGGTACATGTGGCCGAGCTGTTAGATAAACATTTACTTACACCGTGTCAGTTGACGGGTTTTATGATGCGAACATGTGTGGGTTTGTACGACCTATATTAACAGCCTGTAACGGCCACAGTATACTCATTGGTAATGTTACCGGAATCTTCGTCTTAGATAGAGGAAGCCTGTGCACTAGCTGTGAACATTATAGGCTGATAATTACTTGGATCACAGGATATATAAAGCAGTATGTTCTTCTTCCTTCGTGTCGTCAGAAGCTACAATATTGTAATGGCGTCTTGACGGCCCAAAACCTTAAGTATCGTCACTGTTGAGGGCCCTTTTTCTCAGAATGTTGTGAATTATTCTCTTTTATCCCATCAGCCAACTACTGTAGAACAGTGACAGTATAGACCTCGGGATTACGTGAAGAAAGTGCAAAAACAAGTCGTTTTAGTGTAATGTCGTAACATACCACCGTGCATGAGACATTCGAGGTTATTTGCACTGGGCCTGGGTTGAATACCAAAACAGAAGGGTTAAGGTCGAAAGTCATTGTGAACGCACACGCGCTACAGAAATTGTTGAACATTCCCACTGCCTGTTTGTGTACCGTCTCATTAGCCTTTGGGGATATTACGTAGGGTCCGCGATTCAAATTTTAGTTATTCCACTTCACTTTGTCCTCAACATTCATCGTCATGTGATAAAGAGAACTGTCCATATCTGTTTTAAGGACTTACCTACACATAACTATTTTAATTGGATACAAATTCCAATCACTCACTTTACAAGTGTTAGGTTCTTGGAAAAGATGAAATAGGCTCTCATTGCCCCTTAGCTTACTCTTTTACTCTCCGATTTCATGATATCATATGAAAATTGATGAGTATACTTTTCTGAATAAATCGGTTTGATATGCTTGTTAGAACCTATGTATGTGATATACACTATCTGAAGGCAGTTTTCGGTTTTTTTTTCATATCACGAGACTGGAAATCTTTGTGTATAAGTATTCCATGATAACGTAACATGCTATAGTCAAAATAAAACTCCTGAAACCATATCTTATGATGACTGGAAAATCTTAATTAAAAATGTGAGGACTTAAGTTTTTGCTTCTCACAGGAAATAAGACGGCAACTTAAGATTTCGCCTACAACAAATCTTATAGCAACACTTGTAGCAAGCCGTTATTTTAGGGATGAAAGCCAGCCAAAACCAGAGTGGCTAAATAAATCGTAAAAGGTTTTACACAAGTAGGTCAGAGACTACAGAAATACTTTTTGATATTTTTCGCGCAAGTCATTCCTTGTAGTCTCTGGTCTTAATGCCATATTTATTGTGATGTCTGGCGACCAAAGAGTAAAATACTGCTGGCGACAGCCATTCATTTCTTTATCAATATTTGTTTTTGTTTTGTGATTTGTTAGCTGTTTTGTCGTGGTAGTGGAAAACTAGCAAATTCTGGAAGCTCACTGGCTCTGTATGTAAGTTTATAAATTACAATTTGTCACGCAAGTTTTTCTTCCGTGGCAAGTTAAGCCAAGTGGATCGAAGGCAATGGTTTTGAGCGATTGAGATAGGAGACATATATGCTGTTGTATTCTGTGTGCCTTGTTGGGCTAGTCGTTGCAAGCGCTACTGCTGGCTGAGCATGAGGTCCTGGGTTTCGCGAGTCGGACAGAGTATTGAGTTTTTCCTTCAGGAATTTCTCAGTAGCAGCCCAGCTTGTCTGGTTTTGTCCGGTTGCTGGTTATATGTAGGCTCGCCGTCTATCACATTGGGACTTGCAGCTGGGAAAATCGATACGCACCTGGCCTGATCTTTCCAGGATAATATACAACCGTGATGTTTATGTTTTATTTATACCGTTCTTGTATATAAACACAGAACTATTGCGATGTGTAAAGAAGTAACATTTAATAAATGAAACAAGCAATAGAAGAACATTAAGCTGGTGCCAGGCAGTCTTGCTAATGTAGCATTCACATTAACTAGTGGAACGTGGAACACTGTAAACTGTGTAATCTATTTTCGTTTCGCGTTTGCGTGTAGTTTTATGACTAATAGGTTATGGCATGTGGCACAGTACATTGATTCACAACTTTGACACCTTTGACCAACTTTAACTTATTCTCTACTAAAGCTGAGCTTCATTTTTAGGGTTCCATTGCCAAATGGCAAAAACGGAACACTTATAGATTCGTCCTGTCTGTCTGTCTGACTGTCCGTCCGTATGTCACAACTCACTCGCACTTGGCCGGTTTTTTTTACTAGATACATAATGGTGAAAAAAATAATCCAGCCATCTTCGAATTCGGCATTCAGTATCCTGTTGCGTATGGGCGAAGGATTGGGATAGAGGCATACTGGATACTGACCATCATGGTCACAGCATTTTGTACAGAAAATGTCAGCTTATAAACATTGAATGCTCCACCTTTATTTTGGGACCTCATTCTCCCGAAATTAAGGAAATGTGGTTGAGTGTAACGTTCTGACTTCAAACTGCTTATGAAGCGTAGTTTCGCTTTTATTAAAGCCATTTTTTTTTGTAAGAGCAATATTTTGTTTTTGGTGACATTTTTCCAATTCAAAGCCAGGTATTTAATATTTGGCCCCCAGAGCGCCGTAAATATGGCAATACATTTTTATTGGTCGTAACTTAGTTTCTAGGATTTACCGCGTCCTAACGCTCGCACGCAATATTCTTAATAAATTATCATCAAAATATTTAAATTGTCGCTGGTAGCATTATTTCGTTGTAGTTTATTATGTATTGTGGCATTTTATTTCAAGAATATATTATGTATTCAGGTAATAACACTGATGCTTGCTTGATACAATTTTGTTCATTGACCCAATTTCCTTTACGCGTATCAGTAGCGTAAGTAAATAAATGAGGTTAAGGTTGGTAGACAGAGTTATCGAATCCCAGATTGTTCAGACTACAATTTATTATGGGCTGTTATAAAAATATATAAAAGGGACACGTGCAAGGCGTTTAATGTACGCACGGTGTCACTGACTCAATGCGTTGTACTTGTGCGTGTGAATGAACCTTGTATAATTTGTTCCCTTTTTTGTATAGATATATTTAAGTAAATACCGAGCAAATGTTTTTTATTGATGGTATAACAAACGTTGTTCCAATCCGATTTTACATAGTTTTTAGTTTTTACAAGTTTTTTTTATCTCTTTGTGCTTAACTTTTTAGTAAAAGTTTTTGTTGTGACACATTACATTTACCATTATTTATTCGGTGCCAAAAAATACCATTTCTCTTTGATTTTTCTTTCATTGGCTTATCGACCTTCAAGTAGGTACCTACTTATACTTTTGCCATTCAATCTGATATACGTAGCTGTTAATCAGATTTCTCTCCATAATCCACTATCTCTTTCCATAATCTGATTACCGACTCGAACAGGTCAGCTTTGTTAAATAATAAATAGTCGCAATAGTGTAATTTTTACAGCGTGCATGGTATAATTTGTTAAGGGTGTCATTTGCTAGCATAGAAAAAACATCTTAATTCAATTTTAAGTTTACCATTATGTAGATGAAGTGTAGGTACCACCGCGCTCACTGACGAATTACCACTTTTCAACCTTATTACTCAGGGCATGAGGGTGAAAAGTGGTCAACCGTCAGTGAACTCTGTAGTACAGACGCCAGCAGGTCAACCTACCCGAAACTGTCAGATTTTCCCTAACAACTTTGAATTAAAACCTAATGCTTTAGAGATAAAGTTGAAAATCTGACAGATTGTAGTAGCTTGATGTGCTGGGGTCTGTTCATTTGATTGTGGTTAACATCAAAAATATTGCGTTTTATTACAGCCTCAAAAAAATAGTTAAGATGACTCGAGTTGACATTTCTACACTAATATATAGATGAAAAGTTTATATGTGATCCGATTCCGAAAAAAAAAACAGGGCAATGGGTACGTCCTGAGGGTAAATTCGTAAAATGGTGACACAAGGTGACAATTCATAATAGTAGGTACGCCTATGACCATTTTACGAATTTAAACGTAATTCATATTATTTTCCTATTATGATTCTGCTAAAGCGGCCATTTTAGACCCACAGGACGTTCCCGTAGGATAATTTTCAACCATAACGCGACAAGCTGCAGGAATTAGTGTGAAATAAAGAAAATATCTCAATAACCGTGACACCTGTGGGATGGTGAAAACTATGATATAGACTCCCCCTATCCCTAAGAAAAGTGTCAGTCTGTCTTTCAAACACCATCTATGTAAATACAATCAATATCCTTGACACTTATCTCTATATTATGTTCAATATTGATGATAAGTGAAAAGTTCAGTGTTGGGAGTTACAAAATGGGTACAAATTGATAAGGAATCTTTTTTATCGTGTCTGCTATGCTAATAGTGTGGGGTGAATAGTGGGGTGGTTGTCAAAGAGCTAGGGTATAATGTTAACATGCACGTGGTCAAACAAGTTTGACCTGGTTTGGCTTGATAGAATTTTGAATAGAATAAAATTGGGTAAAAATCAGTCAATCCATTGTAGTGAGTAGTGACAGCAAGGGACATTTATTTCATTATTACACTATAAAAATAAATAAAATTGAAGTGTGTTTGTAATTTTAAAATAACAGTTTTTAAAGCAAATACGGTTTTAAAAAATTTTCGCTGTGTCTGTCTGTTTTTTCCAGCTAATTTTCGAAATGGCTAAACTGATTTTGGCGGAACTTTTATCGTCAGACTAGCTGTGCCCGGCATGCGTTGCAATGCACTTTTTTACCATATTCTAGCTACCTACCCTACCTACCCTACCCACCCACCCTACCCACCCTACCTACCCTACCTACCCTACCTACCCTACCTACCTACCTACCTACCTACCTACCCCCTTATCACTAAGGGGGATGAAAAATAGATGTTGGCCGATTCTCATAGATACCGGATAAGCACAAAAAAATTCATCAAAATCGGTCAAGTCGTTTCGGAAGAGTATGGCAACGAAAACTGTGACACGAGAATTTTATATATTAGAAGAAGATAGCGCATGTTACAAGGAGTAACTTAAATTTAGAAAAAAGATTAGGTTTCCGGCAAAAAAATTAAAACCTTTGAAATTGTTAACAAAATTCGATTCAAATAGGGAAGTACTTATATTTTAAAACAAATTCACGCGGGCGAAAGTCGCGAGCATTAGCTCGTATAGAAATAGAGAAACAAAATTTGCGAGTTCCTAACCCAATGATTTGGAAAATAGATAGCCTACGCCACGCCCCTAACTCCCTAATGGCTCAACGGAATATGAAATGTAATCTAACACACACCCTTTATCACAAAACAACCGCAAAACTTACTTAGACTTTCAAAACAGAACAAGATTCTTCAGATGAGAAAAACAAAGGCAGCATTCCCCTTTCTTAAGTCAGTGTGGATGAATATCTTTCACAAAGTGATGTCTCCCGCAGCTATTCAATCTCGGTAAGCTCATAGCAACTCGTTTCCGCTTCCCTACTGACCTATAATATACGATAAGTAGGGTAACCGTGTTTACTAGGCCATTGAGGATAAAAGGGATTGGATATTCATCGTTATTGATAAAAAAATGGTAGAAATAGAAATTGTAGAGTTGAGTTGTTGTCTTTTTTATTTTAAGCCAATTGATTATGATATTAAGATATTTTATGATTACTGAAATCTTACTTGTACAGAAACTAAAATCCATGCCTGGATTTTGCACTTTCTTTGTTTACGCGGTGGCAAAGTGTAACAAAGTTGATTCTTGGGGGTCGTCCTTTAATCACGTGAGGTTTAAAAAGGGCGAAGGGGGTAAAAAAAAAATCACGACAGGTCACCATGATGAGATAATGTAACAGTCAAACTTGATTTAATGTGTGACGTGGAACATATATTTACCTATTATATTAAACAGATTCTAAAAGTACCTAAGTATGTGATTCTTTTCAATAAAAATACACGTGATACTGGGAGGGGGGAGGAGGGGTAGCCTAAAACCTCACGATGTATCCAAACCAAGGAGAAGTGGGGGCGCTAAAAATTGGTCTAAAACCCTCGCGTGGTTAAAGGATGGCCCCTTGTTAAAAATACCTCAATTTATGAACCGGTTAACTTGGTGTACTTTAAAATACTTTAATGTCTGTTTCTGAGTTTCTGACAATCCATAGCAGATAATGCCATCCAAATAAATCTACCCATATCTAAAACAGCAGCACCGATTCACATGTCGTTGAAAACGTGAATTAATTAGTCGATAGGTAGCTCAACCGTGATTATCGTGTTATATGAATGTGAAATTGTCATGTGGGCATTATCGGGTCGACGTCAATGCACTAGCCTATGTAGCGTGTAAACTAAATACATTGCAACTCATTAACCCATTACCGCCACTGTACCTGATTGAGTACAGCTAAAATTTAATTATTTACAGTAATTAGGTATAACCCTGTTAGTGTTATACAATGGCGAGTGGTCTATACAGGGTGAAATTTTGATATGTGACTACTGAAACTATAATAAACTAGCTGAGCCCCGGCATGCGTTGCAATGCATGTCTACTACTTTCACTACTCTACCCCACCTACCTACCTACCCTACCCTACCTACCTACCTACCTACCCTACCCTACCTACCCTACCCTACCCTACCCTACCTACCCTACCCTACCCTACCTACCTACCTACCCTACCTACCTACCTACCTACCCTACCCTACATACCTACCCTACCAATTTTTTTAAATTTTTCTCTCCGTAAGAACCATCCTCGTACTTCAAGCAATATTCTAAAAAAAGAATTATCGAAATCGGTCCAGCCGTTCACGCGTGATGCCGTGACCAAGGAAAATAGGGGTTCATTTTTATATATATAGATAATAGTGGACAAGGGAACCATGATGAGATCAACTTTGAACTTAAATTGCATTTTTTTCTTGAGCATGTATATTTATTAGGTACTAGCTGTTACCCGCGAACTTCATCCGCGTTAAGGGTTTTCATTTTTTTTGCACGGAACCCTAATCCCGATTTTAATTAGAGCGTGATTTTTCAATAGTCGGGCTTTTTAGTTGTAGTATAGTATATATATACCACACAAATTCTTGTTACCGTAGATACTTTCAAATGGATTCAGTAAAAATCTGTTATTTATTTTTATAGATTGATTAAACGCTTTTTAGGGTTCCGTACCCAAAGGGTAAAACGGGACCCTATTACTAAGACTTCGCTGTCTGTCTGTCTGTCTGTCTGTCTCCAGGCTATATCTCATAAACCGTGATAGCTAGAAAGCTGAAATTTTCACGAATGATGTATTACTATTGCCGCTATAACAACAAATACTAAAAATTAAAAAAAAAAATTAAGGGGGGCTCCCATACAACAGATATGATTTTTTTTGCCGTTTTTATAGATAATGGTACGGAACCCTTCGTGCGCGAGTCCGACTCGCACTTGGCCGGTTTTTTTTACTTTGCATCAAATACAATAATTCCCCACAGAAAACCACCACGCTTTGCCACTGTCACATACAAAGTTTCCAAATTTCATGAATTCTTCTTAGAATAACCTTCGATAATACTGAAAGTTGAGGATATTTAACGACATATTTATAGGAAACTCGGCTCCTAAAACTCCGAAGCGGCATAATTCGATGGAATTTCTGGCGGCCCCTAAACTCGGTCAGGCATGGTGCCTCTAGCGATAACTACTAACTAGGGCTGCATAACTGAAATACAAATACATACATACGTAAATAAGTACTTTATTCAACAACAAGTAAATAAAATAAATAATAGTAATAAGTAAATAATAGAATTTAAATACTGCCCATTTAAATGACTTGTTAAGGAAATTATTAATATTTGATATGTATGTATTTCAATTGCATACTTTCTTAATTTTGTTATTAGTATTTCGAAAACTTAAAAATACATTTTCCATGGAAAAAGTTGTCATTTTAGTCAAATTGTATGCTTTTAAAGTTTACTGATATAGGTTCTTGATTCTAGACCCGTATTACAAATTTACTTATATAAGCAATAATTATGTTACTTTCTAGTCTGCAAGTTAGTCATTCTTAGGGCACATAAGAATGACTAACTTCCAGTCTTACCAAGGGGTATTGTATTACCTAGCATTAACTGGGTTGTGGAGGTCCGACAGGCAGTCGCTCCATGTAAAATACTGGTATTCAGCTGCATCCGGTTAGACTGGAAGCCGACCCCAACATAGTTGGGAAAAGGCTAGGCAGATGATGATAAGAATGCTAATTTATTGCAAACAAAGAAATACAAATTGTATTTTAGTAAAAAATGTTAAAATACTGTATTTTATTTCAAATACACGACTTGAAAGTATACGAGTTGAAGTAGTGTTTTATACTAGCTTATGCCTGCGGCTTCGCCCGCGTCGAGTTCGATAATTGTCCCACAGAATCATACTACCAGGATAAAAAGTATCCTATGGTTTTTGCATGAAAAAGTAACAAACATCCATCCTTACAAACTTTCGCCTTCCTTTGTAATATTAGATAGGAGGATTTTAAATACACGCGAAGTACTGATTTGTATTTTAATTAAATCAAAGCATGTTTTCTGCACAGCCCTGCTTCCAACTACTTGAACCCACTAAACACGCATTGTTTGCTTACTGCATTTACCCAAGATAAAGGCGAGACTAACTTCAGTAATCAGTGCCTAACGATAATAGGGACAGATTATGTTAATTATAATTAACCTTAATTGTAGTGAAGTAAAAATTAACTGACGATTTGGAAGCTAAACATAATTAACTGTGTAGTTAACTGGTAAGCTTTGTTAAAAGTTGTGATAAGGTAAAAAAAAGTTTGAATTAAAAAGAAAACTGTATACTTAAGTTATAAGAAAATGTTTTGGTAAAATTAACGTGGGTAACTAAGGGTTCAGGTCAACATTAGACAAGTTTCCGTACAGATAATTTAAACTTATACTGTCACTTACGGGATATCTTCCGTGATTGTTCATAATTGAAGGGTACAGGGGCAAAACAAGAAATGTCACAAAAACAAAAAGTTGTGTAATTAGCATTTTAATATTTAAAAGTTAACAAGTTTCTTAAGTATCACTTTAACTTATATCCAACTAATACAAACTTAACTTTAGCTTTTAAAGTCTTCATTTTAGGAACAAAAAATAGTTTTATGAAAATTAAAAATAATTAAATATTTAAAAAATTAAAATAGTTCACTTTTGGAACATACAAACATCAACAGCTCAAAATTATGAACAATCAATCAATCCCGTAAGTGACAGTTATAAGTTTTGTTTTAAACCGTGAACGCTTAAAAGTGTCAGATAATTCAAGTTATCGTAACGATAACAATATAAAAGTATTTTCAAAATATGGTCCCATGATACAGTAATGTAGCATAAAAAAATGCACAACAAAATAAAAATTCCTTGTTTCATTTTAGTGTCTATAATAGTAAATGTATTTGTTTGTAGTAAGATAACACGAGAATCTATTTGTTTGTAGTAAGATAATACGAGAATCTTGTGATAACATAATTATATCGGTATTTACTACTTGATCTATGTAACCTTTTGACCGGTCAATGCATCTAATAGTAATCATAGGTCTTCAAATGTTGTTTCCTTATTTAGTTTAATCAATACTAGCTGTTGCCCGCGAATTTCGTTAGCGTGAAATTATTATAAAAAATATTACTTCACTTTTTAAATCGAATTTAGTTTTGAACCAATTTCAGTAGAAAAATAAGTAGGGTACCCTAATTATTTTTCTAAAATAAAAGCATGGCCTATGTTAGATCGTATAGGTCCAGCTGTTTCGGAGATTAGCTGGAACAAACAGACTGACAGACAAAAACAAAAAAAAATGTGTTTTTGTTATAAGTGCAGTATTTATTCTCATAAGCATTCAGTAAAAAGCTGTTATTTTGATATTAGAACAGACACTTCAATTTTATTTATTTGTGTAGATGTGGGAATTGCATCTGCTATAGCCAAAAATTCAAAGACAAACATTCGTCAACCCGCACTGGGCCTGCGTGGTCTTACGGCCCCCATCTTTCTCTCATATAGAGGAGGCCTGAATCCCAGCAGTGGACACGTTACAGGCAATTATGCATGTCGGAAAAAAACTGTCAAAAATATTTCTTTTAAAATGGAAAAGCTAACCCTCACGCCTTACAAATAACTGAAATAGAGCGCTTAGCATATTAAAACAACAGTTTCTTCTTGGTCTTTCACTATTTATTATTTAAAACGGACAGTCAACAAATGATTAATATCAACACAGGTTTTATGTGTATCATGTCATGAATCGTCTAAACCGCATAATTATATCTTTGTTTCCTGCATAACAAATACGTAAGCATCTTATTACAGAAAACGCAATGTACACTTCAACTTTATTTTAATTTATAAGAAACTTGTGCGTTGGCGCAAGTTACCGTTGATGAATAACTAATCAGTTAATCACAATTCATATCATAAAACTCCGTAATATAAGTTTTTAAACTGTCATTGTCACTAACATTATCATTAACACTAGAAACGGTATATTTACCATTCCCGTTTTTAGTGTTAATGATAAGAATCCGTAACTTGAAAGAACAACTTATTATTATTGGTGCCGAACTGTCCAGTATTTGGCAACACTAGAAATAAAATTATTTTAGTTTGTGTGCCGTCTATCGTAAAGACGACGTCCATAATAAAAGGCTTTGCCAAGTTCTGTAAATCGAGACAATAATTCACTCCAGTTTTACAGTTTGTGAATCGGGTACTAAACTTTAAACCCATCAACTTATTGCTTTAAATTATGGAATTGTGACAGTAATAATAATATGATAGCGTGCCGACAAGTATCTTTGCGAACGCAAAAAACTTTGTGTAGGTTGTAATCAATCGCCAAGATCAATAGCAGTAGAAGGGAACTACTAATTTAAATCATTATATCATAACTAATGCTATCAAAACCAAAGCCTAGTTATTTATGTAGTTTGTTTTGTGGTTCGTAACGAGAACACGTCCAAATGTGCGACAGTGGTGTCAATAGTTAGTGTGTTCATTAAGATATCAAAACTAATCTAGTGCCAAACAAAGATGGTGGATAACTATGGAACATTTTCCAGGAATAATGACAAAAGTAAGTGTTATTTTCTTTGTCTTTTTGATAAATTATGTCTACGTGACGTGATTTTAGAAAAAAAAGTAAAATGTATATGAGCGTAACAATTTGAATGTATTACAATTTATTACGCAATAACAGTAAGTGGCTCGAAATAATTGTTTTCTATAAATTATTTTTATCTGGTAGTATGCTAGGAGAGTTTTTACTATAATAAGGAGAAAAGTACATCCGGAAACAAAACACCTTTACATTCAATAACATGCTTGCAAGTATGATTTGAATTTTAATGGCAGTGTTCTGTAGGTTCTGTGAACTTCTGTGACCCGTGAATTATGATGGGTGCAGCGGTAGCTATAAAAATATGTAATGCCTCCCCCTCACCTATAGTGCATTTTATGCAGGTAGTGAAAATTTTCAACAGATTCGGATGTCTTTTTTTTTCTCTCTCTATCACTTTCCATCGCCTTTCCTACATTTTTTTTGTGTCCTGTCCTGTTTGTAGCAAAACTGACCAAAAGGAACCGTTTCAGATGTTCTAACGCTCTCGTTCGCTTTGACTTAATAATTCATTGAGTACCTACTTGTTTGTTAGTTCTTTTTATTCAAACAAACCAGTGCTCTATGTCCTTGAAACAAAACAACCTGTTTAACCGGACAGGTACGGCACTGTAAGAACGCTAACTTGAGCGGCAAGATTTTTTCGTAGAGATAATTCTGTTAATCAGAGAGCGGTAACCCAAAAAGCGGAGAATCCAAGAGCTGAGCTTCAAGACGACACTTGTAATAGTGTTTGGGAACTAACTAATCCCATGTTCAATATTCCGCCAAGTTTAGCACTAACTTGATTTGAACTTGGTTTGAGAAAGGTCAAACTCAACCGACTGAAAATAAGTCTATAAATAAAATTATTACAGCCATTGTGACCTTTAGAAAGCCATTCGTGATAGATAAGTAATCTAAAACGATAATTGGAATCTTCGTTTCATACGAATCAAAAGTACGAACGGGTATATTTGTATTTGACTCTACGTCAATATATTGCAAACAATCGATATTGAGGAGTCCGAAAACGGGCTGACGATAACGTCAGTGACAGGAAACACGGACAAGGGTCACTAAGACCTGGTTTTCACAAAAACGGAGACGAGCGAAGACGTGCAAGATTGGATTGGACCAATCACAGGAGAGACGAGAGACGCTATGTGGATTTTAATAGTTGTGTTTAGTTGATTCCCGCACGTCTCCGTTTTGCTTTGGAAACCGGGTCTGAAGCCAGGAGAGTCGTAGAAAAAAAAACTCTTGTACTATAAATAGCAGTATATGATTTCGTGCTATGATGATGAACAATATACGATAATATATTGTCTTTGTACTAAAAATTATGATATTTTGTTTTCTATTGTGTGTACATGAATAATAAAATAAATATTGTGCTGCCCCAAGGCTAGACTCATTTGTTCCTAGGAGCGAAGCGAATCTAGCACTATTGCGAAAACCTATTATTGATTTAATTTATTCACTGAGTCAGTGAGTGAGTGTCTGTGCGAACCTTGCCGTCTTTGTACGTCTTGTCAGACTGTTTCTAGCCTATTTTCCTTACATTTATCAAGTTCTTGGTGAAGTAATGTATAGCTACAGTTTGTAGGAGCAAGATTACTCAATCATCCAATCATCTGTATGACACATTTCTATGATTTCCAATCATATAGCCTAGTGTCTCATTTGATTATCCAATTGGTAACCATCAGAACATCCTACCCATTGGTTAAAGCCGAAGGTTTCTCTCAAGATAAATATTTGTATGGCCTACGAGTGTTTGCTCAGAGTTCGAATATTTGCGCATGTGATTTGTGGCGTAGTGCTAACATCACACACAGGAAACTGGTGAGAGAATGAGAGTAAATCAAGTAAATATGTACGTTCAGTGAATTTTGGTATTGCAAAAATGCGTCACATAAGATTTTCCCTAAAACATGGAAATTGAGTAAGGGAGCATTCAAGTATTACGTAACGCAATTTGGGGGGGAGGGGGGTCTCGTAAAACGTTATGATGCGTTACAGGGGCGGGAGGGGGTCTTTCTTACAAGACGTTACGTAACATTGTTTCTTTTTTTTAATAAAAATTTAGGGAATTAAAACTCCCAAATTGGCAACCCTGGTTAATAGTTGATTATTTTTTTAATTTTGTTAAGAATACGATTTTATTTCGAGTAAAATGTTTAATTTCAGTTGGGTTTCTGTTTATAATTGCATTCCCAAAGGTTAAAATAAACATGTTATGTATTTTAAGAGTTTATTAGTAAAAAAAACTAAAATAGGATAGAAAAGACGGAGAAAAACAATTGTGTGTGTAAAGCCAAAAATTTTTAGAAAAATAAACAAAATACGCAGGTGTTGCGGATTAAAAATCTCTTGTTTCATTTAGTATGATTACCGCAAAAGCAATTAAAACTATACCGAGGACAAAAACTATAACATAACTTTTAGCGCCTTTAGGGTAAAAATGGTCACTTGAGTGTTACGTAACGTTTAGAGAGGGGGAGGGGGGGTACAGAAAAACGTTACGGTGCGTTACAAGGGGGGGAGGGGGAGTCTAAAATCTTCAAAAATTGCGTTACGTAATACTTGAATGCTCCCTAAAAACAAACTTCCTGATTTGCTTTTCATTTTTAACCTGGTTTGCGAAAAATATAAAGCAGAAACTTTCAAGTGGGGATGACTTAAAAAAAAACACTTGACAATTTTGAAGTTGCCTTATAAAATTATGTTAATCTGAAAACTTTGCAAACATGGTCTTGTAATTGCTTTTTCACGAGTTCTTTTCTGACGAGTCTTATATCCTGCCATTTTCTCTAACCTTCCAAAGAATCTTTGCTTTCTTCTTCATGAACAATTAAAACCTATTAAAACTCCAATCCAATCACTGCTGTATGCACCAGTACATATCTGCGAGCGATAAACATGAGAAAAGTTTATTACGACTGCATTATCGTTGGCATTGTTTATCGATGCCTGTAAGAGCGTGGCTTAGGGCACCTCTAGTCGCCCAAGTACTTTAGTTAGGTACGTCAACGTGTATGAAGTGAGGAAATTAGCTTGCCGCAGTGTGTGTAAAACAGTTTTTTAGCGGCACGTTCGGTAAATGCTTTAACATAATAACTAATCATAAGTTTTGTGACCTACATGTTGATTGCTTGTGAAAGTTCACATTTGGCCGGCTTTGTAGGCAAGGGAATGAGTGTGAAGTTTGGTTGGTTGAGCAAGGATTAATTGTGGTAGAAAGTTTTGCCTTTGTGCTGATATCAGAAAAAATAGTAAATTTTAATGTAGCTGTGTTTTGGAAATTTTGTGAGTATGATTAGACACATGCTTTCATACTCATTGGTCAATCTGATAATTTATGAAATAAGTCTTATTTCATAAATGGAATAACTTCCATCAGGGTTCCGTACCCGAAGGTTTACCAACGGGACCCTATTACTAAGCCTCCGCTGTCTTTCCGTTCGTCCGTCTGGCTGTCAGCGGGCGGTATCTCATGATCCTTAATAGGTACCCAGTAGAAATTTCTACAGAATGTGTATTTATTTACCCGCTATAACTATATAATGCCCCTAAAACATTAAAGGGGACTCCTACTACGATGGTACGGAACCGAGTCGCACTTGATCGATTTTTTCCCGCAATTTTCACAGATACTTTTTTGTCAAAACAAATCATACGAGTAAAATAACCGCGTAAGCTGCGTAATTTATTTTTCATCCCTCTTTTACACTGACAGGCGTGAAATAACCAAAACGTACAACTATAGGAAAGGTGGGAATATGATATGAGTAACAATATTTTAATTTTATCCTCATTTGCAGTAGGTAACATTCCAAACTGCCCTAATAATGCTCGTTTCAGTCCTAATTCTGAACCGACTCAATTTATATCGCCATCGACACGCTACGAAGAAAAGTCTTTTGTCACAACGAAAATTAGACTAAAATCCAAAATTTCGTCTCCTACAATTTGTATTGCCTCAATAACATTTACATCAAATTTTCCTTTCCGTCTCAACATTTTCTTTTTATTAAACCCCTCATTTTAAATAGGGCGATTTAAAAACGTTGTTTCGCTAAGCGCCCCTCGTGTCGAGAGGGAGGTAGGTACAAACGACCACACCGCGCCCTCCCTGTTGAGACTCGAGTGTCGTAAATAGCACGCGCTTCTGTAGTTTTTAAATGTTTGTTGTATTAACTACATGCGGTTTACTTTGTTGTAATGGGCGAGTTTTTAAATGACGTGGTTTGTAGAGATTTTATTTTAGAGAGCTCAAAGGTATGCTGATTCTAAAATATTTTGTGCTATTATTGACCAAAATCGAGTTTTGAATTGTGATGCAGAGTTCAACATTCTGTCGAATGTCGAAGTTTGAATCTCCCTAACTGTCAGTTTGTCAGTCTTCGATTTCATAATCTACTGTTTAGTTATATTCTAGTCTTTTTGGTCAAGGCGGCTAAATAAAATACCGATTTTCCGAACTTTTGTAACCATTTTTATCTGCAAATAAATCTTTGACTTTGATTTATCAAGAGTATTCAAAGAAAATACTTGATGGGCTTTCAGAACAGAACAGTAGCTATTCAATCTTTTAAAGCAAAAATACGCTTGTGTAGAGCTAAGTAGATTATGGTAAGAACGATTTTCTTAGAATGAACCAAAAATTTTGCATCAGCTTGTCTTTCAATAAAGAAAATCGAGGTTCAAACTCGACAGCCAATACTTCGTGGTCCATCGATAAACAGATAGCACTTGTGTCCACTAGAAACTTTAACAGGATTCCCGTAAGCGGTACTATTTATGTTGTGTTGTTTGTGGGGTTTCCATCCGTAACTTTAAGTGCAAACAAGTTTGTCCCAGACATGAAGATGGATTGGATTACAAGGGTCTAAGTTCTAGGCTTTGTCCCTGACCCTTTTATAAAACGAGTTTTTTTTTTCGTTCCGCCGATTGGTCTACGGGAAAGATTTTTTACACGTCATGATTTTTCTTCTGAATTGGTAAAAGAAATGATGAAAATGCATAATTCCGCTACTTGTTATAAAAAATCATCGCGTTTTTTGCTCAACGAAGTCATCACTCATCATCATCAGGCAGCCCTGTTCCACTCAGCGCTGAGTATAGACTTCCTACCTAGTACCTATTGTGCAATGCTTCATCTGTAGGTGCGAATCCCCGATCTTTTGTAGGAGTCTCTTTTTCTCAAGAAAGGAGTTTTGGTTTAACGTTAGGCACGATTGTTTTATTTGAAGTAAAATAACATCCTTCTCAGCGAACATCTGTTTTCTTTATTTATTAAGAGAGGTCGAGATTATTTCGAAATACCAGATTATCCGGGCTTTTAGAGCTTCAATCAAAATCGTTTTAACTTTTTGCCCTAAAAGCCGGCCCACAACAATTTCTATTATTAGAGAGAAAACAAGTACTCTCTCTATCGATTATAAAAATTGTTAGGTTGCTAGGCAGCGAAACATTCTTGTCTGAGCCTCTAAAACCTCCCAAGAGATTCTTTGAGGTAAAGTTTTCCTTAGCTTTTATTTTTTGACGCAAAAGTTACGCTTAAGAACTGAGAAAAAAGTGTTTGTGTACTCGTAAAAACAATTTGGGTTCTTGGAACTCCTATATTTATATGCCTAACTGGACATTTGGAAATAATAAAAAAACAACGACTTAAATTGTAAATACTTACGTACTGCCGAGGAAAGAGGACAGTTTTATAAAAAAAAAAACTTCAACATTTACGTAGGTACCTGGCCAAGATTTGGTTGGACTTTAGGAACCATGACTGAGACCTTTGTCCTTTGAGTTTCTTCTCAGAGTAGTCGGCTAAGAAACACCGATCTCATCTAGTTTTAAAACATATTAATTAATTATAGACGTGTAAAAGTTTTAATGACAACCAATGTACAGAATAAATAACCATTTTCATCATTTTTTTTTACTATCTTAACCACCACCTAACGGGCTTCATGTATACAATTTTTTTTCATTCTTATTAGTGCATAACCTATCGATAAAGTGGTGTAAATCATATACCTACTTAGCTAGGTTTCAATTTGTATTGTAGCAACGTAATGCAAGATGGATGTTCCGCGGTACGTGATTCGCGTTCCTAATAATAACAAGCAGTAATGCGCATTCAGTATTTATGTTTAGGGTTTATTTATGGGATTGTAATTGACTTCTCTATAGGAGCTCGTGGCTAAATAATAACAGCCGCTCGGATCAATCTTCAGGTTAAGCCACGCTTGTCTAGCTTGGTCTATGGATGGGTGACATTTAATACTGAGTTTCCTCGGAAAGCACGTTTAGCCGTTGGTCCCGGCTGTCATTTGTAGATCTTTGACAGTCGTTTTAGGTATGTGGCCAAGAGGTATCGTATTACCCGGTACTAACTAGGTTGTGGAGGTCAGATAGGCAGGCGCTCCATATAAAATGCTGTTATTCAGCTGCATCCGGTTAGACTGGAAGCCGACCCCAAACACCCCCAAACTAGTTGGGAAAACGCTTGGCTGATGATGAATTGACTTCTCTAGTTATTTCATGTATGAAGCGTTATCAAGGCGTTCTAGTTAGGTTATGTATTTGAGGTGTTAATTCTAAATTATAAATGCTGTTATTTTTACACAAATCTAACATATTAATATTTTTAATTAATGATTTAAATAATCATTCGCTCTTTAAAATCGAGTGAACTATCGACTCGACTATCTCAGCATCATATTATCAACCAAAAGAAAGTCCACTGCTGGGCATAGGGCTCGATATACATATTTAAATTAGATACTTTCAAAGAAATGTTAGCACAACATAGCATAATCAGCCTATAATAATGTTCCGACTGCTGGACACATTGCCTCCTCTCTATGAGAGGGAATGGGCTATAATCCGTTGACCCAGTGCGTGTTGGTAGAAAACTAGAAATGTTAAAGTTTAAAAAAAATAAAACCTTTGTTCAGCTTCTTCCCACTACACCGCAAAGGAAACATTAAAGTTGTGTTTCTTACTTTTTGATGTGGATAAAATATTGCTTCAACTATAATAGCTTGAAAAGCTACAAAAAAAAACTTACATTTGTTCCAACACAGAGTAGCCTTGCCTGACCATCTTTCTCCTGGCCTTGTCTTTCTAAGCTTAGCATATGTTGCCATACGGCACCGATAGGTATCGATCCGTTCCGACTTGATCGTACTGGGAACCTATATCTTTGCAAGCACCAACCATACTCCGGATACTCCCCATACCATATGACGACCGAGTTAACTGATTCTCACCCAACTAATCAACTTGGTCACCTTCACCAGGGCTCCACTTTCAGAACTCCTTGGACTTACTCCCACTGATTTTAAAAGGTCACAGATCACGAGTGTTATACTATTATGCCATTTTTTACGAATAGATTCATTGATTGCTCAATAAACAAACGTAATTGAAGCTTCATACGCGGCAAATTGCTCTAGCGTGAATGTAATAGACTACGCCGTTAAACTATTGTACGTTTGACCTACAGTACCTAGTAGTCCAAGCGTGTTTTTACCAAGAAAGTAGAACCACAATTATACTAGTGCCACTTTCATATAATTTCTCACACAATCCATCCATCGTTTCCTTGGTCTTCCTTTCCCTCTCCCCCCTGCTTTCCCCAAAGGGTTAGGCAGGTATTCTTACGTACAACCGAAGACACTGACAGTCAACCACTTTTCATCCTTATGCCCTGAGAAATAAGTTTGAAAAGTGGTCGATCGTCAGTGTTTTCGGTAGTACATTTTCCGGACCGGTATCCAAACCCATTCAAATATGAAATACATGGTTACATGAAAAAAAAAAGCGGTCGTCTACAAACGGCCGGACAACTCCGTCAATAGAGAGAGAGTCATTATCATAATCTCCATGTTATCTTCTCGCTCAACTAATACTTTAAAAGATGGCGAAAATGTGAACTACCTAAGTTAAACTTAGTTCCGAGTTCATAAAGTTGATTTTTCATGCGAGCAGTCCACGTACAACTGCCCAAAAATACTTGATGTTCTAAAATCTGTTCACTGATTCATCTTCTTTTCATCGTGTCGATGGCAATCTAAATTAACTCGGCCAAGAACTTGGGCTACGAGTTTGGCACCTTGAGTAGCGCCCATCAGTTCCTGTAATGATAAACACCAAGACACCATATTTATGTGCTGAAAATGCAAACAATGGATGAAATAATAAATGCGGCAACCAGTGGCCGGAGCGGTCATTTCTGTCCAGTGGACAAAAAGTCCCGCGTCTGCTTGTTGTGTCCCATCGTTTGTTGAACAGCACCACTGACTGATCTGTGTTATTGCTTGTCCTCAGGTTGGGATTCGGTGGAAGAGAAGGCGCCGTTCCTCCGCAACGAGCCGGTGAAGCTCACGCCCGCGTGGGAAGGCAACAATTTGCCAAATGACACTCTCAACTTGAAAGGTAAGATGTTTCTTCTTCTTCTCCTGCAAAATATCGATGAGTCTTGTATTTTTATTAGATGAGCTTCGACCAAAACTCCCCCACGCTGACAGCCTTATCAGTGGTTTCAAACAGGTGTCTACGGAGCCACACGAACGCTCTCCTCAAAACCTTTTGTCCTGCTCTTAGTGCAATTTTGTGTTACCGTCGGATACTTTGAGAGGCTGGCCTCTTAGTACTGTTCTCGTGTGCACCAGAGAATGGAAGGAACTCGCTCTAGTCATAATTCAGGGAGCAGTAATTGCGCCTGTACCTCAGGCTATACGCTCAGTATCATACTCAGTAGCAGCCACGGAGTTTGGATTTGTACCCGGTTGATGGCAAAAGACTGGCACTGGCACTATAAGAACAAGAGGCATAACCAATAAGATCCAATACGTATATGTCCTATCCAATTAGTCCTAAACTTGGCTTTCCGTATGCCTCAATAGAGATGTTTAGCTATTCATATTCCTCCATGCTTAGTTGAAGGTTATTCGTGTGACTAAAATACGTAGGTACCTCTGATATTATTAGAAGATCCCATCATGTATGAAGGACTCGGCTGGGATATGATTAAATGTCCAATTTTACGCTCAACTTGAAAGGTAATCTGCTGTTAACACGACCAGATTCGTGTCACGCAGAGTTATGGAAAAATGTTGAGTTATTTACCAATAAAGCTATGTGTAGTAGGTGTGTGTCAGGGGTACACCCCACGATGTGATTTGGCACGGACGGGCAGCAAAATCGAGTAAATGTTTATACAGGCTGGAAGGGACACCGACGCGAAAACGGTTACCAGGTACCTATTTAGTACATCATTCTGAGCTGAGCCCCGCCACATAGAAATTTTTCATCGGTTATAAAAAAAAAACAGCATTTTCCTACAAACGTGCAATACCTACCTACACAGTCAAAATGTATGAAACAGCTGTTTTTTTTAATAGCCGATGAAAAATTTCTATGTGGGGGGCTCAGAATGATGTACTGAATACCTGGTAACCATGATGTACTGAATACCTGGTAACCGTTTTTGCGTCGGTGTCCCTTCCACTCCACCCCGTTGCAGTTGTGGAAAGCCTACGTGCCTTATTAAAATCGAATAGGTATTCGTAGGAGTCGCTTCGGGTCGGCTTTGTGTTCAACAAGTACTGTCGGCTAAATACGGGGTGGTGTTCTTACCGGAGCACAAACGGTTACTTAGGGAGCATTCAAGTATTACGTAACGCAATTTGGGGGGGAGGGGGGTCTCGTAAAACGTTACGATGCGTTACAGGGGCGGGAGGGGGTCTTTCTTACAAGACGTTACGTAACATTGTTTCTTTTTTTTAATAAAAATTTAGGGAATTAAAACTCCCAAATTGGCAACCCTTTTCGTTTACGTTTTACGGAGATTACCGCAAAAGCAATTAAAACTATACCGAGGACAAAAACTATAACATAACTTTTAGCGCCTTTAGGGTAAAAAATGGTCACTTGAGTGTTACGTAACGTTTAGAGAGGGGGAGGGGGGTACAGAAAAACGTTACGGTGCGTTACAAGGGGGGGAGGGGGAGTCTAAAATCTTCAAAAATTGCGTTACGTAATACTTGAATGCCCCCTTACCACGTATTCAGTACATCATTCTGAACCCTTCCCTCCATATAGAATTTTTTCATCAAAAAATATCTGACGTTCTATACGCCAACCTGTATATGCCAACCAGAATAAGTGTGTTGCGCCACTAATTGTGTAAGGGTGCTGTGATTAGATGCCAAATTGACATGCTCGACATGAAAAGTTGTTAATGTGAGGGGGAAATCAGTCTTTACCGCTTGAATCTACTGTCAACACAACAAATTTAATTTTATGAAACACGCGCCTACAAGTCCTATAACAGTGTAGGACTTGTAGGGGCGTGTTTCATAGTCTTCGGATAGGCAACATACATTGGTAAATTAACTAAAGTGTTTAATATCCACAAGATTTTACCGGAACTTATCTGGAGATGGCGCAACTAGCCCTTTAAGCTACACAGCTTTTTTTTTATTCTTTATGGCACACAAAATAAAAAATGTAAATACAAATTGCAATAATACAGCGTATGTAGGTCCAATGGCGAGATTAACCCAGAATTGGGTTTTCTTAAAACAAACCTAATTTCTTATCTCCAACATACCCCAGGTCCGTCCACGACGTACAACCGTTTTTGTGCTTTATTGGTTAAGTCAATAACTGGCTGATTAGATTGCTTACGCAACTTATTTGATCAAAATCCACTTTTACACTGGTTCACGGGTAAGCGAAAAAGTAAAAAAAAAAAATTAACAATTACAAAAGTTTTAATAGCCAAGTAATAAAATTAAACAATGGATTCATATCTAGGAATCGTTTATTCTCATTTTCCTTCCCAATCATAATAAATCATCGGTTTAAACTTTACACCAATCATGCCATCTAGCGAAATATAACGCAAACACTGAGCCCTGAATCGCGCAAGCAAAGTTTACACGGTTCTTGGCATGGCATAGCTAAATTCGACCATGCGTTCACTTGTCAAGATAGCCCACTTCCCAACGCAGTGTCTTCAGTTTCATATAACTGCTTGTCACATATATATTTCAGTGGGTAAATAAAAGCTTCACTAAAACACATGCAATTTCCAATGAAATTGTGTGCACCTAAGTATTGCGACATTCTTTTTTCGGCCAAAATGTGGAAATATTTTCATTAAAAAATATCTTTATCATGCTACGGTCATTTCCATGTGGAATTGGACATGAAATAGCTTCTATGTTGCTCAAATAACATGGTAACACGAATTTAATAAATCCAAAAAGAGCTTTTCTAACTCGGATTCGAACTCGCGACTTCTACCTACTAAAGTCAATCAATTTGGTAGTCAGTTCGAGCCTCAGGACCGGTTAAACTTTTTGTATGTTTTTATCAAGTTGTTGAATATTTTAAAATTACTGGCAAATAAAGTGTTTTTTTTTTACTTTTATATTACGTAAGACGGCACCAATATGCATTTTGCATGTATTTTCCTGTTGGATTTTTTTTATTAACCCTTTAATCACATTTACACGCATTAGAAATTGTTCATCGGTAATTTAAAAAAAAATAGCTGTTCCATACATTTTAACTGTGTAGGTATTACAGTTTAGTAGGAATCTTTTTTTTTTATAACCGACGTAACGTAAAATCTGTGTATGTGTGTGGGGGGGGGGGAGGGTTAGATGTACTGAATACGTGGTAACCGTTTTAGCGTCGGTGTCCTTTCCACCCCGTAGATACTCAAAACACATTGTGTTCATATTTTTTTGCAAACAGCTGTTTGCGTATTTTGCTTATGAGTATATTGCACTGTTTACAATATTTCTGTATCTTAGTAGTATCTATACCCTATAACAATAATATCTGGCTAAATGTTTATTGGTTATATTTTTTTGCTTACAATTGTGTGCTTAATTTGCTTAAGATTACAACTCACTGTTTACTATATCTCCTTACCTCATTAAATGTAATGTACAATGTTAGCCCTTTCAATCAACTAATGATAACAATCTTTATATTGTTGCTTGAGATTTCTATAGTTTACCCGATTGTCGATAATATTTACTTTTTAATGTTATTTACCAAGAACGTATTGCGTGAGCTTTCAGCGTTGGATAGCTTTAAGTATGCTTATGAGTTTCAAAGTGAATGTTATTTTGTTTTTGGTTTATCTTATTGTACCCTCGCATTTGTGTATGACATCACATTTGTGTATGACTATTTGTGTATCACATTTGAGTTAGACCCGCATGTTTTAAGTATACTTATGAGTTTCATTGTGAATATCTATTTGCCTTTAGTTTATTTATTTGTACCCTCAGATATTAAAAATGTGTAATGATAGTAGAATATCCTTGTATTGTCAAAACTGTCGAGGAATCAGGACACAACTGAATACCCTATACTTAAATATTATGTCGCATGCATATGACGTCATTGTCTTGACCGAGACCTGGTTGACGCTAGACATATCTGATAATGAATTTATTGATCAACGCTATTTGGTGTTTAGATGCGATCGTAATCGTTCACTCACCAACAAAAAGGATGGTGGTGGGGTCCTTGTAGCCATATCTAAAGAACTAAATCCCTCTAGTATTTCTTTTTTGCCCCCCTTAACCTTGCCCGAGCATGTGTTAGTTAAAGTCCCCGCGAAAAACAATAAATATCATATAATCTGTGCTACCTACATACCCCCAAACACTGCAGATGATACATACTTAACTTTTCTTAATTCTCTGTCAGTGTTGTGTGATGACTCTTCCGTAGAAAATATTATTTTAACAGGTGATTTTAATTTACCCTCACTTGCTTGGGTAAAAAACATGTCATATATGGAATATGCTGAGAACAACAAACTGACAAATATAACTCGTTTTTTATTAAATTTCTGCTCGCAACATGTTTTGAAACAATATAACAGTTTTTTTAACTCTAGCGGACGCATCTTAGACTTACTGTTTTGTAATACTCATGCAGTCACATTCTCTCCTGATGTCCCTCTTTTACCTGTTGACGCCTATCACCCAGCCTTCTATGCACACATTTATTTCTCTCACCCCACACATATTCCTAAATTTACTACTGATAACAAACTAAATTATCACAGAGCTAACTATAGCAAAATAAATTCTGATATAAGTGACGTGGATTGGAATATCTTACTGGACAACTTAACACCTAATGAATCTGTTTCTACATTTTATGAAAAACTTTATGAAATTATAAAATCACACACTCCCACATGTCGACCCAGAAATGTTAATTTTCCCAATTGGTTTTCTAAATCTCTCGTATATACCCACAAAAAGAAGACTCAGGCCTGGGTTAGGTGGAAGAAGTATGGGAATTTATGTGACTATGAGGTGTTCTCGAGTAACAGGAAAAAATTTAAAAGAGTAGCTGACATTTGCTATACTAAATATATTAATACAATTGAAGACAGTGTCCCTACCAACACTAAGACCTTTTGGACGTATGTTGCAAGCCGTAAAACTACAAATAAAATCCCATCCACGGTTCATTACAACCAATTTTCGTCCAATGATCCTATTACTACTTGCAACTTGTTTGCCACATTTTTCCAGTCTGCATATGAGCCCTCAACACTCGACTGTAACTCTTGGGAACCACCATCTAGTAATGCTGACCATGATGTCTTCTTAAGCAAACTGCAACTGTCTCTTGATGAAATACTTAGAGAATTAAAATCACTTGATTCAACCAAGGGGCCCGGTCCAGATGGGATTCCTTCGCTTTTTCTGAAAAATACGTGTGATACATTATGCTATCCTCTACATATATTATACAATAAATGTTTATCATGTGGTATTTTCCCTGAAGTTTGGAAACATGCAAATATTGTACCAGTTCATAAGAGTGGTTCCAAGCATGACGTAGCGACCTATCGTCCTATCTCTATACTATCTGCTTTTTCTAAGCTATTTGAGAGACTGGTACATAATAAAGTATATCCGGCTATTCGCAGTATTTTAATAAAAGAACAGCATGGTTTTGTTAAAGACCGATCTTGCATTAGCAATCTTCTCGTTTTCACGTCACAACTGTTTGATGGTCTCGATAAGAGACAGCAGATTGATGCGGTCTACACAGATTTTCAGAAAGCTTTCGATAAACTTGACCACACACTACTACTCAATAAAATTGCATACAATGGAATCAAAGGTGACCTTTTAAGGTGGTTTATATCTTACATTACTAACAGAACACAAAAGGTAGTTGTTAATGGCTATGAATCTGGCTCTTTTCGGGTCACCTCCGGTGTACCACAAGGCTCCATTTTAGGCCCTTTATTATTCATTTTATACATAAATGACATAAAAGACTGTTTTCAAAATTCAAAATTTCTTCTCTACGCGGACGATTTAAAGGTCTATAAAATTATTTCAGATAAAGTCGATTGTTTTAGCTTCCAGCAGGATTTAGACCGTTTCTCTAACTACTGTTTTTCCAATAAGCTTTACCTTAGTCTTCCAAAATGTCACGTTATAACATTTACCAAAAAAAAAAATATTATTGAGTTCAACTATCGTCTTGCCAATACGCCAATTAGTAAAGTAAGTTTTCTCCGTGATCTTGGTGTTCTGCTGGATTCGAAGCTCCATCTGGATGCTCACATAGAAAAAATTGTTAACAAGGCCTACCAAATGTTTGGTTTTGTTATGAGATCATCCAGGGATTTTCGTCGACCTTCTACTTTTTTGCACTTATATAGATCAATAATTAGGCCACAGCTAGAATTTGCAGTATCTATTTGGAACCCTTTTTACTTAAAATATAGTGAAAGATTAGAACTGGTACAGCGTAAATACCTTCGGGCTATGAACTTTAGATGTCATCGGAAAAAAATGTCATACCACTTACTCCTTAAAAAGTATGATCTTCTGACCTTAAAGTCAAGACGGAAACTTCTGGAAGTTATGACATTGTACAATGTGTGCCGCAACCATTTTGATTGTCCGGACTTAGTTGGTAGTCTGTGTTACCTGGTTCCTCGAACAGTTCATGTGCGGGAGATACGCACTCGACGTTTATTTGCCACTAGCCTCTGTAAATCCAACGCTGGCTCGCGTTCACCACTTCATCGTTTGGTTGAGACATACAACAATGAGTTCCATTCGATCAATATTCTCTTTCTAAGTAAAAATGCATTTAGGAAGCAAATCCAAGCAACTCTAAGGGACTCTGAGAAAATAACATAATGTTGAATGCGCACACAAATTTAAATTTAATTTAATTTACTTTTTCTTTTATATATACTTATTTAAAAACCCAGATATTAGTTCCAGGATAATGATCGTTGTATAGGTATTGTATTTGTGTTGTTACTAGCTAGTTTTAAATACTTTAAATTGTAATCTGTGGAGAACGTTGTGGGTAGCATAATTGTTGTAAAATGTTATATTTAAGATATCATAACTAATTCTTATTGTGCTACTGTTTGTTTTTCCTTAAATAAATAAAATAAAATAAAAAACACTGACCCGTGCGTGTAAATGTAATTTCACCCTTAATTTACACGACAATTCAAAAGCTGCCTTTTTTTTTTCTTAATACAACTGATTCATGCCTTCTATTTCAGGTATAGCGATGGACTTAGCAGCTCCCAAAGACAAATGGAACTTAATATTCCTGACGTTACTGCTGCATGGTCTAGGCAGTCTGACTGCTTGGAACATGTTCATCACTGCGAAGGAGTACTTCGTAAGCTACAAGCTGGTCAGCGCTCCTGTGTACTCGGATCACTATCTTGCGTATGTGGGGTGGGCCAGTCAGGTACCTAACCTCGTGTTCAGCTGGTGCAATGTTTTTATCAAGACGAAGTAAGTAATTTTTTTCTAAATTCTTCAATATATTATTATTATTAATAAGATGTTTTTTTTCTAAAGGCTTCGCCGCAGTCGGGTATAAGTTATCCGACTGCGGCGAGGCCCAAAAGGAGGGTTACGTATTTGTCCTGTATGTATGTCCGTTTCTTTCTTCCCTCATAAGCTCATAACTGCTGAATGTATGAACCGATTTGGATAAATTGTACGTCAGCGTCGTTAGATTCGTCTTGGTGGCACGTTTGCAATTGCGACCACTAGCCCAACGAGGCAGCCCAAGTAACACATAAGCAAGATAACAGTACACATTTAGAACATTTTACAGTTCAAAGATGAATATAATTTGTTTAAGAGCTTTAGGAACAGCCAAATGCTGAATTAGGTTGAGTTCGGACCCTTAAAATTCTTAACGCTTAATAAATTCTGTATTTTTGTCCTTCCCTTCTTTATGCTTAATAAACAATCACCGTAAGATTATTATACAGATGTTATTTAGCATTACGCATTCCAGGTGGCTTAAAGCTGAAAAACAGCCCCGTCGGCAGCATTTATCTGAGTAACCATACTCTGTATTGCTATTATTAAAGCAGTACTAAGCTAGTAGCGTTTGAAACAGCTAATATCTGAATAAAGTATCACCTTCTGAATAATATTGTTACATAATTCTATTATACAGTTTGATACTGAATAATTGTTTTTATTTTATCTTTAAACTGGATAAGATTCTGTTTTAATAATTATTCAGTTGCTGAATAAACAATTTCATTTATATTTTTATTAAGCTCGTTTCAGTATAATAGAGAGTTACAAACTAACTTATTCAAATTAAAAGCCATATTTGAATTGTTATAGCGCCCATAGCTTAATACCAGCTTAATTAAAATATTATTGTACGTATTTACAACCACGCATGGTGGCATGCGTGGTTGTCGTGCAATGAAGAGGGTTCCGTCCCCCAAAAAAATCATACAGCATTGCGATTCACGCAAGAAGAGAATGCATCTGATGGCAGCTATACAGATATCGAAGAAGAACAATGTACCAAACACATTAAAAATATGATATTTCGAGAAAAGCCAACTGAAACACGCGCCTCAATATACCTATCTCCTCAAGATGTAAAATTCAAGTTTGTGTGTAGTGAATATAGGAATGAGTTATATTTCGTATGCACACTGTATAAATCAAAATATAGGTTAAGTTCGAAGTAAAATTAAAACTAAATAAGTTTAAGTCGTTTTATTTCAACTACAAAATTCTTTATCAACTACGTCACAATTACAAAATTACGTCCTTCAAATCAGTACACGATATTACGACAGTTCTTTTCGAAACAAATAAAAAAAATTAAACAAACTTATTGTAACACAGAGATTCTTCTTCATTTTCTTCTCCAATTTGGTTGTCATCTTCTTGGTGGTTATTTTCATTAAAATAGATACCTAAAAAAGATAAAGACGCTATAATTTTAAATATAATCAATTTTATATCAATTTAGTAAAAGCCAGGCGGGAAAATTCCATATTATAAAAGATTTTTGTTCGTTCGATTAGAGAACCCTAAAAATCTGAGTAATGTAGAAAAGTGGCCAATTAAATAATTTTTATTCAGAAGTTAGTGTAACGAGACTACTATTTTTCAAGTTATAGCTTAGTAACAAGACATGTGTGCACTTTTATTCAGTATTATTAAGCAAAACAATCGATCGCCATTAAAAATCTTAATAATTTATACTTAATAGGAATTTATGAGATCACCAAAATGCTTAATCTTACAACTACAACATTTTCAACTCGATTCACGTTATTTTGTTTGATTAAAATTGCTAGTATTAGCTATTTCGTCACAAGTACTTTTGTCAGACCTAGTATGTATGTATGAAAATACTATTTACTATCAATTATCTTGATTATTCACGCGGCGCGTCATAAGTAATGAAAAAAAACACATACTATTCACGACAAAATTACTTGCGCACTAACAATTAACATGTAGCAGACCTCTAACTTACAAATTAAAATTTACTTACCGATTTTGTAAGTTCACCAAGTCAAATCAACATTTAAATTCGACATCGACATTAAAACACTTAATCCAGTTAATTCTTTTCAAAATTTGTATGAATATTGTTTGCAAAAATGTAAACAATAATTTAAATGCTTAATAAATTCTGAATACAATAACCAATTCGACTAAGCTGAATAACTCAATTGTAAGAGCTTAATAAAAACAATGTGAGCTGTTATTCATAAGTTACTAAGCTAATTGAAACGTTATTAAGCTCCTACTCAAATGTTGCTCAGATGTTATTCAGCGTTAAGCATTCAAAATTGGGGCCCTTTTTGCTTGAATAACAGCTGAATAGACGGTACTCAGACGTTATTCAGCTTAGTATTCAGATTATATTCTTGATGATTGCTCTTACTCAATCTTTATTCAGCACCTCTGTGTTACTTGGGAGTCTTACTAAATCCGGCCTATTAAATATTTGCAATAGAAAATTATGTTCACCAAAATGATGATTTCAACCGATCCGCGTTAGTACAGGTTAAAAGTTTTGAATTAACTATTCTCAAGTTATGTATGTGTACTTAACCGTGGTCCGTCGACGGCGTAATTTTAATTGGTTCCGCAAATAGCTTCGTAGGCTGTTCAATCCTGAATTTGGTGGAGTTATAATACCAATAATACGCGGATATATTTTCTATGTAGGATATGGGTAGTTAGTGGAAGTAATCCGAACTTACGAGTACTTCACATAATTCGGGATTCTTATGGTATCCTATGCTTGGATAGGTAAATAAAGTAATCGCGACTGTTTTCTTCCAAGGGATCGGTTTTTTTAAACCATAAATAGTTGATGGTTATGGTCAAAATCGAATGAGACAATTTGACAGTTTGTAGTAACGATGCGCTGGCGACTGTATAAATATACTTCCATCCCAGAAGCTTATACATGAATGTTAACGGGAGCTTAAAAAGATGTTTTTTTTATTAAACTTTGCTCCCTACTAGGCACAAGCGAGTAGGCAGGCGGCTTGCCAGACTATTTTTCAACATATTTGTATAAGTTTCGAGCGCGAACTGAACTGGTGGTGGAATTAAAATGATTATAAAGTATGCACGTGAACATTTTTGCTAGAAACGTGGAAAAGTTACGAGAATTAGGTTTTAACGCACTAGCGGAATTTCCCCTTACTGAGAGGGAATTTAAAAAAATGTTGGCGATAATGTTTGAGGGATTTGCTTTGCATAAAGTATTTGAATGAAAGAGGTTAAGAAAATGTTTCGAAAATTATGTTTCTGTGCTCGGTAACAAAACTGGCGGAATGTGGGCGACTGGGCCGTACTATTAGGTTCACCTCTGCCTAACCCTTCGGGGATGACAGGGGTTGTGTGACGTAATGTGCTTTGTAATTATGTAAGGAGATAACATGCCCACTACCCAACGCAGTGGTATTCAGCATTCAATCTGATTAATCACATTATAAAAGTGGGCAAAGAAATGCTTTACTAAAACACACGCAAGTTTCTTTCCATAAACTTGTGTGCACCTAAGTCTAGCTACAAACACGTTATAAGTGTGAAGCACAATTTATTTAGGAGTTCTTAGAATAGAATAGAATAGAATATTTATTTATTGTAAAACATGAGTATACATCAAATGATATGTGCAAGGTCTTAAAATAATAGGTAGATCTACATGTTTTGCCATTTCTGGCGTACAAAACAACATATTTTTGGCTTAGTATTGACCATAAAAAATAATTATAAACAATTGAGTCTACACAGCAAACTATGAAATTTAAATAATTAATGCTAATGCTAATTAAAAAATAAAGTATTCTTTTACAGATGTGGGGGTCAAATTATGAAAATGTCGTAATTTTAGGTATCTATTTAATTAATTGCGGTCATTTAAAAATTCCGATATGGAATAATAGCATTTGGCTATGAGATATTTTTTTAAATGTATTTTAAACAGAGCAGTAGGCATTAGTCTAATAGGGTCTTGTCGGTCCTTTTTCACGCCTACACGGCTGAACAGATAAAAATGAATTTTGGAACACACATATAAGTAAAACATAGCTTTATGATGAATGACTTATGCGATACAATCATTCAAGAAAAAGTTCGAAGTAAAACAATGTATAATAATTTATTGATAATGTTTTCATAACATTGTATAGTTGACCTCGTTTATTGCTTACCACTCTAGGGTTGGATGTCAGCTACACGTCATAAAACGACAATGTTTTTTTGTATATGTGTCGTATAAACCAACGATAGTACACACGGCGACACATCAAGCTATACATCTCCAGTATATAATGGCCTCGCAGTGTATCAATTTCCCGCACAGTGAGAGATTCACGTAAACTGGTTTTGGATAGCTTGATTGGTCGTGGTGCGTACACAAGAAAAATACACTCGAAACGACAATAAATATAATCGTTAACACCGTGGAGCTCTTACGAGGACAGTGCGGATTGTAAACAAACGCTTGGCGGGCTAATTTAGGGAAATTAGTTGCCAAAAGTGGTAAAGAAATTACGAGGACTACTATACAGTATACACAAAAAAAGTAATTTATCGGCACACAATAATATTATCTTAAGTGTTTCTTAATATTATCACAATATTGTTCTCGTAAAACGATCTATCATTCCGTCTCAAATCAAGTCTCAATACAAACCTACACAAACCCTTGGGCATTAATAATTTATAAGCTGTAATGGCTTTTCAGAGCGTGTAACACTTAAGACAAGAAAGTTATTATGTAGCTGTTTCATAGCAATATTGTCTTGGGAATTGTGTTTAACTGATTTCAAGTCCTAATGTAGGACCAGACCTAACCTATGCCAGATTTTATCGAAATCGGTTCAGCCGTTAAGGCGTGAAAAAAAATAAAACAAAAGTTTACTTTAACTTTTTTTTTTTTTAAATTGGGTTGAGAAAACACGTTTCATGGGAGGACTCAATATAACGGCTGAAAACACTGGGCTTATGCATGTATTGAATAGTACGGGGGTCGTATTTAAAGTAGTTACACTATTAAAAAAAGACTAGAAAAAGTTGGAACTGTGACCTTCCAATATCTTCGTAACTAGGAGGTTCCCAGTCCCAGGAACGGTGAAGAAAAAAAGCGCAATAAAAGGGAGAACCCATTAGGTATAGGCTCTGCCTAACCTTTTGGAAATCAGGCGTGATGTTATGTGTAGGAATACATTATGAAATACCTCACATAGTCTTAAATAACTAATGTGTGCTAATGTCTAGTTTACCGCTGCATTTATTCAATTTATTTTTTCATTTGTTTCAGGGGTAACCTAACAGTCCGCATCGTGTGGTCCCTAATCTTTGAAGTGTTCATCTTCGTCTGTAATATCATTCTGGCTATGTTGGACACCACAGAATGGACAGCCGGCTTCTTTTGGCTCACCATGATATCTGTATTCTTCTTAAACGGTAAGTTTTGATACGGGTACTACCGAGTTCACTGACGGTCTGCCGCTTTTCACCCTTATGCCGTAAGTAATAAGGTTGAAAAGTGGTCGACCGTCGGTGAACTCGGTAGGATTTGATAATATTATAGGATAATTTTATAAGTCAATTCTTCGAACTCTGAATTTTAATATTAACTAGGTAGTTACGATCCGAAATCAAAAGGATCAGTCTGAAACACCGTTTTATGCTTTCACGGTTTTAGTTTAGTTTTTCTGACCCCTGCCCCCTGTTCGAACCTCACGTGATTAAAAGACGACCCCTCAGTTGTAGTTTTTATTTATTTAATTGTAGTGCTTTGTATAGAATTTAATGGTTTTTTATACTACTCCCACTACGCAACAGAGGATACATAATAGTTATGTTTCTTACTTTTTGAAGTGGGTACAGTAACGCACTACAAAGTAACATGCATTTATATAAACTTAAATGTGTGTATTGTGTTTTGCTACATTCTTAATACTATTTAAAATAATTTCCCTGAACCAGTGCAATAATGATGATAAGCGAATAAAGTTTAAGTGGGAACAATGCTTAATTGTCCAATGTTTAATACTTTATTGATGATATGCATATTTTTTAACGTAAATTAGTTTTTACTTGAGTTTAGTTTTGTTGTTTATTAAGATAGTTGTTAGTTTTTTTTATAATTGGTCGATCAGCCCGCACTGGGCCGACGACGTGGTAGTTAATTGCCCCCTCCTTCTCAAATGAGGAGACCTATGTGCCCGTCATGGATATGCTTATGGTGTAATTTGATAGCAAGTGCGACTGCTGAGCATGAGGTCTTGGGTTCTGTTCCCGGGTAGGGCGGTGTTATTGAGATTTTCATCAGGAATTTCTCAGTAGCAGCCACAGAGTTTGGATTTGTGCCCAGTTGATGGCAATAGGCTCGCCCCCTATTAAATGAGACTTACACATAACTGGCAAAATGTCGGTGTACAATTAGATTCACCTCTGCCTAACTCTTCCGGGGTTACAGGCATGATGTTATGTACCAAATACTATTCCAAACTACTTGTGATATTACTAGAAGTACCCAATATACCTTGAGAAATCTCAATAATTCGCAAACACTCAACCTATCGCTCAGAGGGTCATCGACCATTGATACATCAATTATACATTTCATGTCTGTATATAGAGCTCCGATTTCCATGATTGACTCTGACGACTGAATTGAAACGACTTACAAACATTCCTCCTACGTTTCAATTGTGATTTATATTAAATGTGATTATTGAACTTTTGAACTCGTAGATTTGTGAAAGGTTAAACTAATAATTTTATTGCTGTAGAAGTGTATGTGTAGCTATAAGACTAGAGGAAGACCAAAGAAACGATGGATGAACTGTGAAGGATGATATGGCTAGAAAGGAGGTGACTGCTGAGATGACGAGTAATAGAGAAGTATAGAAGAAGAAGACATGCTGCGCCGACCCCAAATAAATTGGGATAAGGGCAGGAGAATCGAAGCCTAGTCAGAGGCCCATGGCCGGCATAAAAACTCACCAGTCACTAACCACACGATAAAGAAAGAAGGACAGGAGAATGATGCTGATTAAACTTATGTCCAATATAAAAATATAGTTTCGTCTTTAAAGGTTCTTTGACATACTGTGAAACTCTGAACAAATACTTAACTATGTTATGCGCGTTTTAACTAACACCATGTGGCATTTAAATAAAACCTTAAAAAACCGCTTTGTTAGTGTTGAATTTCCAACAGTGCTGTAAGCATTTGACATTATTTAACGTCGCAGTACCTACCTGGAATCAGCTCGCGAAACATGAAAGTATCAAATACAAGAAAACGTATATAATTTCAAAACGCCTAGTTGACGCTTCCCGAGACCCAATGGCTGGCTTTTCCCTTGGCCAGAGGCTAAATGTTGGCAAATAACGTGACAACGCCGCCGGTCTCTTGAGCAAATTACTAGCCGACAACGCTGAGGAGGAGTTTTTTGATGCCACACGGCCAAGGGGTGGAATCCCCTGCTTGCGTCTTTGTTCCCTAGTTCATATGACACCAATCTATTTAATTCGTGAGTTAATAGGCTTATTTTGGGTTAGCTCGTTCCATCGTCGATCTCATCTCTGTCCTAGGACAAGATTGAGGTCAAGAGTAGGCCCATTTAATATACTAAAAATAAATAAAAATTGCCTTCCATAATTTGTTGTCAGTTTTTAATTCTAATAATGTATATACGTAGTTAGTTTACTCTACTTATTAATGAAAAAAAAACTCGCGATTTCCATCAAAATTCTTGTTTCAAATTCTACGTTAATCCATTCGGACCATTAGCCAACTCAAATAAGACAAAATCCACATCTAATTTAGCTTAAATAATTCTGCTCAACTATTTACAGATCTATTGACACAGTTTTGCTTGACTTCTGTTTAGGTCAAGATAATTTCGTTGGGCTGTTTCAGTTTTAGCTGGCTTTTAGTTTTAGTTCAACATCTTTAATTTATTTCCACAGTTCCACGTAATATTGTGCGGTTATCTCGTTAATTTTATAAATACTCAATGACGGTATTACGCGGTGTTCTAATAGAAGACGATCATCATCGTGTTTATTGCGCGTCGGTGTCGGTTCCATAGTAAAATCCGGTTTTGCTATGGGACCGAAACCCGGTTCCGCATACCCTAGGCGCGATCAGCTAAGGCCCTAGTACCTATGAGTTTTTATATCTAACATTACATTGAAACTGAACCATAGGCGTCTGTTGACCTGCGGGACTGTTCGAAAGAGATACCGCGGCCCTGGAACATAAAGGGCAAAAGAAGGAACATGGATGGTTTTAAGTCAGTAAAAGTCTGACACTCCCTTCCGCTCCGCCCAGAGCGGGAGGAGTCATTTGATGATTTCCCATCCGAAAAAAAGGCCTCTGTTGACAAAGATGAAAAACTATTATTCTATACAAATTAAAGTTTACTTTAAAACAATCGAGAAAGTTCTGTCAGTAATAAAAACTCACACCTATTTTCCACGCGACGCCGACGAGTGTGGAACTTCCACAGAAGACAAACAATAACAGTAATTAAAGCTAAATTAAGTGTATGCTGCTATCAGTATGCATGTAATATATCTTTAAAAGGTTAAGGTCACAAGTTAGTCTTATCAGCAACAATTCACGATTTGTTTGTGTTTTTGTGTGGTCCACATCTTCTTTCTTATAATCTTATCAATTACTTATATTAAAATATTATTTTAGGTAATAATTTTTGTGTGGTCATAATAATATTATGATTTGCAAAGTATTATGTAGTAAGTGTATTATGTACATATAATAATATGTATAACTAAATATTATGTAGTCAAGAAAAATAATTGTCGAAGCAAATCCACTACCAACTTAGATGTTAATTGGTGTAAGGTGTCAATGGGGAAGGCTGGTCAAAGCTGATTGTAGATGGCGTGTCCATAGCTTAGTCCCAATCTGTACAATAAGGACAAGCTATTTTGAAATATAAAATGACATTGACGGATGTTCAACCAATGACGATGCTTGGTACAAGTTATGCTAGCGCCATTACATTTACAGTTGCCAATGTTGCCATCCCCATTCGCTTAACAATTTCCTTGAGAACACACAATTCCATAGAGTCTGACGCATTTTCTATAAGCATAAAACCGAATCATCGTTTTGGTCACCTAGAATTTTGATCTAAGAAGAAATTACCGTAAAAAAAAACACATATTCATAAAATTAACAAACTAATTTATCATTGCAGGTTTCAACGCGATCTTCCAAAACTCTGTGTTCGGCGTGGCAGCCTGCCTACCCCCCAGCTACACCGGCGCGGTGATCCTGGGCGGCAACGTTTGCGGTACACTCGTCGTGTTCTTGAACTGGCTGTCGGTGTTCTTTGACAGCCCGCGCACGGCCGCCATCTACTACTTCATAGGCGGCATGTTCGTGCTGCTCATCTGTATTGATACCTATTTCGCGTTGCCGTTGAATGTGAGTATCGTCTGACAAGACATCACGCTTGTAATTTTCAAAGGGTTAGGCAGAGGTGTACCTATAGTGGGTGCACTAATATTTCGCCAGTTATTTAGAGGCCCCATTCAATAGTGGCTAGCCTTTTGCCATCAAGCGGGCACAAATCCGGCTGCTGCTGAGAAATTCAACTTGGGAATCGTACCCAAGACATCATATTGTTCAGAAGTAGTGGTTGCGACAACCAGTAATAATATAAATTAATTAATGTAGGTAATTTACAGACAGTTTACCCACTACGCAACAGAGGATACATAATAGTTATGTTTCTTTCTTTTTTAAGTGGGTACAGTAACGCACTACAAAGTAACATGCATTTATATAAACTTAAATGTGTGTATTGTGTTCTTGCGACATTCTTAATATTATTTTCGTTAACGCCCCTGAGCACTTACAACGATGTTTGTGAATGCGAATAAAGGACCACACTTTTCGACTCAGGATCTGCTGGAGATTGTCAGAAAAAGCTTCATGTCCATATAATCAAAGTACACGAAACAAATGTCATTTGCCTCGATTCGGTTCGGACGCCGCGACTCGACACCGCGTCGAAATATTCCTTTTTATGACATGGGCATCTTATAACTTGAACATGTCTATCTGCCTGTGATTAATCATAACCTCATTTTTTTTTTCATTGTCTATTAGTTGTCTAGCCTTTTCCCAGCTATGTTGGCGTCGGCTTCCAGTCTAACCGGGTGTAGCTGAATACCAGTATTTAACATGGTATATTACAATCTGACCAGTATGCCATGTATGGCCACTATTATATCTGACCACCACTACCCAGTTTTTTCATGCCTAATTAATACTTAATTTCAAACCGATCTCTTTTGTTTTTACAGAAATTTTACCGGTACCACGAACAGTTAAACCAGTCACTCAATGAAGACCGGGGCCCCCATAAACCCGCGAACCAGGCTTCCCGCGCCACGGTCTTCAAGCAAGCCTTCGTACATCTGTACAATGTGTTCATCGTCTTCTTTGTCACGCTAGCCGTGTACCCGTCCGTTTGCTCAGGTGCGTACATCAACATCATTTCCTGCTCTTCTCCCATATTACTTGGAGTCGTCGCAACACGTTTTTTTCTTACATTCTTTCATTATGTCAGCCGTCACGCTATAATTTACTCCTCTTTAACTCGGCTATAACTAACCATGTACTAAAATCTTAGAAGTTAAATTTGACCCACTTCGCGGTTTCCGATTGAGTTGAAACTTCGTATACATGTTTAGTTTGGTTGACAATGCATGGTTAGCTAAGTGACGTCATTGTAAATCCAATATGGCAGACTCCCGAAGATGGCTCATTCCTGATGCTACCGTAAAATCCAATCTACTTAACAAAAATTTCTAAAAACATGACATTTTGCATAAGAACCCTATAGGTATAACGGAAGAAAGCAAAAAATCTTTTAAATTCTTCTCCTTAGTGGGTTAAAAAGTTATTGATGGTTGTTGTGGAATTTAGTCATTTTTGCCTATAGGAAATCTCATTGAGCACGTGATTGTCGCGACGGTACATATATATTATGTTACGGCTAAAGATGGGTGTGCACATAAACTTAAGATTAGCCGGCTAAACTTTGCGCGGGGATCCGTCGACCTGCTGACGGAAACGCTAACCCTAGACGGTCGACGTCAGGGGCACCCCGAGGTTCGGTTAGTTAGGTTCCTGTAAACCTTGCAGACAGAAATAGGAGCCCCGCGCAGCGGGGATCCGTCGACCTGCTGACGGAAACGCTAACCCTAGACGGTCGACGTCAGGGGCACCCCGAGGTTCGGTTAGTTAGGTTCCTGTAAACCTTGCAGACAGAAATAGGAGCCCCGCGCAGCGGGGATCCGTCGACCTGCTGACGGAAACGCTAACCCTAGACGGTCGACGTCAGGGGCACCCCGAGGTTCGGTTAGTTAGGTTCCTGTAAACCTTGCAGACAGAAATAGGAGCCCCGCGCAGCGGGGATCCGTCGACCTGCTGACGGAAACGCTAACCCTAGACGGTCGACGTCAGGACCTAAGTTTAACCGGCTAATCTTAAGTTTATGTTCACACCATCTTAAGTTTAGCCGGCTAATCTTAAGTTTATGTACACACCCATCTTTAGCCGTAACATATATATTGTTAAATGATATCGCTGGATATCTTCCAGCGATACCATTTAACAAAAGATTAAATTTATATTTTTGAAAATATCGTTCTAAAAAAAATCTTCATGTAGATATCTCCCACTACGCAACAGAGGATACATAATAGTTATGTTTCTTACTTTTTTAAGTGGGTACAGTAACGCACTACAAAGTAACATGCATTTATATAAACTTAAATGTGTGTATTGTGTTTTGCTACATCTATACTTAATATTATAGAGGTATTTTTTTTGTAAGTTTGTTATCTCCGGGACTAAATTAAAAATTATATTTATATCATGCATATTAGCCAAGCTATCACAATTTTTGCGAACGAAATCGCGGACGAAGTCCTAGTTCTGAATATTATGTTCTGAACAAGTCCTGTAATGATTGTATGCTAATAAAGGAGTGGGTAGGCAGCCAGTTCGCAAACACTTCCGGTCGGTCCTTATAATTTCAATATGTCCGTATGTGTTTGTCATTTTTACCCGCCTAGGGCAGCCAAAAGCAAGGTTGTGATTTTAGCGATCTGTTTGTTTGTAACATCATTATGTTCCACCATAACGCCTAAACTTCTAAGCCGATTTTGATAAATGAAATCTATTCGTTATTATGGTAACGCGTTTCATTTTATATAACATAAACTCACGCCTTTTACACATAGGGGTAGGCAGAAAGCACAGAACGCCACCTGCTACGATCCTTTCATACTCCTTCTTTTCCTTTCATTTTATGCGAACAAAATCAATATGACTGATATAATGGGTGTAAAAAGACCCTTACTTAACGAACCGAAGAGTATTTGTTCTCCCCATCATTGCGATAGTTTTTTTTGTTCTGGACCATACCTGGGAGGGAACCTTCTAGTTACGGAGATATTGGAGGTCAAATTTTCAAAAAAAATACAAGTTTTTTAAATATGTTCCTCCATGACCTCTGTACTACTCAATGCATCCATCAGCACAATGTTTTGAATGCGTTACGTTGAGTCCTACCGTAAAACGTAATTTTTCACACCAAAAAAAAAGCGGTTTACCAGCAATAATTTTTGCGCAGTGTTACTTAACTTGATGTAGAGAATCCTTGATTGACACCTTCGTGAAGGGTCCGTTTACACCTTGTAGGTTCCAAGAACTAACAGAACCTTCGTTTATTTGTTGTTCACAGACATTAAGCCGATGAAAGTGGGGTTTTTGGGCGATAACTTTATGCGCATCACATGCTTCTTGACTTTTAACGTCACTGCGACCCTCGGTAACATCACTGCGAGCACGTGGCAATTCGTAAGTAAATCTTTAGTATATTCTTTAGTATGTTCTACATGACATGACGCCTGTAATCCCAGAAAAGTTTCGCAGAAGTGTACCCTGTAGTACACCCACCCACATTTCTGTTCAGTTATGTTTATGTCCCGTGTAATAGGGGGCAGGCCTCCTCCGGGTTGCCACTGAACATTCCTAGTAGAAAAACCCAATAACACTGCGAGACCTGGGAATCGAACACAGGTACGTAGTCATGCTCGGATGTAAGGCTAGTACCACTAGACCAACGAGACAGTAGAAAAATGTTTATGTTATGGTAATACACATAAAGCTTCCGGAATAAATGCTTAAAATGATGATGAATTTGAATACCGCATCAAAATACATTGTGGACTTTTAGGAGATCTAAACTGTCACTGAGAAAGACCAACGCAATCTCAATTTATTATTGATATATTAAATACAAACAATGTAGATGCACAGTTCCTTGCAATCTATGTCACATTAGAAAGTGTCGACGATAAATCAAACTAAAAAAAAAAACAAATTCTGATTAATGGCCTACCATGACGTCTCTCTCTTTCCCACACTGGAGTTACTCCCCCTTTAAGACGTCATAGTAACCTCCTCATTGAATTATATTTATCAATGAGGAGGTCATTATTCGACATCTTAAAGCGGATGATTCGAACTTACACCGACCACATGAAATTGTTTTTTAAACGCGAGCAACGCGTTTTTTATGACGTCACTACCCAAGAAGCGACCGCTCGCGCCCCTGTGTTGCCATAGAAGTTTTCTAATTTTTAGTAAATTTGATTTAATTTTCATAGGGGTGTTTTTTTACTTGTTCTCCAAAAAAGATTACATAAATAGAATCTAATCTCGGTATTATTAATACCCTCACGGATCGGACAGGTTTTTTTTTTTACATATTGTATACAAATGGAAACCATTTGCGTACAATATTTTTAAAAGGTTATTAGAAGTAATATCTATAAAACTTTTTACAGCTCCATGATTCCCACTACGCAACAGAGGAAATATAAAAGATATGTTTCTTACTTTTTTAAGTGGGTACAGTAACGCATTACGAAGTAACATGCATATTTTTCAAGTTAATATGTGTGTATTGTGTTTTGCTACATTCTTAGTAATGCTTTAAACGACGTATTCAAGTTTCAGTTCGTGAACTTGCGTATAAGAAATTGGAATTGAAATGGTTTATGAACATAAAATATAACTATTTCACTAGATAGAATAATATTCTTTTATTCATTGATAAAACTTACTAATTCTCAAGAAAATTCCACAAAACTGAGGGATTACTTCGTTAAACTAGTGTTCTCAATCGCAACTGCTGAACTGGGGGGTCAGGGTTTCCGGGTCGGGAATAGTTATTCGAGGTTTTTCATCAGGAATTTCTCACAACAGCCTGCTCGTGTTTATTTGACTGCCGTGAAACTATTATTATGTACACCTCTGCCTAGTCCTTCCGGGTTTACAGTTAACAGGCGTGATGTTTTGTTAAATTTATTTTCTTCTTAGCGTGTCGATGATAATAAGTGGGCTTTGGATTGTCATCGTGGTGAAAGGATTAGAAAGTCAGCGTGGGGTTCGCTGACTGCCCAGGGTGCTCCGGACGTATAGTGACTCAGTAGATATGTCGCTCGCCCTTCAAGCGCCCCGATTTGTATTAAAATGATAACACACAAGATAAAAGCAGACATAAACAGCTACTCAAAACATTCCTCTTTCGTTCCAGCCCCGCCCCCGTTGGTTAGTAATCTTCACAACAGTCCGTCTGCTCTTCATCCCGTTCTTCCTGTTCTGCAACTACAAGACCATGGAGCGCACGATCCCGGTGCTGGTGACCAACGACTGGGTGTTCTGGATCGCTTCGGCTCTGCTCGGCTGGAGTTCGGGACACGGGAGCTCGCTCGCTATGATGTATATTGGAGGGTGAGTCGATAAACAGAGAGATATAATTAACTATATTATGTCATCATCTCACCTTTCTGTTTCCCGCGATTTTAACGATTTCGTCAACACAACTAGACGCACAGAACCGAGAAGTATGGCAGAAGCAGAGGCCTATGGGCATAGGCCTCTGCTTTCTTCTGCCATAGTCAACAGTAGGTGATTCCGCGCTAAGGGGAGTCGGCTTCCAGTCTAACCGGATGGATTTGAATATCGTATATTATGGAGCGACTGCCTATCTGACCTCCACAGCGCGGTTAGTACTGGGTAATTCGAAAGTCCTTAGTAATAATCTTTATAACATACAACGGACAAATTATAAGTATAGAAAAGACATTTTACATACTCGTCGTATTGAGGCTAATTTTAGGCTAGAAGGTTTTCTCGCCCGCCGATAGGCGAGAAAAAAACTCCAATACGGTTTTATTAAACGAAATACGTCAGGCGACTTTTGATACGTAATAAACTATGAGATCGCGACGATCACGAACATTCCATTACCCACTACGCAACAGAGGAGACATAATAGTTATGTTTCTTACTTTTTTAAGTGGGTACAGTAACGCACTACAAAGTAACATGCATTTATATAAACTTAAATGTGTGTATTGTGTTTTGCTACATTCTTAATATTAGAAAAATATTATTAAACACGGCCATTATTGTAGCTAAACATCGTGAGGAAAGTAGGCATGCCCTATAATAAAAAAATAATAATACACATGAGTTCTAACAACCCGCACTGGGGCCGCGTGGTGGATTATAGTCCATTCCCTCTCATAGAGAGGAGGCCGTGTGTCCCAGCAGTGGGAATGTTAAAAGCTTATGCAGTATAAAACCTCTTAACTGTCTGAAAACTATATACTTGCCTACATAATTAAAAAAATAAGCTAATTAACAGGCTTAAATAAGTAGAATATGAACATGTACCGAAAGTGAGGAAATAATGTTCTACAGACATAAAAAAATCGTCCATTTAAAACAAAACTTACTAATATTAGCATTCCCTTTTTCCAGCACGGTAGCCCCTGAGAACGCAAGCACTGGTGGCATGCTGGGCGGCGCCGTCCTCGTGTCGGGCATCGTCGCCGGCATCACGTTCACTCGCCTGTGCCCCATCATCGTCATGGCCGAGTTCTGGCGGAGCGCCTAGCGATCACTTCACTACGTCTCTGCGGCGTGGGACGTGCTTACTCGGCGATTGGGACAGTGAAGTACCGTCAAGTGATGTGTTTGTGACCGAAGATAGTGCAGTGACTTTATGTAGGGGAATGTTAAGCTTAGTGTTGGTAAACGGGCTGGGTTGGGACTCATATAATAGCATCCCACTGCTGGACACTGAGACACTGGCTTCCTCTCTATGATAGAGGGTAGGCCTTTATCCACCACGAATTTCAAGTGCAGCGCAAGAATCCTCCATGCATTCAGTATCAACAGATTCTTGTTGATAGCCCGTCCCAGCTCGTCTATGGACGCCTTTGAGCTTAAGTTTTAAATAAGTGACAAAATCATAAGAGAAAAGAGATTATATATATCATAAAATGTATGTGACGTTAAAAGTTGGCAGTCCAGTGCGGGTTACAAGAAAGGTGCCTGGATCACGGTGATATAAGGATTGTGACATTTGACAAAATGTGTTCTGTAGCTATATATATTATATATGCAAGTTATATCATTTTTATGTTGTGTAGGAGGTTGTTGAACAGTAATTAAGGAGATATGAGATACAGTTTGCCAAAAACGAATAGTTTTATCGGTTTGTCGTTAGTTTATGCCTTGCTTTTGTGTGGTATTGCTTTAAAACAAATACACATGCTCATAACTTGTACAAACAAATGAATGCAAGTACCTTGCATACCATTCTGCCACAGCAACACATGTGATGGGTGAATAATACAGTGACATGCAAGTAACTTGCACAATTTGGTGCAAGCTACTGGCATGCTTGAGGCTTCATGTATGTTGTTAAGATTACAATGCATTTACTAGTATTCCCATTTCAGTTTAAGTAAAGTTAGCAAATTAAGTTGAAACCAAATATTTAATTTGTCTCTAACTACTCTGAACTTTAATATCTTATCATCTGGAGTCGATTTTAAAAATATCAAATATCACGAACTACAATATACGTTGTTCTGGTGCTTATTAAGAGTAATATTAATTGTTCGATCCTATAATAATAGTTGACTACTCTAACCCACACAGGTAATTGACATGTGTAGGGGTTAATATGGTATTAGAATATTATATTATATAGTAAGACATTGTTCACTATCTCTCCTCCTTGAGGCTATTTTAATGACAATTCAAAATGCAAACAAAACTTGACCTTAACACAAAAATCTCTGACCAACGGAATTGTTAAAATGCAACAAAATGAACACACAAGAATATCTAAATATTTCTACTAAAATTGCTAATATATAAACATAAATAACATATAAATATGCTATATAAATTTATATATGTAAAGTTAAAGTTTGTAAGTGCATAAAATATATTTAATAGGTAGTACAATGCAGTTGAGGTGTATGAAGTTATTATATATTTGTTAGCGTTAAATTTGTATTACTTTAGTTGCTCTGTTAGTAATGTTATGTATTTCTTACTAAATATTGTGTCCCTGAAACGGCGATGAGCTTGCCCTTATCATAAGAACTAAAGAGTGAAGTTTGTATTAAACTTGACCCTTGATTTAACCCTAAGAGGTCAAATAATGTGTTCTTTTATTTCATGTGACTAAATACTAATCCAAAGTGCTTGTAAAATATTGACTAAAATTAAGTTAAGTAGTTGTTTCAAACCAACTTTTTGTCTTTGCACAAAGTTTATGAACAAGACACCATGATGACATTTGTATTAAAATGAAATAGTAGGTTGTTGATCCTTGTGCCTGTATTTATAACAAAAAAGATCAAATGACATTTTTATACTTTGTGTTTTTGTTAATGTGTGTAAAGTTGAAGTAGATTTTCTGCTAAAAGTTCCTTGTTTGAGAGAGTAACTGTTGTGGTTTTCGCAAAATGTCATTCACATAAGTAATATTTATTATTATAGGTAAATTCTAACAATTATAATTATGTATGTTTTACAGACTGAAACACTAACAATCATTTGATTTTAGATAATTATAAGACTCCTCTCGTGTTTTTTTCAACAATGCTAGGTTTTAACGAATACTTTCGTGAGGCATTTGACAAGTTATAAATTATTTGTATGGCGTAAAATTAGAACAATGAGAGTTCAATACAACATAATATTTGAACATATAAATTACTGGCTGGTGTGGTGGTCTCATTTGAAATGGGACCAGTAAAAGAACACAAGCAAAACAAAAAAATAAAAGTATTGCCCATAGACAAACAAATGTCCCGTAATTTACATGTTCAAATAGGTTGTATTGAACAATGAGTATTATTTTACGCGATGCAATTGAAGTAAATATAACTAGGAGTTGTAGTAGTACTAGATAAGTTTGTCTCGATCCTGATATTATTTTTAACTTTTTGTGTTCATTATTGCAAGCCAAATAATTCATAGTCTAAAGTAGAACAAAACGATTGTAGCCAAACTTTATGGTCGATCTGAATTTGAGGCGTTATCTTATCCAACCAAAACTCAGCGTCTCGAAAGACTCGACTTGAAGACATCAATCTAAAACTTGTACGGTTGGAAGCGTGCGCATACGCGAAATGATCGCTAGTTTCAAAGATTTGCTTTAAGTAAGTAATCGTTTTAGCTATCGTCGACAATTGATTTTTAAGCCGCAACAGTGCATGACACGGATTTGGTTAACTCAGACTGATCTGCAGGTAGAATTGACTATATAAGTTAACCCGGAAAGTGGAAATTATGTTTTTATTACTCCTTTGCTCTTTTCTGACTAATTTCGTTACGGGATCCCAAAACATGTGAACTGTCCATCAGGGAATCGCCGAGCTTCATTACCTTGGCGCCTTTCTGGTGGCCGCCACTGTTTATTCTGACTTTCAAGAGTTGGTTGGGTAATAATGCGGCGGGTTCGTCAAAAAATATCTTCACCTTTACTTCAGACCGGCCTTAAATAATGGCGAGAGTTTGCCTGGTTTTTAAGTTTTCAATCCCTAGCATGACAGTGTTAGTCCTATTTATTTGAAAGTAAAATGTTATTTTTTAAATTTTACGTTTTTTTATTTTATTTTTACCTAGAATCCCTTTTACAAAGAAAAGTATATAATATACTATAATATACACATTCAAAATAATATCTTTAAGTAGAAGTAGTTCGAATGTGGTTGTATGGAGGGAGGATTTGTCGAATAATCTTGGTGAACTGTGTATCAAAATGTCGCATGCTTTATTTAAAAAGACATAAATATTAACCTTCATCAATACCAGATTTTATGCAAACAAAAATATTATAGAAGACTAGCCGTTGCCCGCGATCTTCGTTGGCGTCAAATTATTATAAAAAAAAAGAACACTACTTCCTTTTGAATCGGATTTTGTTACCAATTTCAAGGGTTTTAATTGTTTTGCACGGAACCCTGATTCTTATTCTAAAATAAAAGTAGCCTTATTCCTTATAACATCAGCTATCTGCCAGTAAAAGTCCCGTCAAAATCGATCCAGCCGTTTCGGAGATTAACCGTAACAAACAAACAGACAGACAGACAAATATTTAAAAAAAGTGTTTTATATACGGCACATATAAAATGTGCCGTATATATTTTCATCATATGCATTCAGTTCAGTTGTTGAGAGAAGCATGCAACAAATGTTAAAAGTGAATGCACTGATTGCAAATGCAACAGAGAAATAAAAAATCATTCAGAGTAAAAATCTGTTGTTTTGATATTACAAACAGACACTTATATTTTATTTATTTGTATAGTTAAATATTAAGTTGATAGTTCCCATTTAGAAATGACAAAGTGCTAATATAATCCGACTTCCATTACAGTCACTTTGATACACAGTTTTCTAAGTTTTCATAAAATAAGTACAAACAGAAGTATTCATTTAATCAAGGAGGACGAACATTTTGGTTTTGAAACGGCTCTTCTTACACAAGGCGAAGCAAGTCTCCGATATTTAATTGGTCTTGTCGACAACTTCAGTACCGTCAACCGGGGTGAATAGGAACGCAGGGGTGAATCGAAACAAAACTTTGAAAGGGATTTTAACGTTGAATTGATATGAAAATTTCCCAAAAAGTACTCTATTTTATTTACTTAGTTATACTTAATTGTTTAGAGACCTCAAATTCAAATTCATTTATTTTGTGAACATAGGTAAACATTAGGTGGTATAATACATAAAATTCAGAAACTGTCTATGTCCCGCCGTTAGGCATACAAAATGTTTCTCCAGTTAGGTACATAAAAAAATTGCTTCAAAAAATTACAATAACTAATAAAACATCTATAAATAAAATCAAAATAAATAAAATAAAATCAATTAATAACAATGCAATTTGGTTCACTAAATAATTAAAATCATCAAATAACACAAAACAACAAACTAAAAAATTTTATGTCATCTAATAAATAAAATCAAAATAAATAAAATAAAATCAATTAATAACAATGCAATTTGGTTCACTAAATAATTAAAATCATCAAATAACACAAAACAACAAACTAAAAAAATTTATGTCATCTATGTCAACATTAAAATTCCATGCATCAAATGTCAGAGTTATGTCAATATAAGAAATGTCAATGGCAAATAGAATTAATTAATAAAATGTCAAAATTATAACAGTTTGTCATTTAGAAATTCGCTAACAGAGTAGTATACTTTGTCTATCAATAATTGTGAAAGTCTGTTTTTAAATTCATTGAGGCTTTTACACTCTTTAATTTGTTTAGGAATTTTATTGTACAATCTGGGTGCCATTGCAAACACACTTTTATACATAAACTCTGTTTTAGTAGGCAATGTGTGCAATTTATCTGAGCGACGTAGACTTTCAACAGATTCATACAAGTACATATTGTTTTTGACAAAAATACATACTTGACCTTGTTGGCAACATAACATATTAATTCAACGTTAAAATCCTTTTTTTTTTTGGTGGCTGGGAAATCATCAAATGACCCCCCCGTTCTGAGCGGAGCGGAAGGGAGTGTCAGACTCTTACTGACTAAAAACCACCCATGTTCCCTCCTTGCCCCTTCATGTTCCAGGGCCGCGGTATCTCTTTCGAACAGTCCCGCAGCCCTGGCAGGCACCGGCCCTTGCGGGCCCCTCCCGTTCGCTGACAACTCCCTGAGGCGCGCGTGGAACACGAACGCGCCGTCGACACGGCCTGCCCGTCGTCATACGACGGACGGACGGCTAGCTAGCCCATTACTCACCGTCCACAGGCCCGCGCATACGGTGGCCGAGAGCCATCTTCTCCTGGTGCTTCTCCTCCCGCGGCGGCTGGGACGTGAGGCTATCTCCCTCTCACGTTCCGCCGCCTCCTTCGCTAGCATGACTGCTTCGCAGAAGGAGGCGACGGCTTCCCATTCCCTCTCGCCCCGGACCATGGCTTGAACTAGGGCCGGACGCGAGAGGTCGCCGCCGCCGATCGCCGCTACGAGGACACGGCGGTGCTCCGCCCAAGCGGAGCAGACCTCCACGGTGTGCTCCACCGTGTCCTCCGGGCGAAACGTTAAAATCCCTGCGTTCCTATTCACCCCGTTTTACCCGGTACTTATGACAGTAGGGGAGTGACCAAACATAACGACGCGGAATCGTTCTTGATCCGGTTAGAAAGAGGTCCATGCAATAAAAGCGAATATTTAGATGCGTTTTCGCAAAATGAAGTGAATGATTTTTTTTAAAGGCAGAAGAAATATAAAACAACCCGTAATTACGTGTAGCATAAAGTTCAGTATCCAAAGCACAACACTTGGTTTGCGCGGAGCTAAGTAAAGTGTTGGAGACTGCGAAGCATTATGTATGAAGAAGTAGCGCTTAGATTGGTGGTGTATACCCTGGTGCCTTATACATCTTCCATTGGTTTGAACACCGCGTAGAATAAGAGATTATTATTTTGCCTACAAAAACAGGAATATTTATTTGTGAACAAGGAATTGTATTGTTAGTGAGTTAAAGTCCAGTATATCATACTTATGTATCATGAAAAAATTCTGGTAATAAAGCTGTCGACAGATTGTTGTGGTGAAACAAAATTAAAAATACAGTTTCAGCTGTCCTAAGTAGCGTCAAATTGAATTAGCAAGCGCAACTACGTAGACATGACGGGTAAGATATCAAGAGTAATTCAATTTGACCCTGCAGGGCATCTGAAAATGAAATTTGGCATACCACTGTTAAACCCACGATGGTTTGTGTGGTATGTTTGAGTTTTTGAAATAGTGTAAAAGTGTGTTTTGATTAATAAATAATAAAAAAAAAAAAATTGTAGTGATACCATTGATATATAAAAACCGTTTTTATACACCATTATTTTTAGGTCGTTCTGGAGCTGAATACCATCAACTCGATCATCGAACTCGAGACGATTGGGACTATTTTTTTCAAAAATAACAATAAAAAACACGAAAGAATAAATTCAATGTTTTTTTTGAAATAATGAGAACTCAAATGCATATGTGTGTGTAAAACGTACCTATCCACGTTCGGCAACACATGCGAACGATACCCATTGAAAAATTCATTCATCGATCGATTCTCATTATTTCACAAAAAAAAAACATTAAATTTATTCTTTCGTGTTTTTTTTATTGTTATTTTTTGAAAAAAATAGTCCCAATCGTTTCGAGTTCGATGATCGAGTTCATGGTATTCGGCTCCAGAACGACCTAAAAATAATGGTTTATATCAATGAGTGGTATGGTACAATCAATGTTAAAAGCAAATGTGGGTAGTTTAAAAAAAAAGTTGAAATGTGTTTCAGTGGGGTATTCGAGTTTGGGCCGATCATTTTTCATCGACTGTACCTGCATAGGCTAAAATATTTCGATCTGATCTGCTGATCCGACAGCTTTATTACTGTGAGTAACCATTTGTTTCAAATAATCTGATGACAATAAAGTGGATTATTAAAAATTGCCATATATAGATTTAGGACAAAGTTACCAGAGAAATATTTAATAGTAGGTATTAAAGAACATAAAAATATATTATTATTAAATGTTAGATCTGATTTCATCACTTCTGATTATATTGGCAAAAGATGGTTGTAAGTACCCATAACATAACATCACGCCTGTAATCCCCGAAGGGTTAGGCAGTGGTATACCGAAACGAAAAAGAAACAAAAGATGTTTGTTTTAGTGAATAAGTACCACTGAAGAGACTAATGCGCGTTTTTTCTAGGCATATTATCCTAAGTGATTCGACACACTTATAATGAATGCCTAGATAAAAGTACAGTCACCAGTACATCAAGTTACCACCTGTCAAATTTCTCCAAATGATTTTAAACCATAAAATTAATATTGATCGTTAACTTCAAAATTGAATATTGAAAATTTGACAGTTTGTGGTAATACTTGATGCGCTGGCGACTGTACGCTGTTAGATTTCAACGCTCGGCTTAGCTTCGAATAAGTTGAATAAAGTTGAATATCAAACAACATGCTTTTAGTAAAGTCATTCTTTTAGATATACCCAATTCTTATAGAAAACGGCCACCTTCCAACTTCCAACATCTTTTGTCCCTATGATACATCAGAAGTGGTGAACTAAATTAAATATCTATATCCTACACTTGTATTACTTCCACTTGACGTTCTACGACTTTAACCCATCTTCTACATTCTATCAATAATGTATAGGTATACTAATTAAGAAACTTGCAAGATGCACATAAAGGATTATAATATTTATAAAATTAAGAAATATTTATTACCTATTTATAATTTTACTTGCTCGCTTTATTTGATACGTCAGTCCAGGAAAATCATAATAATTATGAGAACCTCCATCTTATTAACGGGAGTTCTTTGAAATAGGACGATTTTTAACCGACTTCAAAAAAAAGGAGGAGGTTCTCAATTCGGCCGGTACTTTTTTTTTTTTTTTTTTTTACAGTCGACGCATTGGCTTAGAGGCATCATTCCGTCTGTCAATGTCAAAATTCATTATTTAATTAAGGTTGAAGCGCCAGGGTAGCCCGTTAAATTCAAATTTTCTTACGTTTTTTGCAATTTGCAGGTAAGTGTCAGGTTGTATGTTGAAAAAACAGAATTATAATAATTAAAATCATCAATACAACCCTCTAAGTTAATTTAATCTCATTCAATAACTATTTCATGTTAAAGTCATTAAATGGACAAATTGGAAAAAATGTTAGAAAATCTGAATTACGCGGCCTACCCTAGCGCTTCCCGCTTAAATAGTTGCAATAGAAGTTCATAATACAACGCACAATCAAGCGCACAATATTGCCGTTCTAAGTTTTTTCACTAATATTATTTGCTAGATGTTAAGTACGCCGTATGTACAAAATAACTTTTACCTATGTATTTATTAAGGTACGATTCCGAACTGAAAACCGCAGCAACACAACCGCACAACAGGCGGCAATGGTGTAATTTATGGAATCGAACATTTTTCATTGGGTTGCGTAGAAACCAGTCGCGTCACTGCGGTTTGGGTGGCTTTGCAGCTGTGGCTTGCAGTTGCGGCCTTCACAAATGTACCTTTAAGTAGTTTTGCTTATAATTTTGCAGATTTTAACGCTATGTGCGACTTCAAAATAACAATATGTGCAAAATATGAAATAAAACTATCTACACTTACCTACTTTAAATGATGATAAACAATACTCGCATAAATGTCAAATATTTAAATTGTTAGATGTCAGTAAATTTAAAAAGTATTTACACAGAGTCGAGTGAGCTCACGCAGCCGACATGCAACGTAAGATATGATTTTCAGTATGAGTGAGCGAGACATTACTATTCAAATGTCAGTGTCAACGAAACAGAAACGTCAACATTTTTGACACATAAGGTTTGCGTTACGTTCTAATAATTTAAATATTTGGCAAATCTAACTACCTACCTACCTATTTATAAAAACTATATACCTATTCTAACCTTCTCTTCGGTCTGTTCACTTTATAAAGAGTACCTTATGAAGCACCTCTTAGTCGATGGCTGTGAAATAATAGCTTTAACCTTCCCATTGTAGATATCACTAGCATTTTAGTTTTGTTCAGATGAAATAATTTAAGTATGTATTGTATATTAAATCTCATTGTTTTGGTATTAGTTATGTAATGTATTTACATATACTTAATTATTTATAATATTATACCGCAACAAAAGAGATCACACAAGGGTTCCAACCCAGGCACTGTGTAATTTATTTCATCAGCATGATCTAAATGCGGCGAACGAAAATATCTGGAGGAAACCAGATATTTTCGTTCTCCCTATCAGACTGGAGGACTGTGATAAATCATCCTAACTTAACATCTTGGTATGGCAGGATAATTATGCTCGTTTCTACTTACAACTATGTTGCCCGTATATTATACATAGTGTAGGTACTATTTATTATATTTGATTAAACGAAACCAAATTCTTATATAGGGTAGGAAGAATGTGTATACACGTATTAATAATGCCTTCATATTATATTGTAAGTTTTTGTTTGATTTTTTCATCTGAATAATTAATATTCCTATCTTCATCATTCACCTGTTTTATAAGTACAAAAAAACATTTTGTTAAGTTTATTCATTAGTAAATAGTTTTTACCCTTCTAGTAAGGTAAAGTTCTTATGTACCTTTTATATGTAGGGTCCTTGTATATATGTAGTGCATTTGTACCGTGTTTATATACCCACTGTAGTATATGCACGACTATTTCTTAAACTTTCGTACTTGTGACCGCCATTGCTTGTGAAAAACTAAATTTTCGCAAGTTTTTTAGAGTAAGTATCACATTTTATAATAGATAAATCCAATTTTACTATTGCCGACCAAAACAGTAAGCCAACTGAGTGGTACAGTCAGTGCTCGGCAAAAACTTGACCTCTCTTGACTCTCTCTTTGTAAGAGGGGTTATATTATTCAGGACACTGAGTTTATTTTATGAAAACCTGTTTCAGCTGACCTCATATTGCATAGGCTTTTCATGCTGAGAGGTCAGGTTATTGTTACCTACTTGAAATGTAGGAACAGTTTTATGCTGTGTCATTTGTGTGTAAACTGAATGGCGATGAGGATATCACATTAAATTAAACCAAGTATCCTTTACGCCATGATTTGAACATACACAGTTCAGTAGTCGCAGTAACTTTTTGGTTTACTTAGTATTAAAGGATTCTGCCCACTACACCGTACCATGACCGTGCTAAGAACGTATCAGGCATAATTTTCTCTTTGCATTGAAAAGTATAAGACTATGCACACTAGACTGTTCCTTCACCGGCCAACACTGATTCTCGCCGACTTTTGTTGACGCTCTATGCATGGCCCGCGACGGTGAAATAACGGTCTCATACTCTTCAATACAAAGAATATATGATTTAACCGCGTATGATGATCGTTCTTAACCCGTTATAAATGGGTATGATACGCAATTGATACGTTTTAGCGGGTAGACTCCTTTATCAACATATCACCGACGAATCCTAGTAGGTGAACAATCCCTGTCGGTGAATATACACTTGGGAGCAAATAAATCGAGCCACTACCTTTTTTCACGTAAAATGGTAAATATTTTTGGTAATATGGAACGTATCAATTCGAACTATATATCGCCTAAAAGTTTAGTTAATAACCTTTACAATGAGGGTAAATTATTGAATAATAACCTTATTGAATGATAAATTATTGGCTCTGCAAGAAAAATGGTAATTTTGATAGAAAATTTAGTAGGGCTAAAACAGTCCATAAAAACAATAAAAAAACAAAATTATTGCAAAAAAAATATTCTTAATAACTGGTATTACCCCCCCGGGCCCTGATACATTCTTGTAGCCTATTAGTCATCGATCTGATCAGCGTTACGATGACATATTGTGGTATGTTCTCCCACTCTTCAAGCACAGCGACTTTAAGCTCGGGAATGGATGAAACAGCGGGAACCCTGGCTCGGACTCTCCGTTTTAGCTCGTCCCATAGGTGTTCGATCGGGTTCAAATCGGGACTTCGTGCTGGCCATACCATTTGTTGAATCCCGATCGCAGACAAGTATTCCGTAACGATCTGCGCGGTATGAGGTCTCGCATTGTCATGCATAAACAAGAAATTTTCTCCGACAAAACCAGCATACGGCATTACGTGGTTTTCAAGAATGTCAGTTATGTATCGGTCAGCTGTTAATCCACGTCTACCACTGCCATCGTTGGCGGGGTCGACGAAGACAAGTTCCGTTTTTCCGTCTAGAGAAATTCCTCCCCACACCATACAAGAACCACCACCAAAACTCACCGTTTCTCGAATGCAACATTGGGCAAATCTTTCACCAGGACGTCTATACACTCGGTTTCTCCCGTCATTGCTAAAAAGACAGATTCTTGACTCGTCAGAAAACAAAACTGACCTCCAGTCTTCTAACGTCCAATTAATGTGTTCTCGAGCAAACTCCAAGCGAGATCGGCGATGAGCTACAGTCAATTTTGGGCCAGTTGCTGGTTTGTGTGATGTTAAATTTCGTTCTTTTAGTCTTCGTCTCACTGTCCACCTACTGATTGCGACTCCTCGAACGTCACGTAACGCTTGCTGTAGCTGAACAGCATTAAGTCCACGGTCGCGCAACGAATTGGTTGCAATAAAGCGGTCGTCACGTTCTGTTGTTGCCCGTGGTCGGCCAGTTCCAGGTCGCTGAACAAAAGCACCAGTCTCCAGATACCTGCGGTATACCCGCTGTACCTTTGAACGACTCAAATGAAGTCTGCGTGCCACTTCACGTTGTCCGTGTCCAACCTCAAGTAAAGCTACAACTTGGGCAGCTTCCGTCGGTGTAGTATCCATTTTATCAGGTTATTTTGATTACACAGACACAGATAAAGACAACAATAACAAGTAATATGGGTATGATTAACAAAAACCTCAAATTTAATCTTTTCTTAACAGAGTACAATAAAAATGTCATAAGCAAATTAAATGCGATAATTTTATTCTACCCTTTAAACTTTAATAAAAATGAAATTTTGACAACTAACTACCCTCATTGTAAAGGTTATTAAATACCCTTTTAGGCGATATATGTTTCGAATCGATGCGTTCCTTAATACCAAAAATAATTACCATAATGCGTGAAAAAGGAAGTGGCTCGATTTATTTGCTCCCAAGTGTAGTTGAAATGTTACCTACCACTCTAAATAAATCAAATAACCTTACTTTTATTTGCTTCAGAAAAAAAATGTATGTATTACACTCTAACTTATCCATTTTTATAACGAAATACTTAAAATTCCGTTGTTATACCTACCTAACACAACAAAAAAAACTACGATTTTAAAACCTTACCTTTTTATATCAATACTTATAATTAGATTCCATAAAGAGAAAAAACTATGAATTTATCGTAAGTATAGTAACGGAAACCATACATTTGTGACAATAATGATGAACTTAATACAATCTTAGTAACCCCTACCTACCTATTTTTCCACTTTTCCACACATTTGTGTACTGAAATTATATGAAACACTCTCACTTCCATTCTTCACCAGATAATGTACTAATCGAGTTATTAAAATGAAAATAAAATAAAGAAAAATTATTATTGAAATTGAGCCTTTTATTTTATTGGAAAACCCAAAGAGATTTAAAAGAAACTTGCACGTAAATATTTAAATGTCTTTGGGAAAACCCAATTAGCATACTCCTGTTTACCTGGTCTAGGAAGATATTGTATTTATTTGAGTTATACCAAGCATTAACTCCTAATTGAGATCTGAAATAGTGTCTAGGTCTGTAAAATCGCTTGGTGTTCGACAAGGATCTGCTTTAGTTCCTCTACGAATTTAGTAGGTAAGCAAAAAAAAAATTAGCACTACATTCGTTATCATCATTTTCATTCTCTTTTTTACCCTTTGTAATGTATGACAATTTATTTAGGGGCTGTGCAGTTTGTTTGACTCTCCCCTCCAATTTCTAGTCTTCTCATTTTTCACACAGTCCATCCATCGTTTATTTGCTCTTCTCCTGCTCTTCATTCTATAACGCTACCTACATGATTTTACTTAAATGGTGTGAATAGAGACGCAGTACTTTACCAAGTAAACTAGCATTCAACAAAGTGTTTTCGCATTACAATAATCACTTGGCTTAAGTGCAAGAGTACCTACAAATCTATCTGAAGCCCGATAATGTACCTAGGTATCTACATAAGCGAAAGTTCCAGCTACTAAGTAAGGGACAAGGCGTTGACTTACGATCAATCCGATCATCCTGTTGTTCTGTGGTGAACTCACTCCTATTACAAAGTATAATATAGCAGTAGAAACACTTACTAAATACATCTGCAAGGATCGCGTTGGTTATTTATTTGACGTATGTGACTAAAAGAATGATGACTGTAATGGTAATTATGTTGATGGTTGGAGAAGGAGAGGACGGCCAAAGAAAAGTCGGATGGATTATGTAGAAAAAGGAGTGTAGCTATTATTACGTGACTGTTGTAAAAGAGAAAGTGTTGCGGCAGTAACATGTAACATGGGATAAGGCCAGGAAGATGATGATGGTCTGTGAACATGTCGCTGTGGAAATAGTGCACGATGTCGAAAATTAACCCATATCCTAGAGAACTCCCGTAAATGGCAATACGATATGAAGGATAAATAGCTCTCAATTAGAGGTAGAGTCATGGTAACTATTGTTGGGGTTTCTCGTTTTTATATATTTTATTATTTTTGGTTTAAATATTTATTAGTTTACTTTATTTATATATTATGTGTATTAGTATCAATATAAGTATATAAATTTTTAAAAACTATTTTTTTAGATATTTATTTTGTACCCTATCATAATGTTTTCTTATTTTACCCAAAGGTTGACTGGTAGAGAATGCCTTGTGGCATTAAGTCCGCCTATTGTACATGAAGTTTAAATAAATAAGGATCTAAGAGTAACGTATCTACTAGTAGCCCTTAGCCGACCGAGGCAGTAAAGTAACAACTAATAAGATGATCATTCGCAAATATTTACCTACTAAGATGACCACGGCATCCAAGGCGTTGAGCAGACGGGTGGACATTCCATCTAAGTAGTTGCCTAATAGTTTTTGTCGGCTGTTACTCACTTACTGTCTCGCATTTTTCTATTATTATAATATAGAACACACAGGTCGCCATTAAGCCAAATATGTCAACTGTCCCAATTACGACTGACCTGTCGATCATAAGCATGTCAGGAAAAGCAGGACAATATCATTGCATTGTTTAAAATAAGTAATGGCTATCGGTGAAAGTATAATAGGAATGCAGTTCACATTCATGTGTTTAGGTGTATGGGGCTAACGCTATTAAAGCCCTAGGGATTTTTTATGGGACAACAGGCTAGATTTCACTTGCCTTTCTTGAAGGGACGACGCGGATTTTGAGTCCTAGATTTTTGACGTTTTGTTTAGCTTTGTTGGGGAGGGATAAAATAATTAACCATCAGTAAAACGACAGTTTCTTTATTGTTTCTCAATAAATAATAATAAATTAAATCGTCAATAAATAACTCTTCTAGACCCTAGCCGTTTCATTGGTGCGTGCGTCAAAACACTATGTACATTGCGTTTCCCGTGCGTATTTACATGAGGTAGTATTCGTTTAGTTGGCTGAAGAGGCTGATGCTGATGGAGAAACTGAGGACACGCTGGAGTAGCTTGGAGACTGGTTCGAGGCGGCTGATGAGCTGGAGTCACCAGGGTAGTAAGAGTTGTAGGCGAGTTGCGACGGGTCCCAAACTCTGGCGTAAGGACCACCGCTAGCTGGCTCCCAAGCAGGGCTGTAGGAGTCCTGGGGGGCTGAAGGTGCAGAAGTTGAAGGAGGTCCGTACTGATTGGCCGGGGGACCGTATTGGGGTGCGGGAGAGGCGTCGGCAGGCGGCATCATCATCATGGGCATGGCTGGCAACAAAAAGAACATAACATTATTTATCATCGAAAAATATTGGAACTTGACTCTTGATTAGAATTATCGTTTGATATCTAACCTCCTTTCTTCATGATCAAGTTGTAGATCAGGAATCCGAGGACGAGAGTGATGGCCAGTTTGCTGAGGATCAGGGCCTTCATGGACTTGATGCCGATGATGGCGACCAGGATGGGCATCAGCGCCTTCATCTTCAGCTTCAGGAGTAGCAGGACGGGGAGCAGGAGCTTCTTCTTCAAGATGCCTCGAGCTGGAAGAAAGAAATGTATTAAGTTTGACGGTTGATCCTTATGTTCCGAATTATGGTTAGAAGTAGGTTTTGTTAAACCCATACCTTCGCCATTTTCGCTGTCAGTCTCAGGGAATTCCACATCCAAACCCCTGTCAGCTCTGTAGGAAACCTCAGCACTGTCGAAAAGGAACTCGGGCAGCTGGAACCTGACTTCATGGTTGCTCAAGTACCGGCCGACGCGGTCAAAGATCACTTTGTCAATGTTCTTGTCTTCGAAAGCCCTCGCAGATTCCGAGCTAACTCCAAGTTTGGTGTCCAGGAACGAGAGAACTTTCACTTTGAGGCATGACATCGGGGCTTCAGCTTCAAAACAATCACTGATCACACTCTGGAGCAACTGATCACTTGTTCCTAACCGCGCCGTTTGAATCTCATTGTCCTTGATGCTGTAACCACGTACGAGGGCGATGGAAGCCAGGAGTAAACACAAACACTTCATTTTGCTTTTTTTTCACTTTGTCATTAGATTTGATTAATTAAACGTTCGGCCCGGCCGGTTAATGGAGCAACAATGATTTAATTTTTCAATGGGCTTGGTTTTTATACCGTGATCCTTTGGACGGCAAGGCACGCGGTCTTCGCGCGTGGTGAGAATGTCAATCGCTTTCATACTTGGCAAACTATTTATTTTCATTTAAAGAAAGTCCTGGTGGTGAGAGTGATGTATTTTGGCGATGATAATTCAAAATAATAAATATATTTTTTGGAAACTTCATGATTATTTCAGTGCTTTCAAAAAATTTTTATGTTCTGTTTTTTTTTTACATTACGTAACATGAAAAAAATCCCGTATTTTCACAGAAGTAGCAGACATTGTAATACCTTAATAAATGAGTATTAATATGTCTGCTGCCACTTAATTTGCCAAAATCTTATATCGCTGCTTGGACTCATATTGCATTACTCTATCCCTTTTCTGCCGCATCCATGATGTGCTAACTCATTTAAAATACAGTATCAAATTTTCTGTAATTTATCTCTATGTTTTACGCTTAAGAAGTAGTAAACAAACACATACTGCTATGTGGTTAATAGGATATATCCTTTCTAGTCACGTTCATTCTACTACAGATTTTTACGTAACGTTAGGGAATACTATAGTGGCCTATTGTCGGCTTGTGAGCTTCAGTAAATGGTAATAGTAATATTCAAGGGGTTTGAGCTACATTCTGCCGTATATTTATTTTATATCCAGGATACCCCCAGTGGGAATGGATAAAGTGGCATTCTAACAGCGAAAGCAATGATGGAGTGGTCAAAAATGTATGAGCTTGACAAAAGCTTTTCGGTAGTTTTAAGTACCTAAATACAAAATTTTGACACCGAATGATTCCATCAAACCATTCCTTAAAGTATTGATCATTAAAAAAACTACCAATATTAAAATATTGCAGACCATTGCCGACTAAACTACCCTGGGACGACTATATAACTGAGACTGGCTAAGACGCTAAATAATATAATAACATAGGTAAATACCGTCTGAAACTAATGACAACTCCCAAATTATGAATGATATTTGTTGGACGGCATCGGTTCTGTTATCGTTCTGCCACTGTGGAGTAGTGAACTTTTTATGAAGGACTTCGTTATCATCATCATCTAGCCTAGCCTTTCCCCCAACTATGTTGTGGTCGGCTTTCAGTCGAACTGGTTGTAAGCTTAATGTAAGTATTTTTCACAGAGCGACCGCTTGTCTGAACTTCATATCCCAGTTTCGATATCCTTTGGTAAGTCTGGTTGTATCAGGCTGTAACGACAATGAACTGAGTCCAAATGACTTAACATGCTTTCCTAGGCACAACAGGGTCGTCAAAATTTACGGATCAAACTCAGAAGCGTAACATAAGCTCCGTAATAAGCATCGTGGCTGCTATTTTAGCCACTAGTTTAGTCGATAGCATAGTCATATCTATTTCAAGTACCTACATGTATTCTTCTTAAGATCCGCAGGGTTGCATTGTATTGATTAGTTTTAATATACCTACATATTTTAATGCATCCTCGGTGGAGTTATCAGGGATGATGGTTGGACGCTTTCTTCGAGTTTTGAGATGAAAGTATAGAAGCTGTAATTTACAAACATCGACATACTGTCAGGAAAGTTAGTTGTTACGCAAGTTGACACCCCCACGTTGATTTACCGTTTCATATACCTAAGTGTCAGAGAATGAAATTTGTGATTTGATTAAACGGACGATTTAAGTTGGTACCGGGTACCGGTAGTCAATTTACATAACAGATAATTAACCTAACTTGTTGTTACTTCAATTAATTCCACTCATTTCTCCGAACATTGGTTTTACATCTTCAATTATGCGGAAACAGTAGCCGATCCGTATCCGAAAACAATCGAATATGTAAAACTCGATTCATTCTTCAAGACTTCACGAAGACATACGTAACATCGAAACATGTTCGATGTCTTTAACCTTCTTGTTCAATTGTTGGACATAGTGTCTGTCTAGACTTGCAACAACCATGCCACATACAGCGACAAAATTAAATATGTTTCTGAGCAGGTGACAGTGTGCTAGAAGTGGCGTATTCCGTTGTCAGCCTCATCCTTCGCTCGACCTTACCTGCTGCTGAACATAGGCCTCTATTAGCTTGTGCCAATCTCTTAACTCCCGTGATGAATGAGATTGGCATTGTTATTTAACGGGAAACAAGTCTTACTTGGTTGGATCTGGATGTGTTCATCGTCGCCTATAGACATCAAAAGCAAAATTGAAGACTCATGTGTCTATAATTAACTCTGGATGATGACTATATAATATTATCCTGTATCTCAGTTCGGATGAATGGGCCTCCAATCTGGGACATAGTGAAGCTACTTGACAGTAGAATTAGGTAAGGTATTATGGTACTTTTTTTTAATTCATTAATTCGATAAGCTTTATTACTGCTATTCGTACTTGTGAATGGAACACTTTTACATATGATTTGAGCCTAGCCACACTTTTGTCGCTCTAGCATGGTCTGTTTGCTCAGTCCGATAGTCAATCAGCTTGTTTATCATGCAGTGTCGGACTATGCTCTCACCAGCGGCATCTACATACCAATCAAGCAACACATCGCTTTTGTAATGTCATTCATTTGCTTTATGCGGCGTACTTCGTTAAAACTGTCAGATGGCATCGGCATCTGACTCAGTGGCATGGTCGGTACAATTTTGATTTGTGTGTCTGTGGCTCAACTGAGCCTTATCATTTTTAACTCTATATACTTAGTAGGCGGACTTCACACTTTATTGGGTAGGCCATATTTAGCTGGCTAATATTTATCGAACAACAAAGTTGATAGCAACTGCTATTTATATTCGGCTTTCATTCGGCTCGTGCCGATCGGTAAACTAAGTTCAGTATTTATCTCTCGCTCGCTCGGCATAATTCAAGCTAACTCTGGTGACCTATTTTTCGAACAAATATTTAATTTTGCCGCGCAACTATACCGAGTCATCCCGGGCACCCCTTTTTTTTTTTTTTTTTTTTTTGGAGGGTGAGAAATCATCAAATGACTCCTCCCGCTCTGGGCAGAGCGGAAGGGAGTGTCAGACTCTTACTGACTAAAAAACACCCATGTTCCTTCATTGGCCCTTTATGTTCCAGGGCCGCGGTATCTCTTTCGAACAGTCCCGCAGCCCTGGCAGGCACCGGCCCTTGCGGGCCCCTCCCGTTTGCTGACATATCCCGGGCACCCCTTATGTTACATCTGTGGATGCTAAGACGCCATGATAATTTAATTTAGGAAAAGCTGTAACTATTGTATTTTTCTGTCCCTACCATTGTACCTAATAAGCTCTTGCTAAACTAATCTAAAAAAATAGGTTTTTTTTTGGTTTATTTATTTATTTAATACTTCAAGCACAAAGTACAGAGGCGGACTTAATGCCATAGGCATTTTCTACCAGTCAACCTTTGGGTGATGCAGAGACAAGCAGTGGTAGGTGTATTTTTGGTTTGGAGATAGCCGCCGAAATTAGGTCAGAATAACCGTAAGTTTCTCATGTTTGTTTGTTGTATTTGAGTCGATTTAATATTTCGCATTTTTTTCCCCAATTACAAAATCTATTTACACTGCTTCCATTACAACATCTTACTTCAAGTTACGTAAAAAGCTCCTGCATAGTTTTACAACAAAAGTGAAACTGCTCCGCTTTAGCAAAATGTTCGCGCACATCTCCATTATGCAATAAGGGTTGACATTGCGAATGCAACTCGTGCGCACATTACCATAGCCCGCCATGTCCGGATTGTGAAATTGCTTTTTCACTTCCGTTCTTGTAATGTTAGGCTATAAATCTGCGGATTGGTGCCGTTTTAATGACACTTCGATAAAGGTAAATGTGTGTATGAATGAGCCACTTTAGGTTAATGGTAATTCATCATCATCCTCTTGACCTATTCTTATTTATTTGGGATCGACGTAGCATGTCTTTTTATTTCATCCAGCCATTACCATTGTATTAAGGTGGAAGCGTTGGTGTAGCCCGCGAAATTAAAATTTTCTTACGTTTTTTGCAATTTCCAGGTTAGTATCAGGTATAATAACTAATACAACCCTTTAAGTTCATGTAACCCCATTCAATAACTATTTCATGAAAAAGTCATTCAATGGGGTTATATGAATTTAGAGGGTTGTTTTGATGATTTTAATGATTGTAATTCTGTAACTACATACCTGTTACTTGAGCGACCAATTTTTTGTTAACATACAACCTGACACTGACCTGTAAATTGCAAAAAATGCAAGAAAATTTGAATTTCGCGGAGTACCCCTACGCTTCCACCTTAAACTCCCTCCTTGGTCACCTCCAAATCTTATAGCCACCAAAATTCACGCTCAAAACTGCGTAGATTATGTTAAAAAGTGTATCAATAGCACAATAAGGTCAACTTCCAAAGTTCACTTAATGCTATTATGGATGAAACTATGACGGGAATTAAAACCACGTTCCGATATTTAACAAACAGTTATTTTAACACTTACACTTCTTTAATTTGCAATAAGAAAGTAAGAAAACAATCTATGCCGTCCGTATTAGGTAACAGTCATCCACATAATACTATCCACTTACAAACATTGCGCTCGTGACAGACATACCAACAGGCCCGAAACCCCATCATCTACTTCTACATACAAATAGACAAATTAACCTTTGCCATCGCAGAAACGACATCCACGCGATTCTGAACCCTATTCCGCTGATATACTGAAAATATTGAGGTCTCTGGAAGGATTTGGTTTTGAAAGGAGCGTTTGATAAGGTGTGCATGCTATAAGAACCTAAAAATAGTTGAGTTATGGTTCTGAATCCGTGCTAATGTGTGCCCAGTGGGTCAGCGGGGTACAACCGGTATGCCGAACGACGGCCTGGCGCATCCTGCGTGAGGACCTTGCATTATAATGAGGAGTGCCGCAGGGCTCCCGACTGGGCCCCCCTAATTATGTCGGTGGATTGGTTCAAGTTGTTGATATAATTTTGATATTTTGATTAATTGAACGGAGTTTTTTGGATGCCCAAGAAATTAACTTTGAAAGAAGATTAGAGATTTGAGATTTATATGATTATTACTTCTTTGGGAAATTCGTGGGGATTTTTTCCTAATTTGATTAAATAACGCCTAAAATATTGACTTCCTTTTATTCGGTTCAGTATTTCATACGTTGGGGTTTAACATGGGGTGCACCACGTGCAGTATTTTTCGGGCCCAAATTAATCATAGTAGTAAGAACGAAGTTTTAGTGGGTGGGATCATGATATTTCCATGAGGATTACCACACCACACCACACAAGTTAGCAAAAGTAAATTCTTTTGTAAAGTCTGATAGGCAGTCGCTCCATGTATAGTACAGGTATTCAACCCCGCCCGACCCCAACATGGGGAAAATGCTAGGCAGATGATGAAAACTAAGTTCTATTTTTAAGTGAGAAGAATTCCAGGTGGCATTGTCGTCATCTGCCTAGACTGTTGCTTAGAATAGTAACTAATCAGCAGATTTAATTAGGCACTGCTTTACATGAGCGATAGATGCCATTTAAATAAGGAACATATCGACCCAGTTTTCTACTATTCCATGAAAGGCGGATAAACAATATAAGGGGAATTGTGATATAAGGGGTTCTGACACATGTCGCTTATAGCCATTTCAAATTTCCGAACAAGTATCTACATGAAATATTTGATATTGCTGCCTGTCTGTGCTGAATCCTGCTTTCAGAAACCATTGCGATTTCCCGAATAACTGTGTAGCACAATTCGTCAATAGTGATTATACGAGTGGCAGCTGTTTAGGTACAGAAGTCTCACAATAAATATCTAGTACTATAACGGTAGTACGGTAAGATAGTCTTTATTTTTCTTTTCTATCCTATATTGTCCCACAGCTGGGCAAAGGACTACTTATAGAAAATTTTCTAAGTCTTTAAAGTTTACTCAACTATCAAAATAATTATGTCGGTTATGGTGGTTCTTTAACGATACTTACTAAATCCTAGTTAATTACAATATTGACCATAGTTGGCACTTTACCATAGGCTATTGCCTATTGTGCTAACTGTGTTTTGTTAATAATCTTATCCAAGGTTTTCATCTTCCTAGGAAGACCAGTCCAGCCAGCGCAGTTCGTCTATCTAGATAGACGAACTGCGCTGGGGTGGCTGCTGCAGGGGCAGAAAACCTCAAACGGCGCAGTTTTGAGTGGTTGAAACATTTGGGCCATACTGTCCAAGTGCTCCAAAGTGCTCGTCGACTTTTCAATTGGTCAGAGATTGGCCTATTTTAAGGTCAAAGATTCGACATTGCTTTATAACGTGGCAGTGCAGTCAGCCTTTCCTATCGCCCAGTTAGCTGTACGCACCTTTTTGCTTTATCTTAATACAAAAAGTCATCATCTGCCTAGCCTTTTCCCAACTATGTTGGGGTGGGCTTCCAGTCTAACCGGATCTAGCTAAATATCAGTATTTTACATGGAGCGACTGCCTATCTGACCTCCACAACCCAGCTAGCACTGGGTAACACGATACCATTTTGGTAAGACTGGTTGTCAGACTTTCGAGCCACTGACTACCTTAACGACTGTCAAAGATCTACAAATGACAGTCGGGAACTCGGTATGTAATGGGTGGTCACCCATCCACGGACCAACCTAGGCAATCGCGGCTTAACCTGAAGATCGACCCGAGCGGCTGCTATTATTTAGTCCAAAAAGTATAATAATAAAAAAAAAAATTCTAAGAGGTCCAAAACAAACTACTCCAGACCCCAATAAATCGATACAAGTCCATCAATCAGCTGGCTGAAATCCTATTGCCGGATCAAAGTAAAACATTACACGTGACACTGATAGCATCTCCTACGTGATCCCCATTGCAGATGAGCACAAGTGTCGGTAGAAAGCGATTGGCACTTGTACAGAGACTTAATGTGTTGCAAATGCCACCTCGTATCGAAATTTTCTTCCCTTTTAGAGAAAGTATTTTATTACGTCCTGCTTTTTTCACCTACATATTTCTTAAATTTTCTGGCGTTTCATTTTTGTGCGTGTGGTCTAATTTCATAGACAGTGAAGGTATTTTGTACATAGTACTTTTTATTGGTATTTTGTTGACCTATATTTTAACTCGTCATTGTAATTCATCACTTTATTGGATAACATAGGTACTTTCGTGCATGTGCAACCATTTTGTAATACAAATGCTTTCTAGTTCTTTTAAGTAGTTGAAATGCACTCTCTGAATTATAAGTTGTTGATTAAAGAAGCATCATACATGATTAAATAAGTGGTGAAATTACTTCCGGAAAAAGTACAATTGGTTAAATTTTATTGAATATAGCTCTGTAGAGCTGCTAGAGCTTGATTATTGCATTAGAAACCTTCTAATTCTTGTACTAACTGTCTATTTTGGTAAATTAGATGTTAATTCTATTATGACCTTTCAATGAAAACAATCACCATATTTTATCACATTTTTATTGTAAGATATCGAGAGGGGAACACCAAATAAAATTATAGAATAATTCTTCAAAGATTTATTATTAAAATATAAATAAATAACATCAGTCATACATCACAATCACACGCTCTCAAGCACAATATTTTAATAAATAAGTTGCATTACATAGTATTTACACGGTCTCGATTTCTCGACGAAATCATTTATTTGGTCTATGTTATCTGTGCCCGTCAACCAGCTGTCAAAAAACGGCGGGAAATACGGACTTCGGATATAGGTCGTTGGGGTGGGGTTGCGTTCGGATAGCTTAGTGGTAAGCGTTGTAGGCGAGTTCCTGGGCCAGCTCTTGGGGTTCAGCGTCTCTCCTACGGCGGGTGGCTGCGTACGCGGCGTCCCAGGGACCGTGCGCGGCGATCTGAGGGTGCGAGTTGTCCGCCGCAATCTGGGTAAACTACAATGTTAGGCTTATGGATAGTGGAGTTGTGAAAGAAGGTTAGTACACAATAACACTTCGTTTATTGGGTGTTACACAAAGTGTCGGATTAAAATATAAAGTTAATTGTGCAAATCAAGTTCAAACGGTGCCAATCGATGGTAGAAGTTGTGCCAAAGGTGCAAATAGTTCTGGGAAAGTGCTGTGCTTTCAAAATAAGTCAGTGCCACTTTTAAGATTTTGCATTGTTGCTGATGAGAGGACTACATTGTTATTGCAAAGTTAAAGCCTTAACTCACCTTTTTGCAAAGCTGGAAAATGGCCAGAGCGACGGACACCACGAAGGAGAAGAAGGACAGCTGCAGCGCGTTCCAGGCCTTCAGACCGAGGACACCGATAGCCAGGGGGATGAGGGTCATAGCCTTGAGGAGCACGAACACCAGGATGGGGACGATGATCTTCTTCAGCTTAGCCTTACGAGCCTCACCGACTGAGCGGGCACCCTCCTTGTTAAACTTAACGTTCAAGGATAGTTCATCGTTGTCAAGGTTCCTCGGGCTGACAGTGATTTTGGTGTCGGCGATGGGCAGCATGAAGGTCACATCGTGCGACTGGATGAAGTTCTCAATGCTGTCGAAGAAATCGCCAGTAGAGCGGCCAGTGACATCGTTGGCAGCACCATTCTTCGTCACTTCAACGGCGTCGGAGATCTGAGGAGAAAGCAATTAATGGGTTAAACTTTCGATTGATTGGAAAGTGGAAATTAAATCTTTTAGAAAATGGAAAGCCGGATACCTGGAAGGTGTCCTTCTTGAAAATGGAGTCCAATAACGACATGACCTTGTACTTGATGCAGGCAGTGGGGTCTGAGCCTTCGGCACAGCCTGATCTCATCTCCTCCACCATGCCGTCCATGGGTGTTCCCTTCCAGAAGGCTTCCTTCGCAGGCTGGGCAGCCGCGCTCCCGAAAAGGGCCAGAGCCAACAAGCACACTACTTTACTGGACACCATTTTGCTGAGCTCCTCGTGGTGGTCACTGACTGAAGGTTGGATTGTTTGTGATAGTTTCGACAAGGCTCCCGCGGTTTTTATACAGCTATTTCAAATTCAGCACGTAGTGTGCAGTTCCGGTACGCATTGTCTTTCAACGTACGAGTCGACGTGCACATGCGACCTTCTGGCACGGAGGGGACCCAAGTGTAAGGGAAAGCTATCTGATACGAATCCTCGTGGAGATATGGAATACAAAACGTCCTAAGTTTTAACATTGTCAGTCGCTTATCGTACATTTTAGAATAGATTCGTTTGTATGAAGCGCCTTTTCTGTTGTTTGTGACACCGTACCCTGAATCGAAGAGCCATGATCCAGTTCATGTGTTTCTTTTCGTCTTATGGGGAGTAGGGTAGGTGTGAGTGAGAAGTGCGACTGGTCAAGTAGTGAGGTGTTTGATATGGAGGAGCAGATGCGTACACGCGCGTCTTTGCATACGTAATGGTGTTTAAGTTGATATCATTGAACTTGTACGTCTAGGAGATAATGACATTGTTGATCGAAGGATCATCGTTTTGTTCTTGAACTTCAAAGAGGTTTATGACCTGAAATATATGCCAGTTGTCATGCTATCTAGGAGGAGTTTCAGCATTGTTTTTCTTAAAATCTGAGTCTACTTTGCATTCAGTTTACAAACTTGGTAAAAACAGTTTGAAAGTGAAAATGGATAAAAAGTGAAAAGCTTTCTTGAAAAGTGGTTCAAGACTTTTACTGTCAAGGATATTTTTGTTAAACATTCTCTTTTCTATTCTCTTATCTTTTCTATTTTGTTTGTGGTGGCGGATTAAGTACAGAACCCTATCGGCAGCTTCATCCCTTTTAAAAGTAACGAGGTGGCGATTATATTCTTGTAGGTATAATTAATATCTGACCCATCCAAATAGAGGCTCACGCCAGGTGTATGAAGTGGAGCTATTGATGATGATGAAATGCCTTTGAGGCTTCATAAAATATACTAGGAAGAACTCATCTAGATTATCAACGATGGCTGCTTCGTCACATGTTTTTTTAAAAGGGAGAATCGACACGAATCACCCAAAACTTACTAACATTTAATTCTGTTATAAATCTGATAGGCTAGCGTTTAAATATCTGACCTAATTAAATGGTCGTCGATGACTAAGTGTACCTTATTCCATACTATATCTACTCAAATAGGTCAAAACAAAATCCTGCAGTAACCTTGGCTTGGATTATTAATTTTTTTCTGATGCAAACAGTGAGTCAAGTGGATTAACGGTAATGTTTGCACTTTATCAGGTAACGCGACGGGCAGAGATTTTTATGTACCTACTCATGTGATGCAGATTTTTCTGTATGGTTTCTGCTAAAGCTGAACAACGAAATCTTAAGATTATGAACCTCATGAGAGGTATCACCGCTTACAGCATTGATTTTAATCGTATTTGTGCAAATGGCTCCTTAGCTACATCATTTATACAATATTTTGTTAGTTGTAGTTTGGTGGAATAGTTTAAGACATAAACTGACTGCCTTGGGCGCGGTGTTTGAAGCATTTTTGCTGAGCATAAGATCTTGGATTCGATGCCCAGGTCAGGTAGAGTGTTATTGGGTTTCTACCTGAAATTTCTCAGTAGCAGTCACGGAGTTTGAATTTGTGCCCGGTTGATGGCAATTACATATCACTTCAACATAACTGGCGAAATGTGGGTCTATTATTAAATACACCTCTGTCTAATCCTTCGGAGATTACAGGCGTGATGTTATGTTGTAAGGATTACTCCTAAGCTATTTCACTTACGGCACCAGAACAAAATTTTGATAAAGAAGATTCTAGTGATGGAATTTCTTCTGTACTTATAATTTTTTGACGTCTGGGTATTCAATTTAATCGCAGTAAGTAAAGACAGCCGTACGTGTGCCACGAGTCGATGATGATTGTTGATTTGTTAGTATTGATCTGACAGTAATACTAAATAAGGGAAAATTTCTCGGAAAACACTGAATCCGATTTGTTTCACAAGTCGGTTGTTGGTCTACTGATCTGGTACCGGAGGATTTCTGTCTGGTGTTGTGTGTTCACGGGGAGATTTTCCTTCATAAGTTTTTTCTTCAGGTTTACAGTGAAGATACATGAACTTAATGGCTCGTTATCGCTAACACATAGTTTACTCAGTAAACGTAAGTATAGTCTGGATTATTTCTATATTTCGTCTGTCTGCCTTGCTGTGGAATTCAAGAGAAGTTTCAGGCAGAACCTTTATGTTAAAAGGAAAAAAAATATTCATTATACGTGCCGCGTGCGGTCCTTAGTCATCGATAAATATTTAAAAAAGTAATCCAATAACTGACACAAATACTTCACCACAAGTTATCGGGTGATATTCAATTATTATTGATCCGGCGTTGTGTGGCAACACTGAATACCAATGGGGTTACCATTTGTGTCCCATAGTTCCGCCATGGTGAAAGTGAACGACCAACTATTAATTATATTTTAATGAGTTACGAATTTTCAAAGTTGCGAAGGTGTTTGTGGTTCGGGTTTAAAAACGGTGAGGTTTCAAAGAAAGTTGTTAGTTTAGGTGGTGACATGATAGAGGCAACTGCTTCTGTAATCTGTACTAGCAGAAGAGCACTTAAAAGGTTGATACAATAAATCAATTAGTCTTTTTATTTAAACAAACTTTTACTAAAATGATAACAAGAAAATTAGGTTTATCTATCAACATTGACGCGTAATACAATGTTTCGTGTCCATGATATTAACCGTTGAGGAGTTCTCTCGTGAGGAGGTTATCCTGGCTGCATGATTAAGTCATGTCGATTATAAAGATGTATTGTCACCAGAATCAAAGGTGTTTGCAAAATTTCAGCTTAATCGGCTGGGAGGAACTGGTTGGAAATTTAGTTGCCAGATTTGACCAATACATGCTTATAAAAGTGTACCGGGCGGGTTGTATCTTACAAGTCATAAATAGGATGTTTTTTAGAGACCCATCGGCATAGTTGGTAGGTACATATAGGACCGTAGGAGTACCGAAATTACCGTAGGTATTGTAAATCGATATAGTATGTCGTTACAGCAAAGTTACTATCACGATTTATATCTAGAACTATCTTTTGCCCGCGGCTTCGCCCGCGTGGATGTCGCAAAATATCCGACGGGAACGTACTACCTGGATTAAAAAGTAACCTATAGGTTAATCCAGGTTACGGTAACAAACATAGTGACATACCTTCATCCCCCTTTTTAACCCTTCTTGGGAAGAATTATCAAAAACACTGAGACATGTATAAATCAATTTTCAATCGTCAGCCTAAACACATTTTGAAGATCCTAACTTCAAAACTGACGGACTTTCATATAAACTTCCATTCCACCCCAATCGACTTCCATTTAACCCCTTTAGGGGTGGAATTCCCAAAAATCCTTTCTTAGTGGATACTTACTCTTCACAAGGAACACACCCTGCAAGTTTCATGTCTCTAGGACCAGCGGTTTGGGCTGTGTGTTGATTTATCACCCAGTCAGCCAGTCAGTCATATGTAAGTACCATTTTATACAGATGTTTATCAGATGACTCCGTAATTCTCTGCATTTCTTCTATATTTTTATTTACTGAGCCGTAACCTTTTTTGCCGACGTCATCAATCAAAATCTTTTATCCCCTATTTTTACCCCCTTTAGAGTAAAATTTTTACAAACTTTGAATGTCGTATTTATTTATATCTAATGAAAAGCCTACAAAATAAGATGACGTAAAAAAAACGACGTAAAAATAACTTTCATCCCCTATATCAACCCCTTACAGAAAAATACATCACACCTTATTCATTTAACGGCCTAGCATTGTTCCGATGTTGATTTAAATCAGACTGTTTCATTTTCATCCAATGAAGAGTCTACAACTGTTTGATGGAGATTTAACCGGAATATCCATTAATGTGAAGTCCTAGTAGTAGACTCGTTATAGTAAGTTCCCATAGTAAATTCCTCACACATGCTTAAGTAACATAGTGCTAATAAATACAGACTAAAACTCGTAACTCCCATATTCCTCACACGACTGTGATAACATCTAATGTAGGCGATGCATTGTGAATGAAGACATAAAGCGTCACACCTGTCCATCATGTGTAAATCGCCTTATTTATTACGTGTGAACGTGTTTTGAAGTGTTCGTCGTCGATTATATTCAAAAATTTTTTCATTAAGTCAAACTAGTAGACCGAGTTCCAAACTTCGAAATTCGAATCAAAACGATATTATTCGATATTGAAAATCGCATTGTGCAACTCAAATGGAGTTGGGCAGAAGCACCAAGCAAGGCGTGGTGGATATCAAGCTGTGACCGAGTGGCGTCAAAGGACTGGAAATAAATTTTTGGTCGTCTGACTGCGAGAAGGACAGAAGATGTTGTTACCATCGCAGGTAAAAACAGAATGAGACTGACAAATAAACGTGGAGCTTGGCACAAGCAAAAAGAGGGCGTCTGTGGATGATGATGATGATGTGATGGCCATGATGTGCATATGGCATTGTGTAGTGTACGTTTTGATGTTCATTGATAGGTTGTGTCAGTCTAGTATGAATCAAACTGTCAGTAGTGTATTTATTGAGTTACCGCCCTGTTTTTTCATTTACCAGGGCGGAGACTTTTTGTGTGGTGGAAATTCGGAATTTCTTAGTTGTTACTTCATAAATATGTTTGATACCCTGCGAAACTTAGTTGCTCTAATAAACGAATGACATCGAGGACTAGTAGATATACCGGGCGATACTTTTAAGTCGTACAATATGGGGAAGTCCGAATCCATAAGCGATAAGTACCGGGAAACTAATACCATAGAGAGCTGAGCATGAGGTCATGAGTTCGATTCCCAGGTAGAGCAAAGTTTGACAGACGTGATGTTATGTTATGTTTACATTACAATACATGGGACAAACATAACTGGCGAAATGTGAGTGTACTATTAGGTACACCTCTGCCTAACCCTTAGGGGATTACAGGCGTGATGTTATGTTATGTTTTAGTGCAAGTAAACTTAAAAACGAGTTAATAACCTCGGTTAGGCCAAACTTAATTAATTCAGTTACTTGGTTTGATCCGGTTTGATCAGACTATTGACATTGACAAAGTACCGCTCATGACATAATTCAAATATTCCATTATTTGTTCAAGTTCTAATCTAGTGTGGGTTTGAAAGCTTATGCCCGTTTTCACTAACACTATGCAACGCCTACATGAATGATTAAATATGACTGCTTTGTTGAGATTTCAACAATACTCTTTGGAAAATCTAACAGTGCATCTTTGGAAGTAAAGGCATATCTATTTATGAGGAGCTGTTGTTTTGTGCTGCTATTTTTTCTGGGCACTTACGCAATTTACCCCAGGGTGACTTGAAGTCTGCCTGAAGGGTGCAGCAGCCTCCTCCTTTTCCCTAGATAGGTACACTCGACCACCATTCCGTAAGGCCTATGATCTTCTGTGGTTCTCCTAAATGGATGCTTACGTGTTATAGGATGTTGTTGTTGTTGTGTTGTTGGCGATGTAGCGTGTCAAAGATGTTTGCGGAAAGGCATATAGATGGTTTTGCGGACATCATGCGCAAGAGTAGCGCTTCCCTGCTTGCTCGTCTCCGTGGCGGTGCCAACAGTATCTTGAGTTTGTTCGCAGATAGATGGGAGTCTCCAATGCTGCGACATTGGATGAAAATCCACACGAAATAAACCATGTATGTTTACTAACACTAGTAAGACCGTATTTACTAACACTATGGGCGTAGCCCGAAATAAATGCTATAGTAATAATAATAGGATAGGAGCACCATACGGGGTGGAAGAGACGGAAGAACGGTTACCAAGAACTCCTTAAAAAAAAAAAAAAACTGTTTCCTACAAAAGTGCCTACACGATCAAAATGTATGGAACTGTTTTATCCTACTAATATTATAAATGTGAAAGTTTGTGAGAATGGATGTGTGGATGTTTGTTACTCTTTCACGCATAAACGGCTGGACCGATTTGGTTGAAATTTGGTATGTAGATAGGTTATACCCTGGATTAACATATAGGCTGCTTTTTATCAACACACCACGCGGGCGAAGCCGCGGGCGGAAGCTAGTTTTTAATAAACGTAAACCTTTTTTGCGTCGGGTCCCTTCGACCCTGTATACATACATGCTACGTCATTAGGAAACAAAGTGCGCAATTCTGTCTTTCTTTAAGATGTCTTTAAAGATTTATATTAGAACAGTGTGTTTAGACTCAACAGGTTTATAGAAGTGATGCATGTTGACTACTTTTCTACTTGAATTTAAATTAGTTGACTATCAAGTACTTACTTGGTAAGTCCTTTTAATTCTATCTAAATAAATTGTAAACGAAATATCAAGAAATCTTCTTTGGAATTTTATGTAAAACCAATAATCATAATCACCGTTAACTTTAGCTCAAACGTTTGCTAAAACGTAGTAATGTCAACATTACAATGCAAACTGCATTAAGGCCCACGCCAGCCAATCAATACTGCTTATAATAAATTCATTGCCACGCCTAGGAAGCGCTGACAAACCAAAAGTAAGGAGCGAAACCCACACTTGGCGCGGTGAGGCCACCCGTTCAACATTTCATATGACCGCTCACTTAGTGCCATGATCGTCATCATAGTGGACACAAGTGAAAAAATCCAGTGTAGTGATACGGATTTTCATCGCCATATTTAAACACATACCTTATATAGACCAAGACATGTCTAAGCTGACGGTAACAAATTTTACCAAGAGAACTGGAAGCCCCTTTCAGAAAGGCAAAGAAACTCCTGAAGATATTAAAATTGTTCACGAAGAAGTCATCGAGAAGAGCACTTTTGAGAAACAGAAGGAGAAGCAAAGTGAATTGATTCAGAAGGTGAATAAGAAGGCAGCGGAGTACCAGTCTAATAAACCAAGTTCTGGTGTGTTTACTGAGGTGGTGTCGCATGGAGCATTTTCATCCAAAAAAGGGAATACAAGCAATACTAGTATTCCAAAAGTAGAAAGTCCGACTCCCCCAAAGTCTAATGGATCGAATGGCTCCAAATCCTTGCTCGGGTTTCCATCATCAGCGAACGATTTGGCTTTACTCGCAAAAACAGATCTGGAATCAGACGCAAACATATCAAAAGCGGTGAAAGATAAAGTGATAGAGAAACTATTTGCTCTAGTCTCGATGGTACAGCACACGTACGAGTCTAAAGTGAGAATTATGACGGAGTTCGAGAAATATAAGGACACGCACATGAAGAATGAGATGAGAAGAGAAAAGGAACATTCAGAACAATTGTACAAGCTTAATATGAATTTCCAAAATGAAGTGGTTCAAGCAATCCAGAGGTTGAAAAGTGAATTGGATATTTCAAGAAATGTTAGTAAGAATGTGGAAGAAAGTAACGTCAGTGCCAGTTTAAAACATACTTCTGTAGATTTTAATACTTTTGATGAAGTACAAGATACTGATTTGAATAATAAAGGTGATGATACTGTTGATGAATCATCAATCCCTAATGAGCGAATTGAAGATGAGAATGTAAATAGTGATGTAACTAACAATGAGTAATTTTGTTAAGTACGTATAAGAATTAATTTATATACCATTAGTCATAAATAAAATTATCGCGGAACTTTTTGGTGTTTTATTTTAATGATGACATTAAGGAATGTCAAGAATTTAATGCGTATAACGACTACGTAGGTGGTTAAAATATCACGGTTATTTAATGATCTATCATTTGTTTTCTGCACATTGCCTTTTTGGTAGAAAGCCAAAAGGCAGTATTAGATCCTTGTTACTTGAAAGTTGAAACTTAACCATTCATATTTGAGATTGAAAGTACAATATCACAAGATAACACTATAATATTATAGCCAATAGATTTAATAGGTCAAGGTTGAACTGTTTTAATGAGTTTCAAATGAGTAGGCGTGAGTGGGAAGCATACTTAACGCTTTGGAATTTACGCACTAAGATAATCAAATACTGATGAATTAGTCAATCGAGTTGTGAATAGCGCCATCTAGCGTACATAGCCAGTACTAAGTTCTGATATATAATTATGCTTAGCTTACGTCAAGTTTTAGGTTTATTTGTACAGGAAGATGCTGTGTCTAATATTTTTCTTAATTTATTTCGAAATTGGAGGAAACGCTATAAACAAGTCGTTTCAATGACATGAATGAATGCCTATCTTAATTAACTACAATTTGTGTTTATCTAAATATATAAAATGATAAACTGACTGACTGATATATCAACGCACAACCCAAACCGCTGGACCTAGAGACATGAAATTTGGAGGGTGTATTCTTTGTGAAGAGTAGGTATCCACTAAGAAAGGATTATTGGAAATTCCACCTCTAAAGGGGTAAAATAGGGGATGGAAGTTTATATGAAAGTCCGTCAGTTTTGATGTTAGGACTTTCAAATTTTGTGTTTAGGCTGACAATTTAAAATGAATTTATACGTGTCTCAGCATTTTTGGGAATTCTACCCTTAAAGGGGTAAAAAAGGGGATGGAAGTTTTTAAGAAAGTCCGTCAGTTTTGATCTCAGGATCTTCAAATTTTGTGTTTAGGCTGACGATTGAAAATTAATTTATACGTGACTTCGCGTTTTTGGGAATTCTACCCCTAAAGGGGTAAAATAGGGGATGGAAGTTTATATGAAAGTCCGCCAGTTTTGAAGTTAAGATCTTCAAATTTTGTGTTTAGGCTGACGATTGAAAATTAATTTATACGTTTCTTAGCGTTTTTGATAATTCTAGCCCTGAAGGGTTAAAAAGGGGGATGAAGGTATGTAACAATGTTTGTTTGGGTGGACTCTTGCAACTCAATTTTGAAGCAGATATCTTCAACCGATTGAGCTGAAATTTTGCACACAGCTTTGGTTCTGGTGACAATACATTTTTATGACAGATATTCCTTACATTACATTTTGGAACGACGTCATCACACAAAAACTTTCATCCCCTATTTTTACCCTCTTTATAGTAAAGTTTTTACAAACTTTGAATGTCGTATTTAATTATATCTAACTAGCTTTTGCCCGCGGCTTCGCCCGCGTGGATGTCGAATAATGCAAATGTTGCAGAATTAAGGAATGTCTGTCATAAAAATGTATTGTCACTAGAACCATAGGTGTGTGCAAAATCGCCCCTCTAGCCACTCCTCAAAGAGGTAACTTATCGCCACTATTGTAGCGTGCCCTGCACGGGGTTGCGACAGTCGCTCTCTCTATGTCGCCATGAGATTGCGCCGGGACGGGGATTCTACCCGTAAAGGGGTAAAATAGGGGATGGAAGTTTATATGAAAGTCCGTCAGTTTTGAAGTTAGGATCTTCAAATTTTGTGTTTAGGCTGACGATTGAAAATTAATTTATACGTTTCTTAGCGTTTTTGATCATTCTACTCCTGAAGGGTTAAAAAGGGGGATGAAGGTATGTAACTATGTTTGTTCGGGTGGAATCTTGCAACTCAATTTAGAAGCAGATATCTTCAACCGATTGAGCTGAAATTTTGCACATACCTTTGGTTCTGGTGACAATACATTTTGGAACGACGTCATCACACAAATACTTTCATCCCCTATTTTTACCCTCTTTAGAGATTTTTTTTTACAAACTTTGAATGTCGTATTTAATTATATCTAATTAAAAGCCTAAAAAATAAGATTCAAGCTAGCTTTAAAAATGAAGTAATTTCCATACAAAATTTCATCCCCTATCGCAACCCCTTCAGCTCTTTTTTTACATTAAAAAGTAGCCTGTGTCCTTTCTCAGGCTCTAGACTACCTCTGTATCAAATTTCATTTGAATTGGTTCAGTAGTTTGGGCGTGATCACACACAGACAGAGTTACTTTTGCATTTATAATATTAAGTAAGGATATCTAATCAAAAGCTTAAAAAATAAGATTCAAGCTTCTAGCTTTATAAATCATGTTATTTCCATACAAACTTTCATCCCCTATATCAACCCTTTACAGCCCTATTTTCGCATTAAAAAGTAACCTTTGTCCTTTTTCAGGCTCTAGACTATCTTTGTACCATATTTCATTTAAATCGGTTCAGTAGTTAAGGCGTGGTTGTGTAATACTCAGACAGACAGAGTTACTTTCGCATTTATAATATTAGTAAGGATTATAGGAGGGATGGTAAACTGACTGACTGACTGACTGGGTGATATATCAACACACAGCCCAAACCTAGTGGTTTGACACTGCACTTTGTTTGCTCTGACTTTGCGTCCATGACCTTATATTTAAATCGTGAGAAGACGATCCTGATTGCAGGATGAGAGGATGATAGAAATCATCTTTATCTATCAAACTTGAACGCGTACACAAAGTTTCGTGTCCGTGCTACTAACCGTTGAAGAGTTTTCTCTTGAAGAGACGATCCTGGCTGCAGGATTAAGGAATATCTAATAAAAATGTATTGTCACCAGAACCAAAGCTGTGTGCAAAATTTCAGCTCCATCGGTTGAAGATATCTGCTTCAAAATTGAGTTGCAAGATTCCACCCGAACAAACATAGTTACATACCTTCATCCCCCTTTTTAACCCTTCAGGGGTAGAATGATCAAAAACGCTAAGAAACGTATAAATTAATTTTCAATCGTCAGCCTAAACACAAAATTTGAAGATCCTAACTTCAAAACTGACGGACTTTCATATAAACTTCCATCCCCTATTTTACCCCTTTACGGGTAGAATCCCCGTCCCGGCGCAATCTCATGGCGACATAGAGAGAGCGACTGTCGCAACCCCGTGCAGGGCACGCTACAATAGTGGCGATAAGTTACCTCTTTGAGGAGTGGCTAGAGGGGCGATTTTGCACACACCTATGGTTCTAGTGACAATACATTTTTATGACAGACATTCCTTAATTCTGCAACATTTGCATTATTCGACATCCACGCGGGCGAAGCCGCGGGCAAAAGCTAGTTTTTATTAAATATAGAAATAGGGTAGTCATTTATACGATGATTAATACAATGAGTTTGTCCTCTTGGTATTTTCCTGAGACAAGGGTAAACTCCAGTTCGACTAGAGAATCTACCTGATTTTTTCTGTGTGATCCAGGTTTATTTTAAGACAATCCAAGTATCCATCCACCCGGCCAATAATACTTGCCCCCTCATAAATTAATTAGACGTCTTACGTCTGTGTTTGAGCGTTTTGTTGCTCAAAGATTTTACTTAGTCACTTCTTAACTTGTCTACATTTCTAATCCATCTTTCCTCTCGCAGGTCTGCTGGAAGAAGTTTCTTATGAAATAAGCAGTACCTTTGTGCTCTTCTATGTTTATATTTGGTCCTGTTAAGAAGTAGGTATCTGTGTGTACATAAATAAATAAAAATAACTTTAGACATTCAGTAGAATACCCAATCAATTTTTGTTCAACAGTTTTTGTACATTCTTAGGAATAATGACGCATTAATTTCTGAGGTTACAATGACATGACAAATATATAGATGCCAAATGGGTACTTGAAATGGGTAATTTTAGGTCATATCTACAATTATTTCTATATATAACATGATGTCAAACTATGAACTGGATTCCCCATTGGCAAAAATAATGACTCACAATTTTCACTCAACATTTTCACCTCTTTTTTGACCCATTTCGGCGACAACGAAACTGTAGACGGATGTTCACCTTCTACACTTTCGTTGCTACCTACTAGTACATTATTTCATTTGTACAGTCGCTAGCGCACAAACAGTCAAATTGCTCCAAATGATTTTAAACCATAAAATGTTGAAGGTGAAGTTCAAAATCGAATGAGAATATTTGACAGTTTGTGGTAATTTGATGCGCTGGCGATTATACGTTGCCTATCTGTTAGTCTTAAGTTTGGAGTTAAGATGTTTTAAGTAGATTATGCTAAGAATGGAGTAACAGAAATATTAGAATAATAAAAACTACGTAATAGGGTCATTGGCCCATGGTCTACATGATTATAATCATCATATTATAAGTACTTTGCTAGTTGATTAACTCTCTAATATCCCACGAAGTTATTCATAAAATACACGAATGCACTCCACCAGCTAATTATAAATTCCTGGTAAATGAATGAATGAAACTGGGAAAACCCAAGCCACAAGAAATACAAGTGAGGTACATGACACTAACTTCATATAGCTCGTTCGGACCGGCTCTGCTGCACGCGAATCGTTCTTAAACTTATTATCATCTCGTTTGAGACATATTTTGATAATTTATTTAAAACGTGGGTTTATATTTAAATGTATGTTGTTTACGATGAGTTGATAACCTCTGTGTCAAGTGAATAGTAAGGAATTTGTGATAATATTGGTAGTGAAGCTGAAGAATCAGAGAATATGAGAGGTAAATAAAGTTTCTTTTACTGTATTACTACTTATTTTTTGTTTGAAGTTGTCAGACTTTAATGAATAATGTAACTAAGGAAAATACAAAGTGCTCCATGTCCGTGTTAACAAGTTTTTTGTCCAGTTACCTACTGCTAAGCAGTTTTTAAATCGTCAATTAGATGGCGTTCAACTAAAGTTACAAACAAATAATAATAAAATTTACTAAACAATAACCTTCCTTATGGGCCCCACCGCAGTCGGGTAAAAACAACAGAAGAGTTGTAAAATACATTATGAACAAAAAAAAAATGATTATAATTTTGGGGAGCAAATAACAGATCATGTACTTACATGGTTACCATTGGTTTATGCCATCTGAAAATATTTTTGACAAAGGTGCAAAAATATGTAATGTAAGAGTGTCATTTCCTGTTATTCCAGATATGGCTGCACTAAGAAATACTCTAGCTGCTCTACTAACAATACTAGTCATCGCTGAAGCAAAACCTAAATGTAAGACTTATAATCAAAAAGATGTCGTCTGCACTGCTGGAAAGTCTGATTATAAACTTGTGAGAGGTCTAATATCAGACAATAATAAAACTACAGGGATCACACTAAGAGCATGCAGGATATCTGACGTTGACTTCGAATCATTTAATGATCTCAATTCATTGGCTTACCTAGACATGTCCCTAAACAAGATACAAAGCTTAAAACTTGGTGTTATAGATGAACCCAAAAAACTGACATATCTAAACCTCTCATACAACCAACTTACAGAGTTTCCCTTGGGGTTATTTGATCAGCTTACCAATCTAGATCTTCTAGATTTTAGAGGAAATAAGATAAACAAATTAGAACTGGGAATATTTGATCCATTGACCAAGTTAAACTTTGTAGACCTATCAAGCAATGCTCTTGTTGGAAAAGATTTGAGTCCTTACATATTTGATCAGAGTCCACACATAACATTTATGGATTTCTCTAGAAACAACATGGAAGATGCTCCAGATAATTTATTGAACGCATTTCAATCTTTAGAAATATTAAATCTGGATAGATGTTTCTTAACAGAAGTTCCTGCGTTCGCAACAAAACCTAATTTGGGAACTATGAAACATTTGATTTTGTCTACGAATCAAATATCTTCGCTTGATAATCCTGCCACTTTTGTTAATCTGGATAGTTTAGAACAACTAGATTTAACCGCTAATGTTATTGAGACAATTAATGATAACATTCTGTCGCCATTAAAGAATCTTTTAAAGGTTGACTTGAAGCATAACAAGATTAAAGTCATACCAGATAGTCTGTTCAGAAATATGCCGAAATTGATAACAATCGATTTGTATGGAAATCAAATCGAAGACGTGCCAGTAAATGCTTTTAGAGGAAGTCCTTTGAAGAATTTGAACCTATCCAGCAATAAAATAACATATTTACCAGATAACTTTTGTCTGGAGCTGAGAAACTCTGGAGGAAAGATAAAGAAATTGTTGATGGACCCAAATCCATGGCAATGCGCATGTCTCAATGACTTGCTAAAAGAATTGAAGAGACTGGGAATTGAATACAACAGTGACAAATATGACGGAAGTCGCCCAGTTTGCGTGACAACGGCTGAATTCAATTGCAAAAGACAGCCAAACTTCAATGAAATGTACATTGATATGTTCAATGAAGTGAAGAAAGTTAAGTTTAGGAATGCAAGAGCAGCGTAACGCCATCTGTCGAAAACGCTTTGAACTATAACGCAATATGGCTCCCGAGATGTGGAGTAGCGCCATCTATCGTGATCTATATGAACAATGGACTGCTACTTTTCGTTTTTTCTGTAAGATGTCTCTGATTAAAGACTGAATTTATAATTGAAATTATTTTATCTTCACGCCTGTTTTGCTTAAAGGGTTAGGGGGAAGTGTGGTTGGTCTACATACGAAGTACTTATAGGAAGGGAAGTAATAGTGGGTGTCGTGGGTGAGATTTTAGTATTTATTTAATTGTTTGGCTGTTGCTGATTTTTTTCTGGAAGTACGAGTAAGACTCTACCCAATCACATCAACGGTGCTGACTCGTAATATCTAAGGTAATTGCCGTCATCACACCGTTATAATAATAATAATAATAATATATATTTATTTCAATCAGCTTCGGATCATACTTACAAAATACATCACAATTATTATATAATTAATGCAAAAATTAAAATTTTAAATCAAAATTAAATTAAATTAATTTAAAAACAAAATCAAAATCACAACTAAAACTAAAAACAAGATCAAAATTAAAATCATAAAAAAAAAAAAAAAAAAAATTAAAATCAAAATTACAAATTAAAATCAAAATCAAAGTCAACATCAAAATTAAAATTAACATCATAATCAAAATTAAAATCAAAATTAGAATCAAAATCAAAATTAAAATCATAATTAAAACCACAATCAGTCAATCATTAAAATTAAAATCAAAATGACAAGTAAAATAAAAATCTAAATCAATAATTAAAATTAAAACCAAAATTAAATCACAAAAAAAAATTAAAACAATATCTTAACATTAGTCAGTACGTGAACCATGCTGCAGTGGTTCACGTACTGGCAGTCGAAACGTTCAGCAAAAGCTTTCAGGATACTGTTACGGCTGGCCCGCACCCTACGCACCAGGGATGTGCACCGCTTGCGCATGATTGTGTGGAAACAATCCACACGCGCCTCGGCAAACATCCCCGACGCGCTACAGAAGCGAGGCAGCCCCAACAGCACCCTGAACGCGTTATTGTACTGGACACGTAGAGCGCTGTACTGTTTCTGCGTATAATCCAGCCACAGACTGCCAGTATAAAAGGACGTACAAAATGCCCTAAATAGGGCTATTTTGACGCCCCTCGAACACCGAGCAAACCTGCGGACTATCATATTCGCACGAACAGACAGCGCCCTACGTTCCCTCTCAATGTCTGCATCGTCTTCCAGGTCAGCGGTTAATAAATGTCCAAGATATTTAAAAGTAGCTACTCTATTAAGTGGGCATCCGTTGAGCTTAACTGCCGGTAGGTAATCTGGACACTTCCCCCTGGCCCGAAAGACCATGCACTCGCTTTTGTTCGCGTTATACATCAGACCGTGTTCTTCAGCATACTTTTCACAGATGCCAATCAGCCTCGACACACCACAGACAGAGGCGCTCAGCAGCACCATGTCATCAGCGTAACTGATATTGTTTAGGCACACATCTCCAATATGGCAACCGACATGCGTGCTGCTGAGCCTCTCTATCAGCGCATTAACATAGAGGTTGAAGAGCTTTGGTGAGGTTAGCCCCCCTTGCCTCACGCCGCACTCCAACCTGTATGGGGTCGAGTAAGCCCCCGACCATCGAACAACATTGACCTGATTGTTGTACCAGTATTGGAAGACACGGATCAGTTCATCTGGCACTGACGCTTGCTGCAGCTTTTGCCACAGCAGATCATAGCAGACCAGGTCAAATGCCTTCGATAAGTCGAGGAAGCAAGCAAAGACAGGTGTACTTCTATCAGTGTAGTACTTGACAGTCTGCTTTAAACACAATATTGCCGTTTCTGTAGAGTGACCGGCTTTGAAACCAAACTGGTTATCATGTAAATGCAAGTACTTATCCAGCTGAATGTTAAGCAAACTGTCAAGCACTTTAGAAATAACAGTGGCCAATGAAATGGGCCTATAGTTATTCTTATCGCTGACATCACCGGTTTTATTCTTAATAATTGGCACCACCACAGTCTTCATCATCCGCTCAGGCAAATACGAATGTCCTGTACACAAGGAGTAGAACATCGCTAAGACTCTAGGCAGATGATGACCAGCATGCTTTAGGTGTTCAATACTTAAATCATCGTGGCCTGGAGACTTTCCCCTCGACATAGACATAATGACTTGTCTTACCTCCTTTGCCGTAAACCGGACATTGGACTCCTGACCACAACCACCAGCACTGCCTGTATACTGTGACGGCCCCAACGGTGACGAAACAGCGAAGTGCTGCCTAAATAGCTCGGCAATCCCTGTGACATCAGCAGCGCCGCTGACACTCACCGGCAGGCCGGGCCTACTATTGAGTTTATCTGTGGATTTCCAAAAACTGCGGAAGTCGCCCTTAGAATGATGCGACGCCAACATGTCCATCTTAATTTGGTCACTATTATCCTGGCACCACCGTAATCGCGACTTAAAAATTTTACGACTTATTTGCATTTCAGTCCAAAAACGACCCTCGCGCGGTTTGCCATAAGACACCCACTGCTCAAACTTTAGCCTGGCCTGCCTGTGAGCATCACTCACGTGCTTATTCCACCCCATTACGGGTTTCCCCTTTCGCTCACGATTTATTTCGCAACTTTCAGAAGCTGCTTGGCATAAAATATCAACAATGTCATTATACATTTTATCAATAATAATTCTGTGGTCCAAATTATTACAAACATAGTCACAACACGCACTCAATTCAATTGGAAAGTCAATATATTTTAAATTATCATTACAAAATTTAGTATAAATGTCAATTTGCTTGGGTTTTCTATCGCCCCATTTTATTTTATTACATGTCAGATTTTTATTATAATTTGAATTGTACGATTTTGGTTTGATTTCATTTAAGTTACATTGTATTAAGAGAGGGAAGTGATCGGACCAAAGTACCTCATATTTAACATTAACATTACTAATAGTGGACATGGCTGCCTTCGTAGCAACACAGTGATCTAGCCACCGCCTCGAGCCGTTCGCTTCGCTTATAAACGTAGAAGTGTCAGAGTTTACTCCTAACAGTTCAACATCGGCACATAATAACTCTGATTCACGACAAAAAGAAAACAATTCAATATAAAACTGTTCATTGGGATGCGAATTAAAGTCTCCGAGTAGAAAAGCAGTCTCGATATTGTTATCATTGATTATAGCACTCACCAGGCTGAGGCAGTCCGTAAAATCCGTTAAGTTCGCACTATTATCCGTCGGCATGTATAAACTGAACACTAGAAATGACCTTGATTTCATACATACTTTAACGGCACACACTCGCGGGTTATCGCACTGCACTACCGAAACGTTATCAAAAATACTTTTGCGCCACAGTAGCGCAACTCCGCCGTAGGGCCGTCCTCGTAGCATGCCGGCTGTGGTGTCCACCGCCGACGTCCCAGTGCACCCGAACTCAGTGTCGATTTCGCTCAGGAACGAGATATCGTGGGGCAGCAACCATGTTTCTTGTAAGGCAATTATGTCTGACGTGCTACATAGTTGCCTGACACTCTCCACCGAGCGTTTTATACTCTTACAATTGTAGCTTACTAGATTATACATTAATATTTATTTTACGCCGATCACAGTACCGCTGTTTGCACCGTTCATGTAACTTCTCATTTTAAAATGTACGAATCTCCTAAAAATAATTCCCTCGGGCCATAGCTTATTATCAAGAAACATTTCCATTTTAGTTTCCGAAACAAAGAATTTGTATGCGTTATATTCTTTGGGATATTTAAACGATACACTTTCAAGCGTGATCACCTCGCCCGTTTTATGATACACATAATCAGAAATATCTTTCTCCGTCGTATCTTTATGCACTTTAGTAATGAAGATTGGCACTGTTTTTATCGCAGCTTTGAATTTTCCTTCATCGTCCCTGGCAGTACCAGCTGTGCCCAGGTATCGGTAGCTCATACTACGCTTTTTGCGGTGTGAAACCTTTTCCCATCCGTCATTATTATTGTTTTGCACCGGCTCGTGTACGCCTGGCGCGGTCGGTGTCACCGCCATATGCACGACCGTTCGTCGCTGCGGTGACGTCACGGCCTTCCGCCTCGCAGTAGTTGATCCAGCGGCGACGGCTCGAGCGTCTGCGGCGGCTGTTGCGACGCCGTATACGACGGCGTATAAGTCGGTTACAAAATCTGCAGTAGAAGCATGGCGATCACCACTTGGTTTCTTTATTATATTTTCCATTACTGAACCCTTGAACTTGCACTCTATATACTTTTGAAAAAACCTTAGCAAATGATTTTTCAATACACTTTCTCAAAAACTGGTTCTTATCGCACTACGATTAGGTTCAACATGCAATGTATTTCACACGCGTGAATTTTTAATATTTTTCGGAAATAAAAATTTCCACAGATAACTATATTTATACTCACTTATCCTTATCCCTACTTATATCAAAATGTACTATTTTAAAAACTTAAAACTTTTTAAACATGCATTACAGCTTTACTATGCATACATATGTATAATATTATAATTATTTTTTTTCTTTAATTTTAGGCCGAAACTAATGCTATGGTCCTTACACACAGTGATTACGAAGAGTATCTGTAATTTCATCTGGAGTGGAGACAGCAGCATTTATACTAAGCACTAGTGCAAGACTATTTAGATCATTTTAGAAGCTGTAGCTCTGTTTACTATGTAGTCCCATCCCCAAATGCTTGCTAAGGTATCGGGAATAGCTGGTTGTTCAAATAGCATCCTGATGAAATGATATCAAAGATAAGAAGTTGAAGACATAAGTGGATGAAGGGGATATGATACAATTTGTAAATGTGAAGATAACGGGCACCAAAGTTTTGTTACTTATTATTGAGGTAAATCGTTTTTCCTGTTGTTTATTTACTAACTATTTATGTCGAATTATAGTAAATACACACAACTACTAATATGGAGTGAAAAAATAAAAGAAATGTTCAAGAATATGTATTTATTGAAAAAAATATGTACATAACTCCTTCATTCAGCGCTGAAATATAAAGAATTTGTATGCTTAAATTAAGGAAGAATGAGGCATCTACTTAAAAAACGTAATTAAACAAACAAAAAAACAGTTTCACCAAGTTAACCTTGACCTACAATATTTTCATAATAATATCTATATTCTGGTTTCACAAATTTCATCTGTTCTTTAATATTAGCTTTCTTTTCTTCAGAAATTGTACCATATTTTCCCTGAACACGTCCAACTACAAAGTCTTCTGCTTGACCTCTTTTTTTTAATATATCCACTTTTCTAAATGGCATCATTTCATCATAATTTTCTTTATATAAGTAGGCACCGAATTCTTCTACCCTTATCCATTTAATACCATCCCTGAAGTTCACTTTTTGCTTGTTTTCATCCACCTTTCTGTTTGTCAAATTGAGTTTTTTTTGCAAGTCGTTGATACTACGAAAATGATCCGTCATGTCAATAACAACATTGTTTCGAGATGCTTTGCCTATAATCTCTCGATATTGCTCAGGCGCATAAACTGCCTCATGCTTGCGCATGATCTTTTCGATGCGGCCAAAATCTCTATCAGAGTCCAAATAGGAATGACCGACTTCAGGAAATTTGTGGTCAATAATTTTAAAGTAACCCTTCAAAATCATGTATTGGTACAAGACTATAATGTTGAAATTTTTATTCTGTCCAGCGCATGAGTCCGACCATATTACTAAGTGATGCTTATTGCGACAAGATTGATCCACTTCAACAAATCTTAGTAGACAGCTAGCAACTTCAACACTACCTCTGTCAGCTACGTCTTCTGTCCATGTGCAGCAGAAAGCTTTTTGTTTGGTCTGGTCAACAACATGGATGCCCAAATTGTAAAACCAAATCTGGCGTAAATAGAAAGCCTTAGAAGTCGGTATTTTGGGAAGTGGCATTGTCTGTTGTAAGTCTACTGTGAGGTATAACAATCCAATATCTTCTTTGGGTTTGTTTCTATCAGTAGCCATGGCTTCAATCGCGGCGTGATAATTTAATACATGCTCTTCATTGGAGTTTCCAGCATCACAAGTGGCACATGTGTCGCTCTTGGGGTATCCAAAAGAGAGATTAAATTCAGTAACAAAAACTTTGTTATATGTACATTTCTTAATTTTATAAATTTCCGGTAAATTCTGCTCACACATCGCTAAATAAAGTTCGTGCATTTTTGTGACATTTAAAAGAGGTGACAAATAACGTTTGTATATATTTTTGTTACGTGAGTAATGAGATTGCTCAGCCGGAAAGCTTGATATATGCATCTTTATGCGTTGTGTAACTTCTTCGTCAATTTTGTGGGGACGATTATCGTGTCTGCCTCGTCTATCAGGAAGCGGAGCAGAAGCTCCACTCTTGATTTTCTGGATTATGATATCCACCTTCTTCCGCGATATTTGGTATAGACCACACAATCCCAATTTACAAACCTCTGTTGTCAAGCTTCTGTGTTTAATAAAATATTTGTAGGTCGCAGACTTATTTTTTTTGGCGTTAGTACGACGTCTTGAAACAGGTTTGCTTACTATGGAACTGAATAGCAAAGCGTTTTTACCATTTACATCTAATTTGTAAAAATCTTCTAGAATGGACTGTCTTTCTTCTCTATTAAATTTGCTAGAGCAATCCATCCTACAGTTCTCATGGCACAGTACCCCTTCTTTTATTGTTTTTCGAGGCTTAACCGTATTTTTATAAGATAAATATTCATCACCTTTTTCCCGTGCTAAAGCTGCAGTTTTCTTTTTCCATTTCTTTTCATTTCTTGGACGTTGCTTTGATTTATTTTCTTTAGGAGGGAAATGTTTGCGTTTATGTGATGTGACTGCGACCTCTTCTACAACGTTTCTCTCTGGATTTTGCAGTGTTACACTTGCTCTTGATGGTGAGTGGTTTGTATCAGCTATAAAATTGTCACCAACACTGGGATCTGTATCGGACGAATAACTCTCAGGGATATAGACCTCGTCACTGCCTGAAGAAAAATCAGGACAATCAATATTTTCATGCTCGTTTTTATCAAAATGAAACGGAGAAACATTAGTCAGATTGGAGTAAACACAACTTTTTGAGTACAACTGTTTGAGAGAGAGATTTGAGTTCAATGTTTCTTCTTCTGAGGGTTCTATTATATCAGAATTTTGGTAATTTTCGGAAGGATGTTGATAATTTTCGGAAGATTCTGGGACCTCATAATCTGCAATGTTGTTGTGACCTTTTGAAGTTGATGGCTCATATTCTTTCAATATATTTTGTTTCCCATCTGCAAAAGAATAGCGAAAAGCGGAATGTATAAACTTATTTTACTTTTTATATTGTCGCACCATAAGCACCATTACCAATGCTGCAAAATGCAAAAGTAACCACGCCAGCCAAGCAAGAAATTATGGAATGGATTAAGGTTAATTTTGAAGCGTTATGACGTGCGAAAGGGGTCAAAGCACTCTGATTTTTTCAAAATCATTTTCTCATCCCCTAATAAGCTACTATGATGAAAGAAAGCTAAAAATGTGCTCCACAGAGTATTCATACTCGAAAAATACATTCACTCAGTGCATTCGTAATAAGTAACAAACCAACACACAAACACGATAACACATTAGGTATGTTAAATTAGCAGATTAAATAAATTAAGCAATCGGTGAATAGATTAGGCCTATATCAAACCGCTATCATGAGACGAGGTGTGCACTATTTAGTTGCAATATCGTACGAAGGTCGTTCTTTGCTTACCCATGGAAATAAATAAAAAATCTCATAAATTAGATGTAGGTAAGTAACTTTTTTGCCGCCAGTAATAATAACCACCTGTGATAATCTAAACATAGAAACCTTTGTTCCATTATTGTAATGGTGATCTAGAAAAAACTTTGGGTCTTATTTAAGCTTAAATCTAGTAATTAATAGATAAATCAATTAATTATTCACACAGAAAAACCTTACTTTTTTCGAAGACTTCGAGGTTAGAATTGTCGTTAGTTAAGAAATCACAATTTAAATCACGCAAAGTAGGAGAATTTATAGCAGCTTCTACAAGTCTTTTAGCCCTTGACATTATTGTAAGAACAAATAAGTTTAAACACTAGTTTAACTAAAATAATAAACAAAACACTCGCGAAATGCGTACGTGACCCGTGCTCCAGCGCTATTAACCACGAAGTGAAATGAAAGAAAGAGACAAGTACAGCACATAACTCCTTCATCCAGAACAACGCAACGCAACCGCGCGTTTGCTTGCACTTATCTCGTTCATCCACGCAAGAAAGACTTAAATTTAAATTATTACAAATGAAAGAATGTGCTAAGTGCCCATGTCACTTTCATTCATTGTGATTTTTATTTTATGTCGGTACATAACCCCTTCATCACCTGGTGTTTCTAAAACTAAGCTGAAAGCGCGTTGTTTTAAAGTTGAATATGGTTTGTAGGCACATAACACCTTCATTCAGCGTAAAAAATAGTTTTCTATAAAAATGTTACATAACCCCTTCATCCACTCATGTCTTCAGTTGTTTGTGCAGGTGTCATCTTTTTATTATCGGCCTCTTGCATAAACATAATCAGCCTTTAATGTTCCCACTGCTGGGACACACGGCCTCCTCTCTAGAGAGGGAATGGGCTATAATCCACCACGCGGGCCCAGTGCGGGCTGGTAGATGTCACAAGTCTTCGAATTTTTGGTTCTAGGGCATGCCAGTTTCCTCACGATGTTTTCCTTCACCGTTGTTGAGAGCAGTGGTGATGAAATAAATTAAACAGAGTAATGCGCCTGCCTGGGTTCGAACCCACGACTTACTGTTCGTAAGTCGGGGCCGCCACCACTGGGCCACCGCTGCTCGGCCTCTTGGCAACTCGTAAAAACAAAGTAGGTAAAATGTTGTTGTTTTTGTTGTAAAAGTTGTAACATCCCTAATATATAAAACGTGTCTACATTTCTTAAATGAGTGCAAAAGTAAATTATAGGTCCTCCATATTAAGTTTTCACTAATGGTTAAAACTATAAAATTAATACGCGCTTCAAAGGTTTATCGACGAGCTTAAAATTACGACATTTTAAAACTCAATTTAGCAAATGAACTAATAATCGTAAACAATGTTTCGCGGCCATCATTATTTTGGATCGTTTTCTATCCATTTGTAATTAAGTAAGGCTATTTTTATATTTTTGGACGATTTCATAGATTTGGGGACCGCACACTTGAGTTTAGAAAAAAGTGCGTGAGACCGTTTGTGTGTGTTGGGTTCCGTCAACTTACGTTTCGCTGATGTTGAAAATATTTTGACTGTTGAGTAGATAAAACAAGTATAAGTATTGATTTTTCGATTAATGAAGATAATATTCATATCTTATATATATATATTTTTTACTTAGCCTCTATTGTCCCACTGCTGGACAAAGGCCTCTTCTCTCCGTGCGGTTTTCTCTGGCCAATCTTTCTTAAACGCCTCTAGGTCGTCACGCCAGCGTTTTGTAGCGTTTTTTTTATTATTACCTATTTTAAAAACATGGTTTATTGTGCAGAGCTTGGACTCTTTCTCAGTAGAAAAACCCGCAATTTTTTGTTATTAAAAGATTATTTCAGTATTTTTTATAAAATAACATAACGTCACGCCTGTAATCCCCGAAGGGTTAGGCAGAGGTGTACCTAATAGTACACCCTCATTTCACCAGTTGTGTTTAAGTTACATGTAATAGGGGGCGGCCTATTGCCATCAACCGGGCGCATATCCAGACTATGTGGCTGCTACTGAGCAATTCCTGATGGAAAATCCCAATAACACATTGCCCGACCTGGGAATCGAACCCAGGACCTCATGCACAGCAGTCACGCTTGCGCCCAACGAGGCAGTATTTTTTATGACACCAATAAATCAGTTTTTAGTCCTAGCGATGAATTAAACAAACATTGCAAATTTTAAAGTGGAAAGGTCAACTTAATTACCAAAGAACCCTGAAATATTAAAACACGTGCAAGAAATTTATAAAACCAACATCTGCGAAATCGTATTTTTTTTTCAACAATTTCTTTCGAAGTTTTGATAAAAAACGCGGGCTCTGCTGTTTTTTAGCGCTTACAACACATATCCGATAGATTCGGTGCACGTATGTGACGGGCCTGTTTATACGGCATGATGCCCTTTTGAAAAAAGAATGTTTAAATTTTTGAAAAAAAAAAAATGTTTCTATTGATTTTTGAAAAAGAATGTCCATAACGTAAATGTAACGTAACGTTCTTGTTTTTACTAGGTAACATGTGTAAGCTAGTTTAATGATAGTCTGTATTATTTAATTTTATAGCGTGATTTTGATTTTTGAAAATTAATAAATTGTTGAATAAGTTGTGTTTGCTTCATGGTTCGTTTTTTAAATTAATAAGTTTTTGGTGGAAAGATAAACCACAGAGCCTAAAAAAGTGTCAGTCAGTTAGCAATGATGGAAAAGTCACAAAATAAATGTATTGCTTAAAAGTAAAACTTGAAAACGAAAACCAGTTTCCTATAACTTAGGTATTATGTGTGTAATTTGATAAATTGCTTAATTTTCAAAGTCAATTTATAAAGAGATCAAAGAGTAGGTCCAGGTGGTATGTGAGTTTCTGATTTTTTTGAGTGAATTCTCAATAAATCTACTTCTTTAACAATCACCTAAACCGACTTGAATAAAATTGTCCACGATGCTAAATATTCACACCAAAAAAAGTAAACTTTAACACAATCGTAAAAACTGTAAAACAGCCACCTGTACACATAAAATTTAGACAACTCAGGTAAAAAACGTTTTTTCGTAATAAATACCTCAAAAGCCTTAATTATCTAGCACGAGATCGCACAGTTTTTTTTTAAGTTCTTTTTTTAAACTCTTGATGCAACGTTCCGCGCCATTTGGTTGCACGTCACATTATTGCTATCAAACTTAATCAGTTGTTATGGGTTTAATCTGTATGAAATTGATGCTGTTATATGTGTTTTTGAACAGTGAAATTATTGTATTGAAGGAATTTGGTTTGATTTTAAGTACTTACCAGGCCTATTCGCACCACACTTGCTAAATGGTGAATAACGGTGAACGTTCCAACCGGGATTTTTCAGTAGCAGCTACGGAGTCTGGATTTGTGTTTGTTTGATGGCAATAGGCTCGCTCTACGAAATGTCAGTGTAGTTACTGTCGATTCACCTCTGCCTAACTCTTCTGGGATTACAGGCGTGATGTTATGTATTTGAATCGTCAATCGATCTCTGTCATCTTCGAATAATTGACAGAAACGGAACGATGTGTTTACTGTATGTTCTTCCTACTCCTCTGCTATTCTTTTCTGATTAATTTCGTTGCGGGATCCAAGACAGTTAAATTGTTTATCTAAGCCTTCGTCGAGCTTCATTGTCTCGGCGTCTTTCTGGTGGTCGACTGATTCTGACTTTCATGAGGTGCAGTGGTTTGGGAATAGTATAAGGGCTTGTAACAAGAAAGAAACAGAACGATGTTTTAAATAAATGTACCTATATTATCTTCAACGTATTTAGAGATGATTGGTGCAAGGCCCTAATGTTTCAAAACTTGCTCTGAGATGAGCCTGATATGAAACACCTAATTCAAACTGAGAACTGTTTATTAGGTAAACCATATTTTATACAATTATGCATCAAGGTTTTTGAAATTTTAAAACCTAATAATAAAATAATCATAGTCTCCTCAAAATGAATGCCTGAGAAATGACGTTGCCGCCGAAGCCGGCCCAGAACGAGGTGGCGAGATGACCTGGACGCGCACTGCGATGGCTGGTTCGAGATGGCGCACGAAAAGAGTATCTGGAAAGATATGGGGGAGGCCGTTGCCCAGCAGTGGAACATTAATGGCTAATACAAATATAAAATTCTAATTGCCAATAATGCCCATGGTTACGTCTGCACGGACGACGGGATTTGTGCCACGGAAACGTACTCATCTTTCTGCCCTTATCGCATGTTACTTGGCGTAACACGTTTTTTTTCTTCTATTCCTGTCAACCGTCACGCATTCATTTACTCATTTTTCTATCATATCATTCCTCACACAATCCATCCAATTGTTCCTTGGGCTTCCGCTCCCTCTCCATTCATCAACATTTATATTAAATAAAAAACAATAAAAAATTAAAAAGTCATTAAAAATCATTGAAAAAAATATTTAAAATATTCATCACTCTTTTAGTCACATGCGATTCACCACGGGTACTTACTGCCAGGGTCAAAAGTATCTAATGATCTAACGCGGGTCATGGTCTATCTGTGTGTCAAATCTTATGGAAAACCGTTGCGTGATAACATATTAAATAGAGCTGCGGTGGCCCAGTGGTGGCGGCCCCGACTTAGGAACAGTAAGTCGTGGGTCCAGGCAGGCGCATCACCATGTGTAATTTATTTCATCACCACTGCTCCCAAAAACGGTGAAGGAAAACATCGTGAGGAAACCGGCATGTCCTAGAACCAAAAATTGGAAAACATGTGACATCTAGCAACCCGCACTGGGCCCGCTTGGTGGATTATAGCCCATTCCCTCCCATAGAGAGGAGGCCGTGTGTCCCAGCAGTGCGAACATTATAGGCGGATTATGCTATATCAAATTCACAAGCTACTAGTTTGCGTACTTATAAAAAGCTTTCTTTCTTTAAAAATAATGCTGAGGAGTTTGTTTGTTTGAATGTTCTCATCTCTGGAAGTAGCAGTTAGATTTACCTACATTAAGTAGCAGATTTCGTGAGGAAGGTAAGGAATAGGCCATTACGACCCTTACGAGACGAGCGGTGGATAAAACCGCGGGGCACAGCTAGTATGGATTATAAAACAAAAACCGGCCATGTGCGAGTCGGACTCGCGCACGAAGGGTTCCGTATCATTATCTATAAAAACGGCAAAAAAATCATATCTGTTGTATGGGAGCCCCCCTTAATATTTTTTTTTTAATTTTTATTATTTGTTGTTATAGCGGCAATTGTAATACATCATTTGTGAAAATTTCAGCTTTCTAGCTATCACGGTTTATGAGATACAGCCTGGAGACAGACAGACAGACAGACAGACAGACAGCGAAGTCTTAGTAATAGGGTCCCGTTTTACCCTTTGGGTACGGAACCCTAAAAAGCGATTTCAGTTCAAACGTTCGCAATTCTGATAACAGTTAGTTTTAGTTTTCACGGAGCGATGTTTTTCTATACAATATACAGTATCAAGGTTGCCTTTATTTACTTAATATTTTTTGTTTTGTTTATGTGGTGGTATGGTATGGTACGTAGCGGCATTGAAACAATGTGTGTAGAAGGAACAGTTGACCAAATAAAAGTTGGCGTAGGGTGGTACTTACCTACTGTAAAACATTCATAACTGTGCCAAATTACCTAGTTATTGTGGAACTGAAATATGCTAATGTACTCTTTTTATTATACACCTAGCATCACACCTTAATACACCCACATTTCGCCATATTATAATTAAGAGCAAGTCTCTTGCCATCGAATTGTAGGGCACAAATCGAGACTATGGCCTGCGACTCGTGTCCGGCCGAAAGTCGATTTTTGACCGAAGCTGATTAAAGGGCTGTCGCCCGAAGCCGAAGCTGAAGGTTTTATAACCCTAAGAAATTCAGTTCCAGGTTGGCTAAAAGTGAATAGCGTAGTGATTAAAAAAAATGTGTTGACTGTAACTAAAAAAAAAATATCGAGATGATTAAAAATAACATTTCGAAATACGTATGCAACCCCCCAACCCCTTGGTAAAAACACACATTTTAAGGTTGGTGAAGGTGGTTTTGTGGCCTATGGTGGCCGAGGCCGAAGCTTAAATCGAACCCTAGCTGCTACAAAAAAAATCCTGATGAAAAAATCCAATAACACTGCTCGAACTTGGAAACGAACCCATCACCTCATGCTCAGCAGCATCGGTCGCCACCAATGAGAATATTATAAATGAGAGAGAATTATTTCTGTGAGATAAGTTATAGGTATTAGGAAAACTGACGGAGATACGATGCTGCGGAGTTCATGCGCCGTGAGGCGGCGTTGCTGGTTGGTGGGTCATTTCAGGAAGGTAAAGTTTAAGCCCAATCGCAGAGTATTTGGCAGAGTCCGGTGTGCGCAGTCACCCCGCCATTTTGTCCGTACTAGTTTGCCGGATTTACTAAGGAATAAAGAGATGTCCTAAGTTTTTACATACTTTCGCTAATTTCGTTAGTTTGATGAAAAAGTACAATAGCTTATATTTGGTGTTTTTTCTAAGAAAGTCTTATAGGTTCAGTTTTGAGAAACGCACCTCCTTTTGGACGCATTATGTCTTGACTTAGCATCAAAGCACAGCATAATCGTCTTTATTTTGAAAAAGAATTCTCTGAAAAATACTTATTATTTTAACTAAAGTCTATATCTCTATATCTAAAAATATAATAAGTTATCAACTTTAATTCTGTTGCCAAAGACGACAGGTATTTGCTTTTAATAGTGTTCGACCGAAACAAGATTTTTCGGCTGTTTTTTGACCGAAACCGAACATTGGGCAAACCAAACTTCGGTCGGACACTACTTTTAAAGATTGTTTCAAAGCGTTTCGCATTCCTACCACGACTTTCGATAGGATACTTACAGTAAAGTACCATAAGTCAGTTCCTTACAATTTACAACTTTTCCATCATGTTTAACACTGATTGAATGTCACTTTGTTAAGGCCCTCTTCTCATGAACTATTCAACGACTGCTGCAACTTTTTGTTGACAACAGTTGTCATCTAGCACAGATGTTTACATCCAAATCTATAATGAACACTTTCTATGCGAAAACGCGCCGCGAAATCGTAAAGAAAGCAAAAGTATGTCGAAGCAGCTGACGTGGCACGAGCTTCATCCGACTTAATTGTTAGCAAAATGATAAAAAATGGCAAAAAACTTTGATAAAAAGGTACAATTTGGCAAGGAAGTTAAAAAGACAGGAAGAGGCGGCCATACTGTGGCTACTTCCGCGGTTTTGATGCGGCGATAGATTAGTGTGGATGTTACTTTGTTGTGGTTGCAAAAATAAAGATGAAGATTAATGTTTTACTGGTTTTATTTGCCGCTTAAGGAAATTGAAGTATTAGTTATGCTACATATACCTAAGTACTATTAGGTATAATAAAAGCATCTAGCATTTTTTTGCCATTTAAAAACTAATAAAAATACAGGTTCTTAAGTGATGCGGTTCCAGTCTTTGATCATCAGAAGACTTTTCTTATGACAAGTCTAATTCATGTGAAGAGTTTGAATTATTATTTAATGTGAAACATCGTTCACCTGTCAACTTAAGACAGGACTGTAAAAGTTTTAAGTTCTTCCTCCAGGCGATTGATTTTCCATAACAAAATAATAACCATATAACATTAAAAAACATAACGCCAGTTTTCGCCGAAGGGTTAGGCAGACGTATACCTCCTTAGATTTATCTGAGGTATAGGTACTCTCGCATTTCGTTATGTTTCATTAAAAGTCTCATTAAAATAATAACGGTGTGTAAATTTATCAATCATAAATACTTAGCGTTATAATGTTGTCCCTGTCTAATTGATATATTGTTTGAACTCGCAGAGAATGCATAGTTTGTTTCGATTTATAACAAATTTTACTAAAAAAATTAGGTATATTTCTTTCATTTTACCTACTAGTTATAACAATATTTATAAAGAAAAAGTTGCTGAAATAGTATAATTTAGAAAAAAATAAAATTTGACGAATACAAAGACCAAATTTTCAGCATGCCAGAATTGAACCTGCATCATTGGTTTCACATGTCACATCCTCAATCTCTTGACCAACTTAACTGTTACTAACATATTTGAAATATTATTGTGCATTGTTGTTTATATATAAACTTAGATTATTTATTTGTTGGTTTCTGAACATAATTGCATTAAAGCTAAATAAAGAAAAATTAAAACTAAATATTTACAAAAATGGGACTAATTTATATAAAATAAACTATAAACTGTTTGAAAACATATTCCAATAAAAATACAAAACTTGCTATGCGACCCTCACGGGTTCAAACGTAGTGCGTTCAAGGGTGGTACCCACATTGTGAAGCTGCCTGTACATACATATGTTTTCATGAACGGTATTTGTTGGAAATAATACAAATGCTAATCATTAAAACTGCTTCATTTTGCGCATTAATTAATATAATACAATGCCATTTTATATGCTAATCTTATTTCCTGGCCTTCAGAATGATTATACTTTGTAACAGTTATTTGTTTTCTTAGCTGATTTCGTTTTGCTCAATCAATGTACTTAATATGTAAGCCTTTGTTGAAAAGACGTCTTTTTAAAAGAACATTAAAAAAAACAAATATACTTAAGCTAATTTGTGCAATATTAATGATGGTGTAGTTTTTTATTATCAAATCATTTTTTTTAAAGCTAATACTAGAACATAACCATGCATAAACTGCACTCACGTTGTAACTACATTTTGTATTACATGGTCTTATCCATGTTATGTCTATCGCACAGTAAGGGACCACAACTTTTTTCTTAATTTGATCAACAATTGTTCAGATCATAATAACACACACTGCCATGAGAGAAATTAAAAAAAAAACGTGGCTCGTGCTTATGCAACCTTTTTTTCTGTTTTCGAGCACAGACTAATGCCATTCGCTTTTTTATTTCTTTGTGTTTTCGTGCAATGCAGTGAAATTAATTTTGGAAGCATGTGTTTATGACAAGATGAATAACTCGACAGATGCAAAAGTAAAATTTTCGTCTGCCTAGTGAAGAAAAAAGTAAAAATTGAGAGTATTTTTTTTAAATGATTAATGTTATAAATTGGATGATTAGAAATACTTACGAGCGTCATTTGTAGGGTTTTAAGTAAAGACTAAATAGACTTATAAAATTAAAATGTTTTTAAAACTACGCTAATGTTCTATTAAATGTTTGTAACATTTACATGCACTACAAACAATTAACATTTTATAAATTTACGACACTATAATTAAGAGTTAATTAGGCTAAGTCAGGAGGAAAAAGAGCAGTAATTATTAAAATTATAATGGTTATTTAAATTAAGAAAACTGGTTTTCATAAAGACATAAATACTTATTTGTAAACTATAATTAGGTAATTAATAATACTTATCGGTAACTGCCTCGTTGGACTACCTCGTTGGTCCTGTGGCCCCCAGCGCGACTGCTGAAGTGCTGACTTGCTGAGCATGAGATCCTGGGTTCGATTCGCGGGTAGGCCAAATTGGTATTGGGGTTTTCAGAAATCGGAAATAATTTATTTGCATGAATGTGCAACTTTTTTTTTTAAAGCAGTTCCAACACCTACCTTGCTGCTCGCAAAATTAAAAACATTTTTTATAATATAACATTATAAAGTCATAATATTCAAAAAATCTTGTATAGAATAGTAAAATTTATTTATTAGTAAGGATGTTAGCGTCTTTTTAAATATTCTTAATGATTCTTCTTTGTAGGCATGAGGTATTTTGTTATAGATAACTGGCTCCATTGGAACTAAGCTTTTTCTTAATAATGCTGTTTTGTACCTACCTGTAAACATTAGATTTTTGTATTGCGGTCTAACAGATCCCGGACGTGTTCTAATATCGTCAATTAGGGTATGTTTGTTCGAACAAATATTGGAACTTCAAGTATATACAAAGACGGAAAGGTGAGTAATTTTGGAGAATTGAACACAGGTGTGTACCTACAACTGTATTTTTAAGACTAATCATTGATTTATGCAACGTTTTTGGGCTTTGAATATCCTCTCCCTCTCAGTATTGTTGCCCCAGAATATAACTCCGAATCTCAAAACTGACGCAACTAGACCGTGGTAAGCTCCCAGCACGGTGGGAATGCTTACTTTTTTAGCCAGGTTATAAAGTACGTACGCTGACTTGCTTAACCTATTACATACATCCTCTGCATGAGGAACCAAGAAATTAAAGGAACCAACCAAGAAATTACCAAGGAATTTTGTAACATTTGTCGATTCTACTTTTTGTCCCTTAAATTCAACACTATCAGGAATTTCTCAGTAGCAGCCACGGAGTCTGGATTTGTGCCCGGTTAGTGGCAATAGGCTTGCCCTCTATTACACGGGGCTTAAACATAACTGGCGAAATGTGGGTGTACAATTAGGTACACCTCTGCCTAACCCTACGGGAATAACAGGCTTGATGTTATGTTATGTTATCGGTAACTTGATTTCGACTTTAGAATGTTGCTGTGGTCAGAAACCAAAATAATAATACGGCTCTGCCAACTGTCCAAACGCACTACAGTTTTTATAAGTTTGCTCTTTAAATATCGGTGGTCAAAGAGTGTACGAAGCTAACAATGAGGCACAAAAAATATTCGCTGAAGTGTGCATTATCGTTCAATATAAACAAATACCATTAAAAAATTAAGCATTACGCCGAACAGCGGAAGTTTGGCACATGCCGCGATCAAAAAACGTCAGCATTGCCAACATAAAAAAACCATAGTCTTATTTAAACTTTTTTTTGTAAACCGCGCGCTTTTTAGCAAGTATTTTTTATCTGTGAGCACAAAATGTTTTTATATTGACCAGATGTTGTATGCAGATGACATTTTTTTATTTCTTAGTGCGATTTTTAGTGGTTTGTCGGTAGATCGGACTTTTTTGAAGGCAGATGTTTTGCATATTTATATTTTTTTTGTTTAATAGGCTGCATGGCTAAAAAAAAAACGCGCGTGCTCTATCAGCTGCTAGTTATTGAATTTGCATAGGTTATATAAGTAATAATGTTAATGTAGGTGATGAATAGTGAACGTGTAGTCTTTGGACTGAATTATATATATTGATTACTAAAGTCTTGTAAATACGCAACGACCACAATGTTGTCCATCGACTCTTATTTGATAGAGTTAACTGTGGTTCCTGTTATTTTAATGAATCGTTGTACAATTTGCGGTTTCTCTTAGTGTAAAAGAACAGTCTCCTAACCACTAGATAACAACTAACATGACATAACCGATCCTCTTACAACTGTGCAATAAGATTAGACTCGCGATAAAAATATTAGAAAAATCAAAACAAGATGGAGTCGCGTGCCAAGAAGTTGTACAAGCACAAATCGCTTAGTTTATCATAATCACGCAATTATCTTATGAAATCGTTGCACGATGCTTTTTGTTGCTAAGTTGCCAACCGAGACGAAATTCGCGGAAATTAGACATTAAGGGATCATGCGAGATACTTTTATAATAAAATAAAATATAATTGCCATTCAAAAACAAATAAGTCGTGTGCCTGCCTGCGGCTTGGCCGACAATCAAAAGATTCTTGATTTGAATAAATCAATCCCTTATAGAAATGCATCGATATACAGGAGATGTCCATTTGGTGGCGACTCAAGGGCAGTCGGATCTTCAATGAACTAAAAGGGCTGGTTCCTATAAAAGAAATACAGAACAATGTCATGATGATGAATATTGAAAATACTAATGCTTTTTTTGCCTGTATAACTAGTACGCTTTTTCTTTAATTCCTGATTAATAGCATCTTTCCAACCAATTACACGTTAAAAAATGTGACTCTTGACAGTAAAGGCCCATGCACATACCATTCTGATTGGTGAAACTAATTCCTATTTTGAAATTTGAACAAAATCAAGCGTTGCTTAGACAAAACTCTCGCATATTTTTTCATTCGGTTACACGCGCGTCTCGTAGTGTAAATAAACCTGAAGTGTCACACCCTGTATCCGAGCACTTTTTCCTAACGTTTAGAGGTCGCTTTTTGAAAGGTTTTTTCTCCATTTCGATGCCAATTATGCACATTTTTGCCGACGCGGTTCGTTTGGCGGACGATCGTTCGCCCGCTTCGCATCTCATACTTGCTTCGACGGAATCCTTCAAATAAAAATCGGGTAGGACCCTTTTTGTGACGGTTTTTGTCCGTATATTGATGAGTCTTCCAGATTTTGAAGGAATTCCTGAGAGGGCGTCGGGGACAGACGCTATTGTGTCGTAGAACCTGATTTCTGTAAGTTCTGGAGTCCTGTAACAAACATACGTAGGTATGTACGGTAGTGTCCATTTGGTATTTGTGTTAGATGCAGAGATTTTGGAAGATAACGTTTTAAAAGTAAAGATGCTCAAACTATTTTTTAAACGGCATCATCTGTGGAGGTTTTGGACTGCTCCACGCACATGATCATTACTTAAAAAATACTTTGAATAATTATGTATTTGTCTTTAAATAACCACATTACGACCAATGCTTTTCTGTTGTTGGCGCCTCATAACAAGCTGTCACTTCAACACGCTTGTTCGGGGTCCGTTAATCATATAAATTGAGTAGGCAGTTCAGTACAACAGGATTTATAATGCACCTAATAATTATTTTTCATGAAATTAAATAATGACTTTTTCCTTATTTGGAAAAAATGTAGAGCATTTAAAGACTCACTGACAGCTAGACCAATTTCCAGAAGCGCACACTCATTTGAGCTCCAATAAATTCGCTATTACTACCCATTAATTCGCAGTTTTGCATAGAACGTGCCTGGTATTGCCAACGTAAAAAAAACTACCACTTAAAGGAGTACATAGGCAAAAAACTCCGCAGTTTCGTTGCACAGGTATGCACGCAGTAATCCTATGTGACAATGGCAGTCCACCTGTCAAAACAAGACTAGCCTACAGGTGGACTCACACCTGACAGGGTATGAAGCCAGGGGGAGGGGGATGACCAGGTGACCAATACTATTGAAATAATCCATTAATGGACCGTACACGCGGGATGATCTATCATTTATAAGTCCTTATAAATTTGTGCTTATTTTTTAAATAGAATTTTTCTCGAGTGACCCAGTGGGAAAATGGCATACTGAGTATTAGGTCGAAGTGTTGCAACGTAATAAATGAGCTCTTATTTATTCATGTTTTAGTTTTTGCTGCTCGATATCGGTGTTGGCTACGTATGGCAGAGTTGAATTTAAATTCAGGAGTATATATTTACTCGTGTTAAGGACTACTGCTTAACATAGTACAAAAACGCTTTTTATTTGACTTTGACTTCGATATGGGCAGTTTGGTTTTTTCTCATTTTGATACGATAAGAGCCAAAGATTAATAGATACGCGCAACAAACAATGCCTATAAACCCCTATTGAAAATCTGTTGTAGCTGTTCTTTCTAAACCCCGTAGAAAAGTAGAAATTCAAGTCATAGTAAAACTAAAACTCCCAAAAAGTCAATAAAACCAACACCAACCAGAATTTCCAAATTCTTTCAATATGCATTTGATCAATAATATAATTGATTAATTGTCTCACACAGATAATAGAAAACTAGCTGGATGACTTATTTCTTGGCCAAAGAAAGCTTTCCCCATTGAGAACGAGGCGGACGAATTTTTACCCCTTTATTTTTCTGCTTTTGATAGATTTACATATTTTTATTTAAGGTTTAAATACTCAAATTCAATTGATTGTGATATAAAGCATTAGATATACTCGCTGACAATATGCACAACCAAAACAGCATAATATAACTGAGGTTGAAGTTGAGTTTTCAGCATAAATCTAAGTAGTCTTTCATCTGTATTTATCAGACACACTTCTACTTTTGGTGATATCATTTGAGAGGCACCTGTTCGGCTGTATACATATAAAGACTTTGAAGTAGGTACCCTGCAGGGACAGATGCTTGGCTCGAACTAAATGTAAGTATTTAAGATAGTAATTTTAACCACCTACGAATATTTTTATAATAGAGTTATTTTTGTAAAACTACCTATAAAAGGCGAATGCAAAAATGCATCGTAATTAATGAATAATAGTAGGTGTCGCAAGTCTGTTTTTTTTCCGAAGACTTGGTAGATGATATGCCATAATCATCATTAGTCCCCCCCACGTTTCGTCAGTTATGTTTTAATTAAAAATGGATTGTTTTTAACCAAGTACCAGAAAAGAGGGGGTTCTATTTTCGTGTGTGTGTTTTTTTTTTACGTATTACTGATTTCTCTGTGATTTTTCCGTATATTTTTTTCATTTTGCTTGAGCAGTTTAGGAGTTAGCTCCTTTACATATTTTTTCTTCTTTCTCTATGTTGAAGACATGATGATATCATGAACATTATAGACAAAGGCAGAACTTTATGCCAAAGAATTTTAATGAAACAAAGTCACCGAATTTTGAAAGTAAAGTTATTCTGCACGAAAATCGCAATAACATTTTCTGAAAAAAAAAAACTACTGTTAAATTAATTTCAATACTTTACTCGGTAATCTAGAAGTTTTCCCAACTTAAGAAATATTAGAGTGAAAATGCTTATAAAATACAAAAGTTACAAGTACACATTTTACTTGTTATAAAGCAATATCACTCTTATTATAAACACTAACGCTAAATGGTTTCTGAATTTGAATAAAGTATTTCAGCTGTAGCCAAATTAAAAACAATAAATCGCGTTTGTTGAAAGGGTTAAAAACAAAACAAATAGTGTATTGTCAATGTTGCCAGTAGGTACTTGTGAGCACATGCCACAATCCTTTTTGCAAACACATTTGATCGGATTGTTACAACCGTTACAAAACAAACAGAAAATAACGAAACTAAACTGATGTAAAAAGAGGGATCCTGAAAATGTATACAAATAAATAAAATTGAAGTGTCTTTCAAAATAACAGTTTTTTACTGAAAGCATAATTTGAAAGTATAAACGGCACTTATAAAAAAAAACACATTTTTGTTTTATTTTTGGTGAGTCTGTCTGTTGGTTCCAGCTAATCTATGAAACGGCTGAACCGAATATGACGGGACTTTAACTTTATAAGGAGTACTTTTTTTCTAGAAAAAGAATTAGGGTTTCGTGCAAAAAAAAATGAAAACCTTTGAAATTGTTAACAGAATCCGATTCAAAAAGGAAAGTAATATTTTTATAATAATTTCACGCGGACACAACAACAGCTAGTTGCATTATAAATTTATAACAGAAGCTTGACAAAAAAAGTATTTAAAAAAGTACAGTAATTATCCTAATAATTACTTGGGAAAATGCTAAAACAGCAGAAATAGATATGATGATATAATGATAAACAAATTCTTGAAAAATATTTGTAACTACGAAGGTATAACACGATCAATAGATGCATAGCCGTGTTACGTAGTCATTATTCCAGTCTGGCTAACATTATAGTCTTATTTAACTACATAGAACTAGTTAGGAGCCCTGTCTATAATGGACCAATTGAGCCTAGAGAGCTTTTAGATTAGCCTAATGCGCTACTTCCTCCTTACACGCAGCACTTATAATTTAACCGTTTTAAACTCGATTTAGCTTAATCTTTAACAAACTTAGACTTATTCTTATAGCCTCTCGTAATATAATATAGGTGTATTTCATGTAAAGAATGTCAATAAGATCTCCATCTTCCCCGTTTTCGAGTAATCTTCCACCTGGCTGTAAAACTCGCATTTATTACCAATTTTATAAGAATAAAATAATGGAAATTGGCAAGTACACTTTATTTTTTATCATCTGATAACTTGTCTACGTTCAATAATATATCTACGAAAGGTGTTCGCTGAAATATTAATTGGATTTTTTTAATGATACAATTCAAGGATAGGGAATTAATAAAAAAGTTGTAAAACCCTTTTATTATATCACAGCATGTGTTGTGAACAGAATAGAAACGTAAGTGACGCTTACTATAGACTCGTGCCGTTTTTTTTTCACGGAAGACGATAGGCGAAAGCAAACATTTGACAGCCACAAAAGACTGGCACACTCCACTCAAGATCGAGTTTCTTGAAAAAAAAAGAGAAAAAAAGATAGCACATGCCGAAATCTGATTACACCACCATATTTGATCAAAGGGTTGCCGTTTTGCCAAACATTGCTGATCACAAAAACTATCGGAACGTAGTAGGTACCTTTTTGCACCCGCTTGTTTTTTGTGGAAAAAAATGCAAAATCGATTTCGGCAGATGTCCACAAATAGAAAGGGTTTGATAGTTTTTTTTTTTAATAAAAAACTAGCGGACGCATCGGCTGTAGACAATGGATGGACCGTTATGGATCGACTGTCAAAATTCGCCATTATTAAAGCTAAAGAGTTATTTTGTTGCATCATTAAACTGATGTGTTAAATAGCTGTTTTATGTTACCTATTGGGTAATTACTTTTTTATATTAAACGGAAAAGGATGCACGGTTTTCATTTTTTCTAGGAGTTCCTTAATGTATCGGTTCAAATTATGTATTCGCTACTTAATAGTTGTTAGAGATGATTATGTAAAAAAACGATATCGGTAGCTTTTCTGGAGGTGTTTTTTTGCTGCTTTTTTCTGTATAAACACTGACAATTCGTAAATTCTTTATCAAAATAAAGTTAGGTATTTGAAAATGGAAAATCCGTTTTTAATTTTCCATTTTCAAATAGGGTAAAGTGACCTAATTTTGGCACCCCACTAATTATTGGCACTTCTGTGATTTAACCGTTTTTATAAGAAAACATCAGATCTCGCGGTGTTGCAACTTATTTAAATAGAGTAGTAGAATCTTGAGCTATCGCACTGGCAACACATAAATAAAAAAGAATTTATAATGGCGTCAGAAGGATAGCAACAGCTGAGCGTATCTCGATCTAGTATGTGAAAACTATTTTTTTTGTTAAGGTAAGAGCTTTTGTTATATCATCAAATCTTAGTAATAAAGTGTTTTATACTGTGATTCATCATGAATAGCAAATTCAACACATATTATTCTACGTTTTTGTCATATTTTTTCCATGGTTTTTATTGTTTTTATTATTTTATCCAGGTGCCAACAGTTGGTATTACAAAAATGACCGAATTCTAATATATTGGCACTAATGCCAATAAATGGATTTTTGAACTTAATTTTTTCAGAGGTTTATTTAGTGAATTATAGTATTCCTTGACTACCTTATTTTGCATCATTAATGAATACATGTATAAAAACGCATTATTCCAAATCTTGGCACCGGTGCCAACTGCAAAATTACCAATTATGACCACTACCGCCAATAATTGGCCATAAATGTGCTAACAATTGGTCATCTTACGTATGTTATGGTTTTATTTTCAGTGTACCCGACTTTTTTAACCATGAAACCAAAAATTACAACTGAGAGGTCTAGGAAAAAACCCAAAGCAATACGCCGACGTAAAATATACGACAAGGAAAACTTAAATAAAGCTTTGCAAGCTGTCAAGGATGGCATGAGCAAGAAATTGGCAGCTAAAACTTATCAAGTGCCGCGGGCTACTCTGCAATATAGGATCAAGAACCCTGAGCATCAGTTACGTCCAGGCCCTCCTACTATTAAGATATTGCCTAATGATAAGATATAAATGTATACCTTATTGTTGTCTGTCCTAAAATTTTTACTAAATGTTGATTTTGATACTTTTTATGAACCAAATGATTGCTAAAGAAAGCTAGGTGTCTAACTAAAAACATATGTAGATATAAATGATTACTTATTTATTAGTTTTTTTTACTTCATCCTTGTTTTCTACATACTATTTTCCTATATTTATTAAATAAACTAAAATGCCAATAAATGGGACTAGGCCTATGCAGATAACTGGTCAAAGTATGCCAGTAATTGGGAAAACAGTGTTATTTTTTTTTAATAAATAAAAACGTTATTAAAGAGGTATCTAGTAGATTTTGCTTTTATTTAAAAACGTTTACTAACTATTTTTCTACCTTTTACATACATTTGTTTTTCTGGCAACACTTTATAAAGATAGTTTTTACGATTTCTTTGAACAGGGATCCTTAAAGTGCCAATAATTGGGGATCTTACGGTACCTAACTTTTTTTAATCGATTTTAGAACCCAATGGCTTGGCACGCGACGATGGCATAAGGCCGGACGGCATGTTTTGTTTCCTTGGAAGGTGGGTAGGCCTTTAGTGTGGGCCGCAACAGTGTCGATACTCTTGCGCCATCACATCTTCCAAGCTCATCGTGTTGTGCTATCGCTGACGCTGCGGCTGCAGAGGACCTCAAGCACCGTAAATATAGAAACCTTTGTGGAAACTATATTTTCGAGCCATTTGGGGTTGATAGTCAGGGGCCGTGGGGTCCGAGTGTTCATAGCCTGTTAAAGGAAATTGCGAAACGCCTAGTTGACGCTTCCCGTGACCCAAGGGCTTGCTTTTATATTGGCCAGAGTCTAAGTGTTGCCATACAACGTGGCAACGTCGTCAGTCTCTTGGGCACATTACCAGCTGACAGCGTTGAGAAGGAGTATTTCGATGCCCTTTTATAGTTTGTTGTTAGTTTATTATTAATTTTTAATTAATTATGTATATAGTTAGTTTAATCTTTAAATAAATATTTTTTGAAACAAAAATAAAAAAGATGAAAAATCCGCCCGTTATATTTTTAGAGATCGAAAATTACTGTTTACGTATAATTTTAATCGATTCTATTTTCGATGCGATTTATAAAATATTTAACTTGAAATTATGCAAATTCATGCAGTTGTTGAGTATCTGTTCGTGTTTATGTCACTATATATTTCATTCAAACCTTCAATATTAGCGGAATGTCGTTTTATAATTGTCCAAGGATAACTTATTTTATTTTAATACCAACATTTTATATTCGCAGTACGTTACTAAGCTGATCTGGTTTTACGTTTATAAAATAATCTGCTTAATATTGGGTAGTACTTTTTTAAATTAACTACATATTTTAATATGTCAAGTATTTACTTCATGCATTATGACGATAATTATAGTTAATTTTCTACACTTGTTATTTTTGTAATTAATTCAGTTTCCATTTACATCCTGAGACTTTAAATAAAATGATTTGAATATGGGTTAAGACAAAACGTTTCGTCCAAAGTCCTAAACATTTGGAGATCCAAAACATTCAGGGTGGAAGGAACACCGACGCATTACCACGTATCCAGTACATAATTCTGAACCCGCCCCAAAAAACAGCCGTTTTTTTTTTCAAAATGGGGGTTTCAGAATGGTTTACTGAATACGTGGTAACCGTTTATGCTTCGGTGTCCCTTCTACTCTGTATAATCATGCTCGAAGCAGTATAGAACCACTAGTAATGTTCTATATGCAGGGTCTGGACGAACTGTACGACTATAAGGTGATCTGTAATACAGGTTTTACCTAAAACAGACACCAGTCTCTATGTTTGTGAAAATTGACTCTGTACTGTTTATGATGATGATTAGAGAAAATAAATGTATTATTATTATTGTAATGTCAGCTATCCCCTATTAGCTGTCCCTTATTTTCTCGAAGTACGTATTTTATGAAGCAGTAGCGATTTTTCGCGATTTTAGAGTTTTTCCTTTTATTTATTGATGAGTAAAAGGACGTGTTAAGTATTCTTCACTAATTACCAGTCACTTACCTACAGGCGGTTTGACACAAAGACACAATTGTCTTAGGATTAGGGACAGACGTTTCGTATTGATTATAATCATCGAAATAATCAAGTAAAAAATACTTTTTTTTTAAATTATTTATTTATTTATACTTACATCTACCATTACGGGTTAACCCAATGCGATAAATGCGCCTTAATTAATCCTAACTTAATTGATGCTTATATCTATAGCTTAAAAAAAACAATGCAATCTTTTAGAACAATTGAATAAGTCCGTTTTACTCGTTATGAGGTTGTATAAAGAACGCAATAATTTATGATGTTTTCAACAATTTACTGAAGAAATGGATGTTTCTTCTAAGAAATATTGAAATTATGCTTCCAAGCTTCTATGCTTGCTTTTTTACTTTTTTAAGATCTTAAATTTGAATTGAATTAAGTTTACAAGGTGTAAACCAAGCGTTCTGTAATATGTACATCAAATTAAGTAACTCTACTTAAAAATTATGGGAAACGATTTTTTTGGGTAACTTTTCACGGTAAACACTCGTCGGTCGTGGAGGTATTTTAAGTAAAATAACAGTAAAAACTTTTAGTAAAAAAAACTTGTATAAATGTAAGAACTTTGATCCCCAATATCTCCGTAACTAAGAAAACTCCTTGGTGTGGTCCAGAACGAAAAAATGATCGCAATGACGAGCAGAACAAGTGCCTTTTGGTATCGTTATGGATATATTCTCACACATTATTTATTTATTACATTTAAAAATTTATCAAAAACTTAAAAAAAAAAATGTTTTCCAGCAAATGACACCTCCGATCCCTTAAATTTGATTCGGTCTTTCTAACAAATACCTCGTGTATTGTGAAGCCTTTTTAAAGTAAAATCAGAAATAGTATTTTCTGTTTACATACCAATATTAAACTTGCATAAAACAACGTCGCATTCAGAATATGGCCGCAGTTTTTCTGAGCACAGTCTAAAGCCTAAAATGGTCTGACGCCACACTTCATTGAGATTCAAGCTAAGTAGCTTAGACTTAGTACACACCATGCCGATGGCTTTCTAACTCTTTAGCGCTTACGATTTATATGTTGTACGCATATTTTATGTAATTTTTACTTAATTCGGGAGTTTGGTCATGATTGTGTGTCTAGTCTTCTTTCTTTATCGTGTGGTTAGTGCCTAACCTGATGTCAGAGTTTTGGGCCGCCCGTGGGCCTCTGACTTGGCTTCACATGCCGACGAGAACTATCTGTCAGGCGTGCTGGTGCTGGTTTCCTCACGATGTGTGTCTAGTGGTCTACGTTTACAATGTTCTAGAAGACACAAGTACCTAGTCGTTGTTTTTGATTATTAAAATGTTCATTATATATTTGGAAAAAGTTAAGATAGTTGGTAGTATTAAGATATGTGTTTTAGTTTAGCATTGATGTTGTTTTATTTTTTCTTTAATGTGGGCAGCGCTGTGTTGTTCACACTCCTTTTTATAAGCTTTTATTTTTACCATTCTGTTTTTTTTATAAGTGAAGACTTGTTATTGACTGTCAGTATCACGTACTATTTCCAATCTGTGTTGTTAGCTGTTAGTCTTCCAAGGAACCACAAAGGATTCTCGAATCGGATTCAGTTAGTTACAGATTACTTTAGCTAGGAAATGAGATATACAAACAATTCATATGGAAGCAAGGCAAAAGCGATGCCCCAATCACATCACCTATTACATTGCGTATTCGTAATACAATAGTACAGTTCGTTCAATTTCGGTGCTTGCTGGAAACCTTCGGCTTCGGCCAAAACTTCGGCCCATTTTGAAAGTTTAACCAAAAGTGGTTACTATGGCCAAAGTTGAAGCCGACACCTCGATCGGTCACTACAAATCATACGCTTAAGCTGGTACGATGCAAAATAAGAACCATAACACAGTAGTAATTGACTTTAAAGCAAAGTCCTATTATCGAGTTTGAAAAGAAAATATCCTTCTCACCACAAAAACTGATCAAAACCTTCGAACGTTTGATCGACGATCTGAACCAAAAATAAAAGACCCATTTGAAGAAAGCACATGCCTATATTGAACTTTATTTGTAGTAATATAAGATTCATAATAGTCAAACAAAGTTCTCAGAGAGGTCAGGATGTCTGGTAATTCTTTACTATGGAACGCGACGTAAATTCTATCTTGAGGGTTACCTTGTATGGAGATGAAAGGGAAAGCCCTCGGCTTCGAAATAAACGTATCGGTATTCTCGCCACTGAAAAAAAATGTTGCGTCTATGGATTGTTTTCGAACTTGGAATGCCACGATGGAAATTGCAGGAATTTTCCGCTGTCGCGTCTTGGCTTTTCTGTAGACTGTAAAATAATATGTGGGGTCTAAAATAAGCGAAACAATATTTTTACACAACATTCCGTCAATCTTAGTCATCAATGGTCCCTTCCAAAGTTTGAAACCATCCAGAAAATACCTAATAAATCACAAACTAACCATATAGAAATCCGGAATAAAATCGTCAATATACATTTCAAATCCCTATTGTATTTTAAGCGGTTCGTTTCAAAATAAAGGTATGTATGGTTGAGTCCTGCCGTCGTCGCCATGTCGTGCGTTCAAAAATGCACTGGCAGGATGTGTGGAATCTTTGCCTTAGCCTTATATAGCTGGAGCTTAGACTAACAAGGCCGGGACCGAACGATGTGCAAAATCGATTAAAGCATTCGAATTAATCGGTTAATTCGAATCGTTGCGGTTGGCTGGTTAGAATTATTTGAATTTAGAACATAATTAAGTTAATTGTCAATAATGGTGAATTGGTTTCAGTGTTTTTTTTTTATCGTGTTTATCATAGAGATGATCAGTGTTTAACAAAATTATTTGAATATTAGCTTATTCCCGCAGCTTCGTCTGTGTTGTAGAAACAAATTCTATTGTAGTCGGTAATAGCGTAGCTCTCTACCAGAAAAATAAATTTTATATCTGATGAATAGTTTCGGAAATTACCTCCTATAACCTTACTTACAAACGTTACCTCTTTGCAATATTAGTACAGATAAAGTAAAGTTACTTGTTGCATAGGCCCAAGATTCTTGTTGTAACCTGAAAATAGATTACCTCACACACAAGCCAACGCAGTTATAGTAAAACTAAAGCTAATCTATAAGAATAATAGTTTTACAATTCATTTAAGAAAAAAATTAAGCAATACAAGCAAGTATCTGTAACGATATTTATCATAAATTCAACACCGTTCAACAATACTTAATTTATATTAGTTGATATTGTTATAAGGGCGTTACTTTTGATTTTACGACGTCAAGCAGTGATTGCAATATGGCTTCATTGGCTTACAAAGTATGTACCTGTATCGAGTTGTCTGTATTGACTTGTCTTGATTTAAATTCGCGTTTCCTAGTACATTCGGGGACAGACGGCTATTTGGATGATTTTATTTTTATGGATTCTAATGGAGTTGGCTATCATGAAATGTTGGTAACTACACACTTAATAAAGGCTAAATAATGAGTAGAATGGATGACATTCAGAAGAAAGTAAGCGAATATGAAGAATAAGAGGAAGAAGACCTGGTTGAGAGGACCAGGTAAGCATGGCACAAAAACAAGGAGCTCTGTACTCCGCACTGACTGGACCAAGGCTCCCAATGTTGATGCTGATGATAAATAAATCAAATGACTAAAATATATAAGTTTTACTCGGTAGACCACCCAAGTAAAATTTTTCTTAAACAACCTTTGAGGGTAAAAACTATAATATCAAATGTACACAATGATGAATGTTTTGGTAAGCGATGCAATGACCTGTTTCATAAAAAAAATCATAAGGTGATCATATTCAGGAATGGGTCTAATACAGTCCCTTTGGGAACCCCGACTGGTATTGTCGGGTTTGTACAAGAACTAATCGTAAACGTCGCAAATCATTGCTAGGAACGTAGCAATGAATAATTATGGATGTACGTATTCTATAAATTCAAAGAAGAACTGTAAAATAATGACATTCGGTAGGCTCACCTCTTTTGTTGCTTGATAGTAAATGCACATCTCAATCAAATGTTTTAGGCTGTTTTTCTATAGTCATTGTCGTGAAAAATATTGAAAGTAACTTTTTCCACTGACTCGATAACGTGTCTTATTGTTGCAAAATGAGACTTATCACATGAGTATTGTTTAAACTAATTACAAAGTAAAATTAGCAGAGAAAAACAAATCAGAAAAGCGAAGAAAATTGTGTAAAGAGTTAACGACACTTATTAAAAAGAGTATTATAGTTATTATTGATTGACCCCAAAACTCCACTTTCAATGTCTGACGCAATGTTTGATCTGACATTTAGCTTAATTTTTAATTAGTTAGTAACTTATTTTGAAACGGATTCTTGGTACTACTAACTGGTTGGTTATAAATCAAGTTCTTCGAGAGACCATGCTATTGATTTTATATAGGCTAAGTTAAGCCAGACTAGGCCTACTTGCACCATATTTTAAAATCATTCCGTCTCTCTCATCTTCAAACAATTGACAAAGACATAACGATGCTTTAAATTCATTCAACACGTAACGTATTCAAATCTAGTAGTTTGTAGCATTCTTGTTTTTTTAATTCTAATTTTAGGATTTATTAAACTTAAGGGAAATTAAATAATCATTTTATAAACGTAAAGCAATGCTAAGTGGCACGTTAAAGCTGTTATCTCATGTGCTATGTAGTGTAAAGTTGAACAGCCTGTAATCGGCAAGAACCAGCGAATAAATCGAAAAAAAAACCTATTTATAATCGGTTCACTGACTTCTTACAATGCGTTGTTAGTACGTCTTTGTTACTTTTTGTTTTCTGATAATATTTCTAATTAAGTTTAAGTAATACTATTAAAATATGTACAACATCTTTTAGAAAATCTCGACATTGCAGAAAACCAAGATCATCATCATCTTCATTCAGAATCTGTACCTAAATATTATGAAGAGGTAGTCTGTAAGTTTTTTATCTTCGGAACAACAATTCCTATTAAAAAAAAACTTTCACTAATGGGAAGCTACATTGTGCGAGTGTCATGAGCTGAGTGTATATTTAAAATATTCCCGTGGGATACTCTCGAACCATTACTCGCGCGAAGTACTAGTATGAAATAAAGAGTGTAACTGAAATTGTTTCAAGAAAACTATGCTCAGGAATGTTTTCAAGACATCAGAACAATTTGTTCATGCTCAAGAATGTTCGTCAATTCCTAACGTTTCATGCTGTAATGAAAACAACTAGTTACCCGACTTATCAACTTGAACCAAAACGTACTTCCGCCAATTGTGTTTCAGATAGCAATGTTGAATTTCCTCTAGACTCTAGATTACCCATGATAACTGGTTTTGTAAACATTACTCTAATCTTTTATAACGATTTGGAGGCTAAAGCCACAGTATATAATATGCTGGTAAGTTGCAGAAAAGCATGCCAGTAGCTTATATGACATTGTATTAAGTGTTATCAGCATGTACCCAATATTCACACGCCTTGCGGATGAGAACGGGCCGCGGCCCAAATAAACCTGAGATTGGTGAATATTACAAAAGCATGCACGTTACTCGCATGCTTTTGTTCAAGCATGTGAATAAAAGGTGTGCAAAACTACTCCCCGGCAAGACTTTGTCGTCTTGTTCGATTTACGATTTCATATCGTATCGCTAATAGCTATAATGAATACGACTTCTTTAATATTATAATTATATTTTTTAATTGTCGAACCGCTGCTGTCTTCGAGATTACTATGAAATAAGGTTATGGATATATTTCGTCGCGAGTGGCTGACGCCTGTGTAAACTGCATCGCAAATGTCACGGCCGACTTTATCACCGTATTATGAATATTACGATTACCTACTGAATGTTTATTCATTATCATGTTCGAGCTATTATTTAAAAGTTTATGGTTTTGTGTGTCGAAAGCTTTTGACGGTTCTAAATTTTTGAAAACATTTTTCAGATTTGAATAGTTGTTCATTATTTGACAATTTCATTGTTACTTTCTGTCAATTTAGAACTATCTCTATGAGCAGCAGTCTAGATGTTTTTAAAACTCGACATTTTCTTAGATGATTCCTGTATTTAAAGACATAAAAACACTTATTTCTAAATGTTCCTCTCGCAAGTTAACAAACACTTTATTCAGGGAATCGTTCTCCTTACCGCAATCGATTAGATATGCAAATGCAGTACCTGCTCCACTCCTAACAACACTAAGACATCATAAGACACAATATTCGTCCATTAATTTGCACAGGTGATCTAGTATCCGGCTACTTTTAGTGGTAACAACTTTATCAAGAAAAAAGACATACTACAATCAACCTTATGGGAAAGAAAGAAGGATGAAGACATGTGTATACAAATGTGTAAATTGCAAGCATATGGCTAGTAGTTCTGCAATTATTGAAGAACATATGCTTGAAGGCACGTGCTAGACAGAACAGGAATGTACTTTAGTGGAGTCATTTTTTACAAAAATGTTTGCTTTTTTTTCGTCTCGTCTTGAAGTTTTTTTAAAGTTGACAAAGGAATGGTTAGTCTGATATTATGTAGGTAAGTTTAATAGTTAAAGATTTGGAAACATATTTTTTATCTTAAGTGTAGATTAAGTGATTTTTACTAAACACGGTGTAAGTTTCCAGACCCTCTAGCGTAATTCGTGGGTTATTCAGTCAATGATCTAATTTACGCAGCGCTTGTTCAGTTATCTTTAATCTAATAGTAATAATGAATCTAACTGCGTATTACAAATTTTTTGTTACTTCGATAAAAAATAATGAGAAATGTAATGAAAAAAAGTCATTTGAATTAACTTTTACGCCGATAAAAAGTGTAACATTTTTAATTGAAATTCATACCTAAATGCAATAAATATGATCAAAAAACCTTAGTTACTTTATGTTGTAAGTAATATTAGAAGTTGCAAAACTAATCAATCCATACTAATCCATACTTAAATTAATTATAGATACGAAACTAGCTCTGTCTGTCCGTCTGTTAACTTTACATGCCATTTAAACCATAAACCAATCATCCGATCGATATACAAGACAAATAGAGAGGTAGCCTGGGACTTGGTGAAGTAAATTGGTTACTTTTCATCATCATCATCATCATCTGCCTAGCCTTTTCCCAACTATCTTGGGGTCGGCTCCCTGTCTAACCGGATGCAGCTGAATACCAATATTTTAAATGCGACTGCCTTATCTGACCTCCACAACCCACTGGGTAATACGATATCCTTGGTAAGACTGGTTGTCAGACTTTCGGGCCACTGACTACCCGTAACGACTGTCAAAGATTTACAAATGACAGCCGGGACCAACGGCTTAACGTGCTTTCCGAGGCACGGAGAAAACTCGGTACGTAATACGGTCACCCATCCACAGACCAACCTAAGCAAGCACGGCTTAACCTCGATCTACCCGAGCGCCTGTTAATATTAAACCACGAGCTCACATCATCATCATCATGGATTCAATAAGAAAAGTATGTTTTGTTTTCATCATGGGTTTAAAAAGAATACAATACTACTACTACACTTCTTTTTGACGAAGCCGTGGATAAAAGCAATTTTTCTTTAAAACTCATTGAATCTTCCTGGCCCCATTTCTTCTTCCATAAGTAACTATAAGTCATCATCTCAGAGTCTCCCCCTCTTCCATTCAATACTTCTATCTTATCTTTGATTTTCTGATTCAAAAGCTAGGGGTGTGGAGGACCGGCGGCAAGGGCCGATGCCTGCCAGGGCTGCGGGACTGTTCGAAAGAGATATCGCGGCCCTGGAACATAAACGGCAAAAGAAGGAACATGGATGGGTTTTAGTCAGTAAAAGTCTGACACTCCCTTCCGCTCCGCCCAGAGCGGGAGGAGTCATTTGATGATTTCCCATCCCAAAAAAGAAAAAAAACACAAATGTATGGAGAAGCTTGATTAATAACTTTTTTTATTAATCAATCTTCTCCATACATTTCTGTCCTCCACACCCCTAAATTTTATCAAAATTAGTCAGCGAATAGCACAGTGCTACCACCTGTGTCCTACACCTGTAATTCCAAGTTTTATTTGAATTTCTAATCACGAGTTCGTACTTAATAGGAGCTAATCGATCGCCATTAGATATAGTAAGACTGTTAGTAGTAAAATTGTTACTTAATGTTTTTCTATATCGACACCTTGCTCAGTTATTGTGATGTTAAGGGTGTTGGTAGTGGTATCTGACGTTGGCCAAGCTTTTGTGTTCATTGCTGGGTTCGTATGTATACAGATGGTGTGTTTTGCATGTGAATGCAGCGATGTAAGACGTTGTATGGTCTTTGGGTCAAGACAAGGGGAAGGCATTATGTTGTTTTGCGGTATTATGTTGTCTTAAAGTTTTTACTGATAAAAATTTACTCTCTATCTGTGTTTAGTAGCTCACTATGATTAACACTGTAAATGGTTGTGAGCTATAAAATAATGATAAACCTAACGGTTTGATTCCCATACCAAAGTCATCATCATCTGCCTAGCATTTTCCGACTATGTTGGGGTCGGCTTCCACTCTAACCAGATATAGCTGAATACCAATATTTTACATAGAGCGACTGCCTATCTGACCTCAACCCTGTTAGTACTGGGTATAAAAAAATACCAAATAAAAGTATGAAAAGAAAAACAGCGAAAATGGATGAAAAACTAGTCTATTTACCAATACTGCCTCGATGGTCTAGTGGTCGCAAGCGCGGCTTCTGAGCATGAGGTCCTGGGTTCGATTCCAGGGACGGCCAAAGTATAATTAGGATTTTCCATCAGGAATTTCTCAGTAGCAGCCACGGAGTCTGGATTTGTGCCTGGTTAATGGCAATAGGCTTGCCCCCTATTACATGGGACTTAAACATAACTGGTGAATTATGGATGTACTATTTATTAGGTACACGCGGCGACACATCAAGCTATAATTTTCCAGTATAACATGGTCTCGGTTTGTATAAGTTTCCCGTAATGAGACATCCGCATAGACTGGTTTTGTATAGCTTGATTGGTCGTGGGCGTACACCTCTGTCTAACCCTTCGGGGATTACAGGCGTGATGATGTTATGCTATTTACCAACATTCACCTATCGCTAGTTCTATATCACTACTAAACATGACATAACAATTAAAGATAGCCACTAATAGCAATATCCATTAGGGTGACATAAGAAAACGTTATCGTTTTTCCTAATACGCCACGTGGTTGCGTCACGGATACACAGACCTTCTATGCGTTCGTGGGTTCCTGGTACTTTGATCGCTTGTTAAGACGACTTAATCCGGGTTTAAAGGCTTACAGTCTTATTACAAAAAGCGGTTTAACTAAAAACCTGGTTTAAACTTTTATAAACTACAGTCTAAACATAAAATGGTATTACAAATCTTGGTTTTGCGATAAACCCTAGACTAGGTTTAACCAAACTTCGGTTTGGGTATCTTTTTGTGATATTTTAACCTTTACTGAATGTAGATATTAATATGGTTTTTGGTTTGATAAATTGGTGTGGAATGAGGGGGATTTTCAGCTCTATTATCTACTAGCTGTAGTCTGCTACTTTATTTGCGATCCAGGATGGAAGGTAGTATATTTCTTTCCTATTAGGTCCCAGGTAACCTTTCTGTCTAACAATAACAGCAGCACGGGACCATCTTCTGGTTAAGCCGCGCTTGCCCAGGTTGGTCCGTGGATGTGTGACCACCCATTACCTAACGAGTTTCCTCCTTGCCTCGGAAAGCACGTTAAGTCGTTGGTCCCGGCTGTCATTTGTAGATCTTTGACAGACGTTACAGGTAGTCAGTAGCCCGATAGTCTGACAAGCAGTCTTACCAAGGGGTATCGTATCACCCAGTACTATCAGGGTTGTGGACGTTAGATAGGCAGTCGCTCCATGTAAAATACTCCATGTAAAATTCAGCTTCATCCGGTAAGACTGGAAGATGATAGTAAGGATTCTGTTTATAGTGATATGAAAATACAGTAGGAGTAATATGAGCTATGACAAATCATCTCCTGCATTGTTTATTTAAAAAAATCTGCTCGTCATCAGAAAGATGATTAATTTGAGTCATCGTTCCAAATTAGGTACATACTCGCATAATGATCCATATTAGTAAATTAATTTGTTAGTAAATGCTTATCAATGTGTCATTATTAGGTAACAATTAATCCATAGGTTTTCCTTCCTTGCTGCGGATTTTGAACTCTATCAAAGTTCAACTTGCGTCACAGGTAACCATGGTTCAAAGTACGAAAGATGTTTATTTTGAGGAATAATCATTATTAGTAAGCTAGCATTACCTTATAAGTTACTGACATATTGGAATTTCTCAATAGCAGGCTGGAGTTTGGATTTGTAACCGGCTGATGTCAATAGGCTCCTTTTTAGGTGCGGTCAAACCGAGGGAACTGTGGTCTGGCTGCGGACAGGACTTTGCCAGTTATTTCATCGGTCCGGACCGGAGTCTACTCCAGCTTCCATGTGATTTAAACATAACAGGTGAATTGAGGTGTACCTACTATATGGCACACGTGTGCCTTACCTCTCAAAAATAACAAGCGTAATTTTATATTATCCTAACCTAACATACAAGGTCCTTCTCACTCAGAGGAAGCGCGTGTGCCAGTAGTGAGATCGAGGCTGATTATGCTATATACATATTCAATTAGCTAGCGAGACTTCAGACTTCATGGGTAATGCCTAATAAACCTAAGTGGAAACTATAATTTCGAGCCGTTTGTGGTTGAAACACTGGGGCCATGGGGTCCGAGAGCTCATAGCCTTTTTATGGAAATTTTCAATCACCTATTTGCCGCTTCCCGAGATCCAAGGGATGGCTTTTACCTTGGTCAGAGGCTAAGTGTTGCGATTCAACGTGTCAACGCCGCCAGTCTCTTGGGCACATTACCAGCTGACAGTGTTGAGGAGTTTTTTTTGATACCCTTTTCTTGTTTATTTTTAGTTTAGTGTATTTAATCGTTTTTAATTGTAAAAATTGAAATAGTCAGTTTCACAAAGCAAAATAAAATGAGTGGAGAACAATGAAATAATAACAAATACATTTAACAATTTAATTTATCATTATCATTTATCATTATATAATGAACACTTGTTAAAATTCCTCAAAAAACATAGGTGTACCACCTACCTGCATAGCCATATTCGTTCCTATTTTCAACCTAATAAATTATAACATTATAATTGACGTCCTATTATAACATAAACATAATGTTAACATTACATTGAGTCCTACCGTAAAACGTGAATTTTCACCGCAAAAAAATAAGTTGTGTCCCAGCAATATTTTTTGCATAGAGTTACTTAATTTGGCTTGAATAGTACAACTCTGCATAACTCTTAGGGTAAACAGGATGGTGTTTGTTTTGGAATTTATTATTGCGATGTGGTTCTATATGTGTTTAGACATACAGGCTAAGTAAAAAGTGCCCCGTTCGTTTGCTATAATAAAATGTCAAGGCCTGCTATTTTCCAATCATCCTACTTGGATCAATAATTGTGATCTATTCTGCTAGGAGCCGCTTCAATGGATTGTTTTTTTTTCAATTGATACATAAAATCGTTAACTATAAAGAACCATTTTAGCACTACTCACAATACGATTATCTTATTCCACCTTTTTTACTACCGATGCATTCAATAAATCATTTATAACGGATACGCACGATCTTTTTAATTTTTCGCGTGAACCAGAGACAAGATGTTTATCTGCGCGGGATGCGTTTAAAAACTCTATGATAAACGATCCACACGTAGCAGATGATACTTTTTGGTAAAAAATTGGTTTACGAACGAAACGTGATGTTCAAAAGTTATATTTTTTTAGTTTCTGTTGTTTTGTTTGTGCTAAATGAAATTGAGATTGTTTCTAAGTAAGTCAGCTTAGTGAATGTTTTTACTGGTGCTAAATTTCATGATTGTCTACAAGGACGACCAGAGGGCTGCAGGAATTGAATTCAGATAACCACGACTAAATCAGTCATTCAATCAACTTATCTGCGCAGGCGGGAAACACAGAACTAAAATAAAGGTACCAAGTTTGATAACTTTATTATAGTATATCGATATCATGCAAATATCGATGCAAATTATCTGGACAAGCAAGCCCACCTTGAACTGCACACCAAGGAACTTTTATCACACTTAAAGTGGTCATAATATGATGTGCTTGGTGATTCTTTTGGCACTAGAATGACACTGAGGAGGAAGCTGTTGGTAAACATTTGGGATCTGTGGAAATTCTGTTGGAAAAACAAGATGGCGGCTGTTTTAGTTCAATTTGTGACGACGCGCCAAAATAATTATGCAGCCCTATACAGGGTGGAAGGGACACCGACGCTAAAATATTGTACATCAATCTAAAACGCCTCACATATAAATTTTTAGTCGGTTAGTAAAAACACCTGATTTCTACAAAGCTGCAATACCTATACGGTCAAAATAGAAACAGCAGACATTTATTTAAATTACTAATTTAGAATGATGAACTTAATACGTGGTAACAGTGTCGGTGTACCTTCAATGTCGTATGTATGTATAAATTATTTAGGTTAGAAATTCCACTTCAGTAACAAACAACTCTTTCAGGAGCCTACTCAGTTTTTCTTTATCGCGGTTGCTACACTACTTTGTAAAATATTTATTTAAACAGTTTTTGTTTCTCAATGCAACCTCAGTTACATCTTTTATGTAAATGAAACTTTTCTTTATTACAAAATCGCCTCTTGATTCGCCATTCTCTTATCAATCTGTAAATATTGACAATGTCGTTAAAGTGTTCATAATTTTGTTTGTAAACATTTTACAAAATGGCACCTGATTTTAGAAATGCTTTTTTCTCTTTTGTCTGGCTCTTTCCGGTTGTGGCAACCTAATCATTTTGTGACAGTAAATCAACTGAGCAATCAAATGTTATATTACCTGCTGTGATTGGCTGCTGAACTAACCATGGAGTTTCTTGCCGGTTCTTCTCCATAGGAAACGACCAACCCGAACCGTGCACCCTTTTGTCGACGTTTCATAAGTGCCCATGTAGGCCTATGTGAAATAAAAATATTTTGATTTTGATTTTTTTGAACTGCCTCGTAGGTGTAGTAATCATAAGCGCGACTGTTGACTATGAGGTCCTGGCTACAATTCGCGGGTCTTGCAAAGTGTTATTGGGTTTTTCCCTTAGGAATTCACGGAGTCTGAGTTTGTGCCCGGTTGATGGTAATAGGGTTGCCCCCTATTACGAGGGAATTAAACATAACTGGCGAAATGTGGTTGTATTGTTAGATTCACCTCTGCCTTCGGAGATTACAAGGCTTGGTGTAATGATGATAATTTTAATGAATACAGAGGTACAAGGATATTTTGACGCTCGAATGACGTTGAAAAAAAGCTGTTTGTAAACATTTGTGAAATTGTTGTATGAAATGTTGAAAAAGCAAGATGGCGGCGCTAGTTCTGATTTTGGTCACGCGCCAACAGATCATTGTAAAGCTATAAGTACGGTGTTCATAAACGGGATTGATTATTTTACGGCATCATCATCTGCCTAGCCTTTTCCCTATGTTGGGGTCCAAGTAATACCAGTATTTTACATGGAACGACTGCCTATCTGACCTCCACAATCCAGTTAGTACTGGGTATACTGGGTTCTCAGACTATTGGGCTACTGACTATCTATAACGACTGTCGAAGATCTACAAATGACACCCGGGACCAACGGCTTAGCGTGCTTTCCGAGGCATGGAGGAAGCTCGGTATATATTGGGTGGCCACCCATCCATGGGCCAGCCTAGGCAAACGCGTCATAACCTGAAGATCGATCCGAGCGGCTGTTATTATTTAGCCACGAATTCACGCCAGTAGCAATAAAAGTACTTTTGGCCAGGTACCTTAAAACATATTCACCACATAGTATTTCCGTTAAGCACATAAGCAGTTACATAACGCTATATACTTCAGTGTTAGAGGAAGCAACAAACTTATTAGAATACAAGTTGCATTTCTCACGCGCCCCCATACACGTGAGAGTGGTCGCAAAAACCGCCGCCATGTTTAACACGGAAACGTTTATGATTACGAAACTCATTTAGGGTTGCGTATGCGAATGGAAAAACTCTTGAGGACCTATACAGTGACACCTAGAAAATAATTAAGAAAAACTGCTTAGTGTTACACAAACGGATGCAGTTTAAAAAATCTATACTATGTTACTATTATAAATCGAAATTTTGTTACTATTTCACTAAAACTACTGAACGGATTTGTATGAAATTTGACACACGGATAGTTTATAACTTGAATTGCCTAACACATAGGATTCTTTTTGTCCTGGTCGTACGATCCCGTGGGACAATTACCTACCACCACACGGGAGAAGTCGTGGGCATAAGCTAGTTATCTATAGTATGAAACTAAAATACAGCTCTTAAACGCGTTTTGATTGTGCTGATCGCGTTCAATTTCTTTGGTGAAGTGACAGTCTCAGTTTTAATCTATTTGGGGAGATTTCATCTACATACCAATCAAGCTGTGTAGTTACTCGTAGTTAGTACTTTATGGTTAAATACGTAGGTATTCAAAGTATTTTTTTTTGTTTAACTGCTATTTCCAGCCAGCTATGTTCAAGCAGTTTATGCATATGCGATATAGCATAATTATGCATAAACATAATTTAGAAATATTTATTTATTTAATCTAGCATTACCATGTTAACCGAAAAATGGCCACAGTTGAACAGAGGCCTCCATAGGCGTCGCTACGTCGAACGGTCCTTTCCTGCATCCAGTAGATTTCTGCCGCCTACACCAAGTCATCAGTCAGATGGCGTCCATTTACCTTTCTATTTCACTAGATTATGCCTGCGGCTTCGCCCGCGTCGAGTTCGATAATTGTCCCACGGATCGTACTACCGGGATAAAAAGTACCCTATGTGTTAGTCCAGGTTATAAACTATTATTGTGCCAAATTTCATCCAAAACCGTGAACTAGTTTTTGCGTGAAAGAGTAACAAACATCCATCCATCCATCCTCACAAACTTTCGCATTTATAATAGTAGGTATATTTTAGTAAGACTTCATTGCACCAATACATGCATTTCACTATTTAGGACTGGTGCTTTATTCGGAAGTGCCTATTTACCAAACATTGGCCTTTGTTTGCCGCAGCATAGTAACACGTTGCGTAAAGTAAGGTAATGCATTTTGCTGCGAAGCCCTTGATTGGAGCGAATTCGGTAATGCATGATGCATTACAATATTATGCCGACGAAACGACACGTTTTACCGTAGATTGCTGTGCATTAACCGTTTAGAAACTGTTTTCCCAGATTAAACGATACACTTTAGAAATTGATTTTGATAACTGTAGAGAATACTGCTGCTCTCGTTTTTATAGTGTTAGTTTTAAGTGACTTTAAAGATAATCCTCGAAAACGGGGGCTTCCTCTTCTTTTTAAACAAAACCAACGACATATCGGAAAAAAAGGCAGAGGAATCTGAAAAAAACTTCATTTAATTGAATTGAAGGCAGACTCAAACATTTCTGAAGTTTCTTCTTTAGATCTAAGTAACAATTAAAACGCACTATTGCTTTGTAAATTATTACGTAATAGTTATATTTTTTTAAGAATCAGTTTTGATAAAACCCCTATTTAAAAGTTACGGAATCCATGTTATGTCAAGTTTCGGACTTATCCCAATTTATTTTTTCCTCTGCCAAATGCGTTCAGAAACCAAATGGTCCCACCACATTTCACACCCGGAAACACATCTAAACTTTTTTGCCGTGAACCTTCCTTGAGTTTAATTTTAAAAATCGAATGTCGCCATAATTTTAAAGATAAGAAGTCGAAACGAACAGGTATTTTAAATATAAATGATACATTTTGGCACTTGCAGATACACAATACTTCCCTACTATTTTTAGGTTATTTTTGTACAACTTGACGTATTTTTTTCATCAAGCATTGTTTGTTAATAGTCTGATAGCATCATAGACTATTGAATTTAGAATTAAGTTCATAATTTATTCAAAATACGGCCCGATAATAATAAAGAAAAATGTACAAGTCATAAAATGTGCTTAGAGCATGTTAGACCCAGGACTTATAACGATTAAACACGCAATTAGCATGTAGCAATTAAAAAGATAATAATATGGCTTGACAATAGAACATAAACAATTAAAATAGATTATTAATCTGCTTGAAGGTTGAGCGATCCCTAACAACTGTCAACTTTGACGGGTATATGACAGTTTATTTATCAAGATGGCGTCGTTGGTTTATGGTCGACGTGTGAGGTGGCGCTACCTGTAATATCGTTGACTAGATTCCGGACCTTTTGACCCTATCAATGAATGAAATGGGGTCTAAATTGATTGTTGTTTTGGATAATTTATGTAAAAGCCAAATCCATTGCTTCAGCTATTTTAAATTTGAATGAAGATGTCATATTTAGTGACGAACGATTTCATAAAGTTACAGTTTAACAACATTCCAATATAACTTACTAAAGACGGGACAATGCCAACAAAATGTAATGTACAGACGCCAGCACATCAAGCTAACCGAAATTGTTAAATTGTCAAATCAACCTTGAACCTAATGCTTCATCGATAAAGTTGAAAATCGATTAAATAAATTTGATAGTTTCGGGTACCTTGATGTGCTGGCGTCTGTACACTACAGCCAACTTATTTCTGTAGGCGGGAAAACAGAACCAAATAAATGAACCAAGTTTGACATATCGATGCAAATTTTCTTGCATGCAGCGCCACCTTGGACTGCTCACTTAAAGTGGCCATACCATACGTCATTGCCATAATTTTGGCCTAAATGAGACTTGGTATCACATTTTTCTATGAAATCCCTCTACCCTATGAAGTCCCTTTTTAGTACAGACGCCAGCACATCAAGCTACTACAATCTGTCTTATTTTCCAAATAAATCTTGAACCTAATGCTTTGGTGATACAGTTGAAAATCGATTAAAGGACAGATTGCAGTAGCTTGATGTTCTGGCGTCTGTACAACATTTTAAATGTCTTTGATTGTTAGTTAAGTGTGTCTATAGGAATTCAACCAAACATTCTAAAAATTTAAATATTATTAGAATCACTCACATTTACTGTCTTTTATCGTAATAATATTTAAAAAAGTTTCTAAGCCTTAGTTAACTCCATAAACACATCTTCAAGCTCATTATAAGGATCGGATTCTGTAAATAATGTGTTTCAATCTAATATGGGAATTGAAATAAAATCTTAGAGCGTGGTTCCTCTATAAATTGTGAACGTCAACGGAGAGTAATTTTATGGTGTTTATTTAATACCGTGGCCATTAACCTGTCTTCGGTACTGTGATCTTACCTTTTGAGATTTCAACAAAGTTAAATGCAGCCATGTAACTTTATTCATTCAGAAAAAGTATATACTTCCAGAGCATCATCTGGACCAGTGGTAATAGTTTTCAAATCATTTTGTTTGTACGGGATTCGATAAGTAGGATTGGCTTAAGATTTTAGGAGCCTACAGCTGATATAATGTTACTTCTTCTGGGACCGAATAACAGGACCTCAAATAACTAGCCAGTAACATTGTAGCCAAATAATAAAAAAAGGCTAATATTGTTCGATATCTGTATCTGTCTTGAGCATGAATGTGGATGGGTATAAGAGTAGAGGAAGACCAAGGAAACGATGAACGAACGACGAAGGATGGACTGTGTGAAGGATGATATGGCACGAAAGGAGGCGACTGCTGAGATGACGAGTAATAGAGAAGTATGGAAGAAGAAGACATGCTGCGCCGACCCCAAATAAATTGGGGTAAGTGCAGGAGTATGGTGATGATGATCTGTATTTATCTTCAACCTAATTCAAAAAGATCTACTAGCTTGTCTTACTGAGTAAGGGTATTCTTCAATAGATTTTAACGACTGGCGCCAATAATAGTAGACATTATGTTGGTTGCTCTCCGGCGCGAATCGTAAAAGTCGATCGTACTTGAGTTTTATTTCCGTATTGTGAGAAAGGGAATCTTGTGAGTCTTTAAATACTTCTAACTTATCTAGTGCCGACTCTATAGATTTTATGAAGCTCATTATTTCTATTATGTGTTTATTTATTTTATGAAAGGTAGCCTCACAGCTGACAGTACAATAACTTATAATTATTTCAAATATTACGCCAATTACGAAATACACCAATAAAATATAAAATAACCGAGAGTGACTCGAATTAATTGGCATTAAAATTATTGTGTGTGCCTGTGTGCGTGTACGGTGTGTGTCTGTGAATGTGTGTTATGATGTGTGTATGACTATATATTTATAACTAACTAGGACTAGTAGTGTTACTGTTACTGAGTTTTATGGAAAAAATGCGTGAGTTTCTTTAAGAGTTTATGAAATATCTTTTATCGCCGATAAATAATTATATAGTGATATTAGTGGCAAAAGAGCTCTGCTGGTGCACATATTATATCGTGAAATTCGTATTTTTGTGAAATTTATTGAAAAAAAAACCGGCTACGTGCCTGTTGGACGAGCGCACCGAGGGTTCCGTATAAACTTGTAGGTACTTCTTGCCAAATTTCATGATTCTAGGTCAACGAGAAGTACCCTAGAGGTTTTGATTCCCTTGTGGAATCGCAAAATATGCGACATAAACGGTCATATCTTGTGATCGCGTTTACTTAGAAGTTTGATTTTTCGGCTGCTCCATAAAAAGGGTCTTGACAGACGGACAAAAAAGTTATCCTATAAGGGTTCATTTTTCCTTTTGAGGTACGGAACCCTAAAAACAAGATGGCGGCTTTAGTTCCGAGTTTGGCCACGCGCAAAAGATCCTTGTACAACTATACAGCCTTTTTGGACACGAGACAGTGCAAAACAACAGTATCGGTCACGTGGAAAATGCAACGGAAATTCATAAACGGTACTTACAAGAAAGTCATAATATTTATGTGAAAATTACCGGTTCTGTTTCATAATGTATAACATTATGTGATAACCAATCGATTAGGAGAAAAAATCAGTTAAATCACCGTTACCTGTGGTGGAAGGCAATAAGTATGAAACAACACTTCTGCTTGTATCGATTATGTCATTGTTCTCGTTTGTTGACAATCGTAATCATTGCACATATGATTATTAAACCCTTTTGTACATACTACGGTCTAGAACTTATATTAGATTGAATTCACGACCTAAACCATAACACAACCAGATTATCATATTTATTGGTGTTGTAATGACGTTTTATCTTGAAGTCTATTTGGTAGGTCCTTTATCCAGACATACTAGGCTCACATAATACCTAAATGCCAAAATTTTAGTTGCATCACAAACATTTATCTCATAGAAAACATCAAAACCATTGGCTTGACAACAAAGTTCGGATACACACACAAGAATATGTCGAGACGCGTGTCCTTTAATTCAAAACCTTATCCTTCTTAGAATTATAGTCCTCATTCCCGAGAGGAATGACTCTAAAACTAGATGTTATCAACACGGAGCGGCAGGATGGTCAGTCGTCCGGCGAGTAAGTAATGTCCGAGCCGTCCTGTACAGTGAGTACATACAAGTTGGGCAATTTAAACATGGAAGTACTTATGAACTGCCCTGACTACTCCGCAGGTTTAGGGGAGCAATGACCTATATCCTAGCCGCACTGCGCACACGCTATAACGATTCAACTACACGAACACTCAACAACTATACTAAACTCTATTTTTTGTGTATTAGAATCGAGTTCTAATCATAGATTTCAGGATGTGTATCCGAATTTAAAAAGTCATACGTCAGATTTGGCAGTAATTCTAATTTGATTCGTATTGGAAAGTGGATAGTTTGGAATTTGAAAATCGTTGGTATCATATAAAGTCTGTTTGGACGCCATGAAGGACTGTGAAGTTTATGTTTTTTAAGAATTTATACTGAGTCGACCGGTGGTGCTCTTGGCTCGGTTATTTTTAACCAATCCAAAAGTTTATTACATGTGCTTACGCAATTAATAGGAGTTTTTATTGGACCGGTAAAGGACCAAAGGCGTTTGATCGAGCTAGAGATGCGTTCAATGGTATTATTTCGGGATCATTCGAACGCAGTGCGCTCGTTAAAGGAATGTTCTTACAACGTTGTATGAGCTTCTCATCAACGTAATTGTTGATTTTGGTCCTAGATGGTAATTTTAAAGGCAGGAATCAATTGTCGCGTCACGAAAGGACATGAGGCAACTTTTAAAGGATGTTCTTTTAAACTTGGGAAGTAGGTCCCAACCACCACTTCAAATACCTAAAGCTTTGTTTGCTCCTTGAATTTTGTGTGTGAGTGAAACTAAGTTGCTTTATAAGATAAAAGTTTTCAACCTACCTTACGTACAAATCTCATCAAAACTGGTGGTGTGGTGTGGTGTACCATCTTATGCAAAACTTAAGGAACTAACCTCTGTCGTATATACAAGTCTAGATAATATCTCATAAGGAGTAGGACAGGTCGTCGGTATAGTTTGGCCAATTCCTGGTGTCTTGTTTTGTTTATCGACGATTGTCTTGATTCCATGTGATAGTTCATGGTTACGAAGTCATATGAAATGTGATCTCATCATGCATTGGATAGGTCGCTGCAAACATAATCGTGCAAAATGGGGTACCTGTTATTGGTTCCTTCAACACCGAGTGCGACTGCGGCACTCCGGATCAAACTATGCCCCACCTGGTGGAGTGTCCCAGATGTCCGTTTACCTGCACTCTTGACGACCTGAATAGCGCCTCTGCTGCTGCATTAAACGTGGCCACGTACTGGGCCCAAACTGTGTAATATAGAAGGAACATCGATACGATAAGCAAAGAATCATGCATTGGGATCGCATGGTGATTAGCGCCATCAGAGAAGAGGCGTGGGTGTAAGTCAGGCCTCCTGACTCGTAGAAATATCATAATAAACAGATTTTATGTGTAATATTGGTATAGGTAGGTATTTGTCGCTAATAAGTAGTAGGCATTTTCATATATAAAGTACTTTGAATAAGGCTTTTGTGGTATGGAACTACAGTGCGCTAATCCGACTCGCACTTCACTGATTTTTTGTAGACGTTCAGAAATTAAGCACTTTAAGCCACTTTAATTCATTTGCCTGCGTCTGTCAGGTGCAATGCTCGTGACATTGACTCCTATTGCATTGATCTCAGACATCTGTCCGCCATTCATTGCGGTCTTATTTCACTAATTAAGCAGTTGTTCTTTTTTTGAAACTAGATTTTGCACTTTTTATTTTTTAACCTTTTTTAATTCTAACATACTTAATGCTGATCGTAAAACTTGGGAGGTTATGTTTAGTTTTTATGCCCATAATTGCCTAGGTATTTGTATAAAATACATTTAAAACCAGTAGATAATTTTCTAGAAATAAACTGTTTTCATGAAAATCAAAATCAATCAGTCAGAAAATCAAAACGTTGATTTTTATTTCAGTGATCAATCTTAAACATAAATGTGAACTCCAAAATAAGGTGCTAAATTCAAACACAGGATTTTTTTTCACTCGTAGACAGATAAAGAGACAAATATATTGTTGGAGTTCTTTCGATATTTTCAAATCGGTGTTTGTATGCATCTAGCTTTTGCCGAACCATATGGCTTCCAGTTCCAATTAGTGGCCTCATCCAGACTCCCACCCCAGTGGCTCGGTAGCACGACACCCCTCAGTAAGACTGGTTGCCTTACTTTCTGGCTTCTTACTACTCGTTATGCCTTTCAAAGACCTTTAGATTACAGGCAATATCAACGACTTAACGTCAAAACAGTCTTTATTTAAGAACATTAAGAAACTAATCTGCACCTGTACTTACATCGACCCATATTCGAGAAATTCGTAATCATTTGTACTCAAGATAGCTACTTATATCCATTTGCCAAAGTACTAGTCATTTATAACACGTTCATTTTGATCAATTAAACCAAAAACGTACAATCATTTACTTTCCCGCGCATTCTCACCTGAAAACGATATGTCACTTTAATAGTAGTCTATGGTACACCTCTACATTTGTCTGTGCTAATTGACATTCGCCATCTTTTAATTTCGTTCATTTGTTACAGAATTTCAAGTAGGTATTTTTATTTAAACTGGCGATTATAGCAAGTATTTTAAATATAACTGAACTGCATTTGATGGAAATTGATACTAAATTGTGAATATTTAAGTTAACTATATATAGCTACAAAGAGCAATATTTCATAATTAAATATTTAATTAATTTAGTAATATTGACAGTTAACACAGTTTTGACAGACATTTGCGTTGTCAACTTTCAAAATACAACATTTTATACGTTATATCTAGAAAACTTTTGTACCCGTACCGTTCCAAATAATATTCCTTCGGCACGTGCCGACGTGCCGAAGGACTATTACGACTCGTCTGTTTTTGAAAAAACTTGACTGCACATCAAGCTACCCGAAACTGTCAAATTTTCCCAATCAACCTTAGGCTCAAGGTTCGATGCTTTAGCGATAAAATTGAAAATCTATCAAATAAATTGGTCAAATTGTAGTAGCTTGATGTGCTGGCGTTTGTTGTTTGGAAATTTTGTCAAAGAAAGGCTTTTCTCTTTTTTAATCTCTGAAAAGTATTTATATATATATTCACTTCAACTTTTGATAAACATCTTCAAGAATCGGACTTAAACCTATTTCTAATATATTTTTAGGGTAAGTTAGTTCTAAAATCTGTCTAAGACGTTTCAGAGATGGGCTGTGCCTGTGAGATAATAATAATGGCTTTGTCTGTCTGTACAAGGACCAAAGGAACCCAAAGGCTAACATGACTAGTGAAAAGATAAAAAGAAACAAAAATATCGTTTAAAATATCTTTATCTTACATAACTAGACGTCTTTTAAAGGGCAGGTGGAGGCTAATTTTAGTAACTATCGCCTTGTCTTGTGCACATTGTATCAAGTCTATATGCATCGTGAATAAATAATTGCTATCATGTTTGTTGAATTAATAATTATTTAAATGTTTACGCGACGTGTTGTTCCACATTTTTATCGATATTTGTGACTGTACAGGACATTGGATCGCAAAGTTTTTCAGTCGCATTGTCGGACTTTTGTCGCAATCCTTAAGTAAACGGTTTATTTAATATTTTGATTGTTTAATTAAGATTGTGTTCAAGCCACGATCGTGACTATTACATTACTAGTACAATAAATGTCTTATGAATTCATTATTTCTACGGTTTACTAGATTTTAATAATAATAACATACCAGGAGTTATAACATTATCAAGTATAATCACTTTAAAGATAAGACCCGATAGAAGTATGATTTATAATTATGGAATGCCTTTTCTAAGTGTTCATTTTTGCGTTTTTCGCCTACTGTGATTGATTTTTAACATGGTAAACTATAGTCATATTTTGTAGCATTTATCTACATTTTAAAAATAAATAATATCATAGGGAATGCATATAAATCTGAGTAGAAAATGTTCGCATTTTGAACAATAAAGTCGTTGTGATATTTTCTAATTAACAGTGATTTCTATTTAACACTAAAAATAAACAAAACTATCAATCTTTTATCAGAGCAATACTTTACAAGTTTACTCTAATCAAATAAATGTTGCCACATAAAAAAAAGTAATCAATATGGACGTCTCAAAAAAGGTTGTGCATCCTATAATGACACCATTCAATCTAAATAGGTCATTCCGCCCTAACAGGTCAGTAGCCTTGGGTAACAGGACTATGGTTTTTTGGACGATAGTTCGGACAGGCTCCATTTTTTATCGACCGCCCTACGAATGATTCTTCTTCTACTTTATATAGGTACCGTTAAAGACGGGTGCACGAGGCAGTTTCTGTGCTGAGATTTATTCGAAGATAGATCTTGGGCTATTGCGGTGTATGAATGTTTAACAATATACATATATCAGTATTTTGGACTTTGTTGGGCTTTTGAATTCTCTTGAATTATTTTATTAAAGTTTATGCATTTTTTTGCCAGACTCATAGTCATAAGGTATGCGAGTAAGTAGTTGCCGACACATATGGTGTCTATAAACTTATTCTTATGGATAGCTATATATAAAGTAATTACACAAAAGCCATATTTTTTCGTAAAGTAGGTATTCAATTTTAACAAACCTTAAAACAAAAAGATTAGCAAAACTGCAATTTTTTGCATAAAGACAGCTGTCACAAGCCCACAAAATTACGGCTCTCTAGATCAGCTTGTATATTTTATAATGCAGTTTTAATAACTCAATGAAAACTGATGTCCGATGAATATCCAATCTTGTAACCGATACTTACAAGAAAAAAATGTCTCGATTAACAACTTTGAACAACAATTAAAGGTCAAATGACACCTGTCTTTTTATTGACAGCGGCATTCAACCATACTGACATTAAATCACGAATTTACCATATTTGGCATTTCAACCATTTAAATTATGAACTTGCTTCAAGATGGGATCCCTTCTTTTCGCATAATGTTCTTTGTCCTAATATACTTCGGCATAACGATTTTGGCACAATTTGTTTTGGCATAATAATACTTCGGCATAATTTTTTTAGGCATACATTTTATGTTGGCATAATCATCTTAAAGACTAATTTGTTTTGGCATAAATTTGATTCGCATAACGTTAGTAGGCCTAATGACTATTAGCATAATAATATTTAGGCACACAAAATATTGTTGGTTAAAAATTTAATATGCTGTGCAACAAAAGTTAGTGACAGAACCGAATTGCTGCAAAACCGACTCCACGTAGTCTTGTTTGTCCTACCCCTAGAGTGTAATTTAAAATCGCGTAGGCGCGTAGGGGAGAGGCGGCCCGCGGGCTGAGGAGCAGGTGGCTGCGAGCGAGCCGCCGCGGCTGAGGCTGGCCGGCGAAGCCGGCCAACAAGCCGAAGCTGCGGTGGTGAGCGAAAGCCGTCTGCGACGATTAGCACGCGTGGGGCCGCCGGAGGCCCGCAGCGCCGGAGCCGTGACAGAAACCCTGCCTGCTGCATGTTGCATGCTCGCTTGAATGCTGCATGCTGCATGCTTGCTTGCATGCTGCATGCTTGCTTGTTTGCTGCATGCTTGTTTGCTTGCATGCTTGCTTGCATGCTGTATGCTTGCTTGCATGCTGTATGCTTGCTTGCTTCATGCTTCCTACAGCGAAAAAAAAACCCACAAAATTGTTCAATACGGTATAATTATTATATTAATATGTTATTTATTACCTGATTCAGGAGATATGGCTTTTTTCCAATCGTCGAAATAAATTGGTATAATTATCCTCTTCGGGCAAAAAAGCTAGGGCGTATAAAAAAGTTATGCTTTAGAACTTTATGCTTAATAAATTTATGCTTTAGAATATTATGCTTCATCATTATTATGGTTAGAGAAATTATGCTTAAAAAATTATGCGTAAGCTGTTATGCGTAATTATATTATGCGAAAATATAATTATGCCAAACAAAATTATGCTAATTTATATTAGGTCTTAACATTTTATGCAAATGGATAGTGAACCCTTCAAGATACTGAGGGTCGAAGGTATCGAACTTCACCTTTTGAACTGTAAAGTCGTTCACTAATTAAAATTTATGATCTGTTAATTTCTTAAGCAGTTCTTGGAGATTTTGTTTCACTTGTTGGTCCGAAAGCTTCCTTATTTACGTGATTTGCACATTTGTATTGTTTCCCATTTGGCAAGGAGAGGAAGGACCGTGTAATTTCCATATAGTCGATGGTTTTATAGATTAAAAACCCTTGTATTATTTATTTACTATCTCGTGGGTTAATTTCTAAAGCCTGAATTATTTATTTAATCGCGTTATGATGATAGCATCAGTCTCTGACTACATAGTAACAACCTAAAACAAACTCTTAACACTTAAAAATATACGTGCTACATAATATTTCCGTATCACTTCAATCACAACCTTTATAAATTTCGCAAGCAAAGCACCAGGCGGCCATAAGACAGAAGAACTAACGATCACAATCGATAGCACAGTTATCGTGAGTTGGACAAATCCTATGGTCGCGCGTGTATAGCTGAGAAGACGCCCTTCCGCATTCCTGTCGGCCGGCGACCCACTGCGCTAGTGGCCGCGTATCCCTGATCCTGCCGCGGCCTGCGCTTGCGTTCTATCGATTGTCGATGTTTATGGCTTTAGTTGGAAGGCTATACTTTGTTGTTGCGATATTTTCGAGGGAGAAGAAAAGTTACGGATCGAAGTACCTACAGCAAACTGAGAAGGGACCATACTTTTTTCTCATTGTGTTAGGTAATTTTTAATTGATTAATCTTAGTGTTCACTATGAATGGATTGCGTGCGTAACATTTTAAAATTTATGGAATATGATTGAATTCACGCATCACTTGTAGGTATGAATTTAATTTAATAGGTATTCACAATTGTGTAAACATAATTTTTTATAAGGATGTTTTTGAAATTTGAAATTTAAATACTTTATCAACAATTAAATAACATTATGATCACACGAATAACTGTTTTACAACATCTGCTACTTAAAATATTAGATTAAATCATCGATACTACAACTGCAAGTAGGTACATCACTAGAGCTCAGTTTAACGGGTCCTAACCCTACATAGTCAGCTAGCTTACATGGATACCGCTAAACGATACATCAAAAGGTTAGTACTTCGGTAATAGCTTATTATAGTCGCTCCTATCTTCGTAAGTGGTCGCGATTATACCGTGGCTGGCTCGGAATTTAGGACTAACGGTTGGCCTTTATCTATCTTCTATGATTTATGCGCTCCTGGTAACGTTACTTATTTATATTTGTTTGGACGTCGTATTGAAGGTATCTGTTGTTTTTCTTTTTTTGGTCCTACGGTACTTACCTATTTTCGTGGTATGTATCTTGGTAATGATTATACAATGAACATTCTCGACGGACGTAAGGATTATTTAATTGAAGGCTTGGCTCTGTGTGGGTTCTTTCTTGTTTCTTTGGTGTTCCATGTAATCATTGCTTGCTGGTTGCTTGGTGGTACTTATTTATCTAAATAAACGCAGAAATTATCAAAATTATTCTTTCTCTCTTTAGAAACATTAAGACTAACTTTGTTCGCATAATACAAATTAAAATTACCATAGACTCTTCCAAGTCCAATTTCATCAGCAATTTTAAACGTAGCAACATTTGACCATAGATATTTCTGTTAATCAAATCGCACTGTCTTAATTAAAGCATATATTGTTTTATGACAGTATATCAAGTGCATTGGCTGCAATTACCGGTACTCTTGACATTTTGTCGTGTTATTTGTCATCAACATGGTCACCATGAACTCTTGTTACGTCAGATTGAGCACAGTTATTCATCTGATCTGGTACTTCGTAATCTAGCTTGGTTTCTATAACTCATCAATTGTCATTGGTTGTTTCTGCGATTGTTTTACTTATGATGAGATTGTCTTTTTGTTCATGCCACAGCGGAGTAGTTTAGTTCATTTAAGTTAGTTAGTTCAAGAAAAATCCAAGAAAATTTTAAAACGGTTTTCTGTAGCAATTTGTAATGTTTAAAGCCCTTAGTATAAAAGTGAGAAGTTATGCTTCACGTAGAGAAATAGATCATCATTTAAAGTTTTGAAGAATTTATAGACGTAACTAGAAAGACTTAAAAATAAATACTGATAGAAATTTGATAGTAAATCCTTATCAGTATACTTTTTGAATCTTTCTTTATATGTAGATTATCCTTTCAAACAAGACACCGAACATAGTCTATGATTTAACTATCATGAGTCAAACCATACCTCAATTCAACTGACAATGTACCGTTAGTAATTAGTACGACTAGGAATAAAGCCAGTGGAGCCAACTCATGGACTGTTGTCGTAGGTCATAGCTTTAGAATCATCATTGAGTATTGTTTGACCAACAGATATGTGCGAGATTCCTTGCTTATTTATTGTTGATGTATATTAATAGTATGTTGTATTAGAGGTATTTCTGTTGGTAGTGTAATGTTCTTTTATGTTACTTATTTGTAGTAGGTAGCTTAAGGGTGCTACTAAGTGTGGTCTTCCTTCTAAACGATCTCAAGTAAGAGTGGATTATTTTGGCTTGTTTCGAAGTCTTACTACTGCAAACCTGTATCAATACTTAAGTGTCATTTTTTTAATTGACAGCCTTTTTTCTAATTTTGGTCCTTACAGGACCGATATTTGAAAAGATTTGGTCCTGCAAAAAAGCAAGGTTTGTAGTCTCTCTCATTGTGGTCCTGCCTTCAATAAAAGAGGTTTTGAGAAATCTTATTAGTTTCCATATTTTGGGGAACATGTTGACAGTTATTGTTAGAACTACGACGTTCTTTTCCAATTTCATCTAAAATCATCCATTGTTATTATTTCTTTATGTGCTACAACTAGTTCAACTACAACTGCAATTTTCAAAATTGCACATGATGCAAGCCCATTTTTTTAACTATTTCAGATTCCTTTTGTAGTTCGCCTACACTTGTGTCCATCGATGGGTTTTATGCAATTTCCAAATCTACCTGTACGTACCCCAAGCTTTTGTTAACAATAATGGCAATGAAACAATTGACTGTAACAATGTTTTGTATTTGCGAACGTGTGTCGATTGTCTTGTGTTTTTGTTCATTCATACTTATATTGGTATCGTTATCAATTTTGCTAAGTGTTTACTATTGTTTGTTTTTATGCTGAACTGGCAGGCGCCTTGTGAGGTGTGGTCATCTTTCTCAGGTGTTTCTTGTCGATATGTTTCCTTTTTTGGATGTCTGCTGGTTCAAAATCTCTTCCATATGTGATTTGGACTTTTTCTAGTTTTTGTTTGACTGCTTTTCAGAATTCAGGAGAATTCACAGTTTTGTACATGGGTTTAAATAGTAAATAAAAAGTCAGTTTCAAAGTAATAATTATAAACTTCTTTATTATCCCCTATATTATGCCTTTACTTTCGCTTACATTGATATAAGTTTCAAATATCCTAGGGTGGGATCCTTTCTGGGCCTTTTTACCGAAAGAAGGACGAAAGAGGTTAAATTCATTAATTTTAATAATTCAGTCTTTATTGGCAACACTGAATTTTTAAAAGTAGCCGCTTAAATTTAACGCAGTCTTATCTACTTTATCTACATAATAATAGAATATGCTAATATTTAGACAGAATTATTAGTAAAAATCTAAGGGTCCAACGAGGAGCACTGGAATAGCGTTGCAACTTTATTTACATTTTATCAAGCGGAAGGTATATAATGGTAACTCGAATTGTGGAAGTTACGTATTCAAGGAGCCGAAAAATTTAAAAACTAAGAACTTAGATATAATAACGTTTTTCTACATATAATTTGCGGTAAATTTTTGAAGGTTTTTTTCTAAATAATATACAGTCGGGGTGAAGAAAACCATTCAAAATCCCTTGCCTCTTTTTGCTTGTCATTTTTTTCAATTTTCTTAACCTATTTTTCTTATTGATGTTACTTTATTGACACAAAAAAGAATACAACTAGAAATGGGAAAACCATTTATGTGAACAAAATAACATCGTCTTACTGTTAAAGTTATAATAATTTATATAAAAATAAAAATGCATGAAGGATATGTGCAATTCCTTGAGAAATATATCAGTCGCATAACATCTTAATTACTACTGAGTATTTAACGTAATGAAGTAGAAATTATGAACATGAAGTTGGATGATGATTATGATGATGAGATTGGTGATGGTGATGATGAAGATGATGTGAAGCTGAAGGCCGATGTTGTCGCATCTGGAAAAGAAAAAAGGGAAATATTAATATAATGCACGATGGAAACATTATTTCAGATAACATAACATAGATAGATAACATTTTCACAAAACAATGATCTGCAGGGTTGGTCAAAATCACTTTAATAAATAATAGTAGCTTTAGCTGCGTGTGGATTAAGGACAATACCTCCGCTTCCAATACCACGTATTTGCAATAACGTTCAATCGTATGTACTATGTAGCGTAATTTTATCGGAATAAAAAGCGTAAAAATCTATTATTTCCGGGACATGCGCATTTTTATTTCAACATGTAAGAAACCTTTTTATGAATGAAATACAGAATTATTAGGTGCTCAGTAATGGCGCTTAGGAAAACACCAAGCTATGTGCCCTGTTGCATATAAACTATTCATTTCATTGCGTTGAATCTTGTATAACACTGGCAATACATCAGCTCTTTTTTTCTTTGGATAATATTACTTTTTTATTAACGTTTCGTACTAGGCATTTATAGACCCTGACTGCTAGGACGGAGGTCGTGGGTTCGATTCCCACAATCCCACACAGGACAAATCTTTGTGCGATGAGTACGATTATTTGTTCTGTATCTGGGTGTGTAATTTATCTATGATATGTATGTATTTAGAAATATATAAGTATGTTTATCGGTTGTCTAGTTGCCATAGTACAGGCTCTGCCTAGTTTGGGATCAGATGGCGGTGTGTTGGTTATCCCAAGATATTATATATGTATTATTGTTAGTAAATAATACTTATAACTAACTATGTTTGCACATTATTATTATATTTTAATAAATCTTTTGATTTTACGTATTCTCATTTCTGTACGTAAACTAATTTAGTTTTTTTTTCTATTCATCTGTGTCTAAAACCTATTTTATATTCTAAGTCTTCGATCCTGATCCATCACTATTTACGCTCTTTAAATTATAGTTTGACACACTGAATGACCACATCCCGTGCATTTTGCCGTAAATAAATACCTGTTGTAAATTAATACAGTCTAAACTGGCCATGTTCCCTATTGGCTCAAGAATAAAACGTCAGGTGGTCAACTGGGCGCAAGTTGCATTTTTTATTTGTTTTAAATATACACTAGTTGCCAGTGAAACTAACATTTTATATTGGTTTTTAAAAACTATGAAATATGCATTCGTAAAGTTCGTTCATTGTCTAATTCCAACTGTTTTCTTTTGCTTTTGAATATGGAATCTATTTTTTTTTAATTCAAAAGTATTATTAGATACGTTATATTCAGATAAGTGGTCAGTGTTAAAGTTTAGCATTGACTTAAAACAAAAAAAAAAAGATATTTTCATACTAGCGTTATTTCAACTAGCAAGTTGACTATTCTAGTGTAAGTAATAGTCATAAGTTACATGAGTTTAAAAAACTCAAAGATGCTGTCTGTCACCAATCAAACAAAAACATAAAGGACAATGGGCGGTGCATTGTTTGATATTCATAACACAATTGAACAATAATCATAAAAAGATTTTTTTGCAAAACATTTGGTCAACCAGCGACCACCTAGATCACCCCGAAACTATTGCGTATACTTTTATTACAAGGTCGTTTTGAACATTTAATTTTTTTTTGCATAGGCAAACACATTTTTTAACAATCCGCATTGCAAAAAGTGTTCAATTGTTTTGTACAGTTTTACATCTATTTGCGCAAGTTAATTGTTGGCCATTGGTTTCTGTTCATTGTTCTTTATAATGTTTTAGTGTTCGGCTATTGTTTGACGAGCCCCGAACTGCTGCAAAATTATACAGTCTTGCGCCGGTTTTTATTAAAAACCTGGTTGATCAGTTTTTTATGACCTTTAATTTTTCAATTGCACGGCTTACTCACAAATTTAACGATCCAAATAAACATAAAAATGGAGACTATAGTTTCTTTCAATTGCGCATCCTCTCGATTATAATATATATTTATAGCGATTGAATTTAATTTATTTCAAACACATAATAAATAGGGTGCGGCCATAGATATACATATTTCATATTTTAATTGAGCAGCAGAACAAGCGTTTCAATATTTAGGTACTAAAATGGCGGCAGCAGTTGGTGGGCGCTACATATTAAACTCACAATCATCCTCACAATTGCTACGCACATTCAGGTCAGGACACAAAGGATCTAGTTTTTAACGCGACGCATCCAATTACTATCTACTGATAAAGACACTAATTATAATAGAAGTCTACTGCGTGTCCCGCTCATGTCCTAGAGCAAAAACTAGCCAATTTTGCCGCCAGTTGCCCCAGTGTGCACCCGCCGCAGTGGTCATCCTTGGCGGGGGCAGGATCCATGCACCTGTCATTGTTCAATTAAACCTGGCGACACATTGCCTTAAATAATTCTTCAAATTGTATGCTATACAACGCGTATCCAAGTATTTTTTATTTAAAAAATACCACCTTCTCCTCTGTCGTATCTGTTTATAAATTTAGTTGTTTGGCGCTAGTCGATAACAGATGGCGCTACGCGACTGCTATGGATGCTCTTTTAGTATTCAGTTTCAGTTTACTTATTCTCCTGATGTTTTATTACAATTAAAATATTACTCATCTCATCTCATTAAAACTAAGTATGGAATCGATTAAAGTTCTCAGATTACGATCGTCATCTCGTGACTGGTCGGATCGTCAACTAGAACACTCAGTACCAGGCCGGCAGAGACTACGAAGAGCTTGTACGTTACGTCGCCGTGTAGTTACGTACAAGCAACGCCTTCTTAGCAGTTCTGAATACCGAGTGTAAGTGTAAGTCATATGAAAGGACTTGCAGGTTTGCTCGACCTGCCAAGAATGGGACACTGGGATTTTTATTATAACCCTATAAAATTATTAATTAATTCTAAAATAACTATTGTGTATATTCGTATCTGTTTGCACTCCTGTTTCAATAACTATTTGCAGCGCGAAGTTTTCAAAAACATTTTCAAGGTATTTATAATTTTCTTAATCCTTATCTAAAAAAAGAACACGGAAGCTAAAATGCCTTCCTTTATTGTAAGATCAAGAAAAGCGAGTTATCTTCAGCTTATTACGGGGAGACGAGGTACCAGGCTGGCAGAGATTGCGGGAGGCCAACTTGTGACGTACGTTGTAGTTTCAATGTTGTAGCTATATACACAGACGTAAGTACGTGAGCCCGCTTGTAGGTGTGCGTGAGCGCGTGTAGGCGCGTCACAATCACAGCGCCTGACGACATCTTGACGTATTTTTCTGTTTTTATTAAAAAAAATCCCATTTTTTTGCTTCGTATAATTTAAAGTATGAAAAAAATCATTAAATAAAAAGCCAGCAAAACCAAATATTTCAATACCAAGTGATATTTTAAGAAAATTCCTAATTCTAAAACCATGAATTTAAAAATCTGGGCAATGCGTCAAGGCGAGGCGTAAAGCGACTTTTTTCCAATTCGTAAGGTTGACGCTCTCATGTTCACACGGGGGCAAGCCTTCACACGTTCGTGTTCGTTGCCTCTACGAACTGCCTATGCGGAAACACAACTTTGCTATTAACACGCGTTCCTTTACTATGAGATACTGCCACTTATGCACATACATACATACATAGTATACGTACGAGGAAAGCGTTTTCACTACAACACACAGGCATCCGTCCAAATACAAGCAGAATGAGAGCATGCGCCGTGTACGCATGTAGATTTACACTTGTGTACGATTTTCCACATGTGAAAGTTGCGTTCATGTTGTATTTTCAGATTCGTTCGTGAGCAGTTTCTATGTTTCGGGTACCAGGGAAGCAGAAGTTCCGAGGAGTCATTCACACACACGTGCTCGCTTATTTGCTGATGTGTGCGTTATCTAGACAGCGCTCTTATCCAATAGACACGACAAACACATCAATTGGTGTTTTGATTAGAATTTAAATTTAAAAATAGTTGAGAATTTTGTGGTGCCATTACGTTATTGTTTCGGAATAGCATGTTGGGCGATGTTGATAAGGTGGATGCACCTCTAGAGTTGATTGAACGCCTGCGTTCTCATCATATCCTAGTATATTGGCGTTCAGTGCAGTCGTGTCAATGACTTGATCGATGACGAATCCATCAGTAGCAACGGCAGAAAAAAGATATGAGGAAAGCTATCTTCAGTAAATTAAAATGATCATCCACAATTATTTAATCTTACAATGTATCTACAATGTAGATACTGGGTGACATTGGGTGAATACTAATGACTGTTTAATCTTGTATTAATTTATTATTTTAGACAGCAAATTGTTGTAGCTGTCTATTGATTATATTTATTATAAGCTGGTGTAACTTGTGTATTTATATATTATGGAAATTATCAAACACAACGCACGTGGTCATTGCTTAGATCGATCGAATAGATTCTATTGTGAAACATACATGAGTACCGTGTAGATAATACATAAATTATGTCTACGTTTTTAAAATAGATCCTATGTAATTCTAGAGGATAAAATAAATATGCAATGTATAAAAATAGTTAAATACTCATAATTATAATAAAGCCTGTACACGCAATAGATATTTTATGGTATTTGAAATAACCTTGAAGGAGTAAGCGACACAATTAATTTGGAATAGACAGGCACAATAAATAAATTGCAACAAAAAAAGTATAAAAAAAGAGTAAAAAACAGACAGACCAATTAAATAAAAGTGCAGTTCAAATCGATCAGAGTAAAAAGGAACGTTCACGCGGATATTACGCCAGGCAATATGTTATGCAAACGCTGATGCAAGCGACTTGTATTGTAACCAGTAAGGTTGCAGATAAAATATATAATTTTAGGTGTCTGTGGCCAATATTTGACCCACTGACTGCATTTACAGAACGCCAGTTTGATGTACATTCGGCACGAGTGCGTTAAATGTCAAATTATAAAGTTTAATTCGTAACAAATATTCGTGAATTCATTAGTAGTATAGGCAACGTCACTGCCATTATATTTTAATGGGCTTCACTAAAGTCTTACATTATTCATTTATTATTAATGATAGTTTCAAAGTAACGCGCGATGTCCTTTATTACGTGGCAGGAAAAGCTAAAAATGATATTTATAATAAACTACATAAGGTTATAGAAAACCACGTCTTAGATTTAAAGATTGTAGAGACAGGTAACAAACAAATCGCGTGCAGCTATGAAAAGAAAAGTTTATGTAAGGAAGATAAGCGAATAAACAATGCAGTTTTTTAATTTCCAGATAAGAACACATTATTAACTGTTGAAATAAATCAGCTTACCGTGTATTGCAACACTATATGTTTCGAATAAACCAGTAGCAAATATTTACAGGTTATATTAATGCTTGTAATGTCGAACGATCGAAATTGCACATGATAGCACAAGGCTGCGAGGTCATTTCATTGTGAAATTATTTCACATTTTATTTCATACAGTTCCGTTAAACTTTTTGATTTTTATGATGGTTTCAGTGAAAGGATTTCTGTTTGATTCAAGTCGTTAATGAATAAAGGAAACAGACAAAAATGTGGCACAATTCATGCAAATAGCACTCAAGGCTACATTCTTTTGTATAGTCACACTTGCAAAAAATCTGCGAGTCCTAGCAACATGCCTGCATATTTAACAACAGGTTGAAAGGTTAAAACTTTAATAAATAAATGATTTTAAATTAATTTGCATCCTTCATTTATTCACATATTATTTTTTTGCAAATTTATTAGGAGCTTTTGAATTCTATTAATTTATTAATAGATCATCATTATGTGTCTTTTCCTACCATGGAAGTCCAAAGTTTTTGTTAATCCAAAAAAAAGCCCAATTAAAGACTGAATCCTAAATAAATTCATTGATAACTAATTAAGCGACGCGACTTAGATATCCATCGACAATACAGAATTATATTTTTTCTAATGTTTGGTCAAAGATGTGTTCAAACAAATAGGAACTGGTTCCTTACAAGTTTATTGACTCCACAAAACTACCATACATTCCGTGTCTCATATTTTTTGATAGAAAATTAAAAACATTGGGTGTTTGTACGTGTTTTTTTCCTTTGCCTCCTCGTTAGGTTACGTCATTTTGTGACTTTGTATTCATTGTGATGCTTCTAGATTTTTCTAGAGCTTTAGGTAATGCTTGTCTTGTTACTTTACTTGGCTTGGTTGGAATTTACGTTTGGGTTTTTCCCAAGACTGTCGTTTTTTTCTTCATGTTAAGTTTGAGTAGTGAAGCGACCGCTATCTCGTTTTCAATTGAATACTCATCTATTAAGTGTTTAGTCTTCTTTAAACTTATTGAAGCGTCTTATTAGAGATCTAGTGGAGCTTTTATTTAAAAATTAAACTCGTAATCGAGATTTTGTTCAGATAAAACCCCAACTCCGACCGCAGGAGACACATCAATTTGAATGAGCAAACATCCAGACATAATTTCAAGCTGACATAAAACACTATTGTACACATATTCAAATGAGTGTTTCGACCAATTTATCATACGTGTGCACAGGCAATAATAGCATCGAGACCATATTATTAATGCAAGTAATTTGGCATGTCCCTAAATAATGATTTTATACTTGCATAAACAAGGCGACACCTGCTGCTTCGTCCGTGCAGCGTAGCAAAACTGCCCACTTAATTATTTTAACATAAAACCTTTAATTAGACCTACCAGCTGCCATTCGACCTTGTATTGCACCTTTGTAATGCGACAAGCAGTATTTTGCATCGCAAAAAGTATACATTTTTAACTTCAATTCAAGTGCTGTTTTTACTTGTTGCAGAAAAAATAGTGATCTCCCAGCGTTCTTTGTTGTTGATATTTTAAGAAACGATAGCATTATTGGTCTAATTTGCATGTTAAACGAAATAATAAGTTGTTGAAGTGCGACCATTATGCATCTGCTTGTATTAGCTCCCGTGCGTGTATGTACTCTCTTGTCTATTAGCTTTTAATGGTCACCTGTACGTCAAACGGCACGTCTCGTGTGCTTTCAGGACACATGCTGTGCATTTAGACTTGAATTAAGATCTATTTTTGTCGTTGATAGTTTTACATCGTAATTTTGTGTTGCATTGTATCTTAGGACTATAATTTTGTGATTAAAGGTATACAATTTTGTTGAAACTTTGGGTTACATGAACGTACATCATTGTGTTAAAGTAAAACAGAGATAATGTTTCACTTTAACACAATGAGGTACGTTCGTACCTTCGGTTAAAAAGCAGTTTCGAGCAAGTATCTCAACAAATAACTTACAATCAATATTTTAAACCACAAATTAACCTCGAAGCCCGATTCTTTATTTAAAAGTTCAAAACGTAAACCGGTAATTTTACATTTTAACCCAACAATTTGCGTACTAACATGTTGTTTGAGAATTTTTCAAATAATGCATTTATTTCGTCACAACGTTGCAAATTCTTGTGTTCGTGTCGTAACATTGATTGTTAAGTATGTGTGTCGTACTTGATTTCATGTTTTTACATAATGTTGTAAAGTCTGTAGGAAATATCTGAGGCAAGTACTTAAAACTTTAATTCATTTTTACTCAAGTGTGTAAGAAGAATTGATTGGTTTGGGTCGTGCGGCTTTGTGAAACTAATTCCCTGTTCAATGACCGTAATTTATGCACACGTAATGTCGGTAAAGGACGCGCAATAAATAGTCTATGGGCAGCCGCATATCATAGCCCGTGTTATTCCTATCGTCCAACGAAATCGTGTACAAGCATATTTTTTGTTTATGCCACTGCGATTATCTATTCACAAACGAACTTTTTAGGAAACTTGTATCCGAGTCTTTAACCTGCCCATATAACGTGTTTTATTACTCCTACTTGCCCTATAAAGAGAAATAACATATCTTTTTCCTACACAAGTTTTATCATAATCAAATTACGCCACATTAAGTTACGACGCGACCAGTCTTGACTATATTAAGTTACCAAAATAGATGGCATGAGTTTAAATGGACTAACAAAGGAAGAAACCAACGTGCGGAGAATATTATGAGCAAAAAATATGGCGGACTAGGGTGGTAGTGACCTATGATGACGCAATGCCAAAAACAGGCCACACTGCAGCCGACAGAGGCTCGTTGCCGAACAGGGGTCAAGGAGGTTCATCGCGGAATATTGCTCAATCTCGTACAGACATGTGCGAACCTAAATATCACGTACACGTGAATCACCGTGTCATCGCCAAGACCAATTAAAAAAATAAATCAGTTTCTAAATTCAAAGTTTCGAACGCGTTTACGTAACGACTCTTCCGTGGTGTTGCATTTGTCAAATATCTAGTTCAGTGTTGCAATTCTATAAAATTGTTTTATCTAAAATCTTTTTTTTGAGGATGAAATTGGTATGTTTGTGGTAAAGTAACGACATTTTTTGATGTCGTCGAGGAGCGCGGTGGAATCGTGTCCGCGTCTATTTTGAACTCCCGATCGGACGTTCGCCCGGTTGTTGAACTGGAATAATTCGGCAAACACAGGCACATTACGCGCTTGATAATCTCATGATATTATGATACGTGTTGGGCCGTGTGCCGATTATAAAATACCTTTCCGCGTACTCGTCTACACACGCGGTATCTGTATATACTTTATTACACCTAATGTTATTAACTATGGCTTGAAGGAAGTCGATACTGAAACAATATTAACTACTGATTCCTATCAGATAATTGAATATCGAAGTAACATTAAAGTTTAAAGCCTCGTTTTAAAAGTAGTTTTTTAGGTTCTCGAGTAATATGACACAATAATGATAATTAATTATAGCAACGATTACATTCGCAATACAAATGAGCGGTGTGTTGTGTTTACGCGAAGTGGACGCAAACATGCAGAGATGGGTCGCGGCTGTGTGGGTGCGCCACTACCGCAGTGTGGGTGTGTAGTCTCTGTGTGTGTACGTGGAAGCGCGCGATGAAATAAAATATGTCCGGTCAATGAACTCGCGGTCGGTGCCATAAAAATCGCGATACTGGCCGAAATTCGGACAGAAAGCCGAATATTCAACCTTATAATTGATTTAAAAATATAAAGTTTATGGTAGCGTGCGGGCACAGCGCGTGTTCTAAATTCAAAATGATCTTGTTTCGATGTCCAAAAAGTCCGAATATGGTGGCCGGGGAATAGGAAGGATTACAGCTGTGCAACGAACTTTAATATGCAGCGTGCGGCTCGCGTGTCCGCCACGGCGACAGCTGTCCGATTCGCTCTTTGTCTCTCAGCACCCATGATTGAATCCTAATTTTGACCAACCCTTAAAACGGAGGTGTCAGTCAAATACAAAAGGCCATTCCATTTTTGAATTGAAAATTTGACAGGCATCTCCAACAGAAAGAAAGAAAACAATGTAAAAAAATAATACTCACTTGAATTGAATTTTAGTGTTGTCCGAAATGAAATAGCGTATTGCAATTTTTTCTCTTCCAAAGGTTGATGTTGTTTCTATGGGTGTTCATTTCCGGATTGCACGCGGCGCGCGAGTCAGCTGATTTCCATCCAATGACCTTGCGTACACGTCCTCCCTTCATTTTATTCATAGTATTTACAGGCGATGAGTTGTTTATCGTTCAGAAGACTCGCTCAGAGGTGAACCTTCTCTTTCGACAGGAGGAAGTCTCCCCGGGACTGGTGCCTGTGAATATCCTGCGTCTTCCGCAACACATCTTGTCTCATCGGGGTTGGGGGGGCTTAGTATATTTCCGTGGGGTCTAAACCGATCATTGTCACTTTAGTATTGCCCGGTAGGATCAAGTACTTTAGTGTCCATTTTTTTTTCATAAAGATTCTTATAGGATTTGGACAAATTATGGGGTTGTAGAACTTGTAGAAGTTAGTACTGACCGGTGGGGTCCAGAGTGGAGTCCATCTTGGTAGTTGTTTTTTTAATAAAGTCCAGTTGGGTCCAGGGTAAGTATATCCATGTTAGCACAGTCAACACAACAGTTCGTTAGGTGCACGGTCGCGGTTTGGTTCGGGGCACTGTAGTGATCGCGCGTGCGTCGTGCCGGCCAATGAGACGAGCGCTGCGCCCGCGCGCTTATATGATAGAAGCGCGCTCTGCACGCGACATCTGGCGGCGAGTGGACGAAATGTGGAAATATAGTTTTCCGAACGAAGTTACATTGCACTTGGTAATGATTCTTGGGTTTGAGAATTTTCATTTTATGAAAAAAAAAACTTTTTCCTCTACTGTATTTTCTATTACTTACATAGAATGAAGGTCGATGTAATCTAAGCACTAAAAAGGTTATTGAACTTGCCAGACATCGTATTTCTATTAATTATACAGGTGGTCCCCTCGAACTAGATCAATGACTGCTCCTAAGAATGAAGGGTTAATGATCACGTTCAGTAAACAGCTTGGTATTTGTAGAATTTTGACATTCTTTTGCGAATGTCAATATCAGAATATTGACATTTGCAAATAGGAAATTACTGAAAATTTTCCACAATTCTCATAATATTTTGAAACTCATCGAGTATATTTTTATAAGCCCTCTTAGGGCTCAACTTATTTTTTATCAAAATATATGGACGGGAAAATAAAATCACGAATGTTTTTGTGCCTATAATATCACAGCACCGAAGAGAAAATGGACGGGGGGACAAGCACACCAGCATCACCGTGAGAAGTGGAAGGAATGGGTCGAGTGAAACAATACGGCCTAATTAAAAAAAACACGAGGTACTGAGGAAAAGAAATCGCAGTTTAAAATAATCGATATGTCCCAGATCTCCCTGTATTTGTTTCCTATCATTCCGGGAAGGTTAAAGTTCGGAAACAGTTAACGTAAATGACTCATTACAGTGATTAGGTATCTTTCTTATTATAAAACTCTTCGGTGTTGAATTTCTGAAAAAGTGTCTGAATGTTGTCTTGCTTGAGATGAAATCTAAACATGTTTTATACATAGTCTGTGCTTCCATTTTAAAATATCATTACTTATGATGATACGGCTCGAAATGGGGTGGCTACTGTGAAGGGGACTAATTGAGATGTATGTAAGAGGATGACATGTTGCACCGACCCCAAAAAACTAGGATAATGGTGATAAAAAACTGTTCGTTTACCATTTTTATCGAAATTAAAACTAAATTCTTTCACGTTTTTCCTTGAACTTTCCTGGTTTTCTCTGCTTAGCTCTGTCCTTGACTTCATACTCTATTGGCTGGACTCCACAGAAGCGGAGTCGAGACCAGAGGAGAGGAGATGTGTTGTAAACCGCCAATAGAATTTCGTTATTTATACTTGTCGTCTCTGCTTAGTTTTAGTGGAAACGGTTGAGTGGAGAGAAGAAAAGATATCTCCTAATTGTTTAGGCAATGTTTATTTAATTACAACTAAAAACAAGCCATAAAATATAAAAAGGTAGGTATAAAATAGCCAACTTTTGGAAATGTGGCTAGCCGAACTGTATATAATATAGGCAATATTCTGAATGTAGTGGTAGTGGTACTAAGTATGCCAATCTCAAAAAAAATCTCAAATTAATTAAGTTAATAATATTAGCGCAATAATTAACCGTGTTTCAAATCGAGGTCGCATTTTGATATTTGGAATATTTAATTCGAATTTTGTTAATACTGTAATATATTGAATTTTACAGTTTAATCAGATTATTGAATACCGTTTCTTATAGATACAATGACCGTTCTTTTCAATATCCGTTATTGTAAGGAATTCTTTTAAAATACCAATAAAATAAGTCTTAAAAAAATAATGTTTTTCTTCCTGTGATTGCTTTCTAATTGTATTTTTTTTACATAAATTCTTGACATACGATAAAATGCACTAAAAATAAATCTAAAAAGCATTTCGTAACTGTGAAATACGTAACCTACAGGATAAGACTACTACGAAAAGTGTGTGTTCTTTCTGAAGCATTTGATTTAGTTAATCACATCGCATTACACTTATACGTGAAAAATTATCTATAAAGTTCGTTTCTATTGTCTTGACCAAATAATCGGACCCTTTTCGAACGAGTATACCTTAAAATCCATTCATTTACTTATCTCTTATTATTATAATAGCTTACAGCACACTATATTATTATCAGGCATACCGCAGGGCGTCATTTCGGGATTCCTTATAATCTGTTTAGGGGAGAGTATCTGTTGTCCGTAATCCCTAACACTAGATGTTAATATTATTGTACCGAACGAATTTTAACTCTCTATTTTAATTTTATAGTCATCAGCGTGCTATTATTCATTGACATTAGTCAGTAACACAATATATGGGCCGCAGGTTGATCATTTCATGTAACACAGAATTCTTTTGAAATTGACGAATTTAACACAGGTATTAGTCAAGACCTACTGTTGTTCAATGATGACGGCAGGTTACAAAAACCCCTACCCTACTTCCAATTAACCTTACAAAACTGTCTGGTAATAAAAGGTATAGGTATACCTAATATGTAATAAAAGTAGACACAGTGTAACCGACATAATTTTGCGGTCAAACCAATTGCGTCAATACCTAATAAGAATATTAATTGCGCCGTATGTGATCTTGACTCACACTCACATTTTTGTTAAATATTCAATACTTTGGTACAAACAAAGGGTTTTTGTAATGACAAGTCATTACTATAGCGAGTTTTGTGAATACACATAGGGTTACGTCAAAACATGAGTATGATAACTGACCTTATTTGGACGTTAACATTATTTAAAAAAATAACAAATTCAAAGTATTATATGTATTTATTTGCTAAATATAGTGTAAATATAAAGATAAGTGATCGCTACGTTTTGCCGTCAACGGCGTGCAAATATTAAAATAAAATTAATAGAATTAAAATTTGTTATGAGGTGATAGCAGCTATCTACCATACATTATTTTTTAATACTTAATACATCTTATTTCCAAGTAAGTTTCTAGATATTAAATTTATTTCATTATAAATTATTCTTAAGAACTATGTTAGCTAAATAATTTCAGACAAAACTGTTTTTAACATACAAACTTTAAACATTCTACTCACTTAGGTTGAAATAGTTTGAGTAAGCCTTACTACAATTGCCTTACAGCCCACAGAATAATTAAATAAATTAATTCAAAACGCTACTATTCCATTCTTACGTCTTCTTCTTGTTTTGGTGCCTCTCCAATTACTAAACGTTGGCCATAAACTCCGCATACCCTTGTCTTTCGGCAAGTGGCGCTGTTTTTCATGAAATAACATCATGTGTATTTTATTTTCCAATAATTGCAATTTATTTCATGCGACTTACGAAGCTTTGATATCAAGATAATGTGATATGATAAAATACACTTGGAAAGAAAGGCACTTGAAAAAGAACACTAGATTGTGTTCTTTTAAAACAAACAAGAATAAACTCGACCTAGAAGTTTACACTAAACGTATTTTTACATGGAATCTTACAAATGATTTTTCTTCACCTTCTACCAATTTCACATTAACTGCCCACATCGCATTAATTTGAATTCGTGAGGACGCCTTATTGCTACAACACGTAACCCTGGTATTGATGTGGAACAAATTATATTTAATTCTTCTTTTCTGCATCATTGGTCTAGTGGTCGCAATAGCGACTGCTGAGCATGAGGTCCTGGGTTCGATTCGGGGTCGGGCAAATTATTATTGCGTTTTCCCTCGGAAATTTCTCAGTAGCAGCCACGGAGTTTGGATTTGTGCCTGGTTGATAGCAATAGGCTCGCCCCCTTTTGGGGATTACAGCAGCGATGTTATGATAAGTTATTGTTATATTATTACACAATAGCTAAACAACCGTCTCGAACCACATATAGTAATAATAAGTCATTTATTTCTTAACAAAATACATTGTGTAGACACTTAATAGGATTAGTAATAGTAATAATAAAAAAAAAATAACAATAACTCATTTTTTACAATAATAAAATTAATAGTCGTTTAATAAAAAAATATAATGTCAAAAAAATAAAATAATGAATGTAATAAAATTAATAGTCACTGAATTACTTCATTGTCATTTGTCAACTACTGAATTCATCAATACTGTAATGGCCCTTCCTCAATAAATATGTCCTTGATTTGTTTTTGAATAAATTTGCACGGGTTATGCTTTTAAATTCAGTAGTACATGACGGACAAAGGGTTAATTGATCAAGTCAGGTCAATCCTATGCTAAATATTATAAACAATTAAACCAAAAAGGTCACCAAACAAACAAAAACATCAAATTAACAACAAATTTATTTGTATAATTTTGATACAATACTCGTGATTCATTTACATAAGAAAGAGTTCAACGCGCTGTCATTTTGTTAATGAACTTTATTCCGAAAGAGTTAAAGTTTAATTTTGATTGTGTTTCTTCAGGAGCTGAATTCTGTGGTTTCCCAAGCATGAGGGGTTTTTTTAGAGTTGTGAACATGTAAATGTGTTTTATTTACAAGTTCTTTGAACAACGAATCCTTATAACCGCAAAGTTGTAAAATAAAAAGAATTTCTTAAACGGTTTCCGTTGTGTCACTTGGCTAGACCCATTACTTACGGGGCGAGGAAAGGAGCTCGTGGCTAAATAATAACAGGCGCTCGGATTAATCTTCAGGTTAAGCCACGCTTGCCTAGGTTGATATGTGGATCCCAATACATACCGAGTTGTACCGGCTGTCATTTTTGTAGATCTTTGACAGTATTTACAAGTTGTCAATGGCCCGAAATTCTGACAACCAGACTTATCAAGGGGTACCGTACTACCTAGTAGTAACTGGGTTGGTTGTGGAGGCCAGATAGGCAGTCTCCATGTAAAATATTGGTATTCAGCTGCATCTAGTTAGACTGGTTATCCACATATTTTATTTATTTATTTATTTAAGATCTCCAACAAAGGATTTACACACATCATGAGAAAAAAATTATGTACCTTTGCCAATAATTTTTGTATGATAAGGTCATACAAAAAAAAAAAAACAATTTTTTTTTTCATTTTTTTTTTTTTACAAGTAAAGGAGTATCTACGGATACTCCTTTACTTGTAACCACTATTTCATGTGAATATTTCCAAAATGAGTAACTAAGTATGTATATTTTGAATGAAAATGTAGTGAGGAAAATGTTGAGTATGAATGCAGATATGAAGCGAAGACCAAAGAAACGATGGATGGACCGGGTGAAGGATGACAGGTATGGCTAGAAAGGAGGTCTAAATATAAAACTGTTACTTCTACTGTCTGGGATTCGTTCAGGGTTCGGAATTATAAACTTAATTGTTTTCTCTGTTTTTTTAAAAGTTAACTCTTTACTCTTTTGGATACGTGCAGAAGCGGCAAATAACGTTCGGATACACGTGAAGTTTATTAATTATTGTTTTATGATTTTTGGTAATATCAAGATAATTATCAAGGTATAATAATCAAGGTGTAATTATCCAGGTATAATTATCAAGGTATAATTATCAAGGTATAATTATCAAGGTATAATTATCAAGGTATAATTATCAAGGTATAATTATCAAGGTGTAATTGTCAAGGTATAATTATCAAAGTATAATTATCAAGGTATAATTATCAAGATCATAATCATTTTGAACACTTTTATCAATGATAATTATCACATCAAACCCTGGTCTAGTTAGACAAGTGACAATCGCTTCCAAGTGTTCTGTATTTCGACAGCGAATTTAGTACGAAGTACCTGACAAAAGGCTTTTGGTGCCTTATATCAATCCAGTACATTTTAGACTTTTCTGTCGACTGATAGATGGTTACTTGCGCATAATAAACGATGTAGCAAAGCGTTTCGTGCGAATGTGTGGAACATCGACAAGGAATGGGTGATAACCTGCAGTACGTCTGGACTCCCGATGAAAGAAGATTATGTACATTATGAAGACCATGTGACATCGATCAATCCGCACTGGGCCCGCGTGGTGGATTATAGCCCATTCCCTCTCATAGAGGGCAGTGGAAACATAATAGGCTGCTATGCCATTATGTAAGTGAGAAAATTTCGTGGATTTTTCTTTAATTGTGAAGGCACCCTGTAATAATACTGTTGTAGAATGTCAGTGTATAGAGCTAGATGTAAATACCTGGTCCAGGAATAGATTAAGGTACCATAAACATAATCAGCCCACAACGGTGCGGTGCCCCAGGCCTCCTCCATGCGAGGGAGTTGGCCACCACGCGGGCCCAGTACGGGTTGGTGTATGTCGCAAGTCTTCGAATTTCATTCGGTTTAGGACATGCTGTATCCCTATCGATGTTTCCCTTCACCGTTTTGAGAGCAGTGGTGACGAAATTAATTACACAAAAATGTAGGTCTGGATTAGAATCCTTAACCTACGATGTGTAAGTCAGGTAAAGTCCTGCACTGCTGCAGAGTAGTGGCTGTGTAATATAATATGTACGTATATGGTACCTACATGCAGGTGCCAAATCGGAAACTGTAATCCCCCCGTAATTGGGACGTGGAGGTCAAATGGCGTAGTTATGTAGACATAATTATTTCCAGTAAATACCTAACTTAAGATAAAAATTGGGTGTACAAAAAACTAACTAATTAAGAATAGGTCTCTACACTTTTGGCCCAGAAGAAGTGGTGCCAGTTACATTTTTTTTAAATTCAGATCTTATTCAAATTGTTGGCAATTTGTATTGCTTGTGGTGCCTGTCTGCTTTTAATGAAAATTGAGAAAAAAAACTACTGACTCGTTGAGCTACTGATCCAAGAGCTACTGCTGTGCATGAGGTATTAGGTTTAATTCTCGGGTTGAGCAGTGTTTCTGCCCCGGTGATTGTAATAGGCTCGCCCCCTAATTCGATGGGATTTATACACAACTGGCGAAGTGGGTAAATAATGAAAATATTTGTTTTCAACAAACTTTGGCACTCACTAGGATTTTTTCCTGTATCGTAGGTGCGTTTACAAACATTTAAACTCATATACCTACACGAACATATTTACATAAAATGTGGTTAATATAAAGGAGGTATCAGTTATTTTTAGTGCAGGACATACTGTGCCATGATAATTTTTTTTTAGTTTAGTATATCTATCTAAAAAAAAGACGTTACTGAAGAATGGTCACTAGTCTAACCATTCTTCGATGATAGACCAAAGATATCTCCGATCAGCCGTTTAGTCGTGAAAAGGTAACAAACAAACTATATAGACTTACTTTCTCATTTATAATTTTACACAGTATGGATTTGTTTTGTTTTAAAAACTGTGCAATAGCTCAGGTTTTATCTATAATATTGTACGTATTTGGTCAAATAAATGAACTTTACATATACTATGACATTGGAGGATAATCCATTTACATTACATTGTAGGCTATATATATATGGTTTTGGAGATTCCTTTGTCACAGTTAATTATTATGTAGAACCCTATATAAATACTGTTTATTTAGGTACATAATGTACAGATTTACCTACTTTTAAGTTAGAGAGGAAATTGAGTTAAATATTATTCATTTTTCCTAAGTCTTATACATAATATGAATGAATTGACGTAATATTGTTTATATTTATAATTTTGATCGCGGAAAACGACTCTTGGGTTTTGCAATACTTCACTTGTCATGTTTACAAGTGGTTTGGGTTATGACTAATTTATTAACTGTTTACAATACAATGTTAAATAATATATGAAATGATAACATGTATTTATGAATGAAAATACTCGGTATTTGAGTTTATCTAATGTAAAAAACTTTTCCTTTCTTGAATGAATTAATAAATAACTGAATAAAACGAAATTAACACAATGTAATCGTGTGGTTTTCAATAATCGTAAACAAGCCGTTAATTATGTGAAATTATTTAACAAATTTATATTTTCAATTGGTTATTACTGAAAGCTTCTTAGACAAGTATTTAGGTAAAATATATCATCATCATCTTCTTGCCTTTTCTCCTATGTACATAGCCTTTAACAAATAAGCTAATATAAAAAAAAAAAATATTCTACATACTTCTTTCTATAATTTTTATTTCAAAGATAATTAAATTATTTACAAACTAAAAAACTATAATAGTAATAAATATGTACAAGTAGAAAAGGGTTACAGGGCGTCCAAAAATTCGTCCGCGTCCCACATTGACAGCGATGTGGAGCGCCCAATCGCAAACACGTTGGTAGTTATGTGTTTGAGCCGTTTGGGGTTGAAACACTAGGGCCATGGGGTCCGAGTGCCCACCTAGTATTTCGGGAAATAGCCAAGCGGTTGGTCGACTCTTCACGTGACCAGAGGGCGGCCCTATTTTTTGGCCAAAGAATCAGAATTGCCATCCAACGTGGTAATGCCAGCCTTCTGGGCACTTTTCCTGTTGACAGCGATGCGGACGAAGTTTTGGACGCCCTGTAACCCTTTTCTACTTGTACATATTTATTATTACTATTATAGTTTTCTATAATTAATTTTATAAAGAGGTATGTAAGTTTGTATGTATGTTTTTAAACTGTCGTGGTCACTAACATTATAATTAACACTAGAAACGGGATATTTACCATGTCACGTGTGTCGTGTGTGCGTGTGTGTGTGTGTCATGTCATGTGTGTCATGTTTGTCATGTCATGTGACATGGTAAATATCCCGTTTCTAGTGTTAATTATAAGTTTGTATGTAGATTACCCAAATCTTCAGAACTACTGATATGATTCCGAAAATTCTTTCACTAACGGGAACCTGTCATTATCCCTGAGTGTCATAGAGTACATTTACAACCTTCCCGTGAATATTTCCGTACATAACGGCAGCGAAACCACGCGCAAAAGCTAGTAACAAATAAGGCTATAGGCACGAAAAGAGGCGCCTTAAAAAACAAACCTTACCTGAACAAAAAACATAGAAAAGAACTGGAAAACCTATACAAACAAACAAATAAAACAGTGTTATGAAACAGACTGTCCAACGATCATCGGAAGATGATCGGACGACTAAATGAAAAGCTCCACGGGGCTGGTGACACAGACGCGGCGTCCTGAGCCCGTTGGCAGGACGAGATTATGGCGAATGTTGAACGAGACTGCTGGAGGTGGCTCTTACCCGAATATGTCGATAAATCAAAACACTAATACATAATTATATTTCAATTTACAATTATATGAAATTCAATAATCTAATTATAAATCTAAATAAGTTATTAAGCATGTTTTTATTTAATTTAATTGATTTGTTGATTTTATAAGTTAGGTTATTTATCATTTTAAATGTTAGTTGATTGTGTGGAATTAGTCAATCTTTATAAATAATTAAAAATGGCCTCTAATAATAATAAAAAACTTTTTTGCAAAAAATAAAACCGACTTCAAAATCACAAAAAAGTGAAAAATAATTTTAGCTTCAGAAGTCGGTGACTTTAGTTTGTTTGATTAAGTTTTTTGGCACCGACTTCTGAAGCTAAAATTATTTTTCTCTTTTTTGTGATTTTGAAGTCGGTTTTATTTTTTGCAAACAAGTTTTTTTTATTTTTTCATTTTTAGTTGCAATATCCTATACAAATATTTTCTATGCGTTCATTTTACATTGTAAACCATACATTTCATGGTAATAGGCTTATTCTTACTTCCTTACTAATATAATAAATGCGAAAGTAACTCCACAACAACAAACAAGTAACAGACTTCAGAGTCAAATGCTCATAAAATAAAAACTAATGGGCCTACCTGAATCAAATTTGTATGGGACCAATTCGAATCTATTCCGCATCAAACAAAAAAAGAATTACGTAAATCGGTTCAGAAACTTCGGCGTAAACCTCCTCCTTTTTTTTGAAGTCGGTTAAAAAGGACACTAATCCGACAATTTTCAAGAGCAAGAAAAACAATAATTCTGAAAATAGATTCCATTAAAACACACATAAATATAAATACTACCTACAGCAATGCCCCACGTGTATTAATGTGGTGATGTCCTTCGATGTATTGTAATGTCGATGCCTCGATGGATTCGTTTAAGTAATGTTGTACCCACAATATCGACAGATGTGCGGAAAATGGAGGGAAACTGTACAAGTATCCCTATTTGAGTATGACTATGGACACTGTTTTATGTAGATGTTGAGTTGATTTTGAGGTAACGTAATTATTTTTATGCTTGAGTTTAGTTGTCAATGTTTTTATTTTTATTTATAGTAGGTATATTGGCGTGTGCGTGCATGCAGGTGACTTGCGGCAAATATTAAAACTTAATGTTTTTTTTTTTTTTTTTTTTTTTACTTTTTTTGCAACATAACAGACGTATTGCTGGTAGTTTTTGCTACTTCTACCCAGTTAAAACACTAGGAGGTGGCGAAAGATGAGCATTTTGGGGGACGGTCTCATTTAATTTTTGCCATTCGAAAGGTGCTGATTTTATCAGTTTAATTTAAATAAATAACTTTTGATTTAGTTTTTTTATTTAAATCGAGATTGAAATGATAATTTTACTTAATTTCCAAGGCTCTCGTAAGGCAGCTGGATCAAGGGCTTAGTTCAGAAAGCGGTGCTTCTGGAAATGGCTTGTTGTTAGAAAACTCCTCTTTCTGGAGCCCTGACCGCCGATAACTTGGACCCTGTTCCCGACACCGGTGGGCTACTATTTTTTGTGTTCCTTACCTTAAAAGGAAAAAACGGAACCGTTATAGGATCACTCGCATGTCTGTCTGTCCGTCTATTCATTTGATATGTAATCAAACGAAAGAACTCATTGTGAGCCTCTCAAATATTTTTTTATTATAATTTGAACTTTTGAAGATATAGAGTTTTGAAGTTTTTTAAGAAAATAAGCGAAAATTGGCCGTTTCCTCCTTAACTCCGAAACTATATATTACAGGAAAACCTAAAATAAATCTATGGTATTAAAAGTAACATAGGAAATGTCTCAAATTTGGGTTAGACTTAAAACAACTTACGGAATTAAAATAATTATCTTACGGAAACCACGCGAACTCGCACTTGTCCGATTTTTTATATAAATTATTTTTAAATGTTTTTTTTTTAATATTATTTTAGATTGAAATATTTGAAAATGTAATTAATGTGTATAGAAATAAATAAAGGATATAACAATTTTATTAAAAAAAACAATATCCATGAATCGTTGAATTTCCGGTGTGAAAACTTATTTACGAAATTACAATAATTAAAACAATGTTTACAATTCTCAAAAAGAAACTTAAACCTTTGGGCAACCAAGTCAGTATTAACAAACATAACAACACTTATTAGAAAAACGAGTTTCTTCCATTTAGTTTGTCCGGCCATAAATCGGCCGTGTGGCCACCCTACATGCCGGCACCGCTCAGGCAGGTCGGTCGCGACGTTTCCTTTTCCCTGTGCGAGTGAAAACTGCTTTCTTATCTGACGATATCCGCAGGTACAGACGTACACGTAATCTTAAGATATTTGTACCTCCTACATTGGTTTTGCATACAATCGCAGACTAAAATTATTGAGCAGGTTTTGTAGTGAAATTACCTGCCTGCTTGCCTTGTAAAATTAAATTTTAGTAATAATACGGAAAATCGAGTCAAAAAGCTCTGATTTTATACACCATTATTTTAGGTCGTTCTGGAGCCGAATACCATGAACTCGATCATCGAACTCGAAACGATTGGGACTATTTTTTTCAATAGATTCTCATTATTTCACAAAAAAAACATTAAATTTATTCTTTCGTGTTTTTTTTTTATTGTTATTTTTTGAAAAAAAAAAATAGTCCCAATCGTTTCGAGTTCGATGACCGAGTTCATGGTATTCGGCTCCAGAACGACCTAAAAATAATGGTGTATAGCGTTGTCTCTTTCACCCATACTTACGTGAAAATCTCTTATACTTGATGTGGCATACCTACCTATTAACTATCTCGAGCCGAGCTACACGATAACTGGCAAATGCCTTGCACTGACTGGACAGGTCTACTTAAATCTGTATGTGACTTGCTTCAAAAGACCACCTTGTTAATAATCTACATAGTTCTCATGTGTATTGACCAAGATCTTTTCAGTGTGGTCAGGAAAAAACACCAGCCCCATCTAGTGAAAGAAAAGAAAAGAAAGAAAAGAAAAGAAAAGAAAAGAAAGAAAAAATATTTATTTGTCGCAGGGACATGGCGTGCATACAAAAAAAGAAATAACAATAACCATAAAGCGCATCTAATATTATAAATACAACAGGACAGAAACACAAAAAAAAGTTAAGTAACAGTGAAAAAAAATTACGTGTAAAATATTTGTAAAAAAAGACGGGTTGCACTCCGGGAGTGCCGGCAGAAGTGAAAACTTGATTATAACAACGTTTTTTATAACAACGCCCTCTAGTAGCAGCTAAAAAAACTGTCGCGCCTACCAGTAACAGTGTTCTCTGTATCAATGCATCATTTTAGTTTTCAATATCAAAGATAGATGGCGCTTTGTGCTAGCGCCATCTACCAGCGGTCTCTCACAACAGTTACTCATTGCATTTGCTAATGTACTTTCTACTTCATTCTACAAGATGTCGCTAGGAGTTATAAAACTACGATCATGTTCCAAAACATTTAAAAATTTCTTTAAATAATTTTAAACCATAAAATGTTGAAGGTTAAGTTCAAAATCGTCTACTCTTCATCCGTCTTACGCTTTTTCCAAATTTCTTTAAATAATTTTAAACCATAAAATGTTGAAGGTTAAGTTCAAAATCGTCTACTCTTCATCCGTCTTACGCTTTTTCCAAATTTCTTTAAATAATTTTAAACCATAAAATGTTGAAGGTTAAGTTCAAAATCGTCTACTCTCCATCCGTCTTACGCTTTTTCCAAATTTCTTTAAATGATTTTAAACCATAAAATGTTGAAGGTTAAGTTCAAAATCGTCTACTCTCCATCCGTCTTACGATTAGGTCACGTGTCCTGACGCGAGTGTCCTGACGCGAGTGTCCTGACGCGAGTTTAAGATTTTATACCCATTACAGAACAATTTTTTTAGAGTGCTCAACGCCGCTAAAGAAGTTTTCACTTCAAAAACCTATTTGGAAAATAAACATCATTCATCATTTACCGGTTAATCGGTATACAATTCTTCAATGTACAAAAATCTGGGAATGGCCCCTCCTGACTTCGTTATTTCGATCCAGGGAAAATGTAGACGTGGTTTTTGGTTTTGCGCTGGTCTCATCTTATCCCTCTCTCTGGGAGTAGTGAACAATTTCGTTCGTGACTGTACGCATTCTAATTTGCATTGTGGTCTATGAATATATCGTGGAACCGAAATCGGGATTTCTCTGTTTAAAATGTGATGATATAATTTACTTTAACTCATACATAATCAAATGCTCTTGAGTGCGGACCGTGAATCGGCACGTGTAAATGGGACGCTCTCAGACTCGGACATCGTCGCAGGGTGGCTAGTGGAGTGGGCCTATGTCCAGCAGTGGACTGTTATAGGCTGATGATGATACACAATCAAATCGCAGATTACTGTTTTCCAAAATCAAGTTTTCACTCTGAAACATGATTTTCTGGAATATTGTTTCCGGGATACCTGTGGTGAAAAAGTTCGTTGTTAACCGAACTATATACTTTAAAACCGATTGTCGTTTTTGGTATCGAACAAGCTGAAAAAAAATAAAACCTTCTTGCTCTAAAAAATCAGACGAAATTAAGGAGCTATCCAATTGGCCTAAGTAAGTAATAAGTACCTTCATTTTTATTTGAATTTCGTTTTAAGCACCATAATCGATCCCAATGGATACACCAAAAGCCAAAAAAAAAGAAAAGCAAAAGGAAATCTCTATGTTCTCTGTGTTGTTGTTGTGTTGTTGTTGTTGTTTGTTGTATGTGTTGTTGTCTGTTGTGTTGTTGTTGTTGTATCTGTATGTTCTATGTATGTGTTGTATTTTTATTTCATGTAATACTTTAAAAAATAAGTACCTACCTACATAATTATGTAGGTACTACATATTTAGATGTATTACATGCATGAGGGTTAATAAACAAATTGTCATTTGCTTCGTATGACGTCAATGTGTTACGAATTTACGATTACACGAATAAATCTGAATGATGCATCCTTGGTTTTTGGCATATTTTGTATGTATCTATACATAACATAACATCACGCCTGTAATCGCAGACAGGTTAGGCAGAGGTGTACCTATAGTACACCCACATGTATTTATTTAGCCTTTACTTGCCTTAACATTTCATTCCTCACAACACATGTCATGTATGTATGTGTATGTGTTTGTCTTCATTGTTTAATTGTGCTTCTGTGTGTTGTGCTATGTCTTTTGTGTGCACTGAATAAATGTTTTATCTATCTATCTACCATTAAATACAAAAATACATTTAACAATTCATTAAACATTATCATATATCTTTTATTATATATCTTTTATCATTTCATTTCGTTTAATAATATATTTAATATTTCATTTCATGTATCAATACTTTTAACATTTCATCAAACATGAGTACTGAAGAATGGTCATTTATAGTACTTATTATTCATTTATAGTAGAGTATTCCCACAAAACGGCACGGAAGAGAAAAATATCAAGGAGTTGAGTGCGCATCTTCGACGGAGACGCCATGGCTTGTGTGCGTGGAATAGCGCTACCTCTGTGCCTCTAGCGAATCCTCGTACAGCAGGATGCAAAGGCAGCAGCACCCACCGCAGCAGCCACCGCAACATCCGCAGCCTCGGCATATTTTTATTTTATTGGAAGGTAACGAGTACTTAAGAAGCCTAAAATAGGTCGAAGTAGAGGAATCTATAGATGTCGAAAATCACAATTTTTTAATAAAATTTTAGAAGTATTAAACGGTTTTTTTGGGAGTCTTTTTATTAGTATAATATTATTGTGTATGTGTACCGCGCAAGTGATTTGATTGTACTGAAAATAAATCTATTCTATTTTTTTTATTCTTTTTTCTTGTCTTGAACTATGAGAGACACACTCTGGTCATTAAAACCAGAGTGTGTCTCTCATAGATTCCTAGAGGTGTGATAACTTTTGTTAACCTCTTATCTTGTTTTCCGTTTTTTTGTGTAGTAAGCAACGACTTATTGTCGGGCCTATGCTGTCCCCCCATACTTGAGTACTAATGCTGTAACATGATAATATTGTAAAATCTAATCATTTTAAAAGAGTAACCATGGAGTTTCTTGCCGGTTCTTCTCCATAGGAAACGACCAACCCGAACCATGCACCTTTTTGTCGACGTTTCATAAGTGCCCATGTAGGCCTATGTGAAATAAAAATATTTTGATTTGATTGATTGAGATAGTTAAGAATAATTCATCTTTCATCATACAGACATTACTATAACAGTTTAATTACTGTAAAAGGACATTGATTAGTCCACGTTAGTCTGCCTTCTAAGACCACCTAACAATCGAGGAAACACACGTAATCATTACGAAAAGCACGTGATACTTCACGACACGCTGTTTTTGTCGACGTGTGCCATTCCAACGTTGTATATTGTACATTGTGTTATATTACGACATCGCAGGGAATACCTCGATGACGGTCAGTTTTTATACACTCGTAGGTATACACAATCATCATCTGACTAATAGCAAAGTCTATTGACTTCAAGATTATAATTATTTTACATAATTGTAGTCTTTGTTTCATCATTTATCAGCATGTTGATGACCGCTGATAGTAAATCAAAGTTATATCCAACTGTGAATACATCCATACATAACCTGTTTTTTTTCGTATGGGGAATCATAAAATGACTCCTCCCGCTCTGGGCGAAGCGGGTGTGGACTGTGGAGTATCAGACTTTTATTGACTAAAAACCATCCATGTTCCTTCTATTGCCCTTTATGTTCTAGGGCCGTGGTATCTCTTTCGAACAGTCCCGCAGCCTTGGCAGGCATCGGCCCTTGCGGGCCCCTCCTGTTTGCTGACATCTCTTTGAGGCGCGCGTGGAACACGAACGCGCCGTCGACACGGCCTGTCGTCATAAGACGGACGGACGGCGAGCTAGCCCATTACTCACCGTCCACAGGCCCGCATCCATACATAACCTCACGCTTTTTTCAGATAGGGGTAAGCAGAAACTATAGAACGCCACCGGCTACGATCCTTGTATACTCCTTTCCACTCGTACACGTTCATCTATCATAGTCACGGTTGCGAGCTGATGAATAGTGGCTAAATTATGATTACATCAAGTGAACTGAAGAATTTAACACCAAGCCTTTAATCCCCGAAGGGTTAGGCAGAGGTGTGCCTAATACATAGTACGCCAACATTTCGCCAGTTATGTTTAAGTCCCATGTAATAGGGGACGAATCTATTGCCATCAACCGGGCACAAATCCAGACTCCGTGGCTGCTACTGAGAAATTACGAATGGAAAAACCCAATAACACTTTGTTCGAAGCGGCAGTAGTCGCGCTTGCAACCACTAGACCCACGAGACAGTCACAATAATGATCATAATGATGATGAAATGCCCATGGCATTAAGTCCGCCTCTGTACTTTGTGAAGTGTTAAATTAATCAGCACTGTTGGGTTTGCTCTACATCAGATTTCCATGTTTGGAACCAGATTGCAAAATAAGAGCTCGATATTGAGTAACAGGAAAATCAAAACCGCTTCTTAGTTCATATGTTACGTGTGTTTTTAGCAGATGATTTGAGTTCTAAGAAACTAGCGCCCGTTTCTGCTGACACTGGGTTACCCCTAAAAGTAATTCCTCAACATTTTTGCTTGTTGAAAATCACAAGAATGCACTAAAAACGCGCGTAGTTATGTTGTGTTAATCAATATTATAATCTGGATCTCTTCAACATTCGAGTGAATCGGTTTTATCTAGGCAAGGTGGCCCCCTAGGCCGCAACATCGATTCACATCAAGCGGGTTGCCAAACACAAGACGATTTCATCTAAAATAAAGTTTTAGCTTCACGGAATTTGACAGTTTTAATAATCTTCCCACCTTTTCTTCTTTTTTGTGCAAGACAAAGACAGCAACATTCTTTTTTTAGCTCCATCAGAGCCAATCAGAAACAAGCTCATTTATTCTATGAACTAAACCCACCTGAACACATTTCTACGCGAGCGTACACCAGTTATTAGAAAACTAGTAAACATAATATACTATAACTTGATTTCTAGTTCCTAGTTTTCTAATCTATAAAGTGTGTTTTTTACAGTATCCTCATCGGAATCGTATTAGGAATGCTGTATATTGAGAAATTAGTGAAGATCCTTCGTTTCCCTAATGACAAATTTATGATAAAACAATTTGTTAAAAGTGTTTGTGTCAGATTTATATGGATGTACAGTTGCCAACACAATTTAGAGAAGGACCATCTGCATTTTTTATTACAATTTTTTTTAACTTGCAATGTGTGTATGTTGGTTTGTTTGTTAAGGTCAAATTCTGCAACTGAATTTGGAAACAATCATCCCAACCCGATTGAAATGAAAAAACACAATAACACTTTGCCCGACCTGGGAATCGAACCCAAGACCTCATGCTCAGCAGTTGCGCTTGCGACCACTAGAACAACGAGGCAGTTTTTATCAATCTTTGCATTACAATTACATCGTCAATTTGTCACTTAGTACACGAAGGTATTCTAAGAAAGTAGCTTAATATCTATAAAAACCTTAACTGAAGTCACAGTAGCCAAGATATTCAGTAAACAAGGTGTCAATACGTTATACATATACATAGTTCGGTAGCTATTAGCGTGGCGGTCCACAAGCGGCAAGTTTTCACCGCGTCGCGTACGCGCATGTCATAGTAATGCATCCCATTGGCTATGCACTGCGCGTCGACTCTTGCGCAATGTTCTGATATCCTCCATTTTACTCTAACCACAGATTCTTTTTTTTGTATATTTACATTTTTTTTTTGTGGGAAGTTTAATTTGTCACGTGCGGAATTTTGTTCGAGTTAAGTAGTGAAATAAATCTCACTTGAACAAATTTAAGTGAGATGTACTTCTCGAGGAACTTTAGTGTTGTCTACTTCGTAGTTACAAGTGCCAAGAGCGGTCTTGACAGAGCTTTTCACTAAAGTTTGTATGTTAGTTCTTTGGAATTTTGATGTCGATGCAAGTCTAGAAGCATTTTGGCAGTCTGGGTTTAAAATTAGAGGTTGACATGACATATAATTAATTTATATGTACACAAACTTTGTTGTGTCTTCCTATATCTGAGACTTAATCCTAAACCTCTGGTTACGGCGAACTTCTTAACTGTGTGTTTCGATTGACTAGACATATCGACGCCGAATCAGCTGTAGCCGGTCAGAAAGGCTTTTACGTTCTTACAATTAATGCTCTCTAGGCCCAACGTAAACGGCACTATATTACATCGCCATGATAAACCTTCCTATTTATACTGTCGAATGTCGATAGTTCAGACTAAACATGACAGGTGACTGTAGTTATGTGAATATATGAGATATTAGCATGTACGACTGTGTTTAGCAGTTCATTAAGTAATGCTAGTACAGCCTCAGGCTTGAATAGGTTAGCATTATTAATTTTAAGAATACATCGTATTTTATTTATAGTCCTAAAAAGGTTTTAGTATTACATTTTTTTTTCTGTTGCTTTGATAAATTATTATTACTTCATCATCTCATCATCTGCCTAGCCTTTTCCCAACTATGTTAGGGTCGGCTTCCAGTCTGCCCGGATGCAGTTGAATACCAGTATTTTACAAGAAGCGACTGCCTATCTGACCTCCACAACCAAGTTAGTACTAGATAATACGATACCCTTTTGTAAGACTGGGTGGCAGACTTTCGGGCAACTGTCTAAACGTATCGACATTACTTACTGAGTTTAAAACACTTGAAGAAATCGTACTACTTGCGTGCGGTTTTTCGATTTGTTAAGATTAGTAAGGAAACACAGTGTTTTCGTCCTGTGCAGTCACTCTCACTACGATCTTTGCTCATATTTTCCAACTGAATTTTACAAGTACAACTCGTGATTACATCACAGGCTACCTGCAGTATTGTTTCTCCCACTTCCTCTAGTTCATTCTTTCTAAGGTTGTCTTGAAAAGATTAAATGACGAAGATGTATGAAAACATCAAAGTCAAAGTCAACATTATTTATTTGTTGACTTTGACGGATGAATAGCTCCATCGTTAATAACACTAAGGATGGGTGGTGAAGCCAGTGTGTGACCCAAAATACTCTTCCTTTAAAAAGAAAACCTCTTAGGAATACGCCACACTTGTTATTTATGTATGTCCCTCCTGGCAGCCAACTAGTAGCCTTTGCCAATAGAAAAAAGTCGTGAGCAATGGATACATATTGAACTTTCTGGGAATGTATTGCGTAGTTAGTTTATTGCAGGCAAATGGTTAAATCAGCTTTTTGGTAATTTACCTAGAAAATAACAAAAAGTTTAATAATTTACCGTCAAACGTAGATTTTGAGACATTCAAGTTGTTATTTTTCTCATGACAGCTAATCGTGGTCGTGTCAGTTACTCAGGGTACGGGTGAACGTTGTAATATCGTAATCGGCTTTAATGTACGTGTCATCAACAAAACTTTATGTAGTTGTGGTCCTATTGTAGGTCCCTGTGACAGTCCCACCTCATTTGGTAGATATTTAAAAAAAACTAGTTAACTCAAGTTTAGCAGCATAGTTCACCTGTCTGCCCATAATAACAGATTACGTTAATCAAGTCAAGCCATGATGATAACGGTATCTTCTTTGGTAATTTATTGATCATGGGAGTCAAAGGGCTGTCTATGTTCTACAGTGACTGTTTCCTTTATATTTCAATTTATCATGAGGAAATTAATTATTTATATAATATATTTAGTATCTTTGACTTAAGTCTACGCAAGCTTTAGCAGTCATTACTCATTGTGCGGGATTAAATAAACATAGCGTAACTTTTCAATGGTTTGAATTAATCGTAAATGTTATTAAGCAGATGATGATGTCAGGAAGAAAATGTAGAAGACATAAGGAACAACGGATGGATACTGACTAAAACCCATCCATGTTCCTTCTCCTTCCAGGGCCGCGATATCTCTTTCGAACAGTCCCGCAGCCCTGGCAGGCATCGGCCCTTGCGGGCCCCTCCTGTTTGCTGACATCTCTTTGAGGCGCGCGTGGAACTCGAACGCGCCGTCGACACGGCCTGTCGTCATAAGACGAACGGACGGCGAGCTAGCCCATTACTCACCGTCCACAGGCCCGCGCCTACGGTGGCCGAGAGCCACCACGTGGCCCTTGCCGCCCGGGGCGTCTCCCGCGGCGGCTGGGATTATTTCCCTCTCACGTTCCGCCACCTCCTTCGCTAGCATGACTGCTTCGCAGAAGGAGGTGACGGCTTTCCATTCCCTCTCGCCCCGGACCATGGCTTGAACCAGGGCCGGACGCGAGAGGTCGCCGCCGCCAATAAAAGGCAATACCCTAGATGGCAGTGAAAATTTGCCATAACTAGGTTTGTCTGTTACCTTATAATACTACTATTTACTATATTACTATTCTTCTTATCTGCTTATAACTACTTATCACCTAATAATATTTGAAAAAAAAACAGAATTTTAAGATTGTTCTAGTACTTCAGCTTTCGCTGCGACAAAAAAGTCGTGTTGAATGCAAGTATCATTCGTTTCTAAGAATGTTTACTAATATAGATTTGACGTAAGCGCTCAAGTAATAGCGGCGATGGCGTGGAGGAGAGAGTAGTCACTTAAGATGCGCCTCCTAGCTTTGTTTAGATGCATTTTTGGATAGAACAAACTGTGGAGTCGAAGATTTGTTGATGAAAAAGTTTTTGGAAGCCAATTTTATGAGAAAGTTTTGTGGATTCCATTACTTACTTGTTTGGATTATATTAAGATAAATGAAAGACAATAGAAAATATTGAGAAATACAATCATAAAAACAATGCTAAGGCCCAGTGGCACACCAAATCACGACAAAAACAAAATAAAATCTGAAATATGTTTGGCCATAAATGTATGTAGTGATTTTTGGTTCAAGTGGGTCTAGGAGTATATTACTTTAGCAAAAGTTACAAGTGCTGTCCCTATCGTCGAAGGTGGTTGAAAAGGAAGTTACGTTTTACAAAGCAAGTACTTGTTATCAGCCACAGGGACTATTAATGAAAGACTAGGTCAACACCATAATTATCAGGAGAACCCCATAAGATATAATAAGTTGGTAATTGTTATTGAGGAAAATCACAATTAATAGGACAAAGCCATAACTGTTCAGGCCCATTACAAATCATTGGGCTTCCCTGTCATGCATTTGACATTAAGTCTATTAATCAAGTCATTAGGTACTACAAAATGAAAAATTCCCGAAGGAAAACATAAACAATATATTATTACAATTAAAGAGGAATCCCCGAATAATACACAAATTCAGATCGTTTTAACCCTAGTGTAGGCCCAGAGCTAGGTATTACTCGCAACCGCCGGTAGTAACCAGAAGTATGAACGTTAACGAATCAAAAGGAGTTTGTAAGGAGCGTAGCAGGCGTTCTGTAGTTTCTGTCTGCTCCGACAGGCCAGTGTTTCTGTATGGAGCCATGTAATCAGGTCTTATTGGAATTAAAGTTTCTTCTTTCACCAATTTCTAATAAAAAGTGCAAAAAAGTATAAACTGCCACGAAGCTTACAAGCTAAGCGACTCGGTGTTACCGTGCGCTAAAAGTGGGTTAGCGCAAGAAAGCGTCGCGCCGCACCGCGCATGCGCGAACTGCGCCCACCTGCGCGCGCGACGCATCGGTAGACACTTTTTACTATTTTTGTTTTGACTTTGTAGGTCTGTTCTACTTGCTAGTTTGAATATAGAATGTTGTTTTATGTCACCGTGTTCGGTACAATTCGTTATTATTGTTTTTAAATGTGGAATAGTGATGGTTGGTCGTACTTTGTTTTTAATTTTTGAAATTTCTAATCGTTGAATTTCGTGATCCGTTTTTTTTTTGTTATTGTTAGAAGATGCACTAAGTTACTAGATGTTATTATGTAAAAATATTTTTCCAAATTAACGTAAGCAGTTTTCTTTTAAATAAAAATTTCTCTGAAGATGAAGATCAATTGAAGAAAATTCCACTCTATTCAAGTCTTCGCACAAGTTTTTTCTTCGTGATGAATGTGATGATGCTAATACACTAAAACCTTTGCAAACTGCAAGCCAAACACTTCATAGCTTTTACAGTTTTCCATTTGCAGCATAGTGATAAAAACCTTGTGACAAAGCAAGATAGTGAGTTTTTCTTGTAAAAGAATTCAAACAATTTAATACTCCAGACGTATTAAGAAAAAACCGAGTCGGACACGAAGAAGGGTTCCGTACTATCGTAGTAGGGCGTAGTAGCCCCCTTTAATTGAAAATTTCAACCGTCTACCTATTACTGATCATATGAAACAGCCCGCTGACAGACAGACGGACGGTCGTACAGCGCAGGCTTAGTAATAGAGTCCCGCTGCTCACTCTTCGGGTACGGAACCCTATAAAGCAAAAAACTGCATAGCTACAGTTCACAGCGCATCAAAAATTAATCTAAATATCTGTCAAAAGGAAAAGGCTGGCAACATTTTTCTTGGTATAAAGGGGGGAGGGGAGGAACACCGACACGAAAACTGTTGTCACGTATTCAGTTCAACTATAAACGAGTATTTTAAAGAGTTTATAGCGAACAGTAGATATAGCAACAATGTAATGGCGCTTTCAGCGTTCTGTAAATACCGATATATACGGGGTGGAAGGGACACCGACGCGAAAACGGTTACCATGTATTCAGTACATCATTCTGATTTCTATGTGGGCCCCCCACATAGAAAGTCATCGGTTATTAAAAAAACCGGCCAAGTGCGAGTCGGACTCGCGCACGAAGGGTTAAAAACGGCAAAAAAATCATATCTGTTGTATGGGAGCCCCCCTTAATATTTATTTATTTTTTATTTTTAGTATTTGTTGTTATAGCGGCAATAGTAATACATCATTTGTGAAAATGTAATTTTTGGTTCTAGGACATGCCGGTTTCCTCACGATGTTTTCCTTCACCGTTTTAGAGACCAGTGATGATGAAATAAATTACACAAAGTAATGCGCCTGCCTGTATTCGAACCAACCCACGACTTACTGTTCGTAAGTCGGGGCCGCCACCACTGGGCCACCGCTGCTCTCTGGGCTTAAACAGTGTGGTGTAAACAGACCCTTCACGAAACGAAAGGCACTTGTTCTCAATCATTTTTTTGTTCTGGAACATACCATACCTAGAAGCCTTCTAGTTGTCGAGATATTGAAGATCAAAACTCCAACGTTTTCTCAAGTTTTTTTAATTAAATTTATACTAGTTATAATAGTAATAAGTTTATTTATTGTTCCCTAAAAATATAACATGTTGAACAGTATTTAAATGCAGTTAGAATTAAGCACAAAGAGATGAAATGAGCAACTGCGCCCGAGCTAGGCCGGGCCTGTATTTCAGGTCACAGTTCTCTTCCCAGAGTTATGAGCGGTATTAACAATAGTTGGACATTATCAGTTATCGCTTTTTGTATACTTACAGAAATAATAGATCAAAATCAAATAATTTTATAAAAAAATGAATTGAAAGAATTAAGTTTAAAATTTTGTAACTTTACTTTAAATTACTCCACGATCTTTGTATTCATGCATCCATCAGCACAATGTTTTGTGAACCTAACCGTGATTTTCCACCCCACAACAAAAAAAAAATCTCAGCAATGTTTTTGCGCCGAGTTACGGATTCGACAAGGGTCCGTTTAAACTATGTGTACCTAACTGTAATAGTAAAATGTGATCGATGATATAGGTAACCTACAGAGCCTAAGTCACGCCTTTGTTCCCGCCCATTGTGACGTAAATCAATTGTTTATTATAGGCTGTGGGTTTTCTACCTGCAGTGGCTTCCTCCGAATTTATGTATTTATTACTTAGCCTTTTGTCACGTGGTTTTCAGGCTGTTTTACCTAATAAAACAGCCTGAAAACCACGTGACAAAACCGCACTCGTTAAGTCATTTCATTACTCATTAGGTATTAACGATAGAATTTTAGCTGTAAATGTTATTGCTTTGAACGTTTCGTTTTTAATAAATTGAAATGATGTAAAAGTGGTATTACGATAATGGGAAATTATTGGAATTTACAGCTTGTTTACTACGCTGGTTTGTAGTGAAGTTGTTGCCTACGTAGTTCAAGTCATTAGGATCTTATGTAATCCGCCATGGGTATCAAATTAGTATCTACTCATCTTATTATAGGCTTTAGGCAAAGCGATAAAGATGTCGACATAGTACAAATGCACGATATTGACATGAGCTGCTGAAAAGTTTTGTCAATGTATGTATAGTTAAAAGCAACTGCAGGTAAATAGGACATGTTGAAATGGGTTTCTGGCACGAAGCCCTGAGGCAGTGGACGTGCCAGCCACACGTAAATACCAACGTATATCATGGTATAATAACATTAATATGTAAAAAAACTTTTATGGGCAATAAATTGTCATATTTTTAATATACTTAGTGCGTTAACGCACTAAGTATATTAAAAATATGTCCATTTTTTCATTTTTTCATTTTTTTCATTTTTTATGACAATTTCTTCAGAACCAGGACTTTTTGAGTACTTTTTTAATTAATTTTGGTGTACATTTTTTGAATCATTGCATCCTTTTTCTTTCATTCAGGATTTTAGTGAAGTCTACATTAATCTTTCGTATAATAACGTGACGTCTAACACTAGAAAATGTATAGTATGACCACTTTAAGTGTGCAGTTCAGAGTGGCGTTGTTTGTTCAGAACTTTTGCATCGATATGTCAAACTTGGTACATTTATTTCAGTTCTGTGTTTTCCCGCCTGCGCCGATAACTTGGTTGAAGTGTAATGTGCCTATGCCAAGTTACATTTATGACAACTCAATTAGAAGAAGCAGATATCTTCTTCCGATTTGTCAATGTCAGACTAGACTTTTCGAATACCGGTTAACTTTCCAAGATTCGTCATTTCAGACCCGTATTGTAGTCTAAGATTGATACAAAATAACCATACTAACAGCTTGACTTCGAAAGGCATTTGGCGGGTTTATTTCGTAGTGTTTCTTGAGCTTTCGCACTTCTTTAAGTAATTTTAACACTTAAAGCATGGAGTACAGACGTGGACTTAATATCATAGGCTTTTGTACACACTTTTTTCGGCACTTTTTCGGTTTTTACACAGCTGAACCACTGGATTCCATGCTCTCGACAGTTGAAACCCATCCTCCCGGTTGAAGTTCCTATATTTGGTGATCTCGATAGCTTCTCTCACCAGTCTAGGAATATAGTGGTGTTCTGTCGAGATGATCTGAGGGCTATGTAGCTCAATCGGGAACTCAAAACAAACAGTGGACATGGTAAATATCCCGTTTCTAGTGTTAATTATAATGTTAGTGACCATGACAGTTTAAAAACTTATACTTTATTTTAGTTTAATTATGCCCTTTTTACTCATGTTGATAGATTACGAACAATGCTGAACCTGAGAATCAAAGTTTAAGAAATATCTAGAAATTGATTAGGAAAGTCCAGACTTCAAACTAAATTGACTATTGACCAGTAAGAAAAAAATGATTAATGTCCACCGCACTAATTTAATTACCACTTACATGTGGACTTTCTAATTATAATTGAATCAAACATCATGCAGTCACTACAATAAAACTAAAGCACTGACATCGAGCTGCAATTATCCAGACGAGAAAGTATATATCTTTTTGGTCACATATATTTGACAGAATACCTACTGATAAATTTATATATTTTTAATTTTATTTATTAGAGACATAAAACAGTTACATGCTACAGAAAATACAAAATATCCTTAAAAGCTAAAGATCACAAACATGTAACCCACACCAATATCCACGTCTTAACAAAAGAATAACGGACTATGGTAGATTTTACAGAATACAGAGCCTTCTGTGACAGCTGTATTTAATGTATTACAAATTAATTAAATTAACTTATTCCCATTTAATTCAATTAAACTTTTCTTAATTTCGTTGGATTAAATACAAATTATTTCAATTCCATTAAATTATTGATTCAATTCAGTTCCATAAAAATGTGTTCCATATATTTCAAATCAAAATAATGAAAATCAAATATCATCATTATTTATTTTTAAATAACAATAGGTTTATCATACAAAAATACATAACCTCCTCCTTTTTTGCAGTCGGTGAAGGAATTTGAATGCACAAAATGTTAATTCATTTATTTCAGATTTATATCATAGGCTCTCAGAAAATGTGGAAATGTAATTTTAACATATTATATTTATTAAAGTTATGGTAAATGCTATTTTATTGTTCATTTTACATCCAGGTCTATGTAGTGAAACGGTGAAGGAAAACATCGTGAGGAAACCGGCATGTCCTAGAACTAAAAAATCGAAGACATGTGACATCTACCAACCCGCACTGGGCCCGCGTGGTGGATCATAGCCCATTCCCCTCATAGAGAGGAGGCGTCTGTCCCAGCAGTGGGAATATTATAGGCTGATTATGTTTTATGCAGTGTTGAAATTTTAATTGTGTTATTAACTCTTGATGACGCGCACACGGACCGGAAGTCAAAACCAAAAAATATTGGTGTTTTTTCTGCTAAATAAAGCGGCAAAACATCAACAAAATAACATTGTTATCTAACTCTGTTATTTAATTAAACGAAAAACAAGCATGGTTAGGTACGAAATCTTCATAAGGCTATCAGAATTTGATTCTTGCGTATTTTTTCCTATTAACAAACAAACATGACATTGTATTCGATATCAACATGGGAAAATAGTAGTATCCAAATACTTTTCGGGGATAAACCTACTTTTATGTTTTGATGGTGTTTACGCAGGGCCGTCTTAGACTATGCTGGGGCCCTTGGGCACACAATAATTCCGGGCCCTTTTGGAATGTAAAGAGAGCTAAACAAACTACACATTTTTTATATTTATTAATCAAATATGTTATGATAGTACAATATGTAATTAATTATGTTAGTGTGTAGGTAAGCTGCTGCTTTTTAATTTTGATTACGATAATAATTTCTTTCGAGATTTCTGTTGAGCAAAATCTTCTATTAAATCCTCAAACTCAATTTTCTGAAGAAGGTCATTTTCTATGCTCATAATTGACAAATTATTTAACCGTTCTTGTAACATTGTTGTTCGCAATTCATTTTTAATTCTGGGGAATGCTCCAACCAGCCCGCGAAATTCATAATTTCTTGGGTTTTTTGCAATTTTCAGGCCAGTGCTAGGTTGTATGTTGATTAAAATATTATTCGCGGCTGTAAGACATATGTAGTTACAGAATTATAATCATCAAAATCATCAATAAAACGCTCTAAGTTCATAAAGCTGTAGGAATGACTTTTTCTGTTTTTTTTTTTTTGTTCCTACGCCTTTATGAACTTGGAGGGTTGTATTGGTGATTTTGATGATTCAATTGATTCAATTCTCTGCCCGCGGCAATCTTTTATGGGGATATCAAGACTTTCAAAAAAGTTTAAAATTATATCTGCTATATTTTGCGCATTATGTCCGTCCATAGGTAAAAATTGCAAAAATCTCTCAATAGGCTGTCCGTCTTTTACGTATCTAACTATGAAAGTGAGCTGATCAACGTGGGATAGATCCGGCGTAGAATCTACACTAATAGAGTAGTATTTTGCTGATTTAAGTTCTGTGACAATTGTTTTTAAAACTCGCTGTCCCATTAAATTAATAAATTCATTACAAATATTTGCAGATAAATATGATATACTTCCTTTTCCACGATTTCCGTAGTTTTGTATGTGATCAGCAAGAAACGGATCAAATTCACTAATCAATTCTAAGCATCCCAAATAATTCCCATTATTTTGCGATCCGAATGTCTCATTATCACCACGAAAAGGAAGACCTCTTGATTCTAAAAACTTCACTACTGCAACAATTCTCCTAAGGACATTTTTCCAATAGCTAACTTCTGTATTATATTGGGAGTTTGGGACAACAACTCACTATGAATTCGTCCAGTAGTTTTCATTCTTGTAACATAATTCATCATAGATTGCCTGTGTTGCAAACTGTTCTCATGCTCCATCAATAAGTTACTTATATGCTTCCAATCCTTATATCCATTTGGAGAACTCAAATTATGTTCAGTACCAATAGTGGTATTAAATAGACGGCAGCAGTAACAGTACACAGATTTCTTTGCTGGGGAATAAAGAAGCCATTTTCTGTCCAAAGACTCACCGTTCGTTAATTTACGGGTAAAAATATTTTTTTGCCAAGTATCTAGTTTTTGTTGTACCACATGAATTTGGAAAACTTGTAGCAGTTTCAGAGAAGTCACAATGTTTGTTTTGGAAAAACTCTGGCCCTTTTCGAATCCAAATATTACGGACTTCTTCCGTTAAAATGTCGTCACAGTAAGTACCAGGGTCATGAGATACAGACACACTAACCAAGTTTGCATTTATTAACTCACAGTTACTTAAAGTCGAGGGTTCAGCATTGGATGTGCATTTGTCATTTTCGTCACACGTAATAATCTCTTTTTCCTGATGATGATGAGAGGTACTTTCTTGAGGTGATGATGAAGAATTCCCCAACTTATTTGTTTCTTCCACCGTAAAAAACGAAGTAAGCTTAGGAAGTTTTTCCGTGATTTCTTTTTGAGCTGTAACTTTTTTTCTCTTTTGTGAACCACTTAAATATGTTCTTTTCGACATTATGAAATAATATTTAAACGTATAAATCAAAACTTCTACCAATCTTACCCAAATTATATTAAACAAAATCAAATCACATTTCTTCTGTCCAACTTAACGTACATCATCCGGGGATTCCCCCAACCATAGACAAAGTTGACATTTAATCATAGCAGCGGCATGACTTTAGCATCGAAGTAGTTTGCATGGATGATCGCTAGATGGTGTGCTTAGTAAATTAGAAAGGATGCGTTCAGAAATACACTTCTCATCAAAAAAATCGAAACACTTTCGTTTTTATTGTTTTTGTCCTAATTTTTTACAAAAGAGAATAAATTCCATGAAAAAAAAAACATTATTGTGTAGCTGGCAGTTTGGTCATTACAGTAAGAAGAAAAAAATCAAAATTCGAAATTAGAATTTCATTTGTTTATCCTATAAATGAAATTAATCACTGTTTTGAGACAAATGTGTATTTAGGGTTGGAGTACGTTTCTCGTTTAAAAACTAAAAATTAGCGCTTGTCTTTAAACTTTTTGTTTCTTATTTCATTTACTATGACTTTGGGACGTCTGAAAAAACTTTTTTTTCTAAAACATATGGATACTTCGCCCGCAGAAGCCGCCCAAGTGGTGGCATTGCTGGATTCTGGACTTAGTCAGCGTGTTGTGGCTGCAAGATTGCATCTAAGCTTATCATCTGTTCATAGAGTCTACAAACGCTATCGGGAGACTGGTTCGTTCACGCGCCGTTCAGGATCTGGCAGGAATCGGGTCACTTCTGAGCGAGATGATCGATTTATTGTAACAACTTCTTTACGAAATCGACGCCTTAACGCTTTTCAACTGCAGCAGCAGCTTCGCGTTGTACGAAGAGTAGCTGTAAGTGACTCTACAATAAGAAGAAGGTTGAAGGAACGCGGATTGGCACCGCATAAGCCAGCGAATGGGCCGAAATTAACTGCAGACCATCGAAGAGCGCGCCTTAACTTTGCACGCGAGCACCTAACTTGGTCATACCTTCAGTGGAGCAAAGTACTGTTTTCTGATGAGTGTAAAATTATGCTGTATGGTAACGACGGAAGGAACAAGGTCTATAGAAGAGATGGAGAACGCTTTGCACAATGCTGCATTGGAGAAAAGGTCAGCTATGGTGGCGGTTCGTGGACGGTTTGGGGAGGAATCAGCGCCGACGGTAAGACAGAACTTGCCTTTGTGTCTGGGCCACGGCTGCCTGCACTAAACTCTCATCGGTACATCAAACAGTGTCTTGAACCTCATGTGATGCCCTATGCACATTTTATTGGCAACGACTTCATATTCATGCACGACAATGCTAGAGCACACACCGCGGGCGTCGTACGAGATTATCTTACCGAAGTCGGTATCTCCATTATGGTATGGCCAGCAAGAAGCCCGGACATGAATCCCATTGAACATCTATGGGATGAATTAAAGAGACGAATTCGAGCAAGAGATCCAGCCCCAGAAACACTTAGCCAGCTGCAAAATGCAATCCAAGAGGAATGGGATAATATACCACAACATGTGATCGTGACTCTCATCCGATCGATGAAGAACCGTATGGAGCAGTAATAAGAGCTCGCGGAGGGAATACAAGTTATTAAATAAACGTTTCTTACATTTTTTTTTTCATTTACGCGTGTTGTTTTACCCATTTCCTTCATATTCCATACAGGGTAAAAATTACTCATTATACAAAATACGAAACCTATGAAGACTTAATTTGAATTTAGAACAATAACATTAGGATTTAAAAACCTCATACTACTCACTATTAAATGACATTTTACATTTATTCCTAAATATACACATTTTTCTGATAATCCTTATCAAATCATAAATTGCGAGGTGTTTCGATTTTTTTGATGAGAAGTGTATTAGTTATCATATTTTGCCATCTTTCAAATTACCGAATAAAAAATCAAACAAGTAACTTGAAAATAGACGTTAAAAATTGTAATGCGCCCGACCATAATATTTTGGTATTGAATGTGAGAGAAATTGTCGGTCCTTCGGGGCCCTCTGAGGATGGGGGCCCTGGGCACGGGCCCCGAGTGCCCTTATGGTAAAGACGGCATTGTGTTTACGTCAATATACTTATCATGGATGGTATTTAGGTCACTTATGGGTATTAGCGACTACCGGCTTCCAGTGCTTCAAGGCTAAGTATCGTTCAATTGATATTAAACAAACTTAAAATTCTCATACATAAGTTTGAATGAAGAAACTCTTCGCGTGTAGTGTAGGCGTTAATATAACGTATACGCTCCGAAGACGCAGCTTGAACGCCGCGTCTACGCATGTACGCGGCGTGACGTTCCTTCAGATTTAAATTCGTCGATGACATGAAAACTTCAAACGTTTTGGGCTCTAAACAAAGTTACTCCTACATTATTATCACTTGCATTAAGACCTATACGCACGAGAACAAAATCAACGCGCGTTTGAAAACCTACGATGACACTTGTTTGTTTTTTTTAAATTATCTAACTTCTTCTTAAACATTTTAGGCATTTAGATGTCGCTTAGTGTAAACTGAAAGCGAACATCAGTTTATAAGTGACTAGCGACCCGCCCCAGCTTCGCACGGGTGCATGTATTATACATATAAACCTTCCTCTTCAATCACTCTATTTTTTAAAAAAAAACTGCATCAAAATCCGTTGCGTAGTTTTAAAGATTTAAGCATACATAGGAATATAGGGACAGAGAAAGCGACTTTGTTTTAAACTATGTAGTGATTGTTAAGAGAGAAGAGGGGCTGCGATTCTCCATATAAATGTGTGCGTTTCCCTTTATCTGTCTAAATAATGCTTCTGTACTCTAGAGCAATATTGTTTTTATTCATAAATAAATTTAGTCACAATTTTTGTGATGTAATCGGTCTGAGCTGCAGTTGTCTCTAGCGCACTCTACGGGGGCAGGCTTGACGCAGCGCAACGGCAATAATTTCTTCAAATACCTATTTTTCAAATTCCTCGCATGCCCTTTTCTTAAGTTAGGTGTGTAACGCGTTGATTCACTACCTACCATGTTTTTTACTGACGTAAGTATGATGTGCGTATAGGAAATTTGGATGGGAAAATATAATTGAAAAAAACACAGCAATTGCATCCACTTCATAGCTGCTGTAAAGGTAAAGTTTGACCACAAATTAACAACCACAAAAAAGTGGTGGTTTGACGTACGACTGACGTGGAGGATCTCCTCGGTAAGGAGTTCTGGGAAGTACTATCACCAGGTATCAGGTACTTATTTCAGCCACCAGCAGCATTGGTGTGTCAGCGAGGGTAAAATGATAGGTATGTAACACAACATAATAATATCATACCAATACACATTTTTTTTCGGATCGAAATCATGAAATGACCCCTCCCGCTCTGAGCGGAGCGGAAGGGAGCGTCAGACTTTGTACTGACTAAAACCCATCCAGGTTCCTTCTTAGCCCTTTGTGTTCCAGGGCCGCGAATCTCATTCGAACAGTAACACAGCCCACACCAATATAGGTGTATTACACATCCATAGGACACACCTATACCAGTCCTTAAGTTGGTACAGAGACTGTTTCAAGGCATTCACGGAAGCGTTCAAGGAATCATCATCTGCCTTACCTTTGGGGCGGCCTCCAGTCTAAGATGCAGCTGAATACTAGTATTTTACATGGAGCGACTGCCTATCTGACCTCCATAACCCAGTTAGTACTAGGTAATAGGTACTATACGCCTTTGTAAGACTGGTTGTCAGACTTTCAGGCCACTGACTACCTGTAACGACTGTCAAAGATCTACAAATGACAGCCGGGACCAACGGTTTAACGTGCATATCGAGGCACGGAGGAAACTCGGTATGTAAAGGTGGTCACCCATTCACGGACCAACTTAGGCACGGCTTAACCTGAAGATGGACCCGAGCGGCTGTTATTATTTAGCCACGAGCTCCTCATTCGAGAAGGAAAACGTTCAAGGTTTAATTGTTTTAATGCAGTCCAAACAGGATGTTTCCGGACTGTTATATACCTACAACGAATCCCGAAAAGGGGAAAATCACTAAGATTGAAGAACCTAAATCATTTATTCATTAATTCTTCCTTCCCCCTTAAACTGCAATATGACGCGGCCTTGTATTTTCCTATCTGACGTATTTCTATTATACAACAGATGAAACAATTGTTTTCCTCCAACGTTGAACTCATCTTCATGACTATAAATCCTATTTCGATTGTTGTTTTATTGATTTTATTATGTTGTTTACTTCCTCGAGGGATTCATTGAGGGTTTTATACATATGTGACGTGCTTGCGATACTGACCATTCATAAACAATAATAGTGGTCAGGTTTCGCATATTCTTAAAAGTTATTAAATGACAATATAGACATAAACTCACGACTGTTTTCCCCGAACGGGAAGGCAGAGGTTGAAATAGGATCAACCTCCATTACATGGGACTTAAACATTATTATAGTGAAATGAGGGGTGCTGATCAAACATAATTATCATCATCATAACATATCATCACGCCTGTAATACCCGAAGGGTAAGGCAGAGGTTCACCTAATAGTACACCCACATATCGCCAGTTATGTTTAAGTCTAATGTAATAGGGGCCGAACCAATTACCATCAACCGGGCACAAATCCAGACTAACATTAACCCAATTACATTTTGCCAGACCCGCGAGCTTCTAGCTAGGAATAACAAGAAGAATCATTTATGGGACTGACATTCGCATTGCGATTATAAATGTCCCTAAATAAAAAAAGAAAAAAAAAGAAGAATATTTTCTTTGCACAATTCCCATGAATGAACACCGAAACATAACGATTATTATCATTTACCTTAGCGATAGTCTGGGTCCTTTGTTTCGTCTTTCTTCCTCGGCCGGACATACAATCAATTAAGTACTACAAGCAGAGTAACGTACATGTACTAATTAGCATAATAAGCCTATAATGTTCCCATTGCTGGGACACACGGCCACCTCTCTATGAGAGGGAATGGGCTATAGGTAATCCATCACGTAGGCCCAGTGCGGGCTGGTAAATGTCACGTGTCTCCGAATTTTTGGTTCTAGGACGTGCCATTTTTTTCTCACTTTTTTGAGAGCAGTGTTGATGAAATAATTTGCTCAAAGTAACACACCTGCTTGGACCACGTGAAGGCCACGAAGTACCACAAGAGGGTCCTGCTCTCTGCCAGGACTGCGGGACTGTTCGAAAGAGATACCGCGGCCCTGGAACATAAATGGCAAAAGAAGGAACATGGGTGGTTTTTAGTCAGTAAAAGTCTGACACTCCCTTCCGCTCCGTCCAGAGCGGGAGGAGTCATTTGATGATTCCCACCCGAAAAAAAAAAACCGGCCAAGTGCGAGTCGGACTCGCGCACGAAGGGTTCCGTACCATTATTTATAAAAACGGCAAAAAAATCATAGGTATCTGTTGTATGGGAGCCCCCCTTAATATTTTTTTTTTAATTTTTAGTATTTGTTGTTATAGCGGCAATAGTAATACATCATTTGTGAAAATTTCAGCTTTCTAGCTATCACGGTTTATGAGATACAGCCTGGAGACAGACAGACAGACAGCGGAGTCTTAGTAATAGGGTCCCGTTTTACCCTTTGGGTACGGAACCCTAAAAAGGGTCCTGCTCTGACCTGACCGTATGGAACTTAATGAGCTTAGGGTGACCTACACGATATCATTTACCTTAGTAATAGTCTGGGTGTGGCTCTTTTATTTCACCATTGCCGTCATATTCTCGGTCAGACATGCATTCAATATTATCGTATCGTTGTAAAGTAAAACGTGTTCTAATTAGCGAGGAAACTAATTAATCGATGTTTTATTATTACTTCCTTTCATATGACGTCAATCAGAGCGCGAATGTTTAGGTTTATCCTAGAAGTTGAAACTTTTAGCACAATGATAAGGAGCATGGAATCCGTGTTTTATATGATAACTAGCGACCCGCCCCGGCTTCGCACGGGTGCAATGCTGATACTATAAATTATAAATATACTACCCCCGGCCGGTACCGCTGCAACCGATATGTCCCTGCATTTTAAATCTGTAATATCTTCGAAAATATTCATTTCAATAACATGCTGTTAAGAGCCATTTTGATCTATATTAAATGAACAATGTATTTAAGGTACTTAATTGGATAGGGATTAATGCTGTATTGCTTAAAATCGCTTCGTAAATAAGCCATTATTTTTCGTGAAAAGTGAAGGATAAAAAATGGTTATTGTGGGTTATCCCTAAGAGATAGACATATACACTTCTCATCAAAAAAATCGAAACACCTCGCAGTTTATGATTTGATAAGGATTATCAGAAAAATGTGTATATTTAGGAATAAATGTAAAATGTCATTTAATAGTGAGTAGTATGAGGTTTTTAAATCCTAATGTTATTGTTCTAAATTCAAATTAAGTCTTCATAGGTTTCGTATTTTGTATAATGAGTAATTTTTACCCTGTATGGAATATGAAGGAAATGGGTAAAACAACACGCGTAAATGAAAAAAAAAATGTAAGAAACGTTTATTTAATAACTTGTATTCCCTCCGCGAGCTCTTATTACTGCTTCCATACGGTTCTTCATCGATCGGATGAGAGTCACGATCACATGTTGTGGTATATTATCCCATTCCTCTTGGATTGCATTTTGCAGCTGGCTAAGTGTTTCTGGGGCTGGATCTCTTGCTCGAATTCGTCTCTTTAATTCATCCCATAGATGTTCAATGGGATTCATGTCCGGGCTTCTTGCTGGCCATACCATAATGGAGATACCGACTTCGGTAAGATAATCTCGTACGACGCCCGCGGTGTGAGCTCTAGCATTGTCGTGCATGAATATGAAGTCGTTGCCAATAAAATGTGCATAGGGCATCACATGAGGTTCAAGACACTGTTCGATGTACCGATGAGAGTTTAGTGCAGGCAGCCGTGGCCCAGACACAAAGGCAAGTTCTGTCTTACCGTCGGCGCTGATTCCTCCCCAAACCGTCCACGAACCGCCACCATAGCTGACCTTTTCTTCAATGCAGCATTGTGCAAAGCGTTCTCCATCTCTTCTGTAGACCTTGTTCCTTCCGTCGTTACCATACAGCATAATTTTACACTCATCAGAAAACAGTACTTTGCTCCACTGAAGGTATGACCAAGTTAGGTGCTCGCGTGCAAAGTTAAGGCGCGCTCTTCGATGGTCTGCAGTTAATTTCGGCCCATTCGCTGGCTTATGCGGTGCCAATCCGCGTTCCTTCAACCTTCTTCTTATTGTAGAGTCACTTACAGCTACTCTTCGTACAACGCGAAGCTGCTGCTGCAGTTGAAAAGCGTTAAGGCGTCGATTTCGTAAAGAAGTTGTTACAATAAATCGATCATCTCGCTCAGAAGTGACCCGATTCCTGCCAGATCCTGAACGGCGCGTGAACGAACCAGTCTCCCGATAGCGTTTGTAGACTCTATGAACAGATGATAAGCTTAGATGCAATCTTGCAGCCACAACACGCTGACTAAGTCCAGAATCCAGCAATGCCACCACTTGGGCGGCTTCTGCGGGCGAAGTATCCATATGTTTTAGAAAAAAAAGTTTTTTCAGACGTCCCAAAGTCACAGTAAATGAAATAAGAAACAAAAAGTTTAAAGACAAGCGCTAATTTTTAGTTTTTAAACGAGAAACGTACTCCAACCCTAAATACACATTTGTCTCAAAACAGTGATTAATTTCATTTATAGGATAAACAAATGAAATTCTAATTTCGAATTTTGATTTTTTTCTTCTTACTGTAATGACCAAACTGCCAGCTACACAATAATGTTTTTTTTTTCATGGAATTAATTCTCTTTTGTAAAAAATTAGGACAAAAACAATAAAAACGAAAGTGTTTCGATTTTTTTGATGAGAAGTGTATCATCGCGAACTGTTTTGTAGATCTTTTTAAGGTGTACTATACTGTAGTACATTATTTTGATCTATCTCGTAGGGTTCAGCCAGCGTTTGCAATGTAAGCGCAAAAAAATGTGTTTATTTACGACATCACATTAGAAACCTCTAAAATGATCAGTGTTTCTCTACTATATTATGCATGTATTATACATATAAATTTTCCTCTTGAATCACTATATATATTAAAACCCACATCAAAATCCATTGCGTAGTTTTAAAGATCCAAGCATACATAGGGACAGAAAGACGGGAAGTGACTTTGTTTTATAATTATTATGTAGTGATAAGCTCCTGGTTTTGGGTCGCTGTTTTCCTCTAATTTAGCCGAGTTGGGGATTAACCTAAAATTGAAATGGGACTTTTAAATTTTTCCAGTATCCTCCTTAATACAATGTAGTGGACATTGAATTAAATAGGGTAGAGTACTGAAAAATTGCACTGGCACTAGACAGATTTTAAAACTGAAACCTGGCGATCAATAAAGGGGTTGATGTATCAGCTACTGATGTACCAGCTACTAATGTACCAGCTACTGATGTACCAGCTGAAGATGTACCAGCTGAAGATGTACCAGCTGAAGATGTACCAGCTGAAGATGTACCAGCTGAAGATGTACCAGCTGAAGATGTACCAGCTGAAGATGTACCAGCTGAAGATGTACCAGCTGAAGATGTACCAGCTGAAGATGTACCAGCTATTAAAGTGTTTCGTCAATCAATGCAGGTTATTGCAGTCCACTGCTAGAACTAGGCCTCTCCCAAGTTACACCACAAGCCTGGTCCTCACACCGCATGCAGCCTGTTCCAGCTACATTTTTAAATGTGTCGATCCACTTAGCTGGGTACGACCCACGCTACATAATAATATGCTGATACGCGGTCTTAGAAGACTTGTTGGTTCCATCGGCCATTAATGCTTGGACAGCCCACTGCTACGTCAGATTTCTTACACTGCAAGTTTCATGTAACTTTATCAGCTTTCTGAAGAGTTGATGATGTTAGAATTATCCCGGACTAGCTTTCTTATTCTATATTGAACACAAAATAAAAAAGAAAACATGCAAATTGCATTAATATAGCTTATGTACAATGGCGCATAACCCAGAATTTGGTTTTCTTACAGCAAACCTTATTTCGATTGCGAGTTTTGCAGAAGAGGATATACCTTTGTGCATTAACATTACATTCTATTACTTAAAATAATTAATTTTGTCAACTAATTGCATACATACAATTGATACAATACAATATACGTAATATATACAATATACACCTATTAAATCCTATATTTTACATAATGTTCATATTGATCATGTTGACAGGAAATGTTCCCTTCTTCGTTTCCTGAACACCTCTAACGAAGGGCTATCCCGCAAGCCTTCTTACTTACAAGCTTTAACAATTCAAATATTTAACCTTTTTCATTGATGTAACTGTACGCACCGAGACTTACTGCTTAATAAATCTGTCTTCATAATTGTCAATATTAATTAAAGGGGCCTCTGAACTGTTAACTGTGCAGTAAATTACTTTACTTACTTGTCTCAGTTACACGAAGAGATTTTCTCGGTTCGAAGGTGACAGTTGAAAAGAGATTATAAACGTTGACTTGTGTAAACCGTACGTTTTGACGAGATATAACTTCAGCTAGCAAGTATCATCTGTAAACATACTCGCATGACGGAATATGTAACTCGTGTTTCAAGGAATTGTCAGGCCACATCGTGATGAAGACCACAATCGACAGTGCATCCTGCACTGGTATCCATAAAATGGAAACAGACGCCGCGGCAGACCATTGCAACGATGGCGAGAGAGGCAGGGATAGAGTGGACCAGATCGGCCCAAGATAGGTATAGATAGAAACAGATGGAGGAAGCCGACATCAAGATATGGATGACCTCTTAACAGGTTAAGTTTTGGAAATATAGAATTCTAAATTGTAGGGAAAGAAATTCTATTTTTATTTATTTCAAGCAATGACTAACCAGGTAGGTATCTGTAAAATAAACGAGAACATGAATGTCACTAAGAAACAAAAACATCGAAGTGGTGATGTATTATTAATAACTCATCATGACAGATGATATTTCTGCAACAGCGAGACAAGTAAAATGCCTCGAAAAAGTGCGATTTGGTTTCTGTGGCAGTACTTAAAATTATCATGACCTTGACATTGTTAGTCATAGATTTCTAGTTGAAGTAGTCCATCATCATCATATGCCTAGCCTTTTCCCAACTGTCTTGCGGTCAGCTCCCAGTCTAACCGGATGCAGCTGAATTCCAGTATTTTACATTGAGCCACTGCCTATCTGACCTCCACAACCCAGTTGGTCCACTGGGTAATACGATATCCTTGGTAAGACTGGTTGTCAGACTTTTGAGTAGTCCAATCAAAATTCAAGAAAACAGACAGGCGTTTCGCATCGACTTTTTGCTAGTTTATCGAGAAACTCTACTCGTATAAACTAGCCTTTGTTCTTAGAAAACACACCCATGTCTGATAGCCGGCTCTGACTCGCGGATACAGTAACTGGCTTCCATCAAGGACTTTAACTCGGGGTCATTATGTAATGGATGTCTCCGTGTCTCCGGTTGGCGCCTCGCGGTCTGCTGATAAAATGGTTGATCGTTTTGAGGAAAAAATGAAGTAGTAGGTATAGTCTGAAAATGCCATTATCGGTGGTCAAGGCTGTTAAACGATTTACACAAGTTTTTTAGTTACAATGTAAAATTAATTAATGACAAGAATACAAGGTCACCGGCTTCCGATAGTAAAGTTATTTTGGACTCTTTTAGTGTTTTAATCATGTCCTAAACAAAAATATCTAGGGATTTCACTGAGAACAGGTATTAAGATTGCCAGAGTGAAAGAGCATTACCTTTCCTCTCAATTATAATTTATTATATACATATATATTTTTATTAGTTTATATATCTTAGTATTATGTATTTATATAAGTATATATTAATATTTACTCATATGTATTTACACTTAATATTTTAGGCTAAGTTAGATAAGGCACATAAACACATTTTTCTCTTCCTTTTCTCACTCACTATTGTCTACATTTCTTTTTCATTTCTCCTTTTGCAGGTCTGCTGGCAGAAATTTCTTGAGAAATAAGCAGTACCTTTGTACTCATGTATTATAATATTATTTTCCTGTGCTGTCTACTGTGTGTACATAAATAGTAAAATAAATAAAATAAATAAATAAGATTTAAATTTCATGAAAACATGTCGTTTTCAGAAACACCTCTTTCAATATCTCTCCACTACAATGTCATCGTTCGTAGATAAAAGCAGAATTTATCAGTACCAGCCTGAAATCTGGATGTGTGCCCGGTTGATAGCGATAGGCTTCCACTATTACATAAGACAAACATAACTGGCAAAATGTGGCTGTGCTTTAGTTACACCTCTGCCTAACCCTTCGGAGCTTACAGGTGTGATGGTGTATGTTTTGTTTATAAGTATGTCGCAAAGATGTATCAAGGATAGAGACTTGCCATACAAAAAAAAAAAAAAATGTTTATTGTGTCTCAAATGGTTACGTTTACAAGTACGAATGAAACAGCCCCAGTAAGTAATTAATAATACTTGTGTTGGGGTTGTTTCGCTCCTTCCCCTTATGTATAGTTTACAATATTGAGACTTAGTAAAATTCGACTTAAATAATGATAAACATGGAACAACAATATGAACACAACAAACAAACACAACAACATGAACACAACAACATGAACATGGTTCATGGATTGAACTTTATTAGTAAATAATGATGTAATGAACAACTGCATGTTACCCATGTATCACAAATATACGATTTGATTTGATAAAATGTTTTGCATTCCTCATCATCTGCCAGCCCGTTCCCAACTATGTTGGGGTCGCCTTCCAGTCTGACTGGAAGCAGCTGAATACCAGTATTCTATATGGAGTGACTGCCTATCTGACCTCCACAACTCGGTTAGTACTGGGTAATACGATATACCCTCTGTTAAAACTGGTTGTCAGACTTTCGAGCCACTGACTACCTGTAACGATTGTCCCAGATCTACAGATGACCGCTGAGACCAACGGCGTAAAGTGCTCTCCGAAGCACGGAGGAAACTCAGTATATATTGGATGGTCACCCATCTGCGGCCCGGCCTTGTCAAGCACTGCTAACCCTTGAAGATCGACTTGTGCGCGTGTTATTATTTAGCCACGAGTTCCTCCGATTAAATCATGTAAATATATTTTGCATTCCTATTGAGAATCAATTTCATTACAAAGATAATAAAATCACAGCTGTGCCATAGCTGCCGCATTCGTAAATGATCACTTTCAAATAACAATACGAATGAGATCAGTGTTCGACTCACATATTCAATATATTTATGTTGTCAACACGTTTATTGTCAGTTCTAGAAGTTTTATCTAATTTATGGGGAATATTTCTGACGTAGTTTCTGCTTTTGGTCATCTATGTTAGGGATTTGGTTTCCGCACTTAGTCCCTAAAGTGGACCATTGTGCGTGAAGGGTCATTTTTTCTTTGGTCATTATTTCTGTTTTCAGGAAGAATATTGGTCTAATGGTCGCAAACGCTGCTGCTGGCTGAGCCCATGCTCAGCCAGCAGCAGCGTTAGGTTAGATTCCTAGGTTGAGCAAAGTGATGATCGGGGTGTTCCAACTGGAATTCTCAGTATTAGCCCGGTGTCTTATCTTTTGCCTGAGTGATGATAATAGGCTCGCCCGAGCCAATAGCCATCATCCTATTTTATAGGTCTTCCCATATTTGTTTTGTTTCGTTCATCAAGAGTCGAACTTGTAATAATCAAGCAGTTCTAGTTAGACTGCCTCGTTGGTTAAGTGGTCGCAAGCACGACTGCTGAGCATGAGGTCTTGGGTGCGATTCCCGGGTCGGGCAAAGTGTTGTTGGATTTTTCCTTCAGACATTTGTCCTTGATGGCAATAGGCTCGCCCCCTAATACATAAGACTTAAACATCACTGGCGAAATTTGGGTGTGGGTTCTATTAGGTACACCTCTGCCTAACCCTTACGGGTTTACAGACGTGATGATATGTCTATACTGTCACTTACGGGATATCTTCCGTGATTGTTCATGGTTTTGAGCTCCATATTTCGACGCTGTTGCAAGCGCCATGATCGCGGGTTCACCGGAGAATGTGGGTGGATGGAAAATAAATTGTTAGAGGAGCAGACAACTCTGTCTACCCTCTTTCTTTGTCTTTTGCTACGCGCACTACTGGAACTCGACACTAAGTCACGGCAAAACACACTCACAGCATCACCAGGTTTTGTGGATTCCTTATTACGATGCCGGCTGCTACTTTTGAGCATACTCAAAACTGGATTCCACGTACACGTACAATTTGAAGCGATCCTCTCGATTTAAATTTTTATGTTTTCTGATTTCAATTGCTTCTCTTGTCAACCTTGGTAAGAAATGTTTGTCCCTTGACAAAACACGTGACTTGAGAAATTAGATCCAGTGATAGGGCCCTGACTGCAGTAGATGTTCTGCTATGGCAGATTTTTTCTCATCATTGAATTAAAGAATTGAAGGTATCCCGTAAGTGACAGTATAACTTTAGTTTTAAACCGCGAAAGCTTATAAAAGTGATGCTATGTTATGTTAGTTAGTTAGAATGGTTTGGAAGTCAATGTTAGTGTCAGACACGTGAAATATTTCAATGTCGTCTCTGCGATGCCAACGCATCTACGATGTTTCTAGTATACATAGAGAATATAACCATGCTAGTATAGTATTGCATGAAACATACTGTCACATGGATATCTTACGTGATTGTTCATAATTTTGAGTTCCCGATATTTCGACGCAAAATTCTTACTATCTTGTTTTTTTTTTTTTCAAAATAATGTTCAATCATGGAAGGTGGTACCTTCGTAAGTGACAGTAGATATAAGTTTAGTTTTAAACCGTGAAAATTTAAAACAGTGTTATAATATTACATGGTCTATAGGGCAATGCGAAGCATGTGTTACTCTTAATGATACATTGAGGAATGAGGTTATACGAAAACGGTTTAAAAGAAGATGTAGTGACAAAATTGAAAAGAGTACGCTTAGATGGTTTGGTAATATGGCGGATGAGTGAAGGCGACTAACAGAAGGTATTTACAAGGCAGATGTGAGTGGTGACGTGGTACGCCCTAGAAGGACACATACTGACCTTATTGGTGAGGTTCTTCAGGAAGGTCAGGTGCGTAGTACTTGCAATCGGCGTGCGTGTATGACCAGGTGTATGAACGTGGACGAGGAAAAAGGAGTATGTAAGGATCGTAGCAGCTGGCGTTCTGTGGTTTCTGCCTACCCCCATGAGAAGGAGTGAGTTTATGTATGTACTAGTTTTCCGCCCGCGGCTTCGCCCGCGTCAAGTTCGGTTATATCGCGTTTCCAAGAGTAGGATAGTTTTTATCCCGTACTTTTGAAGAGTTCTTCAAAAGTACGGGATAAAAACTATCCTACGTTCTTTCTCAAGGTCAACTCTATCTTTGTACCAAATTTCATTAAAATCAGTTCAGTGGTTCAGACGTGAAAGCGTAACAGACAGACAGACAGAGTTACTTTCACATTTATAATATTAGTAGGGAAGTAGGGATAGGGCGATCTGGACGGCTGTCAGCTTGGTTGCTACTCATTTCTTCTCTTGAAACAATACGAACTGTAAGAGAAGCACCCACCGTGATAACAAGAATCGCGATCCAGGGTGCATCGGACGTATATTAACCCGACTATTGCCATTCGTAAAGGTTATTTTAATGCACAAAAATGACCAGACAAGTGTGAATGAACTCATCAACTCGTAAGAAACTTTATGCAATAATAATTTATATTTCCATTTGCATTTTGAATTTAGAAAAACAATTCTATTTGCGTTTCCTACAAAGATTTGTCCGAAAGACCTGATCAAAAATCAAAAAACATTTTTGGTTTTTCTGCCCTATGCTAATTGAGGACCTTATGATTTCACATTTTAGGTTCGAAATTGATGTCATGGCCGTAATAGCCCAAAAAGGAATAGAATAACTCTGTTATAACTAAACTTCAAGATAGTGTGTGACATGTGGATAATATCTCCCTCTAATTTGACAGCATTATTTATGGAAAATGTCGTGAGGAAAGTTTTAAGTATGAATGTGGATGGGTATAAGAGTAGAGGAAGACCAAAGAAACGATGGATGCACTGTGTGAAGGATGATGTGTTAAAAAGGAGGTGTTTGATGAGATGGCGAGTAATAGAGAAGTATGGATGAAGAAGATGATTATTATTTTGGAACTTAAAAATCATTCCGGGGTTTTATACGGAGGTATTCACATCATGTTACTTAAGTAGTTTTGACAAATAAACTATCTATCCCGAGCCTGGTCATAATATTCCAAGAGTGAAGTACATTAGTGATGGCGGATAATTAGGTTGCCTAGGTTGCTCCGTGAATGGGTGACCACCCATTACATACCGAGTTTCCTCCGTAAGTCAGAAAGCACGTTAAGCCGTTGGTCCCGGGTGTCATTTACAAATCTTTGACAGTCGTTACAGGTAGTCTGTGGCCCTAAAGTCTGACAAGCAGTCAAGTCCAAGGTATTCCAAGAGGTATCGTATTACCCAGTTCTAACTAGATTGTGGAGGTCAGTGCAAAATACTGGTATTCAGATGAATCCAGTAAGACTTAGAAGCAAGACAAATGATATTCAAATCTACCTTTATTAAAATTCTATAAAAAAATATTATCGAAGTATTACATATTAGCAAACCACGTAAAGGCCGCAAAGGGCCGCCATGCGTGTGACCTCGTACAATGTCATCATTTATATTTAATTATCCAAAACTGGTTCTAGTGGCCTTGACAACGATTTAATTATACCACATGTAAAAAAAAACGTAGCTATTTCTGATGGAATTATGTTTTGTATCAATAGTGTTTTTGTAGCATCTTGTTATATGTTTGTACTAGGTGTGCTCCGCGGTTTCATTCGCCGTTCTTCGTTTTACTTGGCTCCTAAGGGATAGTAGCGTGATTTTAAGTAGCCCATAACTTTGCTCAAGAATTGGGCCACCAAATGCAAAATCATTTTTTAATTTCCGCCTGGTGGTTCCAATGATTAGCGCGTTCAAACAAACAAACAAACAAACTCTTCAGCTTTATTAAATTAGTGTAGATCAATATATAAATGAGCTAAATATTTTAAACACTTCCTCGAAAACGGGTCTAGGGGGTGAAAAATCAATCTGGCTAACTGGAAATATTCGTTTTCTTTAATATATATATTTATTTCAACCAACTTTGGATCATACAATTACATAACAATTATTATTTATAATTAAAACAAAAATTAAAATTTTAAATCAAAATTAAATTAAATTCGAAAACAAAATCAAAATCACAACTAAAATTAAAATCACAATCAAAATTCAAATTCAAATTAAAATCAAAATTAAAATCAAAGTCAACATTAAAATTAAAATCCAAATCACAACATATGTTATAATTATGATGTTTAAGATATTCTTTTTGTTTATTAACTTTTTAATTTTTTTGAAAATGTTTGGAAAGTTTGGTAACAGTATATGTGCCATTGCCCATACTAAAATGGTGATATTTCTGTATAAAAATAATTTTGTTGGTGGCACGTATACTGCCTCTACTTTAAATATCGCCACGCCTTACTGCTACTCATAATTATCCTTATTTACTAAGCTAGACCCTCCCACAACATAGTTAACTAAATTCTATACTTTATGCGCATTGTCCGGCTAAATTGTTTCAATACAAAATAAAGATAAGCTCAAGTATATATTTACGTTTCTATTTAAGATAAGATGGTATCTTTACGTTTTAAGTAGGTCCATTGATTTGGGAATTTTAAGAAATGAAATCATTTGGTAAATATTTGAGTGTTTCTACAATGTTAATCTTGTATTACTTGTCTATTAAAATAACCACTACAGGTAGCAATACTGAAATAGTTATGCACGTTCGGTACACCTTAGGCAATCATTTGTAGTGTTACCAACTTGTTGCTGAATGGCTAATAAGTAGTATATTGGCTGAATAGGTATGACCATGGTTTAATGGTCCCAACTTCAAAAGGTGTTGGGACCAGGGTCCCACCTACCGGTTAAGGCTCCAGAGACAGGAATCACCTCACAATGGGAGTCATATCGAGGAGTTATTATGTCTATTTTTACAAATAAAATTTCGTGCAGTTCATCATCTGCAGCGACAGCCTATTTGACCTCCATAATTTATCCAGTTAGTGGTTGTGACACTTTCGGGTTACTGACTATCTATAACGACTGTCCAAAATGTACAAATGACTGCAGGGACTTACTTTCCAAGGCACGGAGGAAACTTGGTATGTACCTAATGGATGGTGACCAATCCACGGACTGACCCGGCAAGCGCGGCCTAACCTGAAGATCGAGCCGCGCGGCTGTTATTATTTAGCCACGGCTTCTCAATTCAAACCATAACTATCCCTTGTCCATAAGCACTATATCGCTTTCATTACAATGTATTAATGTCAGTCCCGTTCTCCCGTCCTCATGTGTCATTTGACAGCTCGTATGTATAAATGCAAATGTAGGTACTGGATTCAAGCTGACCTAGGAATTAAGTGCGAGACTGTAGGTATATTGTTATTATTTGATGATACATTATTCAGGACACGTTGATTCTAATGCGGGATTCGGAACGTGGATAGGTTTGTGGGTTTTCATTTGATAGAGGCAGATCAAATACAGTGCTACATGGATTTTTTGGCGTTTGGATGATATTAACAGGGGGCGTCGTTTGTAAGCATTTGTATTTCATGAAAATGTGTTGGAAAAAATTAAAATGGTGGAGCTAGTTCGGTTTTTGTACGGCCAGATAAAGGACCATGTACTATTCTATTATATTAGACGGATCGTTCTTGACGTTTGTAGATTTTATGACAGCTGTCATTATTCTGGCAATAGCTGTTGTCACAACCAATCGAGAGCAAAACCTTAAAAGTCGACTAACTTCTAGAATGGTATGGAATCCTATATCAAACTTTAAGAGTTTAAGGCGTTTGCCTCTTACTTCCAAACATTTTTCTCGTCGTTTTGGGGTCTGAAAACTTAAGAAAATATTCCGAGGTATTATTTTATACCACCGATTAGCAATCGATACCAACATTACATACGAATATTATTCTTACCATGTGTACAGCACATGTCAGTAAATGTTAGTGCATTCTGAACACCTGTTGGGCCGTTCATTGTATTAATAATTGCTTTATATTGTTTAAACTAATCAGTATTTATGAGCAGTCAGAACTTCGAGGAAGTCTAAAGAGTAGAGGTGACAACGTAGGACCTAGGAATTGTAGTGTATTCTCCAGTTATGGGATTGCTTAGTTCATACGAGTATGGCGGTAATTTCGTCTTAAATTCTGTAAATTCCTGGAAATTATTAGAAACATCTGGTGTCATGGGGAATACGCTTTAAACGTGTAGGTATGCCGTATACGGGGTGGAAGGGACGCCGACGCGAAAACGGTTACCACGGATTCAGTACATCATTCTGAGCATTCCCTCACATAGAATTTTTTCATCGGTTATTAAAAAAAATCTGCTGTTTCCTACAAAAGTGCAATATCTATACGGTCAAAATGAATGGAACTGCTATTTTTTTTTAATAACCGATGAAAAATTTCTATGTGGGGTGGAGGGGCTCAAAATTATGTCCTGAATACGTGGTAACCGTTTTCGAGTCGGTGTCCCTTCCACCCCGTACAGTATTATTTATATTTTTTTCAGATTGTTAATTATTATTTATTTTGTTTGAATTCAATTTCTGAATGATTTATAATTATTATTTTCGTAATGTATTGTTACTTGTGTCTTGCTAGGCTGTCAACATCGACTATTCAATCTGCTTTTATGATCTATATTGGGCCACTAAGATACAGGCTCTGCCTAGATTGGGCCCCAAGGTATTTTGTTGAATATGTTGTATGTTACCTAATTGTGTGTGTTAATAAATGTATTTATTTATTACAAATTTTCGCTCGCGGCTTCGCTCGCGTCATGTACGGAAATGAATCCACGGGAACGTTTTAAATGTAGCCTATAACACTCTGGGATAATGTAGCTTCCTGTTATAGGAAGAATTTTCGGAATCGAATCAGAAGTTCCGAAGATTACCTCCACATACAAACTTAATGTACTTAGGTATAAACAAATTTTATCTATATATAATATTAGTATAGATACAAGTATAGACTCGACTTAGCCTATAGCAGTATATAGCTGGACATAGGCTTCTTCTAAGCTGAGCCACAATACCCTGGCCTTCGGTTTCCAGTCCCAGTCACTTCCCAGTCTGACCCAGTTACTTTTTTGAGGTCGTCAGTCCAACTAGATTTGGAGGGGACGTCTCTTGTCTCCATATATACTATATTATAGACTTCACCCTACAGATTTCTACGGTGTTGCTTCTTCGTTCGATCTTCTTCAGAATCCATCTCTGCCCCAAATCTGCAAGCGACTCCCTTCCCGAAGGGCATTTCCCAACTTACTTATTAGAAAAGGCAACAAGGCAAGTTTATCCGTGTTTGAAAATAATATTATTGTAGACTGATCGAAGTCTTGTTAGCTTGTGCAACACCCATTGATGTGTCCAAATTGTCCATTGCTACTTTCATTTACAAGGCGTCGAACATACTATGTAGTAAGTAGAAATGATCTATTTCTCATGGTTTACTAGCTTATGTTCCTATTTTATTTTATTGATGTCATCTAAGTCTTTGTTTTTTATCTAATTTTATTACTTTATTACTTTACACAACTCCTACAAACGAGTATTTTAAATTATGTTAGAATATTATTGTCAAAGTTAATATTTTATTTTTCTTATGTGTTTTGTAATATTTGTACTCGTACCTAAATTACGAGTACATTGTGTTGGGTATTTTAATTAAATTTAATATTTGCATGCTTAATGAAATCAACGAAATATGTGAAACCAAAAACGGCTATGTGCTTTTTTTGGGTATATCATCACGCAGGTAAACCTAGGAGGTCGTAGGCTGCTTAGCTAGGCTGTCCTGTGGTGTTTTAATTAAGGTATCCAGCCAGAGTCGTGTACCAATCCTGACATGTTTTACAGAAACGATGGATGGACTGTGTGAAGGATGACATGGCTAGAAAGGAGGTGACTGATGAGATGACGAGTAATAGAGAAGTATGGAAGAAGAAAACATGCTCCGCCGACCCTAAATAAATTAGGATAAGGGCAGGAGAATGATGGTGAGGAGAATTACAGAATGTTCGGCAGTACGGGCCTTAGTCTGAATTTCCACTTCAAAATTATCTTTCTTGACTAGATTAGCCACTAACTCCAAAAAAACAAGTGCTTTTATACTTAGATACTGGCTGAGTTAAAACTATGAAACGAGAGGGGTTTTTTTTTTTTTGGTAGGTGGGAAATCATCAAATGACCCCCCCCCCCCGCTCTGGGCGGAGCGGAAGGGAGTGTCAGACTCTTACTGACTAAAAACCACCCATGTTCCTTCTTTGGCCCTTTATGTTCCAGGGCCGCGGTATCTCTTTCGAACAGTCCCGCAGAAACGAGAGGGGCTGGACATGGATTGCCAGCAGCATATAAAAATAAATTTTCCAATGATCAGTTTCAACTAGTCCAAGTACTCTTTTTTTCGGTAATGGCATCTCACAGGTCAACCAGGTTTGCTTATGCTTAACCGGACTATCCTGTGGGTGCCTTGAGTGGGGCTTCCAGCCTGGGGTGTTCAAGTCCTCAGTGTTTCTACAGCACTTATAGTTAACGGAGTAGTATCAAAATAGATACTTCTATCACTGCTTCCCTTTCTTTGGTACCAACTGATGTAATGTTATTATTTTGTTGCACGAGAATGTTTTCTACGGTGTCATTAACAAGGTTGAATTTCGACACTTTCAAAATTGTTGTTTTATTATTTAGGGTGCAGTCGACTGCTGTTAGATCTGTTTGTTTTATTTTATTTCTTAAAATATTTTAATTATGAGTTCTGTTTGTAGTTCAGTATCTATGTTAGTTTAAGTACATTTTATTTTATTTCTGAGTAATTTTAGTTTAGATTTTTCAACTTACAGAAATGTTTTTAAATCGCTTTGAAATTGCAGTAGGTACGGTATGTTTTGTTTGTTGTAAATGCCATGTATTTTGGCATTTTTAATTCTCTGGCAGTCTCAATGACGATTATGGAGGACCAACATTCTCTGCCAGTAGTGGCATTGCAATCGCTTGGCTGATGCAACTTGAACCAACTTCTTGTAATATATTACATAAATTGCTTTTCTTTTTTTAATCATTTTCTAAACTTTTGAATATTTGTATGTGTTATGTAAAATGTGTAGACATGTTTATTGTTAAACAATAATCGGTCACGGGCAATCAAAAATGCAACTCTTGACTTAGTGTTCGAAATCAATCTAAATATTGATAAGTTTTAAAATTCATGAGAAAATTATGTATGTAAAATAAATGTATTGCATAATTTATTTAAAAAAATATGAGTGTGTGTCGTAGAAGTAATATTTTGTTGTGTGTAAGGGTTTCATAAAAAAAATATAAAATATAAAAAACAGTTTTAAAAATTTCAAATGTATATTTTCTACATTTTTCAATGCTTATTCAGCAACAATTAGCTAGAGTATTCATCTAACAGTCTTATTATTTTACAAGAGTATAAAATCACTGCCATAGTCGAAAAGAAATGCAATGGGTACATAGAAATGCAAGAAATACCATTCAGTTTGGCTGACAAACATCAGAAACACAACATCAATGATAACATAGAGTTGTCACACCAACTCTAGATATTTCAACTGAATTATTCTACTTACCTACTGTTATTCAACAATAAATAATCACTTACGCTAAGGTAACTTCAATAAATTAAGGAACGTTCGTTCCTAGTCTTCGACCAGACTCATAAACAATCAGTTTATCAGCGGATAGGCAGTAACAGTCTTTGGTTCCCTATTTACATAATTACAAAGTTTCATTTACTTTAAAATTAAACAATTTCCTCTTCTTTCTATTTGATGAAAATGCAGTTCTGCTGGATGATAATAGTTTGTGGCGAATTGATGAACATATTACTGACATTTTACGAAATTAAATGAATTAAATTATTTGACATGAAATGGGATGCGACATGCTAACCTAACTAATAAACTCCCGTAGGATCTAGACCCAAAGCCATTTTGAAGGAGTAATAATAAGACGAAAATAAAAACAAAAAATTAAACCTAGTACACATTAGTGGGGTCAAGTGCGACCATTTTGCTTGTTAACTAACAACACTTAACACTAAAACAGTTTTTTTCAGTACACTTCGGTGGGATCCAGGCCCAACATTTTGAAGCACAGATAATATTCTTCACACGAAACAAAAAATTCTTCAGTACACTCCCGTGGGATCGAGCACGAACATTTTGATGAACAGGATGCAGCGATTCCAAAAAAGTACCTCAGGATATTTGAGATAAATTTCTCAAATCAGTAGACACCGGTGGGATCCAGGATAAACATCTTGATTTCTTGAATAATTTTCTTCACAAAAATTAAAATCTTCCGAAAATCAATAAACTCCAGTGGGGTCCAAGCCAAACATTTTCGCAGATTTTTCTTCAAAATAACAAATATTCTCAACTTGACTGATGATTTTTGGGTTCTTCAATAGATGCCAGTAGGATCCAAAACTTTGATATCCATATTTAATTATTGTTGAACTTGAAAATATCGATCTTATTTACGATGTAAGAGCGCGCGCGGAATAGAGTAACGTGCGTTCGCTTCCGTGGATGTCTCACGACTGTGGCTACGCGACCACGTGCCTTCCTTTTATAACGCGCTCTCGTGCGCACTCGCGCATTTTTTTTTGCGATTCGAATTTGGAAGCTTTCAGCCGGGTGGGCGTCGAGCCCTTACAATATTTTTTTTTGCAATATTTTTTTTAATGCCACGCTGCTAGTTAGCACATGCCGTAACAGATAATGCACAATTTAAATATTCATTAATTTCGTATTCTGATGAATGTCGAATTTAACAAACAAATAGTTGTTTGTTTTAGTTAATTATACACGAAATTGTTAAATTTGATTTTCTTTTACCTTTTATGAGATGCACGCCTTCCTGTACTAAATCAAAAACGATTTTCATTATTTAGTCCATTACTTTATAATTAAGCTTCACACCTTTTTAGATAGCTGATAAGACAAGCATATTTTCCTAGTAAGTAGTGTAAGCTATGTTCTAAGTTTGTCTATACCTATGTATGCTACACGTGTACTTAAATACTAATAATTACTAATAAATGAGTAGTCATCAACCAGCAGTCAGAGCGTTTCATTCTCCTCTAATACCCAACCTTTACATGGCGACCCTGCCATGTTTGGTGATGGGGTGTCGGGTCGCAATGCAGGCGCACTTCGTGTGTGGTACAGATTCTCGTTTTAAATGTACGTTGCGTTATTGAACTTTGTTCGAGAAGGAACTTTCATAAAATACTTTACGATGTGCAATTCTAACACTCCAAAAAGAGAAGAAGTTATAATAAACCAGAATGGCATTGGATCTTCTAATGTGGCTACTACTGACCAGCTACAATTTCATCTTTCCGCAATAAGCATTGTGATGATGATAATTTTGGGTTTGTTGCTGATACTGGCAGCCTATTTCCTGTACAAATGTTACAAGAACTGCCATCATACGTGGATTAATGACCAAATACTACGTCAGACTTTGAGAAATTCCTTTACTCGGCGTGGTCGTAGAGGAACTACGGAAGGAAATAGATGTTCGGCGTGTGGAACGCGATTCAATACCAGGTGTACGTCGTGTCCAAACAGACCTGGGCTTGGGTCTTCACTTCCGAAAGAAGATTTCGTGCTTAAACCGAATGTGTGACATCGTAAGAATAACATAAAAGTGAAGTGTTTAAAGTGCGTTTTGTGCGTGAAAGTGAAAGGAAACCGGTGAAAATGCGTTGAACTATGGTAACCCGATTTATGTAAACCTTTTATTAGTTACTAAGTATGCTAGTTATTTCTATTTTTTTATATGACAAATTATGGCTCATGAGCTCAATGATATATATGAAAAATTGAGAAAAGTTAAAGAAAATTTATTTAAATTGAGTTTAGAAAGGAGAACGCCAGAGCGTTTGAAAGAAAAGCTGACTGAAGCAACAATTGTGTATAATAGTTATACTGTTTTACTTCAAAGCATTACGAAACAAATAGATAATAAGCAATTTAGTGGTGAAAGTTTGTCATTGATAAAATCGCATTGTGATAAAATTGCAGAGTTGTATTCTCTAATACAAGAATTTTGTAATAAGTTGCATATACGTGAAACTGTTAAGAGTAGTTGTGAACAATTTGGCTCAACATCGAATCTCGAATCCAAAATGGAGTTCAATTTAAAAATAGCCCTGAGTTTGCTACCAGTTATGAATGATGAAGAAACGACGACTCGTCAATTAATTGATGGTATCGATTACTATAGCTCTACCTTAAAAACCGAACAGTGTAAATTAAGTTTAATGAACTTTGTATTAAAAAGTCGTCTCTCTCAACAAGCGAAATTAAGACTCAAATGCGATTATCCTTCCATTGATGCATTACTAACTGATATGCGTATGATTCTTTTGCCTAAAAAGAGTGCCGTCGCCTTGCAAAGTAAACTACAAACTTTGCGACAAGATCAAAGGTCGATTAATGATTACGGTAAGGAGTTGACTGAGCTATTTATGGATTTATCTATAGCGCAAGCCGAAGGCAAAACCGAAAATCTCAAGATATTACAGCCTCTAAACGAAAAACAAGCCATTAAACGTTTTGCCGACGGAATACGCAATAGACGACTCAGTACGATAATAGCTGCACAAAAGTTTGAAACCTTAAAGGACGCTGTGCAAGCAGCTATAGATGAAGAGACCATTGCAATGCCGTCTCAGTCTGAAAATATTTTATCTTTTAATAGGAAACGTAATAATTACTTTCAAGGTCAGCGTAATCGAGGTTTTTCGGGAGCCACCCGCCATTTTCGAGGTGCCTCCACGTCTAACAATAGTAGTAGGCCTGCCGTCCATCGTGGTACAACTTTCTACCGAGGCCGTGGTCGTCCGTACCAGAACTATAGTCGGGGACAGCCTAAACAGAATCGAGGTACGTACTACCATTCTAATAACAGGAACTACAACTCTAGGGGTCATCAACGGAACGTGCAACGTAGTGATGCAAACATCCACGTTGTAAACGACGACGAACCCACAAAAACTAATTCAAACGGGGAGCAGAGCAAGTTTTTTCGTGAATAATGGGTTTGTATTTGCAAATAATAGTCATTGTTGCATAGAACTATACGTAGATAAATATAACTACTTATTTTTAGTTGACACCGGCGCATCAATTTGTGCCATTAAATATAAACATGTGATTGAATTAAACATACCAATCCATAAAGAGAGCATTAAGATAAGCGGAATCGGCGGTACAATAGAAGCAATTGGATATGTTTATTTAACTATAAGCGATTGTTATGATGGAAGACATTTATTTAATCATAAGTTTTATGTTTTTAAATCGTTGCCGTGTATGGCGCATGCTATTTTAGGACAGGATTTTCTTACGAAATACAATGCTATACTAGACATTAGTTGTAAAACGTTAACATTCAATAATAACATTAGTAATGAAAAAGTAATTTTGCCTCTAAAATCAAAAAGTTCAAGGTTTTCTTATAATTTCACTTTGCCGCCAAGGACCGAATCAATTCATTACATACCTACTCACATTACCGAAGAGTGTCTTGTTTCTTCAACTGAATTACAAAAAGGAATATTCATTGCTAGCGTATTAGTTAAACCCGTAAATGGTATGATACCAATTCTAATCCTAAATACAAACGAGACTGAGGTTCACCTTGATACTATTGAACCAACTTTACATAAAATGAGTGACTATCATTTGTGTACGTTTGAACAGTGTACGAATTTGAACGCAGACCGTGTTAAAAAATTGTTTAGCTTAATAAATTTAAATCATTTGAACGACAAAGAGCAAATCACGATTGAAAATATTTGTGCGAAATATTCTGATATATTTTTATTGCCGGGTGATAAGCTAACGACAACAAACATTTACAAACATCAAATTAATTTACAACCACATGCTCAACCAGTTTTTAGTAAACCGTACAGAATACCACATTCGCAAAAACATGAAGTAAACAAGCAGATTAGTAACATGTTACGGGAAGGTATAATTGAACCATGTCAATCAGAATGGTCAAGTCCATTGTTATTAGTCCCTAAAAAGGTAGATAACACAGGCAATAAGAATTGGCGCTTGGTAATTGATTACAGGAAATTAAATAACATTATACAAGATAACAAATTTCCTCTACCGAATATAACTGAAATATTGGATTCCCTTTCAGGTTCTGTATACTTTTCAACTCTTGACCTTTCAAATGGGTATTACCAATGTGACCTTGATCCCAAAAGTCGGAAATATACAGCATTCTGTTCTGGACAATTTAAAGTTCCGGGTAGCGTAGATAAAAGTACTGCTTCCGTATCTGGACAATACCAGATGACAAGAATGCCAATGGGATTAAAAACAAGCCCTAATGCGTTTTCAAAAATGATGACTGTTGCGATGTCGGGTTTGACCTACGAAAAGTGCTTGGTATATTTAGATGACCTTATTATTTTTGGAAATTCATTACAAAACCATAACAAAAATCTCATTGATGTTTTTAATAGATTACGTCAGGTCAATTTAAAGTTAAATCCTCATAAATGTAACTTCCTTAAAAAGGATATATTGTATTTAGGACATGTTATATCGGGCGAAGGTGTTTTACCCGATCCTGAGAAAATACGTGCTTTGAGTAATTGGCCAGTTCCGAAAAATGTTGAAGAAGTAATTAGATTTGTCGCGTTTACCAACTATTACAGAAAGTTCATTAAAAACTTTGCCAACATAGCGTATCCCTTAACACAGTTAACAAAGAAAAATGCATTATTCATATGGAATCAAAAATGTCAAACCGCTTTTTCCACTTTAAAGTCTATAATTTCGAGCCCACCTATACTTCAGTACCCTAACTTTACTAGCAATTGTAAATTCATACTACAAACCGACGCTTCCAAATATACATTGGGCGCAGTTTTGTGTAATGACAATAGAAAACCAATAGCATTCGCGAGTAGAAATTTAAATAAGGCCGAAATTAACTATCCTACTGTGGAAAAAGAACTGTTAGCGATAGTATGGGCAGTTAAACATTTTCGTCCCTATTTGTATGGCCGTACATTTGTAATTGAAACTGACCATAAACCACTAATTTATTTATTTGGCATGCGAGACCCATCTAGTCGCCTCATGAAGTTTAGACTTCTACTTGAGGAATATGATTTTATCGTGGAATATATTAAAGGATCCACAAATATTCCAGCTGATTCAATGTCACGATTACCTATCACATCAACGGACTTAAAAAATATGCATGAAAGCATAATCACGGTAATGACACGTTCGCAATATAGAAAAGAGCTCGAGTCTCAACATTCGCCAAGTGCTATGGGTTCTACTGACGATTGGCCTGCGCAACCAAGAGTCGTGGAGATCCATAGTAGATCGCGGATGTCTGTAGAACTTAAATTTATAGAATATAATGAATTGAATAACCTACGTAGGGCAAATGAGATAGAAATAGAAAATAACGTATTTTGTTATTCGTCATCGAGAATGACGTTATTTATAAATCCAGTTTCCCAATCGCAATTGTCGCCAGCCACATTTGTGAGGGAACTGAAATATTTTTGTGAGAAAATAAACGTGCACGAATTAAATTTCATAAGAAGACAAAATTACGATGAATTTATAAAAAAAGTAATTACGGAAATGAAGTCGTATAGAAACTGGACTGGACCGCGATTGTGTATTCTAAATGACATTAGAATTATTCAAAATACAGACGACCGAAAAGTAATATTGAATGATTTTCATCTTCTACCAACAAGTGGCCACGCTGGTATAAGACGAATGTATAATAACATCAAGAAATATTATTTTTGGCCAGGTCTTGAAAGAGATGTAAAAGAATTTATTAGGAAATGTGACAAATGTCAAAAACAAAAACATAACTCTCATAACGTTAGAGAGCCGTTGGTTGTTACAACGACAGCCAATTCGGCGATGGAAAAAGTTTTCTTAGATGTAGTAGGACCCTTAGATCGCGATGATTATAATAATTCTTATATTTTAACTATCCAGTGTGAGTTAAGTAAATATGTAGAAGCTTATCCTATGAAAACTAAAAGTTCTGAGGAAATAGCGAAAAACTTTGTTAATAATTTTATACTCAGATTTGGTATCCCCGCTAGAGTAGCAACTGATAGAGGAACTGAATTTATGTCATCTGTTTTTAAAGAGACATGTAAACTTCTCAATATAACGACTTTAAACTCTACTGCATACCATCACGAAACAATAGGTTCTCTAGAAAATACTCATAAAAGTTTGGGTAATTACCTAAGAATTCAAACGAATAACCATCCGAGTTCATGGAGTACATGGTTACCCTTTTGGTGTTTTGCCTATAATACCTCAGTTCACACCGCTACTAAATTTACGCCATTCGAACTGGTGTTCGGGAAAAGATGTAATATACCATCCAATTTAAGCCAAAAATCAGTAGATCCTCTTTACAACTATGATAATTATCCCTTAGAATTGAAATACAGATTGCAAACATCGCAAAAAGAAGCGTATGATAATTTACTTGAAAGTAAATCATTAAGAAAACAAAGGCATGATCTAAAGTGTAATCCAATTACATATAAACAAAATGACTTGGTACTACTGAAAAACGAGACTGGAAACAAACTCCAAAGTATTTATAATGGACCATATTTGGTTATCAAAGATGTTTCGCCAAATGTTGAAATTTTGAAAGACAATGGGAAAATTGATTTAGTTCATAAGAATAGGACTAAGCTATATTATTCATAATATTTTCTTGTTAATTTCATGTTAATCTTGTACCTTTTTAACCAATACATTTAACTTTATATAATTTGATTAAAATAAGCAAAACTGTTAGTATACTGCATTATCATGTTTACAAAATATGACTCATGTTTAATCATAAAACAAAATAATACTTTCATATTATTTTATTTTTTTCCTTTCGGGGAAGGTGTAGTGTAAGCTATGTTCTAAGTTTGTCTATACCTATGTATGCTACACGTGTACTTAAATACTAATAATTACTAATAAATGAGTAGTCATCAACCAGCAGTCAGAGCGTTTCATTCTCCTCTAATACCCAACCTTTACATTTGTATATCTGGCGTAGTATTTTTTTTGCACTATACAACAATTAGTATGAAGTAATGTAAAATACAAAAAAAAAAATGTTTGATTAGTGATCTTTGCCAAAGTATTAGGCCTTTTTGAACTCTTAATTATTAACAAAGTCTGCTAAGGCATAAGATATAATAATGACTTAAATTTCAGTACACTCGCGCCGTATTTAAATCATTTTTAAAATGGCTTCAAATGATTTAATCTGGTATTTTTTTCACAAAAAAAAAACTAACTCAAAAACTACTGAATTTCGGTAGAACATTTGGTGGCTTAATTTGTTGCATAGCAACCCTACTATGGCATCCTGCAAGGAATACGTCGAGCTACCAGTAACCCTGTAGGTTTTAGGTTCAAATAATTTACTGAATCCATTTATCCTGTTGCGGCTAAAAGTTAATACTGATACCATGGTCGATAAATCCAATTTAAAATACCATACAAAGAATACACGTCACAAAAATATTATTACATTTTACTTTTTCAATAATTAGGTCAAGTAAAATATTGTTACGGATTGCTTTAAAATAATTAAAATCAATTGAAAAGAATCCGCTTTGTATAATGTATAACAATGCTATTATTTCCGAACGTGATGATTGACATCCATTAAAATGTAAACAGTCTGATTGTTTTCATTAATCAACAATATGATTAAATTCTTTAACAAACTGCAGACATTAGTAAATTAATAGATATGTATGTGAAACAAGTTAACGTTTTTATTACCAAAAAGTTATATTTAAGTTCATTTAAATATAGACTTCGGTAAATAAATAGAAATACTTATTAATTTGCAATTTTAACGATTTCACTAAAACATAGATAACTTAAAATATTTAACCCCGGGACATTGAGAACCGAAGTTATAAAATACTACCTAATCCAAAAATATGTTTTCGTTACATACATTTTTATGTAATTAAAAAAAAATTTAACTACTCATATTTTTTAAATAAAATCTTTTGTATTCTGAAATTACTTTATCAATACAATACCTATAGTCGTTTTTCAAGCATAAAAAATGGTTTTTGTTTTACAAATATTACATAATTATTAATTAAATTAAAGTAAGTAATTGAAAATATGTAATACTAAAGTCTGATTATAATAAAGGTTTTTCCATACGATACCATATTACGCTAGTGACATACAACACATGTATATACCTTGTATGTATCACACATAACCACTATTGTTTGTTATTTTGCATTGACATATTATACCTACTCGAATAATTTGATAGCCTTTAAAAGCATGTATGAGAAATTCATTGAGGAAACTTTATGAATGAAACTTGTTTACTACAACGATTTAATAATCACTACACCAGTAATACCACCACCACTAATATACGCAAGTGAAATGTAGAATTAATATGATTTAGGTATAGCGAACTTTAAAAGCAACTAAAAAAAAAAGAACTAAAAGTAAAATACAATATTTTAACTGGACAGAGCATTTACTAGCTGGAAAAATGTGATGCGAATTAATTGTTCTAAATTCAAATACTATACTCGGATCGGAAGTGACATGAGTTCGATCTTCCACACTTGTCTTGTCGCGTCTCCGATTGACGAGATATTTGCTCTCTGGGACTTGAACTTGTATCGAGAGAAATCTTTACGTGCGGTCGTGATATCTCAATATTGGCCATCGCCGATAATATTCACTACTACCTTTTAAGATCGTAGTGACATACTTTTAATGTATTAACAAGTCTGACTCAGGTTCTATCTAATTTTTCTTTCTAGTACGGCACTATAAAGTGCTTCAGAATTCTTTATTTTTGTTTCTAGTAACCAGACTAGATAAATATTTTAAATCTTGTTGCCACTGGTTTCGCCCGCAAATTCTGCAACCCGTTTAAAATAAAACCCTTATAATCCTGTAAACGCTGCCGCTTTTGTTTTTACCAGTTCGTAATTTTTCCAACTAAAATAAAAAAAAGACTATTATTTTAAAGTAAAACATATTCTATTTTTACGGGATTAAAATTTTGGTTTTTTTTTATCTGGTGAAGATAGTGTTGTGTTGAAATTGGTAACGGATTATAAGATAACATAATAGGCTAGGAGCTTAACAAAAAGATTTGATCTTTGACGACAATATTGAAGTTCCGACCGACTAATTTTTAATCCCCTTCGGCGCTTTTTATGGTATGCGGGTGGTTATAAAGTTAAGGAAACAGAAAAATTAGCATTGCTAAAGACAAAGAGGATTAACTTGAAGAAACTTTTTGCTGTCTCCCGGTGTTCCCATTCTCGTTCCGAGAAACAATTTTGCATTTGTTTAGACTAAGTTGGTATTTAGTCTAAAGTGACGCAAAAAATAGTTTGGTAATAGGTAAATATGATTAAATAAGTGTGTTATTTTCCTGTGGTTTTTGGACGTCATAAACAAAAAGATAATTTAACTAGGTAAATAAGTTACTTACTGTAATGAGGTAGGTAACTGAAAAAAACTAAGAGCAAATTCTTCACATTCTTGCCGAAATCATCATTCAAATACACATGGTTAGAGATTTTTGCTATAAGTTAATAGTAACTAGGTATATATTTTTACAAATAAACAGGAGGTTACTACTTCTTAAAAAATAATTATGTCATAGTAAAATAGAACTTTAATAAAATTCATAATGTTGATTAGGTACCAATATGTTACTGACCTAGTTCCGGTTTTTGACATTTGTGACATCATAATGGCACATTTTATTGGCTCATCAGTTTGCGGTTATTACTGCACGTTCGTGATTCGAACAATGCATCGATAAAATGTTTTAAAACTATTCAGTTGTTTACTTGATTCTTTTTCTTACGTATGTCTATTGTGATTATAGACACGTTTGTATAATTTACTGAAGAATTTTATTACGGGGATTTTTCAGAACGTATGAATCGATTTTCGTAATGATTAATCTATTATGATTTATGATATAACGGACTTCGTTTCATGACGCAATTAGTTCAATTACAAGGACTAAGTTTTTTCATTGCCGTGGTCACCACGTTTTCACCTAGACTTTATTAGGTATTAGTATTTTATACAAATATTTTTTTTTATTAAATAAGACTAATCATTGTCTTTTTGTTTTATTTCAAATTGATATAATAGATACACAGATATTAACTGTTTACCCAAAATTATTAAGTTTTCAATGAATCTACAAAATTACAAGCCAGCATTTGTCCGAAACCACATACAACTTTTAACCACGTCTTCTAAAAACAATTAAACGATTTGATGGTATTATTAAAATGGCCACAAGCCATTGGCTATCTCGTTTCAATGTTGTTTGAGCATTGAACGAGTATCTAAATGACTTTATTAATTGTTAAGTAAATAAGAAAGTAATTATTATCAACATTTAAATATAATTGCTAGTTGTTATCAAGACATTCCGATTATATAATTGGTTCTTTGGTAACTATTTTAATTCCTTCAGAAAACACTGCACAGTGGATATTACAGAAAATACAGGTCTCTCTCAGTAATACTTAATTACGTTGGTTCTTATCTAAGAATTATTATAATTTTATTGTTATTATTGCTATAATTTTTTGTAGTACCTAAACTTTTGTCAACTTATTTTAAAATTTATGGTTTTCTAATGGACTATTATTAAGTTGTATAGTAATCGTAGGTAATAATGTAGTCTACTAAAAAAAAATGATAAAATTATATTCTAGTCAATGTTCGAATAAAAAATCCTTTGATATGAGATTTTCGTTTGATTTTTGACGTATAAAAATATGGACTTGGCCACAGTACTTGCTTTGATGTCAAATTGCCGAATTACACGGTATCATGTTCACAAAATATTTTTTTATGTCTAAGCTCATGTCTGAGAAATGTCAACGGCAAAAGTTCTAAGAAAAATATAATAAAAAGTGTCGTGGACCGAATTTTGATGATTTGAGGGATTTTTTGCATTGTAATCAGGAATTCTATTGAACCTTAAAATTTTTGCTATAAAGAATGATTTTTAAGCACAAACAGGTTGGCGCCTACATCTTAGATATTCGGAAATAACGTTAAAAATAAAAAAAAGGTTCACAGTACCCATTAACTTTTTAATGAGTTACAAACTTGCGCAAATAGTTTGTATACGAAAAACAATGTTTTTATTACTTTTTATACCTCCTGATAGTATTGCACTTTTGCGTCATTCTTTGTACGTTTTTTAATAGTTTTATAACCCCATAGGTGCATTGTGCAAACGTTTTGAGGGCCGCTATTTTGGATATTTGAATAGTTGGCAACAACGAATTTTTAATTGCCATTTTATTGCCAATACAAAAAAAACAAATATTCTTTGTGTTCGCTATTGTGCGCAAAAAATTGCACACAACCTTTCTAAGAGTTTTTTGTAATTAGAAAGCGTAAGGGCTGACTTTCTTTGGTTTCTGGGAATCGAGATGTTTTTTAGCAAATGGGAAGAATGCGTCAATTGTAGAAATATTTTAGTTGAAGCCATAATACTGGTATCTCTTGGGGAGGACGTCATCATCAAATTCTCTGAATGTTTTATATTGTTTCTGTAAAACATGGACAATTGCACCTAAGTACATTTTTATTATATTATACCTTTTTTTGTACCTTTTTTAATTTTACCTTTACTAGATATCTATACTAACTATTTAATCCAACAATATTTTTGTTATTATTTATTGTAACTATCCGGTTTTTATTGCTATGTTGACGTATTAAATACAGCATAAAAAGACAATACGCACGGACAGACGTAGTACGTCATTGGTAATTGAATAAATACCACGTTTTACAGAATCTTCCTTCCTGCAGTATCTTAGTCAGATAATTTAAGATAAATGACACATAACACTGATAAAAACAAATACGTAACTATCATTCTAAATTTAGATGTAACCACAGATTATATAATGGTTATGGCGTCATTTTCTTAACACTACGTAATCAAAGTTTTTTTGTTTTCAATTTTTCCTCATAGTTAAAAGACGTCAAAATAAATCATGATGAATCACAAATTTTTAAATCAACGCGTATTATAATTATTAAAATCAAAAATTAAAATTAAACAGCTAAGTTATCTACGACGCCATATAAACTAACCACTGTACGGTGTACATCTTAACCCTTTCTTTGCTTCACCCTTTCTTTTACAACCTGTCTTTAGTTCTTCTATTTACTTTCTGTTACATTTCTATGGCTCAATTATTTAACAATCTGTCAGTTTGACTACTGGGTGGATTGTCTTAAAATAATACACCGCCTTGAATGCTCCAATTGTTAGTCTTTGCTACTGAAATGGGAACAATGAATTTTTAGTGACCAAGATTAGACGGCGATGTATTGTTTTCATAGTAAAAGCGGTGTTTTCGAAAATTTGTTTTTTTGGTTATTTAATTTTCGAACACCTGCTGAGTGAAAATATGTGCGTTTTTTTTTAATTGAAAATATTTTGACAGATTCAATTAAATCGATTAAAAACTGCATTGCATTTTCATAATGCATCAAATTTTAAGTTTAAATGCAAAGTTCAACATAAAAATCGTATAAAATATTCATATTCATTTATTTATTAATCGATTGAATCCAATTAATCAAAAGTTTCGCTATCGATACCCAGTGACAATATGTCATAAATCGATAGCGTTATTGATGAAAATTGAAAAAGAACGACATAATATGGACATAATTTATATGTCTGCTAACTTAGTATACAATTATTGGTTTCACTACGGACAAATTTGAATAAAAGAAAGCAGACGTGAACTCGGTTGGAGAACGTTTTTCGCGGATAACCCTACCAAGTTACGTAGTACACAATTTTCGAAGAGAAGTACTAAAATACATGTCGTCATAATTTTTGGTGGGTTATGCGAGGCCTAAATTAGAAATGTCAAAGTCAATGAACTGAGACCACCATGTGACTAGGGTCACAGATTAAATAATTGCTATTAGGTTATCTGTGGGAGAAAATGTTTATTTAGAAACTAGCATTTGCTTGAGAATCTGCCAACGATTTTTATGTTAAAAGTGTGGGCTTAAGCTGTCTACTAATAATGGCTAAACAACACAAGTCTAATCCTGATTTGGGACTTGTTAAAAATCTCGTTTTTTCTAGGCGAATTTATACGACATTTTTGAAAAGAGAAACGGTGGGCTAGCAACCTGATATTGCACTACTGCGATCGTTAAACCCGACACGTTGCTTGCATGTGGCTTCAAGCGGCCAACGCACCTACTGCTAGGTACCTCTTGAAAGCAGGTCACCCCACAACCGATGAAAGGATGAAGATAAATTAGAATAATAATATTCTTTACTACATAAACTGTCAGAGAGGTGAGTTTCTGTGAAAAATAACTTAACTTAGTTACTTACATTATTTTTTTAAATAAAAAGCGTGGTATGTTATTAGCAAAAAAGGGTTTTATATTATAAATGTAGATAAAGCTGCACAACCTCAAAACAAGTAACAAAAATGAAAAAAAGATAAAAAAAAACAATCCACCAAAGTAGGAACTAGGGCAGCAGCAATCATGAAAAGGTTATACGAAATTTTCCAAGAGCAAGCATATTCGCTCGTTCGAAAAAATCACTGTTTTTGTTGAGTTCAAAGTACGGGGAAAATTGGAGCGCATCATTTTCCCGTATCTTGAACTCTTGGGTGGCTGGCAAGGAACAATGCCCCGTAAGCCGTAGATAAATGTGTCTGCGAATGCGACTAAAACTTATTTTTGGAAATTTTTAATTTTACGTCTTAGTAGATATTTTTCATTTTTTTTCATTTAAATTGTTGCCTAGATATATGACTAACCCTTAAAAACTGAAGGCATAATATACTGAACTCAAGTTTGGAACACAAATTATTCATGAATATTTGGAGAATCACGCATTTTCAGCCATCTCATCTGCGTCATGATTTCATTGGTCAAATTCATTCATCCGGTGTTCCCAATTAAGATAAGAAATAATTTGACGTTGGTAACTATAATATTATTTAATAAAATAATTGAATTATAATTTACGTCATCCCGCGTCCAGCTTAGTAACCAAATCAATCCAGGAAAATTCGATATATTCAATCATTCATTGCGGGTTGCACAGTTACACGTGATATTTAATTTCTTATCGGTAATAACATTAATTGTTAATATTCCGTGGGTACTCAGACTCACGTAGGCAAAAGTAGACTATAATTGAAATGGAATAAGTTTTAATCGGGGAAAACAGACCGCAGTCGCCACGGGTATTCAATAATCATCATTAAATAATTCAGAGGATTAATTATTATTTTATTTAAATAATAATAAATATACAATAGGCAATTTTACTGTTCAAATCCGGGATTTCCGTTGATACGGAATAATATAATATATACTAATTTTGTGAACACACGCTGAAGATTTGAGTCGATTTTAGTGTTTATTTGAAAAAATACCAAACATTTCCGAACTCCAAATACTTAATTTGCCGACATCAATACAATATTTTGACAATAAGTTGCCAATAATCTCGTAAAAGAAACCGCTGACAGACCATTCCCGCACACTAATTCTAAGAGTTTTAAAACAATGGTAACCTTTTGGAAATCCTAACCAGGTGATGGATTAAGATACATAGTAATGAAGTAGTCATTTAACAAGGGATTATTTTAAGCTTTTCGGTCACGGATTGTTAATGGAATAATAGGCTCTGGTACAGATTAAAAAATATCCTTTGATGACAACTGCGGCAGACACCGAGCATAGCTACCGAGAGAATGACAGTTTTGTCTCATAGTTTTAAGAAGTACTTTTCAGTGTTTCGGGTTTTCAGTATTGTGCGAAAAAAATGGGTTCTGCTGTGCGAGTTTTTTTCGTGTTTCGTAGCGTTTTTAATTTTAGTGGGAATTTTGACATGCTCTTAAGAATTGATTATTTACATTTTTAAATATTTTCCGATTCACAAAACTGATTAACTTAAAAAACAAAGCTTAATTTTATTTATGTAATTCAATATCAAAAGTTTATAGAACTGTCCAAAGACCTTTTTCAGGTACGGGAAGAGTCGCAATAAAATCTAGTAGTTTTGTTGGGCAAATTGTACGCTAATATTTTTTTTGTACCTTTAGGTATGTCCCTAACGGTTACACTGCAAACCATTTTTTAACTTGTATGCTTTAAGAGCTCAGGTTTTTATTATTTTTTAGTATTTTATGACATGCGCAGTTTCCGTTTTTTATCGCCAGTTACAAGAAGTACGGAGTATTACTAAAATTGCAACCTTTAGGAATATTTTTACGGTTAGAAAGTGCATAAGGGGTCTTCTTGGTCTTTTTAAAAGCCGTTATTATATTTTCGGCTTTTGGTTGCATCTTGAAATTTTATAAGTATCCGCAACTTTCATTCGTAAGTTTATTTATTTAACTTAGTATAATTTGAAATACGTCTTTCGGCTGAAATGATGATGATGATAGACGGCACGGTTGGCGCAGTGGTCAAGCGATTGACTGCTGCGCTGCATGTCGCGGGTTCGATTCCCGTACGGGACAAATATTTGTATGACCTACAAGTAGTTGTTCCGGGTCTGGGTGTTTTTCTATCTATAATATGTATGTTTTTACAAAAAAAAAAATGTATATATGTAGTTTATCAGCCATCTAGTTACCATAACACAAGCATTAAGTTGCTTAGCTTGGGACTAGATGGTGCTGTGTGAAAAATGTCCAGGGATATTTATTTATATTTATTTTGAGATCTTTTAAAACCATTAACCATGACATCTCTCTAATTTTTTTGCATTATATTTGTCCCTTTTTACAACAAAAAAAATGTTTATGGTATGGTAATGGTACTAAAATAAAAGATAAAAACTTTGTCACGTACTAGCAGGAAATAGCCAAATAACCCTTTACTCCCATTTCGTCAATTAAGCATGCTACTAAACAAACTAAAAACACAAAAAAAAACTAAAATTAGATCGTTCCACCTAAAATTCAAGGACTGTAGTTTAAAACGATGTAAGTAAATATTTAATTGTTATGCAAACACAATAATTACAATATGAATAAAAATCACCATTTGTACTTCTTTTTAGTTACCAGGCGCGTTTTTTATCAATCTTTGGCGGCGTTTTACCGATTTTTATTGCGGTCCGAAGGGATGATTTTTTGTTTTTTAACTTTAATGGCGGACGTATGTAAACACCGCGACATAATATTTTACTTATTTGTAAGAGTTTTAAAATGGTAATTTGTGAATCGATTAATATTTTGAGATAGTGTTTTTTTATGTTAGATATTTGCTACTTTCAGGTGTTATTATGAATGTCGAACATTCAGGTCGTTCATTTCGGTCATAGAGTGTTAAAAAACATGAATTCTAGCCTAGGTGCGAAATAAGGTCTGACCATCGAAAAAATTCGACTAAATGTTTTCGACAACATGACCTGTGTTGTTCTCAAAAAATATCTGACAGAACGTAGCCAAATGAAAAGCCATAACTTAGAAAAACTTGGAAACTAGTAAACTTTTTTTTACACTACATAGATAAGTTTTTGTTCTCCTTTTTCCCATGGGATGGGCAGAAATCACAACTGCTACGATCTTTACCTACTAATTTTGCCTCGTCCACATTCACACATCTGGTCATACATTCCCGTAATTTGAAGCGATGACACGGTCAAGAGTTGAGTACACTTACGAGTACCTAGAAGAAGCCGACTCACTCGAACTATAAAGAGATCCAGCGTATAATGACCGGGAAACAGAGAAGCCGAAAACTAGAAGAAAACTCAGCAAAACTTTGAAGAAATGTTCTCATGGTCTCAACCTATCTATAAACTCTTTTAAACTGACAAAAAAACACTGTAATCATTTAATTGATTTTGTTGAATATTTCAAGAAATAGCTTTCGAGCAACGCATTATTATATAGTGCTCACGAGGTATCACTATAGATCTTTCTCAGACACAAAAATCAATATTTTATTAGCAGATACCAATATTTTATGACTGAGAGATATCATTAAGGCGATCACCAATCCGTTATTTCATAAAAATGTATTTTTCTCCCTAAAATAATCAGTTTATTCAAATATTTTTTGTTAAAGATTTAAAAATAATCAATATTATGTATGTTAATTACGCATAATTCGACAAAACACTGAATTAACTTATCCTGGGCAATGTCAGGCTCTCTTTGGATATTTAGAAATTATGATTAATATATTCTTTCACGAGATTTGCGTCTGTATTCAAATTCTTTCTCCATTCATTTAGAATTCAAGATCTGAGTGAAATTCCGTTTCTTTTCAGACGTAAAGTTCTAACCTTCGACTTAATTTTTAGAAAAAAAAAAATGTTATGTAGGTGAGAGATCAATGTTACTAATATAAATAGTCTGGAAGAAATGTATTTCTGTTGAAAAAAATGTTTTGACGGATAAATGATTATCCGTCAAAACATTTTTTTTTGTATTATTTTTGGACAACCAACAAAGCATACCCCAAAAAATACATATTAAAGTACTCATATTATTTTTACATTTTATAGTGTAGCCTTAATTAAAGACCACGGCATGCTTGAACATAGGATTAGGAAATGCAGTTACAAAACAGATTTTAATTATTTACGTACATAAATACAGTTAATTGTTACACAAATCCCACATACAAATACAAAAGAAAACTTACTAATTAATGCTAGATTGGTTTGATTAATTCAATCAATTTTTTTTCGACGTTTTGCCAATCAATAAAAAAATACAAACATTTTCTAAATCTTTATGTACCTAAATGAAAAGGACAATAGAAACTACAGTATTCCTTTTTCACTATTATGATAATGTCGAATAATTATACGAGCAAGTTTTTGAGGCACATTTATATTTATTTGACTCAGTGAGCGGGGACAATCAATGTTAGTGTTTATTGTTTTTTTATAGGAACTGATGATTTAGGATCATACGGCGATTTTCCAGACTCATAAGTTTGTAATATTTCAAGCGTGAGCTAGTTAAATTTCTGACCATATTACAGTGATAAGACAAGTGCCAAAGGAATCTTTTCGGCACTGATTCTAGACGACGTTTATATATTTCGTCCCTTTCGTCCTATTATCGCCCTAAATAAATATTTAAAATTAATTATAAATCTGAAAGGTTTAGTATAAGTTATTGAATTGATTAATTTAACTTCATGAATCTAATATCTCGTGTGTTTATTTGTATATTCTCTATTTTTATATTTTTTTTCTGGCAATTTCACAAGTTTTTGCCAGTATACTTTCCGGAACGTACTTATACAAAAGTCAAGATCATAATAAATAATGTATACGATCATTGAAACAACTTCTAGTGAAACAAACAAACAATAATCACACGATCCTTAACCTAGGAAAAAGTAACAGAATAGTCCATACTTTCAAATATTATAATACCAACTTTACACAAATGAAAAACGTGAAATCAAAACGTGATTTATAGTTGTTTCCCATTGGACACACTCTTGCCCGTTGACGGTTACTAACTTGAACTTATTATATTTGCAAAAGAACACTTCATACACATACATATTATATTAAACATTAATTCAGTAAAAAAACTTATGAAATTTTCATTAGGTCAAAGCCGAAATGAACCCACACATAATTTACAAAGTTATTAGCATCCTTAGGTTAGGTCACAGTTTTTCAGTAAACATCTTTCAGACGATACGAGTAGCATAACACTATTGTTTATATGTATTTTTATTGTTTGTTTATTCACAAAAACCGCTTTGCTTGCTTTTCCTTTTTTTGTCGCTTTTTCAAAATCATAGTACTAACTAAATAGTTCCTACACATAGACAGCACTGACTAACAGGGAAGGGAAACATCCTGAGGCTGAGGAAACCCTGGACTTCGGTCTGTAATCGCCAACCCGCATTGAGCAAGCGTGGTGATCAAGCTCATTCCTTCTCCTCTGTATGAGAAATGGCTTTTGCCAGATATTCGGGACATTTCAGGCAGCACACAAAAACAAACTGACATGGTCAGTATCACTATCATTAACACTGAGAACGGGACATTTACCAAGTTTACAATTTGTTTTGAGTTTATGAGGAAAAGATGGTCCGTAAGAAAGATTACTCAGCATCCGTTGCATGCAAGCACCTCTGATAGAAATGCTACTACCATGGAACTACTTTCTAATTTCTCCGTATTGTTTGGTCGGTGCTTTTGACCCATGCTGAGATACTCAGAAAAGCTTGATAATTTATAATTGATACAAGTCATCGAATGTATTTTGAAATGTTTAGAACATGGCTAATTTATATACAGACGAAGTCTTTCAGGAGTTAGAATTTTTTCACAGATTCGGCTTCCAGTCTAACCAGGTGCCACAGGATAGCGGTATTTTTCATGGAGCGACTGCCTATCTGACCTCCACAACCCAGTTAGTACTCGGTAATGTAATAAGTACCTCTTGGTAAGACTGGTGGTCAGACTTTCGGATAACTGACTACATCTTTTTCACTAATTGAGCTTTTCAAATCCTTTTAGAGCTATTTGTTTATAAGATCTTTGCAGAGTTAATATCTTGTAAGTTGGCTCAATAATTTTACGTACTAACAAAAGTATTGGATTTTATAGAATAACTAGCTGTTGCTCGCGATCTTCGTCCTATTTGCCAATAAAGTCAATCCAGCCGTTTCGGAGATTAGTCGGAACAAACAAAAAGACAGACAGAATTAAAAATGTTTTAATGTTGTTAAAAGTAACGTATAATCGTTTAAACTTTCATATGCATTCAGTAAAAAGCTGTTACTTGGAAATTACAAACATACACTTCAATTTTATTTATTTATACAGATTGTAATGTATTTGTGAAATACGTTACCATCAATATCCAAGACTTTCCCAATCTTAATAGGTTTTACACTCTTACACAGTTCTAACAGTTATTCAACCAAGACCCAACATTGTGGCTGACCAATAAAACCCCCTTTATCTCGAAAACGATTACCAGAAAATATAACCCTTCAAATGCGATAGTTTTATACTAACTGCACTGTAAAACCTCATTTCTCCCAATACCACTGGTACAGTATAAAATTTGGCCACGGTACCGGTGCATCCTTTCTCCTTGATTTACGATTTAATTGCCACCCTGCTTGCTTTAAGGGTAAGCACCGTTACTTTATGAAAGGGTTTTGATTATAGTTTTCATAGACAAGCAACGCTTTGTTTTTCTTCGGTGGTGTGACAATGCTTGGCTACTGACGTCTATTGTCAATTGTTTTTGTTAAAACCTGTGACTAGATGGTGTCATTCTTTGTTATATATACAGTTTTGAGTGCTACTGTGGGAAATGGTTTCATTTACAAGAAGGTTATTGAATATTCGATACCGTTCAAGTTTTTAATTTATTCATTTTAAGCTGTAGGTAGGGTTGCGGAAATTGAATTGACCAAACAGAATTAAGGTAAGTATGCAACAGTAAGTGAACAAGAGGGTAAGGCAAATACAGGGTGATTGGTTAAAAGTGGGCAATACTTTTAAGATGTGAAATACTCATAAGTAGGAGCAACATTTACCATTAGTCTAGCTATCAAATACGATAAAAAACCTGCTGTTGCTACTTTTTTTCGAGTTACGCGATTAATATGTATGGAGCAGCTGTTTTTTTGCGATTTCATGATCGCTCCCATAGTAAAAGTTGATAATTTTCATGATTGACACACACGTGTGTACTGTGTGTGTGTGTGTACTGATAACAGTGATGAAACAAGACAAAAATGTATTCGTTTGTCATAAGCTACCGTAAAACCTATGTCAACCCTGTTGAAATTTCTTTGCAAAAATTTAACACGTTAAAACCCCTTAAAAGCAACTGCCACTTGTTTTAGGCTCTCTAGAAATAATTAAAATTCCAGTAATTTTTGGGAAAAGAAAAAACTAAAATTCTACTAATATTATAAATTCGAAATTTTGTGAATATGTTTGGATCTCAAGATATTTGTTACTCTTTCACGCAAAAACTACTGACCGGATTTTTATGAAATTTGGCACACAGATTGTTTATAACCGAATTAACACATACGATAGTTTTTATTCCGGTAGTACAATCCCGAGGGACAACCACCGAACTACACGCGGGCGAAGCCGCGGGCATTATATTAGCTAGTTTATAATAATATAAGGACATCTTATAGATTTATTGTGACACAATGCATGTTACTAAACAAAGTAATATTTTACAGTTAAGCTAAAGTTAACTTGGTGCCTATGTAAAATTATTCTAAATTAGGTCATATTAACAGGAATAAGTACGGATAACATAATTTATAGGTAAATAAATGGAAACCGCGAATTAATTATTTAACTTAGATAATAATTACTGGCATAGCAGCAACATCCAGATTAAATTTTAATTTGTAACCATGGGGAAAAACCGCAGAAATTCATCGTTATATGTACTTAAATATAATTTATTTGAATAATGAAGGGAAAATTAACTAGATTGACTTTAATACATTTTGAATATTTTGTATTGGCTTTTACCCGCGGCTTCGCTCTCATGGTGATCGAAAATTATTTCACACGAACTTAACACCCGGAACAAAAAATATTTGATAAATGATGTTTATGTTGCAAATAGGCTTTTAAGAACAGTTTTACACGTTTTTTTAAGCTTCTATGTCTGAATATAAGTCGCGGTCTTTACTCATGCCAATTTGCGCGAAAAGGTATCATACAGACAGAGCTATTAAGTATAGAATCATTTTGAACATGTAGGTACAGACATGATGATGCCATTACTATTATTCCCATTTAAAGTGAAATCAATCCTTTCTAAATAAACCTGAAAATTCCTGATTGCTGTTAAAATCGGTTCATAAGCGTACTTGTGCTTGCTTAGTAATATCCTATTTTGAAAGTAGGTACTGAAAATATTATTTCACTAAAATTGCAGTTGCCAACATATTTTTTCTGATTTTTACTTACGGCAAATCAGGCAGATCATTTTGACCTAATTGCGACAAAACACTGAAACTTATTTCAGGGCTCATGTCCGGCTACTCTATAGCTTTGTCTCAACTTAATCAGCTGCGTATTAAGGGAAATAGCAGCTTAACATTTTTTCAAAAAATTATAACAGCCGCTCGGATCGATCTACAGGTTCAGCCGTGCTTGCCTAGATTGGTCCGTGGATGGGTGACCACCCATTGCATACAGAGTTTCCGCCGTGCTGCGGAAGGCATGTGAAGCCGTTTTTCTCAGTTGCATTTCATTTATATATCTTTGACAGTCGTTACAGGTAATCCAGTAGCCCGAAAGTCTAACAACCAGGGGTATCGTATTACCCAGTATGAACTGAGTTGTGGAGGTCAGATAGGCAGTCGCTCCATGTAAAATACTGGGCTAGGCAGATGATATGTCGACACGCATGCAGTCATATTAAAAAGGAATTACTTGAGTCACCGTTTGACAGCTTAGTCGTGTTTGCCACTAAAATATTATCACACTTTGTGACAACAGAGCCTTCCCGGCGGAATGGCCTGTTGACTAGACCAAATGACAAATGTAAGACCATCACAATTGTCTACATACCACCTATTAAATAGAAACATTTCTTATTCCAAGGAGGTATAGTTTAAATTCGTCGGGGACACGTTTTACAGCTAGTATTTTAAAAACAAATGCAACGTCATCAAACCCAATGGACCTGTCACAAAAAAAAAACTAAGTACAGTTTTACAAATGTTCCCGTTCATTATATTTTTGTTTAATTTACGATGCTGCGGGCCCACTGTGCCAACGGGATCTCAAACAAACACCGCTATTGAACAGTGGTCTAAACGGCGATCGTGGCAGAAAAAAAAACTTTTTGACGAATTTTTTCGTAAAACAACGAAGGTCTTTGGAAACTTTTATTGCATGAAATTTTGACAGTGGCCGTTTCTGAAAATTCTATTGAATATTTTGAATATCATTATCCTTTATTTAAAGTAGCTGGGAGCGTTATATCATAACACGCCGAACTGCCACAAAAAATGTCTCCGACAGCCACAATGAATGCAGCTAAGAAATGGAAAAAAACCACATTGTTTTGGACAAGTTTGCTTACTTTTATGATAAAAAGGAGCGATTTAATCTAAACATGTATGTATATTTGGTCTAGTCTTAATCAGTGGCATCAGGTCTCAAACGTCATGTCTACGAAAAACCGTAGCACGCCGCAAAATAATCTGTCCTTGTCTTACTGCTACCATACCTTAACATCTGACCATTTTGTAATATGTATAATTGCAAAATTAAAAAAAAACCATCAGCTCAGCTTGAAAAATAAAATGTATGTTATTTAATTGGAGTGTACCTTAACACTCAATAGAAAATCACTTCACTGGACTATTTTAATGGTCACTTACACCCGTATTCAAGTTAAAGTAATTACTCGAGTTTAAGTATTACTTATGCAAAAATGTTTACGCATTATACAAGAATTTAACACCTTCAGTGCCGGGTGGGTTCACTTGCAATATACACCATTATTTTTAGGGCGTTCTGGAGCCGAATACCATGAACTCGATCATCGAACTCGAAACGATTGGGACTATTTATTTAAAAAAATAACAATAAAAAAAAACACGAAAGAATAAATTTAATGTATTTTTTTTTGTGAAATAATGAGAATCGATCGATGAATGAATTTTTTTTAGGCTCCAGAACGACCTAAAAATAATGGTGTATATGGTGGGATGGCACATGAGCTCTATGAAACGGAGGTGGACTCGAATGTGTTAAACGAAGTAAGAACCGTCAAAGAAAGCAAAGCTAAAAATTTCTAACTTTTGACAGTTCTAATTTCAAGCAAATACTAAACTACAGAATAAAAATCGTATCTTAAATTATGACTTTTATACAAGTAATCAAAGAATCAGCCAATTAAATTATCCAATGCTGCCAGCCTTCTGGGCACTCTTCCTGTTGACTGCGGCGAAGTTTTGGACGCCCTGTAACCCTTTTCTACTTGTATATATTTTATTACTATTATAGTTTTGTTGTTTGTAAATAATTTAATTATCTTTTAAATAAAGTATAACTCATTAAGTAATCACTTTGACTTGGGTACATAGATATGGGTGTCAATCATGTCGTGTATTTTTTACTTCAAAATTGTTCTGAAAGAATAAGCATTGCTCTAGATTTAATAGAAGATTTTTATTGTTGTTTTTACTCGCGTGCTTACAGCATTTTCTTCCGTTGGAATATTCTAATTGTTTTCTTATTAGAGTTTCATAAATTCAATTTCTAACCAGACTATATTCTTATGCCAAAGCAAAATTCTAAAAAATACCAATCTATATTCTCTATACATCATCTATACATATAATAAATCTGTAGACGTCGCGTTTCTGTACATTGAAAATATTTAGACAAAAAATAGTAGGGAGAACCCATTTCTACCATTTTTAGAATTTATGTCTGTTTGTCGGTTTGTCTGTTAGTTTGTCCGCGCATCACGTAAAAACCCCTCATCGTATTCCAAATCGAAATATTGAAACTTAAGAAGCATTGTGCTGAGTAACATTTAGCGTTTATTTCATCGAAATCGACCAACAGACGCAAAAGATATTAATGTTTAAAATTTAGTTAGTAACCTCATACGCGATTTCTATGACTAATTTGGTTTTATTTTTCCTTTTGTGTTTACTCTTTGCATGGAAGTAATAAGTGCTACGTACAACCCATCTATACTCTATACAAATAAATAAAATTGAAGTGTCTGTATGTAATATCAAAATAACAGCTTTTTACTGAATGCATATGAAAATATATACGGCACATAGAACAAAAGTACATTCATTTCAATCTTTGTCTGTCAGTCGGTCTGTCTGTCTTTTTGTTCCAGCTAATCTCCGAAACAGCTGGGTCGATTTTGACGGGATTTTACAGGCTGATAGCTGATGTTATAATGTCTAACATAGGCTACTTTGATTTTAGAAAAATAATTAGAGTTCCGTGTAAGAATATTAAAACCCTTGAAATTAGTAACGAAATCCGATTCAAAAAGGGAAATAATATGTTTTTATAATTATTTCACGCGAACGAAGGTCGCGGGCAACAGCTAGTAAATAATAAAATGGTAAACGTAAACTGACTGACTGACTGGGTTAAATATCAACACACAGCCCAAACCGCTGGTCCTAGAGACATGAAACTTGGAGGGTGTGTTCTTTGTGAAGAGTAAGTATCCACTAAGAAAGGATTTTCGGGAATTCCACTCCTAAAGGGGTAAAATAGGGGATGGAAGTTTAAATGAAAGTCCGTCGGTTTTGAAGTTAGGATCTTCTGTGTTTAGGCTGACAATTGAAAATTAATTTATACGTGTCTCAGCGTTTTTGATAATTCTACCCCAGAAGGGTTAAAAAGGGATATGAAGGTATTTAACCTCAATTAACCTATAGGTTACTTTTTAATCCCGGTAGTACGTTCCCGTCAGATATTTTTCGACATCCACGCGGGCGAAGCCGCGGGCAAAAGCTAGTTCCATATAAATAATATCGATTTTTTGGACTCAGAATCAGCATTGCCATCCAACGTACGGTAATGCTGCGGACGAATTTTTTGTCATCCTGTAAATCTTTGCCCATTTTGACACTTGTACATATTTTATTATTATTTGTAGTTTGTAAATAAAAATCTATAGAAAAATAACAACAAGAGACGCTTCGCAAAAAAACAAAACCAGAAACACTTTGACTACATATACTTGCATAGATATAACTCGAAGTCTTTACCAACGATTACCATTGGTAAGTAGCAAACGACTCCTGAATACCAAAAAGGTTCAAGGAACGGTCATTTCGGTTTAATACAAGTAAATTATGACATTATTGACTTCGAAATGATGCGTTACGAAAGCGCGCGGCATTTATTTGAATTTGTCTTTGGAACGGTCGGAATTGGCGCGTTTTTTTGCATAGGTTTAGTTGGTTCAAAGAGTTTTATATGGGAATTCGGCATTCAGTCTAAAATTGTAATTTTTACTTGGGAAAAATTATTACAATGATGATGGTTCCTGATGTGAAGGAAGTTTTAGTGTTTTTTTTTAGTTTCATAATTTTAGTATCCAATGGAAAAAAAAATGTAGTTTACACAAAAAATACCTACCCTACATGCACGCTTAGAGGTTGCGTACACCAGCCATATATGTATACTTATTGTCTTTAACATGGCTTTATTTTGATTACTTCATATGTTAACATTCATCACATCCAGTTGAGAAAAGCCCGCTTCTCAACGACCTTTTTTTCATTGCGAAAAATCAATCTATAACCTCAAAGTATTTTCTATCTCTTTCACACCAGTTTACATAGACCAAAGTGAGAACGGGAGACAATTAAAAAAAACCGTCACGTAATGTATGAGAGCTAGCCAAAAGTGTGGATGCGCTCACGCTGGGTCAATGACCTGAACTGCAAACTTCGATTTTGGAATAAGTGGTGGTGTGTTCCGAAAATAAGGTAGGAACTGATAAGGCTGTCTTTGGTTTTTGTACTGTCTATGGACATAACAAACCAGATAGAAAATTAAGGATGGGTTCTATTTCTTCCGACATCGGCTGAGCCCGAAAGGAGAATACATAGTTGTTTATTTAAAGATCAGCTAGAATCATCCCCAGTTCTTAAAACCTCAATTAGATTATGCACTATATGTGTTTTTTAAAATGTTTTCTGCAGAAAATATTATTTTACCAGGTTTTCAGAAACCGGAACAAAATAACAACATAACATCACGCCTGTAATCTCCGAAGAGTTAGGCAGAGACCGAGGTGTAGGTACCTATTAGTAAATCCACATTTCGCCAGTTATGTTTTTCCCATGTAATAGAGAGTGAGCCTATTGCTGTCAAACGGGCACAAATCCAGACTCCGTGGCTGATACTGAGAAATAACTAAGTAATTAATTTTATAAATGACTCATTTTAACAGCGCAATCAACCAAGTTCCGACTATCATCATCCATTTACACTCTATAATTCTATACCATAACTTTTCACTTACTTTGTCTTTATTGGTTGAGGACAGAAAGGGGTAAACTGAGTGAATCATATGCACCAATTATGTGCATATATGGTACTTATGTCATGGTATTTATCCATGACAAATCATTTAAAGTACTCAAGAGGTAATGTTCAATTCAGTAGCAATTTCCTGTTCCAATAGGGTTTCCTTTGATCGGTTATTATCACTTATCAACCATAGCACAATTATTCAGGCAAATTTTTTTGGTCCTAATTTTTTAATAGTTTGCGCGTATGATTGGATATCGGCTGGTTTCTGAATTATCCTTGGCGTCAAGCTAGCGCCACGAGTGTGATAACCGGCATATCTGATGACCTGTGTATCAGAATGCGTCATGCGAGACGTGTGTACACGACCTCCCAGCTAGATATAACATGGGACTCTTCCCATATTTTGAACAAAAACATAGGATGAAAGCTATTACCATGGTTGATAGATACAGCGGGGTCGAAAATTTTCGTGGGTTTCATACATAAACTCACACCTTTTTCTCATGGTGTCTGATACTTATTCAATAAAACAAATTAATAATTTGGCCTTGAATTTACAGTCAGGCTATGACATTTTTTAAAATCGCCATTCCTTTATTTTTCTATTCTCATGAGTTTTTATGGCGTGGTTCAGAGACAAACCCTCTAGAAAAATGAACTCTATGGTAATTATTGAATTGTTTAGAACACATGGGGGCAGGCAGAAACCACAGGACGATCCTGCTACGATCTTTACATACTCCTTTTGCCTCGTACACGTTCATCTGGTCATACACGCAGGCCGGTTGCGAATATTACGCACCTGACCTTTCTGAAGAACTTCACCAATAAGGTAGTTACGTGGGTTACTAAAAACGGGCTGCGCGTCGATGTTCTTTCCTCAAAGTATTCGCCCTTATCCCTTTGGATATTATGAACTAGACAAGCAACCACGAGACTGATCATCCAGCAAAGTGATTCACACTTTTTCCTCATCTTTCATGCAACAAACTAAAACAAACAAAAAAGCACATTATCTTAAACACGAATCAATATCCGAGACAAATAATTGTGGTTTCTTCCGCTACGCGCGCGCCGCGCCGGCTGCGCATTATAATAAATAATACATGCTACTCAATGCCCATGCGTCAGTGGACAACTTTCAGCCAAATTATTGTATACTACCAATTCCCCGCGGGTTTATCTGCAGGCATAGCTTAGCCACCGCAGAAAGACAAAGTGACAGATGACGTAGACAAAGTTACATTCTAACAGCATCACTACATAGTATAAAACAAAGTCGCTTTCTCTGTCCCTATATCCCTATGTATGCTTAAATCTTTAAAACTACGCAACGGATTTTGATGCGGTTTTTTTTAATAGATATAGTGATTAAAGAGGAAGGTTTATATGCATACTACATGCACCCGTGCGAAGCCGGGGCGGGTCGCTAGTTAACGATAATCATCATCTGCTTAGCCTTTTCCCAACTACGTAGGTGTCGGTTTCCAGTCTAACCGGATGCAGTTGAATACCAGTATTTTACATGAAGCGACTATCTGACCTCCACAACCCAGTTAGTACTGGCTAATAATACGGTACACTGTAGCTTTGAAGCGAATATTTTTTTTTAAAAATCGGATCAGCATTTCTAGAGACACCCTTTTTACATAGAAACAGATTCGCTAACAAATTTACGTATAGAATCCTATCTTTAAAGATCTTATTAATATATAAAGTAGAGAAAATATAGAAGTATAAAGAACTCCGTGCGTCAGTGGATAACTTTCAGACAAATTAAAAATGTATCATATCTATTTATCATGTTTTTGGATGGGTGAATTAATTGTCAAATGACCTCGCGCACTGCCACCACCACGACTTTATGCCGCAGATGCGACTTTTGGTCGAAACCAGGAAGAAAGTTTGGTCGCACGACCATGCGACGAGTCGTGGTCGTGGTCACAAAGTGTGCGAGGTCTCTTATACTGCTGTACACGTCATATAATGCTATATGCTATTCAAGCCGATTCGATGCGGCAGTCATTTCTTCAATATTGCCTAATATTTTTAAGAAAGAAAATTATTAGGCATTTTCAGATTTTTTAGGTAAATTTCAGATCCAATCTGTCACTAAAACCTCTTGTTTACAGACCTACATTTTTTGACATTGATTGTCTCTGAATTGAGATTGACACAAGATTTGGATTTTTTTAAAATATGGAATTGACCTTCAGAAGTAGCGAACATTTTTTGGCACCAAATAAAGGAGCATCATTTAATTACGTGATAGGTAATGAGAAGCTTATCAACTTCGATGAAGAAAATATGATGAAACACTGGAAATCGGGGTTAAAATAATAAAATCGTGAATCACGCTACTTCCGATCACACACGGGGTTCATTGACACCTGAAAATCGTTCGTTTGACTAGCTGTCGAATAACAAAAGTAAAATGGTATTTCAGTTCCACGAAAGATGACTTTGCACATTTTTTTTCTATGTAGGGATTATGAACGGTCGGGAATGTTCCTTTTTAACACCCATTACGTTTAATGGTACTGAAAATTTTGACCATTTTCAAAAGATTAAATTGCTGCCACACCAATCATGGTATAAAAGGTGTAAACGAACCTGTCAACCAAGCATGATGTGTACATCAACTAAGTAAGTTTTTTGATTTGTAAGAAACGAATTTTTATTTGGGATGAAAAATCACGTTTTACGGTAGTGTAAAGCTCAATGTAAAGCACTCAAAATATTGTGCTGATGGACGGATTGAATAGTATAGGGGTCGTGGAGGTGTTTAAAGTAAATTATTAGATTAAAACATGTATGCATTTAAAAAACAAAATTTGTAAAAATGTTGGAACTTTGACCCCCAAAATCTCCGTAACTAGAATGTTCCCAAGTCTTGTTACACTCTTTATATGTTTTTTTTTTTAGCAAAAAGAGGTTGATATTAACCTGAAAATAGGACATGAAATTATATTAAAAAATCGTTCGCGTGGAAATTTTGATGACTAAGTGTGAGAAAAAAAACACATACATGAATACATTTATACATGTGCTATTCCAGACTACAATCTATCTCTATGCCAAATTTCATCTTCATCCAGATCCGGTAAGCCGTTTTGGCACAACCAACATCCATCCATCCATCAAAACTTTCGTGTTTATATTAGTAAGGAGTAAGGGTTCCTAAATTTTGAGACGTCACATTTCAAACATATGTAACTATTAAAACACTATTAACGAACAACTTACAAATATTTCCAACTTCATCTGTACGAACATGTAAAATTTGTAAAATATGACGTCACTATGGAGGGGGGAGTCTCACAAATGTGACCAGAGCTGTGACAAGGACAGGGGGGGGGGAGTCAAAAAGACATGTAATTCGTGTGACGTAATTTCTGGATGGCCCCTAACAAATAAGAACCTTAGTTGATACTTAAAATCTTCAAATCATAATTAATCAGGAATGGCTCAATCTGGACCACAATCGTGAATACTAGTAAAAATAAGTGATAAAAAGGCATGCAACGCGCGAACACTCTATGACATCTGAAATTTCGGAAACCTTACTCTACGGCTACACGAACGCCCCTAGCGGGGAATTGATTCGCGATAGCCCCCCATTACGAGAATTGGTGATAAAACCATCTAAAGTGGTTTTCATTTGTCTACAGATTTTTCTTTCAAATATCTAAAATACTAGTACCTGTGTGCTCTTTTGTCGGTACCTTTTTTTCCGTTTAATATTGTGTTTTCGGTGCACCTACATAAATATATGAAATCTCCCACAGCTGAGTTACAGACCTTGTCTCTGTGGGAGAGAGGGAGTGAGAAATCCACCAGATGGTTTTAAATTATTTTATTAAGTCCCGCTGTCCCCACTAATGGGGACAGAGAACCGGGGACAACGGGAACAATTTTAAAATTATTTTATTAAGATCTGCTGGCCCTACTAATGGGGACAAAGCAACGGGGACAACGAGAACAATGTTTAATTATTTTAATCAATTCCCAATGTCCCCATTAACGGGGACACGGGCAGTGGGGAAAGCGGGAATACACCTTTATTGTGGCTTGTCGCATCTCACATGTCTCCTTCTAACGTCTTGTGATTCTATTACGAACGAAACAGGAAAAACATCGTGAGAAAATGGGCATCAATTAAACGGGGTATGTAAAGCCAAGTCAGAGGGCCATGTGCGGCATAAAAACCCTGACACCAGGTTAGGCACTAACGAGAAAGAAGCAAAAAGAGGCTTACCCAATGTTCTTTAAATGAAAGGCTAAATAGTTACTTATATCATAGTCATTGATTGTGTTTCGTCGCATTTGCGTTTGAAATCGGCCAGTACATAGGAAGCGATAGGTTGATAACCTACTGTCTGTGACTAAAGAGTCATACACCTCACCATCTGTCGACAACCGGAGAGATGGCTGAGAGGATAAAAGTGAATATACAAATTGCATAATACAAAATATTAGCACTGTCTGTACAAAAATAAATAAGTTTGAAATGTTATTTTTAAAATACTTAGTTAAATACATCTGTGCTCATTTTTAATGTCTTTTTAACCGATTGACGGCAATAGCTACATTGACATCATTACATGGGACCTAAACATAACTGGCGAAATGTGGGTGTACATACTTCTTGTTACATCCAAACGCTAGTTATGTTGCACGACTCTGTGTTATGCACCTTTTGGTGCATACTACATCTCTGCTTACCCCTTCGGGAAAAACATGCGTGATGTCATTTAAATATCTTTCATAAATATTTGATCGAAATATCACGTGATTAAATGGAGATAGGAATACAGGTATAGGAATTTGTAAAAGTCTAATTATTGTTTTCTATCAATATGAAAATTTTAAATCTAGTGAAAGAAAGTAATGTTAATGCATTAAGTCAAATAAGATCTTTTCAGTTTAAAAGAGAGGTACAATATTCAAGGTTGAAATCAATTCAAAAATACAGGAAGAATGTCCAAAAATAACAAAATTTGATTAGCAAAAACCTTATACTTAGTCAAAAAAAAACTACATTTCACGTGCGTATCTTATCAACGCGTTTGATTCCCGATAGCATGCGTTACCAGGTCATCGACCGCTGATATTTCGCTGACCACTGCTTGAGCCATAGACAATGCAGAACGCTAACGACTTGTATTGGCAATGGTCGGGGTCAACGGACTGGCGTGGCAACTGCCGAAATGTGCATCTAACGAGATGGCTGCTGCATATACTAGGTACCTATAGATATAAAGTAGTATACAGTAAAGTAAAACGTTATCCGTGGAGGAATATTTTTGAAAAACTTCAGCAAATTTTCCCGAAGGGGTAGAAAATACAGCACGTCCGTTAGCTTTGTGTGGACAAAGCTTACGTCCTGTATTTTTTTTTTTTTAGTAGATTGTAGAAATTTATTTAACTTCCCGTTTGGAAGCAATTAACCGGATTTCCGGTCTGAAATATTTATTTGACATTCCTGATAGAGTTCTCATATCCGTCAAAGAATTTAAACATTCACCAGTTTGCTCATGACGCTGTGACAATCTTGAAAAACGACCTGATCAGAAATCTATAATAGTAAAGTAGACTATGAATATGGAGTAATAAATTAACATCTCCAAAAATTAAATTAGCAAATGAGCAAACAAAATTACGTTCTCAAAAACCATTCCAACAATGTCGATGAAAGTTGCAATCACGACGCGCGCATGAGTTGAAGGAGGTGAAAAATCGATCTATCTAGGTCTTATATCTGGGAAAATTCGTTTTCTCTATATTTATCCGAACAGAGCTCGGTCACCCAGGTACTGAGTGCTTAAAATAATTAAGAAAATGAACTAAATTACTTAACCTATCGTTCATTTTCTGAATGGATCGAATTTCTGTCAACCAGTTACAGCAAATCTTCTAGAAGCAAGACATACAAGATCCTCTGACTTTGTCATGCAAAATATTCGTACGTGCAACAAACGTTTGCTAAGAATAACCGCCATTAATATTTGCACGATCAGACCTCTGCGTCATTTGTCAACAATCCCAATATTCAAGGTCCTATTACTGACATACATTACAACAGACATTACTAGATGATTCCGCATCAATGAACTACAGATTCAAGGAAGGTCTGACTCAGCCGTAGTTTGCAGATTTGTAAGTAGTCTGTAACTTTCGCAATACGTAACGTAAACAAAATCTTACTTTCGTAAGTCTTTGGTAGTTTGCGATGAGTCATTTGTGACGTTGTAATTTAATCAGAGTAAACAGATCAGAACAATTATAAATGTATGGATGTATGTATGTACATACTCGTATGTATCGATGTTTGTTACTCTTTCAAACGTTTATCAAACTATGCCCCACCTGCTGGAGAGTCCCAGATGTCCCCTGCAATAAACGTGGCCATCTACTGGGCTAACATAGAAGTAACATCGATACGACAAGAAGAAGAACAGTTTATAACACATAGGATCCTTTTTATTCCGGAAACGATCACTGGGACAACTACCGGACTTCACGCGGGCATAAGCTAGTACTTCATAGAATTGTATTTGGCAGAGGCTGATCAGGCTGATGTCAGCAATTTGTCCGTAACGGCTTGTCTGAACTTTGAGTAGACTATGTTAACGAGTTTGGGAGAGTGAGAATCATATTGTGGGGGGTTTCAGCTTCATAGAGAGAGGAAGATATAGCGTAATAATGCTTGTGTAAAAGATCATAATTCTTTACTGTTTTTTTTTATTACAAAATATGCCCGCTCCTGACCTCGATCACACCTGGTGGAAAGCGATGGTTGAGGTCTATGATGAAACGAGCGTGCCCAGAAGATGCCTGTTCACTCTTGCTTTGAAGGCAGACGGGTTAAATGTGGAAGGGAACACTTCCACACTTTGGCTGTGCGCATAATAAACATGGAGGAGAAGCGCCGAGTACGACTCGTCGGGATATCAAGCAAGTGTGGGTGGTACGCCGCAGTATGTCTGCTAGTCCGGTGGTAAAAAGGTGATGGTGGGATCAGAGCGTGGAGCTCCTGCGCACACTCTCCGAAGTACAGTCTGTAGAAGACCGACAAGTAGGCGACATTACGCCGATGAGCTAGGCTGTGAAGCGTAGCTACCAACGTCTCGTCGCCTATGAGCCTTTTAGCTCTGCGTTCAACCTGAATGAAATTTTTGTACAATGGAAACTGAACGCGTACAGCTTCTACTACGTGGCTACGTTTTTTTTTTTACAGAAGATGTGGAATAAACGAATTATGGATTCTATGAATAGTGATATTGCTAGAAATAGGGTATAATCGACTAAGAAAGAAGACTAATAGAGATGAGACTAAGACTAGTAGAGATGTTTTTTTTATTTCATTTTTTTATTACAAAATGGGCCTGCTCTTGACCTCGATCACGCCTGGTGGAAAGCGATGGATGAGGTCTATGATGAAACGAGCGTGCCCAGAAGATGCCTGGAAGCAGACATGCTGCGACCATCAATAAATTAGGTTAAAAATAGGATGGCAACGATGGACATACAACAGTCATGACTACAATTCCGTATGACTTCACGCCATTGAACTACAGCCGCCTCGTAACGTAAGTAGTAGCCCGAAACTTTCGCAATACGGTAACGTAAACAACATCTTACTTTCAAGTCGTAGTGTTCGATGAGTCATTGGTGACGTTGGCAGTCGGAGTCGGGGGCTGTGACGATATACATGTGTACATATATAACATCACGCCTGTAATCCCCGAAGGGTTAGGCAGAGGTGTACCTAATAGTATACCACGTTTTGCCAGTTATGTTTTAAATCCCATGTAATATTAGGCGAGCTTATTGCCATCAACCGAGCGCAAATCCAGACTCCGTGGCTGCTACTGAGAAATTCCTAATGGAAAAAACCCAATACAATTTGCAGACCCGGAAATCGAAACCTAGGACCTCATGCTCAGCAGCCGGGCTTGCAACCACTAGACCAACGAGGCAGTTGATTGCTGATGGTGATGACATAATGTTGGTTAAAATCGCTATTTAATAAAATTTTATAAAGGTAAAACTATCAGTTTTCAAGAGCCTTTTATTGCGTTGCTAAATTTTCACATCTTCTGAAAAAAACGTAGCATTAACGCAGTAAACGCAGGATGAGGAGTAAACTAGCATAAGCATAATCAGCCTATAATGTTTGTTGCTGGGATACACGGCCTCCTCTCTATGAAAGGGAATGGGGGCCCAGTGCGTGTTGGTACAGGTCACATGTCTTCGAATTTTTGGTTCTGGGACATGCCGGTTTCCTCACGATGTTTTCCTTCACCGTTTTTGAGAGCAGTGGTGATGAAATAAATTAAACAATGTAATGCGACTGCTTGGGTTCGAACCCACGACTTACTGTTCGTAAGTCCGGGGACGCCGCTGCTTTCACAATAAACTAAACTAACTGTTATGGTAATTCAAGATGATAAGGTTAGAAAGAGAGTGAGTATAGTGAAGACTGAGGCTTATAAAGATGTATGAAAGAAAGAGACATGCTGCAATCTTAAGTATACAGGAATAATGGAAGGATGACAATGTCGATCTTACAACAGACATTACTATAATTCCGTATGACTCCAAGCCATTGAACTACAGACGTCTTGTATAGTAAGTTCGAAAGTTTCGCAATACGTTAACGTAAACAAAATCTTACTTTCGTAAGACTTTGGTAGTATCGAATGAGTCATCTATGACGTTGACACTCGGAGTTGGCTCTGACGATATTATAAGGTTTGTTCCCGTTCAGTTACACCATGTTGTGTTACACTGTTACTCACTGGGAGAAAATATCCCGACAAGTAACACTGTGACTCAATGCCACGTTTTTATTCCCATTAATTAACACTACACCCTAATAATAATACTGTACCCTAATATCGCGATGTGGTCGTTTTTAAAAGAGCCACAACGCTACCCTTAATGATCGTTTTGAAATTGCCACATCGCGATGTGATCGGTTTTTTCGCTCAATGAGTGTTTTCGGCCTTTGAGCCTAATATATACATCAAGTACGGGTGTTTAGAGATTGCGGTGGGATAATCTTTGCATTAAGTCTAGGTCTTTGCATTAAGTCTAACAATAATTTTACTCAAAAAGGTGTTACTTACGGAATACAGCGTTTTGTTGAGTTACAGTGTTAATTAATGGGAATAAAAACGTGGCATTGAGTTACAGTGTTACTTGTCGGGATATTTTCTCCCAATGAGTAACAGTGTAACACAACATGGTGTAACTGAACGGGAACAAACCTATTATAATGCTTGTCCCAATAATAATGGCGTCTGAACGAACGTTTCATTCAGGAGATTATGGAAGCGCAGAGCGGCATTTTATAGCACACAGAATACGAGATAGCTGTTTTAATAGTAGTAATATCTGCTTATTTAATTAAAGAAAAAAAATACTAAAAACCGGCCAAGTGCGAGTCGGACTCGCGCACGAAGGGTTCCGTACCATTATCTATAAAAACGGCAAAAAAAATCATATCTGTTGTATGGGAGCCCCCCTTAATATTTTTTTTTTTAATTTTTAGTATTTGTTGTTTTAGCGGCAATAGTAATACATCATTTGTGAAAATTTCAGCTTTCTAGCTATCACGGTTTATGAGATACAGCCTGGAGACAGACAGACAGACAGCGAAGTCTTAGTAATAGCGGGACCCTATATTTTATTTTACCCTTTGGGTACGGAACCCTAAAAAGGAAACAGCAGTCGTTTTTGTTATCAACAATCAATAATGCAAAGCCACTATTTAATATACAAAAGCAGAAGAATAATATAAGTAACCGATTAACATTTTTACTAACTTATTTAAGCCCATAATTTTCCCACTTTCCTTTGAATCACACACATCACCTTGATTCAATGGTTTTGTCCCAACTCATAACACATACACAACAAACAATAAGATCTCCTACGCTCCAGAACCATATGAACTGCCTGTCGGGAAACCCTCAGCCATGACTCACGAACCATGGATTACGTACCAATTGCTGTTTCATAACAAACGAGACATAATATAAACATCCTTGTTATTATCATAGCTACTGTACTTAGTCATGATTTTAGTTTTAAGTATCCATTGTTAGTAGCGTTTTAAGAAGGCGGGAAATTATTGCATCCTTTGTTTTTTTTTTAATTTTAGCTGAGTGATGGTTAGAAATAGATGGTTGACTGCCTCGTCTGGTGGTCGCAAGCAGGACTGCTGAGCATGAGGTCAAATGTTATGGGTTTTTCCATCAGGATTTTTTTCAGTAGCAGCCTCAGAGTCTGGATTTGTGCCTGGTTGAGGGAAATACCCCTTATTACATGTGACTTAAACATAACTGGCGAAATGTGGGTGTACTATTAGGTACACCACTGCGTAACCCTTCTGGGATTACAGGCGTGATGTTATGTTATGTAGATGGTTGGAAAATGTTTTAAATGTGTTTTTTTGTTAATCTTTTTGTTGTTTTGAATGAACCATAGTTTGTTTTAGGTACTTTTAGATCTGTTGGTGATGAAGTACAATTTCACTAGGCTTTTTATACAAGACCCGAAGAAATGTACCAATCCTCAAAATTGATTGTATTACGACAAGCTTCTTAGTAACATACTAATGTTACTATCTGCAAAGCCACCTCCTAAATAAATGTTCAATATTTACAGAAATAACAAAACGTCAAACCGACCCAAATGTTTGAAAAAAAAAGCGAAATTAATTCAGCCATAATGATATGTTATGAAAAGACCACAGTTTGGTCAGCCCAATGGAACAATCAAACAAAATGAAACAGATTCAAAATCGATCAACCCACATTTTTTTCCTGGGCGCGATTTTGTACGTCCAAAACCATAGCCGGCCGGCCTTTCCCGCCAAACATACGATGTCAAAGCCACGCCTGTATAGCCAGCCAGTGCCTTCCGTCCACTTTTACATATTGCGATATCATTAAATTGTCTCTTCTCTCTTGATACGGATTTCCTTTTTCAAATTCTTCTAATTTTATTGCAAGAAAGTTTTGATTTGAGAACGAATAGTTTTTTCGTCTATTCTTACATTGGATTAATTGCGATGTTGCCAGTTAAGTTTAATTTAATATACAGGTAATCAACCTTCTGGGGCTTTATAAGCCTCCATTTGTGAGAGCTTTTACCAACCAGTTGGACCCAGTGCGGGTTGTTGTTTAGGCTTCATTGACAAAAGTAAAATAAAACAAATAGGTACTTATGTAAAACGTTTCAGACCGATTATATTAATCACTCAGGATTTTACATACAATTAACCACATGAAAAGGGAAAATACTGAAGTTGATATTTTTTTTGAATTTGCTTCATTCGGTCTTTTTTTAAAAGGAAAGGTACATACCATGTTAAAAGTACTTTAATAGTTATGGAAAATGACCGACATAAACAATTATGATGTTTTTTAAAGTTGATCACGTCATTCGTGACGTTTTGGTTTTGCTGCAAAAAGTATTGTTATGGTTTTGTAACCTCATTGACGTAATTTACCACACTGACCTGTATTCCTTGTTAGTGAAATAATAGCAGGAATTAAACGTGTAAGGTGATTTATTTTTCAGTAATAACAAATATATCCTTCTTGGTTACCTTAAAAGTAGCTAAGAAATGGAAAACTACTGTGTGTAGAGTAAAAGATAGTAGTTATACCCCGAACGTGACCTGGATGAAAATGGGGTCTGAAACTCGTAAACTGAAAATGGCAAGATGGCTGAGGGAAACCTATGATTATTTCTTTTATTGTAATATCAATTACATTTTACACGGTCCATTTTTTGTCAACCTTTTTGGTCTCATCGAACTATTCATTTCTCTCTATCTGTAGCCCTCTCCAACAAATCTTTCACAAACACCATCATGGTGCAAATACTTCCAAAAAATCACACCGTGGAAAAAACCAGCTGTCACTATAGAAAACATCAATCATGACAGTGTGGCGTGATATCGAATACCACCATCATTTAAAATCCAGGTCACCTCTCAGGCACAAAGAGAGTTCGCCGAAGTTCAAATGGATCTTTCTAGACTTCCCACCAGTGGCTGACGACCACCGCTGGTCGCCAATCTGGTCGTTGACCAGTCTCTCGACCCAGATTTGTGCTTACACACACTTAGGTTTTGACTCACACATTACATGTAGCGAATATTATGGCGATGTTAATTTTTGAGTGTCAATGTTGGAGAGTGTGTCTAACTGAAGCCAGAAGTTTAGTCGTAATATCTAAATTAAAATATGATACTCAAACTTAGGTTTTAGGGCCTTCCAATAAGTTATTGCATAGAATAAACCATTTTTCTGTCCTGATCATGAAGTTTCCAATTACAATTCATAAAATGTCTCATACAGCATTGAATATCTGTCTGTGTGTTTGCGCTTTCAGGCCACTAAGTCCCGGATTTTCTCGTGAAGTCATACCAAACTATTTCCGTTAATCACCTATCTTTAGCGTTTTGCTTTGCCTGGTTTAATACTTATTGTTCTTTTTATCCTGTGTGGCTACCGTCTGACTATGGTTACTTATACCTGGGAAGAACCGCTGCGTGTGGGTCAGGTATATGAAATTCATAATACGCCAAATCGCTTTTGTTGCAGTAATGGGAATTTTCTGTTTTTTCTGGGTATCCTTTTGTGTTTAACTTTTGGGTTGGAAAATGTATGAGAAACACGTTACTACGAGTGTACATATTCATTTACTACTATGCATTTTCAAGTTCAAGTATTCGCTAAACTTCTAGAAGTTTAAAAAATTGGTATCGTTCTGGGTAAATCTTCGTTTAGTAGTGGTGTTTAATGTGGGGTTGATGAAAAATGCAAACCATTATGTTGTCTCTAATCTGATGATTAAGTAGTAAATACATCGGCACTTTGCACATAATTTGTACATCGAGACAAAGCCCGAAGCTTTCGCCGCGTCAAATACCTAGTCAATTCCCTAACTTTCTACGAGTGCCGAAGTTCCGATGAAAGTAGTCTCACACTTGTCCAGTCGCGAGCAGAGGTCGCGATACACTGGCAAATTGGACGGTAGACGAATAGATGCTTCGAAATTTAATTTATATAATTTTCTTTTTATTATTTCTGTTTTTTATTCTAACCACGGTGAATTTGTAGGCCAATGTAAAAAGGTTTACTTAACCTGTTTTGTATTTTTTTGCCTATTGATCTATGACAAGAAAATAATCGTTTGAGTTTTCTTTTGCAATTTGAAGTTAGAAAAGACGGATGTTTTCATTATTACCATTTTTGTTTTGGAAAGCTATGATTGTTTTTAAACGAGGCCTACATTCAACGTTTTCTCCATTCGTAATAGTTTCGTTGTGACTTAGTTATTTCTTTCTGAAATCAATTTCGAATGAGCAATTCCTTAAAATTCTTACAAATGACAAACTAACTCATAGTAAATGATTTATAATAAATAATAAGGTGGTAATATGAAAAGGAAGGAAAACGAAAATTTTCATGTTTGTAAAAAAACTTTGGACGCACTTAATGTCATGTCGAGATATCAAAAGTAAATATATGAATCACAAATGCCTACAAATAACATTACAATTACTTACATGACGCAAAAGTAATTAAGTAACTAAATTATTTTAAGATAATAACTCAAGTTTTTCCCCAAGACTCGTCCTGTGTTGATTGATTGAATCAGACTGATTAACTTCTGAAAATATAGCAAAAAGTAGTAGTAGTTTAATATAGTCGAATTTTACTGAAATGAGTAGAATCATAGGTCCCTTGGACTTGTACATTTTTAATTATGTCCATAGATTATTCAGACTGGCAACATTCCTCCAGAAAAATTAAGTATGAAACCTCATTTCGAACGTAATTTTGAATGTCGAGCGCAAATTCGGCCAGTAATGATAGTAGCACTGTAATCGCACGACGATGAGTCAACGGCCGGTGAAATGGCTGCCAGTTCGTTCACCTTTCACCCAATTTGCCTAAATACACACCGACCGAGAATAGTTGGCATTGTGTCACGACCAATGCCATTTAATAAGTGTGTGCACTACAAATTGTCAGCATAATTTCTGTACTACGTCCGATATTTTGAATAGTACTCATCTCGTTTTAGCTGAAGTAATTTTCCGCAGTTTTTGTGCAATATGAGTGTCAGAGAGTGACTTTTAACAAGATTTAAATTGTTGTATATGGTTCAGAGTTGCGCAAAAAATGTTTTGTGTTTCTATAAGCCGCGATTTATCCAAATAAATGTTGCTCATTATAAATAGTACATGTAGTACACACAAACTCACACGTTTTCCCATGGGGATAGGCAACATAATGCCACCTACTACGAGCCTGCGATCCTTACCCACTACATTTGCTTCGTCTACGACGTATATTTTGGATCAATATATATAACGTCTATACTATATATATTTATACTATTATAATAATATTATAAAGCTGAAGAGCTTGTTTATTTTTTTGTTTGCTTGAACGCGCTTATCTCAGGAACTGCTGGTTCGAATTGAAAAAATATTTTTGTGTTGGATAGTCCATTTATCGAGGAAGGCTATATAAAATTACGCTACGACCCTTATGAGCCGCGCAGCGTGTGACACTGCGGGGAACAGCTAGTTATATCATAAGTGGGGAAACTTTGTTATTGCATTCGAGGCAAAATTCACACCCGAGCCGCAGGCAAGGTTGCTATGGAGCCGAGAACTGCAGTAACAAATGCCCACGTGTATCAAACGACGTTTTTCAATCCATTTTCGAAGAAATAAAATAATAGAACGAAAAGTATTTTTGTCATGAATTATTGGGGACCAAGATTTAATTTACTTTTTTTTTCGCCAGGTTGAAGAAGAAGCAAAGGTATGAAGCCGCTAAACAGTCTAAAATGAAAAATAGAAGATTAAAATATTTTTGACTTTAGAACACAAATATTAATTTGTTTATAAAAGTTTTTTTTTTTTAATAATCATTTTTATTTATGATATTCTATTAAATACAATTTAAATATTCAAAAAATATTTACGCCGTAAAGACGTGCATAATTATAAGTATAAACTTATAGGTATTTTGTTATTAAACTACACATTTACGGTTTTCAATTTTTTTTCCTTTATATATGTGCTGTAAGACATTGCTTCTTGCCAAATTGCATCATTCTAGGTCAACGGGAAGTACCCTATAAATTTTGATTCCCTTGAGAGTGTCGAAATACCTATACATTTTTTGCGGCATAAACGGCCGTATTTTTATGTTAACTTAGAAGTTTGATTTTTTCACAGCTTCTAGAGACTGTAGACTTGAGTAAATAGTTTTAATTTCAACTCGATACCTCCACGCATTCCCGAGATAAGTGCACCGTGGACAGACAGACAGACATACGGAAAACAAAGTGATCCTATAAGGGTTCCGTTTTTTCCTTTTGAGGTACGGAAGAACAATCACCGCCGACTATAGGAATTGAACCAATTTGGACTTAGTTTAAGTTATCTGTGGAAATTTTTATTTCCGCACACGTGTTAAATGAAAAAATCCACACGTGTGAAATAGGTACATTGCATGTTGAACCTAATGGTAGTGCGTTAAGAACCAGTTTTCGAGGAAGTGTATTGAAAAACATATTTCTGATTGAAACTTATTTTTAGTGAATAAAATGAATCTGAAATGTTCATTGAATGTTTTGACAGTTTGAATTTAGACTGTCGTGACGTGCGAAAATACGAGCAGTGTTAATAATATTGATTAAATTGGCTATGTTTAGACAACCTGGAAAAATTTGGTATACCAAATCAAATATTTGACTAGATCATGTAGGTAAGTGGAAATTTTTTTGAATTCAGTATGCACATACATTATTTACAAACTACAAGTAGATCTAAAATAATATTAAAAATATGTACAGGTATCAAAATAGGAAAAGAATTACAGGGCGTCAAAATATTCATCTGCATTGTTGTCAATAGGAAAAGTTCCTAGAAGGCTGGAAGCATTGCCACGTATGTTGGCAATGCTGATGTAGGCAAGTTAAAAAAAAATTGTCGGTTGAGCACGATTGTAGAGCAAAACCTATTGCTGTGTTCTTAGTTAAAGCGTCATACGACAATGTCTGCGTCATTATTATCTGCCAAGCCTTTTCCAAACTATGTTGACGTCGGCTTCCAGTCTAACCACATGCAGCTGAATCCCAGTTTTTACATGGAGCGACTGCCTATCTGACCTCCACAATTCAGCTGCTGGGTCATTTAACTACTGGATAAGTCTTAGGTAATTTATTTCGGAACAATATACATTGTGTAGAAATTTTGTAAAATAAAACGTAACCTACCATTAAAACGTTACAATCGAAAAAATTACAAAGATAATGAAAAAGAAAATCCATTAATAATTCATATATAGAATAACAAATTCAAAACGATAATTATCCATAAATAAAAATACAATAAAACAAAAGATCAAAAGAAAAGGAAAAACGAAAATCAAATTATTATAAAAAGATCAATGATATGACATCTAATTTGCTATGAATAATGCAATAAAAAAAAACAAATCGTGTTAAAAGATTAATAATATGTTATCTAATTTTCTGTGAAAATCACACTTCACACTCAAACGGCTCAACGGATTTGGATGAAATTTTGTATCAAAATAACATATATTCTGGATTAACACATACGCTACTTTTGATCCCGGAAAAATGCGGTGTTCCCGTGGGATGATCAAATAACTCAAATATGGTTTTCCGAATTTTGACTAAAATCGTCTCTTTGGCAACCAAAAAGTCTAGGCTAGGTAGGTACTAGGTAGGTGGGTAGGGTAGGGTAGGTAGGGTAGTTAGGGTAGTTAGTGTAGGTAGTGCAGGTAGGGCAGGTAGGGCAGGTAGGGCGGGACCGCGGGCCCAGCTAGGTAATAATAAAAATAGAATGTCAAAGATAAAATTTTAAATGATTACTAGAGATAATTTATGTCATTTTATAAGAGTAATACAAAACAAAAATAAAATGACATTATAAAAAATCAATATTAAGTATAAAAAATTTGTTCCCAACAAAAATATATATACACCATTATTTCTAGGTCGTTCTGGAGCCGAATACCATGAACTCGATCATCGAACTCGAAACGATTAAGACTATTTTTTTCAAAAAATAACATTAAAAAAAAAAAATTGAGTTTCAGTTCTAATTATGGGGACCTCCCAAAATTTATTGTTTTTTTTTCTATTTTTGTGTGAAAATCTTAATGCGGGTCACAGAATACATCTACTTACCAAGTTTCAACAGTATAGTTCTTAAAGTTTATTAAGTTAAGTTTCGGAAAAAAGTGACTGTGACATACGGACGGACAGACAGACAGACATGACGAATCCATAAGGGTTCCGTTTTTTCCCATTTGGCTACGGAACCATTTGCACAAATCTGAAACTGACGACCAAAGTTGAGTTGAGTTAATACACGTGTATTAACTCGTAACTTGTCTTTGGTCAAAACGGAAAAACTAGCCTAACACATTCCAACCGAAAATAAACGTGGTTCATCACAATCCTAGGTACCAATCATTATTTCTATACAACAATCTTCTCTTAGAATTTAAAAGCATAAATAGCCCAAACTTATTTAAAAACTAATTGAAGACATATTTATTACAGTGTCGATGAGTTCTATGTTATAGTATATGTTAAAATGTGTGTAACTTGTTATATAGTTATATGTTAAAATGTGTGTAACTTCTAAAATAAAAGAATGATAAAACTAAAAAAAATATATGATGTGCAAAATTCCACCGAAAATTGGTTTGAACGAGATCTAGTAAGTAGTTTTTTTTAGTACGTCATAAATCGTAAACCGCAATTTACCTTTCGTTCAATCAACTCAAATGTAAAAAAATACACTATTAATAAAACATCGATCAGAGTTACAACGAACTACAAGAACATTTATATTATGTTACTTGCTGCTACGGAACCCTTCATGGGCGAGTCCGACTCGCACTTGGCCGCTTTTTTAATTACTAATACCGAGTGGATATTGTACTTATAGCCGTTGCCCTAAACTCAATACTATATCTAAGCCTAGACTCAACCAAGGCAAAGTATACCTTGCTAAGCAGGACCAATGCCACCGTATGTTTGTTATTAAGATTCCAAATAACCTCATAGACTAATGCCTCAACAGCATCGGCGGTTGCCAATGATTTTTGATAGCCAAATGTTGTCCATTTAAGATGCTATATGATGTAAGTGTTTCATAAGCCTATCCTTTAGAATCTTTAAAAAAATATTTGATAGTACAGGTAATAGCGAAATCGGCCTGGAGTTGCCAGGATCCGTTTTTGAATCCTTCTTGGAATTACTCGTGCAATTTTAAACTAATGAAGGAACAGGCCTTTCTCAATACAGTTATTTTAAAGTGATGCTAGTGGAGTTGCCAATATGTCAATATTATCTTTAATGATACTCTACTGCATTATTATTAATTGTGTTGTCAATCTTTAGAATAATTTGGTCATTGTCAAGGTTATTAGTAGCACGATTGACTATTTTTTTGAGGCGAATCTGGTGCCATTTCTATTTGTTTTCTGACAATTTTCCTTTTTGCACAACTTAACACTTTCCTATACGTTCTAATATACTTGTTTCGATATTCAACAACCGAATTGTCGCATTGCGGCTTATCCAATGTGTTTATGAAACGTTTTACTTTGCTAGCTATTCTAATTTCGTTAGTTATCGATTTGGAACATTTACTTCTATTAACATGAACCCTCACTTTGTACTTTTTAAAGATAGAAAGTGGAATTTACTGATTAATGTGTTTCAGTTAGCCTCTAATACCGTATTCCTAAATTCACCTATTTTCTCGTCATTATATTTTCTTTTTCAAAGACGAAGGTAATTTGTCCGCTTCTTATACTTACTCAACTTTTTCCAGACTTAGTGTACAGAATAGACCCGCGTGTCCGCGTGTGGGTAATACGATACCCCTTGGTAAGACTGGTTGTCGGATACTGACTATCTGTCAAAGACCTACAAATGACAGCCGGGACCAACATCTTCACGTGTTTTATCATATTGGGAAATATTACGTTTATGAATGAGCGTGTAGTACGTAACGGCGCGGCGCGGGCACACGTCACGTCCCCACCGATCAATACTCGGCGCCTTTATCGTAACGGCAATCTCATCTTGCACAGCATTTTAATGCCGCATAAAAGCTAACTGTCTGTCCAAAATAAATACCAGCAAAATGTGAAGGTAGGTCGGCAAACGGTATCCGACAATGAACTCTGAAAGTGGAACAACGACCGCCCAATTTGGCATTTGGTCTCGTGGTGAAAAAAAATATCGCCATCGGCGATACCAGGGTAACATGAACTAGAGAAAGGTTGAATTTCAAGTGTTCGAATATGCGCGTTTATTCTTACTGGCCAGTTCCATATGTGTGTGTCATTGTAGTCGCAGCGTAGTAGAAAGCTCAGTGAGCGTTTGTTTACGTTCGCTATTTAAAAAAAGAGTGAAACGGTGAAACGATAAACTGTCAAATTATTTGTTGGTACTCGTAGAATGTAGGTCGATTAGACTGTTTCGTTCACTAATGCGTAGAGAGCACGCAATGGAATTTTATTTGTGAAAATTGTTTGTTGTAAAAGAAAGAGGCGCCGTACGAATCAAATTGGGAAAATCGAAGACTGAAGCATGGATAATTGAAGCTCAAAATATGAAATTAAGTTTATACCTTCAAATAATTAGATCTGATGAAAAAAAACTACCACACAGCTGCCTACAATAAATACAGAAACTAAAACCCATCAGGTTTCAATGCATTTGGTGACTGAAAATGGCTAAATCGAAGAGTAAATAAAATATTATTTATTATTATTATTATAATGTTAAGCTCGCATCAATGCCAATACAGTCTATCTAGAGTATGGACTTATAAGGGCACCTGGCAACTCAACCGCCTTCTAAATTTAAACCAAGCGTTACCACAGACAGAATCCCATGAATTCGAAGAATACTCAAATAGTTACTCAGAACTAGAGTCAGTTTTCCAGTTTCCTTCCTGTTAAATTATCATAACGGCACTTAGGAAGTCATCATCGAATTAATACATTGCAATATATTTATATCTTTATCCTTATGTAACTATACGTTATATTAGTCACTATAATGTGATAATTATAAGTGCGATTTTCCTTCTTCGTTATGACGTAGTTGTAGGATTATTTCGCATGGTGATAATCAGTTTTACCTCAATCTTTTAATTAATAAACCATGTATCATATTCGACGAAATGTTCACGTATTTTAAACCTAAAAAGCATCATCACCATCTTCCTGCAATTGTCCCATGTTACTTGGGGTCGGCGCTACACGCTTTCTTCTTCCATTCTCCCCTGTCAACCGTCACGCTATCGTTTACTCGTTTTTCTTTCAAATCATTGCCCTCACAATCCATGCATCTTTTCTTTGGTCTTCTTCTCCGTCTCCATCCTGATGGATGACATTTATATTCATCAGTATTTTAGACACATGCGCTTCATTCCTTTTCATTACATTTTCATACCAAGACAGCCGATTCCCTCTAAAGATTGCCATAAAAACTCGTTTTCACCAACCATACTAAAAATCGCAACTATCGATGAAACACCGGACTGAAACAGGAAGAATTTTCCAGACAAGCTCCCCAATCATTGACGCATGGCAAATTCATAAAGATTGAACAAAGCTCTTATATCTAATAGGATAAATTGTATTACGTTTATGGTTATAATTAATTATTTAACCTAAATTATTTAATTTAATTTACCAAGATTCATGAGGAAACTTTACTAGTCTCAGTTTAAGTGCGCAGAAGCTGAATGGTAGGGAATAAATTAGGGAAAAGTTGCCGCTTTAATAGATTACAAAAGATTACTTATCAGTTAGATATTATATTTTATAGCGTCGCCCTATAACTGACATCACTAGCCTTCGTGAAAGATGACTCTTCTTTCAAGACAAAAAAATATGATGCCAACCAATGACATTATGACATCCAATTTTGACCGATAAGAATCCAATTTTCTCAGTATTTTTTATTATATTCTAACCATGTGTGAAATATGAGGCTGAATGTAACAGATGTTGATGAAAAGCTCAGTTTTAAATATTTGAATTTTGTCTGACTAATATTATTTAGTCGATATTCATTAACAAAGGTAACACGTCTCATCATTTCAACCGATTCCAAAAAGAAATACGTACAAAAAAACTAACACTCTTCTATCAAAGTACCAGGGACGCATAGACCGTTAGGAGGTCACCCGAAATATACGCACACAAACACACGCATTATATTTGAATGCGCAGTACGTGACGTTCACATGCGTACCAAATAAATCGGTATCGTAGAACGAAAGTCGTAGCCGACAGAGAATTTCGTCGGCGCGGGTCGATACATGTTGGTTCATGCTTGCGTGGCATTTGGGTTTTTTTGCAAAAGTTCAAAACCGTCGGAATATCAAGGGGTTTTCAGAACATTTTTAACTTCTGCAGAATAAAACAGATAACTATTTATGTTGTATAGAAATATTTGCTTTTGTTAAGCTGGGACCAATATTGTAACATCTATTGTACTATATTTTAACAAATAAACATTTTTGATTTTGATTTGATTAGATTATTTTGAAAAAGAACAGTAACATCCGTCGGAAACTCTAGGGATTTTTAGAAAGCATTTGAATTTACCAGCATCTATGCCTCCACTTGCTTTACATAGCCAAAAAATTGCGTTATCCATGGTTTAATAAAATGATGTCGATGAAAAGGTTCATAATAAGACAATACAAATGAATAATTCCATAACGCAGTACATAACATCATTACATTTTTTTTTTAATATGTTACGTATTATAAATCCTATTTTCTGATCAAAAATCTTTAAGCATAAGTTTTTTTTTACATTTCAAATATTAGATTCCTCTTGAAATACAAAACACAACAAACAACTGAATCGCCTACGCGGCGGGCCCAAGCGCTACGCCGAGGAAACGAGCGAGCGTGCCGTGCGGGGGAAAAAGCAATATGGCGGCCCGATGTTTTTCTTTACGACTTGAGTTCTGCAACGAAGGCATTGGAACTACTTTGAGTTACTTGAAAGTTGTTTGTTACTAACTTTTGTTAATGTTTATTTGGTAGGTTTAATGTTTTTTTTTCTGTTAAAAGTTTTTGATCAATTTGTAAAGCAAACTTATGCTGCCATATTTATGGTCATTAAACTTCAATTATTAGCATAAATTCATTTTATTTTCGGATATTTACCCATTTCCAGACGTATTATATATATATGTTGCAGTCAAAACTCTTAACCAGTCAAAAGTACTTTTAACTAGCAAAATCAGTCAAAAGTTGTTGTAACCGTATGCTTTCGACAATACTACTTTTGACTGAAATAACAGTTAAAAGTATTTTTGCCCAATGGAGCTGGTTAAAAGTAGTTTTGACTAACTGATTCCGTCAAAAGTGGCTTTGACGGTGACCAGTCAGTTCACCAAACATTAATTCAAAAATTTTTACTTGACAAGCAACGATTGGCAAAAACATTATTTGTCATTTCATCATTCTACAACAACAAGTTTACCAAATATTTCACTTAGCAAAATAATTATCCGATAAACTATTATTTAATAACGTATTATTTGACAAACAATTCATTATTTTTTAATTTTATTCCATAAATAACGTTTGGAATGAAGACATAACACAAATTGATTTAATAAAACGTAATTGAAATTTAACAGATGCTGACAGAAACCCTAACCCTAGACGATCGACGTCAGCGGCACCCCGAGGTTCGGTTAGTTAGGTTCCTGTAAGCCCTGCAGACAAAAATAGGAGCCCCGGGGCTCCGTCGACCTGCTGACGGAAACGCTAACCCTAGACGGTCGACATCACGGGGAGTTAGGTTCGGTTAGGTTTCTTTAAACCCTCGAGGTATCGAAATGTATTGTAATTAAATGATATTTAGTAGAAACGTGATTTATCCTAATGAATCTAAATGAGAAATGACAAATGTATAAATGATTAAATATCATCTGATGCATTTGTAAAAAGAATAATTTGCCAAATAAATGTTTGTAAAACGAGTGTTTATAAAATAATACATTTGCGGAATAAGTTGTTTTCGAAATAAATAGTATACGAAACGTTGGTTGTAAAATGAAAATTTTTCAATGCCGTTTTGGTGAAACTTTAGTGAACCTGATTCAACATAGGTACCACAGCCTACCTACATTCATCATCATCATCATTCCTTTATCCCTTATCCCAATTTATGTGGGGCCGGCGCAGCATGTCTTCTCTTCATCCATACGTCATACTCACCAGCCTACATTCTAGACATTACCGTGCACACACAGCATATCTTTCTACTTATTCTTGGCAATGTTTTTGCAGTGTTTGCTTTTGTTTTCTATGCAATCCGGATGACGGCACACTTCACTTGCATAGCATGGGATAGTGATCGCGATCCATGCATTAGACGTACGTGCTTGTATTCCAGCTTTAGATATGCTGGGCCATGCTGGTAATATTTATTTGTTGTAGTATCTTGGTCAGACAATTATGTCTGCCTACTTGTATGTTTTCTCTCCACTCAAGAACACGTCTACCCCAACGGTCATCGGTTCTACTGCTAATATGACCGGCCCATAGCAACTTCAGCTTACTTATTCTGTGATCTATGTCGACAATTACTGTGGTTCTCTATCGGATCACCTCGTTTCGGATGCGAACCCTAAGAGAGACTCAAGCATAGCTCGTTCCATAGCACGCTGAGCGACCTTGAATGTAAGGCCCAACCATGATTGTCCACGTTTCGGCGCCATAAGTCATAATATTGAGGACGCACTGGTTGAGAACCTTAGTTTTTAGGCTCTGTGGAATACGCGATGAAAACACCCGACGATGTTTCATAAATGAGAAGTTACCTAGTACTTAGTTAGTGTTTGTTAGTTTGTGTTGTGTTAGTTAGTTTGTGAGTTTAGTTGTGTTGTTAGTTGTTGTGAGTTAGTTAGTTATGGGAAGTTGTTGTTGGTTGTTGTGTTGTTAGTAAGTTGTGTGGAGTTAGTTGGTGGTTAGTTTTTTTTTTACCTAGTGTTAGGTATATCGAATCTAACAAATTTTTAATATCTGTAAAAAATCTGTTTTAGTACGAGCGATGTCACTTCATAGCAAGACAATATTTACACAAGAACTCACTGTTACCTATCCATACATTACGCACCTTATCAATTAGTCACTGATAACTATCAACAAATGAATATGTTAATCAGCAACGATAAAAAGTGCCCCATCTGGTAATAATGCCGGAATGAACGCTGTTAAGCTAATGAGATGATTTCTCGGCTTGCATAGCTAATGAATATATCTCACTTGTATTGAGTTGTGTTCATATTCAACTAGATTTGCTCGCGGCTTCGTTCAATTGACTGCCTCGTTGGTCTAGTCGTCGCAAGTGCTTCTGTTAAGAATGAAGTTCTCAATTTCCACGTCGGGCAAAGTGATACTGGGTTCTTTCACCAAGAATTTCGCTGTAACATCCCGAAATCTGGATTTATACCAGGTTTATGACAAAAGGCTCGCTATTGCAGGGGATTTAAATATAAGTCGCGAAATATGGGTATATGCTAAAGTAAACTTACACTGCCACTTACGGGATATTATCTTCCGTGATTATCAATTATTCTGAACTCCCGATATTTCGACGCTGTTGCAAATGCCATAATCACGGGGCGACATCCCATTTAGTTATAGGTTCTAAGTAAGTCTTATAGGTTTCTTTCTTTCTGACTTCTGCCTAACCCGTCGGTGATAACAGGAGTGTATTAGTATGTACATATTTATGTATATCAATTTATGTTTACAAAATGATATTTTGTACTCTATCACAATGCTGTCCTATTGGACATAGAATGCCTTGTGGCATTAAGTCCGCCTATGTACCACTCTTGTACATGAAGTTTAAATAAATAAAATTGTATCTCCCTTTACATTCATGATACCCTGGTAAAAGTAGTTATTTAATTTCAAAACACAATTAATTTTGTATCTAAACAAATACACTTAAATTAAATAATCTTATCAAATAACGCCCAATCAATTGTAACTGAAATTTACCAAGAAATGATAACAGCTTATCATTACTTCTAATGACGATTGTTTGAAGGAATCTTTTGTATTTTTATGCGGCCCTAGTACATTAAATAAATTATGTTAATGTAATTAATTGTTATTAATATTACTTTTATCTTATCATTATCTATTTGGATTAAAAATATGGTGGAGGGCTTAGATGTTGTCCGTATTTTTTTTTATATGAAACTTCCAAAATTTCAAAAACATGTTAAGTTATGTTAAAACGCTTAGTGACCCAAGGGCTGGGTTTTACGTTGGCCAGAGTAAGCGTTGCCATACAACGTGGCAAATCCGCCAATCTCTTGGGGACATTTTTGTCAATTTTTTTTAGTTTATTGTTAAGTTAGTTACTTTAGGTTATTTTAATTTATAAACATATTTAATATTGTACTTCTATGGTATTCAGCTGCATTCGGTTAGACTGGAAGCCTGGCGCCTTTTTCCAACATACCTAGTTGGAAAAAGGCTAGGCAGATGATGATTGTACTTCTATGTTAATTATTTATGACGCGTGTTTCTTCTTTAATTGTATATTTTGTCGCTCCTTGGACAGTAAAATAATTAAATTTCTTAAAACTCTGAAAGGTATGAAAAGTAAAATATTGTTTTTCAAAAACACATACATCTGTATACATACCTGTACATACATAACTACTTTTTCGTCGTCCACATTCATACCTGCACGCAAATATGAGTACAAAATACTATCTGAAAAACTAAAAACATATCTGTGTCCAACGAGCAATTGGTACAGTCCCCCCTAATTAGCTGCAATAACAACAATTGACCTAAATTAGATTGCTAACAAGCTATGATGCCCTAGTACCTTAGTAATTAATATATTTATTACTCAAATCAATTAATTAGTGTGCTAATTACTACCTGTTATTTGTTTCCTTAAGTACCTAGATACTACTTATCGCACACATCGTTTCGTGAAACATTCTCTATGACTTGCAAGTGTAGCGTAGCGACACACCTCCCGAAGTAACTTCGGCGTTATGTGTTGTAGGAGCAAAGCATCAGGTCTCTGTAATCCACGTAGTTTTACGGCAGAGATGTACACCTATTAGTATACCTATATGTCGTCAGTCATGTTTAACATAATATACCATAACATGACGCCTGTAACCCCGAAGGGTTAGGCAGAGGGGTTCCTAATAGTACACTCACGCGAGCCTATTGCCATCAATCGCCACAAATCGAGACTCCGTGGCTGCTACTGAGAAACTCCTGACGTCCGCCATGGTTATTCTGCGGTTATTTTAACGTGAGGTCACCTAACCAGTTGTTATCAGTCACATTAACTAATTGCAGAGGTCTACCTTGTTTCCCGGTACTTTGAGTACGGACAGTTTAATTTATTTACTTTGAGTTGATAACGTTTTCCTTAGTTTCAGCTGTTACAAACCTTAAAATAGATATAATAATAGTTGGTAACTGCCTTTTAATGTCATTAGCAACGGATGGAAGATGAGTTCCCGTAATTTGACCGCGAACGGGAAAATTTTATGTGGCCCAACCCTTTTTGGAATGAAGTATGAAACGGATTAAAGTAGTAGGTCACCTTGAGAGGGAAACCCCTCATCATCTGCCTAGCCTTTCCCCAACTATGTTGCGGTCGGCTTCCAGTCTAACCGGATGCAGAAGAATACCAGTATTTTATATGGAGCGACTGCCTATCTGACCTCCACAACCCAGTTAGTACTGGGTAATACGATACCCCTAGGCAAGACTGGTTGTCAGACTTTTTGGGCCACTGACTACCTATAACGATTGTCAAAGATATACAAATGACAGCCGGGACCAACTGCTTGACGTGCTTTCCGAGGCACGGAGGAAACTCGGTATGTAATGGGTGGTCACCCATCCACGGACGAACCTAGGCAAACACGGCTTAACCTAAAGATCGACCCGAGTGGCTGTTATTATTTAGCCACGAGCTCCAGAGGGAAACCCCTATAGGTGGAAATATAAAAGCTGTCATGGCCGAACGCTTGAAGCGGCGATTGCATGAAAAACTGCAATCTTGGAATATACGGCACCGCTTGAGCATTCACAACCACTCCTGGAGGTTGACTGCAGCCTGTTAAAAGTAAGAAATAAAAGTGCGTATTGGCATTAAAACAAACAAAGAAGAACACCCAAAAATCCTTTCTTAGTGGATACTTACTCTTCACAAAGAACACACCCTCCAAGTTTCATGTCTCTACGACCAGCGGTTTGGGCTGTGTGTTGATATATCACCCAGTCAGTCAGTCAGTTTCCCATTATATATACGAGTATTTATGATAAGATTTAATGTCATGAATTTCTGTAATGTAAAGCCTGATTCTGTAATTTAATAAATAAGTTACTAAGCGAATCGGGAGAGGATTTCCCGAATTCATCCTGTATGAGTCAAAACTCCGGATAGGTACTAAACCACACAAAAAATTAAATTAATAATATATTAAACAATGGGTTCTGATAACTATTTCCCTGTATTATTTAATACAATAGAGACGTACATAAATGTACCTAATTGATAAGTTAATTAATGATTAAATAAAACTGAAAATTAACAAAGAAGTAAATTCCAATGAAATTAATTTTTATCGGAATTTATTTGGGTTTCTGAACTTCTCATTAGGTAAACATTGTTCCTGGATAACCTACGGGGTAATTCAAATGTATCCAAAGCATTAAAAATTCAGATTCCTGATGAGATTTTTTTTTCATTTATTACAAAAACGGGGCGTTCTCTCCCTATTCGTATGTTTCGTGGTGGCCTCTGTTTTCCTGGGCTTGGAACATCCAAGTTTCAATTTTAAAAACATTATCTATCATAAACACTGCCAGCATTATTGCCTCCATACACTTCACTTCCTCAATCGTCTTACACTTGCATATAACATAATACACTCCCACGAACCACAAAACACGTGTCTCGAACAGTTACATAACCCCATTCGGACAACCTTCTCAGGTTACCACCACCTAACTTGACCTAAGCACGACATACACCACTTTACATTACCCATACTTGCCCAAGGTCATCTTACACTGGCCCAAACACTAATGTAGTATGATCTTGCCAGTTACGGGGTACCGTTGCGTTGCGATGATATTAGCAAAGCCTTGTGACCCAGATAAATGTGTACCGTTACCGGACATCGAACCTGCACCCCAAGTGTGACATTTATGCGGAACTAAATTAAGGCAGGTCGGTTTGGCGCAGTCTATAATTCATAGATGATGGCTGACAAAATGTCGGTATACAGTTATGATTGGTAGTTCATGGTTTGTTTGTTTTCAAAAGCGTTTTGTATCATGTTAAAGACCGTTTAGCGAAAATTGGACAACGTAAATTCTTGAAAAGAAAAATGGAAACAAAGAAAATTTTCGTTTGCAGTCATCCGTGATTTGTGATATAACACAATAGGTCTACACGCTGCTCAGGAGTGCACACGCTTGACTAAAAGAATATAGGTCATCTGGTCAGCAGACATTTCTGGGAGTATTTAAGCAGATCTACATAATGTATTTTAAAAGGTCCCATTCAAATAAATGGACAAATTTTAACACAGCGTTCAGTACGTCTAACCATAGATATCCAAGCAAAAAAAACACTGATTAAAGTGATTTTATTTTGACCTAAAATAATAAATTGCCGGCACTCTAGAATAAACATCCACAAAACGGTCAAAACAAAATCACTTTATTCAGTGTTTTTTGTGCTTGGATATCTATGGTTAGACGTACTGAACGCTGTGTTAAAATTTGTCCATTTATTTTTATGGAACCTTTTAAAATACATTATTTAGATCTGCTTAAATACTCCCAGAAATGTCTGCTGACCAGATGACCCATATTCTTTTAGTCAAGCGTATGCATTCCTAAGCAGCGTGTATATAGACATCCAAGCAAAACAAACACTGATTAAAGTGATTTTATGTTGACCGTTTTGTGGTTGTTTAGCGTTCAGTACGTCTAACCATAGGGTTAGACGTACTGAACGCTGTGTTAAAATTTGTCCATCTATTTTAATGAGACCTTATAATTATAACACTTCACGCCTGTAATCCCTGAAAGGTTTGGCAGAGACACATTTCCCCAGTTACGTTTAAGTCCCATGTAATAGGGGGCGAGCCATCAATCGGGCACAAGCCGTGACTCCCTCGTCGACCCTGACGTCTTATACATATTATATGAAAAAGGAAGCCTTCTAAACGAAGCAACGTATCTCCGAAATACTGGTAAAGTGAACGAGACCAAAGTAGCGTTGATGCGGCATGGCCGGACTTCATATTATGAAACCTTACTTATTTTACAGGATCGTTTGATCCAGGTTTCTCTGTTGATCTCATTACAGAGGTGTTGTTTTTTTAACAGACTTCTAAAAATGAATCTTAAGATGCCGTATGCCTCGTGTATCAACTCATTAGAGTTGAAGCAGACAAATGCACAATAATCGAGTATCAAAACAAATGAGATACCAAACCAGACTCATAAAGGAAATACCTCACATCCTCCTCACCGTTATGCGACCCCAATCAAAAGCATTTTTAACAGCCAAAATCAAAAAAGGCTTTATGTAATTTTAGCTTTATTCAAATTTGGGTCATCCAAACTGGATGCGTCAACGATTTTTGTCCCGTTACTTACAGTTTGACACACTGGGCTTAATGATCTAACTGTATCTGAGCCGTTTATTTCTTTGATAAGTTATTATGTTACTTTTTGCACAGTGTGCTCAAAGGCAAGTTAAGCAGGAAATAATGAGGGGTTCAAATAAATTATTATGTCAGTACAGACAGTTTTTATTGTGAGATAATAAATGATTGAAAATAATGTGAGTATTTGCAATCATTTGATGGTTCCAAGAAATTATTTTTATTTGACAGTTTTCAATTTGCTGTAAAAGATTGTTGAGTTTAATATCCGACCACCATACATTGCGTTTGATTTTATGTGATTGTCACAATAAACACATAAAATATACCGTTATATCCTACACATTTTAAGGCAATTAAATCCCTTGAAATCTTCACATCACATATTCGATTTCCTCAGGAATTTTCGCGAATGCCCAATATGAAGCCATTATACAAAAATACTTTCTGGGCGTGGTAGCGTTCGTTTTAAGAGCCTTTGCCGATCGGAAGCAGGAAATGCTTTAGAAATGCCCACGAATTGTTAGTCGGTTACTCATTCAAACATTTTGTGGGAGCCTTTCGCAGCTCGCGATCTTTTACCAGCAAATATGCATTGTATGACTTTGACATTGTTTAGCATTGAATAATACAAATAACGCCTATTTCAGAACGAAACAGCCGGTTGCGTGCTTCGGTCGAGCGTTTCGTTAAGTATGATTTTAACGACCGGCGCACGTTGAAAAGTGAACATATAAGTCTATTATGGATATCAAAACGCCCGACCGGCGCATCAATTATTGTTATAAGCTACCAAAAAGCTTACAGTATGACTGCTTTTAGTGTGCAGTACAAGGTGACGCTGCGCTGCTTGTCATGAAAAAAATGCATCTAATCAAACCAGGTACATTTATTTTAGTTCTGGGTTTCCCCGCCTGCACAGATAAGTTGGCTGGTTTAGGTTCAATCCTCCCTCTATATAAATAAATAAATAAATAAAATGGCTGTCACATCTAAACCCTCTGGAACTAAACAAGGGTTTTGACGAATGTCTAAAAAGAAACATAACTAAAAACGTAACGCAGATCCATATATTCATGCCAGCTACTGATAAAGCCTAAGTTATAATAATAAATATTGATAAACCTCACATCATGTGCGCAAGTCCCGTTGGGATCCAGATATAGCTGCTACATATTAGGTTCCGATCACAATCGTTCTGTAATAGGCGTCTGTATACAGTCCTGAGGTCGCCTCGGCTGTAATTAGCTTACAGCTAAAGAAAATATATCGCCATGTTGGTTCAGATCCGCAAACACTTCCAGTAAACCGATAATACTACGGTTGACTGATATAGAAACTAGCTGGAAATGACACGAGTAAACTATTAAAGACTAGCTTATGACCGCGGCTTCGCCCGCGTGTAGTTCGGTAACTGTCCCACGGGATCATACTATCGGAATAAAAAGTATCCTGTATGTTATTCCATGCTAAAAACTATGTATGTGCCAAATTTCATCCAAATCTGTTCGGTAGTTTACGCGCGAAAGAGTAACAAACATCCATCCATTCATCCTCACAAACTTTCGCATTTATAATATTATATTAGTAGGAAGGAAGGACAACATAACATCACGCCTGATTTTACTGAAGGGTTAGGCAGAAGTGTACCTATAGTACACCCACATTTTGCCAGTCATGTTGAAGTATAGTAGGTAAGCCTATTGGCATCAACCGGGCACAAATCCACACTTTGTGCTGTTGTTTCGCCAGGAATTGCTCTGCAGCGGCCCGGAATCCCAATGATACGACATTTCTTCTAAAATGCAAATGCACAATAATGTTCAATTTAATTAAATTAATCCTAATTACTCGTATTCAGGGATATCCTCTGAATAATTTCATTTTATATTATACCTCTTGGTTAACGTTGTGTGTTAATGATTAACAATTTAAGTCAAGAGGATTCGTTAGTATATAGGTATATTTAATTATATGTTTCCGTCTATACCTCCTCGAGTTGTCAATCACTTTTTGAGACTTTCATATCTTATTTATTTAACAATTTATGTACACACTAAATATGGAAAAGAAAAGAAATATAGTACAAAGGTGATGCTTATTTTTAAAGAAATCCCTTACAGCATACCTGCGAAAGGCAATACTAAAAAAAGAGCCTTAGACTTATACCCGTATTCAATGTCAAAACCTCATGATCTCCTCGACTCGACTCAACCTCACTTAGGCGGTTCCATATTCATAGTTGTTATTTTACTCCTTCACTCAAACAGTTTCCTCAGTCGAGGTGAGTTTGACTTGAGGAACCAACTGTCAAATATAAGGTTCGTCGTTATCTACCTTGACGCTTCCTTGAGGTATTTTACACGGGATTTGTAACCAAAACACGCGTATTTTTATCTGATTTTCTATGTCTTTTGAAGAGTTTATTGAATATTTATACGAAAACCCTTACGATTACTTATCGCGACGCTATATAAGAGATGCAGTGTGTAAAAGAAGAAAAGAATTTATTGGAAAATAAGGAATCAATTCCCTCACATCAAGTCCAAACATTAATTTGTGAATTATCAGAACTAGCCAAGTACCTAGTTAATACACTTACCAACATGATCCACCATTATGTGTCACATCATCAAAATACTGAAAAACAATGAGTGATTACGACACATACCCCTATGCATATACAGTTGATCAAGGAAGCAAACATACAAAGAAGGAACACAACACAGGCCCTCCTTTTAAGCTTCGAACACTAGAAATTCCACCGTCCTTTCAGACATTACCACTTCTAGTACAACAGGATCTTCATAATAAGCCCCAAGACAGTTATCTCACCATCCCAGTTCTGAGATCAACCATATCAGGATGTAACTGTGAGCTCTCTCGTTAGGCAACCCGATGTAGGTCATCCGTTACCGATAGCTCCAAGTTATGGTTGACTGTGGTTAGGGCGGGGCTGGTAAACGGACATGTTTGAGGCTGGGTAATTATTGGGTGGGCTTATGGTTGGTAGTTGGGTGTGAGCTGGACAAAGTCGTCCGGGAACTTTTTCTTCTATTTTATTAGTTCGTTCTGGATTAAAATATGTAACTTGAAGTCAACAAAAGTGTTTATCGAGGCGTGAGACGATGTTGAATGTGTTAGTGTGTAGGTTTGCAGCAGAGATTCGTAGACTTTTGCCCGACTTATTGTGTCATTTATGAACGAATATTAATCGACTTCTTGTCTTCACGCTTTGACTGTTCACTCGTTCAGTCTTTGTTCACCACGTAATAACCACCACGGTAGCACTGTTGTCCAGGATCAGACCATAGCAGACCACAGGAAAGATTTTCTCCAGGATATTTGTTTTTTCTAATTATTAAGCAATTTTTAGATGGACGTTATCTAATATTATTGCGGTTTTTATAAGTAAATATTACTGGGGCCATCTGCCAAATAAAAAACACAACACAAAGTTATCAAAGCAGACATCGGCCGTACTGTATAACAAATAACAAATCAACATGGTCTGAATAAGTGATACACGACAGTTAAGTGTTCTCGGTGAGGCTCAAAAGCTGTATGTGGGCCGACCGTTACATGTGCAGGTATGTGCGTGGTTGTGTGATGTTTGTTTTGATTTTGTATAGAGTTTGGATTAGAGATATGAGAGAGAACTCAGGAAATAGACAATCTTACTTCTATATGTATAAATGTTAAAGTTTGGATGAATGTTTGTTAATCAATCACGCCAGAACGGGTGAACGAATCTGAATGAAATTTGCCACAGAGATAGATAGTCTGGAATAGCACATAAGTCTTTTTTCTCACACATTCACATCAAAATTTCCACGCGAATGAAGTCGTGGGCCACAGCTAGTATATTATAAATAAGGAACCACCTCGTTGGTCTCGTTTGCGGAACTGCTACTGGCTGAGCTTGAGGTTGGGCAGTTTTATTGGGTTTTTCAACCAGATTTTTTTAGTGAAAGCCTGGAGACAAGATTCGTGCACGGTTGATAGCAATTGGCTCCCCCCAGCTACATGAGATTTCTACATATAACTGGCGAAAAGCGGGAGTACTATTTAATGTGGTAAAAGAATGTTAGAGGGTGAACAGTGTAGTCTGACTTATTAGGAAGACTACACTGATCACCATCACCATTCAATCATCATCGGCCTATAACAGTCCACTACTGGACATAGACATCTTCAGTAATTTATTGTTTTCTTGTCCGTTAAGGTAGCATACCTACATGAGGTAAAAAAAAGCTGGAAAAAGGCCGTTGTAAGAATGAAAGACCATATAGAAATCCATTAAAAATAAAATCACGTAAAAATCCGCTATAAACGTACAGGTTCAACCGCTTAAAAACCCTGGCAGGATCACATCCAATTCCGTACTTATATCAAAGTATGTCATCAATTGAATACATCAGGCAAACTTTTCTCCTTAGCTACACGAACAGTCAGTCAGCTTGGTGGTACAGTATTATCGGCGCCGACTTAAATCCTTCTTCTTTATCGAGTGCCTAACCTTTTTTTTGGGATGGGAAATCATCAAATTACCCCTCCCGCTCTGGGCGGAGCGGAAGGGAGTGTCAGACTTTTACTGACCCCATAAAACCCATCCATGTTCCTTCTTTTGCCCTTTGTGTTCCAGGACCGCGGTATCTCTTTCGAACAGTCCCGCAGCCCTGGCAGGCATCGGCCCTTGGCCCCTCCTGTTTGCTGACATCTCTTTAACCTGGTGTCAGTTTTTATGCCGCCCTTGGGCCTCTGACTTGGCTTTACATGCCGTCGAGAAATATCTCTCAGCTATGCTGGTTTTTTCACGATGATTTCTTTCACCCAAATAAGTGATAATTATACAATACGCATATGAGTCCGAATAATGGACCACTCCTTTTGACCTTTGAGGAGGTATACATACGTGGAGGCGTACATTGGAAATATTATAGGCTGATTACGTTATGCTTGACTGCCTCTTTTCTTCTGTGGTTGGAAGCGCGACTGCTGAGCATGAGGTCCTGAGTTCGATTCCCGGGGTCGGAAAAAGTGTTATTGGGGTTTTCCATCAGGAATTACTCAATTGCAGCCACGGAGTCTGGATTTGTGCCCGGTTGATGGATGGCATTAGGCTCACCCCTATTACATGGGACTTAAACATAACCGGCGAAATGTGGGCCTAATATTAATTACACCTCTGCCTAACCCTGCTGTTATGTCATGCCATGCTATAAACAGTCACACTGGTATTTGACTAAACACCTCAGGGCCATCGCAAGCGTATTTTTAGACCGTAACCTATGAATAACTCCAACACTATTCTGACCTTACCAAGGCTTTCTATTCACAAGTGTAAAACATAACAAGTTTGTCTAACGTCATAACTAGGATCCGTGCTCTGACTCACTGAGTTCCGTGACCAACTGGGTTAAACGGCACGAATTAGTTGACGTTTTGACGAAATATGTCAAAAGTCTAACAGATTAAAAAACCTTTGATAGAAGGATGTTGTATGAGGAAGTCGTGTCTTTGTCTGATGTTGTGACGCAATGGTATGTGCGTCGGCGGTTGCGTGTGTAGTAAAGACCCAGTGGTGTATGAATGAAAAAATTTTATGAATGAAGTTGCCTGTTATATTACGATGTCATAACTCTTACTGCACTTACGAGCAGTAAGTGGTGGGTTCCAACCCTGGCAGGAGCATTACTTTGTGTAATTTATATTATCACAACTGATCTGGTTTCCTCACGATGCTTTCCTTCACCAAACGGTGAAGGAAAGCATCTTGAGGAAACCAGCATGTCCTGGAACTGAAAATTCGAAGATATGTGACATCTACCAACCTACACTGGGCCCACGTTGTGAATTATCGCCCATTCCCTCTTATAGAGAGGAGGCCTATATCCCAGCAGTGGGAACATTACAGGCTGATTATGCTAAATCTTGTTCAGTAGTATTAAATTCGGTAAAGTTCTTATGTGCGTACTTCTTACATGATGAAGAAGAATGAAGATGCTTAGAGCGAAGAGAGATCGAAGGTTCTACGATGAGCTTGACTCCTACAGAAGCAAAAGGTAGAATTGTGTTGTGTTGTGTGGAAGAGGAAGAGAGGGATATTTGCCCTGCAGTGAAAATATTCAGGCTAGTCTGTTGGCCTGACCGTCGGACTGCCAAGTCATAGGTCTCGAGTTCGAACCCGTGTTGTATAATTATCACTTGCTTCGTTGAAGGAAAACATCGTGATGAAACCAGCATGCCTCAGAGATATTTCTCGATGGCATGTAAAGCCAAGTCAGAAGCCCATGGGCGGCATACAATCTATGACACCAGGTTAGGCACTAACCATACGAAAAAGAAAAATGCGAAAAGTTTGGAAACTGGTCTTATACAATGTTCCTTTAAGCAATTACTATTTCAATGCTTCGTTGGTATGTATCACAAGCTGTAATGTCAAGGTTAGATGGCTGCAGCTCCTTAGAAACGGTTCATTTGCATCTCATTTGAATGAAAGCTCGATCCAAACCTACCTGAGATATTGCTCGAATAATGACTGGAGGGATGGACGAACACTATGAGGAGTAAAGTGGCCAAGAATCCGATGAGGGCTAAGGGAATACGCTGGTTGCGGAAATCACAAGCCGGTTCATGTGGTGAGGCTTAGATAGTGTTATGTTCAAAACTGGACGTTTTGTTTTGTCTACACAGAACGAAGATCCAGGTATATCATTGTTTGCCGTCCGTCCGTCGTATGACGACGGGCAGGCCGTGTCGACGGCGCGTTCGTGTTCCACGCGCGCCTCAAAGAGTTGTCAGCAAACGGGAGGGGCCCGCAAGGGCCGGTGCCTGCCAGGGCTGCGGGACTGTTCGAAAGAGATACCGCGGCCCTGGAACATAAAGGGCCAATGAAGGAACATGGGTGGTTTTTAGTCAGTAAGAGTCTGACACTCCCTTCCGCTCCGCCCAGAGCGGGGGGGGTCATTGGATGATTTCCCAGCCACCAAAAAAAAAAAAAAAAAAGGTATATCATTGTTTGGGCAACAGCACCAAACTTACACTCCATGCTAGAATCATTTATATAAAAATGTCCACCGGACTAGATATCGACCAACTTATATTCGGAGTCCGTTAAGAGCCTTTTTCGGCTGTTATGATGATGATGCTGAAGACTCAGATGTGCCAAGTTGAAATGAACATACCTAACTATGAGAATGTATTTCGTAGACAACGTGCAAGCAACTTTCGTAAGCACAGTTATAGCTTTGACCTAGAACTTGTTGCTTGAAATAATTTTCTCGCGCTATGTACAATGAGTCTTTGCGATGTGTTTAGGTACCACACACTCACGCTTTGCACAATAGAGTCAACATATGTTCAGACTATTGAAGTTTAATAAAATGATAGCGAGGACTGGAGTATTTCTCCAGTTAAATCACAAGAATCCTAATCGTTGAAATAATCCCTAATTTTGAAGAGATTTTGGTGATATTATGGTAGCATAGTCAGTCATCCCTTATAAGCTACTACTCTTCATGACGTTAGGGTTTCTGAACAGTCAACTTGCCCTACCGTACCGTGGCTTATCGTATTGTTGGCCCTTACTCACTAACTCCCCCCCCCACTCATGAAACTCTACGATCCACTATACTGACAAGTGTTTTGGATCAAAGATTTCTCATCTTTTGTATCCAAAGCAACCATGGCCGTGCTATGAAAAAATAACAAGCATGTTTTATTAACCAATTACTAGAAAAACAGAGGTTATTTTTATTAAAAATATCTAAGTGGCAACCCTATCGAAACTCCTTATCCTCAATAGTGATAGAAGAAAATGTCTGTTAGAGTTGTATGCCGCTAAGTATATGTTGTAAGATTGGCAATAAACTTGAGGAGGTCGGGCCCCGGTATGTAGGTCGACCGTTCGCTGCGCCGACGCACCGAGCCCAACGTACTATTCTGATGCGGATATTAACATTCATTTTGTTTGTTTTGTTTATAAAGCAATAAATATTGTGAAAATGCTGAAAACCAACGTCTTTTACGTGGGGAGTTTACTAGTGGTTGGAATAAGGGTAAAAAAAGTCCGATGTGGGAACCGAACAATTTTCTTAAAGTTCTGGATGTAGGAGTGAATGAGAAGAAAACTTTAATTTTGGTTTAACCGGATAGCCACTTGCCATCTGTTGTTGTTGAGACGTAATAAGGGGTTATGATTCGTGAAATAAACTGATTCGTGAAATAAACAAGATAACATCGGCAAACACATTGATCCTGATGATTTTTGTAAAGTTTATTTACACAGAAATGGCTATCTAGTTGACCACCTGCTTCTAATCCTTACATTCTTGGATAGCTTCCACAAATTCTGTAAAATAATAACTATTAAAGTTTCATTAGAACAATCTGTAATGCATGTTTTTATATACTTCAATTAAATAAGTATTTATTCAAACTTAACTGAGATTATACAACACCTGATGAATTGGCCAACAAATATGAATCAATCTATCAATAGATATAATTGTTGCTTTGAGCGTCATTTTGTCCATTGCCTAACATACAATAATTTTCCTCTAAGAAAAAGAACTAACCTACGCAAATACAACTGACGCAAGATTTTTTAATAAACAAATTAATTTTACAGATTTGCGTCAGAGGAAAAAGAGGAAACGGATATGTATGCAGAAGGAAGGAAGATGACTTTTGGTATAATATAAAAAGGTTGTGTAAACTAACGTCACGCAATGATAACTTGCGTATTTCATGTTACTTACGTCTTTTAATAAAACCACAAGAAATTAGAATAGACGCAAGTATGGTCACTACAAAAAAAAATCTGGTACTAAATTACCGAGATATCTTCACTTGAATTAAGGAAAATCACCCGAGATTTTAGATCCAAAAATCCTGGTTCTTATTGTGATTTGTGAACTTCATTAAAAATTGGACTTTTGGATTATAATAATTATAAAAATATATGAAAGATTAATTCCTAAAAGTATTTTTTTTTCTTGTAAAAATATTAACTCCAGAATACGGCCGCAGACCAAGCTTTACGCACGAAACAATATTTTGACTATTTGAATACCATTTAGTAGCTTTTCAAAGAATTAGAGTCTAGTGAATACGTATACAGTCTTCCTAACTAGGCCAGGTCTTTATTAGTGGTTCCTTGAACTTAGTCATAACGAAAAGTAGGTTTAAACGTAGCATTGTTCGTCAAATGTTTTCAGTTTTCTATTGTGCTTTTTGCGGTTCATTTTGAGCCTTTCTTTGGCTTTGTGAATGTGCTTTTGTTTTCCCATGTGTGTCGGTTTTGACGGGTTTATCTTGTAGGTTGTTGATGGTGCTAATCAGTTCTAAGTTTTAGTGTTTATCCAACTGAATAACTGTAACTTAGTATTGCGAATTATGCTTATTGAATCATGGTACTGAAGCTGGTGGATGGTAGCGAGGAGCTCGTGGCTGAATAATAACAATCGCCCGGGTAGATCTTTAGGTTAAGCCGCGCTTGCCTAGGCTGGCCCGTGGATGGGTGACCCATTACATACCGAGTTTACTCCGAGCCTCGGAAAACACGTTAA